>OY992539.1:159733821-162607960 GCA_963921195.1 Pegoplata infirma
AGACAGACAGACAGACAGACAGACAGACAGACAGACAGACAGACAGACAGACAGACAGACAGACAGACAGACAGACAGACAGACAGACAGACAGACAGACAGACAGACAGACAGACAGACAGACAGACAGACAGACAGACAGACAGACAGACAGACAGACAGACAGACAGACAGACAGACAGACAGACAGACAGACAGACAGACAGACAGACAGACAGACAGACAGACAGACAGACAGACAGACAGACAGACAGACAGACAGACAGACAGACAGACAGACAGACAGACAGACAGACAGACAGACAGACAGACAGACAGACAGACAGACAGACAGACAGACAGACAGACAGACAGACAGACAGACAGACAGACAGACAGACAGACAGACAGACAGACAGACAGACAGACAGACAGACAGACAGACAGACAGACAGACAGACAGACAGACAGACAGACAGACAGACAGACAGACAGACAGACAGACAGACAGACAGACAGACAGACAGACAGACAGACAGACAGACAGACAGACAGACAGACAGACAGACAGACAGACAGACAGACAGACAGACAGACAGACAGACAGACAGACAGACAGACAGACAGACAGACAGACAGACAGACAGACAGACAGACAGACAGACAGACAGACAGACAGACAGACAGACAGACAGACAGACAGACAGACAGACAGACAGACAGACAGACAGACAGACAGACAGACAGACAGACAGACAGACAGACAGACAGACAGACAGACAGACAGACAGACAGACAGACAGACAGACAGACAGACAGACAGACAGACAGACAGACAGACAGACAGACAGACAGACAGACAGACAGACAGACAGACAGACAGACAGACAGACAGACAGACAGACAGACAGACAGACAGACAGACAGACAGACAGACAGACAGACAGACAGACAGACAGACAGACAGACAGACAGACAGACAGACAGACAGACAGACAGACAGACAGACAGACAGACAGACAGACAGACAGACAGACAGACAGACAGACAGACAGACAGACAGACAGACAGACAGACAGACAGACAGACAGACAGACAGACAGACAGACAGACAGACAGACAGACAGACAGACAGACAGACAGACAGACAGACAGACAGACAGACAGACAGACAGACAGACAGACAGACAGACAGACAGACAGACAGACAGACAGACAGACAGACAGACAGACAGACAGACAGACAGACAGACAGACAGACAGACAGACAGACAGACAGACAGACAGACAGACAGACAGACAGACAGACAGACAGACAGACAGACAGACAGACAGACAGACAGACAGACAGACAGACAGACAGACAGACAGACAGACAGACAGACAGACAGACAGACAGACAGACAGACAGACAGACAGACAGACAGACAGACAGACAGACAGACAGACAGACAGACAGACAGACAGACAGACAGACAGACAGACAGACAGACAGACAGACAGACAGACAGACAGACAGACAGACAGACAGACAGACAGACAGACAGACAGACAGACAGACAGACAGACAGACAGACAGACAGACAGACAGACAGACAGACAGACAGACAGACAGACAGACAGACAGACAGACAGACAGACAGACAGACAGACAGACAGACAGACAGACAGACAGACAGACAGACAGACAGACAGACAGACAGACAGACAGACAGACAGACAGACAGACAGACAGACAGACAGACAGACAGACAGACAGACAGACAGACAGACAGACAGACAGACAGACAGACAGACAGACAGACAGACAGACAGACAGACAGACAGACAGACAGACAGACAGACAGACAGACAGACAGACAGACAGACAGACAGACAGACAGACAGACAGACAGACAGACAGACAGACAGACAGACAGACAGACAGACAGACAGACAGACAGACAGACAGACAGACAGACAGACAGACAGACAGACAGACAGACAGACAGACAGACAGACAGACAGACAGACAGACAGACAGACAGACAGACAGACAGACAGACAGACAGACAGACAGACAGACAGACAGACAGACAGACAGACAGACAGACAGACAGACAGACAGACAGACAGACAGACAGACAGACAGACAGACAGACAGACAGACAGACAGACAGACAGACAGACAGACAGACAGACAGACAGACAGACAGACAGACAGACAGACAGACAGACAGACAGACAGACAGACAGACAGACAGACAGACAGACAGACAGACAGACAGACAGACAGACAGACAGACAGACAGACAGACAGACAGACAGACAGACAGACAGACAGACAGACAGACAGACAGACAGACAGACAGACAGACAGACAGACAGACAGACAGACAGACAGACAGACAGACAGACAGACAGACAGACAGACAGACAGACAGACAGACAGACAGACAGACAGACAGACAGACAGACAGACAGACAGACAGACAGACAGACAGACAGACAGACAGACAGACAGACAGACAGACAGACAGACAGACAGACAGACAGACAGACAGACAGACAGACAGACAGACAGACAGACAGACAGACAGACAGACAGACAGACAGACAGACAGACAGACAGACAGACAGACAGACAGACAGACAGACAGACAGACAGACAGACAGACAGACAGACAGACAGACAGACAGACAGACAGACAGACAGACAGACAGACAGACAGACAGACAGACAGACAGACAGACAGACAGACAGACAGACAGACAGACAGACAGACAGACAGACAGACAGACAGACAGACAGACAGACAGACAGACAGACAGACAGACAGACAGACAGACAGACAGACAGACAGACAGACAGACAGACAGACAGACAGACAGACAGACAGACAGACAGACAGACAGACAGACAGACAGACAGACAGACAGACAGACAGACAGACAGACAGACAGACAGACAGACAGACAGACAGACAGACAGACAGACAGACAGACAGACAGACAGACAGACAGACAGACAGACAGACAGACAGACAGACAGACAGACAGACAGACAGACAGACAGACAGACAGACAGACAGACAGACAGACAGACAGACAGACAGACAGACAGACAGACAGACAGACAGACAGACAGACAGACAGACAGACAGACAGACAGACAGACAGACAGACAGACAGACAGACAGACAGACAGACAGACAGACAGACAGACAGACAGACAGACAGACAGACAGACAGACAGACAGACAGACAGACAGACAGACAGACAGACAGACAGACAGACAGACAGACAGACAGACAGACAGACAGACAGACAGACAGACAGACAGACAGACAGACAGACAGACAGACAGACAGACAGACAGACAGACAGACAGACAGACAGACAGACAGACAGACAGACAGACAGACAGACAGACAGACAGACAGACAGACAGACAGACAGACAGACAGACAGACAGACAGACAGACAGACAGACAGACAGACAGACAGACAGACAGACAGACAGACAGACAGACAGACAGACAGACAGACAGACAGACAGACAGACAGACAGACAGACAGACAGACAGACAGACAGACAGACAGACAGACAGACAGACAGACAGACAGACAGACAGACAGACAGACAGACAGACAGACAGACAGACAGACAGACAGACAGACAGACAGACAGACAGACAGACAGACAGACAGACAGACAGACAGACAGACAGACAGACAGACAGACAGACAGACAGACAGACAGACAGACAGACAGACAGACAGACAGACAGACAGACAGACAGACAGACAGACAGACAGACAGACAGACAGACAGACAGACAGACAGACAGACAGACAGACAGACAGACAGACAGACAGACAGACAGACAGACAGACAGACAGACAGACAGACAGACAGACAGACAGACAGACAGACAGACAGACAGACAGACAGACAGACAGACAGACAGACAGACAGACAGACAGACAGACAGACAGACAGACAGACAGACAGACAGACAGACAGACAGACAGACAGACAGACAGACAGACAGACAGACAGACAGACAGACAGACAGACAGACAGACAGACAGACAGACAGACAGACAGACAGACAGACAGACAGACAGACAGACAGACAGACAGACAGACAGACAGACAGACAGACAGACAGACAGACAGACAGACAGACAGACAGACAGACAGACAGACAGACAGACAGACAGACAGACAGACAGACAGACAGACAGACAGACAGACAGACAGACAGACAGACAGACAGACAGACAGACAGACAGACAGACAGACAGACAGACAGACAGACAGACAGACAGACAGACAGACAGACAGACAGACAGACAGACAGACAGACAGACAGACAGACAGACAGACAGACAGACAGACAGACAGACAGACAGACAGACAGACAGACAGACAGACAGACAGACAGACAGACAGACAGACAGACAGACAGACAGACAGACAGACAGACAGACAGACAGACAGACAGACAGACAGACAGACAGACAGACAGACAGACAGACAGACAGACAGACAGACAGACAGACAGACAGACAGACAGACAGACAGACAGACAGACAGACAGACAGACAGACAGACAGACAGACAGACAGACAGACAGACAGACAGACAGACAGACAGACAGACAGACAGACAGACAGACAGACAGACAGACAGACAGACAGACAGACAGACAGACAGACAGACAGACAGACAGACAGACAGACAGACAGACAGACAGACAGACAGACAGACAGACAGACAGACAGACAGACAGACAGACAGACAGACAGACAGACAGACAGACAGACAGACAGACAGACAGACAGACAGACAGACAGACAGACAGACAGACAGACAGACAGACAGACAGACAGACAGACAGACAGACAGACAGACAGACAGACAGACAGACAGACAGACAGACAGACAGACAGACAGACAGACAGACAGACAGACAGACAGACAGACAGACAGACAGACAGACAGACAGACAGACAGACAGACAGACAGACAGACAGACAGACAGACAGACAGACAGACAGACAGACAGACAGACAGACAGACAGACAGACAGACAGACAGACAGACAGACAGACAGACAGACAGACAGACAGACAGACAGACAGACAGACAGACAGACAGACAGACAGACAGACAGACAGACAGACAGACAGACAGACAGACAGACAGACAGACAGACAGACAGACAGACAGACAGACAGACAGACAGACAGACAGACAGACAGACAGACAGACAGACAGACAGACAGACAGACAGACAGACAGACAGACAGACAGACAGACAGACAGACAGACAGACAGACAGACAGACAGACAGACAGACAGACAGACAGACAGACAGACAGACAGACAGACAGACAGACAGACAGACAGACAGACAGACAGACAGACAGACAGACAGACAGACAGACAGACAGACAGACAGACAGACAGACAGACAGACAGACAGACAGACAGACAGACAGACAGACAGACAGACAGACAGACAGACAGACAGACAGACAGACAGACAGACAGACAGACAGACAGACAGACAGACAGACAGACAGACAGACAGACAGACAGACAGACAGACAGACAGACAGACAGACAGACAGACAGACAGACAGACAGACAGACAGACAGACAGACAGACAGACAGACAGACAGACAGACAGACAGACAGACAGACAGACAGACAGACAGACAGACAGACAGACAGACAGACAGACAGACAGACAGACAGACAGACAGACAGACAGACAGACAGACAGACAGACAGACAGACAGACAGACAGACAGACAGACAGACAGACAGACAGACAGACAGACAGACAGACAGACAGACAGACAGACAGACAGACAGACAGACAGACAGACAGACAGACAGACAGACAGACAGACAGACAGACAGACAGACAGACAGACAGACAGACAGACAGACAGACAGACAGACAGACAGACAGACAGACAGACAGACAGACAGACAGACAGACAGACAGACAGACAGACAGACAGACAGACAGACAGACAGACAGACAGACAGACAGACAGACAGACAGACAGACAGACAGACAGACAGACAGACAGACAGACAGACAGACAGACAGACAGACAGACAGACAGACAGACAGACAGACAGACAGACAGACAGACAGACAGACAGACAGACAGACAGACAGACAGACAGACAGACAGACAGACAGACAGACAGACAGACAGACAGACAGACAGACAGACAGACAGACAGACAGACAGACAGACAGACAGACAGACAGACAGACAGACAGACAGACAGACAGACAGACAGACAGACAGACAGACAGACAGACAGACAGACAGACAGACAGACAGACAGACAGACAGACAGACAGACAGACAGACAGACAGACAGACAGACAGACAGACAGACAGACAGACAGACAGACAGACAGACAGACAGACAGACAGACAGACAGACAGACAGACAGACAGACAGACAGACAGACAGACAGACAGACAGACAGACAGACAGACAGACAGACAGACAGACAGACAGACAGACAGACAGACAGACAGACAGACAGACAGACAGACAGACAGACAGACAGACAGACAGACAGACAGACAGACAGACAGACAGACAGACAGACAGACAGACAGACAGACAGACAGACAGACAGACAGACAGACAGACAGACAGACAGACAGACAGACAGACAGACAGACAGACAGACAGACAGACAGACAGACAGACAGACAGACAGACAGACAGACAGACAGACAGACAGACAGACAGACAGACAGACAGACAGACAGACAGACAGACAGACAGACAGACAGACAGACAGACAGACAGACAGACAGACAGACAGACAGACAGACAGACAGACAGACAGACAGACAGACAGACAGACAGACAGACAGACAGACAGACAGACAGACAGACAGACAGACAGACAGACAGACAGACAGACAGACAGACAGACAGACAGACAGACAGACAGACAGACAGACAGACAGACAGACAGACAGACAGACAGACAGACAGACAGACAGACAGACAGACAGACAGACAGACAGACAGACAGACAGACAGACAGACAGACAGACAGACAGACAGACAGACAGACAGACAGACAGACAGACAGACAGACAGACAGACAGACAGACAGACAGACAGACAGACAGACAGACAGACAGACAGACAGACAGACAGACAGACAGACAGACAGACAGACAGACAGACAGACAGACAGACAGACAGACAGACAGACAGACAGACAGACAGACAGACAGACAGACAGACAGACAGACAGACAGACAGACAGACAGACAGACAGACAGACAGACAGACAGACAGACAGACAGACAGACAGACAGACAGACAGACAGACAGACAGACAGACAGACAGACAGACAGACAGACAGACAGACAGACAGACAGACAGACAGACAGACAGACAGACAGACAGACAGACAGACAGACAGACAGACAGACAGACAGACAGACAGACAGACAGACAGACAGACAGACAGACAGACAGACAGACAGACAGACAGACAGACAGACAGACAGACAGACAGACAGACAGACAGACAGACAGACAGACAGACAGACAGACAGACAGACAGACAGACAGACAGACAGACAGACAGACAGACAGACAGACAGACAGACAGACAGACAGACAGACAGACAGACAGACAGACAGACAGACAGACAGACAGACAGACAGACAGACAGACAGACAGACAGACAGACAGACAGACAGACAGACAGACAGACAGACAGACAGACAGACAGACAGACAGACAGACAGACAGACAGACAGACAGACAGACAGACAGACAGACAGACAGACAGACAGACAGACAGACAGACAGACAGACAGACAGACAGACAGACAGACAGACAGACAGACAGACAGACAGACAGACAGACAGACAGACAGACAGACAGACAGACAGACAGACAGACAGACAGACAGACAGACAGACAGACAGACAGACAGACAGACAGACAGACAGACAGACAGACAGACAGACAGACAGACAGACAGACAGACAGACAGACAGACAGACAGACAGACAGACAGACAGACAGACAGACAGACAGACAGACAGACAGACAGACAGACAGACAGACAGACAGACAGACAGACAGACAGACAGACAGACAGACAGACAGACAGACAGACAGACAGACAGACAGACAGACAGACAGACAGACAGACAGACAGACAGACAGACAGACAGACAGACAGACAGACAGACAGACAGACAGACAGACAGACAGACAGACAGACAGACAGACAGACAGACAGACAGACAGACAGACAGACAGACAGACAGACAGACAGACAGACAGACAGACAGACAGACAGACAGACAGACAGACAGACAGACAGACAGACAGACAGACAGACAGACAGACAGACAGACAGACAGACAGACAGACAGACAGACAGACAGACAGACAGACAGACAGACAGACAGACAGACAGACAGACAGACAGACAGACAGACAGACAGACAGACAGACAGACAGACAGACAGACAGACAGACAGACAGACAGACAGACAGACAGACAGACAGACAGACAGACAGACAGACAGACAGACAGACAGACAGACAGACAGACAGACAGACAGACAGACAGACAGACAGACAGACAGACAGACAGACAGACAGACAGACAGACAGACAGACAGACAGACAGACAGACAGACAGACAGACAGACAGACAGACAGACAGACAGACAGACAGACAGACAGACAGACAGACAGACAGACAGACAGACAGACAGACAGACAGACAGACAGACAGACAGACAGACAGACAGACAGACAGACAGACAGACAGACAGACAGACAGACAGACAGACAGACAGACAGACAGACAGACAGACAGACAGACAGACAGACAGACAGACAGACAGACAGACAGACAGACAGACAGACAGACAGACAGACAGACAGACAGACAGACAGACAGACAGACAGACAGACAGACAGACAGACAGACAGACAGACAGACAGACAGACAGACAGACAGACAGACAGACAGACAGACAGACAGACAGACAGACAGACAGACAGACAGACAGACAGACAGACAGACAGACAGACAGACAGACAGACAGACAGACAGACAGACAGACAGACAGACAGACAGACAGACAGACAGACAGACAGACAGACAGACAGACAGACAGACAGACAGACAGACAGACAGACAGACAGACAGACAGACAGACAGACAGACAGACAGACAGACAGACAGACAGACAGACAGACAGACAGACAGACAGACAGACAGACAGACAGACAGACAGACAGACAGACAGACAGACAGACAGACAGACAGACAGACAGACAGACAGACAGACAGACAGACAGACAGACAGACAGACAGACAGACAGACAGACAGACAGACAGACAGACAGACAGACAGACAGACAGACAGACAGACAGACAGACAGACAGACAGACAGACAGACAGACAGACAGACAGACAGACAGACAGACAGACAGACAGACAGACAGACAGACAGACAGACAGACAGACAGACAGACAGACAGACAGACAGACAGACAGACAGACAGACAGACAGACAGACAGACAGACAGACAGACAGACAGACAGACAGACAGACAGACAGACAGACAGACAGACAGACAGACAGACAGACAGACAGACAGACAGACAGACAGACAGACAGACAGACAGACAGACAGACAGACAGACAGACAGACAGACAGACAGACAGACAGACAGACAGACAGACAGACAGACAGACAGACAGACAGACAGACAGACAGACAGACAGACAGACAGACAGACAGACAGACAGACAGACAGACAGACAGACAGACAGACAGACAGACAGACAGACAGACAGACAGACAGACAGACAGACAGACAGACAGACAGACAGACAGACAGACAGACAGACAGACAGACAGACAGACAGACAGACAGACAGACAGACAGACAGACAGACAGACAGACAGACAGACAGACAGACAGACAGACAGACAGACAGACAGACAGACAGACAGACAGACAGACAGACAGACAGACAGACAGACAGACAGACAGACAGACAGACAGACAGACAGACAGACAGACAGACAGACAGACAGACAGACAGACAGACAGACAGACAGACAGACAGACAGACAGACAGACAGACAGACAGACAGACAGACAGACAGACAGACAGACAGACAGACAGACAGACAGACAGACAGACAGACAGACAGACAGACAGACAGACAGACAGACAGACAGACAGACAGACAGACAGACAGACAGACAGACAGACAGACAGACAGACAGACAGACAGACAGACAGACAGACAGACAGACAGACAGACAGACAGACAGACAGACAGACAGACAGACAGACAGACAGACAGACAGACAGACAGACAGACAGACAGACAGACAGACAGACAGACAGACAGACAGACAGACAGACAGACAGACAGACAGACAGACAGACAGACAGACAGACAGACAGACAGACAGACAGACAGACAGACAGACAGACAGACAGACAGACAGACAGACAGACAGACAGACAGACAGACAGACAGACAGACAGACAGACAGACAGACAGACAGACAGACAGACAGACAGACAGACAGACAGACAGACAGACAGACAGACAGACAGACAGACAGACAGACAGACAGACAGACAGACAGACAGACAGACAGACAGACAGACAGACAGACAGACAGACAGACAGACAGACAGACAGACAGACAGACAGACAGACAGACAGACAGACAGACAGACAGACAGACAGACAGACAGACAGACAGACAGACAGACAGACAGACAGACAGACAGACAGACAGACAGACAGACAGACAGACAGACAGACAGACAGACAGACAGACAGACAGACAGACAGACAGACAGACAGACAGACAGACAGACAGACAGACAGACAGACAGACAGACAGACAGACAGACAGACAGACAGACAGACAGACAGACAGACAGACAGACAGACAGACAGACAGACAGACAGACAGACAGACAGACAGACAGACAGACAGACAGACAGACAGACAGACAGACAGACAGACAGACAGACAGACAGGCAGGATTGGCAATGAACAAAAATTAGTTTTTTTTATTTTACGTATATTAAAAATATTTTGATATGTTTTTAATCCGCAAAAAAAATTAAAATAAGTAATATTTATACAACCGAAACAAAACCGATAAAATACCGGTAAAAATCCGTATAAAGGTAACGGTTTATTATCGCTAACGGTATTTAAACATTTTTATTTCGGTATTGGTAACGGTCACGGTAGTCAATATTAAAGGGTTTTTTATCGGTAACGGTATTGAAAGGGTAACTGTAGCCAACACTGAAAATAACTGATAGTTACTTTGAATAATTTGTTCAATTTGTTTTTTCTAAAACTAAATTTTAATAACAACAAAACGCTGTCCAACTTTTTTTAAGATACCTATATTTTTTACTGATCAAAATTATTTGAAAATTTAAATTTTTTTGTAAAAATCGCCATTTTTAAAATTTGATTACTAAGCAACTTGGACTCAAATGTTAAGCCTTTTCTACCAAGTTGCATATAATACGTACTAAAATATATCCAAAAAAAATTAATCGAAGGGGGTCGGGTCTAAAAGTGAGTGATTTGGCCTGGAATGACCCATATGCATATATTTCTGTAAATACTAGCCCGATTGTCTAACATTTGGTTTCGGAGGAAATAAAAAGTCTGAACCTTTACTTTGATTGTTATTGTGACAAAATCGGAGCAATTGCTGCAGAGATACAGCCGTTGAAAGTAAATGGTCTCCAGAATTTCAAAAATTATAAACTACAAGTTTATAATTTTTGAAAAAAATATTTTTTTAAGCCATAAAAACAGTAGTTTAACCAAATAATTTGCAAATTTACAACTTTTTTTTTACAAATCAATTTACGGTAATTTACTGTAATTTCCCGTAACAAAACGGGAATGTTTGCTAGTGCGTATTTGAAGAAAACTGTCCCGTAAAATTACGGGGATTTGATGTCATTTTACAAACTTTTTTTTGAGTGTAATCACGCTTAAACTTAGAAACCGATTTAAATAAAATTTCTACCTCAGATACACTCAAAATCATACATTAGTAGATTTACTAATTTTTTTTTGCTAATGCTGGTTAGCTAACTGTTAGCAAATTTTTAGTTGAGATTCGCATGTTAGCAAAAATATCTTGTAAACTCCATTTAGCGCATTAGCAATTTTAAACAAAATTTGAACTATATTTTTTTGCTAAATTTAAAATTGAGTTTAATAAATTTTTAAAAGTTTTTTTGCTAATATTAGCAAAAATAAGTGTTAAATGTTTTTTTCTTTTCAGAAAACTTAAAATGGCGTTATCTCGGAAACTAAGCCAGATAGAGCAAAATGGAGGCCATTTTTTGTTCTCGGGCTCTCCATAGTATCGTCGGTCTTCTTCACATGTGTGGACCCTAATGGGTCCTAACTTTGGATCCAAAAAGGTTAGCATTCCCTGAAATTTTAAAATACTCATATCTCGGTAAATATTGCCGACATAACAAAAAGTCCAAAACATTTTTGTAGCTCTCAACACGTAGAACAAGACCGCAAAATAAGCCGAGTAATATTTTTGAAGTTATCCAGTTTTGTAATTCTCAAAACCCCGGTGGTACCCTAAAATCACGTATCTCAAAAACTAAGCAAGGTAGAGCGAAACGGACACAAATTTTGGATCAAAAACTATGACAATTTTAAGGATCCCAACTAGGTCTAGGCCCATCGGGGTCTGGACCTATCGCGGTCGAACCCAATGGGGTCCTCAAATGTGTGAACTAAGTTGAAAAAAAAAATTTTCATTTAACTAATTTTTGCTAACTTTACCAAAAAAATTGTGGGTTCAAAATCAGCAAATTTTCTTGTAGGTTTACAAGTTTTTTTTGCTAACATTACAGTTTTTTTTTGAGTGTAGTACTAACCGAGGCGGGAACAATGGGCCATATCAGCGCGCGATTGGGCAAAGGCGTGTTACGGGACCTTTAATGGCGCTATTGTGACTTTACCCGACTGGCTAAGGAGCTGTAAAATTAGCAGGGTGTGATCCCAATTAAAGTAAACAAAAAAAAACACAAAACAAGCTACACAAAGCTATGCATCACAAGTGGAGGAAGATCTTGCCCTCAGTCGCCCAACCCAACCATGGTCAAAAGTACGTCCACTCGATTTACAATGACCCCATAAATCCGCTACTACATAACCTTTACCTTAAGTTACTCCACCCAGCGTTGCCAGGTACTTTTTTCCGTTGTCCCCAAAAATATAACAAAATATCCCCAAAAATCCCCAAACAATAAAAAAAAGCGTTTGTTTTTAATTACACAAAAAAAATTTTCTTAATTTAAAAAAAAAACATTAGTGGTAATTTTATAATTTTATTTCGTAGATTTAGCATTAAAAAAATCCCCAAAAATCCCCAAACGCGTAAATAAACGGTGCTTGGCAATTTTAATATACATTTTACAGCCGTAAAATGCAAGTTTTGCTGAATGAGCTTCGTAATCTTGTTGTAAAGAGTGGTTATCACTAAAAATATTTTTAAAAATCGTTGATTTTATTTAATTTAGTTTGTTGTATTTTATAGATTTAATTTCGAATATCCCCAAAAATCCCCAAAATAATTTTGGAAATCCCCATAAAAATCCCCAATCCCCAAATGAGATTTGTTGTCCTTTTTTCTAGCATAAAATCCCCAACTTTGGGGATAAATCCCCAAGTCTGGCAGCCCTGACTCCACCCCACAAATAAATTCTTTACTCAGCCATTTTTACGTTATAAACTTCAAGACATATTTTTATTAAACAAATTTCTAAATCTAACACTTAAATACATATAAAAATTAATAATGAAACTTATACTAACATCACTTACTTACAAACAAAAATAAATAAGAAAATAATAATTAAATTGAACGATCGTTATGATCAAATAATTCGAGCCCTGATTTCCAGGAAATTTCTTTTAATAAAATTATTCAAATGTGGCCACCTAACGGCCAAAATATTCTTAATTTTTGTGTCTTGTTTTTAACTTTACAACCTTTTTTTTCTAATTACTAAAGAAAACAATGAAAAATATCTAAATAATATGTGATATAAATAAATACAAGAAAAATAAATTAATTGAAATCATAAAATGGTTTTTATAAGGTAAGAAAAAATTATAGTCAATATAATCCTCACAAAAAAAAAATAGTCAATGTTGACGAGAAACACAAAAAAAAAATAAGTTTTATATACGCGTTGATATGCGTCGATATGCGTTGATACCTACAATTACTCTTATGGCAATACTTTTTCTAAATTATTCACAACACCTAGGTCTTTATTTCCGGTTACCGGATCTACGTTACGGTTTCACTACACTATTTATTTTCTTATTGAATCTGAAGGAGCTCCCTAAAATCTTCTATCAAATTTTTGACAATTAGTCTTATTTCAAAATACTACCTAGCTAATGTGAATAAGATTGTTCAAATCAAAAAAATATTGTTTGGTATACGCTTAAGTCACTTTCTCTCAACGCACAAAAAAAAACTTATGTTTTTTTCTTCACAAAAAAAAATCAAGTAAAATAAAAATTAAAAAAAAATTATCGCTTAATTTAAATATAATATTACTTAACGTACATACATATAACCTAACTTCACAAAAAAAAAAAACACACATATACTTCAAAAATAAAATATTTTTTTTTCCGTTCCCAATCAAAATGGAGTTTTCTTTCCATACTTTTTCCTTTTGCTTGGCTTGGCGTTTTAAAACAAATGGCTTCGGATTGACATATAAAAAAAATGTTTTGAGGTTACCTTGGTTTCCGCTTATGTTGATGAAATAGTTTACCGGATAAAATTTAGGAGAACTTCTATAGGGATGCTTCCCGAAAGCTTCTGGTCTCCACAATTTATTTCTGGCCCTGTTCCAGATGCAGGCCAGTCCCAAAACTATTTTTTAAAATAATCACTTATTAACTCACAATTATCTACACTCAAAAAATTATGTCATTAACTGTTTGTAGTTTATTTAAAAAGTTTTCCGTTTAGTCGTTTTTAAAAGAAAAAACATTTGTTTGATGTTCAGTTTTTATTAATGACTGCATCAGTCCTTTGTTTCAAAAATAACACACTAAAAAATAAAGACTTTCACTAACATTTAATTTATAAAGTCATTTATTTTTGTTCTGTAAGTAAAAACTACTGATTATTCTTTAAATTTTTAATGATTTGTGTAAGTAATTTTTTTTTAAATTGTTGGTATTTTTTAATGATATATCATTAGTTTTTACCTACACAAGTCAGTTATTTGTTTGTACAAAAAAAAAATTCAAAAAATTATTTATAGAAATATAAAAACATATTTGTATCAAGTGGCTTTGGCACGATGGGTAGAGTGTCTGGCCAGAATGTAGTTGATTGCGGGATCGATTCCCCAAAATTTTATTAAAAAATTTTAAAAAAATATTTCAATAGAAAATTGTATAAAATAACCTACGAAATCATTAATTTTTAATGTTTTGGTAGGTTATTTTTTTGAAATTTGTTGGTAAAAATAACAGAACTATCATTAATTTTTAATGTTTTCGTAGGATGTTTTTTTCGATTTTGTTGGTAAAAAAGAATGAAAAAACCGTAATTTTTTAATGTTTAGTGTTATTTATTTTAGAATTTTGCCAACAGTAAAAAATAAATGTTGATGTTTTTAAAACAAATGAATAATTACTGGGATGGTTTTCAATTGTTTATTCACTGGTTTTAAGTGTGTTTTTCTTTTGTTTTTGCCTACAAAATATTTTGAGTGTACCAATTTAATAAAAGCAGCACTTACGTTCTCCAATATAATCTCTTTTTCTACGGGGAATCTTCCAAAAGAACGAGCTATAACCTCTCCCGGTATTTTCCAAGACTAACCTAAGGGACACTTTTTATTTAGCACTTAATTTTATTTTACCAATTAAGTTTCAATTCACCTGATGTCTGATTATTTGGCCTAACACAGCAACTTGTTAATTTTGCGTCACTGTATTTCCCTTATTAATAAATAAACTTTTTATAAATTTCACTGGCTTCACTGTTTTTACTTTAATTCTTCACACATATAATATTTTTTTTTCTGCGCTTCTGCTACTGACTGGAACGGGTTTACTTTTAATAATGACCTGAACTGAAAATACCGCTTGGGTATAAGTTTTTGCACACGAGCCATCTTTATTTCAAATTTCCCAAATCTTCCTTACTTCACCCCTCCCTATTGAACATTCTCTTCCATTTGAGGAATACCTTGCTTTCCCACTCAGACAATTGCCTCATCATCATATACCGCCTATCCCTCTCTGATTTTTATTGATTTATTTTGAATATTTTAATTTAATTTAATTTAATTTAATTTAATTTAATTTAATTTAATTTAATTTAATTTAATTTAATTTAATTTAATTTAATTTAATTTAATTTAATTTAATTTAATTTAATTTAATTTAATTTAATTTAATTTAATTTAATTTAATTTAATTTAATTTAATTTAATTTAATTTAATTTAATTTAATTTAATTTAATTTAATTTAATTTAATTTAATTTAATTTAATTTAATTTAATTTAATTTAATTTAATTTAATTTAATTTAATTTAATTTAATTTAATTTAATTTAATTTAATTTAATTTAATTTAATTTAATTTAATTTAATTTAATTTAATTTAATTTAATTTAATTTAATTTAATTTAATTTAATTTAATTTAATTTAATTTAATTTAATTTAATTTAATTTAATTTAATTTAATTTAATTTAATTTAATTTAATTTAATTTAATTTAATTTAATTTAATTTAATTTAATTTAATTTAATTTAATTTAATTTAATTTAATTTAATTTAATTTAATTTAATTTAATTTAATTTAATTTAATTTAATTTAATTTAATTTAATTTAATTTAATTTAATTTAATTTAATTTAATTTAATTTAATTTAATTTAATTTAATTTAATTTAATTTAATTTAATTTAATTTAATTTAATTTAATTTAATTTAATTTAATTTAATTTAATTTAATTTAATTTAATTTAATTTAATTTAATTTAATTTAATTTAATTTAATTTAATTTAATTTAATTTAATTTAATTTAATTTAATTTAATTTAATTTAATTTAATTTAATTTAATTTAATTTAATTTAATTTAATTTAATTTAATTTAATTTAATTTAATTTAATTTAATTTAATTTAATTTAATTTAATTTAATTTAATTTAATTTAATTTAATTTAATTTAATTTAATTTAATTTAATTTAATTTAATTTAATTTAATTTAATTTAATTTAATTTAATTTAATTTAATTTAATTTAATTTAATTTAATTTAATTTAATTTAATTTAATTTAATTTAATTTAATTTAATTTAATTTAATTTAATTTAATTTAATTTAATTTAATTTAATTTAATTTAATTTAATTTAATTTAATTTAATTTAATTTAATTTAATTTAATTTAATTTAATTTAATTTAATTTAATTTAATTTAATTTAATTTAATTTAATTTAATTTAATTTAATTTAATTTAATTTAATTTAATTTAATTTAATTTAATTTAATTTAATTTAATTTAATTTAATTTAATTTAATTTAATTTAATTTAATTTAATTTAATTTAATTTAATTTAATTTAATTTAATTTAATTTAATTTAATTTAATTTAATTTAATTTAATTTAATTTAATTTAATTTAATTTAATTTAATTTAATTTAATTTAATTTAATTTAATTTAATTTAATTTAATTTAATTTAATTTAATTTAATTTAATTTAATTTAATTTAATTTAATTTAATTTAATTTAATTTAATTTAATTTAATTTAATTTAATTTAATTTAATTTAATTTAATTTAATTTAATTTAATTTAATTTAATTTAATTTAATTTAATTTAATTTAATTTAATTTAATTTAATTTAATTTAATTTAATTTAATTTAATTTAATTTAATTTAATTTAATTTAATTTAATTTAATTTAATTTAATTTAATTTAATTTAATTTAATTTAATTTAATTTAATTTAATTTAATTTAATTTAATTTAATTTAATTTAATTTAATTTAATTTAATTTAATTTAATTTAATTTAATTTAATTTAATTTAATTTAATTTAATTTAATTTAATTTAATTTAATTTAATTTAATTTAATTTAATTTAATTTAATTTAATTTAATTTAATTTAATTTAATTTAATTTAATTTAATTTAATTTAATTTAATTTAATTTAATTTAATTTAATTTAATTTAATTTAATTTAATTTAATTTAATTTAATTTAATTTAATTTAATTTAATTTAATTTAATTTAATTTAATTTAATTTAATTTAATTTAATTTAATTTAATTTAATTTAATTTAATTTAATTTAATTTAATTTAATTTAATTTAATTTAATTTAATTTAATTTAATTTAATTTAATTTAATTTAATTTAATTTAATTTAATTTAATTTAATTTAATTTAATTTAATTTAATTTAATTTAATTTAATTTAATTTAATTTAATTTAATTTAATTTAATTTAATTTAATTTAATTTAATTTAATTTATTGATTTCATTGATACAAATAAGACTTTAAGTCTCTTACAGCATCTCAACAATACAATATTCTACATTAATAAATCAAAAATAACTTACAAACTAACTCGATTTAAATTTACATAATAATAATAGTTTTACTCGAACTATCTATCTATCTATCCCTTTCCGAAATTAGTTCCACATTCTGTTAAGGCTGAACCGTTTTATCCTCCTAGACATGAACCTATTAATTATACTCTAAATTCAAACTAAAACATAAAGATAAAATTCATTCATAAACGTTTTTACAAAAACAAAAACGTTTGACTACACGGTTTTACCTTGGCAACCCTTTTTACTACCATTTAATCAGCTGTGTTATTCATTCAGCCAGGGGTAACTCATGAATAGTAGTGACAGTAATAACGAAGTCGTTATTAATAGATGGCAATCTTTTTTTGGAAAGTATTTGGGAACGATTTGGGAATAACGAAAAATAAACATTGAAAAATTATAAAATTATGAATGAAAATTATTGCTGTGTCACTTGAAAATGAAAAAATACAAAATAAAATGAAGAAATTAATTTAATAAAATCAAAATAACCAGCAAAATTAAACGAAAAATAAAAGGTAAACAAAAATTCCAGCTTTCCCAGATGGCATTTGTAAAACTAACACCACCTTTAAACGTCAAAAAGAACTGACTCTTGGTTAGTCTTTATATATTTAAGTTTTTGCATTCAGCCACTATCAAATCAAAACAAACCAAGTAAGTATGAGGAATCACATTTATAATTATTTTAATTTTTTCTTTATTTTCAGGTTTTTTATTATTAATTTACATTCTTCTTTACCACTTTTTATTTTTTTTCCTTTTCATTTTCCTTTATTTCTTTTCAGATTCCCCTGGATTTTCGGGCATGTGTACTGGAGTTCTCTTGAACTTCAGTGCACATGTCATAGGAATTGTTCGGCTGCATTGTCAGGATGATGGATTCCATTGAATACGTCATCCTATCAATGCAGTCGAGCCTAAAAGAGTTGGTGGGACAACTGCGGTAAAGCTCTGCCGCAAAAGCAACGTTGTCCCACACCGGCTGTGTAAACCACTGAGGGTTAGCCACCCTCATAGATCAAGAGGTGGTTTCACATTTAATAAAAATATTTATGGGCAGGAATTGGGGTGGAGTTAGCCCAACTCCGAACGCAATGGTACCCCTTCCTTGAAAATTAAAAATGAAAGTGCCAACTCGCCTCAATAATGTCTTCAAGACGCAGAGGCACAACATATTGTTAAACAATTATTATGAATAAAGAATTAAATTAAAAAAAAAAAAAAAAAAAAAAAAGTGGCACGGCTGGCCATCATCATGTGGCAACATGGCCAGCCATTGAAGATTTTCGTGCCCGACACTGCGCTGCCCCTAAGACCCTCCCACGAAAAATTTTCCCAGGGCTCTAGATTAGATGGGCCTACGCAACAAAACTCTGGGGATGGCTAGAAATCGACGACATGAACGGTGTGCGGGCTATTGACGATAAACGTGGGGAACTCCCACGCCCTGAGGTCTCATAAGCCGGGCAAAACATCAACAAAAAAACTATATTAAAAAGGAAGGTAAGTGTATATGGATCTGGTGCTTCTCTCCTAAAAAAAACTGCAAAACCTTATATAACAAATTCACTAAGATTTCCAGGTATATAAGCTATTGCATTCTTTATGTTGGTCAGAGCCTTAATATAATGAATTTAGATTAATTTATCCTAAACAAAAAAAATATCTTTTCAGGTATCGTTGATCTTCTTGGGTCGAAATTTGGAAAACGGATTATAATATTAGGGAAGTAAATTAGGCATCTCGTTTCTAAATCATTTTACTTTGTAAAAATTTACTATTTCCAGGTTTCCTCAACGTTTAAAGTAAAAACTTAAGGTTTTACAAAACTATATTGCACGGTAAAAAAAATTTGGTACAATCACGAATATTATAATTAAGAGGGTGTATAATTACAGACAACAAATGCTAATATCACAGGTAACCATTTGAATATATATTGCGATATTTTATACATACTAGGATGAACACGACTTATGAACTAAAAATAAATCGCATTTCTTACATCCTACTATTGCACTTTGTTATTCATATCACAGATTCTTTCAATATTCGTTATATTTTTATATCTTTTGCGTGATATATACCAATTGATTTTCCCTGCAAAGACTCGAGCTCATACATGTTGTTCCCAACCGGTCTTAATATTTTACATTTTATGAATTTCTTAGAACATCATTTTTCCTATAAACTTCTAGACCGGGTCGGAATTTTACATGCCGAGCTCTTTTGTTATACCTTTCGGCGCTCTTTTCGAATGCCTCGTGCATATTCTTCCAGATTTTCTCCCTAATGAGTTCAAGCTTCTCGTTCTTTCCTAATTTATTTATCTCGTGATCGGTCAAAGACATTAGTTTCCTCGCTAACTTATAATTACTTCCGCTAGTGAACATATGGAAACCGAATAGGGCAAAAAATGGTGTTACACCTGTCGCGGAATGAATAGAGGTCCTGAGCGCACACTCAATTTCAGACAAATACATGTCCCAATCCCGGTGATCCTCCTCTAAATAGGCTCTTATCGCAGCTAGTACCGATTGGTTCACCCTCTCAGACGCATTCGATTGTGGAGAGTAAACTGCGGTTCTCAGATGCCGAATTTTATAACCCTCAATCATATTTTGAAATCCTTTTGCCACAAATTGAGCCCCGTTATCGCTGTGGATCACTTCTGGGACGCCAAATTTATGAAATATTTCATTAACTAAAAACTGAACTACATTATTCGTTGTGGCTTCTCTCATTGCTTTTAAAAACGTAAATTTTGTGAAGTGATCCACAACGATAAATATGTAGCAGTTACCGCTTTTTGATCTGGGATATTTTCCCAAAAAGTCTATGTATATCTTTTGAAATGGTCTCTCAGTAACTACCTCTTGACCAATTTCTGGCATTAGATTTCGATTCGCCGGTTTACTCTCCTTACAAATTTGGCATGAACCTACATATTCTTTAACCTGTTTTGTCATCCTGGGCCAATAAAAGTAACGCTTAACTCTTTCTAACGTTTTTGCTATGCCGCCATGCTGTATTGGCAACGTGAGCTTTTTCGATAATGATTTGAGTTATATTGGGTGGAATCCAGAGTTTCCAAACGTCTTGGTCGAATTCTGTTTTCTTGAAAACTAACCCGTCTTCGATTCTAATGTCCGGAAGCCTGTCTGCGTTTTCACGCACATTCTTAATAAGCTCTAGATACTCATCGCTTTCAAATTCTACCGTCTCAAAGTCCAAAAGATCTTTCCGATTTCCTCTACAGTTGTTTCTTGTGGCAGCCGTGATAAAATATCGGCTACTACATTGTCCGAACCTTTTCTGTGAACAATGTCAAAATCAAAAGCCTGCAGCTGTAGGGACCATCTGGCTAATCTGCCACTCAAATCCTTGAGGGTCATCATCCACTTTAGGCTGGCATGGTCGGTTACTACTGTAAATGGCATCATTTCTACATAAGGACGGAATTTTTTTACGGCCATTACTGCCGCCAAACATTCTTTCTGTGTTACCGTGTAATTTCTTTGGCAAGAATTTAATTTTTGCGAATAAAACGCAATGGGGTTCTCTTCATTTTGGTCATTAATTTGGTACAAAACGGCCCCGATACCGTAATCAGAGGCATCGCATTGGATCCAGAATCGTTTCGAAAAATCGGCATGACGCAAGACTGGTGCTGTAGTGAGAGCCTTTTTCAACTTTTCAAACGCATCTACAGCCTCGGCTGTCATTACAAATTTCTTTGCTTTCTTTAAAGTGTCTGTCAGTGGGGCAGATATGGTTGCAAAATCTTTAATGAACCGTCTGTACCAGTCGGCAGTTCCAAGGAAGCTTCTAACTTCAAGCGTAGTTTTTGGTAGTTTTATATTCTTAATGGCCTGAACTTTTTCGGGGTCAGTCTTTCAGGTACCACCCCCTATTATAAACCCCAAATATTTCAATTCTTGAAAGCAAAATTGTGATTTTTTAAGACCGATAGTAAGTTTTGCTTCTCTAAGACATTTAGCAACTTCTCCTAATAATCTTAAATGTTCTTCAAATGAACTTGAAATTACTAGCAAGTCGTCTAAATAAATAAAAACGTTGTCCTTCAATCGTTGTGGTACTATTTTGTCCATAAGTCTACAAAGTCGTTGCGCGGCATTACATATCCCGAATGGCATTACTCGGAATTAATATAAAGACCGTCCCGCTACTGTAAAAGCCGTATATGGTTTGCTCTCATCATCCAATTCAATTTGCCAGAAGGCGTATTTTAAATCAACACTGCTTATATAATAAGTCTCATCTATTCTACTTAATATTCCGTCAATGTTTTGTAGTGGATAGGCATCTTTTATGGTGACTTTATTAAGCTTCCTTGCGTCCAAACAAAAACGGTTTTTTCCTGGTTTACGAACAACTGTCGTTCTATTGCTCCAAGGACTTTCGCTTTCCTCAATAACATTTAGCTTTAGCATTAAATCAATTTCCCTGTAAGTGATCTCTTGGACTGCTGGTGGGATTGGATAGTACCTATCTTTTACTTTAGATCTATCAATTTGATGGAATGGGATAATACTCTGATCTAAACTGTTAACCAACTCTCTACAACCTTTTCCTAATACACTAACGGATGCACCAGTGTCTAACAGACCACTGATTTGTTTACCCTTAAT
The DNA here is from genome assembly GCA_963921195.1 of Pegoplata infirma. NCBI lineage: Eukaryota > Metazoa > Arthropoda > Insecta > Diptera > Anthomyiidae > Pegoplata > Pegoplata infirma. Next base: position 159,757,201 of record OY992539.1, read on the forward strand.
AAAGACATTTGCAAATATACGAGGGTCTACGGTTTTGATGGTAGTTCTATGGATTGAATCCAATAGACAGCGTCTTATTCGACGACGCTCAGAAAATTTGTCACGTATTTTGCGGATTCTATTTGATATTGTTCGAAGCTTAATTTCATCACCAAAAATGCGATTCCTAATTTCCTGGTAATGTTTTTGTCTCATTTCTAATGGCATGTAATGTCTAAGTTTTGGTAAGTATTTGGTTCTGTATGTTTTATCAAATGTATCGACTAAATATCGGTTTTTCTCCTTTAAGGTTTCACTTGTTACTTTTTTGCCGACACAGGGTTCTCGTAAAAACGTTGGTCCCCTGTCATACCCGCGTCCTTCTTCCAGTTTTTCTGAACACACACAAAACATTTGGGTAAGATTTCGTTTTGCTTTCCGCACCCGTAGCAAAACATAGTACGGTCTTCAGTACAAAGCTTATAAATGTGTCCTACTTTTCTACAATTTCAACACAGCAGTGGATTTTTTTGTTGGCGTTGATTATATCGAAGCTCCGCAACATCTTCGAAAGCATCGGGTTGATGTTCATCTCCGGAAAATGAATCTAAGCGTTCTCTATACATTTCACTTACTTTCCTAATTGGTCTCATTTGTGCTTGTCTATTTCTCATGTCCTTTTTCAGTTGTTTACTCTCAACATCCACACACTCCAATCTGAGCGCTTCTACAGTATTAACCAGTCTCTGTTCTACTCTTCTACCTATACTCTCTTTAACATTTCTCTTCAGAATTTTTATCATATCGTCCTCATAGATCTTTTCGCTTGATCTGGAACGTAATTGGCTCATTCAATGGAAATATGTATCTATGGACTCATTCGGTTCCTGTATTCTTTCAGACAGTTCTACCACAGCTTCAAAATAGGACCTACATTGGTTGTAACGGGTTTCTAACGCGAGTTTAAGGCTGGGCCAATCAGCGTCACGATGGGTCTGAATATATGACCAATACCATTCGTTTGCATTCCCTTTGACTAATAAGTGAAAGTCCTTAAGTACCCCATAAATCCGCTACCACATTACCTTTGCCTTAAGTTACTCCACCCCACAAATAAATTCTTTACTCAGCCATGTTTACGTTATAAACTTCAAGACATATTTTTATTAAACAAATTTCTAAATCTAACACTTAAATACATATAAAAATTAATAATGAAACTTAAACTAACATCACTTTCAAACAAAAATAAATAAGAAAATAATAATTAAATTGAACGATCGTTAAGATCAAATAATTCGAGCCCTGATTTCCAGGAAATTTCTTTTAATAAAAATTATTCAAATGTGGCCACCTAACGGCCAAAATATTCTTTATTTTTGTGTCTTGTTTTTAACTTTGCAACCTTTTTTTTCTAATTACTAAAGAAAAGAATGAAAAATATCTAAATAATATGTGATATAAATAAATACAAGAAAAATAAATTAATTGAAATCATAAAATGGTCTTTATAAAGGTAAGAAAAAATATAATCCTCAAAAAAAAAATAGTCAATGTTGACGAGAAACACAAAAAAAAATAAATTTTATATACGCGTTGATATGCGTCGATATGCGTTGATACCTACAATTACTCTTATGGCAATACTTTTTCAAAATTATTCACAACACCTAGGTCTTTATTTCCGGTTACCGGATCTATGTTACGGTTTCACTACACTATTTATTTTCTTATTGAATCTGAAGGAGCTCCCTAAAATCTTCTATCAAATTAAAATTTTTGACAATTAGTCTTATTTCAAAATACTACCCAGCTAATGTAAATAAGATTGTTCAAATCAAAAAAATATTGTTTGGTATACGCTTAAGTCACTTTTTCTCAACGCACAAAAAAAAACTTGTGTTTTTTTCTTCACTAAAAAAAATCAAGTAAAATAAAAATTTAAAAAAAAATTATCGCTTAATTTAAATATAATATTACTTAACGTACATATAATCTAACTTCACAAAAAAAAACACACATATACTTCAAAAATAAAATATTTTTTTTTTCCGTTCCCAATCAAAATGGAGTTTTCTTTCCAGACTTTTTTCCTTTTGCTTGGCTTGGCGTTTGAAAAAAAATGGCTTCGGATTGACATAAAAAAAAAAATTTTTTGAGGTTACCTTGGTTTCCGCTTATGTTGATGAAATAGTTTACCGGATAAAATTTAGGAGAACTTCTATTGGGATGCTTCCCGAAAGCTTCTGGTCTCCACTATTTATTTCTGGCCCTGTTCCAGATGCAGGCCAGTCCCAAAACTAGTTTTTAAAATAATCACTTATTAACTCACAATTATCTACCAATTTAATAAAAGCACCACTTACGTTCTCCAATATTATCTCTTTTCCTACGGGGAATCTTCCAAAAGAACGAGCTATAACCTCTCCCGGTATTTTCCAAGACTAACCTAAGGGACACTTTTTATTTAGCACTGAATTTTATTTTACCAATTAAGTTTCAATTCACCTGATGTCTGATTATTTGGCCTAACACAGCAACTTGTTAATTTCGCGTCACTGTATTTTCTTATTAATAAATAAACTTTTTATAAATTTCACTGGCTTTACTGTTTTTACTTTAATTCTTCACACATATAATATTTTTTTTTTCTGCGCTTCTGCGACTGACTGGAACGGGTTTACTTTTAATAATGACCTGAACTGAAAATACCGCTTGGGTATAAGTTTTTGCACACGATCCATCTTTATTTCAAATTTCCCAAATCTTCCTTACTTCACCCCTCCCTATTGAACATTCTCTTCCATTTGAGGAATACCTTGCTTTCCCACTCAGACAATTGCCTCATCATCATATACCGCCTATCCCTCTCTGATTTTTATTGATTTATTTTGAATATCTGTCCCTTTCCGAAATTAGATCCACATTCTGTTAAGGCTGAACCGTTTTATCCTCCTAGACATAAACCTATTAATTATACTCTAAATTCAAACTAAAACATAAAGATAAAATTCATTCATAAACGTTTTTACAAAAACAAAAACGTTTGACTACACGGTTTTACCTTGGCAACCCTTTTTACTACCATTTAATCAGCTGTGTTATTCATTCAGCCACTATCAAATCAAAACAAACCAAGTAAGTATTAGGAAGCACATTTATAATTATTTTAATTTTTTCTTTATTTTCAGGTTTTTTATTATTAATTTACATTCTTCTTTACCACTTTTTAATTCCTTTTCATTTTCCTTTATTTCTTTTCAGATTCCCCTGGATTTTCGGACATGTGTACTGGAGTTCTCTTGAACTTCAGTGCACATGTCATAGGAATTGTTCGGCTGCATTGTCAGGATGATGGATTCCATTGAATACGTCATCCTATCAATGCAGTCGAACCTAAAAGAGTTGGTGGGAAAACTGCGGTAAAACTCTGCCATAAAAGCAACGTTGTCCCACACCGGCTGTGTAAACCACTGAGGGTTAGCCACCCTCATAGATCAAGAGGTGGTTTCACATTTAATAAAAATATTTATGGGCAGGAATTGGGGTGGAGTTAGCCCAACTCCGAACGCAATGGTACCCCTTCCTTGAAAATTAAAAATGAAAGTGGCACGGCTGGCCATCATCATGTGGCAACATGGCCAGCCATTGAAGATTTTCGTGCCCGACACTGCGCTGCCCCTAAGACCCTCCCACGAAAAATTTTCCCAGGGCTCTAGATTAGATGGGCCTACGCAACAAAACTCTGGGGATGGCTAGAAATCGACGACATGAACGGTGTGCGGGCTATTGACGATAAACGTGGGGAACTCCCACGCCCTGAGGTCTCATAAGCCGGGCAAAACATCAACAAAAAAACTATATTAAAAAGGAATTTATTTATTTATCGTATGGCACTGATACAAACAATTACAATTTTAGAGATATAAGCATTACTAGTTTAACAGATTATACAACAAAGTTTAGCATATTTTGATAGAAAAATAGTATAGATAATAATTAGATATTGATGTCAATATTCTTCAGCCACCGGACGGCATCTGGGCCAGCATTGTTTAGTTCGTGTAGTTCGCCAAGAAATTTACGATGGGGGCAGTCTTTTATAATGTGGTAAATGGTTTGATTAACATCGCTGCAATCACATAATGGCGAAACAGCGGAGCCCCATTTAAAAAGAGTAGCTGCGCACCTTCCATTGTTTGTCCGTATACGGTTAAGCCTAACCCATATAGGCCTAGGCAATTCTGATCCCGGAGGCATACAGGTCAAGTCCTGTATTTTCATTAAGTCATCACATGAAGCTTGGTTCCAATTATTAAACCAGATGTTATATGGGTCATAATTATTGTTTGCGAGACTTTCAGCTAGTTTTAATGGAGGTTTTCGAGATATGAGACGGTCGTCATTAGCAGCTTCAATATATTGGTGTATTTTAAGGCTAGGATTGGCGATTATTTTTCGATGTTCGCGGAGTAGTGCATTCTGACGTCTTAGACTTGGTGGTAGAATATTACTTAGAACAGGTAAAAATCTTATTGGGGTTGAAGACATTGTACCTGTTATTAGTCGCATACATGCATTTAGTTGGGTATCTAATTTGTTTACGTGGGGGCTATTAAGCCAGACCGGTGCGCAGTATTCTGCAGAAGAATAAACCAGTCCGAGTGATGCTGAGCGCAGTGTTTTTGCAGAAGCTCCCCAAGTAGTTGACGCAAGTTTTTGGATAATATTGTTACGCGTTTTAACTTTGTTAGCAGTATTTTCTATGTGCTTTTTAAAAGAGAGTGTTCTATCAAGGGTAACTCCAAGGTATTTTGGTGTTGGATTAAAGGGTAGGATAATATCTCCAAAACGAACGTTAAGCTTTAGATCAGATTGACTATTATTGAGGTGAAAACATGTTACTTCCGTCTTGTTGAGGCTAGGACACAGACGCCATTTTTTAAAATAATTTCCAAGTGATAGCAGGTCATTTGTAAGGACAGATTCAGCATCTTTAACTAAGTAGCGTTGAGTGGCTATAGCGATGTCATCAGCGTAGGAGAACTTTTTTGAGTACGTTGATGGGAGGTCATGAGTGTAGAGATTAAATAGAAGCGGGGCAAGTACAGATCCTTGGGGGAGTCCATTATTAAGTTTACACTTCCTGCTTTGTTTGTTTCCAAGATACACTATAAAATGACGATCACTTAACATATTGTTGAGAAGAGTAGCAGTTCGGATGCAAGGGATAACTTTTAGAAATTTATAGATCAGCCCGTCTTTCCAGACCGTGTCGTACGCAGCTTTGAGATCTATAAATGCAACGGATGTCCTGAGTTTTAATTGAAAACCAGCCTCAATGTAGGTCGTTAAGGATAGTACCTGATCAGTGCAGCTACGTCCCGATCTAAACCCCGCCTGCTCTACCGGAACGATGCTATTAATAGTGGGTTCAACTCTGTTATAAATTAGTCTCTCGAGTAATTTGTATACAACGCTTAATAGTGCTATCGGTCGGTAACTTTCAGCTTGTTCCTTTGGCTTGCCTGGTTTTAAAAGGGCGAGTATTTTAGATCTCTTCAGATCCGTAGGCATTACACCAGTTAGTAGTACATTTGAGTAGAAAAGTGTAAGCCATTTTCGAAAATTTTTTCCACTATGTATAAAAAACTCAGGAAATATACCATCCGCTCCTGCGGATTTCCCTGACTTAACTTGCGATATTGCGAAGTTAATTTCCTCCTCACTGAAAGGTCCTGAGAACTGTGGGATGATAGACGATTCATTTTTTAATTCTTTAAGTTTCTTTTTAATATTAATGGTGTGTTTCTTCTCCGATACAATTTTTGATGTTCGTTTGATGTTTAGAGCGATACTGTCAGGGTGTATGTTCGATTTCGATGTTGTTATAGGAGTGCTATTACCCAATTTACGAAGGAGGCTCCAAGCTTTTCGGCTGGAATGTGTGAAATTTACATTTTCAACAGTATGGTGCCATTTTTCCCTGCGAGCATTATCAAGAGACTTTAGAAGTTCGTCTGCAATTGTCTCATCTTGAGTAGCTAGATATTCCGAGTGTAGAGTCTCGGTTTCTTCTGACCAGCCAGGAACATATTGTTTCCGGTATCCTCTGGGTATATGTTTCTTTGCAGTAGCAATTACCATTTTCACCATTCTTGGATAATTATTTGGGGTTGGATTTATCCACCTTATGTTAGAGTCGAGATCTCGAGAAAACGATTTCCAAGAGGCTTTGCAGAAGTTCCATCTTGGTTTTGGAAATGATTCGACTAAGGGTATCTGAATTCCTATTTCTAGGAAAACTGGACGATGTTGGCTGTTTGGGAATGTTTGTAGTACTTTTCGGTAGACTGGGATGGGAGTGTGGTCATCTCTAAGACTGACATATGTGAGGTCGGGATTATAGCCTCTGCGCCAGCGACCGGAGTGAAAGGTTGCGGCGTCTTTCGCATCAAAAATAAGGTTTAAGTTGTTAACCTCTGCCCATTCGACTAATATGTTGCCACTTATGTCATCAGTAGGGTACCTCCAAGAGGTATGTTGGCTATTAAAATCACCAGTATACAGCGACGGGTGTGGAAATGTGGGGAGGACTGAGTCAGGCCATAGAATGTTTGGGGGCTTATAAACGTTTATAATATGCACCCCAGAGATTTCAATCGTAATAGTATACACGTCTTGCTCAGAGCAAATATCAATTAGGGTGACATTGTCCAGACCAGTTCTGACATATGTAGCGGAACCATATGAACGATGGTATAGTACACCAACAGCATCATATCCATCAATCATGCCACGTATATTGAATTCTTCTTCAGTTAAAATGTGGGTTTCTTGTATGATGACGACATCAATACATTCGTCAGACAGCAGACGCGAGATATAATCGCATTTAGCTCTGCTCATTCCCTCAATATTAAGCTGTAGAATTCGGACCGAAGGTCCGATATTCTTTGTCAAGAAGCTCTTAGAAGAGCTAGTTCGGTTTACTTTAGGCTGCATTATTTTGTTGTTGTTTTATCTGCTTAGTATTTCTAGTTGTTTGTTTTTTCAAATTTACCAGGAGACCAGATATAGTTCTGATAGTTTGGCAGCCAGTCGCGATAGATCATTTAGCGGAAACCAGGGTGCACCTGCAAACAGTATTGTTCACGGAGGCGATCTATATTACACCCCTATCTTCTTGGGTCGAAATTCGGAAAACGGATTATAATATTAGGGAAGTAAATTAGGCATCTCGTTTCTAAATCATTTTACTTTGTAAAAATTTACTATTTCCAGGTTTCCTCAACGTTTAAAGTAAAAACTTAAGGTTTTACAAAACTATATTGCACGGTAAAAAAAATTTGGTACAATCACGAATATTATAATTAAGAGGGTGTATAATTACAGACAACAAATGCTAATATCACAGGTAACCATTTGAATATATATTGCGATATTTTATACATACTAGGATGAACACGACTTATGAACTAAAAATAAATCGCATTTCTTACATCCTACTATTGCACTTTGTAATTCATATCACAGATTCTTTCAATATTCGTTATATTTTTATATCTTTTGCGTGATATATACCAATTGATTTTCCCTGCAAAGACTCGAGCTCATACATGTTGTTCCCAACCGGTCTTAATATTCTACATTTTATGAATTTCTTAGAACATCATTTTTCCTATAAACTTCTAGACCGGGTCGGAATTTTACATGCCGAGCTCTTTTGTTATACCTTTCGGCGCTCTTTTCGAATGCCTCGTGCATATTCTTCCAGATTTTCTCCCTAATGAGTTCAAGCTTCTCGTTCTTTCCTAATTTATTTATCTCGTGATCGGTCAAAGACATTAGTTTCCTCGCTAACTTATAATTACTTCCGCTAGTGAACATATGGAAACCGAATAGGGCAAAAAATGGTGTTACACCTGTCGCGGAATGAATAGAGGTCCTGAGCGCACACTCAATTTCAGACAAATACATGTCCCAATCCCGGTGATCCTCCTCTAAATAGGCTCATATCGCAGCTAGTACCGATTGGTTCACCCTCTCAGACGCATTCGATTGTGGAGAGTAAACTGCGGTTCTCAGATGCCGAATTTTATAACCCTCAATCATATTTTGAAATCCTTTTGCCACAAATTGAGCCCCGTTATCGCTGTGGATCACTTCTGGGACGCCAAATTTATGAAATATTTCATTAACTAAAAACTGAACTACATTATTCGTTGTGGCTTCTCTCATTGCTTTTAAAAACGTAAATTTTATGAAGTGATCCACAACGATAAATATGTAGCAGTTACCGCTTTTTGATCTGGGATATTTTCCCAAAAAGTCTATGTATATCTTTTGAAATGGTCTCTCAGTAACTACCTCTTGACCAATTTCTGGCATTAGATTTCGATTCGCCGGTTTACTCTCCTTACAAATTTGGCATGAACCTACATATTCTTTAACCTGTTTTGTCATCCTGGGCCAATAAAAGTAACGCTTAACTCTTTCTAACGTTTTTGCTATGCCGCCATGCTGTATTGGCAACGTGAGCTTTTTCGATAATGATTTGAGTTATATTGGGTGGAATCCAGAGTTTCCAAACGTACTGCTCTCCAAGGTCTTGGTCGAATTCTGTTTTCTTGAAAACTAACCCGCTCTAGATACTCATCGCTTTCAAATTCTACCGTCTCAAAGTCCAAAAGATCTTTCCGATTTCCTCTACAGTTGTTTCTTGTGGCAGCCGTGATAAAATATCGGCTACTACATTGTCCGAACCTTTTCTGTGAACAATGTCAAAATCAAAAGCCTGCAGCTGTAGGGACCATCTGGCTAATCTGCCACTCAAATCCTTGAGGGTCATCAACCACTTTAGGCTGGCATGGTCGGTTACTACTGTAAATGGCATCATTTCTACATAAGGACGGAATTTTTTTACGGCCATTACTGCCGCCAAACATTCTTTCTCTGTTACCGTGTAATTTCTTTGGCAAGAATTTAATTTTTGCGAATAAAACGCAATGGGGTTCTCTTCATTTTGGTCATTAATTTGGTACAAAACGGCCCCGATACCGTAATCAGAGGCATCGCATTGGATCCAGAATCGTTTCGAAAAATCGGCATGACGCAAGACTGGTGCTGTAGTGAGAGCCTTTTTCAACTTTTCAAACGCATCTACAGCCTCGGCTGTCATTACAAATTTCTTTGCTTTCTTTAAAGTGTCTGTCAGTGGGGCAGATATGGTTGCAAAATCTTTAATGAACCGTCTGTACCAGTCGGCAGTTCCAAGGAAGCTTCTAACTTCAAGCGTAGTTTTTGGTAGTTTTATATTCTTAATGGCCTGAACTTTTTCGGGGTCAGTCTTTCAGGTACCACCCCCTATTATAAACCCCAAATATTTCAATTCTTGAAAGCAAAATTGTGATTTTTTAAGACCGATAGTAAGTTTTGCTTCTCTAAGACATTTAGCAACTTCTCCTAATAATCTTAAATGTTCTTCAAATGAACTTGAAATTACTAGCAAGTCGTCTAAATAAATAAAAACGTTGTCCTTCAATCGTTGTGGTACTATTTTGTCCATAAGTCTACAAAGTCGTTGCGCGGCATTACATATCCCGAATGGCATTACTCGGAATTAATATAAAGACCGTCCCGCTACTGTAAAAGCCGTATATGGTTTGCTCTCATCATCCAATTCAATTTGCCAGAAGGCGTATTTTAAATCAACACTGCTTATATAATAAGTCTCATCTATTCTACTTAATATTCCGTCAATGTTTTGTAGTGGATAGGCATCTTTTATGGTGACTTTATTAAGCTTCCTTGCGTCCAAACAAAAACGGTTTTTTCCTGGTTTACGAACAACTGTCGTTCTATTGCTCCAAGGACTTTCGCTTTCCTCAATAACATTTAGCTTTAGCATTAAATCAATTTCCCTGTAAGTGATCTCTTGGACTGCTGGTGGGATTGGATAGTACCTATCTTTTACTTTAGATCTATCAATTTGATGGAATGTTTTTCAATTGGTGTACACCCTAATCCTATTTCTTCGAAAGTATCGAACTCTCTGATTACTTTGTCTAACTTAGCCTGTTGTGATTCCATCAGAGTATGTGGTTTAAGTCTATAATCCTTTTTATTAATATTGAAATCCTGTTGAATTTTATCCAAATGTAATTCCTCAATCCCTACAATTTCAGGAGCTAAGCTGAAAATTCTCCAAAAATCAATACCAAGGTATAGAACTTGTTCCAAATCAGGACAAAGATACAGTAACATTTCGTGTTCCTGATCTTTGTACTTCATGGATAATTTTACTTTGCCTAGTATTCTGTGTTGCTGACCACCGGCAGTTTTCACGTTAGTCAACATTGGGATAATACTCTGATCTAAACTGTTAACCAACTCTCTACAACCTTTTCCTAATACACTAACGGATGCACCAGTGTCTAACAGACCACTGATTTGTTTACCCTTAATAAAGACATTTGCAAATATACGAGGGTCTACGGTTTTGATGGTAGTTCTATGGATTGAATCCAATAGACAGCGTCTTATTCGACGACGCTCAGAAAATTTGTCACGTATTTTGCGGATTCTATTTGATATTGTTCGAAGCTTAATTTCATCACCAAAAATGCGATTCCTAATTTCCTGGTAATGTTTTTGTCTCATTTCTAATGGCATGTAATGTCTAAGTTTTGGTAAGTATTTGGTTCTGTATGTTTTATCAAATGTATCGACTAAATATCGGTTTTTCTCCTTTAAGGTTTCACTTGTTACTTTTTTGCCGACACAGGGTTCTCGTAAAAACGTTGGTCCCCTGTCATACCCGCGTCCTTCTTCCAGTTTTTCTGAACACACACAAAACATTTGGGTAAGATTTCGTTTTGCTTTCCGCACCCGTAGCAAAACATAGTACGGTCTTCAGTACAAAGCTTATAAATGTGTCCTACTTTTCTACAATTTCAACACAGCAGTGGATTTTTTTGTTGGCGTTGATTATATCGAAGCTCCGCAACATCTTCGAAAGCATCGGGTTGATGTTCATCTCCGGAAAATGAATCTAAGCGTTCTCTATACATTTCACTTACTTTCCTAATTGGTCTCATTTGTGCTTGTCTATTTCTCATGTCCTTTTTCAGTTGTTTACTCTCAACATCCACACACTCCAATCTGAGCGCTTCTACAGTATTAACCAGTCTCTGTTCTACTCTTCTACCTATACTCTCTTTAACATTTCTCTTCAGAATTTTTATCATATCGTCCTCATAGATCTTTTCGCTTGATCTGGAACGTAATTGGCTCATTCAATGGAAATATGTATCTATGGACTCATTCGGTTCCTGTATTCTTTCAGACAGTTCTACCACAGCTTCAAAATAGGACCTACATTGGTTGTAACGGGTTTCTAACGCGAGTTTAAGGCTGGGCCAATCAGCGTCACGATGGGTCTGAATATATGACCAATACCATTCGTTTGCATTCCCTTTGACTAATAAGTGAAAGTCCTTAAGTACCCCATAAATCCGCTACCACATTACCTTTGCCTTAAGTTACTCCACCCCACAAATAAATTCTTTACTCAGCCATGTTTACGTTATAAACTTCAAGACATATTTTTATTAAACAAATTTCTAAATCTAACACTTAAATACATATAAAAATTAATAATGAAACTTAAACTAACATCACTTTCAAACAAAAATAAATAAGAAAATAATAATTAAATTGAACGATCGTTAAGATCAAATAATTCGAGCCCTGATTTCCAGGAAATTTCTTTTAATAAAAATTATTCAAATGTGGCCACCTAACGGCCAAAATATTCTTTATTTTTGTGTCTTGTTTTTAACTTTGCAACCTTTTTTTTCTAATTACTAAAGAAAAGAATGAAAAATATCTAAATAATATGTGATATAAATAAATACAAGAAAAATAAATTAATTGAAATCATAAAATGGTCTTTATAAAGGTAAGAAAAAATATAATCCTCAAAAAAAAAAAAGTCAATGTTGACGAGAAACACAAAAAAAATAAGTTTTATATACGCGTTGATATGCGTCGATATGCGTTGATACCTACAATTACTCTTATGGCAATACTTTTTCAAAATTATTCACAACACCTAGGTCTTTATTTCCGGTTACCGGATCTACGTTACGGTTTCACTACACTATTTATTTTCTTATTGAATCTGAAGGAGCTCCCTAAAATCTTCTATCAAATTAAAATTTTTGACAATTAGTCTTATTTCAAAATACTACCCAGCTAATGTAAATAAGATTGTTCAAATCAAAAAAATATTGTTTGGTATACGCTTAAGTCACTTTTTCTCAACGCACAAAAAAAACTTGTGTTTTTTTCTTCACTAAAAAAAATCAAGTAAAATAAAAATTTAAAAAAAAATTATCGCTTAATTTAAATATAATATTACTTAACGTACATATAATCTAACTTCACAAAAAAAAAACACACATATACTTCAAAAATAAAATATTTTTTTTTCCGTTCCCAATCAAAATGGAGTTTTCTTTCCAGACTTTTTTCCTTTTGCTTGGCTTGGCGTTTGAAAAAAAATGGCTTCGGATTGACATATAAAAAAAAATGTTTTGAGGTTACCTTGGTTTCCGCTTATGTTGATGAAATAGTTTACCGGATAAAATTTAGGAGAACTTCTATTGGGATGCTTCCCGAAAGCTTCTGGTCTCCACTATTTATTTCTGGCCCTGTTCCAGATGCAGGCCAGTCCCAAAACTAGTTTTTAAAATAATCACTTATTAACTCACAATTATCTACCAATTTAATAAAAGCACCACTTACGTTCTCCAATATTATCTCTTTTCCTACGGGGAATCTTCCAAAAGAACGAGCTATAACCTCTCCCGGTATTTTCCAAGACTAACCTAAGGGACACTTTTTATTTAGCACTGAATTTTATTTTACCAATTAAGTTTCAATTCACCTGATGTCTGATTATTTGGCCTAACACAGCAACTTGTTAATTTCGCGTCACTGTATTTTCTCATTAATAAATAAACTTTTTATAAATTTCACTGGCTTTACTGTTTTTACTTTAATTCTTCACACATATAATATTTTTTTTTTCTGCGCTTCTGCGACTGACTGGAACGGGTTTACTTTTAATAATGACCTGAACTGAAAATACCGCTTGGGTATAAGTTTTTGCACACGATCCATCTTTATTTCAAATTTCCCAAATCTTTCTTACTTCACCCCTCCCTATTGAACATTCTCTTCCATTTGAGGAATACCTTGCTTTCCCACTCAGACAATTGCCTCATCATCATATACCGCCTATCCCTCTCTGATTTTTATTGATTTATTTTGAATATCTGTCCCTTTCCGAAATTAGATCCACATTCTGTTAAGGCTGAAGCGTTTTATCCTCCTAGACATAAACCTATTAATTATACTCTAAATTCAAACTAAAACATAAAGATAAAATTCATTCATAAACGTTTTTACAAAAACAAAAACGTTTGACTACACGGTTTTACCTTGGCAACCCTTTTTACTACCATTTAATCAGCTGTGTTATTCATTCAGCCCCTGCAAACAAAACGATACGACATCGATTCGCCGGTTGTATTGCCGTTACGATAAATGTTATTGCGGCAATTATCGAATTCGTATCGCCGGCGATACACCTTTCGGGAGAAACTGTTACCCGACGGCAATACATCCCGGCGATACGAAAACGATTCGCCTTGGCGATAAAAGGGCAATATCGCCAGATAATCGTATAAACGAAAAATAAAAGATTTGTATGTATCGCCGGAATATCACCAAAATGATAAATCGGCGATACAGATATATCGATTCCCTGAAGCTGAAAATACCCATTATTTTTTCATTCATATTTTGGTCATGTTAACAGGACTTAAAACATTTGCATTCACCTGAAAAATGTATCCCCAACATTCGCTGAATTTTTTATTTTATCTTTGAAAGCACATTTGTGTTTTTCGGTCAAATTTATATTCTTTCAAAGATTTCTTGTTGTGCTTGATAAATTATTTTATTTTAAATTGACAAAGAAATAAAAATTTTCAATATTTTTTTTGTTTATCGCCAAAATATCGTTCGTATGAGAAAACGGCGATATAATAAAAATACTACTTAGATTTTTTATTGAAATGATAAATTTTCGTATCGCCGCAATATCTTTTCGGCGATATATCGCCCTATTGTTTGCAGGGGCCACTATCAAATCAAAACAAACCAAGTAAGTATGAGGAAGCACATTTATAATTATTTTAATTTTTTCTTTATTTTCAGGTTTTTTATTATTAATTTACATTCTTCTTTACCACTTTTTAATTCCTTTTCATTTTCCTTTATTTGTTTTCAGATTCCCCTGGATTTTCGGACATGTGTACTGGAGTTCTCTTAAACTTCAGTGCACATGTCATAGGAATTGTTCGGCTGCATTGTCAGGATGATGGATTCCATTGAATACGTCATCCTATCAATGCAGTCGAACCTAAAAGAGTTGGTGGGACAACTGCGGTAAAACTCTGCCACAAAAGCAACGTTGTCCCACACCGGCTGTGTAAACCACTGAGGGTTAGCCACCCTCATAGATCAAGAGGTGGTTTCACATTTAATAAAAATATTTATGGGCAGGAATTGGGGTGGAGTTAGCCCAACTCCGAACGCAATGGTACCCCTTCCTTGAAAATTAAAAATGAAAGTGGCACGGCTGGCCATCATCATGTGGCAACATGGCCAGCCATTGAAGATTTTCGTGCCCGACACTGCGCTGCCCCTAAGACCCTCTCACGAAAAATTTTCCCAGGGCTCTAGACTAGATGGGCCTCCGCAACAAAACTCCGGGGATGGTTAGAAATCGACGACATGAACGGTGTGCGGGCTATTGACGATAAACGTGGGGAACTCCCACGCCCTAAGGTCTCATAAGCCGGGCAAAACATCAACAAAAAAAACTATATTAAAAAGGAAGGTAAATGTATATGGATCTGGTGCTTCTCTCCTAAAAAAAAAAAACTGCAAAACCTTATATAACAAATTCACTAAGATTTCCAGGTATATAAGCTATTGCATTCTTTATGTTGGTCAGAGCCTTAATAAAATGAATTTAGATTAATTTATCCTAAACAAAAAAAAATATCTTTTCAGGTATCGTTGATCTTCTTGGGTCGAAATTCGGAAAACGGATTATGATATTAGGGAAGTAAATTACGCATCTCGTTTCTAAATCATTTTACTTTGTAAAAATTTACTATTTCCAGGTTTCCTCAACGTTTAAAGTAAAAACTTAAGGTTTTACAAAACAATATTGCACGTTAAAAAAAGTTGGTACAATCACGAATATTATAATTAAGAGGGTGTATAATTACAGACAACAAATGCTAATATCACAGGTATATATATTGCGATATTTTATACATACTAGGACGAACACGACTTATGAACTAAAAATAAATCGCATTTCTTAGATCCTACTATTGCACTTTGTTATTCATATCACAGATTCTTTCAATATTCGTTATATTTTTAAATCTTTTTGATATATACCAATTGATTTTCCCTGCAAAGACTCGAGCTCATACATGTTGTTCCCAACCGGTCTTAATATTCTACATTTTTTGAATTTCTTACAAAATTTTGAGTTTATATTATTTTTAAAGTCACTTAGAACATTATTTTTCTTATAAACTTCTTGACCGGGTCGGAATTTTACATGCCGAGCTCTTTTGTTATACCTTTCGGCGCGCTTTTCGAATGACTCGTGCATATTCTTCCTGATTTTCTCCCTAATGAGTTCAAGCTTCTCGTTCTTTCCTAATTTATTTATCTCGTGATCGGTCAAAGACATTAGTTTCCTCGCTAACTTATAATCACTTCCGCTAGTGAACATATGGAAACCGAATAGGGAAAAAAATGGTGTTACACCTGTCGCGGAATGAATAGAGGTCCTGAGCGCACACTCATTTTCAGACAAATACATGTCCCAATCCCGGTGATCCTCCTCTAAATAGGCTCTTATCGCAGCTAGTACCGATTGGTTCACCCTCTCATACGCATTCGATTGTGGAGAGTAAACTGCGGTTCTCAGATGCCGAATTTTATAACCCTCAATTATATTTTGAAATCCTTTTGCCACAAATTGAGCCCCGTTATCGCTGTGGATCACTTCTGGGACGCCAAATTTATGTAATAAATGAACTACATTATTCGTTGTGGCTTCTCTCATTGCTTTTAAAAACGTAAATTTTGTGAAGTGATCCACAACGATAAATATGTAGCAGTTACCGCTTTTTGATCTGGGATATTTTCCCAAAAAGTCTATGTATAACTTTTGAAATGGTCTCTCAGTAACTACCTCTTGACCAATTTCTGGCATTAGATTTCGATTCGACGGTTTACTCTCCTTACAAATTTGGCATGAACCTACATATTCTTTAACCTGTTTTGTCATCCTGGGCCAATAAAAGTAACGCTTAACTCTTTCTAACGTTTTTGCTATGCCGCCATGCTGTATTGGCAACGTGAGCTTTTTCGATAATAATTTGAGTTATATTGGGTGGAATCCAGAGTTTCCAAACGTACTGCTCTCCAAGGTCTTGGTCGAATTCTGTTTTCTTGAAAACTAACCCGTCTTCGATTCTAATGTCCGGAAGCCTGTCTGCGTTTTCACGCACATTCTTAATAAGCTCTAGATACTCATCGCTTTCAAATTCTACCGTCTCAAAGTCCAAAAGATCTTTCCGATTTTCTCTACAGTTGTTTCTTGTGGCAGCCGTGATAAAATATCGGCTACTACATTGTCCGAACCTTTTCTTTGAACAATGTCAAAATCAAAAGCCTGCAGCTGTAGGGACCATCTGGCTAATCTGCCACTCAAATCCTTGAGGGTCATCATCCACTTTAGGCTGGCATGGTCGGTTACTACTGTAAATGGCATCATTTCTACATATGGACGGAATTTTTTTACGGCCATTACTGCCGCCAAACATTCTTTCTCTGTTACCGTGTAATTTCTTTGGCAAGAATTTAATTTTTGCGAATAAAACGCAATGGGGTTCTCTTCATTTTGGTCATTAATTTGGTACAAAACGGCCCCGATACCGTAATCAGAGGCATCGCATTGGATCCAGAATCGTTTCGAAAAATCGGCATGACGCAAGACTGGTGCTGTAGTGAGAGCCTTTTTCAACTTTTCAAACGCATCTACAGCCTCGGCTGTCATTACAAATTTCTTTGCTTTCTTTAAAGTGTCTGTCAGTGGGGCAGATATGGTTGCAAAATCTTTAATGAACCGTCTGTACCAGTCGGCAGTTCCAAGGAAGCTTCTAACTTCACGCGTAGTTTTTGGTAGTTTTATATTCTTAATGGCCTGAACTTTTTCGGGGTCAGTCTTTAAGGTACCACCCCCTATTATAAACCCCAAATATTTAAATTCTTGAAAGCAAAATTGTGATTTTTTAAGACCGATAGTAAGTTTTGCTTCTCTAAGACATTTAGCAACTTCTCCTAATAATCTTAAATGTTCTTCAAATGAACTTGAAATTAATAGCAAGTCGTCTAAATAAATAAAAACGTTGTCCTTCAATCGTTGTGGTACTATTTTGTCCATAAGTCTACAAAGTCGTTGCGCGGCATTACATAGCCCGAATGGCATTACTCGGAATTGATATAAAGACCATCCCGCTACTGTAAAAGCCGTATATGGTTTGCTCTCATCATCCAATTCAATTTGCCAGAAGGCGTATTTTAAATCAACACTGCTTATATAATAAGTCTCATCTATTCTACTTAATATTCCGTCAATGTTTTGTAGTGGATAGGCATCTTTTATGGTGACTTTATTAAGCTTCCTTGCGTCCAAACAAAAACGGTTTTTTCCTGGTTTACGAACAACTGTCGTTCTATTGCTCCAAGGACTTTCGCTTTCCTCAATAACATTTAGCTTTAGCATTAAATCAATTTCCCTGTAAGTGATCTCTTGGACTGCTGGTGGGATTGGATAGTACCTATCTTTTACTTTAGATCTATCAATTTGATGGAATGTTTTTCAATTGGTGTACACCCTAATCCTATTTCTTCGAAAGTATCGAACTCTCTGATTACTTTGTCTAACTTAGCCTGTTGTGATTCCATCAGAGTATGTGGTTTAAGTCTATAATCCTTTTTATTAATATTGAAATCCTGTTGAATTTTATCCAAATGTAATTCCTCAATCCCTACAATTTCAGGAGCTAAGCTGAAAATTCTCCAAAAATCAATACCAAGGTATAGAACTTGTTCCAAATCAGGACAAAGACACAGTAACATTTCGTGTTCCTGATCTTTGTACTTCATGGATAATTTTACTTTGCCTAGTATTCTGTGTTGCTGACCACCGGCAGTTTTCACGTTAGTCAACATTGGGATAATACTCTGATCTAAACTGTTAACCAACTCTCTACAACCTTTTCCTAATACACTAACGGATGCACCAGTGTCTAACAGACCACTGATTTGTTTACCCTTAATAAAGACATTTGCAAATATACGAGGGTCTACGGTTTTGATGGTAGTTCTATGGATTGAATCCAATAGACAGCGTCTTATTCGACGACGCTCAGAAAATTTGTCAAGTATTTTGCGGATTCTATTTGATATTGTTCGAAGCTTAATTTCATCACCAAAAATGCGATTCCTAATATCCTGGTAATGATTTTGTCTCATTTCTAATGGCATGTAATGTCTAAGTTTTGGTAAGTATTTGGTTCTGTATGTTTTATCAAATGTATCGACTAAATATCGGTTTTTCTCCTTTAAGGTTTCACTGGTTACTTTTTTGCCGACACAGGGTTCTCGTAAAAACGTTGGTCCCCTGTCATACCCGCGTCCTTCTTCCAGTTTTTCTGAACACACACAGAACATTTGGGTAAGATTTCGTTTTGCTTTCCGCACCCGTAGCAAAACATAGTACGGTCTTCAGTACAAAGCTTATAAATGTGTCCTACTTTTCTACAATTTCAACACAGCAGTGGATTTTTTTGTTGGCGTTGATTATATCGAAGCTCCGCAACATCTTCGAAAGCATCGGGTTGATGTTCATCTCCGGAAAATGAATCTAAGCGTTCTCTATACATTTCACTTACTTTCCTAATTGGTCTCATTTGTGCTTGTCTATTTCTCATGTCCTTTTTCAGTTGTTTACTCTCAACATCCACACACTCCAATCTGAGCGCTTCTACAGTATTAACCAGTCTCTGTTCTACTCTTCTACCTATACTCTCTTTAACATTTCTCTTCAGAATTTTTATCATATCGTCCTCATAGATCTTTTCGCTTGATCTGGAACGTAATTGGCTCATTCAATGGAAATATGTATCTATGGACTCATTCGGTTCCTGTATTCTTTCAGACAGTTCTACCACAGCTTCAAAATAGGACCTACATTGGTTGTAACGGGTTTCTAACGCGAGTTTAAGGCTGGGCCAATCAGCGTCACGATGGGTCTGAATATATGACCAATACCATTCGTTTGCATTCCCTTTGACTAATAAGTGAAAGTCCTTAAGTACCCCATAAATCCGCTACCACATTACCTTTGCCTTAAGTTACTCCACCCCACAAATAAATTCTTTACTCAGCCATGTTTACGTTATAAACTTCAAGACATATTTTTATTAAACAAATTTCTAAATCTAACACTTAAATACATATAAAAATTAATAATGAAACTTAAACTAACATCACTTTCAAACAAAAATAAATAAGAAAATAATAATTAAATTGAACGATCGTTAAGATCAAATAATTCGAGCCCTGATTTCCAGGAAATTTCTTTTAATAAAAATTATTCAAATGTGGCCACCTAACGGCCAAAATATTCTTTATTTTTGTGTCTTGTTTTTAACTTTGCAACCTTTTTTTTCTAATTACTAAAGAAAAGAATGAAAAATATCTAAATAATATGTGATATAAATAAATACAAGAAAAATAAATTAATTGAAATCATAAAATGGTCTTTATAAAGGTAAGAAAAAATATAATCCTCAAAAAAAAAATAGTCAATGTTGACGAGAAACACAAAAAAAAAAAAATTTTATATACGCGTTGATATGCGTCGATATGCGTTGATACCTACAATTACTCTTATGGCAATACTTTTTCAAAATTATTCACAACACCTAGGTCTTTATTTCCGGTTACCGGATCTACGTTACGGTTTCACTACACTATTTATTTTCTTATTGAATCTGAAGGAGCTCCCTAAAATCTTCTATCAAATTAAAATTTTTGACAATTAGTCTTATTTCAAAATACTACCCAGCTAATGTAAATAAGATTGTTCAAATCAAAAAAATATTGTTTGGTATACGCTTAAGTCACTTTTTCTCAACGCACAAAAAAAAACTTGTGTTTTTTTCTTCACTAAAAAAAATCAAGTAAAATAAAAATTTAAAAAAAAATTATCGCTTAATTTAAATATAATATTACTTAACGTACATATAATCTAACTTCACAAAAAAAAAACATACATATACTTCAAAAATAAAATATTTTTTTTTCCGTTCCCAATCAAAATGGAGTTTTCTTTCCAGACTTTTTTCCTTTTGCTTGGCTTGGCGTTTGAAAAAAAATGGCTTCGGATTGACATAAAAAAAAAAATTTTTTGAGGTTACCTTGGTTTCCGCTTATGTTGATGAAATAGTTTACCGGATAAAATTTAGGAGAACTTCTATTGGGATGCTTCCCGAAAGCTTCTGGTCTCCACTATTTATTTCTGGCCCTGTTCCAGATGCAGGCCAGTCCCAAAACTAGTTTTTAAAATAATCACTTATTAACTCACAATTATCTACCAATTTAATAAAAGCACCACTTACGTTCTCCAATATTATCTCTTTTCCTACGGGGAATCTTCCAAAAGAACGAGCTATAACCTCTCCCGGTATTTTCCAAGACTAACCTAAGGGACACTTTTTATTTAGCACTGAATTTTATTTTACCAATTAAGTTTCAATTCACCTGATGTCTGATTATTTGGCCTAACACAGCAACTTGTTAATTTCGCGTCACTGTATTTTCTTATTAATAAATAAACTTTTTATAAATTTCACTGGCTTTACTGTTTTTACTTTAATTCTTCACACATATAATATTTTTTTTTCTGCGCTTCTGCGACTGACTGGAACGGGTTTACTTTTAATAATGACCTGAACTGAAAATACCGCTTGGGTATAAGTTTTTGCACACGATCCATCTTTATTTCAAATTTCCCAAATCTTCCTTACTTCACCCCTCCCTATTGAACATTCTCTTCCATTTGAGGAATACCTTGCTTTCCCACTCAGACAATTGCCTCATCATCATATACCGCCTATCCCTCTCTGATTTTTATGATTTATGTAATAAATGAACTACATTATTCGTTGTGGCTTCTCTCATTGCTTTTAAAAACGTAAATTTTGTGAAGTGATCCACAACGATAAATATGTAGCAGTTACCGCTTTTTGATCTGGGATATTTTCCCAAAAAGTCTATGTATATCTTTTGAAATGGTCTCTCAGTAACTACCTCTTGACCAATTTCTGGCATTAGATTTCGATTCGCCGGTTTACTCTCCTTACAAATTTGGCATGAACCTACATATTCTTTAACCTGTTTTGTCATCCTGGGCCAATAAAAGTAACGCTTAACTCTTTCTAAAGTTTTTGCTATGCCGCCATGCTGTATTGGCAACGTGAGCTTTTTCGATAATGATTTGAGTTATATTGGGTGGAATCCAGAGTTTCCAAACGTACTGCTCTCCAAGGTCTTGGTCGAATTCTGTTTTCTTGAAAACTAACCCGCTCTAGATACTCATCGCTTTCAAATTCTACCGTCTCAAAGTCCAAAAGATCTTTCCGATTTCCTCTACAGTTGTTTCTTGTGGCAGCCGTGATAAAATATCGGCTACTACATTGTCCGAACCTTTTCTGTGAACAATGTCAAAATCAAAAGCCTGCAGCTGTAGGGACCATCTGGCTAATCTGCCACTCAAATCCTTGAGGGTCATCAACCACTTTAGGCTGGCATGGTCGGTTACTACTGTAAATGGCATCATTTCTACATAAGGACGGAATTTTTTTACGGCCATTACTGCCGCCAAACATTCTTTCTCTGTTACCGTGTAATTTCTTTGGCAAGAATTTAATTTTTGCGAATAAAACGCAATGGGGTTCTCTTCATTTTGGTCATTAATTTGGTACAAAACGGCCCCGATACCGTAATCAGAGGCATCGCATTGGATCCAGAATCGTTTCGAAAAATCGGCATGACGCAAGACTGGTGCTGTAGTGAGAGCCTTTTTCAACTTTTCAAACGCATCTACAGCCTCGGCTGTCATTACAAATTTCTTTGCTTTCTTTAAAGTGTCTGTCAGTGGGGCAGATATGGTTGCAAAATCTTTAATGAACCGTCTGTACCAGTCGGCAGTTCCAAGGAAGCTTCTAACTTCAAGCGTAGTTTTTGGTAGTTTTATATTCTTAATGGCCTGAACTTTTTCGGGGTCAGTCTTTCAGGTACCACCCCCTATTATAAACCCCAAATATTTCAATTCTTAAAAGCAAAATTGTGATTTTTTAAGACCGATAGTAAGTTTTGCTTCTCTAAGACATTTAGCAACTTCTCCTAATAATCTTAAATGTTCTTCAAATGAACTTGAAATTACTAGCAAGTCGTCTAAATAAATAAAAACGTTGTCCTTCAATCGTTGTGGTACTATTTTGTCCATAAGTCTACAAAGTCGTTGCGCGGCATTACATAGCCCGAATGGCATTACTCGGAATTGATATAAAGACCGTCCCGCTACTGTAAAAGCCGTATATGGTTTGCTCTCATCATCCAATTCAATTTGCCAGAAGGCGTATTTTAAATCAACACTGCTTATATAATAAGTCTCATCTATTCTACTTAATATTCCGTCAATGTTTTGTAGTGGATAGGCATCTTTTATGGTGACTTTATTAAGCTTCCTTGCGTCCAAACAAAAACGGTTTTTTCCTGGTTTACGAACAACTGTCGTTCTATTGCTCCAAGGACTTTCGCTTTCCTCAATAACATTTAGCTTTAGCATTAAATCAATTTCCCTGTAAGTGATCTCTTGGACTGCTGGTGGGATTGGATAGTACCTATCTTTTACTTTAGATCTATCAATTTGATGGAATGTTTTTCAATTGGTGTACACCCTAATCCTTTTTCCTCGAAAGTATCGAACTCTCTGATTACTTTGTCTAACTTAGCCTGTTGTGATTCCATCAGAGTATGTGGTTTAAGTCTATAATCCTTTTTATTAATATTGAAATCCTGTTGAATTTTATCCAAATGTAATTCCTCAATCCCTACAATTTCAGGAGCTAAGCTGAAAATTCTCCAAAAATCAATACCAAGGTATAGAACTTGTTCCAAATCAGGACAAAGATACAGTAACATTTCGTGTTCCTGATCTTTGTACTTCATGGATAATTTTACTTTGCCTAGTATTCTGTGTTGCTGACCACCGGCAGTTTTCACGTTAGTCAACATTGGGATAATACTCTGATCTAAACTGTTAACCAACTCTCTACAACCTTTTCCTAATACACTAACGGATGCACCAGTGTTTAACAGACCACTGATTTGTTTACCCTTAATAAAGACATTTGCAAATATACGAGGGTCTACGGTTTTGATGGTAGTTCTATGGATTGAATCCAATAGACAGCGTCTTATTCGACGACGCTCAGAAAATTTGTCAAGTATTTTGCGGATTCTATTTGATATTGTTCGAAGCTTAATTTCATCACCAAAAATGCGATTCCTAATTTCCTGGTAATGTTTTTGTCTCATTTCTAATGGCATGTAATGTCTAAGTTTTGGTAAGTATTTGGTTCTGTATGTTTTATCAAATGTATCGACTAAATATCGGTTTTTCTCCTTTAAGGTTTCACTGGTTACTTTTTTGCCGACACAGGGTTCTCGTAAAAACGTTGGTCCCCTGTCATACCCGCGTCCTTCTTCCAGTTTTTCTGAACACACACAGAACATTTGGGTAAGATTTCGTTTTGCTTTCCGCACCCGTAGCAAAACATAGTACGGTCTTCAGTACAAAGCTTATAAATGTGTCCTACTTTTCTACAATTTCAACACAGCAGTGGATTTTTTTGTTGGCGTTGATTATATCGAAGCTCCGCAACATCTTCGAAAGCATCGGGTTGATGTTCATCTCCGGAAAATGAATCTAAGCGTTCTCTATACATTTCACTTACTTTCCTAATTGGTCTCATTTGTGCTTGTCTATTTCTCATGTCCTTTTTCAGTTGTATACTCTCAACATCCACACACTCCAATCTGAGCGCTTCTACAGTATTAACCAGTCTCTGTTCTACTCTTCTACCTATACTCTCTTTAACATTTCTCTTCAGAATTTTTATCATATCGTCCTCATAGATCTTTTCGCTTGATCTGGAACGTAATTGGCTCATTCAATGGAAATATGTATCTATGGACTCATTCGGTTCCTGTATTCTTTCAGACAGTTCTACCACAGCTTCAAAATAGGACCTACATTGGTTGTAACGGGTTTCTAACGCGAGTTTAAGGCTGGGCCAATCAGTGTCACGATGGGTCTGAATATATGACCAATACCATTCGTTTGCATTCCCTTTGACTAATAAGTGAAAGTCCTTAAGTACCCCATAAATCCGCTACCACATTACCTTTGCCTTAAGTTACTCCACCCCACAAATAAATTCTTTACTCAGCCATGTTTACGTTATAAACTTCAAGACATATTTTTATTAAACAAATTTCTAAATCTAACACTTAAATACATATAAAAATTAATAATGAAACTTAAACTAACATCACTTTCAAACAAAAATAAATAAGAAAATAATAATTAAATTGAACGATCGTTAAGATCAAATAATTCGAGCCCTGATTTCCAGGAAATTTCTTTTAATAAAAATTATTCAAATGTGGCCACCTAACGGCCAAAATATTCTTTATTTTTGTGTCTTGTTTTTAACTTTGCAACCTTTTTTTTCTAATTACTAAAGAAAAGAATGAAAAATATCTAAATAATATGTGATATAAATAAATACAAGAAAAATAAATTAATTGAAATCATAAAATGGTCTTTATAAAGGTAAGAAAAAATATAATCCTCAAAAAAAAAAAGTCAATGTTGACGAGAAACACAAAAAAAATAAGTTTTATATACGCGTTGATATGCGTCGATATGCGTTGATACCTACAATTACTCTTATGGCAATACTTTTTCAAAATTATTCACAACACCTAGTTCTTTATTTCCGGTTACCGGATCTATGTTACGGTTTCACTACACTATTTATTTTCTTATTTATCCCTAAAATCTTCTATCAAATTAAAATTTTTGACAATTAGTCTTATTTCAAAATACTACCCAGCTAATGTAAATAAGATTGTTCAAATCAAAAAAATATTGTTTGGTATACGCTTAAGTCACTTTTTCTCAACGCACAAAAAAAAACTTGTGTTTTTTTCTTCACTAAAAAAAATCAAGTAAAATAAAAATTTAAAAAAAAATTATCGCTTAATTTAAATATAATATTACTTAACGTACATATAATCTAACTTCACAAAAAAAAAACACACATATACTTCAAAAATAAAATATTTTTTTTTCCGTTCCCAATCAAAATGGAGTTTTCTTTCCAGACTTTTTTCCTTTTGCTTGGCTTGGCGTTTGAAAAAAAATGGCTTCGGATTGACATATAAAAAAAATGTTTTGAGGTTACCTTGGTTTCCGCTTATGTTGATGAAATAGTTTACCGGATAAAATTTAGGAGAACTTCTATTGGGATGCTTCCCGAAAGCTTCTGGTCTCCACTATTTATTTCTGGCCCTGTTCCAGATGCAGGCCAGTCCCAAAACTAGTTTTTAAAATAATCACTTATTAACTCACAATTATCTACCAATTTAATAAAAGCACCACTTACGTTCTCCAATACGGGGAATCTTCCAAAAGAGCGAGCTATAACCTCTCCCGGTATTTTCCAAGACTAACCTAAGGGACACTTTTTATTTAGCACTGAATTTTATTTTACCAATTAAGTTTCAATTCACCTGATGTCTGATTATTTGGCCTAACACAGCAACTTGTTAATTTCGCGTCACTGTATTTTCTTATTAATAAATTAACTTTTTATAAATTTCACTGGCTTTACTGTTTTTACTTTAATTCTTCACACATATAATATTTTTTTTTTCTGCGCTTCTGCGACTGACTGGAACGGGTTTACTTTTAATAATGACCTGAACTGAAAATACCGCTTGGGTATAAGTTTTTGCACACGATCCATCTTTATTTCAAATTTCCCAAATCTTCCTTACTTCACCCCTCCCTATTGAACATTCTCTTCCATTTGAGGAATACCTTGCTTTCCCACTCAGACAATTGCCTCATCATCATATACTGCCTATCCCTCTCTGATTTTTATTGATTTATTTTGAATATCTGTCCCTTTCCGAAATTAGATCCACATTCTGTTAAGGCTGAACCGTTTTATCCTCCTAGACATAAACCTACCCAGCAAAAACTTGGTAATGACACATCATTACCATTCTAATTACTTAGTAATGACAGAAAATTACCTTTAGCATTATTTTAAAATTTAAAATAAGGACTTATTAATAATGACTTACCTAAGTCATTATAATAAAATAAAAAAATTTCAGAACTAGATTTTCACTTTTTGACTCACTGTATATTATTTTCATTAAAAATAAAATAAATTTAAATATTTTTTTATTTTTTTAAATTTTTTTTTTTTAAATAATTTTTTCATTACCTATAAGTACATACGTAATTATTTATTAATACTGTTTTGATAATCATTACATTTGGCACATTTACTTGTAAATGTAATGGGAAAGGTAATTCGAATCAGAAGTACTTATAACTTTTGAATTTCCCATTACAAATTTCATTACTTGGTAATGCAAGTTTTTGCTGGGTATTAATTATACTCTAAATTCAAACTAAAACATAAAGATAAAATTCATTCATAAACGTTTTTACAAAAACAAAAACGTTTGACTACACGGTTTTACCTTGGCAACCCTTTTTACTACCATTTAATCAGCTGTGTTATTCATTCAGCCACTATCAAATCAAAACAAACCAAGTAAGTATGAGGAAGCACATTTATAATTATTTTAATTTTTTCTTTATTTTCAGGTTTTTTATTATTAATTTACATTCTTCTTTACCACTTTTTAATTCCTTTTCATTTTCCTTTATTTCTTTTCATATTCCCCTGGATTTTCGGACATGTGTACTGGAGTTCTCTTGAACTTCAGTGCACATGTCATAGGAATTGTTCGGCTGCATTGTCAGGATGATGGATTCCATTGAATACGTCATCCTATCAATGCAGTCGAACCTAAAAGAGTTGGTGGGACAACTGCGGTAAAACTCTGCCACAAAAGCAACGTTGTCCCACACCGGCTGTGTAAACCACTGAGGGTTAGCCACCCTCATAGATCAAGAGGTGGTTTCACATTTAATAAAAATATTTATGGGCAGGAATTGGGGTGGAGTTAGCCCAACTCCGAACGCAATGGTACCCCTTCCTTGAAAATTAAAAATGAAAGTGGCACGGCTGGCCATCATCATGTGGCAACATGGCCAGCCATTGAAGATTTTCGTGCCCGACACTGCGCTGCCCCTAAGACCCTCTCACGAAAAATTTTCCCAGGGCTCTAGACTAGATGGGCCTCCGCAACAAAACTCCGGGGATGGTTAGAAATCGACGACATGAACGGTGTGCGGGCTATTGACGATAAACGTGGGGAACTCCCACGCCCTAAGGTCTCATAAGCCGGGCAAAACATCAACAAAAAAAACTATATTAAAAAGGAAGGTAAATGTATATGGATCTGGTGCTTCTCTCCTAAAAAAAAAAAACTGCAAAACCTTATATAACAAATTCACTAAGATTTCCAGGTATATAAGCTATTGCATTCTTTATGTTGGTCAGAGCCTTAATAAAATGAATTTAGATTAATTTATCCTAAACAAAAAAAAATATCTTTTCAGGTATCGTTGATCTTCTTGGGTCGAAATTCGGAAAACGGATTATGATATTAGGGAAGTAAATTACGCATCTCGTTTCTAAATCATTTTACTTTGTAAAAATTTACTATTTCCAGGTTTCCTCAACGTTTAAAGTAAAAACTTAAGGTTTTACAAAACAATATTGCACGTTAAAAAAAGTTGGTACAATCACGAATATTATAATTAAGAGGGTGTATAATTACAGACAACAAATGCTAATATCACAGGTATATATATTGCGATATTTTATACATACTAGGACGAACACGACTTATGAACTAAAAATAAATCGCATTTCTTAGATCCTACTATTGCACTTTGTTATTCATATCACAGATTCTTTCAATATTCGTTATATTTTTAAATCTTTTTGATATATACCAATTGATTTTCCCTGCAAAGACTCGAGCTCATACATGTTGTTCCCAACCGGTCTTAATATTCTACATTTTTTGAATTTCTTACAAAATTTTGAGTTTATATTATTTTTAAAGTCACTTAGAACATTATTTTTCTTATAAACTTCTTGACCGGGTCGGAATTTTACATGCCGAGCTCTTTTGTTATACCTTTCGGCGCGCTTTTCGAATGACTCGTGCATATTCTTCCTGATTTTCTCCCTAATGAGTTCAAGCTTCTCGTTCTTTCCTAATTTATTTATCTCGTGATCGGTCAAAGACATTAGTTTCCTCGCTAACTTATAATCACTTCCGCTAGTGAACATATGGAAACCGAATAGGGCAAAAAATGGTGTTACACCTGTCGCGGAATGAATAGAGGTCCTGAGCGCACACTCAATTTCAGACAAATACATGTCCCAATCCCGGTGATCCTCCTCTAAATAGGCTCTTATCGCAGCTAGTACCGATTGGTTCACCCTCTCATACGCATTCGATTGTGGAGAGTAAACTGCGGTTCTCAGATGCCGAATTTTATAACCCTCAATCATATTTTGAAATCCTTTTGCCACAAATTGAGCCCCGTTATCGCTGTGGATCACTTCTGGGACGCCAAATTTATGTAATAAATGAACTACATTATTCGTTGTGGCTTCTCTCATTGCTTTTAAAAACGTAAATTTTGTGAAGTGATCCACAACGATAAATATGTAGCAGTTACCGCTTTTTGATCTGGGATATTTTCCCAAAAAGTCTATGTATAACTTTTGAAATGGTCTCTCAGTAACTACCTCTTGACCAATTTCTGGCATTAGATTTCGATTCGACGGTTTACTCTCCTTACAAATTTGGCATGAACCTACATATTCTTTAACCTGTTTTGTCATCCTGGGCCAATAAAAGTAACGCTTAACTCTTTCTAACGTTTTTGCTATGCCGCCATGCTGTATTGGCAACGTGAGCTTTTTCGATAATAATTTGAGTTATATTGGGTGGAATCCAGAGTTTCCAAACGTACTGCTCTCCAAGGTCTTGGTCGAATTCTGTTTTCTTGAAAACTAACCCGTCTTCGATTCTAATGTCCGGAAGCCTGTCTGCGTTTTCACGCACATTCTTAATAAGCTCTAGATACTCATCGCTTTCAAATTCTACCGTCTCAAAGTCCAAAAGATCTTTCCGATTTTCTCTACAGTTGTTTCTTGTGGCAGCCGTGATAAAATATCGGCTACTACATTGTCCGAACCTTTTCTTTGAACAATGTCAAAATCAAAAGCCTGCAGCTGTAGGGACCATCTGGCTAATCTGCCACTCAAATCCTTGAGGGTCATCATCCACTTTAGGCTGGCATGGTCGGTTACTACTGTAAATGGCATCATTTCTACATAAGGACGGAATTTTTTTACGGCCATTACTGCCGCCAAACATTCTTTCTCTGTTACCGTGTAATTTCTTTGGCAAGAATTTAATTTTTGCGAATAAAACGCAATGGGGTTCTCTTCATTTTGGTCATTAATTTGGTACAAAACGGCCCCGATACCGTAATCAGAGGCATCGCATTGGATCCAGAATCGTTTCGAAAAATCGGCATGACGCAAGACTGGTGCTGTAGTGAGAGCCTTTTTCAACTTTTCAAACGCATCTACAGCCTCGGCTGTCATTACAAATTTCTTTGCTTTCTTTAAAGTGTCTGTCAGTGGGGCAGATATGGTTGCAAAATCTTTAATGAACCGTCTGTACCAGTCGGCAGTTGCAAGGAAGCTTCTAACTTCACGCGTAGTTTTTGGTAGTTTTATATTCTTAATGGCCTGAACTTTTTCGGGGTCAGTCTTTAAGGTACCACCCCCTATTATAAACCCCAAATATTTAAATTCTTGAAAGCAAAATTGTGATTTTTTAAGACCGATAGTAAGTTTTGCTTCTCTAAGACATTTAGCAACTTCTCCTAATAATCTTAAATGTTCTTCAAATGAACTTGAAATTAATAGCAAGTCGTCTAAATAAATAAAAACGTTGTCCTTCAATCGTTGTGGTACTATTTTGTCCATAAGTCTACAAAGTCGTTGCGCGGCATTACATAGCCCGAATGGCATTACTCGGAATTGATATAAAGACCATCCCGCTACTGTAAAAGCCGTATATGGTTTGCTCTCATCATCCAATTCAATTTGCCAGAAGGCGTATTTTAAATCAACACTGCTTATATAATAAGTCTCATCTATTCTACTTAATATTCCGTCAATGTTTTGTAGTGGATAGGCATCTTTTATGGTGACTTTATTAAGCTTCCTTGCGTCCAAACAAAAACGGTTTTTTCCTGGTTTACGAACAACTGTCGTTCTATTGCTCCAAGGACTTTCGCTTTCCTCAATAACATTTAGCTTTAGCATTAAATCAATTTCCCTGTAAGTGATCTCTTGGACTGCTGGTGGGATTGGATAGTACCTATCTTTTACTTTAGATCTATCAATTTGATGGAATGTTTTTCAATTGGTGTACACCCTAATCCTATTTCTTCGAAAGTATCGAACTCTCTGATTACTTTGTCTAACTTAGCCTGTTGTGATTCCATCAGAGTATGTGGTTTAAGTCTATAATCCTTTTTATTAATATTGAAATCCTGTTGAATTTTATCCAAATGTAATTCCTCAATCCCTACAATTTCAGGAGCTAAGCTGAAAATTCTCCAAAAATCAATACCAAGGTATAGAACTTGTTCCAAATCAGGACAAAGACACAGTAACATTTCGTGTTCCTGATCTTTGTACTTCATGGATAATTTTACTTTGCCTAGTATTCTGTGTTGCTGACCACCGGCAGTTTTCACGTTAGTCAACATTGGGATAATACTCTGATCTAAACTGTTAACCAACTCTCTACAACCTTTTCCTAATACACTAACGGATGCACCAGTGTCTAACAGACCACTGATTTGTTTACCCTTAATAAAGACATTTGCAAATATACGAGGGTCTACGGTTTTGATGGTAGTTCTATGGATTGAATCCAATAGACAGCGTCTTATTCGACGACGCTCAGAAAATTTGTCAAGTATTTTGCGGATTCTATTTGATATTGTTCGAAGCTTAATTTCATCACCAAAAATGCGATTCCTAATATCCTGGTAATGATTTTGTCTCATTTCTAATGGCATGTAATGTCTAAGTTTTGGTAAGTATTTGGTTCTGTATGTTTTATCAAATGTATCGACTAAATATCGGTTTTTCTCCTTTAAGGTTTCACTGGTTACTTTTTTGCCGACACAGGGTTCTCGTAAAAACGTTGGTCCCCTGTCATACCCGCGTCCTTCTTCCAGTTTTTCTGAACACACACAGAACATTTGGGTAAGATTTCGTTTTGCTTTCCGCACCCGTAGCAAAACATAGTACGGTCTTCAGTACAAAGCTTATAAATGTGTCCTACTTTTCTACAATTTCAACACAGCAGTGGATTTTTTTGTTGGCGTTGATTATATCGAAGCTCCGCAACATCTTCGAAAGCATCGGGTTGATGTTCATCTCCGGAAAATGAATCTAAGCGTTCTCTATACATTTCACTTACTTTCCTAATTGGTCTCATTTGTGCTTGTCTATTTCTCATGTCCTTTTTCAGTTGTTTACTCTCAACATCCACACACTCCAATCTGAGCGCTTCTACAGTATTAACCAGTCTCTGTTCTACTCTTCTACCTATACTCTCTTTAACATTTCTCTTCAGAATTTTTATCATATCGTCCTCATAGATCTTTTCGCTTGATCTGGAACGTAATTGGCTCATTCAATGGAAATATGTATCTATGGACTCATTCGGTTCCTGTATTCTTTCAGACAGTTCTACCACAGCTTCAAAATAGGACCTACATTGGTTGTAACGGGTTTCTAACGCGAGTTTAAGGCTGGGCCAATCAGCGTCACGATGGGTCTGAATATATGACCAATACCATTCGTTTGCATTCCCTTTGACTAATAAGTGAAAGTCCTTAAGTACCCCATAAATCCGCTACCACATTACCTTTGCCTTAAGTTACTCCACCCCACAAATAAATTCTTTACTCAGCCATGTTTACGTTATAAACTTCAAGACATATTTTTATTAAACAAATTTCTAAATCTAACACTTAAATACATATAAAAATTAATAATGAAACTTAAACTAACATCACTTTCAAACAAAAATAAATAAGAAAATAATAATTAAATTGAACGATCGTTAAGATCAAATAATTCGAGCCCTGATTTCCAGGAAATTTCTTTTAATAAAAATTATTCAAATGTGGCCACCTAACGGCCAAAATATTCTTTATTTTTGTGTCTTGTTTTTAACTTTGCAACCTTTTTTTTCTAATTACTAAAGAAAAGAATGAAAAATATCTAAATAATATGTGATATAAATAAATACAAGAAAAATAAATTAATTGAAATCATAAAATGGTCTTTATAAAGGTAAGAAAAAATATAATCCTCAAAAAAAAAATAGTCAATGTTGACGAGAAACACAAAAAAAAAAAAAATTTATATACGCGTTGATATGCGTCGATATGCGTTGATACCTACAATTACTCTTATGGCAATACTTTTTCAAAATTATTCACAACACCTAGGTCTTTATTTCCGGTTACCGGATCTACGTTACGGTTTCACTACACTATTTATTTTCTTATTGAATCTGAAGGAGCTCCCTAAAATCTTCTATCAAATTAAAATTTTTGACAATTAGTCTTATTTCAAAATACTACCCAGCTAATGTAAATAAGATTGTTCAAATCAAAAAAATATTGTTTGGTATACGCTTAAGTCACTTTTTCTCAACGCACAAAAAAAAACTTGTGTTTTTTTCTTCACTAAAAAAAATCAAGTAAAATAAAAATTTAAAAAAAAATTATCGCTTAATTTAAATATAATATTACTTAACGTACATATAATCTAACTTCACAAAAAAAAAACATACATATACTTCAAAAATAAAATATTTTTTTTTCCGTTCCCAATCAAAATGGAGTTTTCTTTCCAGACTTTTTTCCTTTTGCTTGGCTTGGCGTTTGAAAAAAAATGGCTTCGGATTGACATAAAAAAAAAAAATTTTTGAGGTTACCTTGGTTTCCGCTTATGTTGATGAAATAGTTTACCGGATAAAATTTAGGAGAACTTCTATTGGGATGCTTCCCGAAAGCTTCTGGTCTCCACTATTTATTTCTGGCCCTGTTCCAGATGCAGGCCAGTCCCAAAACTAGTTTTTAAAATAATCACTTATTAACTCACAATTATCTACCAATTTAATAAAAGCACCACTTACGTTCTCCAATATTATCTCTTTTCCTACGGGGAATCTTCCAAAAGAACGAGCTATAACCTCTCCCGGTATTTTCCAAGACTAACCTAAGGGACACTTTTTATTTAGCACTGAATTTTATTTTACCAATTAAGTTTCAATTCACCTGATGTCTGATTATTTGGCCTAACACAGCAACTTGTTAATTTCGCGTCACTGTATTTTCTTATTAATAAATAAACTTTTTATAAATTTCACTGGCTTTACTGTTTTTACTTTAATTCTTCACACATATAATATTTTTTTTTCTGCGCTTCTGCGACTGACTGGAACGGGTTTACTTTTAATAATGACCTGAACTGAAAATACCGCTTGGGTATAAGTTTTTGCACACGATCCATCTTTATTTCAAATTTCCCAAATCTTCCTTACTTCACCCCTCCCTATTGAACATTCTCTTCCATTTGAGGAATACCTTGCTTTCCCACTCAGACAATTGCCTCATCATCATATACCGCCTATCCCTCTCTGATTTTTATGATTTATGTAATAAATGAACTACATTATTCGTTGTGGCTTCTCTCATTGCTTTTAAAAACGTAAATTTTGTGAAGTGATCCACAACGATAAATATGTAGCAGTTACCGCTTTTTGATCTGGGATATTTTCCCAAAAAGTCTATGTATATCTTTTGAAAAGGTCTCTCAGTAACTACCTCTTGACCAATTTCTGGCATTAGATTTCGATTCGCCGGTTTACTCTCCTTACAAATTTGGCATGAACCTACATATTCTTTAACCTGTTTTGTCATCCTGGGCCAATAAAAGTAACGCTTAACTCTTTCTAACGTTTTTGCTATGCCGCCATGCTGTATTGGCAACGTGAGCTTTTTCGATAATGATTTGAGTTATATTGGGTGGAATCCAGAGTTTCCAAACGTACTGCTCTCCAAGGTCTTGGTCGAATTCTGTTTTCTTGAAAACTAACCCGCTCTAGATACTCATCGCTTTCAAATTCTACCGTCTCAAAGTCCAAAAGATCTTTCCGATTTCCTCTACAGTTGTTTCTTGTGGCAGCCGTGATAAAATATCGGCTACTACATTGTCCGAACCTTTTCTGTGAACAATGTCAAAATCAAAAGCCTGCAGCTGTAGGGACCATCTGGCTAATCTGCCACTCAAATCCTTGAGGGTCATCAACCACTTTAGGCTGGCATGGTCGGTTACTACTGTAAATGGCATCATTTCTACATAAGGACGGAATTTTTTTACGGCCATTACTGCCGCCAAACATTCTTTCTCTGTTACCGTGTAATTTCTTTGGCAAGAATTTAATTTTTGCGAATAAAACGCAATGGGGTTCTCTTCATTTTGGTCATTAATTTGGTACAAAACGGCCCCGATACCGTAATCAGAGGCATCGCATTGGATCCAGAATCGTTTCGAAAAATCGGCATGACGCAAGACTGGTGCTGTAGTGAGAGCCTTTTTCAACTTTTCAAACGCATCTACAGCCTCGGCTGTCATTACAAATTTCTTTGCTTTCTTTAAAGTGTCTGTCAGTGGGGCAGATATGGTTGCAAAATCTTTAATGAACCGTCTGTACCAGTCGGCAGTTCCAAGGAAGCTTCTAACTTCAAGCGTAGTTTTTGGTAGTTTTATATTCTTAATGGCCTGAACTTTTTCGGGGTCAGTCTTTCAGGTACCACCCCCTATTATAAACCCCAAATATTTCAATTCTTAAAAGCAAAATTGTGATTTTTTAAGACCGATAGTAAGTTTTGCTTCTCTAAGACATTTAGCAACTTCTCCTAATAATCTTAAATGTTCTTCAAATGAACTTGAAATTACTAGCAAGTCGTCTAAATAAATAAAAACGTTGTCCTTCAATCGTTGTGGTACTATTTTGTCCATAAGTCTACAAAGTCGTTGCGCGGCATTACATAGCCCGAATGGCATTACTCGGAATTGATATAAAGACCGTCCCGCTACTGTAAAAGCCGTATATGGTTTGCTCTCATCATCCAATTCAATTTGCCAGAAGGCGTATTTTAAATCAACACTGCTTATATAATAAGTCTCATCTATTCTACTTAATATTCCGTCAATGTTTTGTAGTGGATAGGCATCTTTTATGGTGACTTTATTAAGCTTCCTTGCGTCCAAACAAAAACGGTTTTTTCCTGGTTTACGAACAACTGTCGTTCTATTGCTCCAAGGACTTTCGCTTTCCTCAATAACATTTAGCTTTAGCATTAAATCAATTTCCCTGTAAGTGATCTCTTGGACTGCTGGTGGGATTGGATAGTACCTATCTTTTACTTTAGATCTATCAATTTGATGGAATGTTTTTCAATTGGTGTACACCCTAATCCTTTTTCCTCGAAAGTATCGAACTCTCTGATTACTTTGTCTAACTTAGCCTGTTGTGATTCCATCAGAGTATGTGGTTTAAGTCTATAATCCTTTTTATTAATATTGAAATCCTGTTGAATTTTATCCAAATGTAATTCCTCAATCCCTACAATTTCAGGAGCTAAGCTGAAAATTCTCCAAAAATCAATACCAAGGTATAGAACTTGTTCCAAATCAGGACAAAGATACAGTAACATTTCGTGTTCCTGATCTTTGTACTTCATGGATAATTTTACTTTGCCTAGTATTCTGTGTTGCTGACCACCGGCAGTTTTCACGTTAGTCAACATTGGGATAATACTCTGATCTAAACTGTTAACCAACTCTCTACAACCTTTTCCTAATACACTAACGGATGCACCAGTGTCTAACAGACCACTGATTTGTTTACCCTTAATAAAGACATTTGCAAATATACGAGGGTCTACGGTTTTGATGGTAGTTCTATGGATTGAATCCAATAGACAGCGTCTTATTCGACGACGCTCAGAAAATTTGTCAAGTATTTTGCGGATTCTATTTGATATTGTTCGAAGCTTAATTTCATCACCAAAAATGCGATTCCTAATTTCCTGGTAATGTTTTTGTCTCATTTCTAATGGCATGTAATGTCTAAGTTTTGGTAAGTATTTGGTTCTGTATGTTTTATCAAATGTATCGACTAAATATCGGTTTTTCTCCTTTAAGGTTTCACTGGTTACTTTTTTGCCGACACAGGGTTCTCGTAAAAACGTTGGTCCCCTGTCATACCCGCGTCCTTCTTCCAGTTTTTCTGAACACACACAGAACATTTGGGTAAGATTTCGTTTTGCTTTCCGCACCCGTAGCAAAACATAGTACGGTCTTCAGTACAAAGCTTATAAATGTGTCCTACTTTTCTACAATTTCAACACAGCAGTGGATTTTTTTGTTGGCGTTGATTATATCGAAGCTCCGCAACATCTTCGAAAGCATCGGGTTGATGTTCATCTCCGGAAAATGAATCTAAGCGTTCTCTATACATTTCACTTACTTTCCTAATTGGTCTCATTTGTGCTTGTCTATTTCTCATGTCCTTTTTCAGTTGTATACTCTCAACATCCACACACTCCAATCTGAGCGCTTCTACAGTATTAACCAGTCTCTGTTCTACTCTTCTACCTATACTCTCTTTAACATTTCTCTTCAGAATTTTTATCATATCGTCCTCATAGATCTTTTCGCTTGATCTGGAACGTAATTGGCTCATTCAATGGAAATATGTATCTATGGACTCATTCGGTTCCTGTATTCTTTCAGACAGTTCTACCACAGCTTCAAAATAGGACCTACATTGGTTGTAACGGGTTTCTAACGCGAGTTTAAGGCTGGGCCAATCAGTGTCACGATGGGTCTGAATATATGACCAATACCATTCGTTTGCATTCCCTTTGACTAATAAGTGAAAGTCCTTAAGTACCCCATAAATCCGCTACCACATTACCTTTGCCTTAAGTTACTCCACCCCACAAATAAATTCTTTACTCAGCCATGTTTACGTTATAAACTTCAAGACATATTTTTATTAAACAAATTTCTAAATCTAACACTTAAATACATATAAAAATTAATAATGAAACTTAAACTAACATCACTTTCAAACAAAAATAAATAAGAAAATAATAATTAAATTGAACGATCGTTAAGATCAAATAATTCGAGCCCTGATTTCCAGGAAATTTCTTTTAATAAAAATTATTCAAATGTGGCCACCTAACGGCCAAAATATTCTTTATTTTTGTGTCTTGTTTTTAACTTTGCAACCTTTTTTTTCTAATTACTAAAGAAAAGAATGAAAAATATCTAAATAATATGTGATATAAATAAATACAAGAAAAATAAATTAATTGAAATCATAAAATGGTCTTTATAAAGGTAAGAAAAAATATAATCCTCAAAAAAAAAAAGTCAATGTTGACGAGAAACACAAAAAAAATAAGTTTTATATACGCGTTGATATGCGTCGATATGCGTTGATACCTACAATTACTCTTATGGCAATACTTTTTCAAAATTATTCACAACACCTAGTTCTTTATTTCCGGTTACCGGATCTATGTTACGGTTTCACTACACTATTTATTTTCTTATTTATCCCTAAAATCTTCTATCAAATTAAAATTTTTGACAATTAGTCTTATTTCAAAATACTACCCAGCTAATGTAAATAAGATTGTTCAAATCAAAAAAATATTGTTTGGTATACGCTTAAGTCACTTTTTCTCAACGCACAAAAAAAAACTTGTGTTTTTTTCTTCACTAAAAAAAATCAAGTAAAATAAAAATTTAAAAAAAAATTATCGCTTAATTTAAATATAATATTACTTAACGTACATATA
This sequence comes from Pegoplata infirma, assembly GCA_963921195.1. Lineage (NCBI taxonomy): Eukaryota > Metazoa > Arthropoda > Insecta > Diptera > Anthomyiidae > Pegoplata > Pegoplata infirma. The sequence continues at coordinate 159,795,707 of OY992539.1, forward strand.
ATCTAACTTCACAAAAAAAAAACACACATATACTTCAAAAATAAAATATTTTTTTTTCCGTTCCCAATCAAAATGGAGTTTTCTTTCCAGACTTTTTTCCTTTTGCTTGGCTTGGCGTTTGAAAAAAAATGGCTTCGGATTGACATATAAAAAAAATGTTTTGAGGTTACCTTGGTTTCCGCTTATGTTGATGAAATAGTTTACCGGATAAAATTTAGGAGAACTTCTATTGGGATGCTTCCCGAAAGCTTCTGGTCTCCACTATTTATTTCTGGCCCTGTTCCAGATGCAGGCCAGTCCCAAAACTAGTTTTTAAAATAATCACTTATTAACTCACAATTATCTACCAATTTAATAAAAGCACCACTTACGTTCTCCAATACGGGGAATCTTCCAAAAGAGCGAGCTATAACCTCTCCCGGTATTTTCCAAGACTAACCTAAGGGACACTTTTTATTTAGCACTGAATTTTATTTTACCAATTAAGTTTCAATTCACCTGATGTCTGATTATTTGGCCTAACACAGCAACTTGTTAATTTCGCGTCACTGTATTTTCTTATTAATAAATTAACTTTTTATAAATTTCACTGGCTTTACTGTTTTTACTTTAATTCTTCACACATATAATATTTTTTTTTTCTGCGCTTCTGCGACTGACTGGAACGGGTTTACTTTTAATAATGACCTGAACTGAAAATACCGCTTGGGTATAAGTTTTTGCACACGATCCATCTTTATTTCAAATTTCCCAAATCTTCCTTACTTCACCCCTCCCTATTGAACATTCTCTTCCATTTGAGGAATACCTTGCTTTCCCACTCAGACAATTGCCTCATCATCATATACCGCCTATCCCTCTCTGATTTTTATTGATTTATTTTGAATATCTGTCCCTTTCCGAAATTAGATCCACATTCTGTTAAGGCTGAACCGTTTTATCCTCCTAGACATAAACCTACCCAGCAAAAACTTGGTAATGACACATCATTACCATTCTAATTACTTAGTAATGACAGAAAATTACCTTTAGCATTATTTTAAAATTTAAAATAAGGACTTATTAATAATGACTTACCTAAGTCATTATAATAAAATAAAAAAATTTCAGAACTAGATTTTCACTTTTTGACTCACTGTATATTATTTTCATTAAAAATAAAATAAATTTAAATATTTTTTTATTTTTTTAATTTTTTTTTTTTTAAATAATTTTTTCATTACCTATAAGTACATACGTAATTATTTATTAATACTGTTTTGATAATCATTACATTTGGCACATTTACTTGTAAATGTAATGGGAAAGGTAATTCGAATCAGAAGTACTTATAACTTTTGAATTTCCCATTACAAATTTCATTACTTGGTAATGCAAGTTTTTGCTGGGTATTAATTATACTCTAAATTCAAACTAAAACATAAAGATAAAATTCATTCATAAACGTTTTTACAAAAACAAAAACGTTTGACTACACGGTTTTACCTTGGCAACCCTTTTTACTACCATTTAATCAGCTGTGTTATTCATTCAGCCACTATCAAATCAAAACAAACCAAGTAAGTATGAGGAAGCACATTTATAATTATTTTAATTTTTTCTTTATTTTCAGGTTTTTTATTATTAATTTACATTCTTCTTTACCACTTTTTAATTCCTTTTCATTTTCCTTTATTTCTTTTCATATTCCCCTGGATTTTCGGACATGTGTACTGGAGTTCTCTTGAACTTCAGTGCACATGTCATAGGAATTGTTCGGCTGCATTGTCAGGATGATGGATTCCATTGAATACGTCATCCTATCAATGCAGTCGAACCTAAAAGAGTTGGTGGGACAACTGCGGTAAAACTCTGCCACAAAAGCAACGTTGTCCCACACCGGCTGTGTAAACCACTGAGGGTTAGCCACCCTCATAGATCAAGAGGTGGTTTCACATTTAATAAAAATATTTATGGGCAGGAATTGGGGTGGAGTTAGCCCAACTCCGAACGCAATGGTACCCCTTCCTTGAAAATTAAAAATGAAAGTGGCACGGCTGGCCATCATCATGTGGCAACATGGCCAGCCATTGAAGATTTTCGTGCCCGACACTGCGCTGCCCCTAAGACCCTCTCACGAAAAATTTTCCCAGGGCTCTAGACTAGATTGGCCTCCGCAACAAAACTCCGGGGATGGTTAGAAATCGACGACATGAACGGTGTGCGGGCTATTGACGATAAACGTGGGGAACTCCCACGCCCTAAGGTCTCATAAGCCGGGCAAAACATCAACAAAAAAAACTATATTAAAAAGGAAGGTAAATGTATATGGATCTGGTGCTTCTCTCCTAAAAAAAAAAAACTGCAAAACCTTATATAACAAATTCACTAAGATTTCCAGGTATATAAGCTATTGCATTCTTTATGTTGGTCAGAGCCTTAATAAAATGAATTTAGATTAATTTATCCTAAACAAAAAAAAATATCTTTTCAGGTATCGTTGATCTTCTTGGGTCGAAATTCGGAAAACGGATTATGATATTAGGGAAGTAAATTACGCATCTCGTTTCTAAATCATTTTACTTTGTAAAAATTTACTATTTCCAGGTTTCCTCAACGTTTAAAGTAAAAACTTAAGGTTTTACAAAACAATATTGCACGTTAAAAAAAAGTTGGTACAATCACGAATATTATAATTAAGAGGGTGTATAATTACAGACAACAAATGCTAATATCACAGGTATATATATTGCGATATTTTATACATACTAGGACGAACACGACTTATGAACTAAAAATAAATCGCATTTCTTAGATCCTACTATTGCACTTTGTTATTCATATCACAGATTCTTTCAATATTCGTTATATTTTTAAATCTTTTTGATATATACCAATTGATTTTCCCTGCAAAGACTCGAGCTCATACATGTTGTTCCCAACCGGTCTTAATATTCTACATTTTTTGAATTTCTTACAAAATTTTGAGTTTATATTATTTTTAAAGTCACTTAGAACATTATTTTTCCTATAAACTTCTTGACCGGGTCGGAATTTTACATGCCGAGCTCTTTTGTTATACCTTTCGGCGCTCTTTTCGAATGCCTCGTGCATATTCTTCCTGATTTTCTCCCTAATGAGTTCAAGCTTCTCGTTCTTTCCTAATTTATTTATCTCGTGATCGGTCAAAGACATTAGTTTCCTCGCTAACTTATAATCACTTCCGCTAGTGAACATATGGAAACCGAATAGGGCAAAAAATGGTGTTACACCTGTCGCGGAATGAATAGAGGTCCTGAGCGCACACTCAATTTCAGACAAATACATGTCCCAATCCCGGTGATCCTCCTCTAAATAGGCTCTTATCGCAGCTAGTACCGATTGGTTCACCCTCTCATACGCATTCGATTGTGGAGAGTAAACTGCGGTTCTCAGATGCCGAATTTTATAACCCTCAATCATATTTTGAAATCCTTTTGCCACAAATTGAGCCCCGTTATCGCTGTGGATCACTTCTGGGACGCCAAATTTATGTAATAAATGAACTACATTATTCGTTGTGGCTTCTCTCATTGCTTTTAAAAACGTAAATTTTGTGAAGTGATCCACAACGATAAATATGTAGCAGTTACCGCTTTTTGATCTGGGATATTTTCCCAAAAAGTCTATGTATATCTTTTGAAATGGTCTCTCAGTAACTACCTCTTGACCAATTTCTGGCATTAGATTTCGATTCGCCGGTTTACTCTCCTTACAAATTTGGCATGAACCTACATATTCTTTAACCTGTTTTGTCATCCTGGGCCAATAAAAGTAACGCTTAACTCTTTCTAACGTTTTTGCTATGCCGCCATGCTGTATTGGCAACGTGAGCTTTTTCGATAATGATTTGAGTTATATTGGGTGGAATCCAGAGTTTCCAAACGTACTGCTCTCCAAGGTCTTGGTCGAATTCTGTTTTCTTGAAAACTAACCCGCTCTAGATACTCATCGCTTTCAAATTCTACCGTCTCAAAGTCCAAAAGATCTTTCCGATTTCCTCTACAGTTGTTTCTTGTGGCAGCCGTGATAAAATATCGGCTACTACATTGTCCGAACCTTTTCTGTGAACAATGTCAAAATCAAAAGCCTGCAGCTGTAGGGACCATCTGGCTAATCTGCCACTCAAATCCTTGAGGGTCATCAACCACTTTAGGCTGGCATGGTCGGTTACTACTGTAAATGGCATCATTTCTACATAAGGACGGAATTTTTTTACGGCCATTACTGCCGCCAAACATTCTTTCTCTGTTACCGTGTAATTTCTTTGGCAAGAATTTAATTTTTGCGAATAAAACGCAATGGGGTTCTCTTCATTTTGGTCATTAATTTGGTACAAAACGGCCCCGATACCGTAATCAGAGGCATCGCATTGGATCCAGAATCGTTTCGAAAAATCGGCATGACGCAAGACTGGTGCTGTAGTGAGAGCCTTTTTCAACTTTTCAAACGCATCTACAGCCTCGGCTGTCATTACAAATTTCTTTGCTTTCTTTAAAGTGTCTGTCAGTGGGGCAGATATGGTTGCAAAATCTTTAATGAACCGTCTGTACACTCATGGAAATCCTACAGTATTCCTTACTAAAAAGTCTGTTATTAATGCTGACCCGTTAGTATTAAAGGGCCCTACAACGCGTTAGTCAAATTTTACTAACGCGGTTATAAAAAAATGGTAAAGTTAGAGTAACTGAAAAAATTAGAAAATTTTCAGTTTTACAGTAAAATTGTTAGTATTGTGGTGAAATAAATTTCCAAATGAAATTTAAAATAAATAAAAATTTTATTTTTATTGTATAAATAAATTAATAAAAAATATCAAATTGAACACAAAATTCACTTGAAGAACACACTCAGTTTAAAAATAATAATTTTGAGAAGTGTGTTTGTTTATTGTTGAGTTCTTCAATTATTTAGACACCGCTTGCATCTGAAAACAAATTGAAAAAAAATGTACATATAAAATGTGTATACGTGGGTAAGAAAATGCAAAAAACTTACCCTTGCTAAACAAAAATTGCACACATGATGACTGACGCCATTTAAAAGGTTTTATGATTGTGTTGCGCTGTTGTTGTAAATTTAAAATATATTTCCAGATTTTTTACCTAATGTTATAAATGAAAAAAATATATATTTGTTGTGTTATAAATATAGCAGTATTTAAAGAACTTTGTGTATTACCTGATGTTACATCAGTGCTGTATTTGAATTTGTTTAATTATAAAAAAAAGTATTGGAGTTTTCACGATTATTTTTCTATTTTTTTTTGTATTTGGAAAACCAAAACAATTCCGCTTCACGTTTACATGATTGAAGATTTTTTTTGTAACTAAATAAAGAGAGCCTTGAGAATAACAATGTTACCAATTTGTTGGTTTTCCGCAAAAAATAGCGATTTTTTTTAGAGTAATCACAATAAAGGCTTTGGTTTTATATTGTTTAACAAGGAAACGGTGATTCATGAAATTGAGTCAATTACCAAAAAAAACTCGAATTTTTTATGATAGAGATCAATAAATTGTATTGAAATAAATACAATATCAAAGATTACCATAGAAGACGTATGATAAGGGAAAGTGGATGAAACTACTGGAAAAATATTTTCATGGAGATTTTTTAATGAATTCCTCTTTAGGTGTTCATTTGTAGTGTAGAAAGTGGATGAAACTACTGGAAAAATATTTTCATGGAGATTTTTTAATGAATTCCTCTTTGTGTAGAAAAATATCTTGAATTCAATTTGAAAATTCAATCAGAATCTACCAAGGTTGGTTACCGAAACGAATAACGGTAAGGGTAACGGTAACGGTATCTAACTTTTATTTATTTCGGTAAAGGTAACGGTAAGTGTTTTCAAATCGTTTCGGTAACGGTATGTACCGATACCGAACCAACCAAACCGGTACGTACCGGTATTATTAATTTAGTTAAAAATTTGAAAAAAGATAGAACTGAAAGCTAAAAATATTTTATAGACCCAAAAACCAGTATAGATTTGATATGATTATTATTTTTGTCATTTATTTTATGACAATTTGCAAATTATAAATTTAAAATTATGTTAGCAATTTGATTTTATTTTTTTGTTCGTTAAAATCCCTTAAAACAGGTAAAATTTTGAATACCGGTACAATACCGGTAACTTCAAATAATTATAACGGTAACGGTAAGGGTAACGGTATTTTAAAAATATTTTTAGCGGTATCGGTAACGGTAACGGTATTCGATTTGAAAGGGTTTTGAATCGGTAACGGTATAATAAGGGTAACGGTAACCAACCATGGAATCTACTAAAAAACTCTCAAATTCAATCAAAAGGAAAATCACATGGTGATTTTAAAATCACGCTAATCTGTATGCAGTATTAGACACATAAAATATATTGTTTTTTTATTAATTGCTTAAAAAACACTACTTTGTTGTTTACACATTTTTTTTAAATTTTAATTGAATTATTAATTTTGATTGAATTTTCCTGCAGGAAAAGGGTGTTTCTCGATCCGAAATCATTTATCCCGTGACTGATGAAAACGGCACATATCACTAAAATGCCTATTACGTGACAGATAAAAATTGGACTTATAATTAAACTGTCTCAAAAAAACTATCCCTAAGCCGGGACAATAGGACAAAACCAAATTTCCAAACTTTTACAAAATATAAAAACTTTCCTAGTCCCATTTACATTTTTTTTAATTTTATAGTAAAAAAATTCATTAAAAATGATTTTTGAAAAAAAAATGTTCATACATTTTTTTTTAATTTTCGGACATAAAAATTGATTGACATTTTTTTTTTTCGTTTTGAAAATTGACTAATAGTTCGTTTACATTGGAATTTTAATCTTGTAAAATGCGATTTTATTCTACTTTGTAATCTGTACCGTTTACATTGAAATTTTTTACATCAAATTTTGAGAAGATTAAAATTGGCATTTAAAATAACAAGTTGGTAATAAATGTGTGTGACTTAGATAAAATCCGCTCTATTGCTTGCTACATACGTAACTAAAATCGCTACTTTTAGCAAGAAAACTCTTTGTTGACAACAGTCTTTAAAAATGTATTCTCAATATACTCTCTCTTTTTCTCCTTTTTTTTGGTTTTAAAAAACGGAAAATCCAAATTCTCAAACACATGTATTTTACAACACAAGGATATTTTATGATCGTAATATTTTATTGTTATACAAATGGTCTTTCTAAGATGATGTAGATTCTACATTGTAGAATATTATATTAAAGAAAACATTTTAAGGTCTCGTTTTAATTTAAAAAAAATAATACAATTTTTAAGAAATTGATTTAGATATAAAAATTCTTGCGAAAAAAACAATAAAATTATGGTCTCAACCTAAGCTTTTTATAATCCAATTTTTTTTAAATCTTTTCATTTTTTGATAAATTTTGTACCAAAATGGTCTTTTCTTAGATTTTTAAACAAAATTGTATATATATTTTTTTCTCAATTTTTAATAACAAAAATTAGTAGCAAACCGGTAAAAAATCAGTATTTAGTAATGGTCACTTATAAAAAAAACGTACTAAAAACTAAAATTATACTGTAAATTAGTAAAAATGTAGTAAATTTAAAGTTATAACACATTTTCTGTATTTTTTACTGTAGGATTTCTATGAGTGTACCAGTCGGCAGTTCCAAGGAAGCTTCTAACTTCAAGCGTAGTTTTTGGTAGTTTTATATTCTTAATGGCCTGAACTTTTTCGGGGTCAGTCTTTCAGGTACCACCCCCTATTATAAACCCCAAATATTTCAATTCTTGAAAGCAAAATTGTGATTTTTTAAGACCGATAGTAAGTTTTGCTTCTCTAAGACATTTAGCAACTTCTCCTAATAATCTTAAATGTTCTTCAAATGAACTTGAAATTACTAGCAAGTCGTCTAAATAAATAAAAACGTTGTCCTTCAATCGTTGTGGTACTATTTTGTCCATAAGTCTACAAAGTCGTTGCGCGGCATTACATATCCCGAATGGCATTACTCGGAATTAATATAAAGACCGTCCCGCTACTGTAAAAGCCGTATATGGTTTGCTCTCATCATCCAATTCAATTTGCCAGAAGGCGTATTTTAAATCAACACTGCTTATATAATAAGTCTCATCTATTCTACTTAATATTCCGTCAATGTTTTGTAGTGGATAGGCATCTTTTATGGTGACTTTATTAAGCTTCCTTGCGTCCAAACAAAAACGGTTTTTTCCTGGTTTACGAACAACTGTCGTTCTATTGCTCCAAGGACTTTCGCTTTCCTCAATAACATTTAGCTTTAGCATTAAATCAATTTCCCTGTAAGTGATCTCTTGGACTGCTAGTGGGATTGGATAGTACCTATCTTTTACTTTAGATCTATCAATTTGATGGAATGTTTTTCAATTGGTGTACACCCTAATCCTATTTCTTCGAAAGTATCGAACTCTCTGATTACTTTGTCTAACTTAGCCTGTTGTGATTCCATCAGAGTATGTGGTTTAAGTCTATAATCCTTTTTATTAATATTGAAATCCTGTTGAATTTTATCCAAATGTAATTCCTCAATCCCTACAATTTCAGGAGCTAAGCTGAAAATTCTCCAAAAATCAATACCAAGGTATAGAACTTGTTCCAAATCAGGACAAAGATACAGTAACATTTCGTGTTCCTGATCTTTGTACTTCATGGATAATTTTACTTTGCCTAGTATTCTGTGTTGCTGACCACCGGCAGTTTTCACGTTAGTCAACATTGGGATAATACTCTGATCTAAACTGTTAACCAACTCTCTACAACCTTTTCCTAATACACTAACGGATGCACCAGTGTCTAACAGACCACTGATTTGTTTACCCTTAATAAAGACATTTGCAAATATACGAGGGTCTACGGTTTTGATGGTAGTTCTATGGATTGAATCCAATAGACAGCGTCTTATTCGACGACGCTCAGAAAATTTGTCACGTATTTTGCGGATTCTATTTGATATTGTTCGAAGCTTAATTTCATCACCAAAAATGCGATTCCTAATTTCCTGGTAATGTTTTTGTCTCATTTCTAATGGCATGTAATGTCTAAGTTTTGGTAAGTATTTGGTTCTGTATGTTTTATCAAATGTATCGACTAAATATCGGTTTTTCTCCTTTAAGGTTTCACTTGTTACTTTTTTGCCGACACAGGGTTCTCGTAAAAACGTTGGTCCCCTGTCATACCCGCGTCCTTCTTCCAGTTTTTCTGAACACACACAAAACATTTGGGTAAGATTTCGTTTTGCTTTCCGCACCCGTAGCAAAACATAGTACGGTCTTCAGTACAAAGCTTATAAATGTGTCCTACTTTTCTACAATTTCAACACAGCAGTGGATTTTTTTGTTGGCGTTGATTATATCGAAGCTCCGCAACATCTTCGAAAGCATCGGGTTGATGTTCATCTCCGGAAAATGAATCTAAGCGTTCTCTATACATTTCACTTACTTTCCTAATTGGTCTCATTTGTGCTTGTCTATTTCTCATGTCCTTTTTCAGTTGTTTACTCTCAACATCCACACACTCCAATCTGAGCGCTTCTACAGTATTAACCAGTCTCTGTTCTACTCTTCTACCTATACTCTCTTTAACATTTCTCTTCAGAATTTTTATCATATCGTCCTCATAGATCTTTTCGCTTGATCTGGAACGTAATTGGCTCATTCAATGGAAATATGTATCTATGGACTCATTCGGTTCCTGTATTCTTTCAGACAGTTCTACCACAGCTTCAAAATAGGACCTACATTGGTTGTAACGGGTTTCTAACGCGAGTTTAAGGCTGGGCCAATCAGCGTCACGATGGGTCTGAATATATGACCAATACCATTCGTTTGCATTCCCTTTGACTAATAAGTGAAAGTCCTTAAGTACCCCATAAATCCGCTACCACATTACCTTTGCCTTAAGTTACTCCACCCCACAAATAAATTCTTTACTCAGCCATGTTTACGTTATAAACTTCAAGACATATTTTTATTAAACAAATTTCTAAATCTAACACTTAAATACATATAAAAATTAATAATGAAACTTAACGCACCATCTACACGTGGGAGAATTTTTTCATGAAAGCTGAGATAACGTCGGCAGAGAAGCAGTTGGGAAATTTCAATATTTATCTCAATATCAAATGGTGTGGAAAACGAGCTGCAATTATTCTTATGAAATTTCATAATTTTCAATCAGCCGTGGAATAACTATGTATGTTTTTCATCATAAATATATGTACAATCTATTATTTAAGCACATACATTTGTTTATACACTTATTTTTTAATGATTTATTTTATTTTTCCTTTTTTCGACGCCATTTGCTCCAAAAAACAATTGTAAACATACAAATATAAGTGAATTTGACACTTGATCTCATCCAATCTCATCAGATTGTTGTTATGAGATATCTCATAACAACTATCTGATGAGATCAAATACTGAGACTAATATTTAGTCCACACCTGAGAGAAATTTCTTTGCGATTGATTTTGACGTTTCTTGATACAAATATCCCAGTATTTCTCCCAGGTGTAGACAGCGGGTAAACTAACATCACTTTCAAACAAAAATAAATAAGAAAATAATAATTAAATTGAACGATCGTTAAGATCAAATAATTCGAGCCCTGATTTCCAGGAAATTTCTTTTAATAAAAATTATTCAAATGTGGCCACCTAACGGCCAAAATATTCTTTATTTTTGTGTCTTGTTTTTAACTTTGCAACCTTTTTTTTCTAATTACTAAAGAAAAGAATGAAAAATATCTAAATAATATGTGATATAAATAAATACAAGAAAAATAAATTAATTGAAATCATAAAATGGTCTTTATAAAGGTAAGAAAAAATATAATCCTCAAAAAAAAAATAGTCAATGTTGACGAGAAACACAAAAAAAAATAAATTTTATATACGCGTTGATATGCGTCGATATGCGTTGATACCTACAATTACTCTTATGGCAATACTTTTTCAAAATTATTCACAACACCTAGGTCTTTATTTCCGGTTACCGGATCTACGTTACGGTTTCACTACACTATTTATTTTCTTATTGAATCTGAAGGAGCTCCCTAAAATCTTCTATCAAATTAAAATTTTTGACAATTAGTCTTATTTCAAAATACTACCCAGCTAATGTAAATAAGATTGTTCAAATCAAAAAAATATTGTTTGGTATACGCTTAAGTCACTTTTTCTCAACGCACAAAAAAAAACTTGTGTTTTTTTCTTCACTAAAAAAAATCAAGTAAAATAAAAATTTAAAAAAAAATTATCGCTTAATTTAAATATAATATTACTTAACGTACATATAATCTAACTTCACAAAAAAAAAACACACATATACTTCAAAAATAAAATATTTTTTTTTTCCGTTCCCAATCAAAATGGAGTTTTCTTTCCAGACTTTTTTCCTTTTGCTTGGCTTGGCGTTTGAAAAAAAATGGCTTCGGATTGACATAAAAAAAAAATTTTTTTGAGGTTACCTTGGTTTCCGCTTATGTTGATGAAATAGTTTACCGGATAAAATTTAGGAGAACTTCTATTGGGATGCTTCCCGAAAGCTTCTGGTCTCCACTATTTATTTCTGGCCCTGTTCCAGATGCAGGCCAGTCCCAAAACTAGTTTTTAAAATAATCACTTATTAACTCACAATTATCTACCAATTTAATAAAAGCACCACTTACGTTCTCCAATATTATCTCTTTTCCTACGGGGAATCTTCCAAAAGAACGAGCTATAACCTCTCCCGGTATTTTCCAAGACTAACCTAAGGGACACTTTTTATTTAGCACTGAATTTTATTTTACCAATTAAGTTTCAATTCACCTGATGTCTGATTATTTGGCCTAACACAGCAACTTGTTAATTTCGCGTCACTGTATTTTCTTATTAATAAATAAACTTTTTATAAATTTCACTGGCTTTACTGTTTTTACTTTAATTCTTCACACATATAATATTTTTTTTTCTGCGCTTCTGCGACTGACTGGAACGGGTTTACTTTTAATAATGACCTGAACTGAAAATACCGCTTGGGTATAAGTTTTTGCACACGATCCATCTTTATTTCAAATTTCCCAAATCTTCCTTACTTCACCCCTCCCTATTGAACATTCTCTTCCATTTGAGGAATACCTTGCTTTCCCACTCAGACAATTGCCTCATCATCATATACCGCCTATCCCTCTCTGATTTTTATTGATTTATTTTGAATATCTGTCCCTTTCCGAAATTAGATCCACATTCTGTTAAGGCTGAACCGTTTTATCCTCCTAGACATAAACCTATTAATTATACTCTAAATTCAAACTAAAACATAAAGATAAAATTCATTCATAAACGTTTTTACAAAAACAAAAACGTTTGACTACACGGTTTTACCTTGGCAACCCTTTTTACTACCATTTAATCAGCTGTGTTATTCATTCAGCCACTATCAAATCAAAACAAACCAAGTAAGTATGAGGAAGCACATTTATAATTATTTTAATTTTTTCTTTATTTTCAGGTTTTTTATTATTAATTTACATTCTTCTTTACCACTTTTTAATTCCTTTTCATTTTCCTTTATTTCTTTTCAGATTCCCCTGGGCATCTTTTATGGTGACTTTATTAAGCTTCCTTGCGTCCAAACAAAAACGGTTTTTTCCTGGTTTACGAACAACTGTCGTTCTATTGCTCCAAGGACTTTCGCTTTCCTCAATAACATTTAGCTTTAGCATTAAATAAATTTCCCTGTAAGTGATCTCTTGGACTGCTGGTGGGATTGGATAGTACCTATCTTTTACTTTAGATCTATCAATTTGATGGAATGTTTTTCAATTGGTGTACACCCTAATCCTTTTTCCTCGAAAGTATCGAACTCTCTGATTACTTTGTCTAACTTACAAGGGAAGTCTCCCTAGTGTCACCCGCGGATCATTATGGAATTGGTTTTATTTTGTAGATCAGAAAAAATAAAGGGACAGGTATTTTTTTATAGCGGCCCAAATTCATATTTAGGGGGTAAAAAGGAGGGGGAAGACAAGGCCATTTTTCAGTTTTTTTCGTTTATCTCCTATATTATGCAAAGAAACCTAGTCATGTTACATACCAAATGAAAGGTCTTTGGAAAACCTATATACGTGTGCTAAGAATGTGTCCAAACATGCACAACTTTTCGTCATATTGAGTAAAATACCAAAATTTTAGGACATGTTTGTTAATAAGTCGAAAAATATTAACTTCGGCCCGTTGTTAGCACCACGAGATAGGTATTTTTAATGCCTTTAATCTGATAACACACATGCCTATATTAATTTTGTTAAAATAGGCGTTAATCGTAAAAAACTGAAAAAGGTCAATTTCCTCCCACACAAATCGACACCCCCTAAAAATGAGTTTGGGCCGCTAAAAAAAAATACGGGTCGATTAATTTTCGTTCTTAACAACATATCCAAATTTCATGAAGATCGGAAAGTGACACCAGGGAGACTTCCCTTGTTAGCCTGTTGTGATTCCATCAGAGTATGTGGTTCAAGTCTATAATCCTTTTTATTAATATTGAACTCCTGTTGAATTTTATCCAAATGTAATTCCTCAATCCCTACAATTTCAGGAGCTAAGCTGAAAATTCTCCAAAAATCAATACCAAGGTATAGAACTTGTTCCAAATCAGGACAAAGATACAGTAACATTTCGTGTTCCTGATCTTTGTACTTCATGGATAATTTTACTTTGCCTAGTATTCTGTGTTGCTGACCACCGGCAGTTTTCACGTTAGTCAACATTGGGATAATACTCTGATCTAAACTGTTAACCAACTCTCTACAACCTTTTCCTAATACACTAACGGATGCACCAGTGTCTAACAGACCACTGATTTGTTTACCCTTAATAAAGACATTTGCAAATATACGAGGGTCTACGGTTTTGATGGTAGTTCTATGGATTGAATCCAATAGACAGCGTCTTATTCGACGACGCTCAGAAAATTTGTCACGTATTTTGCGGATTCTATTTGATATTGTTCGAAGCTTAATTTCATCACCAAAAATGCGATTCCTAATTTCCTGGTAATGTTTTTGTCTCATTTCTAATGGCATGTAATGTCTAAGTTTTGGTAAGTATTTGGTTCTGTTTGTTTTATCAAATGTATCGACTAAATATCGGTTTTTCTCCTTTAAGGTTTCACTGGTTACTTTTTTGCCGACACAGGGTTCTCGTAAAGACATTGGTTCCCTGTCATACCCGCGTCCTTCTTCCAGTTTTTCTGAACACACACAGAACATTTGGGTAAGATTTCGTTTTGCTTTCCGCACCCGTAGCAAAATATAGTACGGTCTTCAGTACAAAGCTTATAAATGTGTCCTACTTTTCTACAATTCCAACACAGCAGTGGATTTTTTTGTTGGCGTTGATTATATCGAAGCTCCGCAACATCTTCGAAAGCATCGGGTTGATGTTCATCTCCGGAAAATGAATCTAAGCGTTCTCTATACATTTCACTTACTTTCCTAATTGGTCTCATTTGTGCTTGTCTATTTCTCATGTCCTTTTTCAGTTGTTTACTCTCAACATCCACACACTCCAATCTGAGCGCTTCTACAGTATTAACCAGTCTCTGTTAATTGTCTTAATTTGCTCATTATATGGAAATATGTATCTATGGACTCATTCGGTTCCTGTATTCTTTCAGACAGTTCAACCACAGCTTCAAAATAGGACCTAGATTGGTTGTAACGGGTTTCTAACGCGAGTTTAAGGCTGGGCCAATCAGTGTCACGATGGGTCTGAATATATGACCAATACCATTCGTTTGCATTCCCTTTGACTAATAAGTGAAAGTCCTTAAGTACGTCAGTCCACGAAATGTCATGTCGGGCCTGCAAATACACCAAACGGAATGTGAATTCTGAAACAGTTGGACCTTTCAGACCTCCGTTGAACTCTATGCCTAATTTGTCAAGCCTTCCCTTCCAATGTTCCCAATTTCGATACCCATTAGGATTCGAATACATATCATTATTAGACAGGCAATGTGGTGTATTATGGTTCACTTGTGCATAATTTTGTCCGAATATCGGTCCTAATTATACACTCATAGAAATCCTACAGTATTCCTTACTAAAAAGTCTGTAATTAATGCTGACACGTTAGTATTAAAGGGCCCTACAACGCGTTAGTCAAATTTTACTAACGCGGTTATAAAAAAATGGTAAAGTTAGAGTAACTGAAAAAATTAGAAAATTTTCAGTTTTACAGTAAAATTGTTAGTATTGTGGTGAAATAAATTTCCAAATGAAATTTAAAATAAATAAAAATTTTATTTTTATTGTATAAATAAATTAATAAAAATATCAAATTGAACACAAAATTCACTTGAAGAACACACTCAGTTAAAAAATAATAATTTTGAGATGTGTGTTTGTTTATTGTTGAGTTCTTCAATTATTTAGACAGCGCTTGCATCTGAAAACAAATTGAAAAAAATGTACATATAAAATGTGTATACGTGGGTAAGAAAATGCAAAAAACTTACGCTTGCTAAACAAAAATTGCACACATGATGACGCCATTTAAAAGGTTTTATGATTGTGTTGCGCTGTTGTTGTAAATTTAAAATATATTTCCAGATTTTTTACCTAATGTTATAAATGAAAAAAATATATATTTGTTGTGTTATAAATATAGCACTATTTAAAGAACTTTGTGTATTACCTGATGTTACATCAGTGCTGTATATTATAATAAAAGTATTGGAGTTTTCACGATTATTTTTCTATTTTTTTTTGTATTTGGAAAAAAAAAACAATTCCGCTTCACGTTTACATGATTGAAGATTTTTTTTTTGTAACTAAATAAAGAGAGCCTTGAGAATAACAATGTTACCAATTTGTTGGTTTTCCGCAAAAAATAGCGATTTTTTTAGAGTAATCACAATAAAGGCTTTGGCTTTAAATTGTTTAACAAGGAAACGGTGATTCATGAAATTGAGTCAATTACCAAAAATAACTCGAATTTTTTATGATACACTGATAGAAAAACGCTTCATATCACTAATGAATGGAATTCATTAACGTTGATGCATTGCAACAACGAAATTTTTCATATGCTGAATGAAATTTCATACATATTGTGCAATATATTCATTAATTTTGATTCATTAGATTTCGTAGTTTCATTAAAAAATTTCATTAAGTTTTGTTTACAAAATTTTTTGTTTTTTGACACTTGTCGTGTCGCGTCTGTTTAGTCTGTTAGTTTACGCGCGCAAAAAACAGCTGATCAGAGCGTGATTTTTTCTAAGAATTTTTTTACGAAATTTAAAATGAAATGTTGTTGATTAGTTATAAGTATTATTTAAATACATTTTACTTATGTATTAAAAGTAAACGTTATAGTAAAATTTTGTGTGAGAAAACTGAGTGAAGATAAAATAAAAAATATGTGAAAGTGTTTTTTAACTTGGTTATTTTGTTATTTTTTCAGATTTTTTTACGAAATTTTAAATAAAAACTAAATTATTAATTAACTAATTTTTGTGATGTTTCATATTAGTTCGTGGTTTTAATGTATTACAATTTAAGGTTGGAGTAAAATTTTGTGCGAGAAAACTAAGTGAAAACAATTTTTTATTATTTTTAATTCTATAAAAAGATCTTTACAATTTTATACATATATTTCATTTTAAAAATAAAAATAACATTTATTCAAGAAAATTATTTCATTTCAAAAATAAAAAGTAGGATTGATTCAATGAAAGTATTTCATAAGAATTAAAAACTTTTTTCATTAAAGTAATGAAACATTTTCATAAAATACAATTTTTATTTTGTATGAACAATTTTCGTTAATTTAATGAAAGTTGTTCTTGCAATTACATTTTATGATACCCATTTCATTAATTCAAAAAAAAATACAATATCAAAGATTACCATAGAAGACGTATGATAAGGGAAAGTGGATGAAACTACTGGAAAAATATTTTCATGGAGATTTTTTAATGAATTCTTCTTTAGGTGTTCATTTGTAGTGTAGAAAGTGGATGAAACTGCTGGAAAAATATTTTCATGGAGATTTTTTAATGAATTCCTCTTTGTGTAGAAAAATATCTTGAATTCAATTTGAAAATTCAATCAGAATCTATCAGAATCTACTAAAAAACTCTCAAATTCAATCAAAAGGAAAATCACATGGTGATTTTAAAATCACGCTAGTCTGTATGCAGTATTAGACACATAAAATATATTGTTTTTTTATTAATTGCTTAAAAAACACTACTTTGTTGTTTACACATTTTTTTTTAAATTTTAATTGAATTATTAATTTTGATTGAATTTTCCTGCAGGAAAAGGGTGTTTCTCGATCCGAAATCATTTATCCCGTGACTGATGAAAACGGCACATATCACTAAAATGCCTATTACGTGACAGATAAAAATTGGACTTATAATTAAACTGTCTCAAAAAAACTATCCCTAAGCCGGGACAATAGGACAAAACCAAATTTTTTAAACTTTTACAAAATATAAAAACTTTCCTAGTCCCATTTACATTTTTTTGAGTTTTATAGTAAAAAAATTCATTAAAAATGATTTTATAAAAAAAAAATTTCATACATTTTTTTTTAATTTTCGGACATAAAAATTGATTGACATTTTTTTTTTCGTTTTGAAAATTGACTAATAGTGCGTTTACATTGGAATTTTAATCTTGTAAAATGCGATTTTATTCTACTTTGTAATCTGTACCGTTTACATTGAATTTTTTTTACATTTGAAGGGCTTACTGCAAGAATTTGATAAGCAACATTTTATATTTTCCTGTTTTTCGCCTTCTGCTGATGTTCCATTGACAGATTTTTTGCAGAAGTTTTGCTTTAACCCTTCGTACAAGTATATTGAGAATAAAAGTTCTGCAAAAGTTATATATTCTACATTATTTTAAAAGTTTTAAGGCAAAACCACCATAAAATGAAATGTTGCTTATCGAGTTTTTACAATAAGCCCTTCATTTGAGAAGATTAAAATTGGCATTTAAAATAACAAGTTGGTAATAAATGTGTGTGACTTAGATAAAATCCGCTCTATTGCTTGCTACATACGTAACTAAAATCGCTACTTTTAGCAAGAAAACTCTTTGTTGACAACATTCTTTAAAAATGTATTCTCAATATAAATACTCTCCTACTCTCTCTTTTCTCCTTTTTTTTGGTTTTAAAAAACGGAAAATCCAAATTCTCAAACACATGTATTTTACAACACAAGGATATTTTATGATCGTAATATTTAATTGTTATACAAATGGTCTTTCTAAGATGATGTAGATTCTACATTGTAGAATAAGAATATTATATTAAAGAAAACATTTTAAGGTCTCGTTTTAATTTAAAAAAATAATACAATTTTAAAGAAATTGATTTAGATATAAAAATTTTTGCGAAAAAAACAATAAAATTATGGTCTCAACCTAAGCTTTTTATAATCCATTTTTTTTTTTAAATCTTTTCATTTTTTGATAAATTTTGTACCAAAATGGTCTTTTCTTAGATTTTTAAACAAAATTGTATATATATTTTTTTCTCAATTTTTAATAACAAAAATTTGTAGAAAACCGGTAAAAAATCAGTATTTAGTAATGGTCACTTATAAAAAAAACGTACTAAAAACTAAAATTATACTGTAAATTAGTAAAAATGTAGTAAATTTAAAGTTATAACACATTTACTGTATTTTTTACTGTAGGATTTCTATGAGTGTACGTTTGGACTCGTATTTATAAATCTGTTGGGTAAGCTGTATTGATAATTCGTATTGGAATAATTACTATGGTTAACGTGGTTGTTTTGTCCTAACTATTTCCCATTGGGCATGTTCTGACTCATGTTTCTTGCGAAATTTATGTTGCTATTATTGTTCGGTATATATTGAGGAAAATTGTTATTCAAACTATTGGGCATGTTTTGATATATATTGGTATTCATATTGTTAGGGTTTTCTTGTAAATAAGATAAGCTGTAGTTTGTATTGCTTGGAGGATTTTTCCCGAATACATTTCCTACTGGTACGTTGTGACTATTGCTCCTAAAGTTATCATGGGCATTGTTTCTAGAATTGATTTGAAAAAATGATATTTTGGGACGGATTTGAAAAAGCGTTATTTTGCGATTGATTTGAAAAATTATTATTCTGTGGATTATTATTGGGAACGTGATTAGAAAGATTCGATACTGGTATATTATAATTAGGGTTTCTTGAAGTGCTCGGTGCATTACTGATATTATGAATTTGGACATTGCCTGCATTATTATTTGCCATTGCCGACGCTTCTGTTTGGTTATTCAGTGAATTTATCCTAGTAAGGCCCTGGATTGCTTGTGCTAGATTTCCTAAAGTCTTCTTAACGTCAGCCATTTCACTTTGGACCATCTGCTTAGCTTTGTCCTCAAGTGTTCTCTGGACGATTAGCGCCTCATCGCAGACTAAATCCCTAACATCAGGATCTAACTGGTTATTTGTTGCACTATTGTTTGGGTTATAATTTCTAGCCCCTTGTAACTCTAAATTTACTTGTTGGATATGTTGCTGGTTAGAAGATGATGTGGACGCATTATTCGGAGCGGTAATTATCGTTCCTGACATGTCCATAATTTGAGGTGCACTGTTTGGATTATTTTCATTTACCATTTTGAAATTTCGAGGACTAAAAACTTTTCTCTGTTTACTACAGGACGGTAATTGGGATCTATTTAAATCAAATTCTGGTAATCTACCTCTTTTTCTTTTTTATTTAGCACTGAATTTTATTTTACCAATTAAGTTTCAATTCACCTGATGTCTGATTATTTGGCCTAACACAGCAACTTGTTAATTTTGCGTCACTGTATTTTCTTTATTAATAAATAAACTTTTTATAAATTTCACTGGCTTTACTGTTTTTACTTTAATTCTTCACACATATAATATTTTTTTTTCTGCACTTCTGCGACTGACTGGAACGGGTTTACTTTTAATAATGACTTAAATAATGACCTGAACTGAAAATGGCTATGCCCCGCTTGGGTATAAGTTTTTGCACACGAGCCATCTTTATTTCAAATTTCCCAAATCTTCCTTACTTCACCCCTCCCTATTGAACATTCTCTTCCATTTGAGGAATACCTTGCTTTCCCACTCAGACAATTGCCTCATCATCATATACCGCCTATCCCTCTCTGATTTTTATTGATTTATTTTGAATATCTGTCCCTTTCCGAAATTAGATCCGCATTCTGTTAAGGCTGAACCGTTTTATCCTCCTAGACATAAACCTATTAATTATACTCTAAATTCAAACTAACGAACATAACATAAAACATAAAGATAAAATTCATTCATAAACGTTTTTACAAAAACAAAAACGTTTGGCTACACGGTTTTACCTTGGCAACCCTTTTTACTACCATTTAATCAGCTGTTTTATTCATTCAGCCACTATCAAATCAAAACAAACCAAGTAAGTATGAGGAAGCACATTTATAATTATTTTAATTTTTTCTTTATTTTCAGGTTTTTTATTATTAATTTACATTCTTCTTTACCACTTTTTAATTCCTTTTCATTTTCCTTTATTTCTTTTCAGATTCCCCTGGATTTTCGGGCATGTGTACTGGAGTTCTCTTGAACTTCAGTGCACATGTCATAGGAATTGTTCGGCTGCATTGTCACGTCATCCTATCAATGCAGTCGAACCTAAAAGAGTTGGTGGGACAACTGCGGTAAAACTCTGCCGCAAAAGCAACGTTGTCCCACACCGGCTGTGTAAACCACTGAGGGTTAGCCACCCTCATAGATCAAGAGGTGGTTTCACATTTAATAAAAATATTTATGGGCAGGAATTGGGATGGAGTTAGCCCAACTCCGAACGCAATGGTACCCCTTCCTTGAAAATTAAAAATAAAATTAAAGTGGCACGGCTGGCCATCATCATGTGGCAACATGGGCAGCCATTGAAGATTTTCGTGCCCGACACTGCGCTGCCCCTAAGACCCTCCCACGAAAAATTTTCCTTAAGGGGGTCATTGGCGTCCGCAACAGGCGTTGTAAAATGATGGGCTCCTTCGGATTAATTCAAAATTATGTTTGCATGTTCCACAGTCACGAACATTTTTTCACAGTCATGCAAAATCGTCTGAAACAATTGTTTTGAGGACCTAGTGCAGGAATTGGTAACCAATACTAAAATTTTATACTTATATCACAGACTAATACAGACTCGACATAAGCGACAGGTGTCAAAAAAGTATTCTTTAACCATATGGTTAATATTTTCAAATTATTCTACGAATTAGGTTAGAAAGAGAAAACTGATATAACGCGCCATAAGAAAAATGGATGCCAGATCGGTTTTTTTTGTTTCACTCACTCCTAAGTCGTAGAAAGTGTTGCCATGTTATCGTAAAACGGACTAAAAACCGCTGTGTTTTCTCCTAAAATCGCTTAGTTTTTCCCCATTTTTTCTTATAAAACTCTACTGTCGAGTCTGTATATAGTCTGTGCTTATATTATTCAAAACCAGTAAAAATTACTAATTTTAGTACTTTGGAGATACTAAAATTAGTAACTTATTAGTAAATTTTTTACAAAATCACTTACTGTAAAATTATTTTGAGTGTACTGTTAAAATTAAGTTATCGAAAACTAAAGGCTATATTAGAGCGTTATCAAAAAAAGCGTTAAATGGAACTTCCCTTTGCTTTAAATCAGGGTTGGCAACCGAAACGAATAACGGTATTGGTAACGGTATTGGTAATACATATTTTTTATATCGGTAACGGTAAAGGTAACGGTATTTGCGATTATTTAGGTAACGGTTAACCGTTACCGAAACAACGATACCGGTACGTACCGGTATTATGAATAAAATTTACCCAAAATGTTAAAAAGTCACAAATTTGTTAAAAAAACGTAAAAAATCAAAAATTTATTTAATAAAATTAAAAACTGATAAACTTAGTGCATTTTCAACATATAATTATATAGAAGTACTAGCTGTTTTGCACCCGGCGTTGCCCGGGTTAAAAAAACTATTATGTAATGAATGAGTTATTTATTAGTCAATTTATTTACTTCTTCGTGACTTTTCACTGGTGAATATAAACCTATTCATGAGGTTTGGTCGATTTTTTTCGATTTTGCTTAGCGTCGGGAACGGTACTGCGCAATAACTCCCAAATGAAATAACTCCCAAAAAATAAATGAAACAACTCCCAAAAATTTTACATACGATTTGGGACTTATTTCATTATGAAATTAGTCCCAGTGAAGTGGGACTTATTGCACAAATTTTGTTGGGATTTATTTCATTATGAAATAACTTCCAAATGAAAAAAATCCCACCAAAAAACAGATTGGGAGTTATTTCATTTCTTGTTAAGCATTGGGAGTTATTTCATCAATGATGGGACTTATTTCATTTTAAATGAAAACAATATACACCTCTGTGCAATTGTTTTTTTTTTTTTTTGCTTAAAATTTTTCTGCGTAGCCGGCCTTCGGCCGGGTTTTGGGATTACAAAATCCATGCATTAAACCCACCCTCTCCGCAAAGTAAAGTTTTCTAGGGTAGCAGGCCTTTACGCTGTCAAATTTGCCTCAAAAAGGCCTGATAACCGAAATAGCTTTGGTTTGCAGAGAGGGTGGGTTTAATGCATGGAGTATGTAATCCCTAAGCCCGGCCGAAGGCCGGCTACGCAGAAAACCTTTATTACAAAAAAACAATGGGAACTTATTTCATTTTCTTTGGCACTTATTTCATTGGGAGTTCTTTCATTTTTTTTGGGAGTTATTCTTTTGATTTTAAATAACTCCCAAATATTGGGACATATTTCATTTTTTCTTTGGGAGTTATTTCATTTTTTAAAGTGTGGAGTTAATTCATTTTTCTTGGAACTTATTTCATTGGGAATTATTTCATTGGGACTTATTTCATTTGGGAGTTATTGCGCAGTACCGTCGGGAACATGGTGTGTAAGTGTTCCTCCGTCATGGGAACAAACCTAATATTAATGTATTTCATTAATGACTTTTAAAAGAAACCTATAGTTACCTCCGCGGTTAGAACTTTATGTAGTGAAAACATCAATAAAGGCAAAACTTTCACTGCAGTTGAAGTGGGTGTGGCATTTAACGCATTTAGTTCAATTTTGGTCTCATGTGACCTATATATAGTTCCCCTATTGGTTAGCACGTGAAGAAAATTGCAACTAAATTTTCTCAGCAGACATAACTCTCACTAAAGTACAAAGATGCGTGCCATTATATGCCTTTTTATCAATCGCTGTTTAATATTGGCTATATCACAATTTGTGTTGGAAATTTCATTGAAATCGGCTCAACTGTTTTCAGGTTCTGATATAGCAAATAATTCGCATTCAGTTAGTTCTAACAGTAGTGTTTATAGGAGTTGGAATAGCGTTCTATATAAAACAAATTGACGTGGCATTTTACTCCCATTTGTCTAATCGCGGGCTAATATGGCATATCGTTTAACAGGAAAAAATATTTTTTAATTTAATACAAAGGGGTGCGGCATTTTAAGCCCCGTTTCCCGATCGCCACGGTAAATACCATCTGTGGTGAAAATTTAATTAAAATTGGTTTCACCGTCAACGCGTGTGTACGGATCGGGCCGAAATAAATTTAAATGTATTGCAAAGGGACGTGGCAATTCACGCCTCTGTCTGGACGTGTCTATAGTTTCCGCCTCAATAAGTACTAACTATGATTATGGAAAGGCAGAATAAACTTTCAGTACATTGCAAAAGGCGTGGCAGTTGACACATACTAAAGTGCCCGCCTCTGTTAGTACTATCTATGGAAAAAATGTTGTTAAAATCGGTTTAGTCGTTTAAGCGTTATTAAGGAACAGGCAGAAACACTTTCAGTATAGTACAAAGGCGCGTGTCAATTTACGACCCTTTGTCCAAACGCGCTCTATTTTAATCTAACCTAACCTAACCTATGCATGTATTTGTTGTCAAAGTACGACTTGTAAACATGTATTGTGTGGTGAATTCACATCGACAACGTACGCGTGAGAAATTAGAAAAAAATAGCAATATTGTTTTTTTTTCACCATCGCCTCTATGTTTCTCTATGGTTCCCGCCTAGGTAAGTACTTACTATCTGTGGTAAAAATTTCATGCTATCGGTTTAGCAGTTTATGCTAGATTACGGCAGTGCTAATACGGCAGGCAGAAATAACGTTCAATTAAACAAAAAGGGGCGTGCTATTTTATTTATTTTTTTAAATATGGTTGTTTAAGCATGATTACGGAACATGCAGAAAAAACTTTCAGTATAGTAAAAAGGGGCGCGACATTATTTCTATTATAATTTTTAGTTTCCGGCTCGGTTAGTACATACTATCTTTGGTAAAAACTTCATTAAAATTGGTTCCGCCGTTTATGCGTGATTGCGAAACAGGAAGAAATAACTTTCAATGTAATACAAAGGCGCGTGGAATTTTACGCCCCCTTTCGTTGATCGCCCTTTATTGTGGATCATACTTTTCGCTTCGGTTAATATTATCTGTGGTGAAAATTTCATAAAAATCAAGTTAGCTGTTTAAGCGTAATTGCGGAAAAGGCAGAAATAGCTTTCAGTGTAACAAAAATGTGCGTGGCATTTTACTCAACTTTTTTCGATCGGCCTCTATTGTGCCTCATAGTTTTCGCCTCGGTTAGTAGTATCTGTGGTAAAAATTTCTGTGAAATCGGCAGACATAGTTTCTGTTTAGTACAAAGGGGAGTGGCATTTTACGCCCATTTTTTCTGACCTATAGTTCCCGCCTCGGTTTGTACTATCGGTGGTGAAAATTTCATGAAAATCGGTTTAGCCGTTTTTCCGTTATTGCCGGACAGGCAGATACAGCTTCAGCATGGTACAAAGGGGCGTGGCATTTTACGCCCCTTTGTCCGATCGCTGTCGCTTGATGCCTATAGTTCCCGCCTCGGTTAGTATTATCTGTGGTGAAAATTTCATGAAAATGGGTTAAGCCGTTCTTTACTTATTGCGGAACAGGCAGAACAGTCTTCAGCATGGTACAAAGGGGCGTGGCATTTTACGCCCCCTTTGTCCGATGGCGGTCGCTTATGGCCTATAGTTCCCGCCTCGGTTAATACTATCTGTGGTGAAAATTTCATGAAAGTCGGTTAAGCCGTTTTTCTGTTATTGCCGGACAGGCAGATATAGCTTCAGCATGGTACAAAGGGGCGTGGCATTTTACGCCCCTTTATCCGATCGCTGTCGCTTACTGCCTATAGTTCCCGCCTCGGTTAGTACTATCTGTGGTGAAAATTTCATGAAAATGGGTTAAGCCGTTCTTTACTTATTGCGGAACAGGCAGATATAGCTTCAGCATGGTACAAAGGGGCGTGGCATTTTACGCCCCTTTGTCCGATCGCGGTCGCTTATAGCCTATAGTTCCCGCATCGGTTAATACCATCTGGGGTGAAAATTTTATGAAAATCGGTTAAGCCGTTTTTCTGTTATTGCCGGACAGGCAGATATAGCTTCAGCATGGTACTAAGGGGCGTGGCATTTTACGCCCCTTTGTCCGATCGCGGTCTCTTATGGCCTATAGTTCCCGCCTCGGTTAGTACTATCTTTGGTGAAAATTTCATGAAAATCGGTTAAGCCGTTCTTTACTTATTGCGGAACAGACAGACAGACAGACAGAAAGACAGACAGACAGACAAACCAACAATCAGATTTATAATATTAATAGGGATTTAATACTCTTAATAAACTCAGAATTTAATTCAAATATTCACGCAATATTGTAATTCAACAAATAAATTATTAATTTTTTACGTGTTTATAAGTCTCTGTCCAAATAGAAAAATCTACATTTTGAGCCATATGTGAGAAATCGGTTGATTTTAGCTGACGCGGTTTGCTAAATTTCTGTCTGGATAGCAAGATAAATCTGCTGAATTGAAAAGAAAAATCTGCTGATTTTAGATAAACAGCCTGAACATAGAAATTGTATTTTTAAGTAAATTTTTTTTAACTGTCATAAAAGAAGGCGAATCCTTTATCCTGTTTTTCAATAAAAATTTTTAAATTATTTTTTAAATAAATTTTTTTTAAGAAAATTTTCTTAAAAACAGGACAACTAAATATTTCCGTAAAATTATCAAAATAATCACCTGATTTTTTTACATTTAAACAATTTTTGTTTTTAATCGTTTGAATTATACAGTATACAGACTGTGGTGATTTTGAAATCACTATGTGATTTTCCATTGAACAAAATCACATAATGATTTACAAAATCATCTCAAATTGTACTAGCATAAAGAAAAACCATAAATTATCTCAATTCACCATGGTAAGTTCTTGTAGTGTGAACGTGGCCTTATACAAAAATTTAAAAAAATGCCAACATAAAACGTTTGTAAAATTACAAAATAATCAGCTAAAATTTAAACAAACGCAAATTTTAAAATCAACAAAACGAAAAATGTTTATTATTTTTAAAACTTAATGACATAGAATTAAGTTAAAGTACCCATTTTAGCAAAACAATCTGGTGAAAGTTTTCCAATTCAAGCAGATTTTACAGATTTTTCGACAGAGTTATTCTTCTGTGTGTATGCTTTTGGCACATTATGTATTTATCTCCCGAGAACCACTGCTCATGCTGATCTGCGTGGATAACACAGCCATTGCTAGTGTTGCGATTTGGCATAATTCAGGTTTGTCTGAATTGGCAATCACTTTTCTCTTCGGAACTTTTTAGGTAAATTGCGATTGTGAATTAGTTGGATCGATTTCCTCATTGTTTTTGTCCAAATAACAATATTTTTTTATTTTACATTCATTAAAAATATTTTACTTTGTTTTTAATCTGCAAAAAAATTTGAAATAAATAATATTAAAACAACCGAAACAAAACCGATAAAATACCGGTAAAAATCCGAATAAAGGTAATGGTATTTTATCGGTAACGGTATTTAAAATTTTTTATTTCGGTATTGGTAACGGTAACGGTAGTCAATATTAAAGGGTTTTTAATCGGTAACGGTATTGAAAGGGTAACGGTAGCCAACACTGCTTTAAATTGGAAATAATTTACGGCTGTTCTGCAGTCACGGAAAAACGGCTGAGTTAAATTAATTGCAATTTTCACCACGTATGGTGCTTACAAATGGGGGGACTATATGCCGCATGAGACCAAAATTGAACTGTAGTGAAAGCTATATCTTTATTAAATTTTCACTAGATGTAGTGCTAACTGACGATGAAACTGTAGGGCATTACTGTCATTCATTATATATTTTTTTCAACCCGTGCAACGCCGGGTGCAAAAAAGCTAGTAGTAATATAAACATTTTGACCATTCTTTTTTGATTGAAGATCATATTAACATTATTGTTACAATCATATTCCCAATCATAATATGACGCTTTTAAAACATGATCACCTCAACCATGTTTTGTTCTGCGTGTATATTTCTTTGTAGTCTTTCTCTTGAAAATTTCATCCGTTTCGCTCTATCTCGCTTAGGTTTCGAGATATCGACATTTTGAAGTTTTAACTAAATTCTCAATAGTTATTTATTAACTAAATTCTAAAAAGTTAATAACTAAATTCTGAGAAGTACACTTCCTCCATTCTAAGAAGAGAAATACGATGAAGTTTTTTTAGTAAATTTTAAATAAACTTGAACTACATCTATATCTTAAAAATAATGATATGTTTCTTAGATTTAGGGCAAATTTCTTTGGCAGTAAGATTTTTTTTCCTTATATAAAAGAACTTCAGGTAAAGAAAACTATGAACTATTTATAAGTAAATGAACTAATAATTTTTCCTTAAAGTTAAGAAAATTTATAATTTTTTAGTTAAATTTTATTAAATTTTAGAAAAATTCATGAAAATTTTTTATAGAATTTTTTTCCTTAATTTTAGTTATGTTTTTTTTTTTAGTGTAAACTAAATTCTTTGTAATTGAAGAGAACTACATTATTTAGGTACTTTTTTAAGTTTAACGGTTAACATAAATATTATACTTTAGTTTGTGTTTGGAAAAGCATTGAGCCATTCACAATGAAATAGAATTTGATTCACGTGTAATAAGTAAGTAACATTCAAAATAATAAAAAAAATGGTTTGTTTGCAATTTATGTTTGAGAGAGATGTTGCGGGGCGTTATTCTTTTTGGTTGCTTGTGGAACTTAAAATTAATGTTTTGTTCGAAATCGCAATTTTGACAGATGGGGAAATTGAAGAGCCAGTGTTACCATGGAGCAATGGTTCCCAACCTTCGATTCTCGCCCCACTAGGAGACAATTTGAATGCTTCAGGGGGGCAACGAGCAAATTTTCAAGGTTTTGTTTAGTAAAATTAACATACCAAAAAATATTTTTTTTACTAAAACTAACTACAAATTTTTAATTTATTGTCTAAAACTTTTACTAAAAACTTAGTTTAAACCCCGATTTTAACAAAAAGTTAGGTACACCCTTAGTAATTTTGAATTATACCAACTATTTTTAAAAAACCTCTAAATTTCACGAAAAAAGCGCTAGAAACCGCCAAAAAATTAATTTAGCGGGGAAAATTTAAAATTTTCCCGCTAAATTACAAAAAAAAGTCCTGAAAACCGAAAAACTTGGCATTTTTGATTGACAAAAAAGAAAAATTAAAAAAAAAACCTCTAAATTATTTTTTCTACGAAAATTTACTTTTCAAAACCGCGCAAGAAACGGTCGAAAAAATTTTAGCGGGAAAAAGCGCTAAAATTCGACAAACTTGGTGTTTTTGATTGAAAAAAAAAAGAAAATCTAAATTTGTCCCACTAAATCCAAATAAAAAGCGCTAGATTTTCCCGCTAAAGCACCGTTCCCGCTAAAACCAATTTCCCCCGCTAAATCCAAACAAAAAGCGCTAGATTTAGCGGGAAATCCTCCAACTTGGCAACAGTGTAGTGTAATGCACTGCTGTGCATTACATAAAACAATTGTACCCACTAACAATTGTACCTCCGTGCTATATCTTGCACAGCAATGATATAGAGTACAGCAGGGGTTACTCAGTAATAACGAAGTCGTTATTAATAGATGGCAATCTTTTTTTGGAAAGTATCCAAATACTTTCCCAAGAACGATTTGGGAATAACGAAAAATAAACATTGAAAAATTTAAAAATGATGAATGAAAATTATTGTTGTGTCACTACAAAATAGAAAAATACATAATAAAATAAAGAAATTAATTTAATTAAATCAAAACAACCAGCAAAATTAAACGAAAATAAAAGGTAAATAAAATTTCCAGCTTTCCCAGATACCACTTGTAAAACTAACACCACCTTTAAACGTCAAAAAGAATTGACATAGTCTTTATATATTTAAGTTTTTGGAGTACAGTAGTGCGATTCAGTAACTTTTTTAACGAAATTATCGATATCGTTAACTAACGAGAATTGTCGGTTGTTTTAACGATTATGTGATTCCATAAATTTTTCAATTAACGACAAGAATTAACGAAAAAAATTGTTAATTTGAAATTTGTTTATTTGAATTTGTATTGAGAACCGAAAAATTTCGTTAGCTTTACTTCAAAAATTTTTTTGTTGATAAGTTACCGATTTTCAATAACAATAAAATTCGGTAGAAAAATGTTATAGAATCGCTTTTAAAGACAATTGTCGATAATTAACGATTTTTGACGATATAACTACCGATTTTTGTCGTTAAAAAGTTAGTGAATTGCGCTACAGGGGTAACTCATGAATAGTAGTGTCAGTAATAACGAAGTCGTTATCTACAGATGGCAATCTTTTTTGGAAAGTATTTGGATACGATTTGGAAATAACGAAAAATAAATATTAAAAAATTTTAAAATTATGAATGAAAATTATTGTTGTGTCACTTGAAAATAAAAAAATACATAATAAAAAAAAGAAATGAATATAATTAAATTAAAACAACCAACAAAATTAAACGAAAAAAAAAAGGTAAACAAAATTTCCAGCTTTCCCCGATACCATTTGAACACCACCTTTAAACGTCAAAAAGAATTGACTCTTGCATAGTCTTTATATATTTAAGTTTTTGATAGAGTATCAATGAGGCAAATGGTATCTGGGAAAGCTGAAAATTTTGTTTACCTTTTATTTTTAGTTTTGATTTTTTTTATTTGTTTTTTTTTTTGTTGTTTTGATTTAATTATATTCATTTCTTTTTTTTATTATGTATTTTTCAAGTGACACAACAATAATTTTCATTTATTTAAAAGTTTTTAATGGTTTCTGGGAAAGCTGGAAATTTTTATTTTTAGTTTTGATTTTTTTTTTTTGTTTTTTTTTTTGTTGTTTTGATATATTTGATATTATATTCATTTCTTTTTTTTATTATGTATTTTTCAAGTGACACAACAATAATTTTCATTCATAATTTTAAAAGTTTTTAATATTTATTTTTCGTTATTCCCAAATCGTTCCCAAAAAAAAATTGCCATCTGTAGACAACGACTTCGTTATTACTGACACTACTATTCATGAGGTCTGCTTAATTAAATAATTAATAAACAAGCAGGTTTCGGGAAATTTTTTGGGAAGTTTGGTTTTGAACCAAAACATAAGTCTTCAAATCAACTACCAGAGGGCGTTTTTATATATCTTATATCAGACCCATAGAGCGCATTGTAAATATAGAGGGCGTATGCTTTTTTTTAAATTCCGGAAACGGAAGAGAATAAAAAAATAATTATTATTAGAAAAATAAACAAATAAAAATCAAAGAAGTGCAAAAACGATTTGTTTTTATTTCCTTTATTGATTTTTATGTGGTAATCAAGATTTCAGTCATTAACATATGAAATTAAGAACTTTTAATAAACTGCCGGAAACAGTTATAAAAAACGCCATCTAGTGAACAGTAAAAAGAAGAAGCATTTGCTGCATCTTTATTATATATGTCTTTGCTGTTTCCAGACCCCTAGAGCTTGTATGCGCTGTAAATATAGGGGCGTATGCTTGTTTTTGCCAGTAAATTCTGGAAACGGAAGAGAAGAATTATTATTAATTATTAGAAAAATAAACAAAGAAGTGCAAAAACGATTTGTTTTTATTTGCTTTATTAATTTTAATGTGATAATCAAGACAAATGAAATTAAGAAACAGTTATAAAAAAGTTATAAAAACGCCATGTAGTGAAAAAAATAAAAATAAATCAAATAAAAACAAATCGTTTTTACACTTCTTTGGTTTTTATTTGTTTATTTTTCTAATAATAATTATTTTTCTTCTCTTCCGTTTCCGGAATATACTGGAAAAAATAAGCATACGTCCTCTAAATTTACAATGCGCATACATTTATGTTAAAAAATACCAATTTTAATACCAAATTCGCATTCATTTTTTTAAACATGTTTAAGCACTTAAACATGTTTATGTACCTTAACAAGTTTAAATTTAAACATGTTTAAGTGGTTAAACATGTTTAAAAAAATGAATGCGAATTTGGTATAACTTTACATTAGCTAAACCAAAATTTCCCATGTTAATCCCAAATTTCCCATGTTAACCCGGTTCCCCACACTGTTGACAACAGATTTTTGCTCTCCCCACCAAAAACTTAAATATATAAAGACTATGCAAGACGTTTAAAGGTGGTGTTAGTTTTACAAATGGTATCTGGGAAAGCTGGAAATTTTGTTTACCTTTTATTTTTCGTTTAATTTTGCTGGTTGTTTTGATTTAATTATATTCATTTCTTTTTTTATTATGTATTTTTTTATTCTCAAGTGACACAACAATAATTTTCATTCATAATTTTTAAATTTTTCTATTTTTGTTTTTCGTTATTCCCAAATCGTTCCTAAATACTTTCCAAAAGTCACTACTTTTCATGAGTTACCCCTGCTCCCCACACTGGTGAAAAATTAATTTCCCTAACATGCTTGCATGTTTTCATCCATACAAAAAGAAGAAGCATGATTTTTTAAAATGGCATCCTTGGATAGCCCCTGGTGTTACAAAGTAAACATCGTGAGGGTCTTAACAGTGCACAAAGGGTCAGCATGATCCAAATCCGGCCAAAAGTCTTTATCGTTGTTAGATCCATCTGAAAATTTGCTTCTATAGGAATTCGAGGTCGCTGATTTCAAAATTTAGCTAAAAACCAAAAAAATCAAAATGGGGGTCTTGGAGTTACTGAATCAGAATTACTGGCGTGAATTTTGAAAAACAAAATGGCGGACTAAATATGCTTAGTAATTATTTATTTATTTTTATTTATTAAAAGTAAAGTAAATTTACAAATTAATAGTAGAGGGTTTAGGAACTGGCTACAGAGGCCTTCGTCCTTATGCTTAGTAAAGTTTGTTATAAGTAATTAAAAAAAAGTTATATTCCTTTTCTTTATTAAAGCTAGCTGAAAGTGTGGCCTAGTAAATTTCCGGGTCTGTTATCTTAAAATCGAACTGATAAAATTCAATATGGCGGCTAGATTTTTTAACTTTGCCTGATCTAACTAAAAATTAGTTTTAAGAGTATTAAGAGTGTCTGAAGTTAAATCTACGCACATAGGGTTGCCATCCGTCCTCTTTTCCCCGGACACCTTCCACTTTTTAAGGGCGTCCGGGGCAGTCCTACTTCTTTTTTAGAAAGTGTCCGGGGTTGTCCTACTTTTTGGACTTTTCCCCATAACTTTTTTTATTGGTTCTAAACTTTTGAATTATTGGTAGTATTTTAGCTTATCAGCAATAATGTCATCTTTTTGAGAGCAAAACGCAAACAAAAATTAATAATGCATATTCAACTCTTCATTCATTGAGAATTAAAAGAAGAAAATTGTACAATCTCTTAGTAATATCACGATCGTGCTGGTTATTTGTCGATCGTGATCTTATAAAGAGATTGTACAATTTATTTCTTCTAATTCTCATTGTATGTGGAGTTGAATAAGTGTTAATATTTTTGTTTAAACTTTAGCGACTTATCACTTAAATACCCTTTGCTACTTGTAGTATATGGTTTTTTATTTGTTTAATAGTTTTGATAATGGAATCTGAAAAATTCCGAAACACGTGTTGACTAACGGGGCGTTTATGAAACCAATGCGGATTGGTTTGACAACACATTTTCACGGAAATCAGCTGTGTGTGTTTATGAATCCAATCCAATTCCAATCAAAGAGAAAATGAGAAAATTTCCGTTCGAAAACGAAAATGTGCGTTCATGAATTCCATGTTCTATAAGTTGGAAAATTTTCGCCAACGTTTGGCTTCGGGGATTTGTAAGAAAAGTTAAAAATAATTAATTTAAAAAAAAAAAACAAAACTTAAATGAAAACATGTGAGTAAGATGTTCTTTTTTGTTTTCGACTTTTTTAAAAAATATTTTTCCTCTTTTTTTTATAAGGGGAAGGTACAAAAAAAATTACCAAAATGCAGTTAGTTCTTCATGAGTTTGTGGAAATAAATCCCGATATATCGAAGGGATTTGTGTTTTGAGGCCTTAAATATAAACAAAAGTAATTCATATTAAAAAATGTGAAAATAAAATTTCCAAATATTTTTTGTGTCCTATATATAACTTCCGTAAAAGTAAAACGAATGCACTTTTTTCTATAATTTTAAAATTTTAGTTATTCGATTTCAACTTTGAGTGAAAACGTAAACAACAGAACACCAAGTTGGATTTCATGTGAATTGAAGTTATGAAAGGTTTTTTTTACGAACTTTTTCAAAGGCAAAAAGCCCTTAATAAAATTCTTGAAAAAAGTATCATACACACTTTAGCTTATTAACTAAAAAAAATCTTTAGTCGGACAAGTATTTCGATTCCGAAATTGGGCGCAAAAAATAATAAGAGTCCAAATGGGCAAAAAGTTACCGATGTTTTAAAAAAATCATAAAAAAGGAACAAACTGAAGCAACTTCCATACAAAATACCAGATCCTAAGTATATATTAGACTTAAGAAAAACAAAAGATGGATTTGTATAAAATCCCTTCCTTAGTGGATCAATAATCAAAATAATTTAATTCAAAACAAATGCTTGACAGTTTATTTGTTAACAAATTATTTTTCTTTTTACAAACTGCATTATTATAACAACTCTGACTTTGACTTTCTAACAGAGTTGCTATAAAATACGACTCTGTATTTGCAAAAACAGAGTCGTATTTTGTAAATACTTGTGTCTCCGCTATGTTCGAACGCAATAGATATTTTTTTCGATCAAAGCAATTCGCCACGGTTTCATAAACGCTTCGAAAATTAGAAACGGATTTGAATTTCGTTTCCAATCCAATTTCGTTGTGGATTGATGAACGACCTGTAAGTCTCGCAAAAATAATCAACATAAATTTAAAACAAAAAAACAATTTTTTTTAAAATTATTTTATGAGAATATCATAGCTTTAATTTGTAAAGGCCTTCGAGCTAGAAAATTTATCAGAACTTCCATTTATATTTAAAAAATTTCTGAATACTTTTAAAAAATTTCAAATACAGTCAAACTCGGTTATAACGAACTCGGTTATAACGAATTCTCGGTTATAACGAACTTATTCTAAAGTCCCGACGTTTTGGCATCAATTTTCACACAAAATACTTCTTTTATAACGAATCCTCGGTTAAAGCGAACTGCTTATTATGGTCCCGCGAATACAATTTCATGTTTATTTACATTTTTATAACGAACTCTCATAAATATTTTTTAATGTGCGGCAATCATGTATATCAAACTCACAAAAGGTTGGAATTTTTCGATTTATATTACAATTTTGATAAAATTGATTTATATTTTTAATGTTGTCTTCTCAATTAGTAGTTTATTTACGAAAAAAACATCAAATAAAACAAATTGGATTTATTTTTTTGGAAATAAAACTAGGTTGATAAAAAATATACCCCGCTTAAAGCGAACTTCACTTATAGCGAACTATTTTTACTGGTCCCTCGGAGTACGTTATAACCGGGTTCGACTGTATATGTATTTCAAAAATTTATATTTTTAATTTAAATTTTTCTAAATGCCTTTCAAAAATCTTCAATTAACAAATAAAATTTTTGCCATATTGATAACATATTGATAATAAATATATTGAAATGAAAATGGAAATTTTTGAAATACAAATTTTCTGATAAGCATTTAGAAAATTTTTAACTACAAATAGAAAATTCTGATATAATTTTTTTTTTTTAAATATAATTGGCAATAATTGAGAATATTCTCTCAAAATATAATGGAAAATTTTTGAATTATAAGTGGAAACAAACAAATTTTTCCTAATACTAAAAATGCATTTTATTTGTATATTGTACCGCGTTGAGGATTTTCTTTAAATTAATTTATAAAAAAATTGTCCTCTTTTTTGGGCCAAATGTCCTCCTTTTTTTAAGGTGGATGTCCTCTTTTCTCAAAAAGGAAATGGCAACCCTATACGCACATAACTTTAATATATATTTTTGTTTTTTTTTTTATATAAATATGGAAATGGTGTAAATGACTTAGTTTCAGAAAAGCTTTTGGGTGGTGACAACAAATTATTCACTTTTTTTCTTTATTTTGGAAATTCAATAAAAAATCTTTGAATTTAATTGGAAATGGTGTAACTGATATTTTCCATAATATTACAAAAAAACTAGAAATGTAGATAGTTTTTTTTTTCCTACACTTAAGGCACAGCTGGCCCTGTGTGCAGTGTGGATATTAACATTTACACTCAAAAATCCCATTTTACCAATATTTGATAGTTTTCCTTGTTTTTTTAACAAATAATTTTCGATAGAAATTTACATTTTTTGTAATTTTACAGATTTTCTTGTAATTTTACAAATTTCCAAAAATTTTTTACAAAAAAAATTCTAGCGAATTTTCGAGTATTTCTTGTAAGTTTTATTTCGCAAAAAAAGATATAAATTTACAATATTATTGGTAAAAATCTTATAAAATTACAAAAAAATTACAGAAGAGTTTGTAATTTTTACTAGGAATTCTCGTAAAATTGTTTTTTTAGAATTCTCTTAAAATGAAAACACCAACCAAGCAAATCCCTAAATTTGTCCCCAAAGCTGATTTACAACAGAAATTAACAATAAAATAATTTTTTTAAGATACACCGAAAAAAAATCCATGCGTAAAATACAATGTACGACATAGATGGGACTAATTAATTAAAGGGACCAATTAATTGATGGTTTAATTACCATTTAATTGATGTCAATGGTAATGAAATTTTTTTCATTACCATTGGTTGTATCAATTGTACCAATTAAATTACTTATCAATTTAATTACTAATGAAAATTAAAAAAAAAAATAATTACCATTGGTATGGCATCATTTAAAAAAAATAATTAACATTAGTAAAAGTCGTCACAATATTGTCAAAATCGTTAATATTTGGAAATATCCGTTGTTTTTTGTTATATGGTGTTTTAGTTTTTCATATTTTATAATCCAAACACACGTTGATTGCCTTTGTATAACACAATATTTGGAATTTTTATTTGCTTTTTATACCCTCCAACCACAGTATGGGGGTATACTCACTTTGTCATTCCGTGTGTAACGCATAGAAATATCGGTCTAGGACCCCATAAAGTATATATATTATTGATCAGTGATCCATTCTAAGACATTCTAGCGATGTCCGTCTGTCCGTCCGTCCGTCCGTCCGTCCGTCCGTCCGTCCGTCCGTCTGTGGAAGACACGATACAGTCCAAAGTAAAAGAGCTAGACTCCTGAAATTTGGTACGAATATGTCTTATGGTATTGGGCTGGTTAAGTTCGAACATGGGCAAAATCGGATCAGGGGGAAAAAAGTTCCCCTCTTAAGAACTAAACGAACCTCTAAAAAAAAGGCATTTTTTATAGGTTTTTTGTACTTTTGCTTAGCAAACGAAACATTTTTATGCCAAAAGAAGTTCAAAGTCTTGCAGTTGGATCCAGGAAGGTTGGCTCCCACCGACGTTACCCCCCCCCCCCCCCCAAAAAAAAAGACGCCCCTGTTTTTTTTTATCGTGTTGGAGGGTATAAAAGATTCGGCACAGCCGAATTTAACACTCTCACTTGTTGTTTTTTGTCTTTAACATTTTCAAATTTTTTTTGTAAAAACATACTTTGATGTTTAAATTTTTAACTTTTCAAAAAAACAAAAATGTGCAAACCAATGGTTTTGAAACCAATTATAATTGGTGTTTTTCAACAATTGTTGCATTTCATTACCATTAGTAATTATTTTTTCAATTAAAAAAATTTAATTACCATTAAACGGTAATGAAAATTTTTTCATTACCATTGATATCAACCAATGGTAATTAAATTTCAATGGTAATTAAAAATTCCCATCTATGATGTACGAAAACATTCGTGATTTCGCACAACGAAATGTTTCGTACATTGTACGAAAAATATTTTTAATTTTAGGAAAATATTTTATGTATAATACGAAAATATTTCGTAAATTTAATGAAAAATTTCGTAAAATACACGAAATTTATTTGTAGTAGTAGTAGTCGTATTTATTTTATTTTCAGCAATATATATAACATAATTACAAAATAAAATAAAAGTTAAAATAAACCGATGCGACTCTGACAATCGTCATCAGCCGCTTATAATATGTATATAAACTTAATTTTGTAAGATTAATGTTTTTATGTATTAAATTCTGTTTTCAAAAAATTTCTGTATTACATACAAGTTTTTATATAGTTTGCTAAAAAAAATCCAATTTGTACACGCAAAAAAAAAACTGGTGTAAGATTTACTACTGTAGCTTAGGTAACATTTTTTTTATATGGTTTCAAAAAAAAAAAATACAAGTCATATTTAAATTTCCAAAGTTTGAATAAAAATTACCGTTGGCATTTATTTAGTATTATAACAAAGTTCACTTTGTAGCCCCTTTTATTTTCAAATTCCTTTTTAATTTTTAAATATTTGACATTATTGTTTTTTCCATGTGTAAACTTTATAATTTTACCTAAGATATTTGGAAAATATCTTAAGTTTAGTGTGATAATATACTAAGTGTTACCTCAACATACTAAAAAATGTTCGCTTGGTTGCCTTATATTTCAAAAACTGTAAAAGTTACCAAATACACGTGTAAAATCGGCCTAATGTGTTTACGACAATCAGCTGTTTGAATCCATTTATTTTTTTTTGTTTTGTTTTTTTATTATAATTATTGCTGCAATTTTTTTGTTATATGTTTTGTAAAATAAAACTTATTATAAAAAAAAGTAAAATAAGTAAGTACATATTTTACTATTCTTCTTATTTTATAATACCTATCGTAAGCAAGTTTAGTAATCTTTATGAGTTCCAAAAATTCTAACCTATTTTTTTAGTGTGCTGGTTTCGTGGACTATACCGCTTTGTCCTGAATCTAATTAGGAGCAGTGTAAAGTTGGGTACTAAAATTGCATGCGCTAATTTACATCTCTGGTAAGATATTTTGGCTGAATTGCAGTATATGGGACACACGGAAATTAAAAAAACTAAAAACGACATCCGAAGGCCGGCTACGCAAAAAAAAAAAATTAAGATGTCCCTTTCCCGGATGTCCCTATTAAAGAGGGCCCCAAACAAGTTCCCGGCGCCAGTCATCAATAATTTTGTTTTTTTTTTTCTTTTTTAATTCTAAAGCGGATGGCGTTTTTAGTTTTTTCGATTTCAGTGTGCCCCATAAACTGCAATTTTGCCGATATTTTTTTGCGAGAATTTTAACAAATTGTTTTTTAACGATAAAAGATTAGCATTCATTTAGGCAAATAAATGACCCCCTTAATTGGAAAATATGAATAGCTAAAAGTTTGAAATCGACCGTAAACGAAAGTGATCGCATTCGTTTAATAACTTAATCAGTGGCGTACAGGGACGCACATTTCTTGAAAATATGCTGCAAGCTTTGGCTGCTTTATGTAAGGGATTAGATGCAGTGACGGTCCGTGAAGTTGTCACTGGGTGTTCTCTACTTATTTAAAATATAAAATTTATGTATATAAAATATGTTTTTCTGGACGTAACACGTTCCCGTGATAGACAAAGCCTCAGTTTTAATTTTTTTTATTGACATGCATCCAAAATTAATTTTTGTACTGCATTTATTTGCGAAATAATGCTTTTTGTTAATTGTCGATGTGGTGAGGCAACAAAATGACAATAAAATAGAATTTAGGCTGCATCTCATTAAAAAATGTACAAAACTAGTAACATCCCATCTTTACCTATCTCGGGAATGCGTTAGGTCCATTAAAACATGAATTTTATACTTAAATTTTCTGTTTTTATAAATTAGAGAACACCCAGTGACAACTTCACGGACCGTCACTGATTAGATGTCAACATGAAATATGTGATCGTATTCTTGAATCGGCCATGAAGGAATGTCGAAAAGAAGAACCACAATATTGTATTAGAACAGTTGTAACAGGGTCGTTTTGAATAGGTGAGAACAATAAAAATATAATTGCCAATTGGTAAGAAAATTTATAATCGGTAAAAAATTTTATATAGAAAATTTATAATCGATAAAAAAATGATCTATAAAAAATTTATAATCTTTAAAAAATTTTCTTTTTATTACAAATTTTATTACAAAAACAATTTTCCGTAGAAAATTTATAATCAATAAAGAAAATTTAAAATCGAAATAAAATTCTGTAGAAAATTTATAATCGATAAAAATTTTTCTATAGAAAATTTATAATCGATAAAAATTTTTCCTTATAAAATTTATAATCGATAAAAAATTTTCTATAGAAAATTTATAAGCGATAAAAAATTTTCTATAGAAAAAAAAAAAATTCTATAGAAAATTTATAATCGATAAAAAATTTTCTATAGAAAATTTGTAATCGATAAAAAATTTTCTAAAGAAAATTTATAATCGATCAAAATTATCTTTAGTAAATTTATAATCGATAAAAAATTTTCTAAACAAAATTTGTAATATAATAAAATTGATCGATTATAAATTTTCGATAGAAAATTTATGATCGATAAAAAATTTATAATCGATAAAAAGTTTTTTGTAGAAATTTTATAATCAATAAAAACGTTTCTATAGAAAATTTATAACAGATAAAAAATTTTCTATAGAAAATTTATAATATAGCATGATAAAATTGGTTTAACGATTATAAATTTTCTATCGAAAATTGTTTATCGATTTTAACTATTCTATCGAAAATTTATAATCGATCATAAATTTTCTATAGAAAATTTCTTTAACCGATTATAAATTTTCTATAGAAAATATTTTTCTATAAAAATTTTTTGTCGATTATAAATTTTATATAGATAATTTTTTATCGATTTTCTATACATAATATGTTATCGATTAAAAGTTTTCTATAGAACATTTTTTATCGATTATAAATTTTCTATAGAAAATTTTCTATAGAAAATTTTTAATCGGTTATTAATTTCTATGGAATTTATTTTTATCAATTATAAATTTTCTATAGAAAACTTTTAATCGATTATAAATTTTCAATCGAAAATTTTTTATCGATCATATATTTTCAATTGAAAATTTTTTATCGATTATATATTTTCTATAAAAAAAATTTTATCGATTATAAATTTTCTATGGATAATTTTTTATCGATTTTATATATTTTTTTATCGATTATAAATTTTCTATAGATAATTATTTATCAAAAAATAGATTATGTATAACAAATTTTTTATCGATTATAAATTTGCTATAATTTTTTTTTATCGATTATAAATTTTCTTTAGAAACTTTTTTATCGATTATAAATTTTTAATAGAAAATTTTTTATTTTCTATATAAATTTTTTATCGATTTTTCTACACACTTTTTTTTATCGATTATAAATTTTTAATAGAAAATTTTTTATCGATTAGAAATTTTCTATAGATAATTTTTTATTGATTATAAATTTTCTATAGATAATTTTT
The DNA here is from genome assembly GCA_963921195.1 of Pegoplata infirma. Lineage (NCBI taxonomy): Eukaryota > Metazoa > Arthropoda > Insecta > Diptera > Anthomyiidae > Pegoplata > Pegoplata infirma. The sequence continues at coordinate 159,836,659 of OY992539.1, forward strand.
TTTTCGATTATAAATTTTCTATAGATAATTTTTTATCGATTATAAATTTTCTATATATAATTTTTTATCGATTAGAAATTTTCTATAGATAATTTTTTGTTGATTATAAATTTTCTATAGATAATTTTTTTTTTCGATTATAAAATTTCTATAGATAATTTTTTATCGATTATAAATTTTCTATATATAATTTTTTATCGATTATAAATTTTCTATAGATAATTTTTTATCGATTATAAATTTGGTATAGATAATTAATTATCGACAGATAATTAATTATCGATTAAAAATTTTCTATCGAAAATTTTTTATCGATTTTAAATTTTCTATCAAAAATTTTTTATCGATCATAAATTTAAAAAAAAAAAAAATTGTATCGATTATAAATATTTGATAGTAAATTTCTTTAACCGAATTTTCTTATAAAATTTTTTTATCGATTATAAATTTTCGATAGTTAATTTCTTTAACCGAATTTAAATTTTTTCCAGAAAAGTTTTTTATTGATTATGAATTTTCTAAAGAAAATCTTTATCGATTATAAATTTTCTTCAGAAAATTTTTTATCGATTATAAATTTTCTTTAGATAATTTTTTATCAATTATAAGTTTTCTATTTGTTTAAGCCAAATGGTCACCCTACTTATGGTCACCCCTTTTTGAAAGCCGTGTTTTATATCGGTTTAACGAATGCCATTGAACAATAATGGCATTCGAATGCCATTGAACAATAATTTAGCTTTATCGTTGTAAATTTTTCGATATACCAAGTTGTGTAAATTTGTTCGCGCAATTTTTCCCCCGTTTTATAAAAATTTAAATTGTAAATTTTCTGGATCAACTTGCAATAAAAGGAAAGTATTTATACTTCACCACATTTAATACAAAAAAAACAATAAATTGTGTTTTTTTTTGGTTTTATTTCTTTTCTGGTTCCAGCTGCAAGCCCAGGCATACATTCATTGCCAACCCCCCTTTGTTGTTGTTTTATAAGGATTCACTTGGAATTTTTTATTGGTCCTTCGAACCGGATTGCAGTGGAACCGTTTGTTGTTGGAAAATCATTAAATAAGGTGAAGTACCTTTCCATTTATTTTCGAAAAAAAATCCTCATATTTTCCATTAAAATTTTTTTATTTGATAAAAAATTTTAAGGAAATATTTTTTGGAGGTAAAAAAGGAGTAAAAAATACTCCTATATATAAAAGAAATAAAAAGTAGTGCAAAAAGACATAAATTAATTACTTTAGAACCACCCTGTTTTTACTCCGAATTTGAAATACAACTCTGAGTTGTTTGTTGATCTGGCAACACCATACGATCATCTGTTCATTTGATCATCTGTTGCTGTCACATTAATTTTTCGTTTGTTTACTTTTTAATTCTTTTTTTTGTGTGAATTTATTAAAATTTAATTGTGATTTTTTTAAAATAAATTCGATAAAAAATATAAAAATAATCAAAGAAAAATATTTGTGAGTGGGTGAAAATAATTTAAAAGTGAGAAAAGTACCAAATACAACAAATAAAAGTGGTAGAACAATTGATAAAAAACCACTGAGATTCTGTGTATATTTCGATACAGTGCACTATAGGGAATTTTCTGGTATTTTCTGGCCAAAACTCCAAAAGTTGGGATATTGCCTCAAAATTTGGCAAGTTTATTTGGCGGTAAGTCTTAAGGCTCTGTATAAAAAATTGGCATGATCTGGCCTAATAAATCGTGTTTTTAATGCAATTTTGTAATATAATTTTGTCAATAATTTTTACATCCACGCCCACAAAAGGGGGCGGGCAAAAAAATAATTTTTCTAGTGCCTTTGGTCCAAGTGCAGGGCTTTGAACTTCTTGTGGCGCATTTTTTTTTTAATTTTTAAGCAAATGTACAAAAAAAATGTAAAATATGGGATTTTGCGTAGCTAGACTAAGTTATTTAAGGGGGAGCTTTTTTTCACATGTTCCAATTTTGCCCATTTACGAACTTGAACATCGTAAGACTATAAGACATATTCGTGCCAAACATCATGTGGCTAGCTCTTTTGGTTTGGACAGCATCGTGCATTCCCCAGGCAGTCAGACCGACAGACGGTCGGACGGACATCACTAAATATCTTTTCCCCATGGAGCCGCATGGCTTAGCGGATGAATACATCTTACTCACAAAGAGTTTCCCAATACCTCATAGAGATATGGGAGTATGCAATTATATGCAAAAAAAGTAGCAGTCCACAAATATATTTGGTTTAAAAAAGAAAAAAATTAATTAAATAGAAAAATTAAAAAAATACATAAATCAACATTTTAAACCTGTACTTTGTACAAAATATATTTATTTGCTCTATTGATAATTGAAATTAATTTCAAATGATTTTAATACAGGATTTTAAGTACGTTAATTTTGTAATAAGTTATGTTCTCCAAAATTAAAAAAAAAATAATAAAAAATTAAATTTTGTTTTTGACGCCTCCGTACTAGCGGTAAAAGAGTTTGGTGTACAAAAATATGTGTGCTAGCTTACTTTTATATAGTTTACTGTATAATGGCATAAGAAAAAAAAAATTTTGAACACATCAAAAATGGACTTTTGGCCAACAATTCCTTATAAATTCCCTATAGTGCAGTGAAGGGCAAAAGTTGTCATATATTTTATTTTTTAATTTTTTTTCAATAAAAATATTTTTTATTTTGCCTTTTAATAATATCTGGTGAGTGTTTGGTATTTTAAAGTGTTTTTTAGATTTTTTGTTGGAAAAAATAAAATTTTTGGAGATTCTTTTTTGGATTTTTTAAATCGTTTTTCGACTTTTGTACAAACTTTTTGTTAGAAAAAGGTATTTTTTGTTGATTTTCAATCAATACTTGCTGAACGTGAAATAGTTTTCGCTACTTTTTGCGATTTTAAATTCAGATTTTTGTGAATTTTTCTTGTTTTTGAGGACTTTTTGGTGCTGTTAAGGTATTTTTGGATTACCAAGCAACGTTTTTTGTTGAAAAAAGGATTCTTATTGATTTTTAATCAATATTTTTTGGAATTTTAATCGTTTTTACTGGCTGTGTTTGATTTTTGAAGTAAATTTTTGTGATTTTTCTTGTTTAAGGAGGATTTGTTGGTACTTTTTAACGTTTTTCAAATTTTAAAACAACTTTTTGTTGAATAAAAGGTTTTTGTTAAATACCAATCTATATTTTTCTTGAAAATTCGGTCTATTTTCGTGATTTCAGCAGTTTCCATTGAATTTTTTTGTAAATTTATTAACATTTTTAAATTTTATTCGGGAAATTTTCATTTTGTTTGGAAAAAAATGGTGAAATCTGGTCTTTTGAAGAAGTTTGAAAAGCTGGCTGCTCTTTTTATGGAGTTTGAGGATGACTACACTAACGCCCGCCCTGCCAACCAGACGTCTTTCGCTATTGACGTTGAAAAGGAGGAATTTAAAGTGTTGTGGGAAAAAGTTAGGGTGTCTTACGAGACCTTTGTGACCTCAAATGAAGGTAAAGATTCTGAAGCGGATTGCCAGGCAGCAAAGCTGATGTTTAAGGAATGTAGACTGGCGTACATTACCTGTGCTGCACAAATGGGCGAACAACTTCAGAGTTTTATAAGCAAGCCGATGCTTTCTTCAACTCATTGTGGTGGAAATTCAACTGGGGTAACTCTGCCCGTTGAAAATCGTCCACCTAGTCATCAAATGAAGTTGCCACCGTGTACTACGGAAGTTTTTCATGGTGATTACCAATCTTGGCCCACTTTTAGGGATATGTTTTCTGCAGTCTATCTTAAGGCGAACGGTTTGTCGGACGTCGAAAGACTGTTTTATCTTCGACAAAATACCAGAGACGAAGCCTTGGAGATTGTAAAGAAATCTCCTCTTACTAATGAGGGTTTTGAGACTGCTTGGAAAAACTTAAGGGAAAGGTACGAAAATAAACGCATATTAGTCAACATTCAATTAAAAATTTTGTTTAATTTAATTGAAGTCAAATCGGAGTCAGCTAATGAGATAAAACGGTTGCAAAGAGATATCAATAATTGCATTTCGGCGCTTCATACACATGAAATTGATATCGAAAATTGGGATCCTATTTTTGTTTTTCTTTGTTCGATAAAATTGCCCGACTTAACTTTGTCATTGTGGGAACAATCGATCAGAGATAAAACAGAGATTCCAAAGTGGAACGAAATGGATGATTTTCTCACTTCTCGTTTTCAGTCTTTGGAAACCGTATCCGGAATCCGCTCAAACCCGACCAGGCATTCTGAAAAGTCTGCCACGAATAAAAATTCTCATTCGGGGAATAATTTTCATTCGGGTAATAATTCTCATTTGGGGAATGCTTCCTTTTCAGGAAATAATTCTTTTTCAAAGAAAAAAGTGAGGACTTATCAGGCAAAAGTTACAAGGAAATCATGCCCAACTTGTTCTAAGGACCATTTAGTGAGATTTTGTCCCAAGTTTCAGAAAATGTCACCGGAGGAGAGATTTGTGATTGTAAAAAGAAACAATCTGTGCCTGAACTGTTTGAGTGAAGGCCACAAATTAAGTTCCTGCCAAAGCAATTTTAGTTGTTCGGTGTGCAAATTAAAGCACCATACGTTGTTGCATAAGAAGGTTGAGGACAACACCACGGCTGATACGGGACCAAGTACGAGTCAGGCGGCTGCACAGGGTACATCGGTTCAGAATTGTTTTGCGGCGACTTCAAGGCAGATTCTTTTGGGGACTGCTGTCGTTAATATAGAGTGTCGCGGCGAAGTTTTTTCGGCCAGGGCGCTTATTGATTCGGGTTCTCAGGCAACTTTTGTTTCGGAAAAGTTGCAAAGGAAACTTCGTTTGCCAGTTAGGGGTATAAATGCTCAAGTTTCTGGATTGAACAATGCTTTGGCAGGATCGGTACAAAAACTCTGTTCGTTTGTTTTGAGCTCTCCGGTGAATAGTCAATTTAAAATCAAGGTGGATGGTTTGATTCTACCTAAATTGACTGGAAATTTGCCGTGTGAATCGATAGATATTTCGCGTTCGTCATCGTTGTTTAGTTTGAAACTAGCTGACCCCAATTTCTCGAAAAGTGGTCAGGTTGACCTCTTGATTGGTGCGGATATTTATCCAAATATCATGCGAGAAGGGGTCAGGCGAAATATTGTTGGGAATTTAATGGCCCAGGAAACCATTTTTGGATGGATTTTGACGGGGTCAATTCCTGACACAGTACAAGGGGCTTTCACAACTTGTGTGTCGTTTTACACGGAAATCGGTCTGGACAAGCAGTTGGAAAAATTTTGGACATTGGAAGAACCCCCAAAGGCCTCAGAATCTTCGCCGGAAGATGAATATTGTGAAGATCACTTCCAAAGGACGACAAAGCGAGATTCTGATGGGCGGTATATTGTTTCATTGCCTATTAAACCGCAATATTTGGTTGATAGTGGCTTAGGTTGTTCGCGTGAGAAGGCTCGGCGGCAGTTTTTGAGAAATGAGGTATCTCTTCTCAAAAATCCGACATTGAAGACGGTGTACGACAACGTTCTTTCGGAATATGAGGTTTTGGACCATATGGCTCGGGTACAGCATGATGATTCGGACTTTTTGGGGTCATTTTATTTGCCACATCATGCTGTGTTCAAGCCTGAAAGTTCATCCACGAAGGTTAGAGTGGTTTTTAACGCCTCAAGTCGTACGTCTTCGGGCCTAAGTCTAAACGATATTTTGTTCACGGGGCCTGTCCTACAAAATGATTTAATGTTGCTGATAATTCGATGGCGTTTTTACCGATACGTTTTTAATGGCGACATTGAGAAAATGTATCGTCAAATTCTTTTGGACCCAAAAGAAACTAAATTTCAGCGAATTGTTTTTCGTGAAAACCCGAATGATGAGTTAAAGGATTTCGAGTTGAAGACAGTCACTTTCGGGGTGAATTGCGCTCCGTATTTGGCTATAAGGACGCTACATCAGTTGGCCTCCGATGTGGAGGAAAAATGGCCTCTTGCTTCAAAGATTTTACGTCGCATGATGTATGTGGACGATGCTTTGGCAGGGGCTCATGATGTTTCTTTGGCGATTGCGGCAAGGAACCAACTGATGTTAGCACTAACATCGGCTGGATTTTCAATGAGGAAATGGACCTCAAATGATGAAAGAATTTTACATGGTTTGCCGGCTGATCACCTTTTGAGTGAAAAATTTTTGGAAATCGATGATGAGAGCACCACAAAAACATTGGGTATTAGGTGGAACGCAAAATCGGATCGATTCTATTTTGCTACGTCGCCAATTCCTTTTAAGGAAAATTTTACTAAGCGAGAGGTTTTGTCCATCATCGCTAAACTTTTTGATCCCGCTGGTTGGCTAGGCCCAATAGTCATTATTGCTAAAATGTTAATGCAACAGATTTGGAGTGAGAAGACTGATTGGGACGATTTTTTTACTGAGGAAAGTTCGAAAAAATGGAAACAATTTATCGATGACTATGGGGCCATTGATAAAATTACCATTGCTCGCTGGGTTGGATTTGAACCGTCAGCCTACTTAGAGATTCACGGCTTTTCTGACGCCTCTGAAAAGGCATATGGCGCTTGCGTGTATGTTCGCCTTCAGAATGATACCGGCGCTATTCAATCTCATTTGTTGTTGGCGAAGTCAAGGGTAGCGCCTCTAAAAACAATTTCTCTACCTCGATTGGAACTGTGTGGGGCTGCTCTTTTAGCAGATTTAATTGATATGGTCAGAAAAGACTTCAAATTTGATGAAACCCGAACCAAGGTTTTTACATGGAGCGATTCAATGATCGTTTTGGCTTGGCTCCAGAAACCGTCCAATACATGGACAACTTTCGTTGCGAATAGGGTTTCAAAAATTGTTGGTAAAACTGACAAAGATTGCTGGAGACACGTTTGCTCTAAGGACAACCCAGCTGATTTAATAAGTCGAGGGGTTCGTCCGCAGGATTTAGTCGATAATCCTCTCTGGTGGTATGGTCCATCATGGCTCTGTGGTTCAACGGACCGTTGGCATTCTTCGTCTGCCAAAGAGTTTGGAACAAGAGAAGAAGAACGTAGACATCAGGCCTTTTTTGACTATTTTAAGTCATTTTATGATTTGCTAAAAGACTTTTCTTCTTACTCAAGAGCTTTGCGTGTTTTGGCTTTGGTGGTTAGAGGTTGGAAATTAATTCTTAAAAAGGAGAGTTGTTTTTCGACGCCTGAAGTCACTCCAGCTGAAATTCAGTCAGTAAAGGAGAAACTGATTATAGTATCACAAAAAGCGTTTTTTGCTAGTGAATACTATAAGTTGTCAAACGATGAACCTATTTCGGAAGGTAAATTGTTAAATTTAAATCCCTTTTTGGACGATAAGGGCATTATTCGTGTTGGCGGCAGGTTGGCTAACGCACCTGATTTAACATACAACGAAAAGTTTCCAATCGTTTTACACTCTGGTTGCGAATTTTCCCTTCTTTTTGTTACTTATCTTCACAAGATTACGTTGCATGGAGGAAATCAGTTGATGTTAAGGGTCCTAAGAACGGAATTTTATATTCCACATGCCAAAAATCTGATAAAGAGAGTAATAGGCCGTTGCAAAATCTGTACAATACAGAAAAAGGCAACTCAAAGTCAGATTATGGCAGCCCTCCCAACATCTAGAACGGTAATTTCACGTCCGTTTACTACCACTGGGGTAGATTTTGCTGGTCCCTTCGATATTCGAAATTACACAGGTCGAGCATGTTTAGTAACAAAGGGCTATGTTTGCTTATTTGTTTGTTTCGCAACCAAAGCGATTCACTTGGAAGCGGTGAGTAGTTTATCTACTCCAGCGTTTTTGGCCGCTTTTTCAAGATTTGTTGCTCGACGTGGGTATCCGACAGACATGTATTCGGATAATGGCACAAATTTCGTTGGTGCCTCCAAAGTTTTGAAGACAGAATTTAGAGATTTTCTTCGTTGCTCAAATTCTGCAGTAAATTCTGAATATGGACCACAGGGCCTTAATTGGCATTTTAACCCGGCCAGTGCGCCTCATATGGGAGGCCTATGGGAAGCGGGTGTAAAAAGCTTCAAGCACCATTTTCGTAGAATAGCAGGTAGCTTAAAATACACTTTTGAGGAGTTTTCGACCCTGTTAGCTCGCATTGAGGCTTGCCTAAATTCAAGACCTTTGTGCCCTTTGACTGAAAATGTTGATTGTTTGGACATTTTAACTCCTGGTCATTTTCTTATTGGCGGCCCACTTTTAGCTCCACCTGAAGTTGAAATTTCGGAAGCCCCGATTTCCATTACTAATCGATGGCAGCGGGTAAAGGCTTTAAATCAACGTTTGTGTGTCAGGTGGAAAGATGATTATCTGAAAGATCTTCAAAAACGAAATAAATAGAAATTTATGCAGAAAGATCTTGAAATCGGTGATATGGTGGTTATTCGTGAAGACAACTTCCCGACTAATGAATGGCGATTAGGTCGGGTAGTTAAAATTCACATGGGTAATGATGGTCACGTCAGAGTTGTAGAGTTAAAAACAGCGCGTGGCTTAGTTACAAGACCAGTTGTGAAGCTTGTAGTTCTTCCAACTTGTTAGTCTTTTTGTTTTTTACTACTTAAATTTTCTTTATAGCATCATGGTCTCGTCTAAAAAATATGCTGAAGGTCGTCGCACCACCGCTAATATGATTTGCCGGGTCTGTTTGAAAGACCACCCCTTACGCTTTTGTAAGAAGTTCCTGCAGGTGGACTACAAGGAGAGGATGCATTTGGTATCCGTCTACAAATATTGTGCTGGTTGTTTGAGCCACGACCATACCTGGCGTACTTGTGAGAGTACGGGAAAGTGCAAGCGCTGCGGTGATATGCATCACACGCTTTTACACAAACCGGGCAAAAGACCTCGTTCGTCTGCCCCGAAGAAGGAAAAACAAGTAAAGCGTTGCCAACGGGGACCTAGTTCGTCGACCCGCCCAAAGAGTAGAGGACCTCGTTCGTCCCAAAACTCAGCCAGGGGACCTCGTTCGTCCGATGGTCAAGAGAGCGAAAGACCAAGTTCGTCGAAAGCTCTTGTTCCTCGTCATTCGAAGAACAGCTCAAACACGCGGCGCAAGAGTTCCAGCGATAAATATCGATCCCACAAGACCGTTTCGGCCCTTGCTACCTACCACATAAGCGAGACTATTTTGTTGAAACCGACGGCAATGATAAAGATCGTGTGTAAAGATCGGTTTATTTTGGTGAGAGCGTTAATCGATCCTGGCTCGGATTGTTCGATCGTCTCAGAGGAGGTAATACGCCGGCTTGGTGCCAAAAAAATTGTAGTTGCGTCGAGAGAGAGGTGCTTGCTTACGATCAAGGGGAACCATGGCCTCAGTGAAACTATAGAGGTCTATGCTGAAGTGAGACGAAGATATAGCGTGACGACTCCATCCAAGAAGATAGACACAAGAATTGTTGATGAGTTTCCGGGTCTGCAGTTGGCTGATCCACAATTTCATGTGCCTTCCCCGGTCAATGTGGTTCTTGGCGGTGATGTTTACGCGAGGATAATGAGAAATGGTGTTTCTGGTGGCTCTTTTGGCAAGCCCTTAGCCCAATTTACCATTTTCGGCTACATCATATCTGGGTCCTGTTCTCCATAATAATTACATCTGTAAGGAGCATATTTTTTTTGATATTTTTGGAACTTTTGATCACGATGCATAAACATAATTTTTTTGTTTATTATTTTAGTTTTTTTTTTTCCCCCAACATATTTGGGTTTTTTTGCCTACTAAACAGCTGGTAGCTGTTGGATTTTGAAGTTTGCTGCTGGCGGTTTAACTTCTTATTGTTATGAATTTTTATTAATATATTATTTTTATTTTATTTTATTTTCTTTTTTTTTCTTTTCTGTTTTAAATAAAATGGAGTTTTTTGAACCGATAATTTGGAGTTCTGGTTCTTTTTCTCTTCTTTTATTTTTTATTTTTTGTCTCCTAGGTACTCCTTGTACTGGTATTTTGTTGCAGTACTGCAAGGCGGCCGGGATGTTTAAGCCAAATAGTCACCCTACTTATGGTCACCCCTTTTTGAAAGCCGTGTTTTATATCGGAGTAATTGACACCTAGGCGGCGCCTTTGTTATTATATATTTTCTTTTGTTTTTTAATTCTAAGTTTAACGAATGCCATTGAACAATAATTTAGCTTTATCGTTGTAAATTTTTCGATATACCAAGTTGTGTAAATTTGTTCGCGCAATTTTTCCCCCGTTTTATAAAAATTTAAATTGTAAATTTTCTGGATCAACTTGCAATAAAAGGAAAGTATTTATACTTCACCACATTTAATACAAAAAAAACAATAAATTGTGTTTTTTTGGTTTTATTTCTTTTCTGGTTCCAGCTGCAAGCCCAGGCATACATTCATTGCCAACCCCCCTTTGTTGTTGTTTTATAAGGATTCACTTGGAATTTTTTACTATTGAAAACTTTTAATCGATTATACATTTTCTATAAATTTTTGCAAATTTTCTAAAAAAAATTTTTTATCGGTTATAAATTTTCTATAAAATTTTTTTTTATCGATTATAAAATTTCTATAGAAAATTTTACATTGATTTACAAACTTTTTTTAATTTTTTTTTTTCGATTAATTTTTTATAGAAAATTTGTTATCGATTAAAAATTTCTATAGAAAAATTTATGATCAAAAATTGTTTATAGAAAATTTATAATCGATAAAAAAAAATTTTATAGAAAATTTATAACCGATAAAAAATTTTTTTTAGAAAATTTACAAAAATTTATAGAAAATGTATAATCGATTAAAAGTTTTCTATAGAAAACTTATAATTGATAAAAAATTATCTAAAGAAAATTTATAATCGATAAAAAATTTTCTGAAGAAAATTTATAATAGATAAAAAATTTTTGAAGAAAATTTATAATCAATAAAAAATTTTCAGAAGAAAGTTTATAATCGATAAAAAATTTTCTATAGAAAATTTATAATCTATAAAAAATTTTCTATATCGTTGAGCTATTTGCAATTTTAGCTATCTATGTTATTAACCAGCAGATAGCTCAAATTGAATTTCAACGATATATATTTTTATCGATTATAAATTTTTTATAGATAATTTTTTTATCGATTATAAATTTTGTATAGAAAATTTCTTATGGATTACAAATTTTCTATAGAAAAATTTATGATCAATAAAAAATTTTCTTTAGAAAATTTATAAACGACAAAAAATTTTTTTAAGAAAATTTGTAATCGATTAAAATTTTTTTTTTTTTTTAAATTTACAACCGATAAAAAAATTTTAAAGAAAATTTACAAAAATTTATAGAAAATTTGTAATTGATAAAAAATTTTCGGTACAAAATTTGTAATTGATAAAAAATTATCTAAAGAAAATTTATAATCGATAAAAAATTTTATAATCGATAAAAAATTTCCTATATACATATATTTTTATCTATTATAAATTTTCTGGAGAAAATCGTTAACAAAATTTTGAATTTTATTATGAATTTTCTTTAAAAACAATTTTTATCGATTATAAATTTTGTTATAAATTTTTTATAGAAAATTTTTATGGATTTAAAATTTTTCCAAAAAACTTTTTACCGATTATAAATTTTGTATCGAAAATTTTTATCGTTGGTAAATTTTCAAAAGATAATTTTTTATAGATTATAAATTTTCGATAGATAATTTGTTATCGATCATAAATATTCTAAAGAATTTTTTATCGATTATGTATTTTCTATAGAAAATTTGTTATCGATTATAAATTTTCTATAAAAAATTTGTGATCGATTATAAATTTTCTATAAAAGCAATTACAAATTTTCTATAGAAAAATTTTTATCGATTATAAATTTTAAATAAAAAATTTTTTATTGATTATAAATTTTATATAGATAATTTTTTATCGATTTTAAATTTTCTATGGAAAATTTTTTTTCGGCTAAAAATTATATTATAAATTTTGTATAGAAAATTTTTTATCGATTAGAAGTTTTTTATAGATTTTTTTTTTATCGATTATAAATTTTATATAGAAAACTTTTTATCGGTTATAAATATTATATAGAACATTTTTTATCGATTATAATTTTTTATAGATTTTTTTTTTTTGATTATAAATTTTAATATACATTTTCTATAAAAATTTTTTTATCGATTATAAATAAAATTTTAAATTTCGTATATAAAACTTTTATCGATTTTAAATTTTCTATAGAAAATTTTGTATTGATTATAAATTTTCTATAAAAAATTTGCTGTAGAAAATTTAAAATCGATAAAAACTTTATAAACGAAATTTATAATATAATTTATAATCGATAAAAAGAAATTTTATAGAAAATTTATAATGAAATTATAATCGATAAAAATTTTCTATAGAAAATTTGTGATCGGAAAAAAAAACATTTTATATAATATTTATAATCGATAAAAAATTCTCGATATAAAATTTGTAATCGATAAAAAAGTTTCTATAGAAAATTTAAAATCGATAAAAAATGTTCGCTAAAAAATTTATAATAGATAACAATTTTTTGTAGAAAATGGAAAATGTGTAATCGATAAAAAATTTTCTATAAAAAATTTATAATGAATAAAAAATTTTCCCAAAATCTAATGGCGTTTTCTTTTCTGGAAAAAAATGTTGCACTTTCTGCACTTTTTTTTCTTTAATGACTCTTTGTGTATAGTAATGAGCAGTAAGTGTAGACATGTTTGGTACTAAAAGAAAGGTATCGTCCTGTTCTATCTAACTGTTTATAATAAAATGTCGAAACAGGATTATTTTATTCAATTAAGTATCAAAAACCCATAAATTTTTCATTTATAGAATTGACTCAAAAACTGAGTATTATTTTAAAATGCTTTATATAGCATCAGATAGGCCTTGTAAATACCTTTCTTTTGATCAAGGATGGGTACCAATTCGATAAAAGTATTGGTATTGGTATTGGTTTTTAAAATTATATTAGTATTGGTATAGGTACACTCATAGAAATATCTTAGTAGAAAAATTAGTAAACTCATTGTAGATCAAGTTTTACAGAATAATGCCGTATTCAACAAAAATTAATGTTGATATCGTTGAATAATCAGTAAAGTTGAATCAACTTTTTACAACGCTTATACAGAATTCAATAGATAAATCAAAATAGAAAAAACAACCCTGTTCGTTCATTTTTTTTATTATTAACGAGTGACGAGTGAGTTGGTAGCAATGTGAATCGTGTTTATCTCTTATAAAATTTATTTATGTGTTTGTTTTTTATAAAAATATTTAATATTATAAAAATAAATAAAAATAGGATCTGATTTGTAAATATTTGGTAAGTAAAAAAATACATTGATTACTTTATGTATTCATACTATTATTCATATTAAAACTTTTTTGTTTTTTTTTAAGGATTTTGTTTGGTATCATCAGAAAACTGGAGAATGGCTTATGAGTGCATAACATGAATAAACGAAGTGTGTGTGAAAATCTTTGTGGAAATCTTCAAATATTGCAGCTTAAAAAGCCGACGATAATACAAAAATATTGTGATTTATGCTTAATAAAAGAATATTAACAAATAACAACAAGCTTTTTTTTATTAACAAAATTTCTTATATCAACAAAAATATGAGTTGAATTTACAAAAAATAAGAGTTGATTTACAAAAAAACGAGTTGATCAACTTTTACAAAAACTGACAATAATTTTTATTGAAATCAACATAAATATTTGTAGGGTCAAAATCAACAATGATTTCTGTTGAATTTACAGCGATTTTCTTTGGGAATACAATGATTTTTGGATGAGTGTATTGGTTTTCATTTTTTGTTGAATTGGTATAGGTTTCGGTATTGGTTTTGAATTATTTAGGTATTGGGTATTGGTATTGGTTTTAGCCTCGAATCGGTATCGGTTTTTAATAAGTATTGGTATTTATCTTAAATCGGTTTTGGTATTTGTATGCAAAAGGTTTTGTCGTTAATATTAATTAATTTAAAGTAAGTCGTCCTTCTGACCGCCCCACAGTGCACACTGGGGCGAGATGGTAGGTTTTTTGGCCAAAAGTCTCTACAGGTCGTAAATGTTAACCGATTTTTTTGAAATTCAGAATATAAGCCTATATTAAGGTAATACTTAAATAAGTGCTTTGAAAGTTTTTGAAATCGGACATACAAGGAAACTATTTCAGAGTGGACACTTTATTTTTAATCAAATTTACAGATGTTATAGATGAAACAAATGAAGAGAAACTTGTCTTTTGTTTATGTATTTGAATTAGAGATGGTCTGTGGTCCCGTAATTTGCGTGACTCAAAAAACCACGTGATTCAGGCGTGAGCGATTTTTATTTAAATCACGTGATTATAGAGTGATTTTCATTTAAATTAAGTGCTATATTAGGGTAATAAATAAGTGACTTGAAATTTTTAACAAAATTTATAGATGTTTTGTTTAAGTATTTGAATTAGAAATGGTCTCTGGTCCCGTGATTCACGCGTGAGCGTGAGTGATTTTCATTTAAATCATTTGGTTATAGAGTGATTTTCATTTAAGTCACGTGTCTATATCAAGGTAATAAATAAGTGCCTTGAAACTTTTTGGATTCAGGCCTACAAGAAAACTTTTTCAAGGGTGGACACTTCATTTTAAATAAAATTTACAGATGTTATAGATTAAACTAGAGATGGGCGCGTGAGTGATTTTTGACTCACACTCACTCACGCTCACGACAGGAATTTTCGAATCACGCACACTCACTCACAAGCATATTTTTTCTACTCACACTCACTCACAATCACGTGAGTAAATTTAATACAACTCACACTTACGTGCACTCACGCGAGCTTCTCTCACACTCACGTTGACTCACACTCACGAAACTCTTTTTTATACAAAAAAAATTCAATGACGAAAATTTCAAAAACCTTTCAAAATTTTCAGCAAAACTTAAAGTTCTGCGAAATTTTACTTTTTTTTTTCTTTTTTCGGGACGAAATCTTAAGTTAAACCAAATTTTACAATTTTTTTGTTGCTCTTTTTGGTCCGAAAGGAAATATAAAGAGAAAATAAATCACGCAAAAAAATCGACTCACGCACACTCACTCACGCCATTTTTTTCTTCACTCACACTCACTCACAATCACGTGAGTAAAATATAATTCAGTCACAATCACGCGTGATTCACGTGAATCACGCTCTAATCTGCTCATGTGCCCATCTCTAGATTAAACAAATGAAAAGACACTTGTCTCTTGTTTATGTATTTGAATTGGAGATGGTCGCTGGTCCCGTGATTTGCGTGACTCAAAAAAGTGATTTTCATTTAAATCACGTGATTGTGAGTTGAAAAATTCTGATTGAGTGTCTAGAGAGTGAGTCGAATTTTTGCGTGAGGGATTTTTTTTTTGAAAAACCCCTTTTAAAAAAAAAATATTTTTTAGCAGTATTTGCATTCAGAATTAAGTCAAACTTTAAACTAAATAGTACATGCTTATTATCATGCAGGGGGCCCCTTTTTCGATTTTAGATCTTTTGCCAATTGCGATTAGACAGGTCAATTTTTTTCTTATATGGGGTTCACACTTACGACCTTAAACAAGTTGTTTAACAAAACACCAGTAACAGAATAAAAACGTAATGGATACAGAAAAAATAATTGCTTAAACACGTAGCCCTTAAACCAATGGTTCCCAACCTTTGATTCTCGCCCCACTGGGGGGCAATTTAAAGGTTTCAGGGGGGCAACGAGCAAATTTTCAAGATTTTTTTTAGTCAAATTCACCACAAAAACTATTTTTTTAGCAAAATTAACCACAGAACTTTTGTTAATTGTTAAAAATTTTTACTCAAAACTTAGTTTAAATGCTTATTTTACAAAAAACTTTGCTAAACCAGTAGTAATTTTTCATTAGAAACAAAAATTAGAAAAATTATTAAGTTTTTCTTTTGTGTAGGGGGGACAAGGCAATTTTTTAACTTAAAAGTGGGGCGTGAAGTGAAAAAGGTTGGGAACCATTGCCTTAAACTCTCAAAAATAGCAAGTGTGAACTGCACATTATGCGTTCTTAAATTCTTTTATAATATGACTGTGCCCCTAATAAAACAATAAAAAAATTTTTTTTCTGGATTCTGGTGTTGTGACATAAAATTTTGTAACGTCTGCTTGATTAAAATTTTGGAATTTCCAAAAAAGGACATTAGCATTTTTTTTACAACGCAAAGAAGAGTGCAGTGACATTCAATGTACATATATCAAATATTAACAATGTTTGCAATAGAAAAAATATCATCACAGAAAAGGTCTAAATTTTTTAAGATCTACTTTTATTAGGGGTCATAAAAATCGTGACAAAAAATATTCCTTTTATGTTTTTATGGCTTTTAAAATTCAAGTAGCTAACTCATTTTTGTGACATTGCATGCAAACGATTACTGATCGATGTAACATCTTTTGCAATTCGTTAGTCAGGTAAAACCTAATAATGTGATGGAAAGAAAATGTTTGACGTCACAATTAAAACAAACGAAAATAAGAATACAAAAAACCGAAACAAAACCGATACGAAAGTTGAAAAAATGAATTGGTATTGGTTTTTTATTGGTATTGGTAGTGGGGAATCGGTATTGGTTTTTTATCGGTATTGGTATCGCACAAATAAAAGTATTGGTTTTTAATTGGTATTGGTTTTCAATTTGAATTGGTATTAACGGGTATTGGTATCGAAAAGGTATTGGTACCCATCATTGCTTTTGATACCAAACATGTCTATATTTACTGTGCATAACTGTGCACAAAGAGTCATTAAAGAAAAAAAAGTGCAGAAAGTGCGTCATTTTTTTCCAGAAAAGAAAACGCCATAACATTCCCAATTTAAAAATCTTACTCTTCCATTTTAATTTTTACAAAAAAAAATCATTTATTTAACAAAAGGAAAGAATAGATTAATACGAAAATATTCATAAAATCTACACACAAAAAAAATATTTTACCAATAACTTGGGAGGATATGCGTTTTTAAAGTTTTTTACATAAATTATGAAAAATTTTGCAACATTTTACCAAGTTTTTGCATAATTTTGGTTAAGGTTTGTAAAATTACACAAGGTTATATACTCTTATGAATATTTTCTAAATTTTTTTCAGAAACAAGAAAAAACTTGGTAAATTGATGCTATTTTTTGCATAATATATGCAAAAAACTTTAAAAACGCATATCCTCCCAAGTACTTGGTAAACATTTTTTTGTGTGTATCATTCGACGTTTTAATACGCTTAGGACGTAAACGATCATGTACTGGGTACACAAAATTCAATCTGCTCGTTATAAATTATTACTTAAATTTTAGTATATAACCTATTTTATTATGATGATAGTTTGTTAGTATGAAACATGTTTTAATGACTTACAGTTTAAAATCCCATTCATTGGGATGACGATGATCTATATTAAATGAAAGCGACATCAAATGACGAGAATTATGGTTAAATAAAACGTTGATTAATAAACAGTGATCCTTTTACTTGTTTCGAAACTGCTGATGAATTGAGCTCAATGCAACTGCTTCTTCTGTAAATTTAGAAAATTCTATTAGAATTGGAAAATAAAAAAAAAAACACAACAAATCGTCACTTGAAATAATTTTAGATATAATCTAAAAGGAAATCACATAAACTCCTTATATTGCGGATTCATCAAAATTCAATGTGTATAAAAAAAAATAAATACAATTAAAATCCTTGCAATATAAAGAATCTATATATATAATTTCCCTATTTGTGTGTTCCTCTTTTTTTGTCTATCCAGAGCTTTTTGAAGCCCACTGATGAGCTACAAAGCTGAAAATTGGCATCCATATAGTAAAACAACTGGGGCAGATCCTAACGTAGCCGGATTTTTGATTTTTTGTCTGTGGGCGGAGAAATAAGCGGAAAAGTGGGCGTGGCAAAATTCAATTTTTTGATATTTTTGCTTAATTTAAAGCCCCCTAATGACTTAGTAAGCTGAAAATTTCCTAGAATATAGTCTTAACGATGGCGCATATCCCCAAGTAGTCGGATTTAAAATTTTCACAATGTGGGCGGAGAATTGAGGGGAAAAGTGGCGTGGCAAAATTTGGTATTTTTTTACATTTTTACTCCTTTTGAAGCCCCCAAGTGACTGAGGAAGCGGAAAATTGCATAGCATTTAGTTCTAACAACGAAGCATATCCTGAAGTAATCGGATTTAAATTTTTAAGACTGTGGAAGGAGAATTATGAGAAAAATGGGGAGTGGCAAAATTGTGTTTTTTAATATTTTAACTAATTTGAAGACCCCCAATCCCATGAAGATGAAAATTGACATTTTTGCTTATTTTAAAGTCCTCTAATGACTTAGGAAGCTAAAAATTTCCGAGCATATAGTCCTATCGATGGAGCATACCCTGAAGTAGTCGAATTTTAAATTTTTGAACTGTCGGCGGAGAATTAAAAGGAAAATGGGTAGTGACAAAATTGGGATTTTTAACATTTTAACTTCTTTGGAAGCCCCCAAAGGAAGCGAAAAATGCGTAGCATATAGTCCTAATGATGTAGTATATCCTAAAGTAATCGGATTTAAAATTTCTCGACAGTTGACGGAGAATTAAAAGATAAAAGAGCGTGAAAAATTGTGTTTTTTAATATTTTAAATAGTTTCTCTTATTTTTTGTGTATCGAGCGCCTTTTGAATCTCATTGATGGACTTAAAAGCTTAAAATTGTATGTATATAGTAAAACACCAGCCAGAGATTCTTACAAAGCTGGATTTTTTGCCTGTGGGCGGCGAATTACGGGAAAAAGGGGACTTTGTAAAATGATTTTTTTTTTAATTTTAGAGTATTTTTAAGCTCTGTCCCAATGAATTAGGAAGATGAAAATCCTTAACATGTAGTCCTAAATATGAAGCATATTCTAAAGTAGTCCGATTTAACATTTTTGGAATGTAGACGGTGAGTTGAGAGGAAAAAGGGGCAAGGCAATATTGTGTTTAATTTTTTTAATTTAACTAACTTTAAAGCCCTAATGACCTACGCCGCAAATTGGCAAGCATATTGTCCTGACACTGGAGCATATCCTAAAGTAGTCAGACTTAACATTTTTGGACTGTGGACGGAGAATTAAGAGGCAAAAGGGGCGTGGAGTATATTACTAACGATGGAGCTTATCCTAAAGTAGTTAGATTTAAAAATTTTGGAATATGGAAGGAGAATTAAGAGAAGAAATGGACGTGGAAAATTTATGTTTTTACATCTTACCTAATTTAAAAGACACCTTATGACCTTGAACGATGAACATTTTAAAGCATAAAGTATTGACAATAAATCATATCCTTATAAAGTCAGATTTAATATTTAAACTGTGTACCTAGAATTATAAGGTACAATTCAAGTGAAAAAATTGTGTTTTTTAACATTTTAACCATTTTTAAAACCCTTCATGACTAAGAAAGATAAACATTGCCATATATATAGGAGTGCCCATGGGACAGATCCACACGATAAATTTTTGATATCCGGTTTAAGGACGGAGAGACGAAATGGGCGTGCTAAATTTAGTTCTAAAATGTTATCAATAAAACTTTTATCACGCACCTAGCATCTCTCATAAACATTGGCAACATTTTAACAGAAGGTACGAAAACTGTTAGACGAGGAAAATATGTAGAGTATCCAAAACCGGTGGACCGGTTTTTTCATTTTCAAAAGCCCGGCCGGTTTCGGTTTTTATTCAAATTCGGTTTTTCGAAAAACCGGTGTTTTAAGGTCCGTTGAACTGTTTTTTTTTTATAAATAACCAATTACATTGGTGTCACTTTGTAATTCTGTGGCAAAAAGCAAAAACTTCATAAGTGTTTTTTAATCATTTTTTTCGAGAGCACTTTTAAGATAAATATTTTAATACAAAATCACTGTTAATTGACATTTTCAATAAAAAATATGCTGTATATTATTTCAAAAAACATGATGGGGGTTAATATGTAAAGAGTAATTAAATAAAAATAACTAAACAAGATTAACTTAACTCGACTTATGCACTTCTTTCTTTTTGCCTCAGAATTTATAGAAAAATTGGCAGCGATTTTGGTCCAAAATTTTGAGCTATATTTTGCAAAACAAAAATCGATCGTGAATTTTCAACAAAAATAAAATTATTTTGAAAATAAGCCAAAACTCTAACGCAACCAGAACTCGAAAATTGCTTTTTGTTTCTAAAACGTTATTTTAGAATATAAAACCAAACGTTTTTTTTATATTTTAGGTTAAGTGAAGTAAATAAAATAATTTTGTATCTTATTTTCTTCTATTTAATTAACAAATTTCGTTCTTTTAAATAAAAATCTAAAATTATCAAAAAACCGCAAAAAACCAGTTGACCGGTTTTTTACATTTAAACCGAAACCGATTTTTTTTTAATAATAATCCAAAACCGGTTTTTGAAAATCGGCGGTTTTTTTGGATACTCTAAAAATACGATAATGTTACAAACATTGCTAACTTTTTATATCGAAAAAGCGCTTAATAAATCTTGAAAAAATATATCAATTTCTAATAACTATGGTAATATTATTTAAGAAACACCTTTCAAAGTGTTTAAAACAAATTCTTAGCAAATAAAAAGTCATTGGATTTACCGATAACACAGTGATACAAAATCGAACTTTCGGAATCGGAATGGGATAAAACCAAAAGCAAATGAAAGCTGACGTTTTCCATAACAAAACCCTCAAGGCCTTTTTTTAGGTCAGAGCTAGATTTTATTTTACACGCATTTAAAGTTGGTGATTTTAAAGCATTTAAAGTTTTTGTGTACTAAACATGTCCTACTTTAAAGGCCCCTGTGGTGCCCTTATTGGACATGTAGGGTCCAGTTTCCAAACTTAAGCTCAAAATTACTTCAGCTATGACTGGTATGAATTTTGCTGCAATCGGTCCAGTACCTATTTAGTGAATAGCCAAATTATTAAAATAAATCACTGTACACCGTTGCGTATGATTGTTATTTAAATGCAATTATTAATATAAATCACTGGACACCGTTGCGTATGATTGTTATTTAAAGGCAATTACAATATTAATCATTCGCCACTGATACAGTTTTCAAGCATTTATTATTATAATTATAATAAAAGTGCACTAACTTCAAATGCGTGTAAAACAAAATCTAGCTCTGAACTAGAAAAAAGCCTTGATGGGTTTGTTATGGAATATGTCAACTTTCATTTGCTTTTGGTTTCATCCCATTCCGATTTTGGGTGTTGCACTGTGTAATCAACAAAAAACTTTTTTTATCGCTAAATGCAAAAAAAAACGTTCCATTAAGTCGGAAAAACGGCCAATTGCAATACTTTTTTCAATTTTTGTTTTTGTTTGTTCATTCGTCCTCTGTAATAGCATAGTTAGCCAGTGCGGGTTTAGCAGGAGTCGAGTGACTTCAGATATCTTTATCTATTGGGAATCTTTGCTTTTATACTCATTAAATTTTTTTCCAGTTTTGGGAAATATATTGATGTAACTCAATCTAGCAATATTAAATTTTTATAGCACAAAATTAATTTTTTATAAAGTTTGGTAAAAAATTTAAATTATTGAGAAAAGTGATTTGGTGTTCCGCCTGGCAGGGACAGGCTATTCGACTAGTTTACAAAATAAATTCAAACATGCAAAAACTTATAAAAAAAATAATAACAATTTAAAATTTTTGTCTTATTAAAAAAATCTCATGATATAAATACGTTAAAACTTCATTATTAACAAAAATTCAAAATTATCATTAAAGCTGAACACTTCGTTCATCACTTTGTAAATATGTTACAATTTAAAAACTTCAATATTAACACTAAATTTCACCATAGGTATTGAAGTTTTTAAATTTTAACTTAAAGAAAATTTTACAATTAATTATAAAACAAATAGATTTATACCATAGTTAATACGGTTCACTTAATAATTAATTTATTGTTTGTTTTTTTTTTTTTTTGTTGACATAGCGGAGAGTTTTAAAATCAAATCAAAAAAGAGATATTATTGATGACGTCACAGCAATGCCAATATTAAAATTTCCAGCAACTCCAGTTGACAACCGTTCTAACGTACATGTAACATTTAATCGTTTGTGTGTAACATTTTTAATCTGTTACTGACGTCACTAAATAAATCTCATTAGTTTACTTACAACTTTATAATTTTAAGTAAGGCATTAGGGTAGTTCAAAACGACAGTGGTTTAAAATGATGTAATCATTTGTGTTTAAATGATTGATTTCTTGACAGTTTTCTTTCGAATCGATTATATGTTGTATTATAAATCAAACAGAAGTCACTATAGATGTTGATTGTAGAGTGTTTGACTGTCTGATAAAACTGCCCAATTAATGTTTTCACTTGTTAAGATGTATGATTATATGCAATTAAACTGAATTCTCCGGGTAAAATTTCAAATTGTGTTTTCCGATGTTTGAGTATAAATAGAGTACAATTAGGATCAAACAAACTGTTAGCCTTGTGTAATTCTGTTATGTCGCTTTTAATATATTGGGTATAAGGAAATTTGACAAGTTTGAGACTAGATCACATAGAATTTTTTATAACTATTGGATAACACTTTCTAAATAACTTATCAGAACCCTTTGATATTTTACGATGAAAGTTTTTGTGGATGAACTGATGAATAGAAGCGGTAAAGATGGTTTGGAATTATTTGATGAAATTGTGTAGTATGGTTGAGGCTTCGGATTTTCTTAAGGGGAATGAATTATCGTGCGTGGCAAGTCTGACGATATTCTATCCCAGAAGGTGATTACTCTGGGAGTACAGAGGTTCCTATTTCAGAATAAAGGACGATTTCAATTTCTATTGGAATAAATGTTAAAATTTCACCATTTATTCTTACCACTTACGAAATCCAATTCGAAACACAACGTGACTAGATATCAGTTTTACGTAAATATATTTATTTTTGAATAAAACTTGATTTAAAAAACCGAATCACAAAAAAACTTTCTTTAGAAAATTTTACGATGCTTTTAGGTTAAAAAATATAAAATATTTGCGACTGTTGCACTTAACTTGTGGAGTTGAATGTAATGAAAGAAATATTTTTGCCGGAAATGTTTGCCAAGATCTCTTGACATTTCAAAGATCTTAATCTTAAGCTGTTTGTAAAACATTTCGACCATGTTATAAACATTTTTTTGTACTCTTTAAAAAATGCAGACTTTTAAATAAATAAAATGTAAAGCAAAACTATCATGATATTAAATCTGTAACACATTGCATATAGCAATGTTGACTTCGCGCGTATCTAGCAACTCCGATATTCCCCAGTTACCGTTATTTTATTTTCGTTGATCACTTTTATGCAAAAACAATCAATTTTTTCGAAAATTTGCGTAGTTTGTAAAACATTTGTGTAAACAAGAATAAAACCCAAAAAAATGTTGTCTATAAGGAAATTCAGTCATGTAATGAAGGGTTAAGTAAATTTGTGAAGTGAACACTAAACTTCTTATCGCATCCTGTATGTAAAATTTACCAATACAAGTAAAACAAAATGTGATAATATTAGGCCTTTTTTTTGGCAAACTTAGATTGTTAACATGCATCAAAACGAAAAAAACGAAACGTTAACTTCCATAAATTTCTCAATTTAATTTAGCGTCGTTTGGAATACTTTTGTAAAATATTACACATTTTCGATGAAATATTGATAAAATAGGTTTACTTAATGCAATTTAGCTTGAAAGCAAGACAAAAACATTTATGTTTTTTATTAATACCAAAGAGAGCCATTAACAATAAGAGAATCATTCACAATGTATGCAAGTTAATTTTTAACTTCTAGAATTATGAGTGTTAACACTAATGTGAACTTTGTATGGTAGAACACTGATAATTATGCCAACAAAAAACGCCTATTAGTGACAGAATGATTCAAGTAAACCTAAAAAAGGAGTTTCGCTACTGTATATACTGTATAGGGGTGAACGAATAAGTTTCGCACATGTTTATGTATTAGTGACGGCACGCGCGTGTAACTTTTGACGTTTCATACAAAACGTAAACAAACAACGAAAATACAGATGCAAAAGCTCACACGTACAGGCACACGTATTCTAGGCAGAGAAGTAAATTTAGTAGTATTTTGTATGCGTCCATATTGAAAGTACCAAAATAAGCACTCGTGTTGCATGTCTATATGGTCTGTGATATACTGTGACGTCGGTTTCAAAAATTTGTGTCAGTTGACACGAAAACACCCATACACACAAAAAAATTCGTGTGTAATATTTAGCAAGTATACTTGGCAATTTTTTTTTTTATATGAAGATGACAGCTGTTGACCAATCCTTACATAATTTGACCCAGTACTTGGCAGCAAAAAATGAACATCATGTTGCCAAGTACAACTTGGGAAAAATTAGTAAGGTAAAAATGGAAAAATAATTCAAGATATAGGGAAACTATTAGAATTTTTTTTTTCACAACGACGAGTACAAACATGTCGATGAAAAAAAACAATATGTCGGTGCAATTGTAAAAAAATTTATTTGTGTACAAAAAAAAATAGTTGGTAAATAAAAAATAAAGAGGTAAGTAATAAAATTTAGTGTTTTTAATAAATCATAAAGATACAATATTGTTTTTTTTAGTTACAACTAAATGCCGTTCTGTTGTAATATAACTGACAAATATTACAATGGGTGTTTTGTGAGTAATCAAATTGTTGAATTCTTCTATCGTAGTTTTTGCGCAAATAATGCAAATTTATGAATACAAAGTGACTTTGAACGTTATTTCAGAAAAGGAAATTTATTTGTAACGGCGTTTTGATGCGTATTAATACTTATTTAACCCTTCGTTACATGGAATTTGTTGTAGATTTTGGTTTTGATATCAATTTGAGATTTCTGTTTCAGTTTAGGTACTGCTTGGAATGTTGAAAATGGGCTAAGCTCGCCGGATAGGGAGGGTTCTTTTACCGCACTGAAACTTTTCTTTCTACGACAGAATAAAAAAATCTTCATTCCAAGACTTCTCTTACAATAAAAAAATCACTAAAATCTAATTGGATTAATTACATTAAACAAAAAAACAAATAAAGTTTACTGCCAAAATTATAGTTTTGTATGGCGATAGATGTTATAACGCTAGGGTCACATTATAAAAGTCCCACCCAACAACACATAAATGACATCGTGCCCTATAAAAATATGTTTTTGCCACTTCCCTGTTTTTAAAAATCGAAGTTTAAAAGTTTTACATTACCTGTTTTATCCCGAAATCTAACATTCCCAATTTAAAAATCTTACTCTTCCATTTTAATGTTTACAAAAAAAATCATTTATTTAACAAAAGGAAAGAATAGCTTAATACGAAAATATTCATAAAATCTATCATTCGACGTTTTAATACGCTTAGGACGTAAACGATCGTGTACTGGGTACACAAAATTCAATCTGCTCGTTATAAATTATTACTTAAATTTTAGTATATAACCTATTTTATTATGATGATAGTTTGTTTGTATGAAACATGTTTTAATGACTTACAGTTTAAAATCCCATTTATTGGGATGACGATGATCTATATTAAATGAAAGCGACATCAAATGACGAGAATTATGGTTAAATAAAACGTTGATTAATAAACAGTGATCCTTTTACTTGTTTCGAAACTGCTGATGAATTGAGCTCAATGCAACTGCTTCTTCTGTAAATTTAGAAAATTCTATTAGAATTGGAAAATAAAAAAAAAACACAACAAATCGTCACTTGAAATAATTTTAGATATAATCTAAAAGGAAATCACATAAACTCCTTATATTGCGGATTCATCAAAATTCAATGTGTATAAAAAAAAAATAAATACAATTAAAATCCTTGCAATATAAAGAATTTACAAAATAAATTCAAACATGCAAAAACTTATAAAAAAAATAATAACAATTTAAAATTTTTGTCTTATTAAAAAAATAGTATATCTCATGATATAAATACGTTAAAACTTCATTATTAACAAAAATTCAAAATTATCATTAAAGCTGAACACTTCGTTCATCACTTTGTATATATGTTACAATTTAAAAACTTCAATATTAACACTAAATTTCACTATAGGTATTGAAGTTTTTAAATTTTAACTTAAAGAAAATTTTACAATTAATTATAAAACAAATAGATTTATACCATAGTTAATACGGTTCACTTAATAATTAATTTATTGTTTGTTTTTTTTTTTTTTGTTGACATAGCGGAGAGTTTTAAAATCAAATCAAAAAAGAGATATTATTGATGACGTCACAGCAATGCCAATATTAAAATTTCCAGCAACTCCAGTTGACAACCGTTCTAACGTACATGTAACATTTAATCGTTTGTGTGTAACATTTTTAATCTGTTACTGACGTCACTAAATAAATCTCATTAGTTTACTTACAACTTTATAATTTTAAGTAAGGCATTAGGGTAGTTCAAAACGACAGTGGTTTAAAATGATGTAATCATTTGTGTTTAAATGATTGATTTCTTGACAGTTTTCTTTCGAATCGATTATATGTTGTATTATAAATCAAACAGAAGTCACTATAGATGTTGATTGTAGAATGTTTGACTGTCTGATAAAACTGCCCAATTAATGTTTTCACTTGTTAAGATGTATGATTACATGCAATTAAACTGAATTCTCCGGGTAAAATTTCAAATTGTGTTTTCCGATGTTTAAGTATAAATAGAGTACAATTAGGATCAAACAAACTGTTAGCCTTGTGTAATTCTGTTATGTCGCTTTTAATATATTGGGTATAAGGAAATTTGACAAGTTTGAGACTAGATCACATAGAATTTTTTATAACTCTTGGATAACACTTTCTAAATAACTTATCAGAACCCTTTGATATTTTACGATGAAAGTTTTTGTGGATGAACTGATGAATAGAAGCGGTAAAGATGGTTTGGAATTATTTGATGAAATTGTGTAGTATGGTTGAGGCTTCGGATTTTCTTAAGGGGAATGAATTATCGTGCGTGGCAAGTCTGACGATATTCTATCCCAGAAGGTGATTACTCTGGGAGTACAGAGGTTCCTATTTCAGAATAAAGGACGATTTCAATTTCTATTGGAATAAATGTTAAAATTTCACCATTTATTCTTACCACTTACGAAATCCAATTCGAAACACAACGTGACTAGATATCAGTTTTACGTAAATATATTTATTTTTGAATAAAACTTTGTTAAAATTTACCCATTTACATTCAAAAAAAAAGAGACGCTTTTCAATTTGTTATAAAATTATTTATTCTTCTTCTTCATCCGACGCTGCGATCTGTCACTTACAAAATTCAAATAAGAAGTAAAAGAAATTCAAGTTAATAATACAGAAAACAAAGTAGGCAAACGCAAATACATATACACATTATCTTTGTGTATGTTGCAATAACAAGAATTCGTTGCAACAGCCAATTTGCACACTGAGAGAAATTCTTGTAATTCCAACACACCTCCTCAACAGACACAAAGATTAAAAAAAAATGATTCCATTAAATATAATATATTCCATTAAATAAAAATGTGACAGGTCGAGCATTCTGGGAAATATACATAGTAGCCCAACATTTGTTGCAAGGATTGGGGAAAACCCAGAAAAACCCAATCAGACCAACATAACCAAAAAAAAAATTATATATAATAAAAAAAATAGTAAATAAAATCAAGAATTTTCAATATCCATTTCATTCTCCATCAATATATAGATATACCATTAGTTCTCGAGTCCCAATTGATTCCTCAGATCGACAAATCGGGGTCCAGACAAAGGTTTCGTCAAAATATCAGCTATTTGTTTATCTGTGGAAATATACTCAATTTTAATTAGTTTATTTTCTACTTGTTCCCTGGAAAAATGATATTTTATGTCGATATGTTTCGATCTTTTGTGACATGAGGGATTATTAGCTATACTAATACAACCTTGATTATCCTCAAATAATTTTATTGGACTATCTACTTCTATTTTCAGACTTTTGAATAAGGATTTTAACCATAAAGCTTCCCTAACAGATTCAAAAAGGGCCATATATTCTGCTTCAGTGGATGAAGCAGCAACAGAGTTTTGTTTCCTCGTATTCCAACAAATTACATTCGATTCAAACATTTTAAATAAATACCCAGTAGTGCTTCTCCTATCAATTTCACTTCCACCCCAGTCAGAATCTACATATCCACTTAACAAATCATCATACTCCCTATTAACAACATAAGTTAGTTTCAAATCGATTGTACCTTTAAGGTATCGCAAAACTCTCTTCAGACATTGCCAGAGTTCCTCATTACCCTTATGGCTATATCGGCTCAAAATATTAACTGCTGTGCTCAAATCAGGTCGCGTGCACAACATAATATACATTAAGCACCCAATCAAACAACGACATGGTGCATCACAATTAACATCCGAGTTCAATGCATCATAATTAAGTTTAACCGGAAGGGGACAAGCAACTGGCTTACATTCATCCATTTTAAATTTCCTTAAAACGCTTTCAATGTAAGCACCCTGACTAAGATGTAATTGACCATCTTTTCTGTCTATTTTAATACCTATAAAATACCGAATTTCAAATAAATCTGTCATCCTAAATTCTCCCATTAAGTATGATTTAAACTTATTCATCGTAACAATATTCGCCGTCGATATGACCAAATCGTCCACATATAACAATACATATATATTCTTAAGAATATCGCCATTATCGAGAATATAAATACAACGATCTACAGACGAATCTGTAAACCCAATTCTCTTTAAAGTCTGTTCAAATACCTCAAACCAACATCTAGCCGCTTGCTTAAGTCCATAAATGGCCTTATTTAGTTTGCAGACCTTACCATTATCACAGGACAACCCTTGAGGAACAGACATATATATTTCCTCTTTTAACGTGCCATTCAAAAAGGCAGTTTTAACATCCATATGGTGAACTTTCAAATTAAATTGGTTTGAAAAAGACATTAAAATTCTGAAACTTTGAATCCTTGCTACTGGAGCAAAAGTTTCATCATAATCAATCAGATATTCCTGTGTGAAACCACGAGCAACAAGCCTAGCTCTATATCTAACTGGTTTTCCAAATTCATCATGTTTAATTGTAAATATCCATCTACAATCAACTATATTCTTATCTTCAGGTTTCTGTACAAGGGACCAAGTTTTATTATAAAAATGCGAATCCAACTCTTCCTTAATTGCCTTTTCCCAATGTATCCTATCATCTCTATTCTTGACCTCCTCAAATGAATTTGGAATGTTGCTAAATAAAGTGTGAGCATTCATTACACAATTGTTCAACAAATCCCTATATGATACATGTGGTCTATCCTTCATTCTTTCACTCCTTCTGATTTCCACATGCGAGTCCTTCAATCCAGAACCACTTTCAACTATATCTGAATCTGTAACGCCAGTAGCAACTTTCTTATTTGTAGACAAATTATCACTAGGCTTTGAAAAATCAATTCCGGGAATTTCCGTACTCTCATTCGGGATATCAATTTGAACACATTCCCTATTATCACATTCCGTACTCTCATTCGGGGTATCAAATTGATCACATTCCTTACTATCATTCAGGACACCATCCGTACTCTCATTCGGGATATCAACTTGAACACATTCATCTTCTACAACAGCTCTAGAATTTATCATATTGGTTTCATCAACAATAACATCTCTAGCCATTACAAATTTTCTAGATTCCACATCCCATACCTTAAAACCATTCGGCTCATATCCAACAAGTATACCTTTCCACGATTTTTGATCAAATTTCCTCTTTCTGTTCTTATTGTGAACATATACTGTTGAACCGAAAACTTTCAAAAACTTTAGATTTGGCTTTCTAGTATGCCACATTTCATATGGTGTTTTCATATTCTCCTTTAATACAGTACTGGGACTTCTATTAATCAAATATGTTGCTGTTAATACAGCTTCTCCCCAGAAAGTTTTCTGTAATTTTGCCCCATTAATCATTGCACGAGCCTTTTCCGTAATAGTCCTAATCATTCTCTCGGAGACACCATTTAATTGTGGAGTATGTGGAACCGTTAAGTGATAAGTAATGCCTCTTTGAACACAATATTCTCGCATCTCATTGGATAAATATTCCCTACCATTGTCAATATACAAATTAACAACTTTCAAATTAAAATGAGCCTCACTTTTCGCTACAAAATCCTTAAACATTGCAAAAACATCAGACTTGTTCCTAATTAAATAAGTTACACAATAATGTGTATATTGATCAATAAAAATCACATAATAATTTTTACCATCCATAGTAGCAGGTGTTATCGGACCACATACATCAGAATGGACAACAAATAAAGGCCTTTTTATATGTTCCTTATTTTTAAACCTTTCAAAACGAAGTCTAGCCTGCTTCCCATTTATGCATGCTTCACAAAGCTCATTATCAGGTTGTACATTCTTTAAAAGATTGGTATCATAAAACATGTCCTTCCCCTTTATTTCCAAAAATTTGCCCTTGCTAATATGCCCTAGTCTCTCATGCCACAATCGATATTCACTAATCTTACAAATACTTGATACGTATGCCTGACTATTAACTGGAATGAATTTTAGAACCGGTACATTGTGTATATATCCACAATCCATAATTACCTGGTTACACTTACTGATTCTTACACCTCCTGGATAAAATTCAATTGACATTCCAGCATCCTGCATCCTTTTCACTAAAAGTAAGTTTTCTGAAACATCCGAACAAAACAAAACGTCTTCTAGAGTAATCTGATGCAATAAATCGTGGCGAAGTCTCACTATGCCCTTCTTGTTCGCATAAATATATTCGCCGCATTTTGCCACTGCTATTTGGATAGGTGGATCTAGCATTACAAAGTCCGTAAACAGGCTTTCGTCATTTATGAGATGGTCCGATGCCCCAGAATCCAAAAAAAACGAAACACTGCCATCCTTCTTGCAAGTAGGCTCACGTCTTATCATAAATGCAAAACCTCCTTCCGATTGAACTGTTGCCATTTGTGCCTGTTTTTCTTTTTCTTGATTCTTGTTGCCTGAAATTCTTTTAAATGCAAAACAGTTCTTCTTAATGTGACCAGTTTTACCGCAGTAATGGCATTTTATTTGCGTCTTCATATTTGCCTTTTGTTGCTTATACGGTTTAAATTTGTTTTTATTTTTATAGTTATTAAATCTATTTCAAAACGAGAAATTTTAGATGATAATACTATAGAACTAGTAAATGATAATCTTACGTCAATTTTACGCGAATCCTTTGAAAAATCTTGCCCCTTAAGGTATAGTCGCAAGAAACCCCAACCTCCGTGGTGGTCTAGAGAACTATCAAACGCTCGTAGTTTAGTGCAGGACTTATTTAAGCACGCTAGACGGGGCAACACAGATGACAGATGGGCGCAATATAGAAGTGAACTAAAAAGCTTCAAAAAGCTAATACGGAAATCGAAAAAAATTAGCTGGGAAAACCTGTGTAGCAATATTGAACATACCACTGAGGCTGCAAGGCTAAGAAAAATTTTATCGAAGAAGAACATTCCACCAATCCTACTGAAAAAAAGTGATGATACATGGACAGAAAGTGCAGATGAAACACTTGATGTTCTACTTACGACACACTTTCCGGGATGTAGGATAAATCCAATTGCAGTGAATGTAATCCGCGATAATCCCTCAATTATTCCAGAAAATTGTTTAACTGCGGACCGAATAAAATGGGCTCTAGCTTCATTCAAACCATACAAATCACCTGGACCTGACGGCATTATTCCGGCAATGCTTCAGAACGTCTCCAGTATTTTAATTCCGCATCTATTATCGATTTTTACTGCATGCCTGAAATTTTGCTATATACCAAAAGGATGGAGGAAAGCAAGTATTATATACTTGCCCAAAAGCGGTAAACTTAACCACGCGACGGCAAAAGATTACAGACCAATCAGTTTGACATCTTTTCTTTTAAAAACACTGGAAAGGATAATTGATCTATATATACGAGAGCATTTAGGTACGAATTTTCTATCGGATGCACAGCATGCTTACCAGCAGGGTAAATCCATAGAGACTGCGCTTCATTCACTTGTACAGAAGGTAGAAGCATCCCTGGAGTATAAGGAATTTGCTCTTGCAGCATTTCTGGATATAGAAGGGGCTTTTAACAATGTAAATACGGAAACGATCGTTGATGCTTTGAACAAGGCTTCAACTAACAGCTGTTTGAGTAAATGGATAGAGCAAATGCTTTCATGTCGGGAAATAACGGCCGAATGGGGTCATGCAAAAACATCCCGTTACGCTACTAGAGGAACACCACAAGGTGGGGTTCTGTCACCACTGCTCTGGCTTCTGGTGTTGGACCCCATTTTAAAGGAACTAAAGACTTTAGGAACCACAACAATAGCATACGCTGATGATGTGGTTATTCTATCATGTGGCAAATATCTGGATACTATATCCGAGATTTTAGAGGGCTCACTTAAGGCTATGTGGAAGTGGGCTTCAGGAAATGGACTTAATGTCAACCCGCAGAAAACGGAAATGGTCCTTTTTACTAGAAAATACAAAATCCCAGAATTTAGAAGGGTTCGAGTGGGAGGAGTTGAAATTCCAATATCACCGCATGCCAAATTTCTTGGAGTGTTCTTGGACAGTAAGCTGTTCTGGAACAAGAACTCTGAAGAAAGGGTAAAAAAGGCAAACAACGCGTATTACGCGTGTAAGAAAATGTTCGGCAGTACCTGGGGTCTAGAACCTAAAGTCACTTACTGGATTTATACTTCAATCGTAAGACCAATCTTACTCTATGGAGTTTTAGTCTGGCATAAGGCACTCGAAAAGGATAAATTACCCGCAGACTCGAGTATCTTTCAGGCTGAGATAGCTGCTATATCAAAAGCTGTGGAATTTATGGCAAAGGAAAAAGGTGCAACCCTTAATTTCTACGTGGATAGTCAAGCTGCTCTAAAAGCACTCTTGAGCTACCAAATTAAATCGAAAACGGTTTTAAAGTGTTACGAGAATTTAAAACAACTTTGCTTGAATAATGAAGTTACCTTATTATGGGTACCAGGGCACGAAGGAATAGAAGGAAACGAGAAAGCAGATGAACTCGCGAAACTTGGAGCAGATGGCATAGGTACCACCATAATGCTTTCACCGCCACTCCAGCATTACAAACTAAAACGAAATACCCTTACTGTCGCCAAGGCAAATCGAAGATGGAAGGAACTTAGGACAAGTCGTATAAGCAGAATTTTATGGCCACGCTATGATTTAGGAAGAACAAAATTCTTACTAACACTTACGAGAATAGAATGTCGTATGTTGACAGGTCTAATAACGGGACACTGTCTTGTCGGAAAACATGCCAAGAACATGAATCTTATTACGGACGCAAGCTGTAAAAGGTGCGAGACACCAGACGTCGAGGAGACCATTGAACACATCCTGTGTCACTGCCCGGCTTTGGCACGAACTCGACTATCAATTATGGGAAGTTAACAGTTCGAGACTTTGGAGGAAATTACGAGGATAGACCTGAAGAGTTTGAAACAGTTCGCGATGAAGGTCAATGTATTTAGTTTACATCGATAAGCGGAAAGAGTTTTGTGGTATCGCTATGGACCAACTGGTCTATGCGGAGTGCCCATCTGGCACCGCCACCCTAACCTAACCTAAATCTATTTCTATTTTCGTTTTGGTTATTTCCACTCACTGCTTGCAAAACTTTCGAGCTGGTATCCTTACTGGCGCTTCTCAATTTGATCTCATGATCGAGCAATCGATTCTTGACAAAAGCTAATGTCAAATTGTCTTCCGACAATGTTTCAATAGCAGTAATAACTCCATCATAACACGATGGCAAAGACAACAACAAGTGAGACACTTTATCCATCTCATCGATTTTTGCCCCTGCAGCCAGTAATTCAGTTACCAGGTCATCAAAAATATTGAAATGATTCAAGAGTGGAC
Source organism: Pegoplata infirma (assembly GCA_963921195.1). Classification (NCBI taxonomy): domain Eukaryota; kingdom Metazoa; phylum Arthropoda; class Insecta; order Diptera; family Anthomyiidae; genus Pegoplata; species Pegoplata infirma. Next base: position 159,870,696 of record OY992539.1, read on the forward strand.
ATTCTCCTTTCAATTTTAAAGTCAACAACTGCTTTCGAATGGACAATTGTGACGCCAAACTCTTCCTCTCATAAATTGCGTCCAGATTTCTGAATATTTGTTTTGCACTACTTTCACTGTTTGCGAATCCAAGAAACGAGTCACTTAAATATTCAATTATTACACTTTTAGCACTTCTTTCCATTTTCTGCCAATCCTCATTAACTTTTTCTGGCGCATTGCCATCAATAACTCTCAACACATCAATTTCACTTAAAAGGGCTCGAACACGAAATTTCCATATGGAGTATTTTTCTCCATCAAATGGTTTAATATTCCTTTTCGATTTGTCCATGATTTAACTTTACTTCTTATTTTTCTGCGAGTGATGAAATGTAAACTGGGCCCATAACCTGTTAAAATTTACCCATTTACATTCAAAAAAAAAGAGACGCTTTTCAATTTGTTATAAAATTATTTATTCTTCTTCTTCATCCGACGCTGCGATCTGTCACTTACAAAATTCAAATAAGAAGTAAAAGAAATTCAAGTTAATAATACAGAAAACAAAGTAGGCAAACGCAAATACATATACACATTATCTTTGTGTATGTTGCAATAACAAGAATTCGTTGCAACAGCCAATTTGCACACTGAGAGAAATTCTTGTAATTCCAACAAACTTGATTTAAAAAACCGAATCACAAAAAAACTTTCTTTAGAAAATTTTACGCTGCTTTTAGGTTAAAAAATATAAAATGTTTGCGACTGTTGCACTTAACTTGTGGAGTTGAATGTAATGAAAGAAATATTTTTGCCGGAAATGTTTGCCAAGATCTCTTGACATTTCAAAGATCTTAACACTCTCTCCTAATTATTGTTCAGCGGCATAAATTTAAGTATGTTTCGTATATATCCATACAAAACCATTTATTTTCAGTATTAAAACTTGATTAACAGTGTAATTAAGCTGTTTGTAAAACATTTCTACCATAAAACATTTCTACCTCTTTAAAAAATGCAGACTTTTAAATAAATAAAATGTAAAGCAAAACTATCATGATACATATTAAATCTGTAACACATTGCATATATGCAATGTTGACTTCGCGCGTATCTAGCAACTCCGATATTCCCCAGTTACTGTTATTTTATTTTCGTTGATCACTTTTATGCAAAAACAATCAATTTTTTCGAAAATTTGCGTAGTTTGTAAAACATTTGTGTAAACAAGAATAAAACCCAAAAAATGTTGTCTATAAGGAAATTCAGTCATGTAATGAAAAGTTAAGTAAATTTGTGAAGTGAACACTAAACTTCTTATCGCATCCTGTATGTAAAATTTACCAATACAAGTAAAACAAAATGTGATAATGTTAGGCCTTTTTTTGGCAAACTTAGATTGTTAACATGCATCAAAACGAAAAAAACGAAACGTTAACTTCCATAAATTTCTCAATTTAATTTAGCGTCGTTTGGAATACTTTTGTAAAATATTACACATTTTCGATGAAATATTGATAAAATAGGTTTATTTAAGGCAATTTAGCTTGAAAGCAAGACAAAAACATTTATGTTTTTTATTAATACCAAAGAGAGCCATTAACAATAAGAGAATCATTCACAATGTATGCAAGTTAATTTTTAACTTCTAGAATTTTGAGTGTTAACACTAATGTGAACTTTGTATGGTAGAACACTGATAATTATGCCAACAAAAAACGCCTATTAGTGACAGAATGATTCAAGTAAACCTAAAAAAAGAGTTTCGCTACTGTATATACTGTAACGTCGGTTTCAAAAATTTGTGTCAGTTGACACGAAAACACCCATACACACAAAAAAATTCGTGTGTAATATTTAGCAAGTATACTTGGCAATTTTTTTTATATGAAGATGACAGTTGACCAATGTTGACCAATCCTTACATAATTTGACCCAGTACTTGGCAGCAAAAAATGAACATCATGTGGCCAAGTACAACTTGGGAAAAATTAGTAAGGTAAAAATGGAAAAATAATTCAAGATATAGGGAAACTATTAGAATTTTTTTTTCACAACGACGAGTACCAACATGTCGATGAAAAAAACAATATGTCGGTGCAATTGTAAAAAAATTTATTTGTGTACAAAAAAAAAAATAGTTGGTAAATAAAAAATAAAGAGGTAAGTAATAAAATTTAGTGTTTTTAATAAATCATAAAGATACAATATTGTTTTTTTTAGTTACAACTAAATGCCGTTCTGTTTGCTGTGGAAAAAAAAGAAGCCGCCTTCGAGTACCTAAAAGATGTTTCAATAATATCAGCAAAGGTACTTATTATTGAATTTAAACTTTTATATAATTTTTTAATGAATTTATTTTAGTAAGTTTTTATATTGTTTTAAACAAAAATAATTTATTAATTATCCCTATTAATATTATAAATCTGATTGTTGGTTTGTCTGTCTTTCTGTCTGTCTGTCTGTCTGTCTGTCTGTCTGTCTGTTCCGCAATAAGTACAGAACGGCTTAACCGATTTTCATGAAATTTTCACCACAGATAGTACTAACCGAGGCGGGAACTATAGGCCATAAGCGACCGCGATCGGACAAAGGGGCGTAAAATGCCACGCCCCTTTGTACCATGCTGAAGCTATATCTGTCTGTATAAGTAAATAACGGCTTAACCCATTTTCATGAAATTTTCACCACAGATAGTACTTACTGAGACGGGAACTATAGGCCATAAGAGACCGCGATCGGACAAAGGGGCGTAAAATGCCACGCCCCTTTGTACCATGCTGAAGCTATATCTGCCTGTTCCGCAATAAGTTAAGAACGGCTTAACCCATTTTCATGAAACTTTCACCACATATAGTACTAACTGAGGCGGGAACTATAGGCCATAAGAGACCGCGAGCGGACAAATGGGCGTAAAATGACACACCCCTTTGTACCATGCTAAAGCTATATCTGACTGTCCGACAATAACGGAAAAACGGCTGAACCGAGTTTCATGAAATTTTCACGACAGATAGTACAAACTGAGGCGAGAACTATAGGCCAGAAAAATCCCCGATTCAAAAAATGGGCGTATAATGCCACGCCCCTTTGTACTATACAGAAACTATGTCCGCCTGTTCCGCAATCACTGAAAAGTGATTTAACCGATTTCACTGAAATTTTTACCACAGATAGTACTAATAGAGGCAAAAACTATGAGCCACAATAGAGGGCGATCGAAAAAAGGGGCGTAAAATGCCACGCCCCTTTGTATTACATTGAAAGTTATTTCTTCCTGTTTCGCAATCATGCATAAACGGCTGAACCGATTTTATTGAAGTTTTTACCAAAGATTGTACTAACCGAGCCGGAAACTATAAATTATAATAGAAATAATGTCACGCCCCTTTTTACTATACTGAAAGTTTTTTCTGTATGTTCCGTAATCATGCTTAAACGACCATACTGATTTGAAAAAAAAATAAAATAGCACGCCCCTTTTTATTTAATTGAACGCTATTTTTGTCTGTTCCGTAATCTAGCATAAACTGCTAAACCGATTAGAATTACATTTTTACCACAGATAGTAAGTACTTGCCGATTCGGGAACTATAGATTGAAATAGAGCGCGTTTGGACAAAGGGTCGTAAATTGACACGCGCCTTTGTTCTATACTGTAAGTGTTTCTGCCTGTTCCTTAATAACGCTTAAACGACTAAACCGATTTTAACAAAAAATTTTCCATAGATAGTACTAACAGAGGTGGGCACTTTAGTATGTATCAACTGCCACGCCTTTTGCAATGTACTGAAAGTTCATTCTGCCTTTCCATTATCACGTTTAAACGGTTATTGTAATTTTCACGACAGTTAGTTAGTACTTATTGAGGCGGAAACTATAGACACGACCAGACAAAGGCGTGAATTGCAATACATTGAAATTTATTTCTGCCCGATCCGTACACACGCGTTGACGGTGAAACCAATTTTAATTAAATTTTCACCACAGATGGTATTTTCTGTGGCGATCTGTGTATTAAATAAAAAAAATATTTTTTCCTGTTGAACGATATGCCATATTAGCACGCGATTAGACAAATGGGAGTAAAATGCCAAGTCAATTTGTAATATACAGAACGCTATTTCTGGCTTATTTGCTATCATGCAAAAACGGCTTAACCAACTCCTTTAAACACTGCTGTTAGAACTAACTGAACGCGACCTATTTGCTATATCAGAACCTGAAAACAGCTGAGCCGATTTCAATGAAATTTCCAACACAAATAGTGATATAGCCAATATTAAACAGCGAATGATAAAAAGGGATATAATGGCACGCCCCTTTGTACTTTAGTGAGAGTTATGTCTGCTGAGGAAATTTAATTGCAATTTTCTTCACGTGCTAACCAATAGGGGAACTATAGGTCACATGAGACCAAAATTGAACTAAATGCGTTAAATGCCACACCCATTTGAACTACAGTGAAAGTTTTGTCATTATGATGTTTTCACTACATAAAGTGCTAACCGCGGAGGGAACTATAGGTTCCTTTTAAAAGCCATTAAAGAAATACATTAATATTAGGTTTGTTCCCAGGAGGAACAAGTACACGCCATGTTCCCGACGCTAAGCAAAATCGAAAAAAATCGACCAAACCTCATGAATAGGTTTATATTCACCAGTGAAAAGCCACGAAGAAGTAAATAAATTGACTAATAAAAAATTCATATATTACATAATATTTTTTTTAACCCGGGCAACGCCGGGTGCAAAACAGCTAGTATTTTTAATAATTACTAAAATAAGGTGTTAATTATTTAAAAAAAACATGGGAATATTTATTAATGTGTATTGGGATATCAATGAAAGCTAAATTGGAATATTTTACCAAGTTTTTTTCTAAAATGTCGTTAGTTAAACTTTAACTTATTTTTCTAAGCAACTTGGTAAATTGTGGAAAAAACTTGTAGAACGCATATCCTCCCTATAAACTTGGTCAAATTTGCCCCTAATTTTATGACCCAATACAAAGTTTTTTTTTTGCGTGTAACGCCTAAAATCGTAATAAAAACTATTAAAACCGAAAACTTTAAAATATTAGAAAAAAGAAACAATCATAACAAATTTTAAATGTCCATTTTATTGCAAAATTATTGCGATTTTATATTCTTAAAATCAGTTTAAAGAATGTGGGGAACCACAATATAGCCGCGTTGCAAAAATATTTTTTGTATGAAGTTTGACAGTTTTTTTCATGTGAACACGAACAGAATATGCACCTTAAAATGTAAAAAAAATGTCACCGCGCCGATTGATTTGACGGAGTCGATTGATTCGGCGGCTTCACGCAAAAAAAGCAGGTGTAAGATTACACAAAAATCTGGCATAATCTACCTAAGTTTATACGTAAATATACAACTTCACAAGTTATTAGACTATTTAGTAAATAAACTTAGGTAAAAAATTATCTTACAAAACATATGACATTTATAAAAGAAAACTTTGTAAAAATGATCAAGTAAAATTTATGAATTTAATCAAGTCAAAGTTACCACTTATTCAAATATATTATTCAATTTAACAAATTGATTCCGACATAATAAATCAAATAATTTATATCAATTAATCCATTTACCTTTATATTTTTAACATTCTTTACTACATCGATGGAAATAAAGCTTTAAAGGGTCAGCAATATAGAAAGAAGAAACAACCAATTAAATGTTATCATTGCAACAAATTGGGTCACATGAAAAAGGATTGCTACAAATTGAAGAGGCAAAATGCTCAAGTCTCAGAAGGTAATGATGTCAGTGATGAAATTTGTTTACAAGTTGGTTGTGGTCGTGGATGGGTTATCGATTCCGGTGCTTCAATCCATATGACCAGTAATAGGAAATTCTTCAACGAATTAGAAAAATCTTGCAGCAAGGTGTACATTGCAGATGGTAAAGCATTGGATGCTGTTGGTATTGGTAATGGGTATATTTATGGTAAATATAAAAAATTATTTCTTCAAAACGTTCTTTATGTTCCTAAGTTAAATGGAAGTCTGATATCAGTAAAAGCAATGGCTAGGAAAGGCATGTTGATTAAATTTCAAGACTCAAAATGTTTAGTTTATGAAAATGACAAAATTGTAGCAGATGGAATTTTAAATAATAATTTGTATATTTTATGTGAAGCAATAAATAATGAAACATATTTGTCTGAATCTTCTTCTGGATGTATTCATCGTCGTTTGGGGCATCGAAACTTGGTTGATATAAAGAATTTGGAAAACTTCAGCAATGGTATGTGCATACAGAAATGTAACGACAATAATTTTTGTGACATATGTGCTAAATCGAAATTGACGAGAATTCCTTTTCCAAAAGAAACCCCAAATCGGTCAAATGAATTGTTAAATATTATTCATTCGGATGTATGCGGTCCATTTCAGGTTAAATCTCAAAGTGGTAAGCGATATTTTTTATCTTTTATTCATGATTATTCTAGATACACAAAATATACGCATTGGAAAGAAAAGATGAAGTGTTTTCTAAATTTAAAGAATATGTAAGCGAAGTTCAAAATTTTACAGAGAAGAAAATCAAGATTTTACGTTGTGATAATGGAGGAGAATACATTAATCATGAGATGAAATCATTTTTAAAGATGTCTGGTATTATTTTACAAACTACTGTTCCATACTGCCCAGCTCAAAATGGTGTGGCAGAACGTAAAAATCGTACATTGGTAGAAATGGTATGTGCAATGTTGAATGGAGCAAATCTTCCTAAGAATTTGTGGGCTGAATGTGTTATGGCTGCAAATTACATACAAAATCGATTACCAGGTAAATCAGTAAATAAAACTCCTTTTGAACTGTGGTACAACAGACAGCCAGATTTAAGTCATATTAGAGTAAGGCATTTGTCCAGATTCCAAAATGTAAAAGACAAAAGCTCGACGATGTATCTACAGTGTGGGATATGATGAAAATACAAAGGGATATAGAATTTTGAAGAAGAAGACAAATAAAATAATAATTAGTAAAGACGTTAAATTTAAAGAAGACTATTCACTTAATGAAGATAAATGTCATGATGACAAAGAAGAAAATATTGAAATTAATACTTTTGATAATGAATCTGCTACTGAGGACGCACAAGAGGAAGAAGACGAAGTACAAGATGAAGAATCACTTGAAGAAGTACAACAAGAAGAAGTACAACAAGAGAAATAAATACGTGAAGAAGAAGAATCACTTAAAGAAGAAATACAACAAGGCTCAACACAAGATGAAGTTGTACAACAAGAAGAAGTTGTTAATGAAGGTAATTTACGTCGTTCTGAAAGACTAAAAGGTAAACCAACTATAAATTGGTCCGATCGATTAGATGAACTTTTTCTCGTAAACTGTGATTCCCAAAATATTGGCAACAGAATTGTTCCAAACACGTGGAATGAAATGATAGAATTGGAAAATTCTGATCGAGATGTATGGTTAAAGGCGGCTCATGAAGAATATGAAGCTCTTCAAAAGAATAAAACGTGGGTTTTAACAAAATTGCTAAAGAGAAAGAAAGCTGTCGGATGCAAATGGGTCTTTCAGCTTAAAAGTGACACATCAAGTAAGCCAAAGTTTAAAGCTCGTCTGGTGGCAAAAGGATATACTCAATCATTTGGAGTAGATTATGACGAGACATTTGCTCCGGTCGGTAAGTTTGTTACATTAAGAACCTTGTTAACAGTGAGTGCAGTCAATAGATACACAGTTAAGCATTTAGACGTAAAATCTGCGTTTCTTAATGGGAACATACAAGAAGAAATTTACATGACACAACCCCAAGGATTTATTGAGAGGGGGAAAGAAGATTTAGTTTGCAGGTTACAAAAATCCATTTATGGTCTCAAGCAAGCAGCTAAATCATGGTATGACACATTAAATGATGTTTTAATTAAAATCGGATTTACTAGAGGTAAAGCAGATAATTGTTTATATACCAAGGATGTTAACGGATACTTTGTTTATTTATTAATTTACGTGGATGACATTCTGTTTTGTTGTAAAGATGAAAATATAATTGCAAAAATTCACGAAGATTTAAATAATTATTTTGAAATTAAAGATTTGGGTTATGTTTCGTCCTATTTAGGAAATCAAATTGAAAGAACCGCTGAAGGAGATTTCTTACTACACCAAGAAGAGAAAGTTAAGAAACTCATAGTAAGGGGTGGTCCAATAACTAGTATCTTTTTTAAAATGCAATAAAATGATCAATACTCAACTTTTTTTGGAATGTTATGGCTTTATTTGAAAGAGCAAACATTCCCGTTTTTTTATGGCAAACGACTTCATTGATGCGTCCTCGGCTTGCTCCGCTGTATCACGTTGTAGCGCAGTACTGCGCCGCCAAACTGCACGTTTTTCGAAAGAAAGTTTTTAACCGAAATAAGGCACTCAAATGAGGTTATGTTAACAAAAAAATTGCTACATCTTGGGATCGTAAAACTCGCACGGTATTGTAAAGAATCCAATTCATCTATAGGAAGCAACAGATTTGAGTATCAGCATCATTACACAATATTTTCAAAAATTCAGCTGAAAACCCCATTTTCGTCAAAGATGAGCGCTACAGAGCCATGATTACCGACATTTTGTTGGCCTTAATAGAATATATCAACTTGGATGACATTTATTTTCAGAAGGATGTCGCAATATGTCCCACAGTCCATCAAACAATCGATATTTTGCGCACTTAGTTCGGAAATCGTGTTTTTAGCCATATTCGCGGTGACAATTGATCACTTCAGAGCTGCCGATTAAAACTTTTAGACATTTTTTTGAGGGGTCTCGTGAAAGATTCATGCAACATGGAAAATCCAGAAATATTCTTGGCCCTTTCGACGAATATCGTTCAAGCCCTTTGTGAGATATAACCAGAAACATTAGAAAAATGGGTGCCGAGGATGAGCTACTGCGGAGCTAACCCAGCCAGCCGCATGAATGAAGTCGTTTGCCATAAATAATGGGAATATTTTCTCTTACAAATAAAGCCATAAAGTTCCAAAACTATTGAGTATTGTTCATTTCATTGCATGTTTTAAAAATATACTAGTTAATGGACCACCCTGTAGAATGTGGATTAGAAGATGCCAAACCAAGTTATATACCAATGGACCCGGAATTCGTAAAGATTAATAATGAAGAAAATCTTCTGCCAATTAATGAAAAGTATAGATCAATCGTTGGAATGCTATTACACATTTCTATAACTACTAGGCCTGACATACACGCAAAAAAATATTTTACCAAGCGCTTGGGAGGAATCACATTAAACAAGATTTTTGCGCATATTATTCGAGAACTAATAATATTTTACCAAGCGCTTGCATAATTATACCTAACTTTGCAAACGTTTCAAGAAATTTCCCATGAGCTTGCATAGTTTTACTAACTTTAAGATAAATCAAGCAAACGCTTGGTAAAATGTTATAAGTTTTTGCATAATATACGAAAAAATATTGTTTAATGTGATTCCTCCCAAGCGCTTGGCAAAATATTTTTTTGCGTGTAGCTGCTGCCGTTTCTATATTGTGTAGGAGGGTAGCAAATCCTCGAAAATGTGACTGGGAAGCCGTTAAGAAAGTTGTTCGGTATCTACAAACAACAATGAAAAGGAAACTTATTTTAAAAGCTAAATCTAATTTGAATATTAAATGTTTTACAGATTCAAATTGGGCTGGAGATTATGAAGATCGAAAGTCAACAAGTGGTTACATATTTTTATTGGGTTGTAACGTAATATCGTGGTCATCAAAGAAACAATCAACTATTGCCTTATCCTCAACAGAGGCCGAGTTTATTGCTGCATCGTATGCTGGTCAAGAATTAACATGGTTGTTACAGTTAATAAATAATATGAATTTCGCCATTACCAAACCCATACCAATGATGGAAGATAACCAAAGCTGCATAAAAATTATATCATCACCAACGTTTAGTGCAAGAACGAAACACATAGATGTTAAATTTCATCACATAAAGAACCTAAAAGAAACCGGTGTTATTGATTTAAAGTATTGTCCAATTAGCTGATTTCCTGACTAAGCCTTTACCACTGCCAACTTTCAAGAAACTAACTTCCAGTTTATTTTGTTGAGAGGGGGTGTTGGATCTCAACAAAAATACACTTGTATTAATATACACTTGTTTAAATTATTTTAATTTAGAAAAGCAAATTAGCTTTGATTTTTATTTTGTTTTGTCAATGAAAATTTTTCAATAAAATTTGAGTTCACTTTTTATACCGTTGTTGTAAACACACATTCTGGTGTTATTATTTTGTAAATTGGCTAGGGTTCCAATACATTTAATATGTGTTAAAAAATATTTTTTAATTAAAATTGTTTCTTCAATATGTAAATACAAAATATATATTTTTCCTATAAAAAAATGGAAAGTTTCTCTATAGAAAAAGTCTCGGATTCTATGTCCTTATAGAACAATCTCAGATTCTGAGACATTTTTTTCTATAGAAAAAGTATCAGATTCTGAGACATTTTTTTATTTTTTTTATATTTTTATTTATTTATTTAAGTCTTTGGAAATTACATCCTTACAGACTAGATAACAAACTTACAACTAAAACTTATAACTAAAAATTTACATATTCTAAACAGTTTTTAAAAACATAATTAGTAAAACTAAAATCAATTGAAGAATTATCATTTAAACTATTAAACAATCTTAAAGCTCTATCAATTGGCTCATATAAACCGTATTCGGTTCTATGAGCAGATATATAGAAATATAGATTTTGTCTAAGTGACCTAGTTGGAGCATGAAAATTAATAAGAGACAGCAGCATTTGACAATCTATGGATCCATTTATTAGACCATGAATAAATAATAGTGAAGAAATATTTCTACGAACTTCTAAAGTTTGTAGATCAATTAACTTACAACGAGCCAAATAACTAGGAATAGGATCAGTAAAATGAAAGTCTCAGATTCTGAGACATTTTTTCTATAGAAAATTTCTTAGATTCTGAGACATTTTTCCTATAGATAAAGTTTCAGATCCTGAGACATTTTTCCGATAGAAAAAGTCTCAGATCCTGAGACATTTTTCCTATAGAAAAAGTCTCAGATCCTGAGACAGATTCTGAGACATTTTTCCTATAGAAAAAGTTTCAGATTCTGAGACATTTTTCCTATAGAAAAAGTCTCAGATTCTGAGACATTTGTCCTATAGAAAAAGTCTCAGATTCTGAGACATTTTTCCTATACAAAAAGTCTCAGATTCTGAGACATCTTTCCTATAGAAAAAGTCTCAGATTCTGAGACATTTTTCCTATAGAAAAAGTCCCAGATTCTGAGACATTTTTCCTATAGAAAAAGTCTCAGATTCTGAGACAATTTTCCTATAGAAAAAGTCTCAGATTCTGAGACATTTTTCCTATAGAAAAAGTATCAGATTCTTAGACATTTTTCCTGAAGAAAATGTCCTAAGATTTTGTATACAAAGTTCTCAGACTGTGAAACAGTCCTCTTACTGAAAAAAAGTAGACTAAGAAATTCCTCTATAGACTGTTTCTTCCATATATTAATACGAATTTCCATGAATGCATCCATAATATCCATTTTAAGAACAGCACTGCTTCTGTACAATAATACAATGTACTGCTTCCAATTTTCAATATTACTGATCTTGATTAGGATGATGGTATATATGTGCGATTTAAAGACATCTTTAAAAAAATTAAACAAAAATCAGTGTGTCTAAAATTCAAAGCTTAAATAATAATTTACCTTTTTCAAATAATTTAAATATTTTGTTTGTTTCGATTTAATAATTATTTTTTGGTTTTTGAAAATTTTAAGATATGTAAATATTTTGGAAAATTTAAATTTTCTGTCAAATTTTAATGTGGTGATTATAAAATTATGACGTGTCCGAGGTAAATTACAAAAAATAAATGACATTTCGGTGTAACACCCAAAACAGTATGCTATACATTTTTTCTTAACTGACAAATATTACAATGGGTGTTTTGTGAGTAATCAAATTGTTGAATTCTTCTATCGTATTTTTTGCGCAAATAATGCAAATTTATGAATACAAAATGACTTTGAACGTTATTTCAGAAAAGGAAATTTATTTGTAACGGCGTTTTGATGCGTATTAATACTCATTTAACCCTTCGTTACATGGAATTTGTTGTAGATTTTGGTTTTGATATCAATTTGAGATTTCTGTTTCAGTTTAGGTACTGCTTGGAATGTTGAAAATGGGCTAAGCTCGCCGGATAGGGAGGGTTCTTTTACCGCACTGAAACTTTTCTTTCTACGACAGAATAAAAAAATCTTCATTCCAAGACTTCTCTTACAATAAAAAAATCACTAAAATCTAATTGGATTTATTACATTAAACAAAAAAACAAATAAAGTTTACTGCCAAAATTATAGTTTTGTATGGCGATAGATGTTATAACGCTAGGGTCACATTATAAAAGTCCCACCCAACAACACATAAATGACATCGTGTCCTATAAAAATTTGTTTTTGCCACTTCCCTGTTTTTAAAAATCGAAGTTTAAAAGTTTTACATTACCTGTTTTATCCCGAAATCTAACATTCCCAATTTAAAAATCTTACTCTTCCATTTTAATTTTTACAAAAAAAATCATTTATTTAACAAAAGGAAAGAATAGCTTAATACGAAAATATTCATAAAATCTATCATTCGACGTTTTAATACGCTTAGGACGTAAACGATCGTGTACTGGGTACACAAAATTCAATCTGCTCGTTATAAATTATTACTTAAATTTTAGTATATAACCTATTTTATTATGATGATAGTTTGTTAGTATGAAACATGTTTTAATGACTTACAGTTTAAAATCCCATTCATTGGGATGACGATGATCTATATTAAATGAAAGCGACATCAAATGACGAGAATTATGGTTAAATAAAACGTTGATTAATAAACAGTGATCCTTTTACTTGTTTCGAAACTGCTGATGAATTGAGCTCAATGCAACTGCTTCTTCTGTAAATTTAGAAAATTCTATTAGAATTGGAAAATAAAAAAAACACAACAAATCGTCACTTGAAATAATTTTAGATATAATCTAAAAGGAAATCACATAAACTCCTTATATTGCGGATTCATCAAAATTCAATGTGTATAAAAAAAAATAAATACAATTAAAATCCTTGCAATATAAAGAATCTATATATATAATTTCCCTATTTGTGTGTTCCTCTTTTTTTGTCTATCCAGAGCTTTTTGAAGCCCACTTATGAGCTACAAAGCTGAAAATTGGCAGACATATAGCTAAACACTTGGGGCAGATCCTAACGTAGCCGGATTTTCGATTTTTTGCCTGTGGGCGGAGAAATAAGCGGAATAGTGGGCGTGGCAAAATTCAATTTTTTGACGTTTTTGCTTAATTTAAAGCCCCCAAATGACTTAGGAAGCTAAAAATTTCCTAGAATATAGTTCTAACGATGCCGCATATCCCCAAGTAGTCGGATTTAAAATTTTCTCAATGTGGGCGGAGAATTGGGGGAAAAGTGTAGTGGCAAAATTTAGATTTTTTTAACATTTTTACTTCTTTTGAAGCCCCCAAATGACTTAGGAAGCTGAAAATTTTCTAGAATATAGTCCTAACGATGGCGCATATCCCCAAGTAGTCGGATTTAAAATTTTCGCAATGTGGGCGGAGAATTGAGGGAAAAGTGGCGTGGCAAAATTGGGATTTTTTTTAAATTTTTACTTCTTTTGAAGCCCCCAAATGACTTACGAAGCGGAAAATTGCTTAGCATTTAGTTCTAACAATGAAGTATATCCTGAAGTAATCGGATTTAAATTTTTTAGACTGTGGAAGGAGAATTAAGAGAAAAATGGGGCGTGGCAAAATTGTGTATTTTAATATTTAATTTGAAGACCCCAATTACCTATGAAGATGAAAATTGGCATTTTTGCTTATTTTAAAGTCCTCTTATGACTTAGGAAGCTGAAAATTTCCTAGCATATAGTTCTTTCGATGAAGCATATCCTGAAGTAGTCGAATTTAAAATTTTTGGACTGTGGGCGAAGAATTGAAAGGAAAATGGGGAGTGACAAAATTGGGATTTTTAACATTTTAACTTCTTTTGAAGCCCCCAAAGGAAGCGGGAAAATGCACAGAATTGGCATGTATATAGAAGGTTTCATGTGGAAGATCAACACGAGCCTGGATTTTTGATATCCAGTGTATGGGTGGAGAATAAGAAAGGCAAAGGGCGTGGTAAATTTATTTCCATCTATTTTCTGAATATGTATTTTATTTTTTTTTTGGGTTTCTCTTATTTTTTGTGTATCTAGCGCCTTTTGAATCTCATTGATGGACGTAAAAGCTTAAAATTGGCATGTATATAGTAAAACACCAGGGACAGATTCTTACGAAGCCGGATTTTTTGCCTGTGGGCGGCGAATTACGAGAAAAAGGGGACTTGGCAAAAATATTTTTTTTTGCATTTTAGAGTATTTTTAAGCTCCGCCCCGATGAATACGGAAGCTGAATATCCCTAACATGTAGGCCTAATTATGAAGGTTATTCTAAAGTAGTTCGATTTAACATTTTTGGAATGTAGACGGAGAGTTATTTTTTTTTTTTTTGACTAACTTTAAAGCCCTAATGACCTACGCAGCCGAAAATTGGCAAGCATATTGTACTGACACTGGAGCATATCCTTAAGTAGTCAGACTAAAAATTGTTGGACTGTGGACGGAGAATTGAGAGGGAAAAGTGGCGTGTATAAGAGTATAGTACTAACTATGGAGCTTATCCTAAAGTAGTCCGATTTAAAAATTTTGGAATACACAGAAAAACAGTTTAATTGTGCCAGCCGAATTAAGAGCCAACTGCATGGTTTAATTACAACATCTGAAATTTTCGGTTGCGATTACCGAAATTTATTTGGACCAACAGCAGTTAAATTTTCAAAACAAATTTTGGTTATCGCAACCGAAAATTTCGGTTGTTGTTATTAAACTATGCAGTTGGCTCTAAATTCGGCTGGCACAACTAAACTGTTCTCTCTGTGTAGGGACGGAGAATTAAGAGAAGAAATCTGCGTGGAAAAATTTTGTTTTTACATCTTACCTAATTTTGAAGACACCTTATGACCTTGAAAGATAAAAATTGGGATGCAAATGGTACGGACTATGGCAAAGATCAACTCTGACCTGGATAGTGAAAGAGCGGAAATACAAAAAAAATCCGTTATGAATTTTGTTCAGTTTGTATATACTTATAATCTGTAACGTAGCCGGATTTTCGGCCTTTAAGTCAGGGGGAGTTGCGAAAGACGGCGAAATTTAGTTTTTGAACATTTAAACTATTTCTGAAACCCCCTAATGACTAAGGAAGCTGAAAATTTTAAAGCATAAAGTATTGACAATGGATCATATCATTATGAAGTCAGATTTAATATTTAAACTGTGTACGGAGAATTATAAGGAAAAATTTAAGTGGAAAAATTGTGTTTTTTAACATTTTAGCTAATTTTACAACCCTTCATGATAAAAAGAAAGTAAAAAATTGCCATGTATATAGGAGTGACCATGGGACAGATTCCCACGATGGATTTTTGATATCCGGTTTATGGACGAAGAGACGAAATGGGCGAGCTAAATTTAGTTCTAAAATTTTATCAATAAAACCTTTTATACTCATTAAATTTTTTCCAGTTTGGGAAATATATTGATGTAACTCAATCTAGCAATATTAAATTTTTAAAGCACAAACATAATTTGTTATAAAGTTTGGTAATATATTAGAACTATTGAGAAAAGTGATTTGGTGTTCCGCCTTGCAGGTACAGGCTATTCGACTTAGGAAGCTGAAAATTTCACAGAATATAGTCCTAATATCCCCAAATAGTCGTATTTAAAATTTTCGCAATAAGGGCGAAGAATTGAGGGGAAAAGTGGCGTGGCAAAATTGGGATTTTTTTTACATTTTTACTTCTTTTGAAGCCTCCAAATGACTTAGGAAGCGGAAAATTGCATAGCATATAGTTCTAACAACGAAGCATATCCTGAAGTAATCGGATTTAGAGAAAAAGGAGAAAAAGAGAAAAAGGGGCGTGGCAAAATTGTGTTTTTTAATATTTTAACTAATTGGAAGACCCCCAAAGATCTATGAAGATGAAAATTCACATTTTCGCTTATTTTAAAGCCCTCTAATGACTTAGGAAGCTGAAATTTCCTAGCATATAGTCCTATCGATGAAGCATATCCTAAAGTAGTCGAATTTTAAATTTTTGGACTGTGGGCCGAGAATTGAAAGGAAAATGAGGAGTGACAAAATTGGGATTTTTAATATTTTAACTTCTTTTGAAGCCCCCAAAGGAAGCGGAAAATGCATAGCGTATAGTCCTAACGATGTAGTTATCCTGAAGTAATCAGATTTAAAATTTCCCTATTGCGGACGGAGAATTAAAAGATAAAAGATTGTGGAAAAATTGGGTTTTTTAATATTTTAACTAATTTGAAGACCCCCAATGACTTAGGAAGAAGCAAATTGGCATGTATATAGTAGGTTTCATACGGAAGACCAACACGAACCTGGATTTCTGATATCCAGTGTATGTGTGGAGAATAAGAAAGGCAAATGGGCGTGGTAAATTTATTTCCATCTATTTTCTGTATGTATATATATTTTTTTTTTTGTGTGTTTCTCTTATTTTTTGTGCGCCTTTTGAATCCCATTGATGGACTTAAAAGCTTAAATTTGGCATGTATAAAGTAAAACACCAGAGACAGATTCTTACGAAGCCGGAATTTTTGCCTGTGGGCGCTGAATTACGGCAAAAAAGGGGACTTGGCAAAATTATTATTTTTAAACATTTTAGAGTATTTTTAAGCTCCGCCCCAATAAATTAAGCTGAAAATACCTAACATGTAGTCCTAATTATGAAGCATATTCTAAAGTAGTCCGATTGACCTTGAAAGATGAAAATTGGGATGCATATGGTACGGACTATGGCATGAATTTTGTTCAGTTTATATAATCTGTAACGTAGCCAGATTTTCGGCCTTTAAGACAGGGGGAGTGGCGGAAGACGGTGATATTTAGTTTTTAAACATTTAAACTATTTCTGAAACCCCTAATGACTAAGGAAGCTGAAAATTGTAAAGCATAAAGTATTGACAATGGATCATATCCTTATGAAGCCAGATTTAATATTTAAACTGTTTGCGGAGAATTATAAGGAAACATTTAAGTGAAAAAATTGTGTTTTTTAACATTTTATCTAATTTTAAAACCCTTCATGACTACGAAAGATAAAAATTGCCATGTATATAGGATTGACCATGGGACAGATCTAACGATTAAGGGCGGAGAGACGAAATGGGCGTGCTAAATTTAGTTCTAAATTTTATCAATAAAACCCTTTATACTCATTAATTTTTTTTCAGTTTGGGAAATATATTGATGTAACTCAATCTAGCAATATTAAATTTTTGAAGCACAAACATAATTTTTTATAAAGTTTGGTAAAAAAATAGAATTATTGAGAAAAGTGAATTGGTGTTCCGCCTGGCAGGGACAGGCTATTCGACTAGTTTACAAAATAAATTCAAACATGCAAAAACTTATAAAAAAAATAATAACAATTTAAAATTTTTGTCTTATTAAAAAAATAGTATATCTCATGATATAAATACGTTAAAACTTCATTATTAACAAAAATTCAAAATTATCATTAAAGCTGAACACTTCCTTCATCACTTTGTATATATGTTACAATTTAAAAACTTCAATATTAACACTAAATTTCACTATAGGTATTGAAGTTTTTAAATTTTAACTTAAAGAAAATTTTACAATCTATATATGTATATAAAAGAGTGTGGTGACTGACTGACTGGCTGATTGGCAATAATCATCGCCCAGCCCAAACCGCTGAAGCTAGAGACTTGAAATTTGGAATGTAGGTTCGGCTCCCAACAAAACCACCCACTAAGAAGGGATTTTTGGAAATTCCGATTTTAAGGGGGGCAAAAGGGGGAAAATAGGGCCCTTTGGAGGATTTTGTATCTTTTGAACTAATAGTCCTAGAAACTTCAAATTTGAACTCTAGGATCCTCTCGCGGAAAAAAAATTTCGAAAAAAACATTTTTGGAAAATTCCGCCTCCAAGGGGGGAAAAAGGGGAAAATAGGGCAAATTGGTACATTTTTTATATTCTAAACAAATGGTCCCAGAAACTTGAAATTTGAAGTCTAGGACCCTCTCGCGGAAATAACATTTTGGAAAAAGTAATATTTTGAAAATTCCGTTTCTAAGGGAGGGGGAGGGGGAAAATAGGGTAAGTTGGTACATTTTGTATTTTCTGAACTAATGGTCCTACAATCTTGAAATTTTGAATGTAGGATACTCTTGCGGAAATAACATTTTGAAAAAAAATACTTTTTTGAAAATTCCGGTTTAAAGGGGGACAAAAAGGGGGAAAATAGGGCAATTTGGTGAATTTTGAACTAATGGCCCTAGAAACTAGAAATTTGGACTATAGTATCCTCTCGGGGAAAAAACATTTTTTTACTAAAATTTTTTCACTCAAAATTTTTTTTCACTCAAAATTTTTTTTCACTAAATTTTTTTTTTTACAAATTTTTTTTTTACAAAATTTTTTTTCACTCAAAATTTTTTTTTCACTCAAAATTTTTTTTCACTCAAAATTTTTTTTCACTCAAAATTTTTTTTCACTCAAATTTTTTTTTTACAATTTTTTTTTTCACTCAAAATTTTTTTCACTCAATTTTATTTTACTAAAATTTTTTTTCACTCAAATTTTTTTTCACTCAAAATTTTTTTCACTCAAAAAATTTTTTTTTACTCAAATTTTTTTTTCACTCAATTTTTTTTTACTAAAATTTTTTTTCACTAAATTGTATTTTATTCTTCAGTTTTTTTACTCAATTTTTTTTACTTAAATTTTTTACGTAGAAGGTGTTTTCTCTTAATTTTTTTTTACTCAAAATTTTGTTCGCTTAATTTTTTGACTCAAATTTTTTACTCAATTTTTTTTTCTCATTTATTTTTTTATTTTTGGGAATTTATTGATTTAATCACTAAAATTTAGGGGAAAATAGGACAATTTTGAACATTTCGATCTTCTGAACTAATGGCCCCAGTAACCTAAAATTTGGACTATAGGATCCTCTCGCGGAAATAATACTCTAAAGAAAGTATTTAAAAACAAGTAAAAAAGTTAAATTCGGCCTTGCCGAATGTAGTGATACCCTCCACAATTTCAAAAAGATTATTACAAAGAACTTTATTTAAAAGGAAATTACTGTTGAAAAAAAAAATTTTTTGAAAAAAAATTTCCGCGAAAAAAAATTTTGGTAAAAAAAAATCCGCGATTTTTTTTTTTTTTTTCAAGAAATATGTTCGTACTTGTTTAAATACCATTTGGTGTTCAATTATGTTCACATATGTCAACCAGAAGCCGAATTAAACCATTTTGTATTTTTAGGTTATGTTGAATGTACTGAAATTTTTGAGGTGTGCGTACATTTTCGTTCATAACTTTTGAACCGCTGAAACGATATCGCTCAAATGCAATACCAAACTTCTCGGGAGAACTTCCAATAAATATGTTAAGTTTCAGTCATCTCTGTGCAATATTTTGTCCGCGACAGCATTTTCCACAGACAGACAGACGGACAGACGGACAGACGGACAGACGGACATCGCTAGAATGTCTTAAAATCGATCGGGCATCATGAATATATATACTTTATGGGGTCCCAGATCGATATTTCGATGAGTTACAAACGGAATGACAAACTTATATATACCCTCTATCACTAAGTGGAGGGTATAAAAAAATTAGAAGGGGAAATGGGGGAATGAGCGCAATTTGGTACATGTTCTATCTTTTGACCTACTGGTCCTAGAAACTTAAAGTTTGGACTGTAAGATCCTCTAACGGAAAAAACATTTTGAAACAAAGTTTTTTTTTAACTTCTAATTCTAGGGGGTTGAAAGGGGGAAAGTAGGATAATTTGGTACATTTTGTATCTTCTGAACTAATGGTCCAAGAAACTTAAAAATTTGGACTATATGATCCTCTCGCGGAAATTATGTTCTGTAGAAAGTATTTTTTGAAAATTTTTTATTCAAATTTGGGGGGAAATAGGACGATTTTGAACATTTTCAATATTGTGAACTAAAGGTTCCAAAAACCTGAAATTTGGACTATAGGATCCTCTCGCGGAAATAATATTTTGTGGAAAGTACTTTTTTAAAAAGGCACTTTTAAGATGGGGAAAAGGGGGAAAATTGGACAATTTGGTACATATTTTTTTTTCTGACCTAATGGTCCTAGAAATTTAAAGTTTGGACTATGTATAAGATCCTCTCGCGGAAAAAACATTCCAAAACAAAGTTTTTTTTTTCAATTCCGCTTCTAGGGTGGAAAAGTGGGATAATAGGACAATTTGGTACACTTTGTATGTTCTGAACTAATTTTCCCAGAAACTTAAAAATTTTGACTATGGGATCCTTCGCGGAAATAACATTGTGACGAATGTTATATTTTGAAAATTTGGTTTCTAAGGGGGGAAAAGGGGGAAAGTAGGGTAATTTTGTGTCTGCTGAACTAATGGTCGTAGATCCTTGAAATTTGGACTCTACGATCCTCTCGCGGAAATAACTTTCTAAAAAAAGCACTTTTTGAAAATTCCGGTTTGTATTTGCTCAACAAATAGGACTACACGATCCTCTAGCGCGGACTGCACGATCCTCTCGCGGAAATAACATTCTGAAAAAAGTACTTTTTGAAAATTCCGCTTTAAAGGGGGAAAAGGGGAAGGTAGGGCAATTTTGTATCTGCTAAAAATATGGTCCTAGATACTTGAAATTTGCAGTGAACGATGCTTTCGCGGAAATAACATTCTAAAGGAAGTACTTTTTCGAAATTCTGGGGGAAAATGGGAAAAGTAGGGCAATTTTGAATCTGCTGAACTAATGGTCCTTAATACTTGAAATTTAAACATTATGAAAGAAGAACTTTTTCAAAAATTCCGCTTCTCCGGGGAAAAAGGCGAAAAGTATGGCAATTTTGTATCTGCTGAACTAATGGTCCTATATACTTGAAATTTGAACTGTACAATCCTCTCGCGGAAACAATATTTTAAAGGCAGTACTTTTTGAAAATTCCGGGAAAAAGGGGGTGAGTAGGGTAATTTTGAATCTACTGAACACATGGTCCTAGATACTTGAAATTTCAACTGAAAGATCCTCTCGCGGAAATAACATTGTTAAAGAAAAACTTTTTTAAAAATTACACTTCTACGGGGAAAAAGGGGGAAGTAGGGCAATTTTGTATCTGCTGAACTAATGGTCCTAGAAACTTAAAATTTGAAATGTACAATCCTATCCCGAAAATAACATTCTAAAAGAAGTACTTTTTTGAAAATTCGTTTTTAATAGGAGAAAAATGGGGAAAGAAGGGCAGTTTCGTATCTGATAAACGAATGGTCCCAGAAACTTCAAATTTTAACTCTATGATCCTTTCGCGGAAAAACCTATTGTAAAAAGTAATATTTTAAAAAATCCTATTATAAGGGTGGGGGTGGAAGGTAGAAGGGGTTTAATAGGGCAATTTTGTATCTTCTGATCAAAAAATATACTTTTTTGAGAATTTTGGTTTTAAGGAGGCCCAAAAGGGGGAAAATAGGGCAATTTGCTAAACTTTAAACTAATGGTCTTAGAAACATGACATTTGGAATATGGGATCATATCACGGCAATAACATTCTAAAAGATATAGTTTTTTGGACAATTTCGCTTTTAAAGCTAAGTACTCTGTTTTTTGCGGTGAAAATTTCACTTAAACTTTAAACGCCTCAAATCCCAATAAAAAATTAAAAAATCAACAACTTTTGACAATTATAAGAAAGAAACGATCATAACAAAACTGAAATGTCACTTTTTCACGGCAATTTAAATTGTCTTGTATAATAAAAATGCGTGAAAACTTTTTTAACAATTTCCCTATAATTCCTCGCGTTGCCAAAATTTATTTTTTTTATATGGAGTTTGACAGATTTTTTCCCGTGAAATTGAACAGAGTACTATGCCTAAGCGGGAGAAAGGGGGAAATTAGTGCAATTTTGTATATGCTAAAGTAATGGTCCTAGATACTTGAAATTGGACAGTACGATCCTCCCTAGGAATACTTTTTTAAAAATTCCTCTTTTAAGGGGGAAAAGAGGGGAAAATAGAGCTATTTTGAATCTGCTGAACTAATGGTCCTAGATACTTGAAAATTGGACTGTACGATCCCGGAAATAACATTTAGAAAGAAATACTTTTTTAAAAATTCTTCTTTTAAGGGGGAAAAAGGGGAAAGTAGGCCAATTTTGTATCCGCTGAACAAATAGTCCTAGATACGTGAAAATTGGACTGCACGATCCTCTCGCGGAATTAAAATTCGAATGGAGGACTTTTTGGAAAATTCCGCCTCTAGAGGGAAAAGGGGGAAAGTAGGCAATTTTGTATCTGCTGACTAATAGTCCGGGAGACTTGAAATTTGGACTGTACGATCTTTTCGCGAAAATAACATTCTGAACGAAGTACTTTTTTAAATATTCCGATTTTGAGTGGGAAAAAGGGGAAACGTAGGGCAATTTTGTATCTGCTGAAATAATGGTCCTATATACTTGAAATTTGGACTGTACGATCCTCTCGCGGAAATAACATTCTCAAGGATGTACTCTTTTGAAAACTCTACTTTTAAGGGGGGAAAAGGGGAAGGTAGGGCAATTTTGTATCTGCTGAACTAATGGTCCTCGATACTTGAAATTTAACTGTACGATCCTCTCGCGGATATAACATTCTAAAAGAAGTACTTTTTTTTTAAATTCTGCTTCTACGGGGGAAAAAGGGAGAAAGTAGGGCAATTTTGAAACTGCTGAACTAATAGTCCTATATACTTGAAGTTTGGACTGTACGATCCTCTCGCTGAAAGAACATTCTAGAAGAAATACATTTTTGAAAATTCTCCTTCTAAAGGGGGAAAAGGAGGAAAGTAGGGCAATTCTGTATCTGCTTAACTAATGATCCTAGATACTTGAAATTTGAACTGTACGATCCTCTTAAGGAAATAACATTCTAAAATAAGTACTTTTTGTGGAAAGTTCCGCTTCTAAAGAAAAGGCGGAAAGTAGGGCAATTTCGTATCTGCTCAACTAATGGTCCTAGATACTTGAAATTTAGACTGCACGATCCTCCCTCTTGGAATTGACATTCTGAAAGAAGTACTTCTTTTGAAAATTCCGATTTCAAGGGGGAAAACGGGGAAGGCAGGGCAATTTTGTATCTGCTGAACTAATGGTTCTAGATACCTGATATTTGGCTGAACGATCCTCTCGAGGAAATAACATTCTTAAGAAAGTACTTTTCAAAATTATGGTGGAAAAAGGGGGAAAGAAGGGCAATTTTGGATCTGCTGAACTAATGGTCTTAGATTCTTGAAATTTGAACTGAACGATCCTTTCGCGAAAATAACTTAAAGAACTTTTTTAAAAATTTCACTTCTCAGGGGAGTAAAGGGGAAAGTAGGGCCCTTTGGGGGATTTTGTATCTTTTGAACTAATAGTTTTAGAAACTTGAAATTTGGACTCTATGATCCTCTCGCAAAAAAAACTAAAAAAATATTTTTTGGAAAATTCCGCCTCCAAGGTGGGGAAAATAGAGCAGATTGGTACATTTTTTATCTTCTGGACAAATGGTCCCAGAAACTTGAAATTTGGACTATAGGATCCTCTCGCGGAATTAACATGCGGAAAACAAAATTTTTTGAAAATTCCGCCTCCAAGGGTGGGAAATAAGGAAAATAGGGAAAATCGGTAAATTTTTTATCTTCTGAACAAATGGTCCCAGAAACGTGAAGTTTGGTCTTTAGGATCTTCTCCCTGAAACAACATTCCGAAAAAATACTGCTTGAAAAATTCCTCCTCCACGGTGGGAAAGGGGGGCAAATAGGGAAAATCGGTACATTATTTATCTTTTAAACAAATGGTTCCAGAAACTTGAAATTTGAACTCTAATATCATCTCGCAAAAAAAACATCTTGAAAAAAGTAGAAGGGGGAAAATAGGGCTATTTTGTATCTTCTGAACTAAAACTTTAAGTTTTGATCTTCTCGCGGAAATAATTTTTTGAAAAATACACTTTTTGAAAATTTTGGTTTTAAGGAGGGCCAAGAGGGGGAAAATAGGGCAATTTGTAAATTTTAAACTAATGGTCTTAAAAGCATGACAGTTGCAATATAGGATCATCTCGCGGAAATAACATATTGAAAGAAGTAGTTTTTGAAAATTACTTTTTAAAGGGGGAAAGAAGGGCAATTTTGTATCTGCTGAACTAATGGTCCTAGATATTAAAGTTTGTACAGTACGATCCTCTCGAGGAAATAAAATTCTGGAAGAAGTACTTTTTGTAAAAATCTGCTTCTATGGGGGAAAAAGAGGGAAAGCAGGCCAAATTTGAGATGTGAATCTTCTTGCGGAAACAACATTCTAATGGAAGTACATTTTTGAAAATTTCGCTTCTACGGGGAAAAGGGGGAAATTTTGTCAATTTTGTATCTGCTGAACTAACGGTCCTAGATACTTGAAATTTGGAGTGTACGATCCTCTCGCGGAAAAAACATTCTGAAAGAAGTACTTTTTTGAGAATTTTGTTTTATGGGTGGAAAAGGGGGAAAGTAGGGCAATTTTGTATCTGCTGAACTAATGGTCCTAGATACTTGAATTCTTAACTGTTTTGTATCTGCTGAACTAATGGTCCTAGATACTTGAAGTTTTGACTCTACGATTCTCTCGCGGAAATAACATTCTGGAAGAAGCACTTTTTTAGAAATTCTGCTTCTAAGGGCGAAAATGGGGAAAGTAGGGATATTTTGTATCTGCTGAATTAATGGTCCTAGATTCTTGAAATTTGGACTGTACGATCCTTTCCCGGAAATAACATTCTAAAATAAGTACTTCTATGAAAATTCTGCTTCTAATGGGGAAAAAGGGAGAAAGTAGATATACTTAAAATTGGTACTTTACGACCCACTCGCGGAAATTACATTCTGGGAAATTTTCGCTTCAATTTGGTTCATATTGTTCCTTATGCCCTAATGTTCCTTGAAACTTAAAGTTTGAACTATGAGATCGTTTCGCCAAAATAAAATTTTTTGCTACTTTAAATCTACTCAAAATATAATATTTTAAAGGTCGAAACTAACAATTTTTATGATTAATTAAAAATTAATAAGAATTTGAAGTAATAAAGTTGTTTTTTTAGTTTACAGCTAACCGGTAACGAAGTACCGGGCGAGTTAGCTAGTTAATTATAAAACAAATAGATTTATACCATAGTTAATACGGTTCACTTAATAATTAATTTATTGTTTTTTTTTTTTTTTTTGTTGACATAGCGGAGAGTTTTAAAATCAAATCAAAAAAGAGATATTATTGATGACGTCACAGCAATGCCAATATTAAAATTTCCAGCAACTCCAGTTGACAACCGTTCTAACGTACATGTAACATTTAATCGTTTGTGTGTAACATTTTTAATCTGTTACTGACGTCACTAAATAAATCTCATTAGTTTACTTACAACTTTATAATTTTAAGTAAGGCATTAGGGTAGTTCAAAACGACAGTGGTTTAAAATGATGTAATCATTTGTGTTTAAATGATTGATTTCTTGACAGTTTTCTTTCGAATCGATTATATGTTGTATTATAAATCAAACAGAAGTCACTATAGATGTTGATTGTAGAATGTTTGACTGTCTGATAAAACTGCCCAATTAATGTTTTCACTTGTTAAGATGTATGATTATATGCAATTAAACTGAATTCTCCGGGTAAAATTTCAAATTGTGTTTTCCGATGTTTAAGTATAAATAGAGTACAATTAGGATCAAACAAACTGTTAGCCTTGTGTAATTCTGTTATGTCGCTTTTAATATATTGGGTATAAGGAAATTTGACAAGTTTGAGACTAGATCACATAGAATTTTTTATAACTCTTGGATAACACTTTCTAAATAACTTATCAGAACCCATTGATATTTTACGATGAAAGTTTTTGTGGATGAACTGATGAATAGAAGCGGTAAAGATGGTTTGGAATTATTTGATGAAATTGTGTAGTATGGTTGAGGCTTCGGATTTTCTTAAGGGGAATGAATTATCGTGCGTGGCAAGTCTGACGATATTCTATCCCAGAAGGTGATTACTCTGGGAGTACAGAGGTTCCTATTTCAGAATAAAGGACGATTTCAATTTCTATTGGAATAAATGTTAAAATTTCACCATTTATTCTTACCACTTACGAAATCCAATTCGAAACACAACGTGACTAGATATCAGTTTTACGTAAATATATTTATTTTTGAATAAAACTTGATTTAAAAAACCGAATCACAAAAAAACTTTCTTTAGAAAATTTTACGATGCTTTTAGGTTAAAAAATATAAAATGTTTGCGACTGTTGCACTTAACTTGTGGAGTTGAATGTAATGAAAGAAATATTTTTGCCGGAAATGTTTGCCAAGATCTCTTGACATTTCAAAGATCTTAACACTCTCTCCTAATTATTGTTCAGCGGCATAAATTTAAGTATGTTTCGTATATATCCATACAAAACCATTTATTTTCAGTATTAAAACTTGATTAACAGTGTAATTAAGCTGTTTGTAAAACATTTCTACCATAAAACATTTCTACCTCTTTAAAAAATGCAGACTTTTAAATAAATAAAATGTAAAGCAAAACTATCATGATACATATTAAATCTGTAACACATTGCATATATGCAATGTTGACTTCGCGCGTATCTAGCAACTCCGATATTCCCCAGTTACTGTTATTTTATTTTCGTTGATCACTTTTATGCAAAAACAATCAATTTTTTCGAAAATTTGCGTAGTTTGTAAAACATTTGTGTAAACAAGAATAAAACCCAAAAAATGTTGTCTATAAGGAAATTCAGTCATGTAATGAAAAGTTAAGTAAATTTGTGAAGTGAACACTAAACTTCTTATCGCATCCTGTATGTAAAATTTACCAATACAAGTAAAACAAAATGTGATAATGTTAGGCCTTTTTTTTGGCAAACTTAGATTGTTAACATGCATCAAAACGAAAAAAACGAAACGTTAACTTCCATAAATTTCTCAATTTAATTTAGCGTCGTTTGGAATACTTTTGTAAAATATTACACATTTTCGATGAAATATTGATAAAATAGGTTTATTTAAGGCAATTTAGCTTGAAAGCAAGACAAAAACATTTATGTTTTTTATTAATACCAAAGAGAGCCATTAACAATAAGAGAATCATTCACAATGTATGCAAGTTAATTTTTAACTTCTAGAATTTTGAGTGTTAACACTAATGTGAACTTTGTATGGTAGAACACTGATAATTATGCCAACAAAAAACGCCTATTAGTGACAGAATGATTCAAGTAAACCTAAAAAAAGAGTTTCGCTACTGTATATACTGTAACGTCGGTTTCAAAAATTTGTGTCAGTTGACACGAAAACACCCATACACACAAAAAAATTCGTGTGTAATATTTAGCAAGTATACTTGGCAATTTTTTTTATATGAAGATGACAGCTGTTGACCAATCCTTACATAATTTGACCCAGTACTTGGCAGCAAAAAATGAACATCATGTGGCCAAGTACAACTTGGGAAAAATTAGTAAGGTAAAAATGGAAAAATAATTCAAGATATAGGGAAACTATTAGAATTTTTTTTTCACAACGACGAGTACCAACATGTCGATGAAAAAAACAATATGTCGGTGCAATTGTAAAAAAATTTATTTGTGTACAAAAAAAAAAATAGTTGGTAAATAAAAAATAAAGAGGTAAGTAATAAAATTTAGTGTTTTTAATAAATCATAAAGATACAATATTGTTTTTTTTAGTTACAACTAAATGCCGTTCTGTTTGCTGTGGAAAAAAAAGAAGCCGCCTTCGAGTACCTAAAAGATGTTTCAATAATATCAGCAAAGGTACTTATTATTGAATTTAAACTTTTATATAATTTTTTAATGAATTTATTTTAGTAAGTTTTTATATTGTTTTAAACAAAAATAATTTATTAATTATCCCTATTAATATTATAAATCTGATTGTTGGTTTGTCTGTCTTTCTGTCTGTCTGTCTGTCTGTTCCGCAATAAGTACAGAACGGCTTAACCGATTTTCATGAAATTTTCACCACAGATAGTACTAACCGAGGCGGGAACTATAGGCCATAAGCGACCGCGATCGGACAAAGGGGCGTAAAATGCCACGCCCCTTTGTACCATGCTGAAGCTATATCTGTCTGTATAAGTAAATAACGGCTTAACCCATTTTCATGAAATTTTCACCACAGATAGTACTTACTGAGACGGGAACTATAGGCCATAAGAGACCGCGATCGGACAAAGGGGCGTAAAATGCCACGCCCCTTTGTACCATGCTGAAGCTATATCTGCCTGTTCCGCAATAAGTTAAGAACGGCTTAACCCATTTTCATGAAACTTTCACCACATATAGTACTAACTGAGGCGGGAACTATAGGCCATAAGAGACCGCGAGCGGACAAATGGGCGTAAAATGACACACCCCTTTGTACCATGCTAAAGCTATATCTGACTGTCCGACAATAACGGAAAAACGGCTGAACCGATTTTCATGAAATTTTCACGACAGATAGTACAAACTGAGGCGAGAACTATAGGCCAGAAAAATCCCCGATTCAAAAAATGGGCGTATAATGCCACGCCCCTTTGTACTATACAGAAACTATGTCCGCCTGTTCCGCAATCACTGAAAAGTGATTTAACCGATTTCACTGAAATTTTTACCACAGATAGTACTAATAGAGGCAAAAACTATGAGCCACAATAGAGGGCGATCGAAAAAAGGGGCGTAAAATGCCACGCCCCTTTGTATTACATTGAAAGTTATTTCTTCCTGTTTCGCAATCATGCATAAACGGCTGAACCGATTTTATTGAAGTTTTTACCAAAGATTGTACTAACCGAGCCGGAAACTATAAATTATAATAGAAATAATGTCACGCCCCTTTTTACTATACTGAAAGTTTTTTCTGTATGTTCCGTAATCATGCTTAAACGACCATACTGATTTGAAAAAAAAATAAAATAGCACGCCCCTTTTTATTTAATTGAACGCTATTTTTGTCTGTTCCGTAATCTAGCATAAACTGCTAAACCGATTAGAATTACATTTTTACCACAGATAGTAAGTACTTGCCGATTCGGGAACTATAGATTGAAATAGAGCGCGTTTGGACAAAGGGTCGTAAATTGACACGCGCCTTTGTTCTATACTGTAAGTGTTTCTGCCTGTTCCTTAATAACGCTTAAACGACTAAACCGATTTTAACAAAAAATTTTCCATAGATAGTACTAACAGAGGTGGGCACTTTAGTATGTATCAACTGCCACGCCTTTTGCAATGTACTGAAAGTTCATTCTGCCTTTCCATTATCACGTTTAAACGGTTATTGTAATTTTCACGACAGTTAGTTAGTACTTATTGAGGCGGAAACTATAGACACGACCAGACAAAGGCGTGAATTGCAATACATTGAAATTTATTTCTGCCCGATCCGTACACACGCGTTGACGGTGAAACCAATTTTAATTAAATTTTCACCACAGATGGTATTTTCTGTGGCGATCTGTGTATTAAATAAAAAAAATATTTTTTCCTGTTGAACGATATGCCATATTAGCACGCGATTAGACAAATGGGAGTAAAATGCCAAGT
Organism: Pegoplata infirma; assembly: GCA_963921195.1. Lineage (NCBI taxonomy): Eukaryota > Metazoa > Arthropoda > Insecta > Diptera > Anthomyiidae > Pegoplata > Pegoplata infirma. The sequence continues at coordinate 159,900,525 of OY992539.1, forward strand.
CAATTTGTAATATACAGAACGCTATTTCTGGCTTATTTGCTATCATGCAAAAACGGCTTAACCAACTCCTTTAAACACTGCTGTTAGAACTAACTGAACGCGACCTATTTGCTATATCAGAACCTGAAAACAGCTGAGCCGATTTCAATGAAATTTCCAACACAAATAGTGATATAGCCAATATTAAACAGCGAATGATAAAAAGGGATATAATGGCACGCCCCTTTGTACTTTAGTGAGAGTTATGTCTGCTGAGGAAATTTAATTGCAATTTTCTTCACGTGCTAACCAATAGGGGAACTATAGGTCACATGAGACCAAAATTGAACTAAATGCGTTAAATGCCACACCCATTTGAACTACAGTGAAAGTTTTGTCATTATGATGTTTTCACTACATAAAGTGCTAACCGCGGAGGGAACTATAGGTTCCTTTTAAAAGCCATTAAAGAAATACATTAATATTAGGTTTGTTCCCAGGAGGAACAAGTACACGCCATGTTCCCGACGCTAAGCAAAATCGAAAAAAATCGACCAAACCTCATGAATAGGTTTATATTCACCAGTGAAAAGCCACGAAGAAGTAAATAAATTGACTAATAAAAAATTCATATATTACATAATATTTTTTTTAACCCGGGCAACGCCGGGTGCAAAACAGCTAGTATTTTTAATAATTACTAAAATAAGGTGTTAATTATTTAAAAAAAACATGGGAATATTTATTAATGTGTATTGGGATATCAATGAAAGCTAAATTGGAATATTTTACCAAGTTTTTTTCTAAAATGTCGTTAGTTAAACTTTAACTTATTTTTCTAAGCAACTTGGTAAATTGTGGAAAAAACTTGTAGAACGCATATCCTCCCTATAAACTTGGTCAAATTTGCCCCTAATTTTATGACCCAATACAAAGTTTTTTTTTTGCGTGTAACGCCTAAAATCGTAATAAAAACTATTAAAACCGAAAACTTTAAAATATTAGAAAAAAGAAACAATCATAACAAATTTTAAATGTCCATTTTATTGCAAAATTATTGCGATTTTATATTCTTAAAATCAGTTTAAAGAATGTGGGGAACCACAATATAGCCGCGTTGCAAAAATATTTTTTTGTATGAAGTTTGACAGTTTTTTTCATGTGAACACGAACAGAATATGCACCTTAAAATGTAAAAAAAATGTCACCGCGCCGATTGATTTGACGGAGTCGATTGATTCGGCGGCTTCACGCAAAAAAAACAGGTGTAAGATTACACAAAAATCTGGCATAATCTACCTAAGTTTATACGTAAATATACAACTTCACAAGTTATTAGACTATTTAGTAAATAAACTTAGGTAAAAAATTATCTTACAAAACATATGACATTTATAAAAGAAAACTTTGTAAAAATGATCAAGTAAAATTTATGAATTTAATGAAGTCAAAGTTACCACTTATTCAAATATATTATTCAATTTAACAAATTGATTCCGACATAATAAATCAAATAATTTATATCAATTAATCCATTTACCTTTATATTTTTAACATTCTTTACTACATCGATGGAAATAAAGCTTTAAAGGGTCAGCAATATAGAAAGAAGAAACAACCAATTAAATGTTATCATTGCAACAAATTGGGTCACATGAAAAAGGATTGCTACAAATTGAAGAGGCAAAATGCTCAAGTCTCAGAAGGTAATGATGTCAGTGATGAAATTTGTTTACAAGTTGGTTGTGGTCGTGGATGGGTTATCGATTCCGGTGCTTCAATCCATATGACCAGTAATAGGAAATTCTTCAACGAATTAGAAAAATCTTGCAGCAAGGTGTACATTGCAGATGGTAAAGCATTGTATGCTGTTGGTATTGGTAATGGGTATATTTATGGTAAATATAAAAAAATATTTCTTCAAAACGTTCTTTATGTTCCTAAGTTAAATGGAAGTCTGATATCAGTAAAAGCAATGGCTAGGAAAGGCATGTTGATTAAATTTCAAGACTCAAAATGTTTAGTTTATGAAAATGACAAAATTGTAGCAGATGGAATTTTAAATAATAATTTGTATATTTTATGTGAAGCAATAAATAATGAAACATATTTGTCTGAATCTTCTTCTGGATGTATTCATCGTCGTTTGGGGCATCGAAACTTGGTTGATATAAAGAATTTGGAAAACTTCAGCAATGGTATGTGCATACAGAAATGTAACGACAATAATTTTTGTGACATATCGCTCATTTACTTGTATAGTGTCATAACTCAAAATGTTTGATTTTACAGAAAACCGGTTTAAAGTTTACAATTGAAACTTGGTTTACGTTGCAAAAGGCCCGTGAGTAGAAAATGTTATAATGGCGTGTTCTCTTCTCAAACGGTGAGTTTAAAAGATATTAATACGAATTTTTGACACAATATAAAGCAGGATATAACAAATAATCCTGTATTGTTTAACCAAAAACGACATATTTTGAGTTATGACACTATACAAGTAAATGAGCGATATGTGCTAAATCGAAATTGACGAGAATTCCTTTTCCAAAAGAAACCCCAAATCGGTCAAATGAATTGTTAAATATTATTCATTCGGATGTATGCGGTCCATTTCAGGTTAAATCTCAAAGTGGTAAGCGATATTTTTTATCTTTTATTCATGATTATTCTAGATACACAAAATATACGCATTGGAAAGAAAAGATGAAGTGTTTTCTAAATTTAAAGAATATGTAAGCGAAGTTCAAAATTTTACAGAGAAGAAAATCAAGATTTGACGTTGTGATAATGGAGGAGAATACATTAATCATGAGATGAAATAATTTTTAAAGATGTCTGGTATTATTTTACAAACTACTGTTCCATACTGCCCAGCTCAAAATGGTGTGGCAGAACGTAAAAATCGTACATTGGTAGAAATGGTATGTGCAATGTTGAATGGAGCAAATCTTCCTAAGAATTTGTGGGCTGAATGTGTTATGGCTGCAAATTACATACAAAATCGAGTAAATAAAACTCCTTTTGAACTGTGGTACAACAGACAGCCAGATTTAAGTCATATTAGAGTAAGGCATTTGTCCAGATTCCAAAATGTAAAAGACAAAAGCTCGACGATGTATCTACAGAAGGTATCCTAGTGGGATATGAGGAAAATACAAAGGGATATAGAATTTTGAAGAAGAAGACAAATAAAATAATAATTAGTAAAGACGTTAAATTTAAAGAAGACTATTCACTTAATGAAGATAAATGTCATGATGACAAAGAAGAAAATATTGAAATTAATATTTTTGATAATGAATCTGCTACTGAGGACGCACAAGAGGAAGAAGACGAAGTACAAGATGAAGAATCACTTGAAGAAGTACAACAAGAAGAAGAATCACTTAAAGAAGAAATACAACAAGGCTCAACACAAGATGAAGTTGTACAACAAGAAGAAGTTGTTAATGAAGGTAATTTACGTCGTTCTGAAAGACTAAAAGGTAAACCAACTATAAATTGGTCCGATCGATTAGATGAACTTTTTCTCGTAAACTGTGATTCCCAAAATATTGGCAACAGAATTGTTCCAAACACGTGGAATGAAATGATAGAATTGGAAAATTCTGATCGAGATGTATGGTTAAAGGCGGCTCATGAAGAATATGAAGCTCTTCAAAAGAATAAAACGTGGGTTTTAACAAAATTGCTAAAGGGAAAGAAAGCTGTCGGATGCAAATGGGTCTTTCAGCTTAAAAGTGACACAGCAAGTAAGCCAAAGTTTAAAGCTCGTCTGGTGGCAAAAGGATATACTCAATCATTTGGAGTAGATTATGACGAGACATTTGCTCCGGTCGGTAAGTTTGTTACATTAAGAACCTTGTTAACAGTGAGTGCAGTCAATAGATACACAGTTAAGCATTTAGACGTAAAATCTGCGTTTCTTAATGGGAACATACAAGAAGAAATTTACATGACACAACCCCAAGGATTTATTGAGAGGGGGAAAGAAGATTTAGTTTGCAGGTTACAAAAATCCATTTATGGTCTCAAGCAAGCAGCTTAATCATGGTATGACACATTAAATGATGTTTTAATTAAAATCGGATTTACTAGAGGTAAAGCAGATAATTGTTTATATACCAAGGATGTTAACGGATACTTTGTTTATTTATTAATTTACGTGGATGACATTCTGTTTTGTTGTAAAGATGAAAATATAATTGCAAAAATTCACGAAGATTTAAATAATTATTTTGAAATTAAAGATTTGGGTTATGTTTCGTCCTATTTAGGAAATCAAATTGAAAGAACCGCTGAAGGAGATTTCTTACTACACCAAGAAGAGAAAGTTAAGAAACTCATAGTAAGGGGTGGTCCAATATCTAGTATCTTTTTTAAAATGCAATAAAATGATCAATACTCAACTTTTTTTGGAATGTTATGGCTTTATTTGAAAGAGCAGACATTCCCGTTTTTTTATGGCAAACGACTTCATTGATGCGTCCTCGGCTTGCTCCGCTGTATCACGTTGTAGCGCAGTACTGCGCTGCCAAACTGCACGTTTTTCGAAAGAAAGTTTTTAACCGAAATAAGGCACTCAAATGAGGTTATGTTAACAAACAAATTGCTACATCTTGGGATCGTAAAACTCGCACGGTATTGTAAAGAATCCAATTCATCTATAGGAAGCAACAGATTTGAGTATCAGCATCATTACACAATATTTTCAAAAATACAGCTGAAAACCCCATTTTCGTCAAAGATGAGCGCTACAGAGCCATGATTACCGACATTTTGTTGGCCTTAATAGAATATATCAACTTGGATGACATTTATTTTCAGAAGGATGTCGCAATATGTCCCACAGTCCATCAAACAATCGATATTTTGCGCACTTAGTTCGGAAATCGTGTTTTTAGCCATATTCGCTGTGACAATTGATCACTTCAGAGCTGCCGATTAAAACTTTTAGACATTTTTTTGAGGGGTCTCGTGAAAGATTCATGCAACATGGAAAATCCAGAAATATTCTTGGCCCTTTCGACGAATATCGTTCAAGCCCTTTGTGAGATATAACCAGAAACATTAGAAAAATGGGTGCCGAGGATGAGCTACTGCGGAGCTAACCCAGGCAGCCGCATGAATGAAGTCGTTTGCCATAAATAATGGGAATATTTTCTCTTACAAATAAAGCCATAAAGTTCCAAAACTATTGAGTATTGTTTATTTCATTGCATGTTTTAAAAAGATACTAGTTAATGGACCACCCTGTAGAATGTGGATTAGAAGATGCCAAACCAAGTTATATACCAATGGACCCGGAATTCGTAAAGATTAATAATGAAGAAAATCTTCTGCCAATTAATGAAAAGTATAGATCAATCGTTGGAATGCTATTACACATTTCTATAACTACTAGGCCTGACATAGCTGCTGCCGTTTCTATATTGTGTAGGAGGGTAGCAAATCCTCGAAAATGTGACTGGGAAGCCGTTAAGAAAGTTGTTCGGTATCTACAAACAACAATGAACAGGAAACTTATTTTAAAAGCTAAATCTAATTTGAATATTAAATGTTTTACAGATTCAAATTGGGTTGGAGATTATGAAGATCGAAAGTCAACAAGTGGTTACATATTTTTATTGGGTTGTAACGTTATATCGTGGTCATCAAAGAAACAATCAACTATTGCCTTATCCTCAACAGAGGCCGAGTTTATTGCTGCATCGTATGCTGGTCAAGAATTAACATGGTTGTTACAGTTAATAAATAATATGAATTTCGCCATTACCAAACCCATACCAATGATGGAAGATAACCAAAGCTGCATAAAAATTATATCATCACCAACGTTTAGTGCAAGAACGAAACACATAGATGTTAAATTTCATCACATAAAGAACCTAAAAGAAACCGGTGTTATTGATTTAAAGCAGTGGTCGGCACAAAGAGGCATATGAAAGTATTAGTGTTTTAATAAAAATATGCATGTGTTGGTGTATTTCTTCAACAAAGCGACATCAACCTGCTTTGAAGAAAGTCAGCTTGCTACTGAATAAAATATTTGTTTTTTTTATGCTCTTTGTTGATTTTTTGTTGACATTCGTGTTGTATACATGTGAATTAGCGATTGTGTTCGGCTCCAGCGTGCAATGGGTGCCGATCACTGATTTAAAGTATTGTCCAATTAGCTGATTTCCTGACTAAGCCTTTACCACTGCCAACTTTCAAGAAACTAACTTCCAGTTTATTTTGTTGAGAGGGGGTGTTGGATCTCAACAAAAATACACTTGTATTAATATACACTTGTTTAAATTATTTTAATTTAGAAAAGCAAATTAGCTTTGATTTTTATTTTGTTTTGTCAATGAAAATTTTTCAATAAAATTTGAGTTCACTTTTTATACCGTTGTTGTAAACACACATTCTGGTGTTATTATTTTGTAAATTGGCTAGGGTTCCAATACATTTAATATGTGTTAAAAAATATTTTTTAATTAAAATTGTTTCTTCAATATGTAAATACAAAATAAATATTTTTCCTATAAAAAAATGGAAAGTTTCTCTATAGAAAAAGTCTCGGATTCTATGTCCTTATAGAACAATCTGAGATTCTGAGACATTTTTTTCTATAGAAAAAGTATCAGATTCTGAGACATTTTTTTATTTTTTTTTTTTATTTTTTTATTTATTTATTTAGGTCTTTGGAAATTACATCCTTACAGACTAGATAACAAACTTACAACTAAAACTTATAACTAAAAATTTACATATTCTAAACAGTTTTTAAAAACATAATTAGTAAAACTAAAATCAATTGAAGAATTATCATTTAAACTATTAAACAATCTTAAAGCTCTATCAATTGGCTCATATAAACCGTATTCGGTTCTATGAGCAGATATATAGAAATATAGATTTTGTCTAAGTGACCTAGTTGGAGCATGAAAATTAATAAGAGACAGCAGCATTTGACAATCTATGGATCCATTTATTAGACCATGAATAAATAATAGTGAAGAAATATTTCTACGAACTTCTAAAGTTTGTAGATCAATTAACTTACAACGAGCCAAATAACTAGGAATAGGATCAGTAAAATGAAAGTCTCAGATTCTGAGACATTTTTTCTATAGAAAATTTCTTAGATTCTGAGACATTTTTCCTATAGATAAAGTTTCAGATCCTGAGACATTTTTCCGATAGAAAAAGTCTCAGATCCTGAGACATTTTTCCTATAGAAAAAGTCTCAGATCCTGAGACAGATTCTGAGACATTTTTCCTATAGAAAAAGTCTTAGATTCTGAGACATTTTTCCTATAGAAAAAGTTTCAGATTCTGAGACATTTTTCCTATAGAAAAACCCAGCAAAACTTAGATTACCAAATAAGGTATAAAATAAGGTATAGGATCTCTTATTTTATACATTGCAGCATTGATGATTTTAACAGGCGATGAGACTCAAAGTAATGCATCCACATTATCACAAAGAATACCAGTAAGGTATAAAATAAGTCATAAATTTATAACGAAGAATACGAGTAAGGTGTAAAATATATGATATTTTATAGGTTACGAGAAATGAAATAATATAGCATACCAGAAGATAATATATAAGGTTTTACGAGTAGTGAAAAAGTAATTTTGTATTAAATTTACTCACGTCATTGTAAGTGAGTGTAAGTAGATAACATATGCTCGAGAGTGTGTGTCGTTAGAAATTTCCTGTCGTGAGCCCATCTCTAGTTTAAACTTATGCATTTTTTTAATAAAATAATTATTTTTTATATTATTGTAATGCATTATGCATCCAATTATAAATAATGCATTATTTCAAACTTTCAAATAATACATAATGTAACCAAATATAAGTCATCATGATTTAATATTCACTAATAATAAATATGAAATACATTTTATATACATCCTAAAATAATTCTACAAATAAGGTATATACATTACCTGGTAATGTGTTATATAATCACTACCCATTACCAAAGTTTTGCTGGGATGCTCGTGAGTGTGTGTCGTTAGAAATTTCCTGTCGTGGGCCCATCTCTAGTTTAAACTTATCCATTTTTTTATAAAATAATTATTTTTGATGTGATTGTAATGCATTATGCATCCAATTATAAAAAATGCATTATTTCAAACTTTCAAATAATACATAATGTAACCAAATATAAGTCATCCATGATTTAATGTTTAGAAATAATAAATATGAAATACATTTTTTCCAATAATCATGCATTACGTAGCAAATTATTAGTAATGCATTATTTTTCACTTGAAAATAATACGTTGTGGAACAAATGTTTGGTAAGACATCCTAAAATAATGCTACAAATAAGGTATATACATTACTTGGTAATGTGTTATATAATCACTACCCATTACCAAAGTTTTGCTGGGAAGTCTCAGATTCTGAGACATTTGTCCTATAGAAAAAGTCTCAGATTCTGAGACATTTTTCCTATAGAAAAAGTCCCAGATTCTGAGACATTTTTCCTATAGAAAAAGTCTCAGATTCTGAGACAATTTTCCTATAGAAAAAGTCTCAGATTCTGAGACATTTTTCCTATAGAAAAAGTATCAGATTCTTAGACATTTTTCCTGAAGAAAATGTCCTAAGATTTTGTATACAAAGTTCTCAGACTGTGAAACAGTCCTCTTACTGAAAAAAAGTAGACTAAGAAATTCCTCTATAGACTGTTTCTTCCATATATTAATACGAATTTCCATGAATGCATCCATAATATCCATTTTAAGAACAGCACTGCTTCTGTACAATAATACAATGTACTGCTTCCAATTTTCCATATTACTGATCTTGATTAGGATGATGGTACATATGTGCGATTTAAAGACATCTTTAAAAAAATTAAACAAAAATCAGTGTGTCTAAAATTCAAAGCTTAAATAATTATTTACCTTTTTCAAATAATTTAAATATTTTGTTTGTTTCGATTCAATAATTATTTTTTGGTTTTTGAAAATTTTAAGATATGTAAATATTTTGGAAAATTTAAATTTTCTGTCAAATTTTAATGTGGTGATTATAAAATTATGACGTGTCCGAGGTAAATTACAAAAAATAAATGACATTTCGGTGTAACACCCAAAACAGTATGCTATACATTTTTTCTTAACTGACAAATATTACAATGGGTGTTTTGTGAGTAATCAAATTGTTGAATTCTTCTATCGTATTTTTTGCGCAAATAATGCAAATTTATGAATACAAAATGACTTTGAACGTTATTTCAGAAAAGGAAATTTATTTGTAACGGCGTTTTGATGCGTATTAATACTCATTTAACCCTTCGTTACATGGAATTTGTTGTAGATTTTGGTTTTGATATCAATTTGAGATTTCTGTTTCAGTTTAGGTACTGCTTGGAATGTTGAAAATGGGCTAAGCTCGCCGGATAGGGAGGGTTCTTTTACCGCACTGAAACTTTTCTTTCTACGACAGAATAAAAAAATCTTCATTCCAAGACTTCTCTTACAATAAAAAAATCACTAAAATCTAATTGGATTTATTACATTAAACAAAAAAACAAATAAAGTTTACTGCCAAAATTATAGTTTTGTATGGCGATAGATGTTATAACGCTAGGGTCACATTATAAAAGTCCCACCCAACAACACATAAATGACATCGTGTCCTATAAAAATTTGTTTTTGCCACTTCCCTGTTTTTAAAAATCGAAGTTTAAAAGTTTTACATTACCTGTTTTATCCCGAAATCTAACATTCCCAATTTAAAAATCTTACTCTTCCATTTTAATTTTTACAAAAAAAATCATTTATTTAACAAAAGGAAAGAATAGCTTAATACGAAAATATTCATAAAATCTATCATTCGACGTTTTAATACGCTTAGGACGTAAACGATCGTGTACTGGGTACACAAAATTGAAATAATTTTAGATATAATCTAAAAGGAAATCACATAAACTCCTTATATTGCGGATTCATCAAAATTCAATGTGTATAAAAAAAAATAAATACAATTAAAATCCTTGCAATATAAAGAATTTACAAAATAAATTCAAACATGCAAAAACTTATAAAAAAATAATAACAATTTAAAATTTTTGTCTTATTAAACAAATAGTATATCTCATGATATAAATACGTTAAAACTTCATTATTAACAAAAATTCAAAATTATCATTAAAGCTGAACACTTCCTTCATCACTTTGTATATATGTTACAATTTAAAAACTTCAATATTAACACTAAATTTCACTATAGGTATTGAAGTTTTTAAATTTTAACTTAAAGAAAATTTTACAATTAATTATAAAACAAATAGATTTATACCATAGTTAATACGGTTCACTTAATAATTAATTTATTGTTTGTTTTTTTTTTTTGTTGACATAGCGGAGAGTTTTAAAATCAAATCAAAAAAGAGATATTATTGATGACGTCACAGCAATGCCAATATTAAAATTTCCAGCAACTCCAGTTGACAACCGTTCTAACGTACATGTAACATTTAATCGTTTGTGTGTAACATTTTTAATCTGTTACTGACGTCACTAAATAAATCTCATTAGTTTACTTACAACTTTATAATTTTAAGTAAGGCATTAGGGTAGTTCAAAACGACAGTTGTTTAAAATGATGTAATCATTTGTGTTTAAATGATTGATTTCTTGACAGTTTTCTTTCGAATCGATTATATGTTGTATTATAAATCAAACAGAAGTCACTATAGATGTTGATTGTAGAATGTTTGACTGTCTGATAAAACTGCCCAATTAATGTTTTCACTTGTTAAGATGTATGATTATATGCAATTAAACTGAATTCTCCGGGTAAAATTTCAAATTGTGTTTTCCGATGTTTAAGTATAAATAGAGTACAATTAGGATCAAACAAACTGTTAGCCTTGTGTAATTCTGTTATGTCGCTTTTAATATATTGGGTATAAGGAAATTTGACAAGTTTGAGACTAGATCACATAGAATTTTTTATAACTCTTGGATAACACTTTCTAAATAACTTATCAGAACCCTTTGATATTTTACGATGAAAGTTTTTGTGGATGAACTGATGAATAGAAGCGGTAAAGATGGTTTGGAATTATTTGATGAAATTGTGTAGTATGGTTGAGGCTTCGGATTTTCTTAAGGGGAATGAATTATCGTGCGTGGCAAGTCTGACGATATTCTATCCCAGAAGGTGATTACTCTGGGAGTACAGAGGTTCCTATTTCAGAATAAAGGACGATTTCAATTTCTATTGGAATAAATGTTAAAATTTCACCATTTATTCTTACCACTTACGAAATCCAATTCGAAACACAACGTGACTAGATATCAGTTTTACGTAAATATATTTATTTTTGAATAAAACTTGATTTAAAAAACCGAATCACAAAAAAACTTTCTTTAGAAAATTTTACGATGCTTTTAGGTTAAAAAATATAAAATGTTTGCGACTGTTGCACTTAACTTGTGGAGTTGAATGTAATGAAAGAAATATTTTTGCCGGAAATGTTTGCCAAGATCTCTTGACATTTCAAAGATCTTAATCTTAAGCTGTTTGTAAAACATTTCTACCATGTTATAAACATTTTTTTGTACTCCCGGTAAAAAATGTTCATATATGCACATTAGAGTGGTCCTTATTTTGAAAATTTTGGATTTTCGTTGCTCCTTAAGCCTGGATTTGTTAAACGACCTAAAACTAGTACCCGATAAAATTTTAAGCCAAATCGGTTAACTCTCTGACTACGCTAAAATCGATCAAAGTTCCGGGTTTTGGGGAAAAAGGCACTAAATTAAAAAAAAAATAAATAAATTAAAAATTTTATGAATATTATTAAAACAAAATATTTTTTGTTTAACATTTGGCCAAACATACTTAGATAAAAAATATAAAGATTTTGTGATATCGGTAACCCATAAAAATTTGGTAACAAAAAATTTTTTGGAATTTGCAAAATTTTTGAAATCTCCAAAATTATATTTTTCAAATTTTCTCAAACAAAATTGCAGTAAACTTACGATATTTTTTATTAATTTTGTAATGTATTAGTTCGAGTTTAAAATTAAAAAAAAAAAAATTGATATCCTTTTTTTTAAATTATCGTGTAGACCGATTTCAAAACAGCGGATTTCAAGGAAATATATTTTTTGGTGAAAAATTTAATGAATTTATTTCTTAAAAACTCATTTTGTTATATATTAACTAAAACTTAATTTTGTATTACTCCTTTGACCTTTTAATATAAGGCAAACAAATATTAAAATTCAAGGACATTATTAACCCATTAGGATCCGGTGTCTACACTTCAAAATATGGAAGATTTGGAGCTTCATTCCAACATTTTTAAGAAATAAAAGATTAATCCCAGCAAAAAATAAACGAAGTGGTTCAAAAATAATTAGTGGTTTCACTACATACAAAGTAGCGATAGGTGCCGAACTTCATATTCCTTTGGAAATACTTTTAAAATCGCTTCCAAAAATGCTACAAAATAACAATAAAAACATCTTTCACCAGTTCTTTACTTAATGATTTTAAAGTAACTCATTTATATGTTCTTAGGAATTAAATCATATCAAATTAAATCACCACAACATATGAAATTATTTTTCAACTGAAACACTACTACGTCCAGCTTCGAATAGCCCAGCAAAACTTAGATTACCAAATAAGGTATAAAATAAGGTATAGGATCTCTTATCTTATACATTGCAGCATTGATGATTTTAACAGGCGATGAGACTCAAAGTAATGCATCCACATTATCACAAAGAATACCAGTAAGGTATAAAATAAGTCATTAATTTATAACGAAGAATACGAGTAAGGTGTAAAATATATGATATTTTATAGTTACGAGAAATGAAATAATATAGCATACCAGAAGATAATATATAATGTGTTACGAGTAGTGAAAAAGTAATTTTGTATTAAATTTACTCACGTGATTGTAAGTGAGTGTAAGTAGATAAAATATGCTCGTGAGTGTGTGTCGTTAGAAATTACCTGTCGTGAGCCCATCTCTAGTTTAAACTTATGCATTTTTTTATAAAATAATTATTTTTTATGTTATTGTAATGCATTATGCATCCAATTATAAATAATACATTATTTCAAACTTTCAAATAATATATAATGTAACCAAATATAAGTCATCCATGATTTAATGTTTAGAAATCATGGATACTTATACAAAGTAGCAATAGGTGCCGAACTTCATATTCCGTAGGAAGTACTTTTAAAATCACTTCCAAAAATGCTACAAAATAACAATAAAAACATCTTTCACCAGTTCTTTGCTTAATGATTTTGAAGTACCTTTTTTATATGTTCTTAGGAATCAAATCAAATCACCACAACATATGAACTTCTTTTTCAACTGAAATAATTAGAATAAGGGTGATACACGAAGTATGTAATTTTAGGTTTTGCAAAAATGGTGACAAAATTTGGTAATGTCATTTCTTTTCTTTTTATTTTAGACTCTAAATTTTAGAGCTTAAAAAACCGAAAAGACCAAGATCGATTATTGATAAATTTTTCAAATTTCATATCTTATATCAAAAAAAGTTGGTCCTAAATTTAATAAATACATTTACGAACTAAAGCGGATGTTGCTGCATCACATTATTAAAGATTTTTTAAGCTTTTTAGAAAATTGAGGTATAGGCTTGTGGTCAAAACAAACTTGTGAATCCATTCGCCGTGAATTTTAATAGTTTTGTGATCTCTATAATTACTCCTTTTTTAATTTGAAGTATATACGTTAGATTATCAATGAAATTAATTTTTCTATCACGTAAGGTTTTTAAGATATTCGCGTTTTAATATTGAAATATTTGGGTGTCCTCTGTAACGTATTCTTAAGTTGCTCAAACACAATAGAACTCGATTTAGTAAAAATAAGGCATCTTTATTCCAAATCTGGCATCCAAATTTTTCTATCGCGTACTGTTTTTGAAATATTGGCGTTTGAAAAACTCAAACTCTACTGATACGCACTTATATTCTTTATAAATCACACTAAAATTTTCAAACGCGAATATCTCAAAAACAGAAAATGCTTGAAAATTGTGGATTGCAGTTTTGGAATCAGGAGGTCCATTTTATATGAAATCAAGTCCTATTTCGTGGAAGCAACGTAAAAATACGTAACAGTGGACCCCTAAAAGTGTTTTTTTCTTTTTAACAGCGAATATCTCAAAAACGGTACGTGCTAGAAAAATTTGGACGGTAGATTTGGAAGCAGGAGACCAAAATCTATAAGGACCAGTTAGAAATTTCATTGGAAGGTTTTTGCTGTCGAACAGTGTTTTTAGTGTAAATGTTACAAAAAAAAAATACTCTTTCAATCAATCTTACAAAAATAAGTGAAAAAAGAACTTCTAATTTAGAAGTTCTAAATCACCAAATAAAAATGACATAATCACACCTAAAATGCCAAGAAATATGTACTTCTAAAGAAGTTATGAAAAAAGTGCTTCCAAAAGGTCAAGTTATATTAACATCCGGATCACTACTTCAGAAGTTGTGATAGAAACACTAGTGATATATGTTATGCTTAAGTGTCAATCTTTCGCCACTGAAAAGTGGCGATAAAAAGAACATACTTTGTGTGTCACGCCCATATTAAATTCATCAATGTTTCAGTTGAAGAAGAAGTACATCTGGTTCATAAGTTGTGGTGAATTTTGTAGTGAATGGTAAGCTCTTTTTTTGCTGGGATGTAATAAAATACCATAAGATGATTTCTGTATTCTAATAGAATGTGTGAATGTAACTATAAAATTTTGTATATCTAGGACGTTGTTAACCCATGTTAACCGGTAGTCAAAATTATGGCATTTCTAAACCCATGACGAATAAAAACAAAAAAAAATAAATTTATAATTAAAAAAATATGGTCCAATTAAATTATAAAGGGATATAAATTGATAAAGGATTAAATCTTTAATTTTTTTTTTCAAAATTAACCCTTGAATGCCAAAAAAAAATATTTTTTTTGTTTAATAAATAAGACGAAACCTGAAAAATAATTTTGTTAAAATACATAAAAGCCATGCAATTATAACATTTTAAAAATTAACCCTTAACTGCATAAAAGCAATTCAATTATAAAATTTTGAAAATTAACCCTTAACTGCATTTTAACCTTAATAATATGAATTTTGTACATGCGAAAGATTCTGAAAGATTTATAATATTTATTTTATAGTGCAGTTAAGGATTAATTTTCAAAATTTTGTAATTGGATTGCTTTTATGAAGTTAAGGGTTAATTTTTAAAATGTTATAATTGCATGGCTTTTATGTATTTAAACAAAATTATTTTTCAGGTTTCGTTTTATTTATCAAACAAAAAAAAAATTTTGTTGGCCTTCAAGGGTTAATTTTGAAAAAAAAAAATAAAAATTTAATCCTTTATCAATTTATATATCTTTATAATTAATTTGGACCATATTTTTTTAATTATAAATTTATTTTTTTTTGGTTTTTATTCGTCATGGGTTTAGAAATGCCATAATTTTGACTACCGGTAAACATGGGTTAACAACGTCCTAGATATACAACATTTTATAGTTACATTCACACATTCTATTAGAATACAGAAATCATCTTATGGTAATTTATTTCATTAATCTTCTATTTCTTAAAAATGTTGGCATGAAGCTCCAAATCTTCCATATTTTGAAGTGTAGACACCGGATCCTAATGGGTTAATAATGTCCTTGAATTTCAATATTTTTTTGCCTTATATTAAAAGGTCAAAGGAGTAATACAAAATTAAGTTTTAGTTAATATATAACAAAATGAGTTTTTAAGAAATAAATTCATTAAATTTTTCACCAAAAAATATATTTCCTTGAAATCCGCTGTTTTGAAATCGGTCTACACGATAATTTAAAAAAAGGATATCAATTTTTTTTTTTTTAATTTTAAACTCGAACTAATACATTACAAAATGAATAAAAAATATCGTAATTTTACTGCAATTTTGTTTGAGAAAATTTGAAAAATATAATTTTGGAGATTTCAAAAATTTTGCAAATTCCAAAAATTTTTTGTTACCAAATTTTTGTGGGTTACCGATATCACAAAATCTTTATATTTTTTATCTACTTAAGTATGTTTGGCCAAATGTTAAACAAAAAATATTTTGTTTTAAACATATTCATAAAATTTTTAATTTATTTATTTTTTTTTAATTTAGTGCATTTTTCCCCAAAACCCGGAACTTTGACCGATTTTAGCGTAGTCAGAGAGTTAACCGATTTGGCTCAAAATTTTATCGGGTACTAGTTTTAGGTCGTTTAACAAATCCAGGCTTGAGGAGCAACAAAAATCCAAAATTTTCAAAATAAGGACCACTCTAATGCACATACATGTTTCATATGTGATCACATATGAAAAATATGTGAACACATATGCTCCATATGAGTACATATATGAAGCAATATTTCTTGATTTTTTTTCATATAGAGCTAAAACACCTCAATTCAACCGAGGAGTTGACCGCACCCCCTCAAAATTTAATGAAATTAAGTACTGATGTTTACTTTAACAAAAAAAAAATTTTGCCAATTTTTCAGGCTTCTGGTCATTCCAGTATTCGAGATATGGGGTCTTGAAAATTGGCAAAATCGTATATATTTGACAAAAGTGTTCTGAGATAAATAAAGATAACTCGAAAAGTAATTACAATACACGTCTCAGTCAGGTCGCAAATAATAGATAATAAGACAGCCTTTAAAATGGCATTCCCCAAGATTTTTTTTGAAAAAGGTCAAAGGTTATTGGTTTTAAACTTAATTTTTGGAGAGCTATATCTCAAAAAACGACATTTTTAAAATTTTGGAAAAAATATATGTGATAAAGAATCATCTATACTACTTAAGTTTAAATTTTCAGGATGGAGACTTCATTGGAACTTTTTATATTAATAGAAACGTTGTGACAGGAAAGAAAAAGCGGTGTAATTTCCCTTAAAAAAAAATATTTTTTTTTTGTCTTTGAAATTCTGGTACCAAAGTTCATTTTTCTGAATGTTTTTGACGTGCTGAGTCCAAATATGACCTTTGAACTGGCCTATCGCTATTACTTTTCAAGATATATGCACCTAAATTTTCAAAAATAACACAGCAATAGCATTTTAGCAATTTTCACATATTTATGTGCAGATATCTCGAAAACTAATAGCGAGAGGCCAGTTCAAAGGTCATATTTAGACTCAGCACGTCAAAAAGATTCAGAAAAATAAATTTTGGTACCAGAATTTCAAAGACAAAAAAAAAAATATTTTTTTTCTAAGGGAAATTACACCGCTTTTTCTTTCCTGTCACAACGTTTCTATTAATATAAAAAGTTCCAATGAAGTCTCCATCCTGAAAATTTAAACTTAAGTAGTATAGATGATTCTTAATCACATATATTTTTTCCAAACTTTTAAAAATATCGTTTTTTGAGATATTGCTCTCCAAAAATTAAGGTTAAAACCAATGACCTTCGACCTTTTTCAAAAAAAATCTTGGGGAATGCCATTTTAAAACCTGTCTTATTACCTTTTATTTGCGACCTGACTGAGACGTATATTGTAATTACTTTTCGAGTTATCTTTATTTATCTTAGAACACTTTTCTCAAATATATACGATTTTGCCAATTTTCAAGACCCCATATCTCGGGAAGAAAAGTACCAGAAGTCCAAAATTTTGGCACTATGATTTTTTTGTAAGGGCCCAACAATATTCCAAGTTTCATCAAATTCGAAAGGGGTAAGGTCAAAAATTCTACTTTTTTCGGTTGAATTGAGGTGTTTTAACTCTATATGCTGATGTATGAAAACACATATGCACACATCTGCACGTACATATGTCTGGGACTTATTAAATTAAAAAAAAAATCAAAAACATTTGAACTGAAATTTTAAAATGAAATTTTTTACTCCAAAACGCATAAAAAAATTTCCAAAAAAAAAACTTTCAACATTTTCAAAACAAAATTTCAGATATGTACACTAGAGTGGCACTTAAAAATTAAATTTTCGAATTTCAAAAAGCGCGGGTCGGAATATTGTGTAATTGCGTCTAAAAATGATTGTGTAAAAATTTCAGGAAAATCGAATAACTTTAACCCGTGCCGCTTTGAGGTCAAAGTTTCGGGTTTTTGGGTAAAAAGGACGATGATTTGAAAAAAAAAATAAAAAAAAGTTTTTATGAAATTAATTAAAATAAATTTTTTTTATTTAGCTTTTACTCAAAACTACTTGGAAAAAATTATGTCAACTTTGTATGACATCATTAACCCGTTAAAAATTTTAAGCTAAAAATTACCATGAATTTAGGGGGGTACTTCAAATGAGTATTTTCGATTTTTTAAAAATTTTATTAAACAAAATTTTTAAATTCAACATTTCTATACAAGTCACATATAAAAAACATCCTAAAGATTAAATATTAAAAAAATTGGGGATATACACCGACTCAATTTGTTTTTGGAGCCGTTTGATTTTTGTGGATTTCAAGGAAATTAGAATTTTGTGTAAATTTTTTTTTATGAAAATCGATTTTCGAATAAACTGACCAAATTTAAATTTTTTGTTGCTTCTTTTGATCAAATTAATTCAGTTAAAAACTTCAAACTTTATTAGACATCGTTAACCCATATTGGCAGGGGGCAAATGTGACCCAAGCAGCAAATTCAAAGTTTGTTTCTAGAATTTTTAAGAATTTTATTGTTTCAAAATCATTTTGGTGGTCTATTGGCCAGTATTCGGCTACATTTTTGGCCAAATATGACCTTATACCGAATAATTATATAAAACTTGTACGAACGTGTTAAAAAATGTTTTTGTGGAAAAACAAACACTAAAAAAAAGTCTTGTACTCAAAAAAAAATTTTTACTCAAAACAGGTTTTACACTCGAAAAAATGTGCAAAAAAATTATTTTTACAAAAATTACTAAAAAAAAACATTTATGGATTCGGTCAAATTTAACTTTTTTATTTGTTTTTACTATTTAAATATATTTTGACCGAATCCGTAAATATTTTTTTTTATTAATTTTTGTAAAATTAATTTTTTTTTGAGTGCACATTTTTTCGAGTGTGAAACCCGTTTTGAGTAAAAATTTTTTTTTGAGTGCAAGACTTTTTTTAGTGTTTGTTTTTTCCACAAAAACATTTTATAACACGTTCGTACAAGTTTTATATAATTATTCGGTATAAGGCCATATTTGGCCAAAAATGTAGCCGAAGCCGAATACTGGCCGAGTGCTGCTCTTGGCCAATGCCGAAGCCTAATATTCGATCGGACACTATAAATTAGTATGTAATAGACCACCAAAATGATTTTGAAACAATAAAATTCTTAAAATTTGTCCCCTGCCAATATGGGTTAACGATGTCTAATAAAGTTAGAAGTTTTAAACTGAATTAATTTGATCAAAAGAAGCAACAAAAAATTTAAATTTGGTCAGTTTATTCGAAAATCGATTTTCATAAAAAAAAATTTACACAAAATTCTAATTTCCTTGAAATCCACAAAAATCAAACGGCTCCAAAAACAAATTGAGTCGGTGTATATCCCCAATTTTTTTAATATTTAATCTTTAGGATGTTTTTTATATGTGACTTGTATAGAAATGTTGAATTTAAAAATTTTGTTTAATAAAATTTTTAAAAAATCGAAAATACTCATTTGAAGTACCCCCCTAAATTCATGGTAATTTTTAGCTTAAAATTTTTAACGGGTTAATGATGTCATACAAAGTTGACATAATTTTTTCCAAGTAGTTTTGAGTAAAAGCTAAATAAAAAAAATTTATTTTAATTAATTTCATAAAAACTTTTTTTTATTTTTTTTTTCAAATCATCGTCCTTTTTCCCCAAAAACCCGAAACTTTGACCTCAAAGCGGCACGGGTTAAAGTTATTCGATTTTCCTGAAATTTTTACACAATCATTTTTAGACGCAATTACACAATATTCCGACCCGCGCTTTTTGAAATTCGAAAATTTAATTTTTAAGTGCCACTCTAATGTACACATTTGCACATATATGACATGTATGTAGTTTCATATGTGTCCTGATACAAGATGTTTGAATTTTTCTCAGGACTTAGAACATTTTTCAAAATTTATTTTCTGAAAACATTTTTAATGATTTTTTTACTACAAACACTTGGTACTTCGAAAATTAAAAAAAAAATCGGAAGTTGCGACTTAGAAAATTTTTCAAAAAAAATTTTTTTTCTTAAAACATTTTTTAATTATTTTTTTTACTAAAAACCGAAAAAAAGTTGCCAAAAAAATTTTGTGTCTGAGACTTAAAAAAAAAAATTTTGGAACTTTGAAAATTAAAAAAAAAAAAATAAATAAAAAAAAAACAGAAAAATTTTTTTTCTGAAATTAAAAAAAAATGTTTAAGACTTCAAAAATAGTAAAGCATTTTTTTTCTAAAACAATTTTAATGAAATTCTTTACACCAAAATGCAAAACGAATTAAAAAAATATATGTAACATATGTGATCATATATGTCCATATATTTACATATGCCGCCAATTTTCGCATTTGCTTCATATATGTAACACATATGGACGAGCATATATGAATAATATATGAATAACATCTGACATTTTTCGCCGGGCTCTTTAAAAAATGCAGACTTTTAAATAAAATGTAAAGCAAAACTATCATGATATTAAATCTGTAACACATTGCATATATGCAATGTTGACTTCGCGCGTATCTAGCAACTCCGATATTCCCCAGTTACCGTTATTTTATTTTCGTTGATCACTTTTATGCAAAAACAATCAATTTTTTCGAAAATTTGCGTAGTTTGTAAAACATTTGTGTAAACAAGAATAAAACCCAAAAAAATTTTGTCTATAAGGAAATTCAGTCATGTAATGAAGGGTTAAGTAAATTTGTGAAGTGAACACTAAACTTCTTATCGCATCCTGTATGTAAAATTTACCAATACAAGTAAAACAAAATGTGATAATGTTAGGCCTTTTTTTTTTGGCAAACTTAGATTGTTAACATGCATCAAAACGAAAAAAACGAAACGTTAACTTCCATAAATTTCTCAATTTAATTTAGCGTCGTTTGGAATACTTTTGTAAAATATTACACATTTTCGATGAAATATTGATAAAATAGGTTTATTTAATGCAATTTAGCTTGAAAGCAAGACAAAAACATTTATGTTTTTTATTAATACCAAAGAGACCCATTAACAATAAGAGAATCATTCACAATGTATGCAAGTTAATTTTTAACTTCTACACCATTTACAGATGTAATTCGAAAAAGATCAATTGTAATTCGAAGATTATACTTGTAATTCGAAGATTCCATTTGTAATTCGAAGATTCCATTTGTAATTCGAAAATTCCATTTGTAATTCGAAGATTATACTTGTAATTCGAAGATTCTATTTGTAATTCGAAGATTCCATTTGTAATTCGAAGATTCCAATTGTAATTCGAAAAATATGAACTGAATTTCCATTGATATTTTTCGAATTACAATTGGAATCTTCGAATTACAAATAAAATCTTCGAATTACAAATAGAATCTTCGAATTACAAGTATAATCTTCGAATTACAAATGGAATTTTCGAATTACAAATGGAATCTTCGAATTACAAATGGAATCTTCGAATTACAAGTATAATCTTCGAATTACAATTGATCTTTTTCGAATTACATCTGTAAATGGTGTAGAATTTTGAGTGTTAACACTAATGTGAACTTTGTATGGTAGAACACTGATAATTATGCCAACAAAAAACGCCTATTAGTGACAGAATGATTCAAGTAAACCTAAAAAAAGAGTTTCGCTACTGTATATACTGTGACGTCGGTTTCAAAAATTTGTGTCAGTTGACACGAAAACACCCATACGCACAAAAAAATTCGTGTGTAATATTTAGCAAGTATACTTGGCAATTTTTTTTTTTATATGAAGATGACAGCTGTTGACCAATCCTTACATAATTTGACCCAGTACTTGGCAGCAAAAAATGAACATCATGTTGCCAAGTACAACTTGGGAAAAATTAGTAAGGTAAAAATGGAAAAATAATTCAAGATATAGGGAAACTATTAGAATTTTTTTTTCACAACGACGAGTACAAACATGTCGATGAAAAAAACAATATGTCGGTGCAATTGTATTATAATCGATAAAAAATTTTCTATAGAAAATTTATAATCTATTATGAATTTTCTATAGAAAATTTATAATCGCTAACAAATTTTCTATAGAAAATTTATAATCGATAACAAATTTTCTATAGAAAATTTATAATCGATAAAAAATTTTCTATAGAAAATTTATAATCGATAAAAAATTTTCTATAGAAAATTTATAATCGATAAAAAATTTTCTATAGAAAATTTATAATCGATAAAAAATTTTCTATAGAAAATTTATAATCGATAAAAAATTTTCTATAGAAAATTTATAATCGATAAAAAATTTTCTATAGAAAATTTATAATCGATAAAAAATTTTCTATAGAAAATTTATAATCGATAAAAAATTTTCTATAGAAAATTTATAATCGATAACAAATTTTCTATAGAAAATGTAAAACCGCTAAGAAATTCTTTATAGAATATTTAAAATCGATAACAAATTTTTTATAGAAAATTTATAACCGATAATGAATTTTCTATAGAAAATTTATAATCGATAAAAAAATGTCAATAGAAAATTAATAATCATAACAAATTTGCAATAGAAAATTTATAATTGAAAAAAAATAATTATTTAGGAAATTTATGATTGACAACAAATTTTCTTTAGAAATTTTCTATTGAAAATATATAATCGATAAAAATTTTCTATAGAAAATTTATTAACGATAAAAAATGTTCTATAGAAAATTTATAATCGATAAGAACTTTTCTGTAGAAAATTTAAAATCAATTAAAATTTTCTATAAAAAAATTATAATCGATAAAATTTTTTTTTAGAAAATTCATAATAAAATCTATAATTTTCTATAGAAAATTTATATTTTTTATCGATTATAAATTTTTTATAGAAATTTTTTTATTATAAATTTTATATAGAAAATTTTTTATCGATTATAAATTTTTCATAGAAAATTTTTTATCGATTATAAATTTTTCATAGAAAATTTCAAAAATTAATTTTTAAAATTTCTATAATTGTTCTTTTTATAATTATTTTTTTTTAATCGAAAACAAATTTTGTATAGAAAATTTATAATCGATAACAAATTATAAATTTTATATAGAAAATTTTTTATCGATTATAAATTTTCTAAAGAAATTTTTTTATCGATTACAAATTTTTCATAGAAAATTTCAAAAATTTAATTTTAAAATTTCTATATTGTTTTATAGAAAATTTATAATCGATGAAAAAGTTTCTGTAGAAAATTTAAAATCGATAAAAATTTTTTATAGAAAATTTATTATCGATTAAAGAAAATTTATAATCGATATCAAATTATAAATTTTGTTAATCTAAGAAAATTAAAATTATAAATTTTCTATAGAAATTTTTTATCGATTATAATTTTTTTATAGAAAATTTTTAAAATTTATAATCGATAAAAAATTTTTTATAGAAAAAATTTTTCTAAAAAAAAAATATAATCGGAAACAAATTATAAATTTTTTAAATCTGAGAAAATTATAAATTTTCTATAAAATTTTTTATCGATTATAAATTTTCTATAAAAAATTTGTTTTTGATTTAAAATTTTTTCTATAGAAAATTTATAATCGATAAAAAATTTCTATAGAAAATTTATAATTTTAATTTTCTCAGATTTAGAAAGTTTATAATTTGTTATCGATTATAAATTTTCTATAAAAAATTTGTTATCGATTTTAAATTTTCTATAAAGGTTTTAAATTTTATTGTTTTGCCTTTTCATAGTCGCAATGTATTTTTGATACTTCAATATATTCTTTAAATCTCACATTACTTTTCAACTTAAAGCATAGTATGTTATGATCTGATAGGGAGCATTCAACTGAATCAATATAAATCCTCTCAGAAAAGTTACTAAATACATGATCTATAGATGTTTTACTTCTAGGCCTTGTTATCATGTTATGAGCACTTGTACAATCATAATTATGAAACATTGCTGACAAATCACAGTAATATGGATTGTGAAATGTATCAATATTGGTATCAAATATATTTAAAAAATCAGTAACATTGCATTTCTGTGATCGATAAAACGAAATCAGTTTCATATTTTTATGTTCAATTTTAAAATTTGTGAAATTAACGGCTATAAGTTCCACAAAATTTTAACTTTTACAAATTTCCACAGAGTAATGTAAAATTTTATTTATATATATAGACGTTCCTCCATAACCATCTTCTCTACAACTGTGAACACTATTAAAGCCTGGTATTGAATACAATTGCAACACATTCTCACTAAACCATGTTTCTTGCACTGCGATTACATCTGGCAATTTTGGAAAACTAGCAATTAAAGATTTAAACTGATTAAATTTATCAGTAGAAGAAACGCTTCTGATATTTATGCTTATTACATTCAGAAAATTATAATTTAATCCACAAATATAGTTTTTAAATTTTGAAAATTGATTGAAATATTGATTTTTAATCATTTAGTTAGAAAAAAAGTTAAAACAAAAAAATGGTATGAATAAATAATTAACAATTATAATAGAATTCATTATGAAGGAGAAACATAGGCAGCACCATCTTCACCATCATCAGAGGAATCATTAGCATTATTATCATCTCTATTCATCACAAACGATCTACGTTTCCAATGCTTATTAGTTGTTGCATTTAATAACATGGTGTCAACATCATCCTCACATCGTATCAACTGCTGTTTAGCAAGGTCGCCCTTTTTACAATAAACTTTACCATTCCGGGCATATACGTGTTGATATCCAACTGCTTTTAATGATTTATCATGGTTCCACAGATTTAAAGTTTCCTTGCTATGGAAATCATAAACAAATATCTTATTTGTACTTTCATCTTGTTTTAATTTAGATTAGAAGACATCAATTTTTCTTTATTTAATCTGGATGAAAATTTTACAACAACTGTTTTTTTATCATCATCTTTCTTTTCAGTTCTTCCTTTCTTTTTTATAAAATACGCATCTTCAACTGCATTCGGCTCGAATTCTATTCCAACAGTTTTTGATAAATCAAAAACTGCCTCTTTAGCATTTACACCACTAGCAACATCCAAACCACTGATAATACAATCGTTTTTTAGACGGTTATCATTTAAGATTTTTACAGAAG
This sequence comes from Pegoplata infirma, assembly GCA_963921195.1. Lineage (NCBI taxonomy): Eukaryota > Metazoa > Arthropoda > Insecta > Diptera > Anthomyiidae > Pegoplata > Pegoplata infirma. The sequence goes on from OY992539.1 coordinate 159,925,792, forward strand.
TTCTAAGAGTTTTTATTTCTGTTTTTAATTTTTTATTTTCCCTTTTTGCTACATCTTTGAAAACCGCATAGGCTGACATAAAATTAATTGAGTCAGTCAGCTGATCCAATTTTTGAAGCTTTTCTAGTTTTTTCAACTCTGTTTTTATCGTATTAAGCTCTTTTCTTATCTCTCCTCCTCCTTCTTTGCCATATTGACATTTACCATTTACCATTATTTACCATCGGAAACTCATTTCTATCAAATTGAGTTGGCATATTTTGAATATAGGTTCACGATTTACTTTATTTTAGGCAAACTTTACTATAGCGGAGAATTTTTTGTTCTTCACATTGTTGTGATTTTTTGTAATTTTTTTGAAAATTAATAATTTTTGTTAATTGATATTTAAAAATTAAGGAATTGTTTCTGCTTAAAGTGTGTGAAATTGCAAATAATAAAAATTAAAAGAAAACACCGAAACTTTTCAAAAATTTATATGGCCGACCAGTTGTCCAATCTTAAGACTGGATTATATTCTACGTATCGTTGTGTATCGTGTCAGCTGTTTATTTTCCAGCTTTTGGAAAGACTAGTAAGTATTTAGGCCCTAATTTTGTAAAACGCAAAGCGCCTTTTCACCTCGCGTTGGACAATTTTCTATTTTGTAAAACGCGAGGACTGAAAAGCTGTTACGTGTCTTGAGCACAAATTGTATGGAAAACGGAATTTTGTACAACGCGAGGGAGTGTTTTTCCATCACTTGAAGTGTCAAAATGATCACTTGAAATTTTGGGGCGTTGATGTAACAACTATGCTTTTAAATAGCAAAAAATAAATAAATAATAATGGAATATGTAAACATACTATAAAAAAGTAATAAATGTGTAAAAAAAACTCCTCCGGCAGAAGAAAAACATCGAAAAAAGCTAATAGTACGAACAGAACAAGCACGGCACGGGGGACGGTTTCCAATTAGAATGAGTTTTGCCACCTTTAAAAAATAGAACAAGTGGCCGGCGCTGGTGTGAAATAAAACTTGTTTTTTTTTAATAGTGCGAACAGAACAAGCAAGTCACGGGGGACGGTTTCCAATTAGAATGAGTTTTGCCACCTTTAAAAGATAGAACAAGTTTTATTTCACACCGGCGCGCCGGCGCCGCGGCGCCGGCCACCGGTTTTATCTGTCAAATCGTATGGAAAAAGTCGTGCCGGGCTTGTTCTGTTTCTACTCTAAAGGTGGCAAAACTCATTCTAATTGGAAACCGTCCCCAGTGCCGTGCTTGTTCTGTTCGTACTATTAATTGTCAAATCGTATGGAAAAAGTCGTGCTTGGCTTGTTCTGTTTCTACTATAAGCCGCTCGTGATTTTTTTTGTTTTTTTAACTAAGAGAATAATCACAATTGGAGAGGGAAGCGTTTTTCCGCAACTGTTCACATACGTTTTATATGACAACAAAATTCCGCAGCGTTTTTCCGCCAAACTAATTCAATTCTATTTTTATGAGGACAATTGCGTTTTTCCGCTTCCCGCTCCAATTGTGATTATTCTCTAATTTATGTTACTTACTTTTCTTTTTGTTCTCTTTTTTCTCAAAGGCAGGTGTTGCCTTATTATGTGTTTCCCCACGATAATGGGTGTGTATCCCCTACAAAATGGGTAGGCAATTTTATCAATTTTAGAACGTCTGGCAACACCGATTCTAATATAAATGTCATTTCAAGTGATAACGTAATAATTGAACGCAATAACGTAGTGACACAGACAAATACAGACTCGACATAAGTGACAGGTGTCAAAAAAGTAGTCGTGAACCATATGGTTATTTGTTTTTAATTATTCTTCGAATTAGGTTAGAAAGAGAAAGCTAATATAACGCGCCATAAGAAAAATAGATGTCAGATCGGTTTTTATGGTTTCACTCACTCCTAAGCAGACAAAAAAGCCGATCGGCTCTAAATCGGCGCGCCGCCGCCGACCTTTTTTCGACATCTTACGCCGCCGCCGATTTTGTCGGCTCCCATCGGCACTGATGCCAACTTTTTTTGACAAAAACCCGCTAAATCAGGAAAAAAAAATCTCCAGAAAACACCAAATTCAAAAACAGAAAATAAATTTAGCTATTAAATAGCTAAATATCATGAAATTTCAAAAGTAACGGGTTTTTTGAAAAAATACAACGGTTTTTTGAAAAAATATATAACTTTTTTTTAAATTATGTATGTATCAGCTATTAAAACAGTTTAAATTTTATAAAATGACAGTTTTTTAACAAAGCCAGTTTGAAAATTACAGAATCGAATACACCTGTTTTGGCCATAGCCAAATATTCGGCAAAATTGATACTATTCGGCCGAAACCGAATATTAAAAACAAATATTTATGTAGGAAAAACAAGAAAAAAAGTTAAATTAGACTTACAAGGGAGGTCTCCCTGGTTCACCCCGATCTTCGAGAAATTTGGAGATATTGTTCAGAACGAAAATTAATTCAACAGCAGCGGCCCATGCTCAAATATATTTAAAAGACATATTTTCAACTGATTAACAAAAATATAATAAAATTGTTTCATTTTACCCAATATGACGAAAAGCTGTGAATGTTTGGCCAACACCAAAAAGGGAAGTCTCCCTAGTGTCACCCGTGGATCTTAATGGAATTGGTTTTATTTTGTAGAGCAGAAAAAATAAAGGGAAAAATATTTTTTTAGCGGTCCAAATTAATGTTTCGGGGGAAAGAAACAGTAATTTTTAGTTTTTTTCGCTTTTCTCCCACCTTATGCAAGGAAACCTAGTCATGTTGTATAAAAAATGAAAGGTCTTTAGAAAACCTATCCAAGTCTGTAAAAAACGTGTCCAAACATGGACAACTTTTTGTCATATTCAGTAAAATACCATTACATTTTTGTAAATAAGTCAAACAAATAATTTCTTTTTTGGCATGTTGTAAAGCCTCTATGACACTACACTAAGAAAAAAAAATTTTAAAATTAAGCTGAAACAACCTCAAATTAAAAAGAAAACAGTGACAAAAGTCAACAAACTTTGTTTTTGCTTAATTTAAGAATGTTTCTTTTCATTTTTAAAATGGGTGAATAAAAAGTAACTTTTTAAAATCAAAGTTGCTTCATTTTTAATTTAAAAGTGAGAAATTGTTGATTTAAGGTTGATATAATTTTGATTTTGTGTTGTTCCATACCATTTTATTTTATTAATTAAAACAATTTTTATAATTTTAATATTAAACAATTTATTTAAAATAATAAAGAAATAATATGCAGTTTTATATAAACTTTTTGATTTGTTTTTTATGTGAAACCCAGTCTATGGGTAATATGGTAAACTTAGACTATATTGACTGTGGTAAAAACTTATATGACTTAAAAAATACACATTATACTTAACCTGATTAAACTTAATTATTTTATTATTTTCCTTTCCGGAAATTGAATCGTAAAGTCCATTTTATAATTCTCGTCAATTATTTTTCCACGACAACGCCTTTAAACCAGAGAATCCCTTTAAACAAAGAGAACAAAATCAAGTTAGTCAACAAAAAAAAAAAAAACACATTGAAGTTTATAACTTACCATTGCTTATAGATATTTTACACAATCTAAGTTTTTACAGATATAACTCGTTATATCTTAGGGATTATTAATTTTTTAACAAAAATTTTCTTTTTTTTTTTGCAAAAATTAGGAAATGACGCAATATTTTTTTTTTAAATGAACATGTTCAAATTAAAAATGTTTTCATCTCAAAATTTGACATATGATTTCGAAATGTCAATTCACAACTAAAATTAAAATTGTTTGACATCAAATTGAAAATGAAACAATATTGTTTTTAAAATGAAAATTTGAATTGGCAATAATTCAAATTTGTAACGAGTTTTTACGACAGCATGATAAATATGAAATTATTCATTTTTAAATTAAGAGGTTAACAACTTTAAAACAAAAGTATTTATTTTTAAATCAACATATTTCAATATAAATAATAAAATTTTTGGAAAATAATGTAGCATTTTTAAATTAAAAATGAAAATTTTTGATTTAAATATGATTTTTTCCCTCAGTGTACATTTTTTTTGTATTGATGAAATTTATGTGAACAGTGCAAATATATCACCATAGGAAATCTGAACAAGTGTGAAGAGTAAAAGAATGCTAATAAAAAATAGTAAACGTCAAATTCTTGTGTTATCGATAAATTTGGTTATCAAATGACTGAATGTCAAAAAAAAAGTAAAAATTTTACATATTTTTTTGACATTTATGTATTAATGATATTAAGTGTTGCCAACTTTTTTGTTTTTCATTAAATACAGCGATTTTTTGTTTGTTTGTTTGTTTTTGGCGGTTTTTTGAATTTATACAGCGGGTTTTTATTAAAAAGAAAGTAATCACCACTATTTGTTTGTTTATTTTATGTTTCTTTTTCATTTCTTCTTCTGCTGTTTCATTCTTTCAATTAATAAAAAATAAAATTCAAAAAAAATCTAGTGTCATAGGAGCTTAAGCACCACAAGATATGAGGAGTCGCAGAACAAAACGTACTTTTTCGCATTTTTTGACAAATTGATTTTTTGTTCTTTTTATATTATTTGGTTCGAAATCTATCAGAAAAAATTTCCATAGCGTGAATTATTTTTGTTTTTCATCAAGAAAATGGATTCCTTAAAAATTGGTGTGTATCAAAAGTACTTTTTTGTTAATTTTTTTTTATCAAAACGTACTTTTTTCATTGTATTTCATATGCAAGATTTTTCATAATTTTATAATATGCCATTTTACTCATATATTCCATATACATATAAATGCCCACCAAGATTTTTTGAGGCCTTCTTGCAGGCCAGTGAAGGATTTCCCCCTTATTCTTGTTATTGGTCTATTTACTCCCCACAACTACAGTATGGGGGTACATTAACTTTGCCAATTCGTGTGTAATGTATCTAAATATGAGCCAATGAGGCTCTTTTGTAGTTTTTAATAAATAAGAACATTTTTAAAACACTCGATCAAAATAGTATCGTCTAAAAAAATACGCACATCAAAACGTCGTTTTTCAATTATTTTTAAACAAAACGTACTTTTTTCATTATTTTTTAACAAAACGTACTTTTTCCAAAGTAGAAGTGGTTTTATATTAAACATCCTTAACATATAATGTGGTGACTTATGGCAGTTTGGTGCATCTCTTGATAAGCAAAAAACTTGTTACCACATTCAGGTTCATGCAGTTTTTTAAAGGGGCGAAATAAATAAACCTCAATTTCCCAAAAAATTTTAATATGCGAAAAAGTACGTTTTGTTCTGCGGCTCCTCATATAAACTGTTAATTTCTTAATTCGGCTGTGTTAAGACCATAGGCACAGACTAAATACAGACTCGACAGTAGAGTTTTACAAGAAAAACTGGGGAAAAAATAAGCGATTTTAGGAGAAAACACAGCGGTTTTTAGTCCGTTTTACGCTAACATGGCAACACTTTCTACGAATTAAGAGTGAGTGAGACAACAAAAACCGATTTGGCATCCATTTTTCTTAGGGCGCGTTACATCAGTTTTCTCTTTCTAACCTAATTCGTAGAATAATTTGAAAACATTAACCATATGGTTAAAAAATACTTTTTTGACACCTGTCATATTTGTCGAGTCTGTATTAGTCTGTGCCATAGGGGTGAAACGAATAAGTTTCTCCCATGTGTATGTATTAGTGGCAGCACGCGCATGTAACTTTTGACGTTTCATACAAAACATAAACAAACAACGAAAATACAGATGTAAAAGCTCACACGTACAGGCACACGTATTCTAGGCAGAGAAGTAAATTTAGTAGTATTTTGTATGCGTCCATATTGAAAGTACCAAAATAAGCACTCGTGTTGCATGTCTATATGGTCTGTGGTTAAGACTGTACAAACAAGATTTTTATTCAAACATTTTTGACAGGTCGCTTTACAAGTCCGATCATCTAAACGGCTCTTTAATTAAAACAAAAAATCAAAAGTATGGAAAATTTTAATTTTTTTATTGTTAAGTCACAGACTAATACAGACTCGACATAAGTGACAGGTGTCAAAAAAGTAGTTCTTAGCCATATGGTTAATTTTTTTCAAATTATTCTACGAATTAGGTTAGAAAGAGAAAGCTAATATAACGCGCCATTAGAAAAATGGATGCCAGATCGTTTTTTGTTGTTTCACTCACTCCATAGGGAAAGAGTTTCACACATGTGTATGTATTAGTGGCAGCACGCGCATGTAACTTTTGACGTTTCATACAAAACATAAACAAACAACCCAAATACAGATGTAAAAGCTCACACGTACAGGCACACGTATTCTAGGCAGAGAAGCTAATTTAGTAGTATTTTGTATGCGTCCATATTGAAAGTACCAGAATAAGAACTCGTGTTGCATGTCTATATGGTCTGTGACTCACTCCTAAGTCGTAGAAAGTGTTGCCATGTTAGCGTAAAACGGACTAAAAACCGCTGTATTTTCTCCTAAAATCGCTTAGTTTTCTCCATTTTTTCTTATAAAACTCTACTGTCGAGTCTATATATAGTCTGTGGTTAAGTTGTGGGTGGTAAAAATCGCTAGATTTCCAGCTGCCCGCTAAATCACTTTTTTCCCGCTAGACGCAAAATAAAAACGCTAGTTTTAGCGGGAAAAACACCAAATTGGCAACAGTGCCAATCGGCTTAAGCCAACACGCAAAAAAAAACTGGTGTAAGAATAACTACTGTAACTTAGGTAACATTTTTTTTATATGGTTTCAAAAAAAATATACAAGTTATATTCAAATTTCCAAAGTATGAATGAAAATTAACATTGACATTTATTTTGTATTACAACAAAGTTCACTTTGTAGCACCCTTTGTTAGCATATTCCTTTAAAATGTTTAAATATTTGACATTAGTGCTTTTCCAAAGTGTAAACTTGACAATTTTACCTAAGTTATTTGGAAAGTATCATACGTTTAGTGGAATAACCTGCAACGTGTTAACTTGACCAATTTAAAAATGCGTGCTTTTGTAAAAGTACTAAAGTACTTCATTTTCCATCTCCGTTCTGTAATTTTTTTTATTTTCATTAAAGCTAAGTAAGTTGTTCACCGGTGAAAAAAAATGTTTCGAAACATCAATTAATTTGTAGCGAAAATTTGACAGTCATATGTTTGGTTATGTTTTGCGCGTCAGAATACATAAAATAACTTTAAATACTATTTTTTGGTAAGTTATGTGATATTATTAATGTTTACAGTCCCAAACACTTATAATTACTTCATTTTACATCTGAATGTTAAATTTCACCGCTTTTTAAATGGTCTGTACAATTTAAAAAAATGTTGCTTATAGTGTTGATGCGTATTGATTAGTGTTTGGGAATTCCCGGACTTTTCAATTTCCCGGGAAACGGGAAAAAAATAATTTATTTCCCGGGATTCCCGGGAATCCCGGGAAATTTTCATTATTAATGTAAATCATAAAAAACATTAAAATTTGATTATCTTTTTATTAAAAACAGTTTTATTAGAGATAAACAATTAATTAAAACATACAATAAAACAAACCAAAAAAAAATATTGCAACTTTTTCCTTCACAAAAAATCGCAAAAAAATATCTAAAAATATCAAAAAAAAATTAAAACTGCGTTATTCGAGAAAAAACTAATATATTTGGCAGCACTTTTTTTTTTTTTTTTTTTTATATTTATAATATTTATTCTGGAAATGTTAATTCTAGGTTCAAAATTTTTATATTTTTTTGACAGTCTTAGCAAAATTATCATTAACCGACGTATATTTTTGACTTTTAAGTTTTTTCATGATATTAACATACTTTTTACACTTGATCAGTTTTCCTATGAATATATATTTGCACTGTTCTTCCAAATAGATAAAATTCAAAAAATATCAATTTAATTATACCTGTATGTAAAAACAAATGGTAAAGCTACGTTCACAATGTTGGAGTCACTCCACTCTCGGCCACAGATTGAAATGTTAACTGTACAAAATGCAGAGTGGAGTTCTGTCACATTATATTTGTCAGTGTACTTACATTTCTCATAATTTGGCAAATTATCCCACTAAAATTTTGTTTATATTATAAATTATATGTTTTTAACGTTTTAAATTATTTTTTTTTTCATTTGAATTTGTTTTAAAATAAAATTTTTTGTTTTGTTTATTTTTTTAATGACATTATTAGTGATGGCACTTTCACAGGGGTGTATTTTTTCTCTGTTAACGGTTAACATAGGCTCTGTTAACTCCAGATTGGAACTCCAGAGTAGAACATGTTTGACTCTGGAGTGGATTGAAAAGGGATAGTCAAATTCAAAAATATGAAAGTGCAAAAGGGAAAGATATTAAATTTTCCACAGATTGGAGTACTCCAACATTGTGAATGCGGCTTAAAAATTAAAGTAAAATAAACGTTTTTATGTAAAAAGTTTTATTTTACAAAATTCCCGGATTTCCCGGGAAAAATTAAAAAAATTCCCGGGAATTCCCGTCAGTGTTTTCCCGGGAATTCCCGGGAAATCCAACCCGGGAATTCCCGGACCCCAAACACTAGTATTGATGCAACATATACCGGGTTATTTTGCCGGTTTTTCACCAGTGAACAGAATACCTCTTCAGCGAAATTTTTACGCTTTTGTAAAGCCAGTGTGAAATTTATGTTTTTTTTATATGGAGTTTGACAGATTTTCACGTGAAAACCGAGCAACTTACCCACCTTAATACTCCAAATTGCAATATCGTCAGCTTATTATTGTTTTGCTCCATACGCCAACAACTCGGTTTCGAGAAAAACGATAAAATAGGTTACCACAAATTTTCTCGAAAAGTAATCGATGGATTTTCTTTTAATGTTTACCATTTATTGCTACATATATTGTTAACAAAGCTTCTAGTTTTCAGACTTTTACATACAATAGATCAAAGGATTTTAAACTTTTAAGAAAATGAGATTTTATGGTATTATGCTCCACATCTAATTTTGCTTACACATTTGCGACTTTTGTGTGACATGGAGTAAATGAGTTCTCAGTGCCAAACAAAATAACAATGAAACAAAAAGAGCTAGATCGACAAAACTGGGTATTTAGAACACTTATATAGTCAGGTTGCATGGTATTAAAAATGGGGATGATCGGTTAATGGACACGCCTACCTCCCACACAACCTAAATGGCAAATATGACACTACTTGAAATGTTTAGAAGTTACGGTATTAAAATTTAGTACGTAGAATAGTACCAACATAATTAATCTTCATTCCAAAAATATGCAAGATCCGTTAATTTTTAAATAATCTAGAGCCTTTTCTATAACGCAGATTTTCAAAAAACGTCAAAATGGTGTGTTTTTTCTTAGAAAATGCTGGATATCTCAAATTTGAAAAGATGTTTTAAAAAACGGACTTCGGACTAAGAAAAAGGATATTTATATTATATATATTCCATTCCTAACCAGACCTTTGAAGATTTAATTCCCTAATTCAATTTCTTAAATCTGATTTAAAATAATTGAATTAATTCCCTGTTTCTATAAATCGAAAAGAATTAATTCATTATTTAATTCACTTAATTTCATTGCAAAGAATTAATTCTTTGATTTGATTAAATTGAATTAATACATTTTGATTTGAATCAACTGATTCAAATCACTTTGATTTGAATCAACTGATTCAAATCACTTTGATTTGAATCAACTGATTCAAATCACTTTTGATTTAAATCAACTGATTCAAATCACTTTTGGTTTGAATCAACTTAATTTAAACTTTTTTCACTTAAATCAAACACTAAAAATGCACATTATAAAAATCTTATCATGTCTGATTGCGTTAAAGTCATTGGAATATCGTCAATTTTAAACACACGCCATCAATTATCAACACTCCAAATTGTACAGTTTTATTAAATGTGTACCTTTAGTCCAGAGTTGGGCGCTGGTCACGTGATTTGCTTGATTCACGTGAATCACGCGTGAGTGATTTTCATTTCAATAACGTGATTGTGAGTGAGCGTGATTTGAAAAAAAACTGAGTGAGTGATTAGTGAGTGAGTCATTTATTTTTTGCGTGAGTTTGCGTGATTAGATTTTTTGATTTGCCCAATTTTTTTTAAATTTTCGTGAAATTTTTTTTTTTTAATTTTTTTTTTTTTTGGTAAGAAAATTTAATTGCGTGAGTGGATTTTGCGTGACTCACGCGTGAGCGTGATTGAATCTGGCGTGAGTCACGCGTGAGTGTGAGTAAGTTTTTTATTACTCACGTAAATAGTGAGTGAGCGTGAGTAAAATAATATTGCGTGAGTGATTAGTGAGTGATCCGATTATTTTTTGCGTTAGTGAGTGTGAGTCAAAATCCACTCACGCGCCTATCTCTACTTTAGTCAATAACGAATTTGGCTCTTCAGCATAAAAATAACTTTAAATTTAACACAAAAACAATTAATGATTAACATTTTTATTATACACATACATTTCCATTACATCGAAAAGTCGTGCATTATCCCACCCTTAATATATATGTGCAAATTAATAAATGTTATATTAAAGCAATGTCTTGTATTTTTGTGATTCCTATGCATGCGGGCATAGGCTTAAAAAATGCAGCTTGTGTGCTGCCAATAAAATGTACCCTATTAAATTCTGTTGCTTTGACTTTTTGCCAGTGTTGCCACCATTGACCCAAAAAATTATTCAGGAGTTTGTCCAAAATTATCCAAAATCCCAAAAATTATCCAAAATCTCAAAAATTATAAAAAAAAATATATAATTTTTTTTTTTTTAACGAAACAAAATTGTTTTTTTTTAAATTCAATTTAAAGAATACATGAAATTATTTTTTTAATAAAAATCATAAATCCTTACCAAAGAAAAATAAATTTAAAATTTATTTCCATACAAATTGTTTTTAGAACTATACTTAAAAAATTGTATGAGAAATTTTAAATTTAAATAAAACTTTTGTTAAAATAGACTTTTTGTTTTTTTATGGTACGGGCCATACATTTTGTACTGTTCAGAATAAAAAATATTGTATAACAATAGTATTACTAGTTCTTATTTCAGTTTTTTTAACATTTTTTTTTGTGGTCTCAAAAATTGTACCCCCCATTTCTTTTGTAAAAAGAATTGGAGCAACAGTATTTGAAGATAATTTATTTCGTAAATCGGTTTTTCTTTCCTTTAAAAAAATTATATTTTGTCCATGTAAAACATTAAATTGTAAATTACAAAATTATCCATAAATTATCCAAAAATGTAATTATCCAAAGAGTATCCAAAAAATTTTATATTATCCATTTTTTGGATAATTATCCAAGAAGTGGCAACACTGCTTTTTGCTTGCTACTACCGCACAAGCATAAATGTTATAGTATGTGTGTGCGTGTGTAAAGTAAATACTTTGATTTAAGAAAAAAATGTTTAAATCAACTGATTCAAAACATTTTTGATTTGAATCAATTGATTTGAATCAAATTGATTTGAATCAATTGATTTGAATCAAATTGATTTGAATCAAGTGAATTACCCCCAGTTTCTGTATGACGAACGATAGACGTACGTCAAAATTTTGCATGTATTTTGTTTTTGTTACAATAACAAAATACATGCAAATTTTTGACGTTCGTCGTTCGTTCGTCATACAGAAACTGGGGGTTAATTCTTGTTTGATTTGAATCAAGTGAATCAAATCATTATTTAAACAAGGAATTAAACAAAAAATTAGTTAATTCTTTCAACAAATAGTTGAAATTAATTCTTTTGAATCAAATCATCCAGAATTAATTCCTTGATTTATTAATATGAATTAATCTTTTTGCGAATCAAATCAAAAAGTGAATTAATTCTTCAAAGGTCTGTTCCTAACTCATTTTTTCAAAAATGGCGTATGGAGCAAAACAATCATAAGGTGACGATATATTGAAATGCATTTGGTGGTAACATTGAAGTAAGTATTTAATAATTCTATTCCCAGTTTTTTTGATGTTATTTGTGCTTATATTTTATTTAAAAGGTATTCCGGCAAGATTCATAACCCAATTGTATATGTCAAGGATGGGATCAACATTTGGACATATCCTAGAAGTTAAGAAAACCAAACAATTAAAAGATAAGTTAGAGGGAAGACCAAAGAACCGGCAAGGGAATCCCAGGTACACACTGCTACAATTTCTATATCCTGCAAATGCAGATGTCAAGTAATGTTGCCTTCATTTTCAGTTCTCAAGCGAACAAACCGCAAAGGAAACTGGCTTATGATGTTGGCGGTAATTGTGGTTGACTTTATTACAATCAACCAAATTCTGACACCAATACAAATGAGTCCTGTAGAAGTCACGATATAGTTTGAAATTAAATTGCTAGATCCCTAAAAATGTTTCAGAATCTGAGAAAAAATTTTCTACATAAAATTATAATCGATAAAAAAAATTTCATGAAAAATTTATAAACGATAGAAAATTTATAATCGATAACAAATTATAAATTTTGTTAATCTAAGAAAATTAAAATTATAAATTTTCTATAGAAATTTTTTATCGATTATTTAGATTTTATTATAGAAAATTTTTAAAATTTATAATCGATAAAAAATTTTTTATAGAAAAAATTTTTCTAAAAAAAAAATATAATCGGAAACAAATTATAAATTTTTTAAATCTGAGAAAATTATAAATTTTCTATAAAATTTTTTTATCGATTATAAATTTTCTATAAAAAATTTGTTTTCGATTTAAAATTTTTTCTATTGAAAATTTATTTTCTCAGATTTAGAAAGTTTATAATTTGTTATCGATTATAAATTTTCTATAAAAAATTTGTTATCGATTTTAAATATTCTACAAAAAATTTATAATCGCTAACAAATTTTCTATGGAAAATTTATAATCGATAACAAATTTTCTATAGAAAATTTAAAACCTTTATAGAAAATTTAAAATCGATAACAAATTTTTTATAGAAAATTTATAATCGATAACAAATTATAAACTTTCTAAATCTGAGAAAATAAATTTTCAATAGAAAAAATTTTAAATCGAAAACAAATTTTTTATAGAAAATTTATAATCGATAAAAAAATTTTATAGAAAATTTATAATTTTCTCAGATTTAAAAAATTTATAATTTGTTTCCGATTATATTTTTTTTTTAGAAAAATTTTTTCTATAAAAAATTTTTTATCGATTATAAATTTTAAAAATTTTCTATAAAAAAATTATAATCGATAAAAAATTTCTATAGAAAATTTATAATTTTAATTTTCTTAGATTAACAAAATTGATAATTTGTTATCGATTATAAATTTTCTTTAATCGATAATAAATTTTCTATAGAAAATTTTTTATCGATTTTAAATTTTCTACAGAAACTTTTTCATCGATTATAAATTTTCTGTAAAACAATATAGAAATTAGAAACTTTCAAAAATTTAATTTTAAAATTTCTATATTGTTTTATACAAAATTTATAATCGATGAAAAAGTTTCTGTAGAAAATTTAAAATCGATAAAAAATTTTCTATAGAAAATTTATTATCGATTAAAGAAAATTTATAATCGATAACAAATTATAAATTTTGTTAATCTAAGAAAATTAAAATTATAAATTTTCTATAGAAATTTTTTATCGATTATAATTTTTTTATAGAAAATTTTTAAAATTTATTATCGATAAAAAATTTTTTATAGAAAAAATTTTTCTAAAAAAAAAATATAATCGGAAATAAATTATAAATTTTTTTAATCTGAGAAAATTATAAATTTTCGATAAAATTTTTTTATCGATTATAAATTTTCTATAAAAAATTTGTTTTCGATTTAAAATTTTTTCTATAGAAAATTTATAATCGATAAAAAATTTCTATAGAAAATTTATAATTTTAATTTTCTCAGATTTAGAAAGTTTATAATTTGTTATCGATTATAAATTTTCTATAAAAAATTTGTTATCGATTTTAAATTTTCTATAAAGGTTTTAAATTTTCTATAGAAAATTTGTTATCGATTATAAATTTTCCATAGAAAATTTGTTAGCGATTATAAATTTTTTGTAGAATATTTAAAATCGATAACAAATTTTTTATAGAAAATTTATAATCGATAAAAAATTTTATAGAAAATTTATAATTTTCTCAGATTAAGAAAATTTATAATTTGTTATCGATTATAAATTTTTTTTTAGAAAATTTTTTATCGGTTATAAGATTTCTACAGAAAATTTTTTATCGTTTATAAATTTTTCCTAAAATTTTTTTTATCGATTATAATTTTATGTAGAAAATTTTTTCTCAGATTCTGAAACATTTTTAGGGATCCAGCAATTTAATTTCAAACTATATCGTGACTTCTACAGGACTCTTTTGTATTGGTGTCAGAATTTGGTTGATTGTAATAAAGTCAACCACAATTACCGCCAACATCATTAGCCAGTTTCCTTTGCGGTTTGTTCGCTTGAGAACTGAAGATGAAGGCAACATTACTTGACATCTGCATTTGCAGGATATAGAAATTGTAGCAGTTTGTACCTGGGATTCCCTTGCCGGTTCTTTGGTCTTCACTCTAACTTATCTTTTAAGAGAAGTGCAGTTCCATTGTTTGGTTTTCTTAACTTCTAGGATAAGTCCAAATGTTGATCCCATCCTTGACATATACAATTGGGTTATGAATCTTGCCGGAATACCTTATAAATAAAATATAAGCACAAATAACATCAAAAAAACTGGGAATGGAATTATTAAATACTTACTTCAATGTTAGCACCAAATGCATTTCAATATATTGCAATTTGGAGTATTATTAATGAAAATAAAAAAATTACAGAACGGAGATGGAAAATGAAGTACTTAAGTACTTTTACAAAAGCACGCATTTTTAAATTGGTCAAGTTAACACTTTGCAGGTTATCCCACTAAACGTATGATACTTTCCAAATAACTTAGGTAAAATTGTCAAGTTTACACTTTGGAAAAGCCCTAATGTCAAATATTTAAACATTATAAAGGAATATGCTAACAAAGGGTGCTACAAAGTGAACTTTGTTGTAATACAAAATAAATGTCAATGTTAATTTTCATTCATACTTTGGACATTTGAATATAACTTGTATATTTTTTTTGAAACCATATAAAAAAAATTTTAACTAAGTTACAGTAGTTATTCTTACACCAGTTTTTTTTTGCGTGTTGGCTTAAGCCGATGGGAGCCGACAAAATCGGCGGCGGCGTAAGATGTCGAAAAAAGGTCGGCGGCGGCGCGCCGATTTAGAGCCGATCGGCTTTTTTGTCTGCTTAGGAGTGAGTGAAACCATAAAAACCGATCTGACATCTATTTTTCTTATGGCGCGTTATATTAGCTTTCTCTTTCTAACCTAATTCGAAGAATAATTAAAAAAAAATAACCATATGGTTCACGACTACTTTTTTGACACCTGTCACTTATGTCGAGTCTGTATTAGTCTGTGTCACTACGACAGTACAGACTAGTATGCAAACACTGGTGCTAATTGCGTACTTTCCAATATGGTGGTATGGTTTTTAGTACAGAATGATCATCGCTGCCTAGTATATGTGTGCCTGTACGTGTGAGCTTTTGTGCATGTATTTATGATGTTTGTTTTCGTTTTGTATGAAACGTCAAAAGTTACACCGTGTGCTGTCACTAATACTTACACCCATCAGATGCAACTCTGTGATACTACTACTCATGTACTGTGGTCACTACGTTATTGCGTTCAATTATTACGTTACCACTTGAAATGTCAATTATATTAGAATCGGTGTTGCCAGACATTCTAAAATTGATAAAATTGCCTACCCATTTTGTAGAGGATACACACCCATTATCGTTGGGAAACACATATATATAATAAGGCCACACCCGCCTTTGAGAAAAAAGAGAACAAAAAAAAAGTAAGTAACATAAATTAGAAAATAATCACAATTGGAGCGGGAAGCGGAAAAACGCAATTGTCCTCATAAAAATAGAATTAAATCAGTTTGGCGGAAAAACGCTGCGGAATTTTGTTGTCATATAAAACGTATGTGAACAGTTGCGGAAAAACTCTTCCCTCTCCAATTGTGATTATTCTCTTAGTTAAAAAACATCAAAAATCACGAGCGGCTTAGAGTAGAAACAGAACAAGCCAAGCACGACTTTTTCCATACGATTTGACAATAGTACGAACAGAACAAGCACGGCACGGGGGACGGTTTCCAATTAGAATGAGTTTTGCCACCTTTAGAGTAGAAACAGAACAAGCCCGGCACGACTTTTTCCATACGATTTGACAGATAAAACCGGTGGCCGGCGCCGGTGTGAAATAAAACTTGTTCTATTTTTTAAAGGTGGCAAAACTCATTCTAATTGGAAACCGTCCCCCGTGACTTGCTTGTTCTGTTCGCACTATTAAAAAAAACAAGTTTTATTTCACACCGGCGCCGGCCACTTGTTCTATTTTTTAAAGGTGGCAAAACTCATTCTAATTGGAAACCGTCCCCCCTGCCGTGCTTGTTCTTTTCGTACTATTAGCTGTTTTCGATGTTTTTCTTCTGCCGGAGGAGTTTTTTTTACACATTTCGTTTGTTTATTTTTGGTATGACCCAAAGACCATTTTTGGGAAAATGGAAATAGGAATCAATTGTATATGAATAATATGTCCTCTTTCCAAATCCGTAATCTATTTTTTTATATATCGTATAAATTAGAAGATATCCAGCCCTAACTTTGCTTCATATCCCCAATATTAACATTGTCTTAACATTGGTTTGCTGCATACTCCAATTTTCTGCACATGCAACAAATTTTACACCTAAAAGTTAAAATATTTTTCTCTACTTTTGTTTTGATGCATATAACGTTGAAAGGGTGCATATCAAAACAAACTAAATATTGACGCTTGGTTATTGGTGTGACCCATAAACCATTTGCCAAATGGAATTAGGAACCAATTGTTTATGATTGTTATGCACTTTATTTTCATCCGGAATGAATTTTTCATAAGAATTAAAAGATATCCGGCCCCAACTTTGCTAATTATATCCAAAATTAAAGATAATTTAATAAGGTAAACTCAGGTTGACTTTGACCCACGTGAAAGAAAATTAATTTTTGTTAAGAAAATATTCATTTAAACGGGATATGGAGCAAATCGCGACCAAGTCTTTTTTTGTTAAAA
Source organism: Pegoplata infirma (assembly GCA_963921195.1). Taxonomy (NCBI): domain Eukaryota; kingdom Metazoa; phylum Arthropoda; class Insecta; order Diptera; family Anthomyiidae; genus Pegoplata; species Pegoplata infirma. The sequence goes on from OY992539.1 coordinate 159,942,974, forward strand.
TCATAATAACTTTTGATATCTTGTGCAAAAACGTATAAAAATTTATATTTTTTCTTAAAACATTTTAAGCAATCGATACCAAAAGCAAAAAACAAATCTATCGTGTAGATTTTTAATAAAGTTGATGAGAAGTTTCTTTTTCGTTTTTCTCAAAACAAAGTAAATGGTCTTTGGGTCATACCAAAAATAAGCAAACGATTTATTACTTTTTTATAGTATGTTTACATATTCCATTATTATTTATTTATTTTTTTGCTATTTAAAAGCATATTTGTTACATCAACGCCCCAAAATTTCAAGTGATCATTTTGACACTTCAAGTGACACTTCCCTCGCGTTGTACAAAATTCCATTTTCCATACAATTTGTGCTCAAAACACGCAACAGCTTTTCAGTCCTCGCGTTTTACAAAATAGAAAATTGTCCAACGCGAGGTGAAAATGCGCTTTGCGTTTTACAAAATTAGGTCCTAAATACTTACTAGTCTTTCCAAAAGCTGGAAAATAAACAGCTGACACGATACACAACGATACGTAGAATATAATCCAGTCTTAAGATTGGACAACTGGTCGGCCATATAAATTTTTGAAAAGTTTCGGTGTTTTCTTTTAATTTTTATTATTTGCAATTTCACACACTTTAAGCAGAAACAATTCCTTAATTTTTAAATATCAATTAACAAAAATTATTAATTTTCAAAAAAATTACAAAAAATCACAACAATGTGAAGAACAAAAAATTCTCCGCTATAGTAAAGTTTGCATAAAATAAAGTAAATCGTGAACCTATATTCAAAATATGCCAACTCAATTTGATAGAAATGAGTTTCCGATGGTAAATAATGGTAAATGGTAAATGTCAATATGGCAAAGAAGGAGGAGGAGAGATAAGAAAAGAGCTTAATACGATAAAAACAGAGTTGAAAAAACTAGAAAAGCTTCAAAAATTGGATCAGCTGACTGACTCAATTAATTTTATGTCAGCCGATGCGGTTTTCAAAGATGTAGCAGAAAACAAAAAGAAAATAACAGAAATTGAAAGGGAAAATAAAAAATTAAAAACAGAAATAAAAACTCTTAAGGTACCTACAGACGACGCAATATTATGTACAATATTCAATTATATTGATGGTGTGTGGGTAATATTGACGATTGTACAATGGTCAATCTTACCCACACACCATCAATATAATTGAATATTGTACATAATATTGCGTCGTCTGTAGGTACCTTTAGAACTTCTGTAAAAATCTTAAATGATAACCGTGTAAAAAACGATTGTATTATCAGTGGTTTGGATGTTGCTAGTGGTGTAAATACTAAAGAGGCAGTTTTTGATTTATCAAAAACTGTTGGAATAGAATTCGAGCCGAATGCAGTTGAAGATGCGTATTTTATAAAAAAGAAAGGAAGAACTGAAAAGAAAGATGATGATAAAAAAACAGTTGTTGTAAAATTTTCATCCAGATTAAATAAAGAAAAATTGATGTCTTCTAAATCTAAATTAAAACAAGATGAAAGTACAAATAAGATATTTGTTTATGATTTCCATAGCAAGGAAACTTTAAATCTGTGGAACCATGCTAAATCATTAAAAGCAGTTGGATATCAACACGTATATGCCCGGAATGGTAAAGTTTATTGTAAAAAGGGCGACCTTGATAAACAGCAGTTGATACGATGTGAGGATGATGTTGACACCATGTTATTAAATGCAACAACTAATAAGCATTGGAAACGTAGATCGTTTGTGATGAATAGAGATGATAATAATGCTAATGATTCCTCTGATGATGGTGAAGATGGTGCTGCCTATGTTTCTCCTTCATAATGAATTCTATTATAATTGTTAATTATTTATTCATACCATTTTTTTGTTTTAACTTTTCTAACTAAATGATTAAAAATCAATATTTCAATCAATTTTCAAAATTTAAAAACTATATTTGTGGATTAAATTATAATTTTCTGAATGTAATAAGCATAAATATCAGAAGCGTTTCTTCTATTGAAAAATTTAATCAGTTTAAATCTTTAATTGCTAGTTTTCCAAAATTGCCAGATGTAATCGCAGTGCAAGAAACATGGTTTAGTGAGAATGTGTTGCAATTGTATTCAATACCAGGCTTTAATAGTGTTCACAGTTGTAGAGAAGATGGTTATGGAGGAACGTCGTTATATATACATAAAAATTTACATTACTCTGTGGAAATTTGTAAAAGTCAAAATTTTGTGGAACTTATAGCCGTTAATTTCACAAATTTTAAAATTGAACATAAAAATATAAAACTGATTTCGTTTTATCGATCACAGAAATGCAATGTTACTGATTTTTTAAATATGTTTGATCTCACTTTAAATAATTGTGCTCGTAGTCCAGTAATTATGTTGGTGATACCAATATTGATACATTTCACAATCCATATTACTGTGATTTGTCAGCAATGTTTCATAATTATGATTGTACAAGTGCTCATAACATGATAACAAGGCCTAGAAGTAAAACATCTATAGATCATGTATTTAGTAACTTTTCTGAGAGGATTTATATTGATTCAGCTGAATGCTCCCTATCAGATCATAACATACTATGCTGTAAGTTGAAAAGTAATGTGAGATTTAAAGAATATATTGAAGTATCAAAAATACATTGCGACTATGAAAAGGCAAAACAATATTTGCAAAGTAATTTACCAATTAATTTTTCTTCGTTTGATACCTCGGCTCTGACCGATAATTTAGTTTCTTGTATGCAAAATGCTACAAATCATGCCACAGTGGTTACAAAACATAAAAAACAGTTGTGTTTTGAGCTCACGCCGTGGATAAATAAAAATCTTCAAGAATTAATTTTTGTAAAACAAAAATTGTTAAAGAAATGCGTAAAACTAAGAATAAGCACAATATAGAAGAAGCTTTAAAGAGAGTAAGTAAAGTAATTAAAATTGCTGTTAAGAATTGCAGAGATAATTATTATGTTGAAAGTTTAAATAAAGCGGGAAGTGATCCGAAGAAATGTTGGAAGTTTATTAACACTACACTTGGTCGTACAAAAAGTAATGATATATGTCTTAATGACTCACAGGGACAAATAATAATAACGGATCAAGCTAAAGCTGATTGTCTTAATAATTATTTTCTTTCTTCTGTGGCAAACCTTAAACAACAAATAGAAGTTCAACCTGGAGATACATTTAATAATTTACGAACTATTTTTCAATATCCTTACCGTTTTTATCTTGGAAATGTTAGTATTGATGACATAAATGAAGTCATATTGAATATTAAAATTAATAAGAGTCCTGGCTATGACAGCTGCAATATATCGCCAAAATTTGTTAAAGAATGTGGAGAAACTATTGCACCAATATTAGTAAAAATATTTAACAGTATGATAGATTCTTCGGTGTACCCTGATGTTCTCAAGATTCATAAAATAGTTCCAATACCGAAACAAATGAATGCTTCAACTATGGAAAAGTACCGGCCAATTGCTGTTCTATCTACAATAGACAAAATTTTTGAAAAACTTTTATATGATAAACTTTTGATTTATATGGAGGAAAACAATCTTTTGTATGATTTTCAGTTCGGTTTCAGAAGAGGATGTAGTACTGAAGATGCCGTTTTGAACGTAATAAGGTATATATGCAACGGCTTAGATGAAGGTTCCAGTGGAGTTGCTGGTGTATTTTTTGATTTTACAAAAGCCTTTGATCTAATCTAGTTGATCATCAAATATTGTTGCAAAAGTTGTCATTATATGGAGTCAAAGGAAGTGAAATATTATTATTTAAAAGTTATTTTTTAAACAGAAAGCAATACGTGCAAGTTAATAATTCGAAAAGCTTTATTGGTTCTGTGGATTATGGAGTTCCGCAAGGAAGTGGATTGGGACCATTATTATTTTCAATTTACTTAAATGACTTAAAAAATCTAAATTTAACTGGCCAACTTTTTATGTTTGCGGATGACGTATGTTTATTCTATCCTTTTAAGGGCCATTTAGATTGGCAGACTTGTAAAACGACCTGTCAAAAATTCATGCGGAGAGAATTTTTTTCATCGTCTAAACACTCAACATACAAATACGGACAGACTTTTTGTCAATACGGAGAGGAAAATGTTGACATACGGATGTAATTTTTGTGTTTTGAAAAATTTCAAAAAATTACTATTTTCATTAGATCAGGGATGTTTTTTATGTAAACAAAAATACAAATAATAACAACAGCTGTTGTGAAGTGGTGGTAAAAATAAATAAAATTTTATATGGGCTAAATTTTCGGAACAAGTCTAATTGGCAGACATTGGTCCGATTTATTTTTTTCTATTTTTTGAAATAGGGATGATTTAGGTGAGTTCAACAAATAAACAAAATTGTCGGCTGCCCGTGGTTCCAGAGTTATGGGTCTCCAAAGTTCGGATATCGAATTTAATATATCTTCATCAATAATGGTCCAATCAGACCAAGATTGGTTTCATTCGAAAGCTTATTCAAATACCTTTAATTTGACATTTTAAAAAATTTGGATTTATTAAACCATTGTGAAACAACTCTAAATTTTAGATTTTTCACCCCAAGTTTTTGAAGAAATGGGATAAAATTTTAAAATTATTTATTTTTATAACTAGGCTTATAGCTTAGAACTTAAGCTTTGATTTGAGCTTTCATTTGACCTTTTAACCCTTATAGAACCGGTTATTTAGGTTTAAACATTAGAAAACATATTTGAATATATATACCAGACCTCTGTGTAGTTTATTTTTTTTTTGCCTTAAAAGGTTTTCTGGGTTTCCGGCCTTCGGACGGGCTTAGGGATTTCAATTTTCATATATTAATTAAGCGGCTTCGCTAAATAAAGTTTTTTTTTATTAATATATAAGCGGGGTCAATGGTTATGAGTCAATAACTCCGGTTCTATAAGGGTTAAAAGGTCCATTAAAAGCTCAAATGAAAGCTTAATATCTAAGCTTTAAATCTCGTCGTATAAATACATGCCTTAATAACACACAATTTTGAAATATAACGCATTTTCTCTAAAAACTTTGGTTTAAAAATCTAAAATTTGGTTTTGTGCCACAATGGGTTAATGGAACCAAATTTTTTTTAAATTTCAAAATAAAGGTATTTGATTAAGCTTTCGAATGAAACCAATCTTGGTATGATCGGACCAATTTTGATGAAGATATATCAAATTCGATATCCGAACTTTGGAGGCCCATAACTCGGAAACCATGGGCCGCCGACAATGTCTTCGGTAATGTAAAATCTTCTTTATAGCAATGTTTCGTTTTTCCATTCTATCATCAAACATCATAGATAGGCGACGACATTAGAGAGCCGTACGAAAACACCGAGACTTGAAAGCAAACAAGACTTTCAGAAAAATAATGTTTTTTTTCACATTTTGTCTTTTACTACACTCAAATTGAATATTTTTTTTTGATAATAGGTTGATAGATACTTTATTATCTCTTAATTTTAATTTTTGTAGAAAAAAAAAATAAAAAGGGGAAAAAAATCAAAAAGTTGGTTTTATGTGTTATTTTGTTTTAGCAATATCGCATGAATTAATCAACCGAATTCGATAAATTTGGGCTTAAACTATTCGTTTTGAATTGTAAATTGAATTAAATAATGGATTGAGCCCCAAAAATGGCCATGAAAGTAATATTCATGGACAAAATCATGAAAAAAATGTAAAAATGCTCCAAAATTTGGACAAAAATGCCCGTAACTTTTGAACCGTTGGACCACTGTTGGAGATTTTTTTTTGTAAATTGATCAAAATGAGCTCACCTTTCCAACGCGCCTACTGGCAATTTTGAGCTATGGATGTGAACGTGTAGGTAATATTTCATACGAACGTCAATTTGGGAAAAAATCTACCAACAAAAAGTAGGGGACTCGATTTTAACGATAGAGGTATGGTTCCTTTGGCAAATTTTCATGGAATAACCCATAGAATACGGAAATCATAGGGAAATTGTCGAAAAATAAATCGACCCGCCCTAATCTACACTCAAAAGAAATTCTCTGTCCAATCAGCAGAAAAATCTGCTGAAAATACACCCATTTTGAGCCATATGAGAAATCTGCTGAATTTAGCAGACGCGGTTTGCTAAATTTCTGTAGTGATAACCTGGGTTGAATCAGCAGACAAATCTGTCAAGACAGCAGAAAAATCTGCTGATTTCAGCAGAAAAATCTGCTGATTTTAGCAGAAACAAGTAAAAAAGTTAAATTCGGCCGTGCCGAATTTTAAATACCCTCCATCTGTATCCCAGTATTTATAAATTAATACGATTTTCTAATGCACGTTCTTTAAAAATTTAATATCAATGGCACAGATTAATACAGACTCGACAATTATAACAAGTGTCAAAATAGTAGTCTTTAACCATATGGTTATTTTTTTAAAATTATTCTACTAATTAGGTTAGAGAGAGAAAACCAATATAAGATAATAATCACAATTGGAGCGGGAAGCGTTTTTCCGCAACTGTTCACATACGTTTTATATGACAACAAAATTCCGCCGCGTTTTTCCGCCAAACTAGATTCAATTCTATTTTTATGAGGACAATTGCGTTTTTCCGCTTCCCGCTCCAATTGTGATTATTCTCTAACACGCCATACGAAAAAAAAGGTAGAACGGCTTTTATTGTTTTACTCACTTCTAACTAGTAGAAAGTGTTGCCATGCTTTAAACCAGCTAAAAACCGATCTGTATCTTCTAAAATCGCTAAGTTTTTACCCATTTTTGTTTTACAACTCTACTGTCTAGTCTGTATATAGTCTGTGTCTATGGTGTTTAGAAAATATTTTTTTTGCCCATTACCAGGGCTGGAAAATCTCTAAACACCGTTTCTGTTAAAATAGCGTGTTTTTTTTTTTAAATTTATATGAATATGTATATCAAAATTGCTACACTCAAAAAATTATAACGGTAGATTCCACTACAAAAGACAGTTAAAACAACTACATTTGTTGTTGTTTAGACGTCTACGTTGTTGTTTTTAACTATTAATTAAAACGTCTCCCTATTGTCACCCGCGGATCTTTATGGAATTGGTTTTATTTTGTAGATCAGAAAAAATAAAGGGACACATATTTTTTTTAGCGGCCCAAATTCATATTTAGGGGGTAAAAAGGAGGGGGAAGACAAGGCAATTTTTAAGTTTTTAATTCAATTCCATTTTTATGAGGACAATTGCGGAAAAACGCTTTCCGCTCCAATTTGTTAACATTCATCAAAACAAAAAAAAAAAAAAAACGAAACGAAACGAAATGTTAACTTCCATTAATTTCTCAATTTAATTTAGCATCGTTTGGAATAGTTTTGTAAAATATTACACATTTTCGATGAAATATTGATAAAATTAGCTTATTAAGGTACCTACAGACGACGCAATATTATGCACAATATTTTTGACGTTTTCCCACAATTGGCATACATAAAAATACTGAAATCGATTTGATTTGTAAAAATAATATTTATAAAATTTATTCTTAATGAATAAAATTTATTTAAAAAAAAAAAATTAATTAACTTATTTTATTTCAAATTTTTAAATTAAAAAAATCAAGTAACTCAAAATAAAAACTTATTAATGGTAAAATTAAAAAAAAAGAAACAAATGAAAAAAAAAAAAAAGATTATACTCTCGGCCAAACTGGGAGACGAACCTGTTGCCCCCAAATTAATATCCGACGACACTACCATTAGACCACCGGCAGCATTAAAAATGCATGTCAAATTCGCAATTTTGTTTGATTATAACACAGCAATGCTTAAAATAACTTACCTAGTGGTAGGTATACCCAGTGGTAAGTATACCCAGTGGTAGGTATACCCAGTGGTAGGTATACCCAGTGGTAGGTTTAAAAATATATTCCTAGTTTTTTATAGGGATCATACTATACTATAAGCTAACAAAATTAACCGTTACTAACAGTGTTGCCAGAAATCGTCAATAGGCAAAAATCGTCTGTCCGTTTGTAAGAATTGGACGCAAAATATAAATATATTGAATGTGATTGATCTTATCCAAGAAATTATCAAAAAAAAAAAAAAAAAACAATCAAAACACAAATAAAGAGTGGATGGTATAAAAAAAAATGTAGAAAATATAATTTTTTTTCAAAAATTATTTCATTAGCAATTTAACGACTATCTTAAAAGAGATAAACAAAACCGGGCAAATTACAACAAACCCTCTATTGTTGTGTATAAAAGAAGTTTTGTTGAATATACCATATTTTTTCCACCAAAATTCAATTTCGCTTTTAAAGAAAAACAAAACGACATTTAATTAATAATTAATTACAGCACATTTATATATTTGCAAAAACTGAGAAAAATCAATGACTCGATAAATATAATGAAGGGTATAGATTTAGGTGATTTAAATAAAATTATAATAATAAACAATATTAAAAAAAAAAAAAAAAAATCTTGAGTCCTAACATGATTCGAACCCGGGACTCCATGTATGAAAAGCCAACACTCTAGCCATCATACCACAGACTGATTAAAAGTTTTACAATTTTGCGGGTATGTTAAAAGAACGAGAACCAAAACAGATAAATTAGTGTTGCCAGAAATCGTCAATGAAATCGTCTGTCCGTTTGTAAGAATTGGACGCAAAATATAAATATATTGAATGTGTTTGATATTGAACTTATCCAAGAAATTATAAAAAAAAAAAAAAATCAAAACACAAATAAAGAGTGGATGGTATAAAAAAAAAAAAGTAGAAAATAAATTTTTTTTTCCAAAAATTATTTCATTTACCCAATGACAAAGAATACAAAAGATTGTTAGGCCGAATATAAATTATTAAGGGGATTTTAATAAATTGTAATTTTATAAACAATATTGAAGCTAAAAAATAAATAAAAAAAAAAAAAAACTTCATCCCGACCATGACTCAAACCTGCGACCATATGAATGATAAGCCAACAGTGCAGCCATCATACCACAGACTGCTTCTGAATGTCTTAGCAATTTAACGACTATGTTTAAAGAGATAAAAAAAAAAACCGAGCAAATTACAACAAACCCACTACTGCTGTGTATAAAATAAGTTTTGTTGAATATACCATATTTTTTCCACCAAAATTCAATTTCGCTTTTAAAGAAAAACAAAACGACATTTAATTAATAATTAATTACAGCACATTTATATATTTGCAAAAACTGAGAAAAATCAATGACTCGATAAATATAATGAAGGGTATAGATTTAGGTGATTTAAATAAAATTGTTATAATAAACAATATTAATAAACAATATTAACAAACAAAAAAAAAAAAATATATTTTGAGTCCTAACATGACTCGAACCCGGAGTCCATGTATGAAAAGCCAACACTCTAGCCATCATACCACAGACTGATTAAAAGTTTTACAATTTAGCGGGTATGTTAAAAGAACGAGAACCAAAACAGATAAATTAAAAAAAAGCATTTAAGTAAACTGGAGTTATAACTCTTAAAACATAAAATATTAACAACATTTTTCAAATGTATTTAAATATGTTTATTAAAGGCCAAGATAAATCATCTTCTAAATGTGCCAATTTTGCTCCAAATTTGCTCATATTTTCTATATAGGCCACAAAGACCATATTTACACTCCATGTTAAAATTTGTTTACATACGTTAATCAGAATTTGAGTTATAGTATTTTACATGCTAGGTTTGTATGGGGGGTGTTACACCCCTTTTTTCTATTCCGCCCAAATTTTACATAGAGATCAGACATGCTAAAATATCATTCTATACCAAATTTCATTCGAATCTGTTAAACAGAAGCCGAGTTATAGCATTTTGCATGCTAAGCTAATGTGGGAGGTGCCACTCCCCTTTGTCCAATTCTTCTAAAATTTTACACAGACATTGTACATGGTATAATATTATTCTGTACCAAATTTTATTTTAATCTGTAAAGTAGAAGCTGTGTAAACGCATTTTGTATTTTCAAAATTTAAGAGGTGTCGTTAAACTTTCACTCATAACTTTTGATCGGCTGGGCCGATTTCGCTCAAATGCAATACCAAACTTCTCGGGAGAACTTCCAACAAATATGTTAAGTTTCAGTCATCTCTGTGTAATATTTTGTCCGCTACAGCATTTTCAACAGACAGACAGACGGACATCGCTAGAATGTCTTAAAATCGATCGGGCATCATGAATATATATACTTTATGGGGTCCCAGACCGAGAATAAATTTGCAACAAATTATTAATTTTAAGTTGTCTTTGTTTATTTTGTATGAAGGGGTGCTTTAGTTTTGTCAGCCATATTTTCCGTTTTATTTGGTTATAACTTATTTTTTATAGAACGATGACTTCCACAGTTTTTGTTTATCAATAAAAAATAAGAAAAACAAACTAAACAATAGACAAACAATAAAAAATGGGGTTTTTATGACACAAATTTTGATCTAAAAACAAATTCACTGAGGGGGTGCTTTAGTTTTGGCCGATACTGTAAGTCGACACGTCTTGACAAGCACACACACATCAAACAAATGAAAACAAAATATACACAATTATAATAAAAACATACACAAAAATAAAAAACATACACAATTATAATAAAAAATCTTTTGAAACTTGTCATGGTTTTGAATTTTTTATTGTTACGTTTGCGTGTATGAACGGCAGAACTTCTCTTCTTGAAAAGCAGCAACCAACTGGCAAAAAATTATCTTTTGTGTATGATTTGTTTGTTTATGTTCTTTTACATTATATATTATTAAAGCTTCCATATTTAGTGACGTATTTAAGCGGGAGATATTTATATTCGTCCACTTTAATTTTCCGATAGGGATATTTGATTTTCATTTTCGCGAGGCCGACATTTAAAAAAATACTTAAAAAGATAACAAAAAATATCTGTTAAATTAGCAAATAATCTGCTGAAAATCTGCGCAAAAATTAAAAAAAAAAATACTTAAAAAAAGATAACAAAAAATATCTGTTAAATTAGCACACTAATTTTCTGAAAATCTGCACAAAAACTTTTTGAAACTTAGCAAACAGAATCAGTAAAAGTTCTGCAAAGTTTCTGTTGTTTTCGGAAATTGAATAGCAGAGAATTCTGCTAAAATATCCATTTCAGCAGAAAAATCTGCTAAAAATTTGTTATTCTTAATTGAAAGTCATTTTACAGATTTTTTGAAATAGGTTTTCTTTTGAGTGTAGGAATCACATTACAAAGCAATTTGTCCATATAAGTGATGTTAAGAATAAAATAGCACCTACAATTGGAATTTTGTACAAGCTGAAAAATAAGTTGAGTGAGAAGTCTAAACTGATGATATTTCAGTCATTAATATAGTCACATTTGAGTTATATGCACAGTAAAAAGTTTTAGGTTATATTTAAAACCTAGCGGAGCACATTTTAAACTACTTTGGAATTAAACTCAAAGTTAAATCCGAAATGGGTTATATGCTAAACCACATAGGGATTAAAAATTTGATTATCTTTATGTCATTTTTTTTTTAGTTTTATTTTGATGCCAAAAAATAATTAAATTTCTCTCTTGAAAAAAATAAACGTCAAACGTCATAAAAAAATTGTATTTAAGATAAAACACTTAACAAGGAATTGAAAAAAGGTGTCATATTGAGTGAACAAAAAATGCTTATTCATTCAATGAAAGTGAGAAAAGAGGTTAGCAATGTACACAAAAGTAAAATCTTTATATTATCAAAATTTGTGATCCAGAAAGTGAAGATTTTACTCCGACCGTAATATAAATATCAAGTAAGTATTGACTACAAACGTTTATCAATCATTTTAATTGATTTTTAGTTAACTTTACTTTTAGGCCAGCTAAATCTTGAAGCAGAAGGCAGATAAATGGAATTTTTAGATCACGACGGTGCCTACCCCCAGGAATAATTTCTTAATATAGAAGCAGTAGCAGTTTATTTTATGCAGAGTTGTGCTGAGTTTGGGTGACAAATCAACAGTCCTCTGGATTTTAACTTTATTCATATTTTTGGTCTGTATTTGTATTCAATACACAAAAATATTAAAAAACATAACCTTACATTTGTTTTATTTATTTTTGGAGAAATTTAAGTCCTGCCTTGTTCAAATAAACACCTGTTTAGGTGTAAAATTATTTCCATATTTTGGTTTAATTATAACACCCAAAAATAAATTCAAAATCTATTCTCTCTTTTTATCTCTTTAAAACTTTTTATGGAATACACACCAGCTAGGAATTAAAATTAACCAAAAACTTTTTACTGTGTGGGAATAATCTATGCTTATAACAAAAGTAACAATAATTTAAAATCGCTCTAATGTATGCAAAATAAGGCATTGAAAATTATATATAATTTACCAATAACTTATTCGACTTTTTCATTGTACAAAGATATTTCCAAAACAATTTTACCAATTTATGGATTACATGAGTTTCAAGTTTTGATGTATGTTTTTAAATGTATTCATAATATCGTATTCATAATTAAATGTATTCATATATATATAAGTTGTTCACCGGTGAAAAAAAATGTTTCGAAACATCAATTAATTTGTAGTGAAAATTTGACAGTCATATGTTTGGTTATGTTTTGCGCATCAGCATACATAAAATACCTTCAAATCAAATTTTGTTGATAATTTTTGTCTATTTATGTGATATAATTAATGTTTACAGTGCCAAACACTTATAATTACTTCATTTTATTTCTGAATGTTAAATTTCACCGCTTTTTAAATGGTCTGTACAATTTAAAAAAATGTTGCTGTAGTGTTGTTGCGTATTGATGCAACATATACCGGGTTATTTTTGCCGGTTTTTCACCAGTGAACAGAATACCTCTTCAGCGAAATTTTTACGATTTTTTAAAGCTAGTGTGAAATTTATGTTTTTTTTATCTGGAGTTTGACAGATTTTCACGTGAAAACCGAGTAACTTACCCACCTTTAGCGACGTTGAATCATGTACAAAAAAATGGTGTCGTTTAGTTGATTTTTTTCTTGCTACTTTCGCATAAGCATAAATTTTATAGTATGTGTGTTCTTTCCAAAAAATGAATTAAAAAGAATTAAATCAAAAAAAGAATTAATTCAAAAAAAGAATTAAACCAAAAAAAAAGAATTAATTCAAAAAAAGAATTAATTCAAAAAAAGAATTAGTTCAAAAAATGAATTAATTCAAAAAATGAAAAAAGAATTAATTCATGTTTGAATTAATTCTTTGAATTGAAATTGAATTATTCACAAAAAGAATTAATTCTTTTTTTATATAATTCAAATTTAATTCAAAGAATTAATTCAAGCATGAATTAATTCATTAATTAAAAAATTAATGAAAAATAATGTGAATTAATTCACAAATTGAATTAATTCTTCAAAGGTCTGCTAAAAGTACATATGTATTTTGGTGAAAATAAATGCCAACTCCCATTGTAAATTTCCAAAAGTTTTTCAACTTTTTTTTTTTTTAAATTTGACTACATATCTTATTGTAATTGGCACGCTGAGCACGAATCTGGTAAATATTTTGATATCTAATGACCAGTTTTCGAGATATTGCCATATTGAAAATATCGGTAAATAGTGTTTGCAAAAAAAAAATGCTTATATATGTATATGTAACTTTCAAACTATTTATCAGATTGAAACATTTTGGGTGGGGCGAATAAAGCCAATGATATAAGCTTTCAAAATAGCTAGTTTGGAGTGACACTATGACAATACAGCGTGAGTTACAGAGTGCCAAAGTTGACCACCCCAAGATTAAAAGGCTTTTGGAGCTAGTAACTTTTAAAAATATGCAAAGATTTTTATTTTTTTTTAGTTTTTGCAATTACCGTACTAAGGAAAACAAAATAAAAAAAAAAATTAAAAAAAAATTTCAAAAAAAAATATTTTATTTTCCGACAAAATATGCCAACTCTAAAAAAATATTTGATTTTCAACATAGTAATAAATGCCATCTCTGAAAAATACGCAAACAAGTGAAAAATATGAAATTTTTGGCATAGGTAAAAATTATTTAGACTATTTTAACCATCTTATGCGAAATAACTACCCAACAAACAAAAAGGCCCGTTTACGGTCCGCTTTCGGTCCGTCAAAAACTGAATCCGACTCCGTATACGGTCCGTTTTCTGGATCCGTATACGGACCAGAAAACGGACTATAAGGAACATCGTATCTGATTCGAAATCCGTTGAGAGTACGACACTTACGAACTGTTTACGGACCGTTATGCAGGGCCGAAAACGGAGTACACAAAATGATAGTACGTTACTGACGTACCGTTAACGGACCGTTTACGTACCGTTTTTTTTTAGTTGAAAACGGATAGACTCCGTGTATTGCGGACCGTAAACGGTTTTCGTACTGTTATTTCAAACAAAATAGGGTATATTAAGCAAATTTGACCTATAACTAAAAAACATTTTTTGGTATTTGTATATAAATGATGTACACATTTTATTGAACATTTCATATAAAAAGATTTCAGATTCTTAAGACTTTCTGTAAAAAATAATCTTTATAATCTCAGGTTTTTTGTAGAAAAAACTCTCAAATTTTGAGTAAGTTTTCCTACAGAAAAATCGATAGATTCTGAAATTTATTTTTTATGTTTTTGGAATTCTAAATATGAAAGATACCTTAAACCATCTGGTAATACCACACTAAAGTTCAAACGTAAAACAATGAAAAAAAAAAACAATCTGCATTCTCACTGTATAACTGCTATCGTCCATCTCGCTCAGATTTCGATTTGTGATACAATTTCGTAATATGGTTTTTGTTTACTACATTTTCAAACGCCATTTGTTACATATCTATGTACCTCTGCCTTAAACCTCCAAGATTTCCAGAAAAATTTTCCTTCGTTCTGTTGATATTTTGAAGACCCTTTTGGCAGACCACTTAAATTGCAGATTGATTTTCTAAAAAGGAAAAAAACAGAATTATCGAGTATTCATTTAAAGATGATGATTTACATCAGTGGTCGGCACCCATTGCACCCAGGTGCATAATGAAATTGGATATTTGCACGAAGACAAAGCGAATGACAACGAAACTCGCAACTTAGATCATTAAAAATACAAATATTTTATTTAGTGTCATGGTAGCATTTAAAAAAGCGGGTAGATGAAGCTATGTTTTAGAAAAATTTAAAAATGTTCCCTCTTTCTGCCGACCACTGATTCACATATTGTCGATGCTCTGACCAGAACACCTATGTATTTTTCAAAAATTTTTGAAGATGTTTAACAACCAGCTTTATTTTATCCTCTCGCGGTGGTTTAAAATTTCTTACATAAATATTTAAAAAATATTGCAAATTTTTTGTTTCCATAAATTTGAATAATAAAAAAGCACAAAAGTAACAAATTTAGCTGTTCTTAAAGCCAAAAAAAATAAAATACACATAGGTGTTCTGGTCAGCGCACAGACGATATAACCTTTTTGATATGTGTTGCACATTTAAGTGTTTCTTAACAATACAGCAGCAGACAGCAAAATTTTTACATGTATTTTGTTGTTGCGGCAACAACAAAATATATGTAAAAATTTTGCTGTCTGCTGCTTGCTGCTGTATTGTGGAGAAACTTTAACGCATTTTTCACGATATATTTTATGCTGAAAAATTTTAAAACAAGTCCAATTAATATTAGAAAATATTTTATTTAAATAAACTTACAAATTTCATGGTCAAAACAGCTAATATTGTCCAAAGATTTCCAGATTTCAATAAAAATTTTAACTCCGTTAGTAACGGTAGAAAAACGGCACCGTTTTTAACGGACTTAAAACGGATGAAAATCGGTGTAGTCCGTATTGAACAGTACATAAACGGACACATCAATACGGAGTAAAAACGGACCTCTTCGTAAATTTAATTTTACGGACCGTTAATGTTCCGTTTTCGTACCAGCATTGACGGGTACGCAATTTTCGGTCCGTTTACGTTCCGTAAAAGTCGGATTCATGATTCCGTACTTGTTGGTGAGTCAGTAAATGTGTTTCTTGGGTAGTTTTTTAGCTCTCCTGAAAAGTAATCTTTTTAGAGTTGGCATATATTGAATATAGTTCGACGAAATGAAAGATTAAGAAAATTGTTGTTGGTCTCTAGATTAAAGCATTGCTTGAGTTGGAAAAAGAAGCTTTTCTGTATAAGTCACAAACAAAACATACTATGAGTTAAACAAACTACGTTTCGACACTGATGTTTGTATACCGATCATAGCCAGAGCTTCGAAGGATTTCACTCCTTAATTCGATTTGTCATTCTGAGTCAAAATTTAGTGATTGCATTCTCCAATCACATTTTAGCGAATTGAGTGAATTCACTTTAGACTCATTCGATTTATAAATATCGAATGCATTCGTTTTATTTTTCATTCGACTTTCAAAAATCGAATGCATTCGATTTTTTTCATTCGACTTTTATAAATCGAATGGCTTATTCATTCATTGCATAAAAAACTTTAAAAAATAACCAAGATAGAGCAAAACGGAGCCAATTTTTATACCCTCCACTTAGTGATAGAGGGTATATATAAGTTTGTCATTCCGTTTGTAACTCATCGAAATATCGGTCTGGGACCCCATAAAGTATATATATTCATGATGCCCGATCGATTTTAAGTCATTCTAGCGATGTCCGTCTGTCCGTCTGTCTGTCTGTTGAAAATGCTCTCGCGGACAAAATATTGCACAGAGATGACTGAAACTTAAAATATATATTGGAAGTTCTCCCGAGAAGTTTGGTATTGCATTTGAGCGATATCGGTTCAGCGGTTCAAAAGTTATGAACGCAAATGTAAGCACACCTCAAAAATTTCAGTACATTCAACATAACCTAAAAATACAAAATGCTTTAATTCGGCTTCTGGTTGACATATGTGAACATAATTGAAAAACAAATGGTAATTAAACAAGTACGAACATATTTTTTGACAAAAAAAAAAAATCGCGGATTTTTTTTTAACAAAATTTTTTTTCGCGGAAATTTTTTTTTTTCAAAAGTAATTTCCTTTTAAATAAAGTTGTTTGCAATAATCTTTTTGAAATTGTGGAGGGTATTACTACATTCGGCAAGGCCGAATTTAACTTTTTTACTTGTTTGTCCATAGTATCGCTAACACTCTTCACATTTTTTTGTCGTATAGGCAGTTAATATGCGCATTTTTAAAATTTTCGGAAACACCAATTTTTTTGGATTCAAAATTAGAGCCCATTAGGGTCATCGTATGTAAAGAGAGTAGGCGATAAGAAAATTTGGCTCCGTTTTGGTCTATATATTTAAAAAATCGATTGCATTCGCAGTGTAATGATAAAAAATTGAATACATTCGATTTTTTTAAATCGAATGAACAAGAAATCGAATGCATTCATTTTTGTTCATTCAATCGAATTAATTTTAAGGACTGCATTCAATGTTGATTTATGAAATCGAATGCATTCACTGACTATGAAAATTGAATGGATTTTTTTGGAACTTCATTCAAAAGCGCCAATCAGACGACAGACAACTGTGTGTTCGCAAATATTTTCAGAAAAAAATGCGCGGTTGGAAGACAAATTGTAAGATTTGTCTGTCATCTGATGGCCCCTTAAGTAGTTAAGGCGCCGGTATACAAAACCATGAGTGATTTTCAGAAGCACAGATTCTAATCTCATGGCAGGCTAGTCTTCTTCAATCAGAAAAAACACAAAGAACAAATTAAATACAATTGGCTTACGCCGAAAAAATATAATAAATAAAAATTAAGTAATTGTTTCTGCTAAAAGTGTGTGAAATTGCAAATAATAAAAATTAAAAGAAAACACCGAAACTTGTCAAAACAATGACGTGGCCGACCAGTTGTCCAATCTTAACCTTATATATCTAAACCGTGCGTGGTACTAACATTCATTTTACATCTGGATTGTACTAAATAGTAACAACTGTGCCAACTTTATCATTCCTGCTCATAACTCTTATACTAACTTGCTGAATAAAGAGTTTGAGCATAAAAGAGAAGTTTGATTACAAAATACATTGTAATTGTGAGTGACTTCGTTTAGAGTAGAAACAGAACAAGCACGGCACGGGGGACAGTTGCCGGAGAATATAGGCCCAAAACAATGACGGGGCACGGCGACGGCAAAAAATGTCATTTGTTTGTTCAGTGGTGCTAACTTTTAATAAAATTAGAGTAATTTTACGGAAAAAAATCGCTTATCACATAGTCAATGTGATTAAGTTGGCACTACTGTACGTTTGTTACACCATTGTGAATGAAAAAATAAAAAATTGTTGTGAAAATGCGGCAACCCTGGAGTGTGAGAGGGAGGGAGAACTCGGAGATAAAATAAAGTAAGTTTTAATTTTTTGTCGTGCCGGTCACGGTTTTTAACTGTCAAATCGTATGGAAAAAGTCGTGCCGGGCTTGTTCTGTTCAGACCTTTAGGTATGTAGTTGAGAAGTTTGCTAGTTTAGAGTTTAGTTTTACGTTGTTTTTTGTGTTGTCAAGTCGGAAGTGCGGATTATTTTAACGTCTCTGGGCGTAGTTTTTTTTTAAACTAAAATAAAACAAAATTATGTAAAAAGTTCTTTACTATATAAATTAGTATTCGAATTTTCAATTGAGAAGAAAAAAAAAACATTATTATGTCGTTAAAAAGTATACAAATTTGTTTATTAACATAAAAAATCTATAGAATGTGTTACAAATAATTGGTCATACAAATGTTCCATTGTGCTATAGTTGTGTGGGCATTTTTATACCATACATATGGAACCAGTTTTAAACAAAATATGTATAAGAGCGGTTAACTTGAAATCCAACTATAGGTATATATCAAGTATATAGTGTTTTTATATTTGTAAATATCTCCTGTGTTTTTAACAAATAAAAAATGAGTTGCTAATAGTTAATAAAAGATAAGATTACCATTACATTTCACAATAAAGGAAATTATAAAAAAATACATTTTACCTTTTAATTAATAAAAAAAAATATTTTTACCTAAATTGTGGTTTTTAATATAACGAATCTCAACGTGTGTGCGTGTGTATAAAAGCGTAAACTATGTAGATACAAAATATCAATTAATGGCAATTTAAAACGTTTTTAGTTAATATAAATGCACATAATATACATCTGTATATAAAAACAAGTGAGAGTGTTAAATTCGGCTGTGCCGAATCTTTGATACCCTCCAACATGTTAAAATATATAAAAGAAAATTAAGAGGCGTTTTTTTTTGGGGGGGGGCTCTGTGGGGGTGGTTGGGAATACCTTCCCCATCGAGATAAATGTTTATTTAATTATTTATTATGCTCTTTGAACTTTAGTAATACCATTTACTCATAATTTGTATGATTTTTTTTAATCCACGCCCACAAAAGGGGGCGGGCCAAAAAAAACAAATTATGTAGTCCCCGAGGTCTAAGTGCAGGACTTTGAGCACCTTCTGACATAAAAAGGTTTCATTTGTTTAACAAAAATGCAAAAAAAGCTGTAAAAATTGCGTTTTTTTAGTTCTTAAAGGGGGAACTTTTTTCCCCCTGACCCGATTTTACCCATTTCCGAACTTGACTGGCCTATGACCATGAGGCACATTCGTGCCAATTTTCAGGAGTCTAGCTCTTTTATTTTGGACTGAAACGTGTTTTATACAGACGGACGGACGGACGGACGGACGGACATTCATAGAATGACTTAGAATCGATCATAGATCAATAATATATATACTTTATGGGGTCCCCGACCGATATTTTTATGTGTTACAAACGGAATGACAAAGTGAGTATACCCCCATACTGTGGTTGGAGGGTATAATAAATAAAATATGGAAAAAGTGCAGTTAAGAGATTAATCACAATTGGAGCGGGAAGCGGAAAAACGCGTAAAAAATCGAGCGGTTAATTTTAATTAAGCGTCAAGCGGTTTTCTTAACATCATTTTTGACATAAGGGCTCGTTATACGGCGTTCACACTTGCTGTTTTGAAGTGTTCAAGAGTGAGATGTTTAAAAAAGTCTTTGTTCTGTGTCCATTACGTTTTTATTCTGCTACTGGTGTTTTGTTAAACAACTTGTTTAAGGTCGCTAGTGTGAACTCCATATTAGTCAACTGGTAAAGTTATCAAGTAAAGGTACCTACAGACGACGCAATATTAGATTTAGATTTAGATTTATTTAGTTTTTTCATTATTAGAACAATAAGAATAAATTCTTTTATAGTTCAACGGGTATTACATAAAGATTGACATAATTAATTAGTACAATAAATAATTAAAAAAAAGCAGTAAAATAGCAATAATAATAAAACAGTAATTAAAATATAAAATGATTGCAATAACAATATATTAAGTCAAGACAAAATAAAGTAAAGAAGCTATAGTTTATAATATAGTTTTTTTTTTTTTTTTTTTTTTTATTTTTTAACATAATAGTTTATTTATCGAAACAAATATAAGTTTAAGTTTATGCATTTCTATTTGTATTTGTCAGATGATAAAAGAGTTCATTTTTAAACAAATTTTTTGATGAAATGAATTTAGTATCGTTGGGCAAATCATTCCAGAGTTTTATGGCGTGTTTAAATAATTATGTCTGGGCACAATTAGAGTCATGTTTCTTGTTGATTGACCAAAGGTAATTTTCTCATAAAGGTAGGGTGGGGTTTTTTGGTATATAAGTCTATGTAAGAATAGCAAATTTCTCATGTCAAGGTAATTAACAATGTCACAGCCAAGAATCATAGTTCTCCACGTAGTCATACTACTAAAACGGCGCAGACCATAGACATAGCGAGTTGCGTTATTAAAAGAGACCTCCAATTTATGAAGGGAGTGCGAATCAAGTTTACTGTAGACCTCCGCAGAGTAGGTTATTAGTGGAAGAATCAGTTGGACAACAAGACGCCTTTTTAACTCAATCGGTGTAAAGTTTGACGACATTCGTAGATTACGTAATGTCAGGTAGACTTTACGAATCACATTATTGATATGGTCACCACAGGATAACGAGGAGTTTATATAAAAGCCTAAATATTTAGCTTTCTTAACATAGTTAAGAGAAGTATTCCCCAGGCTTATTGTAGGAAAATGTATAAAATCATATTCATACTTACTGATAGGCAAAACTAAAGATTTACAGGGATTTAGTGTCAGATTATTTACCTCAGCCCATCTGCTAATCGATCTTAAGTCCTCGTTTAGTCTATAGCACGTATCTTCTAAAAGACCAATCCGATTTGATATATACAGTTGAATGTCATCTGCGTATGCATGCATCTTAACATAATTACATACACTGAACACATCATTTACAAAAATACTAAATAAAAGAGGACCAAGTACAGAACCTTGCGGAACACCAGAAGTTACTTCTTTAAGATAAGACTCTCTTCCATCAACTATGACCTTCTGAAGACGCTCAGATAAGTAATCCCTAACAAGACCAACAGATGCTAGTTCAAACCCAAACAAATTTCTTAGTTTCCAACACAGTATCGAGTGATCCACCTTATCAAAGGCTTTTGAAAAATCCAATAAGCACATTAATGACAAGTTTCCCATGTCATACTCTGATCTAATGTCATCGAGCACCTTCAACGCTGCAGTTGAGCAGCTGTGACCCAATCGAAACCCTGATTGTAGCGGAGATAGTAAATTATTCTCACTAAGATAATCCGTTATTTGACGGGACATCAAACACTCAAATACTTTTGATAAAACAGAAAGAATACTAATCGGCCTAAAATCTTCAGGGACAGACGCATTAGTTATTTTGGCTATCGGTGTAATCCTCCCAACTTTCCATAGTTTCGGAAAGGTAGATGTAGTAATACAATGATTAAAAATATGGGTAAGAGGACCAATTAAATATGGCAATACTATTTTCAAAAATTTTATACAAACACCATCCTCACCTACAGCATTTGATCTAATGTTCATCACAGCCAAAGATACATCAACTTCAGAAACTGCACAAAACTGAAAGGTACTACGACAGACAGCCGAAGGCTGGAGGCTAGGTAAATCTGAGTTTGCCATCCCTTCTCCACAAAAAAATTCGATTAGCGCGTTAGGATCTAAACAGCAGTTAGATACTTGACGAGAATGAACACCTAAACTCCTAATATTCTTCCATAACTGCCCAGAAGTCAGGGACGTATTCAATTTCCGAGCAAAGTACGTTTTCTTGGCTTCTCGGGTTACTAGACTGGCACGATTTCTAGCTCTTGTATACAGGACCCGATTAAAAGTAGTACGCCCCTTTTTTTATACATTATAACACCTATTACGTTCCTGAATTGATTGCTTTACATGCGAAGTATACCATGGACATGAGCTGTTCCTAATTTGAAAGCTACGCACGGGAACATTCCGATTATAAACATCTTGCACTGAGGATAGAAAAACATTAAGTTTACCATCCACTGTAGGCTCATACCAACAATCAGATAAATTGAGATTGGAAATATCAAAAAACAGTGCAGAGTAGTCAATTGAATTATAATCTCTATAAGTTATTATCTGTGGAGTTTCATCTCTATTGAGGTTTACATTTACAGAGCAAAATAAAAGGTCATGATCAGATACAAATGACATCTGGTCAAATAAGAGAAGAGATCTCATATCTGACAATAAGAACAAATCTAGTAGACTAGGATTGTCGTTAGGGGAAAAGCGAGTCGGCATTTGGCAATTAACAAATGATAATCCCACAGAACACACCAAATCATGCAATTCACTGCTATAGGAATCATTCAATAATAAATTGACATTAAAATCACCACAAGTTACATAAAAATCATAATCTATTATGTAGCTGTCAAATTTAGTAAAGAATGGTTCAAGGCTAAAATACCTGCTGGGGTTATACACACAAGATACTAACATTCTAGTCACGTTGTCATATATTTCAACATTAATGAATTCAACATCAGAGTTTTCTGATTTGGAAACAAGTTTTGACCTGAGATTTGATTTACAATATACGGCAACACCACCACCCTTCCTATCCGCTCCCCTACTATTGTGATATAGATTATACCCATTTATCCTGTAATGACATATAGAAACATCCTTGTTGAACCAAGTCTCAGTGACACAAATCACATCAACTCTTGAGTTTTCAAAGGTGTTTCTAACATCATCAAGTTTCAAACCATTTAAGCTTCTTGCGTTAAAATGCACAACGTTCAGTCCGCATCTCTGTTTACACAATATATTTAGTAAAGTGGAGTTTCTTAAATTAACACCATTACTCCTGTTAAAGCCTGCCATGATAATAATGAAAAAAAAATATAATAAAATAAAAAGAAATAATTAAATAAAATAAATATCATAAAAAAAAAAAAAAAAATGTTGTTGCTAGCTCGTTTCTATTTATTTTGATATTAACTCCTCCAGATCCTTTTCATTGGCAACGTGAATAGCATCAGATTTGTTTTGGACTCTGACATAAACTTTTCCTCTTACTGAGAATACACTGCAGAGATTTGACTCGAGTTTATGTTTTAAAGCAATTTGAAGAATTTTTCTATTTTTAATGTCCAGACTTTCATATATACGGAAAGTAGTATCCCACTCAAAACCAGCTGAGCGCATGGATACTGTACTCTTGGTCCGTTTACGAAATTCAGAAAAAGCCTTTAGAGTGCGATTTCTATCAAAAGGTGTGTAAAATTTTACAATTACAGCTGTATCCCTATTTTTCTCAGATTTAGGTGGAACTCGAAATATGTCACGTATTTGAGGTGTCAAAAAGTCAATTGAGAAACAGACTTGATTAAAAATGCTTTTAAGATTTTCGCTTTCATTAAATTTAATTCCAAAAATTAGTGCGTCTGATGAAATATCCTTGAATGTATTATTTGTTTGTTTATCTACTTTTTTTATGTCATCTATTTCTTTTCTTAAAGCATTAATTTCAGCTGTTAATTTGTCAACAACATTCAAATCACTTTCAATAACGGCAATTCGATTTTCAATCTCATTTGCTCTCTCAGTTATAAGTTTGATCTCACACTCAATTTTATCTATGAGTTTAGTTTCCAGTAAAGTAATTTCATTAGACAAACGATTAAAAATTAATTCCGCATGTGTCTGCATTCTCTCCTCCATAGATCTCATTTCATTTAAGATTGACTTTAACGTTAAATTTCCATCATCCAGCTTTATTGTTTTTAATGCTGGAGTTGACAGAGTGTTGTTCTTTGTATTAGGAGATTGTTGTTTTCGTTTCGACATTTAATTTTCTTATTTCCTTTTGTTTTGTTGTTATAAACCGAATTTTAAATATTTTTGACGTTTTCCCACAAATGGCATACATAAAAATACTGTATAATATAATGTCTGTTCGTTTACCTTACTACTCATTTTTACAACTTTTACTGCAGCTGGAAAATTTCAATACAAAAAGTAAACAAAACTACAGTTGTAGTAAAAATAGTAAGAAATTTGGGTAAACAAACAGACCTATATTGAACTGAAAAAAATACATGCAATACAGATTGTACATAATATTGAATCGTCTGTAGAGGCCTTAACATGTACTAGCTAGATTTGGCTAAAGTCTAGTTGGCAGACATTGCTCTAATCCAAAAAAATACTGCAGATCGATCTTTTAATGTTGAGTCAAAAAAAAATTGTTGGCGCCCAATGGTTCCCGAGTTATGGACCTCCAAAGTTTGGAACTATAATTGGATATATCTTCTGAAATAATGGTCCGATCTGGTCGAGATTGGTTTCATTCGAAAGCTTATTGAAATACCTTTCGTATGAAAAAAATTGGATCCATTAACCCATTGGGGTGCAACACCAAATTTTAGATTTTTTAAGTGGCCTTTTTGCAGTAAAATAATTTTATTTCAAAATTATGCATTATTAACCTATATATTTATGCAACAAAGCTTAGAGCTTAAGCTTTAATTTGACATTTTGTTCGATCCATTAACCCTTATAGAACCGGAGATATCAAATGTTGAACATTGATAAAATTTATTTTTTTATTTGTACTATATATTTACATGTAGAAAATCGGAAAGATTTCTTAAAAAAATTAATGCCATATTTTCAAAATCCCAAAAAGGCGAAAATAATGCATTATTTTTTTTAAGCAATCTTTCCGATTTTCTGCATGTAAATACACTCAACCAAAAATCATTGTATTCCCAAAGAAAATCATAGTAAATTCAACAGAAATCATTGTTAATTTTGACCCTACAAATATTTATGTTGATTTCAACATTAATTGTTGTCAGTTTTTGTAAAAGCTGATCAACTCGTATTTTTGTTAGTTCTATTCGTATTTTTGTTAATCATACTCGTTTTTTTTCCTTTATTTATTTATTCCACTTGGGAACATAGGGCTTCTACAAGTAAATTCCAACTTATTCTATCATTACTAGAGAATGCATCCCGGGATTTCACGTCCCGGGAAATTCGTCATTTTTCATTTCCCGCATTCCCGGGAAATTTGTGCGGTATTCCCGGGAATTTTAAAAAATGTACATAAACAAGTTAACTGCTGTATTAAGGTAAATAAATATTTAAATATAATGGCTCCGATTTTCATGCACTACAAAATCTAAAATTTGTGCTTATAATATGCACTTAAAAATCAAAAATATGCAATAAAAATTCAGAAATATTTACTAAAAAAGTATTAAAAAATTGTTTTTCATGAAAAAAGGTTTTACTAAAAGCAAAACGTATGAACTTTATGACTGTGCCGACACAGAAGTTGAAGATTTTTTATTTTCAAGTCAAAAAATTGTTTGTATTATTAAAAAATAGTTTTTTTTTTGTAAACAGAAAAAACAAATTGGCAATGAACTACATTCATTGTTTTTATGAACAAGTTCTTAAAAATGTGTAAAGGTTTCATAAATTTTTTGAACTGCCAATGAACTACATTCATACACTCATAGAAATATCTTAGTAGAAAAATTAGTAAACCCATTGTAGATCAAGTTTTACAGAATAATGCCGTATTCAACAAGAATTAATGTTGATATCGTTGAATAATCAGTAAAGTTGAATCAACTCTTTACAACGCTTGTACAGAATTCAATAGATAAATCAAAATAGAAAAAACAACCCTGTTCGTTCATTTTTTTTTTATTATTAACGAGTGAGTTGGTAGCAATGTGAATCGTGTTTATCTCTTATAAAATTATTTTATGTGTTTGTTTTTTATAAAAATATTTAATATTATAAAAATAAATAAAAAAAGGATCTGATTTGTAAATATTTGGTAAGTAAAAAAATACATTGATTACTTTATGTATTCATACTATATTAAAACGTTTTTGTTTTTTTAAGGATTTTGTTTGGTATCATCAGAAAACTGGAGAATGGCTTATGAGTGCATAACATGAATAAACGAAGTGTTTGTGAAAATCTTTGTGAAAATCTTCAAATATTGCAGCTTAAAAAGCCGACGATAATACAAAAATATTGTGATTTATGCTTAATAAAAGAATATTAACAAATAACAACAAGTTTTTTTTATTAATAAAATTTCTTATATTAACAAAAATATGAGTTGAATTTACAAATAATAAGAGTTGATTTACAAAAAAGCGAGTTGATCAACTTTTACAAAAACTGACAATAATTTTTATTGAAATCAACATAAATATTTGTAGGGTCAAAATCAACAATGATTTCTGTTGAATTTACAGCGATTTTCTTTGGGAATACAATGATTTTTGGTTGAGTGTAGTTTTATGAACATATTCTTAAAAATGTGTAAAGGTTTCATAAATTTTTTGAACTTTTTTATTCATATTTTAAAAAAATTTAACAGGACATTGTTTAAATTTTTTTTAAATATAGTTTTTAGCATAATTTGTTGCTTTTGTTTTTTTACACTGAATTATTATTTTATTTTGCTTTTAAATGCATTAAGGCATTGTTAGACGTACTAATTTTGCAAAAAAAAGTTATAAAAAAATTGTTAAAAACTAAAAAAATGTGTTAATGGTTTTTAGTGCGGGATCCCGGGAATCCCGGGAAATTCAAATTTTTTTCCCGCTTTCCCGGGAAATGAAAAAGTGCGGGAAATTGCGATCCCTAATATTACATACAACTTTTATTTCATTAAACGATTTGTTCTGCATATTGAGTTCTTGTATGACTGTTCTACGCTAGGTGTTCTTTGGGCGGCCTGAGCGTCTGCTACCTTGAGGATTCCATTCCAATGCCGTTCTTGTGATACTGCCAACTGGTCGTCGCAATGTGTGGCCTATCCACTTCCACTTTTGTCTTGCAATTTGGCGAATAATGGGAGCTTCGTTTGTCAATCGCCAGAGTTCGATGTTGGTGATTACGTTTGGCCAAAAGATACGGCATATTTTGCGCAAACATTTGTTTATAAAAACGTGCAGTCTTCTCGCTATAGTACTCGTCATAAGCCATGTCTCGCTTCCATATAGTAGTGTGGATTTCACACAGGCATTAAATATACGAATTTTTGTATTTTTTGAGATTTGGGGGGATCGCCATGTTTTTTTTAACCGACCAAAATCTGATCTTGCCTTGTTTAACCGGAGTGAAACGTCTTCTTCCACTCCTCCATCTACCGACATCATGCATCCTAGATAACAAAAGGATTTCACATATTTTATACGTTGGTTTTGTACTACAATATGGTTGTCAGTTGCGTTATTTATACGCATTGCATGTGTTTTGGAAATATTAACTTTTTTTTTATATTCATGCAATTTTATTTATTAAAATGAAATTCTTATATCCCAGCAAAAAAAGAGCTTACCATTCACTACAAAATTCACCACAACTTATGAACCAGATGTACTTCTTCTTCAACTGAAACATTGATGAATTTAATATGGGCGTGACACACAAAGTATGTTCTTTTTATCGCCACTTTTCAGTGGCGAAAGATTGACACTTAAGTATAACATATATCACTAGTGTTTTTATCACAACTTCTGAAGTAGTGATCCGGATGTTAATATAACTTGACCTTTTGGAAGCACTTTTTTCATCACTTCTTTAGAAGTACATATTTCTTGGCATTTTGGGTGTGATTATGCCATTTTTATTTGGTGATTTAGAACTTCTAAATTAGAAGTTCTTTTTTCACTTATTTTTGTAAGATTGATTGAAAGAGTATTTTTTTTGTAATATTTACACTAAAAACACTGTTCGACAGCAAAAACCTTCCAGTGAAATTTCTAACTGGTCCTTATAGATTTTGGTCTCCTGCTTCCAAATCTACCGTCCAAATTTTTCTAGCACGTACCGTTTTTGAGATATTCGCTGTTAAAAAGAAAAAACACTTTTAGGGGTCCACTGTTACGTATTCTTACGTTGCTTCCACGAAATAGGACTTGATTTCATATAAAATTACCTCCTGATTCCAAAACTGCAATCCACAATTTTCAAGCATGTTCTGTTTTTGAGATATTCGCGTTTGAAAATTTTAGTGTGATTTATAAAGAATATAAGTGCGTATCAGTAGAGTTTGAGTTTTTCAAACGCCAATATTTCAAAAACAGTACGCGATAGAAAAATTTGGATGCCAGATTTGGAATAAAGATGCCTTATTTTTTGTGTTTGAGCAACTTAAGAATACGTTACAGACAGGGGTGCCAGATGATTTCGATGAAAAATCGGCATATTTTCAAAAAAAAAAATCGGCATTATCGGCACTACGATTTAAAAAAATCGGCAAATTAAAAATAACCATTTTAAATACAATATAATACAATAAATAACATTTCTATTGACAAAAAATAACAAAATTAAAAAAGAACAATTTAGCATTTATAAATGTATATAATATATTTAATAACATGAAAATCAATCAAAAATAACCATTTTTGGTCCCTACAAAATTTTTAAATTTTTTTTCGCCAAAAAAATTTGAAATTTTACAGACTAAAAAAATGTTAATTTATCATTAGGGTGATTAGACCGGTTTTTTGAAACGATCGGTTTTTTTAAAATCTCAACTATTCGAAAACCGGTTAGACCGGTTTTTTGACTGTCGAAACCCGTTTTTTTTTTTTAAATCTACCTTTTAAAAGCATTTTTTTAAGTGTAATTTGATTGCTGAAAAAGATGTTCAAAAAATGCCTACTGAATGCAAAACAAGTAAAAAAACTAATTTCGCCTTGGCCGCATCCATAAATTTGAGTGCAAATCATTTTTGGAAGTGGTACATTTTTACGTATAAAAAATTTAGTGAACATTTTTGTCGACTATCAAAATTTAATTGTATTTAAAAATTTTCATTTGTATTTCAAAAATTTCTAAATGCTTTTAAAAAAATTCCGTTTTTTCAAAGTTTTCTACTATAAATTAGGTAAATTTCTACAAATTCAAATAATATACTACTATACATTGTGTAGATTTTCAATAATTTTAGGAGAACTGTGTAATTTTTGTAAATTTATCCAATTTTTGAGTTAATCAAAAAATCGGCATTTTTTTACCAAAAATCGGCAAATCGGCACATTGATCATTTTGAGTAAAAAAATCGGCAAAATGCCGATAAATCGGCAAATATGGCAGCCCTGGTTACAGAGGACACCCAAATATTTCAATATTAAAACGCGAATATCTTAAAAACCTTACGTGATAGAAAAATTAATTTCATTGATAATCTAACGTATATACTTCAAATTAAAAAAGAGTAATTATAGAGATCACAAAACTATTACGAATTGATTCACAAGTTTGTTTTGACCACAAGCCTATACCTCAATTTTCTAAAAAGCTTAAACAATCTTTAATAATGTGATGCAGCAACATCCGCTTTAGTTCGTAAATGTATTTATTAAATTTAGGACCAACTTTTTTTGATATAAGATATGAAATTTGAAAAATTTATCAATAATCGATTTTCGTCTTTTCGATTTTTTAAGCTCTAAATCAGTCATGGGCATTTTTGTAATTCCTATTCCCGCGGGAATAGGCTAAAAAATGCTGCTTGTGCGCTGTCAACACACATACACTAAAAAATTCTGTTGCTTGAGCAAATTTGTTTACTTTTCGCTTGCTACTACCCACACAAGCATAAATGTTATAGTATGTGTGTGCGCATCGCTGCTCTAAATAAAAAAGAAAAGAAATGCCATTACCAAATTTTGTCACCATTTTTGCAAAACCTAAAATTGCATACTTCGTGTATCACCCTCATTCTAATTATTTCAGTTGAAAAAGAAGTTCATATGTTGTGGTGATTTGATTTGATTCCTAAGAACATATAAAAAAGGTACTTCAAAATCATTAAGCAAAGAACTGGTGAAAGATGTTTTTATTGTTATTTTGTAGCATTTTTGGAAGTGATTTTAAAAGTACTTCCTACGGAATATGAAGTTCGGCACCTATCGCTACTTTGTATGTAGTGAAACACTAATTCTTTTTGAACCACTTCGTTTATTTTTTGCTGGGTATGTGTTGTAAATATTGTTTTATTTAATTGAATATTTTCACAATATTTTTTCATGGTTTTCATTAACTTATTATTTTCACATAAACTTATTTTGTTTTAGATGATATTTTTTTGTTTTCTTGGACTGTGATGTATTTCGCTGTTGTTTTGCTGTCGGCAATCATTGGCAAAAGTGCACTTTACGGGGCACACATATTTTAAGGGGGAAAAAAATTGGACCCCCTCTGGAATTAAAAAAGAAAAAAACCGAAATTAAAATTTAAGGGGGCTGGGCCCCGGGGACCCCCCTTGATCAAAAAAACTGACCCTCCCACCTACAGGTTTGTGTGGGTACTTAAGTTAAAGGTAATTAAAAAAGAAAAAGAAAATAAAGGGGAGCTAGGTCCCTGGGCCCCTCTAGGTCCAAAAAACCGACGTGATCCGTTTTTTTTTTTCAAAAAAAAGTCCACCAAAAAAAAATTTTTTTTTTGCTTAAAATTTTTTTCTGCGTAGCCGGCCTTCGGCCGGGCTTAGGGATTACAAACTCCATGCATTAAACCCACCCTCCCCGCAAAATAAAACTTTTTTGTGAATCAAGCCTTTTACGTTGTTAATTACTGAATGGCTTAATTATTGAACTGAAAGTTACTAAAATGGATTTAGGGGTTACAATATTGTTAAAATGCATACAAAAAATACATATTTGCAATCGTGAGCAAATTACCTTTCATTTGAGTACCCATACTTACAGGTTTGTGGGTGGGGCGGTTTTTTGGCTCCAGGGGGTCCACCGGGGCCCAGCCCCCTTAAATTTTAATTTCGGTTTTTTTCTTTTTTAATTCTAAAGGGGGTCACATATTTTTTTTTGCCAAAATATTTGTGCCCCGTAAAGTGCACTTTAGCCCAATCATTTTACGTGATTAGCTTCTGGGGTGTTTAGAAAGATTCCAAATCACAAATGGGGGGGGGGGGGGGGTGAAATAAAGCCATAGGCAATAAGGCCATATGGCCTTATTTCTCAATTCAATGTGAAATAAGGCCATATGGCTTTATTACCAACACGATTGAGCAATAAAGTCATATTGATTTTGCAACCAAAGTGGAAATAAAGCCATATCAGTTGAAAATGTGGAAATATATTTCCCCGTAAATCCTGCTACCCAAAAAAAAATTATTTTGCGAAGCCGCTAAATTAATTTATGGAGTTTGAAATCCCTAAGCCCGGCCGAAGGCAGGCTACGCAGAATTTTTTTTGACTATCTTTAAATTAAAAAACCACATATACCAGGAACCTCGGAACTTAGAGGGGTCTTAATTTAAATAACAAAATATTTAATTACTCACCAAATATTTTCTTTTAATTTTGTAATAAAAAAAATATTTTTTTTGAGAAACATCCCTTCTGTACAAGACAACCACTGCTGCCAATTTGGTGTTTTTCCCGCTAAAACTAGCGTTTTTATTTTGCGTCTAGCGGGAAAAAAAGTGATTTAGCGGGCAGCAGGAAATCTAGCGATTTTTACCAGCCACACTTATATGGAGTTCACACTAGCGACTTTAAACAAGTTGTTTAACAAAACACCAGTAACAGAATAAAAACGTAATGGATACAGAACAAAGACTTTTTTAAACATCTCACTTTTAAACACTTCAAAACAGCAAGTGTGAACGCCGTATTAATAAAAAAAACTTCAAATTTTTCACACTTTTGGTTTTTTTTTGTTTTTATTAAAAAGCCGTTTAGATGAGCTTTTTTATCGTCATTTGTATATTTGACCTTTTTCGTTTTTTTACGATTTACGCATATTTAATCAAAATGAACATAGGCATATTTGGTATCAGATTAAAGCAGGGACGTGCCGTGAGGTTTTCATCAGGGTGTTCACCATTAATATAAAATTAACCTTACAAGACACAACACAATTTTAGGAAGAGAAGTATCACCTTTTTTTTCATAAAAATTATTTAAACACAAAACTAACCCAATTCCTTAATTAATTGAATTTTTTCCGCAAATTAAAAATTTTTAGAACATGTTCTGAAATGACTTTCGGTGCACAGTTACAAAAAGTAAGGTTATACCCACCCTTATGCTTATGGTTTAAAAAACATATTTTTATCCAGGGCTATATCTTGTCGGCCCAACAACAAAAAAATTTTTTATTGCCGTGTTCAAGAAATTTTGCTTTTTCAATACACAAAAAATACAAAAAAACAAAAGGTGCTAGAAATTTGTTGATCGCATATTTGGAATTAAGAGATGACAGTCTAGAAAGTAAGTCCTATTTTTGACACCAATGTAAAAATACGTAATAGTGGAATCAAAAAAGTACTAAATTCGGGGTTTTGCATTTTCAAACGCGATTTTTTGAAAAACGATACGCGATAGAAACAATTAGAAGTCAGATTTTAAATCAAAAACTCAAAATAAATATAGTTTATGTATTGCTCTTGCTGGAAAAGTGATTTTTTCTGAATTTGTAGAGTTGTGTGATTTAATGGAAAGTAAATATTGTTTTGTAAGATCTACACTAAAATAATTGTGTAACTTTATTAGTTTACTTAAAAAATTAACCAGTAAATTTGTTTTTAAATAAAAATATTTGTATCTTTAAGAATTCCTACATCTGTATTTAAAAAAAAAAAATTAAAACGAATTTTCCGTTACAATTGATATTGACGAAAAATAATTTCTTTTGCCAAAAATAAAAGGTAAAACGCAATATACCCTATTTTCTTTAATTGAAAATATTAACAATCGCCGATATATTTTTTCCTCACATCATCAATAAAATTAACGTGCATCAACAAACCTTCATGTTTTTCAATATTTACAAAAAAATTAAAATAATTTTTTTGTTTAAAACCCATACAAAAAAATGCAAAAAGGTGTATTTTTAAGACAACCCAGCAAAAACTTGCATTACCAAGTAATGAAATGTGTAATGGGAAATTCAAAAGTTATAACTACTTCTGATTCGAATTACCTTTCCCATTACATTTACAAGCAAATGTAATTACCTTTCCCAATACATTTACAAGCAAATGTGCCAAATGTAATGATTATCAAAACAGTATTAATTACTAATTACGTATGTACTTATAGGTAATGAAAAAATTATTTTAAAAAAAAATTTAAAAAAATAAAAAAATATTTAAATTTATTTTATTTTTAATAAAATAATGTACAGTGTAAATCTACACAGAAAAAAAAAAACAAGGAACATTTTTTAATTAAAAGTTTTAATAGAATTCAAAATTTGATATAATTAAAATGTTTAATTGTTTTGTATGTAAACATCTCTGATTTTTTTGCATGCTTCTTCGTACACATGCAATACAAAACAGAAAAAGTGAAAATATATTTTTATAAGATTAAATTAATGAAAATGCGTTTTTATCAAATTTATATCTGAATTAATTAATTAATTTTGTTATTTAAAAAGAACGAGAACAATTGAAATTGAATAAATAAATGAAAAAAGTGAATATTAGTATAAAAATAAAACAAAGAAGCTCCACAAGAAGATCTTGGTAAACGGCAAACAACAACGGAGGAAAATGACACAAAAATCTAATCAAACACATTTTTGATGCTTTAAATATTTATTTATTATATTTAATAAGTTTTTATTTTGTTTATAATAAACACATTTTTGTTTTTAATTCATATTTGTTTTTTTTTTTTTTTAAGTGGACGTAATTTTGTACTGATTTTGAGCAATAATTTTTATTAATTTGTTTAATACTATTAATTACTTTTTTAATTATTTTCAGTTTTAAATTTTTATTAAATTTTTTGATTACTATTATCATTTTTTTAATTAGAGCAAATCTAATTAACATTTTAATCGATATGAGCAATTTTTAATCAAAACTCATTTTTTATTTTTTTGTGTGTAGTTCTGAATTTTTTTATTTTATTATAATGACTTCGGTAAGTCATTATTAAAAAGTCCTTATTTTACATTTTAAAATAATGCTAAAGGTAATTTTCTGTCATTACTAAGTAATTCGAATGGTAATGACGTGTCATTACCAAGTTTTTGCTGGGAAGAATTTGGAACCTTGTATTTATAATTTTGGTGACATCCGTATTTACAACCATAGATAAAATCTCAAAGTTTTATATGGCTTTCAAATTAAAGCAATAGCTCGTTCCAGTAAAAAGATATCACCTCTTAAAGTTATGTGTGCTACTTAATTTGCCGCACAAAAATGCCTTTAAAAATTTATATTTTGTTTGTTGTAGTTGTTGTAATTTATCACTAGTTGAGTGTGCACAACAAAGTTAAGAACAACCCAAAAACTTCGTATGTTTTTTATATTTTGTCGCACATTCACTTAACTGTTAAAAACAATTGCATTAATGCTTACAAAATTTGGCATAACTTTTTTATGAAACGACGGAAAATAAAAAATGATATACCAACTGAAAGTGTACCATTTCTGCTATGAGTACATGACGAATTATATGTGCGGAAATATTTTTGAACCTTTGAAAAAAATTATAAAAATATAAAACTGACATACTTGAGGGAAAAATGCTAGGTGTTCAGAGAACACCTCCGCACATTAGACGGAACGTCACTGGATTAAAGGCATCTATATATATAATTTCCCTATTTGTGTGTTCCTTTTTTTTTTGTCTATCCAGAGCTTTTTGAAGCCCGCTGATGAGCTACAAAGCTGAAAATTGGCATGCTTATAGTAAAACACCTGGGGCAAATCCTAATGTAGCCGGATTTTCGATTTTTTGCCTGTGGGCGGAGAAATAAGCGGGAAAGTGGGCGTGGCAAAATGCAATTTTTTGACGTTTTTGCTTAATTTAAAGCCCCCAAATGACTTAGGAATCTGAAAATTTCCTAGAATATAGTCCTAACGATGCCGCATATCCCCAAGTAGTCGGATTTAAAATTTTCGCAATGTGGGCAGAGAATTGAGGGGAAAAGTGGAGTGGCAAAATTTAGATTTTTTTTAACATTTTTACTTCTTTTGAAGCCCCCAAATGACTTAGGAAGCTGAAAATTTACTAAAATATAGTCCTAACGATGGCGCATATCCCCAAGTAGTCGGATTCTAAATTTTCGCAATGTGGGCGGAGAATTGAGGGAAAAGTGGCGTGGCAAAATTGGGATTTTTTAAAATTTTTACTTCTTTTGAAGCCCCCAAATGACTTAGGAAGCGGAAAATTGCATAGCATTTAGTTCTAACAATGAAGCATATCCTGAAGTAATCGGATTTAAATTTTTTAAACTGTGGAAGGAGAAAATGGGCGTGACAAAATTGTGTTTTTTAATATTTAATTTAAAGACCCCCAATGATCTATGAAGATGAAAATTGGCATTTTTGCTTATTTTAAAGTCCTCTAATGACTTAGGAAGCTGAACATTTTCTAGCGTATAGTCCTATCGATGAAGCATATCCTGAAGTAGTAAAATTTTAAATTTTTGGACTGTGGGCGGAGAATTGAAAGGAAAATGGGGAGTGACAAAATTGAGATTTTTAACATTTTAACTTCTTTTGAAGCCCCCAAAGGAAGCAGAAAATGCACAGAATTGGCATGTATATAGAAGGTTTCATGTGGAAGATCAACACGAGCCTGGATTTTTAATATCCAGTGTATGGGTGGAGAATAAGAAAGGCAAAGGGCGTGGTAAATTTATTTCCATCTGTTTTCTGAGTAAATATTTTATTTTTTTGTGTTTCTCTTATTTTTTGTGTATCCAGCTCCTTTTGAGTCTCATTGATGAACTTAAAAGCTTAAAATTGGCATGTATATAATAAAACACCAGGGACAGATTCTTACGAAGTCGGATTTTTTGCCTGTGGGCGGCGAATTACGAGAAAAAGGGGACTTGGAAAAATTATTTTTTTTAACATTTTAGAGTATTTTTAAGCTCCGCCCCAATGAATACGGAAGCTGAAAATCCCTAACATGTAGTCCTAACTATGAAGTATATTCTAAAGTAGTCCGATTTAACATTTTTGGAATGTAAATGGAGTGTTGAGAGGAAAAAGGGGCAAGGCAATATTGTGTTTTATTTTTTTTATTTGACTAACTTTAAAGCCCTAATGACCTACGCAGCCGAAAATTGCAAGCATATTGTCCTGACACTGGAGCATATCCTTAAGTAGTCAGACCTAAAATTTTTGGACTGTGGACGGAGAATTGATAGGGAAAATGGGTGTGGATACGAGTATAGTACTAACGATGGAGCTTATCATAAAGTAGTCAGATTTAAAAATTTTGGAATACACAGAAAAAACACTTTAATTGTGCCAGCCGAATTAAGATCCAACTGCATGGTTTAATTACAACAACTGAAATTTTCGGTTGCGATTACCGAAATTTATTTGGACCAACAGAAGTTAAATTTTCAAAACAAAATTTGGTTATGGCAACCGAAAATTTCGGTTGTTGTTATTAAACTATGCAGTTGGCTCTAAATTCGGCTGGCACAACTAAACTGTTCTCTCTGTGTAGGGACGGAGAATTAAGAGAAGAAATGGGCATGGAAAAATTATGTTTTTACATCTTACCTAATTTTGAAGACACCTTATGACCTTGAAAGATGAAAATTAGAATACATATGGTACGGACATAGGCGTAGAAACGGGGGGGCTGGGGTGGGCAAAGCCCACCCTAGACTCGATTTAGCCCACCCCAGACAATTTTCCTTTTTCTAATTATTTAAATCCAAAATTGTCAGGAATATTTATTCAAACTAGTTGTGAAAGAGGTTTCTAAGCTATGCGTTGAATAAAAAAATCTCGAGAAGTCGATTTGATACAACTTTTCTGATGACAGATTCGTGTTTAGGAGGCCAAAGTACTTTAGAAAATGTATTCAATATGTCTGTACAAAAACCGTGTAGAGCAGTGTTATTGCTTATATATTTTTAACGAAAATAGTAAACTTTAATTTTTTTAAATACTTTTTTTGTGATTTTTTGTTACACTAAGAAAATTATGTCATTAACTGTTTGTAGGTTATTTTAAAAAGTAATCAGTAAAGTCATTTTGAAAGAAAAATCACTTATTTTATAAAGGATTTAATTTTTTTACTGTTTCTGTAGTTTAAAAAAAATAATTTACTGTATTAAAAACGAATTTTCTGTTACATTTAATTTCGGCAGTAAAAAATTTCTTCTATAGTTTTACTGTTTTTCAACACAAAATAACTGAATATTCACTAGTTTTTTAATGTTTTGGTTAGTCATTAAATTAACATTTAAAATTGACTGTAATGTGTTTTTATTTTAAATGAAAAAACAGTGGAATGGTTTTTAAATAAAATTTCATTTGTTTTAAGTGAATATTCACTGGAATTTACCTACATAATTCTTTGAGTGTACATGTTTTTTAGTTTTAATATTTTAAAATTTTTTTTTTTTGCGAATGGGGGTCTTTTGCCCACCCCAGAGTAATGGTCTAGCTACGCTTATGGGTACGGACTATGGCAAAGATCAACTCTGACCTGGATATCCAGTGAAAGGGCGGAAATACAAAAAATCCGTTGTGAATTTTGTTCATTTTGTATATATAATCTGTAACGTAGCCGGATTTTCGGCCTTTAAGTCAGGGGGAGTGGTGGAAGACGGCGAAATTTAGTTTTTAAATATTAAAACTATTTCTGAAACCCCTTATGACTAAGGAAGCTGAAAATTGTAAAGCATAAAGTATTGTAATGGATCATACCCTTATGAAGTCAGATTTAATATTTGAACTGTGTACGGAGAATTATAAGGAAAAATTTAAGTGGAAAAATGTTTGTGTTTTTTAACATTTTAACTAATTTAAAACCCTTCATGATAAAAAGAAAGATAAAAATTGCCATGTATATAGGAGTGACCATGGGACAGATCCACACGATGGATTTTTGATATCCGGTTTATGGACGGAGAGACGAAATGGGCGTGCTAAATTTAGTTCTAAAATTTTGTCAATAAAACCTTTTATACTTATTAAACTTTTTTCCAGTTTGGGAAATATATTGATGTAACTCAATCTAGCAATATTAAATTTTTGAAGCACAAACATAATTTTTTATAAAGTTTGGTAAAATATTAGAACTATTGAGAAAAGTGATTTGGTGTTCCGCCTGGCAGGGACAGGCTATTTGACTAGTTTAAAATACCTATCTTCTAGTGCTAATAACATGCCAAAAAAGACTTTTTTACAAAAACTTTGGTATTTCCCTCAATATGACGAAAAAAGTCCATGTTTGGACACGTTCTTTACAGACTTGGATAGGTTTTCTAAAGACCTTACATTTGATATACATATATGACTAGGTTTCTTTGCATTAGGCGTGACATATGCGAAACAAAATTACTGTTTCTTCCCCCCTCATTTTCACCCACGAAACCTGAATTTGGACCGCTAAAAAAAATACCTGTGCCTTTATTTTTCTGCTCTACAAAATAAAACCAATTCCATAAAGACCCGCGGGTGACACTACTCTCCAAACATGCACAGCTTTTCCTCATATTGAGTAAAGTAGCAAAATTTAAGGACATTTTTGTTAATAAGTCGAAAAAAATACGTATCCAAATTTCATAAAGATTGGAATGTGAACCAGGGATACCTCTCTTGTAAGTCTAATTTAACTCTTTCGCTTGTTTTTCCTACATAATTAATTGTTTTTACTATTCGAATTCGGTTTTGGCTGTATAGTAACAATTTTACTGAATATTTGGTATGACCAAAACAGGTGTATTCGATTCTGTAATTTTTTAAATTGCTATTAGAGATGGACGCGTGAGTGAATATTGACTCAAGCACGCACATGAAATCAAAATATTGATCACGCACAAAATTGTTTTTTCTGCTCACGTTCACGCACTCTCACGTGAATAACTAAAATTTTTCTCATGCTCACGAAGACTCACGAAATTTAAATTAACAAATTTTTATTTTACTGTTTTCGATTTCTTTTACAAAATGTATTTAATTTCCTTAAAGCAATTATAAAAATTTATTTAAATCACAATTTTGTATTAATTACCCATTAAATTCCATATAATGACGATTTTTTAACTTTTCTGTTTCAAACAGCACAAAACTATCACGAAAAGTCACGAAACAAAAGTTACTCACGCACGCTCACGTACAAACATATTTTTTCTAATCACGCGCACTCACGATCACGTGAGTAAAATCAAATTTCACTCACGATCACGCGTGAATCACGAAAAATTCGTGTCACGCTCTCATCTCTACTTGCTATGTTAAAAAAACTCTCGTTTTATAGCATTTTTATAACATTATTTAAAAAAAAACGTTATATTTTTAAAAAAAACCGTTACATTTCAAATTTCATGACATTTAGCTATTAAATAGCTAAATTTATTTTCTGTTTTTGAATCTGGTGTTTTCTGGAGATTTTTTTTCCTGATTTAGCGGGTTTTTGTCAAAAAAAGTTGGCATCAGTGCTCCTAAGTCGTAGAAAGTGTTGCCATGTTAGCGTAAAACGGACTAAAAACCGCTGTGTTTTCTCCTAAAATCGCTTAGTTTTTCCCCATTTTTTCTTATAAAACTCTACCACAGACTAAATACAGACTCGACAGTAGAGTTTTATAAGAAAAAATGGGGGAAAACTAAGCGATTTTAGGAGAAAACACAGCGGGTTTTAGTTCGTTTTACGCTAACATGGCAACACTTTCTACGATTTAGGAGTGAGTGAAACAACAAAAACCGACCTGGCATCCATTTTCCTAATGGCGCGTTATATCAGTTTTCTCTTTCTAACCTAATTCGTAGAATAATTTGAAAATATTAACCATATGGTTCAGAACTACTTTTTTGACACCTGTCACTTATGTCGAGTCTGTATTAGTCTGTGACT
Organism: Pegoplata infirma; assembly: GCA_963921195.1. Lineage (NCBI taxonomy): Eukaryota > Metazoa > Arthropoda > Insecta > Diptera > Anthomyiidae > Pegoplata > Pegoplata infirma. The sequence goes on from OY992539.1 coordinate 159,983,234, forward strand.
CTACTGTCGAGTCTGTGTTTAGTCTGTGCATAAATGTGGTTATTCATAAAACCTAAAATATATTTAAAGTAGGTTTATTTGACAGATATTGCAGGAACAATTGTCAAATAAACCTACAATAAGTCTGTTATAAGTATTATGAATAAGAGCCAAAGTAATCAATGTATTTTATTACTTACCAAATATTTACAGATCAGAATCTGATCATCAGATCCTATTTTTATTTATTTTTATAATATTAAATATTTTTATAAGAAACAAACACATAAAATAATTTTATAATACTATGTTTAGACCAAACAAAAACTAACTTGTTTTTGGCCAAAACTGATTTTTGAAAACCAAACCGTTTATACCGAATAAATAGAGTTTTTGTTTGTCAAATCAAATAATTTATTTTATAAATTCACTAAAAAACACAAAATAACAATAGCCATACGTTAATAAAAAAATTAAATTACATATTTATTAGCTTTTTTAACAGATTGGAATAATAATTTCACAAAAAACAAATATTTTATTTTTGACATTCGAGTTAAGCAAAACAAAATTGAAAAAAATATTCACACAGAATGATTAGCTAGTAGTGAACACAGCCAAAACTCTAGTTTTTGTTTAGTTTTGGTTGGCAACGCAGTTTTTAAATTGTATGGAAAAACTACATAGTTTTTGCCAAAAACCAAAAAAATATTCAAAAACAAGTTGTTTTCGTTGGTGTAAATACCGTATAAGACACAAAAAAATTTCACATTGCTACCAACTTGATAATACAAAAATGAACGAACAGGGTTGTTTTTTCATTTTTGGTTTTATCTATTGAATTCTGTATAAGCGTTGTAAATAGATGATTCAACTTAACTGATTATTCAACGATATCAACATTAATTTTTGTTGAATACGGCAATATTATGTAAAACTTGATCTACAATGGGTTTACTAATTTTTCTACTAAGATATTTCTATGAGTGTACTGGCCAAACATGCACAGCTTTTCGTTATATTGTGTAAAGTAGAAAAATTTAAGGACATTTTTGTTAATAAGTAAGTCGAAAAATATAACTTTTTTGGCACGTTGTTAGCACCAAGAGTAGGTCTTTTAAATAGCTTTTAATTTGGGCAGCTAAAAAATACGTATCCAAATTTCATGAAGATTGGAGGGTGAACCAGGGAGACCTCCCTTGTAAGTCTAATTTAACTCTTTCGCTTGTTTTTCCTACATAAATAATTGTTTTTATTATTCGTTTTTGGCTGTATAATAACAATATTACCGAATATTTGGTATGGCCTAAACAGTTGTATTCGATTCAGTAATTTTTTAACTTGCTATTAGAGATGGGCGCTTGAGTGAATTTTGACTCACGCACGCTAATGAAATTAAAATATTGCTCACACATGATCACGCACGAAATTGTTTTTCTGCTCACGTTCACGCACTCTCGCGTGAGTAACTAAAATTTTTTTCATGCTCACGAAGACTCACGAAATTTAAATTAACAAATTTTTATTTTACTGTTTGCGATTTCTTTTACAAAAAGTATTTAATTTCCTTAAAACATTTTAAGTATTTTTATTCTGGCTCAAGGTCATTATTTTCTTTACTAATTAAAACCATGATATTCTCATAGCATAATTTTCAAGAAAATTATTTTCTGTTTTAAATTTATTTGTGTTGGTCATTTTTGCAAGACTTAATCGACACGTGTTTCGGAATTTGTCAGATTCCATTGTCAAGATTATTTAGCAAATATAAAAACCCTATACTAAATTAGTAAAGGGAATTTACAAGACAAATCGCTAGTGATCAAACTAAAATATTAAAACCTATTCGACTCTACTCTCGTTGAGAATTAGAAGAAGAAAAATGCATCATATTAGTATGATCGCGATAGTCAAACAACACAACACAAAAAATATTAAAAACAGAATTTACATACGATTATCCATTGGACAATACTAATGTTATTTGTTTTTGCAAACGTTGTATTTGCGGGTGTAATACCATATTAGGTTTGTTCACCATGGCGTGCCAACCATTTTGGTTAAATTCTGATTAATTTTTATTAAATAAAAATTGTTTTATTCGACCTTTAAAATATAATATTTTAAGTATTTTTATTCTGGCTCAAGGTCATTATTTTCTTTACTAATTAAAACCATGATATTCTCATAGCATAATTTTCAAGAAAATTATTTTCTGTTTTAAATTTATTTGTGTTGGTCATTTTTGCAAGACTTAATCGACACGTGTTTCGGAATTTGTCAGATTCCATTGTCAAGATTATTTAGCAAATATAAAAACCCTATACTAAATTAGTAAAGGGAATTTACAAGACAAATCGCTAGTGATCAAACTAAAATATTAAAACCTATTCGACTCTACTCTCGTTGAGAATTAGAAGAAGAAAAATGCATCATATTAGTATGATCGCGATAGTCAAACAACACAACACAAAAAATATTAAAAACAGAATTTACATACGATTATCCATTGGACAATACTAATGTTATTTGTTTTTGCAAACGTTGTATTTGCGGGTGTAATACCATATTAGGTTTGTTCACCATGGCGTGCCAACCATTTTGGTTAAATTCTGATTAATTTTTATTAAATAAAAATTGTTTTATTCGACCTTTAAAATATAATATTTTAAGTATTTTTATTCTGGCTCAAGGTCATTATTTTCTTTACTAATTAAAACCATGATATTCTCATAGCATAATTTTCAAGAAAATTATTTTCTGTTTTAAATTTATTTGTGTTGGTCATTTTTGCAAGACTTAATCGACACGTGTTTCGGAATTTGTCAGATTCCATTGTCAAGATTATTTAGCAAATATAAAAACCCTATACTAAATTAGTAAAGGGAATTTACAAGACAAATCGCTAGTGATCAAACTAAAATATTAAAACCTATTCGACTCTACTCTCGTTGAGAATTAGAAGAAGAAAAATGCATCATATTAGTATGATCGCGATAGTCAAACAACACAACACAAAAAATATTAAAAACAGAATTTACATACGATTATCCATTGGACAATACTAATGTTATTTGTTTTTGCAAACGTTGTATTTGCGGGTGTAATACCATATTAGGTTTGTTCACCATGGCGTGCCAACCATTTTGGTTAAATTCTGATTAATTTTTATTAAATAAAAATTGTTTTATTCGACCTTTAAAATATAATATTTTAAGTATTTTTATTCTGGCTCAAGGTCATTATTTTCTTTACTAATTAAAACCATGATATTCTCATAGCATAATTTTCAAGAAAATTATTTTCTGTTTTAAATTTATTTGTGTTGGTCATTTTTGCAAGACTTAATCGACACGTGTTTCGGAATTTGTCAGATTCCATTGTCAAGATTATTTAGCAAATATAAAAACCCTATACTAAATTAGTAAAGGGAATTTACAAGACAAATCGCTAGTGATCAAACTAAAATATTAAAACCTATTCGACTCTACTCTCGTTGAGAATTAGAAGAAGAAAAATGCATCATATTAGTATGATCGCGATAGTCAAACAACACAACACAAAAAATATTAAAAACAGAATTTACATACGATTATCCATTGGACAATACTAATGTTATTTGTTTTTGCAAACGTTGTATTTGCGGGTGTAATACCATATTAGGTTTGTTCACCATGGCGTGCCAACCATTTTGGTTAAATTCTGATTAATTTTTATTAAATAAAAATTGTTTTATTCGACCTTTAAAATATAATATTTTAAGTATTTTTATTCTGGCTCAAGGTCATTATTTTCTTTACTAATTAAAACCATGATATTCTCATAGCATAATTTTCAAGAAAATTATTTTCTGTTTTAAATTTATTTGTGTTGGTCATTTTTGCAAGACTTAATCGACACGTGTTTCGGAATTTGTCAGATTCCATTGTCAAGATTATTTAGCAAATATAAAAACCCTATACTAAATTAGTAAAGGGAATTTACAAGACAAATCGCTAGTGATCAAACTAAAATATTAAAACCTATTCGACTCTACTCTCGTTGAGAATTAGAAGAAGAAAAATGCATCATATTAGTATGATCGCGATAGTCAAACAACACAACACAAAAAATATTAAAAACAGAATTTACATACGATTATCCATTGGACAATACTAATGTTATTTGTTTTTGCAAACGTTGTATTTGCGGGTGTAATACCATATTAGGTTTGTTCACCATGGCGTGCCAACCATTTTGGTTAAATTCTGATTAATTTTTATTAAATAAAAATTGTTTTATTCGACCTTTAAAATATAATATTTTAAGTATTTTTATTCTGGCTCAAGGTCATTATTTTCTTTACTAATTAAAACCATGATATTCTCATAGCATAATTTTCAAGAAAATTATTTTCTGTTTTAAATTTATTTGTGTTGGTCATTTTTGCAAGACTTAATCGACACGTGTTTCGGAATTTGTCAGATTCCATTGTCAAGATTATTTAGCAAATATAAAAACCCTATACTAAATTAGTAAAGGGAATTTACAAGACAAATCGCTAGTGATCAAACTAAAATATTAAAACCTATTCGACTCTACTCTCGTTGAGAATTAGAAGAAGAAAAATGCATCATATTAGTATGATCGCGATAGTCAAACAACACAACACAAAAAATATTAAAAACAGAATTTACATACGATTATCCATTGGACAATACTAATGTTATTTGTTTTTGCAAACGTTGTATTTGCGGGTGTAATACCATATTAGGTTTGTTCACCATGGCGTGCCAACCATTTTGGTTAAATTCTGATTAATTTTTATTAAATAAAAATTGTTTTATTCGACCTTTAAAATATAATATTTTAAGTATTTTTATTCTGGCTCAAGGTCATTATTTTCTTTACTAATTAAAACCATGATATTCTCATAGCATAAGCGATTTGTCTTGTAAATTCCCTTTACTAATTTAGTATAGGGTTTTTATATTTGCTAAATAATCTTGACAATGGAATCTGACAAATTCCGAAACACGTGTCGATTAAGTCTTGCAAAAATGACCAACACAAATAAATTTAAAACAGAAAATAATTTTCTTGAAAATTATGCTATGAGAATATCATGGTTTTAATTAGTAAAGAAAATAATGACCTTGAGCCAGAATAAAAATACTTAAAATATTATATTTTAAAGGTCGAATAAAACAATTTTTATTTAATAAAAATTAATCAGAATTTAACCAAAATGGTTGGCACGCCATGGTGAACAAACCTAATATGGTATTACACCCGCAAATACAACGTTTGCAAAAACAAATAACATTAGTATTGTCCAATGGATAATCGTATGTAAATTCTGTTTTTAATATTTTTTGTGTTGTGTTGTTTGACTATCGCGATCATACTAATATGATGCATTTTTCTTCTTCTAATTCTCAACGAGAGTAGAGTCGAATAGGTTTTAATATTTTAGTTTGATCACTAGCGATTTGTCTTGTAAATTCCCTTTACTAATTTAGTATAGGGTTTTTATATTTGCTAAATAATCTTGACAATGGAATCTGACAAATTCCGAAACACGTGTCGATTAAGTCTTGCAAAAATGACCAACACAAATAAATTTAAAACAGAAAATAATTTTCTTGAAAATTATGCTATGAGAATATCATGGTTTTAATTAGTAAAGAAAATAATGACCTTGAGCCAGAATAAAAATACTTAAAATATTATATTTTAAAGGTCGAATAAAACAATTTTTATTTAATAAAAATTAATCAGAATTTAACCAAAATGGTTGGCACGCCATGGTGAACAAACCTAATATGGTATTACACCCGCAAATACAACGTTTGCAAAAACAAATAACATTAGTATTGTCCAATGGATAATCGTATGTAAATTCTGTTTTTAATATTTTTTGTGTTGTGTTGTTTGACTATCGCGATCATACTAATATGATGCATTTTTCTTCTTCTAATTCTCAACGAGAGTAGAGTCGAATAGGTTTTAATATTTTAGTTTGATCACTAGCGATTTGTCTTGTAAATTCCCTTTACTAATTTAGTATAGGGTTTTTATATTTGCTAAATAATCTTGACAATGGAATCTGACAAATTCCGAAACACGTGTCGATTAAGTCTTGCAAAAATGACCAACACAAATAAATTTAAAACAGAAAATAATTTTCTTGAAAATTATGCTATGAGAATATCATGGTTTTAATTAGTAAAGAAAATAATGACCTTGAGCCAGAATAAAAATACTTAAAATATTATATTTTAAAGGTCGAATAAAACAATTTTTATTTAATAAAAATTAATCAGAATTTAACCAAAATGGTTGGCACGCCATGGTGAACAAACCTAATATGGTATTACACCCGCAAATACAACGTTTGCAAAAACAAATAACATTAGTATTGTCCAATGGATAATCGTATGTAAATTCTGTTTTTAATATTTTTTGTGTTGTGTTGTTTGACTATCGCGATCATACTAATATGATGCATTTTTCTTCTTCTAATTCTCAACGAGAGTAGAGTCGAATAGGTTTTAATATTTTAGTTTGATCACTAGCGATTTGTCTTGTAAATTCCCTTTACTAATTTAGTATAGGGTTTTTATATTTGCTAAATAATCTTGACAATGGAATCTGACAAATTCCGAAACACGTGTCGATTAAGTCTTGCAAAAATGACCAACACAAATAAATTTAAAACAGAAAATAATTTTCTTGAAAATTATGCTATGAGAATATCATGGTTTTAATTAGTAAAGAAAATAATGACCTTGAGCCAGAATAAAAATACTTAAAATATTATATTTTAAAGGTCGAATAAAACAATTTTTATTTAATAAAAATTAATCAGAATTTAACCAAAATGGTTGGCACGCCATGGTGAACAAACCTAATATGGTATTACACCCGCAAATACAACGTTTGCAAAAACAAATAACATTAGTATTGTCCAATGGATAATCGTATGTAAATTCTGTTTTTAATATTTTTTGTGTTGTGTTGTTTGACTATCGCGATCATACTAATATGATGCATTTTTCTTCTTCTAATTCTCAACGAGAGTAGAGTCGAATAGGTTTTAATATTTTAGTTTGATCACTAGCGATTTGTCTTGTAAATTCCCTTTACTAATTTAGTATAGGGTTTTTATATTTGCTAAATAATCTTGACAATGGAATCTGACAAATTCCGAAACACGTGTCGATTAAGTCTTGCAAAAATGACCAACACAAATAAATTTAAAACAGAAAATAATTTTCTTGAAAATTATGCTATGAGAATATCATGGTTTTAATTAGTAAAGAAAATAATGACCTTGAGCCAGAATAAAAATACTTAAAATATTATATTTTAAAGGTCGAATAAAACAATTTTTATTTAATAAAAATTAATCAGAATTTCCTTAAAACAATTATAAAAATTTATTTAAATCACAATTTTGTATTAATTATCCTTAAATTCCATATAATGACGATTTTTTTACTTGTTTTCTGTTTCAAACAGCACAAAACTGTGACGAAAAGTCACGAAACAAAAGTTACTTACGTACGAAAATATTTTTTCTAATCACGCGCAATCACGATCACGTGAGTAAAATCAAATTTAACTCACGATCACGCTTGAATCACAAAAAATTCGTGTCACGTTCTCATCTCTACTACGCTATATTTTTCAGAAAACCGTTACGTTTCAAATTTCAAGACATTTAGCTATTAAATAGCTAAATTTATTTTCTGTTTTTGAATCTGGTGTTTTCTGGAGATTTTTTTTCCTGATTTAGCGGGTTTTTGTCAAAAAAAGTTGGCATCAGTGCACATTTATTACCAACTTGTTGTTATAAATGCCAATCTTAATCTTCTCAAATGTAAAAAACGCCAATGTAAACGGTACAGATTGCAAAGTAGATTAAAATCGCAATTTACTAGATTAGAAATCCAATGTAAACGCAATATAAGCTTTAAGCTTGGTTGCATAAATATATAGGTTAATAATGAATAATTTTGAAATAAAATTATTTTACTTGGATAAAATCGACCTAGAAATATTTTTAAGAAATTTTCTAAAAAAGGTCTTTCATTTTCTAAAAAAGGTATTTGGCGGCCTATGCTCCAGTGGGAGTTAGAGGAATATATATATATATATATATATATAATTTTTTTTTTTTTAATTTTTGTAAAAAAAAAAATTGTGCGTACATTTTTTAATAGTGTTTTTTTTTTGTTTGTGAACAGTTGTTCAAAAAGTCAAATATAATACTTTTTTAGTTTACAAATGTTGTTCGAAGCGTATTTTAGTGTATTTCTTCGCGTGAATTTATGGGAAACAAAATCTGAAATTCACGGTTTTTTTATCTTAAAGCTAAGTACTCTGTTTCTTACGGTGAAAATTTGACATAAACTTTAAACGCCTCAAATCGCAATAAAACATTTAAAAATCAACAACTTTTGACAATTATAAGAAAGAAACGATCATAACAAAACTGAAATGTCACTTTTTCACGGCAATTTAAATTGTCTTGTATAATAAAAATGCGTGAAAACTTTTTTATCAATTACCCTATAATTCCTCGCGTTGCCAAAATTTATTTTTTTTATATGGAGTTTGACAGATGTTTTCCCGTGAAATCGAACAGAGTACTTAGCTTAACTTGTGAAAAACTGGAACGATTTCGATGGCATTTAATAGCAATCTGTCAAGGATAGTTGCAAATATACTGAAAATCTTCAGCAGCATCCATCATGTCTTTCGAAAGAAAGCATGTATTCAACAGACATCGCTAGATCGTCTTTAGATCGATGGGGGATCATCACATATGCCTTTCATCGGCTACAGCCGGCTAAGAGCCGCCGCCAATCGATTTTTTGCTAAGCCGCAGTTTAAAGTATTTTTAATGCGATAATAAAAATTTAAAACAATAAAAAATAAATATGTATTAATACTTGCATAAAATTTGTTTAAAGTCGGATTTTTGTGTTTCACCAATTTTTAAATTTTTTTTAAATTTTCCATAAAAAAGTCAGGAAAGTTGTAATTTTGAACTATTAATTTTTTTTTATTGGCGTCTAATCATTAATAAGTAAAATACCACAGTACAGACTAGTATGCAAACACTGATGCTAATTGCGTACTTTCCAATATGGTGGCATGGTTTTTAGTACAGAATTATCATCGCTGCCTAGTGTAAGTGTACCCGTACGTGTGAGCTTTTGTGTATGTATTTATGTTGTTTGTTTGCGTTTTGTATGAAACGTCAAAAGTTACACCGTGTGCTGTCACTAATACTTACACACATCAAATGCACCTCTGTGAACCTACTACTCATGTACTGTGGTAAAATACCACCATTTTTGAAAAAATTTAACATATTAGGCGCGTGGTCACAGACTAAATACAGACTCGACAGTAGAGAAAAATGGGGAAAAACTAAGCGATTTTAGGAGAAAACACAGCGGTTTTTAGTCCGTTTTACGCTAACATGGCAACACTTTCTACGACTTAGGAGTGAGTGAAACAACAAAAACCGATCTGGCATCCATTTTTCTTATGGCGCGTTATATCAGTTTTCTCTTTCTAACCTAATTCGTAGAATAATTTGAAAATATTAACCATATGGTTCAGAACTACTTTTTTGACACCTGTCACTTATGTCGAGTCTGTATTAGTCTGTGGCGTGGTTGTGCTTTATTTCGGAAAAAAACTAAATTCACAATTTTTACTGTATCTGTGAAATTAAAAAACACAATATTTTGAAACAAATAGCAGATTAAAGTATAGGTAAAGTGCTATTATAAACGTTAAAACAAAAATTATATACTTAATTTATTAAGAAACCAATTTTTTCATAAAAATTCTTGAATGTTTAAATTTACCTTTTTTAACTTAAGCCTTGGAAATTGAAAAAAAAAACTATATCAGCTGCGTTATTCATAATAAATAAAGTTAACACATGCATGTTTTTTGTCAGATATTATATTACACCACCCAGAGACACCTGATTACCGCGCCCCACACCTGATTACCGCGCCCTTCCCACTACCCACAAAAACCGTCCTTGTAATTTTTATTTTTTTGCTTGTTGGAGGGTATCAAAGATTTGGCACAGCCGAATTTTAAACTCTTACTTGTTTGTATATAGATTACAAAGACCCACAAAAAAAGGTCTAGACCCACTAATACTTATGTATTTTTACCTTTTAAATTCAATTCCGCGATTAGAATTAAATTCTAGCCTTGGGTTTTTCACTAATTTACAAGGAAAGTCAGCAAAAGTGAACCGACCTGATTTCCTTGTAAATTTGACTAACAATAAGTTAACATTTTTTTAAATTTTATTTCGATATGTAATGTTCAAGTCTGATTTATTACGAAGAAAATAAGAGTTTTTTTTATAAAATCCATCAAAAATTGCAGAAGTTACTTGCATTTGAACAAAAATGCATTAATTCACAACATAAATACAACTGTTTTTGTATAAAACTGAAATAATGCGTTTTTATTCAAATGCATGTAACTTCTGCAATTTTTTACGGATTTTATTAAAAAATATTATTTTCTACGTAATAAATCAGACTTGAACCTTACATACAGAAATAAAATTAAAAAATTTTGTAACTTTGTCAAATTCACAAGGAAATTAGGTGAGTTTACTTTGCGGACTTTCCTTGTAAATCACAGGAAACCCCAACTATAGAATTCAATTCTGATGGCAGAATCGACTTCAGAAGGTCAAAATACATAAGGTTTAGTGGGTCTAGATTCTGGGTGAGAAACTTTTTTGTTTTTTTTTGTGATGCAGTGTTATTGAAGCCACCATATTTTTTTCATAAAATCTGTAATAAAAAAATAACTGCATTAAACGCGGACGTTTTTTTTTTCTTTTAAAATAAAGCTTATAATATATGCTTTATTATCACAACCCAATTAGAAATTTTGTCTTTAAGACAATGTCAGTAATGATTCATCAGGTAGAAGTCAGCAAGTGAATACATTTTACTAAAGACAACTTAATGACATGTCATAATTTTTGTCGGAGCTCCCCAAGTTCTATAAAGGAACTGACTTGTCATATAAGTTGTCTTTAGAAAAATCATGTTTTAATGCTGACAATTATATAGCAAATTCGACCCATCACTAAAAAATTTTTTCCGATGTAAAATCGATGTAATTTTGTTTAATTCTTTAAAACTCTTTAAATTTTCTTTGTAATTAAAAAAATAAATTGAATTGGTCTTAAAACAATAAAAAAAAAAAAACAAGTAAAAAAGTTAAATTCGGCCTTGCCGAATGTAGTGATACCCTCCACAATTTCAAAAATATTATTGCAAAAAACTTTATTTAAAAGGAAATTACTTTTGAAAAAAACAATTTTTTTTGAAAAAAAAATTTCCGCGAAAAAAATTTTGTTAAAAAAAATCCGCGATTTTTTTCTTTTTTTCTCAAAAAATATGTTCGTACTTGTTTAAATACCATTTGGTGTTCAATTATGTTCACATATGCCAACCAGAAGCCGAATTAAAGCATTTTGTAATTTTAGGTTATATTGAATGTACTGAAATTTTTGAGGTGTGCTTACATTTTCGTTCATAACTTTTGAACCACTGAACCGATATCGCTCAAATGCAATACCAAACTTCTCGGGAGTACTTCCAATAAATATGTTAAGTTTCAGTCATCTCTGTGCAATATTTTGTCCGCGACAGCATTTTCCACAGACAGACAGACAGACAGACAGACAGACGGACAGACGGACAGACGGACAGACGGACATCGCTAGAATGTCTTAAAATCGATTGGGCATCATGAATATATATACTTTATGGGGTCCCAGATCGATATTTCGATGAGTTACAAACAGAATGACAAACTTATATATACCCTCTATCACTAAGTGGAGGGTATAAAAAAATACGCGACCGGGGATTGAACCAAGGCCAAAAATCTACAACACGTAAGCTGTCGAACCTACTAGACAACTATGCCAACCACAACTTAAAATTGTTTGTAATAAAATATATTTTGAAATCATAATATTTTCAAATTTGTCAAAAACAAAATAAATTGAATATATCGTCACCTTAATTGTAAAGGGCTCTGCAATATTTTTTTTGTAAATTTATTTTTTTTGTTTTGTATAAATAATATTCAAAACAACTAAGATACGCTTAAATAACTCTAACAAAATGTTGTTAAATAGGATGAAGCCAAATTCCAATTAATATTTAAAAAAATTTTATATTTGAGGAAGAAAAATTTATATTGTAGCATTTTTCAATTCAGGTGACGAAATATATATAACAGGACAATTCAAATAATAAATTAATTTAAATTTGTTTTTAAATAATCACATTTATTATCAAAGTTTGGCTAAAGGAGTAAGGTGTTAGACCAGTGAACAGAAGGTTCTGAGTTCGCGGACCAAGTGAGGCAGATTAAAATAGTAAGTTTTAAAAAATTAAATTTAAAAAATGGATAGATAAAAATAGTAAGTAGTATAAATTAAAAGACGTAATTAATAAATTTTAAATTTTTGAAAGATCTCAGACGTACTGTGTACATGTCATAATGTAGTCAGCACTATTGACTACCTCCATACTTGTCGGCGAGGAATTTTGACAAAATACTTGAAAAAGTCAGGAGGTGTCATGAGGTTTTTTGTATGGTCAGAGATTTTACAGTCAGCAGGTACACTGACATTGTCATAAGGAAGTCTTTGAGATGTCTTAACGACATTTCTAATTGGGAATGTATAAGCAGTAACAACCTCTTACATTTTTTTTATATTCCATCAAGAATTAAAAATACTCCAATTTTGGAACATTTTACAAAAAAATAACAAAAATATTTTTACAACAATTTTCAAAAAACAAAAAACAGAAATGTATTTGAAAATGCCCGAAGTTGATGGTTCCATAATAAAAAAAATATTTTTGAATGAATAAATAACAAAAAAATTCTAGAAATAAGTTGATTTTCAATTTTTAGCACCATATTCAAAACACAAAAATTTATTTGATTTTGACGGCGGATTGCAAGAAAAGTAAACAACTCAGAATAATAGTTGTGACAGATTTTTTAGTGTAATTTTATATACTTTAACCCTAAATTAATAATTTTTGTAAATGTTTTTTTTTCAGTTTTGAATAAAACGCCACTTTTGATCCATTTCAACCCAATGTGCGCCATTAAGCTTTAATTAAAGCTTGATTAATTACATACACAGGACTTTTTACAAAAATACTTATTTGATAATAATTAGGTATATTTTGATTAACTTTGTCTTGAATGGATTGCTAACTAATATCTTTCACACGAAATAAGCTGCGAGTCACCGTATCTTTTTTAGTTCAAATTTTATATTAAAACCCAGCAAAAAATAAACGAAGTGGTTCAAAAAGAATTAGTGGTTTCACTACATACAAAGTAGCGATAGGTGCCGAACTTCATATTCCGTAGGAAGTACTTTTAAAATCGCTTTCAAAAATGCTACAAAATAACAATAAAAACATCTTTCACCAGTTGTTTACTTAATTATTTTGAAGCACCTCTTTCATATGTTCTTAGAAATTAAATCAAATTAAATCAAATCACCACAACTTATGAACTTCTTTTTCAACTGAAACACTTAGAATGAGGGTGATACACGAAGTATGCAATTTTTTCTACGTCCAGCTTCGAATAGATTTAAGTTTTGCAAAAATGGTGACAAAATTTGGTAATGGCATTTCATTTCTCTTTATTTAGAGCTTAAAAAATCGAAAAGTCGAAAATCGATTATAGATAAATTGTTCAATTTTCATACAAGCAATTTGACGTTTAACTACCATTCTATATCTTATATCGAAAAAAGTTGGTCCTAAATTAACGAACTAAAGCGGCTGTTGCTGCATCACATTATTAAAGATTGTTTAAGCTTTTTAGAAAATTGAGATTTAGGCTTGTGGTCGGAACAAACTGATGAATCGATTCGTCGTGAATTTTTATAGTTTTGTGATCTTTATAATTACTCCTTTTTTTAATTCAAAGTATATACGTTTGATTACACCGCTCAACACTCATTTTCCGGTTTGCATTCTGGTGATCAATTTTAGTAGACTTTGATCTCCTGATTCCAAATCTGTTCTCCAAATTTTTCCATCACGTCCAAATTTTTAGTTATTCATGGTTGAAAATGCGAAAAATTACGATTTTGCAATATTTGGAATCTGGTATAAAGCGCAAAAGTATAATTTGTCTATGGTCTCCAACATAGAAAACATTTTTTTCAAATTATTGCGTTTGGTTGGGTTACACTTGCGTTTTAATATGATTCTGTTAAAATTATCATTTTTGTAAAAAAGGTAAGGTAGATAGATACCAAGGTAGATTTATACCATACATGGGACTATTTAAATAAATGGCTTAATGAAAACAAAGCATTACCAATATTAAATGTCGTATTTCCGTCAGAGAGTTGTGAAATTTTTTTTTGGTAAAAACTTAAAATGGCTATATCTTGAAAACTAAGCCAGATAGAGCAAAATGGAGGGCATTTTTGGTTCTTAGAATCTCCATAGTTTCGCCGGTCCTCTTCACATGTGTGGACCCTAATAGGTCCAAATTTTGAATCTTAAAAATTGGCACTCCCGAAAATCTAAAAATTCACATACCTTTAGCATTATCTTGCTTATTTTTCCAGGTACTGCAATTTAGGGGCCCAATAGGGTCTTGAGAATTTTAGAAACTGAATAACTAAAAAACTATTGCTCTGAGGGTTTTCTGGTATTATCAAACGAGTTCTAGAAACCAAGAGCTACAAAAATGCTTTTGGACTTTTTGTTGTTTCACCAATATTTACCGAGATATAAGCATTTTTACATTTCCCATTGGGGTCCACACATGTGAAGAGGACCCGCGAAACTATGGTGATTCTAAGAACCAAAAATGCCCTCCATTTTGCTTTATCTGGCTTAGTTTTCGAGATATCGCCATTTAAAGTTTTAAAAAAAAAAGATATTTATTGTAAAAAAATGCTTTTTTATCAATTGTAAATAGTGTTTTTAGGCATTTGTGTCGTTTCATTGGCATTAGTACAAATAATGCCAAAAAATTTCATTGGCAATAAATGCTAATGCTTTTTTTTGGCATTGGCATTAGTTCCAACTGATGCCAATGAAAATTCAATGCCAATTAAAAATTCCCATGTATGATTTATACAAGGTAAGATCCAATAACCTCACTTTTCCTCCATAGTAAGTTTTTTGACAAATTTGAAAACAATAATATTTACGAATTTTCAAAACGAAATAAAAATATTTTGTTCGGCATAAATGACTGGAGTTTACACTACACTTTTTATGCTTAGAAATCTATAATTTTTTTTAATTTTTGTCGTGGAAAATAAAAGAATTTCGTTTGAATTTCAATATTTTTTTTTATAATTTAGTTGTTTTCTAAAATTTTAAAGTCTTAAAAAGGGTTTAAATTGGTTAATTTGTGCACTGAACATTTAAGTAATTTTTGCCGACTAAAATGGTTTTGAAAGAAAATTGTTTTCATTTACGTCACTAAAATATAACCTTATATTAATCTACCTTGATAGATACCATAGTTTTTTTTTTATATTTATTTTATAAAAACTAAAGAAATAAATATTTTACAAATTTAAGTTTTCTGTGTTTAATGGGTTTAAAAGTCTATAAGAAAGAATGAACTTTTGCCTAAATTTTTAGCTCATCACAGTAAAGATTGATCATCTGGTTTTTGTTTTAGAGCCTTTAAAAAATTGTGCTTTTTCTAATTTTTTTCACAGTGTTTTTTTAAAATACATGTTTGGCCAATAATAGTGCAACAACTTCAAATTTTTTTGATCATTTATTCGGGATTATAGTTCAATTCTACTCTAACGCTTTATACCAGATTTTTATTCCACCCAGTGGCCAGACCTTTGAAGATTTAATTCCCTAATTCAATTTCTAAAATCTGATTTAAAATAATTGAATTAATTCCCTGTTTCTATAAATCGAAAAGAATTAATTCATTATTTAAATCACTTAATTTCATTGCAAAGAATTTGATTAAATTGAATTAATACATTTTTGATTAAATTGAATTAATACATTTTGATTTGAATCAATTGATTCAAATCACTTTGATTTGAATCAACTGATTCAAATCACTTTTGATTTAAATCAACTGATTCAAATCACTTTTGGTTTGAATCAACTTGATTTAAACTTTTTTCACTTAAATCAAACACTAAAAATGCACATTATAAAAATCTTATCATATCTGATTGCGTTAAAGTCATTGGAATATCGTCAATTTTAAACACACGCCATCAATAAACAACACTCCAAATTGTACAGTTTTATTAAATGTGTACCTTTAGTCTAGAGTTGGGCGCTGGTCACGTGATTTGCTTGATTCACGTGAATCACGCGTGAGTGATTTTCATTGCAATCACGTAATTGTGAGTGAGCGTGATTTGAAAAAAAAAACTGAGTGAGTGATTAGTGAGTGAGTCATTTATTTTTTGCGTTAGTTTGCGTGATTAGATTTTTTGATTTGCCCAATTTTTTTTAAATTTTCGTGAAAAATTTTTTTTTAAATTTTTTTTTTTTTTGGTAAGAAAATTTTATTGCGTGAGTGGATTTTCCGTGACTCACGCGTGAGCGTGATTGAATCTGGCGTGAGTCACGCGTGCGTGTGAGTAAGTTTTTTACTACTCACGTGAATAGTGAGTGAGCGTGAGTAATCCGATTATTTTTTGCGTGAGTGAGTGTGAGTCAAAATCCACTCACGCGCCTATCTCTACTTTAGTCAATAACGAATTTTCTTCAGCATAAAAATAACTTTAAATTTAACACAAAAACAATTAATGATTAACATTTTTATTATACACATACATTTCCATTATATCGAAAAGTCGTGCATTATCCCACCCTTAATATATATGTGCAAATTAATAAATGCTTTAATATATAAAGCAATGTCTTGTATTTTTGTGATTCCTATGCATGCGGGCATAGGCTAAAAAATGCAGCTTGTGCGCTGCCAATAAAATGTACACTATTAAATTCTGTTGCTTTGACTTTTTGCTTGCTACTACCGCACAAGCATAAATGTTATAGTATGTGTGTGCGTGTGTAAAGTAAATACTATGATTTAAGAAAAAAATGTTTAAATCAACTGATTAAAAACATTTTTGATTTGAATCAATTGATTTGAATCAAATTGATTTGAATCAATTGATTTGAATCAAATTGATTTGAATCAATTGATTTGAATCAAATTGATTTGAATCAAATTGATTTGATTCAACTGATTTGATTCAATTGATTGATTCAAATCATTATTTAAACAAGGAATTAAACAAAAAATTAGTTAATTCTTTCAACAAATAGTTGAAATTAATTCTTTTGAATCAAATCATCAAGAATTAATTCCTTGATTTATTAATATGAATTAATCTTTTTGCGAATCAAATCAAAAAGTGAATTAATTCTTCAAAGGTCTGGCAGTGGCTGCTGTGCAGGCTTTCAAAAAAAGGCAAAAATCGCGTTTTTTCGCATTTTCAAACGCGAATAATTAAAATTCTAGACGTGATGGAAAAATTTGGAGCACAGATTTGGAATCAGCGAGTCAAAATCTTTAACAATTTTGTATCAAACTTCAAACCGGAGTCAAAAACTTTCGATTTGTTGAGCGGTGTTATCAATGCAATTTATTTTTCTATTACGTAAGGTTTTTAAGATATTCGCGTTTGAATATTGAAATATTTGGGTCTCTGTAACGTATTCTTAAGTTGCTCAAACACAATAGTACTCGATTTAGTAAAAATAAGACATCTTTATTCCAAATCTGGTATCCAAATTTTTCTATCGCGTACTGTTTTTGAAATATTGGCGTTTGAAAAACCTAAATTCCACTGTTGCGCACTTATATTCTTAATAAATCAAACTAAAATTTTCAAACGCGAATATCTCAAAAACAGAACATGCTTGAAAAATGTGTATTGCAGTTTTGGAATCAGGAGGTCCATTTTATATGAAATCGAGTCCTATTTGGTGGAAGCAACGTAAGAATACGTAACAGTGGACCCCTAAAAGTATAAAATACTAGCAGGCCCGCCCGGAATTTCGCCCCCGGTAATTTGAAATACCTGATTAAAGAAGGATCAGGATTAGAGTCTCCATTTCTAAAATTCTCCCCTACAGAAATTTTATTTTATTTAATGTTTATCGTTGAAGTCATTCATTAAAACTATTTAAAATAATCAATAAGATTAAAATAGCCCCGTTTAGCTTGGAAACATGTTCGTTTCGGTAAATAATGTTCTTGAAAATTTTCGAGCCCTTATATCGTAATTATTGAAACCATTTCATTCCACGTTTCAATCCTTTTTGTTCCCCGTTCTATTTCATTTCGTTTCCTTTTCTATTCATTTGTTTCCCATTTTATTCCATTATAGTCTGAATATCAATTCATTTAGTTCCATGTAGGCTTCATTCTTAAAAAAAAAGTACCACATTAGAACCCTTATCCCCATTAAAATCTAAATTTCCAGAAGGTACTTTTTTAGAATGATTTTGTGGGCTGGAGGATCCAACATTTCAAGTTACTATGACCAACTTTGCAGAAGATAGCAAAAGGTTACAAAGTTCACTATTTTGCACGTATTTGCCCCAGTAAAATAGGAATTTCCAAAAATGACATTTTCAGAATGTTTTGAAATTAGATGAGTAGTTTCGTAGATTTTAAAATTTTACGTCTTTTGACCCAAAGTGATCTTTAAAATGGGTGTGGTCAATAAAACCTACCATAACTCACCCTGAAAGGAAATTCTAAATATTAGTGAAAACATTTTTGAAATCACATAATAAGTTTTGTATATTTAAAAATTTTACGTAGATAAACCGTAGCCTATGTCTAACCTGATGGACCATTCTTAATAATGGAGAAAACATTTTTTAAATGAGTAGTTTCGGATAATTTGAAATTTTAGGTTTTTTGGCCAAAAGTGGGCGTTGAAGTAGGTGTGGTCGATGAGAGCTAACCCATGTCCACCCTGAATCACCATTCTTAATATATGTATATTGGTGATAATACTTTTTAAATCGGATGTGGGCGTAGAAATGGGCGTGGTCTATAAAATCTAGAATATTTCCCCTCTGAAGGACGGACCAAGTATTGGTGAAAAAATTTTGGAAATCGGATGAAAAATTTAGCAGATTTTCAAATTTCAGCTTTTTTTGCCAAAAATTGGGCGTATAAGTGGTCGTGGTCGATGAACCCTAGCCTAAGTCCACCCTGGAGGAACACTCAAAATATTGGTGAAAACATTTTTAAATTCGGATGAGTTGTCTAATAGATATTTAAATTTTAAGTTTTTTTGCCAAAAGTGGGCGTAGAAATGGGCGTGGTCGATGAAATTTAGCAGATGTCCACCATGAAGGACCATTCCAAGCATGTATTGGTGAAAAAAAAAAATTAAATCGGTTTAGTAGTTGTGGAGATTTTTAAATTTTAAATTTTTTTGGCTAAAAGTAGGCGTAGAAGTGGGCGTGGTCGATGAAACCTAGCCTATGTCGACCCTCGAGGAACACTCTAAATATTGCTGAAAACTTTTTTGAAATCGGATAAGTAGTTTCATAGATATTTAAATTTTAATTATTTTACCAAAAGTGGGCGTTGATGTGGGCGTGGTCGATGAAACCCAGCATATGTCCACCATGAAGGATCATTCCAAGTATGTATTGGTGAAAAAATTTTTGAAATCGGTTCAGCAGTTTTGGAGATTTTTCAATTTTACGTTTTTTGGCCAAAAGTGGGCGTAGAAGTGGGCGTGGTCGATGAAACCTAGCCTATGTCCATCCTGGAGGAACACTTTAAATATTTCTGAAAACATTTTTGAAATCGGATAAGTAGTTCCGGAGATTACCCTCTACAAACAAACAAACAAACAAACAAACAAAAAAACAAACATACAAACATTACTTCTTTATAATATTAGTATAGAAGTATAGATTGTTTTTTTTTTACTTTTTAACGGCGAATATCATAAAAACGGTACGTGCTAGAAAAATTTGGACGGTAGATTTGGAAGCAGCCCGGCCAGAAATTGCCAACCGTTCCAAAGAAAAAGTACTAGCAAAGTAATTTATTTTTTGTACACTGAAAAAAATAGCTTCGTGAAATTAATGAAAATTGACATAACCTTAATGAAAAATGACTCACGTTTTCAACCAAAGGTTTCATTTGATTAATGAAACTGGTGTCATTAAAGTTCCTTCAATGAAAACTTGCATATAAATAATGAAAATATTCGTAGAACTTGTTTGAAACGTTTTATGAAGTTTTTCATAAAATGTATGAAAATATCCATTAATTAAATGTGGAATAGTAGTTGGTAATGAGCGTATGATAATTGCTTTTTACAAGTAACTAGTTGCTAACTTTATTATGGGTTTTCTATGGGAATTACGATAAATTCCTGTTGGTTAATGTTATCGAAATTCCCATAGAAAGCCCCTAATAAAGTTAGGAACTAGTTACCTAAAAAAAGCAAGTATCATAAACCTATAAGTGAAAATTTGCATTAATAAAAATTTTGGTAAGTCACATGTAACCGTCACTGATCGGATTTGAAAAAAGTGGTTACTCGTAAAACGCAAAACAATTTTTTGAATGAAATCACTTTCAAAAATCAAAGTGGAATTGAATTGCTAAAAGTGGTTTCATTCCGAAAAAAATATTTGCTTTGCGTTTTTCCACTTCCGAACGGAATTGAGTCTGTGACATATATCATATGATCCTTAATAACACACTTTTTATGGTTTTCACCTAGTTTTTACACATAACAAAGTTTTACTCCAACCTCAAATTGGTCTGAATTGCCATATAATGCCTTTATGATACTTGCTTTTTTCAAGTTACTTGTTGCTGCATTTATTAGGGTTTTTCTATGGGAATTTCGATAAATTCAAAATTTTTGGTTGAAGTTATCGAAATTTTTATAGAAAAACCCTAATAAATGCAGCAACAAGTAACTTGAAACAAGCAAGTATCATACGCACTTAAGGTAAACTATAAAAGACAAAAACGCGATGACTTTAAAAACACGTGCTGCCAAAACATAGCAATAAAGTATCAATGAAACAACACAAATTACCCTACATTTCATCACAAAATTTTAGTGACTTAAAAAACTATTGTTCTGTTGCAAATTATATTATATTTTATAAGAAACTGTTAAAAGAAACACTTATAAAGAACTTTTCACTTGTAATTTCAATTAGATATAACCAGCATAACACACACACAAGATTCAATAACAAAGCAAAAAAAATATAAAATTATTTTATTTTATTAGAAAAAAGTTAACACACATGTACAAATTACAATTAGATTTAAGACGCGTGGTGTAATAAAACGTCATATGTTTTTGTTCTGTTTTTTCTTTCTTATTCGCAACGCAGAGTTGTATTTGGTTCTAAAAAATCGTATGATATTTTTTAATGAAATTATGAAATCTAATGAAACAAGTTTCATAAAATTCGTTCATAACATGCATGAAATTTCAATCAGCTTATGAATTCCTTCATGTGTGTAATGAAAACAAAATAATGAATCCGTTTCATTAATATCAGGAAGGTTATTTTTTTCAGTGTATAGCAAGCTCTTTTTAGTAAAGTACTTGGTTTTACCGAATTTAGTACTTTGTCAGTACTTTTTTACCAAACTAAAGACAGTTTCTTTATTTGAAATATTTTTTGTAATAATTTAATTAAATTTTAACTTAATTATGTTGTAAAGTTATTGCAATAGTGTCATTATCAAATTTAGTAAGAATACACTTTGATTCTACTTTGTGGATACTGATTTCAATGTTATTGGCTACATTCAATAAAAATATTGACTTTCAAAAAAATATCATCACATTTGTATTTAGACAGCTTTCTACTTAAAATTTCAGTAACTTTAAATACATTTCCATTGTCGAGTAAACATATGTTATCTTTATAAATTGGTTTTATTTTAAAACCATTAATGTTTACGAAAGAAAATACAACTTTTGATTCCGACTTTCTTTTGTATTCCTTTATAGTATTTGGAACATTTGTTAAGAGGATGTAGCAATAAATTCGCGAATTTCTCCATTTTTTGATGTTTTTGGGAGATAAAACTTTGCTTTGTTGTGCATTATGTTGAAAATCACGAAAAACTTTTTTATATGCCAGCATCATTTTACGAGATAATTCAATGGTCCGTCTTTTAGTATATTACATAATGGTGTAACCTTAAACAATTAACTCACCAAAAATTAACAAAAACTATTACTCTTCGATTGTCACTGTAGGTGTGTAAGATTAAGATCAGCTATTTAAACGTTCATTAAGGCGAAAAAGCTGACGAAGGAAGGGTGGCTTCTTCCGAAAGCTGTCGACATCTCCACTTAGCCTGTGTTGTCAATTAATTTTTTCAGATTTTCTCATTGTACAACAAAAATAATTATTTCTCAGAAATAATTAATATGGACTCAAACCGAAATAAATAAAAACTTCAGTTATAAAATATAAAGTCCAACAATATATAAAACAGAATTAAAACTCAACTCATAAGGTACAATGCAATTTAGTATTATTTCTAAGAATTATAAATACGAAATATAAATTCAAACCTAACGGACATTTTTCAAGACTTGAAAAGTCCTACTAAGGGTTGCAACTCTGAGAAAATCTACTACAGTGTAAGAAATTACAACTGTGTTAGAAAAAGTTAAAAATAGATTCATTAAGTTCGTGCTGAACGTAACATATGGGTAATGAAATGTGATATAATTCCCGTCATCTTTTTCGCCTTAATGAACGTTTAAATAGCTGATCTTAATCTTACACACCTACAGTGACAATCGAAGAGTGCTGACGAAGGAAGGGTGGCTTCTTCCGAAAGCTGTCGACATCTCCACTTAGCCTGTGTTGTCAATTAATTTTTTCAGATTTTCTCATTGTACAACAAAAATAATTATTTCTCAGAAATAATTAATATGGACTCAAACCGAAATAAATAAAAACTTCAGTTATAAAATATAAAGTCCAACAATTTATAAAATAGAACAAAAACTATTATTTCAGTGTTTGCCTAGCTTTAAACCAAATTTTACAATTTTGTTTTTTTAAACAGGCTGGAAATAAGATAATCTTTAATGACATATTGCAAAACCAACTATACCATACATCAAAAAACGGAGTACGCCATTGGACTCAGCATGTCTCAAATAAATGGAAATGTTGGTCATACCCAGCGACGTATCCAGGAATTTCAAAAGGGGGGGGGGCACCAAAATATTTTTGTCATCGCCTATTTATTTTGAGCTAGGACTACACCCCCCCCCCCCTCTTGATTTTATCCTTATTAATATAAAAAAATGTCTTGGAATACAAATTTTTTTTATAAAAAAATTTCTAAAAATCTTTGTACAGAAAAAAAAAATTTTGAATCTAGGAATTTTCATTTGAAAAACTAAATTTTTGATGAAAATAATGTCTGACAAATTCTCAGATTCATAGATTTTTTTTAAGAAACGGTTCTTGGAAACAATATGTCACCTAAAAGTGTCACCATCAGAAATGTACATTTCAATGGAAATGTTAAAGAAATGTTACATACATTCCATGTGTTGAGAATGTAGCTTTACCTTCGTTTCAGATGAATGAGGTCGTAATAATTCTGTTAATTGCAAATGAAATTTGAGAATTAATGGTGTTACGATATTCATAATGACCAGCGGTCATTTTTGTAAAATGGATATTGACGTTAATACCACCATTGGGACAAAATATTTGTCACAGAATTCGATGCAACTAAATTCATTTATTGATAACTAGCTGGCCCGGTCCGCGTTGCTGGCCCAAATATAAATTCAGTGTTATATTTCGTCTCGCTTTAAATATATATCCCTGCAAAAAATGTAACGAATTTCTTGGCTTAGAAAAATTTGTGGGCGTGGTTTTACAGATAATCATCTTTAAATTATATTTTAGCAACTAAAAAAAATTAATATTCTTCGACTTGGCGAACTGTACAAATTAAAAACTGCTTTAGAATCATTCGTTCTTATCGTGAGCTATTGTATTGAGTTCAAACAAACCTTTTTAGTTTCCTGAATTCTCCATTTTTCCGGGACACTTTGCTCATTTACATATCATTCCTTCAAAACCAAATTAGAACTATAATTTACATAAAAAAATCGGTCAAAAGTGGGCGTAAAAAAAAAACTTGTTAACAAAACCCAAGGATTTAAAATCATTTGTACCAAGTTTAAGCGGAATCTATTAAGGAATATTTTTTTTTAATATATGGAATAGAGTAAAAATGAATTTTAGATATATCGAAAAAAGTGGGCGAGGACAATTTTTCTTTCCGAACAATTATATGGAATATTAAATATTACGACCATTTAAGACAAAAAAGGCGTTCTCAAGTGATGCAAATTTTAAGGATATTGAAAAAGTGGGCTTTGAAGTGGGGAGGACAATAATTATTTCTGTGAAATTCTTACTTCGACTATAATGATCATTAAAAAAACATTTACCAAATCAGGCCAGTCGTTCTCCGATTTTATATGTATTGAAAAAAGTGGGAGTGGACAATTTTTCTTTCCGCAAAAACCTTAGTTCTACTATCACGAAGGTCAAGAAATAGTACTAATAGCCAAATCGGCCCTGCCGTCCTTCTATTTTATCGAAATAAAAGTGGGCGTGAAAAATTTTTCTTGCCGTTTCTTTCCTTAAAAATTTTTTGCGGGCTATAACTAAATCGGTCAAGCCGTTAAAGTTCTTTCGATGAACAGAAAAAAGTGGGCGTGGGAAATTTTACTATCAGTAAAAACCTGAGTTGAATTATTATGAACACTTTCAACAAAAATTAGCCAAAGTGGACGTGGTCAATTTCTTTTTTTGTAAAAACCAAAGTTGGAATATGATAAAAATTCATTAAAAAAAAATTAGTCAAATCGGTCCAGCCCCTCTCAGAATTTATATAAATTGAAAAAGTGGGCGTGGTCGGTTTTTCATTTAGTAAAAACTTAAATTGGATTACTAAGAACATTTAAATAAAAAATTACTCAAATCGGTGCAGCAGTTTTCCGATTTTAGATAAATCGAAAAAGTGGGCGTAAAAGTGGGCGTGGCCAATTTTTCTTTACGTAAAAACCTAAGTTGGACTACGACGAACATTCCAAAAAAAAATTTGTCCAAATCGGTCCAGCCGTTCTCAACTGATGCTGTTACCAACGAACGACAATTGATTTTTATTTATATAGATTGGTTCGACGAAGATCGGTAAATGGAATAGGGAAAATTGTTCTACAAACTAAGGTCTAATTGCTTAATTAGAATGGGATCCGGTTTATTAAAGTTTTTATTTCCGGTTACTTGATGGTAATACTGTTTTGTTAACACCTTTCATAGTTATACCAGTTTAGTATTTTCGGACAGTTTTCTTTTTAAATGAGCCGTGACAAGAACCATAGAACCAGTTTGAATGAAATTGTAAAGCATATCTCCAGGCGGTAGAGTAAGTGACCTCTTTCTTATTGTTGATTTTGTTTCTTGTTGTTTTTGTTTTGATTCTTTTGCAAATATTCCATATTTTTTCGTGTTGCCATATATTAATGGACACCTATATTTTCTAATTTGATTATTTTTGCATGATGTCCCATTTTTGTTGTTGCATGTAAATGAAAATGGGCACATATATTTTCGAATTTGATTTTTTTTTTGGATGACGTCTAAAATTTTTTTTTGTGGTTGATTAAAAAAAAAGAAGCGGTGAATAAAAGTTAGAAACTCCGTCCATTTATAAAGATAAAGCGTCACCATAAACTACCCAGGCAGAAACTGCCAACCGTTACAAAGAAAAAGTCTTGGCAAAGCACTTTATTTTTTGTGTATAAGGTAGTATGAATTCGAAAAAGTGCTTTGCAAGCGCTTTGCCAATGTTTTTCTATTTAAATCCGTTCAAAGTATAAATTTGTAATTAAAATTTATTAATTTTCATAATAATTGGAATAATTTTTATTTCTCTGCAGGATAAGTGACCGGTCCTTAATAGTTCTCGTGATATGTCACTTAGACACAATGACCTATCACAAATTTGACACCTTTTATATTAAAACACCTGTTTCTTTCGTGAGGAAGTGTCTTAAACTCCGGATACATCACATGTGAAATGTCGCTGGGTTATCCCTTTGGAACACAACCAGATTCGGTTCAATACATCATTTTTTTTTGGGACTTTTTTTCCTTAAAGCATTTTTAATAAATTTTTTATTCCAAAACGCAAAGAAAACTGCAAACAAATTTTTGTGTCCGGAACTTATGGAACTTTTTATGGGTTCTACAAGTAGAACTGGTGCGATTCCTTTAAAATTTGGAACGATGATTTGTGGACACAAAATACGTTTATCTGTTATTTTTTTTAAAGAATACCAATTATATTATGGTTACTAGGATCATTAAACCCAAATTTAAAGGGGGACGTTTCTATGTGGGCTAGGTATAAACATAAACCATTTTTTTCCAATTTCAACAGGATTCGTACTTTTCCAAAAGAAGCTTAAGTTTCAAACTTAGCCAATTATATTGATAATTGCGACCTGTATTTTACATGGACGGACGTCGCTAAATCGACTTAAAACTGATTTTGAGTAGATCATTATGCTAAAAGGTTGATTTAGGACTTATTTCGGGGAGTTTCAAACATAAGCACAAACTCATTTTACCCCGTACCTCAGAGTTGTGTAGGGTATAAAAATAAAGCCAAAAAAATTGTCTGGGACTTGAAAAAATTTTTAAATTTTTCCGCGACTTAGAAAATATTTCAAAGTTTGTCCAAAATTTTTTATCATAATAAATTAGTCAATCAATTTTTATCTTAATTTAATAAATTTCTTTATTTAAATAAACACCAAAAAAAGTATTTCTTCGGGACTTATCAATTTAGATACGTCCCATTTTTTTGTTCTAAAAGTGCTATAATAGTACCATATTTTTTGTTTTAAAAGCGCTTTCAAAGCGCTTTAAAATAGCAACGGCATACCGTTTACCGTGGTTATCATTTTGGACGCTGGGAGAGTACTAAACTGTAATGCTTTCCCAGCACACAAGCGACCATAAAAGGTACTTTGCCAGCGCTCTCCCGTTCGTATTTTTCTGCCTGGGTACGTTTAAATTAATCGGAATTATATTGAAGTGCAAAGTATTAGAATAAAAGAAATACTGTGTTTTATATCAGTTGGAGTGCCGAATTTACTTCCAAAAAGGAAAAATTGGTCAATTTCTGTCCACCAAAAAAACATCCCACCAGATTATAAGGAGAGGATTTATCAACATTTATCCTGGAATTCGCAAAATCCTTGAAGGATTTTGTTTGAAATTGAATTATTTTTTTTAAGGGAAAAAGTAAAATAATTAATTTCTTTTTATACAAGAAACCGTAAGTGTTGATATATTTTGTTAGTGAAATTAGTTTTTTTTTCTAAAGTCCATTTGGGGTTTATTTATTTATTTTTTTTTTAAAAAAAATATTGTGTGGTCAAGTGATAATTATCCGGAGAAGACAAAGGTAGTCCGGCAAAGTTCAGCTATTGAAAAACCATTGGCCACAGGAATAGTATAAAAAGGTAACGTTAATTTTCTTTTTCAAATTTTAAAACCTTGGTGTGGGTAAATACTGGCAACCCGAAAGACGGGACAGGATTTCCGAACACTTCCAATAGTGACCCCTGAAAATACAACTCTGAGGAGGATTTTTATTTCTGGAAAGTGGGAAATTTCACTGGTATAAAAGTGTTAGAAAAGTTAAATTCGCTTTTTTTTTCAAAATAAAAAAGCCTGGTATCAAACCATCTTTGGTATTTATAGTCAGACTCTGTTATACAGGGAACAAAAAAAAAAAAACAGAGATTCTGAAACGTTTTTTTGTGACCCATATAAATATTTTTTTTTGATTTAAATTAACGATTTTTTTTGTAATTTAATTAGTGGCAAAAAGTAGGTTAGATTTAAGTTTTATTGACTGATTTTTATACCCTCCACTCTGGTGATAGAGGGTATATATAAGTTTGTCATTCCGTATGTAACACATTGAAATATTTGTTTAGGACCCCATAAAGTATATATATTCATGATCCTTGATCGATTTTAAGTCGATCTAGCGATGTCCGTCTGTCTGTCTGTCTGTCTGTCTGTCTGTCTGTCCGTCCGTCTGTCTGTCTGTCTGTCTGTTGAAATCACGTTTTTGGCAATACTCCGAAACCGATTTAAACGCTTGGGGTACCAAAAGTTGCGTAATTTTCCCAGGCAAAAACTGATGTATTTTTTTTTTAAATCGGTTAATTATTTTAAAAGTTATGAGCGAATTACTACAAAACACATAGTTTTTTTCAACATAACCCTAAATTAACTCATATGTTGTGTGATACATAAGAAAGAAAACGGAAATGAAAAAAAAAAACTGAGAAAAAGAAAAAAAATCTTTACAAAAAAGCTTTAAAATATGTAAAACAAAATCTAAATTTAATTAAAAAAAGTTCGTTAAGTAATAATAAAAAAATTAATAGTTATTTTTATATAGCATGTGTGTGTGTCCATTTTTTGCTTCGTCATATTAACGGGGTTGCCAGACTTTTTTTTGGCTTTGTCGCCAAATCGGATGTAAAATATCGCCAAAATTAAATTTTGTTCAGATTTCTTAAAAAAAAAATATTTTCATTTAAAAAAATAAATTTTGTTAAATAATAATAGACAGAAATAAACTTTATGGCAAAAATCGCCCAAATCCGGAAAATTTATATATATGGGGGGTTTCGTGTCAACTGACACAACTTTTGAAACCGATGTCTTCCGATCGGGATGAAATTTGCACCAAGGTTAGTCCTATTGGATAGTAGTTCAGACACAATTTTTCAACGAGATCGGTCAAGAACTCTCTGAGTTAGAGGGGGTCGAAATTTGACATTTTGGCCAAAGAGGTGTTGATTCTCATCCATGTAACTTCTTACCTATTGCTTTTAGCAAAATGTGTCCCGAAGAGTTTAGATAGCTATTTCTTCAGTCTTTCGAAAAAAAATATAAAAAAAATAAAAAAAAAATTTTTGATTTTTTTTCTTAAAAATCCAAAACTTTTTTGACTTTTTCCTCAAATTGGGCCCTTTTTTTTTTTTTTTTTTGATTCAAAAGAAAGCTTAGGTGATTTCCTTTAAGAGCTGTGGGGTCGCTTAGTGGGATGCGAGTGGGATATCTATGAAAAAAATTTTTTTTTAACTTTGGAACACAAGAAACGGTTCTTCAATTTGCACTATTAGGCGTGGGATAGCTAACCAGTTTTCGATTTCGATCCGCGATACCCTCTAATTTTTTTAAGTTCGAAAAAGAAAGCACGAGCCAAAAAATGGGGGCGGTGGGGAAGGGCCATATGGCCCCTAATTGGGATCAAATTTGGGCGTAAACAGGTAGAAATCCTCAAAAAGCCCCAAAACTCCCCTAGTAACGCCCCTGGAGGGGTGCAATGTGAGACCGACCTCCAATAATTTTCTGCCCCCAACATTTTTCTTGAACATACCTTACCCCTATTTCCACTTCCTAAGGGGGCTCCCATACAAAATGACATTTTTATAAAATTTGCTACTACCGCTCTAACTGTCCATAGGGTGCCCCTAGAGATGTAAAATGTATGACCGACCCCCAATATTTTTTCAACTCCAACATTTTCTTAGAATATGCCTACCCTTTATTTTCAACTCTTAAGGGGGTCCCCATACATTTTTCTATTTTTTTATTAGTTTTTAAAAATACATGTTTTTATAATGTATGGGAGCCCCTTAAGGAGTGGAGATAGGGTGTTATGATGTTCGGACAAAATGTTGGTAATTAAAAAATAATGTGGGTTGGTCGTAATTTTTGCCTCTCTAGGAGGCACGGTAGGGGCGGTAGGAGCTGGTTTAATAAAACAAATTTATAAAAATTAAAAGAAATGTATGGGGACCACCTTAAGGGTTAAAGATACATTGTAGGTATGTTTGCAAAAAATGTTGGAATTAATAAAATAATGGAGGTCGGTCATACATTTGGCCCCACTAGAGGCACTTTAGGGTAAGTTAGAATGGTAGGATCAAATTTTTTAAAAATGTTTTGTATGGGAGCCCCCTTAGGAAGTGGAAATAGGAGTAAGGTATGTTCAAGAAAAATGTTGGGGGCAGAAAATTATTGGAGGTCGGTCTCACATTGCACCCCTCCAGGGGCGTTTCTAGGGGAGTTTTGGGGCTTTTTGGGGACTTTTACCTCTTTACGCCCAACTTTGACCCCAATGAGGGGCCATATGGCCCCTCCCCACCGCCCCCATTTTTTGGCTTGTGCTTTCTTTTTCGAACCTAAAAAAACTAGAGGGTATCGCGAATCGAAATCGAAAACTGGTTAGCTATCCCACGCCTAATAGTGCAAATTGAAGAACCATATTTTGTGTTCCAAAGTTAAAAAAAAAAAATTTTTCATAGATATCCCACTCGCATCCCACTAAGCGACTCCACAGCTCTTAAAGGAAATCACCTAAGCTTTCTTTTGAATCAAAAAAAAAAAAAAAAAAAAGGCCCAATTTGAGGAAAAAGTCAAAAAAGTTTTGGATTTTTAAGAAAAAAAATCAAAAAATTTTTTTTTTATTTTTTTTATATTTTTTTTTGGAAAGACTGAAGAAATAGCTATCTAAACTCTTTGGGACACATTTTGCTAAAAACAATAGGTAAGAAGTTACATGGATGAGAATCAACACCTCTTTGGCCAAAATGTCAAATTTCGACCCCCTCTAACTCAGAGAGTTCTTGACCGATCTCATTGAAAAATTGTGTCTGAACTACTATCCAATAGGACTAACCTTGGTGCAAATTTCATCCCGATCGGAAGACATCGGTTTCAAAAGTTGTGTCAGTTGACACGAAAACCCCCATATAAAAGAGTAATATGACTGACTGACATACTCATTCATCATCGCCCAGCCCAAACCGCTGAAGTTAGAGACTTGAAATTTGGACTGTAGTTTGACCTTCCGGAATAAAGATCCATTAAGGCTGGATTTTTGCCAATGTTGATTCTAAGGGGGTAAAAAGGGTAAAAAAAACTGTACTTTTGGTACTTTTTATATCTCCCGATATAATGGTCATAGAGACTTGAAATTTGGACTGTATGTTACCCTCCCGCAATATAGATCCACTATGGCTGGAGTTTAGCCAATGGTAAGGGGGTAAAAATGGTAAAAAACTGTACTTTTGGTACTTTTTAAATCTTCTGATATAACGATCATAGAGACTTGAAATTTGGACTGTATGTTCACCTCCCGGAATATAGATCCATTAAGGCTGGATTTTTTCCAGTGTTAATTCTAAGGGGGTCAAAAGGGTAAAAAACTGCACTTTTGGTGCTTTTTATATCTCCTGAAATAATGGTCATAGAAACTTGAAATTTGGACAGTATGTTCACATCCTAGAATATAGATCCAGTACGGCTGGATTATTGCCAATGTTGATTCTAAGAGGGTAAAAAGGGAAAAAATCTGTACTTTTGGCACCTTTTATATTTCCTTAAAAAATTTTCACATAGACTTGAAATTTGGAATGTATGTTCACCTCCCGGAATATAGATCCCCTAAGGCTGGGTTTTTGCCAATGATTTTTCTAATAGGGTAAAAAGGGTAAAAATATGTACTTTTGTTACATTTTATATTTCCTTAAATAATGGTACTAGAAAATGGAAATTTGGAATGTCGGTTCACCTTACGGAAAAAAGATTCACTATGGCTCGGGTTTTGCCAATGTTGATTCTACTGAGGTAAAATGGGTAAAAAAGTACTTTTGGTACTTTTTTTTATTTACTGAAATTTTATTCAAACTTGAAATTTAGAATGTAGGACCCTTTAGTGAAATAAAACATTCTGGAAGAAGTGCTTTCCAAAAATTCTGTACCGTTTTCAAAAAGTACCTTTTATAAAAAGTACCTTTTATAAAAGGTTCCTTTATAAAAAGTACTTTTTATAAAAAGTACCTTTCATAAAAAGTACCTTTTATAAAAAGTACCTTTTATAAAAAGTACCTTTTATAAAAAGTACCTTTTATAAAAAGTATCTTTTATAAAGAGTACCTTTAATAAAAAGTACCTTTTTTAAAAAGTACCTTTTATAAAAATTACCTTTTATAAAAGTACCTTTTATAAAAAGTACCTTAAATAAAAAGTATCTTTTATTCAAAGTACCTTTTATAAAAAGTATCTTTTATAAAAAGTACCTTTTATAAAAAGTACCTTTTATAAAAAAAAAAAAAACTTTTATAAAAAGTACCTTTTATGAAAAGTACCTTTTATAAAAAGTACCCTTTATAAAAAGTACCTTTTATAAAAAGTACTTTTTATAAAAAGTACCTTTTATAAAAAGTACCTTTTATAAAAAGTACCTTTTATAAAAAGTACCTTTTATAAAAAGTACCTTTTATAAAAATTACCTTTTATAAAAAGTACCTTTTATAAAAAGTACCTTTTATAAAAAGTACCTTTTATAAAAAGTACCTTTTATAAAAAGTACCTTTTATAAAAAGTACCTTTTATAAAAAGTACCTTTTATAAAAATTACCTTTTATAAAAAGTACCTTCTATAAAAAGTACCTTTTATTAAAGGTACCGAAAGTACACTTTTTGGTACTTTTTTATTTCCTGAGGTATAAATAAAACAAACTTTTTTGTTTTCTAAATCATCACATTGCACTATAGGAAATTTTACCCATTTTTTGGCCAAAAGTCATAAAGTTCATAAAAAGTACCTTTTATAAAAAGTACCTTTTATAAAAAGTACCTTTTATAAAAAGTACCTTTTATAAAAAGTACCTTTTATAAAAAGTATCTTTTATAAAGAGTACCTTTTATAAAAAGTACCTTTTTTAAAAAGTACCTTTTATAAAAAGTACCTTTTATAAAAAGTACCTTTTATAAAAATTACCTTTTATAAAAAGTACCTTTTATAAAAAGTACCTTAAATAAAAAGTATCTTTTATTCAAAGTACCTTTTATAAAAAGTATCTTTTATAAAAAGTACCTTTTATAAAAAGTACCTTTTATAAAAAAAAAAAAAAAAAACTTTTATAAAAAGTACCTTTTATGAAAAGTACCTTTTATAAAAAGTACCCTTTATAAAAAGTACCTTTTATAAAAAGTACCTTTTATAAAAAGTACCTTTTATAAAAAGTACCTTTTATAAAAAGTACCTTTTATAAAAAGTACCTTTTATAAAAAGTACCTTTTATAAAAAGTACCTTTTATAAAAAGTACCTTTTATAAAAAGTACCTTTTATAAAAAGTACCTTTTATAAAAAGTACCTTTTATAAAAAGTACCTTTTATAAAAAGTACCTTTTATAAAAAGTACCTTTTATAAAAATTACCTTTTATAAAAAGTACCTTCTATAAAAAGTACCTTTTATTAAAGGTACCGAAAGTACACTTTTTGGTACTTTTTTATTTCCTGAGGTATAAATAAAACAAACTTTTTTGTTTTCTAAATCATCACATTGCACTATAGGAAATTTTACCCATTTTTTGGCCAAAAGTCAAAATTAAAATTTTTGCAAAACTTATTTTTTTTAGCTTTAATATATAAAAAATACAACAAAGTAAACATCTCTTTTTAAATTTTTTGACAGAATTCATTTACTGTAACTTTATCAGCTGATTTTCTTGCAATTTCTAAATTAGTTATCAAATAACGATTTAGTGCAGTAAATTTTGTGATAGTTTCTAATAAAAGTTTTCATAATAAAAACAAGTAAGAAAATTATAGTCGGTCAAGACCGACCATATAATACCCTACACCAAGGTTTCCCGAAAAATGGGTCCCATGGATCGATTAGATCTATATGTTGTAAAACCTTTAATAAGTGAAGAAAACACTCACAAATCAAATTTGAGTGAAATAGGCTTCTATTTGTTGACAATAAATCGCTTTAACTGAATATCGGGCGAAATTTTCACAAGGGGCCTGAGTCCAAAACTGGTCCGATGATTATCAGGTTTGATAAGGTTATTTAAGTACGCGTTTAACATACACAAACAAAATTTTAATTAAATATTTTCTATTTTCATGAAATTTGAGACATTTATGTGAAAATCGGGAAGGTGGTTTGTATGGGGGCTACAAGAAGAACTGGTCCGATTTCTTTGAAATTCGGAATGATGATATGTGAAGACAAAACATGTTTACCATCCAAATTTCAAAGCGATACCTTCTATAATACGGTTGTTAGAGTCATTTGAGCCAAAACTAAAGAGGACCTTTGTATGGGGGCTAGGTCTAAATATGGACCGATTTTTTCCAATTTCAATAGGCTTCGTCCTTGGGCCAAGAGAGACTTAAGTTTCAAATTTCAAGTCAATTGATTAAAAATTACGACCTGTATCGTGTTTACACCGTTTACATGGACAGACAGACAGACAGACGGACGGACGGACGGACGGACAGACGGACGGACGGACGGACATCGCTAAATCGACTCAAAAAGTGATTCTGAGTCGATCGGTATACTTAAAGGTGGGTCTAGGACCAATATTTCGGGTAGTTACAAACATCAGCACAAACTCATTATACCCTGTACCACAGTGTGGTGTAGGGCATAATTAATAATTTTTAAAAACATATATTCGATTAGAGTTTTATTCTAGTTCGAGGCCCAAAAATATTTCTATTTATGATATTGTCATAATAGAGTATTTTTAATTTATTGCTTTAAAAAAGTTACTATCTCATAGTATGTCTGTACTGATCAGTTTCATCCCCACTAAAGGAATCTTCAGCAGACTTTAGAGAATCATCGTTGGTCAATCAAACATCAAACCAGACATAATATTTGATATATTTCCCAAGTTATATGAGAAGTACTATTATGAAGGTCCGAAATCTGTTTTCCAACAAAAATAACTCTTTTAAAGCAAAAATTGTATATATTAAATCACCGTCGGTAACTATTAATATATGTGTTGCTGTTATTTTACAATAACAACAGTGCCTAACCAAACAATAGTGTTGGTAGGATAAGTCGTACTAAACTTTGTGTTAAATGTTGTTTTTTTATTTTTAGTACCAAAAGGTACATAAAAATAAAATGTATTTATTCGGCCTTTATATATGTATATATATTCGATTAGAGTTTTATTCTAGTTCGAGGCCCAAAAATATTTCTATTTATGATATTGTCATAATAGAGTATTTTTAATTTATTGCTTTAAAAAAGTTACTATCTCATAGTATGTCTGTACTGATCAGTTTCATCCCCACTAAAGGAATCTTCAGCAGACTTTAGAGAATCATCGTTGGTCAATCAAACATCAAACCAGACATAATATTTGATATATTTCCCAAGTTATATGAGAAGTACTATTATGAAGGTCCGAAATCTGTTTTCCAACAAAAATAACTCTTTTAAAGCAAAAATTGTATATATTAAATCACCGTCGGTAACTATTAATATATGTGTTGCTGTTATTTTACAATAACAACAGTGCCTAACCAAACAATAGTGTTGGTAGGATAAGTCGTACTAAACTTTGTGTTAAATGTTGTTTTTTTATTTTTAGTATATTTAGGTACATAAAAATAAAATGTATTTATTCGGCCTTTATATATGTATATATATTCGATTAGAGTTTTATTCTAGTTCGAGGCCCAAAAATATTTCTATTTATGATATTGTCATAATAGAGTATTTTTAATTTATTGCTTTAAAAAAGTTACTATCTCATAGTATGTCTGTACTGATCAGTTTCATCCCCACTAAAGGAATCTTCAGCAGACTTTAGAGAATCATCGTTGGTCAATCAAACATCAAACCAGACATAATATTTGATATATTTCCCAAGTTATATGAGAAGTACTATTATGAAGGTCCGAAATCTGTTTTCCAACAAAAATAACTCTTTTAAAGCAAAAATTGTATATATTAAATCACCGTCGGTAACTATTAATATATGTGTTGCTGTTATTTTACAATAACAACAGTGCCTAACCAAACAATAGTGTTGGTAGGATAAGTCGTACTAAACTTTGTGTTAAATGTTGTTTTTTTATTTTTAGTACCAAAAGGTACATAAAAATAAAATGTATTTATTCGGCCTTTATATATGTATATATATTCGATTAGAGTTTTATTCTAGTTCGAGGCCCAAAAATATTTCTATTTATGATATTGTCATAATAGAGTATTTTTAATTTATTGCTTTAAAAAAGTTACTATCTCATAGTATGTCTGTACTGATCAGTTTCATCCCCACTAAAGGAATCTTCAGCAGACTTTAGAGAATCATCGTTGGTCAATCAAACATCAAACCAGACATAATATTTGATATATTTCCCAAGTTATATGAGAAGTACTATTATGAAGGTCCGAAATCTGTTTTCCAACAAAAATAACTCTTTTAAAGCAAAAATTGTATATATTAAATCACCGTCGGTAACTATTAATATATGTGTTGCTGTTATTTTACAATAACAACAGTGCCTAACCAAACAATAGTGTTGGTAGGATAAGTCGTACTAAACTTTGTGTTAAATGTTGTTTTTTTATTTTTAGTATATTTAGGTACATAAAAATAAAATGTATTTATTCGGCCTTTATATATGTATATATATTCGATTAGAGTTTTATTCTAGTTCGAGGC
The DNA here is from genome assembly GCA_963921195.1 of Pegoplata infirma. Taxonomy (NCBI): domain Eukaryota; kingdom Metazoa; phylum Arthropoda; class Insecta; order Diptera; family Anthomyiidae; genus Pegoplata; species Pegoplata infirma. The sequence continues at coordinate 160,019,931 of OY992539.1, forward strand.
CCAAAAATATTTCTATTTATGATATTGTCATAATAGAGTATTTTTAATTTATTGCTTTAAAAAAGTTACTATCTCATAGTATGTCTGTACTGATCAGTTTCATCCCCACTAAAGGAATCTTCAGCAGACTTTAGAGAATCATCGTTGGTCAATCAAACATCAAACCAGACATAATATTTGATATATTTCCCAAGTTATATGAGAAGTACTATTATGAAGGTCCGAAATCTGTTTTCCAACAAAAATAACTCTTTTAAAGCAAAAATTGTATATATTAAATCACCGTCGGTAACTATTAATATATGTGTTGCTGTTATTTTACAATAACAACAGTGCCTAACCAAACAATAGTGTTGGTAGGATAAGTCGTACTAAACTTTGTGTTAAATGTTGTTTTTTTATTTTTAGTACCAAAAGGTACATAAAAATAAAATGTATTTATTCGGCCTTTATATATGTATATATATTCGATTAGAGTTTTATGCTAGTTCGAGGCCCAAAAATATTTCTATTTATGATATTGTCATAATAGAGTATTTTTAATTTATTGCTTTAAAAAAGTTACTATCTCATAGTATGTCTGTACTGATCAGTTTCATCCCCACTAAAGGAATCTTCAGCAGACTTTAGAGAATCATCGTTGGTCAATCAAACATCAAACCAGACATAATATTTGATATATTTCCCAAGTTATATGAGAAGTACTATTATGAAGGTCCGAAATCTGTTTTCCAACAAACAGAAATATAATAAATAGAAATATTTTTGGGCCTCGAACTAGAATAAAACTCTAATCGAATATATATACATTAGAGTGTCCCTTATTTTGGAAATGTTGGAAATCTTGAGACGGTACCCGCTCATTTTTTTCCTTTTGACTTAAAAATAACTCAGGAAAAATTTTACGCCCCTAGGACCACGCCTTCCCTACGCGACGGGGCCTTAAAGAGCGGGGCCTAAAAAATCATTTTTCCATACAAACCAAAAAAATTTTTTTTTGATTTTTAATTTTTTTGTTATTAATTATTATATTACTTGGTTTGCTTATTCACGACAAAAAATTTGATTTTGGAGGGATAAGTCTTTCAGCGCTAAAAAATTTTTCGCAAAAAAAAAATTTGGGCGGCCGGGGTCCTACAGTAAAAAATTTTTAAAAAATATTTTTTTTTAGTTTTGACCAGCAACGGTTTTAGCTGCTATGTTGCTTTAAATGATATATATTCCAAAAAAAAAATTATTCATATCTGTGACATCTTTATCTTTTTCGAAAAAAAAAATTTTGAGCCGTAGGAATCCTACGGTAAAAAATTTTTAAAAAATATTTTTTTTTAGTTTTGAAAAGCAATGGTTTTAGTTTTTATGTTGTTTTTAATGATATATATTCCAAAAAAAATATTATTCATATTTGTGACATTTTTATCGTGTATCGAAAAAAATCATCAATGCATTTTTTACCCTTTTTTAGAACACGATTAAGATGTCACAGATACAAAAAATATTTTTTTATGAATATATATCATTTAAAGCAACATAGCAGCTAAAACCGTTGCTGGTCAAAACTAAAAAAAAATATTTTTTAAAAATTTTTTACTGTAGGACCCCGGCGGCTCAAAATTTTTTTTTGCGAAAAATTTTTTAGCGCTGAAAGACTTATCCCACCAAAATCAAATTTTTTGTTGTGAATAAGCAAACCAAGTAATATAATAAATAATAACAAAAAAATTAAAAATCAAAAAAAAAATTTTTTGGTTTGTATGGAAAAATGATTTTTTAGGCCCCGCTCTTTAAGGGCCCGTCGCGTAGGGAAGGCGTGGTCCTAGGGGCGTAAAATTTTTCCTGAGTTATTTTTAAGTCAAAAGGAAAAAAATGAGCGGGTACCGTCTCAAGATTTCCAACATTTCCAAAATAAGGGACACTCTAATATACATATATAAAGGCCGAATAAATACATTTTATTTTTATGTACCTTTTGGTACTAAAAATAAAAAAACAACATTTAACACAAAGTTTAGTACGACTTATCCTACCAACACTATTGTTTGGTTAGGCACTGTTGTTATTGTAAAATAACAGCAACACATATATTAATAGTTACCGACGGTGATTTAATATATACAATTTTTTCTTTAAAAGAGTTATTTTTGTTGGAAAACAGATTTCGGACCTTCATAATAGTACTTCTCATATAACTTGGGAAATATATCAAATATTATGTCTGGTTTGATGTTTGATTGACCAACGATGATTCTCTAAAGTCTGCTGAAGATTCCTTTAGTGGGGATGAAACTGATCAGTACAGACATACTATGAGATAGTAACTTTTTTAAAGCAATAAATTAAAAATACTCTATTATGACAATATCATAAATAGAAATATTTTTGGGCCTCGAACTAGAATAAAACTCTAATCGAATATATATACATACTTATATAAAGGCCGAATAAATACATTTTATTTTTATGTACCTTTTGGTACTAAAAATAAAAAAACAACATTTAACACAAAGTTTAGTACGACTTATCCTACCAACACTATTGTTTGGTTAGGCACTGTTGTTATTGTAAAATAACAGCAACACATATATTAATAGTTACCGACGGTGATTTAATATATACAATTTTTGCTTTAAAAGAGTTATTTTTGTTGGAAAACAGATTTCGGACCTTCATAATAGTACTTCTCATATAACTTGGGAAATATATCAAATATTATGTCTGGTTTGATGTTTGATTGACCAACGATGATTCTCTAAAGTCTGCTGAAGATTCCTTTAGTGGGGATGAAACTGATCAGTACAGACATACTATGAGATAGTAACTTTTTTAAAGCAATAAATTAAAAATACTCTATTATGACAATATCATAAATAGAAATATTTTTGGGCCTCGAACTAGAATAAAACTCTAATCGAATATATATACATATATAAAGGCCGAATAAATACATTTTATTTTTATGTACCTTTTGGTACTAAAAATAAAAAAACAACATTTAACACAAAGTTTAGTACGACTTATCCTACCAACACTATTGTTTGGTTAGGCACTGTTGTTATTGTAAAATAACAGCAACACATATATTAAGAGTTACCGACGGTGATTTAATATATACAATTTTTGCTTTAAAAGAGTTATTTTTGTTGGAAAACAGATTTCGGACCTTCATAATAGTACTTCTCATATAACTTGGGAAATATATCAAATATTATGTCTGGTTTGATGTTTGATTGACCAACGATGATTCTCTAAAGTCTGCTGAAGATTCCTTTAGTGGGGATGAAACTGATCAGTACAGACATACTATGAGATAGTAACTTTTTTAAAGCAATAAATTAAAAATACTCTATTATGACAATATCATAAATAGAAATATTTTTGGGCCTCGAACTAGAATAAAACTCTAATCGAATATATATACATATATAAAGGCCGAATAAATACATTTTATTTTTATGTACCTTTTGGTACTAAAAATAAAAAAACAACATTTAATTTTTAAAAACTAAAAAATGGAAAATAATGTCGAAGGTGAGTACTTTAATGATATATAGTAAAATGTTAGTGAACTTATCTAGTACAGGCGCGGATCCAGGGGGGGGGAGAATGGGATTTCTCCCCCCCCAAAACGATTTCAAAAAAAAAAAAAAAAGAAAGGAAAGGAAAGGAAAGGGGAAAAAGAAAGGAAAAGGAAAAAAAGAAGGAAAAGGAACAATGATAGAAGGACCAGGATGTAAAAATATTCTTAGGAGAGGTATATATATGTGTGCTTATTTTATCCTAAGGAATTTGTTTACATCCTTAGGATAACATTTTTCAGAATGAAAGAAATTGCATATAAAAAACTTAAATGGCAATTGAGTCGTGGACATTTTTAAACCGAATAACTTTCCTTATAATTTTCTAAGGAAAAAGTATTATTTTAAATATTTTTTATATAAAAATGCCTCAGAATTTCAGACTTTATCTTTAGAAAATATTTTGATACTTATTTGTATTGTCCGACCGAAGCCGAATATTGGGCCAAATTTTCACTATTCGGCCGAAACCGAATCCGAATATTCAAAAAAATATTATATATGTAGTAAAAACAAGAAAAAAAGTAAAACTCGACTTGGCGGTATACACAAATGTATAAAAATGTTGTCTAGAACGATTTATTTTGAGCAAAGAACTTTTTTTTTGGAAATAAAATTTTTTTTGGGTGTAATTTTTTTTTCGATCGAAAAATTATTTTGAATGTAAATTTTGTTTCAGCTTTAAAAACACTTAGGCTGGATTACTCAATGCTCCGTTAAAAATAACTCTCCGTTAAATTTAACTTTTTCATACAAATTTTGACATAAGGCTCCGTTAAATCGGCAGTTAGCAGCTAACTTTTCATTGAGTAATCCGCCCTTATAAAATAATTGTTTGGCTTACTAATGTGATTCAAAGTGTGTTTAGTGTGTTTTTCAACACGTGACTACAAATTTTATACAATTATTTGGTATTCTGCCAAAAATGTGGCCGAATAGTGGCCGAATAGTGGCCGAATAGTGGCCGAATAGTGCTTTTTGGCCGTAGCCGAATATTCGGTCGGACACTACTTATTTGAATCTGAATGTAAGAATTTTTTTAATTGAAAAATTATCTCAAATTTTAGGACAAATATAGTATACATTTTTTATGAAAAGTTTTCCTTAGAAAAAATGTTTCAGAATCTGCCATGAATTTTTCTCCAAACAAATTTCTCAGAATCGGATTAAATTTCTACAGGAAAACTTCTCAGAATCTGAGTTTTTCTATGGGTTGATAAATTTCCCAAGCGTCGAATTTTTTATGGGAAAAATTTTTAAGAATATGAGAATTTTGTTTGAAAAATCTTTTAGAATTTGCGAATTTTTCTATAGGGACGTGTATCAAAATCTATATTTTGTAGTAAAAATGTTTAAAATTTTTCTCTAGAAAACAAGATCAGAAACTTAGATTTTTTTTGTACGAAAAATCTCTTAGAATCTAAAAATTTTTCTGTTGCAGGATTCTGAAAATTTTTCTATAGAAAATGTATCTTTGAATATGAAAAATGTTTCAGAATCTAAGAAATTACCACAGAAAACATTAGAAGGCATTACAACCGTAAAATGTTTCTATTAAAAAATGTATACTTAGCACTTTTAAGATTTATTTTTAGAAAAGTGTATAAAAATTTCTTCATAAAATATTTTAGAAACTGATATGTCAATTTTACTATCGTCTCGAGAGCAGGTCTTTAAACTTGCAAATAACATGATTTTGCAAATAACATGATTTGTATAGAAAAATATTGTTGTTATGACTATTCAATCATTAAAATTGGTTTATGACAGTCATAGTTAACTGTGAATATGAACGTTTTTTATGTATAAACGGTCTAAGTTATGAAGTGAGTTGTTCCGTCAAGGTGTCCTTGTAAATTTTTTTTTTGGGTAAAAATAGGTTCCACCAAAATTCTAAAGCTAAAGCCTGAATTAAATGCAATAGTTTTTTTTTTAAATGGAAAAATTCGGTTATCTTCAGTTTTTATGTTACTTAATATTAAAAATAAATATAAATATTAAGAAAAACTCACGCTACTACCCCCCCCCCCCCCGCTCCCAAAAAATTTTTATTGTTTTCCAATTTCAGAAAATTTTTGTCGTAAAAAAAAATTCTCCCCCCCCAAATGAAATTCCTGGATCCGCGCCTGATCTAGTAGATCGATTAAATTGGAAAAATTGAAGTGACCTTAACTTGAACTTATGGAATTTTGAATTGGAATTTTATTTAGACTTACAAAAAAATGATAGCATATGTTAGCTACAAAACCATATAAGTTCTCTAGGACAATCAATTACCTTCCAAATTTATCAAATTTCAAGGTCGGATATTTGCAAACTTTTTTTAAAAACGCATTTTTCCAGGTGACTACTGCGCGCAAAATTCCCATTTATTACATATATGGCGACAGAAACACAACGAATATGACGAAAGAGCCGCTATTTGTGCACATTTCTTTTCATACATAGATGAAAGTGATCGTTTCGAAAACTTTAAAAAATATATAAAGGAGCAAACAAGAATATTTTGTTCAAGTATAAATATGAAAAGGCTTGAAAAAGTTGTAGGAGTGGAAGTTTTTGAAAAACAGCATGCTGTTTGGCTTAAAGGCAATACTTGGATAAGAAAATGTAAAACGCAGCCTGCTCCCACTAAATCGAAACCTGGGCGACCGCAATTAACTTTTTTTGTCAAAATCTGCGAGAACAAAAAGACGAATTACAGCAGAAATCTCTAAAGATCTAAATAGGGAAGTTGAGCCCCTAGCTTTTGCTTCATCTGCAGCTGCTCGTAGTGGCATTTTAAAATGTAGTTAACGACTTGGAACTCAAAAATCAAATTTTTTAATAAAATCCTTATTAAAAAGTAGCTTTGACACTTCTTAAAATTGTTAAAATAAATTTCTACATTTATATTCGAAAGTTAGTGTACACTCAAAAAAATAGTAAAAACAGTTTAGAAAACCAGATAATCTATAAAAGATCTAAAAAATCTTAGATGCGAAAACTTATAACCTCGGAAACCCTGTTTTGAACTAATTGTTAGTAAATTTTTTAGGTAAATTTACTAAAGTTTTTTTTTGAGTGTATGAAAAACTTTATGGGTCACTCCCTCCCTCTTAAGGGTCTTCCAAAAGTCAAATCCAAAAAATCATTCAAATCGGTCCAGCCGTTTGGCTGTAAATAATTTGTGGAGGGTATTTAAAGATTCGGCACAGCCGAATATAGCTTTCTTACTTGTTTTTTATTCAAAGTATAAATGTATTAGATTCGTCGTTTATGTGGGGGAATTTGTAATTTAGGAGGATCTAAGGGTTTTAATAAAATTTTATAGCGAAAGTCAATGATTTATTTTTAATAGCCTAGAAAGGATATAAAAGGCTAAATAAAATTCTTCAGGGAGCTCCTTTAGGAAATAAAAAAAAAAAAATTATTAGAAATCATTTACGAAAAAAAGGTTACTTAATTAGTTCCTGATTAAGGATAAACTTTTAGGTCCTACTAAAAATAGTTTTTTTTAAGTTTTTTGTCTTATGTAAATGATTTTTTTTATAAATTAAGTAGGAAATGGTAAAAAAAAGGAAAGAAGAGTATTAATTTTTTTTGTAACGGAAACGAAAGTTTTAAAATAGAGGGGAAGACTATACAAATTTTTTACAATTTTCAAATTTGACATAGTTTCTCTGTCTAAAAAGGCAGGGGAAAATGATTAAATAAGATACACAATAAGGAGGAAAGGAAAAGTACGCCAGGAGAAATTCTGGTTGCAACATAAATTTGTTTTTCATTTAAAAACTATTTAGAGGAAGATGAAAATCCAATATCCATTGGTTTTAAATAACCGTTCGATTTTTTTTTTTGTTTTTGTTGATCAAATTTCAAAAATTGTCCTGGAAAATTTAATTTTTTTTATTGATCTAAATATTTCCCAAAACCAGTGTAAAGCTGGCTAATGGCAGTTAAATAATATTTTTTTTTTAAGAAAAGAAAAAAAACCCCGATTATTTTTCATAGAATTTTTTTTATTAGATTTAAGTTTTTTTTATTACCAAAATTTATTTCCCGCCACTATAGTTTTTAAGTATTTTATGTGTAGTTTTTAATTTTGTTTTTTTTAATAAATAATGTTTTGAATAAGTGAATTAAAAAAAATATGTGTTGCTAAATTGTATTGTTAGGGATTTTCGGCGCAATGGTTCGAGGTGGATAAAGATGGAGTGAAGGAGAAGAGTTTAAAAAGGTAAGTTGTTGGTTATTTTAATGGGAGCATCTGTGGACTCTAAAGATGACCAAGGTTGGGAGGGCAAGCGCAACCAGGGAATAACATCTGTCCCTGATAAAATTTTTTTTTGTAGATGTCGTCGGTGCGAAAAATTTAATAACGTTTTTTTTAATATATTTAGTTTTGAATAGGGTAAAGTGTAGGTTTTGCTGTCGAAGGCTTTTGTAGTTTCAATGATTGCGGGTTGGGAATCCACGCCGAAGTTGGAGCTGGCTGAGGTGGCAACATTGGACAGATGAACGACAAAAATGTGAAATAAAAGTTTCGTAACAGTAAATGGCGCCCAATGAAAAGCAGGAAAGATCCATCCATAAATAGCCAATATTGTCTCAAATGCCCTGGAGGTTTTAGACAATAATTCCCCAAATCACTGGAGTTTTTTTTTTATCTGATACAGATTAAATACACTAGGAGGATTAGGGGGTTCAAATTTCAGTTATCAATTTTTTTTTTTATTGTTTTATATAGGGAAATCCATTATAACCTGTATTTGAGTTAGTTGTATAATGTGAATTTCTAATGCAGGAGAAATTTTACATTATGTCCTAATTAGAAACAAAAAATTAGTTTGCAAAATGACTTTTCAAAAAAAAAATTAAGGGAAACTGCCTAGTCCTAAACGGTTAACAGAGTTTAGTTTGCTAGGTAAAAATATTTAAACTTGTTTTAGGGGACTCGTTTATATCCTGACCGTAAATATAGTCAGTTTGTATAAACAAATCCAATTTTTTTTTTTATTAAAGGACTCTACAAATTAAGGAAGAAGGAAAATGCGTCAAGAAAAAAAAAATAAATAAAAAACCAACAACTGCCCGTAATAAATCCACAAATCGAGAAAACCATTGTATTTAAAATCCCGTATGTGTTAAGTGTTGATTGAAAGTATAACGTATTTTTTGTGTATTTCGTATTTTGTGTTGTATGTTATATATATTTATCTATTTTTTACAGCATTTGATTTCCATACTGAAGTCTAACGACATATAGAAATTTTAGGAAACATTTTATGAAAATAAACTTTTAAGGGTTATCAAGCTAAATTCAGTGCATTTCGTAAATTTAAAGCTTTTGAATATTTTGTTTTTTTTTTTTTTGCATTTTTATTCATTATTCCGTACAGTTAAACTACACATATTTTGGTTTAACATATAAAACATAATTTTTGAAAATTTTTTGAACCGTTTTTTTTGTTGATAGGGATCAGCTTCAGCAAGTAGTATTCTTATAGACAAAATTTTGTATTGAAGTTTTGTTGATTTTTTTTCGAACATACCCTGCAGGCCCTCCTAATATAAATCTGAATACCCCTATTAATCAGCCTCTATTAGGGCTGCAGACTCCGTACATAGGACCACATACAGGGGCAATTAAAAAGACCAGAGCTAATCAGCCAGGGAACCCGACTCCTCAAAATACTACACAGCACTACAACTACCTGCCGCCGAACATATCATCATCTTATTCAGGAGAAGTTGTTGGGACAAATCCAGGATTTGTAAATCTGCAACCAATTCCGGTATACCCAGGTCAACAAATACCTTCAAACGTGGGTTATGGTATAATGAACAATCCACCGGCACCGACTGCTTTTATCAGAAATCTAATAGGTGAATCTAATGAAGAATTTAGAAACAACATCCACAAAAGTATTGATCAAAAAATTCAAGACAGTCTTAAATTAGGTTTTGCCGAGTTATTAGAAGAAGTTAAGAAATTGAGTTTGGGTAATCCTACAGATGGTAGCGAATTAGCTTCCAATATAGCAAGTGAGGGAGCAGGTAATCCAATTTCGTAGATAAATGGGACCTTAATTTTGACGGTAATCCAGAAAACATGTATGTTTAAGATTTTATATATCGCATTAAATATCTTCAACAACAACATGGGTGTTCTTGGTCAGAGATAATGCGAGATTTCCATCGTCTTTTAAAAGGTGACGCCAAGGATTGGTTTTGGCTAATAATCCAGACGAAGGAAATTAAAAAATGGAACGATTAAAGAAGCACTTTTACAGGAATACAAAGTCAACAGAAGTCCATACGAATTTATGCGTGATCTAGAGGAGCGTCGTCAGAAACAGGGAGAGTCTATAGATTCATATTTTCACGCAATGAAACGGTTAAGGTCTCGACTTAGGACTCATCTACCAGAATATGAAATGATTAGGATCTTGAAGAGAAATTTAAGAGAGGGCCTAGGAAAAACATTGTATTCTATGAAAATTTACTCAGTAGAACAACTAAGAGATGAGTGTCATTTCTTAGAAAAAAATTTTGAGCGTAGGGAAAATAGAACCAATAATGAGAGAAGAGATATAAGACCGGCTAATAACCCACCACCTCGCCCTAACCAACCAAGACGTCATCTGGACGAAATCTTTGACCAAGAGGCAAATGATTTAGATAATGGGTTGGTAGAAGAGATAAGACACAATAGACCAAACTTAAATATAAATAGAGCAAATCTAAACAATAATAGACCAAATCAAAATAACAATAGACCAGTCCAAAACAATAATAGACCAAACGTAACAACAAATAATAGGGCTGAAGTCAATTGTTGGAACTGTCGTGACGTAGGACACATTTATAAAAAGTGTACTGTTTAGCAGTACACTTTTTATAAATGTGTACAGTATTTTGCTACAACTGTGGAATGGCTGGTGAATACTCCCCTACCTGCTCATACTGTTCGGAAAACGCACAGAAGAGTGTGGACAATTCGGGAGAACCACGCTCTTTGGAGAATCCCGAAGACCAGTGAATGAAAAGTCTACTCAAACGGGAAATTCAAATGATCAACAAATTTTAAATGAACCAATAAAAAGTATTAGGGAAATTTATAATGAGAATAGAAAAAGATTAGGGAATGAAACAATTTCAAAAATTTTAAAATTTACCGGAAACGGAAACGGGTTAAACAATCAGAAAATTAATAAATCATATGAGGAAAGGTGAGCTAACTATAACAAAATAAGAAACAGAATTTTTAATGAAGAACCAATAATTGATGAAACTAATAGGATTTTGAAAATAAGAAAAAAATTTAAGGATAAAAAAATTGTTTTTCATGATATAAAGGAATCTATTCGCAGATGTAGTTCGATAGCCAGACAAAATAAAAATGATCCAAGAGCTTTTATTTCAATTCAGATTGGAAATATTTTCATGAATGGATTGTTGGACTCAGGAGCTTCGATAAGCATATTAGGAAAAAATTGTGAGCAAATAATTAATAATCTTGATACCGAAATAATACCACTACTTTCCAACGTGAAAACAGCAGGTGGACAGAAATACACAGTGCTAGGAAAAATTAATATACCCGTGCGATTTAAAGACATAAAAAGGGATATGGAATTTTATTTGTGCCCCGATCTCATACAGGAAGCATAATTAGGTGTGGATTTCTGGGAAAAATTTAAACTGGCCCCAGACATTTTTCCGGTAGAAGAACTAAGTCCTGAACAACTGGAGGAACATTTTCCTTTACAACTGAATGATGTGGAACAACATGAATTGAGCAAAGATGAGAAAAAGAAATTGGAAAAAGTTAAGAACCTCTTTAAAACCTATGAACATCATGGCTTAGGGAAGACAGATTTAGAGACTCATAAAATCGAACTAGTGGATGGTGCTGATCCAATTAAGGACAGGTACTACCCTGTTTCACCAGCAGTACAGGAGCTAATTTATGCTGAAGTTGATGAAATGTTGAGACTTGGAGTGATTGAGGAAAGCAGTAGCCCTTGGAGCAGTAGAAGTACCTTAGTAAGAAAACCAGGGAAAAACAGACTTTGCTTGGATGCCAGAAAGCTAAACGAACGGACGATAAAGGACGCCTACCCAATTCAGAATATTGAGGGAATTTTAAGTCGTTTAGACGAAACACATTTTATAAGTAGCGTGGATTTGAAGTTTGCTTTTTGGCAAATCCAATTAGAGGAGAAATCTAGAGCTTACACAGCCTTTACAATACCAGGTCGCACAGTGCTTTGTTCCCATGTTAAAATCGGCAAAAATAGATGGAGTGGTCAGGCGTTTTTGAAATTTGGTACACTAACAGCAAATACCTTAATTAAGAAAAATATGAATTTTTGGAAAAATCGGTGCAAGGACACGCCTACCTCCCATGTGTCCTGAAACTTAAAAATGTTATTTTAGCTACAATAATGTCCGCAAAAGAACAAAAAGTGGTTATTCGGATGCATATACAACTAGCAACATGTATGTAAATTTTCAGCTTAATCGAAGTAAGGACTCTAGGTCCTGCCATATATCCTTTTTCCTAAAAACGCTATAACTACAACAAAAATAGTCCGATCGTAACAAAAGTTGGTACGTAAATTGATATTTATAAGGAATATATTATTGCCAAATTTGGGTAAAACCGGATTATTAATGTGGAAAATACAAAAATATCCTTTATTGAAAAATGGTGGAATTTTTTTCCAAAGCGGTTGGAAAAAGTAAAAAAAAAAGTACTTAAGCAAGTTTTGAGCTAAATAAAGTTAATTGATGTATGCAGTGAAATTTTATGACGGTTATTTTCTTAGAATACATTAACCCTCTATCTCGTATTTTTAGGGGTCATTTTAGTCCATTTTCCAAAAACCCTCATAGAAAACCACTAACACGTGGGTTTAAAGGGTTAAAGTATTTTACAAAACTTTTAAGCATCGAATTTTACTAGGGGTTTTCAAAGGTCAAAAGTTCGTACGATATAAGGAAAATGCATAAAAAAGAAATTGTAAAGTATCATATATTGTTAAATTGTGTTTTACTGAAGTAGATTGAAATAAGAAAAATATTATATTTACTAAAAAATTTATTGAATTTACTGCTGGGCTAAATTATGTTTTTACATATTTTTAGTGAAATTTAATGGCAGTTTTTCTTGGGACATATTAACCCTTATCTCCCATTTTAAAGGGTCACATTATTCGCTTTTACAAAAATTCTAACATAAAACCTATAAAACGGGTATTTAAAGGTTAAAGAGCAATACCAAATTACTTTTTTTTCACAGTTTCTTTAATCTAACTTATAATTTGACATATTAAATTAAACATAATTTCTAGCTACAGTTAAAAATTTAATAATCCATAATGGGTAAAAAAATCCTAAACTTCAAATCAGTTTTTAAAAAATAAATTTTCGAGAATTAATGTCTTGAAACAATTAACCCAATTATTATGTTAAGTTATTTTTGCATAAAATTCTCTGAGTTTAGAGCCCTCTCGTGGCATCAAAAGCAATTACACTAAATGTTTTTTTCACATTTATTGGAAAAACTTAATTATCTTTCAAAAAATCTGTCTTTAATAACAATTTTAGACAATTTTATTTTTTTTATTTTTATCCATGGGAAGAAGCATACTGCCCTACTCAAATTCATTTGTATTCAAATTTTGTTTGCCATTGTGGACAGTTTTCATGGATTTGGTGAAGCCAAATCTAACTTTTCTACTTTTTTTTCTTATTTTTCTGCTGATTGGGTTGAAAAAAGGTTTAACATAATTTCTATAATATTTTTTCAAACATTGTCAACTCTTAGCCGTTACCAAAAAATAACGAAAAAATAGACACTTCGAAAAAAAAAATTTTTTGCCGTTCTAAAAAAAAGTTGCAACTGTTTACTTTTTTATTTAATAGATAAAGATTTAACCTTCTCAAAAAAAGAAAAAAATCCAAAATCGGTTAACATATATTTTTTTAATATTTTTTCAAAATTTGCAAATTTTGGGTCTTCAAACTAAAAATTTAGGTAACTTTCAATGCGTTTAGAAAAACAACTTATTGCTTAATACTAAGGTAATTTTTTCTGGTAAAAGAATATATATTTTAAAGTTTTTAAAAAAAAAATCAAGCCATTTCATTAAAAAGCAAAAAAGTTACGGCTATTTTCGTCAGCCACTAAAATGGATTTTTCAAAAATGTGATTTTAGGCACTTTAAAAAAAATATATATCTAAAGTTCTACTCAAAAGTTGCAAGCGTTGTTTTTTTCTTTGAAAGATAAAGGTCAAGGCTTTAAAAAAAAATTATGAAATCAAAAATCGGTTAACATATATTTTTTTAATACTCCATCAAACTTTTGTTATTTTAAAGATCCTCACAAAAAAAAAGTAGTAATTCAAAGTCTGACAAAAGGCACATACTTTAACTTTTTATCTCCAACAAAAAATTTTCCGTATTTCAAATATATTTTTTAATTTTTTTCAGAAAAAATCAAGTCATTATCTTAAAAACTGAATTTTTGGGAACTATTTTTGTAAAACTCAAAATAATATTATTTTTTTAAATACCTTTTGCTTGGAAATTCTCTAACTTTAGCGACCCCTTGTGGGGACAAAAAGAGTTATATCGAAAGGGATTATTATTAAAATATTAAGTTACCTTATTACCTTTACAAAAAAATATATTTTAATAAAAACGATGGGAACTTTTTTTTTTTTGATTTTTGTCAATGGGACAAAGCACTGTGGGTCGGCCCCTATATCAATACGTGGTAATGCCATTCGGGCTCTGCAACGCTGCACAAAGGCTGTGTAGACTCATGGATAAGGTAATCCCTGAGAGGTTAAAATCAAATATATTCGTATACCTTGACGATTTATTGATTATTTCTGGAGATTTTGAGAGTCATATTAAATTATTAAGAGAAGTAGCAGATTGTTTGAACAAAGCCAACCTTACAATAGGCTTAAAAAAGTCTAAGTTTTGTTTTAAAGAGATTAAATATCTAGGTTTCATAGTGGGGGGTGGAGTCATGCGTACCGACCCTGAAAAAGTAGAGGCGATTAAACTAATTCCAATTCCAAAATCAGTTAGAGATGTTAGAAGCTTTTTAGGAACCGCGGGGTGGTATCGTCGGTTTATCCGCGATTTTTCGACGATGACAGCACCTCTAACGGACTTGATAAAAAAGGGAGTAAAATTTCAGGTAACAAAAGAGGCAATCGAAAGTTTTGACCAACTAAAGCAGGCTTTAACGTCTGCACTACTATTAGCTCACCCAGACTTTAAGAAAAGATTTTTTGTACAGTGTGATGTTTCCAGCTACGGAGTTGGGGCAGTACTTTTTCAAAAAGATGAAGAAAATAATGAAGGACCTATCGCGTTCTTCTCACAAAAGCTAAACGCTGCTCAGAAAAATTACAGCGTTACTGAGAAGGAGTGTTTGGCGGCGGTATTAGCTATTAAAAGATTCCGACCTTATATCGAATTGATGCCACGGTTATAACTGACCATGCAAGTCTCAAGTGGCTGATGTCACTTAGAGATTTGAATGGCCGGTTGGCACGGTGGGCCATCCAATTACAAAGTTTTGATTTTCGTATAGAGCATCGGAAAGGCTCGGAAAATATCGTCGCCGACACTCTTTCTAGAGCGGTGGAGGAAATGGAGTTATCTCCCGAGGAAATAATAGGATTTGAGACGACTGAGTTCGATTCAGAAGAATACCAAACTTTGCGAAAAACTGTTGAGGAAAATCAAGAAAAACTACCCGATGTTAAAGTCATAAATAATTTGGTTTTTAAGAAAAATAATTTACCGATTGACATGAACGAATTGGAAGAGTTCTCGTGGAAATTGTGGGTACCGAGTACGTTAACACATGTGTTAATAAAAGAAGCTCATGAGCCCGAAAATAAAGCTCATGGGGGTATAAATAAAACCTTACATTCCTTAAAGATTAAATTTTACTGGCCGAATATGGTAATCCAGGTCAGAAATTTTGTAAACCAATGCAAAACGTGTAAGGAATGTAAATCAACAAATAAGAAACTGATGCCAGAAATCGGAAATGAGGTGGTAACTGACAGGCCATTTCAAAAGCTTTACATAGATTTCTTGGGGAAGTATCCCCGATCAAAAAAGGGTAATGCCTACATATTTATTGTGGTAGACCATCTAACAAAGTTCGTATTTTTAAAAGCAATGAAAGAACCCGAGTAAAAAAAATGATATGACGCAATATATAATTTTATATGAGTTCGTGTCTATTTTTGATATAATTTTATACGAAAAATGGTTTCATAAGATTTGATCGAATATTATCTAATAATATCAGTTTATATAACTTCATATCAACTTTGTTACGAGTTTTGGTCTAACCCAATAATATAAAATTATATCCAATCATATTAAAATTTATACAATTTTATAAATCGGATGTTTTTTTGGTTTTTAATAAAAAGTTAAAAAATTAAAATTTCAACTCTTCAAAATTTTCAAAAAAACTTAGAAAAATTTCAAAACATGGAGTCATGTTAAATTTTATATGAAACACATAGAAACTATTTTCATAAAAAATTTGTCCTTGAAAAACCTTAGAAAAATTTTTAAAAATGGAGTCATAAAATTTTATATAAAACACTTTTTTATTATTTGCGAAAAAAAAAATCCTTGAAAAAACTTAGAAAAAATTTAAAAGATGAAGTCATATAAAATTTTATATAAAACACTTAGAAAATATTCGTGATAAAAAAGTTGTGATTGGAAAAAACTTGGAAAAATATAAAATATGGAGTCATATGAAATTTTATATAAAACACTTTGAAAATAATCGCGATAAAAATATGTTCTTGAAAAAAACTTTGAAAAATTAAAAAATAATGTAGGCATATAAAATTTTATATAAAACACTTAAGCCATTTGGAATGATACATGGGACCAGATGTTACAACATATAGTTATGTATGGCGATATCTTAAAAAAATTGCACAAAAAAATTTATTATATAAATTTATCTCGCAATACATAGTGTCACACATGATCATATATGAAATAATATGACTATATAAAAGCATACAAGATCATATTAAATTATTTTTACTCGGGAAGCTACGTCAGCAAACGTGATTCGATTTCTGGTAGATCAAGTATATCACAACTTTGGAACACCTGAAACAATACACTCAGATAATGGCCAGCAATTTGTGTCCAAAGAGTTCAAGAAAATGGTACAGGACTACAGAATAAACCATATGAGAACTGCTGTATATTCACCTCAATCAAACGCCGCAGAAAGGGTGAACCAAAGCGTGCTAGCAGCCATAAGAACATATTTAAAAACAGACCATAGAGAATGGGATTCCAAATATTGAAATTGCTTTACGAACTGCTATACATTCAGCAACTGGTACAAGCCCATTTTTTGCTCTTTTTGGCCACAACATGTTTAGTTTAGGTTCGGACTACAAATTAGCTAGACAGTTGAAAGCATTAGATGATACAGATTTAGTAACTTTGGAAAGGAATGATAGAATAAGATTAATCCGGGACACTATTAAGGAAAATATTCACAAAGCCTATGAAAAAGTGATGTAAGGTACAACAGAGGCGCAAGAGTTATCCGTTTCATACCAGGCCAGGAAGTTTTCAAACGAAATTTTCCTGCCAGCGATTTTGCGAAAAATATTAATGCGAAATTTTGTCGAAAATTTACAAAATGTAGGATCGCAAAAGTGCTGGGAAACAATATGTATGAAATGGAGTCATTAAATGGTACACCATTGGGTGTTCACCACGCCAAAGATATCAAGCAGTGATAACAAAGGGGGTAGAATGTGCAATAAGGAATGAATCAAAGCGAGTAACTGGCAATGCTTGGGAAATCAAATATAAAATAATTGTGCAATATTACCATAGTTTTTTTTTTTTTTGTGCAATATTAGAGTAAGTACTCCAGTGTCTCGTCCAATGTGAGTATACAACATTTGAGAATTTTTATACCCTTGTTCAATTTGTAAGCTTTCTTTGTTTTCACGTTTGATGTTTGTGATCTTGTGCAAGTACCTGAGAGAAAAGTTAAACTTTTAAACAAAGTAATTTGATAAAAATAATCATAATTTGTGAGGGCTGTGATCCTAATGCAAATTAATTTTCTTGTAAAAAAAAAAAAAAATCTAAAATCGATTTGTACGAATATATTGCTGAATTTTGACCTTTTCTTAAAGTTACTTAATTGGGTTGATAATTTGATCTATTTTTGATTATTCCGTTTTATTTTTTTTTTTAGAAAAAGCCTATTCTGTCCAAATGTTTTTTTTTTCTTTCGGATATACATTTGGCAAATTAAAAGGAAACGGGGACATTAATTGGATTGCTTCAGAAAAATTATAATTTTTGTTAACTTAAAAAGTCAATTTTTTGTTATATTTATTCCTTTTGATAAACTTACCAAAATATAAAAGGAAAATTTCTTTTGAAACCGATTTTTTTTATTCGTTTTAGTAAAAAAAAAAAAAATTTTTTTTTTACTTTGAAAAATTTTTTTTTCTCTTACAGATTTTAGATTTTGGTTATGATTATTTTAATTTTTTGTTTGTGCATATATTGAAGCACATTATTTTAAAACCGATCATGCATGAAAATCACAGCCCAATTCATAATACTTCCCTAATCCAAATCGGCCATATCATTTTTTTTTGTTTAAACAAAAATGTTTTACAAATTTTCCATATATCTTTTGATTAAGGTTATTGCCCGGCTAACTTAGTCAATTTTATGGATAGGATACGTGGGTGTAGCCTACGTTGAGCGCCTCTCAGATAAAACACATCTCACACTGCAGTTTCTTCAACAGATTTTGCTACCGCAGAGTTTTGTTGAGAATGTAGCTTTACCTTCGTTTCAGATGAATGAGGTCGTAATAATTCTGTTCATTGCAAATGAAATTTGAGAATTAATGGTGTTACGATATTCATAATGACCAGCGGTCATTTTTGTAAAATGGATATTGACGTTAATACCACCATTGGGACAAAATATTTGTCACAGAATTCGATGCAACTAAATTCATTTATTGATAATTGGTTCGACGAAGATCGGTAAATGGAATAGGGAAAATTGTTCTACAAACTGAGGTCTAATTGCTTAATTAGAATGGGATCCGGTTTATTAAAGTTTTTATTTCCGGTTACTTGATGGTAATACTGTTTTGTTAACACCGTTCATAGTTATACCAGTTTAGTATTTTCGGACAGTTTTCTTTTTAAATGAGCCGTGACAAGAACCATAGAACCAGTTTGAATGAAATTGTAAAGCATATCTCCAGGCGGTAGAGTAAGTGACGTATTTCTTATTGTTGATTTTGTTTCTTATTGTTTTTGTTTTGATTCTTTTGCAAATATTCCATATTTTTTCGTGTTGCCATATATTAATGGACACCTATATTTTCTTATTTGATTATTTTTGCATGATGTCCCATTTTTGTTGTTGCATGTAAATGAAAATGGGCACATATATTTTCGAATTTGATTTGTTTTTTGGATGACGTATAAAATATTTTTTGTGGTTGGTTGAAAAAAAAAGAATAACAAATATAACTCAGTTTTGATGATTTTATGATTATGTTTTTTTTATGTAGGAATGCCAATTAAATTTCAGGGAATGAATAACTTTTAATGAAAATGACCTGAAATTGTAGATAAATATTAGTAGAGAGTAAGGGAAAACTATTGACCTGGGATTATATTGTTTTTATTTTTTGTTCCATAGTAATTAAATTTTGTCGTCTGTCTTGGTATTGGTAGCATATTTGCTCATCGTTGTGTGATCAATATTTTTTTTATTATGTTTTGTTGAAGTAATCTAGTTTGTGTTATGGTTTTATGTAAAAACAATTAATTTAATTTTCTTAATTTAATCGGCGTGCGTTCTTGTTCTTTTATGTAAAATGTCTGGAAGTCCATCCTGGAAAAAGGGTAGGCATTAATGTTTTTTTTTGCACAGTTGTACAATGTGGTATTTTTTTTGATATTGCCAACAGGGTTGCAGTTAATGTTAGAACTTAAGAGAGTCTAAAATTTCTTTTGTGGGATAAAGGGGGTGGGAACGATGATTTTGATTAGAAATAAAATAACGAAGTTAAATTTTAAAGGCCAGGGAGAGCATAACATTATACTAACAAAAATATGTATAAAATTGTGTATCTATCTTTTTTTCATATAAGTTTTGTCCAGTTAGTTTATGTATTAGAAAATTTATTTGGTTGGCGGTGAATAAAAGTTAGAAACTCCGTCCATTTATAAAGAAAAAGCGTCACCATAAACTACGTTTAAATTAATTGGAATTATATTGAAGTGCAAAGTATTAGAGTAAAAGAAATACTGTGTTTTATATCAGTTGGAGTGCCGAATTTACTTCCAAAAAGGAAAAATTGGTCAATTTCTGTCCACCAAGAAAACATCCCACCAGATTATAAGAGAGGATTTATCAACATTTATCCTGGAATTCGCAAAATCCTTGAAGGATTTTGTTTGAAATTGAATTATTTTTTTTAAGGGAAAAAGTAAAATAATTTATTTCTTTTTATACAAGAAACCGTAAGTGTTGATATATTTTGTTAGTGAAACTAGTTTTTTTTCCTAAAGTCCATTTGGGGTTTATTTATTTATTTTTTTTTTAACAAAAATATAGTGTGGTCAAGTGATGATTATCCGGAGAAGACAAAGGTAGTCCGGCAAAGTTAAGCTATTTAAAAACAATTGGCCACAGGAATAGTATAAAAAGGTAACGTTCATTTTCTTTTTCAAATTTTAAAACCTTGGTGTGGGTAAATACTGGCAACCTGAAAGCCGGGACAGGATTTCCGAACACTTCCAATAGTGACCCCTGAAAATACAACTCTGAGGAGGATTTTTATTTCTGGAAAGTGGGAAATTTCACTGGTATAAAAGTGTTAGAAAAGTTAAATTCGCTTTTTTTTCAAAATAAAGCCTGGTATCAAACCATCTTTGGTATTTATAGTCAGACTCTGTTATACAGGGAACAAAAATGAAAAAAAACAGAGATTCCGAAACGTTTTTTTGTGACCCATATAAATAATTTTTTTTGATTTAAATTAACGATTTTTTTTTGTAATTTAATTAGTGGCAAAAAGTAGGTTAGATTTAAGTTTTATTGACTGATTTTTTTTTATTCAAAGTATAAATGTATTAGATTCGTCGTTTATGTGGGGGAATTTGTAATTTAGGAGGATCTAAGGGTTTTAATAAAATTTTATAGCGAAAGTCAATGATTTATTTTTAATAGCCTAGAAAGGATATAAAAGGCTAAATAAAATTCTTCAGGGAGCTCCTTTAGGAAATAAAAAAAAAAAATTATTAGAAATCATTTGCGAAAAAAAAGGTTACTTAATTAGTTCCTGATTAAGGATAAACTTTTGGGCAACTAAATCCTGTGTGGAACTCGTCATACATGTCACGTCGTACAAAGCTAAGCCTGTTTAATTCAAATGTAAAATCCACCTTGTTATATGGATGCGAGACGTGGAATGCAGCAACTCGAGACATACAAGCCATACAAGTTTTCATAAACAAATGTCTACGCAAGATTCTGCGGGTATACTGGCCATCAACAATTTCCAACACTCGACTGTGGTCAGAAACCAACCAACAACCGATTCAAAATGAAATCCGCAAGCGAAAATGGTCCTGGATAGGTCACACTTTGCGAAAACCACCAGAAGATATAGCAAAACAAGCTTTAGAGTGGAACCCACAAGGCAGTCGCCGTTCAGGACGTCCATCGCATACCTGGAAACGCCAGATAACAATTGAGATGTCCAAACTAAATCTAAATTGGAATGAACTTAAACATCGAGCATCGGATCGAGAATATTGGAAGCAACTTGTTTTGGCCCTATGCTCCTTGTAGGAGTTTAAAGGAACTAATATATAAGGATAAACTTTTAGGTCCTACTAAAAATAGTTTTTTTTTAAGTTTTTTGTCTTATGTAAATGATTTTTTTTATAAATTAAGTAGGAAAAAGTAAAAAAAAAGGAAAGAAGAGTATTAATTTTTTTTTTGTAACGGAAACGAAAGTTTTAAAATAGAGGGGAAGACTATACAAATTTTTTACAATTTTCAAATTTGACATAGTTTCTCTGTCTAAAAAGGCAGGGGAAAGTGATTAAATAAGATACACAATAAGGAGGAAAGGAAAAGTACGCCAGGAGAAATTCTGGTTGCAACATAAATTTGTTTTTCATTTAAAAACTATTTAGGGGAAGATAAAAATCCAATATCCATTGGTTTTAAATAACCGTTCGATTTTTTTTTGTTTTTGTTGATCAAATTTCAAAAATTGTCCTGGAAAATTTAATTTTTTTTATTGATCTAAATATTTCCCAAAACCAGTGTAAAGCTGGCTAATGGCAGTTAAATAATATTTTTTTTAAGAAAAGAAAAAAAACCCCGATTATTTTTCCTAGAATTTTTTTTTTATTAGATTTAAGTTTTTTTTATTACCAAAATTTATTTCCCGCTACTATAGTTTTTAAGTATTTTATGTGTAGTTTTTAATTTTGTTTTTTTTAATAAATAATGTTTTGAATAAGTGAATTAAAAAAAAATATGTGTTGCTAAATTGTATTGTTAGGGATTTTCGGTGCAATGGTTCGAGGTGGATAAAGATGGAGTGAAGGAGAAGAGTTTAAAAAGGTAAGTTGTTGGTTATTTTAATGGGGCATCTGTGGGCTCTAAAGATGACCAAGGTTGGGAGGGCAAGCGCAACCAGGGAATAACATCTGTCCCTGATAAATTTTTTTTTGTAGATGTCGTCGGTGCGAAAAATTTAATAACGTTTTTTTTTAATATATTTAGTTTTGAATAGGGTAAAGTGTAGGTCGAAGGCTTTTGTAGTTTCAATGATTGCGGGTTGGGAATCCACGCCGAAGTTGGAGCTGGCTGAGGTGGCAACAAAATGATGAACGACAAAAATGTGAAATAAAAGTTTCGTAACACATGGAATTGGTATTTGCGATAAATATCAAAATCTTCGTTAAACCAATATTATGTGTTTTTAAACATATTTTACTGTGTAGAAATAATTTTTTTATTTTTTTTTAAATTTTAAAAAAATTTTTATCGAAAAGGGGGGGGGCACGTGCCCCCTGTGCCCACCCCCTGTATACGTCCATGGTCATACCTTTTATTTTCTAAAATAGTGGTCACCTTTGTCATGCTGTGTTAATTTATAATTTATTTAAAATTAAAAAATTAAAAAAAGACTTCTAATGTACAAATTATTAAATAAAAATATAATTTTATTCATACATTTTTAATTTTGTAATGGATTATTTTAGTTAAAAGGCTATTTAAAAAAATCTCGGATAATGCTTTTCAAAGTACAGGGAAAGCGCTTTTAAAAGTACTTTGCCACTACTAAATGGTGTTATCATTTAGCATCTTAGCAAGTACACTCAAAAAAATAAAACTGTAAAGTTAACAAATTTTTTTTGTTAACTCGAGTTTACTGGCTTTTTAGCAAATTTTTAGTTAAAATCAGCGTTTTAACTACTTTTTTTAGTTAAGTTCAATTTACGAAAATACTAGTTTTGAACAAATTTTGTATTAATTTTTTTTGTTGACTTCAAAACTGAGTTTACGAATTTTTACTTATTAATTTGCTGATTTTTCGTAACAAACTTGTTAAGTGGAATTTCTTGTGAAGCCTCCTATGCAAATCTCATAAGTTCTACTTAAGCTGATGAAAAAATATAAAAAATAAACTTTTAATTTTTTACAAAATATTTTCTAAATTTTAGTTTACGAAAAGTAACAAAAAGTTTAGCTGAATTCAACTAATTTTTTTGTTAATATATGTACATTAGAGCACCCATATGTGCATAATTGTTTTTTCATCGCTCCCCGCTCATTTTCGGTTGAGTTGGGAGTAAAAAATAATATCTATCCAGAAATTGGGCTTCTAGGTTGCAAACAGGCCAAGCAGTTTGAACTTTTGACCTCAAAAATGGGCTAGAAAACCTTTATAGGTTAATTTGGCTGTAACTCTTAAAACAAAAGTTTTTCGCAATAAACTTTCATAACAATTTTTTTGTAGAATCAAAATGCAAAGATTTTTCTCTCATACTGTTTTGACCTAAATATGCCCGATCGCGGTGTTTTAAGCGGTTAAATTCGAAATTTGGGTCAGAACTTTTTTTAAAAAAATTCTCGTAAATTTTTAAATTGGGGAAAATTTGAGCTCTTTGCATAATTTAATAGGGTATTGAATGCAGTTTTCCAAAAAATTTTTTTTTGCAAAAATATATCGACCTTTCCATGAAAAATTGCCAAAATCATACCCTGAACCACAATGAGGGTGTACTCACTTTGTCATTGCATGTTTTACGCATCGAAAGATGAGTCTAGGATTTCACATAGTATATATGGGGTATTCCATGCCAAATCGGACGCTTGGAAAAATTTTTAATTTTATGTTTTTTCAATTTTTTAGTACCCTTTAAAAACCCATTCCAAGTAAATTTTGACATTTTTTTTGACAATCCGTTCAAAAAATATCGAATTAAAAAATAAAACACGATTTTTTCTGTCTTCACTTCTTTAAAAATGGTCCAAATTCGAAATAATTTGTTGAAATTTTTGTATTTTCTTTAAAGTGTTTTAATAAAGATTGGAAAACAAAAAAAAAAAAATCAAAAACCGCTGAATATATTAATTACCAAAATCCCACGATCTACTTAAGCTTAAAATTTTAAGAAAATATTAAGTTTACCACGAAAAATTAAAAAAAAAAAAATAAAAAAAATCAAATAAAAAATTTTAAAAAAAGATTGAAAACAACAAAACAAAGAGAGCAATCATTTAAAAATTGCATATTAGAACACTTTAAGAAATATTTAATAAAAAACAAAAATTAAAAAAAAAAAAAAAAATAAAATGACCATTTTTGAATTTGTTATGATAAAAATACGGAAAACGATAGTTTATTTTTGAAAATTCCATATCTTTGAAACGGGTAATTTAAAAAAAAATTGAAAACAAACTTGGATGGGGGTTTTAATGGGTTTTAAAAAGATTTAAAAATAATTAAAAAATGTAAAAAAAAAAATTTCAAAGTGTTCAATTTGGCACTGAATACCCCATATATATTTAGGGAAATCCTAGACAGATGTTTTCGTGCGAAACTCACGGAATTACAAAGTGAGTATGAGGATGAATTGTAAAAAAATGAGATTCAGAGTAGAACTTTGGGATTTTTTCATGGAACAGTCGATATATTTTTGCAAAAAAAATTTTTTTGGAAAACTACATTCAATACCCTAGTGAATTGTGCAAGGAGCTCAAATTTTCCCCAATTTAAAAATTTACGAGAATTTTTTTAAAAAAAGTTCAGACCCAAATTTCGACTTTAACCGCTTAAAACACCGCGATCGGACATATTTAGGTCAAAACAGTATGATAGAAAAATCTTTGCATTTTGATTCTACAAAAAAATTGTTATGAAAGTTAATTGCGAAAAACTTTTATTTTAAGAGTTACAGCCAAATTAATCTATAAAGGTTTTTTAGCCCATTTTTGAGGTCAAAAGTTCGAACTGCTTGGCCTGTTTGCAACCTAGAAGTCCAATTTCTGGATAGATATTATTTTTTAATCCTAACTCAACCGAAAATGAGCGGGGAGCGATAAAAAATACAATTTTGCACATCCCATACATTTTGTGGGTGCTCTAATGTACATGAAAACGTTACGAAATTTCAGCTAAATTTTTAGTTAAAGTTACGGTTTTTTTTGCTAAATTCATTCTACGAAAAGTTAACTAAATATTTTTAGTTAAATTAACTAAAAATTTAGTTGGCCCAAAATCAGGTGCTTTTCTAGTTAAATTTAACTAAATTTTTTGTTAACTTTACAGTTTTTTTTTTTGAGTGTACTAAAAACCCAAAAAAAGGTACTTTCCCAGTATTAATACCACCTTATTAAGTACTTTGCCAGATCTGGCCCGTATGTATTTTTCTGCCTGGGAGGATACTAAAATCTATAAGGACCAGTTAGAAATTTCACTTGGAGGTTTCTGCTGTCGAACAGTGTTTTTAGTGTAAATATTACAAACAAATACTCTTTCAATCAATCTTACAAAAAGAATTGAAAAAATCACTTCTAATTTAGAAGTTATAAATCACCAAATGAAAATAACATAATCACAACCAAAATGCCAAGAAATATGTATTTCTAAAGAAGTGATGAAAAAAACGCTTCCAAAAGGTCAAATTATATTAACATCCGGATCACTACTTCAGAAGTTGTGATAAAAATGTTAATATATATGTACATAATAAACACTAGTGATATATGTTATACTTAAGTGTCAATCTTTCGCCACTGAAAAGCGGCGAAAAAAAGAACATACTTTGTGTGTCACGCCCATATTAAATTCATCAATGTTTCAGTTGAAGAAGAAGTACATCTGGTTCACTAGTTGTGGTGAATTTTGTAATGAATGGTAAGCTCTTTTTTTGCTGGGAAGATATATAAAAAACATAAAAAATGATTTTGAAATGAAAACTTGCTAACTATACCCCACATATTGCTTTAAATACAGTACGAATACGTACCGTTTACGGTCCGCTTTACAGGAGTCTATACCATTTCTACGGAACGAAAATGGTCCGTTTACGGTACGTCTGTAACGTACTACCAATTTGTGTAGTTCGTTTTCAACACTGCATATCGGTCCGTTAACGGTCCGTTAGTGTCGTACTCTCAACGGATTTCGAATCAGATTCGATGTTATAGTCCGTTTTCTGGTCCGTATACGGATCCAGAAAACGGTCCATATACGGAGTCGGACTCCGTTTTATACGGACCGAAAACAGACCGTAAACGGACTTTTGTGTTTGTTGGGTACGCATAGCTAAGGAACTAATTTCACAACTATCAGAACTAATAGGAACGCTTATTGCTACTTGTAAAAGTTGAATAAATATTCCTGTCAATTTTGGATTTTAGCATATCGCGACCTTGGGACAACAAGGTTCTAACTAACATTTTTTTCAAAAATGAGTTATATATCGCATCGCACTAAAGCGCCTACGCTCTTTCGATTGGCGTTCTCAGTTTTTGTCCATCACTCAGAAAATTATGTAAGTTACTACATGTAAGTTATTTGTATATTTTACAGTAGTAAGTTGTTTTCAACTACAAAGTCAGTTGTTTTTGTTAGAAAAATATCAAACAACTATTTCTGTTAGTTATTTTAAGTCGTTTTTTTGAACAACTAACAAAAAAGTACTGTGATGTAGTCACAGTTGTTTAAAGTAGTTAATTTTATTTTTTTTATCTCTGAAAAATGTTCAAAGTTTTTTTCCAAAACAAAAAAAAAAAATTTGTTTTTTTATTTTTTATAACTTTAAAAAAAAAAAAATGGGAAAAATTTGGTCACCAATTTTTTTTTTTTTTTGAAAAAAAAATTTATATATTGATTATTTTATTTTTACTACATTTTAGTTGTTTTGACTACAAATGTAAGTAGTTTTTACTACATAAGTCAGTTGTTTTTTGTCAGTTAAAATAACTAGCATTGTTAGTTGATTTAACTGAAAAAGTAGTTGACCCCAAAAAACCTTACAAAGTAGTTATTTTAGCTGACATTTTCAGTTGATTTTACTAACATAATTTTTGAGTGATCTCTTACAGGTTCCGAGATATCCAATACAACAAGGTTCTATCTACGCTTTTTTGGTTTAAGATTCAGTTAACAAGGTTCTAACTGGCTGATAGAACCTTGTTTACCAATAAAGCCTATATTATTTTGCAGATAGAACAATGTGGACACTTTAATTGGAAACAGAATTATGTTACTCAGATAAAAAATTGTACATTGCACAAATTCACTAAAAAAAACCTTGTTAAATAATAAGAAAATCTTATAATTTTTTTTCTGCCTCCTATTTTATTACACGCAAAAAAAAATCTGTGTCGGAATGAGCAAAAATCTGGCATAATTTTACCAAAAATATGCTAAAACTACAACCGACGAAGTAGTTTTCGCAATTTAGCCAAAACGCTTATGAGGCATTCCACACCAAATGTCCAGCGAAAAAAAACACGTGTACCATAAACTTCTGAATAGCTTGTATGGATAGCCCTATATGGAACTTAGAAAATTGCGTTTTCGGTTTTTCAATTTTTCAAAAACTGGGCCTAGGAGGCGTGGTCAAATATTGGAAAAATGGTCAAATTTGTGGCGAGTTGCCTTGATTAAACATTTATCACATTAAAACGAAATGCACCACAATCTTAAAAATTTACACTCTTATATAGTTTCGTATGTGCTATCGAATAAAATTTTTTTTCAAGAAAAATTTTCAGAACCCGTTCTGAAATTTTCCATTTTTTAAAAAAGTCAATTTATCAAAAATCCGGCCACTTTTTTTCTTTTTTTTAATATTTTTTTTTAAAGTTTAGATGTTTGTCCATCCACACAAAAAAAATCAGAAATGTATTTTTCTTTTTTTTCGAGAAAATCGCATTTGAATTTTAAATTTCATAACAATTTTGTAATTTGCTTGTATTTTCTTGTGTCAACAGAGCGTATGACGAATATTTATGCAATCAATATTACTCATTCGCAACTTTAAAACAAAGAAATACAAGCAAATAACAAAATTGTTATGAAATTTAAAGTTCAAATGCGATTTTCTCGAAAAAAAAGATGAACGTGTTTCTGATTTTTTTTGTGTGGATGGACAAACATCTGAACTTTTAAAAAAATAAATAAAAAAGAAAAAAAAAAGTGGCCGGATTTTTGATAAATTTACTTTTTTGAAAAATGGAAAATTTCAGAACGGGTTCTGAAAATTTTCCAAAACAAAAAATTTTAATCGATAGCCCATACAAAACTATATAAGAATGTAAATTTTTGACATTGTGGTGCATTCCGTATTAATGTGATAAATATTTAATCAAGGCAACTCGCCACAAATTTTACCATTTTTCCTATATTTGACCACGCCTCCTAAGCCCAGTTTTCGAAAATTTGAAAAACCAAAAACGCAATTTTCTTAGTTACATATAGGGCTATCCAAACAACCTATTCAGAAATTTACGGGACACATGTTTTTCTGTAGCGGGACATTTGGTGTGGAATGCCTCTTATGTAAAAAATTTTGAAGAAAATGCTAATGCTATTTAAGCAAAAACTTGGTAAAATATACCAAAAGAAATATGGTGAAATATACCAAAATGATTTGAAAAGGTGACTAAAAATAATGCTAAAAAATTACCACATTTATGCTAAAATAATTTTTTTATTAAATTTTTGTAAAACATTGTATATTTGTTGAATTTAATATTTTCACACAATAAATCCATATTTATATAATAAATGTAGTATAGGATTTAATTTAGCACCGACCCTTTTTGTACAAATTTCTCCAGTGACTGCTGCCTACGCTTTTTCTTGAAGTGGAGGATCCGCTATAGCTTCACGAATTTATTTAAAAGCATCCTGTAAAAATAGAAAATTATAACAAAACACAAATTTTTAATTTAAAAAACTAGTTAACCTCATTGGTCTATTGGTATGGAGGAACACTTACTTTTTGTCATTCCATTTGTAACTCATCAAAACAGGTCTGGACTCAATTGGCTTTGCTATATAAATGAGTTTTTAGATTTTAATTTTATAACTAAAGGCAGGACTGGTGCCCACGCTCTTTATTGTAGTGAAGGATTCGCCATGGCTTCAAAAATTTATTTACCAGTACCCAGTAAAAATAGAAAATTTTTACCCAACACTAATTTTTTAACTAAAAATCTATTATGGGGGTATACTCACTTTATCATGCCATTTGTAATTCATCGAAACATATGATGAAATCTGAGTCGAAAAATTAACAATTACTATTCAATAGTTGAGAAATAAAAACGCGCGTGGTATTCTTCTACACTCAGAAAATTATGTAAGTTACTACATATTAGTTGTTTGTATATTTTACAGTAGTTAGTTGTTTTCAACTACAAAGTCAGTTGTTTTTGTATGAAAAATATCAAACAACTATTTCTGTTAGTTATTTTAAGTCGTTTTTTTGAATAACTAACAAAAAAGTACTGTAATGTAGTAACAGTTATTTAAAGTAGTTAATTTTATTTTTTTATCTCTGAAAAATTTTCAAAGTTTTTTCCAAAAAAATAAAAATTAATTTTTGTTTTTTTATTTTTCACAACTTTAAAAAAAAAAAAAAACTGAAAAAATTTGGTCTTAAATTTTTTTTTCTGAAAAATTTTTTGAAAAAAAAATTATATATTGTTTATTTTTACTACATTTTAGTTGTTATACAACCAATTGACAGTTGTTTTTTGTCAGTTAAAATAACTAACATTGTTAGTTGATTTAACTGAAAAAGTAGTTGACCCCAAAACAACTTACAAAGTAGTTATTTTAACTGACATTTTCAGTTGATTTTACTAACATAATTTTTTGAGTGTAGAAGCTTTATTTGATAATGTATAAAATTCAGTGTTGCTTCAATTACAGAGTTGTCTTAAAACTATTACTTAAATACTAGAGTTACCAGATAGTTTACATATTTATTTTTCCCTTCCAACATCCTCACTAAAAATAAATCCTTAATCTAATCCTATGTCCTTAACAAATTTAGAAAGTTGTCGCAGAATATCTTGATGGGAATCAGATTGCCTTTTAAATAATTCCTCCTCAAGTCCCTTGAGCTATATGGCTTCTTGTACCGCAGTACCCATTGACATGTATTCAGCTTCACAAGTTGACAATGCCGTTGTTGGTTGCTTCTTCGATCCCCAAGTGATTGGTGCTCCTTGTTTTATAAATACAAAACCACTGACGGATTTTCTTTCATCCAAATCACTTGCATAATCGGCGTCGCAATAACCTTCCAATTTAACGTTTTGATTTTTACTAAACATCAATTTATAATTTATAGTACCTTTTAAATATCTGAGGACTCGTTTTGCAGCTTGCCAGTGTTGTATACCATAGTTGTTGTTAAATCGCCTTAAAAAGTTCACTGCATAGCATATATCAGGTCGTGTTAACTGTGCAGCAAATAACAAGCTACCAATCAGTTCCTGATACGGAATCTCTAACATGTCTGCTTTTTCTTTTTCGGTTTTTGGACTTTGATCTTTGCTTAATTTAACGTTAACATCCATCGGAGTAGAGACTGGATTACATGATGACATTGAGAAACGATCCAGTAACTTTTGAATGTAAGCAGTTTGATCTATTGTCAAACTTTCATTAGGCCGATGCTTAATTTGTAGTCCAAGGAATGATTTTGCTTTACCAAGGTCCTTAAGTTTAAACTCCTTTTTAAGTTCCTTAATTAACCAGTTCCTTTGTTCCTCATTGTTATAAAAAATTATCATGTCATCTACATAAACTGCCAAAATTAAAATATCTTTATTTTCCATTTTCGCATAAATACATTGATCACTTTTTAGTTGAGTGAGACCAAGCTTCTTCAAAGTATCACTTAGCTTTATATTCCACATTCTAGATGCTTGTTTCAAGCCATATATTGGTCTATTCAATTTCAATATCTTACCATGTGGAATTTTAAACCCCTCAGGTGCACCAATATAAATGTCCTCGTTCAAATCTCCTTACAAAAATGCCGTACAGACATTCAAATGACTAACCTGTAGATCTTTTTCAACCGCAACGGAAAACAAATAACGTAAGGAGCTATATCGCATAACCGGTGAATAAGTTTCTGTGTAATCTATAGTACACCTTTGTGCACAACCTCTTGCCACAAGTCGAGCTTTGTAGCGGACCACCTTACATTGTTCATCCTGTTTAATCTTAAAAATCCACTTTGTAGATAGTAATTTTACGTTCCCAGGCGGATCAACAACTTCCCAGGTATTATTTTCAATTAACGAAAACTCGTCATTAATTACTTTTATCCACTATTTTTCTCCTCACTGTTAATAGCTTCGGAATAATTTTGCGGCTCAGTTGTTTTTTCGAATACTGCATACGTAACGTAATCACCCATATCGGGAGGACGTGAAATTCTTGTTGATCGACGGACAGTTTGGTTTTCATTTACCTCCTCACTTTCTCCTGTAGCTTCACTAGATGTAAAACGTAGAAGTTCATCATCTTCATCAGCTGACTCGTATTCAGATAAATTTCGAATTTGTTGTTGTTCCTCATTTTCTTCATCAGAATCTTGATCATCATCACCCCTTTCAGAATGATTGGAATTTTCATCCAGTATTATCCTCACTAAATTTCCATCATTTGTAGGAACAGATTTTTCAACCAACGATTCAACGTTACGATCGTCAACAGAAACACTTTCAGAATTATAATTTTTCGAAAAATACATTTGTTCTTCAATAAATACTACATTTCTACTTACATGCATTTTTCTTAATACGGGATCATACAGTTTATATGCCTTGGAAGATTCACAGTATCCAAGCATTATACATTTTCTGGACTTTGGATCCCACTTTTTTCTAAATTGCTTTGGCGTCATTACCATTGCCACGCATCCAAAGACTCTTAAATAAGATAAATTCTGTTCCCGTCCGCTCCAAACATCCTCAGTCAATTTTCCATCTATCTTTTTTTCAGGTGTTCTATTTAACAAATAAGTTGCTGTATTTATCGTTTCTGCCCAATAAATTTTCTTTAAACTTGCATAATTTATCGTAGTCCGTGCTTTTTCAACTAGTGTTCTTTTTATTCGTTCAGCTTTTCCGTTCTGTTGAGGCGTGTAGGGTGCTGACTAGGGATATAACTTTTTTTTGAGTGCAAAATACCACTCCAGTACCATCTGGGGAATGGTGTTCTAATAATAAAAAACCGTTTTTTAGTTTGATTCGGTGAAAAAAGTTTCCGCACCGAAATAGATTTCTAAAGTGCTTTGAATTTTTATTTATATTTTTTTAAAAAATTGTGATTTTTTAAATATCGCGATTTTATCAAAATTTTGCATTAGACTTATGAAAAATAGTTCGGTATTGAAGATTATATAAGAATTTTAACAAAAAAAGCTTATTTAAGACAAGAATAACTGTTTTGATAAAAAATAAATAAATGAATATAGACAAAACTTCAACGCTGTCGGTGCGGAAACTTTTTTCACGATAGAGGAAAAGTGGCACCATATTTTTTTTATATTTTTACATGCTCTACACGGCTATGGGGTGGTATTTTTGATATTTGCAAAAATTGCAAAAAGTTATATCCCTAGTGCTGACGTTTGATGTATAATACCGTTACTTTCACAAATTGTCCTAATTTCCCTGTTGCAGAACTCTAAACCATTATCTGAACGGAAAATTTTCATCTTTTTGTTAGTTTGATTGTAGACCATTTCCTTAAAAACTTTAAATTTGGCCGGAACCTCTGATTTATTCTTTAATATATAAATAAATACTTTATTGGAAAAATCATCTAAGAACAGAAGAAAATATGAGCCCGTTGATTTTTCCTCCATGGGACGACACACATCCGCATGTATCAAATCGAGGATATCATTTGATTTACTTGTTGATGATTTATAACGTAAATGTGTCTGCTTACCTTGTAAACATGGAATACACTTCCCTTTCCCCGAATTATTCGGTTCAGTACATTCAACCAGGAATTTTTTTACCAATATTACCAGCGTGGCCCAGTCTCTTATGCAAAAGTTCCTTTGTTACCCCAGCAAAATTGTCTTGCGATGAGTAAATATTCAACTTATAAACGCCTTTATAAAGACTGCCACTCGCTATTACGTTTCCTTTATTACCAATGGTATACAGCTTTCATTTGCAAATTGGATTTCATAACTCTTTTTCACCAACTGACTTACCGAAATTAAATTCGTACAAATTTCAGGTACGTATAGTACATCCTCTATGGTAGCCTCTATCAATTTGTTGTCAACATTCAAATTTATCAAAATATCACCTTTACCCATAGCCTTTAAACTGCTACTGTTTGCCACCAATACGCTCTCATCTGATGAAAAATTCACAAAATTCTTAAAATGATCCTTACTGTTGGTCATATGAGCCGTAGCCATAAGCGTAGCTAGACCATTATTCTGGGGTGGGCAAAAGCCCCCCCCTCCCAAAAAAAAAACTTAAAAAAAAAAATATTAAAACTTAAAAATATATAACAAGAAATCACAAAAAAAAAAAGTATTTAAAAAATTAAAGTGAACTACTATTTTCGTTTAAAATATATATGGGGCATTCCAAGCCAAATCACTCACTTTTAGACCAGACCCCTTACGATTTATTTTATTTTCGGATATGTTTTAGTACTTATTAAATGCAACTTCGACACCAATTTTCAGCCTTTTATTTCAAGATGGTGTTGAGTAATCAATTTTTCAAAATGGCGATTTTCTCAAAAAAATTAAAAAATTGAAATTTTTAATTAATTTTGACCATTGAAAAATATAGATGTTTTAAAAAAAGTTGGACAACGTTTTGTTGGTATTTAAATGTAGTTTTAGAAAAAAAATATGAAAAAATTATTCGAAGTAATTATCACTTATTTTTTGACGTTTAAAAATTAAAATCGACTTTTTGAAAAAGTCCGAAACCTTCGATTTTTTTGTAAAAAATTTTAAAAATTGTACTCTAAATTACGCAACTTTTAAGCCATAACTCGAGATGTGATCACAATTCTTTCTATTTTTTTTAAATTTTTAAAATTGCACCTTTTAATTTTTGGCTCTGATTTATTTTATATGGTGCTCCAAAAAAAATAAATTGGTAGATATTGACCCTAACTTACCCTAGATATATTCATTTCGAGGTAAAAATACGTCTCACAAAAATTTAGAACGATCGGAAATGGGTAAGGCGTTTAGCATGGTCCTTAAAGTTTAAAAAACGGATTACAAGGAAAAATATGAATTTTTTTCTGTTTTCGCAATATTTTTGGTATTTTAAGTTAAGTTTTATTTCAAGCAATTACGGAATTGTGATGTAGAGTAAAATACCTTTCTAATAAGGTACTAAAAACTTAAATCGGTTGAAAATCAGCCAAGTTATTACAACTTCCCCAGGCATCTAGCGTGTGTCATACCGCTTGATTAAAGAATACGAGTCCCTTTTTTTAAATTTATTGAAATTTTCTACTGTAATAACATTTTTTCATTATTCATGTTTCAGTGTAATATTTTTTTGGTTTTTCCAAATTTTAAAACAAAAAAAAAAAATTTTTTTTTTAAATAGAGATTTCAAGAGGGTGTTGAAAATGCAGGCATTTTTAGCATTAATTTAAAACATGTTAGCAAAACACAATATGAAAAATACTTGTCATCTTATTACATTTGAACTTGAAGAATAAAAAAATGTTTTTACAGTAGAAAATATCAATGAATTTCAAAAATCGGGTTGTATTGCTAAATCAAGTTGTCTGCCACACGTTAGATGCCTGGGGAAGTTGTAATAACTTGGCTGATTTTCAACCGATTTTAGTTTTTAGTACCTTATTAGAAAGGCATTTTACTCTACATCATAATTCTGTAATTGCTTGAATTTAAACTTAACTTAAAATACCAAAAATATTGAGAAAACAGAAAAAAATTTATATTTTTCCTTGTAATCTGTTTTCTAAACTTCAAGGCCCATGAAGAACGCCTTACCCATTTCCGATCGCTCTAAATTTTTGTAAGACGTATTTCTACCTCGAAATGAATATATCTAGGGTAAGTTAGGGTCAATATCTACCAATTTATTTTTTTTGGAGCACCATATAAAATAAATCAGAGCCAAAAAATAAAAGGTGCAATTTTTAAAATTTAAAAAAAAATAGAAAGAATTGTGATCACATCTCGAATTATGGCTTAAAAGTTGCGTAATTTAGAGTACAATTTTTGTAGTTTTTTACAAAAAAATCGAAGGTTTCGGACTTTTTCAAAAAGTCGATTTTAATTTTTAAACGTCAAAAAATAAGTGATAATTACTTCGAATAATTTTTTCATGTTTTTTTTCTAAAACTACATTTAAATACCAACAAAACGTTGTCCAACTTTTTTTAAAATATCTATATTTTTTAATGGTCAAAATTAATTGAAAATTTCAATTTCTTAATTTTTTTGAGAAAATCGCCATTTTGAAAAATTGATTACTTAACATTATCTTGAAATAAAAGGCTGAAAATTGGTGTCCAAGTTGCATTTAGTAAGTACTAAATCATATCCAAAAATAAAATAAATCGAAAGGGGTCGGGTCTAAAAGTGAGTGATTTGGCTTGGAATGCCCCATATACAACTAGTCGAATAGCCTGTCCCTGCCAGGCGGAATACCAAATCTCTTTTCTCAATAATTAAAATTTTTTACCAAACTTTTTAAAAAAATTATGTTTGTGCTTTAAAAATTTAATAGTGCTAGATTGGGTTATATCAATATATTTCCCAAATTGGAAAAAAATTTTATGAGTATAAAAGGTTTTATTGATAAAATTTTAGAACTAAATTTAGCACGCCCGTTTCCGTCCTTAAACCGAATATCAAAAATATATCGTGGGGATCTGTCCCATGGTCACTCCTATATACATGGCAATTCGTATCTTTTTTAGGCTGGATTACTCAATGCTCCGTTATAAAATAACTCTCCGTTAAATTTAACTTTTTCATACAAATTTTGACATAAGGCTCCGTTAAATCGGCAGTTAGCAGCTAACTTTTAATTGACTAATCCGCCCTTAGTCATGAAGGGTTTTAAAATTAGATAAAATGTTAAAAAACACAATTTTTCACTTAAATTTTTTCTTATAATTCTCCGTACACAGTTGACTTCATAGGGATATGATCCATTGTCAATACTTTATGCTTTACAATTTTCAGCTTCCTTAGACAATAGGGATTTCAGAAATAGTTTAAATGTTTAAAAACTAAATTTCGCCGTCTTTCACCACTCCCCTGTCTTAAAGGCCGAAAATCCGGCTACGTTAGAGATTATATATGGGGCATTCCATGTGAAATCGGACACTTTGAAAAACTTTTTTTTTTATATTTTCCCAATTTGTTTACAGATTTTAGTACCCTTCGAAAACTCCTTCGTGGTAAATTTTCAGATTTTTTTGATGACCCGTTCAAAAGATATCGAATTTTTAAGAATTGGTAGTTTGTTCCTTTACTCAAACTTCTTTTAATCATAACTTCTTCAATAATGGTCCGAATTTCAATTTTTTTTTTTCAAAATTTTTGGTTTTTTACGTACTTTCTAAAAAAAATCCCAAAAAATTCTTAAAAGCGCTCTAGTATGCGATTTTTTAGTTTTAAAATTTAAATCTCATTTTTGAAAATGTTTGTACTCTTCGATTTTTTTGAAATTTTTTTGTGTAAAAATTCTATCAATTCTACAAATTTTTTGCCCAGGAAGATCGTGGGATAACGATTATTACTATTTTTTAAAATTTTTTGAAAAAATTTTATTGTAATTTTTCAATCTTAAAATCATTTCTACTGCTCCAATGGTGCATCATAGAGGGGTCCTTTATAAGACCGACCCCCATTAATTTTTACGTCTTAACATTTCTTTGGAACAAACTAATACCCTATCTCCAATTTCTAAGGGGGCTCCCACACAAAACGACATTTTTTAAAATTTGTTCCAACCGCTCTAACTGCCCTAATAGTGTCCTTAGAGCAACAAAATGTATGACCGACCCAAAATGTTTTTTTATTCCAAACATTTTCTCTGAACACACCTACCCTCTATCTTTAACTGTTAAGGCGGTCCCCATACAATGTTTTTTTTTTTTTGTAAATTTGTTTTATTTAATCAGCTTCTACCGGTCCAATGGTGCGTCCGAGAGGGGTCATTAGTGAGACCGATCCCCATTTATTTTTACCCTACAACATTTTTTCAAAACATACCAACGCCCTATCTCCACTCCCTAAGTAGGCTCCCATACAAAATTACATTTTTATAAAATTTGCTCCAACTGTTATTTGTATGGGAGCCTACTTAGGAAGTGGAGATAGGGCGTAGGTAAGTTTTGAAAAAATGTTGCAGGGTAAAAATAAATGGGGGTCGGTCTCACTAATGACCCCTCTCGGACGCACCATTGGACCGGTAGAAGCTGATTAAATAAAACAAATTTACAAAAAATAAAAAAAATTGTATGGGGCCCGCCTTAACAGTTAAAGATAGAGGGTAGAGGTGTTCAGAGAAAATGTTTGGACTAAAAAAATATTGTGAGTCGGTCATACATTTTGTTGCTCTAAGAGCACTATTAGGGCAGTTACAGCGGTTGGAACAAATTTTAAAAAATGTCGTTTTGTGTGGGAGCCCCCTTAGAAATTGGAGATAGGGTATTAGTTTGTTCCAAAGAAATGTTGAGACGTAAAAATTAATGGGGGTCGGTCTTATAAAGGACCCCTCTATGACGCACCATTGAAGCAGTAAAAATGATTTTAAGATTGAAAAATTACAATAAAATTTTTTCAAAAAATTTTAAAAAATAGTAATAATCGTTATCCCACGATCTTCCAGGGCAAAAAATTTGTAGAATTGATAGAAGTTTTACACAAAAAAATTTCAAAAAAATCGAAGAGTACAAACATTTTCAAAAATGAGATTTAAATTTTAAAACTTAGAAATCGCATACTAGAGCGCTTTTAAGAATTTTTTGGAATTTTTTTTTAGAAAGTACGTAAAAAAATAAGAATTTTGAAAAAAAAAAATTTGAAATTCGGACCATTATTGAAGAAGTTATGATTAAAAGAAGTTTGAGTAAAGGAACAAACTACCAATTTTTAAAAATTCGATATCTTTTGAACGGGTCATCAAAAAAATCTGAAAATTTACCACGAAGGAGTTTTCGAAGGGTACTAAAAACTGTAAACAAATTGAGAAAATCTAAAAAAAAAGTTTTTCAAAGTGTCCGATTTCACATGGAATGCCCCATATATAAACTGAACAAAATTCACAGCGGATTTTTTATATCTCCACCCATTCACTGGATATCCAGGTGAGAGTTATCTTTGCCATAGTCCGTACCATATGCATCCCAATTTTCATATTTCAAGGTCATAAGATGTCTTCAAAATTAGGTAAGATGTAAAAACATAATTTTTCCATGCCCATTTCTTCTCTTAATTTTCCGTCCATATTCCAAATTGTATAAATCTGACTACTTTAGAATAAGCTCCATCGTTAGTAATATACTCGTATCCACGCCCCTTTTTCCTCTTAATTCTCCGTCGACAGTCCTAAAATTTTAAGTCTGACTACTTTAGAATATGCTCTATTGTCAGGACAATATTCTTGCCAATTTTCGGCTGCGTAGGTCATTAGGGCTTTAAAGTTAGTTAAATTAAAAAAAATAAAACACAATATTGCCTTGCCCCTTTTTCCTCTCAACTCTCCGTCTACATTAGAAATGTTAAATCGGACTACTTTAGAATGTGCTTCATAGTTAGAACTGTTAGGGGGTTTCAGCTTCCTAATTCATTGGGGCGGAGCTTAAAAATACTCTAAAATGTTAAAAAAAAACTAATTTTTCCAAGTCCCATTTTTCTCGTAATTCGCCGCCCACATGCAAAAATCCGGCTTCGTAAGAAACTGTGTTTTACTATATACATGCCAATTTTAAGCTTTTAAGATTATCAATGAGATCCAAAAGGCGCTGAATACACAGAAAAATAAGAGAAACACATAAAGTTATCACGCCCCTTTGCCTTTCTTATTCTCCACCCATACACTGGATATCAAAAATCCAGGTTCGTGTTGATCTTCCCCATGAAATTTACTATATACATGCCAATTTTCATCTTCCTAAGTCATTGGGGGTCTTTAAATTAGTTAAAATATTAAAAAACCCAATTTTTCCACCCTCTTTTATTTTTTAATTCTCCGTCCACAGTCGAGAAATCTTAAATCCGATTACTACAGGATATACGTTAGGACTATACGCTATGCATTTTCCGCTTCCTTTGGGGGCTTCAAAAAAAGTTAAAATGTTAAAAATCCCAATTTTGTCACTCCCCATTTTCCTTTCAATTCTCCGCCCACAGTCCAAAAATTTAAAATTCGACTACTTCAGGATATGCTTAATCGATAGGACTATATGCTAGGAAATTATCAGCTTCCTAAGTCATTTGAGGACTTTAAAATAAGCAAAAATGTCAATTTTCATCTCCATAGGTCATTGGGGGTCTTCAAATTAGCTAAAATATTAAAAAACACAATTTTTCCACGCCCCATTTTTCTCATAATTCTCCTTCCACAGTCTAAAAAAATTTAAATCCGATTACTTCAGGATATGCTTCATTGTTAGAACTAAATGCTATGCAATTTTCCGCTTCCTACGTCATTTGGGGGCTTCAAAAGAAGTAAAAATGTTAAGAAATCCAAATTTTGCCACGCCACTTTTCTCCTCAATTCTCCGCCCACATTGCGAAAATTTTAAATCCGACGACTTGGGGATATGTGCCATCGTTAGGACTATATTCTAGGAAATTTTCAGCTTCCTAAGTCATTAGGGAGCTTTAAATTAAGCAAAAATGTCCAAAAAATTGAGTTTTGCCACGCCCACTTTTCCGCTTATTTTTCCGCCCACAGGCAAAAAACTTAAAATCCGGCTACGTTAGGATCTGCCCCAGATCTTTTACTATATGCATGCCAATTTTCAGCTTTGTAGCTCATCAGTCGGCTTCAAAAAGCTCTGGATAGACAAAAAAAGAGAAACACACAAATAGGAAAATTATATATATATAGATAGAAGAAGATAACACTGCTCTACACGTTTTTGCGCAGACATATTGAATAAATTTTCTAAAGTATTTTGGCCTCCTGAACACGAATCTGTCATCAGAAAAGTTGTATCAAATAGCCTTGCCGAGATTTAGGCATTTTCATTTTTTGTGGACCAAGCCCTCAAAACCGAAATTTTTTTAATATTAATATTTTTTTTATTTGAACATGGTCCACAAAAATTGAAAATGGCTATATCTCGAGAAGGCGGTTTGATACAATTTTTCTGATGACAGATTAGTGTTTAGGAGGCAAACATTTTTGGGAAATGTGTTTTAATCTCTTTTTTTTATTAATTTTACCAAAAAAAAATCATAAAAATTTGTACGAAAAAATTTATGAAAAAATATGCAAATTTGGTTCAAAACTTTGATTTCTTTTGCAAATATTTCTGGTTATACTTAATGGATTTTGGATTTTAAGCCCAGGTTCTTTTTCTTGGAGTGTTTACTTTACATATCTGCTTTGAAAAGGATATTTATTGCAAAATTCGGATACTTATAAGGATGTTACCATAAAAAGAACATCTTGAACTTCTTTAGAATGTCCTAATGATATTCTAGATCGCACCAAGTCCGGATTTCTTGCAAAGTTAGATAATTTTATTGGGAATTTGAATAAAAAAAGATTATGAATATCTTTTACATACAATTTTCAAATATTAAAAAATTTGTCGGTTTTGAGGGCTTGGTACATAAGAAATTAAAATGTCTATATCTCGAGAAGGCGTGTTTAGGAGGCCAAAATAATTTAGAAAATGTACCCTCGAACTCTGTGCAAAAAAAGTTGATAGTAGTGTAATAAGTATATTAAAATCAATTTATAATGGAAAGAGTTAAAAAAAACGTTATATTTCTCTTTTTTCATTTTAAATATTTAAACCTTCTAAATTTGAAAATCGTTCCTGAAGCATTGCTTTTCGTAACGATGTTTTTATTCAAAGCATAGCTTAGAAACTTCTTTCACAACTAGCAGAACTAATAGCTTATTGCTACTTGTAAAAGTTTGAATAAATATTCCTGACAATTTTGGATTTAAGCATATCAAAGTTTAAATAATTAAAAAAAAAGGAAAATTGTCGTGGGTGGGCTAAATGCAAAAATGTCTGGGGTGGGCTAAATCGGGTCTAGGGTGGGCTTTGCCCACCCCAGCCCCCCGTTTCTACGCCTATGGCCGTAGCTCCTGAATCAATTAACCAATGGTCTCCATTGTAACTATATTGCGAGTTAAATGCCGCTGTTAAAGTTACAGCATTATTGTTTTTCGGTTGATTATGCTTTTGAGTCTTACAATACTTCGCTATGTGACCTTCCTTCCTGCATTTATAACAAACTATATTCTTCTTTTTGTTGTTGTTTGAATCAGCTGCTCTGTTAAATTTTCTGCCGCTGTACAATGCAGCATCGGCTGACGCACCTGAACCTTTTGCATTATTGTAGTTATCAAAA
Source organism: Pegoplata infirma (assembly GCA_963921195.1). Lineage (NCBI taxonomy): Eukaryota > Metazoa > Arthropoda > Insecta > Diptera > Anthomyiidae > Pegoplata > Pegoplata infirma. The sequence continues at coordinate 160,061,736 of OY992539.1, forward strand.
TCCTGAAGAAGCTTAGTTTTGATGGAATCTGCTGTTATTTCAATGTTACTGCTTTCTATAGCCATTATCATGGGGCGAAATGCTCCGGCAAACCACTGAGTAGTAAGCTGCCCACCCATTCATCACTTACGAGCATCCCAATTTAATTCACCTTCTGGGACGTAGCTATTATCGTATCCACGTACTCACTGATGTTGACGCAATTGACCAAATGTGTTGTTGTCAATTTTCTCAATAAACCACACCGCCTTGTTAGACCAGAATCATCATAAGTTGTCTTCAACTTCTCCCACATTTCCTTAGCAGTAGCTATACCCTGAATGTGTATGTACAAATTCGATGAAATATATAAAACCAGTCTAGACATTGTCCTTTCATTAACAACAGCATCAGCCTCGGTTCCAAGAATTGATTTCCAATAGCCCTGTAGCTTTAATGCATGTTCTGCAGCAAATCTCCATTTATGGTAGTTATCTCTACCCGTTAATTTTTCAATTTCCATAACCCGCTCCATGATTCGTGCCTGGGCCCATAACCTGATGAAATCTGAGTCGAAAAATTAACAATTACTATTCAATTGTAGAGAAATAAAAACGCGCGTGGTATTCTTCTAGAAGCTTTATTTGATAATGTATAAAATTCAGTGTTGCTTCAATAACAGAGTTGTCTTAAAACTATTACTTAAATACTAGAGTTACCAGATAGTTTACATATTTATTTTTCCCTTCCAACAACATACGTCTGGGACTCCATTGGTTTTGCTAAATGAATGGTGTTTTAAGTTATGACAGCAAAATTAACTTCAGCGTTTTTTTGATCTTACATTTATTTATCTTTTAAAAAACTAAGTATTTTTTTTATTTATTAATTTATTTTAATTTTATTTATCAATTTTCTTTTTACGTTTTTAAAACACAAAAAAATAAACAACGCACGCAAAAATACAAAATGAAAATGGCGGTCTGTATTTGTTTTTTTTTTTTTTTGTTGTTTTCTTTCGATAAATTTTTGTGCAAGTAATTTGCATTATTGTGCAAGCTACTTGGTTATTTTACATAAAAAATGAATTATGTTACTTTAACATCGACAAGCATAATTTTAGCAAAAATTTGGTAAAATTTTTTTTTTGGTATGAAAAAAGTTTTACCAAGTAGGATTGCTCAATCTGACACAGATTTTTTTTTTTGCGTGTAGGATTCCTAATAAAAAAATACAAGCTTTTTTGGAATTTTACAAGCTTTTTAACAATAAAATTGTAAATTTATAGCTTTTTTGACGCAATAAAATTTAAAAGGAATTCTCGTGACTGTAATAGATTTTTGCTCCCTGCTGTTATACGAGAATTACTCGTGAGAATTACGAATTTTATGTTTTTTTTTTTTATAAAATTACTAGAATTCTTTGTAAGCAACAACTTTTTTTTGTAAATTTAAAATTTTTTCGTAAATTTTGGCTGCGGATAACTAACATTTTACCAATTAAATTGTAAATTTCCAAAAAAAAAAAAAAATTCCAAAAGAACCAAAAGAATTTTTAAAACAAGAAAAACTTTCAAATATTGGTAAAATACGATTACGAGACTTTTTCGAGTAATTTGACAAGGTTTTTTTTGAGTGATTTTGGTAACTTTTTTAGCTTTTTGTTAGTTTTTTTATTTTTTTTAACAAACTTCATATGTTTTCTACCGAATTATTGCAGCATTATACAGAATACTTCAATTCCTTTAATAAGGGCAAAATTGAGATATGAAAAATTGACCTAGTTAAAGGTCTAAGGTCAAATTTTAAAAGAATTTGAATTTTTAAAGATTAAGGGCCGATAACACAAACGAAATAACCGGAAGATAAATTGGGTTTAGTGCTAACCGGAGGTTATAGATGTCAAATTTGTATGGGACTAACCGGAGGTTACGTTAACTTTTATTTAACTGGATATTGTGTTAACTACACTAACAGATTTTTCGAGTGGATATTAATGAAACTTCTTTATGTTATTTTAATATGTCTAAACATTAATGGTTTATTATTAAAATTCAGAACATTAACCTTTAAGTGCTGTTGGGGTCTATATAGGGTTGCCAGATACTAGAAGTCAAATAACTGGACAATCGAAAATATTTAGCTGGATTTTGAAAAAATAACTGGATTTTTTTTAATAACATTAAACAAATCAACCTGTTTTCAAATGTGAGACATTTTTATTTTGGAATTCTTTTCGAATATAATATAATATCAATCAAATTGCCGACTTTACTTTATTGGCCACGCCAAAATGTACCCTTTTTCAAGCATTTTCTTTACTTTTTCGATCATCTCGAATTATTGATGGTGAGCTCATAAAGGATCTAACGATTTTCAAATAACCCCACAAAAATAAGTCTGGAGTGGTCAAATCGGGAAATTTAGGTGGCCAGTTAAAATTCCATGGATGTGCGATGTCAAAAAAAGGGACTTATTTTTGTGAGTTTGTTTAAAAAGCAAATAGTACACCAAACAATCCTCAGATCATCGAAGATCTCAAGGCAAACATTCGTGCCGAAATGAACACTAGGTTAGGTAGGTAGGCAGCCGCCTTTTGGACAGCTCACTTGGGTCCTTCAATAAACGTGGTCCCGTTGTGTTACCTATAGAAGAGATAAGAAAAAGAAAAAAAGAAAATGTAGGGATAGAAGAGAGAAAGGTGAAGAAAATAGTAGCGCTCAGGTGGCCTCACTGGGATCCAAGCTAAAACGCTCAGAATCCCTGATGAACGAGATTATCCTATTCACATGCCGTATAGACACGTCAAATCTGCCAGTATCGGGTTACCAAAATGTTTGGCTCTCCGATGGGCGTATGCCGGACATTGGCATAGGAAGTGCGTAACCGTATCTTCCTCTTCCAAATCCTGACATCCCACGCAGTAATCATTGTGGGGAATTCCCATTTCACTGGCGTGTGCGCCGAATCGCGCACTGAGCCCCGTAACAGCTGCAACTAGATTGCGTAGCTGGTTCCGGGACAGTTGGATGATCCTACCCGTGCGCCGGCGATCAAAAGTGGGCCACACCATCCTCGTGTTGAGACACGTGGATTCACGTCGCCATCTGTCGTTGGCTATCTGAAAAAGTGAATTTTCGTTCAGCCTCTTACTCGCACTGAGCGGGATGCCAGGCGTATGATCTATCTCGTTAGAGAGTAGAGTCGTACCATGCCTGGCTAATTCATCGGCAATACTGTTGCCATTTATACCCACATGTCCAGGCACCCAGATGAGTGCCAAATTCGAATGTCTCGCCATCTCATTAAGAAACGCCCGGCATTCTCGGACAATTCTAGATGTGGTGGTCACACCTGCTAGGGATTTGATAGCCGCTTGGTTGTCGGTGAAAATACAGATATCCCTAAGTGATATCCGTTGGCACCCTAACCAATCTGCAGCCCGTTTTATAGCCATTATCTCGGCTTGAAATACGCTATACTGGTCCGGTAGTCGAAATGAGAGCCTGTAATCCAGTCGACTCACAAAAACGCCACCCCCACTCGGCCGTCCATTTTGGAGCCACCAGTAAAAACCTTTAGTGTCTCCTCAGGAATATCGAGGCCCTCCGTCCAATCGGACCTGTCCGGAATCCTTGTTACAAACCCGCCCAGGCAGAAAAATACGAACGGAAGAGCGCTGGCAAAGTACTTTTTATGGTCGCTTGAGTGCTGGGAAAGCATCACAGTTTAGTACTCTCCCAGCGTCCAAAATGATAACCACGGTAAACGGTATGCCGTTGCTATTTTAAAGCGCTTTGAAAGCGCTTTAAAAACTAAAAATATGGTACTATTATAGCACTTTTAGAACAAAAAAATGGGACGTATCTAAATTGTATAAGTTCATAAGACACAAATTTTTTGTGTGTTTATTTGAATAAAGAAATTTATTAAATTAGGATAACAAATTGATTGACTAATTTATTAGGATAAAAAAAAATTTCGACAAACTTTGAAATATTTTCCTTGAAAATTTTGTTTTCCGTTTTCTTTTGCGTTTTGGAATAAAAAATTTATTAAAAATGCTTTTAGGAAAAATTTTGGAAAAGTCCCGAAAAAAAAGTGTTGTATTGAACCGAAACGGGCTGTGTTCCAAAGGGATAGGTCCAGTGACATTTCAGAACCGAAGTTTAAGACACTTCCTCACGAAAGAAACAGGTGGTTTTATATAAAAGGTGTCAAGTTTGTAATATGTGGGTCATTATGTATAAGTGACATATCATGAGAACTATCAAGGACCGGCCACTAATCCTGCAGGGAAATAAAAAACATTCCAATTGTTATGAAAATTAATAAATTTTAATAAAAAATTTATATTTTGAACGGATTTAAATAGAAAAACATTGGCAAAGCGCTTGGAAAGCACTTTTTCGAATTCATACTACCTTCTACACAAAAAATTAAGTGCTTTGCCGAGCTTTTTTCTTTGGGACGGTTGGCAGTTTCTGCCTGTGCGGTTTCGAACGAGGGTATGGGGGTGCAGTAATCGATGTTCTCTGCGGCACCATGCTGCCTCAGGGTTCTTGCATGACCCTACACTCAAAATATTTTGTAAGTAAATTCAACTGAAAAGACGTTTAAAACAATCGTTTTTCCTTTTAAAAAACGGACTACTTATATTTCATTTGAAACAACAGACTTTTTCAGTTATTTTTAAATGTTAATAAATGACAAGACATTCCGTAATAACAAACGATATTTCAGTTATTTGAACTGTTTACAATTTTTTATTTTGTGAAGTAAAAATATAATTTTTTGAATAACAAACTACAAAATCCGTACTTCTGTAAAATTATACGGTATAATCAGTCACAAATAATTTAACTGATTAAAATATTTTTCCGTAACTTTTGTAGTTTATTGTTTTAACAACAGTATAAATCGTTTAATATTTTATTTTCCTTGAAAAACAGACGATAAAACGTTTAAAACAACTTTAACTAAAAACTTTTTGAATAACCGTAAATAGTTACTGTAAAACTTTTCTGGGTGTATGGTTTATACGACCATGCATTAATTGCCGCTAGCCTAGTGGCTGTGTTCTCGGCTAGTTGTGTTGCGAGAAGGTCTACTGGTAGCCAATGAAGCATATCAGCAGCGCACTTGTCCTAAGGATCCTATTGAATGCCTTTTGGTGAGTGGCCTTCTCCGTCGCCACCCACCAAACGGATACTCCATACATAAGTATGGGCCTGACAACCGTATTGAATAGCCAATTGACATTCCGGGGTGTAAGACCCCAGTTGCTTCCAACGGCCTTCTTACAGCAATAGATGGCAGCGTTTGCCTTTGCCACTCTCGCTTGAGTGTTTAAGTTCCATAGCAGCTTTTTGTCTAGAATGATTCCTAGATACTTAGCACTATCGGACACCGTGAGTTCGATTCCGCCTAATTTCGGTGGGATGAACCTGGTAATCTTGTTCCTATTCGAAAATAGAACAAGGTCAGTTTTGCCTGCATTTACCCCCAGACCGCTATCTGAACACCATTCAGAAAGAAGTTCAAGAGATAGCTCCAGGCGTTCAGACAGTATTCCCGGATATTTTCCGGATACTGCGACGGCCACGTCGTCCGCGTAGGCGAGGGTCTTGACCCCCATATCGTCCAGTTTGACGAGGAGAGTATTTATGGTAAGGTTCCACTGTAGCGGTGATAGGACTCCTCCTTGCGGAGTGCCACGTACTGCAGCCCTTGTTACCACGGACCTGCCAAGAGTTGACCTAATAGTCCTATGTCCAAGCAGTTTCATGACAAATTTGGTTATGGCATTATCTACCTCCAAGTCGTCCAGGGTAGACCTGATTGCTTCAGGTTTGACATTGTTAAAGGCACCTTCTAATGGGCAGATTGACCACGCAGGGCTCAGGCGTGTCAGGTATGTCTTCCGTATCGGAAACGGGAAGACAACCAGGAAAGTGCGCATTCATAAGTTCGTCAAGGGACTCTTCCGCGCTGGTCGTCCAACTGCCACCTTGCTTTTGGATATAGCTGGGGGCAGAGGGAGCTTTCGAAAGGATTTTGCGTAGGCGACTGGTCTCAGAAAAGTTTTCCACGCCGCCACATAATTCTCTCCAGGATTGTCGCTTCGCCTTTCTTATCAAGTTCTTGAAACTGTTCACAGAGGCTTTATAAGCCGACCAGTTACCTGATCTCCATCCTCCATCACTGTAAGGATGGATATCTACGGATTTAAATAGAAAAACATTGGCAAAGCGCTTGGAAAGCACTTTTTCGAATTCATACTACCTTCTACACAAAAAATTAAGTGCTTTGCCGAGCTTTTTTCTTTGGGACGGTTGGCAGTTTCTGCCTGTGCGGTTTCGAACGAGGGTATGGGGGTGCAGTAATCGATGTTCTCTGCGGCACCATGCTGCCTCAGGGTTCTTGCATGACCCTACACTCAAAATATTTTGTAAGTAAATTCAACTGAAAAGACGTTTAAAACAATCGTTTTTCCTTTTAAAAAACGGACTACTTATATTTCATTTGAAACAACAGACTTTTTCAGTTATTTTTAAATGTTAATAAATGACAAGACATTCCGTAATAACAAACGATATTTCAGTTATTTGAACTGTTTACAATTTTTTATTTTGTGAAGTAAAAATATAATTTTTTGAATAACAAACTACAAAATCCGTACTTCTGTAAAATTATACGGTATAATCAGTCACAAATAATTTAACTGATTAAAATATTTTTCCGTAACTTTTGTAGTTTATTGTTTTAACAACAGTATAAATCGTTTAATATTTTATTTTCCTTGAAAAACAAACGATAAAACGTTTAAAACAACTTTAACTAAAAACTTTTTGAATAACCGTAAATAGTTACTGTAAAACTTTTCTGGGTGTATGGTTTATACGACCATGCATTAATTGCCGCTAGCCTAGTGGCTGTGTTCTCGGCTAGTTGTGTTGCGAGAAGGTCTACTGGTAGCCAATGAAGCATATCAGCAGCGCACTTGTCCTAAGGATCCTATTGAATGCCTTTTGGTGAGTGGCCTTCTCCGTCGCCACCCACCAAACGGATACTCCATACATAAGTATGGGCCTGACAACCGTATTGAATAGCCAATTGACATTCCGGGGTGTAAGACCCCAGTTGCTTCCAACGGCCTTCTTACAGCAATAGATGGCAGCGTTTGCCTTTGCCACTCTCGCTTGAGTGTTTAAGTTCCATAGCAGCTTTTTGTCTAGAATGATTCCTAGATACTTAGCACTATCGGACACCGTGAGTTCGATTCCGCCTAATTTCGGTGGGATGAACCTGGTAATCTTGTTCCTATTCGAAAATAGAACAAGGTCAGTTTTGCCTGCATTTACCCCCAGACCGCTATCTGAACACCATTCAGAAAGAAGTTCAAGAGATAGCTCCAGGCGTTCAGACAGTATTCCCGGATATTTTCCGGATACTGCGACGGCCACGTCGTCCGCGTAGGCGAGGGTCTTGACCCCCATATCGTCCAGTTTGACGAGGAGAGTATTTATGGTAAGGTTCCACTGTAGCGGTGATAGGACTCCTCCTTGCGGAGTGCCACGTACTGCAGCCCTTGTTACCACGGACCTGCCAAGAGTTGACCTAATAGTCCTATGTCCAAGCAGTTTCATGACAAATTTGGTTATGGCATTATCTACCTCCAAGTCGTCCAGGGTAGACCTGATTGCTTCAGGTTTGACATTGTTAAAGGCACCTTCTAATGGGCAGATTGACCACGCAGGGCTCAGGCGTGTCAGGTATGTCTTCCGTATCGGAAACGGGAAGACAACCAGGAAAGTGCGCATTCATAAGTTCGTCAAGGGACTCTTCCGCGCTGGTCGTCCAACTGCCACCTTGCTTTTGGATATAGCTGGGGGCAGAGGGAGCTTTCGAAAGGATTTTGCGTAGGCGACTGGTCTCAGAAAAGTTTTCCACGCCGCCACATAATTCTCTCCAGGATTGTCGCTTCGCCTTTCTTATCAAGTTCTTGAAACTGTTCACAGAGGCTTTATAAGCCGACCAGTTACCTGATCTCCATCCTCCATCACTGTAAGGCAGCCTCAGCTGCACTATTGCTGCGCCTGACGACAGGAGCAGTTGACTTGGTTTTTATCCAAGAGCCCCGGGTGCGGGGTGGCAGGGTTTGCGGACTGAAGACCCCTGGGTTTAAGTTGATGGTTGCCAAAGGTGAGGGCTCACCAAGAGCCTGCATCTTGGCGAAAAATGGCTTAAATATATTCTTTTTATCAACTTTTAGTGATATGGATGTTACAGCGGCTAGCTTAGAGCTTCATGGGAAGTCTATTTGGCTCGCCTCTGCGTATTTTCCTGATCCGAGGCCAATACCCCCGGAGAAGGTTGGCGGTCTGATTCGGGAGTCTGAATCTAGGGGACACCAGTTACTAGTGTGCTGTGATACTAATGCACATCATTCGATATGGGGAAGTACAGACACAAATGATAGAGGCGAATCACTTTTGGAGTTTTTGTTAAGCACTAACCTGTATATTTGTAACAAGGGTAGTGAACCAACTTTCGTTACAAGTACGCGGCAAGAGGTTCTTGACGTAACACTTGTATCAGATACATTGTCTGATAGAATTGATGACTGGAGAGTTTTGGAAGAGCATTCTTTCTCAGATCATCGCTACATTGAGTTTTTACTCAGGGAGCGTACCCCGGTTAAGACAGTCTCTAGAAATCTGAGAAGAACAAACTGGGTGAAATATAGGGAGACTTTTTCTTTGCTTTTGGATGAAGTACTCCTATCTGAACCGCATAGTTTAGCGGAAATTGACTGTCTGGTTGACCATATAACAAATGTTTGTAATAGGTGCCTGGATGCGTCTTGCCCTTCTGCAAAGCCTAGAGGGAAAAAAAGCCACCTTGGTGGTCAAATGAGTTGCAGACGAGCAGAGATTCCTGCAGAAAGCTCTTTAATAAGGCTAAATTTTCAAGAGCGGACGAGGACTGGTCTGCATACAGGCTGCAACTTAAGAGTTATAAAAAGATGATCAGAAATGCAAAATGTGATTCTTGGAAAAACTTCTGTGGAAACAGACGTTTCTGAGGCATCCAGGCTGCGCAAGGTTCTGGCTTCTTCTCCTTGCACCCTAGGATACCTGAAAGATCCTAATGGGGTGTGGTCTTCCTCCAGTGGAGAGTCGCTGGATCTCCTTTTAAACACGCATTTTCCGGGCAATTCCATGACGCCGTTTCAAGCTTTGGAACGTTCTGACGCCCAAGCATTTGAAATTGCTTCGGAAATAATAAATATGCCAACATTAATCTGGGCGATAAAAAGCTTTAGGCCCTATAAATCCCCGTTGCTGTATAATCTATACACAGCATGCATCAACTGGTCGTATATTCCTTTAAGATGGAGGGATACCAGAGTCGTATTTATCCCGAAGGCTGGGAAAAGTTCCCACACAGCTCCGAAGGATTTCAGACCAATTAGTCTGTCATCTTTTTTGTTAAAGACAATGGAACGAATGATAGACTCATATTTGGGTAGAGTGATTGACCCGAGGTTGCTTTTGACAAAGCAACATGCATACAGCAAGGGACGATCAACGGAAACAGCTCTTCATGAGCTCGTTGGTACCATCGAGAGATCGCTTTCGGTAAAGGAGTATACTATGGTGGCCTTTCTTGATATTGAGGGGGCTTTTAATAATGTCATCCCAGAATCGATAATATTGGCATTGTCTGGTCTGGGGGTAAAGCGTGAAATCGTTTTAATGGTGGAAAACCTACTTGCCAATAGACGTATAACGTCTGAATTGGGAGCGTCCGTCATATCTCGATTTGTCAATAGGGGCACACCACAAGGAGGTGTTCTTTCGCCGCTTCTTTGGAACCTGGCACTGAATTCAATGCTACTATCTCTAGAAGCACGTGGTTGTCATGTTGTCGCATATGCTGACGATGTCGCGATAGCGGTAAAGGGGAAGCATCTGCCAACATTGCGGGACATTCTTCAGGGTTCTCTGAAAGATCTGTCTAAATGGGCGGGAGACTGTGGTCTAGGAGAGCTTGTTTTGTTTACAAGGAAAAATAAGATTCCTGCTTTTGATCCTATTTCTCTGGACGGTACTGAAATCACCTTCTCAGATGGAGCCAAGTATCTTGGAGTATTTCTAGATAGGAAGCTGAATTTCAGGCGTAATATTGAGGAACGGGTGAGAAAAGCAACGATTGCTTTGTATTCCTGTAAAAGGGCCATTGGAAAACGATGGGGTTTTAGCCCTCAAGTCGTTCATTGGATCTATACAGCAGTGGTGCGTCCAATTTTGCTGTATGGAATCATTGTCTGGTGGCCTGCTTTAGAAACAAAAGCGAACTTTGTCTTTATCACGAAGGTACAGAGAATGGCGTCAATGTGCATCACTGGTGCTCTTCGTACTACACCTACGGCTGCATTAGAAATCCTCCTTCACCTGATACCCTTGGACATATTGGGTAGGCAGAATGCAGCTGCGTCGGCAATTCGACTTAATAGCACGCTGCAATGGAGCAGCAGTGATTGTGGCCATAGCGCGATCTTGAAAAAGATAACAATACCACAAAATGTGGACTGTGCTCCCTCTTTGAGCGCCACTTTACCACTATGATACCATCCAGGGAGTCTTGGATGGGGGATACTCCGGGTAGTGGAGCTACCATAAATTTTTACACAGATGGATCGAGGCTGCACGAACAAGTGGGCTTTGGAGTCTATTCGGAAGAGCTTGGGTTGAGCCTGGCTCGTAGATTGCCAGATCATTGCAGTGTTTACCAGGCAGAGATGCTGGAAATAAAAGAAGTGGCTGACTGGTTGAGCTGCAATGTCTTGTCTACAACCGCAGTCAACATCTATACTGACAGTCAATCCGCGGTCAAGTCCCTGGATTCAATGTTTCTGAAAACAAGATCTGCCCTTAACTGCCGCACGTCTTTAAATGAGATGGCCAAGCAGTTTAACATACGACTCATATGGGTCCCAGGGCACAGAGACATTCCAGGGAATTGCAAAGCCGATGAGCTTGCAAGACTAGGAACTACCTTACAGGTTTCAACAGAATTGGAATGTGTTGGTATGCCTCTAGAAACTTGCAAGCCAAACCTACGACTTTGTTCTGCGACGGAGACTAATCAAAGATGGGCAAATGGATGGACGTGTGAGACAACACGACTGATTTGGCCTTCTCTTAATCAGGGGCGCACAAGTGAGCTGATATCGCTTCCAAGAGGAGAGATTTCGACGGTGGTTTCTATAATTACCGGACACTGTCTTATAGGGAAGCACGCAGAGCGGTTAAATGTGCCGTCGAATGACTTTTGCCGAAGTTGCATGGATGAAGAGGAGTTGGAAACTATCGAACACTTTATTTGCCATTGCCCGGCACTTTCTGGTCAGAGACTTGCTTCACTTGGATCTAGGGAGCTGTACGATCTTTCTGATTTGTTGGATGTTAAAATTCAACATCTAAGGAGTTTTATAAGAAGCTCAAAATGGTTTAACGACAGGGACTAGTAGGGAAACCTATTACGGTCCCGTGGTATCACAATGGACCTCAGAGTCTACGTGTGTTGACGTAAAACGTCAGAAGCCACTTACAACCTAACCTAACCTACCTAACCTACCTGATCTTTTAGCCTCGTTGAACAGTTTCCGACACACAGATCGTGAATTGGCAATGTCAGAGTTCCACCAAGCCGGTTTACTCCTTCCCCTCCTTATGGTGGGTTTGCATGCAGTTGATGTCGCAACACTTAATGCCCCTGTTAGCGTGTTAACGGCATCTTCGATATCCTCCATGTTGTTAATAACCGGAGGAACAGCTGGAAGAATCTGTGAGAGAGTATCGACATGCAGCTCCCACTTTGTTCTCCTTCTGTTGAGATATGGCAATTTCCCCTGACTTCCTACGTCTAAGGAAAATTCTATATACAAGTGATCTGAGAATGAACAGTCACTTGAAACCCTCCATTCCCCTATCATATGCGAGTGTTTCTCGCTTATCAGAGTAACGTCTAAAACTTCCCTTCTGTTTGATGTGACAAAAGTTGGTTCATTACCTATATTAGCTATAGCCATATAATTGCTAAAAACAAAATCGAATAACGACTCACCTCTAGCGTTGACGTCTGAGCTGCCCCAGATGGTGTGGTGCGCATTGGCGTCTGCACACAGGATGACTGGCGTGTTTTTCTTGTTCGCCTCACGCAGAATTTTCCGAACCAAGTTGTTAGGCGGATTCTCCCCATGGTCGTGAGCCATGTAGCAGGAAGCCAACCAGAGTGTCTCCTTCTTTGACTCCATAGCTACAGAAGTTGTGTCATGATCACTGAAATCAGATAACATAAAGAGGTTAAGGGTTTTCTTAGCCAGTATGCAGGCTCGTGGTTTACCTGTGCCTGCCGTGTATAGCGTGTATCCGCTTGTGTTGAGTCCACGCACCTGACCCTCAGAGATCCAAGGTTCCTGGACCATTATGAGCTCCTCCCCACTACTTGCCAACCGGAGGAGCAGTGCAGCGGATGCTGCTTTGGAATATATATATAAATTCCTGGGATTCCTAGTTGGAACAAAGGGCCAGTACAAAAGCTTTCCATTGAATTCTATCTTCGGCTAGTCTTTTTGCTTCTCTCCATGAAGTTCTGGCTGAAAGCAGTTCATTTTCTATTTGGCGCCTCCATGTATTTGCGGGTCTTCCTCTACGTCGGCTGCCCTGGGGATGGTAATCAAGAGCTTTTCTTGTGACGTCGTCATGGCTTTTTCTAAAGGTATGACCCAGCCAGTTAAACTTTTTCAAACGGATATCTAACATGATCTGATTTTGTTGGGTTTTTCGCCATATATCATTATTTGAAATTGTTGTAGGCCAAAAAACACGTAAAATTCTTCGCAAACAACGGTTAACAAAAACCTGGAGTGCATTTGAGTCTTCACTTGTTATGTTCCATGTTTCACATCCATATAGTAAAACTGATTTTACATTTGAATTAAAAAGTTTTATTTTCGTGCGAAGAGTTATACGATTGGACTTCCACACTTTAATTAGTGAGCCAAATGATTGATTTGCTTTGACAATGCGGTAAGCTATATCTTCTTTGCTACCACCGGATGTAGTTATTATACTACCGAGATAGCAAAACTTGTCTACATCTAGTAGTGGGTGATCTAAAATTTTTAGAGGCTCGGTGTTGTTGGTGTTAATACGCAATGTTTTTGTCTTAGATATGTTTACCTTAAGACCAGCTCTGGATGCATTTTCAACAAGTATATTAAGTTTGGTTTGCATGTTATTGAAGTTATGTGACAGAAGACATATGTCGTCGGCATAATCTAAATCATCTAATCTGCCCTGCAGCCCAAAAGCTATACCACGATCACCTTTCATCGATTGTTCCATTACAACATCTAGAACGATGTTAAAAAGTAGTGGGGAGAGCACGCAACCCTGTCGTACTCCTCTTTCAACTGGAAATTTATTGCTTATAAGTCCATCATGTAATACACGACGGGATGCGTTATCGTATAAACATTTGGTTAGTTGGATCAGGTGTTCTGGAATCCCTTTACATCTTAAAGCATGCCATATGGCCGGTTGGTGTAACGTGTCAAATGCCCTTTCAAAATCTATAAAAAGCAAATATAATGCAGACCTCCACTCGACTGATTCTTCTACTATTATACGAAGACTGCTGATATGGTCTATACAAGATTTACCTCTCCTGAAACCAGATTGTACGTTGCGAAGTTCTGGCTCAATAGTAGCAGAAATACGTTTGTTTATTATGTGTGCAATGATCTTGTTTGTCATGTTTAAAAGTGTGAGACCTCTCCAATTTTTTAGCTCAGTCAGATTACCTTTCTTTGGAATCTTAATTATTAGACCTTCTTTAAGTTCATCCGGTAGATGTTTATTTACCCAGAAATGCTCTATTAGCGGTCTAAGTAACTGGGCTGTGGTTGTGCAATCTACCTTTAGCAGTTCCGGTGGTAAATAGTCGGGGCCTGGAGCTTTATGACACTTCAGAGAAGTAATTGCAGATTGGATCTCTACAAAGTCGGGTGGCTCTATGTCGATATTTTTAATACGCGCCTGATGTTCTGTTTCAGTACAGTTGCATATCATCGAGTTTGTTGTGCTATTGTCGTTAGATAGCATATTTCTGTAATGGTCTTCCCACAGTTTTACTTGCTCTTCTTTAGAGTACACCAACTCATTCCTAGAATTCTTAAAAGGTTTGGTGTTGACATGTTTGCTGTCTGTTAGTGTTTTTGTTATTTTATATAAGTCTCTTGTTCTCATCGTCGCACTGGCCTTTTCAGCTTCGATGGCTAGATCGTCTGCCCACTTTCTTTTGTCACGCCTTGCACTTCGTTTGACCTGCCGGTTGGCATCGTTATATTTGTTTTGCAACTCCGATTTTAATTGGCGAGTTTTTGCGTTATCGCGGGCAATTTTTAGTTGTTTCCGGCTTTCAATAAGTTCCCAGGTGCACTCCGATATCCATGGATTTCTGATTTTCTTCACATAACCCAGATGTTTTTGGCCAGTGTCTAGCAACATGGATCTAGCTTGCGACCAATATTGAGCCGGATCATGACATCCTATGTTTATGAGTGCGGAACTTCTTGCACGAAGTTCGCTTATAAATGCAGTTGCAGTGGGTTGTATAGACAATTTGTCTGTGTTTAATTTTCTATTTTTATTTTGCTTCTTTATTTGTTCAACGGCTACGATCTTTAGACGTATTTGGCCTACCACCAAGTGATGATCACTTCCAACATCAGCACCTCTCCTACTACGAACGTCAAGAAGAGACCCACGCCACATACGGCTAATCGCAATGTGATCTATTTGATTTTCAGTGATTTGATCGGGGGATACCCACGTAACTTTATGTATGTTCCTATGCGGAAACAATGTGCCCCCTATCACAAGGTTGTGGTTGCTGCAGAGCTCTGTGAACAGTACACCGTTTCCAGTAAGGCGGCCCATACCATGTTTGCCCATCACTCTTTCTCGTGCCATATTATCGCTTCCTAGTTGAGCATTAAAGTCTCCAAGAACAATTTTGATGTCTCCGATGTGGATTTCGTCAAGAACCTTCGAAAGATAACTGTAAAAAGCATTTTTATCATCGTCGTTAGCAGCTTCAGTGGGCGCATAGCATTGGACACAAGTAATATTACGAACTCTCGTTCTAAAACGCGCCATGATTATTCGATCTCCAAATGGTTTCCACTCTATTAGTGCTTTGCGGTCATTTTTCGACATCAAGATGCCTACGCCACTGGTTCTGGGGAATTCCGGCTGCTTGCCTGAGTAAATAAGGGTCATCCCACTTTCGGTTCTGTATTCGCAATTGTCTGGCCATCGGGTTTCGCACAAGCCTAGGAATTCTAGTTTATAGCGCAATATTTCCTTTTCAACTTGTTCCAATTTTGCAATATCTATCATAGTACGAACATTCCATAATCCAAATCGTGTTCCTTTCTTCATGCTTAGAGTCGTCGCCAGGGGAGTCCGTTGGTTTTCATTTGTACTGGTTTCATTAATCATTTTGTTTCGGATAAGTGGGAGATTAACCCTCTGCATCCAAGGCTGGTGTTGGGGCTGCCAACTTATTGCCTCCAGCCCGACAGCTTCGTTGCTCACACTAGCTAGTACCATAACGGATGTTATAATACCATTGCCCGGTGTCCACCTGCCCCTAAGGGTCGGAGGTCGTGAGTCTTCTTAGTTGGTTGCAAGAGCAAGGATTGGTTCTGGACTTTACCAAGTTAAAGACGATCAGTTCCGTTACCTTGTATGCCCAACTCTGAACACCCTGCTTTGGAATGGTGAAGATTTATTTGCAAAACATTCGCCATTCTAGTTACCTTCAATAACGGTGACGTCGGCGTCCTCCTGATCCGAGTCCAGGAGGGCGTCTTCATCTGCCGCTTCATCCATCTGTTCAAAGAACTCACCAACCAGCTCTGAAACTGAGTTGGTGTCTTCTGTGTCAGATGGATTAGCGACTTCGTCATCGCACGACACACGGTCCGCATCAATCGGAGCCCCAGGCTTATCGCCAGAGGGTGGGGAAGCGCCCTTGTCGTCGCCGCGGTAGACACGAAGGTAGATCGTTCCGAAACCGTAATAAATCTTCCCTGGTCTCTCTCGAAGCGGCGCCAAGGATTATTCATTAAGAACAACGGTTACCCTTCTTGAACGTCCTTCAGGCTCAGCAACCTTAACTACTTTCCAATCATGGGTCGGCAGTTGAGGATTGCTGTTTTGAAGGATTTTCAAAATCTCCGTGGGATCGCATGGCACAGCTGGTATTTTAGCTGTGGACCTAGGCCTTCGGGGAACCTCATTAAGAGGAACTGCCTCCAGCCTAGCTCCTTGCCATACTTCCCCAAGGGACGCAATTGCTTGCTTATACAGCCGCACCGAGCGCTCATCCGCACAAGCGATAAGCTTGACATGGCCCTGAAACCAGCCCGCATCATCACATTGGGGAGGTGGACCTGGATCCTGTTCCAGAAATCTCCAGTACACCTCCAACATCTTGAGTTGGACTAATTCCCAGTTCTCTGGAGAAATAGTCCCGTCTGCGATACTCCTATCTACAACAGCCCACATGAAATGTGACTTAGTCACCTCACTATAGGACTTGTGTAGCCGTGTAGGCGCGAGCATAGGACGCTTTGTCCTGGAATGTTGCTGCTCTTCCTCAGATCTCTGCCGTTTAGGCGCTGCTTTCACAGTTGGCCGTGTAGGCACTGCTCCAGCAGGAGGTTGAGCGCGTTGTAGCTCTTTAATTTGAGCTCTTGCCCACTCGAGTGAGGATTTCTCCTTCTCGGTAAGCTCATCTGCCGTCTTATCGCCAAGCTGACGAAGAATTCTGTAGGAGGAGCGCCTCGTTACAAAACCCCGTTTGCATGGAGTTTTGTGCCGGTGGACTGCAGACTTGCCGATAGTGGCAGGGGGAGGCACATTTAAGGAACCAGGATCACTCTCCTTTTGTCCCTTTTGAGCAATTGGCACATGGGAAGCCTTGGAACTATCCGACTTAGTCAGACTAGTCCCTTTGGCACCCGAGGAAGGGGTTTTGACTGACTTATTGTCAATCAGTGCTTGGGCAGCCTTAGAGGTACTGGGTTTCGAAGATCCCAACGGTACCAAGCTGTGAGAGCCCCCTCGGCCACCTAGAGGTTTAGACTGAGGAGCTTGTTTTTTGTTACAAGAGGTCGATCCGACCATGTCAGATTGACTTTTTGCAACCAATGAACACTAGACTGTCCGAAATTTTCGAAATAGTAATAAAAGTTGTGAAAATGCACCAAAAAGAGCACATTTACAAGTAGCCAAAAGAGGCAGCTATTTAAATCAAAAAGTAGTCAAAAAAAATTTAAGGTATATTTAATAAAAAATAATTGTTAAAAATTTTCAACTGGAAAAACTGTAGTTTAACTGGAAACTGGACCAGACCCAAAATAACTGGAAAATCCAGGCCATTCCCGGCCGTCTGGTAACCCTAGGTCTATATGACCCTATGAAATAATATACTTATATTTTCTCCATTAAATAAAAAAAATATAGACCCCAATAGCACAAAAGGGTTAATTTTCTGAATTTTACTTATAACCATTTATGTTAAGTCATATTAAAATAACATCAAGGAGTTTCATTAATATCCGTTCAAAAAAATTGTTTCTTTAAAAATTCAAATTCTTCTAAAATTTGACCTTTGACCTTTAACTGGTCAATTTTTCGTATCTCAAATTTTCCCTTGTTAAAGGAATTGAAGTATTCTATATTATGCTTTAATAATTCGGTAGAAAACATATGAAGTTTGTTAAAAAAAAATAAAAAAATTAACTAAAAGCTAAAAAAGTTACCAAAATCACTATTATTTTTTTTTTTTTTTTTTTTTTTTTTTTTGACTTAACCAACACTCAGGGGATGTCCCCTATAAATGCAGTGCATTGTGTTGGTAATTAGGAAAATAGGTTATGGGAAGGAGGAAAGAGGGAGTAGTGTTTGTGGATATTAGATTTGAATTTTTCTAGATTGTAGTTAACAGGGAAGACGTCTGCAGGAAGTATATTCCACATACGGATTGTTCGACTTATAAATGAATTTTCTCTGTAATGCGTTGTGCGGTACACTGGGCAATCGACAACAAATGGATGAGCCCTACTAGACAAGCGAGTACTCCGAACAAAAACTCGTGCTCGCGGAATCAATTCGCTTATTTCAGCAGAACACTTACCGTGGTAATATCGATAGAACAGTGTTACACAACCCACATTCCGACGATGCTCCAAAGAGTCAATAGAGTTGGATACCCTACTGTCATTGATTAACTTCGACGCCCTCCTTTGAACACGGTCCAGAAACTTCAAAATAGACTCTGAAGCCCCTGCCCATATATGGGAGTTGTACTCCATCTTCGGCCGGATATAAGTGGTATAAATATTAAGGAGATCGGGAGGAGTGAAGTAATTCTTGCACCGTTTTAAGAAACCGAGACACTTGAATGCTTCTTTCGACACTTGAAAAACATGTTTATTCCAACGTACATCACCCTGAATTTTCATGCCCAGAACATCAAGAGTTTCCGATTCCTCAATACCAATACCACCCATAGATACAGACGACAATGTTGGTTCCACAACTCGTCTGTGGGTCAACATACAACATTGGGTCTTGCGTGCATTAAAATCGACCTTATTCGCCAGACCCCACTCAGAAATTGTCAAAAGGTCTTGATTGAGTGTATTATTCATATTCTGTCTCCCGAGCCCAACCTCTACAAGGCTTGGCCTATGATCGAAGGAAAATGAATGGCAAATGTTGCTGTCGTCTGCAAAAGAATAGATAGGGTTAAAAGTTTGACTAAGGAGGTCATTAATAAAGATAAGAAAAAGAGTAGGAGAAAGAACAGAACCTTGCGGTACCCCTGAGTTGAGTTGAAACATTTCCGACGAGACCCCATCTACAACAACACGTATACTTCGGTCCCTGAGAAAACTCGATATAAATCGAGAGAAATCATTGCCTACACCAAAAGCAATGAGTTTAGTTACAAGTGCGTCGTGCCACACTCGATCGAACGCTTTGGAAATATCCAAAGCAACCACCTTACTTTCACCAAATTGGTGAATGGAACGACTCCAACGTTCCGAAAGGAACGCCATCAGGTCTCCCGTAGAACGGCGTTTACGGAAGCCATACTGTCGGTCACTGAAAAGTGAATTTGACTCCAGATAATCAACAAGGTGATGATTTACCATGCTCTCCATTACCTTCGAGAGCGTAGAACAAATGGATATCGGGCGATAGTTCTCAGGGTCTGAAGACGTACCCTTTTTAGGGATTGGTTGGACGTTGGCCACCTTCCAGCAAGAAGGGTAGATACCCTTGTGTAACGAAAAGCTGAAAAGGTTTGCCAACGGACGGGCTAAGGCCGAGGAGCACTGCTTTAGCACCAGTGCTGGTATGCCATCGGGTCCCGGTGACTTATTTACGTTGAGATCCTGAAGTACCCTTTTAACTGCACGAGCTCGAAAGAATATCTTGCGCATAGTACTGGATACTCTTTCAAGTTCTGGCAGTGGTTGATCATTTTCCGGCAATAACGAATTTCTTGCAAATAATCCAGCGAAAAGATTAGCCTTATCAACCGGGTCAGTGAACACTTGGTCGTCCATTATGAGAGTCGGGATGGAAGAACTAGCATTGTTCCTTACTCTCTTTACGAATGACCAAAAGCTTTTACTGCCCCGAGGGGCAGAAAGAACTTTAGCACGAAGACGCTGTTCGTATAGAAGCTTCTCGCGTCTCAATACCTTGGCACAATTGGTTCTCGCCTGTTTGCGCAGCATATCAGAAATGTCGTTTTTGTCATCCCGCCAATTTCTGAATGCTTCCTCTCTGGATCTGACTGCAGTCCTGCAAGTCTGATTAAACCAACACTTGTCGTTTGGCTTAACCGAAACCAGTTTTGAAGGAATAAATTTCTTCATTCCTAACCCAATCACATTACCCACCATTTCTGCAGCGGCATCGACGTTGCCGTCGAGGAAACAAAGTTTCCAGTTGAATTGCCGGAAAAATTCATCCAGTTCCAACCAACGAGCCTTTTCGTAAATATAAACTGAGCGTTTAGTAACCGACCGGGAAGCGCTCTGAAGTGCCGAGTACGAAAAGGATGCAGAAATGGTGCTATGATCCGAATTACCGAGAGGATCAAGTACCTTTACCTCATACTTTTCAGGGTGTGAGGTCAGAAAAAGGTCGAGAGTGTTCTGTTGCTGCCCTTCAACACATGCATTGTGCGTTGGTTCGTCCACTAGTTGCGTCAGATGGTTGTGCGCTGCGAAGAGCTCAACGTATTGGCCCTCGGGAGTGGTATGGCTGGAATGCCGAAGCCAAGAGGAGTTGTGAACGTTGAAGTCCCCAGCGACGACAACTTCAGCGCTCGGACAACTCTCAAGGATCTCGGTGATATTGTCAGACAGGGTATCAAAGCCATTAAAGGAATCCTCCCCTGCTGCATTTGGACTCCTGTAAAGAAATCCGAAAAATAAAATATGTGTCCTTATCCCAAACTTAACCCATAAACAGCTAAATTTGGGATCACTAGTGCCCAATCCCTCCTGGCACTGATACACAACATCATTCCTAACATATACCGCAAGGCCCCTATGAAAGATGAAAAGCGATAGAAGATGGTAACCAGGTAAGTGAAAATCCTGTGGATCAGCATCCTCGCTCACCTGGGTCTCACATAAGGCGAAAATATCCGGCCGATGGAAACGAACGTGAGCATATACAGAGAGAAAATTCGCCCTAAGCCCACGTATATTACAGAAGTCTAATCGAAAACGACCTGTCATTTAGACTACAAAAAAAAAGAAAACAAATCAGTCATCCAAACGTAATTACAATTGACCAAGTAGTCGATTTGTTGCTGATTTGGAAAAAAAATAAAAATTTAAAATTGCAGATCTGAAAATAGGGTTTAAAAATAAAGACCTTTTTACCATTAATTTAACACAAGTTAGCATCACACAATATGAATATTACCTATCACCTTAGTACATTGGGACTTAAAGAATAAAAAAATGTTGCTTTAGTAGATAATTTCAATCAATTTCAAAAATGGAACTCGAAATTATTGATCAAGTGGTCTGCCGCACGCTAGTTGCCTGGGGAAGTTGTAATAACTTGGCTCATTTTTAACCGATTTTAGTTTTTATTGCCTTACTACAAAGGTAATGCACTCCACATCACAATTCTGTAACCAGTTGCATTCAAACTTAACTTTAAATATCGAAAAAATTGAGAAAATGAGTAAAAAGTCATTTATTCCCCTTGTAATCCGTTTTTCAAACTTCAGGTCGTTTCCCGCGTCCATTTAAAGTTATCGGATTAACTCCAAATTTTATTTTTTTAAGTTTTTAGTATAAAGGAACAATAATTTGCCCAGTGCTAAGCAATTAACACGTTTTAAATTTTCCCCTTACTGTTAAGAACACCCTTAATGTATATACCCTTTATCACTAGAGTGGAGGGTATAAAAATATCTTTAAAAATTAATTAAATACTGCAGAAAATATTTCTTTATACGCTTTTATTTTTTTTATTCCTAATAAAGCAATATTTTGAAGAAATTTTGTAAATAAATTGATTTATTTTTAATTTTTAGCATTTTCTCTATTTCTCATTGTCGCACAGTGGTAAAAATATGAAATTTATAAGGTTTTAATCGTATTTTCGTTGAAACCTCACTACAAAAAGGTTTCAATTTGTAAGGGAAAATACGTATTTTCAAATGAGGTTTGGCACGAAACCTTGTTAAACGGGGTTTCGAGGTCAATCTGAACGTGATTCGAACAATTCGAACTTAATTTTTGTACTAGTTTGTTATTGAAATTTATTATTTTTTTCTATTCCAGATTATATAATAATGTCAAACATATGGAATATTCTAATATGAAGTTTAAAAGTGATGTGAACAATTCTACGTGTACTGATATATTATTTTACATCATTTTGCTTTTTTGGTGCATTGGCCGAATTTCCTGTAATGAACATAAAGATCTTAAATCGAACGGAGCCTCGAGTAATATCACAAAAAATAATTTATTTAAGTTTACAAAAGCTTCATATAATGTAACTGTTCCTGAAAATAGCATTGGAAAAACATATGCAACACCAAAATCACATGACGATAAAATTGGTATTGAAATAAGAATAACGTGCAGTACAATTTTTCGAATAATTTCTGGAGACCGTGACAAGTTGTTTAAAGCCGAGGAGAGGATAGTTGGTAATTTTGCGTTTTTAGCTATTCGAACAAGAACGAGCAACATTGTACTTAACAGAGAAAAAAATGAAGAGTATGTTTTAAGAATAAAGGCACTAGTTTATTGTTCAGAAAATGAACCTAATCATTCTTTTGAAGACGAGTGCATAATGTATCTACAAGTATTAGATCGTAACGACTTGAGCCCTTTGTTTTATCCTCCTGAATATTCAGAAACAGTATCAGAGGACCTTTTATTACATAGCAGTATTTTACAAGTAACTGCTGAAGATGCTGATTTAGGTTTAAACGGTGAAATTTATTATAGCTTTTTGGATGACAACGCTTTTTTTGCAGTTCATCCTTCAACCGGTGTTATATCGAATATTAGGCCACTGGAAAACTTAGCAGATCATCAATTCGAAATTATTGTACTTGCTGTTGATAGAGGGTCTGCTATTAGCCATTATAATCATCAATCCAGTAAAGCTAAAGTACATATAAAAGTAGAAAAGGTAAATAGTGAAACATTAAAAAAAATTAAAATTACCAGCGGATTTTTATAGATTTTGCTCTCCTGATTCTAAATCTGCCGTTCAAATTTTTCTAGCACCTACCGTTTTGAGATACTCGCTGTTTAAAAGACAAAAAACTAATAATTAAGCTCTTTTTTCCAATGTTTGAAGACCTGTATCTTTCTTAATAGTGTACCAATCCTAGAACTATTCATGGATTTATCGATCAATCGAAGATTAATCGTGTTATGTTCAGTTTTTAATGTGATATAGTTCATTTTTTATTTTTTGGACGCTAGATTGGTGATTTATCCCATTGTGTGTCCTCTTATTTTCCCTGCTCTACAAAATAAAACCAATTCCAAAAAGATCGGAGGGTGACACCAGCGATACCTTCCTTGGCAGTTAAAATTGGTAACCCAGCTAACAAAATTTGGAATGCTCCAAATGTTTGACTCCGAAATGACTTCATAAATGGATTGTTTTTGGAGCCCACATATTTTGAATACCAATATGATTCAAATTTGAATATTTTTTATGAGCTTAAAATATTTTTTTCTATAAAACCCTCTTATTTTCGATTGAAAAAAGAGTCATCTAAATAGAGTCCAAAAAAGCTCTTAAATGAAAGGGAATTTTTTTATTAAATAAATGGAGTCTAAAACAAGTCCGAAAATTTGGGAAATTGTGTTGCTTTTTGAGCAATCCAAAAAGGCTCAAAAAAAAAATATTCGATTTGGAGCCAATCATTTTTTATTTTATTATTTTCAAATGTTTTATTTGCCAAAAGAAAATATTTTTAATAAATTTTTTTTCAACGAAATTAATTAACCGTCAAACTAAAAGCTTAAAAATATTTTGCGTGATAAATACAACGAAGAATCGCCAAATAATCACAAACTTTCAAAAGCCCGGGCGGAATACACAAGATTTACACAAATTCAGATGCAAGATCAAGAATTATAGGTACCGACTTTTCTAACATTCTATTTTGAGATGGAAGGAGAAAAATTGTGCTGAACGTAAGGATATATTACGGATGGAAGAAATTGTGCGGGACGCTAACAATATTATATTTACTTTTAATTTTTATTCTACCCGGCTAAAAATGTTGTATATCATCATATATGATATCATATATGAGACCATATACAGTATCATATATAGTATCAAATATGGTCTCATATATGAACATATTCGAAAATTGGCGCTTATATAAGACACGATCATATATGATGCAATATATGTGATCATATATTAGATCATATATTGAATCATATATTGGATCATATATTGAATCATATATTGAATAATATATGATGTTTTTAATTTGTTTTACATTCTTTTTTATATTTTTTATTTATTTTTTCATCTTAAACCAGAATTGCAAACGATGTACGCAAGTATAATTAAAAATAAAAAATATTTTTTTATTCATTACTGGTGTTTTTGATATATTTGAATGAACACCTTTAGTTTGATGATTTTGATTTTTTAGTTACTATCGTTTGCATTTTTGGTGACCATATAAAAATATATAATTAAACTTATAGATACGAGAATACATTTTGATATTCAAAAAAATAAATTGAACATAAAAGATCTAATATATCAAGTTTTTCAATTGATATCAATTACGAAAGATGCGAACAAAGGGCTTGTTACAGGATCGATGATTTCCTTTGTGTTTTCTTGTTTTAGTGTTAATTTCGATTATCTTCGGACTTAGCGTTTTTGTTAAAAAAGTCAAAATCTAAAAAAATTGATAGAAAATAATATTAGTATGCATACAAGATATTTCTAGAATTTTTATTGTATTGAATTATTACCAACAACAGCATTTGGTGCTAATGGGCTAATGATAACACGAATATCCTTTAAAGATTGGCTTGATACTGCTAGACACATACATACATGTTAATGGAGTGTATTTTGTAAGGACCATGGGTTGCTTAAGACCATGAATGCTTTTTACGGAAAGGTATATTGTCTTTCAGAACTCCATCTGATAAAATATTAAAATTACTCCATATTCCTTTTTTTATTCCAGAAAAAAAGAACTTGCTACTACTAAATGCATGTTTTTTACTCAAAATTTTTAGTAGGCACATAATTACTTAAGACTTCGATAAAAAGCAATATATTTAGTAGTACGTATTTTATTTTTTTGGGTTATGTGTGTAACGATGTTTGAAGGATAGGGATAAGAAACTATTTTTACTTACATCATGGCGACAATGTGCCAGGTTGTCACTTTCGCTAATTGACAGCTTTCGTGTGATTGTAAGTAAAAACGTTGTCTTTTCGAAATCGTTACTCAACCTTAAAACTGATGAGACGTTTTTTTCATTTCAATTTTCTATGGCGACAGTAAGCGACTTTAAAATATTTTGTAGTGTTGGAACCGTAGTGATAACGTTATGGTGGTGCATATGCCCTCTCCTCCATCTTGAGCGAGCTTAACGTAGCTCCTCATGGTTGAATTTTCTTTAAATAGTAACTCGGCCTCCAAACTTATACGTTCTTTCCATTTCCAATTTGCTATTGCGACAGTATGGAATTTCAAAATAATTTATAGTGTTGGAATCGTATTGATAACATTTCTGGTGGTGCATATGTCCTCTTCTCCAAGTTGAGTGAGCTTAACTTAACTCGGCCTTAAAACTGCTTATACGATCTTTCCATTTCCAATTTGCTATGGCGACATTAATGGTTTTTAAAATAGTTTGCAGTATTGCAATCGTAGTGACAACATTATGGTGGTGCATATGACCTCTCCACCAAGTTGCACGAGATTAACGAAGCTGCGTAGTTTAATTTTCTTCAACATCAAATTACTAAATAATATTGTATTTGCGAGGTATTTACATTTACTCATTTTGAATATGATCTTGTTTTGGAATAAAATGTCCACGCTTAAACTTGTTATGACGATGAACTGGAAAAAATTAAAACATGATTTTAAAATTCAAATACATATTAATGAAAGCTTACCTTTTCCAACATTTTTTTCATGTAAATTTACATCATGGCGACAATGTGCCAGGTTGTCAATTTCGCTTATTGACAGATTTCTTGTAATTGCAAGTAAAAACGTTGTCCTTCCCAAATTGTTACTCAACATTAAAACTGATCAAACCTTCTTTTCATTTCGATTTGCTATGGCGAAAGTAAGCGTTTTCAAAATAGTTTGTAGTGTTGGAACCGTAGTGATAGCGTTAGGGTGGTGTATATGCGCTCTCCTCCTAGTTGAGCGAGCTTAACGTAGCTCCGCATGGTTAAATTTTCTTCAACTAGTAACTCGGCCTCCAAACTTCTTATACCTTCTTTCCATTTCCAATTTTCTATTGCGACAGTAAGGGACTTCAAAATAATTTATAGTGTAGCAATAACAGTTCTGGTGGTGCAAATGTCCTCTTCTCCAAGTTGAGCAAGCTTAACGTAACTCGGCCTCAAAACTGCCTATACGGTCTTTTCATTTCCAATTTGCTATGGCAACATTAAGGGATTTCAAAATAGTTTGCAGTATTGCAATCGTAGTGAAAACATATTGGTGGTGCATATGCCCTCTCCACATAGTTGTACGAGATTAACGAAGCTGCGTAGTTTAATTTTATTCAATATCAAAGTACTCAATAATATTGTATTTGCGACACACATTTACTTAATTTAAATAGGATCTTGTTTTGGATAAAAAAAAGTCCACGCTTTTACTTGTTATGACGATGACCTGGAAAAAATTAATACATATGATTTTAAAATTCTAAATACATATTAATGAAAACTTACCTTTTCTAAAATTTTTTTATGCAGAATATTTTGCAATATTTGTTAAATTATTTATATATATTAAGGTATGTCAATCGATGGTAAAGTAGTAATATAATTTTAACCTAAAAAACTTTTATTTTGTAATTCTGGTTCAAATTTAACATTTTATGATAGCATATATCCCTATTAATATTATAAATCTGATTGTTGGTTTGTCTGTCTGTCTGTCTTTCTGTCTGTCTGTCTGTCTGTCTGTCTGTCTGTTCCGCAATAAGTACAGAACGGCTAAACCGATTTTCATGAAATTTTCACCACAGATAGTACTAACCGAGGCGGGAACTATAGGCCATAAGCGAACGCGATCGGACAAAGGGGCGTAAAATGCCACGCCCCTTTGTGCCATGCTAAAGCTATATCTGCCTGTCAGACAATAACGGAAAAACGGCTGAACCGATTTTCATGAAATTTTCACCACAGATAGTACTAACCAAAGCGGTAACAATAGGCCATAAGCGACCGCGATCGGAAAAGGGGCGTAAAATGCCACGCCCCTTTGTACCATGCTAATGCTATATCTGCCTGTCCGGCAATAACGGAACAACGGCTGAACCGATTTTCATGAAATTTTCACCACAGATAGTACTAACCGAGGCGGGAACTATAGGCCATAAGCGAACGCGATCGGACAAAGGGGCGTAAAATGCCACGCCCCTTTGTACCATGCTAAAGCTCTATCTGCCTGTCAGACAATAACGTTAAAACGGCTGAAACGATTTTCATGAAATTTTCACCACAGATAGTACTAACCAAAGCGGTAACAAAAGGCCATAAGCGACCGCGATCGGAAAAAGGGGCGTAAAATGCCACGCCCCTTTGTACCATGCTAAAGCTATATCTGCCTGTCCGGCAATAACAGAACAACGGCTGAACCGATTTTCATGGAATTTTAACAACAGATAGTACTAACCGAGGCGGGAACTATAGGCCATAAGAGACCACGATCGGACAAAGGGGCGTAAAATTCCACGCCCCTTTGTACCATGCTAAAGCTATATCAGCCTGTCAGACAATAACGGAAAAACGGCTGAACCGATTTTCATGAAATTTTCACCACGGATAGTACTAACCGAGGCGGGAACTATAGGCCATAAGCGACCGCGATCGGAAAAAGGGGCGTAAAATACCACGCCCCTTTGTACCATGCTAAAGCTATATCTGCCTGTCCTGCAATAACGGAAAAACGGCTGAACCGTTTTTTATGAAATTTTCACCACAGATAATACAAACCGAGGCGGGAACTATAGGTCAGAAAAATCCGCGATCGGAAAAATGGGCGTAAAATGCCACGCCCCTTTATACCAATCAGAAACTATGTCTGCCTGTTCCGCAATCACTGAAAAGTGATTTAACCGATTTCACTGAAATTTTTACCACAGATACTACAACCGAGGCGAAAACTATGAGCCACAATAAACCGAAACGAAAAGTATGATCCACAATAGAGGGCGATTAAAGAAAAGGGCGTAAAAAGCCACGCCCCTTTTTACTATACTGAAAGTTTTTTCTGCATGTTCCGTAATCATGCTTAAACTACCATACCGATTTAAAAAAATAAATAAAATAGCACGCCCCTTTTTATTCAATTGAATGCTATTTGTGTCTGTTCCGTAATCTTGCATAAACTGCTAAACCGATTAGAATGAAATTTTTACCACAGATAGTAAGTACTTACCGAGGCGGGAATTATAGATTAAAATAGAGCGCGTTTGGACAAAGGGGCGTAAATTGACACGCGCCTTTGTACTATACTGAAAGTGTTTCTGCCTGTTCCTTAATAACGCTTAAACGACTAAACCGATTTTAACAACATTTTTTCCATAGATAGTACTAACAGAGACGGGCACTTTAGTATGTGTTAACTGCCACGCCTTTTGCAATGTACTGAAAGTTTATTCTGCCTTTCCATAATCACGGTTCAACGCTTATTATAATTTAGTTATTATAATTTTCACGGCAGTTAGTTAGTACTTTAATAAAATAATAAATTTAGTAAAATATCCATTTCAGAAGAAAAATCTGCTTAAAGTTTAGATTTTAGATTTTTGTTTAGATTTTTTGACAGAGTTTTATCCTGAGTGTATTCATAAATTACACAATCTGCCCTAGATCAGACTCAAATAAAAGCTAGATTAATTATCTACGTAGCACTTTTTATTTTTTAGTACTACACGATTTTGTTTTAGAGATATGCGCTTTTCAGTTTTCATGTTTGGTGTCATTATTTCGTGTCCCTATTATATTCATAAATTAAAGATAAATTCGCCCATATCTCAAAAACGGTGAGGGATACGAAAAAAATCATAAAGAGAAATTTGTACATAATTTTGTATTCTATAAGTTCTTTAATAGACTTTTAAATCGTATCACTCATATCAAGCGAGATATTAACAAAAAACTATAAAAAATCTGGTTTTTGTGAATTTTGGCCTTAATATCTCAGAAACGGTGAGAGATACGAAAAAAGTATTAAGTAACATATTGTATATAATTTTATATTCTACAAGTTTTGTAATAGACTCTTAAAGCGTACGACGCATATCGAGCGAGATATTAGCAAAAAACTGTAAAAACCCGGTTTTTGTGACCTTTGATCTCAATATCTCAGCAAGGACACGGGTGATTTCTTGGGACTTTTTCCCCCTTATTTAGATTGCCAAAACTAAGATCTGTGCAAGTTTTCAGAGAACCTATCCGATTTTCCGCAGATTGTCCTTTTTTTGTCCTTTTTTTCTCCTTATTTTCCTGGGCTATAAACGACTAAACCGATTTAACAAAACTTTTTCCATAGATAGTACTAACAGAGGCGAGAACTTTAGTCTGTATCAACTGCCACGCCTTTTGCAATGTACTGAAAGTTTTTTCTGCCATACCGTAATCACGCCTTAACTACGAACCCGATGTTGTTATAATTTTCACCACAGTTACAAATTATTGAGGCGGAAACTATAGACACCACCAGACAAAGGCGTGAATTGACACGCCCCTTTGTAATACATTAAAATTTATTTTTGCCTGATCCGTACTCACACGTTAACGGTGAAACCAATTTTAAGCAAATTTTCACCACAGTTGGTACTTACCGGGGCGATCGGGCAAAGGGGCTTAAAATACCGCACCCTTTTGTATTAAATTAAAAAATATTTTTTCCTGCTTCGTAACTATATGCCATATAAAATGCGATGAGACAAATTAAAGTAAAATGCCACATCAATTTGTAATATACAGAACGTTATTTCTAGCTTATTTGCTATCATGCAAAAACGGCTTAACCAATTCCTTTAAATACTACTGCCATATTAGAACCTGAAAACAGTTAAGCCGATTTCAATGAAATTTTCAACACAAATAGTGCTATAGGCAATATTAAACAGCGATTGATAAAAAAGGCATATAATGGCACACCCCTTTGAACTTTTGTGACTTAATATTGTCTGCCAGTTCCGCAAACGTGGAAAACCTGCTGAACAAATTTAATTGCAATTTTCTTAACGTGCTAACCAATAGGGGAACTATAGGTCACATGAGACCGAAATTGAACTAGATGCGTTAAATGCCACACCCACTTGAACTATTGTGAAAGTTATGTCTTTATTGAAGTTTTCACCACATAAAGTGCTAACCGAGGAGGGAACTATAGGTTCCTTTTAAAAGCCACTAAAGAAATACATTAATTTTGGGGTGGGGCGATTATTCGTTTTTTATATTTCGCTTTGCGTCGGGGTCGTAACAGTTGCCTTTTATGGTCAATATTAACTCACAAAAGTATTGTACCTGTTGGGCAATGTCTTTGGGTTCCTTTTTTGATTTGAAATCGGGAAGTTCCAAACAAGGTGCAAAAAACGTTTTGATTTTTTTGTTAAAAAAAAACGTTTTTGATTTTTTTTTGTTAAAAAAGGTTTTTATGCTGGTGGAATAACTTTTTTTGAACGGCCCGCATCACACACTCCACCCAACCAAGAAGGTTTGTTCCCATGACGGAAGAACACGTACGCACAATGTTCCCGACGCTAAGCGAAGTCGAAAAAAATCGACCAAACCTCAGGAATAGGTTTATATTCACCAGTGAAAAGTCATGAAGCAGTAGATAAACCGACTAATAAAAAACTCATTCATTATATAATATTTTTTTCAACCCGGGCAACGCCGGGTGCAAAACAGCTAGTGGTTCCATATATGATATCATATATGGCACATATTTTAAATACGACCACATATATGGGATCGTTTCTTGCATATATGATCACATATATGTTTCCATATAAGTCATATATGATCATATAAAGATCTTTATATAAGCATATATGAACATACACATTTATTTTTAGCCGGGTATGTAAAATGTGTTTTTTATTCTTTCATATTTATATTGTAATGTATTTAATAGCGTTATTAATTTTTTACATACTGATGTACATATGTATCTCTTGTTAAAGTTTAAATAAACAAATGCAAAAATATCATAATTTCTTATCAATTATTTTTTTATTGGCTCCAAAAATCATCCAAAAAGAGCAAACATTAAACGCTCCCCTATTGTGCTCATTTAAGACTCCCAAAGTGATCCAATTTATGTTTCCCCTTTTACGCACTTTTTACGGAGTCATTTTGGAGTACATATAGATGGCTCTTTTGGATGAACCACTTTCATACAAAAATTTTAAATTTTCGTTACATTTTTGGAGCCCATTTTGGAGTCTTAAATGAGTCTGCTTGTTTGCTGGGAATCGAAAAATTTAAAAAAATATTTTAATTTTTGCTTAAATTTTGCCTTAGCATTTTTGGAAATTTAAAATTATTTTTTTGTCTGCTAAAAAAAATATATACATATGGACATTTCCATTTAACTTGTCAGTAGTGTTCAGTTCGTTAAAGTGTTAACACGTCTTGTGATTGTTCTCTTGCGTGTGCCGTCCTTAGTTTCGTCAATTTATCATAGCAAAAAAAATATACTTAAAAAAAAATTATAAAAATTAAATATAAATGTCGCTCCGTTTACTGTTCAAACATTAAAATTAAACAAAAAAAAAAATAGTGCAATTATTTTTAATACAAATCAGTGCAACGAAATCATATTATAATAAATTAAATAAAAACAACATAAAAATACATACAATAATTCAAATAAAAAAATAACATTCAATTTCTAATAAACAAATATTAAGCACAAAACAAAATAGAAAAACTCTTAAGCCTGCATTTATATACACACTCACTCAACATACAATAAAATACTCGTGCTCTTAATTATAAAAAGAGAAAAATAAAAACAAATATAAAACAACAAAAACACCTGCATATAACGGCTGCAACTTCAATATAGAGCCAACTGTTATCCAGGATCCTGGGATTCCCAAAAATTATCAACAAAACTCCAAAACACCCTCATTAATCTTTTCAATGTCCAAGCAAAGGGCTTTTATGCATCCCTGTCCGCATCACTGTTGTCGAAAATAATCCCATTTTCTTTGTTTTCTCGCGTTGTGCAAGAGCCATTTTATGCGTTTGTTATCTGGGTTGCTATATGATAAAGGTATAACACTGATCATATAGCAGCCAATTTCAGCATCAAACCTACCTTTTGGCTATTTGTACTGACGTTAGGTGTATTTTGACTTGATTTTTATTTATTTCTAACGTTTAAATGACTGGTAGATTTCGAATCGACTTCTGCAATATACGCGGATTGAGAGCAAACTTTTTTTCTGTGTATGCTCACGTTCGCTTCCATCGGCCGGATGTTTTCGCCTTGTGTGAGACTCAGGTGCGTAAAGATACTGATCCACAGGATTTGCACATACCTGGGTATTGATAAGTATAAACAAACAACGTGGTTTAATGCTAATTGAAATGTGATTTATTTATTCTTATTGACATAATTATAAACATGAACTTATTAATAATATAACTAAGAGAACACTAACAATAAGTGAGAACTTATTTATTAAGAGAACTTTATGTTAAATACACATCATTCCTCCCAACTTAAATAAAATCATTTCCCACCTATAATTTTAGTCTTCTTAGCCATACTTCGAGTAACAATTCGTTGCCCCTCTTCCTCAGTAATATCACTTTGATTTTCTGTAGTCGAATCAGTAATACTGCTTTGAACTTCTGTAGTCGTTTTATTTAAGTCTTTACGAGTTTCAACCAAAGTTTTATCCAAATTTGTATTCTTTCTCATTTGATCCGTATGTGCCTGTTTTTGTATTCCATTGACTAAAACCAGGTACCTGTAACTACTTAGTTTACTAATAACCTTTTCCTTTACCCATTTAAAAAAATTGGAAAAAACATTTTTGTACCATACTTCCTCCCCAACATTGAATTGTACTACTTTATTCTGATAAACTTCTGAACCGTGTTTAATTCCCACATTTGGTTTAACTGATTTTGAATTGGTTTCCGCTGTAACATTCAATTTATTAGAATTTAACACATTAAGTAATGTTCGTGGTTTGTATTGAAAAAACATTTCTCCAGGTGTTAAGCCAGTTGAAGAGGTCGGAGTTGTTCTATACTTTAATAAGAATCGGCCAATTTTTAGTTGTAAAGATATACCGGCCTCTTTTAGCTCCAACAGTGATTTTCGCAATCCATTTTTGAAAGTTTGTACAGCTCTTTCTGCACTGCCGTTAGATTGGGGGTGGTATGGTGGAGACTTAAGAGGAACTATACCGTTAGATTTACAAAATTCAACAAATTCTCTGGACCGAAGTTTTTCAATTACTACAGCTGCTGTAGTTGTTTTAAAAGGAATAGCCTCTATCCATTTTGAATACGCATCATACAAAATCAAAATCTGTTGTCCCTTTAAAGAACAGAAATCGATATGAATTCTTTCAAATGGATATGTTGCCTCTATCCATTTTGATAGATTAGCCGGCTTTGAGTTTTGTGTAGACTGACAAAAATTACATTTATTATTAAAGTTGCCAATATCTTGGTCAATACCTGGCCACCAAACAACTGTTCTTGCCAAAGCTTTACTTCTAACAATTGCTATATGTTGATCATGAAGTAATTTCAAAACATCATTACGTATAGTAACCGGTATTACTATTCTATCGCCGTAAAATAAACACCCATTTTCTGTAGCAAGTGAATCTCTTTTTAAATAATATTTTTGTAGCTCTCCTGTCTTTTCTGTTGGCCACTTGCCTGTTATAATAGAATTATAAATTTCTGTCATACACGAGTCATTTTTCATCGACTCTTTTACCTCTTCCGCACTCAATGGAAAAGTTGAAGTGCTCAAACTATTTATGCTATCATATTCAATACCTGTTTTATAACCCATTGGCAATCTTGATAATGCATCAGCATTAGCCATATCCTTTGCCTTTTTATATTTAATGTCATATGAATACATTGATAAGAAAATAGCCCACCTCTGAAGACGATTTGCTGCCACACCCGAAATATCTTTTCTCTCACCAAAAATTGCCCGTAAAGGCTGATGATCACTGTCTATAGTAAAATTTAACCCAAAAATATATTTGTGGAATTTTTTTACCGCAAATATAATGGCTAGTGCCTCTCTATGGAGCTGAGAATAGTTACGTTCTGCACCACTCAACGTGCTTGATGCAAACATCACTGGACGTTACACACCATCAATAACATGAGACAATACCCCACCTACCCCATAT
The DNA here is from genome assembly GCA_963921195.1 of Pegoplata infirma. Taxonomy (NCBI): domain Eukaryota; kingdom Metazoa; phylum Arthropoda; class Insecta; order Diptera; family Anthomyiidae; genus Pegoplata; species Pegoplata infirma. Next base: position 160,096,035 of record OY992539.1, read on the forward strand.
GGACTTGCATCCGCGGACACAATGATTTTCTTTGTAGGATCATAGTGTGTTAATATATTTATGTTATTAACCAATCGCTTACTGCGTTGAAAACTTTCACTATGCTCTTTTCCCCATGCCCACTTTACCTTTTCCTTTGTCAACTCATATAAGCAATGAAGTTCGCCAGACAAATTAGGAATACATTTATTATAATAGTTAATCATCCCCAAGTACGACTTCAATTGAGTTTTGTTGCTTGGTTCTGGAGCATTAACAACTGCATTCACCTTCTGTGGTCTTAGTGTTATACCAATTTCATTTATTCGATACCCTAAATAATCAATTTCCGATTTAAAAAATTCGCACTTTTCCAAATTCACCTTTACATTGTATTCTAACAACCTATCTAAGACCATTGACCATATAAGATTGACTTTGCAATCATCTTCCGATTTACCTCCAATTACTATATCATCAAAATAAACTTGAACATTTTCAATATTTCGTAAAATCTGATCGATTATTGAACAAAATTTCTGGGGTGCTGTTTTGATGCCAAAAACTAATCTAGTAAATTGAAATAAACCCACATGTGTGTTGATAGTTAGCAGTTCTCTAGAACGTTCTGAGACAGCGACCTGTAAATAAGCCCCCGTCAAATCTAGTTTGGTAAATACTTTCCATCCTGCCATAGACGCCAATATATCATCTATACGTGGTATTGCGCTGTGTTCCATCTCTACAAATTTGTTTACGGTTCTTTTACAATCTACGCAAAGTCGAATTGACCCATCCCCTTTATTGACAATTACCAATGGACTGGCCCAATTGCTTCTCGTTACAGGAACTAACACTCCGTCATCGCATAATCTGTTGAGTTCGTTTTCAACCTTAGCCTTTAGGCCAAAAGGAACGGTGTTTGCTTTGCAAAAAATTGGATATGAATCATTTTTCAATACAATTTCCGCTTTAAAAGTTCTTATAACAGAATCGTTTGATTTAGTAAAAATCGCATTATAATTTTCTAAAAATTTCATTCTATTCAATTTCAATTCAGAATCTGTTATTGCCAAATTAACGTTACAATACTCATACGCAGTAAAAACATTTTTCCAACCACAAAATATTACATCCATCCAATTCCTACCCAGTAATGGGTAAAAATACATTTCTGTATTTAAAACGATTAGTTTTAGATTAAAATTACAACGTTTAAAATTTACCTTAACCTTAAATTCTCCAAGCGTTTTAACTCTATCTCCAGAAATTAATTTTATAGAAAATTCATCCTTTAAAAGTTTATATTTTGAAAAATGCTTGTAAAAATCTCCCTTATGAATCACGGTAACACACGCCCCTGTATCTACTTCAAATTCTACATCAATGTTCTCAATACCTAATTTCACTTTTAAAGGCTTAATTTTAAGAGATGTTATGTTATTTATATAATTGCACAGTTGCTCCTCTTCTTCATTTTCGTCTTCCAAACTCTTAATTTTCGGTTGTCCTCTCTTTTTCTTACAAAACTTTTGCATGTGGCCTTGCTTACCACAATTAAAGCAAATCACATTGTTATAAAAATTTTGCTTCCCGTTACCCGCTTGTTTGTTGTAGCCAGCATTTGAGTTGTTTTTGACTGCGCTGCTTTGTTGTTCTGCTTGCTCCCCTCTTCTTGACGTTCCATGACCTTTTTTCTTCAACGCATTAATGTTTTCATCTTCCTCTTTGATCAATGCTACGTTCGTTGTTGTTATTTCCACTGCATTTGCTAATTCTATTGCTTTTTGGAATTTGTTTAAATCAACTTCACTCAATAATCGTTGTTGTATTTTTTCGTTTCCAACTCCACATACAAATTGAATTAATAATGCTTTATCCAGAAAGTCACCAAAGCTCAATAACAAAATCTGCTAGTTTCTGATCTACACTTCTATTAGTTTTAAAAAATTTATAACATTCTGCATTAATATTTCTTTTTGGTTTTAAATGACTTTTTAATTTATTCACCAACTCTGAATACGTATAGTCATTTTCTGTTTTAGGAGCCGTTAAAGAAACAATTACCCGGTATAATTCTGCACCACCAAAACTGCACAAAAATCCAATCTTTTCGGCGTCTTTTATAGAATTTAATTTAAAAAGATGATCCAATCTGCGAGCATAAAGATCAAAATCTTCTCCTAGTAAAAAAGGGTCTGCAGAACCAATAAATTTCGCTATTTCTACTTCATCTGCTACTTTTTCCTCATTTACTTTGTCTTCTTCCTTTACCATTTACTAGTACTTTTTTTACTCGTCGCCAATGATAAGTATAAACAAACAACGTGGTTTAATGCTAGTTGAAGACTGATTTATTTATTCTTATTGACATAATTATAAACATGAACTTATTAATTATATAACTAAGAGAACACTAAGTGAGAACTTATTTATTAAGAGAACTTTATGTTAAATACACATCAGGTATCACTTGCTATCCCTTTTTATTTATCCCTTTTTATTTTTCAGTGCCTGCCTCAATTGGGCACGAATGATCCCGAATTTAACTCATTATGGGTTAAATTCGGAATCAGGGCACACACATTGCATTTCGGGTTTCTTTACAGGAGTCCCAACGCTGGAAGGGTGTCTTCCTTGGATGGTCTAGACAACCTCTCCGATTCCATTTCGAGGATCCTGGAGAGTTGTCCGAGCAGTGAAATTGCCGTTGCTGGCGATTTTAATGTTCACAACTCCTCCTGGATCCTCCATTCAGACCATTCGACTCCCGTTGGCGAGTACGTTGAGTTATTCGCCGCGCATAACCACCTGTCGCAACTGGCATTGGCTGCACATTGGCACATTGGTGCCCAGAACATCATTGGTGCCAATGTGCAGCCAATCCCTAAAAAGGGTGCTGTGCAGCCAATCCCTAAAAAGGGTGCTGCTAATAACCCTGATAACTACCGCCCAATAGCAATATGCTCAGCGCTCTCGAAGGTGATGGAGAGCATGGTAAATTGCCATCTTGTTAGGTATCTGGAGGCTAACTCACTTTTAAACGATCGACAGTATGGTTTTCGGAGAACTCGTTCTACCGGGGATCTGTTGGCGTTCCTTTCGGAACGTTGGAGTCGATCGATCCACCATTTTGGTGAGAGTAAGGTAGTTGCTCTGGATATTTCCAAGGCATTTGATTGTGTGTGGCGCGGTGCGCTCATATCTAAGCTTAATGCCTTTGGTGTCGGTAATGACTTCTCTCGATTTGTTTCGAGTTTCCTCAGGGATCGTTCTATACGTGTTGTTATAGATGGGTTCTCATCAGATGAGTTCCAGCTCCAATCGGGGGTACCGCAAGGTTCTGTCCTTTCTCCTACCCTTTTTCTTATATTTCTTAACGACCTTCTAAGTCAAACTTCAAATCCTTTTTACTCTTTTACAGATGACAGCAACATTTGTCATTCATTTTCCTTTGATCGTAGGCCAAGCCTTATTGAGGTTGAGGGCAAAAGGCAGATTATGAATGACACACTTAATCAAGACCTGTTGACAATCTCTAAGTGGGGTCTTGCGAATAGGGTCAAGTTTAATGCACGCAAGACCCAATGTTGTATGTTGACTCACAGAAATGTGGAACCAACAGCGTCATCTGTACATATGGGTGGTATTGGTATTGAGGAATCAGACACTCTTGATGTTCTGGGCATGAAAATTCAGTGTGATGTCCGTTGGAATAAGCACGTTTTTCAAGTGTCGAAAGAAGCATTCAAGTGTCTCGGTTTTTTAAACCGGTGTAAGAAATACACCTCATCCGATGTCCTTACTATTTATACCACCTACATTCGACCGAAGATGGAATACAACTCCCATATATGGGCAGGGGCTTCAAAGTCTATTTTGCAGCTCTTGGACCGTGTGCAAAGGAGGGCGTTGATGCTTATCAATGACACTAGGGTTTCCAACTCTATTGACTCATTGGAGCATCGTCGGAATGTGGGTTGTGTGACTCTGTTCTATCGATATTACCATGGAAAGTGTTCTGCTGAGATAAGTGAACTTATCCCTAGAGCCCGAGTTTTTGTTCGAAACACTCGGCTGTCTAGTAGATCACATCTGTTTGTTGTCGATTGTCCAGTTGATCGCACAGCGCATTAAAGAGAAGGTTCGTTTATCAGTCGAACTAGCCGTATGTGGAATAATCTCCCCCCAGAGTCTTTCCAGTTTCTTTCAATGTAGATAAATTCAAGTCAAATATACACAAACACTACTCCTTCTTTCCTCCTCCTCATAACCTATATTCCTGATATCAACACAATGCATTGCATTAGTAGGGGCATCCCCTGAGTGTTGGTTCATCGTAAAAAAAAAAAAAATTTAGCTTACAAACACTTCAGGCAAAAAATCTTAATTTGCGGTAGTTAACGACAATCAAACTTCAGAAATGTGGAAAAGTCGATGAAATTTCATAAAAATTATGTGCTATTTGGTCTATTGTACTTGCGCCGTCAATCGTATTCTTCGAAGATTTAAAATATATGGTCCCTATACTTGTGCAAAAAAGATGTATTTATGAATTTGATGTGCTATTAATAATAAAAAAGTTATTTGGTGGTAACGGTTTGAAGTTAAAATTTCTTCATTTTCAATTTTTTGGTCAGGAAATTTGCGGCGCTTCATACTTTTCATACAAAGAATGATAGCTGTCGTAATTCCCTACAGTTTGAAACCGGTCTTATGAATGTGCCCTAAATTGGAGCGGAGTACTAGCTAGACAAAGGTTGAGAGACAAACGTGGAAGTCATCGAAAATCCATTTTTTTGCGAGGCACATTCGCAATATTATTTAAAAGTGGCCAGCACATCGCGTGATCCAAATAATTTTTAATTTTTATACCCTCCACTTAGTGATAGAGGGTATATAAAAGTTTGTCATTCCGTTTGAAACTCATTGAAATATCGGTCTGGGACCCCATAAAGTATATATATATTCATAATGCCCGATCGATTTTAAGACATTCTAGCGATGTCCGTCTGTCTGTCTGTCTGTCTGTGGAAAATGTGTTCACGCCCAAAATACAAAACAGAGGTGACTGTTATTAAACGTATATATTGGAAGTTCTCCCGAAAAGTTTGGTATTGCATTTGAGCGATATCGGTTCAGCGGTTCAAAAGTTATGAACGAAAATGTAAGGACACCTCAAAAATTTTAGTACATTCAACATAACCTAAAAATACAAAATGCTTTAATTCGGCTGCTGATTGACTTATGTGAACATAATTAAACACCAAATGGTATTTAAACAAGTACAAACATATTTTTTGGACAAAAAAAGAAAAAAAAATCGCAAATTTTTTTTTAACAAATTTTTTTTTTTCGCGGAAATTTTTTTTCAAAAAAAAATTTTTTTTTTCAAAAGTAATTTCCTTTTAAATAAAGTTTTTGCAATAATCTTTTAGAAATTGTGGAGGGTATCACTACATTCGGCAAGGCCGAATTTAACTTTTTACTTGTTTATAATAAAATCTATATATCGTGTAAAAATTTGATTAGCAAAAATTTTGCAAAAATCTGATATTTCACGATTTTAAACTTTTGCTTCTATTTTCACTTGAAAAGAATTTAGATTTAATATATACCCTTCAGACAATTGCTTGTAATGCGTTTTATGGATCGTGTGCAAAAATTGGATCTCAATGTAACTGTACGCTGAAAACGCGCCAATATGACCTTTAATTTGGTCCATCGTCATAAGATTTCGCGTAAATTGCATATAAAGCTGATTGTATATCCACATAAATGGACGTAATTTATCCGGTTTTTATTGGGGATAGTAAGAAACATTAATTTACGTTGATTTTGTTAAATTTCACTGCGGAACACTAAAAAAGAAACAAGAGTGACGACCACATTTCTATATATTTCGGACATGCTGATTCGAATGGCGTACTCCGTTTTTCGATGTATGGTACAGTTTTCTTGCAAAATGTCGTTAAAGATTTGCTGATTTAGAGCCAGTTTTTTAACAAAAAAATTTGCAAAGTTAATGATTTATAATTTTTATGGCATGGAAAACAATGATATGACTTCTAGCAATATTTCTTTTGCAAATTTGGTTTAAAGCTTTTCATCTTAAGCCTTTAAATCCGCGAATTTTTAATTTTTTAAGGTTTTCGCGAAATTAACAGCCAAATTGGTGTTTGATAAAAAACTTGCTTTTAGTGAATCAAAAAGGCATCCTTAACAATACGAATAGTGGACAAAAAACAGCTATGTTATGTGGACCATCATGATAAAAATCGCGAAAATCCGTTTTTTTTGTATATGTCAGCATCACTTTACGAGATGATTTAAGGTTCCATCTTTTAGTATATAAAGTGGGAACCTTAAACAACTAACTGACCAAAAATTTGGCCAAAAAAGTTTTCATTTGCAAAAGTTATCTTAACAAAAACTATTATTTCAGGGTTTGCCATACAATAATTATAGTTTTTGTTAGGATAAATTTTGCAAATGAAAAATTGTTTGTAGAAATTTTGGGTCAGTTCATTGTTTAAGGTTCCCACATTATATACTAAAAGATGAAGCCACAAATCATCTCCTAAAGCTGCCATATACAAAAAAAAAGGGTTTTCACGGTTTTCATCATGATGGTCCATATAACATAGATGTTTTTTGTCCACTATTCGTATTGTTAGGGATGCCCTTTTGATCCACAAAATGCAAGTTTTTAATCAGAGACCAATTTAGTGGTTAATTTCGCGAAAACTTAAAAAAATGAAGAAATCCGCGAATTTAAGGGCTTAAGATGAAAAACTTTAAACCAAATTTGCATTAGAAATATTGCTACAAGATATATCTTTGTTATCCATGTCATAAAATTTAATAATCATTTGCTTTGGAAATTTTTTTGTTAAAAAAGCAGCTGAAAATCAGCCAATCTTTAATGACATTTTGCAAGAAAACTGTACCATACATCGAAAAACGGAGTACGCCATTCGATTCAGCATGCTCGAAATATATAGAAATGTTGGTACCTCTTGTTTTCTAAAATAGTGGTAAGTTTTGTCACGCAGTGTTATAATAATAACACCGCTCAACAAATCGAAGGTTTTTGGCTCCGGTTTGAAGTTTCATATAAAATTTTAAAAGATTTTGACCCGCTGATTCCAAATTTGTGCTCCAAATTTTTCCATCACGTCTAGAATTTTGATTTTTGCCTTTTTTGAAAGCCTGCACAGCCGCCTCTGGGTGGAATAAAAATCTGTTGTAAAGCCTTAGAGTAGAATTGAACTCTGATCTCAAATATATGATCAAACAAATTTGAAGTTGTTGCATTATTATTGGCCAAACAAGTATTTAAAAAAAAACACTGTGAAAAAAATTAGAATAAGCACAAAGGCTCTAAAACAAAAACCAGATGATCAATCTTTACTGTGAAGAGCTCAAAATTTAGGCAAAAGTTCATTCTTTCTTATAGACTTTTTAACCCATTAAAGATATCTTCCGGTTTATACGAAAAATAACACAAAAAACTTAAATTTGTTAAATATTTATTTTTTTAGTTTTTCTTTAAAAAATATAAAAAAAAACTAAATAATCTACTAGAGGTGGGCACATGAGCAGATTAGAGCGTGATTCACGTGATTCACGCGTGAGTGTGACCGAATTCAATTTTACTCACGTGATGTGAGTGTGCATGAGTAAGATTTTTGCGTAAGTGAGTGTGCGTGAGTCGATTTTTTTGCGTGAGTTTACGTGATTTATTTACTCTTCATATTTCCCTTCGTACCAAAAAAAGCATCAAACAAATTGTAAAATTTGGCTTAACTTAAGATTTCGTCCAGAAAAAGCAAAGAAAAGTGTAAAATTATGCTAAACTTTAAATTTTGTTGAAAATTTTGAAAGATTTTTGAAATTTTAGTTTTTGAATTTTTTTTTTGTATAAATGAGAGTTTCGTGAGTGTGAGTCAACGTGAGTGTGAGTGAAGCTTGCGTGAGTGCACGTGAGTGTGAGTTGTATTAAATTTACTCACGGGATTGTGAGTGAGTGTGAGTAGAAAAAATATGCTCGTGAGTGAGTGTGCGTGATTCAAAAATTCCTGTCGTGAGCGTGAGTCAAAAATCACTCACGCGCCCATCTCTAGTATCTACCTTAACTTTTTTACAAAAATGGTAATTTTAACAGTATCATTTTAAAATGCAAATGTAACCCAACCAAACGCAATAATTAGAAAAAAAATGTTTTTTATGTTGGAGACCATAGACAAATTATACTTTTGCGCTTTATACCAGGTTTGTATTCCACTGAATGGCTGCTGTGCAGGCTTTCAAATAATGCAAAAATCGTAATTTTTCGAATTTTCAACCGTGAATAACTAAAAATCTGGACGTGATGGAAAAATTTGGAGAACAGATTTGGAATCAGGAGATCAAAGTCTACTAACATTGATCATCAGAATTCAAACCGGAAAATGAGTGTTGAGCGGTGTAATTCTAACTTTGAGATTTTTGGTTTTCAATTAAAATATTTAAACCGCCATAACTTTTGCGCCGTCAGCTGAAAGTTCTTCACGCGAACGGATTTTAACTTACTAAATGCATGTTTTTTCGCGTACTAAACGATTTTGATGTGCCTTCAAAAAAAAATTTTAATATTTGTTAAACCTTAAAATCAAAAGTTAAATGGAAATGTTCGTATATTGTCACATTGTAAATTCGAGAAAAAGTATTAAACTATTACTTTATTTACCAATAATGATTAAGAAAATGATAAGCTTTACTCTACAACAAATTTCATTGAAATTTGTACATTATTTAAAATTATATACACTCAAAATAATACATTAGTAGATTTACTATGTTTTTTTTGCTAATGCTAGTAAGCTACACTCTAAAAAAGTGAGCCCAGTTTCCTACTATAAATTGGGTAGATTTCAACAAATTCAAAAATTATACTACTAAAAATTTGGTAAATTTCCAATAATATTAAGTAGAATTACGCAGTTTGTGTAAATTTACCCAATTTATAGTAGGAAACTGAAATCATTTTAATTAGAGTGTAACCTTTAGCAAATTTTTAGTTGAGATTAGCATGTCAGCAAAAATATCTTGTATTTTAAACAAAATTTGAACTAATTTTTTTTGCTAAATTTAAAATTGAGTTGACCAAATTTTTACAAGCTGTTTTGCTAATATTAGCAAAAATAAATTGTAATTTTTTTTTTATGAAAACTTAAAATAGCGCTATCTCGGAAACTAATCCAGATGGAGGCCATTTTTGGTTCTGGGGCTCCCCATAGTATCGCCGGTCCTCTTCACATGTGTGGACTCTAATGGGTTCTAACTTTGGATCCAAAAAAGTTAGCACTTCCGATAATTTCAAAATGCTCATATCTCGGTAAATAATGCCGACACAACAAAAAGTCCAAAAGCATTTTTGTGGCTCTCATGTAAAACAAGACCGCAAAATAACCAAAAGCTCTCCGAGTAATATTTTTGAAGTTATCGAGTTTTTTAATACTTAAAACCCCAGTGGTCCCCTAAAATCACGTATCTCAAAAACTAAGCAGGGTAGAGCGAAACGGACACAAATTTTTGATCAAAAACTATGGCGATTTTTAAGGAACCCAGGTCTAGGCTAATCGGGGTCTGGACCTATCGGGTCCAAACCCAAAGTTTCTTGTACCCAGCAAAACTTTGGTAATGGGTAGTGATTATATAACACATTACCAGGTAATGTATATACCTTAATTGTAGCATTATTTTAGGATGTCTTACCAAACATTTGTTCCACAACGTATTATTTTCAAGTGAAAAATAATGCATTACTAATAATTTGATATGTAATGCATGATTATTGGAAAAAATGTATTTCATGTTTATTATTTCTAAACATTAAATCATGGATGACTTATATTTGGTTACATTATGTATTATTTGAAAGTTTGAAATAATGCATTATTTATAATTGAATGCATAATGCATTACAATAACATAAAAAATTATTATTTTATAAAAAAATGCATAAGTTAAAACTAGAGATGGGCTCACGACAGGAAATTTCTAACGACACACACTCACGAGCATATTTTATCTACTTACACTCACTTACAATCACGTGAGTAAATTTAATACAAAATTACTTTTTCACTACTCGTAACACCTTATATATTATCTTCTGGTATGCTATATTATTTCATTTCTCGTAACCTATAAAATATCATATATTTTACACCTTACTCGTATTCTTCGTTATAAATTTATGACTTATTTTATACCTTACTGGTATTCTTTGTGATAATGTGGATGCATTACTTTGAGTCTCATCGCCTGTTAAAATCATCAATGCTGCAATGTATAAAATAAGAGATCCTATACCTTATTTTATACCTTATTTGGTAATCTAAGTTTTGCTGGGTAGGTTTACAATCTTTTTTTTGCTAACATTACAGTTTTTTTTTGAGTGTAGGTACTTTAAAGTGAACCTTTTTGAGTTTTCTTATGTTTACAAAAAGCAAAATAATAATTTATTAGCGAGTTCTATTCACACCGTTTATAAGGGGTTCAAATACCTTTTATTTTGTCCATACAGCCTATTAAATTTTTTAGAGCAAAAATTCTAAAAAAATTATTATTTTCAAAACTTTAAAAAAATATTAAAAGAAAACTTAAACGTTTTTAGGAGATCTGAACGATGACAAATCGATGTGGAATTTTATTAGCTAAAATTCAAAAAAGAAAAGCTAAAATCGGTTAAGAATTGCGAAATTTAGGCAAAATTGGACAAAAAAGGAAATTTTTCCCTACTGTGCGTCTGTCTGTAGATAACACGATGCAGTCCAAAATAAAACAGTTAGACTCCTGAAGTTTGCCACAAATATGTCTCATGTTCATAGGGAGGTTAAGTTCGTGAATGGGCAAAGGCGGGCAAGGATGAAAAAGTTCCCCCTTGAAGAACTGAACCAACCTCTGAAAAAATACACTTTTTTTTGTAAACTTCCCCCACTGAAACCATCAATCCCACCCCCAGTTTCCACGACAGTCGGATCATCGAAAAGCCGAAACGACTCAGAGAGTCATGTCCAAACAAGGACTGATTTTGGCATGCGGTTTTTTGCATTTGGTTCTTCAATAATATAGCTATAAACAAACCACATAAAATAGGGTGGCACCCTTACAAAATACGTGGATAAAAGCTAACAAAAGTTAAGAAATTTTTTTGTTTTTTAAAGATCTTCTGAATCTTTTCGTGATTCTTTTTTATACCTTCTTTTTAACAGAATAAAGTTGAAATGGTATCGGAGAGTCAGCTGATATCATTAAAAAATCACAAAATCTGTGTTTAGCGGCATTCGGCAGCATTTTCAAGATGGTCTTAATCTAAATTCTCTATACTCCTAATTTTTGCTTCGTACGCATCTTCCGATAACTCACCAAGGGAAAAGAAGTGATGTTTTAAAATTTGTTCATCTTAACAAAGATCCTTATGGATGGTTGGAGATAAATTTATCCAGAATCAATATAGGTCATACTGTATTTTTAATTTTCTTGAATCAAGTTCTTCAAAATATTTTAAAGCGATGATTTGGTGACAGTTTATGGCATTTAAAATTTTGTTAAATAATTGCAGATGATGCGCAATAATTTTTGTAATTGATTGAATGGGATTAACATACTTAAAAATGGCCTCTATCTTTTACATTCGTTAGTATTGCCAAATTTCTATTTTGAGCAATCAATCCTCATACCAGTTATTTTTAAAGCATGACTATAAGCTAAAATTTAATTTTAATAGATAATATGACGCTGGCATATTTTTAAATTTTTTAACAGTTCACTTATTACTTTTTTTTAATATTCAAAATCGATATTAAGTAAAACAATAATTTTACTGACTTTAATGCATTAAAACACCTAAAGTCAGTTTAGTTTGCAGGAGTTTGCAGCTGGAATGCAAAAATTATTGCTAGGAATATATCAGAGAATATCTTGTATGTAGAGCTAAGCTTGCCGACGGTTGCATCATAGTTAAAAGCTTAGGTAAAGTCGAAAAATATGGTAAAAAAAAGGTTTATTAAAACAATTCAAAATAAGAATAAACCTGGGCTAAAATTTCCCATAAACTATAGTATGCATTACAAAAAAATGTAGCTTTCAAACAAAAAAAAAAATTTAGAAATATCTCAAACCGTTTGGTTTTGACACGTCCTGGAACTTTAAACTTAAAAAAATTAAAACGAAACTATGAAAATTTTCTCACTTTCGACAAGTATATCTTTTTAACCACAACAGATACAGAAAAATCAATACCAGATTTGTAAAATTCAGATATTTTTCTATTAGAATAAATTTTTTAAATTAAAAAATTGAATAAGAAATTTTCAACAACTGCTCTGGCCTTAATCATCATGTGGAGTGGGATAATTATCCCTTGACACTTGCATTCCCTTAACACTTCCTTCGGGAATGCATGTTAACAAAAATGGTATAAAAACATGGAATAAAGAATAATAAAGAAAAAAAATGTAGTAAAAAAAAAATAGACTAAAAAACGGGGTAAAGGATAATTATAAAACTTATTCCAACTTTTAATCATTCTTATAGAGGTATGTAGCATCCTTGCTTTGAACGAGGATGCTCCCACCAGGATTGTAGGAACATGCGCTAGCTCGCCAGACATCACCATCACAAGCGCAGGTCTGATAAATATTGCGATATGGCGAGAAGTGGTATCACTTGCATCAGACCACCTTCCCATAATCATTACGCTTGACCGACCCAACGATTTTATACTCTTATTAGCGTAATTGCGGAAATGGCTACGGAAAGAATAGCAGATAACATATTTCAAAACCTTAACAATCTAGCGGGATCGAGAATAAAAGTGGAAAGAGACTTAAATAAAGAAAGGCAACTCGATAGAAAATTGCTGATGTTGGTAAAAACAGAGATTTTAGATGTAGATAAAACTGATAAAGTATTTGTAAAAAATCCAATTGGTGTCATTTGGATGAGGTGGAATAGACAGCTGAAGAGGTGTTAACTGATATGTATGGTGATAAATTAAGTACATTAACATCAAGTTATCCAAGTCTTTTAGAAAAATTTAACCAATCAAATCAAAAAAACTAATTAATAGCAATATATGAGGAGTCGCAGAACAAAACGTACTTTTTCGCATTTTTTGACAAATTGATTTTTTGTTCTTTTTATATTATTTGGTACGAAATCTACCAGAAAAAATTTCCATAGCGTGAATTATTTTTGTTTTTCATCAAGAAAATGGATTCCTTAAAAATTGGTGTGTAACAAAACGTACTTTTTTCTTAATTTTTTATCAAAACGTACTTTTTTCATTGTATTTCATATGCAAGATTTTTCATAATTTTAAAATATGCCATTTTACTCTTATATTCCATATAAATATAAATGCCCACCAAGATATTTTGAGGCCTTCTTGCAGGCCAGTGAAGGATTTCCCCCTTATTCTTGTTATTAGTCTATTTACACCCCACTACTACAGTATGGGGGGTACATTAACTTTGCCAATTCGTGTGTAACGTATCTAAATATGAGCCAATGAGGCTCTTTTGTAGTTTTTAATAAATAAGAATATTTTTAAAACACTCGATCAAAATAGTATCGTCTAAAAAAATACGCACATCAAAACGTCGTTTTTCAATTATTTTTAAACAAAACGTACTTTTTTCATTATTTTTTAACAAAACGTACTTTTTCCAAAGTAAAAGTGGTTTTATATTAAACATCCTCAACATATAATGTGGTGACTTATGGCAGTTTGATGCATCTCTTGATAAGCAAAAAACTTGTTACCATATTCAGGTTCATGCAGTTTTTTAAAGGGGCGAAATAAATAAACCTCAATTTCCCAAAAAATTTTAATATGCGAAAAAGTACGTTTTGTTCTGCGGCTCCTCATATATAACAATAATAATAATTCTTGTTCTTCAACTTTTTTTAACCGTAATATTTTGTCATACAACATACACGGCCTTGAAAATAAAGTTCTAAATGTCGATTTTTTTTAATTATATAAAATCATTTGACATTTTCGTACTTCTTGAGAAACACATTTAACCCATGAAAAATCTTTAAATTTTAATAAATACCTAAGTGGATATGAATTATTTTGGATACCAGCTATAAGAAATAGTAATTATGGTAGAGCTATTGTGGTTCTGTTTTAGGAGTAAAGAAAATGTTATCAAAAATTAATTTTAGATGTTCTTTTGTAAATTTACATAATGTTGCCATTATAAATATCAAAATTAATCCTTTAATAGTTAACTTGATACCCCTTTATATGAGAAGCGCTGTATGGAATGATGAGTTTAAAAATAGAAGTTTACTTCTCACAGAAAATGATATAGTTAATCCTGTTATTATAGGCGACTTAAATGTCAGAATTGGCTTACTTCAGAGACAAATTGATGATATACTTCAGGCAAACTTTATGGCAGGCACTGAGGAAAGAAAATCTAAAGATATTTTTATAAATGAGCCCGTGCTCGATCTGTACTTACAGAAAAAATAAAATAAAATTACTGACAAAATATGTCGCTATTAGGCACGTCTCCGAAATTGAAAATGCAAATTCCTTCATTTGTGTCTGCAATTCCAGATCATGTTGGTAACCCTTGCGAAATAATGTAAGAGACAAAAAAGTTGAAAGAAAGTATGAAGTGAGGTTGAGATTGCTAGAAATAGAATTGTAGTGTTGGAAACTGTCAAAATTTATTCTGTAGAAACTATAAATATTAACATATATAAAAAACAGTTTTCATTAACAAGACAAACCGACATTTAAAATCCTACTGATGATGACACTAACTGGGGTGTTTGAAACCGGTATGGAAAATACCAGAAATGTCTATAATTTTTAGAAATTCTATTTTTCTTCTGCATTTTTTCAACTTGAACCCTTATAACAAATATAATTAGAGCCCGTGCTCGATCTGTACTTACAGAAAAAATCAAATAAAATTACTGACAAAATATGTCGCCATTAGGCACGTCTCCGAAATTGAAAATGCAAATTCTTTCATTTGTGTCTGCAATTCCAGATCATGTTGGTAACCCTTGCGAAATAATGTAAGAGACAAAAAAGTTGAAAGAAAGTATGAAGTGAGGTTGAGATTGCTAGAAATAGAATTGTAGTGTTGGAAACTGTCAAAATTTATTCTGTAGAAACTATAAATATTCACATATATAAAAAACAGTTTTCATTAACAAGACAAACCGACATTTAAAATCCTACTGATGATGACACTAACTGGGGTGTTTGAAACCGGTATGGGAAATACCAGAAATGTCTATAATTTTTAGAAATTCAATTTTTCTTCTGCATTTTTTCAACTTGAACCCATATAACAAATACAATTAGAGCCCGTGCTCGTACTTACAGAAAAAATAAAATAAAATTACTGACAAAATATGTCGCCATTAGGCACGTCTCCGAAATTGAAAATGCAAATTCCTTCATTTGTGTCTGCAATTCCAGATCATGTTGGTAACCCTTGCGAAATAATGTATGAGACAAAAAAGTTGAAAGAAAGTATGAAGTGAGGTTGAGATTACTAGAAATAGAATTGTAGTGTTGGAAACTGTCAAAATTTATTCTGTAGAAACTATAAATATTCACATATATAAAAAACAGTTTTCATTAACAAGACAAACCGACATTTAAAATCCTACTGATGATGACACTAACTGGGGTGTTTGAAACCGGTATGGGAAATACCAGAAATGTCTATAATTTTTAGAAATTCAATTTTTCTTCTGCATTTTTTCACCTTGAACCCTTATAACAAATATAATTAGAGCCCGTGCTCGATCTGTACTTACAGAAAAAATCAAATAAAGAAAAAGGAAGACATTTTGTACAGTTATGCTACGATCACGGTTTGGTTATAATGAATGGCAGGACAAAAGGAGATATTGAAGGAGAATTTACATTTGCAAGTGAAGCTGGAAAATCCGTGAATGATATTTGCGCTGTCTCTCAAGAGCTTCTTAAATATGTCGATAAATTTTGCGTTGAAAATCATTTATGGTCCGACCACTTTCCCATTGTCCTTACATTACAAATTAAAACTGATATTTCTAATAGCATCACTGCAAAATTAGTACAAAAATTACATTGGAGAGAAGACTTCAAGTCAAAGTATCAAGCTGTGGTAAGAAATGTACTAAAGTCAACAAAAATACAACAGGAAAAAAATATATGGGCTTTGGTGAAATAACTAAAGTAATAAAGAACTCATATGGTAAAACATATAAAAATGGTTTTAAAATCCCTCAAAAACAAAAGTGGTTTCCCGGGTGAAAATGACCATGTATGTTCATACATGCTCATACATTATTCCATGTGTATGTATGTCATATATGGGAGCATATATGAACATACACAAGTAATGTAATATTCCATATATCGTCGAACTATATTCAATAAATGCCAACTCGAAAAAGCTTACTGTTCAGGAGAGCTAAAAAACTAGTTATTTCGCTAATTATTGTAAAAACTAATAATGTACCTTCCATATGGCTTAAATATTCTAAATAATTTTACCTATGCCAAAAATTTTATATTTTGCACTTTTTTGCGTATTTTTGAGAGATGGCATTTATTACTACATCAAAAAACAAATATTTTTTTAGAGTTGGCATATTTTGTCGGAAAATAAAAAAACATTTTTTTTTGGAAAAATTTTTATAATTTTTTTTTTTTTGGTTTTTGTTATTCTTAGTACGATAATTGCAAAAACTGAAAAAAAAAAATAAAAATCTTTGCATATTTTTAAAAGTTACTAGCTCCGAAAGCCTTTTAATCTCAGGGTGGTCAACTTTGGGACTCTGTAACTCACGCTGTATTGTATTAGGGTCACTCCAAGCTAGCTACTGTGAAAGCTTACATCATTGACTTAATTTGCCCCACTCATAATGTTTTAATCTGACAAATAGTTTGAAAGTTACATATATATAAGCAATTTTTTTTTTTGCAAACACTATTTACCGATAATTTCAAAATGGTAATATCTTGAAAACTAGCCATTCGATATCAAAATCTTTACCAGATTCGTGTTCAGCATGGCAATTGCAATAAGAAAAATGATCAAATTTTTTTTGAAAAATTTTTGGAAATTTACAATGGGAGTTGGCATTTATTTTCACCAAAAAAATACGTACTTTGAGATAGCAGAATAACAAAAATGAATGTAAAACGACAACAAATTATTTTTTTGTTCTGAAATTTTTATCACAGATGAGTATTGCATAGGGAAGCTATTTGCCATCGGAAACTTATATCCGTCAAATTTGAGTTGGCATATTTTGAATATAGGTTCACGATATGTAAATGTATGCAACTATGTGTGGATAGGTATATGTCATACACCTTCATATATGCTTTGCATCTGCATAGCATACATGTCCGACCGAACGTTAGGGTTCGGTTACGGAGTTTGGCAAAAATGACGCTTGGCCACTTTTTGGGTTTCTTAAAAATTTTGGCTAAACTTTACCGAACTTTTGTATGCATTGTTTAGCGTCTTCCCAATTAAACCACATTATCAGTGCAACCATCCTACACTATGAATCGGGCTATTGTTTTAAAAAGATATTAACTTTTTTTTCGAAAAACTCAACACGAGCTATATTTTTCCACTTCTTTTAAGCATACAAAAGTAGAGAATATTTATTTTTTATCTACAAAATTGCGCAACTAAAAAAGAAAAAAACTTTTTTAAATTTATAGAATTCGTTTTTTATGATTTTTTCTTAATTGGTCTTAAAAAAAAATTTTTTAAAAAAGGTTGAGTTCGGCAGAACTTTGCCAAAAAAGACAAAGTTTATGTATGGGTTCAGTCTGAAAAAGTCTTTCGGTCGGACACTAATGATCATACATCATCAAGAATGATTATAATTTTTGTATTCTATAGGTGAATATGAACGGAAAATAACGTAAACAACCAAATTTAGAAGAAAATGCGAACACTCTGACGGTATTACTGTCAGAGCTGCGAAGGATTTCATTCCTTAGTTAGATTTGGTGTTCTGAATTAAACTTTAATGATTGCATTCCCCAATCACAATTTATCGAATGAATTTACATTTGATTTTAAAATATAGAATGCATTCGATTTCTTTTTCATTCGACTTTGAAAAATTGAATGCGTAAGTTTTTATAAATTCGATTTTTAAAAGTCTCATGAATAATAAATGAATGAAATAAAGAATGCATTCACCTTTTAAAATTCTCATAAACAAGAATTCGATTTAATGTTTAAAATTTAATGCATTCCAAAGAATATTGGTATTAAAAAATAATTGCACTCAGTGCAGGGGCGTATCCAGGATTTTATTTCGCAGGGGGCCCAAAAATTTTTTAAAGTTTTTTTTTAACAAAAAATTTACATAACAGCACATATTTTTAAATTTGTTTACGAAAGTCTGTTTCTAGAACTAAATGAAACTAAATCAGATTATCGGCGTATTTATTAAACCAATGCGGATTGTTTTGACAACACTTTTCCACGGAAATCAGCTGTAAGATATTTTTCTTATAGAAAAATGTCTCAGAAACTGAGACTTCATTTTTCATAGTTTTTCTTATAGCAAAAGTCGCAGATTTTCAGACATTTTTCTAATAGAAAAAGTCTGAGACACTTTTCTTATAGAAAAACTCTGAGACATTTTTCTTATAGAAAAAGTCTTATAGCCTCAGATTCTGCGACATTTTTCTTATAGAAAAAGCCTCAGATTCTGAAACATTTTTCTTATAGAAAAAGTCTCAGATTCTGGGACATTTTTCTTATAGAAAAAGTCTCAGTTTCTGGGACATTTTTCTTTTAGAAAAAGTCTCAGATTCTAGGACATTTTTCTTATAGAAAATGTCTCAGGTTCTGAGACATTTTTCTTATAGAAAAAGTCTCAGATTCTGCGACATTTTTGTTATAGAAAAAGTCTCAGATTCTGGGACATTTTTCTAATAGAAAAAGTCTCAGATTCTGGGACATTTTTCTAATAGACAAAGCCTCAGATTCTGAGACATTTTTCTTATAGAAAAAGTCACAACACTTTTCACGGAAATCAGCTGTGAGATATTTTTTTTATAGAAAAATGTCTCAGAAACTGAGACTTCATTTTTCATAGTTTTTCTTATAGCAAAAGTCGCAGATTTTGAGACATATTTCTAATAGAAAAAGTCTGAGACACTTTTCTTATAGAAAAACTCTGAGACATTTTTCTTATAGAAAAAGTCTTATAGCCTCAGAATCTGCGACATTTTTCTTATAGAAAAAGCCTCAGATTCTGAAACATTTTTCTTTTAGAAAAAGTCTCACATTCTGCGACATTTTTCTTATAGAAAAAATCTCACATTCTGCGACATTTTTCTTTAGAAAAAGTCTCAGATTCTGAGACATTTTTCTTATAGAGAAAGCCTCAGATTCTGAAACATTTTTCTTATAGAAAAAGTCTCAGTTTCTGGGACATTTTTCTTTTAGAAAAAGTCTCAGATTCTAGGACATTTTTCTTATAGAAAATGTCTCAGGTTCTGAGACATTTTTCTTATGGAAAAAGTCTCAGATTCTGCGACATTTTTGTTATAGAAAAAGTCTCAGATTCTGGGACATTTTTCTAATAGAAAAAGTCTCAGATTCTGGGACATTTTTCTAATAGAAAAAGCCTCAGACTCTGAGACATTTTTCTTATAGAAAAAGCCTCAGATTCTGAGACATTTTTCTTATTAAAAAAGCCTCAGATTCTGAGACATTTTTCTTATAGAAAAAGTCTCAGATTCTGAGACATTTTTCTTATAGAAAAAGTCTCAGATTCTGAGACATTTTTCGTATAGAAAGTCTCAGGCTCTGAGATATTTTTGTTATAGAAAAAGTCTCAGATTCTGAGACATTTCTGTTATAGAAATAATCTCAGATTCTACGTTTTAATTACAATTTGATCCATTTTTTTGAGTACATAAAGATTCAGGTTCTGAGACATTTTTCCATTACGATCTTGAAAAGTTTCAAATTCTGACAGACAAATTTTTAGATTTTGAGACAACCTCTTCCTTCAGAAAAAATTTTAGATTCCCAAATGGTTTTATATTTTCTTAAGAAGTTTTTTTTTTAAATTGTATTTGTTATTTGATGCCAAATCTTGAAATTTGTGAAATCATTTCGGGGGGGGCCGGGCCCCCGGGCCCCCCCCCTGTATACGCCACTGACTCAGTGACTATTAAAATCGAATGGACTTTATTTGTGAATTTATTCAAAAAGTAGTTAATTCTTCGAAGCTTTGATTACCCTAAAGTATCATAAAGTCCAAAGTATATTTCTAAAATATTCGTTAGTTTTTATTAAAAAAACAGTGTCATAAATTAATATACTTGCAAAAATTTCAATTAATAGACGTTTTATGCAAAAAAAAAACAAAACAATTTTTATACATACAAATTCATGTATGACAATGTATGATCATTAATGTACATGCACTCTCAAATTACGGATATGCACTTGTATGGACCATATATGGACATCCATATATGAATATACATGGTCATTTTCACCCGGGTTACTACACTGATAGAAAAACGCTTCATATCACTAATGAATGGAAGTCATTAACGTATGTTCATTGCAACAATGAAATTTTTCATATACTGAATGAAATTTCATACATATTGTGATTCATTTCATTAATTTTGATTCATTAGATTTCGTAGTTTCATTAAAAAATTTCATTAAGTTTTGTTTAAAAAATTTTCTGTTTTTTGACACTTGTCGTGTTGCGTCTGTTTATTCTGTTAGTTTACGCGCGCAAAAAACAGCTGATCAGAGCGTGATTTTTTCTAAGATTTTTTTTACGAAATTTAAAATGAAATGTTGTTGATTAAAAGTATTTATTAAACTCACCTCGTTTTAAATTATTTTGGGGTTTTACTTATGTATTAAAAGTAAACGTTATAGTCATGGTACAATGACCAGGTACTATTATAAGAATTATTTGTCAAATGTCATATACCCCTTAAATTCAAAAGTATAAAAATAAAAACAAAAATATCAAATGTACATCAAAAAAAAAATTAATTTATTTATTTAAAACAAAATATTTACTTTATGGATATTTATGGACAACTAGGCCCATGAAAATGTTACGCGTTTGAACCGCGAATGCTGGTCTTGATTTTATCGTTTAAAAATAACTCCAAAAAGGCTATTAAAACATTTAATTAATGGACAGCGGGACCCATGAAAATGTTATGTTATGCGTTTGAACCGCAGCCCCTCGTGAGAGAACAGCATTGGGCATCATTCTTGCTATTTAAGACTCCCCGTGCAAGTTATTAAAATCAGTGTTTTTAAAATTTTTTTGGTAAAACGACCATTTGCTTTTCTTGGTAGCTTCTGTTATCTTCTTTGCCATTCCACGAGATTTTGTTGGACAGGAAGTAAAATTTGAATGTATCCACAACCAGTAAAAAAGCGACAAATATTTTGTACTCCTTCCTGCAAGAAATCTATGTATAAAGACATGATACATTAAATTGGCTGAAAGATTTCCAATTTCGAAACACATAATTTTCATTTCTTGTTTTTTGTTTCAAAATATTTTATTAGTTTTCAGTTTTCAAACAATTTGTTTTTTTTTTGTATTTTGTTTTGTTCATTTTATTTTTGAAGCGAAGAGGTTTTGTTTATGTTTTTATTTTTTTTGACAACTTTTCTCATGATAGTACCGTTCTAGTTTTACAATGCGTTATAGTAAAATTTTGTGTGAGAAAACTGAGTGAAATCTATAGATAAAATAAAAAATATGTGAAAGTGTTTTTTTAACTTGGTTATTTTGTGATTTTTTCAGATTTTTTACGAAATTTTAAATAAAAACTAAATTGTTAATTAACTAATTTTTGTGATGTTTTATATTAGTTCGTGGTTTTAATTATAGCCCTGTTTTTTGCAAACCGGACTAAGATTTGGATTAACTTTATTTAGTTAAAAAATGTGTCAAATCAAGTCCAGAATTTTTTTTTATAATTTTTTTCTGAAATTACATACAATTAGTAAATATAAACAGAAAAACAAATTAAGCTTTGTCCAAAATGCAAAGAATGAAAAATAAATTTAGTTAAATCCTAGGATTAACTCAAATTTATTTATACCGTTTTACATTTTGGGCAACGCTTAATTTTTTTTTCTGTTTATATTAACTAATTGGATGTAAATTCAGAAAAAAAAATATAAAAAAATTTTCTGGACTTGATTTGATCCATTTTTTAACTAAATAGAGTTAATCCTAATCTTAATCCGGTCTGCAAAAAACACCGAGATGGTGTTGAGTAATCAATTTTTCAAAATGGCGATTTTTTCTGAAAAATTAAAAAATTAAAATTTTCAATTAATTTTGACCAGTTAAAAATATAGATATCTTATAAAAAGTTGGACAAGGTTTTGTTGATATTTAAATGTAGTTTTAGAAAAAAATATTAAAAAAATTATTCGAAGTAATTATCACTTATTTTTTAACGCTTAAAAATTAAAATCGACTTTTTGAAAAAGTTCGAAACTTTCGATTTTTTTTACAAACGTTTAAAAGTTCTACTCTAAATTACGCAACTTTTAAGCCATAATTCGAGATATGATCGCAATTTGTTCTATTTTTTTTCAAATTTTGAAAATTGCACCTTTTATTTTTTGACTCTAATTTATCTTATATGACGCTCCAAAAAAATTAAATTGGTAGATACTGACCCTAACTTACCCTATATATATTCATTTCGAGGTAAAAATACGCCTCACAAAAATTAAGAACGGTCGAACATCGATAAGGTGTTCCGCATGGGCCTTGAAGTTTAGAAAACGGATTACAAGGAAAAATATGAATTTTTTTCTGTTTTCTAATTTTTTTTTTGGTATTTTTAGTTAAGTTTAAATTCAAGTGGTTACAGAATTATAATACGGCGTAAAATACCTCTCTAATAAGGTACCAAAAACTGAAATCGGTTGAAAATCAGCCAAGTTATTACAACTTCCCCAGGCATCTAATGTATGGCAGACCACTTGATTAAGCAATGCAATCCGATTTTTGAAATTCATTGAAATTTTTTACTGTAATAACATTTTTTTATTCTTCAAGTTCAAATGTAATTAGATGACAAGTATTTTTCATATTGTGTTTTGCTAACATTTTTTAAATTAATGCTAAAAATGCCTGCATTTTAAACAACCTCTTGAAATCTCTATTTAAAAAAAAAAATTTTTGTTTTTGTTTTGAAATTTGGAAAAACCAAAACAATATTACACTGAAACATGAATAATGAAAAAATGTTATTACAGTAGAAAATTTCAATAAATTTAAAAAAAGGGACTCGTATTCTTTAATCAAGTGGTATGACACACGCTAGATGCTGATTTTCAACCGATTTTAGTTTTTAGTACTTTATTAGAAAGGCATTTTACTCCACATCATAATTCTGTATTCACTTGAATTTAAACTTAACTTAAAATACCAAAAAAATTGAGAAAACAGAAAAAAAAATCATATTTTTCCTTGTAATCCGTTTTTTAAACTTCAAGGGCCATGCTAAACGCCTTACCCATTTCCGATCGTTCCAAATTTTTGTGAGACGTATTTTTACCTCGAAATGAATATATCTAGGGTAAGTTAGGATCAATATCTACCAATTCATTTTTTTTGGATCACCATATAAAATAAATCAGAGAAAAAAAATAAAAGGTGCAATTTTAAAAATTTAAAAAAAAAATAGAAAGGATTGTGATCACATCTCGAATTATGGCTTAAAAGTTGCGTAATTTAGAGTAGAATTTTTATAGTTTTTAACAAAAAAATCGAAGGTTTCGAACTTTTTCAAAAAGTCGATTATAATTTTTAAACGTCAAAAAATAAGTGATAATTACTTCGAATAATTTTTTCGTATTTTTTTTCTAAAACTACATTTAAGTTCTAACAAAACGTTGTCCAACTTTTTTTTAAATATCTATATTTTTTAATGGTCAAAATTAATTAAAAATTTCAATTTTTAATTTTTTTGAGAAAATCGCCATTTTGAAAAATTGATTACTCAACACCATCTTGAAATAAAAAGCTGAAAATTGGTGTCCAAGTTGCATTTAATAAATACTAAAGCATATCCAAAAATAAAATAAATCGAAAGGGGTCGGGTCTAAAAGTGAGTGATTTGGCTTGGAATGCCCCATATATAATTTATCATCTATAGTACATTTAAATTTTGCAAATAAAAAGAAAACATACACTAAAAAAAAAAAAAACTGTAATGATAGCAAAAAAATGCTTGTAAAGTTACTAGAAAATTTGCTGATTTTGAACCCACAATTTTTTTGGTAAAGTTAGCAAAAATGTTTTGCTAAAATTTAGTTAACTGAAATTAGCAAAAAAAAACTGTAGCTTTTACCACAAAATTTGCTAAAATTTAGTAGAATGGATTTGAAAACCGAATTGCTGAAATTTACCACTTTTTTTTGCTAAATTTTTGTAGAATAAAATTTCAAATAATATTTTTTAAAAAAAAAAGATAAAAGCAGGGGAATTTTTTTTTTTAAAAAAATCAAAATTTTTTATTAAATAAAATTGACATTTTGGTTTAGAATTTTTTGTAAATGATGAACAAACAGGCAATCCATTAGTATATTCTTCTGAAATTATAAAAAAAAAAATCTTTATAAATGATATAATATTTAAAGAAAAATTAACTGGTTGCATTTACTTTTTTTAATTATTGTTTATGCCATGATGCCTACATTTATATCATAACAAGTACCGACATTTATTTCCAATACATAGTTATACTAAAACAAAAAGGAAAAACAATTATCAATGCTAGAGTTTTTAAAGGGTAAAAGGAGGGAAATGAAAACTTACTTGAATGTTGAAACCGCCAAAAATTTGTCTGGAATTTAAAACAAAAAACATTTCATCAAAAAATTCAAATTACATAATAAACTAAAATGTACCTGTTTGTAAATATTAAGGGTGAGCAGTAGACCGACTCACCTTATATGGGAAAAAAAAAAGTTAAAGTTGTACCCCCCTCAAAATTAACTTTAACATGTTTTATGAAGATTCCCAAAATATTTGGGCTCTAGCGATAATCTCCCGTGAGCTAAACCGCGTCAAAAAAGGGTCCAAAAATGGTATTTTTTATGAATAAAAAATTCAGTAAATTTTTTTTTGACCAATGAATGAAAAAATATAATAGATATTTAGGAGTTCTTTGATTCTGCATTAAAACATTTTAAAAATCTAACCACAGACTCGAGATAACGAGATGTTTACGTCAGTTTTTTGATGCTTTTCAATTCGATTTTACTGAAAACTTAAATAACTTTGGTATTTTTTGTCCGATTTTCACTTATAATACATCGTTAGAAAGGTGTTGACCACCGCTTGGGATTTTAGTCAAAAATTAACCCTTAACTGCATTATCTAACTTTTTTATAACATTTACTTCCTCATCATTAAAAAACCGTTTTATAACCACAAAAAGCATATCTTTGTGCAGGAAACACGTTTAATTAATATATTTGGCCACAATTAATTTAACCCATGCATGATCAAAATATTTTGGCAAACATTTTTAAAAAAGTTTTTGCGGAAATTATTGAAAGCTATTTGCAATATCTTAAAAAAATATAATTAAATAAGGTTTTTGTTTATCTAGACGTGCTCATTAATATCCCAATTAGAAATGTCGTTAAGACATCTCAAAGACTTCCTCATGACAATGTCAGTGTACCTGCTGACTGAAAAATCTCTGACCATACAAAAAACCTCATGACACCTCCTGACTTTTTCAAGTATTTTGTCAAAATTCATCGCCGACAAGTATGCAGGTAGTCAATAGTGCTGACTACATTATGACATGTACATAGTACGTCTGAGATCGTGCAAAAATTTAAAATTTATTAATCAAGTCTTTGAATTTCCACTACTTACTATTTTTATCTGTCCATTTCTTAAATTTAGTTTTTTAAAACTTACTATTTTGATCTGCCTCACTTGGTCCGCGAACTCAGAACCTTCTGTTCACTGGTCTAGCACCTTACCCCTTTAGCCAAACTTTGATAATAAATGTGTTTATTTAAAAACAAATTTAAATTAATTTATTATTTGAATTGTCCTGTTATATATATTTCGTCACCTGAATTGAAAAATGCTACAATATGAATTTTTCTTCCTCAAATATAACATTTTTTTAAATATTAATTGGAATTTGGTTTCGTCCTATTTAACAAGATTTTGTTAGAGTTATTTAAGCGTATCTTAGTTGTTTTTGATATTATTTATACGAAACAAAAAAAAAATATTTACAAAAAAAATATTGCTGGAGCCCTTTACAATTAAGGTGACGATATATTCAATTTATTTTGTTTTTGACAAATTTGAAAATATTATGATTTCAAAATATGTTTTAATACAAACAATTTTAAGTTGTGGTTGGCCTAGTTGTCTAGCAGGTTCGACAGCTTACGTGTTGTAGATTTTTGGCCTCGGTTCAATCCCCGGTCGCGGTTTTTTTTTTTATTTTTTTTTTTATTGTTTTAAGACTAATTCAATTTTATTTTTTTAATTACAAAGAAAATTAAAAGAGTTTTAAAGGATTAAACAAAATTACATGGATTTTACATCGGAAAAAACATTTTTTAGTGATGGGTCGGATTTGCTATATAATTGTCAGCATTAAAGACATGATTTTTCTAAATTGATAAGACAACTTATATGACAAGTCAGTACATTTATAGAACTTGGGGTGCTCCGACAAAAATTATGACATGTCATTAAGTTGTCTTTAGTACAATGTGTTCACTTGCTGACTTCTACCTGATGAATCATTACTGACATTGTCTTAAAGACAATATTTCTAATTGGGATCAAATAATTATTACGTGTTACACTTTCCCGGTCAAAATTTTTTTCGAAATTTGTATGTGCAAATTAATTTTAAAAATATAAACCAACTAGCTATACCCGGTCCGCGTTGCTGGCCCTAAAAAAAAAAAATATTTTATATTGCATCTTAATTTAAATATAGTGTCAGACAAAATTAAATCACGGGTCCGGGCCCAGCTAGTAACCTTTGGTTCCACCCTCAGTTAGAGAAATCTTAACAAAATCGGTTCAGCCGTTTTTGCGTGATTTCGAAACAGACAGACATAACGTTAAGTATAGTACATAGGGGCATGTATTTTAACGCATTTTTATCGAATCTTGATAGTCTAAAGTTCCATGCTGCATCCTCGATTAGTACTATCTGTGCTGCAAGTTTCATTGACATCAGTTTTGTCGTTTTTGTGTGATTGCGAAAGAGGAGGAAATAACTTTTTATTTATGAAAAAACGGGAGTGATATTGTAAACCCTTTTGCCAAATCGCGCTATACATATGACCAGGGAAACCATAAATATGCTCTAAAAAACACGTTTTATGCGCTTAAAAAATGCCCTTAAAAACGGAAAATATGCTCTAAAAACAATAAAAATATGCTCTTAAAAAAATTATGTCCCCTTTTTTGTTGTGTTTTTTGCAATTTGTTAGAGAATAGACCTTCCAAATTCCGTTATGTGCGATAGTAAGAGGGTTAAATATGTTCTACAAAAATATTTACCTTAATATTTTCTGCCAAGTTGCTGAATCTAAAGAAAAATAGTTTCATATACCGATATGTTTCAAGAACAGACCGAATGGGAATCAATCGTCACAATTCCGTAATTGTTAAAAAAAAACATTGTTGTTGGATAAAAAATTTAAAAATACATGTTGTCATAAAAAAAATTGGAAAAGAATGCTCTAAAAATTAAAAAAAAATGCTCTAAAAATGTAAAAATATGCTCTAAAAAGTGGAAAAATGCTCTAAAAATTTAAAAAAAACTCTAAAAATATGCTCTTATGCTAAAATATGCTCTTAAACCTAAAATATGCAAAAATATGCTCTTAAGGCTAAAATATGCAAAAATATGCTCTAACAAATTGATGCCAGATTTCTTAAAAACTTCTGAAACGGATAAATACCTTATCCATTTATCAATAAAATGCACAGGAAAAAACATGATACTGCATATTTTTGGTTTCCCTGCATATGACCTACAGTTCCCGCTCGGTTAGTTCTATCAGTATTGACAGATTCGGCTTATCCGTTTTTGCGTGATTTCACAACAGGCAGATATATCGTTCAGTCTAAAACATAGGGGCTTGTCAATTTACGCCTCTTTGTTCAATCGTGGTCAGTATAGTACTGAGGGCGTTGCAATTTTGATCCCTTTTTCTAATAACGATCTTATATGGCCTACATATGCACTTGGTTAGCACTGTATGTAGTGAAAATGTCAAGAAAATCGGTTCAGCTGTTTTTGTATGATTGCGAAACAGGCAGACAATGTCCAGTATAGTACAAAGAGGCGTGGCATTTTACGCCCCTTTTTCCAATCGTAGTATAACATGGCCTATAGTTCCGCACTCGGTCAATACTATCAGTGCTGAAAATTTAATTAAAATCAAATCAAGAGTTTTTGCGTTATTGCGGAGCATGCAGAAATAAAATTCAATTCAATACAAAGGGGCATTTTACGCCAATTCCGATCACGCTCTTATTTGGCACACAGTTAGTACTTGGTTAGTATTATCGTTGGTCTAAATTTCATCAAAATCGGTCCAGCCGTTTTTTATATATAGATGTCATTAGTGGTGCAATGTAAAAATTCGATTTTGCCCACCCCTCCGCCCACTGGCAATAAAGCATGGCATTTTACGCCCATTTGTCCGATCACGCTCTAATTTGGCATATAGTTAGTACTTGGTTAGTACTATCTTTGGTTTAAATTTCATCAAAATCGGTTTATCCGTTTTTTATATATAGATATCATTAGTGGTGCAATGCTAAAATTCGATTTTGCCACGCCCATCCGCCCACACGCAAAAAATTAAAAATCTGACTACACAGTGTTAGTCTCTAGGCTATTCTGAATATTCCCTGAAAATTTCATCAAGATCGGTCCAGCCATTTTCGCGTCCATAAGGAACAAACATATAGCCGTTTTTTGCATTATTGAAATAGCTTTCAATTCAATACAAAGTTGCATGGCATTTAACGCTACTTTGTCCGATAACGCTCAAATGGCACATAGTGAGTACTCAGATAGTACTATGTTTGATATAAATTTCATCAAAATCGGTCCATCCGTTTTTTATATATAGATGTCATTAGTGGTGGGATGCAAAAATTGGATTTTGCCACGCCCCTCCGCCCACAGACGGAAAATCAAAAATCCGACTTGACAGTGCCAGGCTATTCTGAATATTCCCTGAAAATTTCATCAAGATCGGTCCAGCCGTTTTCGAGTCCATAGGGAACATACATACATACATACATACCCACATACATACACACATCCATTTTTATATATATAGATTTTCTCTTAATCGCATATATTCGTGCAAAAAACGCATCTAATAAATTGAAATATCAATTATATTATTTTTTTTTAAGTATTACAACTGGACTTAAATTTTTTCCACATTTTTTTTTAATTGGTCATGAATGGGTTAAATAAAAAATATTAAGATCTATTTATTAGATCCGTTTTTTGCACGAATATATGCGATTAAGAGAAAATTGGTTTATATTTTATTTCTAAAATTTATTTGCACATACAAATTCCGAAAAAAAAATTCACCGGGAAAGTGTTACACGTTATAATTATTTGATATTAATAAGCACGTCTATTTAAACAAAAACCTTTTTTATTTTATTTTTTTAAGTATTTCAACTAGCTTTCAATAATTTCCGCAAAAACTTTTTTAAAAATGTTTGCCAAAATATTTTGATCATGCATGGGTTAAATTGATTGTGGCCAAATATATTAATTAAACGTGTTTCCTGCACAATGATACGTTTTTTGTGGTTATAAAATGGGTTTTTAATGATGTCGAAGTAAATGTTATAAAAAAGTAAGACAGTGCAGTTAAGGGTTAATTTTTGACTAAAATCCCAAGCGATGGTCAACACCTTTCTAACGATGTATTATAAGTGAAAATCGGACAAAAAATACCAAAGTTATTTAATGGTGTTTTCTTTTCTGAACAAAAAATTGTGCATTGTTAAAATGTTTACTTTTAGAAGGTTGACATGGCCCTGAAACGATGTCGCATTTTTTTCACTCAGAAAAGAACACAAAAATGCTGTTTTTACGCAAATTGCCCTGATTTGCTGGTTCGATGGATGTGTTTTTCGCTTATATTGCCGGTAGCTCAGGTTCGAATCCCGGCGATACACAGTGTTGTGTCCTTGGCCATAAATGGTCAAAGTAAATGTCTTAAAATTTCAGGTTATATAAATTTTATTTTAAGAAAACATCATAAATAAAACAAATCCAAAACAGTTTGTAGATATCTTTAATAGTTTTTAAGTTATGTGTCTCTAAAGTTGAACTTTTTGAAATATATCATATTTTGGCTTTAAAATCGTTGAAATCCACATGTTCTTGTAACGGTTAAATAATTATATTGCATTTAAAATTCGACCTTATTGGTAATGAAGTTTTAAGTTAGATATGTTGCTTGTATGATAATGCTGTTTTGGTTCACATAAGTTAATCATATGGCAGGTAACGCTGTTATAAAGTGAGTTCCAAAGAAAATACAAATTTATTTTGCAAGTTTCATATTTGATAGTCAGCCACAGTGGCGTATACAGGGGGGGGCCGGGGGCCCGGGCCCCTCCCGAAATTATTTCACAAATTTCCGGATTTAGCATCAAATAACAAGTACAATATTAAAAATCTTCTTTAAAAAAATAGAAAAACATTTAAGAATCTAAAATTTTTTGAAGAAAAATGTTTTGGAACTGAAAATTTTTCTGTTAAAAAAAATCTCAAAATCTGAAAATCTTTTCTAGGAATTTGAAATTTTTCAACTTAAGATTCTAATAAAAAAAAAATATCTTAAAACCTGAAGTTTTATGTACACAAAAAATGGACCTAATTGTAAGTAAAATGTAGTCAAATCTTAAAATGCGACTTTGTCTTTTAGAAAAATTCTCAGAATCTAAGACTTTTTTTATAGGAATAATGCCTTAAAATATTATCCTTTTTCGAAGAATCTTAGACTTTTTCTATAGGAAAAATGTCTCAGAATCTGAGGCTTTTCTATATGAAAAATGTTTCGGAATCTGAGAACTTTCTATAGGAATAATGTCTCTGAATCTGAAAAATGTCTCAAAATCTAATATTTTTTCTATAAAAAATTCTTAGAATCGGAAGCTTTTCTATATGAAAAATGTTTTAGAATCTGAGAACTTTCTATAGGAATAATGTCTCTGAATCTGAGAATTTTTCTTTCCATCTTGGAAAATGTCTCAAACGTCACGAAAAATGTTTCAGAATCAACTAATTTTTCTTAAGGAAAATTATCTCAAAATCGTAGATTTTGTATATACGAAAAAGTCTCAGAGACACAAGCTGAGACTTTTTGTATAGAAAAAATGCTCAAAATCTGAGAGTTTTTCTATTGTAAAAATCTCTTTTTCTATAAGAATAATGTCTCAATCTGAGTATATTTCTATGGGAAAATATTTCAGAATCAGAGACTTTTTCTTTAGGAAAAATGTCTAAGAATCTGATGCTTTTTCTATATGAAAAATGTTTCAAAATCTGACAATTTTCTATAGGCAAAATGTCTCAGAATCTGAGACTTGTTCTATACACAGAAAAAATTTGAAACGAATTTCAATCAACAAAAACGCGGATTCAATCAATTTTTTGATTGAAACTCCTCCAATTAAAAAATTACCAATCATCAAATTGTAGGTGATTGATTGAAAATTATTTCAATCAAACATTTTTTCGATTTTGATCAAAAATTTTATCAATTTTTTGTCTAAAGTCAATCAAAATAATGATTGATTTAACAAATGAATTGTAAGGTTATGACAAAATTATCAAAAATTTCATCTTTTTTGCTTTCCTATATGTTCCAAACAATAAAAAAAAGTAAAACCCTATTATTTTGCGCTTTCAAAGCGCTTTAAAATAGCAACGGCATACCGTTTACCGTGGTTATCATTTTGGACCCTGGGAGAGTACTAAACTGTGGTGCTTTCCCAGCACACAAGCGACCATAAAAGGTACTTTGCCAGCGCTCTCCCGTTTGTATTTTTCTGCCTGGGTTGTTATAAGTATGTAGATTAAAAATAACAAAAGAACTCGTCCACGTTTTTCCACTTTTTTTTAATCAATTTTTTTTGTGGGAGCCCAAATATAAATTTGGAAATTTTTTTAACGAACGGCTTAAAGTAAAACACCAAGATGCAGCAGTTGTTCTTCATAATTTGAAATGTTTTGCGAAAAATAGTTATGGAACACATATGCATAATAAATCGGAATGCAGAATGAATCGGTCGGTTAAATTTTAAATTTTATTTAAATTGGTCCAAGATCCATTATTTGTCATCCAGGCCTGACACAAATTAGATGCTTGGCTAGACACAAGGAGGAAGTACGTTGTATTATATTTTTACTTGCTTATTTTATAAAGGTCTTTTTGAGATAGGCATATCCCTGCTCAAACCTAAAACAATATTAAACGTATTGTAAATACTACGTGCAAAAAGTGTTGTGAATTATTGATAGTTTTAAGGTCAAAGGATTTCCCTGAATTTTCTCAAGTCTTTAAAAAAGGAAATTTATTCGCTAAGAATATCCATAGCATAGGTTAAGGAAAATCCTTGCTTCAATTATACTAAAATAAGGTATTTTCAACATTATCAGAACAGAATTTCATGAAGTACGAAGGATTTTTTAAACTTTTTTTTAAATTTTTTAAGGACATATTTAATTTATGTATTACATCCTTGCTTCAATTTTTTCATTTGATTAAGATTTTAGGTATATTCTAAGTATTGCGGATGCAAAAATTCATGAAGGGATTTGAATTTTACACTTTTTCATGACTTTTTTTAAAAAAGGACATTTTCGAGGAAGGCGTATCCTTGTTCCCATGTGCACAAATTTTGGTAAACACATTGGGCATAGAATAACAGTTGGATTTTCAAAATTTCATGAAATAACTTAAATTTTTACACTTTTCTGAACGTTATTTTAAAAAGGAAATTTTTGAGCTAGGCGTATCCTTGCTCCGAATTGGACAAAATTTAGTAGAATAATTAATGGCATTATAAGTAATAACTACAATAAATAACATGAAGATTGAAGTGTTAGTTTTCATTTTATGCCATATTTTAATTTCAGGATATATGGAAAGGATACGAATCCTTGGGCGGATATTTACCAAATTCTAACTTAACTCCTTCTATTTTTGGCCACTCTTTACATGAAGACGCAACACTGTGCGATGGCCATCACATATTTTTATACCCTCCAACTACAGTATGGGGTATACTCACTTTGTCATTCCGTGTGTAACGCATCGAAATATCGGTCTAGGTCCCCATAAAGTATATATATTATTGATCAGTGATCGATTCTAAGACATTCTAGCGATGTCCGTGCGTCCGTCTGTGGAAGACACGATACAGTCTAAAATAAAAGTGCTAGACTCCTGAAATTTGGCACATATATGTCTCATGTTCATAGGCTGGTTAAGTTCGGAGATGGGCAAAATCGGACCAGGGGGGAAAAAGTTCTCCCTTGACGAAGTAAACCAACCCATGAAAAAGGTAACTTTTTATAGGTTTTTTCTGTATTTTTGTTAAACAAATGAAACATTTTTATGCTTCAAAAAGTTCAAAGTCTTGGACTTGTACCCAGGGGATTTGAAAATTACTTTTTTTTGGTCCGCCCCTTTTGTGGGGTCGATTTTATATGAAAATTTACTTTTTTTTTTTTTTAAATTATTAAATTATTTAAAAAAAAAAACATTATTAAATAAAAAATAATACGTAATTGAATAAAAAAAAAATACCAGAATAAAAAAAAATGTCCGTACCGGGATTTGAACCCCGGACCTCCAGTGTCACATGCCACGAAACATCCTCTGCACCACAACAGCACCAGTTAACTTGTTCGCTTAATTTGAGTTTTGCTACATGAGAGAATATCAGGGCAATTTTTCACCCCATCATTTGATTTCGGGGTGGAAAATATGCATTTTTTACATCACGGGCAGGCAATATTTTGAGAAAAGAACATAATATTTTTTCAAAAGTGTGCATTTTTTTTAGAAAAGAACACAAAAAATTCAAAGAATAAAAAAAATGTTACAAATGCTACATTTTTTGCCAGAAAAGAAAACGCCATAAGTTTTCAGTAAAATCGAATTAAAAAGCATCAAAAAACTGACATAAACATCTCGTTATCTCGAGTCTGTGGTTAGATTTATAAAATGTTTTAATACAGAATCAAAGAATTCCTAAATATCTATTATATTTGGCCATTCATTGGAGAAAAAAAATTTACTGAATTTTTTATTCATGAAAAATACCATTTTCGGACCCTTTTTTGACGCGGTTTAGCTCACGGGAGATTATCGCTAGAGCCCTAATATTTTGGGAATCTTCATAAAACATGTCAAAGTTAATTTTGAGGGGGGTACATCATCAACTTTTTTTTTTTAGTCACTCTAGTGAGCAGTCATCATAAAAACACCAACAAGTCATCATAAGTGTATGTTGGGTTTTCACGTCAAATTGTTTTCTCATATAAAGATTTTTTATAGATAATTTAGGTTTTTTGTTTGTGTGACACACAATGTGTGTATCGTTATTTTTTTGTTTGTGTCATGCGTTTTTTATGAACGGTATAAGTACATCAAATGCCTTTGGTTTTTTGCATGTTTAGGTCAGTGGTCGGCATCAATTGCACATGGATCCCGAACACAGTCGGCTATTTACATGTAGTCAACACGAATGTCAACAAAATTCACAACTAAGAGCATAAGAATACAACAACAAGCTGGTTGATATCTCTTTGTTTGAGAAATAAACCAACACATATGTGTTGGTTTATTTTGAGGTAAAACTTTGAGTTAACAAAAAATCATACAGGGAGCCCGTTTTCTTATAAAGAAACCTTCGGGTTATAAATATTTTTTTTAACCAAGTGAGATCAAAAACTTAAATTTGTTCTTTTCTTTAAATATGTTGATAAACCCTTACCTTTTATAAGAACTCTTAAGTATTTTATAGAATCTGAAAGATTTTATATAAAAAATGTTAAGCATTAAGGTTTTTTTAAAATTTTTTGAAGATCTCGAAGTTTTTTTTTTGAAAGATGTAAAGCAACTGCTTAAGTTTTGTTTTTGAAGATATTGACGATATTATACCATAATCGCATTCATTTAAACTAGTTTATTTATTCGTTTTCTCCATACGTTAAACGTCAAATTTAAACGGCGTTTTATTTTGACAGATAAATTGTATAGGAAAAACGAAAAATGTATCTAGTTTTAATGAATGCGAATATGGTATTAAATCGGTTTAAAATGTTTAAGAACCAAAAACGAATGAAAAAAAAAAATCAAACATTTTGAAATCATGTATGTTAAAATCTTTGTTGGCTTGTAAAAATGAATGGGGGTTTGGTTACATTGCACCCCTCTAGAAGCGACTCCTAGGCAATTGTTTTGGCAAAAAAGTGGCGGTAAAGGGGTAAAAAAGCACCAATGATTGCATCGGGGTCGCTTCTAGAGAAGTTCAATGAAAGATTGACTCATTTTTTGAACCCAACATTTTTCCTAACAGTTCTACTCCTTCTCGTTACTCCCGAAGGGAGCATCCATACAAAATTAAATTTTTTTATAAAATTAACTATCATCTCTCTAACTGTCCCAAGGATGCTCCTACTCTGAAAACAAATTTCATGAATTTTCATAAAATTTAGTTAAATTTAACTAAAAAATTGGTAATTTTCCTAACTATGAGGAAAATAAAGGCGGCAGCCAAAATTATGCCAATTTTGGATGGTGCTGGCAGACGCAATATTTACACCTCGGATTTTATTTTTGATTTAAACTCATTTACACGAGCTTTCAAACTAGTAAAAATAATCAACATGTTCTGAACGAAACTTTTTATCTAGAGTCAAAAGAGTGTTGGTACTTTGTACAAAAAAAAAATCGTATTTTTTTTTAATTTTTAAAACAAGATATCGGTTTGTTATTTTTTTTTTTGAAAAAAATCAGAAATCTATATAGTTTTCAAATGTAATTAGTTTAAAATAAATTGGAATAAATGCGGCTTTGCTATTAACAAAAAACTGGAGCCGGATCGGTAACATTTTTAAATTATACATTTTAAAATGGTTCTACCTCGGAAAGTATAAGAGATAACCACACCCACTAAAGACGTTTTTTAGGCCGCTACTAGCACATTGTCCGCATATATTTTATTAAGAAATATGATAACAAACAAAAAAAATGGCAATTGTTTTAAGTGTTCGTAAACAAAAGGTGCCCTACTTTGGGGAGTTCTGCTGCCTCCCCCTTTCAACCGCTGGACTCCAACTTCCAAACATAAGCTTGAAAATACGTTATAACCACCACAAATTTCATGGCTTTCAGTCCAGTACTACTGAATGGCTGAATTATTTCCAAAAAATTAGCAATTTATTCAGCTTTGTGATGTTATAGTGCATTCACATTGGCGTCGAAACCCCGTTTAACGAGGTTTCGAGCCAAACCTCATTTGAAAATACGTATTTTCCCACACAAATTGATGAAACCTTATCGAGGTTTCAACGAATGTACGATCGAAACCTTTTAAATTTCATAGTTCTCCTCTTTTTTACAACTGTTATAATACAAGAAAATTAATTAAAGAAAGTGTCAAAAATAAAAATATTTAAATATTTGAATAAAAAACAACAATAAACAAAAGATTTTAATAAATTATTTTAAAATATCATGCAAATTAATTTATTGTGTATTTTTTAAGCCGGTATAGTAGCGAATTTTGAATGGCTGAATTATTTCCAAAAAATTAGCAATTTATTCAGCTTTGTGATGTTATAGTGCATTCACATTGGCGTCGAAACCCCGTTTAACGAGGTTTCGAGCCAAACCTCATTTGAAAATACGTATTTTCCCACACAAATTGATGAAACCTTATCGAGGTTTCAACGAATGTACGATCGAAACCTTTTAAATTTCATAGTTCTCCTCTTTTTTACAACTGTTATAATACAAGAAAATTAATTAAAGAAAGTGTCAAAAATAAAAATATTTAAATATTTGAATAAAAAACAACAATAAACAAAAGATTTTAATAAATTATTTTAAAATATCATGCAAATTAATTTATTGTGTATTTTTTAAGCCGGTATAGTAGCGAATTTTGTTCGATAAATTTTGAAAACGTGATAAGTGTCAAATTTTTCGGGTGTGAAAGGCTGAGTTTTGAAAATGAAAATACGTATTTTCAACGAGGTTTCAAAGTCAGTCTGAATGTACTATTACGTCGTTTTGTTTTATAAAACACGATTCCACGAAAAACGTAACCCACATATCTCAAAAAATATTTACAAAGACGACTTTTTTATTTTAGAAATGGATTTATCGCTGTATTTTAAGCAAACAAGGGGAAAGTGTAAAACTTAAAACTCTTCAATGAAAAAAAACCAAAAGTATTTTTTTCAAAAAAATTTAGTTCAATTTTTAAATAAATTTCCTACAATTTTTAAATAAAACTCGGTACCGAGTTTTAAAAATAAAACTCCGAAATAAAAGGAGTTTTATTTTCATACAATTAGTTTTATTTTAAGTAAACAAAAAATGTTTTTGGTTTTAAACATTTTTATGTAAAATAGTTGATAATATGATAAAATATGACCTCACGAAATAATAAAATTAGTTGAAATTAAATTAATTTTATTTAAATTTATTAATACCTCTAATAAAACTCTTATTTGTGAAAAAAAAAATTCTATTTACAAAATATTGCACTAAAAAAGTTTTCTCTTAATATTTTGTTGGTTTTTTGCATAATTTTTTTTTTGCAAAAATCGCGTATAAACTTTAAAAAATAAAAAAAAAACACTCTGCAAAATTAAATGTATGAACTAAATAGATTTTTCCGTCCTAATTCCAAATCTGCTTTTAATATTTCTAGCGCTTACCGTTTTTAAGATATTCGCGTTTGAAGATTCGAATACCCGCTAATTTAGTCATAGGCGTAGATAGCCCTGTCTGGGGGGGGGCTTATAATAATAGAATAATTTTAGCCCCCCCAGAATTTTAATCATTCACAATTTTTTTTTTAATAATTTAATGATTTCATTAATTTTTGCAACAATAAATAACACTGTGCAACAAGAAAAATGAGCCTCAATGGCTTCAACGCCATATGAAAGTAGACCATCAAATGGAAAAAATCACCAAAGGGTTTTGCAAAGTGAGTTCGGATTTCTTTTTTATAGCCCGCTGAAGTTTCTATTTTTTTATCAAAGGCGTTTGAAAAAAGTCAAAAATACTATAATAAGATGTGTTCTGAGCTTCAAAATATGATTTGATGTCTTCAGTGAAATTTTATGGCGGTTCTTTTCTTAGAACATTTTAACCCACTAACTGCCATTTTAAGGGGTCATTTTAGTCCTTTTTCAAAAATTAAACACAGAAGTCGAATAAAACGTCCATTTAGAGGGTTAAAATGTTCTACAAATATTTTCCTCATAAAATTTCACTAGGGGTTGTCGAATGTTTAAAGTTTGTGCGACATGCGCAAAGTGCTTAAAAAGGGTCAAGTAAAAATAATCAATGTTTGTTATTTATTTTTACCAAAGCAGTGTTAAAAAATATCGACAAAAAACAGTGCAAATATACTTTTGAGCTAAAAATGATGTTCTGATGTGTTTTATAAAATTTTATGATGATTCTTTTCTTTGACCAAATTAACCCTCTATCTCCCGTTTTAAAAGGTAATTTTTGTCCTTTTTAAAAAGAAATACAAAAAAGTCTATAAAAAAGGCAGTTAAAGGGTTAAAATGTTTTACAAATATTTTCTACATCAAATTTTACTAGGGCACGTCTAAGACAGAAAGTTCGTCAAGCATATAGAAAATGCTTAAAAATGTTAAAGCATTTAAAATTTTTTTTTTTATATTTTTTTTGGGCAGAAATAAAAAAAAACAAGTAACCAAGTTAAATTCGACTTTGTCGAATGTATTAATACCCTCCACAATGTAAAAAAGTTTATTTGCAAAAAATAAAAAAAAAAAATCCGCGAAAAAATTTTTTGGTAAAAAAAAAATTCGACGAAAATGTTTTTTTTTTTAATATGTTTGTACTTGTTTAAATACCATTCGGTGATCGATTCTGTTCACATGTGTCAACCAGCCGCCGAATCAAAGCATTTTGTGTTTTTAGGTTATGTTGAATGTATCACAATTTTCGAGGTGTTCTTACATTTTCGTTCAAAACTTTTGAAACGCTTAACCGATTTCGCTCAAATGCAATACCAAACTGCTTAGGGCAACAACAAGTAAATATGCTAAGTCTTTGTTATATCTGTTTAATACTTTGGCCGTGATCACCATTTCAGATATCTTGGGAAAAAGTCGCGTGATGCCGTTCTAGCGGAAATTTGTTGGTGGAGCAAAAATATATTTGAGGACGAAGAAGAATTAGGTGAGGAAAAGACCTAAGCTTCCTTTTTACTCAAAAAAAGGGTCCTATTTGACAAAAAAGTCAAAAAAGTTTTGGATTTAAAAAAAATCAAAAAAATTTTTTTATTTTATTTATAAGTCCAAACATATTTAAAAAAAAAAAACATTTTCGTCTAATTTTTTTTTTACCAAAAATTTTTTTTCGCGGATTTTTTTTTTGCAAATAAACTTTTTTACATCGTGGAGGGTATTAATACATTCGACAAAGTCGAATTTAACTTTGTTACTTGTTTTTTTTTATTTTGGCCCAAAAAAATTATAAAAAAAAATTTGAATACTTTAAAATTTTTAAGCATTTTCTATATACTGGACGAACTTTCTGTCTTAGACGTGCCCTAGTAAAATTTGATGCAGAAAATATTTGTAAAACATTTTAACCCTTTAACTGCCTTTTTTATAGACTTTTTTGTATTTCTTTTAAAAAAGGACAAAAATGACCCTTTAAAACGGGAGCTAGAGGGTTAATTTGGTCAAAGAAAATAATCATCATAGAATTTTATAAAACACATCAGAACATCATTTTTAGCTCAAAAGTATATTTGCACTGTTTTTTGTCGATATTTTTTAATACTGCTTTGATTATTTATACTTGACCCTTTTTAAGCACTTTGCGCATGTCTCACAAACTTTGAACATTCGACAACCCGTAGTGAAATTTTATGAGGAAAATATTTGTAGAACATTTTAACCCTCTAAATGGACGGTTTATTAGACTTCTGTGTTTAGGTTTTGAAAAAGGACTAAAATGACCCCTTAAAATGGCTGTTAGAGAGTTAAAATGTTCTTAGAAAAGAACCGCCATAAAATTTCACTGAAGACGTCAAATCATATTTTTAAGCTCAGATGTGTTCTTATTATTGTATTTTTAACGTTTTTCAAACGCCTTTGATAAAAAAATAAAAACTTCAGTGGGCTATAAAAAAGAAATCCGAACTGACTTTGCAAAATCCTTTGGTGATTTTGTCCATTTGACTGTCTACTTTCATATGGCGTTGAAGGCATTGAGGCTCAATGCGATGACCCAAAATTTGTTGCACAGTGTAATAATAATATGTAATGAGTCTTTAGGACTCGTTATGATTATTCAATGAGTCTTAAGGACTCGTAATGATTATTATATAAGATCTAATAGTTTTTCCCATTGAAAAATAGTCTGAATTACTGAAAAAAGTTTTTATATGAATCTGATGTTTTTGCCGGTAATAAAAACTTTACCGAATCTTAGGGTTTTACCTTCAGGAAAACATTTTAACTTCTTTGATTTAAAAAAGTTTCTAAATTCTAAGGGGTTTTTTTATAGTCAAAAGTTATTGAAAGAAAGAATCTGAGAATTTTGACTAATAACACAGTGATACAAAATCGAACTTTCGGAATCGGAATGGGATGAAACCAGAAGCAAATGAAAGCTGACGTTTTCCATAGATTTTATTTTACACGTATTTGAAGTTGGTGATTTTAAAGCATTTAAAGTTTTTGTGTACTAAACATGTCCTACTTTAAAGGCCCCTGGTGGTGCCCTTATTGGACATGAAGGGTCCAGTTTCCAAACTTAAGCTCAAAATTACTTCAGCTATGACTGGTATGAATTTTGCTGCAATCGGTCCAGTACCTATTTACTGAATAGCCAAATTATTAAAATAAACCTCTGTACACCGTTGCGTATGATTGTTATTTAAAGGCAATTATTAATATAAATCACTGGACACCGATGCGTATGATTGTTATTTAAAGGCAATTACAATATTAATCATTCGCCACTAAGGAGTGAGATCAAAAAAATGTTAACACACATTTTTGCCTACAACTTTGGTGTAAAGCTTCCAAATTTTTTTTTTTTCGGCAGTTTACATTTTAAAAATATGTCAGTTAATAAATTAATTTACATCATGAGTTTTAATTTGCAATTTTTTACACAATGGACGATGAAAGAAAAGTGCGTTCAAAAATAATTAAATATTTTCAACAAAACCAAACATGGACATACAAAAAAATTGCCAAAGAAACTAATGTATGCCGCCAAACAGTTTCAAAAGTGGTAAAAAGGTATCTGGAACACCTAACAATTGAAAGGAAGCCGGGAACAGGAACAACGACTGGTTATCGTAACATTGGTAAGGCATATAAAGTTAAAAGCATCCTTAAGAGAGCTCCTAACACATCTGGCAGAAAAACAGCTCGGTTAGCCCAATGCTCAGACTTTTTTGTACGTAAAGTGAAACGTAAGGCGGGACTAAAGTCCTACAAAGTTCAAAAAGTTCCCGATAGAAACGCTTTTAAAAATTTGGAGGCCAAAACCAGAGCTAGAAAATTGAAATCAAATTTTATAAAAAAATACAACTGTTGTGTAATGGACGGCGAAACTTATGTCCTGGCTGATTTTGCGCAGCTCCCTGGTCAAGAATTTTATGTTTCCGATGTTCGAGGAAATGTTGCGGAAAAATTTCGGTCAAAAAAGCAAACGAAATTCCCCAAAAAATTCCTAGTATGGCAAGCCATATGTAGCTGCGGCCAAAGAAGCCAGTCATTTGTGACATCTGGCTCTATAAACAGCGAAATTTATATCAAGGAGTGTTTGCAGAAGAGACTTCTTCCGTTCTTGAGTCAGCACAATGTATCCACTTACTTTTGGCCCGATTTAGCATCTTGTCACTACAGCAAGAAAGCGCTGGAGTGGTATAATGATAATAATGTGGTTTTTGTACCAAGAGAGGCAAATCCACCAAACTGCCCGGAGCTCAGGCCAGTGGAGAGATATTGGGCTCTTGTTAAAAAAGAATTAAAGGGCACAAAAAAGGTCTCCCAGGACATGCAAGATTTCAAACGTAGATGGACCACCTGCTCTAAAAAGGTGACAGAAACTACCATAAAAGCCTTAATGGGAGGGTTTCCGGAAAAAGTGGATAACTTTGTTCGTAGTGGTTAGAGTTCCATGCGGTTTTTTTGTTATGATTTTGTATTAAATTGTATTTAATAAAAATTTGGTTTGAAGTCTTAAAATTCAGTAGTCTGTTTTTTATTTAACTTTATGTGTGTTAACATTTTTATGATCTCACTCCTTAATACAGTTTTCAAGCATTTATTATTACAATTATAATAAAAGTGCACTAACTTCTAGATAGATTTTGTAAAACAAAATCTAGCTCTGAACTAGAAAAAAGCCTTGAGGGGTTTGTTATGGAATATATCAACTTTCATTTGCTTTTGGTTTCATCCCATTCCGATTTTGGGTGTTGCACTGTGTAATCATCAACTTTTGCAATCATCAGAACTTTTTCTTAAAAAAAATCCTAGTAATCTAATGATTTTACTATAGGAAAAACATGAAAAATCTTTCATTCTCAAAACATATCTAGGAGTTCTAAATTTCCGAAAAATCTACAGAATCAAAATTTAAAAAAAAAAAATATGAATTTTTAACCGCTTTCGGGGGCAATTGTTTCTAGGACACCTAGACGCATGTTAAAGGGAACGCTTCAGGAATAGGTCTAGGTTTTTCTATTTAAAAAAAAATACCAAAAAATTGAAAAATAATCTAGGGGGGGCTTTAGCCCCCCCAGAAATGTTGGCTTCCTACGCCAATGAATTTAGTACTTTCTGTAGTTCCACTCTAACTTATTCGAAAATTGGAACCGAATAATTTTATGGGTAGTAAATAGACCTCGTGAACCCAGATTATTTCGATCCATTTTCGAAACATTAGAGACTGGAAATAAATACTTTAACCAAATTTAAGCATCAATGACCACTAGTGAGAAAAGTAATGGATACAGACGCACAGTGTCTTTGATATCTAATAACTCGCTAATCTTGAGCAAAAGGTTCAGCGTAACTGTTCCAAAAACCAATAAAACGAAGATTTAAATAATATTCTATTTATTAAGGGGGGTTTAAATAAAAAATAAACAACCTTCAGTGGCGTATACTATATATATATAATTTGTGATTTCACAAATTTCAGGATTTGGTATCAAATAACAAGTACAATATTAAAAATCTTCTTTAAAAAAAAAACATTTAAGAATCTAAAATTTTTTTGAAGAAAAAGGTATTGAAACTGAAAATTTTTCTGTTAAAAAAATCTGAAAATTTTTTCTTAGAATTTGAATTTTTTCAACTTAAGATTCTAATAAAAAAATATCTTAGAACCTGAAGTTTTATGTACACAAAAAATGGACCTAATTGTAAGTAAAATGTAGTCAAATCTTAAAATGCGACTTTGTCTTTTAGAAAAATTTCTCAGAACGAGACTATTTCTTAAAAAAAAATTTCTCCGAATCTAAGACTTTTTTTAGGGGAAGAATGCCTTAAAATATTAGCCTTTTTCGCAAAATCTTAGACTTTTTCTATAGGAAAAATGTCTCAGAATCTGAGACTTTTTCTATAAAAAATTGTCAGAATCTGAGGCTTTTCTATATGAAAAATGTTTCAGAATCTGAGGCTTTCTATATGAAAAATGTTTCGGAATCTGAGAATTTTCTATAGAAGTAATGTCTCTGAATCTGAAAAATGTCTCAAAATCTAAGATTTTTTCTATAAAAAATTCTTAGAATCTGAAGCTTTTCTATATGAAAAATGTTTTAGAATCTGAGAACTTTCTATAGGAATAACGTCTC
The DNA here is from genome assembly GCA_963921195.1 of Pegoplata infirma. NCBI lineage: Eukaryota > Metazoa > Arthropoda > Insecta > Diptera > Anthomyiidae > Pegoplata > Pegoplata infirma. Next base: position 160,140,270 of record OY992539.1, read on the forward strand.
TGAATCTGTAAATTTTTCTTACAATCTCGGTAAATGTCTCAAATGTCACGAAAAATGTTTCAGAATCAACGAATTTTTCTTAAGGAAAATTATCTCAAAATCGTAGATTTTGTATATAGGAAAAATGTCTCAGAGACACAAGCTGAGACTTTTTGTATAGAAAAAGTGCTCAAAATCTGAGAATAAAAATCTCTTTTTCTATAATAATAATGTCTCTGAATCATAGTATTTTTCTATGGGAAAAATATTTCAGAATCAGAGACTTTTTCTTTACGAAAAATGTCTCTGAATCTGAGTCTTATTCTATATGAAAAATATTTCAGAATCTGACAATTTCCTATAGGCAAAATGTCTCAGAATCTGAGACTTGTTCTATAGAAAAGTGCATCTGAGACTTTTTCAATAGGAAAAATGTCTCGGAATCTAAGAAATTTTCTGTAGAAAAAATGTCTGAGAATATGAGACATTTTCTATAGGACTTTTTCAGAATTTCTATAGTAAAAATTTCTAATAATCTTAAATTAGGAAAATTTTCTCAGAATCCGAGAGTTTTTCTTTAGCAAAAATGTTGTAGAATCTAAGACTTTTTATACTGCTTTCTGTTTAAAAAGGTCTCAGAATGTGAATCATTTTTCTTATAGAAAAAGCGAAGACTTTCTCAGAATCTCAAACTTTTTGTGTAGAATTTTTCAGAATCTAAGAAAAACTAGAAATATTTCAGATTATGGGAAAATGTCTTACAACCGGAGTCTTTTCTTTTGGAAAGTATTTTTTGAATATGTTTATAGAATCATTGTCTAATGTAACTTTTTCGGAGAAACGTTTTCCGTTGGAAATATGATTTAAGAGTCTTTGACTTTTGCTATAACAAAAACTGTCTTAACTGGAAATTGTCATAGAATCTTAGACTTGTCTTTAAAAAAAAATTCAGATTCTGAATCTGAATCTTGTATTAGCATCTGAAACAATTCAAACTTTAAAAAAGGCTTAAGTCTTTCAAAAAATTTTAAAATATAAAAAAAAATTATTTTTTTCCACCCAACAGTTTTAAACTTACACAAAAATTAAGAATCTGATTGTATTTCATTCAGTTCAAGGAAAAGATCGAGAAAAATTCTAAAAAATGTGCTGTTATGTAAATTTTTTTCAAAAAAAAATATTGAAAAAAAATTGTTGGGCCCCCACCGAAATAAAATCCTGGATACGCCCCTGACAACCTTCATGTGATTTTTTAAGCAGCTATAAAAAAAAAAAAGGCAACACTTTTTAATTCTGTTTTTTGATTTGAAAAATAGTTTATTGTAATATTTTAAAAATTTTATAACACAAAATTTGATGAACTGAAATTTCCACTTAATTGTAGAATGTTTTTTTAAAGGACAAAACCGGCTGCAGTTGTTCAGCTAAAAGTACTAGACCGATTTTGATGAAATATTTTTGATTTGTAGATTATTAAATTCTCTAGTACTTATCGTGGACATTTTTTAACATTTTGACCTAATTATTATTTTTTTTAAGTTTATATTAGCATAATTTCAACAAAAATCAATATTTTTCAAAAAATGGCCACGGTAAGTACTACACCGAAAAAATTTCCCAGTTTGTTAGTTACGAAATTTCCCAGTTAATTCTACATTTTTTTAAAATAACTGAGTTAGCCACCAGTAACTATGATTTCGGTTAATAACAACAGTTTTTTAGTTACCCTGTATTTGAAATTCTTTTTAAATTGTCAAAAATTAAAAAAAATAAATAAAAAAAATATTCAAATAAAAAAAATATTGTGTCGCTTAAAATCAAATCGGGAATTTATTAGGTCCACGGTAAGAAAGATTAATATTGAAATATATTTGTATAATAATAAATTATAACAAAATATATTATCTTTTTTTACAGGTAATGGACGCGAAAATCTGGCCAAAACCTGAATTGATTCAGTTAAAGATGCTGATGCTGAAAAAAATTGGAGTAAAAAATTATAAACTTTGTTTAAATATCTGAATAAAATTAAGAAAAAATAATGATTTGCAGATCTTTCATTGCAGAAAAATTGATTTAGAATAAATTTCGGTACTACACAACCAACCCCCATATCAATTTCGTTGTTTTTAACTAAGACAAAATTATTTTTCAAAGTAACTGGGAAAATCGTTACCATTACCTGTCGCAATAGTTGAATTTGTATTTTTTTAAAAAATTAGTTACTATCAACTTATTTGAATAACTGGGCTTCAGTTAGGTGTATTTTAACTGGGGTTCAGTTAAAATTTTAGTAGCCAGTAACTGGGAAATGTTTTGGGTGTAGAGAATTTAATAATCTACAAATAAAAAAAAAATCATCAAAATCGGTTTAGTAGTTTTTGCTGTACAACTGCATCCGATTTTGTCTTAAAAAAAAAAAGAAATGAGTGGCAACACAGGAAATTCTTGTTGACCAAATTGTGTGTAATAAAGTTTTAAAAATATTACAATAATTCATCTTGCAAATAAAAAAACAGAATAAAAAAATATTGCGTATTGATATTTTTATAGCTGTTTTAAAATTGCTCACGTTAAGACTAATTTTTTCCTTTATACCCCCCTTAAACCTAATAAAAATATTTAAGATGGGATACATTATTTTTATCTAAACTTTACTATACATATATTCATATTATTTTCAAAAATAATACAAAAATAAATTTATTTTTATTTTTAAGGTAAAATAAAACTCTTTTTTTTGAGAGTTTTATTTTTGAAATTATAAAAGTCCAAAATTTTCAAGAGTTTTATTTTTTGAAATTATAAAACACCAACATTTTTAAGAGTTTTATTTTAAAACAAAATTAAATTTGAATAATTTAAACATTATTTTAATAAAGTACGGAGTTTTTCCTTGTCTGATTTTAAGCTAACACTTCACAAAAGTCTTTTATATTGCAAATATATTTAATTTAATAACGTTTTTTGCTTCTCCTGTAAAATTGTAAAAAGTGTTGTTACGTTGTTTTGCATTTGTGGTGAGGATATAAACGATACAAAAAAACCCAAATTATCTACATGTTTGTATTTCACGATCAACCCTTATGGAGAAACAAAACAATTATTAAATTAACACTCAATAACACAATATTTTTTTATCGTTTAAAATATGTTTTTATATTACATTTAATTTAAAATTAATAATATAATATTTAATTATAAAAAGACTTCCGCACGACTGCCACGATCAACGCTTTTGTTTGTACTGAATTGTTCTAAAAAATTCCACGCACAAGAGAGCAAAAAACGGATATAAAAAATGAGAAATAAAAAAAAATACAATTTATTTTTGCTAATATTACCAAAAAAGCTTGTAAAAATTTTGTCAATTGCAAATTTTTTTTGTTAAATACTTTATTATCTGGATTATTGAATCTGCCTATTCTTGGCCTAACAATAAGTGTATAAATCTTACAAAACCAGGGACGGAAAATAACCGTTACATTTTTATAAAAATCAGTATACAAAGTGGGGTAAAAATAGTTAATTACTGAACAAGAAATGTCTGGAAAGTCAATCAAATAAAAAATAAACAAAATTTTGCAAAGATTTTTAAAAGTTAATTTTTATTTTTTAGTTGGAAATTTCGATTATTTTTTTGATTTATATTTTCAACTTGTTAATAAAAGTTTTGAATTGATTTTTTTAAAATGTTCCAAAATTAAATATTTGGAATTTATTAAAAATAAAAGTTGTTAAGTTGATTGAATTTCAATTTTTTTTTGTATTTTGATCAAAGATAATAACTTTTATAAGTAAAAGAATTTAAGTGATCAATTTAAAAAGAATAGTTTGGAAAATAAAATCAATAAAAGATTATAAACATTAAAAATTAGCCTTATCGTGCTTAAAAACATTTTAAATCCATCATTCGGAGATGATTTTTGAAAAAAATTACGATTGCCATTGAAGAGCTAATTTTGGGGAAAATTATAAATGCGATTTTTGTCTAAAAATTCTGATCAGAATATGGCGAATGTTTTAAGATTTTAAAATATTTCTTCATAATCATTACAAAAAAACGAAGTTTCCGGAAATGATCTTTGACAAAAATGAAGATGGGCATTAAAGAGCTGATTTTGCTAAAAAATTATTAAGAATTTAAAAATGCGATTTTTATCCAAAACTTATAATCAGAATCTATGGACCAAAATCGCAAGTCTTAGAATTTAAAATTATTTTTCTATAATCTTTACAAGATCTGAAAAATGGCCATATTATATTAAAAGGCAGTTTTCGCGATTTTGGTACAAAAATGCTGATTAGAATCTGTGGACCAAAACTTGAAGCTTTATCATTATTAATAGACATTCAAAAGAAGCACCCAGAAATAATCTTTAAAAGTGACTATTTTTCCATAAAGATAATTTAGGAAAAAGATGAAAAATATTAATCGCGATTTTGGTCCAAAAATGCTGATTAGAATCTGTTGCCAAAATCGCATGTTTTAGGATCTTAAGCATTTTTCTATAATCTTCAGAAGATTTTCTAAATTTTGAGCGATATTTTGGTCAAAATCCTAATTTCATTGAACTTTTAGCGATATTTTGCAAAAAAAAGTCACACAAGAATTTATAAAAGAAAACAGCATTGTGGACCAATATCGTAGTTACAGTATTAATCAAATATTTGTTCCATTAAGTACGCGAAATCCCCTTAATTTCAAGCCAAATTTAACAAAAAATCACATGAATTTTGGTGAAAACCAGACTTTTATTGAACTTTTAGCGCTGTTTACATCATACAATCCTCGCTTTTGTGGCCATCGTCACTTTCCTCTTTTCCGGATGCTTCATAATGTCTATTGAAGTTAAACAAATGCTGTTTTAGACATTTTCATGTTTGTAAAAATTTTATTTTATTTATTTTATAGTCAAATAAATTTGTTTATTTTATTTTGTTATTTATTTTGATTTTTATTTTCGATTATTAAATAACCGTTATTATATTTCAAATAATAAAAATCAAAATGTTGATTGAATATTTTAAATTTTAAAATAAAAATCGTAAATAAACTGTTTGATTTTTGTTGAAATTTAAAAGTTTTAAAGTATTCAAAAGTTAGTAATTTTTTCAAATAAAAATTGTAACCGTTATGTCCCTGTACAAAACTAACTTAAATACTAGTTACTCCCTAGGAGCCATTTTGAAGAACGGGCCTCTAAATTAAATGGGCGGTAAGTCAGCACGTTGCAGTCTGGTGTGCGTTTGGGTTCGAGTAAGGGCTCTCGCCAATGTATTTGGGTGGTTCCTGAGCTTTTCAACGTATTTCGTTCTGATGTCCATAAACTCTTCTCAAAGCTCAATATTAGACATACTGGCTGTACCCCACAGTTGGATACCATAAGTCCATATTGGTTTTATAATACAATTATACAGGATGACTTTAGAGTCAAGGCTTAGCTTTGATTGCTTATTAATTAGCCAATGTAGTTGGCAGGCTTTTAGCTTCATATGAAGCCTCTTGGCTTCTAAGTGTTTTCGCCATGTAAGACGTCTGTCCAAGTGAATACCAAGGTATGTAACACTCTCAGACTGTGGGATAATTACACCATTTAATGAGACAGGGGAACAAGACCCCATTCTAAGTGTAAACGTAAGTTCATTTACTTTAATCCGCCAGTTCTTGAACCACGTCTCCACAGCTGTAAGATGGTTGTTAAGTCTCAAGGAGGCAACATATGGGTCTGAGTGAGTGCTTATTAAAGCAGTGTCATCCGCAAATGTTGATGTTGTAATATGTTCAGATATCGGCAAGTCTGACGTAAATATGAGATAAAGAACAGGGCCGAGAACACTTCCTTGAGGAACACCTGCATTAATTTTATAATCAGAAGTTGTAGTTTCTTGATATTTCACCCTGAAGTAGCGATTAAGAAGGTAAGACTCTAAAAGTTTGTGTGTAATAGTTGGTAGGTGATATTTTATTTTATATAAAAGACCCTCGTGCCATACTTTATCGAAAGCCTGAGCGACATCCAGAAAAACGGCAGAACAAAATTTTTTTTCTTCAAAGGCTTTCCTAATCTCGCAAGTTATGCGGTTCACTTGCTCTATGGTTCCATGCTTTTCACGATAGCCGAACTGATGAGCTGGAATACTGTTTGAACTTTCGATAATTGGAAGAATCTTTTGAAGAAAAACCTTCTCAAACAGCTTTGATAGGCATGGAAGTAAACTTATAGGTCTGTATGACGAAGTTAAAGTTAAATCTTTTCCAGGCTTGGGAATCATTTTGATTTGAGAAATTTTCCATATGTCCGGAAAGTAACCTATTTGCAAGATCGCATTAAATATTTTCGTTAGAACTTCAACCGCTATAAATGGTAGGTTTTTTATCATGTTTGGTGTGACTAAGTCATACCCAGGCGCTTTCTTTGGGCTGAGCTGCGTACGTATAATTGTCTCAACACCTTGGGCGTAAAACCATGTATTACCTAAGTTGTGATCCAAATGCAGAGGCGGATCTGGGAGTGTAAAATCATTTTCTGCCAAGTTTGGCTCAAATACAGTTCTTAAATGTTCTGCAAATGAGTATGCATTCTCCTCTTCACTGCGTGCCCAATTGCCACATTGCTTTCTTAGCGGTGGTTCGCCCTCTACCGGTGCTTTAATTTTAGTAGCTTTCCAAAGTGAATAGTTTCCTGAACTTTTATGCGATAAACTTTCTACGTATACGCTATTTATGCGATCCTCTTCCAAATGAAGGGCTTTTCTAAGGTTTCTAGTAGCTTCAGACAGCCTCTGCTTTGCAGCAGGGGATCTACTGTTTTGCCATTCTCTTCTTACCCTTCTTTTGATGGCCAGTAGTTGCTCGATTTCAGAGTTAGAAACATAAAAATTGCGATTAGAGGAAGCAACGGTAACGGATGACGAAGAGTGCTCTGCTGCTGATCTCAGAATGGACGTAAAGTCCTGGACACATTCACCTATATCCCCCTCACATTCCAAAGATGGATTAATGTGGATGTGGCTACTAATGTACTTTTTATATTTTAACCAATTCGTCTTTGACGAAGTGAGTCCACAGGGTGTCTTAACCCAAACTGGTTCATCGTAATACGTTAATATTACTGGAGAATGGTCTGAATTGAGATCAAATGATGTTTCAGCAGATAACTTACTTCTCTCGATATGTTTCATTATCCCAAAATCGATAAGATCGGGAATTTTTCCTGGATCTGAAGGCCAATAGGTCGGTTTGCCAGGCGATATAACGTCCAGACTATTTCTCCGATCAATAAGAGCACAATAAAGCTGTCTTCCCCTAGGGTTTATTAGACGTGAACCCCATTAGGTGTGTTTCGCATTGTAGTCTCCACAAGCTAGGAAGCGATTACCAAGAGTCTTGAAAAAATTTTCAAATTGTATCTTAGATACTGAAAATCGCGGAGGACAGTAAACTGATGTCAGAGTTAGTCCTCCTCCTAGACAATCAAGATGTATTGAGGTGGCTTGAAGGTAGATTGTAGAATAAGTTTCCATAGCATGGTGCTTAATTCTACTTTTCACCAAAATACCTGTACCACCGTGAGCCTTACCGTCAGGGTGATTTGTTTTGTGGAATGTATAACCTGGGATTTGAAAATTATATCTATTTGTGAGGTGGGTTTCTGATAACAATAACACATCGATGTTATTGTTGTGCAAAAAATTAGATATCTCAGCCTTGTGCTGGTTTACACCGTTTGCATTCCAAAAACATATTTTAAACAAACGCATTATTTTTTTGATAGGAGAGCCTGCAAGTGTTATTTTGCGCTTTTAGCTCCTCTATTGTACCTTGCACGGATGTCATAAAAGCATTCATTGTGCTTTGCATTGTAGACATGAAATTAGTCATTGACTGCATAAGGGTGAAAAACATTGATTCCACCCCTCCCGTATTAGGGGGATTGCAGGGTTGCTGAGAGCCCGTTATTAACGCATTAGCGTATGTGTTACTAGCACTACCTATAGAAGTATGTGCCTCAGATGAAACTGGAGTATGAGTCACGATTGGTACTGAGCTCTGATTCATTGCAGTTAAAGGCGACGCACTAGGTACGGCCAGTGGGTTTACCGCATTTTGCGATGGACGCGTTGGTTGAAATGATAATAGTTGGCCTCTTGACTGATTTTGCTTTTGTTTAAGTTTTACTTTAAGTTCCTTATAAATTGGGCATCCCCGATGTTTTGAAGAGTGATTATTTCCGCAATTACTACATTTTTTTTCACCTCCGCCATTTTTAATCACGGTACACTCTGATGAAGAGTGTAAATCGCCACATACAGCACAAACTGTGCTTAAGGTACAATAGGTTCTTGTATGTCCATACTATTGACAGTTTGAGCATTGAACTGGACCACTTCGTTTAAGCGGTTCTTCTACTGAAACTCTACGATGCAGAAGGTATCGTTCCGAGTAGATGGAATGAATTTCATTCTTTTTTAGCTTTTTGGATTCAGGCTCCAGCTCAACTCGAAACATTGGTTGAGTAACTTTTGCTCTGTTAAAAATGTATACTACAACTTTCACTTTATAGCCCTTTTCTTCAAGAGCCTTCTTAATTTCATTAGGTTCTACACTGGATTCTATACCCTTAAATACCACAATTAACCCTTTGCTACTTTTCAACTGATATGTATAATAGCTTCTATTATTTTCGTGTAAGAACTTGGTTATTTCCCTATAGTTCTTCTCAGTGTAGACCTGTATTTTCGTCTCGTGTATATTACCTTTTCTAATTGGAATAATATGAAATGCATTATTCCCAATTAGTTTCGTAAAATTGGACAGCAATTGGTTGGAGCTACGCTCACGAAGGAATATTGGTGGAGGTTTTGCCTCTTTACGGGTACTGCTCGGATCTTGTAAATCAGTATCTGGTTCATCCAGAACTGAAAAACGATTGTTATTTAAGGGATTAGTGTTATCATTATTAGTGTTACTATTATGAACTTTCTGTTTTTTTGTTTCACTATTGTTTTTATTTTTCTGTGGGCTACGGACTCTTTTGAATTTAAAATAGCGGTCTATACCAGTCTGTATTGCCGCTTGTTTACTAGTTCCAGGTTTTTCAATTGTATTTGATGTACTTACATGTGTGTGTAACATACTTACAGAACTCTCATTAGACAAGATAAGAGAGGGAGAGTTTATAATACCACTAATGTTGTTGTTGTTGGGAGTAATATTCATTGCTGCATTATCGTCGAATATGCTTTTAGGTGTGGGTGATTGAGTTTGACTCAAAGTTTTTTGTGTTGTATTGCAGTGGTCGGCAGAAAGAGGCATATGAAAGTATTAGTGTTTTAATAAAAATATGCATGTGTTGGTGTATTTCTTCAACAAAGCGACATCAACCTGCTTTGAAGAAAGTAAGCTTGCTACTGAATAAAATATTTGTTTTTTTTATGCTCTTTGTTGATTTTTTGTTGACATTCGTGTTGTATATATGTGAATTACCGATTGTGTTCGGCTCCAGCGTGCAATGGGTGCCGACCACTGTTGTATTGTTTTCAATATTGTTTATTGCTGTTTTAAAATTTGGCGGGTTAGTTTTTTTTTTCACTTAAGAGTAAGGCTGGTGAGTAGGGTTACCAGATTTGAAATATGGAATAACAGTACATTTGGTCTAAAAAAACAGTACATTGCAAATAAAAACAGTACTTTTTTAAAAGTATTATTTTATATCAAACTACAAAAACTTAGCCCTTTTACCCTGATTTCAAACAGATCTCAGCCAAAAAGAAGAATGAAAGGTTGTTAACAGAACCGTGGAACATTTTAGGTAAACCGTCTCAAATTTATTTTATTTTTTTTATCAGTGTTGAAAAAAATTGCGATTGACTTATTGGAGCATTTGTCTTAGTTGCCGCGATATCTTACTTAAAATGCTTTTGTAGTCTATGCTTTCGCTTAACTAAAACACCGATCTTCCTATCAAAAACATATGAAAAAATCCATAAAACAGTGTTTTAATTAAAACACGACTTTAAAAAGCAAACGCGAAAACGGTATTATTGCTCTCAAACAAAGGCCTAACTAAATTTTGAGAAAAAATTTTTTTTTTCACTATTTAGTAAAATTTAATAAAAATTTTGAAATTTCTTTGACATAATTTGCAACCAATTAGTTCATCATATTTATCTTCTTAGAATTGATAAAGTTTTTTCTTCAGGTTTAGTAAATTTATGCAATTTAAGGAATTTTTTTTTTTCAAAAAATGTTTCAAAAATTTCAATAACTAAGCCAGAAAGAGCAAAAAAGTGTTAATTTTCGATTCTAAAAATCTCTAAAGAATCTCCGGTCCTCTTTCAATGTATGGACTCCTCAATTTGAATCTAAAAATTTGGGCGTTCCTCATTTCTCAGAAAATATTGCCGAAACAAAAAAAATGCCAAATACATTTTTGTAGTTCGTCTTAATCCCTCCGTGTAATAGTTGTTTAGTTATCCCGTTAAGATTTTTTTAGTTATCCCGTTAAGACCCTTTTGGGCCCTTAAATTCCCGTATCCTAAAAACTAAGCAAGGTAGAGCGAAAAGGGCAAAGATGTTGAATCAAAATCTATGACGATCCTTAATAGACCCAATGGGACTGGGCCTAAGGTGATCTGGACCCATGGGTTCCGAACCTAATGGGGTCTGCCCGCAGTCGGAACTTTCAATGAGATGTACTCAATAAAATAAATTTTTTCCCATTTTCTAGTTTTTTCTTTTTCTTATTTTTCAGAAAAATTTAGATAAAAAGAAGGAAAACATGGCAATGGAGCTAAATCACTATTTAGTTAAGTTTTCCACTTTTTAAATAATTTTTCTTTTTGAGTGTGGTATAAAATTAAATTGCATTTAGCTCCTTTTTAAAAATTGAATTAAAATTTTGTCAAATATGAAACATTTTTCGAAAAATGTTACATTTTGGTGATAAGTATAAAAAAACAGTACACGCTTTGAAAAACAGTACTTTTGCGTACTGTTTTAGGTGCTGTGCATAAAAGTGTTTTTTTATAAAAAAACAGTACATGTACTGTTTAAAACAGTACGAATGTCAACCCTACTGGTGAGCATGATCGAGCTCTTTCTATTGGTTTTGCAGTTAAGAAATTTTTATTATATTGGGGATTATAAATGTTTTTATTTTGTTCACTGCTCTCTTCATAGAATGAAATGTAGGAATTTCTTCCGTTTAAACTGAGCCTTGACTCATTTATTTGTGTATTATTTTCACTCATGCACTCTTTGCAAAAATTTAAAAAAAAAATGTAGCAAACAAAACAAAGAACAAGCCTTTGTAGTGTTGAATATTTTTTTTTCCTTTTTAATTTATAATTTTTAAATATTTTTTTGGCACAGTATTTTAACAACAAAAGTATATCTTTTAACACTATTTTATTTTAATTTAAAAGCGTCTATTCGCTGGTATTTTTTGAAAATTTTTTTAATGCACTTTCACATAAAATTTATTAAATTCACGGAGCGAGTTAAAAAATGCGTCTGTCTCTCACGACGGAAAACAATAAAAAATTGCAAATTTAGCAAAAAAAATTAGTTCAAAGTTTGTTTTAAATTGCTAAAGTGCTAAATGAAGTTTACAAGAAATTTTTGCTAACGTGCTAATTTCAACTAAAAATTTGCTAAAAGTTAGCTAACCAGCATTAGCAAAAAAAAATTGTAAATCTACTAACGTATTTTTTTTAATTGTGTATGCCTTTTTCGTAGATTTCAAGGCAGCATTTGATAAAGTGTCAAGAAATGCGTTAATTTATAAGTTACATACATTGGGTGTCTCGACAAAAGTGGTAAAGTTTATAGAACGTATTTATGAGAAAACGCTAACATCAGTGTGGACTGGTAGTGAGCTATCAAAGCCATTTGCTACAGAGTGCGGTGTAACGCAGGGGTGTTTACTGTCACCTTTACTATTTGCCTTATACCTTAATGATCTGCATGATTGCTTAGAATTTGGAATATGTGTCGGCAACATTAACGTAAGACATAGTGATTTTAGCAGACGATGTAAAAGTACTGCAGACAATGATACAGAAACTTGAAAACTACTGTAAAACATGGAATGTTGAAGTAAACTCCGATAAGTCAGAAATTATGTTTTTCAGAAGAGGAGGAAGATTGTCTCGTAAAGAAAAATGGTATTATAATAGCCAAGAAATCAAAATAGTTTCAGAATACTGTTACTTAGAAGTTTGGCTCACACCAAAAATAATATTTACTAAGCATATTGAACAAAGGAACGTAGCTGCTAAAAATAGTATTAACCTAACATGGCAAAATTTTTTAAATAAAAACACAATATCAATTGCTTCTAAATGGAAATTATTCCTAGTATGCAGATCAGTGCAATTGTATGTAGCCCAAGTATGGGGGTTTACAAATTTTGAGCATGTTGATAAACTACAAATCGAGACCTTGGAACAACAAGGTTCTATTTGCACCAACACTACTATTGAGAAAACTAAGGTTGAATATTGTTAATCGCTTTACTTAGTCAGTTTTGACTAAATTTAAAAGCGGTTTTTGAATAATTTGAAATTAGTCCTTAAATTTTATTATGTATTTGAAAATATTTGAGCTACTATATTAGTTTTTGCACAATTTGAGTCTCAAAAAGCAGATAGAACTCTGTTGCTCAACGATAAGACACATGAATTTGGACAACATGGTTCTAACTTCCAAATAGAACCTTGTGTTTCTGTAAGAAATAGTTTTTTGCAGATAGAACCTTGTGTTATTTGGATTTATATATACCCAGCAAAAATAAACGAAGTGGTTCAAAAAGAATTAGTAGTTTCACTACATACAAAAATACTCTTTACTCAATCTTACAAAAATAAGTGAAAAAAGAACTTCTAATTTAGAAGTTCTAAATCACCAAATAAAAATTACATAATCACACCCAAAATGCCAAGAAATATGTACTTCTAAAAAAGTGATGAAAAAAGTGCTTCCAAAAGGTCAAGTTATATTAACATCCGGATCACTACTTCAGAAGTTGTGATAAAAACACTAGTGATATATGTTATACTTAAGTGTCAATCTTTCGCCACCGAAAAGTTACGATAAAAAGAACATACTTTGTGTGTCACGCCCATATTAAATTCATCAATGTTTCAGTTGAAGAACAAGTACATCTGGTTCATAAGTTGTGGTGAATGGTAAGCTCTTTTTGCTGGGTAATACAACATTTGTTAATCAAAAATAAACCGAATTACAATGTAAGTCTCCCTAGCGTCCACCTGGGATCTTCATAATATTTTTTTTATTTTGTAGAGCAGGAAAAATAATGTCACACGTTATTAAGGGGGGTACATAAGGGGAAGAGAACGGCCAGTTTTTAGTCCCGGTAATGAGTATTTCATTGTAATGCTTTCATCATCGGGATGAGTTTTAATAAAATACTTCATTGCTAGGGCCATAATGGAATTTTTGCTTTTTAGTAGCACAAGAATCTCTCCATGTTAACAGTTTTTAGATATTCTTTTCTTCGAATACTTTTTCGACAGTTTTTTTGGAAGGCTATCGTTAACACTTCTTCCGCCAGTATACTCAGTCCACAAAGCACAGTATTTTTTTTTTGTTGTTGACAAGTGTGCTGTTGGAGTACCTGAAGTTTTATTGAAAGCCTTTTATTTTATGTGTTTTTACTTCAAAAACCTTGCTTCAGGAATTGGTTTTGCGGATTTTAACTCCTTATCGCATCTTTTAGCTAACCCAGTTACATTATTTCTCTTCTCGTGTGCATTGAAACTGTTTTTTGGGAGTCGCAAAAGCTCCAAGCTAAGCCACTAGAGAAGAAACTCTTTATTTTGAATAAGTTTCAAGATAAGGTAAGGCTCACGTGACTTTAAACACATATTTTTCATTACAGTTAGTTCTACACTCAAAAAAAAAAACCTTGTCAAATTACTAGAAAAATTTTTTACAAATATTTGACAGTTTTCCTTGTTTTTTAACAAAAAATGTTTTATCGATATTTAATTTTTTTTTTGTAATTTTACAATTTTTTTCGTAAATGTACAAATTTCTAAGGTAATTTTACAAAAAAAACATTAGTTAAGGCACGAGAATTCCTTGTAAGCATTATCGCATCAAAAAAGTTGTGAATTTCCAATTTTATTGGTAAAAAACTTGTAAAATTACAAAAAGCTCGTAATTTTTACTACCAATTCTCGTAAAATATGATGCAGCACAAAATCTAGTTAAGTTACGAGAAGTCCTTGTAATTTTTATCGCTTCAAATCAGTGTTGGCTACCGTTACCCTTTCAATACCGTTACCGATTAAAAACCCTTTAATATTGACTACCGTTACCGTTACCAATACCGAAATAAAAAAATTTAAATACCGTTACCGATTAAAAACCATTACCTTAATTGGGATTTTTACCGGTATTATATCGGTTTTGTTTCGGTTGTCTTAATATTACTTTTTTTTTTAGTTTTTTTGCAGATAAAAATCAAATTAAAATATTTTTAATGTACGTAAAATAAATAAACAAATTTTTGTTCATTGTAAATCGGATTGTCATTTGGACAAAAACAATGAACAAATCTGTCCAACCAATGATCACATTCGCAATTTACTAAATTATGTGGAAATCGGTTCAACCAATGATTACATTCGCTATTTACCTAAAAATTTCTGAAGAAAAAAGTGAGTGCCACGTAATGAAAGCATTTTTCAGTGGAAATATAAAAGAAGAAACAAACCTGATTCGCTCAGGTGTTGCTGGCGTTGTCATTCACGTAGGTAAGCGTGGAAAGTCGTACAGTCCGAAGAAAAACTTTGGCGAAAAATCTATTAAACAACTTTCTATAAAACAACTTTCAGTTTGAATTAGAAAACTTCTACCAGATTTTTCTGCAATAATGAATACTTTTAACTAAATTCTCTGTTATTAAGTTCTAAAAAATAACAGACATTTTTCTGTGTTTTTACTGACTCTGTTTGCTGATTTTAAAAATATTTTTGTTCAAATTTTAGCAGATTATTTTGTAATTTTACAAAAAAATTTTGTTTGCCTTATTTCATCTTTGTCTAATTTAAACGATTAAAACTAAAAATTAATCAAATGTGAAAAAAATCAGCTGACTATTTCAATAATTTTACAGTAATTGTCTTGTTTGTAAGAACATTTTCTTGAAAAAAAATTAAAAATTTTTTAAAAGTTTTTTAAAATGAAAAACTTCGTTTTTTTATAGCAGTTTTTAACAAAAATACGTATTTTTACTTTAATAAAATATAATTTCGATGTTCAGACTGTTTATTTGAAATCAGAGGATTTTTAAACTTAAATCCGCAGATTTAATGTGCTGCTTGGCGTGTTTTGTGAATTTTTGTTAATATTTCAATCTTGTACAAAAAAACAAAAAAGTTTTTTTTTCAAAGGTATGCGGAAAAATACCTAAAAACTTAAGAAAGGGTTCAGCTTTTGCATTTGGGGGATCTTTTTCTACTCAACATTTTTTTTCTCAAGGGAACCCAAACTGACCGGTTTACTTCATAAATAAGACCGTTTATAGTCAAATAAATGGACCTATTCACAACTACGATTGACTGTGACTGTCGTAATCCAATTTTTATGCAAACAACCAAAAAAGATTCAAAAATATTTCACTGTATTTCCAAATTTTTAGAAATGCTCTCGAGAATTGGGAATTTTTGAAGTTTGTTGTAGGTTTTATTTGGAAAATATTAATATTATGACTGTACAGTCATAAAAATTAGCTTATAAAAAAATTCTTATTTAAATTTTTTTTACTAAAAGTCTAATATTCCGAAAAAAAAATTTAATGAAGTATTACACTTAAACATATTTCCTTCAAAAAATTTCTCAGATGTTAAGACATTTTTACTTAAGAAAAACTCTTAGATTCTAAAATATTTTTTATATAAAAACATTATTCATATTTGAGATATTTGTCTTTAGAAAAATGTTAGGATTTTTAACCCTTTGAAGTAAATTTTTTTTTAATTCTCAGATCGTATTTTCTGCAGAAAACTCACAAATTCAATATTTTCTTATAGAAAATGTCTCAGATTTTTACAATTTTTTCTATAGCAATAATCTGAGATTCTAAGACATTCTTTCTATAAAAATTTTTTCAATCTCTGATAATTAATAATTCCCATATTTTTATGTTATTCTCAGATTCTAAAACTTTTTCATATTCAAAAATTCTTAGACCATGAAACATATTTTGTAAAAGAAAATTATCAGTTTCCTAAACATTTAAACATTTATGAAAAAATGTTGATACACTTTTCTAAAAATAAGACCTTAAATTTTATCGCATTTTTCAATAAAATTTTTTTTTTTTAATTTAAATATTTAGAGACACATTTCCTATAGAAAAATTCTCAAAATCTTTCAAAGGAAAAAAAATTCTGATTCTTAGAGATATTTCGGACTAAAAATATCTCAGGTTGTAATATAGTTTTCTATAGTAAAGTTTTAAACCATTTTCCCGAAAAAAATCAAAGATTTTGATAAACTTTTCTTATAAAAAAATTTGTAGATTCTAAAAGATTTTTCAAAAATAGAAATTCTTATATTCTTAAACAATTTTCCATAAAAAAAAATATATTTCCCCATAGAAGAACTAAGATTCTGAAACGTCTGTCCTGTAGAAATGTTATCTAATTCTGAGAAATATTTTTGAAGAAAAATTCTGGTCAGATTCTAAAACGTTTTTTCTAAAGAAAAATTTCTAGTTTCTAAGGATTTTTTTTATAGAAGAGATTTTTCCTAAAATTTGATATAGTTTTTAAATAAAAAATGTTTACATTCAGAGACAAATAAGTATCAAAATTGTTTCCTAAAGATAAAGTCAGGAATTCTGAGACATTTTTCTATAAAAAATATTTGAGATAATACTTTTTCCTTAAAAAATGATAAGGATAGTTATTCGGTTAGAAAATTCAAACGACTCGATTGTCACTTAAGTTTGTCATACGCAATTTATTTAATTCTGAAACATTTTATATACCTCCCTAAGGATTTTTTTACATCCTGGCCATTTTCTTTCTATGGTTGTTCCTTTCCATTCCTTTTTCCTTTTCCTTTCCCTTTCCCTTT
Source organism: Pegoplata infirma (assembly GCA_963921195.1). Taxonomy (NCBI): domain Eukaryota; kingdom Metazoa; phylum Arthropoda; class Insecta; order Diptera; family Anthomyiidae; genus Pegoplata; species Pegoplata infirma. The sequence goes on from OY992539.1 coordinate 160,157,365, forward strand.
TCCTTTCTTTTTTTCCCTTTTCTTTCTTTCTTTTTTTTTTTTTTAAATCATTTTGGGGGGGGGAGAAATCCCATTCTCCCCCCCCTGGATCCACGCCTGCCTTTACCGTTACCGATATAAAAAATATGTAATACCAATACCGTTACCGATACCGTTATTCGTTTCGGTTGCCAACCCTGCTTCAAATAGTTGTAAATTTACAATTTTATTGGTGAAAACCTTGTAGATTGTTTGCAATTTTACAAGCTTATTACCAATAAAATTTTAATTTTTACATAATCGTAGCAAACAGTCATTTTACAAGACTTTTTTGGTAACTTAGCAAGATTTATTTTCTAAGTTTACACTCAAAAAATAAACCTTGTCAAATTACTAGAAAAAGTCTCGTAATCCTATTTTAATATGTGTTTTGTTTGATCGAAATTTACATTTTTTTGTAAATTTACAATTTTATTGGTAAAACGTTAGTTATCCGCAGACAAGGGAAAAATTCGAATTTTATTTAAAATTCATAAGGTATTTGAAATAAAATTTTTGTTTAAATAAATTTCTCAAAAACATTTGAATTTTATTATATCCAAAAATAAAATTCTCAAAAAAAAAAAAATAGAATTTTATTTTCCTATAAATAAAATTCTAAAAAATTAAAGATTTTTATTTTTGGTTTGAATTTCATTTTGTAAAACAAATAATAATAAAACAAAGTAATAACTGTTAGTTTATACTAATGTGGTAAACTAGAATTTTTAAATACTATGTATGTTAATTAATGGTAAATTTTGATTAAAAAGAAGTTAATAAATCCATATTACAATGAATGTTTACATAGATTTTTTTTTTTTTTTTTTTTTTTCATTCATTTATTTTATTGAATCTTCACTTAAATTATGTGAACTAACAATAAGTATTCAAATCTTAAGACTAATATAACTTAATATTAAGTCCAGCCAGTGCCAGACAAAATTTCATTTGCTCATAAATTATGCTCATAAATTTACATAGATAAAATGCAAATGTTAGTCTCTACATAACAAATTTTTTACATCCTTAAGATAAAATATTTCAGAATTAAAAAAATTGCATATAAAAAACTTAAATGGCATTATAGTCGTGGACATTTTCTAACTGAATCTAACCCCTTTTCTCATCATTTTCTAAGGGAAAACAAATATTTCAAATATATTTTATAGAAAAATGTCTCAGAATTCCAGACATTACCTTTACAAAATATTTACATTCTTACTTATTTGACTCTGAACAAAAGAGTTTTTTTATTGAAACATTTTCCACAATTTTAAAAATTTTTCTGTAGCAAAAATATATTAAAGGTTATAACTTCTATAGAAAAAAATCTATAAAAAATAATCCCTCAGAAACTGGGAATTTTTCCTAAAAAATACTGTTTCAGAATCCCAAGAATCTTTCTGCAAAAAAGATTTCTCAGAATCGGATAACTTTTCAATAGGAAAAACGTTTTAGAATCTGAGCTTTTCTATGAGAAATATATTTTCAAATCTAAGAATTTTTGTTATGGAAATATTTTTAAGAATATGATTTTTTTAATCTTTTAGAATCTGAGAATTTTTAAATAGGAAAATTGTATAAAAATCATTGATCAATGAACTTTTCTATAGAAAACTATATTAGATGTGAGATTTTTTGGAACGAAAAAATTACTCTGAATCTAAACATTTTTCTGTTTGTAAGAATTTTGTAGGAATTTTCTATAAGAAATTTATCTCTAAATCTTCAAATTTTCTGTTGAAACAGTGTCTTAAAATGTATCTTTAGAAAAATTTCTAAGACCCTAATAATTTTCTATATGAAAAATGTTTCAGAATCTGAAAAACTGCCTCAGAAAACTCTTTTTAAATAGGATATTCCTGTAACTTCGGGACTTATCGAAATTTTCCCGGATTGTTTCATAAGGGGACAACGAAATTATGAAACACTGATATGGCAGATATGCCGAGACACCCCAGCCTTAAAATCGTCTCTTTTATATATATTTTAAGTTTCAGGCAAATCGGTTCATAAGGGTTGAGATACTTCCCTTGTAAGTAAATTATTAAATTACATTAAATTAGAAGATAGTGGCAATTCACTATCATATGAGGATGTATTTAGCTAATTAAGTTACCTTAATATATAGAAATACTCGAACATTATTAAAATATTTACTTGTTTGAAATATATTTATTTGTATGAAAATAAAATTCTTTTTTTATTAATAAAATTCTTTCAAGAATTTTAAATAAAATTTTTTAGAATTTTATTTCTTTTAAGAATTTAAAATAAATTTTTTAGAATTTTATTTAAAATTCTTTCTTGAATTTTTTGAAAAATTCAAAATAGAATTTTATCAATAACGAATTTTAATTTTTATTGTTTTTCCTTGTCTGGTTATCCGCAGCCAAAATTTACAAAAAAAATTTAAATTTACAAGAAAAAATTATTGTTCACAAGGAATTCTAGAAATTTTATAATAAAAACATAAATCTCGTAATTTTGACAAGGAATTCACGTAAAATAGGATATAGCAAAAAATCTAGTTGAGTCACTAGAATTTCTTTAAAGTTTTATCGCGTCAAAAAAGCTGTAAATTTACAATTCTATTGGTAAAAAGCTTGTAAAATTACAAAAAAAGTTTGTTATTTTTACTAGGAAGTCTCGTAAAATAGGAGGTAGAAAAAAGTGTAAGCTTTTCTTATCATTTAACAAGTTTTTTTGTTTAGTGTATTTGTGCAATATGCAATTTTTAATCTGTGCAACATGATTCTGTTTCCAATTAAAGTGTCGACATGGTTCTATCTGCAAAATAATATAGGCTTTTTTGGTAAACAAAGCCTATATTAGTTAGAACCTTGTTAACTGAATCTCAAACCAAAAACATGTAGATAGAACCTTGTTGCATTGAATATCTCAGAATCTGTAAGAGATAGACAAAAACTAGTGTCTATCTCTAGTGAACTTTATCTAGAAAATATAACTTCGATTTTTAAAGCTAGAAGTGATTTGATAAAATTAACCGTTATGAAGCAAATATGTCTAAATTATGCACTTTATGTAATTCACAAGAAATTGAAAATATAGAACATTTTCTTGACCGTTGTCAAACTTTAAAAGAATTTAGAACTATGTACTTCAGTAAAGCTTATCTTATAGAAGACGAAATCTTAAATTATTAAATGGAGTAAATACAAATTGGATTTTTTTTAGCAAACTATATAAAAACTTGTATTAAATATAGAAAATTTTTGATAACAGAATTTAATACATAAAAACACTAATCTCGATTAGAAAATTAAGTTTATATAATAAGCGATAGTCAGAGTCGCATCGGTTTATTTTAACTTTTATTTTGTAATTATTTTATACTAGTCGAATAGCCTGTCCCTGCCAGGCGGAACACCAAATCACTTTTCTCAATAATTCTAATTTTTTACCAAACTTTATAAAAAATTATTAGAGTCCGACCGAAACCAGTTTTCGAGGCCGAACCGAAACCGAACCGAATATTCGGCCGAAAAAGTAATATTCGGCCGAAACCGAACCGAAACCGAAACTCAAAAAAAAATTACCGCCTGGCATGAATAAAATTATTAAAAAGTTTTAAAGATATATATACAGTATATAGAGATGCGCGCGTGACACGAATTTTTCGTGATTCACGTGATTCACGCGTGAATCACGCGTGATCGTGAGTGAAATTTATTTTTACTCACGTGATCGTGAGTGCGCGCGATTGGCAAAAATAGTTTCGTGCGTGAGCGTGCGTGAGTAATTTTTGTTTCGTGAGTTTGCGTGATTGTTTTGTGCTGTTTGAAGCAGAAAACAAGTAAAAGAAATCGTCATTATATTGATTTTAGAGGGAAATTTATACTAAATTGTGATTTAAATGAATTTTTATTATTGTTTTAAGGAAAATCAATATTTTTTGTGCAAGAAATCGAAAAAAGTAAAACGAAAATTTGTTAATTTTAATTTTGTAAGTCTCCGTGAGCGTGATTATTTCGTGAGCGTGAGAAAAATTTTAGTTACTCACGTGAGCGTGCGTGAACGTGAGCAGAAAAAATAATTTCGTGCGTGATCGTGCGTGAGCAATATTTTTATTTCGTGAGCGTGAGCGTACGTGAGTCAAAATTCACTCACGCGCCCATCTCTAACAGTAAACCATAGTTGTATTTAAAAAAAAAAAACATGTTTTTTAAAAAACTTACAAACAAATTGTATATTTCGTTTGTAGATTAGGAGAAAATAATTTTTGAATTGAAACAGTTTTACATTTATTCCATAAACCTGTAACATTTTCTTCAATTGAACTGAAACAAGTGTAATGAAATACGAAATCAATAAATTCAGCGACTTTTTTACATATTTTTTAAAATACCTAAAAGTTTCGGTTTCGGCTAATATTCGGCCAAAATTTTGCCGAATACCGAATAGAGGCCGAAACATTATTCGGCCGAAACCGAGACCGAAACCGAATATTCGGTCGGACTCTAAAAATTATGTTTATGCACCAAAAACTTAATATTGCTAGATTGAGTTACATTTCCTAAAGTGGAAAAAAATTTAGTGAGTAAATATCAAAATCAAATATCAAAAATCCATCGTGTGGATCTGTCACATGGTCACTCCTATATACATGGCAATTTTTATCTTTCTTAGTAATGAAGGGTTTTAAAATTAGATGAAATGTTAAAAAAACACAAAACACAAACTCCGTACACAGTTTAAATATTAAATTCATAAGGACATGATCCATTGTCAATACTTTATGCTTTACAATTTTCAGCTTCCTTAGTCATTAGGGGTTTCAGAAATAGTTTAAATGTTTAAAAACTAAATTTCGCCGACTTCCGCCACTCCCCCTGCCTTAAAGGCCGAAAATATATATATAAACTAAACAAAATTCACAAAGGATTTTTTTGTATCTCCACCCTTTCACTGGATATTCAGGTCTGTGTTGATCTTTGCCATAGTCCGTACCATTTGCATTCCAATTTTTATCTTTTAAGGTCATAAGGTGACTTCAAAATTAGGTGAGATGTAAAAACATAATTTTTCCACGCCCATTTCTTCTCCTAATTCTCCGTCCATATTCCAAATTTTTTAAATTTGACTACTTTAGATAAGCTCCATCGTTAGTAATATACTCGTATCCACGCCCCTTTTCCCTTTAATTCTACGTCCACAGTCCAACAATTTTAATTCTGACTACTTTAGGATATGCTCCAGTGCTTTAAAGTTAGTTAAACTAAAAAAAATAAAACACAATATTGCCTTGCCCCTTTTTCCTCTCAACTCTCCGTCTACATTCCAAAAATGTTAAAGCGGGCTACTTTAGAATATGCTTCATAGTTAGGAGTACATTAGGGTGGCACAAAATTCCTTTTGCTTCGCTACAGGTCAACGTACCTTAAAAAATAAAAGATGGTATCGTAACTAATATTTTGAGCCAAATTGCAGCACCCTACGACGATTAGAAGGGGTTGCTAACTGATCACATGTGTTTGCAACCTCCGAAGAAATCTAAAAAAAAAAAATTATGCAATCCTAAAAATTACTACATAGAATGGTATCGCTACAAGAGCAAATAAGTCACATATGGCCATTTTGCCCTAAGGTTACCTACAAAGGACAATAAGGACATTTTAGTTTCGATTAGGAAAAAAACAAAAAAAATTTTTTATATTATACTCAAATTAAAGATATTTGTATTACCTTTCAAATGAACTTTATCGCAACTTAATGGTCCGCATAGTTTTTGAGTTACAGCGGTTTTAGTGAAATGCAGGGTTCCGCTTTTTTAATATGTATTTTTTTTTTGTTTAAGGACAAACTTAGGACAAAATGGCCACATGTGAATTATGTGCTCTTGTAACGCTAGCATTTTATATGGTTATTTTTAAGATTCCAATAAAAAAAATTTCAAGATTTCTTTGGAGGTTGCAAACACTTATGATGAGTTAGCATCCCCTTCCAATCGTTGTAGGGTGCTGAAATTTGGCGCAAATTGTTCATTACGATGCCATCTATCATATTTTGAGGTACGTTCAGTTGTGAGTTATACTTGGTATTTTTCCATATGTTGTTGGGCCACACTAGAGTACATGTTAGACATTTTCAGCTTCCTAATTCATTGGGGGCGAAGCTTAAAATTACTCTAAAATGTTAAAAAAAAAGCCCATTTTTTTCGTAATTCGCTGCCCACAGGCAAAAATCCGGCTTCGTAAGAATCTGTCCCTGCTGTTTTACTATATACATGCCAATTTAATGCTTTTAAGGGCGGATTACTCAACGAAAAGTTAGCTGCTAACTGCCGATTTAACGGAGCTTTATGTCAAAATGTTTATGAAAAAGTTAAATTTAACGAAGAGTTATTTTATAACGGAGCATTGAGTAATCCAGCCTAAGTCCATCAATGAGATTCAAAAGGGCTGGATACACAAAAAATTAGAGAAACACAAAAAAAAAAAATATAAATTTACCTCGCCCCTTTGTTATTCTCCACCCATATACTGGATATCAAAAACCCAGATTCGTGTTGATCTTCCTCATGAAACCTACTATATACATGCCAATTTTCATCTTCCTAAATCGTTGGGGGTCTTCAAATAGAAATTTTAAATCTGATTACTTCAGGATATTCTACATCGTAAGGACTATTCGCTATGCATTTTCCGCTTCCTTTGAAGGCTTCAAAAGAAGTTAAAATGTTAAATATCCCAATTTTGTGACTCCCCGTTTTCCTTTCTATTCTCCGCCCACAGTAAAAAAATTTAAAATTCGACTACTTCAGGATATGCTTAATCGATAGGACTATAGTATATGCTAGGAAATCTTCAGCTTCCTAAGTCATTAGAGGACTTTAAAATAAGCAAAAATGTCAATTTTTATCTTCATAGGTCATTGGGGGTCTTCAAATTAGTTAAAATATTAAAAAACACAATTTTGCCTCGCCCCATTTTTCTCTTACAATTAGTTCTCCTTCCGTAGTCTAAAAAATTTAGATCCAATTACTTCAGGATATGCTTCATTGTTAGAACTAAATACTATGCAATTGTCCGCTTCCTAAGTCATTTGGGGGCTTCAAAAGAAGTAAAAATTTTAAAAAATCCCAATTTTGCCACGCCACTTTTCTCCTCAGTTCTCCGCCCATATTGCGAAAATTTTTAATCCGACTACTTAGGGATATGCGCTATCGTTAGGACTATATTCTAGGAAGTTTTCAGCTTCCTAAGTCATTAGGGGGCTTTAAATTAAGCAAAAATGTGAAAAAATTTAATTTTGCCACGCCCACTTTTCCGCGTATTTCTCCGCCCACAGGCAAAAAATCGAAAATCCGGCAACGTTGGGATCTGCCCCAGGTGTTTTACTATATGCATGCCAATTTTCAGCTTTGTAGCTCATCAGTGGGCTTCAAAAAGCTCTGGATAGACAAAAAAAGAGGAACACACAAATAGGGAAATTATATATATAGATATATTGCTGAAAATAAAATGAATACTACTACTACTACTCTCTGAACGCTGAACCTATGTAAATCATAAAAAGGCAGACTGGGTCGGCTTCAAAGAGTATTCCAACCGCCACTTCAGTGATCTACCCAGCCCCTCCAACCAGTGTTGCCAGAACTTGGTAGTCAAAAACGGCTAAATTCATTCGAAAAAACGGCTAAAAAACGGCTAAAAAATGGCTAAAAAACGGCTAAAATATATATTTTACTTTTTTTAAGAAAAACTATTGTAAATTTATATTTTGTTTAATTTTTACACATAAAATTAAATAAAGAGATCTTTTGTTATACATTTTATACGGTTTTGACTTATTCTAGATAAAAACTAGAGTTGAAAACACGTTTCCTTTGATTTACATTTTTTTAATGCAAAACCTAAAATAAAAAAAAATTTTGACTAGAAAATTTTTTTTGACTCAATGAAAATACAGGACTTGACTTGTATGCCTCCGGGATCAGAATTGCCTAGGCCTATATGGGTTAGGCTTAACCGTATACGGACAAACAATGGAAGGTGCGCAGCTACTCTTTTTAAATGGGGCTCTGCTGTTTCGCCATTATGTGATTGCAGTGATATTAATCAAACCATTCACCACATTATAAAAGACTGCCCCCATCGTAAATTTCATGGCGAACTACACGAACTAAACAATGCTGGCCCAGATGCCGTCCGGTGGCTAAAGAATATTGACATCAATATCTAATTATTATCTATACTATTTTTCCATCAAAATATGCTAAACTTTGTTGTATAATCTCTTAAATTCGTTATGCTATATCTCTAAAATTATAATTGTTTGTATCAGTGCCATACGATAAATAAATAAATAATCAGGGAGTAACTTTAAATTAAATACAAAACAATTATACTTGTGATTTTTATTGTTTTGTACTTAATTAAAAGCTACTTCCTGATGATGACTTTCGATGAAAGTCGAAATACTGGAAAAAATAAGAGAACGTTTTATTTAAAATAACACTGGCCTTGAGATAAAAAAATCTATTTATTTTATTATAATAATGCAATTTTAAATATTTTTTTATAAATCATAAACAAACTAAAAACAAGATTATTTGTTTTTGAAACAATAAGTTTGTTCATATTTTAACAGGTGTATTAGACATTTTCACATGTAATTCGAAAAATCAATTGGAGTTCGGAAGAAACATTTTAGTCAATTGAATTTCGAATTTCAAATAAAGTTAAAAATAAATATTAGGCTTGTTTTTTGCAGACCGGATTAAGACTAACTTTATTTTGTTAAAAAAATGGGTAAAATCAAGTTTTTTTTTTAAATTTAATAAAGTTAATTCAATGCAAAAAACAAGGCTATTAATTCAAAATCGAAAAATATCAAATTGATCTTCGAAAAAAGTTTAATTGAATTTCGAAAGTCTAAATTCTTAAATTAAAAAAAAAAATAATTGAAATTTTTAAGATCAATAAAATTTTTAAAAAGGTAAATCGAAACTCAAAAAAATGTAATCGAAATTTGATGGAATTAATTGAAACTCAAACAAGTGAGACACAGCTAAACTTTGGTAATGGGTGGTGATTACACATTACCAGGTAATTGTTGTTGTAACAGCTCGACCTGTAAGTTTATGGTTAGTATTATGTTTTTGTTATGTTTCCTCTTCCTGTTCTGTTGACTCGTCCAAATCGAGCTCCAAAAAGCGTGCCACCTCTATGGGCTGTGTCCATAAAGATGTTAGATTCAAACGAGTCCGGTTTACCGTGCAGTTGAAAAGGTGTGGTACGTCATGAGGAGAATCTCCACATGCAGGGCACGTATTGGGTATAGTCAGGTTAATTCTCGACCAATAAGGATTGAGCCGACTACAATACCCGGATCTTAATTGTGCTAGTACCACTCTTGTTCTTCTTGGCAGACTTCTCTCTTCTTCTACGATGGGTGGGGGACGGCTTTTAAGTAGGACATTTACTTGATAGTTGGCTTCGTCGATTCTACCGTATCCCTGTGAAATCTAGCTGTTGGATATCGTATTGCTGGATATCCATCTCATAACACCGAAGATCTTTTCTGACATGCATCGGGGGAGGATCAATTTCCGTAAGGTGATGGTTCGGACGATCCCTCCGATGACACGACAGAAGGAACCGTTTCGCCAGCATGTGACTGTGTTCCTTAACCGGAAGTATCTTCGTCTCCTAATGTAGATGGTGTTCTGAGGACATTTGAAGGCAGCCCGTTACGGTCCTAAGGGCTCCATTTTAAAAACTATGAAACTTCTTCCACTGCGTTTCGCTCACTCTAGGTGATCACACCGGCGCTGCGTAGTTTGTCACTGATCGGCCAAATGCTGCCGGCTAGCGACTTGAGGACTTTGTTTCCACTCCGCAATTTATTGCACGTTGCAGTGGCATGCGCCGAGGACGAATACAAACTGTCGAATGTTACCCCCAATATTTTGGGGTGATTTACTGTCGGAATTTTTACGCCATCGACTACAACATTCAGTTCGAGCTGTACCTCTTTCGCCCATGTGATAAAGAGCGTTGCTGATGATTTGGCAGGGGAAAGCTGCATGTTCCTAGTAGTGAAGAAGTTCGCAAGATCATGGATGTTTGCATTTAACCTACCGCCAGTGACGGTCCGTGAAGTTGTCACTGGGTGTTCTCTACTTATTTAAAATATAAAATTTATGTATATAAAATATGTTTTTCTGGACGTAACACGTTCCCGTGGTAGACAAAGCCTCAGTTTTAATTTTTTTTGTTGACATGCATCCAAAATTAATTTTTGTACTCCATTTATTTGCGAAATAATGCTTTTTGTTAATTGTCGATGTGGTGAGGCAACAAAATGACAATGAAATAGAATTTAGGCTGCATCTCATTAAAAAATGTACAAAACTAGTAACATCCCATCTTTACCTATCTCGGGATAAAACAATAAAAATCACAAGTATAATTGTTTTGTATTTAATTTAAAGTTACTCCCTGATGATGCCTTTTGATGAAAGTCGAAATATTGGAAGAAAATAAAGCAAGATTTTTATACCCTCCACTAGAGGGTATATATAAGTTTGTCATTCCGTTTGTAACTCATCGAAGTATCGGTCTGGGACCCCTAAAGTATATATATTCATGATCCCCGATCGATTTAAAGACATTCTAGCGATGTCCGTCTGTCTGTGTGTTGAAATGGTGATCACGGCCAAAATATTACACGGAGGTGACTGAAACTTAACGTATTTATTGGAAGTTCTCCCGAGAAGTTTGGTATTGCATTTGAGCGATATCGCTTCAGCGCACTATGACCGAAAACCCCCAAATCGTGGCAAAAACTATTTCCCGACAAGCTAGCATCACCAAATTTGGTATGCAGGGTTCTACTGTCGAAATATTTGATTTGAGAAAAAATGGGCGGTCCACGCCCCCTTTTTATAGTGACCCGCCCATAAGGGGGATTTTCGAAAAAAATTAATGCTCGCAAAACCTTATTTAATTAAAATCTTCCTTAATAATTTGAAGTGTCTGACCGAATATTCGGTAGGCAAAAAAGTACTATTCGGCCATTATTCGGCTTCGGTCATATTTTTGGACGAATATGGCCGAATACCGAATAATTGTAAAAAAATTGTTGTCAATTGTTGAAAAACATATTCAAGTAGAAAAACACTTTTTTAGTGATAGTAATTTATTAAAAATATTATTATTTTGAGGAAATTACGTTTTTTAACAATATTAAAAAAAAAAAATTTTGAGTGTACAATTTTTTTTGAGTGTATAGTTTTTTTTGAGTGTAATTTTTTTTTTGTTTGAGAATAAAAAGTTTTTTTATTGAAAGAAACACTGTAAAATATTTTTGTAGCTTTCCACTAAGCTTAAAAGCGTTTTTAGTGTGTTTTTCATCACGTGAATTTGCGAAAAAAAACCATCAAAAATTTACGTTTTTGCTAATAACTCATTCGTTCGCACTCATTCGCATACCATATTAATATATAATAAAACCTGAGCTTTCTACGAAGATTTACATGTATAAAAATGTTTTAACTATTGTTAACATTTTAAGTTATACTCCACGAAAGACGATAAAAATATTCACAATTTCACAAAAAATTACCCCTAAAAAAACTCAAAATAACTACGAAATAAAATTTTGTTTCCAAATATGTTAAGAATTCGTAAAAATACTCACCTCGAGTATTAAAATTCATATTCACAACATTTTTTTTTAACCAAAATATATTTAAAAAAAATATATATAGATTTATTAAAATTTGGTTGCTTTACAACTTGCAACACGTGTTATAAAAACTGTATACATTAGCAGCTGTTAACACATCGACAGTGTCGCCAACTATCATAACTTTTTTAAATTTTTTCTTACCAATATATTGGGAATTGAACACAATCAAAAAATTTTTAAAAATCTATACTTAAAAATTTGACTTTTTGCCGCCAAAATTGAAAATTCGGCCAAAGTGCAGCGGTTCAAAAGTTATGAACGAAAATGTAAGGACTCCTCAAAAATTTTAGTACATTCAACATAACCTAGAAATACAAAATGCTTTAATTCGGCTGCTGGTTGACTTATGTGAACATAATTGAACACCAAATGGTATTTAAACAAGTACAAACATATTTTTGAAAAAAAAAATAAAAAAATCACCGATTTTTTTTATTTTTACCAAATTTTTTTTTTCGCGGAAATTTTTTGAAAAAAGTAATTTCTTTTTAAATAAAGTTTTTGCAATACTCTTTTAGAAATTGTGGAGGGTACATTTGCTTGTGATACATTTACTTGTTTAAAAATAACACTGTCCTTAAGCTCAAAAAATCTATTTATTTTATTAAAATTTGAAAGGCTAAATATTAACAACTGTAATTATTGCATTATTATTAAAAACAAACTACACTTTCTAACTATTTTGTTAAAAATGTGACAATTTTTTAAGCATTTCTAGCAATTTAAAAGAAAAGATTTGGCAACAGAGCATTTCAGTATTAAAAATTAAAAAATTAAATTCATGTTTATATAAATATTTTAAATCCCGGGAATTCCTGGACATAAACTCTACTTTATACACATACTTAATAAATTATTTAATTTTATTTCAGGTCAACTTGTACTTCCCTGAAATAGATGTCAATACTGTTTCGAATACAGTTATTAATGATGATTTTAATAATAAAATATATGGTATTATTCGAGTTTCCGACAAAGACAGTGGACGCCATGGCGAAATCAAAGATATTAAAATTACATCTGGTGATGCTGATGGAATTTTTCAACTCACAACAACCGAGACAAAAGGAGAATATTACATTCAGTTAAACAAACCTGTTTCGTTGAACAATTCACTGAATATGTTTAACTTAACTGTTCGTGTGAATGATAATGGAATACCATCAAAGTTCAGTTACAAAGTAATACCAATAAAGATTTATGTTGAAAAAGATAGTGCACCAGTGTTTTCAAAACAGTTTTATGAAGTATCAATACCAGAAACGTCGCCACCCAATATGCCAGTTATTCGATTAAAAGTATCGGATCCTGATTTTGGTAAAAGTGCTTTAGTATTTCTTGAAATAGTTGGTGGAAATGAAGGAGGGGAATTCAAGATCAATCCAGATTCAGGAATGCTATATACTCAAAAAAGTTTGGATGCAGAAAAAACCTCTTTTTATACTCTGACAGTATCAGCGATTGACCAAGCTAATTTAGGAGTCCGAAAGCAATCATCTGCAAAAGTAAAAATAAACATTATAGATATTAATGATAATGATCCCATATTTGATGACAATAACTCAACAGTGTTTTTGAATGAGAATGAATTATCTGGTGCATTTGTTACAAAAGTTTCTGCCAGAGATAAGGATTCCGGTGAAAATTCCTATATTTCGTATAGCATTGCAAACCTTAATGATGTACCTTTCGATATTGATCATTTCAGTGGTGTCATAAGAACAACTACTTTAATTGACTACGAAGTTATGCGCCGATCTTATAAGCTGCGAGTACGAGCATCTGATTGGGGACTGCCGTTCCGGAGGCAGACTGAAATTGAAATTTTTATTAAAGTACATGATATAAATGATAACAGACCACAATTTGAACGTGTTAACTGTAGGGGTAAAGTATTTCGACAAGCTCCCGTAGGAAGTGATGTATTCACATTATCAGCAATAGATTTTGATGCAGGCGATTTCATAACTTATCGCCTATTGGCTGGCAATGAAGATGGTTGTTTCAATCTTGATCCAATGACAGGCGTAATTACAGTTGGTTGTGATCTTGGCGACGTACGGTTATCTCATCGTTCCATCAACGTATCTTCTACCGATGGAACACACTTTTCAGATGAGATGACAATACAGATAGACCTTTTAAGTAAATCACAGTACGTTAAGCTCAAAAATATGGACACAGTTGGTTACAGTAGTTTTGAATGCCAAGAAACAGGTGTGGCTAAAAAACTGGCAGATACATTAGCAGCATCAGAGCGCAATAATATGAGGAATATAAAAGATTTAAACACTGATGAATATATTTTAGTTCCGAGCAGATATGGTCAAAATTTACACAATCCAGAATTCATAAACTTTCCACGTGAATTAAAAATAAATGAAAGTTTATCATTAGGTGACACAGTTATATGGTTAAAGGCAAGAGATAGAGACTTAGGCTATAATGGAAAATTAATATATGGAATTTCTGATGGTGATTCTGATTCTGTTTTTAGAATTGATCCAGATAGTGGTGAGTTACAACTAATTGGATACTTAGACAGAGAGCGTCAAGATGAGTACGTTTTAAATATCACAGTCTGTGACTTAGGTCAGCCCTCTAAATGTGACTCCAAAATGCTTGCTGTAAATATTTTGGATGTTAACGACAACCCTCCCTTATTTAAAAAATCATTTGTGCGATTTAATCTTAGAGAAGATCTGGATAATCAAACATTTGTGTTTTGTGTTAATGCTAGCGATGCTGACATTGGAGTAAATGCTCGTATAAGTTACGAAATGAAAACGGAAACAAAAAACTTTGTGGTAAATTCTACAACAGGCTGTATACATGTAAAGGAAAAGCTAGATAGGGAGCAACAAGAACAACATGATCTTCAAATAATGGCCAAAGATATGGGACACCCACCACTTTCAGCTTATGCATTTGTTACAATTATTGTTGATGATGTTAATGATAATGCACCTATTTTTGGAGTCCAGGAAATAATATTTAAAATACGAGAAGACCTTCCTAGAGGAACAGTTATAGCCAAAATTGAAGCCAGTGATTTCGACTTAGGTTTAAATGGCGAAATTCAATTTGTTTTGAAAGAAGTTATTGTAAACAGTTCTTTATTTAAAATTGATAAACAGAGTGGTGTTATTCGAACCCAAGGCTATTTGGATTATGAAACTCAACAAGTGTTTAATTTGGTGATAAGCGCAATAGATCGTGGAACTCCACCGCTAACATCCAATATGGCAGTTGTTATTGAGATAATAGATGTAAATGAAAATCGATACGCCCCCGAGTTTGATGATTTCGTTTATACTGGAAAAGTTCAAGAAAATAAGCCTAAAGGAACTATTGTAATGAATATAACTGCAAGAGATCTCGATATGAAGGGACCAGATTCGGAAATTTCATATTTTATTCAAAGCGGCGATGGACTTGGAGTATTTTCTGTAAATGATAAGGGTAAGTCATAATTTTATATACATATGACAGTCTCGCAGTTTTCGTTGGTATAAATTTGCTTGAAAGGCCCGTTTTTATTGATAACACTAGTTTACAAAAATATGTTTTTTGCACATAGTTCTGAAAGAAAACATTTACTGAAGTCCACATTTCTTAAATTCTCCCCTACATTATAAAATGTTTATAATAAAATTAATACAGCCCTGTTAAGCCCGGAATCACAGACTATATACAGACTCGACAGTAGAGCTTATACGAAAAAATGGGGAGTATTTTAGGAGATAACAGAGCGGTTTTTAGATAGTTTTAAGCTAACATGGCATCACTTTCTACGACTTAGGAGTGAGTGAAACAATAAAAACCGATCTGGCATCTATTTTTCTTATGACGCGTTATATTAGTTTTCTCTTTCCAACCTAATTCATAGAATAAATTGAATAAATTCGTTTTGGTAAAAAAACTATCTTGAAAATTTTCGAGCCCTTATATCGTAACCCATCATAAAATAAACGAAGTGGTTCAAAAAGAATTAATGGTTTCAATGCATACGATCAGGCCCGGATTACCCTTAAGGCAAAGTAGGCAACTGCCTAGGGGCCCACATCGAATAGGGGCCCACACTCTGAATTTTTATTTGAATATTTGTATAAAAATTGGCTTGTTTTCTATATTATATTGTCGTATTTATGCAAATTTAGGAACGTGTTTAAAATTATTATAGAATAATATTAAACTTTATCAAGGCGATTTAACAACGACTTGCCAGGACGGTAAGCGTGGTCGTAAACATGGCAGCCAGTGCCCCCTGGACCCCTACAACGGATTTAAAAAAACGAACATAAGGAACATCAGACTCTAAGCATTAAAAAACTCAAGCTATGAATTTTTTATCGAAAAAATGTCTCAAGAACTGAGAACTTTTTACAAAAAATATTTCCGAATCGAACATTTTTTACAATTGTTTTTTTTTTATTATTTTGACACATATTTTTTTTATTAAAAATGTTCGGATTCTGGTATATTTTTCGATAGAAAAAACCTTTTTTCGAAACAGAAATCGACAGATTTTAAAATTCTGAAATATTCTCTTATAGAAAAATTCTTTGATTCTAAAAGTTTTTGCAATCGAAAAACTTACTTGGGGTTTTCACAGTGACGATTAAATTTGCCTTTTTTAGTTTTTTAGCTGATTTAAAAAAAAGCCATTGAAAATTCGCAGTATCTGAAAGGTTTTATATTCGAATTTTTTTTCCAAAAATGGGAGGTTTTTTAAATTATACTGAGGCTTTTTTTATAAAGAACTAACAGATTCTGAGAAATTTTTTCTATAGAAAAATTTTCAGATGTTTAGTATTGACTTGCGTTATTGGGAATTAAATTGGATTTTTGTCACATTAACAATATACATTGTTGTAAAAGATTGAATTAATTAAAAAACAAACCTTTCACGATGAGCATTTGTAAGATACTGCTTTATTAAATATAAAAATGAAACTTATTTACAAAATATAAAATCTTAAAACTAAACTAGAACTAATAAAAACAGATGTACGCATGCACACAAAAATTTATCACACATTCTTTGTGATAAGACTTTTATGGTCTGTTTACGTTCATGCGCGTCTAAGTGACGGTTTTACTATCCGTGTGTGTTATTTTAAATGAGTGGGAAAATCCACAATCATTAAAATGTATTTTGGGATTTTCAATGATCCTTTTTCAAAGAATCTAAAGATAAAATTATGTATATATTTAAACATATAAAAATATGAAATAAAACCCATGTTCATACTTGAACATTAAGGGTGGGATAGTGTTGTGTGAGATTTTAAGCAGCAGTATTTGGAAACGCTAGAACCCCTCATTTTGTGAGGTTCGTAAAAAAAGTGTATGAGCCAAAAAATGGGGGAGGTCGGATAGGATCTAGGGGTCGCTCATCGAGGTCAAAGTTGGGCGTTAATGGAAAAAAATCCACAAAAATTCCCACAACTCCCCTGGTTTTGCTCCTACCTCTCTAGCTGTCCTAGAAGTGACCCTAGGGGAATCAAATGAATGCCCGACCCCCAACATTTTTTCATCCCAACATTTTCTTAGAAAATACCTACCCTCTATCTTCAACCCTTAGGGTGGTCCCCATACATTTTTTTTTATTTTTTCTTAATTAGTTTTATTAAATCAGCTCCTACCGGTCCAACGGTACTTCCTAGAGGGGTCATTCGCAAGACAGACTCCCATTTATTTTTAGCCCCCAACATTTCATCTGAACATACTAACTCCCTATCTCCAATTCCTAAGGGGTCTCCCACAAAAAATGGCATTTTTATAAAATTTGCTCCCACCGCTCTAACTTGCGCAGGGATGACCCTAGAGAATTTAAATGTATGACTGACCCCCAATATTTTTTCAGCCCCAACATTTTCCCCAAACAAACCTACCCTCTATTTTTAAGCCTTAAGGGGGTCCCCACACATTTTTTATTTATAAAATCAGCTCTTACCGCTCCCATATTGCCTCTTAGAAACGGGAAATGCAGACTGACCCCTCAATAATTTTTGCCCTCTACTTTTAGTCCCAACATACCTACGCCGTATTTCCACTTTGTTAGGGTAATATTTTTTCCTCTGCATTACTGCACAACACGTTGATATAGTCCTTTATTAATTTTTCGCCTATTACGGCAGCGTCGATGAAAACATGTAATTTAAGTAATATTTGGAGCGCTTGCTGGTAGTCCTCACAATTTTCCCAAATGTTTGGACCGGAACCAATGAAATTTGTTGTTAATCCGAAGCGTGCATAAAATGTTGGTGTCTCAGATGTGACGTAGTGGCTTAAATCCTTCTTTATATTATGAGTTCTGGATTTACTTGTTTCGATTCCATGTTAATTATTTTTACACCTTTGAATCCAACAACGTGTACTGGATGATCACGATCATTGTCGCCACTTTCGCCGCTATCCCCCGAGTCATAATCTTCCCCGATATCATCGTCTTACTTTTTCTTCGCTGCCTTCGTCGGACGATTCGTCCATCTTTTCGTCAGATAACTCTTCCTCCTTGCATTTGCCATTTTTCGTTTTATTTCACAAGAGATATTCGGATCAAATACTGCAACAGCTTTACCAATGAGATACCAAAGATGTCACAGAATCTCTTCTCCAATCGTTGAGACATCTTATTAATTGAAGCATAATTAGTAGGGAAGAGATTTCCATGCAAATGCATGTTTTTTGTCGATAATCTAAAAACGATATCGACCAATTATCTTTCCGAATCAAGAAATTTGCGTTAAAATGGCATCGATTTGTTTTTGCATATTTTTGCATATTTTGGTGAAAATGCATATTTTTGCATATTTTGGTTTTAAATGCATATTTTGTGCATATTTCCAACTTTTAAGTGCATATTTTTGCATATTTTGGCATAAATTAGCAAAAAACACAAATTGAAATTTATTTGTTTTAAAAACTATTTTAAAATTTAAAAATTTATTTTGAAAAGAGGAAAAAAAATTTTTTCTTTAAATTTTTTTTTATTGATTGTCTTAATTTCTAAAAAATGTTGCTTATATAAAGTTTTAAATGTTACTATTTAAACACGGCGTTACTTTTTTGCTTTTTAAAAAGTTTTTCCCATGAAAACAAGATTTTTATTGCACACATTTTATTTTTTAAGTGCATATTTTTGGGTTTTTTAATACATATTTTGAATTTTTTAGCGCATATTTTAAGCGCATATTTTCGATTTTTTAGTGCATGAAAATCTCATCCCTAATAATTAGCAATCGCTTTCAAAAAATTCAAATCATTATTTGGAGGTTCTATTGCTTTAGTGACGCTAAACTAAAATTTCACGTAAATTGTTTTTGGTAACACCTATTTAGGCAGTATATGCCTTTTGCCATCCATCGAGCATGACTGATGGGCCCTGGTGGGCTAAAATGATTATTAGGAATATTTTCACCAAGGTATAATAAAACAATTTGGTTTCAAACACTTCTTTTAATTGTAGTTCAATAATATGATGTTTGCATGGCAAATATAGGGGGTCAGTCTGCATTTCCCGGTAAGAGCTAATTTTATAAAAAAAAGGTGTTGCTAATTTTTGTACTTTTGTAAATTCTACATACTCCAACGTTGGGTTCAAGTACCATTACGATTTTGGTTTTCCAAAGGGGAGCACGCTTATAAAGTGGAAATACGCCGTAGATATGTTCGGAAAAAATGTGGGGGCAAAAACTAATGGGGATAAGTCTGCATTCCCTATCCCTAAGAGGCACCATAGGAGCGATAAGATCTGATTTTATAAAAAATATAAAAAAATGTGTGGGGACCTCCTTAAGGCTTAAAAATAGAGGGTAGGTTTGTTTGGGGAAAATGTTGGGGCTGAAAAAATATTGGGGGTCAGTCATACATTTAACGTCTCTAGGGTAACCCATGCGCCAGTTAGAGCGGTAGGAGCAAATTTTTTAAAAATGTCATTTTGTGTGGGAGACCCCTTAGGAATTTGAGATAGGAAAGTGGTATATTCAGAAGAAATGTTGGGGGCGAAAAATAAATGGAGGTCGGCCTTGCTAATGACCCCTCTAGGAGGCACCATTGGACCGGTAGGAGCTGATGTAATAAAACAAATTAAGAAAAAATAAAAGAAATGTATGGGGACCACCCTAATGGTTGAAGATAGAGTATCGGCATGTTCTAAGAAAATGTTGGGGTTAAAAAAATATTGGGGGTCGGTCATACATTTGATTCCTCTAGGGTCACTTCTGGGACAGCTAAAGGGTAGGAGCAAATATTTTTAAAAATTGAACCTTTGTATGGGAGCCCCCTTAAGGAGTGGAGATAGGGCTTAGGTATGTTTAGGAAAAGTGTTTGGGGGGGAAAATAGTGGGGGTCGGTCTCACATTTGACCCCTCTTGGGGCAAAAACAGGCGAGCTGTAGGGCTTTTTGTGGATTTTTTCCCCTTTATGCCCAACTTTGACCCCGATGAGCGACCCCTAGATCCTAGCCGACCTGCCCCATTTTTTGGCTCATGCATTTTTTTTTACGAACCTCACAAAATAAGCGGTTCTAGCGTGTCGAAATCGAAAACTCGTGCACTATCCCACCCCTATTGAACATTCTGCGGGAGGCCAAAAAATAAAGAATGATGAGCATTGAAATGATTTCTTATGTACAGTAATTATAAATAAATCAAATAGGATAAAACTAAATTTTAATATGAAAGTGTTGTAAATTTATGTTAAAAAATGTTTCTGGTGTTGCTTCCTTGTCTTATACAATCGTGGAAGTATAGACTGTATTAGCATATCTGTAGCTGATTTCTGTAACTCTCGAATCGAAAGATTTCTCGCATGAAACATGTGATATGAAACAAAAACATTGTAAATCGGCACAAAAACTGACTTTTCACATTTTACTGTTTCTGTAACTTTGTTGTGCGAAAACTTTTGAACTTATTGGAATGATGCGAAAAAACCCGTTTCTGTAAAGTAATTGGTCGAAAACTTTTCTATTTGAAGTGTCAAAAAAACTCACATTTTAAAACGGTGCGAGACTTCAACAAAAATAAATAAAAACATTAAAAAAAATAATAATAAATTAAAAAAATGGAGAAAAATAGTAAGAAAAATACAAATTACTTGTTTTGTGTTTGTATAAATATCTAATTTATTATATTTTTCACAAATTTTAGAAACATCAAAGAATCTCTAAATGCAAAAATGCTGTTATTAATACAACGCTATATATTATCATCAACAATATGTAATTTTATTTTTTTTTATTTTTATTTTATTGCTTTTAAATGATCCATAAACAATGATTCGAATTGCTCCGTGTTTTTTTTTCTGTTTGTTACTATTTTCTCACAGTGATTACTTTTTTGACAGCTATCTTGTAATATTACAATACAAACGCTGGCTTTTTCGCATTGACATACAGAAACAGTTTTTATTCCAGAGTCGAGAAACGGTGGAAATTTTTGTTTCATATTTTTCGATGCGAAAACTTCTCACTTTAATTACAGAAACGGGCTACTGGTTTGATAAGTTCTTCACGCATCTTGCTGTATTCGTAGTCCCTTTCTTGATTAAACACGTAACTCTGATGAATAGGTGGTGGAGATGAAGAATAAAATGGTGAAGTAGCTACCGTAAGAGCTTCACTTTCTTCTGTTGTGGCTTTTTGTAGCGTATTTTTTAAAATCGTATTTACCGATGTTAATTGTATATGTGAGGAGAGATTACACGTCCTTTTTTCTATAACATTGATAATAATAAAATCTGTAGTCATGAGTGAAGATGCGTTGGCTATATGCGGTTCCTCATTGACTGGAGTTTTGTTGACAACCTCAATACCCAATTTTTCATTCTGTTTAATTTGTGTGGGTTTATATAATAAGGAGGAGGGATCATCTTTAGCACCGCTATCAGATGTATGTGCTGAAACTTTGGCATTCGTTTTTGTAGTCTTTGCTTAGTTATCAGCAAACTCCATATAGTCACAATTACGCTACATAGCAGTAGGATCATCTGAGCTGGCGCCCATAAATTCAACATCAATGTCTACTTCAGAAGATTGTTGCACACACTCTAGTTCCTCACTTTCAATAAGCCCTGAATATAGTTGTGGATCGCTATGATGAGCTTGGCGAAACCACTCATTAATCTCTTTGTAATCATGCATATAATTTTTGGCTTCCATGATCTTAGCATGAAAGAATTCTTTAAGCTCGAAGTTAATTCTCTCGCCTCGAGAATAAAGCTCATTATTGTTGCGAAAATATAAATTCCAAAGCACCTCGATGATGGCGAGAAGATCATCTATGTCACTTCCCTGGATTTTATCCGTCATCACTTTTTCGCAAATCTCAGAAATTTCTTCTTCGATTTGCCGTTGTTTAAATCGTAAATTAAATCAGTGTGCTCCATTAGAGCACCTTGTTTGGTGTGGTCCGAGTTTGGTTGAAACTCGCGTTGCAATTGCTCCTGCTTTTGTTGTTGCATAAGCAATATCTGTCGCTTTATTTTTTCCTCTAAATGAGATGCAGGCGACGGTAACTGGGCTTCTGCAGCTCCCTGTAGTGCAGTACTTGCCAGTGTAATTTGGGTTATGTTCTACAGCTTCCGGGTGTGTAGTTGGTTCCGCTGTTTTGTGATGTGTTCCTACAGCTTCCTGGCGTGTAGTTGGTGCCGCTATTCTTGGCTGTTCTCCTGCAGCTTCGTCAAGTGCCGTATTAGCCAGTTAAAGATTTTTTATTTTCTTTGCCCGTTCGAGACGTGTGTTCAGGACATCCATACGTCACCGATCCGGTTCGAAGGACCAAAATGTAAAAGATTGAATTAATTAAAAAACAAACCTTTCACGACGAGCATTTGTAAGAAACTGCTTTATTAAATATAAAAATGAAACTTATTTACAAAATATAAAATCTTAAAACTAAACTAGAACTAATAAAAACAGATGTACGCATGCACACAACAATTTATCACACATTCTTTGTGATAAGACTTTTATGGTCTGTTTACGTTCATGCGCGTCTAAGTGACGGTTTTACTATCCGTGTGTGTTATTTTAATGAGTGGGAAAATCCACAATCATTAAAATGTATTTTGGGATTTTCAATAAAACCCATGTTCATACTTGAACATTGTTGATACAATTAAAAACTTTGTTGAACTAGAAATTAGTTGCAAACAATTTGTTTAGTTACTTTTGATTTTACTATATTTTTTTGTGTCATTTTTTTAATAAAAAATTCCAGGATTCTGAATTTTTTTTTTAAATTCACAGATGTTAAGTTATTTTTTCAATAAAAAATTACGGACCGAAAAAAAATTAATTTTCTAGTCCCCGTGGTCCCAAGTGCAGGACTTTGAACTTTAAATGTTTAATTTGTTTAACAAAAATAAAAAAAAATCTTTAAAGTTGCGTTTTTTAGGGGTTGGTTGTTCTACAAGGGGGAGCTTATTCCCCTGGTCTAGTTTTACCCATTTACAAACCTAACCTGCCTAGCACCACTAGGCATATCGTCAAAACTTCAGGAGTCTTGCTCTTTTATTTCGGACGGCGTCGTGTTAACTACGGACGGACAGACGGACGGCATTCATAGAATATTGTACAATCAATCATGGATCAATAATATATATACTTTATGGGAATGACAAAATGAGTATAACCCCATTCTGTATATTTTGGTAGAAAAATATGTTTAAGGAAGTATGAAAAGGCTGAATGAGCCCCGAGACATGCATTGCCTAGGGGCCTCGACATGGTTAATCCGGCCCTGCATACGATAAGTGCCGAACTTCATATTCCGTAGGAAGTACTTTTAAAATCACTTCCAAAAATGCTACAAAATAACAATAAAACCATCTTTCACCAGTTCTTTACTTAGGCCCGTTAACATTAAAAAAATTAACTATTTTTTAGTATATTCAGCTATTTAATTTTTTTTTATGATTTTTATTTTTTATTTTTTGTATTAAAGCTATTTTTAAATTTTTTTATTTTTTTAATAACCTTTTATAACCCTGTCTGAGCTTACAATGCCAGACTGAATTCAAATGTTGTTTTTTTATTAAAGTAAAAAAAAACAAGCTGATATTTATGATTTTTAGTGCATATTT
Source organism: Pegoplata infirma (assembly GCA_963921195.1). NCBI lineage: Eukaryota > Metazoa > Arthropoda > Insecta > Diptera > Anthomyiidae > Pegoplata > Pegoplata infirma. Next base: position 160,181,197 of record OY992539.1, read on the forward strand.
TAAGATTTTTAGTGCATATTTCAAGAGTTTTTAGTGCATATTTTAGGCGCCTAAAACATAGTTTTTAAGTGCATGAAGGTCCTGTCCCTGATCATAAATATAACATAAATGCCTCTTATGTAGGGTAGTCAGATATAGAATTGACAAAAAAAGTACATTAAGGAAAAAAAAAGAAGTACAATTAAGAAAAAAAAAGTACATTGTGTTTTTCACACCTCGGCAGAACCAACATTAACCTCAAGTCGAGAGCACTGTGAATGTCTTTCTTTATTATGAATCTGGGGTGCCCCACTACTATATTTCGACGAAAATCAAAATCTTTGTCAGATACGTTTTTTTTTTTTCAAAAATAGCCGTCAAACGTTAAAAATTTACATTTTAAGCTTATCTAAAAACCAGACAATGGAAAAATTCGAATTTTATTTAAAATAATAATAATATTAGGCCCTGCAAACAAAAAGGCGATATATCGCCGAAAAGATATTGCGGCGATACGAGAATTTATCGTTTCAATAAAAAAATCAAAGTAGTATTTTTATTACATCGACATTTTTTCATACGAACGATATTTCGGCGATAAACAAAAAAAATATTGAAAATTTTTATTTCTTTGTCAATTTAAAATAAAATACTTTATCAAGCACAACAAGAAATCTTCGAAAGAATAGAAATTTGGCCGAAAAACACAAATGTGCGTTCAAAATAAAATAAAAAATTCAGCGAATGTTGCGGATATATTTTTCAGGTTAATGCAAATGTTTTTAGTCCTGTTATCATGACCAATAAATGAATGAAAACAAGTGAGAGTGTTACATTCGGCCGTGCCGAATCTTTTATACCCTCCAAAATGTAAAGAAAAAAACAATATAAAAAAAATCCAGGGGCGTCTTTTTTTTTTGGGGGGGGGGGGGGGGTTGGTGGGAGACGTTAGGGAGCACTTTCCCCTCGCGATTTAGAACTTCATCTGAGATAAGAATGTTGCATTTGCTTAGCAAAAGTACAAAAAACCCTGCAAAAAAAGCGTTTTTTCATGGGTTGCTTTAGTTCTCTAAGGGGGAACTTTTTTCCCCTTGGTCCGATTTTGCCCATTTCCGAACTTAACCTGCCTAGGAATATAAGACATATTCGCGCCAAACTTCAGAAGTCTAGCTCTTTTATTTTGGACTGTATCGTGTCCTCTACAGACGGACAGACGGACAGACGGACGGACGGACGGACGGACGGACATCGCTAGAATGTCTTAGAATCGATCACTGATCAATAATATATATACTTTATGGGGTCCTAGATCGATATTTCGATGCGTTACACACGGAATGACAAAGTGAGTATACCCCCATACTGTGGTTGGAGGGTATAAAAATAATGTCTATTTTCAGCTTCAGGGAATCGATATAGCTGTATCGCCGGTTTATCATTTTGGTAATATTCAGGCGATACATACAAATCTATTGTTTTTCGTTTAAACGATTCGTTTATTAAGACGAATTGTTTTCGTATCGCCGACATGTGTTGTCGCGGGTAACAGTTTCTCGCGAAAGGTGTATCGCCGGCGATACGAATTCGATAATTGCCGCCATAAGATTTATCGTATCGGCAATACAACCGGCGAATCGATGTCGTATCGTTTTGTTTGCAGGGGGTATTTGAAATAAAATTTTTGTTTAAATAAATTTCTCAAAAAATTTTGAATTTAATTATTTCCAAAAATAAAATTCTCAAAAAAAAAAATAGAATTTTTTTTTCCAAAAAAAAAAAAACATTTTTAAAATATTTACTTGTTATAAATATATTTGTTTGTATGAAAATAAAATTATTTTTTAATTAATAAAATTCTTTTAAGAATTTTAAATAAAATTTTTTAGATTTTTTTTTTAATTCTTTCTTGAATTTTTTTAATAAATTCAAAATAGAATTTAATCAATAACGAATTTTAATTTTTATTGTTTTTCTTTGTCTGCTAAAAACGACATTTATAAAAAACATATTACAAAAAAGTTTTTGAGCAACAAAACCGACCAAATTAATTAAATAAAGAAATTTTAATAGCGGTATTTACAGTTCGTTATTTTTCCCCCACAACGCGAAGGTTTTACCACTGAATTTAAAAGAGCAATTTTCGGCAACAAAAGCATTGCAAATGCAAAATTAAAAAAACAGCGATTTTTTCAAAAACGGCTCTGGCTAAAATTTTGATTTTCGTCGTTTCTTTAACAATTTATAACAATTTATTCAACAAAAAATATAAAAAACAGGATTGTTAATAACACTGCGGAACACTAAAAAATAAACAAGAGTGACGACCAATATATTTCGGACATGCTGAGTCGAATGGCGTACTCCGTTTTTCGATGTATGGTACAGTTTTCTTGCAAAATGTCGTTAAAGATTTGCTGATTTTGATCCAGTTTTTTAACAAAAAAATTTGCAAAGTGAATGATCAATAAATTTTATGGAATGGAAAACAAAGATATGACTTCTAGAAATATTTCTTATGCAAATTCGGTTTAAAGCTTTTTATCTTAAGCCCTTAAATTCGCGAATTTCTTCATTTTTTAAGGTTTTTGCGAAATTAACAGCCAAATTGGTGTTTGATAAAAAACTTGCTTTTAGTTAATCAAAAAGGCATCCTTAACAATACGAATAGTGGACAAAAAACAGCTTTGTTATGTGGACCATCATGATAAAAATCGCGAAAATCCGTTTTTTTGTATATGGCAGCATCACTTTACGAGATGATTTAAGGTTCCATCTTTTAGTATATAATGTGGGAACCTTAAACAACTAACTGACCAAAAATTTGGCCAAAAAAGTTTTCATTTCCAAAAGTTATCTTAACAAAAACTATTATTTCAGTGTTTGCCATACAATAATTGTAGTTTTTGTTAAGATAACTTTTGCAAATGAAAACTTTTTTGGACAAATTTTGGGTCAGTTCATTGTTTAAGGTTCCCACATTATATACTAAAAGACGGTTTTTCACGGTTTTCATCATGATGGTCCATATAACATAGATGTTTTTTGTACACTATTCGTATTGTTAGGGATGCCCTTTTGATCCACCAAATGCAAGTATTTATTCAGAGACCAATTTAGTGGTTAATTTTGCGAAAACTTAAAAAAATTAAGAAATCCGCGAGTTTAAGGGCTTAAGATAAAAAACTTTAAACCAAATTTACATTAGAAATATTGCTACAAGTTATATCTTTGTTTTCCATGCCATAAAATTTAAAAATCATTAGCTTTGGAAATTTTTTTGTTAAAAAATCAGCTGAAAATCAGCCAATCTTTAATAACATTTTGCAAGAAAACTGTACCATACATCGAAAAACGGAGTACGCCATTCGATTCAGCATGCTCGAAATATATAGAAATGTTGGTCATACCTCTTGTTTTCTAAAATAGTGGTTAGTTTTGTCACGCAGTGTAATATTTATAACAAAGTACTTCACTACTTTAGATATTTTTAACATTTTATTTTTCTTCAATAGTTTTTTTTTAATAAAAACGTTAAGCACAGAAAAAAAGTACAAAAAGAAGTACAAAAGCCTAAAAAAGTACTTTATCGTACTTTTTTAGGTGTTATGCAGAAAAAAGTACATTGAGTAAAATAAAGTACGAGTACTGTTGAAAAAAGTAGGTCTGGCAAGCCTACTCTTATGTATACGGAAAATGTGCTATTTTTGCTGCACCTTTACAATTTTTTTTACAACTTTTTCGAGCATTTCGGCCAGTCTAGCGTTGATTTCGGCACGAATGTTTTCCTTGAGCTCGTCGATGATTTATGGATTCTTGGCGTACATTTTGCTTTTAAAATAACCCCACAAAAATATGTCTGAATGGGTCAAATCTGCAAATGATGGTCATTTGTTGTCGCTTTTTTTTATACTTCGCACGTCCCAGAAATTTTAACTGTCCTCCTAGATTTCCACTTTTGACCACTTTGGACTTAATTTTGGGGGGTAATTTAAAAAGAAAAATATACTCTAACAATCCTCAGGCCAATGACGAAAAAGAAATGCTTAAAAAAGGAACATTTTGCCGTGGCAAATAAAGACGGCCATTTAGTCCAAAATAAAAATATGTGTCTCATTGAATTTTTTTCAAATTATTAACAAAAAAAAAAATTATGTATGGGTCCAGTTACTTTTTCAAAATCCAGCTGAAAATTTTACATTATCCAGTTATTTGACTTCTAGTATCTGGCAACCCTAACTTTAACCGAAGGTTAAAACAAAAATCGTTAACTCAATGTTCGGGTTAGCAGTAACTTCCAGTTATTAATGTCAATATTTCTGGTTAATTTAATCCAAAAAAATCTTGTGGTTAAATATATAACTGGAAGTTTAATTTATATAATGAATTAAGTAAATATTAAAAAATTATTGCAAATAGAGAAATAGCTTAACAAATAAATGGCTGAATCTCATTTATTTAATATTTATTCTGAAACAAGCTGTGTATTTCGAAAAATATACGCTTCTATTTTAACTACAATTTTAATATGGAAATAATAGGAATAATATCTCAGCATCTAAAATATTTTTCCTTTAGAGAGAATCTAATGAGAGAGAATCTGGAAGAAGTCTAAGATTGTGAAATTTTTTTTTTAGAAAATGTCTTAGATTCTGAGGTATTTTTTCTGTAAAAAAAGGTCTTAGATTCTGAGACATTTTTTCTATAGAAAATGTATCAGATTCTGAGGCATTTTTTCTGTAGAAAAAGTATCAGATTCTGAGACATTTTTTTTATAGAAAAAGTCTCAGATTCTGAGACATTTTTTCTATAGAAAAAGTCTCAGATTCTAAGACATTTTTTCTATAGAAAAAGTCTCAGATTCTAAGACATTTTTTCTATAGAAAAAGTCTCTGATTCTGAGACATTTTTTTTTATAAAAAAAGTATCAGATTCTGAGAAATTTTTTCTATAGAAAAAGTATCAGATTCTGAGACATTTTTTCTATAGAAAAAGTCTTAGATTCTGAAACATTTTTTTCTATAGAAAAAGTCTCAGCTTCTGAGACATTTTTTTTATAGAAAAAGTATCAGATTCTGAGACATTTTTTTTTTATAGAAAAAGTCTTAGATTCTGAGACATTTTTTTTATAGAAAAAGTATCAGATTCTAAAAAATGTTTCTATAGAAAAAGTATCAGATTCTGATAAATTTTTCTATAGAAAAAGTCTCAGATTCTAAGACATTTTTTCTATAGAAAAAGTCTCAGATTCTGAGACATTTTTTCTATAGAAAAAGTTTCAGATTCTGAGACATTTTTTCTATAGAAAAAGTCTCAGATTCTGAGACATTTTTTCTATAGAAAAAGTCTCAGATTCTGAGACATTTTTTCTATAGAAAAAGTCTCAGATTCTGAGACATTTTTTCTATAGAAAAAGTCTCAGATTCTGAGACATTTTTTCTATAGAAAAAGTCTCAGATTCTGAGACATTTTTTCTATAGAAAAAGTCTCTGATTCTGAGACATTTTTTCTATAGAAAAAGTCTCAGATTCTGAGACATTTTTTCTATAGAAAAAGTCTCAGATTCTGAGACATTTTTTCTATAGAAAAAGTCTCAGATTCTGAGACATTTTTTCTATAGAAAAAGTCTCAGATTCTGAGACATTTTTTCTATAGAAAAAGTCTCAGATTCTGAGACATTTTTTCTATAGAAAAATTCTCAGATTCTGAGACATTTTTTCTATAGAAAAAGTCTCAGATTCTGAGACATTTTTTCTATAGAAAAAGTCTCAGATTCTGAGACATTTTTTCTATAGAAAAAGTCTCAGATTCTGAGACAGTCTCAGTTTCTGAGACATTTTTTCTATAGAAAAAGTCTCAGATTCTGAGACATTTTTTCTATAGAAAAAGTCTCAGATTCTGAGACATTTTTTCTATAGAAAAAGTCTCAGATTCTGAGACATTTTTTCTATTGAAAAAAGTCTCAGATTCTGAGACATTTTTTCTATAGAAAAAGTCTCAGATTCTGAGACATTTTTTCTATAGAAAAAGTCTCAGATTCTGAGACATTTTTTCTATAGAAAAAGTCTCAGATTCTGAGACATTTTTTCTATAGAAAAAGTCTCAGATTCTGAGACATTTTTTCTGTAGAAAAAGTCTCAGATTCTGAGACATTTTTTCTATAAAAAAAAGTCTCAGATTCTGAGACATTTTTTCTATAAAAAAAAGTCTCAGATTCTGAGACATTTTTTCTATAAAAAAAAGTCTCAGATTCTGAGACATTTTTTCTATAAAAAAAAGTCTCAGATTCTGAGACATTTTTTCTATAAAAAAAAGTCTCAGATTCTGAGACATTTTTTCTATAAAAAAAAGTCTCAGATTCTGAGACATTTTTTCTATAAAAAAAGTCTCAGATTCTGAGACATTTTTTCTATAAAAAAAAGTCTCAGATTCTGAGACATTTTTTCTATAAAAAAAAGTCTCAGATTCTGAGACATTTTTTCTATAAAAAAAAGTCTCAGATTCTGAGACATTTTTTCTATAAAAAAAAGTCTCAGATTCTGAGACATTTTTTCTATAGAAAAAGTCTCAGATTCTGAGACATTTTTTCTATAGAAAAAGTCTCAGATTCTGAGACATTTTTTCTATAGAAAAAGTCTCAGATTCTGAGACATTTTTTCTATAGAAAAAGTCTCAGATTCTGAGACATTTTTTCTATAGAAAAAGTCTCAGATTCTGAGACATTTTTTCTATAGAAAAAGTCTCAGATTCTGAGACATTTTCTATAGAAAAAGTCTTAGACTCTGAGACATTTTTTCTATAGAAAAAGTCTCAGATTCTGATACATTTTTTTATAGAAAAAGTCTCAGATTCTGAGACATTTTTTCTATAGAAAAAGTCTCAGATTCTGAGACATTTTTTCTATAGAAAAAGTCTCAGATTCTGAGACATTTTTTCTATAGAAAAAGTCTCAGATTCTGAGACATTTTTTCTATAGAAAAAGTCTCAGATTCTGAGACATTTTTTCTATAGAAAAAGTCTCAGATTCTGAGACATTTTTTCTATAGAAAAAGTCTCAGATTCTGAGACATTTTTTCTATAGAAAAAGTCTCAGAATCTGAGACATTTTTTCTATAGAAAAAGTCTCAGAATCTGAGACATTTTTTCTATAGAAAAAGTCTCAGATTCTGAGACATTTTTTTTCTATAGAAAAAGTCTCAGATTCTGAGAAATTTTTTTTCTATAGAAAAAGTCTCAGATTCTGAGACATTTTTTTTCTATAGAAAAAGTCTCAGATTGTCAGATAAAATTTCGGGTTCTGAGACACTTTTTCTATAGAAAAAGTCTCAGATTCTGAGACATTTTTTCTATAGAAACAGTCTCATATTCTGAGACATTTTTCTATAGAAAAAGTCTCAAATTCCGTGCAATTTTCCATATAGAAAAAGTCGCAGATTCTGAGACACTTTTTCTATAGAAAGATTCCTAGATTCAGAGACATTTAATTCGTGGAAAAAGTCTTAGATGCAGAGACATTTGAACTGTTGCAAGTCTCAGATTATGAGAGTTTCTGTCTATTCAAAAATAAAAAAACACTTTCACAAACATTTTTATTATTAAAGATTAATTTATATACATCCTTCCGCTGATTTGGGATGTATGACTTTCTTTGTGTTAGACGGTTTGGGTTTCCGCTGCTCAACGTTTGGATGACTTGTTTATTATTTTAACGCAGAAAGGTTCCATGTTGACCAAATTTCATACTATAAAATAATTGAGGATTTATGTAATAATATATGTAATGTTGATGTTAAAAGCTTAAATTTTTACCTTTTGCAATTCCGGTCCATCAGCGATCGGTTATTATCGCAGCGGTTATCAATAATTTTTAAAATTTGCCATCATTTAGTAATTTTTAAATATTTTTTGCATTTTTATTTAAATTTTTTTTTGTTAAAAATATTTTCATATTTTGACTTTTGCTGTTGTAAAATAATTCACAATAACACGTAATCGGAAGTTAACTAACTTTTTCATTTGTTAACGAAATTTGTTAACTTGGAGTTAAGAGTTTAGGTTAGTGTAACTGGAAGTTAGATAAATTTTAGGTTAAATTTAACTAACTGGACTTTGTGTTAACAGGCCTTAATGATTTTGAAGTACCTCTTTCATATGTTCTTAGGAATTAAATCAAATCACCACAACATATGAACTTCTTTTTCAACTGAAACACTTTGAATGGGGGTGATACACGAAGTATGCAATTATTTCTGCGTCCAGCTTCGAATAGATTTAGGTTTTGCAAAAATGGTGACAAAATTTGGTAATGGCATTTCATTTCTATTTATTTAGAGCTTAAAAAATCGAAAAGTCGAAAATCGATTATTGATAAATTGTTCAAATTTCATACAAGCAATTTGACATTTAACTACCATTCTTCTAATCTTATATCGAAAAAAGTTGGTCCTAAATTAAATAAATACATTTACGAACTAAAGCGGATGTTGGTGCATCACATTATTAAAGATTGTTTAAGCTTTTTAGAAAATTGAGGTTTAGGCTTGTGGTCAGAACTAGAGGTGTCAAAATCGGTTTCCGAATTACTCGAAAAACCGGTTTTTTCGCTTTTTCCGGTTTTTTCAAGCTGGTATTTTAAAACCGGTAGTTATTTGAAAAATCGGTTCTTTGGTGTCAAATTATTCGAAATTTTCGAATATATAATACTTCATTACTTTGTCATCATTTGTTAAAAATTTTGGAAAATCGGTCCATATTTAGACCTAGCCCCATACAAAGGTCCTCTTTAGTTTTGGCTCAAATGACTCTAATAACTGTATTATAGTAGATATCTTTTCAAAATTTGGCAGGTAAACGTGTTTTGTCTTTACAAATCACCATTCCGAATTTTAAAGGAATCGGGCCAGTTCTACTAGTAGCCCCCATACAAACCACCTTTCCGATTTTCACATAAATCTCTCAAATTTCATGAAAATAGAAAATATTTAATTAAAATTTTGTTTGTGTATGTTCAACGCGTACCTTATTAAATCTGATTATCATCGGACCATTTTTGGACTTAGGCCCCATGTAGGGCTGCCAATACCGGACCGGTATTAGAAAATCGGTATTTCGATATTGGAAAATTTTCAATACCGAATTTTCTGTATTTTCGGTATTCATAAAAACAGTATTTTTTAATTAATTTCATAAATTTATTTACTTTAAAAAAATGCGCATATTTAAATAAAAAAATATTTATAAGGAAATTCACAAACTTTTATTAAAATGACATTTTAAACATGTCCTTTAAATCCCTAAAAAGTGTATGGAAATAGTCATATAAATTTTACTTTAAATCAAAAAAAAGTTGTATGCAATACCGAAATTGACTAAAAATCGGTATTTCGAATTTGAAAAAAGGCCTCGAATTTCGACGAATTCGGTATTACCGAATTCGGTATTGGCAGCCCTAGCCCCATGTGAAAATTTCGGCCGATATTCAGTTAAAGCGGTTTTATGTCAACAAATAGAAGCCTATTTCACTGAAATTTGATTTGTGAGTGTTTTTTACACTCATTAAAGATTTGACAACATATAGGTCTAATTGGTCCATGGGACCCATTTTCTGGGAAAATCTGGTGTTGGGTATTATATGGTCGGTCTTGACCGAGTATAATTTTCTTACTTGTTTTTTCCTATTTTTGTTTTGTTAAAAGCAAATAAAAACCTTTTTTTTAATTTTTTAATTATTTTTATTAAAAAAAAACCGAAAAACCGGTTATTCGTGCCGGTTTTCAAATAAAAAACCCGAAAACCGGGTTTTCAAAAACGGCGGTTTTTTTAACTATTCGAAAACCGGTTTTTGAAATATGCCAATAGTTGACAACTCTAGGTCAGAACAAACTGGTGAATCGATTCGCCGTGAATTACGTTTGATTATTAATGAAATTAATTTTTCTATCACGTAAGGTTTTTAAGAAACTCGCGTTTGAATATTGAAATATTTGGGTCTTCTCTGTAACGTATTCTTAAGTTTCTCAAACACAATAGTACTTGATTTAGTTAAAATAATAGTGCATTTACACTGGTCCTTTAAACTAGCTTAAAGTAGATTGTGGCTCCAATCCAATTTTAATCTATTAGATTGCCCATACAAACTTATTTTTTTCAATCTAGTAGTTTAGACTCTAATCGGCAAACGCAATCTGGTAAAGTTAGATACAACTCTGTATTTCTATTATTTGCATTTTCCAACACTGAAAAACACCGACACAAAGCCTTCCGTTTTGATGACGCCGCCAAGTATGTGTATGCCGCCGTCATTGTTATTTGTAAACGCCGTTACAGTCCTTGTTAATCATACGACGACTAATTACCGTCGCTGTCTTTTGACGCAGTCACAGACATTTATTACCAACTTTTTGTTATAAATGCCAATCTTAGTGTTTCTTCACAATACAGCAGCAGCCAGCAAAATTTTTACATGTATTTTGTTGTTGCCGCAACAACAAAATACATGTAAAAATTTTGCTGTCTGCTGCTGAATTGTGAAGAAACACTTAGGGCCTAATTTTGTAAATCACTCGCGTTGAACGCATCACCAACGTTAACGTGAACGCGAGGCTCAAAAAGTGCAATTTTGTAAATCACTACGTTATTGCGTTCAATTTTTACGTCATCACTTGAAATGTCAATTATATTTGAATCAGTGTTGCCAGACATTCTAAAAATAATAAAATTGGCCACCCATTTTGTAGGGAATATACACCCATTATCGTGGGGAAACACATACATATGATAAGGCAACACCTGCAAAGAGAATATTTGAGAAAAAAGAGAACAAAAAAAAGTAACATAAATTAGTTGAAAAAAAGCAATAAAAATCACAACGAGACGCTTTGCTATTTTCGATGTTTTTATTCTGCCGGAGAAGTTTTTTTTACACATTTATTACTTTTTTGTTGTATATTTACATATTCCAACATTATTTATTTATTTTTTGCTATTTAAAAGCATCAACGCCCCAAAATTTCAAGTGATCATTTTGACACTTCAAGTGATGAAAAAACACTCTCTTGCGTTTTACAAAATTCCATTTTCCATACAATTTGTTCTACAAACACGTAAGTCAACGCGAAAACAACAGCTGTTCAGTGTTCGCGTTTTACAAAATAGAAAATTGTCCAACGCGAGATAAAAAGGCGCGTTGCGTTTTACAAAATTAGGTCCTTAATCTTCTCAAATGTAAAAAATGTCAATGTAAACGGTACAGATTGCAAACTAGATTAAAATCGCAATTTACTAGATTAGAAATCCAATGTAAAAGGGGGGGGGGGGGGCATACACGATACAGCAAGCTGTACAATTTGCTGAATGGTCATGTGCATTTTGTTTTTGTAATGGTCGTCCAACAAGCCCATACACGATCAAAATCGCATTTTCATCCAGCAAATTGTACAGCTTGCTGTATCGTTTATGCCCCCTAAACGCACTACACAGAAAAAAATATCGTGAAATCAAAAGTAACTAAACAAATTGTTAGCAACTAATTTCTAGTTCAACAACGTTTTTAATTGTATCAACAATGTATATTGTTAATATGACAAAAATTCACTTTAATTTCCAATTAAATGCATCAATTAAAATAATTGTTAAAAAACGCACAAAATGCTTATTGATAACACAGACACTTTATAAACTTATTTAATGAAGCACAAAAATATGTGACGATAGCACGGTGGTAGTGTGCTAGACTCGAATCATGAACATAGCGGGTTCGCTGCCAGGTGGCGGAAACATTTTTTTATTTTTTTTTATTTTTATTTGGAGATTATTTTGTTTTTGCTATTCAGCAGACACCTTTTATACGCATTAAGTCAACTACAAATATATATCAGGAATAGCACGGTGGTAGTGTGCTAGACTTGTACCATGTTCGTTGCCGGTTCGATTCCAGCTGCCGCCAGATTTTTTTTTCTTTATTTTTTTGTTCTATTTTTAGTTTTTTATTTTATTTTTAAATTAAATGACATTAAAAACAGTTTATTTCCTTTAATATACGCGTATAGTCAACTACAAGTATATATAAGGAATTGCACGGTGGTAGTGTTCTAGACTCGTATCATGTTAGTTGCGGGTTCAATTCCCACTGCCGCCTAAGGTTTTTTTTTTTATTTTTTTTATTTTTTAGATTTCTTTTGTTCTATTTTTAGATTTCTTTTTAAATAAATTGACATCAAAACATGTTTATTTCCGTTAACATAACTTATTACAAACTTTTCAATTAATTTCATTGTTGATACAACAATGAATTTAATTGACAAAATTAAGATGATATTTTTTCACAAGTTACAAAATCCAATGTTGTATTGACAAAATCCAATGTAGGCTCAGTTTCAATTAAATGTTTAATTGTATTAACAATGAAATTAATTGTATTGACAAATTTTTTTTTTCTGTGTATAAGACATCTTTCAAGGTAGATTTATACAAGGTAAGATCCAATAACCTCACTTTCCTCCATAGTAAGTTTTTTGACAAATTTGAAAACAATAATATTTACGAAATTTCAAAACGAAATAAAAATATTTTGTTCGGTATAAATGACTTGAGTTTACACTACACTTTTTATGCTCAAACTTTTTTTTTTATAATTTTTGTCGTGGAAAATAAAAGAATTTCGTTTGAATTTCAATATTTTTTTATAATTTAGTTGTTTTCTAAAATTTGAAAGTCTTAAAAAGCGTTTAAAATGGGTTATGTGTTTACTGAACATTTAAGTCATTTTTGCCGACTAAAATGATTTTGAAAGAAAATTGTTATCATTTACGTCACTAAAATATTACCTTATATAAATCTGATATCCAAAAAAACTCAAACTCCACTGTTGCGCACTTATATTCTTTATAGGTTAGGTTAGGTCAGAGGTGGCGGAGTCAAAGACTCCTCACATAGACCGGATGGTCCATAGCGAAACCACAATAATTCCTCAGCGACGCTGATAGAACGCGTTTGTCCTCATCGCGAATTGTACTAATTGCCTTAGGTCGACATTCGAAACCGTTTCCAAGCTCTCGAAGTCATGTCTGCCTAATATGTGCAGTAGACCACCCAAATTTGCAAAAGTATTTTTTTGTTCGCTCCACCGGCAGTTTCTGATAGATTTGCCATAAAAAATAATATCTGTGCAAGAACTGGATCTCTCGGTTGCATACATGCCAGTCGATTTGAACTTTTGACATTAAAAGTGACCTAAAAACACTACAAAGCTTTTAAGTGCCATAACTCTTAAAATATGCGTTTTTCCAAAAAATGCTAGATAAGTTTTATTTTGCAGAATAAGAAAGCAAACATATCCTACATACAAATTTTTAGCATAAGTCTAAGACATCGTGGTGTTTTTGGCGGTTAAAGTAAAAATTTATGTGAAGACTTCATTTAAAATGACCCTCGTTAAAATTTGGACGGAGATTGAAATAGTCGGTCACCATTATTTTGTAGAGTAAGATATGTAGTTTTCATAAACCAATTACATTTGGAATTTATATGGGTAATTACATTACAGAAGAGCCCAAAGCTGACTTTGAAGTTTCGATTTTTCAAATGCTGTATACAAATTTGTGAAAGTACTTTATTTTAAACGACCATCGTTAAAATTTTAATGGCTACAATCGGTTTCCAAGATTTTGAAGAGTTAAAATGGTGATTTCAAACGAGTGTTAAAAAGCACAGGCATTTTTAGCATTAATTTAAAACATGTTAGCAAAATACAATATGAAAAATACTTGTCATCTAATTACATTTGAAATTGAAGAATAAAAAAATGTTATTACAGTAGAAAATTTCAATGAATTTCATGAATCGGATTGCATTCCTTATTCAAGTGCTCTGCCACTAGTGTATTCAAAAAACCGGCTAATTTCAAAAACCGGTTTTCGGTTTATTCGAAAAAGCTTATTTTTGAAAAACCGGTTTCCGGTTTCGGTTTTAGCAAAAAAACCGGTTAAACCGGTTTTTTTCGGTTTTTATTCATCAGGTTAAAAATTAATTAAACTTAATATTTTTACAAAAAAGTCATAATCCAATAAACTCAAAATCGATAAGTCATAGCAATAATAGTATCATCTGTATGACACCGTTTACGTCACACAATTTTGCTGGAAACTTCGACAGCGAAAATGATTTCGTAATCTCCTTACGAAACGATATCGTTATAAAGGAAGAAAAAACGATAGTTCTTTCCATAAAATCTGCAATAAGGTGGGTTTACTATTGTTATGACAGGATTTTCGATAGCGAAAACGATTTCATATTTTCATGGTACATTTTATAATAGGCGTATTTTGTTGGGATAATTATCAATGTTCTACCACACAAAGTTCAAGTCAGTGTTAACGCACAAAATTTTAGAAGTTAAATATTAACTTTCATACATTCCCAGGCAGAAACTGCCAACCGTTCCAAAGAAAAAGTCTCGGCAAAGCACTTTATTTTTTGTGTAGAAAGTAGTATGAATTCGAAAAAGTGCTTTCCAAGCGCTTTGCCAATGTTTTTATATTTAAATCCGTTCAAAGTATAAACTTTTTATTAAAATTTATTAATTTTCATAACAATTGGAATATTTTTTATTTCCCTGCAGGATAAGTGGCCGGTCCTTGATAGTTCTCGTGACATGTCACTTATACACAATGACCTACATATAACAAACTTGACACCTTGTATATAAAAACACCTGTTTCTTTCGTGAGGAAGTGTCTTAAATTCCGGAAACATCACCCTTAAACTCCGGATACATACCCGTTTCGGTTCAATACACCACTTTTTTCGGGAATTTTCCAATTTTTTTTCTTAAAAGCATTTTAATAAATTTTTTATTCCAAAACGCAAAGAAAACTGCAAACAGTTTTTTCCGGGACTTAGAAAATTGTTCAAAGTTTTTTCAAAATTTTTTTATCCTAACAAATGAGTCAATAAATTTTTTTATCCTAATTTAATAAATTTCTTTATTCAAATAAACACCAAAAAAATGTATGTCTTATGGACTTATGTATACAATTTAGATACGTCAATTTTTTTTGTTCCAAAAGTGCTATTATAGTACCATATTTTTTGTTTTTAAAGCGCTTTCAAAGCGCTTTAAAATAGCAACGGCATACCGTTTACCGTGGTTATCATTTTGGACGCTGGGAGAGTACTAAACTGTGGTGCTTTCCCAGCACACAAGCGACCATAAAAGGCCAGCGCTCTCCCGTTTGTATTTTTCTGCCTGGGTTGTGAATGATTCACTTATTGTTAATGGCTCTCTTTGGTATTAATAAAAAAGATAAATGTTTTTGTGTTTCTTTCAAGCTAAATTGCATTTAATAAACCAATTTTATTAATATTTCATCGAAAATGTGTAATATTTTAAAAAAACTATTCCAAACGATGCTTAATTAAATTGAGAAATTTATGGAAGTTAACGTGTCGTTTTTTTTCATTTTGACGCATGCTAACAATCAAAGTTTGCCAACAAAAAAGGCCTAATGAAAAACTATGTTTTTGTATAATATGTGACTTTTCAATTAAATTATTAAAAGAGGAGACGGGCATCCAGAACTCGTTGATATATTTCTATTGACATAAAAGCATATCCACAAACTGATTATGGTAGTACCGCTAAGTTATGTGAGTGTTTCTTAAAAACTGTGCAATGTCAATACATATTTAAACTCATTATATTATAATTTTTTATAAAAACCGGTTAACCGACACAAAAAAACCGGTTTCTCGAATATTCGAAATTCAAAACTATTCGAAACCGGTCGAGTTTCTGAAATTGAAAAACCCGGTTAACCGGTTTTCGGTTTCGGTTTTGAATACTCTAGTACAAACCGGATCTTTCACTCCTATCCACCAAGTTGCATCGTAGTCTTCTAACAGCAAAGGCAAACCACGTACTGCATCGGCGTCTGAAATAAGCTCAATGTCTTTATAAACACTGATTGCAGTCAAAAATTCCTCAACGGCACACAGTGATTCGTTCCCATATATCGAGTGGGCAAAAATAGAATATTGGTCGCAGATTTCTGAAATTTGGTACACAAGCATTAAATTATCTAATCAAGAAAAAAACGAGTTTTTGGAAAAATCGGAGCAAGGACACGCCTACCCCCCATATATCCTGAAATTTAAATATGTGATTAAAACTACAAAAATGGTCACAAAATTCCCAAACTTTGTCAATATTACCAATTTTGATATAGTATTTTATGTGTAAATTTGTTTCTGGATTGTAGCAAGGACTCGTGTGGCTGCCATATATCATTTTTCTTAAAAATATTGTAAATCGCTCAAAAGTTACTCGATACCCTTGAAATTTTTTGTAAAATTTTAATAAGTGATAGCAACGTGTGTGCCAAATTTCGCTGAAATCGGTTCTGTAAAACAAAAGTTATTTATATATCCTTTTTAAAAATTGCAATAAAGTGTTAATATAGTTTAATTACAAAAATAAAATAGAAAGAGTTGTCAACGATTTTCCAAATTTGGTACGCAAGCACAAAATTAATTAATAGAAAAAAAATAAAAATTTTGAGCAAATCGGTCGAAGGACATTTGTACCTGTCGTATATCCTGAAATTTAAAAGTGGAGTTTTAGCCACAAAACTTGATATAAAATTACTTAACTTAGTTATTGTCTTAGAAATTTAAATAACTATCGACGTACAACATTTGTATTTTAATCTGAGCAAGGACTCGCGTGGCTGCCATATATCCTTTTTCTTGAAATCGCTGTAAATATTTTAAAAATCTTTCAATTGCTATCAAATTTTTAATATAGATTAGATCGAATGGCATTAATAAGTGTGCCAAATTTCGTTGAGTTGCTTGCGGTAACAAAAAAGCTGTTAATATATCCTTTTTTTTAAATATAGTCAAAAATATAAAAATACATAATAACTGCAAAAACAAAACATTCGCAACACTTATTTCCTATTGCATTACGAAAATAAATTTATTCAAAATAAGTTTTAAGTAAACTCGTTTAATACTTGCTTTATTTCTAAGTACATACCCCGTTATTAACAAAAAACTTAAAAAAAAAAATTTTTTTTGTGTGCTTCAATTTTTTTTTTTTTCGTTTTTTTCAAAAACTTAGTTATTTTTATTATTTGATCGTATAGAAAACAGTCCAGGATGTTAAAAAAATCAATAAAAAATAATTTTTAAGTACGAACATTTTTTATGTATCTCAAAAAAAATTTGGTTTTGATTTGGGATACCAACGAAAATCAAATACTGGTTTTAAAGCAAAACGGCCCACTGTATACTTATTTTATCGAATTAGTTACTATAAATTTATGGTATACAATACAATAAATCCCTTTATATAAAAAACACTAAAATGTTGATGTATTTTTTAAATTTATTTACAGTAAATAAAATAAATAAAAAAAAAAAATAATCCAATTTTAGATTTTTTAAAAAAAAATTTTTTCAACTTAAAAAAAAAAAACTTAGTTATTTTTATTTTTTGATCTTATAAAACATAGTTAAAGCTACAAAAAAAATAAAAAACAAAAAAATTTTATTCACGAACTTTTTTTTTGAAGGCCATTAAAATTTGGTGATTTTGGGGATTTTAGTAAAATTCATAGATAACTTTTAAAGCAAAACGGCCCACGTACTGCATAATTTTTTTCTGATTTTTTATTATATTTTTACAGAATACTATATAATATAATCAATGTGTAAAGAAAAAATACTTAATATTGGATTTTTTTTCTAATATTTTTTCCATTAATAATATAGCTTTTAAAAAAAATTTATAAAGACACAAAAAAAAACCTAACTTTTTTCCAATTTCAGACAAAAACTTAGTTATTTTTATTGTTTTGCCTTATAAACCATAGTCCAAGCTATCGAAAAAGCGAAAAAAATAATTTTTTGACTCACGAACTTTTTTTATGCATTCCATCAAAATTTGTCAATTTTTGGGGATTCGGTAGAAAAAATATAGATTTCAGAGCAATACAAATATGTATTTTAAGACTAATTATAAAAAATTGCAAATACAACTTTTAGCAAATATATTTAAGTAACTTTTGCAAAAAATAGTTCGTTGATTTCTTTAAAATTCGATTTTTTATAATTATTTTAGTAAACCTATAAAATTCAATTTTTTTGTTTACACACAGTAGCGTAAAATGTCCATACTTTAGCGCCCTCTTGTGGCAACTTCTTAAAAATAAGAAAAGTACATATTTCTTTTAGTTTACTATTAAACTGTAAAAATACAAAAAATCATCAACATTGAAGACATACTTCTTTTTTTGATTTTTGCCAATGAAACGAATCACTGTGCGGCAGCAGGGTCTCTTTGGCCGCGATAACGAGCAGTACATTTTGTAAAAGAACCGCCTCTGACATTACCACCCATTGCTGTCAAAATTTGCTGAAATTGTTCAGCTGAAAATGTAACCATGATGTTGTTTTGATTAAAGTTGCAGCTTGCCGTCTCGGCCACGGACTCTTCCTTCAATTCTGTTTCGGATTTGTTGATTTCCGTCTCGGCCACGGATTCGTCGTTATCTGATTTGTTGTCGTCCGTCTCGGCTACGGATTCGTCTATATTTGTTTTGTCGGCTTTGGACTCTGTTTAGGCGTTTTTCGCAGCCGCTATGTTGGGAGCCAATGAAGTGTTCTTATTTCTTAAATTATATTTATTCATGAAATAAAACACTTGGAATTGTATTAAAAAATATAATTTTACTTTATTTAATTAAATATTTCTTCGTTTTTTATAAGCAAAGCACCCGTCCTGGCAATTGTCTGGACAAAGCAACCTTACTGTTTGAACTCAGAAAGATAAATGAAAAATATTGGCAAACGACGCGCCTTTTATAGTCATTTGTATACGTTTACATAACACTGTTGTATAAAAAAAGTATTATTATTATGATTATCATAGTTGTTATAAAAAGTATTAAATCAACAGAGTTGTAGTTGATGAGAAAACCGTTAAATTCAAATTAACAAATATTCAAAATGAATCAAATTAAGTTACGTTAAATTAAATGAAATGAATGGTTTTTAATATAAAAATGAAATAGAAAAAGTGTTTAATTAAATATCCATATAAAAGATTTACAAAAAATAATAAGGACTGCTTCAATAATAAAAATTAATTTAAATCACAATTTTGTATTAATTTCCCTCTAAAATCAATATAATGACGATTTCTTTTACTAGTTTTTTGTTTCAAACAGCACAAAACAATCACGCAAACTCACGAAACAAAAATTACTCACGCACCCTTAAACTCCCAAGACATAACCGTTTCGGTTCAATACCCCACTTTTTTTCGGGACTTTTCCAAATTGTTTCTTAAAAGCATTTTTAATAAATTTTTTATTTCAAAACGCAAAGAAAACTGCAAACTAATTTTTTCCGGGACTTAGAAAATTGTTCGAAGTTTGTTCAAAATTTTTTTATCCTAATAAATGAGTCATTAAATTTTTTATCCTTATTTAATAAATTTCTTTAAATAAACACTAAAAAAAGTTGTGTCTTATGGACTTATGTATACAGTTTAGATACGTCCCATTTTTTTGTTCTAAAAGTGCTATAGTAGTACCTTATTTTTTGTTTTTAAAGCGCTTTAAAATAGCAACGACATACCGTTTACCGTGGTTATCATTTTGGACGCTGGGAGAGTACTAAACTGTGATGCTTTCCCAGCACACAAGCGACCATAAAAGGTACTTTGCCAGCGCTCTCCCGTTCGTATTTTTCTGCCTGGGTACATTTAAATACCAACAAAACTTCGTCCAACTTATTTTAAGATATCCATGTTTTTTACTGGTCAAAATTAATTGAAAATTTCCCTTTTTTAATTTTTTTTTTGAAAAAAAACGCCATTTAAAAAAAATGATTACTCAACCCAACTTGGTTTAAAAGGCTGAAAATTTGAGTGCAAGTTGCATTTAATACGTACTAAAACATATCCAACAAAAAAAAATTAATCGAAGGGGGGTCGCACTATGCTTCGACCCATGGACAAAAGTCAAAAAAAAAGTTTTTGTCTCAAATTGTGTTTAAATACAGATTTTTTGAAAGATAATTAGGTATCTCAAATAAATATTAACAAAAATATTTTTTCTGATTGCTTTTGCCACCACGAGAGGGCGCTAAACTCAGAGAATTTTATGCAAAAATGACTTAACAGGAAAATGTTTTTTAGCTGTTTCACAAAAATAATTCTCAAAAATCCATTTTTTAATAAAATCGTTCGAAATTTTGTTTTAAAGTACTTTGATATATTTGTAGTGAAGTTAAAATATAGAATTTTGTAAATATTTACAAAAAAAATATTTTTTATTGCGCAGAAAAACAAGTTTTTTTTGTTGAAAACCCAAAAATAACTAAAGTTTTATGGAGTTTTAAAAAAAATATAAAAAAATAGATTTTTTTTTTTTCTTTTTTTTTCTAAGTTTAAACTCTTATCTAACAGCGTATTCAAAAATTAGCGCCTATTTTTTACCACAACTTAGAAAAAAATGCGTTTTTTTAAATGTCTAAATTCATGATTTTTACTCAAATATCAGGAATTTAGGAGTGTTAAATATCATTGTGCAACACGATTTTATGTTTTGAAAGGGTAAAAAAGCTAAATAAATGTATATTAATAGTAGTTCGAAACCCCCGCAGAATTTTGAAAATTTAGCTCGAGTTTTTTTATGGCCCACTGAAGTTTTTAATTTTTTTTCAAAGGAGTTCAGAATAAGTCAAAAAAAAATTATTAAATTTAATATTAAGCTAAATGAGGTTAAGAGATGTGCAACGAAATTTGATGACGGTTCTTTTCTTAGAAAATATTAACCCTCTATCTCCCATTTTTAGGGGTCACTTTAGTCCCTTTTCCAAATATCGTCGTAGAACACTACTTACACTTGCTTTTAAAAGGTTAACATGTTCTATAAATTTTTTCTGCATAGAATTTCATTGTTAGCTGTAAAAGACCAAAAATTCGTGAGATATAAGCAAAATGCAAAAAAAGTAAAATTTGTAAATATTATATATTGTTAAATTTTGATACACCAAAGTCGTGAGAAATAATTCGACAAAATATAACAAATTTACTTCTGAGCTTAATACTGTTAATAGATGTCTTCGGTAAAATTTGATGTTTCTTTTTTCTTAAAATATGTTAACCCTCTATCTCCCATTGTCAGGGGTCATTTCAGTCCCTTTTTAAAATATTCTTATAAAAAAAAACACTTAAACGTGCGTTTAAAGTGTTAAAACGTATTACAAACATTTAATAGATATCTTTAATCATTCCAAACCCAATAAAAAAAAAAGTAAATACTTCAATGGGCCATAAAAAGAACTTGAGCTAAATTTTCAAAACAATTCGTTTTTGGTATACAAATGGTATACCTTCATTTTTTGTTTTGTCCAATTTAAGATACATTCTGTGACCTCAAATTTGTTGCACAGTGTATTCTATTGAAGCCTTAAGTTATGTTAAATAACTCTTAAATTATAAATTATATTCAAGAAACATTAAAAAAGTAATTTAGTATTACGCTTTAACCTTAAAACGCTCGTTTTATTAAATTTTATAAAAATATTTGAAATAAGGACTAAAATGACCCCTTAAAATGGGAGATGAAGGATTAATATGTTCTAACAAAAGAACCGCCATTAAATTTCACTGAAGACATCTTAAGACATTTTTCATCTCAGTAGCATTTTTAGTACATTTTTTCGACCTATTTCAGTCTACTTTGGTAAAAGCTATTTAACAATATATGATATTTTACAATTTTACTTTTTAAAGCATTTTGATTATATCGCACGATGTTTTGGTATTGGACAACCCCTAGTGAAATTTGATGCTTAACATTTTTGTAGAACATTTAAACTATTAAAACGCACATTTTAGTGTTGTTCTATGAGGATATATTAAAAAAGGACAAAAATTACCCCTAAAAATAGGAGATAGGGGGTTAATGTATTCTAAAAAAAGAACCGCCATCAAATTTTACTATGGACATGTATAAACATTATGTAGCTCAGAAGTTGATTTAATACATCTCTTTGACCTTTTTTAGACGACTTTAAAAGTAAAAATAACTTATTTTTCAAAAGAGGATGTTTTTATATTTTCCATACTAATAATCCGATTTTGCCCAAATTTGGCATTAATATATATCTAAGGAATATTAATTTGCTTACAAAGTTTTTTTACGATCGGACAATTTTCGTAGGTGTTATAGCGTTTTAAAGAAAAAGGATATATGGCAGGACCTTGAATCCTTGCTCCGATTTAAGTGAAAATTTATGCACACGTTGCAAGTTGAATGTGTATCAGCGTGACCACGTTTTGTAATTTTTTGTGCATTATTGAAACTAAAATTACATTTTTCAGTTTCAGGACACATGGGAGGTAGGCGTGTCCTTGCACCGATTTTTCCAAAAATTCATATTTTTCTTAACTAATATATTTTATGTTAGTGTACCAAATCTCAAAAATATCTGACAACTCCTTCTAATTTTGTCCCTTCGTTACATGGGAACGAAGCACTGTGGGTCGGGTCTAAAAGTGAGTGATTTGGCCTGGAATTCCCCAAATATTTTCCAAAAAGAACACATCTAACTCTTCAAAATCATAGAAACCGATTGTCTCCATTCAAATTTTAACAAGGGTCGTTTAAAACAAAGTAATTTCACAAATTTGTATACAGCATTTGGAAAATCAAAACTTCAAAGTCAGCTTTGGGCTCTTCTGTAATGAAATCACCCATATAAATTCCAAATGTAATTGGTTTATGGAAACTACATATCTTACTCTACAAAATAATGGTGACCGACTATTTCAATCTCCGTCCAAATTTTAACGAGGGTTGTTTTAAATGAAGTCTTCACATAAATTTTTACTTTAACCGCCAAAAACACATCGATGTCTTAGACTTAGGCTAAAAATTTGTATGAAGGAAATGTTTACTTTCTTATTCTGCAAAATCTAGCATTTTTTGGAAAAACGCATATTTTAAGAGTTATGGCACTTAAAAACCTTGTAGGGTTTTTAGGTCACTTTTAGGGTCAAAAGTTCAAATCGACTGGCCTGTATGCAACCGAGAGATCTAGTTCTTGCTATTTTTTATGGCCAATCTATCAGAAACTGCCGGTGGAGCGAACAAAAAAATACTTTTGCAAATCCCATACATTTTTTGGGTGGTCTAATATGCAGTCGGGTTCTGGCCAAAGCAGGACATTGGCAAAGAATATGTTCGACCGTTTCTTCAGTGTTAGGTTCATCGCACCTTCTACAGCTTGCATCAGAAATAAGTCCCATCTTCTTTCAATGATAACCTATTAATTAGGCAGTGCCCGGTGATCACTCCAGTAAGTACACGGCAGTTCCATCTGGTGAGTGAGAGTAAGTATTCAGTTTTTCTTAGATTGTGGCATGACCACAATCTTCTACTGATCGCACTTGTTGTTAGCTCTCTCCACTTTCTATTAGCCATTGCAGTGTTTTGCATGTCGCGTAGCGATCTGAAGTGCTGGATTGGTGGATCAATATGTACAGAAACACCAATACCATCAGCACCTTGTTTCGCTCTCTCGTTCACTTGAATACCTATGTGACCTGGTACCCATATTAGTTTCACCTTGTTCATACTCCCTAAACTTTGTAAGTTCTCGAAGCATTCGAAAACTACTTTCGACTTGATGTAAAAGCTTTTAAGAGCTTTTAGAGCAGCTTGGCTGTCAGCGTAAATGTTAAATTCTCTGTTTGTCTCATCACCGAACTGTAAAGCTGCCCTGCTTATGGCAACTATTTCGGCCTGGAAAATGCTAGAGTCCAATGGAAGGATAAAAGTCTTCTCTAAATCTCGCAAACTCGTTGAAAAACCTGCACCGACTCCCATGGATTTTCAAACGCGAATATCTCAAAAACAGAAACATGAACATGCAAAATTTGGATTGCAGTTTTGGAATCAGGAGGTCCATTTTATATGAAATCAAGTTCTATTTGGTGGAAGCAACGTAAGAATACGTAACAGTGGACCCCTAAAAGTGTTGTTTTTTTTTACTTTTTATCAGCGAATATCTCAAAAACGGTACGTGCTAGAAAAATAGATTTGAAAGCAGGAAACCAAAATCTAAAAGGACCAGTTAGAAATTTCACTGGGAGGTTTTTGCTGTCGAACAGTGTTTTTAGTGTAAATATAACAAGAAATACTCTTTCAATCAATCTTACAAAAATAAGTGAAAAAGAACTTCTAATTTAGAAGTTCTAAATCACCAAATAAAAATGACATAATCACCCAAAATGCCAAGAAATATGTACTTCTAAAGAAGTGATGAAAAAAGCGCTTCCAAAAGGTCAAGTTATATTAACATCCGGATCACTGCTTCAGAAGTTGTGATAAAAACACTAGTGATATATGTTATACTTAAGTGTCAATCTCTCGCCACTAAAAAGTGGCAAAAAAAAGGAACATCCCAGCAAAAAATAAACGAAGTGGTGCAAAAAGAATTAGTGGTTTCACTACATACAAAGTAGCGATAGGTGCCGAACTTCATATTCCGTAGGAAGTACTTTTAATATCACTTCCAAAAATGCTACAAAATAACAATAAAAACATCTTTCACCAGTTCTTTACATAATGATTTTGAAGCACCTCTTTCATATATTCTTAGAAATTAAATCAAACCAAATTAAATCAAATCACCACAACATATGAACTTCTTTTTCAACTGAAACATTTAGAATGGGGGTGATACACGAAGTATGCAATTTTTTCTACGTCCAGCTTCGAATAGACTTGCCACCTTTTGAAATTTCCAAAACGGGACACCACTAAAAAACATAAAAAAATTAAAAAAAATCGACGTCTCAAAAATTCTATAACGTCTCAAAAGGACTTAGATTCAGGACATCAACCTTTATTTATCATATGTTATACTTTAACACAAGTTGCACCGTTTTTCTGTAGCATCCAATAAGATGAAAATCTTATTATCTCAAAAACCCCACTAACGATTTTTTTCAAATTGGGCTTAAAATGTTTGTACGGGTGCCAACTAACATAATCTGCAATAAAATTTCATATGCAGCGAACTTTTAATTAAACTTGTTCAACCACACCGTAATCTGGTTGAAATTTGCAATACCTTTTCGTTCTATTTTCATCCTTCTCCTGTGTTGCTGCCGATTCATTTATATCTGCAGCTCTTTTTCTGTTCATTTTCCTGTGAAAATTTTAATAGTTTAACATTTGTGCAAATTTATTTTAAAGAATATTTACTAAAATAATAAAAAAATACCTCTGCAGAAAATCACGCTCTGTTAAAATTTTAATTCATTTGAAAGTTGACAAATGAAATAAAAAATATATTTAAAAAAATGTCAGTGTTGCTAATAAAAATAAGTACTAAGTTTACGATTTATTTTTTGTGACAATGAAAAAATTATTTTTTTTTCTCAAAACGGGACAAATGGCGTCCCGTTCAGGGTATCGTCGGGACACGGGACACTCCACTCTAAAACTGGTCTGTCCCGACGAAAACTGGACGGTTGGAAAGTCTAGCTTCGAATTGATTTAGGTTTTGCAAAAATGGTGACAAAATTTGGTAATGGCATTTCATTTCTCTTTATTTAGAGCTTAAAAAATTGAAAAAACGAAATCGATTATTGATAAATTGTTCAAATTTCATACAAGCAATTTGACGTTTAACTACCATTCTATATCTTATATCGAAATTAAATTATATCCTAAATTAAATAAATACATTTACGAACTAAAGCGGATGTTGCTGCATCACATTATTAAAGATTGTTTAAGCTCTTTAGAAAATTAAGATTTAGGCTTGTGGTCAGAATAAACTGGTGAATCGATTCGTCGTGAATTTTTATAGTTTTGTGATCTTTATAATTACTCATTTTTTTAATTCGAAGTATATACGTTTGATTATCAATGAAATTAATTTTTCTATCACGTAAGGTTTTAAAGATACTCGCGTTTGAACATTGAAATATTTGGGTCTCCTCTGTAACGTATTCTTAAGTTGCTCAAACACAATAGTACTCGATTTAGTAAAAATAATACATCTTTATTCCAAATCTGTTATTTAAATTTTTCTATCGCGTACTGTTTTTGAAACATTGGCGTTTGAAAAACCTAAACTCCACTGTTGCGCACTTATATTCTTTATAAATCACACTAAAATTTTCAAACGCGAATATCTCAAAAACAGAACATGCTTGAAAAATTTTTATTGCAGTTTTGGAATCAGGAGGTCCATTTTATATGAAATCGAGTCCTATTTAGTGGAAGCAACGTAACAGTGGACCCCTAAAAGTGCTAAAATATTGTTTTTTTACTTTTTAACAACGAATATCTCAAAAACGGTACGTGCTAAAAAAATTGGACGGTAGATTTGGAAGCAAGATACTAAAATCTATAAGGACCAGTTAGAAATTTCACTTGGAGGTTTTTGCTGTCGAACAGTGTTTTTAGTGTAAATGTTAAAAAAAATACTCTTTCAATCAATCTTACAAAAAGAAGTGAAAAAATCACTTCTAATTTAGAAGTTCTAAATCACTAAATAAAAATTACATAATCACAACCAAAATGCCAAGAAATATGTACTTCTAAATAAGTGATGAAAAAAACGCTTCCAAAAGGTCAAGTTATATTAACATCCGGATCACTACTTCAGAAGTTGTGATAAAAACGTTAATATATATGTACATTAGAGTGTCCCTTATTTTGGAAATGTTGGAAATCTTGAGACGGTACCCGCTCATTTTTTTCCTTTTGACTTAAAAATAACTCAGGAAAAATTTTACGCCCCTAGGACCACGCCTTCCCTACGCGACGGGCCCTTAAAGAGCGGGGCCTAAAAAATCATTTTTCCATACAAACCAAAAAAATTTTTTTTTGATTTTTAATTTTTTTGTTATTATTTATTATATTACTTGGTTTGCTTATTCACAACAAAAAATTTGATTTTGGTGGGATAAGTCTTTCAGCGCTAAAAAATTTTTCGCAAAAAAAAATTTTGAGCCGCCGGGGTCCTACAGTAAAAAATTTTTAAAAAATATTTTTTTTTAGTTTTGACCAGCAACGGTTTTAGCTGCTATGTTGCTTTAAATGATATATATTCATAAAAAAATATTTTTTGTATCTGTGACATCTTAATCGTGTTCTAAAAAAGGGTAAAAAATGCATTGATGATTTTTTTCGATACACGATAAAAATGTCACAAATATGAATAATATTTTTTTTGGAATATATATCATTAAAAACAACATAAAAACTAAAACCATTGCTTTTCAAAACTAAAAAAAAATATTTTTTAAAAATTTTTTACCGTAGGATTCCTACGGCTCAAAATTTTTTTTTTCGAAAAAGATAAAGATGTCACAGATATGAATAATTTTTTTTTTGGAATATATATCATTTAAAGCAACATAGCAGCTAAAACCGTTGCTGGTCAAAACTAAAAAAAAATATTTTTTAAAAATTTTTGACTGTAGGACCCCGGCCGCCCAATTTTTTTTTTTGCGAAAAATTTTTTAGCGCTGAAAGACTTATCCCTCCAAAATCAAATTTTTTGTCGTGAATAAGCAAACCAAGTAATATAATAATTAATAACAAAAAAATTAAAAATCAAAAAAAAATTTTTTTGGTTTGTATGGAAAAATGATTTTTTAGGCCCCGCTCTTTAAGGCCCCGTCGCGTAGGGAAGGCGTGGTCCTAGGGGCGTAAAATTTTTCCTGAGTTATTTTTAAGTCAAAAGGAAAAAAATGAGCGGGTACCGTCTCAAGATTTCCAACATTTCCAAAATAAGGGACACTCTAATGTACATAATAAACACTAGTGACATATCGTCGCTGCTCCGTCGTTATTTGGTATGTGTTTTTAACAGGGTTGGCTACCGTTACCCTTTCAATACCGTTACCGATTAAAAACCCTTTAATATTGACTACCGTTACCGTTACCAATACCGAAATAAAAAATTGTAAATACCGTTACCGACAAAAAAACATTACCTTTATTCGGATTTTTACCGGTATTATATCGGTTTTGTTTCGGTTGTCTTAATATCACCTATTTTAAATTTTTTGCAGATAAAAAACAAATTAAAATATTTTTATGTCCAGTTTCTCTATTACGAATTTTCATTTTCGTTCGTCCAAATGACATACGAAAATCAATTTGAGGTTCTGTATTGCGGATGTCATTTTAGTCGAACGAAAACGTAAAAGTTGTCATTTTTCTTCATATTTTTCCGTTTCTACAACACGAATTGAAATGTCAAAAACGCCAAAACCACACGAATGAAAAATACCATTCGTTAAGGAGTTTTTTTGTGTAATATTTAACAAAATAAGTGAAAAATGTGAATTTATAACAAAAATAAGTAATACATATTAATTTATAAAATTAAAAAATGTCAATGTTTTACAGGCGCGGATCCAGGGGGGGGGAGAATGGGATTTCTCCCCCCCCAAAACGATTTCAAAAGAAAAAAAAAGAGAAAGGAAAAAAAGGAAAAGAAAAAAGAAAAGGAAAAGGGAAGGGAAAGGAACAAGGATCGAAAGAAAATGGCCAGGATATATAAAAATCCTTTGGAGAGGTATATGTATGCTGGTGATTTACGTCAGCACACACAGCCTCCATCCTAAGGCATTTTTTACGTCCTTGGGATAAAATGTTTCGGAATTAAAGAAAATTCATAAGAGTCATCATTTTCTAACCGAATAACTCCTTATCATTTTCGAGGGAAAAAGTATGATATTTTTATAGAAAATTGTTTAAGAATTCCAGACTTTATTTTTAGAAAATGTTTTGATACTTATTTGACCCTGAATGTAAGAATTTTTTGATTGAATAATTATCTAAAAATTTTAGAAAAATATCTAATAACTTTTCATTAGTGAAAAGTCCTCAGCAACTGAGAATTTTATCTTAGAAAAAATGTTTCAGAATCTGCCAAGAACTTGAAAAAATAAAAATTTTAGAATCGGAAAGATTTCTACAGACAAAATCCTGGGAATTTTTCTACAGGAAATGTGTATCTGAATATGTAAATTTTTCAAAAAATAATAATAATTCTACAAAAAAATGTTTAAGAATCTTAGAAATTGTCTTAAAAACATTAGATGGCATTAAAACCGTAAAATTTTTCTATTAAAAAATGCTATAAAATTTTAGATTTAATTTTTAGAAAAGTGTATTAAAATTTCTTCATAAAATGTTTAGAAACTGATAATTTTTTAGTATCTGATAATTTTCTTTTACAAAATATTTGTATACGAAAAAGTTCTTGGAATCTGAAAATTACTTTTAAATATGAGAATCAGAATTTAAAATTTTTTTTTAGAAAGAAAGTCTTAGAATCTCAGATTATTTCTAAAAAAGTTTAGAAATCTGAGACATTTTCTATAAGAAAATGTTGAATCTGAAAGTTTTTCAACAGAAAATATTATCTAAGAATTAAAGTGTTTTTATCAAAGTTTAGAAGCTGGAAAATATCTCATAATTTTTATAAAGGAAAATATCTCATAAATGGGTTATTTTTCTATATGAAAAATATTTTAAAATCTAACAAGGGAAGTATCTCAACCCTTATGAACCGATTTGCTTGAAACTTAAAATATATATAGAAGAGACGATTTTAAGGTTGGGTTGTCTCGGCTTTTCGGCCATATAAGTGTTTCAAAATTTCGTTGTCCCCTTATGAAACAATGTGGACCTCCGGGAAAATTTCGATAACTCCCGAACTAACAGGAATATCCTCTAGAGAAAAAATATGTGTCGACTTAAATTTAATAAACATTATTTCGTATTCATTTGGACATCGTAGGTCTATGTATACTTATAAATACCCCCCAAAATTTACACATTTTCATAAAAAAAAAGTATTTAACGAAGCCAAACTTTTACAAGGTTATGCTACCGTTGAATAGGCATTAAAAATCCTTTCTTTTTATATGAAAACATCATATAGTTTCTAAGAAAGAAATGGCTGAATAATCCAAAAAACTATTTTTTCGCCATTTTTTGACCCATGTTTTGAACCCCTAAATCCACGATATGGCCGATAAGCCGAGACACCCCAACCTTAGAATTGTCTTTTTTATCTATATTTTACGTTTCATGCAGATCGGTTCATAAGGGTTGAGATATTTCCCTTGTAAGAGTTTTTCTGTAGTAAAAATGTATCAACATCTGAGAAATTTTGTGAAGGGAACATTGATAAAAAACTTGTATGTAGTAATACTTTATTAATTTTTTTCAAAATATTGGAGTTTTGAATAAATTGTTGTTTAGAAAAATATTAATTTTTATTCACAGTTGTGACTGGCTATGACAGTCAAAACTTTGAATAGGTCCATTTATTTGACTATAAACGGTGTTATTTATGAAGTAAATCGGTCTGTCAGGATTCCCTCGTGAAAAATATTTTTTGATTAAAAAAAGTTCACCCAAATTCGCGCCTGATTTACATACTATAGCTTTTACTTAATTTATTTCTTTTGTTTTTACCAACACCCCCCCCCCCCCCCCCACCCTTCCACATCAACCCAAACTTCATTGCTTTTCGATGTCATAATTTTTTTTTTGCAAAAAAAAATCTCCCCCCCCAAATGAAATTCCTGGATCCGCGCCTGATGTTTTATTTATAATGACCCTTGGGTCATTATTAGTGAAATCAATCATGAATATTCTTGACCCCCTCCGATATTGATGAAATTTGGTTAAGTTCTTACACTACGTAAAAAACTAACAAATGCAAATTTTCAGCCCTCTAAGTCAACAGGGGCCGAAAATACGGAGGGTCAAAATTTCCCCCAAAATCTCCCAAATGCAAATTTTCAGCCCTCTAAGTCAACAGGGGCCGAAAATACGGAGGGTCAAAATTTCCCCCAAAATCTCCCAGTCGCGACAATTTACACCGTAAAAACTTAATATCGTTGGTTCTATTATAGCTAGAAAGCCCATTTTTGGTTTGTTTTGAAGCTCATAATATGCTCTATAAGACCTACCATAACCAAAAAATTTTCGAAAAAAATAAGGGTTACCTCCCTTATTTTAAGGTCGTGATAAAGGGAGGAGAAAATGGGGATGATGGTATCCCCCGATTTTTTTTTTACTTGATAATCTTATAGAGAAAGTCCTAAAGAATATATTCTCAAATTTTTAAGTTGGGACAACAATGGGATCACTCAAAATCAAAATTTTTCACAATTTCCCCTAAAATCTCCAAATCGCAACACTCTTGAACCTTAAAAATTTAATATCATATGTGCTATTGTAGCTGCTGAGTCCATTTTTGTTTGTTTTAAAGCTTATATTACGCTCTACAATACCTACCTTAACAAAAAAATTCTAATCTAATCTAAGGGTGCTCCCCTTATTTAAAGGTCGTGGCAAAGGGTGGAGGAAATGGGGGAAAGTATCCCCCGATTTTTTTTTTATTTGGTATTGTCAAAGAACAAGTCCTAATGAACATATCCTAAAATTTTTATGTTGGGACAACAATCAGATCGACCAAAATCAAAATTTTTCACAATTTCCCCCAAAATCTCCAAATGGCGACACTCTTGCCCATTACAAACTTAATATCGTGGACTGTATTGTAGCTACAGAGTCCATTTTTGGTTTGTTTTAAAGCTCTTAATATGCCCAACAATATTACTATTACAAAAAAAAAATAAAAAAAAATTAGGGGTGCCTCTTGTATTATAAGATCGTGGCAAGGGGTGGGGGAAATCGGGGGATAGTATCCCCCAATTTTTTTTTACCTTTTTTTTTTTTTAAAGAGTAAGTTCTAGAGAGCATATCCTGAAATTATTATCTTGGGACTACAATGGGAGGCGCAAGAATGTCGCGATTTGATGATTTTGGGGGAAAATTTTGAAAAATTTTGATTTTGGTCGATCCCATTGTTGTCCCAACATAAAAATTGTAAACTATGTTCATTAGGACTTGCACTTTGAGAATCCCAAGTAAAAAAAAATCGGGGGATACTTTCCCCCCATTTCCTCCACCCTTTGCCACGACCTTCAAATAAGGGGGGCACCAATTCCTTTTTTTGGAAAATTTTTTGGTTTTGGTATGTCTTGTAGAGCGTATTATAAGCTTTAAAACAAAAAAAATTGGCTCTGTAGCTACATAAGCACTTATGATATTAAATTTTTAAGGTTAAAGAGTGTTGCGATTTGGAGATTTTGGGGAAAATTGTGAAAAATTTTGATTTTGAGCGATCCCATTGTTGTCCCAACTTAAAAATTTGAGAATATATTCTTTAGGACTTTCTCTATAAGATTATCAAGTAAAAAAAAAATCGGGGGATACCATCATCCCCATTTTCTCCTCCCTTTATCACGACCTTAAAATAAGGGTGGTAACCCTTATTTTTTTCGAAAATTTTTTGGTTATGGTAGGTCTTATAGAGCATATTATGAGCTTCAAAACAAACCAAAAATGGGCTTTCTAGCTATAATAGAACCAACGATATTAAGTTTTTACGGTGCAAAGTGTCGCGATTGGGAGATTTTGGGGGAAATTTTGACCCTCCGTGTTTTCGCCCACTGTTTACTTAGAGGGCTGAAAATAAGTGTGCATTAGTTTATCACTTAGTGTTACAACTAAACCAAATTTCATCAAAATCGGAGGGGGTCACGAAAATTTTTAGCTATTTTTGATTGATTTCACTAAGACTGACCCATAACTAAATGCTTTGAAAAAAATGTATATTAAAACAAATCAGTGAAAAAAAGACGGATTTGACCAATTTATATTAACAATTTAAAAGCCACGGGTCATCATACAAATTATTGTTTTCATTTGTTTTTTTATTAAAATTGTATTAACTTTTTAGCTATAATAAATAAAAAAACTCTGATTTGATTATAATTGTATGTTTTTTTTATAAACATGAAATTTGATCAGCTGTTTTCTTTAGCTGATGTGTTGATGTTGCCACTTCGTTTAGTTTAGATAATTTTTGTATGAAAAAAATAAACAATAACTAAAAAAAAAATAATCATACAAATTATTGTTTTCATTTGTTTTTTTATTAAAATTGAGCTATAATAAATAAAAAAAACTCTGATTTTTTTTTTTTTTTTTTTTTTGACCAACACTCAGGGGATGCCCCCTATAAATGCAATGCATTGTGTATAGATCAGGAAATATAGGTGTGGGAAGGAGGAAAGAGGGAGTAGTATTTATGGATATTTGACTTGAATCTGCTAATGTTATATGTGTCAGGAAAAACGTGGGCGGGAAGTCCGTTCCACATACGTATAGTTCGGCCAAAGAAGGAATTCTCTCTATAGTGTGTTGTGCGGTCCGTTGTCCAATCAACAACAAACGGATGAGCTCTGCTAGATGTACGCGTATTTCGATTAAATACACGCACCTCCGGAATGAGGTTACCTATCTCAGCAGAACACTTTCCGTGGAAAAATCGATAGAACAAGGACACACAACCCACATTTCGACGATGCTCCAAGGAATTAATAGAATCAGATGTAACCCCAGCCCCTATTAGCATTAAAGCTCTTCTCTGTACGCGGTCAAGTAATTCCAATGCTGAGGTTGAAGCACCCGCCCATACATGAGAGTTATATTCCATTTTAGGTCGGATATAGGTGGTATAGACCGTCAGGAGATCAGCTGGAGTGAAATATCTCCTACACCGTTTCAAAAAGCCTAAGCACTTGAACGCTTCTTTCGACACTTCGAATATGTGTTTATTCCAACGGACATCACACTGAATCTTCATACCCAGAATATCAAGAGCTTCAGATTCCCTAACGTTAACACCACCAAAGGATAAAATAGGAGGCTCTAACCTTTGAAGACGCTTGTGAGTTAGATGGGCACATTGGGTCTTGTGTGGATTAAAATCCACTCTATTCTCGAGACCCCAAGAATAGATTTTCAATAGGTCTAGGTTAAGAGAGCTATCCATGTGCCTTCTCATGTTCACAACCTCGGATTGGCTTGGTCTATGGTCGAAGGAATAAGAGTGGCAAATATTACTATCGTCCGCAAAAGAATAGATAGGGTTCATAGTAAGTCCGAGTAGGTCGTTAATAAACATTAGGAAAAGAGATGGAGAAAGTACAGAGCCCTGTGGTACCCCAGCGTTCAGTAAAAAGTCCCTGGAATAGAAACCATCTATGACAACACGAATGGTGCGATTACTGAGAAAACTCATAATAAAACGAGCGAAAGTGTCACCAACGCCAAACGCCTGTATCTTTGCGATGAGTGCACGGTGCCAAACACGATCAAATGCCTTAGAAATGTCCAAGGCAACAACCTTGCTTTCACCAAGACGATGAATGGATTGACTCCAACGTTCTGAAAGAAAAGCCATCAAGTCCCCAGTTGAACGACCCCTACGGAAACCATACTGACGATCATTCAGCAGACCATTAATCTCTAGATAGTTGACAAGATGGAAGTTCACCATACTTTCCATAACCTTAGAGAGCGCAGAGCAAATGGCAATCGGACGATAGTTGTCGGGGTTCGAACCGATACCTTTTTTCGGGATTGGCTGGACATTGGCTATTTTCCAGCAAGATGGAAAAATACCCGCTAGGTATGATAGGCTGAAAAGTTTCCGCAGTGGAAGAGCTAGCGTCAAAGAGCACTTTTTTAAAACCTGTGCTGGAATATTGTCCGGTCCAGGAGATTTATTCACGTTAAGTCCGTCAAGAACTTTTTTAACCGCCCGTGTCCTAAAAAATATGTTAGGCATTGAACATGCTACCCTAGGAATCTCTGGTAGTCTTTGGTTACTATCAGGTAGTACAGAATTCCTAGCGAAAACTTCAGCCAAAAGATTCGCTTTATCCACTGGGTCAGTAAGAATCTGGTCATCAATCAGGAGAGTGGGAATGGACGAACCGGTGTTATTCTTCACACGTTTGACAAAAGACCAGAAGCTCTTGCCCCCTTTTGGAGCAGCAAGGATTTTAGCACGTAGGCGTTGCTCGTAGAGCATCTTTTCGCGCGCTAAAACTCTGGCACATTCTGTTCTCGTGAGTTTACGCAAGCGTTCCGTATCTTCATTTTTGTCCGACCTCCATTCCCTGAAGGCTTCCTCCTTTTTCCTAACAGCATCTCTACAAATACCATTAAACCAACATTTTCCCTTTGGTTTAGATAATGTAGACTTTGATGGAATAAATGTTCTCATTCAATATAATATGACATTCACGACCATTTCGGCCGCGGCATCGACGTTGTTATCGAGGAAGCATAATTTCCAATTAAAACGCGCAAAGAAATCATTTAATTCCTCCCAACGTGCCCTATCGTAAAGAAAAACCGAGCGCTCAGCGACCGGAACAACAACGTCACGAAGGTCGCTGTAGGAAAAGGAAGCAGACACGGTCATATGGTCTGAATTACCGAGAGGGGCAAGCAAGCAAACACTATACTTTTCGGGATGTGATGTCATAAAAAGATCAAGGGTATTACCCTGTTGGCCGTTTCCACACGGAATGTGTGTCGGTCCACTAACCAGTTGGTCCAGGTGGTTATGTGAAGCAAAAAGTTCAGCATACTGACCCTCTGGAGTCGTCTGATTCGAGTCCGTAAGCCACGATTCATTATGGACGTTGAAATCGCCAGCTACAACGATTTCACTATCGGGAAAGGTACTTAAGACACTGGAAATAGCATCAGATAGGGAATCGAAGCTATTGAAGGATAAAACCCTTCCTGCATTGGGGCTTCGGTAAACAATTCCTACGTGGATGATGTGAGTACGCACCTTAAGCTTCATCCAAAGGGAGCAAAATTCTGGATCCCTTGAATCCAAATGATGCTGGTGTTGGTATACAACATTATCCCGTATATATACAGCGAGTCCTCTATGAGACACAAAGTATGATATCAGGTGGTATCCAGGAATATAAAAATCGTTAGGGTCAGCGTCCGTAAAAACCTGGGTCTCGCAAAGAGCAAAAATATCCGGCCGGTAAGAATTAATATGAGCATAGACGGAGAGAAAATTCGTTCTCAACCCACGTATGTTGCAAAAGTCCACGCGAAATTTAGCCGACATATTCAACACACACAAAAAAGGTCAAGTCAATATCTTAAGCCTTATATAGGTGAACAAAGCTGATGTGTTGATGTTGCCACTTCGTTTAGTTTAGATAATTTTTGTATGAAAAAAATAAACAATAACTAAAAAAAAAACTTTGTGGCAATACTGTAGTTTGACAAATGGTCAAGACAAACGTAACTAACGAAAAAAAATAACGTAATCAAACGAAAATGTTATGGAAACTGATATCATTACGAATTCGTACGGGTAGCGTTCGTTCGTGTATTGTTTCGTCCGTTTAACAGAAACACCATAACAACTTACAGTTTGAATTAAAAACTTTTAAAAGATTTTTCTGCTAAAATAAATACTTTTACTTAATTCTCTGTCATTAAATTTTATAAAA
This sequence comes from Pegoplata infirma, assembly GCA_963921195.1. Taxonomy (NCBI): domain Eukaryota; kingdom Metazoa; phylum Arthropoda; class Insecta; order Diptera; family Anthomyiidae; genus Pegoplata; species Pegoplata infirma. Next base: position 160,217,648 of record OY992539.1, read on the forward strand.
ATGCTGATTAAAAAAAAAATATTTTTGTTCAAATTTTAGCAGACTATTTTGTAATTTTTAATTTTGTCTAATTAGCTAACTATTTTAAAAATTTTACAGAAATTGACCTGTTTGTAAGAACATTTTCTTTGCTTCTTTTATAACATTTTTAACAAAAAAAGTATTTTTTACTTAAATAAAATACAATTTCGATGTTCAGACTGTTTATCTAAAATTAGAAGATTTTTTATCTTAACTCAGCAGATTTATCTACGGTCTTGACAGATTTTTCTGCAAACTCTACCTGGTTTATCCAGACAGAAATTTAGCAAACTGCGTCAGCAAAAATCAGCAGATTTCTTAAATGCCTGCTTTCTGCTGATAGGACAGTAGAGTTTTTCTTTTCCCGGACTTTATCATTTCCCGGGAAATCGGGATTCATTTTTAAATTTCCCGGGATCCCGGGAAATGTCTGTCTATGTCTGTCTAGACATCTTATTATCACGTAAAAAATCAATAATTTATTTGTTGAATTACAATATTGCGTGAATGTTTTAATTAAATTCTGAGTTAAAAAATTGTCTATATAATTCTATGTTGAAAATACATTAAATTTATCAGTTTTTTTTTAATTTTACTTAATAAATTTTTGATTTTTTACATGTTGTTAACCCTTTCACTCCCTTTGTACACTACGTGTACACATCTTTAAAAACTCATTAAAAATTAACCGTACAACATTTTTGTGTTTTGTTTTGACAAGATTGATCATTGAAGGGGTATCTTTACGATAGATGTGCTGGAAATTTTTCAAATAACGTAAAAAAATTGCAAAACAAAATAAACGTTAAAAAGTTCTCAAAAATCGAATAATAATCGTACAAGCTTTCTTAAAAGCGGATTTTGTAGAACTTTTCGATACGAAAAATACAAAATTCGAATTTTGGAAAAATGTTTACTCGTTCGGGAGATATTGCATGTGAAAGCTTCAAGTTTGGTTGGATATATCTCCGCTAGAGGGCGCGGTAGACCAACGAAATCAACAAAAAGTTTTTACTTTGCATAGATCTACATTTTCACAAATTTTGGTCAAGAAATTACTGGCCAAAAAAAGTCGGTAGTGAAAGGGTTAACAAATTTGTAATTTGGCAAATTTTATTCATAATACCGGTACGTACCGGTATCGTTGTTTCGGTAACGGTTAATCGTTACCTAAATAATCCAAAATACCGTTACCTTTACCGTTACCGATATAAAAAATATGTAGTACCATTACCGTTACCAATACCGTTATTCGTTTCGGTTGCCAACCCTGGTTTTTAGTGAAGTTTTCAGGAGAGCAAAAAACCGTTTTATTTTGTCATTTTGCCATATTTTATAAAAGTCATGCGTCTTTTAAACACATAAAGATATTTTATAGATGTGTACCACAAAAAAAAAGAATGATTTTTAAGCTAAAACGAAGATATTAACGGATTACATAAAAAACTACACATAACACATTTTGTTAGAACATTTTGGTATTAATTTTTTTATTTTTTGGACATTTTTATACACATGACCGTTTTTGTTCAAAGAACTTAAGTTATAAAATTTGATAATAGTTCAAAAAATTTTAATATTCATTAAAGTGATAGTAATTACACTTTTTAAACCCATATTTTGTACAAATCTGCATCCAAGTCCTGCGTTGTTTCAATGAATTTTGTTTTTTTAGCGAACAAATTTTACTCAAAAAATGGTACTCAAATTTGTGCCATGAGAACTGGCCATCATTTCTATATAATTGGGGCACGTTAATTTCAATGGTGAAGTCGATTTTTAATCAATCCCAGCAAAAAAAGAGCTTACCATTCACTACAAAATTCACCACAACTTATGAACCAGATGTACTTCTTCTTCAGCTGAAACACTGATGAATTTTATATGGGCGTGACACACAATATCACTAGTGTTTAGTATGTACATATATATTAACATCTTTATCACAACTTCTGAAGTAGTGATCAGGATGTTAATATAACATGACCTTTTGGAAGTGATTTTTTCATCACTTCTTTAGAAGTATATATTTCCTGGCATTTTGGATGTGATTATGTAATTTTTATATGGTGATTTAGAAGTGATTTTTTCATCACTTCTTGACAAGTACATATTTCATGACTTTTTGGGATTGATTTTAAGAGTTTTTTTTAGTATTTACACTAATAATAATTAAAACCAAAACGATATGTTTAACAATGTATAATATTTATTATGTAATATTTAGACTTGAAATTGTTAAGATTAAATCGATGTTTTTAATAATTTAGTTTAGCTAATAGGAATTATTAATTAAATGTGGATGTATATATTTTTCTAATAGTTTTTCATGCGCTTAATCCGAATCTGGCCTTAGAAGTGATTTATCTTATTTTGAGATATTTAGATTTTCAATTGACAGTACTGCATAAACTCAGATATTCGCAATGTTCGGGACCTTATAAAACCGAGAATTATTTTATGATGTATAATTAGTTCAGCACATCTAAAAATACTTCACTTATTCTTCAAATTACTTTTGCAATCCTTAAGATATCTTTTTTCATTACGGAGATATCGACCGATAAAATTATTGCAATTTCGGCCCTAAAAAATAAAAGAAAACAAATTTGAAAACCAACCAATTTGTCTTGTTGATATATAATAGTACCAAATTCGAAACTCTATTAGAGGTGCATCTAAGCCCGGCATCAATTTGGGTATCAATTTTAGGGTAAATTTTCAGGGTGCCATACAAAAAATCTTTATTTGGGCTAACATTATAGAGCTTCGCCATATCGGATAAAGATTTATTTTAAATAAAATTAATAAAATTCTTAAAAGTACATAGAGTTCTTAGTTTTATATTCAATTAAAATTTTTATTATTCGGTTAACCGAATAATTCAAATTTATCCGATTATTAACCGATTAAATCTCAACCCCGCACTCAGAAAATTATGTAAGTTACTACATGTTAGTTATTTGTATATTTTACAGTAGTTAGTTGTTTTCAACTACAAAGTCAGTTGTTTTTGTATGAAAAATATCAAACAACTATTTCTGTTAGTTATTTTAAATCGTTTTTTTGAACTAATAAAAAAGTACTGTGATGTAGTAACAGTTATTTAAAGTAGTTAATTTTATTTATTTTATCTCTGAAAAGTTTTAAAGTTTTTTTTCCAAAAAAAAAAAAATTTTGTTATTTTTATTTTTCACAACTTTTTTTTAAAAAAAAAACTTGGAAAAAATTTGGTCTTCAATTTTTTTTTCTGAAAAATGTTTTGAAAAAAAAATTATATATTGATTTTTTTATTTTACTACATTTTAGTTGTTTTGACTACAAATGTAAGTAGTTTTTACTACATAAGTCAGTTGTTTTTTTTGTCAGTTAAAATAACTAACATTGTTAGTTGATTTAACTGAAAAAGTAGTTGACCCCAAAACAACTCACAAAGTAGTTATTTTACTGACATTTTCAGTTGATATTACTAACATAATTTTTTAAGTGCGATTAATTATTTGCCCGATTAGCCGATTAAACCAAAACCTCGATTAATTGAATACCCTAATGTTTAGAAGAGTTTTTATACCTTTCAACAGCGATACCAACTTAGTCATTTTGTGGCTATAATTGAGCCCTTTTTTTTTAAAGACTACCACCTTTTTTTGGTTATCTTTTTTAGCCCTTTAAGCACTTTTTAAGTCATTTGATTTTTACCATAATCTGGAAACTTTTTATTGTTTTTTTGTACATAATTTACAAAACAACTCCAAAAATTATAAAAAAAAAATGTTTTTATACATGTAGTTAAAAAAAAAACATCCAATAAATAAAATGAAGAGATAAAAAAAAGTAATTCTCTCATTTTAAATCAGATATCGTATATTTTTAGAAGAGTTTTTATACCTTTAAACGGCAATACAAACTTAGCTCTTTTTTGGTTATATTTAACCCTTGTATTTTTTAAGGGCTAACAGTTTTTTTGTTATCTTTTTAGCACTTCTTGAGTCATTTGGTAATTTTAACAAAAATCTGGAAACTGTATTTTTTTATAACATAATTTACACACAAAAAAATAAAAAATGAGTTTTGATTAAAAATTGCTCATATCGATTAAAATGTTAATTAGATTTGCTCTAATTAAAAAAATGATAATAGTAATTAAAAAATTTAATAAAAATTTAAAACTGAAAATAATTAAAAAAGTAATTAATAGTATTAAACAAATTAATAAAAAATATTGCTCAAAATCAGTACAAAATTACGCCCACTTAAAAAAAAACAAATATGAATTAAAAACAAAAATGTGTTTATTATTAACAAAATAAAAACTTATTAAATATAATAAATAAATATTAAAAGCATCAAAAATGTGCTTGATTAGATTTTTGTGTCATTTTCCTCCGTTGTTATTTGCCGTTTACCAAGATCTTCTTGTGGAGCTTCTTTGTTTTATTTTTATACTAATATTCACTTTTTCATTTATTTATTCAATTTCAATTGTTCTCGTTCTTTTTAAATAACAAAATTAATTAATTAATTCAGATATAAATTTGATAAAAACGCATTTTCATTAATTTAATCTTATAAAAATATATTTTCACTTTTTCTGTTTTGTATTGCATGTGTAAGAAGAAGCATACAAAAAAATCATAGATGTTTACATACAAAACAATTAAACATTTTAATTATATCAAATTTTGAATTCTATTAAAACTTTTAATTAAAAAATGTTCCTTGTTATTTTTATCTGTGTACATAACAAATTCGCTTTTGCGGCATATCAAGTTAATTAATTTATAAAATTTAACTTTTTATTAAATCAGAGAAAATTATAAAAAAAAAATGTTCAACAAAACAAATCCAATACTTAACATAAGTGCCACAAATTTGTACTTTTCAATTGCATTTGTAAACACATATGAAAATGGTACTTATAAATCATTGAGGAAAGAACTGGTGAAAGTTGTTATTATTGGCATTTTTTTAGCAGTTTTGGAAGTGCTTATAAAAGTACTTCTTATGGAATATGAAGATCGGCACATATAGCTACTATGTATGTAGTGAATCACTTATTCTTTTTGCACCACTTCGATTTTTTTTTGCTGGGATGGAACAGTTTTCATACAAATCATCGTTAAAGTTTTGCACATTTTATTGAAGTTTTTTAATTTAAAAAAAATCTGCTTTTACAAATGTAAATTTGTTTGGTATGGGAAATGCGGATTAGACTCATAACGATATATTAAGTACAAATTTGGATAAAATTGTTTGCGATTAAATGGTAAAAATCGCGATTTTTCTCATATTTTATTAATTTTGCGTTTTTTTTTGCAACCCCAAAATTGGTTTTTAGAATTGATTTCCTGTGTATAAAAAGACTAATGTATGTGATTAATTTTTGCAAAAAAAACTGTTTAGATATAACTTTTTTGGGAAATCGCGAAAAATCGTTTTTTTATAACGGCAGCTTCCCTTTAAAATGTGATCTCATACTTAATTTTTTAGTATAGTATGTAATAGAGATGCGCACCAATCACGTGATTACCGTGAATCACGTGAATCACGCGTGAATCACGTGATTCGTGAGTAATTTTATTTTCTACTCACGAGAGCGTGCGTGATCGTGAGTAACAAAAAAAAGTTCGTGCGTGATCGTGCGTGAGTAAAATTGCTGCGTGATTTTTTCGTGATTTTAATTTTTTCTCCGTTTTTTTTTCGGTTACGTTTTTTTATATTTTTTTAAGTTCTTTCAAATAAATTAATAAATTTAAATTTAATAAGTTTTTTGAGCAATTTTAAAAAAATTTCGCTCCACTGTTCGAATTGACTTAAAATTTGCCAAAGCATATTTCATATTTGGATTTTCAAAATTCAGTATAGTTTTCGAATTATCGCGGGTCGAAGTTCGACTGATTTAGCAAAAGTGAGAAAAATACAACCTGTATCAGGGATAATATCTTATCCCTTTTAAATTTTTTAAACCATTTCAAAAATAAAAAAAAAAAATAATTTTGTAATGAAAAATTATGGGAACCTCGTACTCAAACCAGAATAGCATTTATTCCCCCTATGAATTTTGGATATGTTATACAAAACATTTTGACTATCACCGAATTTAAAAAAAATCGAAGATGTGTTGTTTTAAATATTCGCAAAGAAAAAAGTTTTTGCATTTTTGATACTTTTCTTTAATGAATCCTTTTGCATTTAAAAGGACTTCAGCTCTCATATAAGCCAAGAATTGTGAAAATCGGATAATTGGTTTAAAAGTTGGAACATGTTTTATGTGATGATATGTTTTTCTAATTTTGCAAGAAAAAGGTCGAGCTTTGACCTGCCATAATACGATCAGTAAACCGAATTTAAAAAACAATAGCAAGTTCCATTATCGTAGGTATGTTGGCTATCTATGTGCCAATTTTCAATTAAATCTGAAACCATTCCCAAAAACGACTAAAATTGGCTCTTAATATTTTGGAATTGCCCTTTTATAATTACAAAAACATTTTGTAATTTTAAATAAATGTTAAAAAAATAAAAAATTTGGCATAAAAATTTTTTTTCAGAAATTTGGCATAAAATTTAATCAGAATTTGAACATAATGGTTGGCACGCCATAGTGATGAATAGCCCTAATAATGGTATAATTTCATTCACAGCAACAAAAACATATTGTTGTAGTCCAATGGACTATCGTATGTAAAATGTTTTAAATATTTTTGTTGGTTATTGACAATTGTTACTTACTAGCATAGTACAATTTCTTCGTCTTTCTAATTCACATTGTGGATAGAGTCGAATATGTATTAATGTTTTAGTTTGTGCAAAAACGATTTGTCATTAGACTCGTTTGCTACTTTGTAGTATATCGTTTCTATTTTTGCTAAATAATCTTGACAATGGAATCTTGACAAATTCCGAAACACGTGTCGATTAAGTCTTGCAAAAATGACCAACATAAATAAATTTTAAAACAAAAAATAATTTTCTTGAAAATTATACTATGAGAATATCATGGTTTTAATTAGTAAAGAAAATAATGACCTCGAGCCAGAATAAACATCCTCACAAAATATAATATTTTAAAGGTCGAATAAAACAATTTTTATTTATTAAGTAATAAAAATTAATCAGAATTTGAACATAATGGTTGGCACGCCATAGTGATGAATAGCCCTAATAATGGTATAATTTCATTCACAGCAACAAAAACATATTGTTGTAGTCCAATGGACTATCGTATGTAAAATGTTTTAAATATTTTTGTTGGTTATTGACAATTGTTACTTACTAGCATAGTACAATTTCTTCGTCTTTCTAATTCACATTGTGGATAGAGTCGAATATGTATTAATGTTTTAGTTTGTGCAAAAACGATTTGTCATTAGACTCGTTTGCTACTTTGTAGTATATCGTTTCTATTTTTGCTAAATAATCTTGACAATGGAATCTTGACAAATTCCGAAACACGTGTCGATTAAGTCTTGCAAAAATGACCAACATAAATAAATTTAAAACAAAAAATAATTTTCTTGAAAATTATACTATGAGAATATCATGGTTTTAATTAGTAAAGAAAATAATGACCTCGAGCCAGAATAAACATCCTCACAAAATATAATATTTTAAAGGTCGAATAAAACAATTTTTATTTATTAATAAAAATTAATCAGAATTTGAACATAATGGTTGGCACGCCATAGTGATGAATAGCCCTAATAATGGTATAATTTCATTCACAGCAACAAAAACATATTGTTGTAGTCCAATGGACTATCGTATGTAAAATGTTTTAAATATTTTTGTTGGTTATTGACAATTGTTACTTACTAGCATAGTACAATTTCTTCGTCTTTCTAATTCACATTGTGGATAGAGTCTAATATGTATTAATGTTTTAGTTTGTGCAAAAACGATTTGTCATTAGACTCGTTTGCTACTTTGTAGTATATCGTTTCTATTTTTGCTAAATAATCTTGACAATGGAATCTTGACAAATTCCGAAACACGTGTCGATTAAGTCTTGCAAAAATGACTAACATAAATAAATTTAAAACAAAAAATAATTTTCTTGAAAATTATACTATGAGAATATCATGGTTTTAATTAGTAAAGAAAATAATGACCTCGAGCCAGAATAAACATCCTCACAAAATATAATATTTTAAAGGTCGAATAAAACAATTTTTATTTATTAATAAAAATTAATCAGAATTTGAACATAATGGTTGGCACGCCATAGTGATGAATAGCCCTAATAATGGTATAATTTCATTCACAGCAACAAAAACATATTGTTGTAGTCCAATGGACTATCGTATGTAAAATGTTTTAAATATTTTTGTTGGTTATTGACAATTGTTACTTACTAGCATAGTACAATTTCTTCGTCTTTCTAATTCACATTGTGGATAGAGTCGAATATGTATTAATGTTTTAGTTTGTGCAAAAACGATTTGTCATTAGACTCGTTTGCTACTTTGTAGTATATCGTTTCTATTTTTGCTAAATAATCTTGACAATGGAATCTTGACAAATTCCGAAACACGTGTCGATTAAGTCTTGCAAAAATGACCAACATAAATAAATTTAAAACAAAAAATAATTTTCTTGAAAATTATACTATGAGAATATCATGGTTTTAATTAGTAAAGAAAATAATGACCTCGAGCCAGAATAAACATCCTCACAAAATATAATATTTTAAAGGTCGAATAAAACAATTTTTATTTATTAATAAAAATTAATCAGAATTTGAACATAATGGTTGGCACGCCATAGTGATGAATAGCCCTAATAATGGTATAATTTCATTCACAGCAACAAAAACATATTGTTGTAGTCCAATGGACTATCGTATGTAAAATGTTTTAAATATTTTTGTTGGTTATTGACAATTGTTACTTACTAGCATAGTACAATTTCTTCGTCTTTCTAATTCACATTGTGGATAGAGTCGAATATGTATTAATGTTTTAGTTTGTGCAAAAACGATTTGTCATTAGACTCGTTTGCTACTTTGTAGTATATCGTTTCTATTTTTGCTAAATAATCTTGACAATGGAATCTTGACAAATTCCGAAACACGTGTCGATTAAGTCTTGCAAAAATGACCAACATAAATAAATTTAAAACAAAAAATAATTTTCTTGAAAATTATACTATGAGAATATCATGGTTTTAATTAGTAAAGAAAATAATGACCTCGAGCCAGAATAAACATCCTCACAAAATATAATATTTTAAAGGTCGAATAAAACAATTTTTATTTATTAATAAAAATTAATCAGAATTTGAACATAATGGTTGGCACGCCATAGTGATGAATAGCCCTAATAATGGTATAATTTCATTCACAGCAACAAAAACATATTGTTGTAGTCCAATGGACTATCGTATGTAAAATGTTTTAAATATTTTTGTTGGTTATTGACAATTGTTACTTACTAGCATAGTACAATTTCTTCGTCTTTCTAATTCACATTGTGGATAGAGTCGAATATGTATTAATGTTTTAGTTTGTGCAAAAACGATTTGTCATTAGACTCGTTTGCTACTTTGTAGTATATCGTTTCTATTTTTGCTAAATAATCTTGACAATGGAATCTTGACAAATTCCGAAACACGTGTCGATTAAGTCTTGCAAAAATGACCAACATAAATAAATTTAAAACAAAAAATAATTTTCTTGAAAATTATACTATGAGAATATCATGGTTTTAATTAGTAAAGAAAATAATGACCTCGAGCCAGAATAAACATCCTCACAAAATATAATATTTTAAAGGTCGAATAAAACAATTTTTATTTATTAATAAAAATTAATCAGAATTTGAACATAATGGTTGGCACGCCATAGTGATGAATAGCCCTAATAATGGTATAATTTCATTCACAGCAACAAAAACATATTGTTGTAGTCCAATGGACTATCGTATGTAAAATGTTTTAAATATTTTTGTTGGTTATTGACAATTGTTACTTACTAGCATAGTACAATTTCTTCGTCTTTCTAATTCACATTGTGGATAGAGTCGAATATGTATTAATGTTTTAGTTTGTGCAAAAACGATTTGTCATTAGACTCGTTTGCTACTTTGTAGTATATCGTTTCTATTTTTGCTAAATAATCTTGACAATGGAATCTTGACAAATTCCGAAACACGTGTCGATTAAGTCTTGCAAAAATGACCAACATAAATAAATTTAAAACAAAAAATAATTTTCTTGAAAATTATACTATGAGAATATCATGGTTTTAATTAGTAAAGAAAATAATGACCTCGAGCCAGAATAAACATCCTCACAAAATATAATATTTTAAAGGTCGAATAAAACAATTTTTATTTATTAATAAAAATTAATCAGAATTTTTTTTTCATTTTATTTTAATTCGTGAGTATTTCGTGAACGTGATTACATCGTGAGCGTGAATAAAATTGTGAGTACAAAAAAAAATTTCGTGTGTGATCGTGCGTGATTAAATTTTTTTTTTCGTGAGCGTGCGTGATCGTGATTAAAAAGTCACTCACGATCCCATCTCTAGTATGTAAGCATGCCTAAAACTCTTATGTTACAAATTTTAATCAAACATGTTTATATTTGCAAAATTTTTCTTAACAAAAACTGGTTTTAAACTACACATACAACTTTTTTTTGGAACATTTACATATGGATTTCACATAGTTACTTTTGCTAATTCCTAAACCATTCAAGATATCGCTAAACGGTTTAGTAGCAGACGGATGACCTATAGAGGTTTCATTTTATACAATAAAAAAAAAAACCCAAAAATGTCACATACCAAATCATGACGGAGCAGCGACGATATGTTATACTTAAGTGTCAATCTTTCGCCACTGAAAAGTGTCGAAAAAAAGAACATACTTTGTGTGTCACGCCCATATTAAATTCATCAATGTTTCAGTTGAAGAAGAAGTACATCTGGTTCATAAGTTGTGGTGAATTTTGTAGTGAATGGTAAGCTCTTTTTTTGCTGTGATACTTTGTGTGTCACGCCCATATTAAATTCATCAATGTTTCAGTTGAAGAAGAAATACATCTGGTTCATAAGTTGTGGTGAATTTTGTAGTGATGGTAAGCTCTTTTTTGCTGGGAATTATTGAAATCATTTCATTCCCCGTTTTATTCCATTTCGTTCCCTATTCCATTTTATTCCCTGTTCTGTTCATTTCAATTCATTTCGTTCCATGTAGGCTTCATTCCTTTCTGTATAACATGTGTTAAAGAAATAAAAACATTTTAGGGTCGTTATCTCAATTGATATAAAAAGTACCATATTACCCTACCTTAACCAATTGTTTACTCCTTTTAACCCTTAAAGATTTTAATTTTAAAATATGTTCTTCTTTTCATTGTTCATTCTGCTGGAGGATTTCAGGGGATAGTAAAAGTATCACAGTGCAATAATTTACCATTAAAATCTAAATTTCCGGAAGGTACTTTTTTAGAATGATTTTTTGGCTGAAGGATCCCACATTTGAAGTTTCTATGACCAATATTTCAGGAGATAGAAAAGGCTACTTTGCACATATTTGCTTTCCAAAACGGACGTTTTTAAAACTGTTTTGAAATCGGATGAGTTGTTTCGGAGGTTATTAAATTGTACGTATTTTGACCCAAAGTTTTTATTATATGTATTTAGCTGCTGGTAGCCAACTGGTTTTTTGTCAGAATTTTTTTGTTATTTTTCCCGTAAAAGGGTCCTAAATCCCAATCATTTGAGGGGGCAAGCACTTCCAAATTCAAAAAAAGCCGAATTCGGGACGCGCTAACGTGCAGTCCAAAACCAAAAGAGCTACTCCCTGAAGTTTGGCACGAAAAATTTGTATGGTCATAAGTTCGTTAATGGATAAAATCGACCAAGGGATCTAAATCAATCTCTGAAAAACATAAAGTAAAAAAGTTAAAGTTAAGAAAAGTAAAAAAGTTAAATTCGGCTTTGCCGAATGTATTGATACAAGTGTTTCCAATTATGGGGATGAAACTGATCAGTACAGATATACTATGAGATGAGTAACCTTTTTAAAGCAATAAATTAAAAATACTCTATTATGACAATATCATAAATAGAAATATTTTTAGGCCTCGAACCAGAATAAAACTCTAATCGAATATATAAATTAAGAATTATTAAATTTCAATATTGCTTTTCTAAATTTCATTTGAGATTTTTGAATTTCAGTAAATTTAAATTTTGTGAAATTGGGATTTCAATTAGGATTTCTAAATTTTAATTAGCTTGTCTGAATTTGGATTTGACTTTTATAAATTTTAATTGGGCGTTTCTGAATTTCGATTTGGATTTCTGAATTACAATTGGGATTTCTAAATTTGAATTAGATTTTCTGAATTTCAATTGGGATTTTCTAAATTTTAATTGAGATTTTAAAATTAAATAAATTTAGCGTTTGAAATTTTTAATTGGAATCTCTGAGTTTTAATTAATATCTTCTAAATTTTAATTTTTCTTTTCTAAACTGTTAATTGCTGGTTTCTAAATATGTATACCCTACACCCCACTGTGGTACAAGGTAGAATGAGTTTGTGCTAATGTTTGTAACTACCCGAAACATTGGTCATAGACCCACTTTTTAGTATACCGATCGACTCAGAATCACCTTTTGAGTCGATTAGCGGTGTCCGTCCGTCTGTCTAACCATGTAAACAGTGTAAACACGATTCAGGTCGCAATTTTTGATCAATTGACTTGAAATTTGAAACTTAAGCCTGTCTTGACCAGAGCTTCGAAGAATGAAATCCTTTTCGAATGAATTCTCAAAAAACTCAATTCAATTTTCATAGTCAGTGAATGCATTCGATTTCATAAATCAACAATGAATGCAGTCCTTGGAATTCATTCGATTGAATGGAAAAAATGAATGCATTCAATTTCTTGTTCATTCGATTTAAAAAATCTAATGCATTCGATTTTTTATCATTCCACTGCGAATGCAATCGATTTTTTAAATAGATAGACCAAAACGGAGCCAAATTTTGGTCCATAGTATCGCCGACTCTCTTTACATACAATGGCTCTAATGGGCCCTAATTTTGAATCCAAAAAAATTGGTGTTCCCGAAAATTTAAAAAATGCACAATTCAACTGCCTACACGACAAAAAGTGTGAAGAGTGTTGGTGATACTATGGACAAAAAATTGGCTTCGTTTTGCGTTAAATTGGTTAGTTTTTAAAGTTTTTTATGCAATGAATGAATAAGCCATTCGATTTTTCAAATAATGAAAAGAAAATCGATTGCATTCGCAAGTAAATGCATTCGATTTTTGAATATCGAATGAAAAAAAAAATCGAATGCATTCGATTTTTGAAAGTCAAATGAAAAATAAATCGAATGCATTCGCTATTTATAAATCGAATGAGTCTACAGTGAATTCATTCAATTCGCTAAAATGTGATTGGGGAATGCAATCAATAAATTTTCATTCAGAATGCCAAATCGAATTAAGGAATGAAATTAGGCTGACCATTCGTACTGATTTGATCAGTATATGTACTGATTTTTGATCACGTGTACTGATCAAAAAACGTTGTACTGATTTTTTAAAATATGTACTGATTGTACTGATTTTTGAACATTTCAACATAAAAAATAATTTTATTTGAACATTTTTACAAACACGTAAATTTCCATAAAGTAAGTTGTCATATATAGATTTCGGTCTCCTGATTTCAAATCTGCTATCCACATTTTTCTAGCATGTACCGTTTTTGAGATATTTGCTGTTAAAAAGTAAAAAAAAAAAAACAAAACTTTTCACTCTAGGGGGTCCTCTTGTTACATAATTTTACTTTGCTTCCACAAAAAAGGACTTCATTTTAAATAAAAATGCAACTTCTGTTTCCAAAATGCAATCCAAATTTTTTGTTAGCATGTTCGAGATATTCGCGTTTGTAAATTTTAGTGTGATTTATAAAGAATATAAAAGTGTAATAGTGGAGTTTGAGTTTTTCAAACGCCAATACATATTTCAAAAACGGTACGCGTTAGAAAAATTGGGATGCCAAATTTGAAATAAAAAAGTTTAATTTTAGCAAAATCAAGTCATATTTCGTTAGAGCAACTTAAGAATACGTTACAGGCAGACCCAGAAAGTGCTAAATTAGCGTTTTTTGTTCAATATTCAAACGCAAATATTTTAAAAACCTTATGATTTTGTTCAACAGTGTAACTCTTCCTTTAAGAAAACTTCCCAGATAATATGCAAATATTTCTTTAAATAGCGTTTTTTGTTCAATATTCAAACGCAAATATTTTAAAACCCTTATGATTTTGTTCAACAGTGTAACTCTTCCTTTAAGAAAACTTCCCAGATAATATGCAAATATTTCTTTAAATAGTCCTGATGTTCTGAGCACCTCTTCCAATAAATTCGGATGACATTACCTCATCGAACATCTCAGAATCATTTGGATTCATGCAATAATATTATATTTCTAAAAATTTGGAACATCCATTATCCCGTGAACTTTTCGTTATAGAAAACCTCAAAGATTCTGTGCGCCTTTTCATATAAATTTATGAAGATCAAAATAACCTCATGTCCATATACGTTTTGGCGTTAAGGAACCTCTTGGTTCACGAACTCTAAGCTCCTTAGAGTTATATCATTATAAATTATCTCATTGCACTGTTGAACAAATTTCCTTAACTGAAACAATCAAAGCATTCAAATAAAGTTGTTTGAAGTCAACCAAATTTTCTGAAAAAAAAAACAACAATAGTTTATGGCAGTTGTTTTTTAACAGTTGTTTTTACTGAAATACTAATTGACCCAAGTATATTATTTTAACCGAATTTTTTTGAGTGTTAAAAAAAATCATCAGTGTTTTCCTAAAGAAAAGAGACTTCAGAGAGGTTTTCTGGAAAAAAATTTTGGTGTACTGATTTGAGTTCAGAAAAATAGTAGGGTAGGGTGACACCCATGGTGCCTCTTAGGGATAGGGAATGCAGACTTACCCCCATTAGTTTTTGCCCCCCACAATTTTTCCGAACACACCTACGGCGTATTTCCACTTTATAAGCGTGCTCCCCTTAGGAAAACCGAATTCGTAATGGTACTGGAACCCAACGTTGGAATATTTAGAATTTACAAAACTACAATAATTAGCAACACTTTTATTTATAAATTTAGCTCTTACCGCTCCCATAGTGCCTCTTAGGGACG
The DNA here is from genome assembly GCA_963921195.1 of Pegoplata infirma. Lineage (NCBI taxonomy): Eukaryota > Metazoa > Arthropoda > Insecta > Diptera > Anthomyiidae > Pegoplata > Pegoplata infirma. Next base: position 160,232,861 of record OY992539.1, read on the forward strand.
TGAAATGCAGACTGACCCCCTATATCTGCTATGCAAACATCATGTTAATGAACTTCAATTAAAAGAAGTGTTTGAAACCAAATTCGGCAAAACGTCTGGACCAGGAGTGCCAATGTTTGAGCGTTTTAAAGAGTAATTGGAAAATATAAAAGACAAACCATACAGTCCTGGCATAGAAGATTAGAAAGTGGCAGGCAACTGTGAGGACAAAAGTCACACGTTCGTTTTTGTCCACACTATCGTATTATATATAAATATAATAAACCTTACCAACCCACATCAATTAAATGGCGACAATCGTAAACGCCATTAATAAGAACCTCATAGTGGGATAACCTGGCTGGATATAAAATCCACCACACATATGTTATTCTCACCATACTGAGTATAGGTATCAGCTGTTCAACCAGCTCGCGTCTAGGGAGTGCGGTCGCCAGGTGCCCTAGCTTGAATTATTTTCGCCGCTCGCGTCTAGGGAGTGATGTCGCCAGGTGCCCTAGCTTGGATTATTGCCGCTGCTCGCGTCTATGGAGTGCTGTCGCCAGGTGCCCTAGCTTGGATTATTTTCGCCGCTCGCGTCTAAGGAGTGCTGTCGCCAGGTGCCCTAGCTTGGATTATTTTCGCTGCTCGCGTCTAGGGAGTGCTGTCGCCAGGTGCCCTAGCTTGGATTAGGGAGTGCTGTCGCCAGGTGCCCTAGCTTGGATTATTTTCACCGCTCGCGTCTAGAGAGTGTTGTCGCCAGATGCCCTAGCTTGGATTATTGCCGCTGCTCACGTCTAGAGTGCTGTCGCCAGGTGCCCTAGCTTGGATTATTTTCGCTGCTCGCGTCTAGGGAGTGCTGTCGCCAGTTGCCCTAGCTTGGTTTCTACGTCACGGTCCCGTTCCGCTAGCGCGGTCATCGGTCGCCGTTCCTTAGTTTAAGTTTTACTCTTTTTCCCTTTTGTAGTTTTAGTTATTCAATAAATGAATTATTTATTATAACATTTTAAAAACCAGTCTTTTATACCAAATTCGCATTCATTTTTTTAAACATGTTTAAGCACTTAAACATGTTTATGTACCTTAACAAGTTTAAATTTAAACATGTTTAAGTGTTTAAACATGTTTAAAAAAATGAATGCGAATTTGGTATTACTCTCGGTCTCAGCAAATATAAATTTCTGTGACGATCCCTACCCCCGCGAGCTATACCCCAGCTAACGGTGGAAACTCTTCGTTACACAACATACTAGCTCTAGTCCAACCTGCATCAAATTGTTTTGTTGACGACAGAGACGACTTCAAGGAGTTTTTTGAAATTGTTTTATTATATCTTGGTGAAAATATTCCAAAAGGCATATATTGCCTAAAAATGTTTTAGGTTTGACCAAAAACAATTTACGTGAAATTTTGGTTTAGCGCACCTAAAGCAATAGAACCTCCAAATAATGATTTGAATTTTTGTAAAGCGATTGCTAATTATGCTTCAATTAATAAGATGTCTCAACGATTGGAGAAGAGATTCTCTGACATCTTTGGTATCTCAGTGGTGAAGCTGTTGCACTATTTGATCCGAATATCTCTTGTGAAATAAAATGAAAAATGTCAAATGCAAGGAGGAAGAGTTATCTGACAGCTAAGAAAAATAAGACGATGATATCGGGGAAGATTATGACTCGGGGGATGGCGGCGAAAGTGGCAACAAAGATCGTGATCATCCAGTACACGTTGTTGGATTCGAAGGTGTAAAAATAATTAACATGGAATCGAAACAAGTAAATCCAGTAATCATAATATAAAGAATGATTTAAGCCACTACGTCACAGCTGAGAAACCAAAATTTTTTTCACGCTTCGGATTAACAACAAATTTCATTGGTTCCAAACACTTGGAAAAATTGTGAGGACTACCAGGAAGCGCTGCAAATATTACTTCAATTACATGTTTTCAACGACGCTGCCAAAAGAGGCGTAAAATTAATAGAGGACTATAACAACGTGTTGTGCAGTAATGGAGAGGAAAAAGTATTACCCTAACAAAGTGGAAATACGGCGTATGTATGTTGGGACAAAAAGTAGGGGCAAAAATTATTGGGGGTCAGTCTGCATTTCCTGTTTCTAAGAGGCACCATGGGAGCGGTAAGAGCTGATTTTATAAATAAAAATTATAAAAAATGTGTGGGGACCCCTTAAGGTTTAAAAATAAGGGGAAGGTTTGTGTGTTTTTGGGAAAATGTTGGGGCTAAAAAAATATTGGGGGTCAGTATAAGATCTGATTTTTTAAAATAATAAAAAAAATGTGTGAGGACCCCCTTAAGGCTTAAAAGTAGAGGGTAGGTTTGTTTGGGGAAAATGTTGAGGCGGAAAAAATATTGGGGGTCAGTCATACATTTAAATTCTCAAAAGTGTTTTGGAGGGGGGTAATGGGAGCCGGTCTCACATTTGACCCTTTTAGGGGCAAAACCAGGGGAATTGTGGGGCTTTTTGTGGATTTTTTTCTAGTAACGCCCAACTTTGACCCCGATGAGCGACCCCTAGATCCTATCCGACCTACCCCATTTTTTGGCTCACACACTTTTTTTACGAACCTCACAAAATGAGGGGTTCTAGCGTTTCCAAATACTGCTGCTTAAAATCTCACACAACACTATACCACCCTTAATATATAATATATATGGTGCCAAATCGGGGGAAAAAGATTTTTAAGTCCCGAGAAAAGGAAGTTCCAGACTCAAAAAGTTTATGCGTTTTGGAGTTAAAAATTTCGTTAAAAATTACACCGCTCAACAGTCATTTTCCGGTTTGAATTCTGGTGATCAATTTTAGTAGATTTTGATCTCCTGATTCCAAATCTGTACTCCAAATTTTTCCATCACGTCCAGATTTTTAGTTATTCACGGTTAAAAATGCGAAAAATGACAATTTTTGCATTATTTGAAAGCCTGCACAGCAGCCATTGAGTGGAATACAGATCTGGTATAAAGCGCAAAAGTATAATTTGTCTTTGGTCTCCAACAAGAAAACAATTTTTTTCTAAGTATTGCGTTTGGTTGGGTTACAGTTGCATTTTAAAATGACTCTGTTAAAATTATCATTTTTGTAAAAAAGATAAGGTAGGTAGGTACCTTAGTTTTTTTTGATATTTTTCAAAGAAAAACTAAAAAAAAATAAATATTTTACAAATTTAAGTTTTCTGTGTTATTTTTCGTATAACCCGGAAGATATCTTTAATGGGTTTAAAAGTCTATAAGAAAGAATGAGATTTTGTCTAAATTTTGAGCTCATTACATTAAAGATTGATCATCTGGTTTTTGTTTTAGAGCAGCGATACGCAGACACATACTATAACATTTATGCTTGTGTGGGTAGTAGCAACCCAGTTGGCTCTGTCTTCAAGACATCTTAGACGACGGGTGCACGACCCTTGTAAATCGTTGACGACAGATGGATGACAGTCCACACAAGTCGTGAACGATACTCTCACACAAAAGATCCAAAAATCATACAAGACATGATGAGCGACACTGTCGCTCAGAGTGTTGTGAATTTTTGCGATGACGATATGAGCGAATACTTCCTCCAAATTGTCGTGTATGACCAACTCATCAACTGTATCCTCTACCTTATCGTTGACGACCATATAGGCGACCTTGTCTGCTATATAATCGTTGACGACCGTACTGGCGACACATTCCCTCATACGGTCATCGACGACAACGTGAAGGACAATTTCCCCCATTAAGTCGTCCACGACCCTATGAGGGGCAATTTTTTCAGTGAAATAAAAGCAATTTTTTTTATTTTATATTTAATTGTTATAAAAAAGAAACGAAAAATAATAAAGTAAAAAATAAAATAGTAAAAATAAACAAATAATAATATATTAATTAAAAAGTTGAAGATTCCATTTGATATTTAAAGATCCATTTGATTTTTTGTCGTTCTATTTAAAACTTTTAACAACTTTAAATTATTAAAAGAACACAATTCTGAATTTGCACCTTCTTCGATAGCTTTTTGTACATAAATAAATATTTTATACTTACATTTGCTTTTTATTATCGCCGTTAATATGGTTCCGTTATTTTGTTTTTTTTTTCTCTCAACAACCTTACGTTGTCGTCAACGGACACGACAACACGACAAGTATTAAATATTGTCGGTCAGTATGTCGTAAACAAAGAGCAATATATGACAACTTTAAGAAATTGTAGCTTATATTGTCGTCGACGGAGAGTGCGATTTACGACAATCTTCATATATTGCAGCTCATTTGTCGTCAATGGAGTTTAGTACACGACAAATATTAAATATTGTCGGTCAGCCTGTCGTAAACCATGAGCAATATATGACAACTAAATGAAATTGTCGTTCATATTGTCGTTAACATAGTTTGGCTGACGACAACATAAAGATATTGTCGCTCATATTGTCTTCAATCGGCATCAACTGACGACATATTTAAGACATTATCGCTCATCTTGTCGTTAACGGAATTCAAATACACGACACATATGAGAGATTGTCGCTTGCTTTGTCGTGAACCAAGTTTGGCCGAAGACAACTTAAAGACATTTTCGCTCATCTTGTCTTCAATATATTTTCTATACACGACAAGTACTAGATTTTGTCGCTTAACTTGTCTCCAACTGGATGTTACACAAGACCAGTTGAGTATTTTGTCATGCAGATAGTCGTTAGCGAATATTTCCGTTGCATTGTCGTTAGAGAAAATTTAATCGACACATGTCTTGAACGACAAATTCTTAACTATCACTTACGAAATCGTTTAAGACAGCGTCGTCTACGACGTTTTGGCCAACTGGGAAGCGGAAAGTCAACAAATTTGCTTAAGCAACAGAATTTTATAGTGTATGTGTGTTGACAGCGCACAAGCAGCGCCTATTCCCGCGGGAATAGGAATTACAAAAATGCGTATCACTGTTTTAGAGCCTTTTAAAAATGGTGCTTTTTCTAATTTTTTTCACAGTGTTTTTTTAAAATACGTGTTTGGCCAATAATAGTGCAACAACTTGAAATGTTTTTGATCATATATTTGAGATCATAGTTCAATTCTACTCTAACGCTTTATACCAGATTTTTATTCCACCCAGTGGCTGTTGTGCAGGCTTTCAAAAAAGGCAAAAATCGCATTTTTTCACATTTTCAACCGCGAATAATTAAAATTCTAGACGTGATGGAAAAATTTGGAGCACAGATTTGGAATCAGCGAGTCAAAATCTTTAAAAATTTTGTATCAAACTTCAAACCGGAGTCAAAAACCTTCGATTTGTTGAGCGGTGTTATTTAAACAAAAAAAATTTATCCAAATTTTGAAAAATTTTACAAGTCCCGAAAAAGTTTTGGAGAATTTTCTAAGTCCCTGATACAAATTTTTTTTTGGCAGTTTTTTTGCGTTTTGCGAAAAAACTGGGTACATGGGATAAATTTGAAAATTATGACATAAAAAAAAAATTATACAAAATTCTACATATTTTATCTGATGATATCAAATTATATAAACCCAATATTCGGATCAAAAATGATCATATTTAATCTAATATAACAAATTTTGAGCTATTTTGATGCACCAATTTCATCATATAATTTTATCCAAATACGCGTTGGTCCGTTTTAAATTATATATGGCTCAATTTCAAATTATATATGGACCTGTCTGTATATTTTTTTATTAGTATGGTATTTGTATTTTCCGGGTTTCCCGGAAAAAAGTAAAATAACTCTGATGGGAATTTCAAGGAAAACAGGACCCCAAACACTAGTACCCATGCATAAATTTAAGTTTATTTTTTTTTTTAATATTCTAAAAGGGATGCCATATTTTTTATATAAATTTTGCGTGCCTCGCAAAGTGCAAAAAAATTATAGTTGTTCGGAGTTTGCAAACACATATTATCATTTAGTATCCCCTTCCAACCAACGTAGGGTGCTAAAATTTGGCGCAAATTAGTTTATTATATTTTACTATAAACTATTTTTTATAATATTTTACTATAAACTATTTTTTTTATAGGGTCAATACGCACCTTATCCCACCTTGACGCTGAATCAAAAGACTTTTTCTGGCTAACTTTATGTGCCCAAGATCATGCAGTTGTTCCATTGGTGACTTGTGTTCAGGTATGTTAAATTACATTATAGTCCTATTATTTGATTTACTCCTTATTTTTTATTCCTTATTTTTGTGAGTAGTTTTATGTTAATAAATTCATCTCAATTACCCAGTAAAAACTTGGTAATAAGTCCCCATTACCGCCTGCATTCTATGTAATGAGGACTCGTTACCTGCTCGATTACTTCATGTTAACAAATAATGAGTTACCGATAACGTCATACAGAACCGGTTACTTCTTATTAACAAATAATGAGTTACCGATAACCTCATACAGGACCGGTTACTTCTTGTTAACAAATAATGAGTTACCGATAAACTCATACAGAACCGGTTGCTGGTAAATACGATTTAAAATATTGTGCAAATAATTGTTTTTTATTGAAATTAAAAAAAATGCTAAAGAAAATTTAGAAAGAACTTGCACATTTAGCTTAAAAAAGATTAACATTTCTCTACTTTTTCTAATAAAACTCTGTTAACAGAAATTTAAATTCAGGAATTCTGATTAAAATTGGGAACAGGCAAATTAAAGTTTAGAAATCCTGGGCCTAGATGACTAAAGTTGAATTAAAGTTTAGAAAACCTGGGCCTAGATGACACTTGATAGTGATTTGTGAGCCTTACATAACTTCTATTGAAGTTTTCTGGATTTTAATTGGCTTTTTCTAAATTGTAATTGTTTTTCTAGAAATTTTGGGGCGTTTTCCAAATTTTAATTTAACTTATTTGTTTGCCTTGTTTTTTTAAGTATGTTAAAGCCGGTTTCCCTTAAAAACTTACTCACTCTTATATAGACTAAAACTTTAGATGGTGTTTAATGCGGTTTCCATGGGCTGAGCAGCAGTCGCGTCTGTATATTTGTTATTGGTACTGCCCTAAGCAGCCAAATGTCCCTTTCTACAATGTTCCAAGATATATTTTCGGTCCTTGTATTTTTTGAATTTTACAATCAAACATTTGGAGGGATGAATATCAACCTTAACAATGTTTTTTTTTTGGTTGGCTTTTCTTACATTTAGATTGTAGAAATTTTCCCGCTTGGTTGCTATTTAAATAACCGCGTTTAACATGAACTTTATCATCCTGACGAATAGGCATGAAGCGAACATTTTACTTTTGACGCAATTCCTTGCTGAGGGAAGACGACCAATTTTTGGAACTAATGTATGCTGTTATTTGGTAGCATTTTTGTAAGGAGTGGGTAACGAGTTATTTTTAGGCTACTGGGAGCTACTTATTTTAAGGACTAATGTATGCTGTTATTTGGTAGCATTTTTGTAAGGAGTGGGTAACGAGTTATTTTTGGGGTACTAGTAACTCATTATTTGTTGTACTAATGTATGTAGTTTTTCAGTAGCATTCTCGTAAGCGAGTGGGTATGCGGTCATTACTCCAATGACATCGCCATGTTAAAATAATGAGGGTTTCACCAACCTAGTAACTAGCTACCACCATCTATTTTAAGGCGAAAACCCCATTACTTGGTAATGGAAGTTTTTACTGGGTATGCCACTATTTTGTTATTCTAATAACATATTCAGTTAACTTTAAGTTGGAAAATTCAAATGTTTTCCGAGTTAAAATAAATTGTATGGCTTATGTCAGATTTGTTGATAGATCCAATATGAGGCATTTCGCACCAAATGTCCCGCTACAGAAAAACATGTGTCCCGTGAATTTCTGAATAGGTTGTATGATTAGCTCTATATTGAACTAAGAAAATTGTGTTTTTTGTTTTTCAATTTTTCAAAAACTGAGCTTAAGAGACGTGGTCAAATATTGGAAAAATAGTAAAATTTGTGTCGAGTTGCCTTGTTTAAATATTTATAAAATAAAACGGAATGCACTACAATGTCAAAAATTAACATTCTTGTATAGTTTTGTATGCACTACACTGAAAGAATTTTGTTCATTACGGCTATGAAAACGTAGATTGATTCTATGAAAAAAATCATTAGAAGTCAGCCAATGATGCCCTTCATAGAATCTATGAAACAAGTTCATAGAAACCTTTGAAAAAAAATGTTATTCAACTCTATTTTTATTTATTTTATTATTTCAATTTTATTTTTTTTATTATTTTATTTATTTACAGTTTTCTATTTTTAAAAATTTATATGTTTTTTAACTTATCCCCTGCGAGATTCGAATACAGAACCACTTGTATAGCTAAAGCACAAACTAATACAGACTTGACATAAGTGACAGGTGTCAAAAAAGTAGTTCTGAACCATATGGTTAATATTTTCAAATTAGTCTACGAATTAGGATAGAAAGAGAAAACTGATATAACGCGCCATAAGAAAAATAGATGCCAGATCGGTTTTTGTTGTTTCACTCACTCCTAAGTCGTAGAAAGTGTTGCCATGTTAGCGTAAAACGGACTAAAAACCGATCTGTTTTCTCCTAAAATCGCTTAGTTTTTCCCCATTTTTTCTTAAGAAACTCTACTGTCGAGTCTGTTTATAGTCTGTGGCTAAAGTATATAAACAAATAATAACACTTAAACCCCATTTTGTTTAATATTCTGCTTTAACCAGGGTTGCCACCAACAAATCGTAAATTACACATGGATCATGCCAAAATTACACATGAAATCACGAATTACACATGGATTATGCCAAGATTACACATGAAATTACACATGCTTTTTTTAATAACGTTTTTTTGTAAATTTTAAAAATATAACAGTTAAGTCTGTCGATTACGTCGATTTTGACATAAGACTCCATTAAATGAACAGTTAACAGCTAACTGGACATTGTGTAATCCGCCCTAAGCCTGGTTTTTACTGCTCAAAAAACCTACGATTTATATTTTTTTGCGAAATTTCTGTCTGGATAATATAAGTCAAATCAAAAGAAAATCTGAAAAACAGCAAAAAAAATATATTTATTTCAGCTGAAAATCTGCTCATTTTAACCGATTTTTAATCCTGCTGATTAAAGCACAAAATCTGCAGACTTGATGAAAAAACAGAAACATATTGTTGTATTTTTTTCTTTTTTTTTTAATCGTAAATAAATTTTGAAAAATACTAAATTTTGAAAAATACTAATGATAACTACGTATTTTTGTAAAATTAGCAAAATAGTCTGCTATTTTTTAATTTTGGCAATTTTTAATCGTTAAAATTTCACAAAATAAACAAAAACAATTTCTGTAAAATTTTAAAATAATCAGCTGAAATGTTCACAAAAATATTTTTGTAAACTCAGCATACAGAATCAGCAAAATAATTAAAAAAAACTTATGTTATTTTTTAAAAGTGAATGACGGAGAATATCGTTAAAATATTCATTTCTGCAGAAAAATCTGCTAACAGTCTTGTTAAAACAAATTATGAAAAAAAAATGCTCCAAAAAGTAAAAATTTCAAATTACACATGAATTACACATGCAGACAATTACACATGGGCTACACATGAAAAAGAAAATTACACATGATATGTGTAATTACACAGGAGGTGGCAACACTGGCTTTAACCCAAAAAAGAACACACTAAAATGTTAATAAAAAGTAGTTCAACTGTTACTAGAGTAAATCCATCTTAACATAGCGATGTCGCGCAAAATATGTAGTACTTTTAACATTTTTTAAGTATATATAAAGTAGTACTCATACTGTGGTCGTAGTTTAAGATTTTGTGTGTATAGTTTAATTACATGTTTAAGATCAGTATTTAAAAGCATTTTTGCACTAATGCACGGTATGGGTTTTTGGAGGACACATTTTCCCTAGCGATAAATGATTACAAATACATTTATTATGCTTTTTGCACTAAAGAAATACAGTTTTTCAATTATTTTAACTATTTTTATATAATCGTGTCCCAAAAATGGCTTTTTCTAATACCCTGGGTTCAAGTTCAGGGATTTAAACTTCATCCGACATTAAATTGATTCATTTGCTTGACAAACACACAAAATCGTAAACAAAAAATTGCCTTTTTTAGAGGTAGGTTCGCTTCTTCAAGGAGAAACTTTTTCCCCTCTGGTTTGATTTTAACCTACCACGGTGCCCTGGATAGGATTTAAATAAAATGTTGGTGTTACTCCAATTTTTAAGTGGATTATGTTTTTAGAAGATAAAAGAAAGAAAATGAGCCAAAAAAGAAAAAAAAGTACTAGGCGCTTTTTTTTGGCGGGCAAAAAGATGAATTTCAAAAAAACAAAAAAGAATTTATTCTTTCAAATGCATTAGAATTTGTATATACGGATGTGAATTCATCACATATTTACTTATCAGTGAGATTTAGATATATATGTAACATATTTTTCCAGATATGAGACTTAAAAGAATAATTTCACTATTAATTGAAACTAAATGAAATATGTCCTTGTAAATTATTTATAAATGTAAGTTCTTAAAAGTTTTCAGTGTACTACTCAGACCATGGACGTATTCAGGGGGGGGGCCCAGGGGGCCCGGGCCCGGGCCCCCCCCTTTTGGATTGAAAAATTTTAAAAAATTAATTCACTTTAACACATAATACAAGTAACACTAATAAGTTTTTTAGTGTTGCAAATATTTTGGTTTGTGAAGAAAAGTTTTTAATTTTTTTTTTAAACTCTTGATTTTGATAAATTTTCTTTTTTAAAAAGTCATTTATATCGAAATATCTATAAAATATGTATCGAAAACACATTATATTGGTTTTATTTAATGAAAATTATGCATCACGATCATGAAAACTGGTTATTATACAAAATTTCGAACTCTGAGGTTCTAAGAGACTTTTTCTATATTAAAAGTCTCAATTTCTAAGATATTATTTCTATAAAAAACTCTCAGATTTTGAAAATTTGTTTTCTAAAGAAAAATTTTCATATATGTACATTAGGGCGTTTCATCAAAAACTTTTTTTTGGATTTTTGCAACTCTTGAAGCGGAATATGAATTCTTATGGCCTAAAAGATTTTTGAGATTTTTTTTTCAGATTTTTGGAATGTCGGGATCAACTCGCTCAAATCGATTTTATCAAAAAAATTAGGTTATGAAACATAATTTTTTTTATTTTTTGTTCTCTGGTGCCTTTTTTTAACAAAACCGGATATAATACTTCTTAATGTTGCTAGCCTCCTAAAAAAAAATATTCGCGGTCAAAATTATAAGTTCAAGGGTCACTAAGATGACCTTAAAAGTAAAAATTCAGAATTTCCCGTGTTTTAACCTCAATAATTCGAGAAATAAGCTATGTATGAACGTCATGTTGAATCCGTTAGATAGGTCTTTAAAACACCTTTCATTTAAAACCAATCTGACTATTGTCACTTTTGTAGAAATGTTAAAAAAAATAAAAAAACTGGGAAAAACTAATTTTCTCCCCCATTTTATCGAAAATTGAACTGGTGCATTAGGTAGTTTTTTTTTGTAAAGTTAAAATAATAATTTTAAAGGCTTTTTATAGATTGTGGTTAGTGTTTCCAAGCCGGTTAACCAAAAAACCGGTTTTTTGTCAAAAAAACCGGTTTGACAAAAACCCGGGTTTCCGGTTTGGAAACACTAATTGCAATCAAAAAAACTTCTTTTAAGTTTATAATTTCAATTTTACAAAAAAACTACTAATGGATTCCCTTCGATTTTCTGTAAAATGGGGGAAAAAATGAGTTTATCTTAGTTTTTTAATATTTCTACTAAAGTGACAAATGTCATTTTGGTTTTAAATTAAAGGTATTAAAAAGACCTATCTAACGGATTCATCATTACGTTCATATATTGCATATTTCTCAAATTATTAAGGTTGGAACACGGGAAATTCTGAATTTTTACTTTAAAGGTCATCTTAGTGACCCTTGAAGTTATTATTTTGACCGCGAATATTTTTTTTTAGGAGGCTAGCAACATTAAGAAGTATTATATCCGGTTTTGTTAAAAAAGGCACCAGAGAACAAAAAATAAAAAAAAATATGTTTCATAACCTCATATTTTTTGATAAAATCGATTTGAGCGAGTTGATCCCGACATTCCAAAAATCTGAAAAAAATCTCAAAAATCTTTTAGGCCATAAGAATTTATATTCCGCTTCAAGAGTTGCAAAAATCCAAAAAAAAGTTTTTGATGAAACGCCCTAATGTACATTCATATAATTTTTAATTTTCATTCTAGCACTTTTTCAAAAATCTGGTTTGAATTAAAAAACTGACATTTTAAAATTTAAATATTAAAAACAACTTTCGACAATATTTAAACTGTCAAAAAAAATCAATTGTTTTTTATTTGAATAATAGATAAATTTTTATAAAAGAATTTACAGAAGCACCAAAAGTAAATTTAATAACTTATTTGAAATCTAGAGATCCATTTTACAAAAATCCAGCCCTAAAATGCTGCGCCAACGCAATAATATGTAGCAGTAGAGCCGTAAAAAGCGCTAATAAATTAATAAAACTTTCAAGTCCAAATATCTCGATAACGGAATGTTCTACAAAAATTTTAATTGCTGATTTGGCATCAGGTCCCTTATTACACCGCTCAACAAATCGAAGGTTTTTGGCTCCGGTTTGAAGTTTGATATAAAATTTTTAAAGATTTTGACTCGCTGATTCCAAATTCGTGCTCCAAATTTTTCCATCACGTCTCGAATTTTAATTATTCGCGGTTGAAAATGCGAAAAAACGCGATTTTTGCCTTTTTTGAAAGCCTGCACAGCAGCCGCTGGGTGGAATAAAAATCAGGTATAAAGCGTGAGAGTATAATTGAACTATGATCTCAAAAATATGATCAAAAAAATTTCAAGTTGTTGCACTATTATTGGCCAAACATGCATTTTAAAAAAACATTGTCAAAAAAATTAGAAAAAGCACCATTTTTAAAAGGCTCTAATACAATAACCAGATGATCAATCTTTACAGTGATGAGCTCAAAATTTAGGCAAAAGTTCATTCTTTCTTATAGACTTTTAAACCCATTAAATATATCTTCCGGTGTATGCGAAAAATAACACAAAAATCTTAAATTTGTAAAATATTTATTTTTTTAGTGTTTCTTTGAAAAATATCAAAAAAAAACTAAGGTAATTTTAACAGTATCATTTTAAAACGCAAGTAAAGCCCAACCAAACGTAATAATTTGAAAAAAATTGTGTTCTATGTTGGAGACCATAGACAAATTATACTTTTGCGCTTTATACCAAATTTGTATTCCACTGAATGGCTGCTGTGCAGGCTTTCAAATAATGCAAAAATCGTCATTTTTCGCATTTTCAACCGTGAATAACTAAAAATCTGGACGTGATGGAAAAATTTGGAGAACAGATTTGGAATCAGGAGATCAAATTCTACTAAAATTGATCATCAGAATTCAAACCGGAAAATGAGTGTTGAGCGGTGTTATTGATCTTACGTGAGAATACGTAGCAGTCGGCACTATATCAGACTTTTTAAAAATGTTCAAACTTGAATATCTCGAAAATGGAACGCGCTAACTTACGAATACGTAACAAATATCGGAAAAATGTTAAACTATTAAAATATTTGGTAAGAAAATTTTGAATCAGGAAAGCAAAATTAGTCTTGTTCATATAATTTGATTTTTTTTACAATTCAAGCGCGTTTTTTTGCACAAAGTGTTCGATCGATTATTTTGAAATTTATACCAAATACATATTCAAAAATAAAATTTCTGGAGGTAGTAGGTTACATATTGTTTTAGGTTACATATTGTTTCCAAGAACCGTTTGTATTGGAAAAATACCTCAGAATCTGAGAATTTATCAGACATTTTTTCATAAAAAAGTTAACAGATTTAAAGAAATTTTCCAACATTTTTTTTTAGAATATTCTCAGAATATTTTCTATAGCAAACTTCTTTTTTTTCTATAAAAAACTCAGATTCTAAGGAAGTTTTTACTATAGAAAAATTCTAAAATTCTAAGACATTTTTTTGTAAAAAAGTTCTCAAACGCAAAAAAACTTACACTTATGAGCCAGGTCTTTTGCGTTATTTAACTAAGTTTTTGGTAAAAATACAACTCACTAAGACTTTTTGTTCTATAAATTGGCCAAATTACGCAAAAGCAATTGGTGAGTTGTATTTTACCAAAAATTTGGCTAATAAGCAAGGAGAGGACTTTCATGCAAATGCATGTTTTTTCCTTTTGGTCATAGAACAGCATAAACAGAATATCCTTGCGAAACAAAGAATTTGCTTTAAAATGGCATCGTTTCGTTAGTGCATATTTTTGCATATTTTGCTTAAAATGCATATTTTGCTATTATTCCGCTATAAATGCATATTTTTAGGTCATATTTTGTACAAATTTTAGTTTTTTTAGCTTTTTTTTTTTATTTTTAGCTATTTTTAAAATTTGTTTATGATATTTTTTGTATTAAAGCAATTATTAAATTTTTTTAGATAATTTTTATTTTTTAATAACATTTTATACACACTTAGGGTTTTCACAGTAACGATTACATTTGCCATTTTTAGTTTGGTATTTGGCAAATGTGCCAAACGTCAAAAAAAATGCCAATTTGAATGTGGCATATTTTTCTTAAAATGCACAACTCAAACCTTGTCCAAATTCAAAATGCCATTGTGCAAATAAAAAAACGTAAAAATGGCAACAGCTGTGATTGTTTATGCTGAAATTTCGAACGCGGCAACAAATTTATGATTTTTAGTGCATATTTTTAGATTTTTAGTGCATATTTCAAGACTTTTGAGTGCATATTTAAGGCGCCTAAAACATAGTTTTTTAGTGCATGAAGGTCCTGTTCCTGCTAATAAGTGTATAAGTGTTTTTTGCGTGCAGCTTCTGAGTCTAAGATATTCTTTCTCTAGAAAAACTCACAGATTTTGAAGAATTTGTTGGTTATAGGGGAGGGGGGGGGGGGTAGTCCTAGAAAATAATATTATGTGCTTATGATGAAAAAAAAAAAATTCGAGTTGGGCCCCCCCCTTTTCAAATTCCTGGATACGTCGCTGACTCAGACGGACAGCAGAACACAAAGTTGCCTCAGTTTAGACCTTAGTGAGTCATATAATTTTAAAAGAATTAATACTTTTTTGTTAAAAATGTTTTTTCAAAACAAAGAAAAATCAGAAAACGATAGTAAAAATCATTAAAAATGTGTTTGCAATGCCTAAGAAAGAGTAAAATAAATTAAATAGTTTAAAAAGAGATACAGAAAGTGGTTTGGACTATTTGTTTATTGCGAAACTTATGGATGGACTTAATATCCTTTTTTAATTTTGTTTATTTCGCCAAAAATCCTTTGTAAATTTTGTTTGTATTGTTGGGGTAACTTCCCCCCTTCAAAATCTAGAAACAGGATCAATATTAAATGTGAAGTAACTGCTAGAGTTAAAATTTTCATTAAATTAAAGAAGACATTTGATTAAGTCTCACTAAATAGTGAAATTATTCTTTTAAGTCGCATATCTGAAAATACATGTAACATATATATTTAATACCCTGTTCTCACGAGCATCTAAAAACGGTTTTAATTCAAAAAAAAAAGTGTTCACACGTAATTTCACTCGTTTTATTTTGGTTTTTATGTTTTTATTTTGACATTTGCATTATCAGCTGATAAACATGTACACATTTCAACAACAAACGAAATTAAAATATTAAAATTATATTCATTAATTTTTGTTAATGAATATAATTACATTTTAGTAATAAACAATGTTGCCAATATTAATAAAATGCTTTAAAAACGCTGAACATTCAATAATACTCAATTCAACCCCTGGAATTCCGCTCGTTTTAAATCATTTTAATTTTAAAACGAGCTAAAAACATTTTTATTTTGACATATTACAACAAAAAAATGTATGGTAAAACGAGTCATAAAAAGGGTTTTTAAGCATAAAACGAAAAATGTTGCTAAAAATGGTTTTTAGCTGTAAGTGAGAACAGGGTATAAATCTCACTGACAAGTGAATATGTGATGAATTTACATCTGTATAAAAAATTTGTAATGCATTTGAAAGAATAAATTCTTTTTTGTTTTTTTGAAATTCATCTTTTTGCCCGCCAAAAAAAAAGCGCCTAGTACTTTTTTTCTTTTTTGGCTCATTTTCTTTTTTTTATAGTCCAAAAACATAATCCGCTTAAAAATTGGAGTAACACCAAAATTTTATTTAAATTCTCTCCAGGGCACCGTGCTACCTACACTGAGGGGAAAAAACATATTTAAATCAAATATATTCATGTTTATTTTAAGAATGCTACAAATTCAAATTTTAATATTTTTTTTGATTGGTTTTAACCAAGGTTTAAAAAACCAGCCCAGTGGTAGTAAGAAACACTGAAATTGTACTATAGCACTGGTAAAAATATCATCAAAAACAAATAGCGATCAACTGGTTCACTTCCATAAACACACACATTTCAATAGTAGCTAGCTAGCAGGTGGTTGATTTTTAAAAATAACAAAAGCAATAAGTAGCAGCACTGGTTGTGTTTGCAAAAACGAAAAAAACACAACCAGCAGAAAAAAAAAACTAACCATTTGTAAAAAAATAAACACACAATGTGTGCTAGACAAAAGATCAAAAAACCATCTAGCAGCATCTAGCAGTAAAATTCAACTGCTAGGTGAGTATTGTGAGTAAGCAGGGTTGTCAGATATGGCGATTTCTCGCCAAACGTGGCGATTTTCTAACTTGTTTGGCGTCTTAATTTTTAATTTGGCGACATGGCGATTTTTTGGCGATTTATGAAATGGTTGGCGATTTTGTTGGCTATTTTTGAACAAAATCCGATTTTTTTTTTATAAATTTTGCGATTTTTTTTTTTTAGTTTAACAGTTTAACGTTTTTTTATTTTTGAGTGCAGATTTATAAATCTGGCAACCTTTTTAATTTTTTGTTATCATTTTAAAATGAATGCCACACAAACGTCAAAACTATTTTTTTACTTTGTTGCAAACATAGAAAAAATAGAAGTGAAACAGAGTCGTATTTCACTTGAATAAGTATTAGTGACAGCACTTTATGTAACTTCTGACGTTTAATAAAAACAATGCAACATACAGGAGAACAACAACAAAGCAAACAACAAAAGAGAGAAAAAAGTTTTTAAACTATCAATAGTGCGTATTATCTTTAAAAAAAACGTTGAATAAAGCAAAATAAACAATTAATTTAATTAAATAAAAGAAAAAGAAAATTTTTTTAAAAACAAAGAATCTAATTTAATATTAAATACGTGTGAGAAGAGGAAAAACAAGCATTTTGCCACCATATTGGAAAATACATCAAATACAACACTGCGTACCTTCTAATCTTTTCTATGGTTGCAAGGCTTGAAAAAACTAACGGAAACAGAAAATATTTTCTTATGAAGTTTGTTAGTTATACCTTACACCTAGTGTTTGGGGTACGGGAATTCCCGGGTCGTATTTCCCGGGAATTCCCGGGAAAAGACTGACGGGAATTCCCGGGAATTTTTTTAATGTTTCCCGGGAAATCCGGGAATTTTATAAAATAGTTCATTTTACATAAAAAAGGTTTATTTTAATTTAATTTTTAATATCTTTTTTACATACAGATATAATTACATTTGCTTTTTTTTTTGTATTTTTTCTATTTGGAAGAACAGTACTAATATATATTCATAGGAAAACTGACCAAGTGTAAAAAGTATGACAATATCATGAAAAAACGTCAAAAATTCAAAAAATTATCGGTTAATGATAATTTTGCTAAGACTGTCAAAAATATACAAAAATTTTGAACCTAGAATTTACATTTCCAGAACAAATATTAAAAGTGCTTTCAACTTTATTAGTTTTTGCTCGAATAACGCAGTTTTAAATTTTTTTTCGATTTTTAGCTATTTTTTGCTTTTTTTTTGTGGGGAAAAAAGTTGCATTATTTTTTTGTTTTGTTTTATTGTATTTCACGATTTTTAACTTTTATTTTTTGATTTTTTATGTTTTAATTAATTGTTTATCTCTAATAAAACTGTTTTTAATAGAAAGTTGGTAAAATTTTAATGTTTTTTATGATTTATATTAATAATGAATATTTCCCGGGATTCCCGGGAATCCCGGGAAATAAATTATTTTTTTCCCGTTTCCCGGGAAATTGATAAGTCCGGGAATTCCCAAACACTACTTACACCACACTGTGGTACAGGGTATAATAAGTTTGTGCTGATGTTTGTAACTATGTGAATGTTATATTATAACCACATTTACTGTTACTTAGATCTCCACCTTTTAATATTAGTCAAAAAAATATTTTTTTGAGGAGTTTTTAAGTGTATATATGGGTGAAATCAAAAAATGTCAGTGTTTTTGAGCCAAAATTGTACAAACAAAAAATTTGAATTTTTGGTAATTTTTTTTATTAAAATCGATATGTTACATCACTACTAATATAACTATAAAAGATCTCTTCTACAAACTGTTTCAAACAAATTTTATCGACATTTTTATGATTTTTTTGGTGACGGAGTTTACATTCACCTTAGAAAAATACATTAAATTTTTTGAATTTTCTTTGAAAACATTTTATTGTAATTTAAAACACTTATTTATGTAATTGCTAACAATTTTTGTAATTAGGATTTTTTCTGGTTTTTGTTATTAAAGATTTTACAATTATTTTTTATTTTAATAGGATTTTTCAAAGGAAATGTAAAATAAATTTATTATTATTTCTGTTAAAATAAGTTTTTTAATATTTGCGTTGGTTTTAACAACTTCATAAGGTTTTTTAATGCAATCTGCAAAAAAAAAAAAAAAAAATTGGCGGAGTTTACAGAGACGGAGTTTACATTTCATCACTTTTTGCCCTTTTTTTCGAAAACTATTTGTCGGAAATTGGTTTCCGAAAAAAATCATTAGATGTCAACTAGATACGTCAAAATATGACGATATTTCAGATGCACGCAAAGTAGTTTAGTTGTAAACGTGGAGACGGAGTTTACAGCATTTTTCGATTTTTCATTTATGATTTAGCTTTTCATACAGGGAAATTAATATGCAGGAGCAAACTTGAAACCAATGCACAGTGCCACATTTGGCCAATCTAGGACGACAAAAATACAATTTTATTTATATTGACTAGAAATTCAGTATAAATGTTCGTTTTGACTTCAAAAACAACATTATGATAAATATGGGAGACAAGATAACGGCCTCGCCCACTTTTTAAAAAAATTTTAATTTTGGTTGTAATTTCTTTAAACTTGGTATATATACTCTCAAGGACTGTAGAAATAATATCACAAAAAAGGGGGCGGTCAGACAATTGCCACGCCCACTTTTTAAAAATATGTTTGAAATATATGTAAAAACAAGGTTTACATATCGCCCCACTGTAGTCGGCGTCGCAGACGGTCGCAAAAGTTAGCCGTTGAAATAAGCCCTATGGATATTGGTCAATATGTCTGAAAAAGTCCGGCGACCAATAGTGGCCAAACACAAAAGTTCTATTCCATCAAAAAAAGAAATATATAATTTTCTTTTCAAAAATTTTTATTAGGTTAAAAATTTAATAAAAAATAGAAAAACATTTTTAAAAAAAGAAGAAGATATGACTTAAAACCTTTAAATATCCTTTAAAATTACCAAAAAAGAGTGTATAAATATCTTTTTTTGTTAAAAAGTTACAACAGTTTAAAATCGACTTAATTAATGCGAAATAATGAACACTACATTCAGGATTTTACAAGATGCAACTTTATGCACCCACATATTTATAACGAATAGAATTATAGTTCTTATATGAGTACTTCCGTGTTATTAGGAATGTTTTATAAAACATACAAACAAATCACAAAAATCGGGGAACTTTATTTTTTTATTTTTGTCGTGCTAGATTGGCCAAATGTGGCACTGTGCAATGATGCAAAATGATACTTTATAGCCTCGCGTTTAATAAATGGGGCAATAAGCTATTATTTTTCTAAACACAATACGTCAAAAACAACAAAATTGTCAGGTTCCATAATGTCTAAAAAAAGTGTAGAAAAATCGTTACACAATTGAAGCCGTGTTTGTATGGGTAAAAGAATAAAAAAAAAATATTTTTTAAGAACGTCAAGATGCCCTCTTTAAAAATGTAGTCAATTATTAAGAGTTTGGGTTATTGGTTTTTAAGATATAACCGGTTAAAGTTTAAAAATTGAAAATGTTACTGGCGACGGAGTTTACATTTGGCCTACAAAAATGAAAATAACTTGTTTAAAATAGCTTACTAGTATCCGGATTGTTGTTAGTTATGTAGAACGCCAATCTATGCGACGTTGTACATTAAAAAATATGCAAATACTTTAACCCATGTATGAGATATTACACGATTACATGGTTTGGTTGACATTTTTTGATTTCACCCATATAATATTATATAGTAAACAAAGTACATCTTTATGTATTCATAAATTATATTTTTTTTTGTTTTTAATAAAAATTTACAAAAATATATTTTGGCGACTTTTTTTAAATTTTGACGATTTTTGGCGACTTTTGGCTATTTGTAATTTTTATTTAATTTTCTAAAAAAAAAAAAAAATTTTTTGATGATCTAAAAAAAAAAAAAAGTACAAAAGCTAAGAAAATAATGGTTTTGGCGACTTTTGACATTGCATTTGGCGACAGAGCTCAAAATAATCTGACAACCCTGTGAGTAAGTACTAAGCAGAGAAAAAAATGTTTAAGTTATTCAAAAAAAAAGACACAAAATGAAAACAAAGGTATTAATAAGTTTTAAATTTATACTTCATATAATTTTCAGAAATGATGGTTTGGCTTGTGAACAATAAATATAAAAAAAGGAAATTATAAAATATGACCTTTTTGGAAGCCAATGTGGCCAAATCCCGTTCATAATATTTCAAGTAAATCATTGTTAAAGTTTAAAGGTTTTCCAAAATTCCCTGTTAAATACTTATTGAAAATCTCATGAAAAATTAACTTTACAATGCTAACTCTCTTATCATACCAAATTTCTAATTGAAACGATTGCTAGTTCCAATTGATTTTTTTTTAGTCAATTTTTTATTTTTATCTTTTTTTGGTTTGATTTAGAAAAAAATAAAAAAAAACCCTGAAAAAATTTTCATACCAAAAATCGATTTTTTAAATGTTTTTTTTTGTCACTTTGGCCTCGGAAAAAATTGAAAAATTTTTCAGAGAAAATATTTTTTTTTTTAAATTAAATTTTATATTTTTAACGTATTTTGGTTTGCTATAAGATTTAGAAAAGAATAAAAAATTCTACAAAAAAGCTTATTACGAGCACTTTGGCCTCGGAAAAAAATTTAAAAATTTTTCAGAGAAAATTTTTTAAAAATTCGATCCACCCTAATATATATCCTTATCAGTAATAAGAGGGATACAAAGATTACATGCAAGTATCGATCAATCAATCACCTGTGTATTTTTCTATTTTGTAGTAAAATTCATACATAGATGCTACAACATTATTACTTAAAAATTTGTTGGTTTTCTTAGACAATTTTTCTGAAAAAAAAAATATCTGATTATAAGAAAATGTCCAAAAAAAATTTTTTTTAAACAATTTTAAAGATTTATATTGTCTTTAAACATTTTTTTTGTAAATTACATAATTTATACAGTTATAAAACAATTAACAGCAAAAATTGTATGAAATAAATTAATTCGTACAATTTTTTATATAAACATACACATGTGTATATTATTTTTTCTTTACACTTGCTTATAATTTTTTATAAATTTTATTGTTCATCACAATGTACCAGACAATCATCTAGCAGCACTTGATAGAATTTCTTCAAAGTGCTAGTAGCAGATAGTGCGTATTTCGACATTGTCAACTAGTAACCAGCTCTTCGTTTTAATTTATGTGCTAGTGCTAGAGAGACAACTTGTGTGTGTTACTCATTTTTTTACTAGCAACACACACGCAAAAACAAAAGCAATCAAAAAAAATACTAAACCGTTTTGAATGAAATAAAAACTAGACAATGGTTGTGGTAATATTATTTGCAAATTTCGCCTAGTAGTGGTATTAGTATAAAGAAAAATGTGTTAGCTGATCTGGAAATTTAAAGCCTGGGTTTAACATAACATGTATGTTTTAAAATTGCATACAATTTTGATTTAAAATTGATCCCAGTCTTAGATTGCTCGTGATCATTAACAGACGTGTTGTGCAAAAATTTCTGTAATAAGAAGTTATAACAATTTATGCTTAGTTGGATTACTCAAATTGCTTACTATTTTTGCTACAATTGGAAAGTTTTGTTTACTTTTTGTAATAAAAAATTCCAGCTGTACACCGAAAAAAATCCATGCAACATTTTACGAAAAAAAGTTTCGTACTTAGTTTTTTCGTAAAATACAGTTGACTACATAGTACGAAAAACTTTAGTACTGAATTTCGTATTTTTACGAAAGTAACGAAAATGATTAGTAAATATTTTTTTCGTAATATTTACAAATGTTGACTACATATTACGAAAAAATTTTTGTAAAAACTTTTGTAATTTTAAGAAAGTAACGAAAAAAATAATGTAAATTCTTCTTTCGTAAAATATACGAATGTTGACTACATATTACAAAAAAAGTGTACAGACTTTCGTATTTTTACGAAAATAATTCGTAAAAACTTCTTTCGTAAAATATACGGAAGTGGACTTTATATTACAAAAAAAAAATAGAAGAAATCTTTAAATGCATGATGAAAGGGTGTTTTTATGCACTCCAACTACAGTATTGGGGAATAATCACTTTGTAATTTCGTGTGTAACGCTTCGAAATATCGTTTGGGGACCCCATAAAGTATATATATTATTGATCCATGATAGATTCTAAGGCATTCTATTAATCGTCTGCATAAAACACGGATACCATCCAAAATAAAAAAGATAGACTCCTGAAGTTTAGCACGAACAAGTCTTTTGGTCATCAGCAGGTTAAGTTCGTATGTTCGTATGTGGGCAAAATCGGTCCATGCAAAAAAAAAAAAATTCCCTTAAAGAAATAAACCAACCTCTGAAAAACCTAATTTTTTTAAAGTGTTTTTTGCATTTTTGTTAAACAAATGAAACATTTTTATGTCAAAAAATTTTTAAATACTGTGCCACAGACTAATACAGACTCGACATATATGACAGGTGTCAAAAAAGTATTCTTTAACCATATGGTTAACATTTTCAAATTATTCTACGAATTAGGTTAGAAAGAGAAAACTGATATAACGCGCCATAAGAAAAATAGATGCCAGATCGGTTTTTGTTGTTTCACTCACTCCTAAGTCGTAGAAAGTGTTGCCATGTTAGCGTAAAACGGACTAAAAACCGCTCTGTTTTCTCCTAAAATCGCTTAGTTTTCCCCCTTTTTTCATATAAAATTCTACTGTCGAGTCTGTATATAGTCTGTGACTGTGCTTCGACCCAGGGGATTAGAAAATGTCTTGTGGTCGTGGGTATAAAGAATTAATTTCAATAATGATAACTCTGATAATTTTTTACTTATTTGGGATATAAAATATTCGGCACAGCCGAATTTAAAGCTCTCACTTGGTTTTTATTTATTTTAAGGATCAATTAAAATTTGAGGCTAATCGGATCAAATAAAATTTGACGCTTGATAATATAAGTTTTTTTTAACATGTGGGGAGGTGGTCCTCCAAAAAAAAAATCATCTCAATATATCATCATAAGTTCTTGTAGTGTGAACGTAGCCTTAAACAAAATCACTGTAAATAATGAATGAAATCTTATAAATCTCTGTTAAGAAGAAACAATTAATTGCTTGGAAATGTTGCTGTCAAAACGTTGAAAACGTTGTTCTTATTCTCAAGAAAGCATTTTTACATGTAATTTCGTTTATTTAACGATTTTTTTTTACAAAAGGTTTTCGTAAAAATTTTACGAAATAATTTCCTAAAACAAAAAAAAAATATTTCGTTTATTTTACGAAAATTTTCGTAAAACACAAAAATTTATTGTGTTTATTTTACGAAATTTTTTTGTACAATACAAAAATAATTTCGTTTATTTTACGAAAAAATTTCGTGCATTTCGTGCATTGTAGGTAAGTTATAGGTAAATTGTAAGGTAAGTATAGTATATTGTATATTGTATAGGTAAGTTGTAGGTAAATTAATTAAAGATTCCAACACCAATTCTTCAATTTTAGCTTCACTTGGAATTACTGAGATTCATTCCCTGAAAATTGTACAACCTGAAACCAAGTTTTCTAAACTTTTGGATGAATTTCCATCAATTACTGCTGAACTTGACTATTCTAAGCCTATTAAACATGCCACAGTTCACAGAATTGAAACTAAAGGAAATCCTCCATTTACTAAACCGCGTAGACTAGATCCTGTTAAACTTAAAGTTGCTAAATCGGAGTTTAAATTTCTAGATGATACTGGTATTTGTAGACCATCTCATTCTCATATTTCATCTCCACTCCATCTTGTTTCCAAAAAGGAACCAAACGAATGGAGACCATGTGGAGTAGGGCGGATCGAGAAATGCTTTTTCACGAATTTCGCTTGGGCGCTATGCGGGATTGGTAAAACTAGATGCCAAAACGATGTGGTTAAAATTTCAGGAAGATCGCCCTTCATCTAGGGTTGCCCCTCCAGCGCTGAAGTTTCAACTTTTTTAAGCCAAAGAGCATTTTTTTAAAAAATTTTCAAAAATTCAAATTTGATCAGATCTTCTTAATTTTGGATTTTATGTGGTCTAGTTAATCACATCTAGTTATATTTTTAATATCAGCTTAATACGATATCGCTAACCTCCAAAAACCAGAGGTGGAAAAGTATACTTACATTTTGGAGAAACCCGAAAAGCAATTTTTTGCAATTATGTAAAAAAAAACACATTAAAATTGCAAAATATGATTTTTTTCTTTTCGACTTGGAAAATAGACTACTCAAGGATTCCAAAACCGTTAAAACCAAAAAATACGAAATTCTTGAACGGCGTGAGGACCAATCTCAACTTACGATATTTTCAAAAAATTTATTTCATAAATTTTTTTTGCTATATTGTTCTATATTTTAAAATTTTTTTACTAAATTTGTCATATTTTTCTATTAAAGATAATCTCATTAAAATTTAAGAGATCGTTAACCCTTGTCGACATGGGGTCATATAAAAAAAATTGTTTTTTACCAACTACAAAAAGATTAAAATTTAAAACATTTATGAGTTTAGCGGATCATATTACATATACAAAAAAAATTCGCGGTTAGTTCGCATTTTTGTTGTAGACTACTATTATTTGAATTATTTAAAAAAAAAATCAAATCCAATTTCATCTTTAACCTGTGCGAAATATAAAAAATTTATTTTTATAGTAGGCTTAGGTTTTACAAATATCATATAACTTTGCAAAGCAATAAAAAATTAATTTAAAAAAGTTAGTCGCAGTCTTTAAAATGTCGCCTATTCGTAATAAAAATATAAATTGTCCAATTTTCGGTAAGGCCAATAAACTACGCGTAAACCAACTACCAACATTTTCCGATGTATCGAAAGGATATTGCTTCATTCAAAATAAAGTTAAAAAAGGGAATGATCTGCCTTTTATGAGTATTGCCAAGCCTCTAGCGAAAGACATTTTATCTATATGGGAAAAAACAACAATTCCAACAATTTCTCCAAAATCTGTTATTGGAAAGCTTAAGGTATTCCGTGGTAAGTTGGAACAGTTCAAAAAACATTTAAAATTATCAAAAAAGAGGTACCAAGATTTTGGACAAAAACTCTTCGATATTTGCTCATGCAAATGCGTAACATGGTGCGCATGCAGCTGCATATATAAAGTCCCTACCTCGAAAAGAGAATTCCTAAATGAAAATGCGAACTAACCGCGAATATTTTTTGTATACGTAATATGATCCGCTAAACTCATAAAAGTTTTCAATTTTAATCTATTTGTAATTGGTAAAAAACAATTTTTTGTGTGGGACATATATGACCCCATGTCGACAAGGGTTAATGATCTCTTAAATTTTAATGAAATTATCTTTTATAGGAAAATTTGACATATTTTGTAAAAAAAATTTAAAATATAGAACAATATAGCAAAAAAAATTTATGAAATAAATTTTTTTAAAATATCGAAAGTTGAGATTGGTCCACACGCCGTTTAAGAATTTCGTATTTTTTGGTTTTAACGGTTTTGGAATCCTTGAGTAGTCTATTTTCCAAGTCGAAAAGAAAAAAATCATATTTTGCAATTTTAATGTGTTTTTTTTACATAATTGCAAAAAATTGCTTTTCGGGTTTCTCCAAAATGTAAGTATACTTTTCCACCTCTGGTTTTTGGAGGTTAGCGATATCGTATTAAGCTGATATTAAAAATATAACTAGATGTGATTAACTAGACCACATAAAATCCAAAATTAAGAAGATCTGATCAAATTTGAATTTTTGACAATTTTTTAAAAAAATGCTCTTTGGCTTAAAAAAGTTGAAACTTCAGCGCTGGAGGGGCAACCCTAGATGAAGGGCGATCTTCCTGAAATTTTAACCACATCGTTTTGGCATCTAGTTTTACCAATCCCGCATAGCGCCCAAGCGAAATTCGTGAAAAAGCATTTCTCGATCCGCCCTAATGTGGAGATTACAGGAGATTAAATTGTGTAACAATTCCTGACAGGTACCCTTTACCACACATTCAGGATCTTACCATTGATTTTCGTGGAAAATCTATTTTTTCAAAACTGGATTTGGTAAAAGCGTACCATCAAATTCCTATGAATGAAGATGACATACACAAAACCGCCATTACGACCCCTTTTGGTATGTTTGAGTTCACACGTATGCCATTTGGTCTCAGGAACAGTGCACAGACATTCCAGAGGTTCATAAACGAGGTCTTCTTTGGAATAGATTTCGTTTTCACTTATACCCAGCAAAAAAAGAGCTTACCATTCACTACAAAATTCACCACAACTTATGAACCAGATGTACTTCTTCTTCAACTGAAACATTGATGAATTTAATATGGGCGTGACACACAAAGTATGTTCTTTTTATCGCCACTTTTCAGATTGACACTTAAGTATAACATATATCACTAGTGTTTTTATCACAACTTCTGAAGTAGTGATCCGGATGTTAATATAACTTGACCTTTTGGAAGCACTTTTTTCGTCACTTCTTTAGAAGTACATATTTCTTGGCATTTTGGGTGTGATTATGTCATTTTTATTTGGTGATTTAGAACTTCTAAATTAGAAGTTCTTTTTTCACTTATTTTTGTAAGATTGATTGAAAGAGTATTTTTTTGTAATATTTACACTAAAAACACTGTTCGACAGCAAAAACCTGCTAGTGAAATTTCTAACTGGTCCTTATAGATTTTGGTCTCCTGCTTCCAAATCTACCGCCCAAATTTTTCTAGCACGTACCGTTTTTGAGATATTCGCTGTTAAAAAGTAAAAAAAAAACACTTTTAGGAGTCCACTGTAATGTATTCTTACGTTTCTTCCACGAAATAGGACTTGATTTCATATAAAATGGACCTCCTGATTCCAAAACTGCAATCCACAATTTTCAAGCATGTTCTGTTTTTGAGATATTCGCGTTTGAAAATTTTAGTGTGATTTGTAAAGAATATATGTGCGTAACAGTAGAGTTTGAGTTTTTCAAACGCCAATATATCAAAAACAGTACGCGATAGAAAAATTTGGATGCCAGATTTGGAATAAAGATGCCTTATTTTTACTTAATCGATTTCTATTGTGTTTGAGCAACATAAAAATTCGTTACAGAGGAGACCCAAATATTTCAATATTAAAACGCGAATATCTAAAAAACCTTACGTGAAAGAAAAATTAATTTCATTTATAATCAAACGTATATACTTTAAATTAAAAAAATGAGTAATTATAAAGATCACAAAACTATAAAATTCACGGCGAATTGATTCACAAGTTTGTTTCGACCACAAGCCTATACCTCAATTTTCTAAAAACCTTAAACAATCTTTAATAATGTGATGCAGCAACATCCGCTTTAGTTCGTAAATGTATTTATTTAATTTAGGACCAACTTTTTTTGATATAAGGGGGCAAAGGCTCAATTCCGTTCGGATTTGAAAAAAGTGGTTTACTCGTAAAACGCAAAACGAATATTATTTTTTTCGGAATGAAATCACTTTCAAATATCAAAGTGGAATTGAATTGCATAAAAGTGGTTTCATTACGAAAAAAATATTTGCTTTACGTTTTACGAGTAAACCACTTTTTTCAATTCCGAACGGAATTGAGTCTGTGACATGCCCGAAGATATAAAATTTGAAAAATTGATCAAAAATCGATTTTTTAAGCTCTAAATAAAGAGAAATGAAATTCCATTACCAAATTTTGTCACCATTTTTGCAAAACCTAAATCTATTTGAAGCTGGACGTAGAAAAAAATGCATACTTCGTGTATCACCCTCATTCTAATTGTTTCAGTTGAAAAAGTTCAAAATCATTAAGCAAAGAACTGGTGAAAGATGTTTTTTGTTGTTATTTTGTAGCATTTTTGGAAGTGATTTTAAAAGTACTTCCTACGGAATATGAAGTTCGGCACCTATCGCTACTTTGTATGTAGTGAAACCATTAATTCTTTTTGAACCACTTCGATTATTTTTTGCTGGGTATTGACGATGTTTTAATCCCAAGTGAAAATGAAACCCAACATTTACAACACCTCAGAATAGTTTTTCAACGTTTGGACGAATATGGTCTCAATATCAAACCTTCGAAGTGCACTTTTGTGAATCAAGTCTTGAATTTTTGGGTTATCAAATTTCTGCTGAAGGAGTTCAACCTTCAATTGATAGGGTTAAGGCAATTCTTTAAGGTAATTCTTTCTGGTATGGTCTGAAAAAGCTGAAAAAGCATTCGAAATGTTAAAAGTAAAATTTTCTGAGAAAACTTTGCTAACTCATTTTGATAAAACTGCTCATCTAACTTTAGCAGTAGATGCTTCTAACTCGGCTATTGGGGCTGTTTTACAACAATGCAAAAACAATGTTATTGAACCCCTTGCGTATTTTTCAAGGAAGCTTACTTCAACTGAATGCAAATATTCCACCTTCGATCGAGAACTCTTAGCTATGTATTCATCTGTCAAACATTTTAGGCACTTTTTAGAAGGAAGAAATTTCATAATTCTCACGGACCATAAGCCTCTCACGTATGTTTTGGATTCAAAAACCGAAAGGTCTCCACGTCAAACACGACATTTGGAATACATAGCTCAGTTTACGTCGAATATTATTTTTATAAAGGGAAAAGAAAATTCTGTAGCAGATGCACTCTCCAGACTTCCGGACATTAACGCTTTTGCTGCTAACAATATCAATCTAGAATTATTACATGGAGAACAACAAAAGGATATGGAATTACGAAAAATAGTTTCCGAAAAACAGTCTAGACATAACTTGCAGGAAATTGAGTTTCCTTTATTAAATTTGAACATTTGGTGCGAAATAACAGGTAACACACCTCGTCCTTTTATTCCGGATTCTTTACGAAAATCTATTTTTATTAATTTACATACCTTGTCACATCCGGGCGTACGTGCCACTAGAAAATTAATTCAAAGTAAATACTTCTGGCCTTCAATGAGAAAAGATATTAATACATGGACCACAAATTGTGTTAGTTGTCAAAAATTCATCTTCATACTAAATCTCCAATCCAGACAATAGAGATCCCTAATAGTAGATTTGAACATGTGCATATGGATCTAGTTGGCCCCTTTCCAATTTCAAATGGAAAAAGATATATATTGACAATTATAGATAGGTTTACAAGGTGGCCAGAAGCATATCCCATTGAGGACATTTCTTCACAGACAATAGCCAAAACGTTTGTCGAAAACTATATACCTCGTTTTGGAATTCCTTTTTATATAACGGTTGACCAAGGAACTCAATTTACATCAAAATTATTTAGCGATTTGACAAAACTAATAGGAACTCATAAAATACATACGTCTTGTTACCATCCACAGGCGAATGGCATGGTTGAACGCTTTCATCGGCAATTAAAAACTGCCTTAAAAGCAAGTAACAATGCAAAGGATTGGTCTGAACAAATACCAGTTATTTTATTAGGAATTCGTGCAACTATTAAGGAGGATCTTAAATGTAGTCCTGCGGAATTAGTTTATGGTCAAACTATACGATTACCAGGTGATTTAATAGTTAATTCTCACAGTGAAACCACGCCGGTTCTTAAAAACCTTAGGAATCATTTTGCGTCCGTAAGAAGTAAGGTAATTCATCATGGAAATAACGTGAGGTCTTTTGTTCCGAAGGATCTTTTTAACTGTGATTATGTTTTTGTTAAAGTACTTCGACCTAGTGGTTTGGAGTATCCCTATGATGGACCGTTTAAAGTGGTTAAAAAGAAACGAAATACATTTCAAATACAATGTGGTAATTTAATTAAAACTGTTCCAATTGACTTACTTAAACCTGCTCATGTTGAAAACTCAATTCAATTACCTAATTCAAATCACAAACGTAACACTACTTTTTAATTGATATAAATAACCTTGGATTTTTCTTTAATTTTACTTCGTATATGTTACTGGTGGGGGACTAATGTAGTGTCCCACTACGTGTTTACTTTACTGTTTATTTTGTCGATCAAGTTATTTTGTTTTAAAATGTTTTTATATTTTCAATTTTGATTTTTAAATATTTTGTTAATAAAAATTTATATCTCAAACAAAGAAGTTGAACAATTAAATATTTATAATAAATCAACTTCATTCACATATATAAAAAACAATTTCCATTAAAAAATATTTATTTTTATTTTTAAACAAAATCATGTGCAGTAAGTCAAAAAGTGAAAATCTCGTTCTAAAATTTTTTTATTTTATTATAATGACTTAGGTAAGTCATTATTAGTAAGTCCTTATTTTACATTTCAAAATAATGATAAAGGGATTTTTCTACCATTACTAAGTAATGCGAATGGTAATGATGTGTCATTACCAATTTTTTGCTGGGGTGCCACTTTGAGATGTTTTATTTTTTTACAGGTCTATTTTATTTTTTGCAGGTCTATATCGAAGTTGAAGATGTAAATGATAATGTACCCATGACAGATAAACCTGTTTATTATCCAACAGTATGTGAAGGAAGCCCTCCAAAAACTCTTGTTATTCTATTAAATGCTACCGACGAAGATAAAAGTTTAACTGCTGCAGTGACTTATAAAATAATCTCTGGAAATCCAGAAGGTTTTTTTCAAATCAACAAAACGACAGGTATGAATTTCTAGTATTTGTGATAGTTTATATATTTTTTGTCATAAAATAGCAAACAAAGCCATTTTGAATCGGTACAAAAATTACTTCTCGCATCAAACAGTGAACAATAAAATTTAAATAGGTACTTCATAACTCCTACACTAGGGTGGCCTAAAATTCCTTTTGCTTCGCTACAGGTCAACGTACCTTAAAAAATGAAAGATGGTATCGTAACTAATATTTTGCGCCAAATTGCAGCACCCTACGACGATTAGAAGGGGATGCTAACTGATCACATGTGTTTGCAACCTCCGAAGAAATCGTTACAAGATCACATAAGTCACATATGGTCATTTTGTCCTAAGGTTGTCTATAAAGGACAATAGGGACATTTAAGTTTCGATTAGGAAAAAAACAAAAAAAAATTTTTTTGATATTATACTCAAATTAAAGATATTTGTATTACCTTTCAAATGAACAGCGGTTTTAGTGAAATGAAGGGTTCCGCTTTTTTTAATATGTATTTTTTTTTTTGTTTAGGGACAATCTTAGGACAAATTGGCCACATGTGAATTCTGTGCTCTTGTTATGCTACCATTCCATATGGTAATTTTTAAGATTGCAAAAAATTTTTTAAGATTTCTTTGGAGGTTGCAAGGTTGATGGGCCACACTATCCTACAATCAAAAAAAAGTGAACTAAAATCTGGGAAAATTAACAAAATTTTAAGAAAAAGAGGGAATGATTTGGCTCCAAAGATTTTTTTCTTGGTTTTAGTTCATAATTTTCCCAAAAATAAGGAAAACAAAGTTATTTAATTTTAAGCCAATTTTAACTAGAAAATGGGAAAAATTATATTACACTTTAGTTTATTCACATTTTAGAAGTAGATTGGGTCTAGACCCTGGACCCATTGGTTCGGACCCCATGGGTCCAGCCCCTGTTAACTCAAGACCCCGATGGGTTCTTTAAGGGTGCCCATAGATTTTGACCAAAAACTTGTATCCGTTTCGCTCTACCTTGTTTAGTTTTTGAGATACGGTAATAAGTTGTCTGATAGGGTCTTGAGAATCTTAAAAACTGGATAACTCAAAAACTATTTATCGGAGGGCTTTCGGGTATTTTGTGGAAGATTTCTTCGAGTCAAGAGCTACAAAAAATGCCATTGAACCTTTTCTCGTGTTGGCAGTATTTACCGATATATGTGCATTAGACTGATTTTTTGTTTGTGTGAAAATTATTTTTTTTCGTAATTTCAAAAAGTTCCGGGCGGAATATAATAAAACTTGGTCAAAAAATACGATTCTGAAATTTGTGGCCAAATCGGACCACGTCATCACGTGGCGCATCGCGGTCAATGTTTCGGAACCCAAGAGCAAATCGAAAAAAATAAATTCATAATTAGGACTTTTTAATAAAAAGTTTTTTATACTACTTTTCTAACTAATTTTCACGCGCTGAGTTCAAAAAAGTTAAAGTTTTTAAAATCGATCAAGAAGTTTTTGAGATATCAAGATTTGAATTTCGTTAAAATTTTGAGTTTTTTATTTAGGATATGTGCGACATCTATACTTCATACTTGTCAAACAGTTTGTCTTATCATAGACAACAACCATTAAGCAATTTTCTTGCATTTTTTGAAATGGCATCTATGGTTGATAATTGTAAACATATCAATATTATCAGAGACAACAATCTTTTGGAATTTAACTGATTTTCATGACTAATATCAAGGCGTACCAAATGTTTAACATACATAAGTTGTAAGAAAAAAAAATATTTTTTTTTGGCGTTTGTGTATACAAAGTTTTGACTTTTACTGATTTTAGTTGATCTTTTTTGAATTTCATTGATCTTTTATGAATTTCAATTATTTTTTTTCGAATTTTACTTGATCTTTTACGAATTTCAGTTTCAAATAATTTCAATTAATCTTTTTCGATCATCAATTATTTTTTTCGAATTTCAATTGATATTTTATTAACTTCAATAACATTTTTGAAATCAATTAATCTTATATGAACTATAATGGGAATCTTTAAATTTTAATAAATCTTTTTCAAATTTAAATTAATGTTGTTCGAACTACAATTAACTTTTACGAATTTTCATTGATAACACCGCTCAACAAATCGAAGGTTTTTGGCTCCGGTTTGAAGTTTGATATAAAATTTTTAAAGATTTTGACTCGCTGATTCCAAATTCGTGCTCCAAATTTTTCCATCACGTCTAGAATTTTAATTATTCGCGGTTGAAAATGCGAAAAAACGCGATTTTTGCCTTTTTTGAAAGCCTGCACAGCAGCCGCTGGGTGGAATAAAAATCAGGTATAAAGCGTGAGAGTAGAATTGAACTATGATCTCAAAAATATGATCAAAAAAATTTCAAGTTGTTGCACTATTATTGGCCAAACATGCATTTTAAAAAAACACTGTCAAAAAAATTTGAAAAAGCACCATTTTTAATAGGCTGTAATACAATAACCAGATGATCAATCTTTACTGTGATGAGCTCAAAATTTAGGCAAAAGTGCATTCTTTCTTATTGACTTTTAAACTCATTAAATATATCTTCCGGTGTATGCGAAAAATAACACAGAAATCTTAAATTTGTAAAATATTTATTTTTTTTTGTTTTTCTTTGAAAAATATCAAAAAAAACTAAGGTATCTACCTTACCTTTTTTACAAAAATGGTAATTTTAATAGTATCATTTTAAATCACAAGTAAAGCCCAACCAAACGTAATAATTTGAAAAAAATTGTGTTCTATGTTGGAGACCATAGACAAATTATACTTTTGCGCTTTATACCAGATTTGTATTCCACTGAATGGCTGCTGTGCAGGCTTTCAAATAATGCAAAAATGGTAATTTTTCGCATTTTCAACCGTGAATAACTAAAAATCTGGACGTGATGGGAAAATTTGGAGAACAGATTTGGAATCAAGAGATCAAAGTCTACTAAAATTGATCATCAGAATTCAAACCGGAAAATGAGTGTTGAGCGGTGTAATCTTCACATTTTAATAGATCTTTAACGAATGTTTTTTTGTATAAAGTTTGACAGATTTTTACATGAAAGTCTAGCAACTTATTTATCTTTAACGTGCATTGGCGTAGATAAGCCTGTCTGGGGGGAGGGGGGCAAAGCACCCCCCAGAAATTTTTTTAAACTGCTTTCAGAAGGAATTCATTTCTAAGCACCACAACTCAAAATTTGAATGCCCATTTTTTGAAAAGTCTTAGAAAAAGGTCCTGATTTTTATTTTAAAAAAATTTTTTTGATACAAAAAAAATCCTGGGGGGCTTTAGCCCCCCAGAAAAATGCTCTTCCTACGTCAATATAAATGTATTTACAATTATAAAAAAAAATAAGAAAAAAAAAAGTAATTAAAAAAAAAATTAAATTAAATTAAAAAGGAAAAAAAACAAACAAATTAAAAAAATAAATTAAAAAAAGGGAACACTAATAGCATTAAAAAAAATAATAATAATAATAATAATAATAATAATCCCAATACAAGCATACAAACATTAAAAAAAAACTCATACAATGAAAAAATACAAATAACCAGGGTTGTCAGATATTGCGATTTCTCGCCAAACGCACAGTGATTCGTTCCCATATATCGAGTGGGCAAAAATAGAATATTGGTCGCAGATTTCTGAAATTTGGTACACTAGAATTAAATGATCTAATCAAGAAAAACACGGGTTTTTGGAAAAATCGGAGCAAGGACACGCCTACCCCCCATACATTCTAAAATTTAAATATGTGATTAAAACTACAAAAATGGTCACAAAATTCCCAAACTTTGTCACTGTTACCAATTTAGATATAGTATTTTATGTGTAATTTTTTTCTAGATCGAAGCAAGGACTCGTGTGGCTGCCATATATCCTTTTTCTTAAAAACACTGTAAATCGCTCAAAAATTACTCGATACCCTTAAATTTTTTTTTTTTAAATTTAAATAAGTGATGTCAATGTGTGTACCAAATTTCGCTGAAATCTGTGCTGTAAAACAAAAGTTGTTTATATATCCTTTTTAAAAATGCAATAAAGTGTTTATATAGTTTAATCACAAAAATAAAATAGAAAGAGTTGTCAACGATTTTCCACATTTGGTACGCAAGCACAAAATTAATTAGTAGAAAAAAAATAAAAATTTTGAGCAAATCGGTCGAAGGACATTTGTACCTGTCGTATATCCTGAAATTTAAAAGTGAAGTTTTAGCCTCAAAACTTGCTATAAAATTACTGAACTTCGTTATTGTCTTAACAATTTAGATAACTATCGACGTACAACATTTGTATTTTAATCTGAGCAAGGACTCGCGTGGCTGCCATATATCCTTTTTCTTGAAATTGCTGTAAATTTTTTAA
The DNA here is from genome assembly GCA_963921195.1 of Pegoplata infirma. Lineage (NCBI taxonomy): Eukaryota > Metazoa > Arthropoda > Insecta > Diptera > Anthomyiidae > Pegoplata > Pegoplata infirma. The sequence goes on from OY992539.1 coordinate 160,268,538, forward strand.
AAATCTTTCAAATGCTACCAAATTTTTAATATAGATTAACTAAAATGGCGTTAATAAGTGTGCCAAATTTCGTTGAGTTGCTTGCGGTAACAAAAAAGCTGTTAATATATCCTTTTTTAAATATAGTCAAAAATATAAAAATACATAATAACTGCTAAAACAAAACATTCGCAACACTTACTTTCTAGTGCATTACGAAAATAAATTTATTCAATATAAGTTTTAAGTAAACACCTTAAATACTTTCTTTATTTCTAAGTATATAATAACGGGGTATTAACAAAAAACTTAAAATTTTTTTTTTTGGGTACTTCAAATTTTTTTTTTTTTTAATTTTTTTCAAAAACTTAGTTATTTTTATTATTTGATCGTATAAAAAACAGTCCAGGGTGTTAAAAAAATCAATAAAAAATTATTTTTAAGTTTCTCAATAAAATTTTTGGTTTGATTTGGGATACCAACAAAAATCAAATACTGGTTTTAAAGCAAAATGGCCCACTGTATACTTATTTTATCGAATTATTTATTATAAATTTATGGTATACTATACAAAAAATCCCTTTATATAAAAAAACACTAAAATGTTAATGTATTTTTTAAATTTATTTACAGTAAATAAAATAAATAAAAAAAAAATAATCCAATTTTAGATTTTTAAAATTTTTTTTTTAACTTAAAAAAAAAAAACTTATTGTTAGTTATTTTTAAATTATTGTTTCTGTAAAGACAGTCGAGCTCTGGCTCTAATTATAATTATGTATTATAATTTTTTTGATTTGTTATATATGGTTTTTTTTTGAATTGAGAAAAGTGTGAAAGAAAAATTTTAATTTTTTCTAAAAATTTAAGACATCTTGGTTTGTTTTTTACTAGTTTCATATTATCCAGTTATAATAATCTTCTGAAAAACTTTTAATGTCGAATTTATTTAGTTAATAGTCAATAGAACTCTATATGTGAAAATTATTTACAGATCGCAGCCGACAAGGATTGAACCCATCATCTGTAATACTTTGTTATTAACTGTTTGTAACGTACAATCACTCTAGACCGATACGCCAAGTAGGCTGTTAAGCAAGTATCAAATAAATCTGATTTTTTCAATTCGAGTGTGGTTGTTGCTGTTGTTTTTTCTAACAGAAGAGTTGTAATTGTCATTTTGTGTAAACAAACTTTTATTTTTAGTAATCATTATTCTTTTTCCTCTCCTTCATCAATTCCGATCTAACAATAAGTACTTATTTTGCAAACATTGCCAGACATGGTCTATATTTTAGACACAAATGTTAGTTATTTTTATTTTTTTATCTTATAAAACATAATTAAAGCAACTAAAAAAATAAAAAAATTTTACTCACGAACTTTTTATATGAAGGCCATCAAAATTTGGGGATTTTAGTGAAAGTCGTAGATAACTTTTAAAGTAAAACGGCCCACGTACTGCACAATTTTTTTCTGGTTTTTTATTATATTTTTACAGCATACTATATAATATATCAATGTGTAAAAAAAATGCTTAATATATGTATGTTTTTTTCTAATATTTTTTCCATTAATAATATATCTTTGGAAAAAAATAAAATAAACCAACATACAATCACAATGGACCTCAGAGTCTACGTGTGTTGACGTAAAACGTCAGCAGCCACTTACAACATACAAAACCTTACTTTTTTCCAACTTCAGACAAAATCTTAGTTATTTTTATTGTTTTGCCTTATAAATCATAGTCCAAACTATCGGAAAAGCAAAAAAAAAAATAATTTTTGACTCACGAACTTTTTTTATGGATTCAATCATTTTTGTCAATTTTCGGGGATTTGGTAGAAAAAATACAGATTTCAGAGCAATACAAAAATATATTTTAAGATTAATTAAAAAAAATTGAAAATACAACTGTTAGCAAATATATTTAAGTAACTTTTGCAAAAAAAAAGTTCGTTGATTTTTTTAAAATTCGATTTTTTATAATTATTTTAGTAAACCTATAAGAATCATTTTTTATGTTTACACACAATAGAGTTAAATTTTCATACTTTAACGCCCTCTTGTGGCAACATATGACTTCTTAAAAATCAGAAAAGAACATATTTCTTTTAGTTTACTATTAAACTGTAAAAATACAAAAAATCATCAACATTGAAGACATACTTTTTTTATTTTTGCCAATGAAACGAATCACTGTGAAACGTGGCGATTTTCTAACTTGTTTGGCGTCTTAATTTTTGATTTGGCGACATGGCGATTTATGAAATGGTTTGCGATTTTGTTGGCTATTTTTGAACAAAATCCGTTTTTTTTTTTTTTATAAATTTTGCGATTTCTTTTTAGTTTAACGTTTTTTTTTTTATTTTTGAGTGTAGATTTATAAATCTGGCAACCTTTTTAATTTTTTGTTATCATTTTAAAATGAATGCCGCACACACGTCAAAACGATTTTTTTACTCTGTTGCAAAGCTTGAAAAAACTAACGGTAAACAGAAAATATTTTCTTATGAAGTTTGTCAGTTATATAGTTATTGTGTCTCTTGCATTGTATGTATGCAGTGCTGCCAGAAGTGACGATTTTTCGTCATTTTGACGATTTTTTCATCAAATTTTGCAAAATGACGACTGACGATTTTCTGATTTGATTCCCATACATTTTGACGATTTTTTGTAACTCTACTTTTATTCACAAAAATAAAAAATTACAACTTTTTTAGTCATTAATTTTTGCTTTGTATGAAAAAATAAATGATTATTCTTTTAATTAAATTTTAATTGTTGCTTTTTTTAGATGAGAAATCTTTTTTTAATATTTGAATTCCCAGTGAACAACCATACACTGTGACTCCAAAAATGGAGCAAATATTTAAATTTTTTGTATGAAATTGATTCATCCAAAGGAACCCCCTTTTTAGACTCAAAAACTAAAACTCTGAGAATAATTTGAGGCTTTATCGAACAATTTTTTAAACAAAATAGTAAAAAAAAAAATCATTAAACAAAAGTGGATAGAAAAAATTTCATTGTGCGTTTAAAAATTTTAATATGGGCAATTCCATCATGTCGAACGTGACCGTTGCACACATTTAAGTTGAAAAAAAAGTCAAAATAAAAATATTTTTTTTCTTGACAATAGGGTAAACTTTTAGCTCTTAACTAGCTCTATAACTGTTGCTCAGGTTGATTTTGAAAATTGTTTCAAGCTTTCGAGACAATCGCAAAAAACACTACCATTCGCACGGGACAAAAAACAGAAGTGCTTTTCGCGACTACTTATCAATTAAAACTCTGATTTCAGCAAAACCTGAGGCAATATCACAATGCGACTACTTTTAGAATGTTGGCTAATAATGTCTCTTAAAAGTTGTAAAATTTTACCTCAAAATTATTTCTGCTTTTTTTTAATTTAACTTAAATCACTGTCGCACGGGACATTTTTTTCCATCATCATATTTATGATTTTTTAGTTGTTCTTTTTTTAACAAATTATAAATAATAAATAAGCTCAGAAACATATTTTTATTCATTCCGTCTTTTCTCTTCAATCATTTCATTACGTCCTTCAGCCATCGCTTTCCACTTTTGTCTAGCATTCCGCATTATTTCCTTGTTTTTTAATTTATTGTCTTGTAACTTCATTTCATCTTCCTTCAACTTTTCTCCCCGCCGTTTGCATCCCTTTAATTTTTTTCACCGTTTATACTCATCTATATTTAAATAATTTAAAAGAATGTATTAAAATAAGTAAATCATTTATTTAAGAAAAAAATATTTTTGCAAAATTTTAAAATCCACACTTACCATGTCGCACGTGACCAACTTTATATACCAACCAAGATCACAGATTTTATTATTTTTTAAAAAGTTTTTTTTTTTATTTTAATTGTAATAAAAATCTGTGTTTGTTCTCAATATTTGATGAACTTTCGTAATGTCCCCTTGACGCACTAATTACAAATGTTGTTTTTCAATGTCGCACGGGACGTCGAAATATGTGATAAATCATAGTAAAAACTTACCGTTATTTTTAATTCCATAGTTTGTTATGCATTTTTTTAAGTTCTTTGTATCTCCAGAAAGATTTTTCAAAAGCAAAAGTCAATATTTAATGCTTCTCTTTAAGAACTTTAATCAAAACAAAAGGTGCAATAGAAAAGTCCCAATGAGAAAAAATTGGCTTGCTCGACTTTATATTCGAATATCTCGAAATGGGTTCTGAATAAATTTAAAATTTGTTCACGTTAGTTAAATTTGATTGTTTTCCTATGAAAATATGTTAATACAAATTGGTTTCAAGAACTTTTGGTTTTTTGGTCTTGGGCCGCTGTTCCAAAAAAAGTAATTCCCATAAAAAATGTGAAAATGAAAATTTCCGAATTTTTTTGGTGTTCTAGATTTCACATTCGAATTTCTTTTTCGTTTTGTTTCACATAAATAAAATTTGGTGAAAGCAAAACGAATGCATTTTTTTCCTTGTAATTTTTTAAATTTTAATTATTCCATTTCAACATGGAACGAAAACGTGATCAACAAAACACTAAACTTGATTTCATGTGATTCGGAAATTTTCATGTGAATTAAAAAGTTGTGAAAGACAGAACAGAGGCCTTGGTAGACCTTTCGGTGGAAGTGCCCATATATGAATAATATTTTTTTTTTGAATATATATCATTAAAAACAACATAACAACTAAAACAGTTGCTTGTCAAAACTAAAAAAAAATTTTTTTTTTTAAATTTCTTACCGTAAAACCCCAACGGCTCAAAATGTTTTTTTTTTCGAAAAAGATAAATATGTTAAAGATGTGAATAATATGTTTTTTTATATATATCATTAAAAGCAACATAACAACTAAAACCGTTGCTTGTCAAAACTAAAAAAAAAATTTAAATTTTTTACCGTAGGACCCCAACGGCTCTAAATTTTCAAAAAAAATTTTAGAGCTGAAAGCCTTATCCCACCAAAATCAAATTTTTTATCCTGAATAAGCTAACCAAGTTATATTATAATTAATAACAAAAAAATTTAAAATAAAAAAAAAAATTTTTGGTTTGTATGGAAAAATGATTTTTAAGGCCCCGCTCTTTAAGGCCCCGTCGCGTAGGGAAGGCGGGGTCGTAGGGGCGTAACATTTTTCCTGAGTTATTTTTTGGTCAAATGGAAAAAAATGAGGGGGTACCGTCTCAACATTTCCAAAATAAGGGACACTCTAATATACATATATAAAGGCCGAATAAATACATTTTATTTTTATGTACCTTTTGGTACTAAAAATAAAAAACAACATTTAACACAAAGTTTAGTACGACTTATCCTACCAACACTATTGTTTGGTTAGGCACTGTTGTTATTGTAAAATAACAGCAACACATATATTAATAGTTACTAGGGTATTCAATCGATTAACCGTTAATCGGTTAACCGATTAATTTTGATCGATTAACTGTTCGAATAATTTAAAATTGCAAATTTTCAAATAACAAATAAACCGATTAATTTGTGTCGATTAACCGATTAACCGAAATTTAATTTTTTTAGTACCTTTGGTTATTTTTTGCTGTTTAAGGTTTTGCAAATTACGGTTCTGCTTAAAGAAGTTCAGGTATAAAAAATAAATCGAACTCTCTTTTATCCATGTGTTAAATTGTCGTCAAGATAATATTTTATCGAGGCCCTAAAAATTTATTTCGGCTTAAAAAAAATTAACTTGGTGACCCTAGCCAATTTGTTATACATTTCCAGCACAATAGATTTTTCTAATAGTTTTTCATGCGCGTAATATGAATCTGGCCTTAGAACTGATCTATCTCATCTTAAGATATTTAGGATTTAGATTTACAATACTGCACTCTAAAAAAGTGAGTCCAGTTTCCAAATATAAATTGGTAAATTTATACAAATTCAAATTATTTACTACTATAAATTGTGTAAATTTTCAATAATTTTAAGTAGAATTACAAAATTTGTGTAAATTTACCAAATTTATAGTAGAACACTGAAATCATTTTAATTAATGTGTGAATAAACTCAAATTTTCGCAATGTTCGGGACCCTATAAAACCGCGAAATATTTTTAGATATGAAAATAGTTTAGCACATCTGAAAAAAAAGTACTTTTGGAATCCTTCAGATATCTTTTTTAATCACGGAGATATTGACCAATGGAAATTATTGTAATTTTAACAATTAAAAATAAATGAAAACAAATTTGAAAACCAAACAATTTTTTTAAGTATTTTTAGACCAATTTTTCTTTTTTTTTATAAAAAATGGTTTATTTTTTTTTTGTATTTTTTCACATTGAATTGGAGCCCAAATTTGACATTTAATTATAAGGTTATATTTTTTTGGGGGTATTTGAAGCTTTGGCATAGCGGATATAGATTTCTTACATGTTTGTAAGAAGATTTTTAAAAGTACATACAATTCGTTTTATATTCCATTTAAATTTTAAATTAAAATTATTCGGTTAATCGAATAATTCAAATTTAACCGATTATTAACCGATTAAATCTCAACCCCGATTAATTATTTGCTCGATTAACCGATTAAACAAGAACCCCGATTAATTGAATACCCTAATAGTTACCGATGGTGATTTAATATATACAATTTTTGCTTTAAAAGAGTTATTTTTGTTGGAAAACAGATTTCGGACCTTCATAATAGTATTTCTCATATAACTTGTAAAATATCTATATCTATACTTCTTATCTATATCTATATCTATCTATACTATATTATAAAACGCACTTTTCGCGAAAATTTTCTTTGTCACCGGTGTTTGAAGAAACTACTGAACCGATTTTGATCAGATAAAAACCATAATAAAGCTTTCATTCCAACTTAGATTACACTGTGACACAATTGAAGGGTCATTTCTTAGGGCCTCAACCAAACCAAGACAGTTTGAAAGTACTTGTGTGTAGTAGTTAAACCCCCAATGGGTTTTGCTCTGTAACGTCTCAAATTTTTTTTATAGCCCACTAAATTTTTCATTTTTTTTTTAAAGGCGTTTGAAAAAAGTCGAAAAAAATAATGTAACTGATCTTTTGAGCTTAAAATAGTGTTTGGATTAGAGATGGGCGCGTGAGTGGATTTTGACTCACACTCACTCACGCTCACGCAAAAAATAATCGAATCACTCACTAATCACTCACGCAAGTTTTTTTTTTACTCACGCTCACTCACATTCACGTGAGTAATAAAAAACTTACTCACACTCACGCGTGACTCACGCCAGATTCAATCACGCTCACGCGTGAGTCACGCAAAATCTACTCACGCAATAAAATTTTATTACCAAAAAAAAAACTCAAAATAAAATGTTTTTACAAAAAATAAAAAAAAAAATTTGGCAAATCAAAAAATCTAATCACGCAAACTCACGCAAAAAATAAATGACTCACTCACTAATCACTCACTCAGATTTTTTTTCAACTCACACTCACTCACAATCACGTGATTGAAATGAAAATCACTCACACTCACGCGTGATTCACGCGTGATTCACGTGAATCACGCAAATCACGTGACCAGCGCCCATCTCTAGTTTGGATGTCTACAATAAAATTTGATGGGAAATTTTTTTCTAGAATATATTAACCCTTTATCTGCCGTATTTATTGGTCATTTAAATAATTGTCTTAAGAAATGGCTCAAAAGTCTACTAAAACTTGCGTTTAAAGGGTTTAAATGTTCTACGAATATACTCTGCATCAAATTTCACTAGGGGTTACTGAAGGCAGAAAGTTCGACTGATATAAGGAAAATGCAGAAAAAAGATAAATTGTAAAGTGTCATTCATTTTTTTATATTTTTGCCAGAAATTGTATACAATTGTAACTAACAAATATAGGAAAAAAATATAAAAAGTTAATGATAATTTACAATTAACCTTTTTTATGCATTTTTCGTATACCGGTCGAATTTTCTGCCTTCAGAAACCGCCAGTGAAATTGGATGCTGAAAATAATCGTAGAACATTTTAACTCTTTAAACGCACGTCTTAGTAGGTTTCTGAGCCATTTCTTAAAAAAATGACGTAAATGACCCATTAAAACGGGAGATAGAGGTTTAGCGTACTCTAAAAAAATGTTCCCCATAAAATTCTATTGAAGACATCCAAACACTATTTTAAGTTCAAAAAAACATTAACATTAGTTTTTTCGACTTTTTTCCAACGCCTTTGAAAAAAAAACTGAAAAATTCAGTGGGCTATAAAAAAAAATTGAGACGTTACAGAGCTAAACCCTTTGGGGTTTTTACTACTACACATAAGAACTTTCAATCTGTCTTAATTTGGTTGAGGCCCTAAATGTACTGCTGCACTGTGTTATAGGCTATAGAATGTTTTGATATTGGTTAAGGGGACTTTCGAAAATGCCAAAATATGAAAAAAAAAAAATCAGTTTTTCCGCTTTTAAAAAGCCACAATAAGCCAGATTTTAATATGAATGGCACCATTGGAAAGCTCTTTTTTTAACAAACAACTTAGCCTTTTCAGTTTTTTAAATAAGTCCATTAACATGCTTTGGCCATTTAATTTTACCACTGTTCGGGGATCTGTACCTTATATGCGATAAAACTCACGGTTCGATATTTAAAATTTCAAATAAAAAAACACTGTTCAAAAGAATTCATTTACGTCTTACACGTTTTAAAAAAACCGAATGTTAGGGACATCTTTTTGGAAGAAGATTTAGAATTAACTGTAAATTGATGTTTTGGCAGCCAAAAGTTGTGAATAAAAAAGTTTTCAGTTTAAAACCAGTTATGTCGATCGAATTCAATTTTGACTACCGATATTCCATTTATGTATATTAGGGTGGCACGAACAATGACTTTTTTCGAATTTCGTCGATCGCCTGGCAAATTATGGTTCGTTTTGGTCTAAAAACTCTATGTTTAAATTTTTAGCCAAATCGGACAAAACTAGCCCGTGCCTTTGGGAGGTTAAAATTTTGCCCAAAAAAATTGTTTTTTCATACAAACCAAACAAAAATTTTTTTTTTATTTTTTATTTTTTTAAATTATTATTTTACTTGATTATTAACGACTTATTAACGACTAAAAATTTAATTTTGGTGGGATAAACGCTTCAAAATTGACTTCGAAAAAAAAAATTTAGGGCCGTTGCAGTCATACACTCAAAATAATTCTACAGTAAAAGGTTTAGTAAGTGATTTTGTACCAAAATCTACTAATTAGTTACTAATTTTAGTAACTTCAAGGTACTAAAATTAGTAATTTTTACTGGCTTTGAATAATATTAGTAAAAAATTTTAGTATTGGTTACTAATTCCTGCACTAGGTCCTTTTGGACTAAACTTTAGTTAAACTTTTAGTATTGAATACCCACTTTTTTTTGGGGTGTACTCCAAATAGTTTTAAAAAAAAAAAAAATTATTTAGTTTTGAGTCAAAACTTTTGACTCGAAAGAATTTTTTTCTGAGATGTTGCTTTTAATGATACGTATCAACAAAAAAATCTTATTTCTATCTGTAACATCTTTATCACGTACTAAAATATAGCAGAAAAATTCACTTTTTACTTTCTCCCATTTTATGTATTATCACAAAAAATGGCTTTAGTCGAATTTCCTCAAATGCTGCCAAATTATGTTTGGGTTTTGTCTAAGAACTCTATATTTAAGTTTTTATCCAAATCGGACAATTTTAACCTGTGCCGCTGAAGTGTTAAAGTTTGGCCCTAATTTTTTTTTGATTTGCACAAAAAATTTAAACTATCCAGGGGCACGGGTTAAAATTTTCCGATTTGGCTAAAAATTTAAACATATAGCTTTTACACCAAAATCAACGATAATTTGCCTGGCAATCTACAAAAGTTATTTTTTTTGATAATACATAAAATTAAAAAAAAGTGTAAAAACGCGTTTTTCATGATTTTTTGATACATTTAAGAACACGATAAAGATGTCACAGATACACACAGAAAATAGATTCAGTTGTTGCAACTGAATTGTTTGCCAACTGAATTTTTGCGGTTGCACCAACTATCACAATATTCAGTTGCCTCTACTGCCAATTCAGTTGTCTCTACCGGTAAATATCTATCATGAGAACCGAATATTTTTAGGTTAAAATTGACATTGGTTAGAGTGATCGAATTTTAAAAAGCGTTATATACACTCAAAAAAAAAAACTGTTAAGTTAGCAAAAAAAGCTTGTAAACCTACAAGAAAATTTGCTGATTTTGAACCCACAATTTTTTTGCTAAAGTTAGCAAAAACGTTTTGCTAAAAATTAGTTAACTGAAATAATTTTTATTTTAACTTAGTTCATACACATTTGAGGACCCCATTGGGTTCGGATCCAATAGGTCCAGACCCCGATGGGCCTAGGCCTAGTTGGGTTCCTTAAAAATCGCCATAGTTTTTGATCCAAAATTTGTGTCCGTTTCGCTCTACCTTGCTTAGTTTTTGAGATACGTGATTTTAGGGGATCACTGGGGTCTTGAGAATTTAAAAACTCGATAACTTCAAAAATAGAGCTTTTGGTTATTTTGCGGTCTTGTTCTACGTGTTGAGAGCTACTAAAATTCTTTTGGACTTTTTGTTGTGTCGGCAATATTTACCGAGATATGAGCATTTTAAAATTTTCGGGAATGCTAACTGTTTTGGATCCAAAGTTAGGTCCCATTAGGGTCCACACATGTGAAGAGGACCCTCGAAAGTATGGAAATTCTGAGAACCAAAAATGCCCTCCATTTTGCTCTATCTGGCTTAGTTTCCGAGATAGCGCCATTTTAAGTTTTCTGAAAATAAAAAAAAATTTACCATTTATTTTTGCTAATGTTAGCAAAAAATCTTGTAAAAATGTTGTCAACTCAATTTCAAATTTAGCAAAAGAAATTAGTTCAAAGTTTGTTTAAAATTGCTAATGTGCTAAATGAAGTTTACAAGAATTTTTTGCTAACATGCTAATCTCAACTAAAAATTTGCTAAAACTTAGCTAACTAGCATTAGCAAAAAAAAATTAGTAAATCTACTAACGTATTTTTTTGAGTGTAGTTGTACCAATCAATATTTTTTTAAACTGTTTCTTTTAAAATAAAAATTTTTAATATTTTTTTCAAGCAATTTTACTTATTTATTTGATTGTAAAAATTTTATAATTTAAAAAGTGAAATAAATACATACATACAATAGAAAAAATAAATTAAAACTTATAATTCTGATAGAAAAAAATTAAAATCTAAAAAAAATTGTCTCAGAATTTGCGAGACTTTCTAGAGCAAAAATAACTTGAAGTCAAAATATATCTCTTAAGAAGAAATGTCAATGAAAAAATCGAAAAATATCTCAGACATTTTTTTTTATAGAAACATATCTCAGAATCTGAGTATTTTTTAATAGAAAACAAATCAGAACCTGATAATTTTTCTACAAAAAGAATGTCTCAGAATCTGTAAAAGAATATCTCAGAAAATATAATATAATATCTTCTAAAGGAAAAATTTGAAGTATCTGAGAATTTTTTCCTTTTGAAAAAGTCTAAGATAACGAGGAAAAGTCTCAAATTCCGAAATTGTTCCTATAAAAAAGTCTCAGATTCGGAGAAAAAGTCTCAGGTTCTGAGAAACTTTTACTAAAAAAGTCTCAGATTTTGAGGCATTTTTCTTACAGAAAAAGTCGTAGATTTTAAGGCATTTTTCCTATAGAAAATGTCTCCGATTCTGAGAATAGTTTTGGATAAACCATTGTTGATTTCAAAATTCTGGTATTTACAAACCTTAAATTTGTTACCACTATCTGGACATTTTGGACTCTAATGATTTCTTGGAAACTGTTTCATAGGTTTTTATAGTTGGCTCAAAATTAAAGTTGCGTGTGCAAATATCTAAAATAAGATTTATTGATTTAAATTGTTTGTATTTCGGCAGTGTCAACTTACCGTCAAAATTTGTAACATTTTTTACGGAATTTTACAAGAGTTTTATTTTAAAATTTTAAAAAACGTCTGAACACAATAACATTTTTCTTTAAACTAATTACTATTTTAATTTTTTTGACGTTTTAGTTTTATAATCGAAATGAAATCCTAACGACCAATTATTAGTTAAGAATACCAATAAAAATTAATAAGTTAGTAAAATTTTTCAAAAATAAAAAATTATTGAAAATTTGGTTAAGTTAACCAACATTTTCGGTTGTGGATACTATTTCCTAATGTTTTTTGAATTTATTAATTTAAACAAATGATTATTGGTCGAGAGGGAAAATAAAGACTAAAAGAAACGGTTGTACTTACTAAATATTTTTCAAAAACTTTATTAGTTTTTAGTTTGGGTATATTTACCAAATTATTAGTTGTTGATACATCCATTCGGTCACGATTGATAATTATTACTGCTGTTATTTATTTGGTATGGTGATAAAAAATTTCCAATAACAACTAAAAATTTATAAGATTTATCAAAATTCCGTTTTCATAATGGAATTCCAACTAAACATTTTTCTGTGTGTAGGAATAATATTTTTTTGTGGATACATCGCAGCTAAAATATTTTCAAGTCAAAATTAAAAAAAAAAAAATCTTATTGTTAGAGTAGGACCCCAACGGCCCTAATGTTTTTTTTTTCGAAGCCAATTTTGAAGCAGAAGGGGTTATCCCACCAAAATGAAATTTTTAGTCATTATTAAGCTAATCAAGTAAAGTAATAATTAAAAAAAAAATTAAAAATAAAAAAAAAAAAAATTTGTTTGTATGGCAAAATATTTTTTGGGCCAAATCTTTAACCACCCAAAGACACGGGTTAATTTTGTCCGATTTGGCTAAAAATTTGATTTTTAGATAAAAAGAACTATAACACTGTGCAACAAATTTTGGGTCATCGCATTGAGCCTCAATGGCTTCAACGCCATATGAAAGTAGACCATCAAGAGGACAAAATCACCAAAGGGTTTTGCAAAGTCAGTTCGGATTTCTTTTTTATAGCCCACTGAAGTTTTAATATTTTTGTAAAAGGCGTTTGGAAAACGTCAAAAATACTATAATAAAAACATATCTGAGCTTCAAAATATGATTTGATGTCTTCCGTGAAATTTTATGGTGGTTCTTTTCTTTGAATATTTCAACCCTCTAGCTGCCATTTTAAGGGGTCATTTTAGTCCTTTTTCAAAAACTAAACACAGAAGTCTAATAAAACGTCCATTTAGAGGGTTAAAATGTTCTACAAATATTTTCCTCAGTAAATGATGTTTGCGCTTTCTCCCAGGAAGGCTTAGGCTTTATTGAAAGTTTCGAAGTAGAAAATAAAGTATGGTCAGACCATATGCCTATCAAGGTTAACTTGAAAATTGTTACCACAGATAATGCTGTTAAAAAACTCGATTTATTACCAAAACTGATATGGAAAGACACAAATAAACTAGCATACCAACAAAACTAAATCAGCAAATAAGAGTGAGTGAAGAACGTATTATGAAGATGGAAGAATTAGTAACGGCAATTAGAAAATCAGCAAATAGCGGTCAATATAAAAATACAATATTTAAACAAAAGTGGTTTAATTACAAGTGTTTACATGCGAGGCAAACGGTATTTAAAATGCTTAACATATACAGGAAAAACAATCGAATAGAAGACAAGCGAGAGTATCTAAAAGCACAGAAAAACTACAAAATAGTGTGCGAGTTAAGAAAAACTGAGTACTTTGAGGAACTTGAAGTCAAAATAAATCGAATCCAAGACTCGAAAAATTGGTGGAAAATAGCGAAAGAGATTAGAGGAAATACGTTCAAAGTCGGCTCAAATGTGTCTGCAGATGATTTTAAAATTTATTTCCAAGATTTACTTAATCCGCGTGAAAATACAAGCATGATTTATTATGCACCTATGTGGCACTCGGATGAAGAAGTTAATCGAGTTATTACAGTAAGTGAAATAAATATAATACTGAAAAAAATGAAAAAGAATAAAGCACCTGGAGAAGATAGAGTAACATATGAATTTTTGCAAAACTCTTCTAACGAATTCATGGTGGAACTATCAAAAACATATAATAGGATACTTGAAACTGGTAAGGTTGATGACACTTTCGCTAAAAGCATAATATTTCCAATTTTTAAAAAAGGAGACCCAAATAATCCTAGAAACTATAGAGGTATTGCCTTTATGAATTGTATAGCAAAAGTTTTTATGGGAATAATAAACGAAAGAATAAGTACATGGGTAGAAACGAATGAAATCTTAAATGAATATCAAGCCGGTTTTCGTATACAGTATTCAACAGCGGATAATATTTTTAACTTAGCTTCGATAGTACATCTTAAAACTATGAGTAAAAAAAAGGTCAATGCATTTTTTGTTGATTTTCGAGCAGCTTTTGATATGGTACCACGGCAAAATTGATTTTTAAACTTAACAACCTTGGCTTGTCTACAAAGATGGTAAGACTCTTAGAAGAAATATACAGCAACACTTTCTCGGCAGTGTGGACAGGGAGCGATTTGTCCGAATATTTTGAAACGTATTCAGGAGTTAAACAGGGATGCCTGATATCGCCATTACTATTTACTCTATACTTAAATGATTTACATGATTACTTAGAAGGAGGGCTGATGATTGAAGATTTAAACATAAGAATACTTTTATATGCTGACGATATAGTCATTCTTGCAGATGACAAACGAGTTATGCAACATATGATAAACAAGCTTGAATCATATTGTACGACCTGGAACATGGAAGTTAATATGGAAAAATCAAAAATGATGGTTTTTAGAAATGGTGGTAAACTGGCAAGAGATGAAAAATGGTACTACAAAGAAGAAGAAATCGAAATAACATCAGAATTCAACTACTTAGGTGTGATACTCACGCCAAGAATGTCATTCACAAGGCATGTAGAAAGCCGAAACAACTCTGCAAAAAACAGTATTAATGCCACTTGGAATAATTACCTAAATAAAAGCAATGTGTCGCTACGGTCGAAATGGAGAATATTCCAAGCAGTGTGTAGAGCAATACAGGCATACGGAGCTCAGGTATGGGGATTCACGCTTTTCGAAACCGTAAATAAACTACAAAGGTACTTTCTTAAGAGAATTTTAAGAATACCCGAAAATACTCCCAACTATGCACTGGCTTTGGAAACTGGAGCATAAGAAAGCCATTTTCATACCTTAGGTCTTCACCTTGAATATCTGGGTAAAGTAATTTATAGTTATAATGAAGAAAGACTTCCACATAAGCTGTCTGCACTTGGTTTACAGAAAAACATTTTTTGGGCCAAAGAATTAAATAAAATTGGCGAACAATTCAATATCAACTTTGGTACGTGGCTCTCTAAAGATAGTTTTTATTTTCAAAGCTTCTACCTTGTATCCGAACTTAAAAAAAAGAAACACATGGAAATGAGACAAAATGCATTATCAAGTAACAATCGATTTTACAAACATCTATCACCGGTCATGGGTAGGGTTGCCAGACGTCCCGCATTTGGCGGGATTGTCCCGCTTTTCATAACCGATTCCCGCGTCCCGCGCGGGATTCCATATTCCCGTTTTTTTGCAATTTTTGTTAACAACAACTATTTTTTACTATAAAAGCCTAAGTTTTTAAAAGGCTTATTTGTAAGCATTTGTAAAATTGGTTTTACCTTGTCGCCCAAATGATGTGAATTTAGAACCTTTTTAAGAAACAAATAAAGGTCTATTCTATACACAACCATATGATCGAAATCTTGTTCGAATGAGATTTCATCTCAGGTATGAAATGGGTATAACAAAAAAAATTACAATCTTATACCCTATTCACACGTACAGTTTTAAATCGTTTTTAGCAGCAATATTTTTAGCACTTTCTTTATTCTCTTACAGTATATTGACAGAAAATGCTAAAAATAATTGCTAAAAACGGTTTAAAACTGTAAGTGTGAATAGGGTATTAGTGTTTGTTTGAAAAAAAAAAAATATTTTTCAAAAAATTTACGCCAAAAGTTGCAAAATATAGAGTACATTCCGGGAAAAATATTTATAAAATTTTCATGGAGTAATTCTGGTCCAGCGTTGTATCTTCAAAATGGAAATTTTTGTACTAAAATTTGCTTTAGCTTAATTAGCCTCTAAAAGTACCTACAGACGACGCAATATTATGTACAATATTCAATTATATTGAAGGTGTGTGGGTAATATTGACGATTGTACAATGGTCAATCTTACCCACACACCATCAATATTATTGAATATTGTACATAATATTGCGTCGTCTGTATGTACCTTAAAGCAGCGCGAAAAAAATTATTTTGAAAAACAAAAACGCTTTTTCTATTTCAAAATGTACTAGAGGTTGGTAGTCTCTATTTAAAACAATAAAACTCGACAACATGCTGCTAAATTGTTCAGTTTTGTTCATAAAAATATTTTTGTCCCGCGAAAATTTTTAAAATCCCGCCATTTTTGTAATTTTTGGGAGTTTGTCCCGCATTTTCGAAATAAAATTCTGGCAACCCTAGTCATGGGTGCCGCATACATGGTGAGTGAGTACCTTAACACTGCCGAAATATCAGCTATACTACGAGCGCGCTCTGATACTTTGCCACTAAATAAAAATCCTTTTATCAGTTCTACAAGCAGTATTTGGTTGTTTATGTAACACAGGAGAAGAGGAAAATATAATTCATTTTTTGGGGAAATGCCCAATACTTAAAGAAATCAGATTTAGATGGCTATTGCACTTGGAAAAATTTGGCAAACTTTATAATAAGTGCATTAAAATATCGAAATTTTTTGCTTGCAGAATTTAATTATTAATGGTTATAAATTTTTTACACAAATTTATCTTTATATTTTTTGCAAATGTTTATTGTAATTATATAGGCTGACGACTGAATGTCAATGCCTCTTAAAACTTTTTTGTATATTTTATCAATAAAGTTTATTCTATTCTATTCTATATTTTCCTCATAAAATTTCACTAGGGGTTGTCAAATGTTCAAAGTTTGTGCGACATGCGCAAAGTAGACTTGCCAACCGTCCAGTTTTCGTCGGGACAGACCAGTTTTAGAGTGGAGTGTCCCGTGTCCCGACGATACCCTAAACGGGACGCCATTTGTCCCGTTTTGAGAAAAAAAATAATTTTTTCATTGTCACAAAAAATAAATCGTAAACTTAGTACTTATTTTTATTAGCAACACTGGCATTTTTTTAAATATATTTTTTATTTCATTTGTCAACTTTCAAATGACTTAAAATTTTAACAGAGCGTGATTTTTTGTAGAGGTATTTTTTTATTATTTTAGTAAATATTCTTACCAATAAATTTGCACAAATGTTAAACTATTAAATTTTTCACAGGAAAATGAACAGAAAAAGAGCTGCAGATATAAATGAATCGGCAGCAACACAGAAAAAGGATGAAAATAGAACGAAAAGGTATTGCAAATTTCAACCAGATCACGGTGTGGTTGAACAAGTTTAATTAAAAGTTCGCTGCATATGAAATTTTATTGCAAATTATGTTAATTGGCACAATTACAAACATTTTAAGCCAATTTGAAAAAAATCGTTAGTGGGGTTTTTGAGATAATAAGATTTTCATCTTATTGGATGCTACAGAAAAACGGTGCAACTTGTGTTAAAGTGTAACATATGATAAATAAAGGTTGATGTCCTGGATCTAAGTCCTTTTGAGACGTTATAGAATTTTTGAGACGTCGATTTTTTTTTTTAATTTTTTTATGTTTTTTAGTGGTGTCCCGTTTTGGAAATTTCAAAAGGTGGCAAGTCTAGCGCAAAGTGCTTAAAAAGGGTCAAGTATAAATAATCAATGTTTGTTATTTTTTTTTACTAAAGCAGTGTTAAAAAATATCGACAAAAAACAGTGCAAATATACTTTTGAGCTAAAAATTATGTTCTTATGTGTTTTATAAAATTTTATGATGATTCTTTTCTTTGCCCAAATTAACCCTCTAACTCCCGTTTTAAAGGATCATTTTTGTCCTTTTTGAAAAAAAATACAAAAAAGTCTATAAAAAAGGCAGTTAGAGGGTTAAAATGTTTTACAAATATTTTCTGCATCAAATTTTACTAGGGCACGTCTATGAAAGAAAGTTCGTCCAGCATATAGAAAATGCTTAAAAATTTTAAAGTATTCAAATTTTTTTTTTATATTTTTTTTGGGCCGAAATGTAAAAAAACAAGCAACAAAGTTAAATTCAACTTTGTCGAATGTATTAATACCCTCCACGATGTAAAAAAGTTTATTTGCAGAAAAAAAAACAAAAATTAAAAAAAAAAAATCCGCGAAAAAAATTTGTTGGTAAAAAAAATTCGACGAAAATGTTTTTTTTTGTAAAAAATATGTTTGTACTTGTTTAAATACCATTCGGCGTGATACCGTTCTAGCGGAAATTTGTTGGTGGAGCAAAAATATATTTGAGGATGAAGAAGAATTAGGTGAGGAAAAGACCTAAGCTTCCTTTGAGTCAAAAAAAAGGGCCAGATTTGACAAAAAATCAAAAAAGTTTTGGATTTAAAAAAAAAATCAAAAAGTTTTTTTTTATAATTTTTTCGCAAGATTAAAGAAATGGCTATCTAAACTATTTGGGACACATTTTGCTAAAAACAATTGGTAAGAAGTTACATGGATGAGAATAAACACCTCTTTGGCCAAAATGTCAAATTTCGACCCCCTCTAACTCAGAGAGTCCTTGACCGTTGAAAAATTGTGGCTACACTACTATCCAATAGGATAGTAGATCGGGATCAAAAGTTGTGCGAAGTTTGAGCGAAATCGGTTCAGCGGCTCAAAAGTTATGAACGAAAATGTAAGAACACCTCGAAAATTGTAGTACATTCAACATAACCTAAAAACACAAAATGCTTTAATTCGGCTGCTGATTGACACCTGTGAACAGAATTGATCACCGAATGGTATTTAAACAAGTACAAACATATTAAAAAAAAACATTTTCGTCGAATTTTTAAGCATTTTCTGTATGCTGGACGAACTTTCTGTCTTAGACGTGCCCTAGTAAAATTTGATTCAGAAAATATTTGTAAAACATTTTAACCCTCTAACTGCCTTTTTTATAGACTTTTTTGTATTTCTTTTAAAAAAAGGACAAAAATTACCCTTTAAACGGGAGCTAGAGGGTTAATTTGGTCAAAGAAAAGAATCATCATAAAATTTTATAAAACACATTAGAACATCATTTTTATCTCAAAACTAACACTGCTTTTATAAAAAAATAACAAACATTGATAATTTATACTTGACCCTTTTTAAGCACTTTGCGCATGTCGCACAATCTTTGAACATTTGACAACCCCCTAGTGAAATTTTGTGAGGAAAATATTTGTAGAACATTTTAACCCTCTAAATGGACGTTTTGTTAGTCTTCTGTGCTTAGTTTTTGAAAAAGGACTAAAATGACCCCTTAAAATGGCAGTTAGAGGGTTAAAATGTTCTAAGAAAAGAACCGCCATAAAATTTTACTGAAGACATCAAACCATATTTTGAAGCTCAGATGTGTTCTTATTATAGTATTTTTAACGTTTTCCAAACGCCTTTGATAAAAAAATAAAAACTTCAGTGGGCTATAAAAAATAAATCCGAACTGACTTTGCAAAACCCTTTGGGGATTTTGTCCATTTGATGGTCTACTTTCATATGGCGTTGAAGCCATTGAGGCTCATTTTTCTTGTTGCACAGTGTAATTTGCCCGGCGATCGACGAAATTTAAAAAAACCTACTTTTTTGTTTAAAACCGAGGTAAAGTTTGATATTATCGAATTTGTGTTTTGTTTCCAATTCGTTTTTTGTACAATCTGGTACTCTATTGGGTTTGGACAACTAAATATCATGGGGTTTTAATTAAAAGGCATTAACATCAAAAGAATTCAGATATGAATACATAACAATATTTTGTTTTTTTACTTTTCCCCTTCCTGATAACTTAAAGGTCTTATGGGAGAATGTTCCATATACGTAGTGTCAAGTTGACAAAAAACACTGGGGTCAACTTGACAAATGTCAGTTTAACATATTCAGTGTTAAAATTTTTCTTTCCCAGGAAAGCTTTGTGGAACCAATTCCCGGTTCAATAGATTCTTGAATATATTCTACGGTAAACACAACAAAATTTTCTATATACATTTTTTTTCCAAAAAAACTCCTTGCCCTAAAAAACGATTGCTTTCGGGACAGTTTCAAACAAAAATAATTGGTTTTGGAATGTTAAGTAGAATCGGTTGCAGGGTAATATGATACGTTCTGGAACCGATTATTTGGAACATGAAATTTTGCTGGGTTGATAATAGATATATTTTAAGGATTTGAGACTTTCCCTTTGGAAAAATTATGAGACTTTTTACACTATCAACTGTATTTTTACTTCTTATGTTCAAAATAATAAAAATATTTTCTATTTTGAAAAATATTAACCGTGGAAATAAATTTTTATTTAAATAAAATATCGAATCCAAATCCAAATACTTTGATTGCTTTGCAAAGATTATTCAAATTTTTAACATTAGATTTTGGGGAAAATAATTTTCTTCAATGTTTTCAATTTTTTTCAATAAAAATAGATTTCTCACATTTTTTTTTATTACAAAATGATGTTTTTAGAAAAAAAATTTAACGCAAATTTCATAATTATTAATTAAAATTTCTAATTTTTTTAATTTTTATTTTTTTCATAATTATTAATTAAAATTTCTAATTTTTATCTGCTAGTAAATTATAAAAGTTTAAATTTCCTTGAAAACCAGAATATAACACTGCACAACAAAATCAAATTTTTTCCAAAATTACAAGGTCAGACCAAAAAATTTTGATAGAAGAGACAAAAAAAAAATACACGTGTATCGGCGTTTTGAAAGTTTACATCTGGGTTTCATTTTAGGGGGAGGTAAAGTTTCCCCCAAATGCTGATGTTGTATTGTCAATCGTCATTGAATATCGAGTGAAGCTTACGTTTAAAGTATATGGTGTGTTCTGCAAATTTATATAAAATGTTACGGAGAACATTTTTGTGGAATATATTAACCCTCTAGCTCCTCACGGTAAGGGTCTTTTTTGTCCTTCTTTTCAAAAAGAGCAAAAAACACCATTAAAAAAGGGATTTAAGGGGTTTAAATGTTCCGAAAAAATATTCGTCGTAAAATTTTACTATAAGTCCTTGAATACACCAAAACGGAAAACTCAACCAGAAGGTCAGAAATAAGACACAACAAAAGAGATCTTAGGGTTAATTTCGCATTTATTAAGAAAATCGTTTAAAGCTTACGTTTAAAGTATATGGTGTGTGAAGCAAATTTATGTAAAATGTTACGGAGAACATTTTTGTAGAATATGTTAACCCTCTAACTCCTCAAGATAAGGGTCTTTTTTGTCCTTCTTTTCAAAAAGAGTAATAAACACCATTAAAACAGAGATTTAAGGGGTTTTAATGTTCCGCAAAAATATCCGCCGTGAAATTTTACCATAAGTCCCTGAACACACCAAAACAGAAAACTCAACAAGAAAGTCAGATATAAGACACAACAAAAGAGAGCTTAGGGTTAATTTCGCATTTATTAAGAAAATCGGGTAAAGCTTACGTTTAAAGTATATGGTGTGTTCAGCAAATTTTTGTAAAATATTACGGAGAACATTTTTGTAGAATATGTTAACCCTCTAACTCTTCAAGATAAGGGTCTTTTTTGTCCTTCTTTTAAAAAAGAGCAAAGAACGCCACTAAAACAGGGATTTAAGGGGTTAAAATTTTCCGCAAAAATATTCGTCGTGAAATTTTACTATAAGTCCCTTTCACGGCAAATATTTTTGCGGACCATTTTAACCCTTAAATAGCTGTTTTAATGGTGTTTTTGCTCTTTTTCAAAAGAAGGACAAAAAAGACCCTTACCTTGAGGAGCTAGAGGGTTAGCATTTTCTACAAAAATGTTTTCCGTAACATTTTACATAAAATTGCTTCACACACCATATACTTTAAACGTAAGCTTAACTCGATTTTCTTAATAAATGCGAAATTAACCCTAAGCTCTCTTTTGTTGTGTCTTATTTCTGACTTTCTTGTTAAGTTTTCCGTTTTGGTGTATTCAGGGACTTATAGTAAAATTTTACGGCGGATATTTTTGCGGAACATTCAAACCCCTTAAATCCCTGTTTTAATGGTGTTTTTTGCTCTTTTTGAAAAGAAGGACAAAAAAGACCCTTATCTTGAGGAGTTAGAGGGTTAATATATTCCACAAAAATATTCTCCGTAACATTTTACATAAATTTGCTTAACACACCATATACTTTAAACGTAAGCTTCACTCGATATTCAATGACGATTTACAATACAACATTTGCATTTGGGGGAAACTTCACCTCCCCCTAAAATGAAACCCAGATGTAAACTTTCAAAACGCCGATACACGTCTATTTTTTTTTTGTCTCTTCTATCAAAATTTTTTGGTCTGACCTTGTAATTTTTTTTTGTGTTGTACAGTGTAATTTACAAAAAAGTAGTAGGATGGGAGGAGTTTTTTCGTATGTGTTCCCATTACAGTGAGTTTAGTTTTACCATACGATTTTTTTAATCGTGTATGCAAACTACTATGCCAATTAAGGCAATATTACATTTAGCTTTTTTTTGTGTATGTACACTAAGAAAAAAAAAATTCTCAAATCAAGCTAAAACAATCTCAAATTAAAAATAAAACAGTGACAAAAGTCAACAAACTTTGTTTTTTCTCAATTTGAAAATGTTTATCGACACTTTTAATATGGCTTGAGTAACAACCAAAATTTTAAAAATGAAATGGAACAACGTTGATTTGAGAATGTTTTCATGTTCAAATCAAATATGTACATAATCAAATTAAATATTGGAAATTATTTATATAATTTTCTTTGTTTCCTTAAATTTTCAATATAAATAAAACAATTAGATTTTTTTATATTTATATACACATTTTATTTATTTTTCTTTACCACAGAATAATTATAAGGATGCATTTTTCCTATATATAGAAATAACAAAATATATCGTCGCTGCTCCGAAGAAAACACCCATGTGATTTTTAAAAATTGGAAAAGACGTCTTTGAATTAGATTAATTTTGTCCATTCGCGGTCCTTTAAAGCTACACATTTTACATACACATTTAAATAATATTGTCAATCTACTTTTTTCATTAAGTTGACCTTTAAAATTCAACGCAAAAGTTCACAAATTAGCTAGTCTCTTCAATAAATACACTTAGGTGTTTTTGTCAAAGTACCGACGATAAAATAGAAATCAAATGATACAAAAAAACTCCGGGATGGCTTTCATAAAATTTAATTTCCTTCTGGATTATAGATACTCCACATTAATTTCTGCAAACAGGTACTCCACATTAATTTCCACTCTCTTTTTTTTATTTATGTATGTATTTACTTTTAACTTTAATCACTTATTACACAAATTTAATTTATTGTTTTACTTTAAGAAAATATTAATTGATTTTTTTTTATTTTTTATGAAAGTTGAAAAGTTTTCACTTATGATTCACCAAGAGACTTTTCTAAAATAATTTCGTCATTTTTGAGGCGTCGCACAGTGATTCGTTTCATTGGCAAAAATCAAAAAAAAAAGTATGTCTTCAATGTTGATGATTTTTTGTATTTTTACAGTTTAATAGTAAACTAAAAGAAATATGTACTTTTCTTATTTTTAAGAAGTCATATGTTGCCACAAGAGGGCGCTAAAGTATGGAAATTCAACGCTATTGTGTTAAAACCTAAAAATTTATTTTTATAGGTTTACTAAAATAATTATAAAAAATCGAATTTTAAAGAAATCAACGAACTTTTTTTTGCAAAAGTTACTTAAACATATTTTCTAAAAGTTGTATTTGCAATGTTTTAGAATTAATCTTAAAATACATTTTTGTATTGCTCTGAAATCTATATTTTTTCTACCGAATCTCCAAAAATTGACAAATTTTGATGGAATGCATAAAAAAAGTTCGTGAGTCAAAAAATTATTTTTTTCGCTTTTTCGATAGCTTGGACTATGGTTTATAAGGCAAAACAATAAAAATAACTAAGTTTTTGTCTGAAGTTGGAAAAAAGTTAGGTTATTTTTGTGTCTTTATTTAATTTTTTTCAAAAGCTATATTATTAGTGGAAAAAATATTTAAAAAAAAATCCAATATTAAGTATTTTTTCTTTACAATTTGATATATTATAAAGTATTCTGTAAAATTATAATAAAAAATCAGAAAAAAATTATGCAGTACGTGGGCCGTTTTGCTTTAAAAGTTATCTATGACTTTTACTAAAATCCCCAAAATCACCAAATTTTAATGGCCCTCATAAAAAAAGTTCGTGAATAAAATTTTTTTGTTTTTAATTTTTTTTGTAGCTTTTACTATGTTTTATAAGATCAAAAAATAAAAATAACTAAGTTTTTTTTTTTTAAGTTGAAAAAAAAAAATTTTAAAAAATCTAAAATTGGATTATTTTTTTTTATTTATTTTATGTACTGTTAATAAAATTAAAAAATACATCAACATTTTCGTGTTTTTTTATATAAAGGGATTTATTGTATTGTATACCATAAATTTATAGTAAAAAATTCGATGAAATAAGTATACAGTGGGCCATTTTGCTTTAAAACCAGTATTTGATTTTCGTTGGTATCCCAAATCAAAACCAAATTTTTTTTTTGAGATACATAAAAAAAGTTCGTACTCAAAAATTATTTTTTATTGATTTTTTTAACATCCTGGACTGTTTTCTATACGATCAAATAATAAAAATAACTAAGTTTTTGAAAAAAACAAAAAAAAAATTTTTAGTACCAAAAAAAAAATTTTTTTTTTAGTTTTTTGTTATTAACGGGTTATATACTTAGAAATAAAGCAAGTATTAAACGAGTTTACTTAAAACTTATTTTGAATAAATTTATTTTCGTAATGCAACAGGAAATAAGTGTTGTGAATGTTTTGTTTTTACAGTTATTATGTATTTTTATATTTTTGACTATATTTAAAAAAAGGATATATTAACAGATTTTTTGTTACCGCAAGTAACTCAACGAAATTTGGCACACTTATTAACGTTATTTCATCTAATCTATATTAAAGATTTTTAAAATAGTTACAGCGATTTCAAGAAAAAGGATATATGGCAGCCACGCGAGTCCTTGCTCAGATTAAAATACAAATGTACGTCGATGGTTATCTAAATTTCTAAGACAATAACTAAGTTAAGTAATTTTATATCAATTTTTGTGGCTAAAACTCCACTTTTTAATTTCAGGATATACGACAGGTACAAATGTCCTTCGACCGATTTGCTCAAAATTTTTATTTTTTTTTTTCTATTAATTAATTTTGTG
This sequence comes from Pegoplata infirma, assembly GCA_963921195.1. Classification (NCBI taxonomy): domain Eukaryota; kingdom Metazoa; phylum Arthropoda; class Insecta; order Diptera; family Anthomyiidae; genus Pegoplata; species Pegoplata infirma. Next base: position 160,293,869 of record OY992539.1, read on the forward strand.
CTTGCGTACCAAATTTGGAAAATCGTTGACAACTCTTTCTATTTTATTTTTGTGATTAAACTATATTAACACTTTATTTCAGTTTTTAAAAAGGATATATAAATAACTTTTGTTTTATAGAACCGATTTCAGCGAAATTTGGCACACACATTGACATCACTTATTCAAATTTTTACAAAAAATTTCAAGGGTATCGAGTAATTTTTGAGCGATTTACAATTTTTTTAAGAAAAAGGATATATGGCAGCCACACATGTCCTTGCTTCAATCTTAAAAAAAATTTACACATAAAATACTGTATCAAAATTGGTAACATTGACAAAATTTGGGAATTTTGTGGCCATTTTTGTAGTTTTAATCACATATTTAAGTTTCAGGATATATGGGGGGTAGGCGTGTCCTTGCTCCGATTTTTCCAAAAACTCGTTTTTTTTCTTGATTAGATAATTAAATGCTTGTGTTCCAAATTTCAGAAATCTGCGACCAATATTCTATTTTTGCCCACTCGATATATGGGAACGAATCACTGTGCGTCGTTGTTAAAGTTGTTTAAAACTCATTTTGCTATTGTTTACAATCAAAATGATTATTTTCATCATGAAATAAAAAGGAGTTTTTGTATATTTAATTTAAAAAATATAATTTTAAAATCAACACTGAAACATATTTAATTTTATAAAATTCCACTTCATTATTAAAATTTGTTTAAAAAATTTTAGAATTTTAAAAATGAGTACGAAAATGTTTGATTTGAAGACGATCTTTTCCCTCAGTGTACATGAACTCGATGGAGGATTAATTAATTTATTATTTCTATTTCCAGGTGAACTACGAACAACTGAGCGAAAACTTGACAGAGAAAATCAAGAGGAACACATTTTGGAGGTAAGACATGTAAATATTAGGGTATTTAATTAATCGAGGTTCTGGTTTAATCGGTTAATAGAGCAAATAATTAATCGGGGTTGAGAATTAATCGGTTAATAATCGGCTAAATTTGAATTATTCGGTTAACCGAATAATATCAATTTTAAATTTAAATTGAATATAATACCACGAATTGTATATATGTACTTTTAAGAATTTATTAATAAGAAATCTATATCCACTATGGCGAAGCTTTAAATATGTTAGCCCAATAATGTTAGCCCAAATAGGAATTTTTCACTCAAAAAAGTATGTCGGTAAAATCTACTACAAAAGACAGTTGTTTTGACAACATTTTGTCGTTGAAAAGGCGTCCACTACATATTACGGTAAAAACAACTGAACATGTTGTTGTTTTTAACTATTGATTTTCAACTACAAAATGTAGTAAAAACTACTACAAAACTGTTTAATACAGTTGTTTTTTCTACAATTGCCTGAAATTTTATTTTAAAAAATTTCTTAAACGTTTAAATGATTGATATTTATTTATTTAAAAAGCAATACATTTCAGTTGGTTGTATAGAATTTCGACATGATGACAATTTTTTGATGTATTTATCTGGAATTATAGAAGAAAAAAATTATATTAATAAAATGTTAAACAAAATGAATTGATTGTATTTACCTTTGTTTTTTTAATAGTTCATTTCAAATTTTCACACTGATCAAAATTGGTCTGGAAAAAAAAAACGAAATGCTTTGGCAAAATTGATTTATAAAAAAAAGAATTAATTTGAAATGTTTCAAAAAAGTATGTACCTGTTCTGTTGTGTATACAAAGAAAAGAAAGATGGCACGCTCATAAGCACTGTTGCCAATTTGGTGTTTTTCCCGCTAAAACTAGCGTTTTTATTTTGCGTCTAGCGGGGAAAAAAGTGATTTAGCGGGCAGCGGGAAATCTAGCGATTTTTACCAGCCACAACTTAACAATAAAAAAAACTTAAAATTTTTCACACTTTTGAATTTTTTGTTTTTATTAAAGAGCCGTTTAGTTTTTATCGTCATTTGTATATTTGACCTTTTTCGGTTTTTTACGATTTACGCATATTTAATCAAAATTAACATAGGCATATTTGGTATCAGATTAAAGGCATTTAAAATACCTATCTTCTAGTGCTAACAACATGCCAAAAAAGACTTATTTACAAAAACTTTGGTATTTCCCTCAATATGACGAAAAATGTTCATGTTTGGACACGTTCTTTACAGACTTGGATAGGTTTTCCAAAGACCTTACATTTGATATACATATATGACTAGGTTTCTTTGCATTAGTCGTGACATATGCGAAACAAAATTACTGTTTCTTCCTCCCTCATTTTCACCCACGAAACCTGAATTTGGACCGCTAAAAAAAAATACCTGTGCCTTTATTTTTCTGCTCTACAAAATAAAATCAATTCCATAAAGACCCGCGGGTAACACTACTGGCCAAACATGCACAGCATTTGTCATATTGAGTAAAGTAGCAAAATTTAAGGACATTTTTGTTAATAAGTCGAAAAATATAACTTTTTTGGCACGTTGTTAGCACCAAGAGTAGGTCTTTTAAATACCTTTTAATTTGGGCCGCTAAAAAATACGTATCCAAATTTCATGAAGATTGGGGGGTGAACCAGGGAGACCTCCCTTGTAAGTCTAATTTAACTCTTTCGCTTGTTTTTCCTACACAAATAATTGTTTTTATTATTCGGATTCGGTTTTTTCTGTATAGTAACAATTTTACCGAATATTTGGTATGGCCAAAACAGTTGTATTCTATTCTTTAATTTTTTAACTTGCTATTAGAGATGGACGCGTGAGTGAATTTTGACTCACGCACGCTCATGAAATCAAAATATTGCTCACACACGATCACGCACGAAATTACTTTTACTGCTCACGTTCACGCACTCTCACGTGAGTAACTAAAATTTTTCTCATGCTCACGAAGACTCACGAAATTTAAATTAACAAATTTTTATTTTACTGTTTGCGATTTCTTTTACAAAAAGTATTATAAAAATTTATTTAAATTACAATTTTGTACACACAAAAAAAAATTTTACCAATAACTTGGGAGGATATGCGTTTTTAAAGTTTTTTTTGCATTAATTATGAAAAATTTTGTAACATTTTACACCCAAAAAAACACGTGGGTATTTAATACTAAAAATTTAACTAATTTTAGTCCAAAAGGACCTAGTGCAGAAATTGGTAACCAATACTAAAATTTTTAACTAATATTAGTCAAAACCAGTAAAAATTACTAATGTTAGTACTTTGAAGATACTAAAATTAGTATCTAATTAGTAGATTTTGCTACAATATCACTTACTAAACCTTTTACTGTAGAATTATTTTGAGTGTACAAAGATTTTGCATAATTTTGGTTAAAGTTTGTAAAATTACACAAGGTTAAATACTCTTATGAATATTTTCTAAACTTTTATCAGAAACAAGCAAAAACTTGGTAAAATGATGCTATTTTTTGCAAAATATATGCAAAAAACTTTAAAAACTCATATCCTCCCAAGTACATGGTAAAATTTTTTTTTTGTGTATTAATTACCCATTAAATTAAATTCCATATCATGACGATTTTTTTTTTTACTTGTTTTCTGTTTCAAACAGCACAAAACTATCACGAAAAGTCACAAAACAAAAGTTACTCACGCACGCTCACGTACGAAAATATTTTTTCTAATCACGCCCACTCACGATCACGTGAGTAAAATCAAATTTCACTCACGATCACGCGTGAATCACGAAAAATTCGTGTCACGCTCTCATCTCTACTTGCTATGTTAAAAAAAAATCGTTTTATAGCATTTGTATAACATTATTAAAAAAAACCGTTATATTTTTAAAAAAACCGTTACATTTCAAATTTCATGACATTTAGCTATTAAATAGCTAAATTTATTTTCTGTTTTTGAATCTGGTGTTTTCTGGAGATTTTTTTTCCTGATTTAGCGGGTTTTTGTCAAAAAAAGTTGGCATCAGTGCTCATAAGTAAACAAAACACCGCATACATTTTATTTTGGGTTTTTTTCCGATAGGTTTTTACGCACGCTTATGTGAGCGCTATATTATACACACTTGTTATCTCATTTATCCACTTATTTTCTTTCGCTCAAGAATATTTTTCCAAAAACATATTTTTTGTTATAATTAAATTTAATAAATTGTAATTTAATTTATTTAGATATTATTTATTTGGCATAAAAATAATTCCTTCCGCATCCCGCACGACCAACTCGTTCGACACATTCGTTTGCAATAAAAATTTCTAGAAAAAAACGAGTTTTTAGAAAAAAACTAAAAACAACTACATAAATCAACTATTGCTACAGTGTAGTGTAGTTTTTGTATTAATTTTTTGAAACTACTACAAAAAAAGTTGTTTGAGATTTTTTCATACAAAAACGACCGAAATTGTAGTTAAAAACAACAACTACTACTTACTACACAAAATGCCACATGGTAAATTTAAAAATTTACCATGTGGCATTTTATTTAAAAATTAATGGAGGAACGAATTTTACCAAAAAAAAAAATTAATTTGGCCACGAAACTTTGACTTGAACTCATTTCAACTGATTTTATTGAAATGCGGCTATAGTTATGAAACACTGAGAAATACAGTTATAGGTCGCCGTTTTCTCAATTCAAACAGCTGATGGCTCAAATTTACAAAAACAAGAGAACTGTTATAACACTGTAATATACCATAATAGGTTTCATAAAAATACTTCTTGAACATTAAATAAACCGAAAAATGCAATGCGGCTATAGTTATGATGCGGAGTGTACAAAAAGTTTTTTTGTTCAAAATAAATCGTTCTAGACAACATTTTTATACATTTGTGTATTCCGCCAAGTCGAGTTTTACTTTTTTTCTTGTTTTTACTACAAAATATTTTTTAATGAATATTCGGCTTCGGTTTTGGCCGAATAGTGAAAATTAGGACGAATATTCGGCTTCGGCCAAAAAAGGTGTATTCGGTCGGACACTAACAATAATTGTTCAAATCTTAAAACTTATATAAATAGCTTAATATTAAGTCCGGCCAGTGCCAGATAAAATTTCACTTGCTCATAAGTTATCCAATGTTTTTAAAAGCATCATCCTTCTTTTTATAGTACCAAGTCAGTAGTGGCCCTCCTTCTTAGGCGTTGGTGACCACTATTATTTAGAAGATTACGCGATGTGATTCTAGTTTCCGTAGGTAGTTCTGGGTATGTCTCACAATTTTATCTTTAACAAAGGAAACATTTAGATCTCTGTGTATGTTTGAGTTTCTAACATACCAGCCCCAATAAGCCAAAGTGCTGGAATTCAAGTGTAATTCAAGCGTAATTCCAGTCATATTTTTAATTTTCAAGCCTGGAATTATGCTTGAAAAACACTGTAATTCAATAGCATATACCATTGAAACGGATACTTGAATTCAAGTCAAACAAAACAGTGTAAAAACACTTGAATTCAAGTCCCAAATAAAAGCGTAATTCCAGTCGAACCAAACAAAATTTTAAAAAGTTACTGGAATATGGCTTGAATTATAGTTTAAATCAAGCCTTATTCCAGTTTAATTCAAGCCTAAATCAAGTGCAATTCAAGCACAAATCCAGTTCAAAAAAAAATCATGCAGCATCATTGCTTTATTAAAAAAATAGACCAACATTATGCGTAAATAATTATTTATTAGCTGAAAAAAAGTGCGAATTTTATACAAAGTTTACAATAAAAACTAAATAAATTTAAAAATCTATTGAATTTTTTGTTTGCTGGAGAAATGTTTTGCCCTTGGATAACTAAAATAAAAAAGAAATAATAAGAAATTTGTTTTTTGGCAAAATTTTAGTTTGCTTACCTATATATGATTTTTCTAAAATTAAACAGCAAACATCCTTTGTTAACGAGCAATTTGTTTCCAATCCACTATGGTTCCAAATCCATTTTTTTTGGCAGAAATTAAAAAAATAAAATTTTACAAATTTCCAAAAGCTTATACATATCCTTAATGTCAAAACTATAAGCTATCAAGAAAGTATAATGAAAAAAATTTGGTGCCAATACTTTCAGTTTGCTAGGCTTTCAAAGTTGAAAGTTTTAAGACGTATAATAAAACCGGAGTGAAATCAATATTACACTTATACAAACGGAAAATGGGAAAAACTAAAATTATAAAGAGGCTAAAGGGACAAATTGAAACCTAAGGATACTATTTCTTATTTAAAATTCCTATTTTACAGTTAATGCATCCTTGGTGTTATCCTTGGATGTTTTGATTATGTGAATTTTGGAGCCAAAATAGCCTATATCTTTCGTGGACAAAAAGTTGTGTTTGGGCACGAACTTGCATGAGTCTTTAAACGTGAAAGTGTTTTCAATATTGTATATTTAATATTAAAATTTACATCTTGCCAGCATTTTTTGGCAAACTCCCACAATTTCCATTTCAGTTTAGCACAAATTTCGGCCAAATTTGCTGTTTTTTGCGTGACACGGTTTCAAATTATTTTATTTTATAACTGTTTTGCCTTCCGTAAAGCTAATTAATTAAGAAAAATATATTTTTTAAAAAAAAAAAATTTTTTACAAAAAAAAAAAAAAATTGAAAAAAAAATTTAAAAAAAAAAAAAATTTCCAAAATTTTTTTTTTTTTTTTGACAATCGATTTTTGATTGCGCTAAGAGATAAAAATCATCCCAGAAATAATCCAAGTGACATTGCTTCATTTTTTGAATTTATGCCAAAAAAAATCCATTTGGGACCATAGTGCAATCCCGCGATATTTTATTAAACTTTTGTTAATATTTTATTTTAAGCAATTGTTCAATTGTTTTTTTTTTTAATTTTTGTTTTTGTTATTTTCGACTTTTGACAAAAAAAGAAAATGTAAAATTCAAACAAACACATTTTGTTTGAACTGGATTAAGGCTTGAAAAATAGACTAAAATTAAAGTTTAATTCAAGTGAAATTTCAAGCACTTGAATTTAAATTTTTTGGTGTTTATTGGGCAGGGGGTATCAGTAATCATTCTCAAAATGTTGTTCTGTTTTCTCTGTATTCTTTCCACATTAGACGCAGAGGCAGTGTCCCATAACTGAATACCATAGCACCATATAGGTTTTATAATAGAGCTGTAGATCAATAGTTTACATTCTAACTTAAGTTTCGAGTTTCTCCCAATTAGTCAATTAAGTGGAATAGTTTTTTTACTTTATCAGGGTTAATTTTGCATCTATATGGTTTTTCCACGTAAGACGACGATCTAGATGAATTCCGAGGTACTTAACTGTTGTGTGTTGAAGTACGATGTGATTATTAATCTGAATTTGGGGACAAGTTTCTCGTCTCAACGTAAAAGTTATGTGGATGCATTTCTGCTCATTCACTTTAATCTTCCACTTTTTCAACCAGTCTTCTAATTCAAGAATGTTACTTTGCAAAATACGAGTTGCTTCAAGTGGATTATTATGAGAGCTTCAAATAGCAGTATCATCTGCAAACGGGAAGTATGCGTATTTCGATTAGTTGGCATATCAGAGGTGTACAAAATATACAAAAGCGGTCCCAAAATACTACCTTGTGGAACTCCAGCTTGTATGATTTGTGGGGTACACAGAAAATAAGATCGTCAAATTTAAATCAACAAACATCTATTGTAAATCAACCAAACATGATATCAACCAATTTGGTTGTGCTTAATCGTTCAATTGAGTGAGCGCTCATTCTCGTTCATTTCAGATAAAAGACCTAGTTCGTTCATCTAGTTCAATCGCTCTTTTGACTTTTTCGTTCAACAGTTCGAAAACGAATCGTTTTGATCATGTCTGTTGGTCGTTCATCTAGTTCAAATCGGTCAATTTTGGTTTTCGTTCAATAGTTCGTGATCGAATCATTTCGATCATATCTGTGGTTTTGACCTTCGTTCAAAAAATACAAAAATGTTGAATAAAAACATTAATTAAAAAAAAAAATTAATATACCCGGTGAAAAATGTTCATATATGCACATTAGACCGACTCACCTTATATGGGCAAAAAAAAAGTTAATGTTGTACCCCCCTCAAAATTAACTTTGACATGTTTTATGAAGATTCCCAAAATATTTGGGCTCTAGCGATGATCTCCCGTGAGCTAAGCCGCGTCAAAAAAGGGTCCAAAAATGAATAAAAAATTCAGTAAATTTTTTTTTGTCCAATGAATAACCAAATATAATAGATATTTAGGAATTCTTTGATTCTGCATTAAAACATTTTAAAAATCGAACCACAGACTCGAGATAACGAGATGTTTATGTCAGTTTTTTGATGCTTTTCAATTCGATTTTACTGAAAACTTAAATAACTTTGGTATTTTTTGTCCGATTTTTACTTCCAATACATCGTTAGAAAGGTGTTGACCACCGCTTGGGATTTTAGTCAAAAATTAACCCTTAACTGCACTGTCTTACTTTTTTATAACATTTACTTCGACATCATTAAAAAAACATTTTATAACCACAAAAAGCATATCTTTGTGCAGGAAACACTTTTAATTAATATATTTGGCCACAATTAATTTAACCCATGCATGATCAAAATATTTTGGCAAACATTTTTAAAAAAGTTTTTGCGGAAATTATTGAAAGCTAGTTATAATACTTTAAAAAAATAAATTTAAATAAGGTTTTGTTTATTTTATTCAAAAATTAAACCTTAACTGCACTGTCTTACTTTCTTATAAAATTTACTTCGACATCATTAAAAAACCATTTTATAACCACAAAAAGCATATCTTTGTGCAGGAAACACGTTTAATTAATATATTTGGCTTCTTTTTACAAGAATTTTAAAATCTTAGAGGATTACATATTTGTAAAATATTTTTTAAATATTTGTACTTGTTCTGGAATGCCGCTAGTAATGGAAAATGAAAGAGAAGGATCTCCGCTAATTTCCCCATTTTATTTTGACATATCAGGAAAAAAGAAGGTAAGTAATGTCCTTTTAAAACTTTATCCTTTAATATCATTTTAAATGTTTAACAAAATATTTTGATAAAGTTTTGTAAGGACATTATTCACATCCTTTTAGAACTTTTGGAAAACCGGTTAACAGAAAATCAAAATTCGGTTAACCGGCTTTATCGGTTAAACCGGAATAAAAGAAACGGTTAACCGTTTTTTTCACTGACAAAACCAAAAACTACTTGAAAATAGCTAATTTATATTAAATAATAATGCGAATATAGCTTAAGTTAACATATTTGTTTCTTTCAGTAAGGTTTGCAACTGTTACCCTATAAAAATAGCGGTATTTAAATACGGTACTTTATTTTCCCATAAGCACTTTAATTTATTGGTTTTATTTAAAAATATACATCAATTCGGCACAAGTAAATTGCAGTTCCGTATTTTATTTTGACGTTCTTTTATTGACATTTTCGCCATTAACAGAAATTTTGGTACTACCTCCGTCCCGAAATATTCTTAACATTTCTATAGATTTTTTTTTGTCCCAAAATAAACTTTACATTTTATTAAGCAGTGTTTTAGTTGAAATAATCGGCCTTATTATGAGTGTCGTTGTCGTCTCGTAAACAAGGCGTTTTCTTAAATCGGTATTATGAGTGTCGAAAAACGACAAAAATGCAACACTGTTAGCAATTCTATTACATATTTCGGTACCATGAGTGTCGTTTTCAAATGTCAAAAATTGCAAATATTGTCGTTAAAGTTTTTGTTCACGACAGAACGAAAAAATAATCAAAAAAAATTATAAAAATGGATATAGCTAAAAAGTAAGTATTTATAAAACTTAAAAACGATTTATTAATGTTTTTTTCACGATTCCATTAATTTTAGAACAAAAATCACAAACACCAGGCAATTTAGCCGAATGGTGTCGCTGCTAGAGCAAAATCCATGCTTGGCTAGAGGATTTAGCAGTGGCATAAACAAAATCAACGTTAAGCAGGAGTGGAACAAAATTGGAGAAGAGCTTAACATTTTAGGACCACCAACACGGAATGGGGAAGGATGGATGAAGGTTTGGGCGGACTATAAGTTTAAAGTAAAAAAAAAATTAGTTCACAATAAAGCCGAATGTCGTGCTACCGGGGGTGGTTCTTTTAAGCAATTCGTACTATCCCCAACTGAAGAGGCTGCCTCCAATTTACTCCAAATTGACACAATTGTAAATCCAGGTGGTGTTGCGTTTGGAGCACAACGGATAAATCAAAATGAAAACAGCGACAATGAAGAGAATGTACCAATGAGTGTGAATTTAGAAATTGAACAACCAGTCTGCTCAAATCAATCCAAAAACCCCAAACAAAACTATATTGGCCCAAAAGAAGTACGATCCTTACATTCTACACAAAACCATGCATCAAGGACACCCATACAAAGTAATGATGTTGAAGAAGTACGTACCTCACAGTCAACAAAAAAAACTTCAACTAAAAAACCAACACAAAACTATGAGATTCTTGGAGAATCAAGTTTAACAAAATCAACAAAGACCTCAACTAAGAAAAAAACAAAAGATGATCTCCTTGAGGAGCAATTGAACGTCCAAACTGCATTGTACACAGAAGTGAAGCATTCTTTAGCTGAAATTGAAAGGTATCAACGCAAAAACTTTAAACTAAAGGAAGAAAAGTTAGCACTTTACAAGGAAGAGTTAAAATGTAAGGAAGAATTTAGAAGAGAACTTTTAAAGCTTAGAAAAGAGGAAATAGAAATTGAAAAAAGACGTATTGCAATAGATGAAATAAGAAATGGTTTACAACGTTTTGAAATTGATGAAAGTTTATGAATATAAATGTGAATATTTAAGGCCAAACAAAACGTTGACTTCCCATTACTACCCATCTACTACATTATTTCTAATTGTATTCTAAAAATTTCCAAAATTTTTTTTTTTTAATTTTCCAAATGAATTTCAAAATTGTCAAAATAAATTTTAAAATTTTCTAAATTTTTTTTGTATTCTAAAAATTTCCAAATGAATTTTAAAATTTTCCAAATGTAATTTAAAAATTTTCAAATTACATTTTTCTTAAAAATTTCCAAACGTATTTTAAAAATTTATAACGAAAAAAAAATTTCAAACTTATCTTAAAAATTTCCAAATGAACTTAAAAATTTATATTTAAATATTTCTAAATGTATTTTTAAAATTGCCAAAATTTATTTCATACTTATCCATATGTATTTTAAAATAGTCCAAATATATTTTAAAATTGTCGAAATGAATTTCAAAATTTTCCAAATGTATTTAAAAAACTTATATTTTAAATTTTCCATACGTATTTCAAAATTTTTCAAATAAATTTTAAAATTGTCAAAATACATATATTTTAAAATCTTCTAAATATATTTTAAAATTGTCCAAATGTATTTTAAAATTTTCAAATGTATTTTAAAATTTTCCAAATGTAATTTAAAATTTTTCAAATGTATTTAAAAAAAAAAAATCAAATGTATTTTAAAAATGTCGAAATGTTATTTAAAATAATCCAAATTTATTTTCAAAATTGTCCAAAAGTATTTTGATATTGTCCAAATGTATTCTAAAAATTTCCAAATGAATTTTAAAATTTTCCAAATGTAATTTAAAAATTTTCAAATTACATTTTTCTTAAAAATTTTCAAATGTATTTTAAAAATTTATAACAAAAAAAAAATTTCAAACTTATCTTAAAAATTTCCAAATGTACTTTAAAAATTTATATTTAAATATTTCTAAATGTATTTTTAACTCGTCCAATTGTATTTTAAAAATTTCCAAATGTATTTTTAAATTGTCCATATGTACATTAAAATTATTCAAATCTATTAAAATTGTCCAATTTTATAACATTCAACATAGAATTGTACATAGAACATTTTGAAATACATTTGGAAAATTTTAAAATAAATTTGGATAATTTTAAAATCTATTTGGACAATTTTAAAATACATTTAGAAAGTTTTAAATACATTTGGAAAATTATCAAATATATTTGGACAATTTTGAAAATAAATTTAGATTATTTTAAATAGCATTTCGACATTTTTAAAATACATTTGAAAATTTTTTTCAAATACAATTGGAAAATTTTAAAATACATTTCGAAAGTTTTGAAATACATTTGGAAAATTTAAAAATACATTTGGATTATTTTAAATAACATTTCGACATTTTTAAAATACACTTGAATTTTTTTTTAAAATACATTTGGAAAATTTTAAATTACATTTGGAAAATTTAAAAATACATTTGAAAATTTTAAAATACATTTGGACAATTTTAAAATATATTTAGAAGATTTTAAAATATATTTTGACAATTTTAAAATTCATTTGAAAAATTTTGAAATACGTTTGGAAAATTTAAAATATAAATTTTTTAAGCACATTTGGAAAATTTTGAAACTCATTTCGACAATTTTAAAATATATTTGGATTATTTTAAAATACATATGGATAAGTATGAAATAAATTTTGGAAATTTTACAAAACATTTGGACAATTTCAAAATACATTTGGAAAATTTTAAAAAACATTTATATAGTTTAAAAATTTATTTGGAAAATTTTAAAATACAATTGGAAATAGTGTATTTCCTAGTACTGTGAAGTATCCTATTGGTCATATTTTGTACAATACATATGTGTATTAATATTTTTTATCGTTTTTTTTTCATGATTTAAAAAAATCAAATGTGAATTTTATTTTAATTTTTTTTTTTATTTTTCTATTTTTGTTATTTTATTTTTTAAATTAAACTTAGGTAACAATGAACCAAATAAAACTGAATTAAATATTTAATGATTGCATTATTAATAATCTTATATTTAAAGCGTTTAAATCGTCATCTACAACAGAATTTGTTGATGGTAATTCATCCATTACCTCAATTTCAGGAATTTCGGTTTTATAATGAATGCATATGTTGTGTAAAGCTGCACAAACAGATGTAATTTTAGCAGCCATATTTGGTGTGTAATGCAACTGTCTTGCGCCTAGTATGCACCGGAATCTGTTTTTTAAAACACCAATAGTTCTTTCAACTATATTTCTAGTTCTTGCATGTATAAAGTTAAAACGACTTTCTGCAGAACCTTCTCCAGCAGATCTGAATGGCGTTATTAAAAACTGTTCTAAGGGGTACCCAGCATCCCCTACAAAAAAGATATTTGATGTAAAATAAAATAATTTTATAAAAACAAATTGAATTACATAGGTTAATTGAAATTAACAAAACGCTGCCCTTTTTACAGATGTAATTAAAAAAAATTCAAAGACTACATTTGTAATTTGAAGATTCCATTTTCAAAAATTTCAATTGTTATTCGAAAATTCCATTTGTAATTCGAAAAAGATCAATTGTAATTCTAAGATTACAATTGTAGTTCGATAAAGATAAATTGTAGTTCGAAAAAGATCAATTGTAATTCGAAGGGTCTAAAAAAAAAAATATAAAATTTCATTGGTTATCCCAAGATTCTACTTGTAATTCGAATATTCCATTTGTAATTCGAAAATGTCTATTGTAATAAAAAGATTCCAATTGTAATTCAGTTGATATTTTTTTAATTACAATTGGAGTTTTCGAATAATAATTGATTTTTTTGAACTACAAATAGAATTTTTGAATTACAAGTAGTATTTTGACATTGCAAATTATCTTTTTCGAATTACAATTTGAATTTTTGAATTACAAATATAATTTTGAAATTGCAAATGGAATCTTCGAATTACAAATGGAATCTTTGAATTCCTTTTTAATTTTTAATAGTTTGCTGAATCACTTTTGATTTTTTTGAAGAAAATGTTTTTTTAACTTACCTAATAACCAAGTATTTCTTTCGCCATTATCATATTGCTCTCTTAATAGTTGTTTTAAGTCACTGATGTTCCATACTAAGGAGTCATGAACAGATCCCTGATGATGAGATGATATATATCTTATTCGGAGCTTATGATCACATACCTATGTATAGTAAAAAAAATATAGTATTGAATTTTTCAACTATAAACTCAACAACTTACCACTGTTGCATTTAGACTGTAAAAACCTTTTCTGTTTCTGTATTTAAACTGTTGTTCCTTATCAGGTGAAATTATATTAATATGCGTTCCATCTATACATCCAATTACACCAGGAAACCCAGTCTTATTGTAAAAGAATTTTTTTATATCGTACTTTTCATTTTCCTCCGTTGGAAAGGAAATCCATATTGGGCAAAGTACATTGTACATAGCATCTATGCACTCTTGGAATACATTGCTAACGGAAGACTGGCACATACTAATATTGTAGTCATTACCAGCGCCTTTTTGGTAACTACCCTCAGCAAGTATTCGCATTGTCGCCGCAAGTTTCAAAATATTTGGCAGACTTGTCGACAATGTCGGTTCTTTTATTTTAGGTGCAATTTTTTCCAAAACATATTTAAACCCCTCTTTATTGATTCTAAAGTAACTTACAAATCTTAAAAAAAAAAAAAAAACTTACACATTTCTATTAAGTATTTAATCATATCTTTTTACTTACTTGGAATTTGGCATGGCAAATATGTTGGACTGTTCCCGTAACTGTCTCCGAATAGCATTCATCTCGGCTGTAGTATATTCATCCTCATCATCAGAAGATGAAAATGCAGCAGTGCTTAACATTTTGTTTTGATATTTTTTTTTGTTTGTACACTTTAAATTTTTCCAACGATGACGACCACAATTTTCCTTTACAGAACCACAGTATATACAGTAACGAAACTCTTTTTTTAGGTTTACTTGAATCATTCGGTCACTAATACTATCACATTTTGTTTTACTGGTATTGGTAAATTTCAATACAGGATGCGATAATAATTTTGGTTGTTAGTTCACAAATTTACTTAAATATGTATTAATACGCATTAAAACACCGTTACAAATAAATATCCTTTAATAAAATAGCGTGCAAAATACTTTCATACATATAAATTTGCATTATTTACGCAAAAATAACGATAGAAGAATTCAACAATTTGATTACTTACGAAACACCCATTATAATATTTTTCAGTTAATAAAAAAATTATAGCATACTGTTCCGGGTGTTACACCGAAATGTCATATATTTTTTTTAATTTACCTCAAACACGTCATAATTTTATAATCACCACATTTAAATTTGACGCTAAACTTCAAAATTCCAAAATATTTATTTAAAATTTCTTCAAACAAAAAACTGTTTAAAAAATCGAAAACAATCAAAAAATTTCAATTATTATAAAAAGGTATGTATATAAATAAGAAATTATTTAAACTTCAAATTGTACACACAATGATTTCTTTTTAAATGTCTTTTAGTTGGACATACCATCATCATAACCAAGATCAATTATATTAAAAATTGGAAGCGATGCTGTTCAACTATAAAACTAAATGTCATGGGAAAAATATGGAGCTTCGCCAATAAACTTTGGAAATAATCTATAACGAAATTTGTTAGTCAAAATTTTTTTTCATTAAAGAACTGTTGCACAACCTGAGAACTAACTACAAAAGGAAAAGTATTCAAAAACCCTCGACGTTTTCTATTGGCAAATGTTTTAGAATCCCAGAATTTCTATAAGAAAATCTCTCAGATCCTCATAGCAAAAATGTGTCAGATTCTAAGACTATTTCTACAGAAAATATGCCTCAGATTTTGACACTTTCTATAGAAAATATGTTTCAGATTCTGACTTTCTACGTTTTCCAAGATTCTGAGACTTTCTATAGAAAACATTTTTTAGATTCTTTTTTCTATATATAGGAAAAATGTCTAAGGTGCTGAGACTTTTTCTATAGGAAAAATGTCACAGAATCTAAAACTTTTTCTATAGTAAAAATGTCTCAGAATCGGAGACTTTTTCTATAGAAAAAATGTCTTAGAATCTGAGACTTCTTCTATAGGAATTTTTCTGATTCTTTTTTGATATATAGGAAAAATGTCTCAGTTGCTGAGACTTTTTTCATAGGAAAAATGTCTTAGAATCCGAAAATTTTTCTATAGGAAAAATGTCTCAAAATCTGAGACTTTTTCTATGGGAAAATGTCTCAGAATCTGACCCTTTTTCTGTATGAAAAATGTCTCAATCTGAGATTTTTTCTATGGGAAAAATGTCTCAGAATGTGGGACTTTTTCTATAGGAAAAATGTCTCAGAATCTGAGACTCTTTCTATAGGAAAAATGTCTCACAATCTGAGACTTTTTCTATAGGAAAAATGTCTCGGAATCTGAGACTGTTTCTATAGGAAAAATGTCTCAGAATCTGAGACTTTTTCTATAGGAAAAATGTCTCAGAACCTGAGACTTTCTATCGGAAAAATGTCTCAGAATGTGAGACTTTTTCTATAGGAAAAATGTCTCAGATTGTGAGACTTTTTCTGTAGGAAAAATTTCTCAGAATCTGAGACTTTCTATAGGAAAAATGTGGCAGAATCTGAGACTTTTTCTATACGAAAAATGTCTCAGAATCTGAGGCTTTTCCTATAGGAAAAATGTCTCAGAATCTGAGCCTTTTCCTATAGGAAAAATGTCTCAGAATCTGAGACTTTTTCTATAGGAAAAATGTCTCAGAATCTGGGACTTTTTCTATAGGAAAAATGTCTCAGAATCTGAGACTTTTTCGATAGGAAAAATGTCTCAGAATCTGAGACTTTTTCTATAGGAAAAATGTCTCAGAATCTGAGACTTTTTCTATAGGAAAAATTTCTCAGAATCTGAGACTTTTTCTATAGGAAAAATGTCTCAGAATCTGAGACTTTTTCTATAGGAAAAATGGCTTAGAATCTGACACTTTTTCTATAGAAAAAATGCCTCAGAATTTGTGACTTTTTTTTAAGAAAAATTTCTCAGAATCCGGGACTTTTTCAATAGGAAAAATGTCTCAGAATCTGAGAATTTTTCTATAGAAAATGTCTCAGAATCTAAGACTTTTTCTTAAAGAAAAATTTCTCAGAATCTGAGACTTTTTCTATAGGAAAAATGTCTCAGAATCTGAGACTTTTTCTATAGGAAAAATGTCTCAGAATCAGAGACTTTTTCTATAGGAAAAATGACTAAGAATCTGACACTTTTTCTATAGAAAAAATGTCTCAGAATTTGTGACTTTTTTTAAGAAAAATTTCTCAGAATCTGAGACTTTTTCAATGGGAAAATTGTCACAGAATCTCGGACTTTTTCTATAGGAAAAATGTCTCAGAATCTGAGAATTTTTCTATAGAAAATGTCTCAGAATCTAAGACTTTTTCTCAAAGAAAAATTTCTCAGAATCTGAGACTTTTTCTATAGGAAAAATGTCACGGAATCTGAGACTGTTGCTATAGGAAAAATTTCTCAGAATCTGACCTTTTTTCTGTAGGGAAAATGTCTCAAAATCTCAGATTTTTCTATAGGAAAAATGTCTTAGAATCTGGTACTTTTTCGATAAGAAAAATGCCTCAGATTCTGAGACTTTTTCTATAGAAAAAATGTCACAGAATCTGGGACTTTTTCTATAGGAAAACTGTTTCAGAATCTGAGACTGTTTCTATAAAAAATGTCTTAGAATCTGAGACTTTTTATGTAGGAAAAATTTCTCAGAATCTGAGAATTTTTCTATATTAAAAATGTCTTAGAATTTCAAACTTTTTCTATGGGAAAAATCTGATTCTGAGACATTTTCCTATAGAAAAAGTCTCAGATGCTGAGAAAAGTCTCAGATTCTAAGAAAAATTTTCCAGAATCTCAAACTTTTTCTATGGGAAAAATCTGATTCTGAGGCATTTTTCCTATAGAAAAATTCTCAGATTCCGAGACATTTTTCCTATAGATAAAGTCTCAGATTCTGAGACATTTTTCCACTAGAAAATGTCTCAGATTTGAGACATTTTTCCTATAGAAAAAAGTCTCAGATTCTGAGACATTTTTTCCCATAGAAAAAGTCCCAGATTCTGAAACATTTTTCATAAAGAAAAAGTCTCAGATTCTGAGACATTTTTCCTATAGAAAAAGTCTCAGATTCTGTGACATTTTTCATAGAGAAAAGTCTCAGATTCTGAGACATTTTTCCTATAGAAAAAGTCTCAGATTCTAAGACATTTTTCATAGAGAAAAAGTCTCAGATTCTAAGACATTTTTCATAGAGAAAAAGTCTCAGATTCTGAGACATTTCAGAGACTTTTTCTATAGGAAAAATGTCTCAGAATCTAAGGCATTTTCCTATAGAAAAGGTCTGAATCTGAGACTTGTTATATAGAAAAATTGTCTCAGAATCGCATTTTCAATAGGAAAAATGTGTCTTGAACTCATCAAAAGGAAACTATCTCATTGTGTTTGTGTTTTTGTAAAAAAAATAAATTAATAAACTAATTATTTGATTTAAAACATATTAAATGCACTGTTTTATTTGTTGAATGTTTAAAATTTCAACCAGAAACGCTTACAAATAACAAACTCCATGCATCCTCTCGTCCTAGTAAATCGGAGGTTTTGTAATGTTTTGTACCAAGTTCCCTGTTCTACTGATTGTTCCTAGAGCCGAGATCCTCTTAATATTTAATTCCGTTTGTTTCGTGTTTAATTTAAGATGGGGTGGAAGATTTTTTTATTTAAAAATAAAAAATAAATATAAACAATTAAAATGAAATATAAAGACAAACGTCTTCAATTCAATTTTTTGACAAATGTGTTGAATTCACACATTTCCTATATGTGTAAGCAAATTGAGGTGAATAAAAAAGGGGGAAAATTCACCATTAAGAGTTTCGCTACTGTATATACTGTGACAGAACTATGTGTTTAAATACACGTTTTTTATATTTTGGTTTGATAAATTTTGATTTGTTTGTACACTTTTATTTTCTTTAACGATTCCACCATAAATTCTTTACCAAAAATATTTATTTAAATAAATGTTTTTTATACCGCCGAACAGCTGTTTTTGACAGTTTTCGTAATCAGGTAGTTCATAAATATTTAAATTAGTAAGAATTATGAAACAGTCTGTTATTTTCACTCTATTACAAAAATGTCGTTGTCGTAAATTTTTCATGATACCAAATAAAATTAAAAACGACAACGACTACGACAATTGTCGGAAAAAAAATACGACACTCATAATAAGGCCGAATACAAAATAAAATTAAAAAAACAATCTTATACTAATCTCGTGTACTAAAATTGCAACAAAATTAATTAAAAATATTTTTAAGATGTCCCTATTGCATCCATAATGCATTTATTAAAAACCGTTAAAAGGTCCTCTAGCGTAAAATTTCTCATTTCATACGCCGCATTTTGTAATTATTTTCATATTTTCGACCATAGTGGACACCATGCCTGTTTGTAACGTCGCAAACAAGTTGTCTCATTTATCTGGATGCAGTTTATTGAATCCATTTTGCACGTGAATTGAAAAATTGCAAAGCTATAAAGAATTTCTAAATTATTGATATGTCCCGATATGTATTAACAAAAAAAACAAAGCTTTTTCAAAAAATCCTCCATAATCCCAGCCAAAATATAGAAATGTTAAATGTTATTATTTTGTGACGGAGGTAGTATGTGATTAACATTAACCGGTTAACCGGTTTAGAAACACTACATCCTTTTTTTTTATGTGGCAAAATAAAAAAATTAGCGAGAATCTCCTCTTTCATTTGGCATCAATAGTGACATTATAAGACAAGTTTAAATTTTAAATATATTTTACAAAATGTAAGCTCTTAAAACTTTAAAGTCCTTTTAAAAGGAAAAGGAAATTAAAAACTGTAAAAGCAGTTTTACTTCATTTGATCTTTAGATTCAGACGTTTATCATCCGGTTCATGTTTAATATTGGCTGTCGGATCGTTTTGTTTTTCTCTCATCTTCGTCTATATCACCTTTTCCATCAAACAGCACTAAAAAAAGGGTTATTTATTATTTATTTATCGTATGGCGCTAATACAACTCGCGATTTTATTCGCGATTCTCATTTTTTAAAAATCACAAAAAATTTAAAAAGTGGTGTAGTTTGAAGAGTTATAGCCAGGGAAACCAAAAATATGCAGTATCATGTTTTTCCTGCGCATTGTATTGATTAATGAGTAAGGTATTAATCCGTTTCAGAAGATTTTAAGAAATCTGGCATCGATTTGTTAGAGCATATTTTTGCATAGCCTTAAGGTGTTATGATACTTGCTGGTTTTTGTATTTTTTATATTTTGGAGAACAGTGCAAATATATTTTCATAGGAAAACTGACCAAGTGTAAAGAGTATGACAATATCATGAAAAAAATTTAAAACGTCAAAAAATATAAGTGTGTTATCGAAAATTTTGCAGTGACTGTCAAAAAAAATTTAAAAATTCTCAACTTAAAATTGACATTTCAAGAATAAAATGTTAACAGTGTTGCCAATTTTATTAGTTTTTGCTCGAATGAAGCGGTTTTACATTTGTTTTGGGCACTTTTTAGCTATTTTGGGCGAGTTATTTTGAAAATAAAAGTTGGCAATATTGTTTTTATTTTGTTTTGTTTTTATTTTATTTTATTTCTTGTTCTTTCTCGCATTTGTTGTTTCCTAAAAAAATACAATACAAAAACAAGCAAGTATCATACCACCTTTAAGAGCATATTTTTGCATATTTTAGGGTTAAGAGCATATTTTAGCATAAGAGCATACATTTAGAGCATTCTTTCCATTTTTAGAGCATTTTTTACAATTTTTAGAGCATTTTTTAATTTTTGGAGCATTTTTTTCCAATTTTTTTTATAACATAACTTATTTTTAAAAATTTTTAATTTTTGCGGGATTTTTTTTTTTTTTTTGAAGTTTTATTGAAATGTTTGTTTTGGTTTTGTTTTCTTGTCAGTTTAAAATGTCGGACAACAATTTCAAACTTTTTGCAAAATTACGGGGTTCTGACGGAAGATTTCCCTTTAGCCTGTTCTTGCTAACTTCTAAAGAAACTATGTTTTTTTTTTTTCAATATCAAAGTGTATCGCATGTTCAGCACTAGACCAACCAAAAAATGTATGGGAAATGCAAAAGTATTTTTTTGTTCGCTCCACCGGCAGTTTCTGATAGATTGGCCATAAAAAATAATATCTGTGCAAGAACTAGATCTCTCGGTTGCATACAGGCCAGTCGATTTGAACTTTTGACCCTAAAAGTGACCTAAAAACACTACAAAGATTTCAAGTGTCATAACTCTTAAAATATGCGTTTTTCCAAAAAATGCTATATAAGTTTTATTTTGCAGAATAAGAAAGTAAACATTTCCTTCATACAAATTTTTAGCCTAAGTCTAAGACATCGTGGTGTTTTTGGCGGTTAAAGTAAAAATTTATATGAAGACTTTATTTAAAACGACCCTCGTTAAAATTTGGACGGAGATTGAAATAGTCGGTCACCATTATTTTGTACACAGACAAAAATGAGTTGTTAGATCAAGCACGAAATACACCAGGTTGAGCATTATTTTAATTAAAAGTCAGCTAATGAGGAAAATTGTTGGATCAAGCACGAAAATTGTAGGTCAGTCATTGACTGTTCCTTGATTAAACCAATGCTTGATTTGAGTAATTTGGTAATTGTTATTTTTCTGTTATTTTTGATTAAACCAATGCTTGATTTGAGTGAGCGGTTAATCAACAATTTTGTGTTATTTTTGATTAATCCAATGCTTGATCTGAGTGAATGGTTAATCATTATTTTACAGTTGTAGTGTTTTTTGTCAGTCTTTTCAAGTCTTTTGTTTAAATTGTTTTTTTTTTTGTGCTTTATATTATTTAGTTTTTTTCATCTTGTGTGCGTTCAAGTACTTTTCTATTTGACGACTAACCAAAACTAAAACAAAAAACGCAACAGCGATCATCGCATTGTTACTCAAAGCCTACTATGATGAGTTTTTTTGTTTTTATGATTTTTTTTTGTGAATTTTTCAGATTTGAGCAAATGGTTAATTG
This sequence comes from Pegoplata infirma, assembly GCA_963921195.1. Classification (NCBI taxonomy): domain Eukaryota; kingdom Metazoa; phylum Arthropoda; class Insecta; order Diptera; family Anthomyiidae; genus Pegoplata; species Pegoplata infirma. The sequence goes on from OY992539.1 coordinate 160,315,726, forward strand.
ATTCAAGTAAAATTTAATTGAATGCCAAATTTTAAGCTGAGCAAATATTTAATTGTTTTTTTCCTTTGAAAATTTTTTTCCGTGTAGAGTAATATGGAGTTCACACTACCGACTTTAAACAAGTTGTTTAACAAAACACCAGTAACAGAATAAAAACGTAATGGATACAGAACAAAGACTTTTTTAAACATCTCACTCTTAAACACTTCAAAACAGCAAGTGTGAACGCCGTATAAGATATGTAGTAGAGCACCCACAAAATGTATGGGATGTGCAAAAGTGTATTTTTTATCGCTCCCCGCTCATTTTCGGTTGAGTTGGGAGTAAAAAATAATATCTATCCAGAAATTGGACTTCTAGGTTGCAAACAGACCAAGCAGTTTGAACTTTTGACCTCAAAAATGGGCTTAAAAACCTTTATAGATTAATTTGGCTGTAACTCTTAAAATAAAAGTATTTCGCAATTAACTTTCATAACAATTTTTATGTAGAATTAAAATGCAAAGATTTTTCTCTCATACTGTTTAGACCTAAATATGTCCGATCGCGGTGTTTTAAGCGGTTAAAGTCAAAATTTGGGTCAGAACTTTTTTTTAAAAAATTCTCGTAAATTCTGATTAATTTTTATTAAAAAATAAAAATTGTTTTATTCGACCTTTAAAATATTATATTTTGAGTATGTTTATTCTGGCTCGAGGTCGTTATTTTCTTTACTAATTAAAACCATGATATTCTCATAGTATAATTTTCAAGAAAATTATTTTTTTGTTTTAAATTTATTTATGTTGGTCATTTTTGCAAGACTTAATCGACACGTGTTTCGGAATTTGTCAGATTCCATTGTCAAGATTATTTAGCAAAAAATAGAAACGATTTACTACAAAGTAGCAAACGAGTCTAATGACAAATTGTTAATGCACAAACTAAGATATTAATACATATTCGCCTCTATTCTCATTGAGAATTAGAAAGACGAAGAAATTGTACCATCCATAATAAGGCAACAATTGTCAATAACCAACAAAAATATTTAAAACAATTTTACATACGATAGTCCAATGGACTACAACAATATGTTATATGTGTTGTTGTTGTGAGTAATACTCCATATTAGGGTATTCATCACATGGCGTGCCAACCATTATGTTCAAATTCTGATTAATTTTTATTAAAAAATAAAAATTGTTTTATTCGACCTTTAAAATATTATATTTTGAGTATGTTTATTCTGGCTCGAGGTCGTTATTTTCTTTACTAATTAAAACCATGATATTCTCATAGTATAATTTTCAAGAAAATTATTTTTTTGTTTTAAATTTATTTATGTTGGTCATTTTTGCAAGACTTAATCGACACGTGTTTCGGAATTTGTCAGATTCCATTGTCAAGATTATTTAGCAAAAAATAGAAACGATTTACTACAAAGTAGCAAACGAGTCTAATGACAAATTGTTAATGCACAAACTAAGATATTAATACATATTCGCCTCTATTCTCATTGAGAATTAGAAAGACGAAGAAATTGTACCATCCTAATAAGGCAACAATTGTCAATAACCAACAAAAATATTTAAAACAATTTTACATACGATAGTCCAATGGACTACAACAATATGTTATATGTGTTGTTGTTGTGAGTAATACTCCATATTAGGGTATTCATCACATGGCGTGCCAACCATTATGTTCAAATTCTGATTAATTTTTATTAAAAAATAAAAATTGTTTTATTCGACCTTTAAAATATTATATTTTGAGTATGTTTATTCTGGCTCGAGGTCGTTATTTTCTTTACTAATTAAAACCATGATATTCTCATAGTATAATTTTCAAGAAAATTATTTTTTTGTTTTAAATTTATTTATGTTGGTCATTTTTGCAAGACTTAATCGACACGTGTTTCGGAATTTGTCAGATTCCATTGTCAAGATTATTTAGCAAAAAATAGAAACGATTTACTACAAAGTAGCAAACGAGTCTAATGACAAATTGTTAATGCACAAACTAAGATATTAATACATATTCGCCTCTATTCTCATTGAGAATTAGAAAGACGAAGAAATTGTACCATCCTAATAAGGCAACAATTGTCAATAACCAACAAAAATATTTAAAACAATTTTACATACGATAGTCCAATGGACTACAACAATATGTTATATGTGTTGTTGTTGTGAGTAATACTCCATATTAGGGTATTCATCACATGGCGTGCCAACCATTATGTTCAAATTCTGATTAATTTTTATTAAAAAATAAAAATTGTTTTATTCGACCTTTAAAATATTATATTTTGAGTATGTTTATTCTGGCTCGAGGTCGTTATTTTCTTTACTAATTAAAACCATGATATTCTCATAGTATAATTTTCAAGAAAATTATTTTTTTGTTTTAAATTTATTTATGTTGGTCATTTTTGCAAGACTTAATCGACACGTGTTTCGGAATTTGTCAGATTCCATTGTCAAGATTATTTAGCAAAAAATAGAAACGATTTACTACAAAGTAGCAAACGAGTCTAATGACAAATTGTTAATGCACAAACTAAGATATTAATGCACAAACTAAGATATTTTTTTGCTACTTTGTAGTAAATCGTTTCTATTTTTTGCTAAATAATCTTGACAATGGAATCTGACAAATTCCGAAACACGTGTCGATTAAGTCTTGCAAAAATGACCAACATAAATAAATTTAAAACAAAAAAAATAATTTTCTTGAAAATTATACTATGAGAATATCATGGTTTTAATTAGTAAAGAAAATAACGACCTCGAGCCAGAATAAACATACTCAAAATATAATATTTTAAAGGTCGAATAAAACAATTTTTATTTTTTAATAAAAATTAATCAGAATTTGAACATAATGGTTGGCACGCCATGTGATGAATACCCTAATATGGAGTATTACTCACAACAACAACACATATAACATATTGTTGTAGTCCATTGGACTATCGTATGTAAAATTGTTTTAAATATTTTTGTTGGTTATTGACAATTGTTGCCTTATTAGGATGGTACAATTTCTTCGTCTTTCTAATTCTCAATGAGAATAGAGGCGAATATGTATTAATATCTTAGTTTGTGCATTAACAATTTGTCATTAGACTCGTTTGCTACTTTGTAGTAAATCGTTTCTATTTTTTGCTAAATAATCTTGACAATGGAATCTGACAAATTCCGAAACACGTGTCGATTAAGTCTTGCAAAAATGACCAACATAAATAAATTTAAAACAAAAAAATAATTTTCTTGAAAATTATACTATGAGAATATCATGGTTTTAATTAGTAAAGAAAATAACGACCTCGAGCCAGAATAAACATACTCAAAATATAATATTTTAAAGGTCGAATAAAACAATTTTTATTTTTTAATAAAAATTAATCAGAATTTGAACATAATGGTTGGCACGCCATGTGATGAATACCCTAATATGGAGTATTACTCACAACAACAACACATATAACATATTGTTGTAGTCCATTGGACTATCGTATGTAAAATTGTTTTAAATATTTTTGTTGGTTATTGACAATTGTTGCCTTATTAGGATGGTACAATTTCTTCGTCTTTCTAATTCTCAATGAGAATAGAGGCGAATATGTATTAATATCTTAGTTTGTGCATTAACAATTTGTCATTAGACTCGTTTGCTACTTTGTAGTAAATCGTTTCTATTTTTTGCTAAATAATCTTGACAATGGAATCTGACAAATTCCGAAACACGTGTCGATTAAGTCTTGCAAAAATGACCAACATAAATAAATTTAAAACAAAAAAATAATTTTCTTGAAAATTATACTATGAGAATATCATGGTTTTAATTAGTAAAGAAAATAACGACCTCGAGCCAGAATAAACATACTCAAAATATAATATTTTAAAGGTCGAATAAAACAATTTTTATTTTTTAATAAAAATTAATCAGAATTTGAACATAATGGTTGGCACGCCATGTGATGAATACCCTAATATGGAGTATTACTCACAACAACAACACATATAACATATTGTTGTAGTCCATTGGACTATCGTATGTAAAATTGTTTTAAATATTTTTGTTGGTTATTGACAATTGTTGCCTTATTAGGATGGTACAATTTCTTCGTCTTTCTAATTCTCAATGAGAATAGAGGCGAATATGTATTAATATCTTAGTTTGTGCATTAACAATTTGTCATTAGACTCGTTTGCTACTTTGTAGTAAATCGTTTCTATTTTTTGCTAAATAATCTTGACAATGGAATCTGACAAATTCCGAAACACGTGTCGATTAAGTCTTGCAAAAATGACCAACATAAATAAATTTAAAACAAAAAAATAATTTTCTTGAAAATTATACTATGAGAATATCATGGTTTTAATTAGTAAAGAAAATAACGACCTCGAGCCAGAATAAACATACTCAAAATTCTCGTAAATTTTTAAATTGGGGAAAATTTGAGCTCTTTGCACAATTCACTGGGGTATTGAATGTACTTTTCCAAAAAAATTTTTTTTGCAAAAATATATCGACCCTTCCATGAAAAAATCCCAAAGTTCTTCTCTGAATCTCTTTTTTTTACCATTCAACCTCAATATAGGCGAATACTCACTTTGTAATTCCGTGAGTTTCGCACCGAAACATCTGTCTAGGATTTCCCTAAATATATATGGGGTATTCAGTGCCAAATTGGACACTTTGAAAATTTTTATTTTAGATTTTTTAATTATTTTTAAATTTTTTTTAAAACCCATTAAAACCCCAATCCAAGTTAGTTTTCAAAATTTTTAAATTACCCGTTCCAAAGATATCGAATTTTCAAAAAAAAAACAACTATCGTTTTTCGTATTTCTATCAAAACAAATTCAAAAATGGTCAACATTTTTTTTTTTATTTTTGTTTTTTTATTAAAAATTTCTTGGTGTTCTAATATGCGATTTTTAAATGATTGCACTCTTTGTTTTTTTTTCAATCTTTTCTTAAAATTTTTTATTTGATTTTTTTTTAATTTTTTGTGGTAAACTTAACATTTTCTTAAAGTTATAAGCTTAAGTAGATCGTGGGATTATGGTAATATATAAAAAAGAATTAAAAATAAAAAGGTAATTAATATATTCAGCGGTTTTTGAGTTTTTTTGTTGTCTTCCAATCTTTATTAAAACACTTTGACGAAAAAAAGATAAAATTTTAACAAATTATTTCGAATTTGGACCATTTTTAAAGAAGTGATAAGTAAAAAACAGAAAAAATCGTGTTTTTTTTTTTATAATTCCATATTTTTTGAACGGATTATCAAAAAAGATATCAAAATTTACTTGGAATGGGTTTTTGAAGGGTACTACAAAATTGAAAAAATATAAACTTAAAAATTTTCCAAGTGTCCGATTTGGCATGGAATACCCCATATATACTATGTGGAATCCTAGACTTATCTTTCGTTGCGTAAAACACGCACTTACAAAGTGAATATACCCCCATAACGTGGTTGGAGGTCAAAAAAATTGTGGTTCAGAGTAGGATTTTGGCAATTTTTCATGGAAGGGTCGATATATTTTTGCAAAAAAATTTTTTTGGAAAACTACATTCAATACTATATTAAATTATGCAAAGAGCTAAAATTTTCCCCAATTTAAAAATTTATGACAATTTTTTAAAAAAAGTTCTCACCCAAATTTCGACTTTAATCGCTAAAAACACCGCTATCGGACATATTTAGATCAAAACTGTATGAGAGAAAAATCTTTGCATTTTGAATCTACAAAAAAATTGTTATGAAAGTAATTTGCGAAAAACTTTTATTTTAAGAGTTACAGCCAAATTAATCTATAAAGGTTTTTTAGCCCATTTTTGAGGTCAAAAGTTCAAACTGCTTGGTCTGTTTGCAACCTAGAAGTCCAATTTCTGGATAGATATTATTTTTTACTCCCAACTCAACCGAAAATGAGCGGGGAGCGATAAAAAAAACAATTATGCATATATGGGTGCTCTAATATGTAGTTTCCATAAACCAATTACATTTGGAATTTATATGGGTAATTTTATTACAGAAGAGCCCAAAGCTGACTTTGAAGTTTCGATTTTCCAAATGCTGTATACAAATTTGTGAAATTACTTTGTTTTAAACGACCCTTGTTAAAATATGAATGGAGACAATCGGTTTCTATGATTTTGAAGAGTTAGATGTGTTCTTTTTGGAAAATATTTGGGGAATTCCAGGCCAAATCACTCACTTTTAGACCCGACCCCCTTCGATTAATTTGTTAGATATGTTTTAGTACGTATTAAATGCAACTTGCACTCAAATTTTCAGCCTTTTAAACCAAGTTGGGGTTGAGTAATATTTTTTTTTAAATGGCGTTTAAAAAAAATAAAAAAGGGAAATTTTCAATTAATTTTGACCAGTAAAAACATGGATATCTTAAAATAAGTTGGACGACGTTTTGTTGGTATTTAAATGTAGTTTTAGAAAAAAAAATATGAAAAAATTATTCGAAGTAATTATCACTTATTTTTTAACGTTTAAAAATTAAAATTGAATTTTTGAAAAAGTCCAGTCTAAAAATTCTACACTAAATTACACAGTTCTTAAGCCATAATTCGAGATGTGAGCACAATTCGTTTTTTTTTTTTCAAATTTTTAAAATTGCATTTTTTTAGGCTCTGGTATTATATGGTGCTCCATAATAATTAAATTGGTAGATATTGACCCTAACTTACCATAGATACTACATTCACTTGTGGGTAAAAATATGTCTCATAAAAATTTAGGTTGATCGGACATGGGTAAGGCGTGCCGCATCGGCCTTGAATTTTAAAAAACGGATTACAAGGAAAAATATGATTTTTTCTGTTTTCTCAACTTTTTTGGTATTTTAAGTTAAACTTGAATTCAGGTGTTTAAAGGATTTTGATTTGGAATAAAATGCCTCCCTAATGAAGTACTAAAAACTAAAATCGGTTGAAAATAAGCCAAGTTATTAAAACTTCCCCAGGCATCTAACGTGTGGCAGACCACTTGAATAAGGAATGTAATCCGATTCATGAAATTCATTGAAATTTTCTACTGTTAAACATTTTTTTATTCGTCAAATTCAAATGTAATTAGATGACAAGTATTTTTCATATTGTATTTTGCTAACATGTTTTAAATTTGTTACGGTCACCGGAAAAGGCGTTAGGGCGGCTAGTGCCGGCTAACACACCACGAACACAAAACACACTCACAGGTCGGTCCATCCCGCCAAAACCCTAACCCATCCGTCCGAACAATTAAAATTCACAACAAAACTAAATTAAACGAAACACGTCAACGAGAGGAGGAGAAAGATGTTGGCTCCTCACTGGCCCTGCCCTACCTTTGGTCGTCCGTCTGTCCAGTACAATTAACACGACCCCACAAACACACGCGATACTTACACAATAACCTTTATACGAAAATCAACACTAACATTTTTTAAATCGTTATAAATTAAGGGTTTTTATTAAAAATAATTCTTTAAACTAATAAAAATAAATAATAAATGCACTAAATAAATAATAATAATCCAAATACATAATATTTTAGTGGGGGAATTATGGGGATTAATTAACTACCCAAAGTGGGGAACTCCAAAACTTGCCGGTCTGGCATCACCCCATGTGTACGTGTACGTTCAGTTAAACTGAAACGTATACACATCAAAAGAAAATTGAAATTAAATTAAACCTGACTTAAAACAAATATGTACAAATAAACAAGTGAATTAATAAAAATAAATAAATGTAGGAGTGAAATAACTTAAATTAAAATATACGTGTTAATAAATAAAAAAACATAAGTTATAAATGAAGTAAATAAAGTTAAATAAAACAAAAGAATGTGTAAAAAAAAAATGTACGAATGAAATTGAAAAAGTATAAAAAAAAATATGTACAAAACAAAATAATAAAAATTAAGGATTAAAAAAAACGAAATTACAGAAAAAAAAATGATTAATTAAAGTGCCAAATAAAAAAAATATATATCTGACGTAAATTTCTTTTACGCAGATTTCCGGTTTAATTAAATAATAAATAAATATTGCCCTTGTAGAATCCACAAAAAAAGTAATGTCAAAAATTTTACTTAAGACGCCTCAGAAACACCCTACACTTGAAGGAGCTCCCTAAAGTTAGCAGTTATTCCTAAGGTAAGTATTATTCTCGACTAAAATGTGAATCCTACTGCTTTCGAAATCAATATTTCCCTTTTAGTTTCAGATCTTCCGCGATTTATCTGCACTTTTTAAGGGCACTAAAAAAAAAATGTGACAAACTTAACGCTAAATCAAACATGCACAACAAAACTACACTTAACAAAAACTTAACGCTACATATTCTTCTCCTTAATTTCCTTTCTTTTTATAATTTCTTTTCAGCATTTAATTTTAAATTTTTCTTTCTTTTCAGCTTTCAATTTGATTTTTACTAATTTTCTTTCTTTCCAGATTTTATTTTCTCTTTCTACGCAGGACTTTGTCTTCACTTTTTTCCTAGGTGTTAACTTTTCACACAATTCACGCATAAACAAAATAAATTTTCTTCTTTACCTTAGGTGGGATTTGTGGACTTAGCTTCTTCTTTAAGGCTCCAATATAAATATAATTTAGTTATGACCTCCATTTTGAAAATCCTGGCCCCTGGTACCAGATGGAGGCCAACACCAATCTTTATCACAAATAAAACAAATCACTTTATTAGAAACTTTTTCTATTAATAATAAGATTTAAGCCACTTACGTTCCTAGACGAAACACTGATCTTCAGGGGATTTTACTTTTCTCCAAAACTTTATATATTTAGTAAAAAAAAATATATTTACATAATAAAATAAAAATTTAATTTAACACCGAAGAAACCGTATTTTAATGTTGCCTGCTTCGTTAGTTTGTTCGATCTATATTAAAAATGGCTAATGGCTTGGGCATCCTATACACATTTCTTGCCATAATTCCATATATTGGACCTTTTCCTATTCCCATGGTTGTCCCTTTCTAGGATGTCACCACCAAATAAACATTAAAAACCATGGACAAAAACCTTTAGTTATGGACGAAACTTGTGAACATAAACAAAAAGAACACAAATTTCATTCATAAACAAACAAAGTTTCTCTCAGTACACTAACAAATTTACCAGTGTACTACACTGAACACACACATACATACACTATACTACCAGATGTTTGGTATCCAGTGGCGGGGCAAATCAAAAATTGAATAGGGGGTCAAAAGCACCCGCAACAAAACTCCGGTGTCGGCAAGTTTACGCCGCCGAAAACGGTGTGCGGTGGTAATATTACTCGAAATAAAAAAAACACAATATCCCAACGTGGGAAACTCCCACACCCCGAGTCTCATTGCTCTACTGACTGAAAAGCCGGGATATGACAAAAACTTAAAGGTGAATTTTAATTGTTCATCTGGCAGAAATACAAAACAAAAACTAACTACGGGACAAACTCGACATCTATCAGGTACTGGTGAAAAAAAAACAATTTTAAACTCAAAAATAAAATTGAATCCTAAATCTAATGGACCTAATTTAGCTCCAAATTTATGACTTTTTAGCAAAAGCCGACTATTGCGTTTTTCTTAAAAAGAAAAAGCATAGTGGCGAAACCCAAAAATTTGTGAAAATCCTTCTTTATTCACGTAATTAGTCCTTGACCAATTGTAGCATCCAATATGCAATCTATATTTTAATCAACATTGTTCGTCAAGTAACAAAAAAAACCTAAAAGCTAACCTAAAACTAAATTGAAAGATTTTCAACGTAAACGGATTAAGCCTCTATACTTCTCTACACTAATCACCATTGCCAATCATAAAAACTTTGGTTTGTCTCTGTTGTACTTTTAACATAAAAGACACAGAAACAAAAAAAAACTAAACTTTGTCACTTTACAAAAAAAAATATTATATTGCACTTCCCACCAGTTACTCAATATCACTAATCCGAGAACAATTATACCACAGACTAATACAGACTCGACATAAGTGACAGGTGTCAAAAAAGTATTCTTTAACCATATGGTTAATTTTTTCAAATTATTCTACGAATTAGGTTAGAAAGAGAAAGCTGATATAACGCGCCATTAGAAAAATAGATGCCAGATCGGTTTTTGCTGTTTCACTCACTCCTACGTCGTAGAAAGTGTTGCCATGTTAGCGTAAAACGGACTAAAAACCGCTGTGTTTTCTCCTAAAATCGCTTAGTTTCCCCCCATTTTTTCTTATAAAACTCTACTGTTGAGTCTGTATATAGTCTGCGATTATACCTTGTGACAAAAAAAAATTATTAAATCAATATTTTAACGTGACTTTATACATTTTAAGACAAATCACAACAAGTAAACGTGACAAACATTTACTTATCCTAATATTGCACTTAAAAAATATATCACAGATTAAAATTAATATCACAATTCGGTAAAATTATCACAGATTAAAAAATATTTATACATATATATTTCGAATGTTAAAGAGAGACTTGAGTCTCCTAATGTCCCCCTTTTTACTACGCGTCTGAAATTACATTAACGAAACACAAAAAATACAAACAATGCTGCCACCTACACTCACATGAAACACACTGAGAGAAACAACATTGAACACGGGACATATTTGGTGGTGAAATCTCATTAGCCGTTTTTCGTCTTCTCATAAAAAAAAAAATTCTCCCTCAATTAACTAAAAAAAAATTTTTCTTAAAATATAAATAATAGTAATAATTTAAACGCATGCAAATAAATAAAAAATAAGAACAGTTTAATAAAAATAAAATAAGGTAAATCATGCAAATAAATTATTCAATAAGATAAATATATAAAACTAAATAATTATTATATAATTAGTTAAATAAAATCGTAAATAAAAATATAAATAAATAAAAAAGTAAAAATCTAAATAAATGTCAAAGTAAAACTAAATCTAAACATAAAATTTTTTAAAATAATTGCAAAAATAATCAAAGACAGCACAAAATCAATAAATAAAATGTAATAAAAAAAATAATTGAGAAAATAAATAAATAATTGTATAAATATAAATAATTAATTGTATAAATATAGTTAATTCTAAATAAACAAAGTCAATAAACAAAAACTAAAGCGACAAAAACACAAAATTGTATAAATAATAAAAATAAATAATCTCTAAACTAAACGATCTCAACACGTAAAACTCAAAACTAAACAAAAATCTAAACATGGTTATTGCGTAATAACACAGGTTATAAAATATCAGTGCGGGAAGCCAAAGTCACTCCCGGTACAACAGACCCCTGACTCATGGTACAGAGCGGCTACCGCGAAGCTTCTTCGGTCTACAGATAACATCAACATGTGAAAGGCACGTGACTCACGATACAACTGACCTCCGAATCTCGGTTCAGAGCGGCTATCGTGCAAGCCCCGACCCACACCCTACAAAAAACAAGCAGAAACTAAAAACAAATAAAACAGGAACAAAATGAACAAAACTAGGGTGTACGGTTTACAACTCTCTAGGATTCACTTTTATCCCAAGTATTCAACAGTCTGTTTAAGCTGCGACTTCGATAAGTAATTTAAGACCAACGTACAACAGACCTACGAATCTCAGTTCAGAGCGGCTACGTTGCAATCCAAACAAAAACTTCACGGGTCACGAACAAAAACAAAACTTTGGACTATTTCAAATAAAACTATTGGACTATAAACGTGTTTAGATAACATACACTTTATGACCTAAATTTGGTGACATTCAAAAATGTCAAGTCCTTCCAATCCGAAGCCATTTATTTTAAACGCCAAGCCAAGCAAAAGAGAAAAAGTCTGGAAAGAAAACTCCATTTTGATTGGGAACGGGAAAAAAAAAATATTTTATTTTTGAAGTATATGTGTCTTTTTTTTTGTGAAGTTAGGTTATATGTACGTTAAGTAATATTATATTTAATTTAAGCGATAATTTTTTTTAAATTTTTATTTTACTTGCTTTTTTTTGTGAAGAAAAAAAAAAAACATAAGTTTTTTTTTTGCGTTGAGAAAAGGTGACTTAAGCGTATACCAAACAATATTTTTTGTGATTTGAACAATCTTATTCACATTAGCTAGGTAGTATTTTAAATAAGACTAATTGTCAAAAAGTTTAATTTGATAGAAGATTTTAGGGAGCTCCTTCAGATCCAATAAGAAAATAAATAGTGTAGTGAAACCGTAACGTAGATCCGGTAACTGGAAATAAAGACCTAGGTGTTGTGAGTAATTTAGAAAAAGTATTGCCATAAGAGTAATTGTAGGTATCGTAGCGTCTAACACGTCAACGCATATCGACGCATATCAACGCGTATATAAAACTTATTTTTTTTGTGTTTCTCGTCAACATGACTATTTTTTTTGATTATTATATTGACTCTAATTTTTTTCTTACCTTTATAAAGACCATTTTATGATTTCAATTAATTTATTTTTCTTGTATTTATTTATATCACATATTATTTAGATATTTTTCATTGTTTTCTTTAGTAATTAAAAAAAAAAAAAAAGTTGCAAAGTTAAAAACAAGACACAAAAATAAAGAACATTTTGGCCGTTAGGTGGCCACATTTGAATAATTTTTATTAAAAGAAATTTCCTGGAAATCACGGCTCGAATTATTTGATCTTAACGATCGTTCAATTTAGCTTGTTTTGAAAAAAAAAAACGTTATTAATTAAATTATTATTTTCTTATTTATTTTTGTTTGTAAGTGATGTTAGTATAAGTTTCATTATTAATTTTTATATGTATTTAAGTGTTAGATTTAGAAATTTGTTTAATAAAAATATGTCTTGAAGTTTATAACGTAAACATGGCTGAGTAAAGAATTTGTTTGTGGGGTGGAGTAACTTAAGGCGAAGGTAATGTGGTAGCGGATTTATGGGGTCATTGGAAATCGAGTGGACATACTTTTGACCATGGTTGGGTTGGGCGACTGAGGCCAAGATCTTCCTCCCACTTGTGATGCATAGTTTTGTGTAGCTTGTTTTGTGTTTTTGTTTACTTTAATTGGCACGGTCCTTTGGGTTATTGTGATGGGATGGGATCACACCCTGCTAATTTTACTGCTCCTTAGCCAGTCGGGTACAGTCACAATAGCGCCAATAAGGGCACGTAACAAATTAATCCTAAAAATGCCTGTGCTTTTTAACACTCGTTTGAAATCTCCATTTTTAACTCTTCAAAATCTTGGAAACCGATTGTAGCCATTAAAATTTTAACGATGGTCGTTTAAAATAAAGTACTTTCACAAATTTGTATACAACTTTTGAAAAATCGAGACTTCATAGTCAGCTTTGGGCTCTTCTGTAATGTAATTACCCATATAAATTCCAAATGTAATTAGTTTATGAAAACTACATATCTTACTCTACAAAATAATGGTGACCGACTATTTCAATCTCCGTCCAAATTTTAACGAGGGTCGTTTTAAATGAAGTCTTCACATAAATTTTTACTTTAACCGCCAAAAACACCACGATGTCTTAGACTTAGGCTAAAAATTTGTATGAAGGAAATGTTTGCTTTCTTATTCTGCAAAATCAAACTTATCTAGCATTTTTTGGAAAAACGCATATTTTGAGAGTTATGGCACTTAAAAGCTTTGTAGTGTTTTTAGGTCATTTTTAGGGTCAAAAGTTCAAATCGACTGGCCTGTATGCAACCGAGAGATCCAGTTCTTGCACAGATATTATTTTTTATGGCCAATATATCAGAAACTGCCGGTGGAGCGAACAAAAAAATACTTTTGCAAATTTGGGTGGTCTATTCAGCACCTTTGTAGAAAATATTAAGGCAGATGTTTTTGTGGAACATATTAACACTCTAACTCCCCCACATAACGGTATTTTTTTGGGTTTATTCTTAAACAAATTGTAAAAAACACTGCAAAACATAGGAAAGAATTTTTTTAAGAGCATATTTTTATTGTTTTTAGAGCATATTTTCCGTTTTTAAGGGCATTTTTTATGCGCATAAAACGTGTTTTTTAGAGCATATTTTTGGTTTCCCTGGTTATAACTTCTTAAGTAAATATCGGATTTTTATAATCGAAATTGAAATTAAAAGCTTAAGTCCTCTACTTTAAATATAAAAGTTTAAAAAAAATGTGGCATTAAAAAATACATTCTAAATGCAAATGCATTTTCGCCAACTTTTACCCCTTTTAATTTTTTTAGTTAACAAATTATTAAAGTACAACATTTTTACAAACAAAGTCAGTCATATATTTTAATATCTTATATTTTTTTTTTAAATTTTGCTCATTTTTTCCATACAAAAATTAATAAAAGTTAGATTTTTTGTTTTTCAAAATTTTGTAAATAAATGTTTTCTAAATTGTTTTTCAATGTATTTGTGAAGAGCCATATCTCCTTAAGTAAATATCGGATTTTTATAATCAAAATGGAAAGTTAGAATCCTCTACTTTCAACTTTTTGTGGTGGGGTGTTGGGCTTCTCTACACATTAATTCACGTTCTTCCGTCTTCCTGTCCCATAGCATGACTATTTAAGTCCACACATGCGTCTCATCAAATTTACTCAGCTTGATAAATTTTAACATCTTCCATGGGCTGACCCCTCTTAGTTCCTCCACATTCTGAAAGAAATAAGAGCCAAAACAATTAAATCGAGTGCGAGATAGTGCAGGGCACTGACAAAGATAATGGAGTGAATCTTCCACTGTCTCTTCGTCCCCGCACCATCTGCACAAGTCATCCTCAATTAATCTTAACATTTTCAAATAACATTTCAAGCCGGTATGGCCTGTTATTATACCTACATACTTCCTTAGATCTGCCTTTTCCATATGAGGCATTCCACACCAAATGTCCCGCTACAGAAAAACATGTGTCCCATAAATTTCTGAATAGGTTTTTTGGATAGCCCTATATGTAGCTAAGAAAATTGCGTTTTTGGTTTTTCAAATTTTCGAAAACTGGGCTTAGGAGGTGTGGTCAAATATTGGAAAAATGGTAAAATTTGTGGCGAGTTGCCTTGATTAAATATTTATCACATTAAAACGGAATGCACCACAATGTCAAAAATTTACGTTCTTATATAGTTTTGTATTGGCTATCGATTAAAATTTTTTTTTTTGGAAAATTTTCAGAACCCGTTCTGAAATTTTCCATTTTCTAAAAAAGTCAATTTATCAAAAATCCGGCCACTTTTTTTTTCTGTTTTATTTATTTTTTTAAAAGTTTAGATGTTTGTCCATCCACACAAAAAAAAATCAGAAACACGTTCATCTTTTTTTTTTGAGAAAATCGCATTTGAACTTTAAATTTCATAACAATTTTGTTATTTGCTTGTATTTTCTTGTGTCGTACACACAAAAAATTATTGGCTAAAAAATTTCAATTAAATCTATTGGTCAACAAAATTTAAATGAGTCAATTATTGTTTTGATCAACATTTTTGTTATTTTCTTTAACTATCAAATTACAAATTTTCAACACACCAGATTTTTTGTCGCTTCAATTTATTTGAATACATTAATTCAAAAATATACTTTATACTACGGTTTTACTTTTTTTTATTGTCGGCAACATATTGGAAAGCAAAAAATATGAATTTCTTTATAATTTTTCCATAAGCATGAAATTCATTTGTTAAATCAATCATTATTTTAATTGACTTTAAATAAAAAATCAATAAAATTTTTGATCCAAATCGAAAAAAATATTAATTGAAATAAAAATCAATTAATCACCTACAAATTGATGATTGATATAACAATTTTCTTTATCGGAGGAGTTTCAATCAAAAAATTAATTGAATCCGCGTTTTTGTTGATTGAATTTCGTTTATAATTCTTTCTGTGTATATTCCTATTTCATAATGCCTTTAAAGCCGCTTGACTATCAATGTATATAATGATCTCACTAGAGTAGATCGGTCTCATTGAAATGAGTCTACCAGCCTCCGACACTGCATACAGTTCCGCCTGAAAAATATTACAGCCGTCCTGTATCCGTAAGCTACATTCAATTCCCAGTTTTTCACAGTAGACTCCACTACCTGTTCCCTGTTGCATTTTTGATCCATCAGTGTAGACCTCAATTTGATGTTCCCCGCCAGGTGGATTTTCCCAGTATTCCCTAGATGGTATTTCAATTTGTACGCTCTCATCCCATACAGTATGGGGAGTCATATAGTCAGTCACAGAGTTCTCATATCGATGATTTCGAATAAGTTTTGTGTGGCCATATTCCCGCGCCCTTATCGCACGATTTTGTGCCTGCCTTAGCTGTGTCCTAAGAGCGTATTCCTGGATGTATACACTCAAAATATTTTGTAGGCAAAAACAAATGAAAAACACACTTAAAACCAGTGAATAAACAATTGAAAACCATCCCAGTAATTATTCATTTGTTTTAACAAACATCAACGTTTATTTTTTACTGTTGACAAAATTTTCTAAAAGAAATAACATTAAAAAATAACGTTTTTTCACTCTTTTTTACCAACAAATTCGAAAAAAATAACCTACGAAAACATTAAAAATTAATGATTTTGTAGGTAATTTTTTACAATTTTTTATTGAAATATTTTTTTAAAAATTTTTAATAAAATTTTTTGGGAATCGATCAACTACATTCTGGCCAGACACTCTACCCATCGTGCCAAAGTCACTTGATACAAACATGTTTTTATATTTCTATAAATATTTTTTTGATTTTTTTTTCTACAAAAAATAACTGACTAATTAAAAACTAATGATATTTGATTAAAAAATACTAACAATTTAAAAAACATTACTTACAAAAATCATTAAAAATCAAAAGAATAATCAGTAGTTTTTACTTACAGAACAAAAATAAATGACTTTAAAAATTAAATGCTAATGAAAGTCTTTATTTTTTAGTGTGTTATTTTTGAAACAAAGGACTGAAGTCATAGGCGTAGATAGCCCTGTCTGGAGAATAATTTTAGCCCCCCCCCAGAATAATTTTAGCCCCCCCCAGAATAATTTTAGCCCCCCAGAATTTTAATCATTCACAATTTTTTTTTTAATAATTTAATGATTTCATTAATTTTTGCAACAATAAATAATAATAATAATATGTAATGAGTCTTTAGGACTCGTTATGATTATTCAATGAGTCTTAAGGACTCGTAATGATTATTATATAAGATCTAATAGTTTTTCCCATTGAAAAATAGTCTGAATTATTGAAAAAAGTTTTTATATGAATCTGATGTTTTTGTCAGTAGTAAAAACTTTACCGAATCTTAGGGTTTTACCTTCAGGAAAACATTTTAACTTCTTTGATTTAAAAATGTTTCTAAATTCTAAGGGGTTTTTTATAGACAAAAGTTATTGAAAGAAAGAATCTGAGAATTTTGACTAATAATCATCAACTTTTGCAATCATCAGAATTTTTCTTGAAAAAAATCATAGTAATTTAATGATTTTACTATAGGAAAAACATTAAAAATCTTTCATCCTCAAAACATATCTAGGAGTTCTGAATTTCCGAAAAAAATGAGTTTTCTCATCAACGTCTAATTATGAACTAAGCTTAAAATAAATATTGCACTATGATCGTTTGTTAACGAGATGTCTGTATACCAATGATGCCCATTTCTTTACACAATTGTGTATTACGCTCTTCACACATATTCTTATGCTCATTCATTTAGTCGTTGATGAGACATCGAAGCATGCACATTAGGGCGGGTCGATTTGTATGGATCGAAAAAAACTGAAAAATCGTATAGCAAAAACAAAATCTACAAGAAATTCTAAGAAACTTTTCCAAAGAAACCATTGGTCTAAAATCAAACCCTATACCGCGCCTAACGACATGAAAATCCGTCTGTCCGTCTGTCTTTCCGTCTGTGTGAAACACGCTAACTTTCAAATGTTAGCGGAAGAATGAAAAATATACATATATGGCAATCTGCTGAAGCATGGCGTATATATTTGTTATACTTCCGGTCAGATTAATACTAAATTTCAGCGAAATCTGTCCAGTGGTTCATAAGTTATTAGCAAAATGGTGAATTTCAGATGTGTTTTAACCCGAACTCCCGTGTTGAAAAAACGCTAAATCCGATTTGAAAAGGAATGGTAAGCCAAAAAAATATTTTAGAAACTATTTTTGTCACTCAAAAAAACTCAAAAAAAAAATATTACACTCAAAAAAAAAAAAAATTACACTCAAAAAAATTTACACTCAAAATTTTTATTTTTACAAAAATTAAAAAAAAAAAATTTACTCAAAATAAATCAAATACTGATGTAAAAAAAATATTTAGTTATCAAAAATTTTTATCGAACACAGTATTTTTTTTTTACGAAATATTATGATCCTCAATAACATACTTTTTTTATTTACTTAGAAAAATCCGCTGCACCAGCTTCCCTTTGTAATTAACAAACAAAGGCTTTGGAGGGAATCGAACCCACTACCCCTGCACTTACTTTCAGAGTATCACGCTACATGTTAATATAATGCAGCCCAATATAAAATAAATAATGGTGTAAAATTATCTTGGATTAACGATAAAAGCAGCGATTTATTGATAAATTTTCTTATTATAATTTTTTGTCTGTGGCGTTTCATTACAAATCAATCTAATTATTTATTTCTCCATTTCAGCTATTATGTCGAATATACTTACCGGTCATAATCTTAAAAAAATTTCGAATTATATCCAGCAGCAATTAGTAAAACATTGCCGCTGGATATGTTCTTGCAACATATCGGTATATAAAACTATGTTTTCTTTACATCTGAGGTGTAGGGTATGTTCAGCAACTTTGTAGAAAATATTATGGCAAATATTTTTGTGGAACATATTAACCCTCTAACTCCCTCTCATAATGGTATTTTTTGGCTCAATTCTAACAAATCGCAAAAAACACCCCGAAAGAGAGGGAGGATGGGGATGAAATGTTCTACACAAATGTTGCCAATAAAATTTTACTATATACCTCAGATCACACTAAAGCCCAAAAATTAACACAAACACCAAAAAAGAGTAAAGTTCTATGTTTTGGTTATGAAAAAAGGACGGACGGACAAATCTTCATGTCGTTAGGCGCGGTATAGGGTTTGATTTTAGAATCATGGTTTCTTTGGGAAATGTTCTTAGAATTTCTTGTAGATTATGTTTTTGCTATACGATTTTTGACAAAAAAAATCGACCCGCCCTAATGCACATGCTAAACTGATCATCGCTTATATTTTTTTATATGCACTGACAGAAAGAAATGATGCCATTCAAGCAATTATTTGTTATAAAATTCTTTTTTTAATATACAATGCATTTTATTATTAATTAAATTGAATTTTTTTCAATTGAATTTATTTATAAAGCATTAATTCATTAATTATAATTGAATTATTTACAAAATTAATTAATTATTTTTTAAATAATTTAAATTTAATTAAAAAATAAAATACATAAATTAATTAAATTAATTTAAATTAATTAAAAATGTAATTAAAAATAATGTGAATTCATTCACAATTAGAAATTTATTCTTCAAAGGTCTAAAATTTTTATATGTCTTAAATAAGATCTTCTATTAATGGTAAATTAATAGTAAATTAAATCTTCGAAGATCTAAAAAACATGTTTTTAAAAATAACTTTAAAATTGTATAAAAATAAATATATGTATTTTAATCATTAATAATATTTCAATTATTAGTCTGATTTTAACGACATATTTTATAATTCTGTCAATTATTTTTGCTCAGTGCAGTCTCTCTCGTGCTCACTAATACTAATGCAAAAACTTTTTGGACATCACTGCTGTATACTCTTGCTGAATTCTCATCGACGTCGGCTTTGAAGTTCATTCTAATAATAATAATAAAAACAACAACAAGAATGAACTTCAAAGCCGACGTCGATGAGAATTCAGCAAGAGTATACAGACATCTCGTTAACAAACGATCATAGTGCAATATTTATTTTAAGCTTAGTTCATAATTAGACGTTGATGAGAAAACTCATTATTGTTTTTTAAAGTTTTTTGTGCGTAATTATTTTAATGTAAGAATGTTGTTGTTGTTTTATATATACGCGTTTGTGATTTTTTGTACTTATACATATATTTGTTTTCTTGTTTGTTATTTCTAGATTAAAGCCCAGATGATGTCTTTCAAAGAAAGACGAAATATCGGCAACTAATAAATAAAAGAATTATTAAATAAAAATAATTTAAAAAAGGCCTCGAGCTCGAGTATTTTAATTTCTTAATATTATATAAAAGGTCGAATAAAATTCAAAATTATATTTTTTGTGATTTTTAAAAAATGTAAATATCGAATAAAATCGCGAGTTTTTGGAATTTAATTAAACTATAAATGGGAATGTCTAAATGGCTCCATAGAGCATCTGTATTCATAATATAAAAAAAAAACTGAAGACCCCTGTCCAGATTTGTGGTGTGTATCGAAATTTTGACCGATATATTACTCTATGGACAAAACCTTTTTCATGCAAATACCAAAACCGATATAATTTAAATACCAATTAAAAGCCTAAACCGATTTGAGGTTAAAGCCAATACCAATACCCAGTACCTAAATAATTCAAAACCGATACCTATACCAATTCAACAAAATTGAAAACCAATACTACACTCAAAAAAAAAAAACTGTAATGCTAGCAAAAAAAAGCTTGTAAACCTACAAGAAAATTTGCTGATTTTGAACCCACAATTTTTTTGCTAAAGTTACCAAAAATGTTTTGCCAATAATTAGTTAACTGATTTTTTTTTGAACTTAGTTCATACACATTTGAGGACCCCATTGGGTTCGGACCCAATAGGTCCAGACCCCGATGGGCCTAGACCTAGTTGGGTTCCTTAAAAATCGTCATAGTTTTTGATCCAAAATTTGTGTCCGTTTCGCTCTACCTTGCTTAGTTTTTGAGATACGTGATTTTAGGGGATCACTGGGGTCTTGAGAATTAAAAAACTCGATAACTTTAAAAATATTATTATTTACTATTGTTCTACGTGTTGAGAGCTACAAAAATTCTTTTGGACTTTTTGTTGTGTCGGCAATATTTACCGAGATATGAGCATTATAAAATTTTCGGGAATGCTAACTTTTTTGGTTCCAAAGTTAGGTTCCATTAGGGTCCACACATGTGAAGAGGACCCGCGAAAGTACGGAGATTCTAAGAACCAAAAATGCCCTCCATTTTGCTCTATCTGGCTTAGTTTCCGATAGCGCCATTTTAAGTTTTCTGAAAATAAAACAAAATTTACCATTTATTTTTGCTAATGTTAGCAAAAAATCTTGTAAAAATGTTGTCAACTCAATTTCGAATTTAGCAAAAGAAATTAGTTCAAAGTTTGTTTAAAATTGCTAATGTGCTAAATGAAGTTTACAAGAATTTTTTGCAAACATGCTAATCTCAACTAAAAATTTGCTAAAAGTTAGCTAACTAGCATTAGCAAAAAAAAATAGTAAATCTACTAACGTATTTTTTTGAGTGTAATATAATCTTAAAAACCAATACCAATACTTTTATCTAATCGGCACCTATCCTTGTTTTAAACGCGTCGCCCTTAAACACTCAAAAGCAGCAAGCGTGATCGTGAAGTCCTCATTAAAATGTATTTTACCTCATTTTATCTATACTAATATTATAATATATTATATTATTATATTATATATTATATATTATATATTATATATTATATATTATATATTATATATTATATATTATATATTATATATTATATATTATATATTATATATTATATATTATATATTATATATTATATATTATATATTATATATTATATATTATATATTATATATTATATATTATATATTATATATTATATATTATATATTATATATTATATATTATATATTATATATTATATATTATATATTATATATTATATATTATATATTATATATTATATATTATATATTATATATTATATATTATATATTATATATTATATATTATATATTATATATTATATATTATATATTATATATTATATATTATATATTATACTAGCAGAGTACCCGGCGTTGCCCGAGGAATAAAAATTAGAAATTTTAATTAATAATTATGTTTATTATTATTTTCCCCAAAATCTAGTGTTAAAATTTTTAATAATCTTTGTAAAGCAATCAAAGTATTTTGATTTGGATTGGATATTTTATTTAAATAAAAATTTATTTCCACGTTAATATATTTCAAAACAGAAAATATTTTTATTATTTTGAACATAAGAAGTAAAAATACAGTTCATAGTGTAAAAAGTCTCATAATTTTTCCAAAGGGAAAGTCTCAAATCCTTAAAATATTTCTATTATCAACCCAGCAAAAAATTTCATGTTCCAAATAATCGGTTCCAGAACGTATCATATTACCATGCAACCGATTCTACTTAACATTCCAAAATCAATTATTTTTGTTTGAAACTGTCCCGAAAGCAATCGTTTTTTAGAGCAAGTAGTTTGTTTTGGAAAAAAATTGTATACAGAAAATTTTGTTGTGTTTACCGTAAAATAAATTCAAGAGTCTATTGAACCAGGAATTGGTCCCACAAAATTTTCCTGGAAAAGAAAAATTTTAACACGGAATATGTTAAACTGACATTTGTCAATTTGACCCCAGTGTTTTTTGTCAACTTGACCCTACGTATATGGAACATTCTCCCATAAGACCTTAAAGTTATCAGTTGTTAAGAATTCATATCTGAATTCTTTTGATGTTAATGCCTTTTAATTACAACCCCATGACATTTAGTTGTCCAAACCCAATAAAGTACAAAAAACGAATTGGAAACAAAACACAAATTCGATAATATCAAACTTTAGCTTGGTTTTTAAACCGAAAAAGTTGGTTTTTTATAAATTTCGTCGATTGCCGGGCAAATTATAGTTCTTTTTGGTCTAAAAATCTATTTTTAGTCAAATTGGACAAAATTAACCCGTGACTTTGGGTGGTTAAAGATTTGGCCCAAAAAAAATTTTTGCCATACAAACAAAATTTTTTTTTCGACTTTTTAATTTATTTTTTAATTATTACTTTACTTGATTAGCTTAATAATGACTAAAAATTTAATTTTGGTGGGATAACCCCTTCTACTTCAAAATTGGCTTCGAAAAAAAAAACATTAGGGCCGTTGGGGTCCTACTCTACGATTTTTTTGTTTTAATTTTGACTTGAAAAGATTTTAGCTGAGATGTATCCACAAAAAAATATTAATCCTATCTGTGACATCTTTATCGTGTTCTTAAATGTATCAAAAAATCATGCGTTTTTACACTTTTTTGAAATTTTAAGTATTGTCAAAAAAAAAAATAATAACTTTCGTAGTTTGCCCGGCAAATTATCGTTGATTTTGGTGTAAAAGCTATATGTTTAAATTTTTAGCCAAATCGGAAAATTTTAACCCGTGCCCCTGGATAGTTTAATTTTTTTGTGCAAATAAAAAAAAAAAATTTTATGGCAAACTTTAACACTTCAGCAGCACAATTTAAAATTGTCCGATTTGGCTAAAAACTTAAATATAGAGTTCTTACACAAAAACCAACCATAATTTGCCCAGCATTTAAGGAAATTCGACAAAAGCCATTTGTTGTGATAATACATAAAATGTGAGAAAGTAAAAAGTGAATTTTCTGCTACATTTTAGTACGTGAAAAAGGTGTTACAGATAGAAATAGTTTTTTTTTTTTGTTGATATGTATCATTAAGAGCAACATCTTAGAAAAAAAATTCTTTCGAGTCAAAAGTTTTGACTTAAAACATAATAATTAAAAAAATAAAAAATCGAAAAAATATTTTGTTTGGTTTGTATGGAAAAACAATTTTTGTGGGCAAAATTTTAACCTCCCAAAGTCACTGGCTAGTTTTGTCCGATTTGGCTAAAAATTTAAACATAGAGTTTTTAGACCAAAACGAACTATAATTTGTCCGGCGATCGACGAAATTCGAAAAAGTCATTGTTCGCGCCACCCTAATATACATAAATGGAATATCGGTAGTCAAAATTGGATTCGATCGACATAACTGGTTTTGAACTGAAAACTTTTTTATTCACAACTTTTGGCTGCCAAAACATCAATTTACAGTTAATTGTAAATCTTCTGCCAAAAAGATGTCCCTAACATTTGGTTTTTTTAAAATGTTTAAAAAATGTTTAATTTAAAATATCCAACCGTGAGTTTTATCGTATATAAGGCACAGATCCCCGAACAGTGGTAAAAGTAAATGGCCAAGGCGTGTTAATGGACTTATTTAAAAAACTGAAAAGGCTAAGTTGTTTGTTAAAAAAAGAGCTTTCCAATGGTGTCATTCATATTAAAATCTGTCTTTTTGTGTCTTTTTAAAAGCGGAAAAACTGATTTTTTTTTCACATTTTTTCATTTTCGAAAGTCCTCCTTAACCGATATCAAAACATTCTATAGCCTATAATCTAAGTTGGAATGAAAGCTTTATTATGGTTTTTATCTGATCAAAATCGGTTCAGTAGTTTCTTCAAACACCGGTGACAAAGAAAATTTTCGCGAAAAGTGCGTTTTATAATATAGTATAGATAATAGATATAGATAAGGCACAGATCCCCGAACAGTGGTAAAAGTAAATGGCCAAGGCGTGTTAATGGACTTATTTAAAAAACTGAAAAGGCTAAGTTGTTTGTTAAAAAAAGAGCTTTCCAATGGTGTCATTCATATTAAAATCTGTCTTTTTGTGTCTTTTTAAAAGCGGAAAAACTGATTTTTTTTTCACATTTTTTCATTTTCGAAAGTCCTCCTTAACCGATATCAAAACATTCTATAGCCTATAATCTAAGTTGGAATGAAAGCTTTATTATGGTTTTTATCTGATCAAAATCGGTTCAGTAGTTTCTTCAAACACCGGTGACAAAGAAAATTTTCGCGAAAAGTGCGTTTTATAATATAGTATAGATATTATATATTATATATTATATATTATATATTATATATTATATATTATATATTATATATTATATATTATATATTATATATTATATATTATATATTATATATTATATATTATATATTATATATTATATATTATATATTATATATTATATATTATATATTATATATTATATATTATATATTATATATTATATATTATATATTATATATTATATATTATATATTATATATTATATATTATATATTATATATTATATATTATATATTATATATTATATATTATATATTATATATTATATATTATATATTATATATTATATATTATATATTATATATTACTAGCTGGCCCGGTCCGCGTTGCTGGCCCAAATATAAGATCAGTGTTATACTTGGTCTCGCTTCAAATATATAGCCCTACAAAAAATGTAATGAATTTCTTTTCTTAGAAAAATTCGTGGGAGTGGTTTCAAAAACACGATTAGGCAAATAATCATTTTCAAATTATATTTTAGGAACTAAAAACATATGACCATGTCTTCGACTTTGCGAACTGTACAAATTTAAAACTTCTTTAGTGTATCCTTCGTTCTTATCGTGAGCTATTGCCTTGAGTTCAAACAAAATAGTTCCCGAATTTTTCATTTTTCCGGAACACTTTTCTTATTTATATTTCCTTAAAAACCTAATTATAACTATAATTACTATTACGAACATTTAAAACAAAAAATTAGCCAAATCGGTCCAGGCTTTCTCAAGTGTTGCAAATTTTAAGAATATTGGAAAATGTGGGCTTTGAAGTGGGGGAGGACAATAATTATTTCCGTAAAATCCTTACTTGGACTATAATGATCATTTAAGAAAAAATTTACCAAATCAGGCCAGTCGTCCTCCGATTTTAGATGTATTGAAAAAAGTGGGAGTGAACAATGTTTCTTTCCGTAAAAACCTTAGTTGTGCTATCACGAACGTCAACAAATACTACTAATAGCCGAATCGGCCCTGCCGTTCTTCTTTTTTAGATATATCGAAATAAAAGTGGGCGTGAAAAATTTGTATTTCCGTTTTAACTTAAGTTGGACTATGATGAACATTAAAAAAAAAAAGTTTAGTCGAAAAAAGGAGGCGTAAAAGTGGGAGTGGCTTATTTGTTTTCCGAAAAAATCTAAGACGAACATTTAAAAAAATAAGACGAACCTTAAAAAAAAAATATTATCCAAATCGGTCAGTTCTCAAGTGATGCGATTACCAACGAACTACATTTGATTTTTTTTATATTTTATTATTCTATATTTTATTTTCTATAGAGCAAATTTTATATATATCGAAAAAAAGTGTGGGTGGACAACTTTTCTTACCGTAAAAATCTTATTTGAACCAACTCGGTCCATCCATTAAAAAGTGGGCGTAGAAATGGAAATTTGTTCTTTCCGAAAAACCTTAGTTGGACTTTGACGAACATTAAAAACAAAATTAGACAAATTCATCCAGCCATTCCATGATTTAAAATATGTATAACGGGAAAAGTGAGCGTAAGAGTAGGCGTGAACAATTTTTCTTTCCTTAAAAATCTTTTGCGGACTAAAACCAAATCGATCTAGCCGTTGGAGTTATTTCGATACATAGAAAAAGGCGGCGTGGGAATTTTGACTATCCGTAAAAACCTTAGTTGAATTATGACAAACATTTTTAACAAAAAATAGGCAAAGGCCAAATCGATCTATCCGTTGTAGTTATTTCGATACATAGAAAAAGTGGGCGTGAGAATTTTTACTATCCGTAAAAACCTTAGTTGAATTATGACAAACATTTTTAACAAAAATAGGCAAAGTGGGCGTGGCCAAAGTTGGAATATGATAGAAATTCGTTTAAAATAATTTTGTCAAATCGGTTCAGCCATTCTCAGATTTTAAATAAATTGAGAAAATGGGCGTAAAAGTGGACGTGATCGATTTTTCTTTCAGTAAAAACTTAAATTGGATTACTACGAACATTTAAATAAAAAATTACCCAAATCGGTGCAGCCGTTTTCCGATTTTAGATAAATCGAAAAAAGAAGGCGTAAAGGTGGGCGTGGTCAATTTTTCTTTACGTAAAAACCTAAGTTGGACTATGACGAACATTTCAAAAAAAAAATTGTCCAAATCGGTCCAGCCGTTCTCAACTGATGCTGTTACCAACGAACGACAATTGATTTTTATTTATATAGATATATTATATATTATATATTATATATTATATATTATATATTATATATTATATATTATATATTATATATTATATATTATATATTATATATTATATATTATATATTATATATTATATATTATATATTATATATTATATATTATATATTATATATTATATATTATATATTATATATTATATATTATATATTATATATTATATATTATATATTATATATTATATATTATATATTATATATTATATATTATATATTATATATTATATATTATATATTATATATTATATATTATATATTATATATTATATATTATATATTATATATTATATATTATATATTATATATTATATATTATATATTATATATTATATATTATATATTATATATTATATATTATATATTATATATTATATATTATATATTATATATTATATATTATATATTATATATTATATATTATATATTATATATTATATATTATATATTATATATTATATATTATATATTATATATTATATATTATATATTATATATTATATATTATATATTATATATTATATATTATATATTATATATTATATATTATATATTATATATTATATATTATATATTATATATTATATATTATATATTATATATTATATATTATATATTATATATTATATATTATATATTATATATTATATATTATATATTATATATTATATATTATATATTATATATTATATATTATATATTATATATTATATATTATATATTATATATTATATATTATATATTATATATTATATATTATATATTATATATTATATATTATATATTATATATTATATATTACTAGCTAACTCGCCCGGTACTTCGTTACCGGTTAGCTGTAAAAAAACAAAAAAACTTTATTACTTCAAATTCTTACTATTTTTTAATTAAACATAAAAATTGTTAGTTTCGACCTTTAAAATATTATATTTTGAGTAGATTTAAAGTTGCAAAAAATTTTATTTTGGCGAAACGATCCCATAGTTCAAACTTTAAGTTTAAAGGAACATTAGTGCATAAGGAACAATATGTACCAAATTGAAGCGAAAATTCAAAAAAATTTTTCCCAGAATGTAATTTCCGCAAGTGGATCGTAAAGTACCAATTTTAAGTATTTCTACTTTCTCCCTTTTTCCCCATTAGAAGCAGAATTTTCATTAAAGTACTTATTTTAGAATGTTATTTCCGCGAAAGGATCGTACAGTCCAAATTTCAAGTATCTAGGACCATTAATTCAGTAGATACAAAATTGACCTACTTTCCCCAATTTCCCCCTTAGAAGCAGAATTTTCTTAAAAAGTGCTTCTTCCAGAATGTTATTTCCGCGATAGGATAGTACACTCCAAACTTTAAGTATCTACGACCATTATTTCAGCAGATACAAAACAGTTCAAAATTCAAGTATCTAGGACCATTAGTTCAGCAGATACAAAATTGCCCTACTTTCCCCCTTTTCCACCTATAAAACAAAATTTTCAAAAAAGTACTTCTTTCAGAATGTTTTTTCCGCGAGAGGATTGTACACTCCAAATTTCAAGTACCTAGGACCGTTAGTTCAGCAGATACAAAATTGCCCTAATTTCCCCCTTTTTTCCCGTAGAAGCGAAATTTCAAAAAAGTACCTCCATTAGAATGTTGTTTCCGCAAGAATATTCAAATTTCAAATTTGCACTACTTTCCCTCTTTTTCCCCCATAGAAGTAGATTTTTCCAAAAAAGTACTTCTTCCATAATGTTATTTCCGCGAGAGGATCGTACAGTCCAAACTTCAATATCTAGGACCATTAGTTCAGCAGATAAAAAATTGCCCTTCTTTCCCCCTTTAAAAAGTAATTTTCAAAAAAGTACTTCTTTCAATATGTTTTTTCCGCGAGATGATCCTATATTGCAAATGTCATGTTTTTAAGACCATTAGTTTAAAATTTACCAAATTGCCCTATTTTCCCCCTCTTGGCCCTCCTTAAAACCAAAATTTTCAAAAAGTGTATTTTTCAAAAAATTATTTCCGCGAGAGGATCAAAACTTAAAGTTTTAGTTCAGAAGATACAAAATTGCCCTAGTTTCCCCCTTCTTCTTTTTTCAAGATGTTTTTTTTTGCGAGATGATCCTAGAGTTCAAATTTCAAGTTTCTGGAGCCATTTGTTTAAAAGATAAATAATGTACCGATTTTCCTTATTTCCCCCCCCCCCCCTTTCCCACCGTGGAGGAGGAATTTTTCAAACAATATTTTTTCTGAATGCTGTTTCCGCGAGAGGATCCTAAAGACCAAACTTCACGTTTCTGGGACCATTTGTTCAGAAGATAAAAAATTTACCGATTTTCCCTATTTTCCCCTTTTCCCACCCTTGGAGGCGGAATTTTCAAAAAATTTTGTTTTCCGCATGTTAATTCCGCGAGAGTTCAAATTTTAAGTTTCTGGGACCATTTGTTAAGAAGATAAAAAATGTACCAATTTGCTCTATTTTCCCGACCTTGGAGGCGGAATTTTCAAAAAAATATTTTTTTAGTTTTTTTTTTCGCGATAGGATCATAGAGCCCAAATTTCAAGTTTCTAAAACTATTAGTTCAAAAGATACAAAATCCCCCAAAGGGCCCAACTTTCCCCTTTTTTCCCATAGAAGTGGAAGTTCTTTAAGTATGTTATTTTCGCGAAAGGATCGTTCAGTTCAAATTTCAAGAATCTAGGACCATTAGTTCAGCAGATTCAAAATTGCCCTTCTTTCCCCCTTTTTCCCACAGAATTTTGAAAAGTACTTTCTTAAGAATGTTATTTCCGCGAGAGGATCGTTCAGCCAAATTTCAAGTATCTAGAACCATTAGTTCAGCAATTTTAAAAAAGTACTTCTTTCAGAATGTTAATTCCAAGAGAGAGGATCGTGCAGTCAAAGTTTCAAGTATCTAGGACCATAAGTTGAGCAGATACAAAATTGCCCTACTTTCCCCCTTTTCCCCCTTAGAAGCGGAACTTTCTACAAAAAGGACTTATTTTAAAATGTTATTTCCGCAAGAGGATCATACAGTTAAAATTTCAAGTATCTAGGATCATTAGTTCAGCAGATACAGAATTGCCCTACTTTCCACCTTTTCCCCCTTTAGAAGGAGAACTTTCAAAAAAGTGCTTCTTCTAGAATGTTCTTTCCGCGAGAGGATCGTAAAGTCCAAACTTCAAGTATGTAGGACTATTAGTTCAGCAGATTCAAAATTGCCCTACTTTCTCCCTTTTCCCCCCGTAGAATCAGAATTTAAAAAAAAGTACTTCTTTTAGAATGTTATATAACCCCCCCCCCCCCCCCCCCCTTAAAAGTAGAGTTTTCAAAAAAGTACTTCCTTGAGAATGTTATTTCCGCGAGAGGATCGTACAGTCCAAATTTCAAGTATATAGGACCATTATTTCAGCAGATAAAAAATTGCCCTACTTTTCCCCTTTTCCCACTCAAAATCGGAATATTAAAAAAGTACTTCTTTCAGAATGTTATTCTCGCGAAAAGATCGTTCAGTCCAAATTTCAAGTCTCCCGGACCATTAGTTCTACTTTCCCCCTTTTTCCTCTTAGAGGCGGAATTTTCCAAAAAGTCCCCCATTCGAATTTTATTTCCGCGAGAGGATCGTGCAGTCCAATTTTCAAGTATCTAGGACTATTTGTTCAGCAGATACAAAATTGGCCTACTTTCCCCTTTTTCCCCCTTAAAAGAAGAATTTTTAAAAAAGTATTTCTTTCCGAATGTTATTTCCGCGGGAGGATCGTACAGTCCAATTTTCAAGTATCTAGGACCATTAGTTCAGCAGATTCAAAATTGCTATATTTTCCCCTCTTTTTCCCCTTAAAGCTTAGTACTCTGTTTTTTACGGTGAAAATTTCACTTAAACTTTCAACGCCTTAAATCGTAATAAGACATTTAAAAATCAACAAATTTTTACAATTATAAGAAAGAAACGATCATAACAAAACTGAAATGTCACTTTTTCACGGCAATTTAAATTGTCTTGTATAATAAAAATGGGTGAAAACTTTTTTTAACAATTTCCCTATAATTCCTCGCGCTGCCAAAATTTATTTTTTTTATATGGAGTTTGACAGATTTTTTCCTGTGAACTCGAACAGAGTACTTTGCTTAAAAGAGGAATTTTCAAAAAAGTATTCCTTTCCGAATGTTATTTCCGCGGAAGGATCGTACAGTCCAATTTTCAAGTATCTAGGACCATTACTTTAGCATATACAAAATTGCACTACTTTCCCCCTTTCTACCCCTTAAAAGCGAAATTTTCAAAAAAGTACTTCTTTTAGAATGTTATTGCCGCGATATGATCCCATATTCCAAATGTCATGTTTCTAAGACCATTAGTTTAAAGTTTAGCAAATTGCCCTATTTTCCCCCTTTTGAGCTTCCTTAAAACCAAAATTCTCAAAAAAATATATTTTTCAAAAAATAATTTCCGCAAGAGCATCCAGATTCAAAATTTCAAGTTTGTTCAGAAGATACAAAATTGCCCTATTAAACCCCTTCTACTCCAATCTTATAGTCCAAACTTTAAGTTTCTAGGACCATTAGGTCAAAAGATAGAACATGTACCAAATTGCCCTTTTTCCCCCATTTCCCCTTCTTATTGAAAAAAAAAATACTTTCTTTAGAGTATTATTTCCGCGAGAGGATCCTATAGTCTAAATGTTAGGTTACTGGGGCCATTAGTTCAGAAGATGTTCAAAATTGTCCTATTTCCCCCTAAATTTATGTGATTAAATCAATAAATTCCCAAAAATAAAAAAATAAATGAGAAAAAAATTGAGTAAAAAATTTGAGTCAAAAAATTAAGCGGAAAAAATTTTGAGTAAAAAAAATTTGGGTGAAAACACCTTCTAAGTAAAAAATTTAAGTAAAAAATTGAGTAAAAAAACTGAAGAATAAAATACAATTGAGTGAAAAAAATTTTTAGTAAAAAAATTGAGTGAAAAAAAATTTTGAGTAAAAAAAAAATTTTGAGTAAAAAAAAAATTTTGAGTAAAAAAAAATTTTTGAGTGAAAAAAAATTTTGAGTGAGAAAAAATTTTGAGTGAAAAAAAATTTTGAGTGAAAAAATTTTGAGTGAAAAAAAATTGTGTGAAAAAAAATTTTGAGTGAAAAAAAATTATGAGTGAAAAAAAATTTGAGTGAAAAAAAATTTTGAGTGAAAAAAAAATTGTAAAAAAAAAAAAAAATTGTAAAAAAAAATTTTGAGTGAAAAAAAATTTTGAGTGAAAAAGTATGTTATTTTCGCGAAAGGATCGTTCAGTTCAAATTTCAAGAATCTAGGACCATTAGTTCAGCAGATTCAAAATTGCCCTTCTTTCCCCCTTTTTCCCACAGAATTTTGAAAAGTACTTTCTTAAGAATGTTATTTCCGCGAGAGGATCGTTCAGCCAAATTTCAAGTATCTAGAACCATTAGTTCAGCAATTTTAAAAAAGTACTTCTTTCAGAATGTTAATTCCAAGAGAGAGGATCGTGCAGTCAAAGTTTCAAGTATCTAGGACCATAAGTTGAGCAGATACAAAATTGCCCTACTTTCCCCCTTTTCCCCCTTAGAAGCGGAACTTTCTATAAAAAGGACTTATTTTAAAATCCCGGGTGAAAATGACCATGTATGTTCATACATGTTCATACATGCTCATACATGATTCCATGTATGATAGTATATGAACAATATATGGAAATGTATGTCATATATGGGAGCATATATGAACATACACAAGTAATGTAATATTCCATATATGTAAATGTATGCAACTATGTGTGGATAGGTATATGTCATACTCCTTCATATATGCTATGCATCTGCATAGCATACATGTCTTAAAAACAATTTTTTTAAAGGTTGGGTTCGGCAGAACTTTGCAAAATTGGACGAAGTTTATGTATGGGTTCAGTCTGAAAAAGTCGTTCGGTTGGACAATAATGATCATACATCATCAAGATTGATTATAATTTTTGTATTCTATAGGCGAATATGAACGGCACTAACGTAAACAATAAAATTTAGAAGAAAATTCGAACACTTTGACGGTATTACTGTCAGAGCTGCGAAGGATTTCATCCCTTAATAAGATTTGGTGTTCTGAATTAAACTTTAATGATTGCATTCCCCAATCACAATTTATCGAATGAATTTACATTTGATTTAAAAATATAGAATGAATTCGGTTTCTTTTTCATTCGACTTTGAAATTGAATGCGTAAGTTTTTATAAATTCGATTTTTAAAAGTCTCATGAATAATAAATGAAATAAAGAATGCATTCAGTTTTTAAAATTCTCATAAATGAAATTTTCATCTCATGAATTCGATTTAATGGTAAAAATCGAATCCATTCCAAGAAATATTGATATTTAAAGTAATTGTATTCAGTGACTATAAAAATCGAATGTATTTTATTTGTGAATTCATTCGAAAAGTGGTTAATTCTTCGAAGCTTTGATTAGCCTAAAGTATCATAAAGTCCAAAGTATATTTTTAAAATATTCGTTAGTTTTTATTAAAAAATCAGTGTCATAACTTAATAAAAATTATTTATATTTGAAAAAATTTCGATTAATAGACGTTTTATGGAAAAAAATAAAAAAAAAAAATTTTACATACAAATTCATGTATGACAATGTATGATCATTAATGTACATGTACCCTCAAATTACGGATATGCACTTGTATGGACGTCCATATATGCATCATATATGAACATACATGGTCATTTTCACACGGGATACTAAAATTTTTTCACTCAAAATTTTTTTCACCCAAAATTTTTTTCACTAAAAATTTTTTTCACTCAAAATTGTTTTCACTCAAAATTTTTTTTCTACTTCAATTTTTTTTATTTAATTTTTTTCACTCAATTTTTTTTTTACCCGGGTGAAAATGACCATGTATGTTCATACATGTCTATACATGCTCATACGTGATTCCATGTATGATAGTATATGAACAATATATGGAAATGTATGTCATATATGGGAGCATATATGAATATACACAAGTAATGTAATATTCCATATATGTAAATGTATGCAACTATATGTTTATAGGTATATGTCATACTCCTTCATATATGCTATGCATCTGCATAGCATACATGTCTTAAAAACAATTATTTTAGAGGTTGGGTTCGGCAGTACTTTGCAAAATTGGACGAAGTTCATGTATGGGTTCAGTCTGAAAAAGTCGTTCGGTTGGACAATAATGATCATACATCATCAAGATTGGTTATAATTTTTGTATTCTATAGGCGAATATGAACGGCATTAACGTAAACAACCAAATTTAGAAGAAAATTCGAACACTCTGACGGTATTACTGTCAGAGCTGCGAAGGATTTCATCCCTTAATAAGATTTGGTGTTCTGAATAAAACTTTAATGATTGCATTCCCCAATCACAATTTATCGAATGAATTTGCATTTGATTTTAAAATATAGAATGAATTCGGTTTATTTTTCATTCGACTTTGAAATTGAATGCGTAAGTTTTTATAAATTTGATTTTTAAAAGTCTCATGAATAATAAATAAATGAAATAAAGAATGCATTCAGTTTTTAAAATTCTCATAAACAAGAATTCGATTTAATGGTAAAAATCGAATCCATTCCAAGAAATATTGATATTTAAAGATAAATGTATTCAGTGACTATAAAAATCGAATGTATTTTATTTGTGAATTCATTCGAAAAGTGGTTAATTCTTCGAAGCTTTCCTAAATTATCATAAAGTCCAAAGTACTTATATTTTTAAAATATTCGTTAGTTTTATTTAAAAAATCAGTGTCATAAATTAGTACAAATTATTTATATTTGAAAAAATTTCAATTAATAGACGTTTTATGGAAAAAAATACAAAAAAAAAAATTACATACAAATTCATGTATGACAATGTATGATCATTAATGTACATGTACCCTCAAATTACGGATATGCACTTGTATGGACATCCATATATGCATCATATATGAACATACGTGGTCATTTTCACCCGGGATGTTATTTCCGCAAGAGGATCATACAGTTAAAATTTCAAGTATCTAGGATCATTAGTTCAGCAGATACAGAATTGCCCTACTTTCCACCTTTTCCCCCTTTAGAAGGAGAACTTTCAAAAAAGTACTTCTTCTAGAATGTTCTTTCCGCGAGAGGATCGTAAAGTCCAAACTTCAAGTATGTAGGACTATTAGTTCAGCAGATTCAAAATTGCCCTACTTTCTCCCTTTTCCCCCCGTAGAATCAGAATTTAAAAAAAAGTACTTCTTTTAGAATGTTATATAACCCCCCCCCCCCTTAAAAGTAGAGTTTTCAAAAAAGTACTTCCTTGAGAATGTTATTTCCGGGAGAGGATCGTACAGTCCAAATTTCAAGTATATAGGACCATTATTTCAGCAGATAAAAAATTGCCCTACTTTTCCCCTTTTCCCACTCAAAATCGGAATATTAAAAAAGTACTTCTTTCAGAATGTTATTCTCGCGAAAAGATCGTTCAGTCTAAATTTCAAGTCTCCCGGACCATTAGTTCTACTTTCCCCCTTTTTCCTCTTAGAGGCGGAATTTTCCAAAAAGTCCCCCATTCGAATTTTATTTCCGCGAGAGGATCGTGCAGTCCAATTTTCAAGTATCTAGGACTATTTGTTCAGCAGATACAAAATTGGCCTACTTTCCCCTTTTTCCCCCTTAAAAGAAGAATTTTTAAAAAAGTATTTCTTTCCGAATGTTATTTCCGCGGGAGGATCGTACAGTCCAATTTTCAAGTATCTAGGACCATTAGTTCAGCAGATTCAAAATTGCTATATTTTCCCCTCTTTTTCCCCTTAAAGCTTAGTACTCTGTTTTTTACGGTGAAAATTTCACTTAAACTTTCAACGCCTTAAATCGTAATAAGACATTTAAAAATCAACAAATTTTTACAATTATAAGAAAGAAACGATCATAACAAAACTGAAATGTCACTTTTTCACGGCAATTTAAATTGTCTTGTATAATAAAAATGGGTGAAAACTTTTTTTAACAATTTCCCTATAATTCCTCGCGCTGCCAAAATTTATTTTTTTTATATGGAGTTTGACAGATTTTTTCCTGTGAACTCGAACAGAGTACTTTGCTTAAAAGAGGAATTTTCAAAAAAGTATTCCTTTCCGAATGTTATTTCCGCGGAAGGATCGTACAGTCCAATTTTCAAGTATCTAGGACCATTACTTTAGCATATACAAAATTGCACTACTTTCCCCCTTTCTACCCCTTAAAAGCGAAATTTTCAAAAAAGTACTTCTTTTAGAATGTTATTGCCGCGATATGATCCCATATTCCAAATGTCATGTTTCTAAGACCATTAGTTTAAAGTTTAGCAAATTGCCCTATTTTCCCCCTTTTGAGCTTCCTTAAAACCAAAATTCTCAAAAAAATATATTTTTCAAAAAATAATTTCCGCAAGAGCATCCAGATTCAAAATTTCAAGTTTGTTCAGAAGATACAAAATTGCCCTATTAAACCCCTTCTACTCCCACCCCCACCCTTATAAAAGGATTTTTCAAAATATTACTTTTTACAAACTGTTTTTTCCGCGAGAGGATCATAGAGTTAAAACTTCAAGTTTCTGGGACCATTCGTTTAGCAGATACGAAACTGCCCTTCTTTCCCCATTTTCCCCCTTTAAAAACGAATTTTTCAAAAAAGTACTTCTTATAGAGTGTTATTTTCGGGATAGGATTGTACAGTTCAACCATTAGTTCAGCAGATACAAAATTGCCCTGCTTTCCCCCTTTTTTGCCGTAGAAGCGGAATTTTTAAAAAAGTTTTTCTTTAACAATGTTATTTCCGCGAGAGGATCGTTCAGTTGAAATTTCAAGTATCTAGGACCATGAGTTCAGCAGATTCAAAATTACCCCACTCACCGCCTTTTTCCACGGAATTTTCAAAAAGTACTTTCTTAAGAATATTATTTCCGCGAGAGGATTGTACTGTTCAAATTTCAAGTATCTAGGACCATTAGTTCAGCAGATACAAAATTGCCCTACTTCCCCCTTTTTCCTTGTTGGAGCGGAATTTTTGAAAAAGGTCTTCTATAAGACTGTTATTTTCGCGAAAGGATCGTACAGTTAAAATTTCAAGTATTAAGGACCATTAGTTCAGCAGATTCAAAATTGTCCTACTTTACCCAATTTTCCCCCAGAATTTTGAAAAAGTACTTCCTTTAGAATGTTATTTCCGCGAGAGGATCGTTCACTCCAAATTTCAAGTATCTAGGACCATATTTTCAGCAGATACAAAATTGCCCTACCTTCCCCTTTTTCACCCTTTAAAGCGGAATTTTCAAAAAATTACTTTTTTTCAGAATGTTATTTCCGCGAGAGGATCGTGCAGTCCACGCGAGAGGATCGAGCAGTCCTATTTGTTCAGCAGATACAAACCGGAATTTTCAAAAAAGTACTTCTTTCAGAAAGTTATTTCCGCGAGAGGATCGTACAGTCCAAATTTCAAGGATCTACGACCATTAGTTCAGCAGACACAAAATTACCCTACTTTCCACCTTTTTCGCCCTTAGAAGCCAAATTTTCAAAATAGAATTTTCTTTACAATGTTATTTCCGCGAAGGATCCCATAGTCGAAATTTTTAAGTTTTTGTGAAAATTAGTTCAGAACATACAAAGTGTACCAAATTGTCCTATTATCCCCCTTTTCCACCCTAGAAGCGGAATTGAAAAAAAAAAACTTTGTATCGGAATGTTTTTTCCGCGAGATGATCTTATAGTCCAAACTTTAAGTATCTAGAACCATTAGGTCAGAAAAAAGAATATGTACCAAAGAAGTGCCTTTTTACAAAAGTACTTTCTTCAGAATATTATTTCCGCGAGAGGTTCCTATAGTCCAAATTTCAGGTTTCTGTGACCATTAGTTCACAATATAGAAAATGTTCAAAATCGTCCTATTTCCCCACCCCCCAAATTTGAATAAAAAATTTTCAAAAAATACTTTCTTCAGAACATAAATTCTGTGAGAGGATCATATAGTCCAAATTTTTAAGTTTCTAGGACCATTAGTTCAGAAGATACAAAAAGTACCTATCCTACTTTCCCCCTTTCAACCCCCTAGAATCAGAATTAAAAAAAAACTTTTTCAGAATGTTTTTTCCGTTAGAGGATCTTATAGTCCAAACTTTAAGTTTCTAGGACCATTAGGTCAAAAGATAGAACATGTACCAAATTGCCCTTTTTCCCCCATTTCCCCTTCTTATTGAAAAAAAAATACTTTCTTTAGAGTATTATTTCCGCGAGAGGATCCTATAGTCTAAATGTTAGGTTACTGGGGCCATTAGTTCAGAAGATGTTCAAAATTGTCCTATTTCCCCCTAAATTTATGTGATTAAATCAATAAATTCCCAAAAATAAAAAAATAAATGAGAAAAAAATTGAGTAAAAAATTTGAGTCAAAAAATTAAGCGGAAAAAATTTTGAGTAAAAAAAATTGAGTAAAAAAAATTTGGGTGAAAACACCTTCTAAGTAAAAAATTTAAGTAAAAAATTGAGTAAAAAAACTGAAGAATAAAATACAATTGAGTGAAAAAAATTTTTAGTAAAAAAATTGAGTGAAAAAAAATTTTGAGTAAAAAAAAAATTTTGAGTAAAAAAAAAATTTTGAGTAAAAAAAAATTTTTGAGTGAAAAAAAATTTTGAGTGAGAAAAAATTTTGAGTGAAAAAAAATTTTGAGTGAAAAAATTTTGAGTGAAAAAAAATTGTGTGAAAAAAAATTTTGAGTGAAAAAAAATTATGAGTGAAAAAAAATTTGAGTGAAAAAAAATTTTGAGTGAAAAAAAAATTGTAAAAAAAAAAAAAAATTGTAAAAAAAAATTTTGAGTGAAAAAAAATTTTGAGTGAAAAAAGTTTTGAGTGAAAAAAAATTTTGAGTGAAAAAAAATTTTGAGTGAAAAAAAATTTTGAGTGAAAAAAAAATTTTGAGTGAAAAAAAATTTTGAGTGAAAAAATTTTAGTAAAAAAATGTTTTTTCCCCGAGAGGATACTATAGTTCAAATATCTAGTTTCTAGGACCATTAGTTCAAAATTCAGCAAATTGCCCTATTTTCCCCCTTTTTGTCCCCCTTAAAACCGGAATTTTGAAAAAGTACTTTTTTCAAAATGTTATTTCCGCGAGAGTATCCTATATTCAAAATTTCAAGAATATAGGACCATTAGTTCAGAAGATACAAAATATACCAACTTGCCCTATTTTCCCCCTCCCCCCACCTTAGAAACGGAATTTTCAAAATATTACTTTTTCCAAAATGTTATTTCCGCGAGAGGGTCCTAGACTTCAAATTTCAAGTTTCTGGGACCATTTGTTTAGAATATAAAAAATGTACCAATTTGCCCTATTTTCCCCTTTTTCCCCCCTTGGAAGCGGAATTTTCCAAAAAAAAAAATTTCCGAAATTTTATTTCCGCGAGAGGATCCTAGAGTTCAAATTTGAAGTTTCTAGGACTATTAGTTCAAAAGATACAAAATCCCCCAAAGGGCCCTATTTTCCCCCTTTTGCCCCCCTTAGAATCGGAATTTCCAAAAATCCCTTCTTAGTGGGTGGTTTTGTCGGGAGCCGAACCTACATTCCAAATTTCAAGTCTCTAGCTTCAGCGGTTTGGGCTGGGCGATGATTATTGCCAATCAGTCAGTCAGTCAGTCACCACACTCTTTTTATATATTGTATAGATATATCGTCACCTTAAATGCAAAACAACGTAACAACAAAAAAATCAAAATCGAGTTTTTGATTGATTATGATGCATTTGACTAAACTACATGTCTCTGGAAAATTTTGGAAGTCAAAGTTCAAAAATTGCGAATTTATTAACAATAAACAAAAAAACGTATCAGCAAGTGCATGCATTTCATAAACCAAAACAACGTAACAGCAGTGTTACACACACAATTTATATGTAATCGAGCAAATATTAATATATTTCAATATATTTTTATATATTGAAATCGCATAAATATTTATACCATACAAATTGAATATATATTTCAGATTAAAATTTACATAAAATTTTAAAAAAAATTTATCTTTTAAATTTTTTCCAAATTGTATAATTTTTTTTAAATTTATCGATTTTTTAACCAAATATTTTTGTTTTAATTTATTTTATTAGGTCCGTTCGATTAAGTTACGACAATCTACTCTTTTTTACTATTTTTACTACAGCTGGAAATTTTTAATACAAAAAGTAAACAAAACTTTCCAGTTGTAAGAGTAAATTTTTTTTTTTTGGTAATCAAATTGACATAATGTTTGCCTTTGTTAAAAAAGAACGTAGCTTCTATTTAAAATTAGTTTTGAGAAATTGAATTTTAAAATGTGTTTTTTTTTAACAGTAACTCCGTGGGGTATTTTTTTTTTTTGTAAATGAAAATAGCTAGATCCGCAGGTTTTTCGAATCCTGTTTCAAATTCTGTGTAATTTACCAGTTCAATTGGAAAGTTTTTCCTAAGAATACACAGATTTTTTTAAAAATGTATCGTTTCTTCCTAAAACGTTTCCTATACCAAAACCAAGAACTTAAAAAAAAATTTTAAACCTCAAAATTTTCTTTCCAAAGCCAACCCTTTGATTCTGAGGTAAAACTTTAAGTTACCAAAAAAAATCATACAGGGCCCGTTTTCTTATAAAGAAACCTTCGGGTTCTAAATATTTTTTTTAACCAAGTGAGATCAAAAACTTTAATTTTTTTGGATCTTTACTACAGCAAAATTCTTTAAATATGTTGATAAAGGCGTACGGACATAGCGCCCAAGGTCTTATCGCCCAAAACCGTAAATGTCATATCGCCCAAGCTGCGACATATAGCCCAAAATGAAAGGTCTAAAAATGTTATTTCTCCCAAAACAAAATTGTCAAAAAATCCAAAATATTTTTTTTGGGCGAAATGTCGAAATTACGACTTCTATGATTTGTTTTTTTGTAATAAAGGTTTTCTGCGTAGCCGGCCTTCGGCCGGGCTTAGGGATTACATACTCCATGCATTAAACCCAACCTCTCTGCAAACCAAAGCTATTTTGGTTATCAGGCCTTTTTGATGCATAACAAATTTGATAGTGTTAAGGCTTGCTACCCTAGAAACTTTACTTTGCGGAGAGGGTGGGTTTAATGCATGGATTTTGTAATCCCTAAGCCCGGCCGAAGGCCGGCTACGCATACAACCTTTAAAACATTGTCTTAAAAAAAAAACAATATTGGTGAGTTTTATAATTATTTTTTTGGGCTCTATGACATTTTATAAATTCAACATTTTGATATTTGGGTAATATGACATTTTTAATAATTTATATTAATTTAAAGAAAATTGTTAAAATACCCAAAAATAATGGTCATATCGTCCAAAAAATTTTGCAACAACAACTAACACGCATTTTTTTTGGGTGGAATGACTTTTTTAAATTGGGCGATATGCACTTGGGCGTTGTGTCCGTACGCCGTTGATAAACCCTTACATTTTATAAGAACTCTTAAGTATTTTATAAAATCTGAAAGATTTTATATAAAAAATGTTAAGTATAAAGGTTTTTTTAAAAATTTTTGAAGATCTCGAAGTTTTTTTTTTTGAAAGATGCAAAGCAAATGCTTAAGTTTTGTTTTTGAAGATATTGACGATATTATACCATATTCGCATTCATTTAAACTAGTTTATTTATTCGTTTTCTCCATGCGTTAAACGTCAAATTTAAACGCCGTTTTATTTTGACAGATAAAATGTATAGGAAAAACGAAAAATGTATCTAGTTTTAATGAATGCGAATATGGTATTAAATCATTTAAAATGTTTAAGAACCAAAAACGAATGGAAAAAAATCTAAAATTTTGAAATCATGAATGCTTAAATCTATGTTGGGTTGTAAAAATGAATGGGGGGTTTGGTTACATTGCACCCCTCTAGAAGCGACTCCTAGGCAATTGTTTTGGCAAAAAAGTGGCGGTAAAGGGTAAAAAAGCACCAACGATTGCCTCGGGGTCGCTTTTAAAAAAGTTCAATGGAAGATTGACCCCCATTCATTTTTAGAACCCAATATTTTTCCTAACAGTTCTACTCCTTCTCGTTACTCCCGAAGGGAGCATCCATACAAATTGAAATTTTTATAAAATTAACTTTCATCTCTCTAACTGTCCCGAGGATACTACTAAACTGAAAAAGAAATTCATGAATTTTCATAAAATTTAGTTAAATTTAACTAAAAAATGGGTTATTTTCCTTACTATAAGGAAAAAAAAAGGCGGCAGCCAAAATTAGGCCAATTTTGGATGGTGCTGGCGGACGCAATATTTAAACCTCGAATTTTATTTTTAATTTAAACTCATCTACACGAGCTTTCAAACTAGTAAAAACAATCAACTTGTTCTGAACGAAACTTTTTATCTAGAGTCAAAAGAGTGTTGGTACGTATTTTTTTTAATTTTTAACTTTAAAATAATGTATTTTCGGACTAAAACAAGATATCGGTTTATTGTTTTTTTTTAAATCAGAACTCTATATAGTTTTCAAATGAAATTAGTTTAAAATAAATTGGAATAAATGCGGCTTTGCTATTAGCAAAAAACTGGAGCCGGATCGGTAAAATTTTTAAATTATAAATTTTAAAATGGTTCTGTCTCGGAAAGTATAAGAGATAACCACACGCACTAAAGAGGGTTTTTAGGCCGCTACTAGCACATTGTCCGCATATATTTTTTTAAAGAAATATGATAACAGACAAAAAAAAAATGGCAATTGTTTTAAGTGTTCGTATACAAAAGGTGCCCTACTTTAGGGGATTCTGCTGCCTCCCCCGTTCAACCGCTGGACTCCAACTTCCAAACTTAAGCTCGAAAATACGTTAGCTATAACCACTACAAATTTCATGGCTCTCGGTCCAATACTTACTGAATGGCTGCATTATTTCTAAAAAATTAGCAATTTATTCAACTTTGTGATGTTACGTCGTTTTGGTTTACAAAATACGATTCCACGAAAAACGTAACCCACATATCTCAAAAAATATTAACAAAAACGACTTTTTTATTTCAGAAATGGATTTATCGCTGTTTTTTAAGCTAACACTTCACAAAAGTCTTTTATATTGCAAATATTTTTCACTAGTCGAATAGCCTGTCCCTGCCAGGCGGAACACCAAATCACTTTTCTCAATAGTTCTAATATTTTACCAAACTTTAAAAAAAATTATGTTTGTGTTTCAAAAATTTAATATTGCTAGATTGAGTTACATCAATATATTTCCCAAACTGAAAAAAAATTTAATGAGTATAAAAGGTTTTATTGATAAAATTTTAGAATTAATTTAGCACGCCCATTTCGTCTCTCCGTCCATAAACCGGATATCAAAAATCCATCGTGTGGATCTGTCCCATGGTCACTCCTATATACATGACAATTTTTATCTTTCTTTTTATCATGAAGTGTTTTAAAATTAGTTAAAGTGTTAAAAAACACAAACATTTTTCCACTTAAATTTTTCCTTATAATTCTCCGTACACAGTTTAAATACTAAATCTGACTTCATAAGGATATGATCCATTGTCAATACTTTATGCTTTACAATTTTCAGCTTCCTTAGTCATTAGGGGTTTCAGAAATAGTTTAAATATTTAAAAACTAAATTTCGCCGTCTTCCGCCACTCCCCCAGACTTAAAAGCCGAAAATCCGGCTACGTTACAGATTATATATACAAACTGAACAAAATTCACAACGGATTTTTTGTATTTCCGCCCTTTCACTGGATATCCAGGTCAGAGTTGATCTTTGCCATTGTCCGTACCATATGTATTCTAATTTTCATCTTTCAAGGTCATAAGGTGTTTTCAAAATTAGGTAAGATGTAAAAACATAATTTTTCCACGCCCATTTCTTCTCTTAATTCTCCGTCCCTACACAGAGAGAACAGTTTAGTTGTGCCAGCCGAATTTAGAGCCAAGTGCATAGTTTAATAACAACAACCGAAATTTTCGGTTGCCATAACCAAAATTTGTTTTGAAAATTTAACTTCTGTTGGTCCAAATAAATTTCGGCAATCGCAACCGAAAATTTCAGTTGTTGTAATTAAACCATGCAGTTGGCTCTTAATTCGGCTGGCATAATTAAACTGTTTTTTCTGTGTATTCCAAAATTTTTATATCTGACTACTTTATGATAAGCTCCATTGTTAGTACTATACTCGTATCCACGCCCCTTTTCCCTCTCAATTCTCCGTCCACAGTCCAAAAATTTTAAGTCTGACTACTTAAGGATATGCTCCAGTGTCAGGACAATATGCTTGCAATTTTCGGCTGCGTAGTTCATTAGGGCTTTTTCCTCTCAACTCTCCATCTACATTCCAAAAATGTTAAATCGGACTACTTTAGAATATACTTCATAGTAAGGACTACATGTTAGGGATTTTCAGCTTCCGTATTTATTGGGGCTGAGCTTAAAAATACTC
This sequence comes from Pegoplata infirma, assembly GCA_963921195.1. Lineage (NCBI taxonomy): Eukaryota > Metazoa > Arthropoda > Insecta > Diptera > Anthomyiidae > Pegoplata > Pegoplata infirma. The sequence continues at coordinate 160,360,363 of OY992539.1, forward strand.
TAAAATGTTAAAAAAAAATAATTTTGCCAAGTTCCCTTTTTCTCGTAATTCGCCGCCCACAGGCAAAAAATCCGACTTCGTAAGAATCTGTCCCTGGTGTTTTATTATATACATGCCAATTTAAGCTTTTAAGTCCATCAATGAGATTCAAAAGGCGCTGGATACACAAAAAATAAAAGAAACACAAAAAAATAAAATATATATTCAGAAAATAGATGGAAATAAATTTACCACGCCCTTTGCCTTTCTTATTCTCCACCCATACACTGGATATCAAAAATCCAGGCTCGTGTTGATCTTCCACATTAAACCTTCTATATACATTCCAATTCTGTGCATTTCCGCTTCCTTTGGGGGCTTCAAAAGAAGTTAAAATGTTAAAAATCTCAATTTTGTCACTCCCCATTTTCCTTTTAATTCTCCGCCCACAGTCCAAAAATTTAAAATTTGACTACTTCAGGATATGCTTCATCGATAGGACTATACGCTAGAAAATTTTCAGCTTCCTAAGTCATTAGAGGATTTTAAAATAAGCAAAAATGCCAATTTTCATCTTCATATATCATTTGGGGTCTTCAAATTAAATATTAAAAAACACAATTTTGCCACGCACCATTTTTCTCTTAATTCTCCTTCCACAGTTTAAAAAATTTAAATCCAATTACTTCAGGATATGTTTCATTGTTAGAACTAAATGCTATGCAATTTTCCGCTTCCTAAGTTATTTGGGGCTTCAAAAGAAGTAAAAATTTTAAAAAATCCCAATTTTGCCACGCCACTTTTCCCTCAATTCTCCGCTTACATTACGAAAATTTTGAATCCGACTACTTGGGGATATGCGCCATCGTTAGGACTAAGTATATTCTAGGAAATTTTCAGCTTCCTAAGTCATTTAGGGGCTTCAAAAGAAGTAAAAATGTTAAAAAATCTAAATTTTGCCACTCCACTTTTCCCCTCAATTCTCCGCCCACATTGCGAAAATTTTAAATCCGACTACTTGGGGATATGCGGCATCGTTAGGACTATATTCTAGGAAATTTTCAGATTCCTAAGTCATTTGGGGGCTTTAAATTAAGCAAAAACGTCAAAAAATTGCATTTTGCCACGCCCACTTTCCCGCTTATTTCTCCGCCCACAGGCAAAAAATCGAAAATCGGGCTACGTTAGGATCTGCCCCAGGTCTTTTACTATATGCATGCCAATTTTCAGCTTTGTAGCTCATCTGTAGGCTTCAAAAAGCTCTGGATAGACAAAAAAAGAGGAACACACAAATAGGGAAATTATATATATAGATTTAATAACGTTTTTTGCTTCTCCTGTAAAATTCTAAAAAGTGTTGTTACGTTGTTTTGCATTTGTCATTTGTGGTGACGATATGTATTATTATTATTTATTATAATTTATTATTATTATTATTAATATTATAAAGAGGTAATGTTTGTATGTTTGTTTTTTGTTTGTTTGTTTGTTTGTAGAGGGTAATCTCCGGAACTACTTATCCGATTTCGAAAATGTTTTCAGCAATATTTAAAGTGTTCCTCCAGGATGGACATAGGCTAGGTTTCATGAACCACACCCACTTCTACGCCCACTTTTGGCCAAAAAACGTAAAATTGAAAAATCTTCAAAACTACTGAATCGATTTCAAAATTTTTATTCTAGGTTTTATTAACCACGCCCATTTCTACGCCCACATTTGGCTACGGTTCATCTACGTAAAATTTGTAAACATACGAAACTTATTATGTGATTTCAAAAATGTTTTCACCAATATTTAAAATTTTCTTTCAGGGTGAGTTAGGGTAGGTTTTATTGACCACACCCATTAAAAAGATCACTTTGGGTCAAAAGACGTAAAATTTTAAAATCTACGAACCTACTCATCTAATTTCAAAACATTCTAAAAATGTCCTTTTTGGAAATTCCTATTCTACTGGGGCAAATACATGCTAAGTAGTGAACTTTGTAACTTTTTCTATCTCCTGCAAAGTTGGTCATAGTAACTTGAAATGTTGGATCCTCCAGCCCAAAAAATCATTCTGAAAAAGTACCTTCTGGAAATTTAGATTTTAATCGGGATAAGGGTAAATTATTGTTCTGTGTTACTTTTATTTTTTTATTTTTAAAGAATGAAGCCTACATGGAACGAAATGAATTGGAATTCAGAACAAAATGCAATAAAATGGGGAACAAATAAATAGAAAAGAAAACGAAATGGAATAGAATGGGGAACGAAATGGAGTGAAACGGGGAATGAAATGGTTTCAATAATTACGATATAAGGGCTCGAAAATTTTCAAGAACATTATTTACCGAAACGAATATGATTCCAAGCTAAACGGGGCTGTTTTACTTTTATTGTTTATTCTAAATAGTTTTTATGGAAGACTTCAACGAAAAACATTAAACAACCCGAGTAAAAATAAACATATATTACAATATATAACTTGATACAAACATAATAAATTATATATGATTATACATCCGTGAGATATTTTCTATTTTTTTTTTTAATGCAGTCATATGTAGTAATATATAATTTAATCATGATTCGGATTAAAAGGTGTACGGTTGATATAATTAAATAAAATAATATGAGAGTCAATACAAAATCGGTTTTTCTGTATAATTTAACATCAAATTATATATAGCTTATTCTGTTCCTTATAAAACTTTATATGTTTCCAATTAACCAACAATTTTCTAAGTTTTTTAGGCAAAGTATAAGAAACTTTTTAAAATGTTTCTAAACATTTCCTTACTAGGGTTATGTATATCACCTATCTGGTTCGAAGCGTACCCAAACATTTTTTTGTTTAGAAAATTATATGTTTGGTGGATGTATCATTGACCTGTGGTGTATCTCAACCCAAACCAAAAAAACACCAGGTTTTTATATTTTTTTTTGCAATTAGATCTAATTAGATCCACCAATATATGGCAATGTCTGGTCAAAACTCGGATGAAATCAAATCATATTTTATACAAGTTGATCTGTTTTAATGCAAAAACATCCACCATTATTCGGATCAAATTGAGTATAAATATATATTGTGTTACATATCATTATATATTGCATCATATAAAAATTTTTACTCGGGAAAATAAAAATTCTGTAGGGGAAAATTTTAGAAATGGAGACTCTAATCCTGATTCTTCTTTAATCCGGTATTTTATATTACCGGTGGCGAAGTTCCTGCTAGTAATTTTATAAATTTGTAAATCATGTTTTCATTTCATTTTAATTTATAATATTTTCATAATTCAAAAATATATTAAGTATTCAATTTACTTCATTTGAAAAAGACAGACGTTTTATTAAAATTAATTTTTTTATAAAAAACATAAACTTGTGTCTTTCTTCAATTTCATTGCAGATATACATTTCCGATAATGGGCATCCACCATTATATTCAACAACGCGAGTTGTAGTTATTGTTGAGGATATTAACGATAACACTCCACAATTCGACCAGCGTTTTTATAAAGTACAAGCCCCATCATCTATATCAATGAATACATCAATAATACAGGTATGATACACTCAAAATAATTTTTCATTACAAAAAATTTGGTAAATGATTTGTTATTACTTTTTTTTGCTAAATTTTACTAAAAATTTAATTTTTAGTAAATTTTTTTAGTAGGTACACATTACTAATTACTAGGCCAACCAAAAAAAGTAAATGCTTCTTTTTTATTTCAAAAGATAAATCAATTTAGATTAAACCCAAATTCTGATCATGAAAAACTAAAGAAAATAAGCTATATTTGTTAGCGCTTTTTTATACCCTCCAACCAGGGTTGCCAGAATTGTTGGGTACAAAATCGTCAAAAATATACGATTTTTTTTAAAAAAATCGTCATCCTACTTGCAAAAACCGTCAAAAATCGTCAAAATAAAAAGGTATATTTATCCCTGATTTAAGAGTAATTCAAAGACATTCAAGCGATGTCCGCCCGTCTGTTGAAGACATGATGCAGTCCAATTCCAAAAGAGCTAAGTCCATGCAGTTTGGCACAAATATATCTTATGGCCATTGGATGATGTAGTTCGAAAATTTGCAAAATCAGACCAGGAAGAACCAAGTTTCCCCTTGTAAAACTTTTTTTTTTTACATTTTTTGTTATATTTTTAAGCATATGAAATATTTTTATGAAACAAAAGGTTATGCTGTTGGGTCAAGTTAATTGGAAAATGTATTTTTTTCGGTCCAACCTTCATTAAAAAATGTAATAATTATAAAATTACATAAATATCATAATAATTGAAAGAAAAGAAAGGTCCTCTGCCAAAAAACTCCCTATCATTTGTTTACATTTTGGGGAAAAAAGAGAATATAACACTTTCATTTGTTTGTTGTGTCCCTTTTTGTACAAAAATATTGGTGGATAGTTTTTTTAACTAACAATAAGCAAAAAAATATTTATTGAATACTAAGGTTCTATTTAAAAAAATTTTAAAAGTAGACAAAATTGTCAGGTTTTGTTATTTTTAAAAATCGTCATTTTTTGGTTTAAAAATCGTCATTTTGCTATTTTAGGTAGGGTTGCCATCCGTCCTCTTTTCCCCGGACACCGTCCTCTTTTTTAGGGCGTCCGGGGCAGTCCTACTTCTTTTTTAGAAAGTGTCCGGGGTTGTCCTACTTTATGGACTTTTTCCCATAACTTTTTTTATTGCTTTTGAATTATTGGCATCGCTGTATTTTCGCTTTTCAGTAGTAAAGTCAACTTTTTAAGAGCAAAACTCGCACAAAAATTAAAAAAAAAAATGCGAAAATAACTACGTTAGCATTAATTCTTATCTGCTGTTGTGTGTCTTAAAGTTTGCTCTCTGAAACAGATTTGCATATCAAAAATTTCCATTACAAAATTAAAAAAAAAAGAATTTTAAGAAAATATCCAAATTTTTTTTTTTCTATGCTTCTAATACATCGTTAAAAAGGTGTTGACCACCGCTTGGTGGTACTTGCGGTCATTTATGTGAATGTAAATTTGTCTATAAAATATGTTGAATTCGAATAACTTTTTTCATTTTTTTCTTTATACGGCATTCACACTTGCTGTTTTGATGTGTTCAATAGTGAGATGTTTAAAAAAGTCTTTATTCTGTATTCATTATGTTTTTATTCTGTTACTGGTGTTTCGTAGAAGAACTTGTTTAAGGTCGCAAGTGTGAATGCTATATTATGTCCTCTATTTTTATTTTCAAAATCTGGTCGCCTTACTATAACTGACTAACCGATGCGGGACCATATCAGCGTGCGATCGAACAAAGGGACGTAAATTGCCACACGCCTCTGTAAAATATTGAAAGTTATTTCTGCCTATTCGGTAATCACGCTTAAACGTCGAGTACTACCCGAGGCGGGAACAATGGGCCATATCAGCGCGATGTAGTGCTAACCGAACCATAGAGCATTACAAACTATAATTCATTATATAATATTTTTTTCAACCCGGGCAACGCCGGGTGCAAAACAGCTAGTTAACCCTTATGTGTGTGGAAAAAAAAACCTTCTATACGGTGGATAGGTACCTGGGTACCTTCATGCAAATTGTATGAGAAATCTAATTTTTTGTCTTGTATTGTACAAAAAATCGATGGTAAATGATATAATATTAGAATTTTACTCTGGTTTTCCCCTTTTCATATATTTTTTAAAATCCTACACCCAAAAAAAAAATTGTAATATCAGCAACTTTTTTGCTTTTTTGAAAACGCAATAGGTACCCAGGTACCTGTCCACACACATAAGGGTTAAAACATAAAAAATCAAAAAATACATGTTAAAAATTTTATTTGGTCTGGAAATGTAAAATCTAGGTTAAAATGTTTATATTTTTTTGACAGTCTTAGCAAAATTATCATCAACCGACGTACATTTTTGGACTTTTTAAGTTTTTTCATGATATTGTGATACTTTTTACACTTGGTCAGTTTTCCTATGAATATATATTTGCACTGTTCTTCCAAATAGAAAAACTACAAAAAATAGCAAATGTAATTATACCTGTATGTAAAAAAAAAATTAAAAATTATTTTATAAAATTCCCGGGAATTCCCGTCAGTCATTTCCCGGGAATTCCCGGACCCCAAACACTAATTACTACTAATGATTTATTTCTTAAAGGTAGTGACCTAAGTGGTTAAACACGCACAACACTGGCTTATGTTAGTACCACTTTTTAATATGAATCATTTTTGGAAACAAAACTTTGACTTTGGCAGTTGCCATCGTACCAATAATTGGAATATCTCAAAAAACTAAACGGGACTAGTTTCGGCAAGGTCGTATCAATTAGATTTGCCAATTAGTTTGAAAAAATTCGAAGATTTAAAATCGGACTTTTTGCCGGAGATCCCCTTAGGCTGCCCCAACGTGCATCGTCTAGTTTTGACAATTTGTGTATGAAAATAATAAACAAAAACTTTTAAGCTGAAAAAACTTTTAAGCAGAGAGTGGATTTTGTTCCTTTCTCTTTCACACTTACACATTTTTTGTATGATGGTATCTCTATTTTTAGAGATGGTACTCTGTAGTACAGAGTACTCCGACATTGTGTCGGAGCCTTTAAAAAAACTTTGTGGCAATACTATAATTTGACAAATGGTTAAGACAAACGTAACTAACGAAAAGAAATAACAGGTCTTTTTTGTTGGCAAACTTAGATTGTTAATATGCATCAAAAAGAAAAAAACGAAACGTTAACTTCCATAAATTTCTCAATTTAATTTAGCGCCGTTTGGAATAGTTTTGTAAAATATTACACATTTTCGATGAAATATTGATAAGATTAGTTAATTGAATGCATTTTAACTTGAAAGCAACACAAAAAAATTTATTATTAATACCAAAGAGAGCCATTAACAATAAAAGAATCATTCACAATATATGCAAGTTAATTTTTAACTTCTAAAATTTTAAGCGTTAACACTAATGTGAACTTTGTATGGTAGAACACTGATAATTATGCCAACAAAATACGCCTAATGTAATCGAACAAAATGTTTTGGAAACTGATTTCATTACGAGTTCGTACGGGTAGCGTTCGTTCGTGTATTGTTTCGTCTGTTAACTATAATTATTGTAGGGTTAACACTGTAATAATAGTTTTTGTTAAGTTAACTTTAGCAAATGAAAACTTTTTTGGCCAAATTTTTGGTCAGTTAATTGTTTAAGGTTCCCACATTATATACTAAAAGATGGAGTCTTAAATCATCACGTAAAGTGATGCTGGCATATACAAAAAAACGTTTTTTTTCGCGATTTTTATCATGGTGGTCCATATAACATAGCTGTTTTTTGTTCACTATTCGTATTGTTAGGGATGCCTTTTTGATTCACTAAAAGCAAGTTTTTTATCAAAGACCAACTTGGCGATTAATTTCGCGAAAACCTCAAAAAATTAAGAAATTCGCGAATTAAAGGGCTTAAGATGAAAAGCCTTAAACCAAATTTGTATAAGAAATATTGCTACAAGTCATATCTTTGTTTTCCATTCCATACAATTAAAAAATCATTAACTTTGCAAATTTTTTTGTTGAAAAACTGGCTCGAAATCAGCAAATCTTTAACGACATTTTGCAAGAAAACTGTACCATACATCGAAAAACAGAGTACGCCATTCGAATCAGTATGTCTCAAATATATAGAAAAGTTGGTCACACCTCTTGTTTTCTAAAATAGGGGTCAGTTTGGTCACGCTGTGTATTGTTGAAATTGTGGACATTGGCGTAGGAAGAGCATTTTCTGCGGGGGGGGGCTAAGGCCCCCAGATTTTTTTTAATATCAAAAAAAAAAAAATTTTTTAAATACAAATCAGGACTTTTTTCTAAGACTTTCCAAAAAACGTGCATTCAAGTTTTCAGTTGTGGTGCCCTAGAAAGGAATTCCTTCCGAAAGCAGTTTACAAATTCATTTTATTTTTTTAATTTTGATTCTGAGAATTTTTTCACAGTTAAGAACCTTTCCCATGAATATTTAGAGCTGAAAAACTCTTTCGATATAGGTATAGATTTTATTTTTGCAAAATTTGAGTTTAAATTGAATGGTTTCTATAGAAAATCATTAGCTTTTAATAATTTTCTACAACATAATTTCTGTGAAGTTGTTACTATTGAAAAAAAAACATTAGATTCAGATAACTTTCACCATTATATAACAATCAGATCTGAACACTTTTTTCGTTAAAAAATCGGATTTAGACTATTTTTTAAAAAATGTTAACAAGTCTTACAGGTCTATTCACTGGAAAACATCATAAAAATGTTTGTGACTGAGAAGATATAATATTTTTAAGACTCAATCATAATTTCGTATTCCGTTAACATAGTCATAAAATAACAATTTGTTTTTATTAACATTAGTGTTACATTTACATAAACAAATTAAAACTAAAACTTTTTGTTTTTTAATTTATAAGGTAGCTGGCCACGAATTTGGCTGAGCTGAGAATTCTACCCAGGCTTGCTGAATAATAGTCCAACGCACTAAGCCACTTTGACCAAAGTTTGCAGGTTTTGGCGAAAATTTTCTAAAAAACCAAAACTATGATCGAAGGGCGCCACGGGCAAATTTAATCCGATTGGCCTCAAATTTGTACCACATAAATTTTAGGCGAAGGAGAATAAAAATTTTCCCGGACGTTTAAAATTGGAAGAAAAATTTTTTTTTATACAAACAAATGCAAGTCTAATGTATTATATTATTACTTTTCTCCTTTAAATGTTTTTATTATTTTAAATTTTCTTTAAATTAGTTTTAAAATTATACAGTGCAAGAAACAAAATCGGAATGGGATGAAACCAAAAGCAAATAAAAGTTGTCATTTTCCATAACAAACCCCTCAAGGCTTTTTTTAGTTCCTTACTAAATATTTAATAATAATTACTTGAAAACTGCATAAGTGGCGTATACTTAATTTTTGAATTGCCTTTAAATAACAATCAGAATAATTAGAAATACTTTTTTTTTTAATAATTTCGTTGTAGCGAAATCGACCCAAGGGTTTTCGTGGAAATCTAACCCACAACTTACTGCTTAAGTAATAGGCTAGCACGCTACCAACTAACCCACAGTAGCTCCCTTAATATGCACAATAAAGCTGAAACATAAAGAGTTTACTATTTTTTTACTTTTATAATTAAAGAAATTTAATCCCGGAATACTTAAAATCACGGGATCCCGAAAAATCCCGGGATCCCGGGATTTTTTATTGTTAGAAGTCATTATTATTAGAAGTCAGCCAATGATGCCCTTCATATAATCTATAAAACAAATTCATAGAAACCAGATACCTATGAAAAAGTTCATAGGCTATGAAAAACAAATTTTATTGATCAATTCTATTTTTATTTATTTATTTTATTATTTCATTTTTATTTACTTTATTATTTTATTTTTATTTATTTACAATATTCTATTTTTAAAAATTTATTTATTTTTATATTTTGTTGACCTTTTTGTTGTAATTATTTATTCTATTTCGGCTTTTCGGTCTTGTCCTTAACTGTTAAGGACAAGATCTCAAACAATTTACAGTGGAGACGGAGTATTTATTTGTTTTTCTTTTTTAAAATATCCCAGATGATGGTCAAAGAATTTGACCGAAATATCGGAAAATTAAAAATAAAATAAATAATAAAATTAAAAATAACTTTTTAGTTTTTTATTGTTTTTTTCTGACCTAAAGCCAAAATAAAAATAAATAATTTATTTATTTTTAACTTATCCCCACCGAGATTCAAACACAAAACCAGTTGTTCGTGAAGCTTAGTCTCTAGCCACTGATCTAAAGTATACAAACATATAATAACACTTAAAATCCATTTTGTTTAATATTCTGCTTTAACACATTGAGTTTGTATCTATGCTCTGCCAAAATCTGTGTTTGTGTTTGTAGAAACAAAATGTTTGTGTATTTGCAAAAAAACAAGTAAGAAAATTATAGTCGGTCAAGACCGACATATAATACCCTACACCAGAGTTTCCCGGAAAATGGCGCCCGGAAAATGGGTCCCATGGACCGATTAGATCTATATTTGGTCAAATCTTTAATAAGTGCAAAAACCACTCACAAATCAAATTTGAGTGAAATAGGCTTCTATATGTTGACAATAAACCGCTTTAATTGAATATCGGGCAAAATTTTCATATGGGGCCTAAGTCCAACACTGGTCCGATGATAATCAGATTTGATAAGGTTATTAATGTTCGCGTTTAACATACTAACAAAATTTTAATTAATTATTTTATATTTTCATGAAATTTGAGAGATCGGCATAGATAAAGGTGGGTCTAGGACCAATATTTCGGGTAGTTACAAACATCAGCACAAACCCATTATACCCTGTGCCACAGTGTATTGTAGGGTATATTAACAAACATTATAAAACTAAGTGTTAGTCGGCGAGGTTTTCCTTTATTGGTGGCGCTGATAGCTAAGGCGTCGATATAAATTTCCCAGCCGGTAGGTCTTGGGTTCGAATCCTGCCAGGGCAGCAATTTTTTCTTTTTTTTACGTTTTTATTTTTTTTTTTTATATTTTTTTATTATATTTATTAATTTTTTTTAATTATTGTAACATTATTTTAATTATTAAAAAAATTAAAAGGCTTTTTGATGACATTTTTATACCCTACACCACACTGTGGTACAGGTAGGGTTGCCAGACGGCCTGGAATGGCCTGGATTTTCCAGTTATTTTGGGTCTGGTCCAGTTTCCAGTTAGTGTATAATTTTTCCAGTTATAAAATAATTTCTTAAATTTAAAAAATATTTTTTTTATTAATAAAACATAAATCAAAAAGCTGCCTCTTTTGCACTTTTTGTTGCGTTTTCACTACACTCAAAAAAAAACCTTGTCAAATTACTAGAAAAAGTCTCGTAGTCCCATTTTATTAATATTTGACAGTTTTCCTTGTTTTTTAACAAACAATTTTCGATCGAAATTTAATTTTTTTTGTAATTTTGTAAATTTCTATGGCAATTTTACAAAAAAATCCAGTAAATTCTGGAGAGTTCTTGCAAATTTTATTTTGCCAAAAAAATTGTAAATTTACAATTTTATTGGTAAAAAGCTCGTAATTTTTACTAGGAATTCTCATAAAATAGAAGGTAGCAAAAAAAAATCTAGTAAATTCACGAGAATTCCTTGTAAGTTTTATCGCGTCAAAAAAATTGTAAATTTACAAAATTAATAGTAAAAAGCTATTTAAATTACAAAATTATTGGTGAAAATCTTGAAAAATTAATAGGAATTCTCGCTTAATTGGAGGGAGCAAAAAAACAGCTTTTTCAGTGTACTTTTGTTCATTACTTACGAGCACATCGGCGGTCTAGCTCTTGTCAAATGTTTTCCTTCACCTCGTAGATGTTCTGAGAATTGTTGGCGTACATTTTGCTTTTCAAATAACCCAACAAAAATAAGTCCGGAGGGGTCAAATCTGTAGATGAGGGCCAGTAATTGTCGCTTTTTTGACATCGCACGTCCAGGGAACTTTAACTTGCAACATAGATTTCCAGATCCGATTCCCACTCCGGACTTATTTTTGTGGGGGTATTTGAATGAAAAAATATACGCCAGCAATCCTCAAACTATTGACGAGGTCAACATCAACATTTCGACATGCTCAAAAGTAATGAATATGCTTACAAAAGTGCACGTTTTGCCATGGCCAATAGAGGCGACCATTTGATTGATGTTATATTTGAAAAGTAGTCCAAAATAAAGATATCTCACATATGAAAATCGGTTGTTTTTTTAAGTTATAAAAAAAAATATGTATGTGTCCAGTTATTTTCTGAAAATCCAGCTGAATTTTTTCCGTATTCCAGTTATTGGACTTCTAGTATCTGGCAACCCTAGGTACAGGGTATAATGAGTTTGTGCTGATGTTTGTAACTACCCGAAATATTGGTCCTAGACTCACCTTTAAGTATACCGATCGACTCAGAATAACTTTTTGAGTCGATTTAGCGATGTTCGTCCGTCCGTCCGTCTGTCTGTCCGTCCGTCCGTCCGTCTGTCTGTCTGTCTGTCTGTCTGTCTGTCTGTCTGTCTGTCTGTCTGTCTGTCTGTCTGTCTGTCCATGTAAACGGTGTAAACACGATACAGGTCGCAATTTTTAATCAATTGACTTGAAATTTAAAACTTAAGTCTCTCTTGGCCCAAGGACGAAGCCTATTGAAATTGGAAAAAATCGGTCCATATTTAGACCTAGCCCCCATACAAAGGTCCTCTTTAGTTTTGGCTCAAATGACTCTAATAACCGTATTATAGAAGGTATCGCTTTGAAATTTGGATGGTAAACATGTTTTGTCTTCACATATCATCATTCCGAATTTCAAAGAAATCGGACCAGTTCTTCTTGTAGCCCCCATACAAACCACCTTCCCGATTTTCACATAAATGTCTCAAATTTCATGAAAATAGAAAATATTTAATTAAAATTTTGTTTGTGTATGTTAAACGCGTACTTAAATAACCTTATCAAACCTGATAATCATCGGACCAGTTTTGGACTCAGGCCCCTTGTGAAAATTTCGCCCGATATTCAGTTAAAGCGGTTTATTGTCAACAAATAGAAGCCTATTTCACTCAAATTTGATTTGTGAGTGTTTTCTTCACTTATTAAAGGTTTTACAACATATAAATCTAATCGATCCATGGGACCCATTTTCCGGGAAACCTTGGTGTAGGGTATTATATGGTCGGTCTTGACCGACTATAATTTTCTTACTTGTTTTCTATGAATAACATTCATTAGTTCTATGAATTTTTTCTATGAATCTAACAAAATATATGAATACAATTCTATGAAATATTTCGCAATACTAATGAATATTCATTCAGCCAATGAATTGTTTCATAGATTCTATAAATTTGGTTTTATGAAATTTGTTCCTAGATATTATGAACAATAATTCTTACAGTGTAGTGTCATTTTGTGGTAATGAAATAATGAGAAAGTTATACGATTTGACGACTATCACCTTACAATTCTGTGGACCCTAATTTTTTGTCGATTTTTTTTTCACTACACGAAACTGTATTGTTTTTGTTTTCTCTTTTTAGATACAGGCTGGTGATAGTGATATAGGAGAAAATGGTAAAATATCGTATTCTATAAAGTCGGGAAAAGGGAAAAATAAATTCCGTATTGATCCCGATACCGGGTCGTTATATATTATGAAACAGCTTGAACAAGATGGCGAATATGAATTAATCATTAAGGCTGAAGACAACGGCTCTCCAAAAAAAAGCCAAACAGCTCGGCTAAATGTTGTTGTCATTTCAATTATAAAAAGGTCAGAACATTCCCCAAAAATTACAACTGCAGACAACATTGTCGAAGTAACAGAAAGTGATAAGCCCGGATTTTTGGTGGCACTCATACAAGCTACTGACGCAGACAGCGATCATTTGTGGTACAACATAACTGGTAATTATAAATTAAACTTAATTTTAAGCCTGTCCCTGCCAGACATAAAATTTTACATTTTTTTATATGAACATACAGTGGGCGACAATACATTGGAAACTTTTTTATAGTAGATGAAATTTGTTAAAGACAAAGTTAGCAAAACTAAACGTTATAATTATCAAACAAGTATTATAAAAAAAATCTATGTAGGTAATTTATCAAGCTTTAATTTAAGCTTAATAGCGTCCAGATTGGGAAAATAATGAATGTGTTACGAGGGTCGATGTGGAAAATAAAAAAATTTATAGACATTTTTCAGAACATTTTTAAAAAATATTTGCGAGTCGATTTTTTCCAAGTTAAAACATTAGAAATTTAAAAAAAAGTCCAATAGTTTTTACTCAGTGATCAAATAATTTTTCCAACAACCCAAACAAACAGTGGAATTTTTTAAGTAGGGTAGAAAAAATCCACATTTTTTGACCTCCAATTCTTTTGACCACCAATTTTTTATAAACAAAGAAAAGATGTTATTGTTTATTAATTTAAGAACACTGAAGTATATGCTAAGAATATATTAAGATAATTTTAATTTCTCTTTGTTAACAAAAAATTGGTGGTCAAAAGAATTGTAGGTCAAAAAATGTGGATTTTTGCTACTGTACTTAAAAAATTCCACTGTTTGTTTGGGTTGTTGGAAAAATTATTTGATCACTGAATAAAAATTATTGGACCTTTTTTTAAATTTCTAATGTATTAACTTGGAAAAAATCGACTTGGAAATATTTTTTAAAAATGTTCTGAAAATGTCTATAATTTTTTTCATTTTCCACATTGACCCTCGTAACACATTCATTATTTTCCCAATCTGGACGCTATTAAGCTTAAATTAAAGCTTGGTAAATTACCTACATAATATTTTTTTATAATACTTGTTTGATAATTATAACGTTTAGTTTTGCTAACTTTGTCTTTAACAAATTTCATCTACTATAAAAAAGTTTCCAATGTATTGTCGCCCACTGTATGTCATCAATTCTACGAGAAATCGATAAAAATCTGACCAATGGTCTTTGAAATTTTCCAATATTTTGCACACACAAGCTCTATGGAGATATTTAATGATAGAATTTATCAGATCCAAAGAATTTAAAAAATTCGCGATTTTTGTTTTTGAAAAAGTCAAAAATATGCAAAATATGTGTAACTTTGAACAGCTATACATTTCTAAGTACTTATTGTATCTTTATGAAATAAATAGTGTCTGACCGAACGTTCGGGTTCGGTTACGGAGTTCGGCAAAAAGTGACGTTCGACCACTGAACTTTTGTATATGAGGGTTTTCGTGTCAACTGACACAACTTTTGAAACCGATATCTTCCGATCGGGATAAAATTTGCACCAAGGTAAGTCCTATTGGATAGTAGTTCAGACTCAATTTTTCAACGAGATAGGTCAAGGAATCTCTGAGTTAGAGAAATTTGACATTTTGTCCAAGGAGGTGTTTATTCTGATCCATGTAACTTCTTACCTATTGTTTTTAGTAAAATGTGTTTCAAATAGTTTAGATACACTCATAAAAATTTGTTAGTATTCCTTACAAAAAAGTCTGTTACCATTACTAATAAAGTTTTCAATTTGTGCCCGATAACTTTTTCAGTTACCATTACAAACTTTGGTTTTCAAAAATTAGTAATCTTAAAAAACACTAAAAAAATTAGTATTACTAAATTTTTTTGTAAAAAAATTGTAAATTGTGTATTTTAAATTTTTGGTATTTTTTTACTATATGTAAACTGCGTATTGCGCTTGTTGTCGCCATTACTATTTCAATGCAAGTCAGATTTTGTTTGAATTTTTGATCTGAAATATGTAAGAGAAAATATTGAATACATTTTTTTTATACAACATATAAATTACATAAGTACCACATAAAATAAATGCTTTGAAAATTGTTTTGAATAAATTGGTGTTCTAGAATAAAAAATACATTATATTGATATTATTTACATAAATGAAACACATAAATATACAGTTGTTACCTGCTTTCATCATTTTCTATTTTGTTTTATTTGTACATTTTTTTATTTCTTCCGCTTCGCGACGTTGTCAATTCAAATGCTATTTTTCAACTGAATAATAGAAAGAAACGCATGAAGAAAAGTACACAAAATTACCAATACTATTCTGAGCACTGTTGCCAAGTTGGAGGTTTTCCCGCTAAATCTAGCGCTTTTTGTTTGGTTTTAGCGGGGGAAAATTGGTTTTAGCGGGAATGGTGCTTTAGCGGGAAAATCTAGCGCTTTTTGTTTGGATTTAGTGCGAAAAATTTAGAGGTTTTTCCAATTTTTCTTTTTTTTTCAATCGAAATCGCCAAGTTTGTCGAATTTTAGCGCCTTTTTTGAAACTTAGCGGGAAAATTTTATATTTTCCCGCTAAATTTTTTTCGGCGGTTTCTTGCGTGTTTTTAGTGAAAAGTCAATTTTTGTAGAAAAAAATAATTTGGAGGTTTTTTTTTTAATTTTTCTTTTTTGTCAATCAAAAATGCCAAGTTTTTCAGTTTTCAGCGCTTTTTTTTTCTTAATTTAGCGGAAGAATTTTAAATTTTTCCCGCTAAATTTATTTTTGGCGGTTTCTAGCGCTTTTTTAGTGAAATTTAGAGGTTTTTGGTTAAAAATAGTTTTTAAATGCTCTTTTTAATTTCCAAATATTTTAATAACATTTTTTTTTTGTATTTCATTAGTGCATTACTTTTCTAGAAAAGAAAACCGAAAAGTTAATACGAAATTTTTAAAAACTCAACTGAAAAAATTATTAAAAAATCAGTAAAAAATTAATAGTTTGTAACGCGAGTTTACTAAAACGAATTACAAAAAAATATTTTTTTAGTACAATTTAGTAAAAAAGTTGTAAAGTTGGGATACAAACAATTTTACAAACTTTTTTACTAACGTATTTTTTTGAGTGTAGCTATTTCTTCAGTCGTTCGAAAAAAAATTATAAAAAAAAAATTTTTTTTTTGATTTTTTTTCTTCAAAATCCAAAACTTTTTTGACTTTTTCCTCAAATTGGGCCCTTTTTTTTTTTGATTCAAAAGAAAGTTTAGGTGATTTCCTTTAAGAGCTATGGGGTCGCTTATTGGGAGCGAGTGGGATATCTATGAAAAATTTTTTTTTTTAACTTTGGAACTCAAAAAACGGTTCTTCAATTTGCACTATTAAATTTATTTGTTTATTTATTTATTAAGTCTTGGGATATACATCCTTACAGACTAGAACACAAATTTTTCTTAAATCTATCTTATAAACTAAATATTTTTTAAACTTAACAATAATGTTTTAAATTCATTTGTATTTAAACTAAAATCTAAAAGGCATTTTTTACATATTTTACAATTTGAACATTGCTTTGATAGAGAATTGTACAAATCCAAAGCCCTGTCAATGGGTTCATTCTGCCCATAAATTGTACGATGTGTTTTTAGATAAAAGTATACATGTTGATTTTTATTGATCCTCAATACAATGTGTAAAAACAAAACCAGGGGCAGACTGTGATACTGACCACAAACTTCTAGAATGTAAGTTCAAGATCAAACTGCATGTAGTAAGAAAAGCCGACAAAAATGTGAATGTTCAAGTATGTAATACAGATGCCTTTCAACGAATATTAAGAAGCAATCCTCCAGAGCCTGAACCATCAATAAATGCGTCATGGGTGTCTATAAAAAATTGGGTATCAGAAGCTGCTAAAAAGAGTGGGCAAGTCGTTATTGAAAGAAGAAAACATTGGATTTCAGACGACACTCTTAAAATGGTTGATGAAAGAAGGAAGATTAAACAACAACCAGCTCTGATAGTAATAATGAGGTTCGCCAACTAAATCGCCAAATAAAACAAGCATGCAAGGAAGATAAAAAAACAATTTATATTAAAAATATGTACAGAGTTAGAACAACACTCTGAAAGATCGGAGTCTCGAAAGCTGTTTAAAACAGTAAAATTTCTATCCAGAGAATTCAAGACTCATACACAAATGATTCAAAATGAATCCGGCGAGGTCATAAGAGAATCAGCAGAAATAGCTGAGGTGTGGAGGTCATATTGCGTAAAGCTTTTTGATGATGATAATTTAAACCCCAATATGATGTTTGAGAACGTAAATGAAGATGAGATAGACTTAGAACCCTGTATATTAAAATCGGAAGTTGAATTGGCGATATCCAAACTAAACAACAACAAGGCACCAGGAATTGATGGGATTACAGCTGAAGTCATAAAATCCATGGGAGAGCTAGCCATTGAACCAATTCTCAGACTATATAATCAAATATGGAATTCCATGATATGGCCTGAAGATTGGGTAAATTCAATTTTTATACCGATATATAAGAAGGGTTCCCCCATAGATTGCGCAAATTACAGAACAGTAGCACTTATACCGCATGCTAGCAAAATAATGCTGCACGTATTGCACAGCCGAATAAAGCATTTTGTTATGCCTGAAATCGCTGAAGAACAATGCGGATTCGTTCAAGGAAAAGGTACAAGGGAACAAATACTTAATGTAAGACAAATTATAGAAAAAGTCAGAGAATTTAACGTACCAGCCTATCTATGTTTTGTGGATTACACAAAGGCGTTCGATTCTGTAAAATGGAACTTACTATGGGAGGTTTTACATAAACTTGGAGTACCAAAACATCTTATACAGATAATCCAAGCTCTTTATGCACAAAATACAGCTACGGTTCGCGTGAATAAAATAATGTCAAGCTCCTTTATAACAAAAGCTGGTACAAGACAAGGCTGCATTCTATCCCCAACGTTATTCAATGCGTATACAGAGATAATAATGCGAGAAGTATTGGATGAGTGGGAAGGCGGTATTGCGGTCGGGGGAAGAAAGATCAACAACTTGAGATATGCTGATGATATGCTCATTATTGCAGCCAACGCAGATGAACTTGTAACCATTATGCAAAGACTAGATGAATGCAGCCAAAGGTATGGTTTACAAATTAATACATCAAAAACAAAAGTTATGATCGTCGATAGACCTAACAACAACCAACCTGGAATTACAACTTTAGCCGGTTTTAATGTTGTTCGAAACTTCAATTATTTAGGATCCATAATATGCAATGATGGCGACTGTTCGAGTGAAATAAAGAGGCGGCTTGCCTTAGCTAGAGTAGCAACCACAAAGCTTAATAAAATATGGAAAGACAGGAGCATAACAAAGAAAACTAAGCTGCGATTAGTGGATGCATTAATCTTTCCTATAGCCACCTACGCTTCAGAAACATGGACTGTTAAACAAGCGGAAAGAAGAAAAATAGAAAGCTTTGAAATGTGGGTGTACCGAAGAATTCTTAGAGTGTCTTGGACTGAGTTTAGAACCAATGCGTCAATCCTGGAAGAACTTGAAATAGAAGATAGACTGACGAAAAGAATAAGCAGGTCGTATCTAAAATACTTTGGCCATATTGCGAGAAGAGAAGGTACCATGGAAAGATTGATGGTAGATGGTAAAGTTAATGGTAGTCGAAGAAGGGGAAGATCACCAACAAGATGGTCAGACCAGCTAAGGCCGCTTATAGGAACAACTCTTAGTGAAGCCATACACATGGCTAACAACAGAACAGACTGGAGAATGAATTTCCGAACACCAAATTTTGTATAGAACACCAAACTTATACAAATTAAATTTTTGAAATGTAATTTTTGAAATGTAATTTTTAAAATGATTTTTTTATTTATTTTTTTATTTTATGAAATTTATTATTATATTATTGTAATGTAATGTATATTTTTATGTCACCATGCTCTGTCAAGGGCTAAGGAATAAAGATGATACATGTTCAAGAAGATCTCGAACGGGTACATGAAAATTTATAAAAGATAAAATAATTGAACAATCAATAGAACCATATAGAATGCCATGAATAAACATAAGCGATGAAATTTTTCTACGATCTTCTAATGTTTGAAGATGTATAAGATTGCAGCGATCTTCGTAAGGTGGCAACGGATCAAATTTAATGTCATGCAGTGCGAATTTCAAAAACTTTTTTTGAACTCTTTCCAAACGCTTTGTATGAGCTTCAACATAAGGGCTCCATATAATAGAAGCATACTCCAATTTCGGACGGACAAACGATGTATATAATAGTTTTCTAGTATATTCATCTTTAAAACGTGCAGAATTTCTACGGACAAACGCTAAGACAGAAAATGCCTTAGGAATTATAAAATTTATGTGATGTATAAAACACAGTTCTGGATCAAAAATGATACCTAAATCGTTTATTTCATTAACAGTCTTTAAATAAGCTTAAAGTCAAATATTTTATAAGAAGCAAAAAATGTAGAATATGATCTTTGATAGATCATATGATAGCATTTATCTATATTAAATGATAAACCATTTTGGGAAATCCAAAAAACTACACGATTAAGGTCTTGTTGTAAACTAATTAAATCATTAATACAAGAAATTCTCTTATAAATTTTCAAATCATCTGCATAAAGTAAATGTTCACTCTGCAAAAATCACGACTCAATATCATTGATAAATAAATTAAATAGCAGCGGCCCTAACACGCTTCCTTGAGGAACGCCGGAGACAGCAATATATGAATAAGAAGTAGAATTTTCAATTTTCACAAAACATACTCTATTTCTTAAGTAAGATTCAAGCCACTTTAAAAACTTCAAGTGAAATCCCAATAATGAGAGTTTAAAAACAAGCACCTCATGGGACACTCGGTCAAAAGCTTTTTTTAAATCTGTGTATAATACATTAACTTGAAAACCAGCTTCAATATTTGAATTAACATACCTAGTAAAAACAGCTAAATTTGTCGTTGTAGATCTCCCAGAGACAAAACCATGCTGAGAAGTATTTATGTGACGTTTAACAACAAAAGTTAATTTATCACAAATAATATGCTCAAATATTTTAGAAATTGTTGATAATTTACATATAGGTCTATAATTCTCAACTTAACTTGTATTACCATCTTTAAATATTGGTTCAACCCAACTAACTTTCCATTTGGGTATAAAGTTTCCCAATCTTAAAGATTTATTAAATAATATCAGAAGTGGAATATATATAGAATTAGTACACTTTTTAATGAAAAACTGTGATAGACCATCAATGTCCAATTTTTTTGAATTACTCAAACTTGCTAGAGCAGAAATAACATCATCCTTATCAATAGAAAGATTACCTATATCAAGAAAAGAGGCAATATTGCCGAAAAAATCTTCGTTCAACTGTTGAGTATGTAACTCAAAGTTAGTTCGAAAATAGTCAGCAAAAAGATTTGCAGTGTCAACCGCAGACCCAGCAACTTGAACTCCATTGAATATCATATTACAAGGATATGACGAAGTACCTTTCTTAGATCGCACAAAAAACCAAAATTGTTTCGGATTAGACTTTATAGACAACTCTACATCTAATATATATTTAAAAAGAAAGAATTAACCTCCGTGAGAGTCAGACGTGTTTTCAACCCGGTCCGTGTTTTTTTAATAAATATTTCGTTAAAAAAATAAAAATAAATATACAATTGCGAAAAGGCGCTAAAAAAAACTATAAACAGTTTTGTGTTTTAATAAATTTCTATAAACACCAGTGCTAAAAAAGATTATTTTAATAAACAAAAAAAATATATGTTTAAATTAACACAACAAAGATTTTAGTCTTTTGTTCGTGTAATTTTTTTTCCCTTTTATTTGATCTTTACATACGTAAAGAGTGTATGAGTGATTTGAGTGCAAAATCAAATGAGCAGAGGCTCAGTATAAACAGTAGCAGAAATGCATACTTCTCTTTTAATGAAGAAAATTGCAATAATAAAGCAAATATTTATGATCTCAAATTAAATAAAAATTATTTGAGTGCAAAACCATTTGAAAGAGCTCAATCATGTTCACCAGTGTTACTCTTAAATGAAAATAATAACCCTCCAAAAAATATGAATAAAAAAACAAATCTAGAGAGTACCAAAATTGTTAATATTAGCTCTTCCTCTCTTAATACTCCTAATAAGAAAAGTGAAGAGATTTCTGTAAGTATGTTACACACACATGTAAGTACACATCAAACACCAATTACAAACGTAGGAGCAGGAACAAGTAGGCAACCAGCAATACAGACTGGTTTAGATCGCTATTTTAATATTAAAAGAATCCGAAGCCCACAAAATGGAAATAATAATAATACTGGTAAAAAGCAGAAAACCGCTAATAAAAATGAAACATCGGATCCCTTGAATAACAATCGTTTTGCACTGTTGAGAGAACCAGATTCAGATCTGGGTAGTGCCCGTAAAGAGGTTAATTATAGACCTCCGCCAATTTTTCTTCGTGAGCGCAGCTCCAATAAATTGGTGTCTGATTTTACAGAACTTATTGGTAAGAATACATTCCATATTATTCCGATCCAAAAGGGTAAAATACACGAGACGAAAGTTCAGGTCTACACTGAGAAGAACTATAGGGTTATAGAAAAGTTCTTACATGATAGCGAGAAAAGTTATTATACCTACAATCGAATCCAGTGTAGACCCTAATGAAATCAAGGAGGCTCTAGAAGAAAAGGGCTACAATGTTAAGGTAGTAGTAAATATTTTTAATAAGAATAAAATTCCCCAACCAATGTTTAGAGTTGAGTTGGAGCCTGAAAACAGGAAATTAAAGAGAAATGAAACTCATCCAATTTACTCTGAGCGTTATGTTCTCCATCGTAGAGTATCTGTAGAAGAACCACTTAAACGAAGTGGTCCTGTCCAATGCTCAAACTGCCAGGAGTTTGGACACACTAAAACTTACTGTACTCATAGTACAGTGTGCCCAGTATGTGGTGATCTACATCAAGCCGCACAGTGTCCCATCATTAAAAATGGCGAGGGTGCTAAGAAGTGTGGAAACTGTGGTAATAACCACTCGTCTAAATATCGGGGCTGCCCCATATACAAGGAACTCAAGCTTAAACTTAAGCAGAAGCAACAACAGGCCCGGGGCCAAATTGTAGAATCCGGACCAGCCTTGGCTCAGCAGAATGTAAACATTTCTGCGCCAGCTGTGCAACCCACCTTGCGCCCTCTATCAGTACCATTAACTGAAACATCCTCAGTACCGCCAACGGTACAGCAAGCACAACCTACTTCAGGTTCTTCGTATGCAAATACACTAAGATCGGGTTCTCAGCAGCCCAGTAGTCCCCCGAATGCGGGAGGGTTGGAATCAATGTTCTACGCCCTAATGCAGACCATGAATACAATTGTATCATCCATGCAAAATTCGATGAATGCCTTCATGGTATCTATGCAAACTACAATGCAAGAACTAAAAGAGCAAAATAATAATTTGCTCACCCTACTGGCACAAAAATGAGTTTCTTGAAAATATGTTTTTGGAATGCTAACGGCGTAACCCAGCATAAGGCTGAGATATCTAGTTTTCTATCGCGTGAAAATATAGATGTGTTGCTACTTTCAGAAACACATCTGACAAATAGATATTGCTTTAACATTCCCGGATATACATTCCATAAAACAAATCACCCTGACGGTAAGGCACATGGTGGCTCTGGCATTCTTATTAGGAGTAGAATTAAACATCATGCTTTAGAAGACTTTTCCAAGAACTACCTTCAGGCTACATCAATTCACATTTATTGTGGAAATGGTGGCCTTACTCTATCGGCAATATACTGCCCACCACGTTTTTCGGTTACACAAAACCAATTCGACGAGTTCTTTAAAACACTTGGAAATCGTTTCCTGGCTTGCGGGGATTATAATGCTAAGCACACCTATTGGGGATCACGTCTTATAAACCCCAGGGGAAGACAGCTTTACTACTTGCTAGTTGATCGAAAAAACAGGTTCGATATTATATCACCTGGTAAACCAACCTATTGGCCTTCTGATCCTAGGAAAATCCCAGATCTCATAGATTTTGGAGTCTCCAAGAATATTGATAGAAATAAAGTATCAGTTGAAACATCATTTGGCCTCTCTTCCGACCATTCTCCTGTCATAGTAAATTATTATGATGATCCTAAGGAGCTAAAAAAACCCTGTGTATTAACGTCTTATAGAACCAATTGGTTAAAATATAAGAAATATATAAGTAGTCACATCCACACTGATCCAACATTGGAGTGTGAGGGGGATATTGAAGAATGCGTACAGGACTTAACGTTCATTATGAGGTCAGCAGCTGAACACTCGACTCTTCAGAGTGAAATAACTTCAAACCGTGAATCATATCTATCAAATTCTGAGATTGAAAAACTTATAACACAAAAAAGAAAACTGAGAAGAGCATGGCAAAATTGTAGATCACCTGCTGCAAAGCAGAGGCTGTCAGAGGCTACAAGAAAACTGAGAGAAGCCCTTCATTTAGAAGAGGATCGTAGAAATATGTCTTATATAGAGGGACTGAAAAATTCAAGCTCCACCAATTATTCGTTGTGGAAGGCTGCAAAAAATATGAAAACACCGGTAGAGGGCGAGCCACCACTTAGAAATAAAAGTGGAAATTGGGCACGGAGTGATGAAGACAAAGCGTGCACCTTCGCCGAACATTTATGTTCAGTCTTTGAACCAAATCCACCGGATCGTGACTTTACGCTCCCTGAACCGCCTAACAGAGCTGATATGACTAATTTTATAATCAACCCTTACGAGGTTGAGACTATAATAAAGGACAATTTAAATCCTAAAAAAGCTCCTGGATGTGACCTCGTCACGCCGAGAATGATAAAAAACCTACCATTCATAGCAGTTATAACCCTCACAAAACTGTTTAATGCGATCTTGCTTCGAGGATATTTTCCAGATATGTGGAAAATTTCTGAAATTAAAATGATATCCAAGCCAGGAAAAGATTTAACTTTACCTTCATCATATAGACCTATTAGCTTGCTTCCGTGTCTGTCGAAATTATTTGAGAAAGTTTTTCTTAAAAAAATTATGCCTTCCCTGGAAAACTGTAACGTTATTCCTGCTCACCAGTTTGGTTTCCGCGAAAAGCATGGAACAATAGAACAAGTAAACCGCATTACAAGCGAGATAAGAAAGGCCTACGAAGAAAAGAAATATTGTTCAGCGATTTTTCTTGACGTCGCGCAGGCTTTCGACAAAGTTTGGCACGAGGGTCTATTAATTAAGGTAAAAGGTCTTTTACCCACCTGTACTCATAAACTACTTGAATCCTATCTTCTTAACCGAAAATTCAGGGTAAAATATAAGGATACGACATCTGGAGATTTTGAAATGAAAGCTGGAGTTCCGCAGGGAAGTGTACTTGGTCCAATTTTATATTTGATTTTTACATCAGATTTGCCTACTAACGACCGTCTGCTAACGTCAACTTTTGCAGACGATACAGCAATTATTAGTACACACACGAATCCATCCGTTGCATCAATTGAACTTAATAACCATCTTAGAATTGTGGAGACGTGGTTTAAAAATTGGCGAATAAAAGTCAATGCTTTGAAAAGCAAGCACGTTACTTTTACACTAAGAACAGGAACCCACAATCTGAGAATGTTACATACCTTGGCATTCATTTGGACAGGCGATTAACATGGCGAAAGCACATAGAAGCCAAGAGGCTTCAAATGAAGCTGAAATCCAGCAATTTACACTGGTTAATTAACAAATATTCCAAACTTAGCCTTGACTCAAAAGTCACCCTGTATAACTGTATATTAAAACCGATATGGACCTACGGTATCCAACTATATGGTACTGCAAGCGCATCCAATATAGAACTTATACAGAGGGCACAATCAAAAATTCTCAGAACTATGACCGGCGCGCCATGGTTTATTCGCAACGAGAATATACACAGGGATCTTAACATACCATTTGTTAAGGATGAGTTTATCACAATAAGGACAAGATATGCTGATAAGCTGGAAAATCACCCAAACCCCTTGGCTAGAGTCTTGACACGAACCCAGGGACATTCAAGACTGCGTCGTGCAGACTTGCCGCCCTTGTAACTTTGAGGCCCATATAACAAAATGGCTCCTTTGGAGTGTATATTATTTTAAGTTAGAGTTTTAAGATTTAAATACTTATTGTTAGGCCTAAGAAAGGCGATTCAATAATAACCAAAATAAAGTGTATATAAAAAAAAAAAAAAATATTAAATTCCTTGGAATATTGATTCAGGAGCTGATTATCACGATCATCGTTAGAAATCTTATACTTTTTCTGATATTTATTTCTTAAATTTTTCAATTTTTTCAAACCTTTGGTGTACCAAGGTAATTTATGGATTTTTGGTTGAGCCAAAGGAACATTTTCAGATAAAATATTTAATGTTCTATCTAAAAACACATCATACGATACTACTAAGTCATCTGAGAAAATATTTTCCCAATCGAGGTTGGTTATCAAGTTGTCTATATATTCAAAATTACACAAGTTATAATTATAATTTATACTTTCATTAGAGCTTATATATTTGTAAAAATCAAGTTCAATAGATAACGCAAAATGATGAATAGTCGGTTGTGAAACTGAAAATTCCAAATCTTGTAAGGAACATTTAGAATCTGGATCTAAAAATATTAGGTCGAGAATACGTCCAAGTCCATTAACTAAATTGTTTAATTGGTTTAGACCAATACTTAAAATATTGTCTATCAAGTTTATTTCATGTTCATGGCTTACATTTATAGGGAGAAGAAGATCACTATTTGGAAATCGTTCCCATTTAATGTCAGGTAAATTAAAATCACCTAGCACACACATATTTTCATTAGATTCTGCATTTTCATATAAATGAACTACATTTTCAGCATGCATCAAATAAAGATTATCAGAGGAATGTGGTGGAATATATGATACACATAAAAGAAGATTCTTATTAAAACCTGTAATAGATACACAGACTTGATCAAGTAGCAAAGATTTATTCTCTAATGGAACTAATTTAGATTTAAGATTTTTCTTGATAGCTATTAATACTCCACCACCTTTTTTACACCCAGTAGAATATTCATCTCTATTCTTGCGGTAAACATTAAACATATTAAGATCAAAAAATTCCCCATCGAAGAAATCGCTATTAAGCCAGGTTTCCACAATAACATATATATCAAAAGAATTTTGAGACGTAAAATTATGCACTAAATTCGCTTTGGTACGCATACCTGATACATTTTGGTAATATATCAACAAAGATTCAATATTTTTTTTTGAAACAATTAATTCGTGGGATTTTGATTTAGTGGAAGACGAATAAACTTAAAAGGTCTTATCCTAATATTTGAGGTCCATATAGACGGTTCCAATAACTTATCATAATACATATGCGAGATACCCAATTTAAAATTAATAAATTTTAGACTTTCCAAGTCTGCATCCTTCTTAACAAGTTTATAACATTCTAAATGTACTTTATCTATCTTTAAATGACGTACGACATAATCTATTATGTTATCTTCAGACACGCTTGATTTAAAAGAGGAGATATGTATCCACTTCTTTTTCACTACAACATCCAGTTCAGCATTGGTGTTATCACCGACACATATAACATTTCTGGGTTTTTTTCTTCTTCTTGTATTTACCCAGCCAGTATTACTATGCTCGCTCTGAGGATTAAACGTAGAAAGTACATCAGATTCATCATCTACATTAGTGTCAACAGGTAAAGGATCACGTTTCTGCATATTCCCCTTTTGTTTGTTTTGATGATTGGAGACAGAGGCAACATTAGAATTTGCAGTATTTAAGACAGCATTAGAAACAACAACATGATTGTGAGGTTTTCGTGTAGGCAAATCAACATTTCCAGCAACACAATTACTTTGAGAAATTGACATACGATTAACAGTAATATCATCATTTTGAGTATTAAGGTGGGTAAGTTGCTCGGTTTTCACGTGAAAATCTGACAAACTCCATATAAAAAAACATAAATTTCACACTGGCTTTACAAAAGCGTAAAAATTTCGCTGAAGAGGTATTCTGTTCACTGGTGAAAAACCGGCAAAATAACCCGGTATATGTTGCATCAATACGCATCAACACTATAAGCAACATTTTTTTAAATTGTACAGACCATTTAAAAAGCGGTGAAATTTAACATTCAGATGTAAAATGTAGTAATTATAAGTGTTTGGGACTGTAAACATTAATTATATCACATAAATTACCAAAAAAATATTATTTAAAGTTATTTTATGTATTCTGACGCGCAAAACATAACCAAACATATGACTGTCAAATTTTCGCTACAAATTAATTGATGTTTCGAAACATTTTTTTTCACCGGTGAACAACTTACTTAGCTTTAACAACAACACCATCAGTATTAGATAAAATCGAAACAGAGGGAACAGAAGTATTTTGCTCTTCAGTTAGATTTGTTTTTTCGGCAAATTCATTTTCATTTTTAGCTAGATGAGAAATCATCAATTTTAACTCATAAATCTCTTTCGATAAAATATTAACTGCAGAAATTAAGCCACAAGAAGTTGATAAACAACTCTCACAATTATATGTATACTATGTATTTGCATTGTTCTAAAGCAGCGATCACATGATCTTCATCAATACCAGCACAGATTCTATGATACTTGCATTAACATACATTGCAAGAAACAAATATTTTTTCAATTTTTTTAAAACACTTTCCGCAATGCGTGGACGACATAACGAATGAACTTTACTGTTCAAAGGCTAGACTGAGACTAGATTAGACGTGGGATAGCTCACCAGTTTTCGATTTCGATCCGGGACACCCACTAATTTGATAGGTTCGAAAAAGAAATCATAAGCCAAAAAATATGGGCGGTGGGGTGGGGCCATATGGCTCCTCATATGGCTCCTCATAGGGGTCACAATTGGGCGTAAAGAGGTTAAAATCCACAAAAGCCCCACAACTGCCCTGGAACTGCCCATGGAGGGGTGCAATGTCAGACCGCCCTCCATTAATTTTCTGCCCCCAACATTTTTCTTAAATATACCTAACCTCTATTTCCACTTCTTAATGGGGCTCCCATACAAAATGACATTTGTATAAAATTTGCTCCTACCGCTCTAACTGTCCATAGGGTGCCCCTAGAGAAGTAAAATGTATAACCGACCCCCAATATTTTTTCAACTCCAACATTTTCTCAGAATATACCTACCCTTTATTTTCAACTCTTAAGGGGGTCCCCAAACATTTTTTTTAATTTTTTATTAATTTTTAAAAATACATGTTTTTATAATGTATGGAAGCCGCTTAGGGAGTGGAGATAGGGTGTTATTATGTTCGGACAAAATGTTGGTAACTAAAAAATAGGGGGGGAGGGGGGGGTCGTAATTTTTGCCTCTCTAGGAGGCATGATTGGGGCGGTAGGAGCTGGTTTAATAAAACAAATTTATAAAAAACAATGATGGGTACCAATACCTTTTCGATACCAATACCCGTTAATACCAATTCAAATTGAAAACCAATACCAATTAAAAACCAATGCCTTTATTTGTGCGATACCAATCAATTGGCCTGGTCATAGGGTTATATTTTTTTAAAAATCGGTCGAGTATTTTAAAAGAAACATAATGTTATTTTATCATTCCTAACTCTCACAAAAAAAATTGGGCGGAATCGCACAATGGGGCGTGGCACCTGAGATGTAACCAAAAATGTCAAAATATTTTGGACATAAATTAGAAAAGTTTTAATTTCCTTGAAAACAGAAACTAATTTACAAAAAAAGTAGTAGGATGAGATAAGATTTTTCGTATGTATTCCCATTCTAGTGGGTTTGAAATAAATCAAAGCTAATAAATGAAAAAGATACATAAATGGTAACAATTCATAAAGTTCGAATAGGTTTTTCGAAAATATCGAATGTGTCTTTCGAAATTTTTTTTTTGGAAATTAGAACATTATTTGAAATTAATTTCCTTAAAAAACAGAAACTAATTTACAAAAATAGTAGTAGGATCGGATGAGATTATTCCCATTTTAGTGGGCTCAAAATAAATGAATAAAATTAGAAGAGGTATACATAAAACAAATTTTTTTTTTCTAAATCATTACATTAGTGGAGGGTATTTAAAGATTCGGCACAGCCGAATATAGCTTTCTTGTTATTTTTGAATTTTGTTGGAAAATACATATATTAAAACGGTGAAAAAGTTAAGTTGATGCTACAGCCGATTACTACTGCATATTTATCTATTACACTCTATTACGCCACGCAGAGAAAAAATATGGTTGCGACATGATCGCAGCAACTATACTATGATCTCCAAACCCAGTTATGATTGCAGCAATCAAGTTATTGTTTTTAAAACTGTATTTAATCATTAATATGGTTGTTTTAGACATTTAATGGTCGCTTCAATCATGATAAAATAATTGCAATATCTAAAAGTACAATATGGTTGTTGTAACAATGTTATAGTTAATTATATTCTCGACACACCAAAAGCAGTTAGTCGCAAAGACGCCACTTACAATTAGTACTTTAAAAAATTTAAGGCAATTTGAGTTAAAAAATTGGATCAACGCAGAAGGAAATGAAACACAAAAAGCTAATTTATATAATTTATTTGTTGTGCAGTTTAAAAATAACTTTCCATTTTAAATAAAAACTTCAAATCGAAAATATTAAAGTGTTTTTTGTGCATTTTTTGTTTACTGAATGTGTTATAATTGCTGAAAATAATTTTAATTTTGTAACAAATACGTTATGATTGCAGCAAATATGTTATGATTTTGTCAATAACTTAATGATTTATACAATCATTCAATGTTAGCTGACAAAAATGTTATAGTTGATGAAATTTTTTTAGAAAAATGCCATCAGTTTATTGCACATCATTGATGTAAAACGCAGGTTGCCAATAAATTAAACCAAAATTAATAAAAATGGTTTCATATTTATAAAAACAACATTTAAAAACAAAAAATAAATTATTGGTGTGAACTTTATCAAAAAAAAATAATGAAGAATTTCTATAAACGTGTGGTATTAAAGCATAATATATTTTCTCAATTAAAAAAAAATTATACGTATAATAAACTGGAATCATATTATGATAATTATATAACATTTAAGCCATTATTGCCACAATCATATAATGATTAACATTCCTTGTTGCCTTCAATCATATAACATTATTGCTACAATCATATTTCCAATCATAATATGACGCTCTTAAATCATGATCACCGCAACCATGTTTTTTTTCTGCGTGGCTACTCGACAAAAATTAAACTTTTTTGCACAGACTTCTAGAATACATTTTCTAAAGTATTTTGACCTCCTATACACGAATGTGTCAACACAATAATTTTATCACGTCGCCTTTTCGAAATAAAGACCTTTTTTGGAGTCCGTGCCCTCTAAACCAACACATGACTTAATATTGGAAAAATGATTTAATAAGTTGAACCGAAATTGGATATTATTTCAAAATTCATTATGTTTATCCGAAAATACTTTTTAAAAATCAAAATTTTGAACCAAATTTCCATATATTATTTACATACACTTTTTTGTCTAATATTTTTATTTTTGTAATTTTCAAAGTTTAAAATACATTTTCTAAAGTCTTATGGCCTCATTAACGTGCATCCATTAAACGCGAATTCATTGTGATTATTAAAAAATCGCATATTCGAGATTTATCCACTTTTTTTTTTTGCAGCTGAAGAATACAAAAATATCAAACGAACAAATAGTATGAGCTATGTCAGTGTGAAACATTTTTTATATCCTTTTATTCATAGTTTTGAGGGCTTAGTCTGTAAAAATGGCCAATATGTCGAGTAGACGATTTGATAAAATTTTTATTATGACAGATTCATATTGAAGAAGCCAAAATACTTTCAAAATTGTATTCTAAAAGTCTGGTGGAGCCTACACTCAAAAAAAAAAACTGTAATGTTAGCAAAAAAAGCTTGTAAACATACAAGAAAATTTGCTGATTTTGAACCCACAATTTTTTTGCTAAAGTTAGCAAAAATGTTTTGCCAATAATTAGTTAACTAAATATTTTTGTTTTAACTTAGTTTATACACATCTGAGGACCCCATTGGGTTCGGACCCGATAGGGCCAGACCCCGATGGGCCTAGACCTAGTTGGGTTCCTTAAAAATCGTCATAGTTTTTGATCCAAAATTTGTGTCCGTTTCGCTCTACCTTGCTTAGTTTTTGAGATACGTGATTATAGGGGACCACTGGGGTCTTGAGAATTAAAAAACTCGATAACTTAAAAAATATTACTCGGAGAGCTTTTTTGCGGTCTTGTTCTACGTGTTGAGAGCTACAAAAACGCTTTTGGACTTTTTGTTGTGTCGGCAATATTTACCGAGATATGAGCATTTTAAAATTTTCGGGAATGCTAACTTTTTTGGATCCAACCCAGCAAAACTTTGGTAATGGGTAGTGATTATATAACACATTACCAGGTAATGTATATACCTTATTTGTAGCATTATTTTAGGATGTCTTACCAAACATTTGTTCCACAACGTATTATTTTAAAGTGAAAAACAATGCATTACTAATAATTTGCTACGTAATGCATGATTATTGGAAAAAATGTATTTCATATATATTATTTCTAAACATTAAATCATGGATGACTTATATTTGGTTACATTATGTATTATTTGAAAGTTTGAAATAATGCATTATTTATAATTGGATGCATAATGCATCACAATAACATAAAAAATAATTATTTTATAAAAAAATGCATAAGTTTAAACTAGAGATGGGCTCACGACAGTAAATTTCTAACGACACAAACTCACGAGCATATTTTATCTACTTACACTCACTTACAATCACGTGAGTAAATTTAATACAAAATTACTTTTTCACTACTCGTAACACCTTATATATTATCTTCTGGTATGCTATATTATTTCATTTCTCGTAGCCTATAAAATATCATATATTTTACACCTTACTCGTATTCTTCGTTATAAATTTATGACTTATTTTATACCTTACTGGTATTCTTTGTGATAATGTGTATGCATTATTTTGAGTCTCATCGCCTGTTAAAATCATCAATGCTGCAATGTATAAAATAAGAGATCCTATACCTTATTTTATACCTTATTTGGTAATCTAAGTTTTGCTGGGAAAGTTAGGGCCCATTAGGGTCCACACATGTGACGAGGACCGGCGATACTATGGAGATTCTAAGAACCAAAAATGGCCTCCATTTTGCTCTATCTGGCTTAGTTTCCGAGATAGCGCCACTTTAAATTTTCTGAAAATAAAAAAAAAATTACCATTTATTTTGCTAATATTAGCAAAATATCTTGTAAAAATGTAGTCAACTCAATTTCAAATTTAGCAAAAGAAATTAGCTCAAAGTTTGTTTAAAATTGCTAATGTGCTAAATGAAGTTTACAAGAATTTTTTGCTAACATGCTAATCTCAACTAAAAATTTGCTAAAAGTTAGCTAACTAGCGTTAGCAAAAAAAAATTAGTAAATCTACTAACGTATTTTTTTGAGTGTAAAGTTCAGACTCCTCGCATAGACCGGCTGGTTTATAGCGATACCACTATTTCCTTCAGCGAGGATAAAACGCGTTAGTCCATGTTGCGAACAGTTTTAGTTGCGTAAGGTCCGTAGGCGCGATTTCTGCTTTACCTAGTATTCGCTCGCGGTATCTGGCCAATGCGGGGCATTTGCACAGAATATGTTCAACTGTTTCATCTGTATTAGGTTCATCACATCTTCTACAGTTGGCATCCGAGATAAGTCCCTTAGCGAGCTCATCAGCTTTCTCGTTCCCATCTACTCCCCTATGTCCAGGTACCCATACAAGAGATACAGTATTATTCCCGGATAGTTTCTGAAGATGACTCGTACGTACTATTAACTTACTTTTTTCACCGTTTTATTTTATGTTTGTGTTTTTAAAAATATTCAAAAATAAAAATTAAATATTCATCAGATTTGGAAAAAAAATGTCATACTTGCCCAGCCAGAAAAATACGGTGGGGCCTACATTGGCAAAGCGTTGTAACCGGTACAACAAACGTTGGCAAAACTTCGGTTCTACAACGACTACCGTATTGGCCCAATATCTAAATGATAACGCCAGTTGTACGTGTGCCCACGGTTCTAGCCAATGTTGGCAAACTGTGGGCAATACAAAAAATACTGTACTGGCATAATATCTAAATGATAACGCCAGTTGTACGTGTGCCCACGGTTCTAGCCAATGTTGGCAAACCGTATTAAAAACAAAAAATACTGTACTGGCACAATATCTAAATGAAAACGTCAGTTGTTCGTGTGCCCACATTTTTTACTTTTGTACACAACATGCCGAATTTTAGCTTCAAGGTTTTAAAATTACATCTGTTTCTCCCGATAATGTATGTTTACTGACAAATGGAAATATTATAGTTGTAAAAGAAATTTTTACGAGAAAACGTTCTAATTACCATCCTAAAGACATATTTTAAAAGGGAAACATTTTTCTTAAAATTTCTGATTATTTTGATTATCCAATGCCTTCAAGTGAAATTGATTTGTATCGTGTTTCTTAAATGTTAAGATAATCATCAAAATATTATTTAATAATAAGTTTTTAAAAATAAATTTAATAAAAAAAAAAATATTTTATTTTAGGTGGATTTTTTTGCTAACGTGTATAAATTATCCTATACAAATTTGACGTTTTTTAACTATATGCGGCAAATTTATGTCAAATTTGTATGGGATAATTTATACACGTTAGCAAAAAAATCAACCTTTTGTTCTGTATATACCCAGCAAAAACATGGTAATGAGTTGTGAAAAGTAATCATTACCAAGCACATTATTTATAATGAGTACCCATTACCATTAAACATTATTTTAAGCCCAAAAGTAACTACTTTATAGTAATATGTTAACAAAGCACTTCTAAGTAATAATATCTCCTTGCACTTGCAGTTTTTAACCTTTACACATCAATTAACTTAAAAAGTAATTAAAAACTTAAATTTACGTATTTTATGCACCGAAAAAAATTCCTGCCCTATATGTACGAAAACGTTCGTACATTGTACGAAAAAAATTTCGTTGTTTCGCACCACGAAATTCTTGCGTACAATGTACGAAATGCACGAAATTGTTTCGTAAAATAAACGAAATTGTTTTTGTATTTTACAAAAAAATTTCGTAAAATAAACGCAATAAATTTTTGTGTTTTACGAAAATTTTCGTAAAATAAACGAAATATTTTATTTGTTTTACGAAATTATTTCGTAAAATAAACGAAATATTTTTATTTTTACGAAAATTTTTTGGTAAATAAAAAAAAATCGTTAAATTAACGAAATTACATGTAAAAATTCTTTCTTGAGAATAAGAACAACGTTTTCAACGTTTTGACAGCAACATTTCCAAGCAATTAATTGTTTCTTCTTAACAAAGACTTATAAGATTTCATTTATTATTTACAGTGATTTTGTTTAAGGCTACGTTCACACTACAAGAACTTATGATGATATGTTGAGATGATTTTTTTGGAGGACCACCTCCCCACATGTAAAAAAAAACTTATATCATCAAGCCTCAAACTTTATTTGATCCGATTATCCTCAAATTTTAATTGATCCTTAAAATAAATAAAAACCAAGAGAGAGCTTTTAAGTCGGCTGTGCCGAATTTTAATTACCCCAAATATGTAAAAAAAATATTAGAGTTATCATTATTGAAATTAATTCTTTATACCCACGACCACAAGACATTTTCTAATCCCCTGGGTCGAAGCTCATTACTTTAAATTTTTTTTGACTTATAAATGTTTCATTTGTTTAACAAAACAACAAAAAACACTTTAAAAAAATTGAGCTTTCCAGAGCACTATGGTTCCAAATCCATTTTTTTTGGCAGAAATTAAAAAAAAGAAAATTAAAAAATTTTCAGAAGCTTATACATTTCCTCAATGGCAACACTATAAGCTATCAAGAAAATATAATGAAAAAAATTTGGTGCCAATACTGTCAGTTTGCTAGGCTTTCAAAGTTGAAAGTTTCAAGGCGTATAATAAAACCGGAGGGAAATCAATATTACAATTAAACAAACGGCAAATGGGAAAAAATAAAATTATAAAGAGGCTAAAGGGACAAATTGAAACCTAAGGATACTAGTTCTTATTAAAAATTCCTATTTTACAGTTAATGCATCCTTGGCGTTATTCTTGGGGGTTTTGATTATAAGGATTTTGGAGCCAAAATAGCCTATATCTTTCGTGGACAAAAAGTTATGTTTGGGCACGAACTTGCATGACTCTTTAAACGTGAAAGTGTTTTCAATATTGTTTATTTAATACTAAAATTTACATCTTGCCAGCATTTTTTTGGCAAACTCCCACAATTTCCATTTTAGTTTAGCACAAATTTCGGCCAAATTTGCTGTTTTTTGCGTGACACTTTTTCAAACTATTTTTTTTATAATTTTTTTTACCTTCCCTTAAGCTTATTAAATAAAAAAATATATTTTTAAAAAAAAAAAAATTTCCCAAAAAAAAAAAAAAAAATCAAAAAAATTTTTTTTTTTCAAAAAAAAAAAAAAATGTTTAAAATTTTTTTTTTTTTACAATTGATTTTTGATTGCGCTAAGAGATAAAAATCATCCCAGAATTAGTCTAAGTGACCTTGCTTCATTTTCTGAATTTATGCCAAAAAAAATGCATTTGGAACCATAGTGCAGAGGTTGGTTTAAAGAAATAAAACTTTTTTGCCCACATACGAACTTAACCTGCTGATGACCAAAAGACTTGTTCCGTGGTATCCGTGTTTTATATAGACTGACATTAATAGAATGCCTTAGAATTTATCATGGATCAATAATACATATCGTGAACCTATATTCAAAATATGCCAACTCAAATTTGACCGAAATGAGTTTCCGATGGAAAATAGCTCCCCTATGCAATACCCATCTGTGGTAAAAATTTCAGAGCAAAAAAATAATTTTTTGTCGTTTTACATCCATTTTTGTTATTCTGCTAACTCAAAGTACATATTTTTTTGGTGAAAATAAATGCCAACTCCCATTGTAAATTTCCAAAAATTTTTCAAAATTAAAAAAAAAAAAATAGACCACATATCTTATTGCATTTGCCTTTCTGAACACGAATCTGGTAAAGATTTTGATATCTAATGCCTAGTTTTTGAGATATTGCCATTTTGAAAATATCGGTAAATAGTGTTTGCAAAAAAAAAATTGCTTATATATATGTAACTTTCAAACTATTTATCAGATTGAAACATTATGAGTGGGGCAAATAAAGTCAATGATATAAGCTTTCAAAATAGCTAGTTTGGAGTGACCCTAATACAATACAGCGTGAGTTACAGAGTGCCAAAGTTGACCACCCTGAGATTAAAAGGCTTTCGGAGCTAGTAACTTTTAAAAATATGCAAAGATTTTTAATTTTTTTAGTTTTTGCAATTACCGCACTAAGAAAAACAAAATCCAAAAAAAAAAAAAATTATAAAAAATTTTCAAAAAAAAAATTATTTTTAGTTTCCGACAAAATATGCCAACTCTAAAAAAATATTTGTTTTTTGATATAGTAATAAATGCCATCTCAAAAAAAAACGCAAACCAGTGCAAAATATGAAATTTTTGGCATAGGTAAAAATTATTTAGAATATTTAAACCATCTTATGGAAGGTACATTGTTTATTTTTACAATAATATGCAAAATATCTAGTTTTTTAGCTCTCCTGAAAAGTAAGCTTTTTCGAGTTGGCATTTATTGAATATAGTTCGACGATATACTTTATGGGATCCCTGACCGATATTTTTTTATTATACCCCAATACTGTAGTTGGAGGGCGTAAAAACACCCTTTAAGCATGCATTTAAAGATTTCTTCTTTTTTCATTAGTTTCGTAAAATTACAAAATTCTTGATTATTTTTTTTCGTAATATAAAGTCCACTTTCGTATATTTTACGAAAGAAGTTTTTACGAATTATTTTCGTAAAAATACGAAAGTCTGTACACTTTTTTTGTAATATGCAGTCAACATTCGTATATTTTACGAAAGAATCATTTACATTCTTTTTTTTCGTTACTTTCGTAAAATTAGAAAAGTTTTTACAACATTTTTTTCGTAATATGTAGTCAACATTCGTAAATATTACGAAAAAAATATTTACTAATCATTTTCGTTACTTTCGTAAAAATACGAAATTCAGTACTAAAGTTTTTCGTAATATGTAGTCAACTTTCGTGTATTTTACGAAAATAAAAAGTACGAAGCTTTTTTTCGTAAAATGTTGCATGTATTTTTTTCGGTGTAGGTTTTAGTAAAAACAAGTTAAATTTTAAGGCTCTTATTCATAATACTTAATGTGTACTTAAAGTAGGTTTATTTGACAAATATTCATGCAATATCAGTCAAATAAACCTACATTAGATTTAATTTACTCATTATGAATAGCCCAGTAAATGTTTTAATTAACTAATTACTTTACTTTTTATTGGTAATGGGTAGGGCAAGTACTTTCATGCATCTAAAAACCGAAAATATGTGCCTATAATATGCGTTTAAAAATCCAAAATATGCACTAAAAACTTAAAAAATATGCATCTTAAAATTATTGTTTGTACTAAAAAAAATAATTTTTCAACATAAATTAGGCTTTGTCAAATACTTTAAGGCCGTTGATAATTCTTAAAAATGTTTTTTTGAGTGGAAACAATTTTTAATTAGTAAAATATTTTTTTACTTGAGAAGTTTTTTCTTTGAGTCACTGAGTATTTCTGAAGTAAAAAATTTTATAAAAAAAAAAAAATATAAAAACACAATATTGTTCTAGAACAAGTTATTTTTAAAAACTTACTGTCCTATTTTTCTAAAAAAAATATTTATTTTTTCACTTTTTTCGGAATTTTCCAATTTTTAAGTCAAAAAATTAACTCAAAGGCAAAAGATCCCACTAGGGTTTCTATTCGGGAAAAATTTCCCGGGAAATATTTTTCTTAAAATCCCGGGATTTTTCTTCGGGAAATTTCGGGAATTCGTCGCTAATTTTTTTATTGAAAATGTATTTAATTTACAAATTTTTAACACAATTTTCAAATATTTATTAAAAATTACATCAAAACTTTGAAAAAAATTAAAATTTTTAAAGTAAAACTAGTAAGGATATGCTTCAGTTTTCACATTATTTCGACCTTGTAATTATTTTTCTTTAATCGATTGCGTGACAAAATACGGAATGAAACTGAATTTCACTTCGAAGGTTGGTTGCAAATTGGCAAAAGTTTTCGGAATCTATAATTCCAATGCTTTCTTCTTTCGAAATTTAGTATTTCATATTCAGAACAACAATCTTTATAGTACTTAAACATAAAAATATCAATATTTTAAAGAATATAAAACAAACCAGGTTTTCAGCTTAAAATTTCATATATGAAGTAAAATCCTGATATCTATCGGTGGTGAAAAATAAATATTTTGAAACGAACCCTGGCCGCCGCGAGTTCTATCCCAGCAACCAGTGAAAATATGTCGTTACAATGGCTATTTAGCACATTGTTGTCTCATTTTGGCACGGATGCCGTACACCGATTAATTTTAATAATTCGAAAGTTTAATTAATTATATCCCAGCAAAACTTTGGTAATGGGTAGTGATTATATAACACATTACCAGGTAATGTATATACCTTATTTGTAGCATTATTTTAGGATGTCTTACCAAACATTTGTTTCACAACGTATTATTTTCAAGTGAAAAATAATGCATTACTAATAATTTGCTACGTAATGCATGATTATTGGAAAAAATGTATTTCATATTTATTATTTCTAAATATTAAATCATGGATGACTTATATTTGGTTACATTATGTATTATTTGAAAGTTGGAAATAATGCATTATTTATAATTGAATGCATAATGCATTACAATAACATAAAAAATAATTATTTTATAAAATAAAAAATGCATAAGTTAAAACTAGAGATGGGATCACTCACGACAGGAAATTTCTAACGACACACACTCACGAGCATATTTTATCTACTTACAATCACCTACACGTGAGAAAATTTTATACAAAATTACTTTTTCACTACTCGTAACACCTACTATGTTATCTTCTGGTATGCTATATTATTTCATTTCTCGTAACCTATAAAATATCATATATTTTACACCTTACTAGTATTCTTCGTTATAAATTTATGACTTATTTTATACCTTACTGGTATTCTTTGTGATAATGTGGATGCATTACTTTGAGTCTCATCGCCTGTTAAAATCATTAATGCTGCAATGTATAAAATAAGAGATCCTATACCTTATTTTATACCTTATTTGGTAATTTAAGTTTTGCTGGGTATCTTCAAAATATAATTTTCTTACGGTTGGCGTAGTCAAAATTAAAAAATTTTCCAAAAAGTTATAACAAACACATTTCTTGCAATTCGGATAAGTTATACACATTTTCCGAATAGTGAAAAATTTTGTATGGAGTGGAAATACGTCAATGCAAATACTAAAACTATGATACTAAATACTAAAACAATATTTCTACAAAATAGAATTTATGAACTTTCTACGTATATTTGGAGGTTAATAAAACTATTTTACAAAAGAAGACATCTAAAATGTGTTTAAATTAAAAAAAAAATACGACCATAATTTGTAATATAATAATTTTTATATGATAAAGTTCAAAATTTGTTTTAATTAAAAATTCCCGGGAATTCCCGGGAATTCGATTTTTTTAAAACGCTTTCCCGGGAATTGAAAAAGTCCGGGAATTTAGAAACCCTAGATCCCACCCTAACTCTAAGCAAAATAAAAACGCAATTTTTCTGTAATAAAATCTTAAATTCAAAAACTATTTTTTCTTTACGATTAGTAAAATGTCTCAGAATAGGAACATTTTAAATAGGAAACATTTGCCAGAATCTAAAAATTATACTTCCACAATCAATTTTCTTTAAGAAACGCATCAGAATATGATTTCTATAGATAAATATATTTTTCAATAAGAAATAGGGGATAGGATTATTGAATTTTCCTAAGCAAGTTTTGAAAAAATATTGATAAAATTAAAAAAAGTCCAATTTATATGAAAATATGCAAAAATATGCATTTATACCAAAATATGCAAAAATATGCAACTACAAATTAATGCGATTTTATTGCAAATTCATTGATTCGGATAGATATTTAATTAATATTATGTTTACAACGCTGAGTAAAAATATGCATTTTCATGAAAGTACTTGCCCTAGTAATGGGTTTTTACTCCTTATTAGTAATCCGAGATAGTAACTACTTATTTAACTCCATACTCTTCACTAATTATTTTTGTCTCACGCCCTTGTTAAAATAATTAGTGTTTCATTTAATAAGTAACTACTTATTAACATCTGTTTCGGATTACAAAACCCATTACTAGTAATGTCAATTTTTGCTGGGTAATGAGAAAATTTCGACAAAGTGTAATATTTTGTGTAAAAACTGCGCTTTGCCAGTACATTTTTTTATACTATTCGATATTTCTGCAAAGCGTGGTATTTTTTGTGTAGCCAATGTTTTGCCAGGACATTTTTTTTTTGTACTGTATATGTAGTGAGAAACTTCGACAAAGCGTAGTATTTTTTGTGTAGCCAATGTTTTGCCAGTACATTTTTTTTTGTACTGTATGTATATGTAATGCGAAATTTTGACAAAACGTAGTATTTTTTGTGTAGCCAATGTTTTGCCAGTACATGTTTTTTTGTACTTTTCGATATTTCTGAAAGCGTAGTATTTTTTGTGTAGCCAATGTTCTACCAGTACACTTTTTTTTGTACCGTTGGCAATTTCTGGCTGGGTGGCAACACATTTTTATAAATATCTCTAGATTTAGTACGTTCACCAACGCGAAATTTTTATTGCTTGTAGCTAGGACACTAAACATATATTTTTTCAGATTTTTAAAAATGTCGCTTTTTCAGATATATTTTGGCGAATCGCAAATTTTGCAGAAATAAAAAAAATTCCCAAAATATAAATTTTTGCAAAATGTTATTTTAAAGGTGATAGTTTTGCCTTTAAAATAAGCTATCACGGAGTAATATAGCTCCCCAGCAAAAACTTGGTAATGGGTACCCCTTTCCACCTCGCTTACTTGGTAATGGCTTTGAATACTACTAATTACCATTAGAAAAGGTCATGATGACATAACAAGAAAAGCTCTCGATTACCATCCCCAGGGCAGCCGACGTAGAGGAAGACCCGCAAATACGTGGAGACGAGAAGTAAAAATTGAACTGCGGTCAGCCAGAACTTCATGGAGAGAAGCAAAAAGGCTAGCTGTAGATAGAAGTCAATGGAAAACATTTGTTGTTTGGCCCTTTGTTCCTACTAGGAATCCCAGGAATTTATATATAACACTGTGCAACAAATTTTGGGTCATCGCTTTGAGCCTCAATGCCTTCAACGCCATATGAAAGTAGACAAAATCACCAAAGGGTTTTGCAAAGTCAGTTCGGATTTATTTTTTATAGCCCACTGAAGTTTTAATTTTTTTATCAAAAGCGTTAGGAAAATTTCAAAAAATACTATATATTTTCTTAAAACATTTTAACCCTCTAACTGTCATTTTAAGGGGTCATTTTAGTCCTTTTTAAAAAACTAAACACAAAAGTCTAATAAAACGTCCATTTAGTGGG
Organism: Pegoplata infirma; assembly: GCA_963921195.1. Taxonomy (NCBI): domain Eukaryota; kingdom Metazoa; phylum Arthropoda; class Insecta; order Diptera; family Anthomyiidae; genus Pegoplata; species Pegoplata infirma. The sequence continues at coordinate 160,402,494 of OY992539.1, forward strand.
TTAAAATGTTCAACAAATATTTTCTTCATAAAATTTCACAAGGAGTTGTCAAATGATCAAAGTTTGTCCGACATGCACAAAATGCTTAAAAAGGGCCAAGTATAAACAATCAATGTTTGTTATTTTTTTACCAAAGCAGTGTTAAAAAATATTGACAAAAAACAGTGCAAATATACTTCTGATCTAAAAATTGTTTCCTGATGTTTTTTTTTAAATCTTTTCTTTGACAAAATTAACCCTCTAGCTCCCGTTTTAAGGGGTAATTTTTGTCCTTTTTTAAAGAAATACAAAAAAGTCTATTAAAAAGGCAGTTAGTGGGTTAAAATGTTTTACAAATATTTTCTGCAGCAAATTTTACTGGGGTTGTCAAGCCAAAAAACACATCGTTGGCTTAGTCGGCAAATCTGTCAAGTCCATTTTTATAAACATTGAGATTTTAATGTAGTATATTTTGTGTAGCTCAAAAACTTCATTTGAAAAAAAAATCAATAAAAACAAATTTAAATCAGATGAACTAAAGAAGAAAACTGCGTTTATAAACTTAAAAAAAGTCAACATAAAAAAAGTTAGAAAGATTTTTGTCCCTCCTAAAATTAAAAAAAGACTTGACAGGTTTGCCGACTAATTGTAAGCCAACGACATTTGGACTATGTAAAATATATTAAAAGTTGAAAAAAACAACCAAATTTACCGAGACGTTTTTGGCCAATAAAATTAAAATAATTTTTGTTATGTGCTTTTTGTACTTAAGCAAAACAATTTTAAAATTATATAACTTTTTTTTTTATATATACACTCAAAAAATTATGTCATTAACTGTTTGTAGTTTATTTAAAAAGTTTTCCGTTTAGTCGTTTTTAAAAGCAAAAACATTTGTTTGATGTTCAGTTTTTATTAACGACTTCTTCTGTCCTTTGTTTCAAAAATAACACACTAAAAAATAAAGACTTTCATTAACATTTAATCTTTAAATTTATTTTTGTTCTGTAAGTAAAAACTACTGATTATTCTTTAAATTTTTAATGATTTTTGTAAGTCATTTTTTTTAAATTGTTGGTATTTTTTAATGAAATATCATTAGTTTTTACCTACACAAGTCAGTAATTTTTTTGTAGAAAAAAAAAATCAAAAAATTATTTATAGAAATATAAAAACATGTTTGTATCAAGTGACTTTGGCACGATGGGTAGAGTGTCTGGCCAGAATGTAGTTGGTTGCGGGATCGATTCCCCAAAATTTTATTAAAAATTTTTAAAAAAATATTTCAATAGAAAATTGTATAAAATAACCTACGAAATCATTAATTTTTAATGTTTTCGTAGGTTATTTTTTTGGAATTTGTTGGTAAAAATAACAGAATAACAGGTTATTTTTTTCGAATATGTTAGTAAAAAAGAGGGAAAAAACCGTAATTTTTTAATGTTTAATGTTATTTATTTTAGAAAATTTTGTCAACAGTAAAAAATAAATGTTGATGTTTGTTAAAATAAATGAATAATTACTGGGATGGTTTTCAATTGTTTATTCACTTGTTTTAAGTGTGTTTTTCTTTTGTTTTTGCCTACAAAATATTTTGAGTGTAAAAATATATAAATAAAATATATATATAATAAAAATATATAAAAATTTTTAAAATCCTTAGTAAATACAATTCAAAGAAACGGCTTTCATATTTGGATAGAGCATAAAAAAGCTTTAATTGGATATATCGCAATAGTTTTGAACTTTTTTGGTTTGGCTACATTGGCCAAAATACTTCAGCAATTTTTCACTCACATGAACCCGAAAAAGGAACATTTTTCAAAAAAATTTTAAAATCCTTAGTGAATACAATTTAGAAAAACGGCTTCCGTATTTGGAAAAAGCATAAAAAGATCTTTAATTTGCCATATCGCAGTAGTCTTGAACGTTTTTAGTTTGGCTACATTGGCAAAAATCCTTTAGCAATTTTCCACACACATAAACTCGAAAAAGTAATATTTTTAAAAAAAAATTTAAAATCCTTAGTAAATACAATTCAGAGAAACGGCTTTCATATTTGCATAGAGCATAAAAAAAGCTTTAATTTGATATATCGCAATAGTCTTGAACTTGTTTAGTTTGGCTACATTGGCAAAAATCCTTTAGCAATTTTCCACACACATAAACTCGAAAAAGTAATATTTTTCAAAAAAAATTTAAAATCCTTAGTAAATACAATTCAGAGAAACGGCTTTCATATTTGCATAGAGCATAAAAAAAGCTTTAATTGGATATATCGCAATGGTTTTGAACTTTTTTAGTTTGGCTACATTGGCCAAAATCCTTCAGCAATTTTTCACACACATGAACCCGAAAAATAAATATTTTTCAAAAAAATTTTAAAATCCTTAGTAAATACAATTCAGAGAAACGGCTTTCATATTTGCATAGAGCATAAAAAAGCTTTAATTGAATATATCGCAATAGTTTTGAACTTTTTTAGTTTGGCTACATTGGCCAAAATCCTTCAGCAATTTTTCACACACATGAACCCGAAAAATAAATATTTTTCAAAAATTTGTTAAAATCCTTAGTAATTACAATTCAGAAAAACGGCTTTCATATTTGGAAAAAGCATAAAAAGATCTTTAATTTGACATATTGCAATAGTCTTGAACTTTTTTGGTTTGGCTACATTGGCCAAAATACTTCAGCAAATTTTCACTCACATGAACCCGAAAAAGGAACATTTTTCAAAAAAATTTTAAAATCCTTAGTAAATACAACTCAAAAAACGGCTTCCGTATTTAGATAAAACATAAAAAGATCTTTAATTTGACATAACTCAATAGTCTTGAACTTTTTTGGTTTGGCTACATTGGCCAAAATACTTCAGCAATTTTTCACTCACATGAACCCGAAAAAGGAACATTTTTCAAAAAAATTTTAAAATCCTTAGTGAATACAATTTAGAAAAACGGTTCCCGTATTTGGATAGAGCATAAAAAAACCTTTAATTTGACATATCGCAGTAGTCTTGAACTTTTTTAGTTTGGCTACATTGGCAAAAATCCATTAGCAATTTTCCACACACATAAACTCGAAAAAGTAATATTTTTCAAAAAAATTTTAAAATCCTTAGTAAATACAATTCAGAGAAACGGCTTTCATATTTGCATAGAGCATAAAAAAAGCTTTAATTGGATATATCGCAATAGTTTTAAACTCTTTTAGTTTGGCTACATTGGCCAAAATCCTTCAGCAATTTTTCACACACATGAACCCGAAAAATAAATATTTTTAAAAAATTTTTTAAAATCCTTAGTAAATACAATTCAAAAGAACGGCTTTCATATTTGCATAGAGCATAAAAAAAGCTTTAATTGAATATATCGCAATAGTTTTGAACTTTTTTAGTTTGGCTACATTGGCCAAAATCCTTCAGCAATTTTTCACACACATGAACCCGAAAAATAAATATTTTTCAAAAATTTGTTAAAATCCTTAGTAAATACAATTCAGAAAAACGGCTTTCATATTTGGAAAAAGCATAAAAAGATCTTTAATTTGACATATTGCAATAGTCTTGAACTTTTTTGGTTTGGCTACATTGGCCAAAATACTTCAGCAATTTTTCACTCACATGAACCCGAAAAAGGAACATTTTTCAAAAAAATTTTAAAATCCTTAGTGAATACAATTTAGAAAAACGGTTTCCGTATTTGGATAGAGCATAAAAAAAGCTTTAATTTGATATATCGCAATAGTCTTGACCTTTTTTAGTTTGGCTACATTGGAAAAAATCCTTTAGCAATTTTCCACACACATGAACTTGAAAAAGTAACATTTTTCAAAAAAATTTTAAAATCCTTAGAAAATACAATTGAGAAAAATGGCTTCCAGACTTAGATAGAGCATAGAAAAAGCTTTAATTTGATATATCGTAATAGTCTTGAGCTTTTTTAGTTTGGCTACATTGGCAAAAATCCTTCAGCACTTTTCCACATACATAAACCCGAAAAAGGAATATTTTTCAAAAAAAAATTTAAAATCCTTAGTTAATACAATTCAGAAAAACGACTACCATATTTGGATAGACCACAAAAAAAGCTTTAATTTGATATCTCGCAATAGTCTTGAACTTTTTTAGTTTGGTTACATTGGCCAAAATCCTTCAGCAAATGTTTTATACAACGTTGAACAATTTTTCTTAAATCCAATTTCATAAATTTGGACAAATGTTCGCCATATTTAAATTCAAAATTTAAAACCATTATTTTACCTTTTAGAATTATCGCCCACAGGTTTTATTTGAAATAAAAGCAATTCTTTAATTGAATTTCAAAATTGAATTTATCTTCCTCTGTTACGTCATATTGAATTTAACTTTTGAATTTAACTTCCCGTTGTTACGTAAAATTGAATTTAACTTTTGAATTTAACTTCATGGACTTGTATTTTTGAGGTTTTCCAAACGCCGTTAATAAAAAAATAAAAATTTCAGTGGGCTATAAGAAAGAAATCCGAACTGACTTTGCAAAACCCTTTGCTGATTTTGTCCATTTGATGGTCTACTTTCATATGGCGTTGAAGCCATTGAGGCTCATTTTTCTTGTTGCACAGTGTAATTACCATTAGCATTATTTTACGCCAAAAAAGGCAAAATGTGGTCACCTCCAATAACATCACCGTGTTAAAGTAATTAACATTGAAATTGGGAGGTAACTAATTACTAGTGTTTGGGGTCGGGAAAATCCGACCCGGGAATTCCCGGGAAAAGACTGACGAGAATTCCCGGGAATTTTTTAATTTTTCCCGGGAAATCCGGGAATTTTATAACATAAACAATTTTACATAAAAAACGTTTATTTTAATTTAATTTTTAATATTTTTTTTACATACAGGTATAATTAAATTTGCTATTTTTTTTTCTATTTGGAAGAACTGTGCAAATATATATTCATAGGAAAACTGACCAAGTGTAAAAACTATGACAATATCATGAAAAAACTGTCAAAAAATATAAAAATTTTGAACCTAGAATTTACATTTCCAGAACAAATATTAAAAGTGCTGCCAACTATATTAGTTATTGCTCGAACAACGCAGTTTTAAATTTTTTTGCGATTTCTAGCTATTTTTTGCGATTTTTTGTGGGGAAAAAAGTTGTAATATTTTTTTTGTTTTGTTTTATTGTATTTCAGGATTTTTAACTTTTATTTTTTGATTTTTTATGTTTTAATTAATTGCTTATCTCTAATAAAACTGTTCTTAATAAAAATTTTAAAGTTTTTTATGATTTATACTAATAATGAATATTTCCCGGGATTCCCGGGAATCCCGGGAAATAAATTATTTTTTTCCCGTTTCCCGGGAAATTGAAAAGTCCGGGAATTCCCAAACACTACTAATTACTCACATTTTTTTAAATTAATTGGTAAGCGATGTTTTGCTGGGCCAAATACTTTTTAAGATTTAAATGTTAAATTTCACACTTTAAAATATTTTCTTGACTTTTGAAACGTCATATTTCCGAAACCACGGAAGTTAGAACTCTCAAATTTTGTTTGAGTATAAGTTTTGTAAGACCCAATATATGTACAGAATTTTGTGAGGTTTGGGTGGATTGAGGTCAAAAACTCCATTGTTTTTGCTATATTGACTAGTCGAATAGCCTGTCCCTGCCAGGCGGAACACCAAATCACTTTTCTCAATAGTTCTAATATTTTACCAAACTTTATAAAAAATTATGTTTGTGCTTCAAAAATTTAATATTGCTAGATTGAGTTACATCAATATATTTCCCAAACTGGAAAAAAATTTAATGAGTATAAAAGGTTTTATTGATAAAATTTTAGAACTAAATTTAGCACGCCCATTTCGTCTCTCCGTCCATAAACCGGATATCAAAAATCCATCGTGTGGATCTGTCCCATGGTCACTCCTATATACATGGCAATTTTTATCTTTCTTTTTATTACGAAGTGTTTTAAAATTAGTTAAAATGTTAAAAAACACAAACATTTTTCCACTTAAATTTTTCTTTATAATTCTCCGTACACAGTTTAAATATTAAATCTGACTTCATAAGGATATGATCCATTGTCAATACTTTATGCTTTACAATTTTCAGCTTCCTTAGTCATTAGGGGTTTCAGAAATAGTTTAAATATTTAAAAACTGAATTTCGCCGTCTTCCGCCACTGCCCCTGACTTAAAGGCCGAAAATCCGGCTACGTTACAGATTATATATACAAACTGAACAAAATTCACAACGGATTTTTTGTATTTCCGCCCTTTCACTGGATATCCAGGTCAGATTTGATCCTTGCCATAGTCCATATGTATTCTAATTTTCATCTTTCAAGGTCATAAGGTGTCTTCAAAATTAGGTAAGATGTAAAAACATAATTTTTCCACGCCCATTTCTTCTCTTAATTCTCCGTCCCTACACAGAGAGAACAGTTTAGTTGTGCCAGCAGAATTTAGAGCCAACTGCATAGTTTAATAACAACAACCGAAATTTTCGGTTGCCATACCCAAAATTTGTTTTGAAAATTTAACTTCTGTTGGTCCAAATAAATTTCGGTAATTCGGTAATCCAGTGTCAGGACAATATGCTTGCAATTTTCGGCTGCGTAGGTCATTAGGGCTTTAAAGTTAGTCAAATAAAAAAATAAAACACAATATTGCCTTGCCCCTTTTTCCTCTCAACTCTCCATCTACATTCCAAAAATGTTAAATCGGACTACTTTGTTAGGGATTTTCAGCTTCCGTATTCATTGGGGCTGAGCTTAAAAATACTCTAAAATGTTAAAAAAAAATTATTTTGCCAAGTCCCCTTTTTCTCGTAATTCGCCGCCCACAGGCAAAAAATCCGACTTCGTAAGAATCTGTCCCTGGTGTTTTATTATATACATGCCAATTTTAAGCTTTTAAGTCCAATGAGATTCAAAAGGCGCTGGATACACAAAAAATAAGAGAAACACAAAAAAATAAAATATATATTCAGAAAATAGATGGAAATAAATTTATCACGCCCTTTGCCTTTCTTATTCTCCACCCATACACTGGATATCAAAAATCCAGGCTCGTGTTGATCTTCCACATGAAACCTTCTATATACATGCCAATTCTGTGCATTTTCCGCTTCCTTTGGGGGCTTCAAAAGAAGTTAAAATGTTAAAAATCTCAATTTTGTCACTCCCCATTTTCCTTTCAATTCTCCGCCCACAGTCCAAAAATTGAAAATTTGACTACTTCATATATGCTTCATCGATAGGACTATACGCTAAGTCATAAGAGGACTTTAAAATAAGCAAAAATGCCAATTTTCATCTTCATATATCATATATCATTTTCATCTTCAAATTAAATATTAAAAAACACAATTTTGCCACGCCCCATTTTTCTCTTAATTCTCCTTCCACAGTTTAAAAAATTTAAATCCAATTACTTCAGGATATGCTTCATTGTTAGAACTAAATGCTATGCAATTTTCCGCTTCCTAAGTCATTTGGGGCTTCAAAAGAAGTAAAAATTTTAAAAATCCCAATTTTGCCACGCCACTTTTCCCTCAATTCTCCGCCTACATTACGAAAATTTTGAATCCGACTACTTGGGGATATGCGCCATCGTTAGGACTATATTCTAGGAAATTTTCAGCTTCCTAAGTCATTTAGGGGCTTCAAAAGAAGTAAAAATGTTAAAAAAATCTAAATTTTGCCACTCCACTTTTCCCCTCAATTCTCCGCCCACTTTGCGAAAATTTTAAATCCGACTACTTGGGGATATGCGGCATCGTTAGGACTATATTCTAGGAAATTTTCAGATTCCTAAGTCATTTGGGGGCTTTAAATTAAGCAAAAACGTCAAAAAATTGCATTTTGCCACGCCCACTTTCCCGATTATTTCTCCGCCCACAGGCAAAAAATCGAAAATCCGGCTACGTTAGGATCTGCCCCAGGTGTTTTACTATAAGCATGCCAATTTTCAGCTTTGTAGCTCATCAGTGGGCTTCAAAAAGCTCTGGATAGACAAAAAAAGAGGAACACACAAATAGGGAAATTATATATATAGATATGGAATAACTCTATGAGAAAATCTGAAAAAAAATAATTGACAACACAGCCTAAGTGGAGATGTCGACAGCTTTCGGAAGAAGCCACCCTTCCTTCGTCAGCACTCTTAGATTGTCACTGTAGGCGTGTAAGATTAAAATCAGCTATTTAAACGTACATTAAGGTGAAAAAGATGACGGGAATTATATCACATTTCATCATCCATATGTTACGTTTAGCACGAACTTAATCAATCTGTTTTTAGCTTTTTCTAACACAGTTGTAATTTCTTTCTGTTTTCAGATTATTTAATAAAAATAACTTAAGCTCTTTCCTAAAAGTTAAAAAAAAGTACAATTATTTTTTAAAAAAATAGGCAAATCATTAAATTCTTAGAATCGGCAAAACGGTTAAGTTTCCTCTCTCAAAATTTCCAAAAATATGATTTTTTGCAATTTTGCTGCAACGCCCACAATAAAGGCGGTGCACTGTGGCCGAAATCGCTGATCTAGCGGCGTTTTAGTCAAAATTAAAAAATTTAAACCGATAAATGTTTTGCACTGTGTCGATTACCTATACTTTACAGAGAAAATTGACGTTTTCACTTTTGTTTTACTTTTAATATTAGCACAGCTGTAAGATTTTAATGTCCCCTTCAAGTTTTACTTAAATACCCCTAACAATAATATTCAAGATATCCTCTTGAAATTCGACTGATAAATGTTTTTTATATTTATAAACAATCGCTCTAAATTTTAACGGAATCGAGCCATTTTTATTTCTAGGTCTCATACAAACCACCCTCCCGATATTCACATAAATTTCCCAAAATACAGAAAAATAAATAAACATTGTTTATTTTGTTTTTACCGAATTTGAAAAATTTATTATTGAATATGATTTTTATGTTACGTGTGGTGACCTTAATGTCAATATATTGGTTGATGACTCTAATAGTCGTGAGTTTCTCGATCTCGTAAACTCTGTTGGTTTGTCAATTGTTAACTGTCAAATGCCAACTCGTTTTTGTTCAAATAGCCCTTCCAGTCTGATTGACTTAATTTTACTGTCTGATTTCATTTATTTCTGATCATGATTTATTGTTTTGTTCTGTGAATATTAACTTAATTAGAGATGATACTACTAGACTGATAACTTTTCGGGATTTTAAGTCAATTAATCTCCCAAATGTATATGCTGATCTTTCCAACTTGACTTTTAATGACTGCTGGTATGAGTCCACAGTAGACAGTAAAGTCAATGTCTTTTTATCTTTGGTGCAGGAAGTCTACGATATGTTAAGAACTGTTCATGTCCGTGGTTTACTACTGAAGTGATAAACTGAAGTGAAAGGAATAGATGTTATACTGCATGGAAGCGACAGCCTTCAACGTCAAAGCGGCTCTTATACACAAGTGCTAGAAATCGTGCTAACCTAGTAACGAGGGAATCAAAGAGAACTTACTTTATGGGTAAATTGAATACGTCCTTACCATCTGAACAGTTATGGAGAAATATAAGAAGCTTAGGAGTCCACCGGCGCGCAGACTCTGAGTGCAATCTGGATCCGGATGAACTTAACAATTTTTTTTTTCTGGAAATGAAACAGCGATTTCTGATACCTTCCAACTTAATCCTTTATTATTTTGTCAAAGTAGCTTCGAGTTCAGTACTGTTTCTGAGATTGATGTATGTAGGTCCGTATTGAACGTTAGCTCTAATGCAATTGGTGAGGATGGTATTAGTGTAAAATTTTTGAAAATAGCATTGTCATATGTGCTTAGCACGCTTACACATATCTTCAACCATTGCATTACCACTTCCTCTTTCCTTACACTCTGGAAAATAGGAAGGATTATTCCAATTGCAAAAAAATCATCCTCTATTGTCCTCGGTGACTTTAGCCCCATTAGCTTACTAAAGCTAGTGAGTGACTACTTGTCTGGACGCTTTCAGAAGGTTGTTATTGGAGAAAGAGAGTCTAGTCTGAAAAGTGTAACTTCAAGGTTCGGTTCTGGGTCCTCTTTTATTTAGTATTTTTGTTAATGATGTCTTTAATGTTAGTGAACATGTTAATGTCCATGCATACGCAGATGACATTCAATTGTATATTTCTAAGCGTACCGGTCTCGTAGAAGATATCTGTTATAGACTGAATGAGGATTTGGAATCTATCAGCAGTTGGGCAGATGCGAACAAATTAATGTTAAATCCCATTAAATCCCTTGTCATTCCTGTCAGTAAGAACAAGCTCTATATTGAGGAGTTACCAACCATTAGATTGGGCAATTCCTCGCTTGAATACGTTGAGAAAGTTAAATACTTAGGCCAGATCCCGACTGCACATTTTAGGCAGACATGACTTCGAGAGCTTGGAAACCGTTTCGAATGTTGACCTAAGGCAAATAGTACAATTCGCGATGAGGACAAACGCGTTCTATCAGCGTCGCTGAGGAATTATTGTGGTTTCGCTATGGACCATCCGGTCTATGTGAGGAGTCTTTGACTCCGCCACCTCTAACCTAACCTAACCTAGGCTTCTATGTTAATTCTTCTATATCATGTGTTGATCATATTAATCACGTAATACGTAACGTATATTTGACTTTACGCAATTTGCGCGTGTCATCCTACTTTACACTTGTTGAGTTGAAAAAAAGGCTAGTTATTCAATTGGTTCTTCCTCTGATGACTTATTCAGCTGAGGTTTATAGTGAGTTAGACTCTCACTCGTCTCATAAGCTTCAGGTTTCTTTTAATAATGTAACGCGTTATGTATATGGTCTTCGCCGTTATGACAGTATTTCTTCATGGAAAACAATGATTCTGGGCTGTGACATAGAAGTATATCTGCGCATTAGAAATATTTTATTTTTACATAGAATTCTATATCAGAAAACACCTGCCTACCTCTATGAGAAAATAATTTTTGGTCGATCCACTCGTTGTATGACACTGATTTTACCAAGACATAATTATCTAAACTCTAGTAGATTGTTTTTCATAAACGCTGTACAACTTTGGAATGACTTGCCTAATAAAGTTAAACCCATAAATAGGATAAATGACTTTAAAAAAGCTATATTTGACAACGTTGGAAGTATCTAGAATCAAGTTTTTAATTACAATCTAAAATTTCTATCTTTCTTCTGTCATGATCTTCTATACTTTATACTAAAAAGTCAAACCATTATCATTAAGTTTTAAACAATTTTGTTAATTGTTAATTATTTGTTAATTATTTTAAATATTTTATCATTTAATTATTAAATATTATTTTTGTTAAATTATTCAATATCAACTTATAACCTTATGACGTGCCTTATGTTATACAATTTGAACTAAAAAAGAATTGTATTCTTATTGTTCTAATAATTAAACCCAAATAAATCTAAATCTAAAAAAATAAAAAAAAAAATAATTCTTTATAAATTTTATAATCGCAAATAAGCAATAGTCTTCATTATTTTACATTTCTGAATTAAGCGCCGCTAGATTGGGTATTTCGGCCAATGTGCGGTGTTAAGTAAACACTTACATGATAGAGCATCAACACCTGCCTTTATAGGCTCATGGGGGAGTGCGTTTTTATTCACGGTGAGGTAAAGACGATTTTCAGTCTAAAAATTGGAAAAATTTGAATGGAGAGAGTCATTAAGAATGAGACAATCATTCACAAATTATGCAAGTTAAAATTTAACTTCTAGAATTTTGAGCATTAACTAACATGAACTTTGTATGGTAGATAAGAGTTTATCTAAAAATCGAAATTAACTTATTTATAATACTTGTCAAGGCCTATTCACACCTGAGGTGAAATCTCGTTCGAACAAGATTTCGATCATATGGTCTGTATCATTTGTACACAATCATATGATAGAAATCCCGTTCGAACGAGATTTCCCCTCAGGTGTGAATTGGGTATAAGCTAACTTATTTTTTTGAATTTGTAGGTGGAAACGACAACAATGAATTCTACATCGGCCACGACAATGGGAATGTGTTACTATCAAAGTACTTAGACTGGGAACAGCGTAATTTTTACAACTTGACATTTTGTGTTACTGATGGTTTTAATTCAGTGGAAACTCATTTATTTGTTCACGTGGTTGACACCAATGACAATCGGCCACGGTTTACAAAGGATTTATACATTGTTAACATATCTGAAAGTATTAAAGAAGAATCAATAATTATGCAATTACATGCAACCGATGACGATGAAGATAAAAAAATATTTTACACTTTGCATGGTTCACAAGATCCAACATCACTACATTTTTTTCGAATTGATTCAGTAACAGGAAATGTGGTAGTAACTCAAAGACTTGACTTTGAAAGAAATAAACGGCATGTATTAACAGTAATAGCAAAAGATCAAGGAACACCCGCAAAAAGAAATTATGCTAAAATAATTGTTAACGTTAATGATCATAACGATCATTATCCGGAATTTACAAGCAAAATATTACAAAGTCAAATTCCTGAAAGTTCAGTGATAGGTTCTAAAGTTGTACAACTAAATGCAATTGACAGAGATAGCGGAAAAAATGGCGAAGTTAAATATTCAATAGTAAGCGGCAACGTGGGAAATGTTTTCGACATTGATAGTCTTCTAGGAACAATTTATCTTTCACAAAACCTCAACATAATGCAAATTCAGGAGTACATGTTACAAGTAAAGGCCACAGACTTTGGAAATCCACCTTTATCTTCACAAATACCGGTTCATATTATTGTAGTTATGGCTGATAACGATCCCCCTAGATTTTATACTTCAGCTTCATCAATAGAAATATATGAAAACCTTCCTGTAGGAAGTTTTGTAACAAATTTGGAAACGAGGTCAACTTCTTCAGTCTTTTATAATATTATTGAAGGAAATGACGATGGTTTCTTTTATATAAATCCATCAACTGGAGTGATACTAGTAAATTCTAAAATTGATTTTGAAAAGACTAAGTAAAATTATGTTCACTGTTTATTGATATTTAATAATAGTTTCACATCTACTAATTACAGACAATTCAATCTTACGGTAAAGGGGACTAATATGGCATCAGCATCGTCTTTTCAAAGTATAATCGTACATATCTTGGATATTAATGATAACGCGCCATTTTTCATTCAAGGTGAATATTATGGACAAATATCAGAAGCATCTGTGCCGGGAACATATGTCAGTGCAAATTATTCTCAAAACAGGTAATTTTTATCTGAAGTTTTATCAGTGACAAGGGTTCAAGTTGAAAAAATGCAGAAGAAAAATTGAATTTCTAAAAATTATAGACATTTCTGGTATTTCCTATACCGGTTTCAAACACCCCAGTTAGTGTCATCTTCAGTAGGATTTTAAATGTCGGTTTGTCTTGTTAATGAAAACTGTTTTTTATATATGTGAATATTTATAGTTTCTACAGAATAAATTTTGACAGTTTCCAACACTACAATTCTATTTCTAGCAATCTCAACCTCACCTCATACTTTCTTTCAACTTTTTTGTCTCTTACATTATTTCGCAAGGGTTACCAACATGATCTGGAATTGCAGACACAAATGAAGGAATTTGCATTTTCTGTTTCGGAGACGTGCCTAATGGCGACATATTTTGTCAGTAATTTTATTTGATTTTTTCTGTAAGTACAGATTGTTACAGTGACGTTAGGTCTAATGTGCGGAGGTGCTCCCTGAACACTACACAGAAAAAAAAATTGTCAATACATTGACTTTTGTAACTTTTGAAAAAAAATATCAAGTTATTTTTGTCAATTAAATTCATTGTTGTAATAATGAAATTAATTGAAAAGTTTGTAATAAATCATATTCACGGAAATAAACATGCTTTAATGTATTTTTTTTATATTGCGGCCCTATGCTCCTTGTAGGAGTAAAAGGAACAAATATATAATGTATTTTTATACCCTTCACCACTATGTGGTACAGGGTATATTGAGTTTGTGCTGATGTTTGTAACTACCCGAAATATTGGTCCTAGACATACCTTCAAGCATACCAATCAACTCAGAATTACTTTTTGAGTCGATTTAGCAGGTTGCAATTTTCAATCAATTGACTTGAAATTTGAAACTTAAGCATCTTTTGGCCCAAGGACTAAGCCTATTGAAATTGGAGAACATCGGTCGATGTTAAGACCTAGCCCCCATACAAACGCCCCCTTTGGATTCGGCTTAATGACTCTAATGAGCGTATTATAATAGATATCGCTTTGAAATTTATCAGGTAATCAAATTTTGTATTCATGAATCATCATTCCTTCTGGTAGCCCCTATATAAGCCACGCTCCCGATATTCACATAATTCCCTCAAAATTCATAAAAATGAAAATATTTCATAAAAATTTTATTGTTGTTGTTAAACGTGTACAGATCCAATCGGTCCATGTTTGGACTTGGGACCCAATTTCCGGAAAACACCGGTGTAGGGTATCATATGGTCGGTCTTGACCGACTATAACTTTCTTACTTGTTTTTCATGACTCGTCACTTAGGTATAGCAAAATTAATACACTATTAAATATTTTCTTTCTCAATATTAAATATTTTCTTTTTTGAGACATTTTTTCTAAAGAAAAATGCCTCTGAATCTGAGACTTTTTCAATAGAAAATGTCTTAGAAACTGAGACTTTTTCTATCCCCTCAGCTCCACCTTCCATAATTATGTTAACATAAGGCAACAAACACACATAAAACAACAACAACAAAGAAAAAATTGTTATTGTTTTGTGTGTGTTTGTTGCTTTATGTTTACATAATTATGGAAGGTGGAGCTGAGGGGTATGGCGAAAATGTCTCACAATCAGCGACGTTTTCTATAGGAAAGATGTCGCAGAAACTTAGACTTTTTCGACAGGAAAAATGTCACAGAATCTGAGACTTTTTCTACAGAAAAAATGTCTCAAAATATGAGACTTTTTCTTTGGGAAAAATGTCTCAGAAAACTGAGATTTTTTTATTAGAAGATTGTGCCTACAAAAAAAGGTTTGAGTTCGGAGACACTTTTCCTATAGAAAAAGTTTCAGACTTTTATACATTTTTCCTATAGAAAAAGTCTCAGTTTCTGAGGCATTTTTCTTATAGAAAAGTCTCAGATTCTGACACATGTTTCCTATAGAAAAGTCTTAGATTCTAAGACATTTTTCCTATAGACAAAGTCTCAGATTCTGAGACATATTAGCAATAGAAAAGTCTCAGATTCTGAGACATTTAAGCTATAGAAAAAATCTCAGATTCTGAGACATTTTTCCTGTAGAAAAATTCTTAGATTCTGAGACATTTAACAAAAAAAAAATCTCAGATTCAGATACATTTTTTCTATAAAAAAATTCTTAGATTACGAGACATTTTTTCTATAGAAAAATTCTCAGATTTTTTCAGCAGAAAAATTCTCAAATTCTAAGCCATTTTTTCTATAGAAAATTTCTCAGATTCTGAGACAATTTTTCTATAAAAAAATTCTAAGATTCAGAGACATTTTTTGTATACAAAAATTCTCAAATTCTGAGACATTTTTCTATGCACCGAAAAAAATCCGAAAAAACCCAAAATCGTTAAATACACATATCTTTCGTACAATGTACGAAAACAGTCGTGATTGCGAACAATGAAAGACATTTGTAAAACACACGAAATGTTTCTGTTTTTAAATATTTTATGTATGATGCGAAAATATTTCGTAAATTTAATGCAAAATTTCGTAAAATACACGAAATTTATTTGTATTTAAAATCAACAATTTCGTAAAAAGCTAAAATTTATTTGGATACTTACGAAAATATTTCGTGACTTTAATGAAAATTTTTTTGTAGTTTTACTTAAAAATTTCGTAGAATCCACTAAAATAGTAAAGTTTCGTATAAAATGAAACAAGTTATGAAGTAAATTTTTTTTTTAATAAAAAAAGAAATACTTTTTTTAAATTCAACGTTTCCCAGTGAAAATACACACTCTATTTTACTCCAAAATATTTAAATTACGACTCCAAATATTTTAATTTTATGTATGGCTTCATTTTAATTAGCACTCTTTTTAGACTCTAAAGTAAGTTTCATAAAACCAAAAAATGAAGTCTATCCGCAAATTTTCAAACAAAATACTTTGTGGAGTATTTAGCTTTGTGGAGTGTTTTTGGAAGGCTTTTTTTTAGCTCCAAAAAATTTTAGGCTTTTTTTTAGCTCCAAAAAATTTTGGTTTTTGACAAACATTTTTTGAAATAAAAATATTGTTTCAGAGTCCAAAATTATTCAAATAAAAAAAAAAAAAATGTTTGGTATCAAAAATCAGGGTTGCAAAATGAGAACTTTAAATTTGTACCAACGAGCTGATCAAATTGTACTTTTTCGATCCCAATTGTACCAAAAAAAAATTTTATTTTTTTTTTTTATTTTAACAAAAGCAACAAAAACATTTTTCATAAATATTAGTTTTTAAAACAATAACATTAAAATTTGTACTTAAAAATTTATATTTACAATGAAAAAGAGTTAATTCTTTTTCAAGGTCATTTATTTTCCCCGTAATAAATTAACATTACAAGTACTTATGCTAACTCTAATTTCTTTCTTAAGTTATTCTCCCAACAAATCCTCATAATCTTGTCTGTCATGACTTTAGAACGTTTTCAATTAGAGCGAAAATTTTCGAATCACATAAAAAAAGATTTGGTGTTTCCAAATCACATATTTCTTGATTATGTGTTTGAAAAATTTTACTAAGATATGCTAGATGCGAAACAAAGGCTTTTGTTTAAAAATAAATTAAATTAAATAAAATAAATAAAAAAATGTTGCACTATTTTTAAACAAAAATTTATATTTAACACAAATTTATCATTGAATTTTTCAAGAGAGGGTGTATATAAATAAACACTTGAATAGCTAAAGGAGAATATTCGAGCCGAAATAAGAGCGTTGCAACCAGATACTCTGACTCGTGTCATGTGAAATGCTATTAAAACAGCTCAACTTTGCGAGGCTGAAAATGGTGGTCACTTTCTCGACGTAATCTTTCACAACTTGATATAAAAAATCTCCAAATACTATATTTAACTGTTTTGTAAAAAAAAAAATTTAAATTAAAAATTAAAAAAGTTATGATTGTGTTAAACCCCTTCGTGACTTTTGCCCCACCCTGTATTTAGTCTTAACAAAATGTTGATTTTTAAATGAAAATAAAAAGAATATATATATAAACATGGGTTTTTTATTATTAAGTTAATATTTATAGTGGAAAAAGTCAATTCTAATTACTTTCAGTTAGCTTTTTGCACACGAAAGTGAAACGAAAAAAAAAATCGGAAGTGAAAACCAGGACACCAAAATATTCGGAAGTGTTTCACTTTCACGTGGATGTAAAAGTCATGACAGACACGAATAAAGTTTCTGCTTTCGATTTTTTTTTTTTTAATTTTCTGCATTGAATGGAAAATCGTTTCTGGAATTTTCCAATTATTTCCCATCATCAGAACTAGAACAAGCCCTTTTTATTGTACACTTAAAAGTTCGAAAAAAAAAAATAACAAAATTTTATATTTTTAATAAAATTTAAAAATACTTGAGAATTTTCTTTTACTTAAAACCGTTATACCGTCTTAAATGTTACACACTCTAAAAAAAATGAGTACAGTTTCCTACTATAAATTGGGTTAATTTCAACAAATTCAAAAAATATACTACTATAAATTTAGTAAATTTCCAATATTTTTAAGTAATTTTACGCAATTTGTGTAAATTTACCCAATTTATAGTAGGAAACTGAAATCATTTTAATTAGAGTGCAGAAATAAAAAATACATACAAAATTGACAGGGCCGTTTTTGGAAACACGTTTAACATTTTAAAAGTGAATTTAGGCGGATAAGCTCACACTAATCAATTTTTGATTTTTTCCCCCTTTGTGTATAATTTTGAAAACTTTTCTAATAAGAGGGGGAAAAAAGGAGAAGATAGCATTCCAATTTAATGACGGAGTCGATTTCATCCAAAACACATGAATACAAGTAAGTCTAGTTTCTAGGTACAGGCCTTTCTTTGTTTATAGTCGGAAAGATATTAATTTGTAGTACACTATCCATTTACCACACCTACGGAAAATTTCACTAAAATCGGAGGTGACAAATACAACTGCAATACGCTTTGACATAGAATTGTCCTTTATGAGTTGCCACCGCAAATAAATTAAACCATTAAACTCTGGAAATTCTATGGGAAAAAATTCTCTGATCAAATTCTTAAATTGTACCAAATGAGTCATTGGTGTACCATTGTACTTTGGAGCTTCAAATTGTATACAATTGTACCAACTTTTACAACCCTGATTGTAATATATAAGTACTTATTTGTAATAATATAAATAATAATTTATTGACAATGTTACAAAAACATACTTATTTGCAAGTTTCATTTGGAAAATCAAGTCCAATTAAAAACAAGTAGAAAATTTAAATTCGACTTGGCCGAATCTATGAATACCCTCCACAATATTAACCAAGGCATACATAGAATAAAAATAATTAGGGTTTTCACAGTGACGATTAAATTTGCCTTTTTTAGTTGGGTATTTGGCAAATTTGCCATTTTACTAAACGTCAAGCATTTGCCACCAATTTTTCTTTACATATCGTGGGCACACTTTTCGTTAATAATTTGCACAAAATAACTTTAATTAACTTTTTACATTCACAATTTTAAAATAAACACAAACAATTTGTATGCTTCTTTTTGTACAAATGTTTTTGTTGCCGCGTTCGAAATTTCAGCATAAACAATCACAACCATATAAAAGAAACCACGTGTAAACAAACAAACATATGGCAACTCATTTTTAGTTATTAGTTAAACAACAACAACCATCATCATCTTTACTGTATGACAAAAACTGCAACAACATCAAAAATAAAATGGCGTTGTTTATATTGAAACTCACCTCAATATATTGACATACAAAAACAAAAAAAATAACGGGGTTTTTTTTGACTACACTACAATAACAACGATAATACAAATGCAATCAAATAACAAAAAAATTAAACCACGTGGAATTTATTAAAACTCATATAACTTCTTAACTACTTGACCGATTTTCCCATATTTAATACCAAAATTATCAGAAAAACGTAGAGAACAATAAAATATGTACCAATATTAAATTTTGCTCAAATATATTTACTATTACTTGAGATAAAGCATTTTAAAAATTTTGGGCAACACTACAGGTGCCACGCCCCATTGTCCACTTCGACCCACATTTTGTGTGTGGGTTAAAAATGACAACCCAGTTGGAAAATGTGTCACTGAGGAAATTTCCACAGTGATTCCTTGAGGAAATGTCTTCAGGTTCTGACAAATCATAGGCAATCCTTGATGACATGTCCTAATATTGTCAGCACTGATTGTTTGCTTTAAGAGTGTGGACAATTCCTCTAAGACGTCTAAAAGGAAATGTCTTTAGAATAGCAGTATATTAAATTAGAATTTTAAATCTGGGCAACTCTTCAATTTCCAAGAAAAAGATGGCAATATTATCGACTTAATTAAAATAAAATCAAAATCTAACAAGTAGAATAAAAGTAATAAATAGACAAACAATTTTAAAAATAACGTTTGGAACAAGTGGTTAGGTGTGGGACTAATAAACTGGAGGTTCCAGGTTCAAATCCAGTTGGGGCTAAAAAAGGCAAAAAGTTTTTTCTAAATATGAGAAAGATAATTTATAAAGGAAAATGGATAAAAGTAAAAACTAAAGGAAATACGAAAATTTTTTGTATTTTCGCATGACCTATGTCAGACATTTCCCCAAAGAAGTCTTAGGTGACATGTCCCCAGAAGGTCAGCCCTGACCACTGCTGACTTTGAGTGAGGACATTTTGAAAATTTGTATGAAACTGTCCTCAACCCAGTACATAGAGATGTCTTGTGGATGTCAGGTGTGACTCTGACATGTCATCGCTCCGTCACTGAGGATGGCTCGAGGACGTTGCCAACTGGGAAAATAACAACATATACCAAGTTTGGTTCATATTCATTGAACAGATGTCAAGTTATACCATTTTTGTTGTGTGAAATACCCAAAAAATTTTGAGGTACCCTTACCTTTTTACTCATAACTTTTGAACCACTGGACCGATTTGGCTGAAATGCAATACCAACCTGACCAGCCGAATGACAAACATATATGCCAAACTTCAGCAGCCTCTGTAAAGCCTTTCAAAAGTTAGCGTGTTTTCTACGGACGGACAGACAGACAGACAGACAGACAGACAGACAGACAGACAGACAGACAGACAGACAGACAGACAGACAGACAGACAGACAGACAGACAGACAGACAGACAGACAGACAGACAGACAGACAGACAGACAGACAGACAGACATACAGACAGACAGACAGACAGACAGACAGACAGACAGACAGACAGACAGACAGACAGACAGACAGACAGACAGACAGACAGACAGACAGACAGACAGACAGACAGACAGACAGACAGACAGACAGACAGACAGACAGACAGACAGACAGACAGACAGACAGACAGACAGACAGACAGACAGACAGACAGACAGACAGACAGACAGACAGACAGACAGACAGACAGACAGACAGACAGACAGACAGACAGACAGACAGACAGACAGACAGACAGACAGACAGACAGACAGACAGACAGACAGACAGACAGACAGACAGACAGACAGACAGACAGACAGACAGACAGACAGACAGACAGACAGACAGACAGACAGACAGACAGACAGACAGACAGACAGACAGACAGACAGACAGACAGACAGACAGACAGACAGACAGACAGACAGACAGACAGACAGACAGACAGACAGACAGACAGACAGACAGACAGACAGACAGACAGACAGACAGACAGACAGACAGACAGACAGACAGACAGACAGACAGACAGACAGACAGACAGACAGACAGACAGACAGACAGACAGACAGACAGACAGACAGACAGACAGACAGACAGACAGACAGACAGACAGACAGACAGACAGACAGACAGACAGACAGACAGACAGACAGACAGACAGACAGACAGACAGACAGACAGACAGACAGACAGACAGACAGACAGACAGACAGACAGACAGACAGACAGACAGACAGACAGACAGACAGACAGACAGACAGACAGACAGACAGACAGACAGACAGACAGACAGACAGACAGACAGACAGACAGACAGACAGACAGACAGACAGACAGACAGACAGACAGACAGACAGACAGACAGACAGACAGACAGACAGACAGACAGACAGACAGACAGACAGACAGACAGACAGACAGACAGACAGACAGACAGACAGACAGACAGACAGACAGACAGACAGACAGACAGACAGACAGACAGACAGACAGACAGACAGACAGACAGACAGACAGACAGACAGACAGACAGACAGACAGACAGACAGACAGACAGACAGACAGACAGACAGACAGACAGACAGACAGACAGACAGACAGACAGACAGACAGACAGACAGACAGACAGACAGACAGACAGACAGACAGACAGACAGACAGACAGACAGACAGACAGACAGACAGACAGACAGACAGACAGACAGACAGACAGACAGACAGACAGACAGACAGACAGACAGACAGACAGACAGACAGACAGACAGACAGACAGACAGACAGACAGACAGACAGACAGACAGACAGACAGACAGACAGACAGACAGACAGACAGACAGACAGACAGACAGACAGACAGACAGACAGACAGACAGACAGACAGACAGACAGACAGACAGACAGACAGACAGACAGACAGACAGACAGACAGACAGACAGACAGACAGACAGACAGACAGACAGACAGACAGACAGACAGACAGACAGACAGACAGACAGACAGACAGACAGACAGACAGACAGACAGACAGACAGACAGACAGACAGACAGACAGACAGACAGACAGACAGACAGACAGACAGACAGACAGACAGACAGACAGACAGACAGACAGACAGACAGACAGACAGACAGACAGACAGACAGACAGACAGACAGACAGACAGACAGACAGACAGACAGACAGACAGACAGACAGACAGACAGACAGACAGACAGACAGACAGACAGACAGACAGACAGACAGACAGACAGACAGACAGACAGACAGACAGACAGACAGACAGACAGACAGACAGACAGACAGACAGACAGACAGACAGACAGACAGACAGACAGACAGACAGACAGACAGACAGACAGACAGACAGACAGACAGACAGACAGACAGACAGACAGACAGACAGACAGACAGACAGACAGACAGACAGACAGACAGACAGACAGACAGACAGACAGACAGACGGACGGACGGACATCGCTAGATCGACTTAAAATCGATCGAGGATCATGAATATATATACTTTATGGGGTCCTAGACCAATATTTCGATGTGTTACAAACGGAATGACAAACTTGTAAGGGGAGAATACCCGGCTGGGAGTTCCCTTCAATAATTTAGTAATTTATAGGTTTAATGGTTATGGAGAAGGGTCCACAATAGGCGAAACGCCCAATTATGTCCACTTCTATTTATTTATTTATTTATACACTCTATCAAACCACAGGGTCCTAATAAAAGTCCACCTGCGGCTGAGTTTTTAGTTTTTATTTTTAGCAGAAAAGAAAAATACATCCGATGTTATTTTAAAAGTTCTTTATTGTTCTGCCTTCTTACATCGAATGAATTTAAAATTATATTTTAGAAAACATCAAGCCTCTGCTTAGTACAAAAATTATATAAATTATTCTCTTTTCTCTCTTTTTCTTGTTTTTTGAAGTTTAACATATTTTAATAGCAGAGTTGTACTTTAGTGTATTTTTAACCCTTTGGTGTTATTGAAAAATGCACTAATTGGCAAGGTGTAAATAATAAAATGTAAAAATGTAAATAATTTATAAAAGGTAAAATTAATGAGCGTCAATAATTAAACAAAAACAATATTAATAGTACAATACTGATAAGGACAAAATAACAAAAATAAATATATAATTAAATACTGGGCGTTACAACCTCCCCCTCTGTCACTGAAGACGTCCCGACGATGCGACAGAATTAATTAGACTTTCTGGGTCTCAAATTTCTTGACGTTGAGGGTTTATCATTGTTTTTATTTGTTGCATTTAAATCTGATTCATGAGTTTCATAAGTATTAGTTGCTTGAGTTTCGTTTAGTTGTTTCTTTGGTCTTCCACGACCTCTCATTGGATAAATAGGTGTAGTTTGGGCCACTATACGGTGTTAGGGCCGATATATGATGAGTAGCGATAGGTATATCTGGTTGTTGTTCTGATGAACCTTTTTTGGATAAGATGATGTACGGGCCATCTCTTCTAGGAACGAACTTTGATGTAATATTATCCTTAGCTTTACTAAGGATGTGTGTATTGACTAGAACTTTATCGCCAATATTAAGTTGAACTTGTGGTCTTCTCTTTAAGTCTGCATACATTTTGTTGCGATCTTGCATTTTCTCTTCAGTTTCTTTAGCATCTTTAAGAGTTTCTGCCAACCGTAAAAGGTGTGGGGTGATTTGTGGTATATAGTTTTCTGCTTCAACAATTGCCTTCAGATCATGATGTGCTTCTAGAGGACTTCGTAATTCTCTACCGAACGTAAGATATGCAGGTGAGAATCCAGTACTTTCGCATTTTGCGCTGTTCATAGCAAAACGAATCATAGGCAGTTTAAGGTTCCATTCAGTATGATTTTTACCAACACAGATTGCTAGTTGAACTTTAAGGTCTCTATTTTCACGTTCCACTGGGTTGGCCTCAGGGTGGTATACTGGAGTAAATGATTGTTCAATATCTAGGCAATAAGCAAGTTTCTGCATGATGGATGAGATGAACTGGCAACCGTTATCTGTGTGAACTCTTCTTGGTATGCCATATCTAAGTAGAATTTCGTTCAAAATAATCAGGGCACAATTTTCAGCAGTAGCTTCTTTCATAGCAAAAAGTTCAACCCATCTGCTACATATATCTTCGACGACTAATATCCACTGAAGACCTTCTTTTGTTTTTGGAAGAGGCCCAAAAAGATCAATGGCGATTATTTCAAAACGTTTATTGCTGGAAACTGTTTTTAACAAACCGGCCGGTTTTAAATTTGTCGGTTTATAACGTTTACAGGTGATGCACGATTTAACGTATTCATTTATTTCGTTTCGCATACCAGGCCAATAGTAATTGGGTGAAATGCGATTTATTGTTCTCCCAACTCCGTAATGTCCAGCCATTGGTTCATCGTGAAACTTGGAAATAATATAGCTTCTCATATCTTTAGGCACAACAATTTGTCCGTTTTCAGAATCTCTGTCGGCACAAAAACGATAAAGGACACCATCAATCATGATATAACCTCGTTGAGTATAACGTGACACATTTTCATCAGCCTTCTCAAAGGAATCAATAATCTTTTTTAGTTCTAAGTCCTCTAACTGTTCTTTTCGGAACTCTTCTGCTCCTTTACGTGGAAAATCAATTTGTATAGAATTACATTCACATGATATTTCGTGAGTTTCAGACTCGCAAGGTGGCCGAGATAACATATCTGCTATTATATTCTGCTTTCCTGGAGTATAACCAAATTGTATGTTGAACGTTTGTAGTTGTAAGGCCCAGCGGGCAAGACGACCAGTAGGGGACTTTAAGCCAAAAAGCCATTTTAGGGGCTGATGGTCCGTTAAAACGGTAACTTCTGCACCTTCAATATAGCCTCTGAATTTATTTACGGTCCAAACTACTGCCAACGCTTCTCTTTCTGTAGTTGAGTAATTACGCTCTGCAGGTATTAAAAGACGGCTAGCATATTCAATGGGGTGCTCTTCATCTTTCTCCCCCTGGATCAACACAGCTCCTAAAGCATAATTGCTGGCGTCTGATTTTATGAAAAAAGGCTTATTAACATCAACTTGTTGTAGTATCGGTGGTGATGCTAAAAGGTTCTTAAGTTTGTCGAATGAGTTTTGTTGTTCTTTGGCCCAGGTCCATTTAACGTTCTTTTTAGTAAGCATTGATAACGGCTTTGCTATTTCTGCGAAATTAGGTATGAATCTGCGGTACCAAGAACAAGTTTGTAGGAAAGAAATTAATTGTTTCAAATTATATGGTCTTTTACGTTTCAATATTGCCTCCGTTTTTTCGGGGTCTGGTACTAAACCATTTGTAGTGAGTATAAGTATGACCAAGGTATTTGACACTAGGTCTACAAAAAGAGCATTTGTCTCTATTTAATTGAAAACCGAAATCTTTAATTCTTTTAAATGTAATTTTTAAATCCGAAATGTGTGATTCAAAATTCTGCGAACACACAATTATATCATCTAAATAAGCCAGTATTAAAATTTGTGGTAACCCATTTCTAAATTTATCAACCAGCCTTTGGAACGTGGCCGGGTCATTTTTAAGCCCAAATGGCATCCGGTTGAACACGTATATACCAAAAGGTGTAGTGAAAGCGGTTTTAGATTTATCTTTTTCGGCCATTTTGATTTGCCAGTAACCTGCTTTTAAATCAATTGTAGACATGTATGGTGTAGCCTTTGCCGCATGTAGTAAGTCGTCCATTCTTGGTAAGGGATAGCTGTCCGTAGTTGTGATTTTGTTTAACTTGCGGTAATCGAGGTTTCAAAACTTAACCGTCTTATAACTTCTTACCAAGCCATGAAGCATCTATCAAACCAACATTAAAATAATCTCTTATATGTACTGACTTTATGTTATGCCGGAAAAGATTGAAATATAAGGAGAACTTAAAAAAAAAAAGCGAAAGAAGGTAAAAACTATGGATTATTTCAAGCCATTTTTATCGATTTTTCAACTTTAACCCTCTGTAACTTTTACGGATAAAGTGGGGTAATCCTTTAACATTTCTCAGTGATTGTTCAAGGTCTTGTTTACACAACTGCATTTACAGTTCCAAAAACTGACGGTTTTTTTAAACATTTATTTCAGTTTCACTGAGTTGAAATTTAAAAAAGATTTTGTGAAATATACCCTCTATCACTAACAAGGGAAGTCTCCTTGGTGTCACCCTCCGATCTTCATGAAATTTGGATATGTTAAGAACGAAAATTAATTCGACACGTATTTTTTTTTTAGCGGCCCAAACTCATTTTTAGGGGGGTCGACTTGTATGGTAGGAAATTGACCTTTTTCAGTTTTTTACGATTTACGCCTATTTAAACAAAATTAATATAGGCATGTGTGGTATCAGATTAAAGGTATTGAAAATACCTATCTCGTGGTGCTAACACGGGCCAAAGAAGTTAATATTTTTCGACTTATTAACAAAAATGTCATACAATTTAGGTATTTTACTCAATATGACGAAAAGTTGTGCATGTTTGGCCACGTTCTTAGCACACGTAGATAGGTTTTCCAAAGACCTTTCATTTGGTATGTAACATGACTAGGTTTCTTTACATAATATAAACGAAAAAAACTGAAAAATGGTCTTGTCTTCCCCCTCCCTTTTACCCCCTAAATATGAATTTGGGCCGCTAAAAAAATATGTGTCCCTTAATTTTTTCTGCTCTACAAAATAAAACCAATTCCATAAAGATCCGCGGGTGACACTAGGGAGACTTCCCTTGTAAGTGGAGGGTTTTATAGATGTAAATGTTTTCTAAATTGTTTTTAAATAAATCTTTGAAGAGCCATAACTCCTAAAGTAAACATCGGATTTCTATTATCAAAATTGAAATAGAAAACTAGAATACTCTACTTTAAACGTAAAAGTTCACAAAAAATGTCTCAACCTAAAAATGCATTTTAAGTGCAAATGCAAATTTTTATTGCATTTTTTTATTAACATAATTTTTTTGAACTTTTTCGTTGAAAGTAGAGGACTCTAGCTTTCCAACTCAATTTTGATTATAGAAATCCGATATTTACTTAGGAGTTATGGCTCTTCAAAAATACATTGAAAAACAATTAAGAAAACATTTGCTTAAAAAATTTTGAAAAACAAAAAAATCTATCTTCTTTTAATTTTTGTATGGAAAAAAATTAGCAAAATTTTTAAAAAATATATTAAAAATGATGGCTGACTTTGTTTGTAAAAATGTTGTACTTTAATAATATGTTAACTACAAAAAAATTCGAAAGGAGTAAAAGTTGACGAAAATGCACCCCAAAAATGCATTTGCATTTAGAATGCATTTTTTTAATGACACAATTTTGTTTGAACTTTTTTGTTAAAAGTAGAGGATTTTAATTTCAATTTCGATTATAAAAATCCGATATTTACTTAAGAAGTTATAGCTCTTCAAACTACACCGCTTATTCCATTTTTTGTGATGTTAAAGAAATGAAAATCGCGAATAATTTTGGAATTTTATTAAACTGTGAATAGGAATGTCTAAATGGGTCCATAGGGTATATTTATACACAATATGAAAAAAATTTTAAGACACCAGGTCAAAAAATACCCTTTTTCTCGTGCTGTTTCATGCAGCGTTGCCAGGTACTTTTTTCCGTTGTCCCCAAAAATATAACAAAATATCCCCAAAAATCCCCAAACAATAAAAAAAAATCGTGTTTTTAATTACACAAAAAAAAATTTTCTTAATTTAACAAAAAAAAAATTATTAGTGGTACTTTTATAATTTTATTTCGTAGATTTAGCAATTAAAATATCCCCAAAAATCCCCAAACGCGTAAATAAACGGTCTTTGGCAATTTTAATATACATTTTACAGCCGAAAAATGCAAGTTTTGCTGAATGAGCTTCGTAATCTCGTAGTAAAGACTGGTTATCACTAAAACTATTTTTAAAAATCGTTGATTTTATTTAATTTAACTTGTTGTATTATACATATAGGGGGATGGACTGTGACAAGTAAAGGTGGAAAGTTCTTGAGTGCCACTCACTTGGGAGTGGCCAAGGATGATTCCTTTGCTACACAGTCAAAGCAGCTCACTACCTCCGGTCTACACCAGGTATTCCCCAGGCAATGGCTTTGGAACACCCGTTCAAAGGCTAGCTAGAGTGAGAAGGCGGCTAAGTAACCTGAATGGTCGAAAGACGTCTCAGGTCAGTAGGAAGAATTTCTGAAACTTAGTTTCTGTAAAGTATCCTGATGGCTCGTAAAGGGCGTCTCAGGAAGTAGAAGAAACGCGGATAATCTCTGCCTTTGAAAAACTTTACAAATTGCCTGCCTGGAGGTTGCTGGCAGCCCCAGCACCAGGATCGGATGCGGAAGCCTAATAAGCTACCACATCTTAAATAACACTTATTAATGAAACCTCAACAAAAAATATTTGGGGCCCTATGCTCCTTATAGGAGCTCCGGGAACATATATGAGGCATTCCACACCAAATGTCCCGCTACAGAAAAACATGTGTCCCGTAAATTTCTGAATAGGTTGTTTGGATAGCCCTATATGTAACTAAGAAAATTGCGTTTTTGGTTTTTTAAATTTTCGAAAACTGAGCTTAGGAGGCGTGGTCAAATATTGGAAAAATGGTAAAATTTGTCGCGAGTTGCCTTGATTAAATATTTATCACATTAATACGGAATGCACCACAATGTCAAAAATTTACGTTCTTATATAGTTTTGTATGGGCTATCGATTAAAATTTTTTGTTTTGGAAAATTTTCAGAACCCGTTCTGAAATTTCCCATTTTTTAAAAAAGTAAATTTATCAAAAATCCGGCCACTTTTTTTTTTCTTTTTTATTTATTTTTTTAAAAGTTTAGATGTTTGTCCATCCACACAAAAAAAATCAGAAACACGTTAATCTTTTTTTTCGAGAAAATCGCATTTGAACTTTAAATTTCATAACAATTTTGTTATTTGCTTGTATTTCTTTGTTTTAAAGTTGCGAATGAGTAATATTAATTGCATAAATATTCGTCATACGCTCTGTTGACACAAGAAAATACAAGCAAATTACAAAATTGTTATGAAATTTAAAATTCAAATGCGATTTTCTCGAAAAATACGAAAAATACATTTCTGATTTTTTTTGTGTGGATGGACAAACATCTAAACTTTAATAAAAAAATTTAAAAAAAAGAAAAAAAAGTGGCCGGATTTTTGATAAATTGACTTTTTTAAAAAATGGAAAATTTCAGAACGGGTTCTGAAAATTTTTCTTGGAAAAAAATTTTATTCGATAGCCCATACGAAACTATATAAGAATGTAAATTTTTAAGACTGTGGTGCATTTCGTTTTAATGTGATAAATATTAAACCAAGGCAACTCGCCACAAATTTGACCATTTTTCCAATATTTGACCACGCCTCCTAAGCCCAGTTTTTGAAAAATTGAAAAACCGAAAACGCAATTTTCTAAGTTCCATATAGGGCTATCCATACAAGCTATTCAGAAGTTTATGGTACACGTGTTTTTTTTCGCTGGACATTTGGTGTGGAATGCCTCATATATATATATATTATACATATAGATTTAATTTCGAATATCCCCAAAATAATTTTGGAAATCCCCATAAAAATCCCCAATCCCCAAATGAGATTTATTGTCCTTTTTTCTAGCATGAAATCCCCAACTTTGGGGATAAATCCCCAAGTCTGGCAGCCCTGGTTTCATGGAAAAGGTGATATACAAAAAACTATAAGCTAAATGAGAATTCAAAACACGATGAGAATAAAAAAAAAAAATATTAAATTATTTACTTAATTTTTTTTTTTAATTTTTGAGTAAATTTTTAATTGCGCCAATTAAAAAAATACTCAAATCTTATTAAAAAATTTAAACAAGTAATTACTTAAATTGTTTTTCTCAATATTTTTTTCTGTGCACTGCAAAAATCTCTTTATTTATTTCAGCTTAATTTTTCTCAAAGCATCTGATATTGACGCTGGTCAAAATAGTATTCTTGAGTACGCTATCATGGATGAAATAGCGAAGCAGTATTTTGAAGTAGACTCATCAACTGGAACTATAAGACTTTTGAAAAGCTTGGACTATGAATATCAATCTCTTTTTACTTTTAATGTCATGGTAAGTAATCAAATCTGTTTTACGAAAAAAAAATCTTTCTGAGAGAACATACTTTTTTCGAAGCTTCGTGGATTTTATTAATTTTATTTAAAATAACAGTGTTAATACAAAAAAAAAATATATATTAACACATTAAATTAAAATACAATGAAGTTTAAAGAAGTTTTAAAATTTATAGCATTAAAATAAAAATAAAGTGTTTTCAAACAAATCTTGAAATTAAAAAAAAAGAAAAAAAAAGAAAAGCGCAAAAAAATCTCATTATTACTAAGGGTAAGAATTCATATGAACCACAACAACAATCTAAAAGTATAAAAAAAAAACCCACGAACACTTTTTGTTTTTAGAGTTAACACCAACTAAACAATAAGGGTATTTATTAGGGTATACAATTAATCGAAGTTCTGGTTTAATCGGTTAATCGAGCAAATAATTAATCGGGGTTGAGATTTAATCGGTTAATAATCGGTTAAATTTGAATTACTCGGTTAACCGAATAATATAAATTTAAAATTTAAATTGAATATCAAACCACGAATTGTATATAATTTTAAGAATCTTATTAATAAGAAATCTTTATCCGCTATGGCGAGGCTTTAAATACCCTCTATAATATTAGCCCAAATAAAGAATTTTTGTATGGCACCCTGAAAAATTACCCCAATCCAAATTGGTCCCAACTCAATATCCCAAAAATTTTAAAATAAAGCAATTTTTATAAATAGGAAAAATTTACCCAAATTGCTGCCGGGCTTAGATACAACCCTAAAAGAATTTCGAATTGGTACTAAAAATATCAACAAAAAAAATTGTTTGGTTTCCAAATTTGTTTTCTTTTATTTCTTAGGGCTGAAATTGCAATAATTTCATCGGTCAATGTCTCCGTAACGAAAAAAGATATCTTAAGGATTCCAAAAGTATTTTGAAGATACAGAGTAGTATTTTCTGATGTGCTGAACAATTTATGCATCATAAAATAATTCGCGGTTTTATAGGGCCCAAACATTGCGAAAATCTGATTTTATGCAGTATTGTCAATCGAAAATCTGAATAGCTCAAGGTTAGATATAATAGTTCCAAGGTCAGATTAAGATAATGCGCATGAAAAACTATTAGAAAAATATATACTGTTGTCTATGTATAAGAATTGGATAGATTTGTTTTTTTAAAACCGAAATATCTTTTTAGGGCTTCTATAAAATATTTTCTTGACGAGGTTTTTACACATTGCTCAAAGAGAGTTTTATAAATTTTTTTAGACCTAAACTTCTTTCAGAAGAACCGTAATTTAAATTAAAAATGAAACATCAAAACACAAAATAAAGCAAAAAAAATAAGTAAATGTACTAAAAAAAAAATTTCGATTGATCGGTTAATCGACACAAATTAATCGGTTTATTTGTTATTTGAAAATTAACAATTTTTAATTATTCGAACAGTTAATCGACCAAAATTAATCGGTTAACCGATTAACGGTTAATCGATTGAATACCCTAGTATTCATTTCAGAGAATGTAAAAGTGGAAAAATGAGAAATGTAAGACTCCACTCTCATTGATGTGAACGGGTACATAAAAAATTGTGATACAAAGTTTCCAAAAATTATTAAATTATTCGACTAATGAACCAATTAACTTATAAATTACACTTTTTACTTATTTTGACAGTTTTTTCTTGTTGTTTAATTCTTAATTTCTATTATTATAACCAAAGTCATTTGTATACATATTTTCTTCTAAGAAAACTTTCAAACACATGTTCAATAATGGCTGCCGAGGTAGAAAAAACTTAAATAACAGTAGCAAATTTTGGTACTTTTTCTTTGACTAGTAATGAATGGCAACGCTTAAATATTTGGAAAAATGTAACTTTTTACTCTGATAATTTTACACTTGGATATAGGTTGTTTAAATTGCAACTTTTGAGTGGAAAATTTTTTCATGTGTTTGTTGTAATAAAAAGTTACATTTTTCCAATTTTTCATTTTTACAACCAAAAAAAAGCTGAAATGAATACCCTTAATATAAATTTTAAACTTGAAAATAATAATCTAATTAGCTGTTTTTCACCCGGCACACAGAGGCGATTAATTCAAAATATGAACTTTAACTTCACAACCGTGTTTGGTATCGGGTGAAAGAATATAAAATTCGACATCACTAATGGCAAAAAAAAAGTTCTAAGTTGTTTACTTCATTTGCAGTGTGTGTTTTATACCATATTCGCATTCATTTAAATTAGTTTAATTATGTGTTTTCCCCATACAAATTTAAACACTTTATCTGTCAAAATAAAACAAAGTTTAATTTTGACGTTTAAATTGTATGGGGAAAACCAATAATTAAACTAGTTAAAAATGAATGCGAACACCGTTTTAAGTTCAATAATTATTATTATTTTTGCGCGCATTAATTTAAAGTGAAAATTTCGGTATTTTAAGTAATTATTTATTGTATTAAGACCTCTAAAATTGAAAGTCTTATAATGGATCCTTCTACTTAAGGTATTTGAGCATATATTAAAAAAATTTTTGTTTAGAAAAATGTTTTGGGAATATGTGAAAGAGTGAAAAACTGCTTATATAGTCTTAAAAAATGACATTTTATCTAATAAATCCCTGAATGTCCGTTTGCGGTTTTTTTGCGGTTGAAAGGCCTTTAATTGTTAAAAAACTATGTGAAAAACAAACAAACTAAAAATCAAGTTGTTTTTTATTATTTGTTGTCTTTTTATTCCGCATAGTACACTCAAAATAAATTCTCTGTCCAATCAGCAGAAAAATCTGCTGAAAATACACCCATTTTGAGCCATATGAGAAATCTGCTGATTTTAGCAGACGCGGTTTGCTAATTTTCTGTAGTGATAACCTGGGTTAAATCAGCAGAAAAATCTGCTGATTTCAGCAGAAAAATCTGCTAATTTCAACAAAAAAAACTGCTGATTTCAGCAGACAAATCTGCTAATTTCGGAACGAAAAAGAAAAAAATAACGGGATGTCGAAAACGGCACACATGAAAGAATAGAAAGCATAACACAACATACACACTTTTAATAAGAAAACAAAATAACAAAACAAATAAAAAAAATACACACATTAAACAAATGAAAAAAAAAGTAACAACACATTCCAAGGGTGGTTTTGAATTTTGTATTGTACGGTTTGCGCGCATGAACTGAAGAACTTCTCTTCTTGAAAAGCAGCAACAAACTGGCAAGCTGAAAAAAATATCTTAGTATGAATTGTTTGTTTGTGTTCTTTTGAACTATATATTATTAAAGCTGACATATTAATGATGCATTTAAGCGGGAGCAATTTTATTCGTCTACTTTAATTTTCAGATAGTGACATTAGATTTTTATTTTTGCGAGACCGACCTTTAAAAAAATACTTAAAACAAGTGAGAGTGTTAAATTCGGCTGTGCCGAATCTTTTATACCCTCCAAAATGTAAAAAAAAAATTTGTCAGGGGCGTATTTTTTTTTTTTTTTGGGGGGGGGGTGGTTGATCAGGTCAGTGGGGGACGTTGAGAGCACATTCCCATCGCGATAAATATACCAAATTTTTCATTTACTTAACAAAAATACAAAAAAAACATGTAAAAAAGTGTATTTTTTTAGAGGTTGGTTTAGTTCTTCAAGGGGGAACTTTTTTCGCCCTGGTCCGATTTGGCCAATTTCCGAACTTAACCTGCCTAGGAACACAAGACATATTTGTACCAAACTTGAGGGATCTAGCTCTTTTATTTTGGACTGCATCGTGTTAACTACAGACGGACGGACGGACGGACGGACAGACAGACGGACGGACGGACGGACGGACATCGCTAGAATGTCTTAGAATCGATCACTGATCAATAATATATATACTTTATGGGGTCCCCGACCGATATTTCGATGCGTTACATACGGAATGACAAAGTGAGTATACCCCCATACTGTAGTTGGAGGGTATAAAAAGATAACAAAAAATATCTGTCAAATTAGCAAAATAATCTGCTGAAAATCTGCACAAAAACTTTGAAAAACTTAGCAGACAGAATCAGCAAAAGTTCTGCAAAAGTTCTGTTGTTTTCAGAAAATGAATAGCAGAGAATTCTGCTAAAATATTCATTTCTGCAGAAAAATCTGCTAAAAATTTGTTATTCTAAATTGAAAGTCATTTTACAGATTTTTTGACAGAGGTTTTCTTTTGAGTGTAGTTATTACTGCAGCTAGTGCGTGTGGTGTTTATTAAAGACTAGCTGGCCCGGTCCGCGTTGCTGGCCCAAATATAAGATAAGTGTTATATTTCGTCTCGATTCAGACATATAGCCCTGCAAAAAAGTCATGAATTTCTTGCCTTAGAAAAATTGGTGGGCATGGTTGTAAAGACCCGATTATGTAGATAATCATCCTTAAACCATTAATAGTTTTCCCGAATTTTCCATTTTTCTGGGACACTTTTCTCATTTATATTTCATTCAAAACCTAATTAGAACTATAATTAACATCCAAGGATTTAAAATCATGTGTACCAAGTTTAAGCGGAATCTATTAGGAAATATTTTTTTTAATATATCGAATTAGAGTAAAGAATATATTTTAGATAAATCGAAAAAAAGTTGGCGAGGACAATTTTTCTTTCCGAACAATTATATAGACTATTACGAACATTTAAAACCAAAAAATAGCCAAATCGGTCCACACGTTCTCAAGTGTTATATATTTTAAGGATATTGAAAAGTGTGGACTTTGAAGTGGGGGAGGACAATAAATATTTCCGTAAAATCCTTATTTGGACTATAATGATCTTTAAGAAAAAAATTAGTCGTTCTCCGATTTTAGATGTATTGAAAAATGTGTGTGTGAAAAATTTTTATTTCCGTTAAAACCTAAGTTGGACTATGACGAACATTTAAAAAAAGTTTAGTCAAATCGATCCAGCCGTTCTCCGATTTCAGATATATCGAAAAAAGGAGGCGTAAAAGTGGGCGTGATTAGTTTGTTTTCCGAAAAAACCAAAGAAAAACATATAAAAAAATAAGACGAACATTTAAAGAAAAATATTATCCAAATCGTTCAGTTCTCAAGTGATGCGATTACCAACGAACTACTTTTGATTTTATTTATATTTTATTTTTCTATGAAGCAAATTTTATATATATCGAAAAAAAGGAGTGGTGGACAAATTTTCTTACCATAAAAACCTTATTTGAATTTAACCAACTCGGTCCATCCATTCAAAAGTGGGCATAGAAGTGAAAAATTGTTCTTTCCAAAAAACCTTTGCTGGACTATGACGAACATTAAAAAAAAAATTGGACAAATTGATCCACCCATTCCATGATATATGTTTATCGGGAAAAGTGAGCGTAAAAGTAGCCGTGCACAATTTTTCTTTCCTTTAAAATCTTTTGCGGACTATAACCAAATCGGTCTAGCCGTCTTAGTTCTTTCGATACATAGAAAAAAGTGGCCTAATACCCATAAAAACCTTAGTTCAATTATGACAAACATTTTCAACAAAAATTAGCCAAAGTGGGAATGGTAATTTGTTTTTTTTTTTTCGTAAAAACCAAAGATGATGAAAATGCATTTAAAAAAAAATTTCAAATCGGTGCAGCCATTCTCAGATTTTATATAAATTGAAAAAGTGGGCGTAAAAGTGGGCATGGTCGATTTTGCTTTCAGTAAAAACTTAAATTGGATTATTACGAATATTTAAATAAAAAATTACCCAAATCGGTACAGCCGTTTTCCGATTTTAGATAAATCGAAAAAAGTGGGCGCAAAAGTGGGCGTGGTCAATTTTTCCTTACGTAAAAACCTAAGTTGGACTATGACGAACATTTCAAAAAAAAAATTGTCCAAATTGGTCCAGCCGTTCTCAACTGATGCGGTTACCAACGAACGACAATTGATTTTTATTTATATACTAGCTGGCCCGGTCCGCGTTGCTGGCCCAAATATAAGATAAGTATTATATTTCATCTCGCTTCAAATATATAGTCCTGCAAAAAAAAATAATGAATTTCTTGGCTTAGAAAAATTTGTGGACGTAGTTTTAAAGACCCGATTATTATATTCAAATTATATTTTAGGAATTAAAAAAAAATTACCATATCTTCGACTTTGCGAACTGTTCAAAATTTTTCTTTCCGAACAATTATATGGACTATTACGAACATTTAAAAAAAATAGCCAAATCGGTCCAGGCTTTCTCAAGTGCTGCAAATTTTAAGCATATTCAAAAATGTTGGCTTTGAAGTGGGGGAGGACAATAAGTATTTCCGTAAAATCCTTACTTGGACTATAATGATCATTAAAGAAATAAATTACCAAAACATTCCAGTCGTTTTCTCCGTAAAAACCTTAGTTGTACTATCACGAACGTCAACAAATACTACTTATAGCCAAATCGGCCCTGTCTTTCTACTATTTTAGATATATTGAAATAAAAGTGGGCGTGAACATTTTTTTCCCGTTTAAACAAAAGTTGGACTATGACAAACATTAAAAAAATAAAATTTAGTCAAATCGATCAAAGGAGGCGTAAAAGTATGCGTGTTTAATTTTTTTGAAAAAACCTAAGACGAACATTTGAAAAAAATATTATCCAAATCGGTCAGTTCTCAAGTGATGCGATTACGAACGAACTATGGACATTTGATTTTAATTTATATTTTATTATTCTATATTTTATTCTACCCTACCCCACTCTGTGGAACAGGGTATAATGAGTTTGTGCTGATGTTTGTAACTACCCGAAATATTGGTCTTAGACCTACCTTGAAGCATACCGATCGTCTCAGAATTACTTTTTAGCGATGTCCGTCCGTCCGTCCGTCCGTCCGTCCGTCTGTCCGTCCGTCCATCCGTCTGTCCATCTATCGGTTTAAGCACGATACAGGTTCCAATTTTCAATCAATTGACTTGAAATTTGAAACTAAAGCATCTTTCGACCCAAGGACAAAGCCTATTGAAATTGGAAAAAATCGGTCCATGTTAAGACCTAGCCCCATACAAACGCCTTCTTTGGATTAGGCTTAAATGACTCTAATAACCGTATTATAATAGATATCGCTTTGAAATTTAACAGGTAATTTTATATGCACGAATCACCATTCCAAATTTCAAAGAAATCGGGTCAGTCCTTCTCGAAGTCCCCATACAAACCACCCTCCCGATATTAAAATAATTCCCTCAAAATTCATAAAAAGGGAAATATTTTATAAACATTTTATTTTTGGGTGTTAAACGTGTACTTTATTAACCTAATCACATCGGAATATAATTGGACAATTTTTGGACTTAGTCCTCCATAAGGGGATTAGTTATTTAGTTAAATCGGTCTATTGGCAAAAAATAAACCAATTCCACTTAAATTTGATCTGTGTGAGTTTTCTACACTAAATAAAGATCTAACAAAAGATAGATCCAATCGGTCCATGTTTGGATTTGGGACCCTTTTTCCGGAAAACATTGGTGTAGGGTATCATATGGTCGGTCTTGACCGACTATAACTTTCTTTCTTGCTTTTCTATAGAGCATATTTTTTTCTTAACGTAAAAACATCATTTGGATTTACCCAACTCGGTCCATCTTCATTGTTCACTGAGGGAAAAAAACATATTTAAATCAAATATGTTCGAGTTTATTTTAAGTATGCTACATATTTTTGGAAAAATTTTAAATTTTAATATTGTTTTTGATTGATTTTAACATAACATGTTTGTTTTAAAATTGCATACAATATTGATTTAAAATTGATCACTTTAAATTTAATATGCTGTCATTAAAAGTCGTTAAAAACTTTAAAAATATCTTGTTCAAATATTTGTATTAAAAACAATATTTTTCATGGTTATTTTAAAGTTGAACAATTTTGTTTTTTGACATTTTGTTTTTTGACATTTCAAGTTTTTTTTTTCAAGAAAGATAATAAAGTTGGGCAATTTTATTTTAAGTAGAAACAATGTTAAAATATTGTTTTATTAAAAAAAGACGTCAATTTTTTCACTTCTCTAGATGTGACGAGTTTTAAGTGAAATTTATTAAATTAACTAATATAAAATTAAAATAAAATAAAAAACTAATGTGGAAAAGATAATTATTAACAAAAAAACAAAAATAAAACTGAAAAAGTTAAAAAATGAAGTGAAAAAAACAGAAAGATATAAAAAAGGAAGTGCTAGAGAATGAGAAGGGGATGTATCTATATAATTGGCAGAAAATGAAGACTTCTCTAGTTTTTCATGTATGGTATATAAGTATTAATCTGAATGTGGTTATTTTTTTGTATTTAATTACATTTTTTGTATACAATTATAATTAGATGTGGTGCTACAATTAGGGAAGAAGTACATCCAAGGCTTTGGCTTTGATTTTTTTATGTATAGCGAAAACCAAAGCCATCAAGAAATATTTAAAGCCAAAGCCTTGGATGTAATTCTACCCTTAAATGTTCAATTAGAGTAGCGTTAATTTTTTTTTTTGCTGTGTTATTAAAAAATATTGTAAAAATAATTTGAAAATAAAAAAAACTAAAACAAAAATATGTATGTATTGTTTTATTTTAAATTTCATGGTTTATAGGTAAGTAAAAAGCTACAAAAGACATTTGTCCCATATTTAAATTAATATTGGTCAACTTTAAATTAAAATTTGTTGCATATTTAAATTTAACATGCCCAATTTTAAAACAATATTGTTAGATCTTAATTTTAAAATGTTGTCCACCAATCGTGGCATGTTAAAAACAACTAGAAACATATTTAAATTAAATAAAAACAAACTTTGTTCTATTTCGTCACTGTTTTATATTTGATTTAAAGTTGTTTCTGTTTGATTTTAACATTTTTTTTTTCTTAGTGTTCTTTCCGAAAAACCTCAGTTGGACTATGACGAACATTAAACAACAAAATTAGACAAATTGATCCAGCCATTCCATGATTGAAAATATATTTATCGGGAAAAGTGAGCGTAAAAATTGGCGTTGACAATTGTTCTTTCCTTAAAAATCTTTTGCGGACTATAACCAAATCAGTCTAGCCGTTGTAGTTCTTTCACTACATTGGAAAAAGTGGGCGTGGGAAATTTTACTATCCGTGAAAACCTTAGTTGAATTATGCCTAACATTTTCAACAAAAATTAGCCAAATTTGGCGTGTTTAATTTCTTTATTCGTAAAAACCAACGTTGGAATATGATGAAAATTCATTAAAAAAAATTTTGTCAAATCGGTCCAGCCATTCTCAGATTTTAGATAAATTGAAAAAGTGGGCGTAAAAGTAGGCGTGGTCGATTTCTCTTTCAGTAAAAACTTAAATTGGATAACTATAAACATTTAAACACAAAATTACCATGATCGGTGCAGCCGTTTTCCGATTTTAGATTAATCGAAAAAAGTGAGCGTAAAAGTGGGCGTGGTCAATTTTTCTTTACGTAAAAACCTAAGTTGGACTATGACGAACATTTCAAAGAAAAAATCATCGAAATCGGTTCAGCCGTTCTCAACTGATGCTGTTACCAACGAACGACAATTGATTTTTATTTATATAGATGTAGATGGGTGCGTGAGTAATTCTAAATCTCGCACACTCACGCCCGCCCCATTTTCGGGCGTGGTAATAAAAAAGAAATAATAATGATACAATTCTATTACTTAAGTGAAAAAACCAATAACAAAAATTTGCAATGATTAATCGCAAGGGTGGAAGTGCTTCCCTACGTCCCCCACCTTTAACATTTGAATGGTAAAGATTCTCTTACATCACTCTTGTTGTGTTTAATAAATACTGTCAATTTCCATATTTTTGATATTTTATTGTTTTTGTGGATGCATTTTGTTTTGTGAGAGATGAGTGCGTTAGTGATTGGATGAACAGACACTATATATAACCTCATCAACTAGACCTTGAATTATTGTGTTCTGGTCCTGTAATAATTTTCGTATGTGACTTTTTGAGATAAATGTTTGCATTTACTGAATTAAGTGAAAAATAAAAACAAGATTAAAATTGAATTAACACTAAAAAGAATATATATTTCATTTTATATTTATTTACTTGTTCTTAAAATATATTTTAAAATCGAAGTTACAGCGAAAATTGTTTATTAGGCTTGTTTCCAAAAAAACAAAAAAAAAACGCGTAACAGGTTTAAGCAAATTTACGGGTTACCAAAAATTCACAAACCTGATACCCCCTTCGACCTATTGTGTCATCAGTCCAGGTACCGTGCTACCACATGTCTAAATACATTGGAACAATTTTAAAACATTTAATCTCTAAAACGTATATAAAAAACTCAATAGAAGTTAAAAAACAACTTACCAACATAAAACTTGATAGATCGGAAACAATTGTATCATTTGATGTCATCTCATTATTTACTAACATTCCAGTTAGAACGCCAATAAGAACAATAATGGGAAAATGGAACGTAATAAAATATCACACAAAAATGTCAAGCTCTCAATTTCTTAAAATTCTCCAATTTTGTCTCAATGATAATAATTATTGACATGCCCATGGGCAACCCACTATCGCCTACAATCGCAGACATAATACTTGACAACCTGCTTGACAGTGCGATAGAAGAATTGAAAAATAAGAACATTTTTATCAAATACATAGTTAAATATGTAGATGATATTTTAGCGATCATCAAATCAGACGACCAAGAAGAAATTTTGTCCACATTTTACATCAATGGTTCCCAACCTTTTTTACGCCACGCCCCACTTTTAAGTCAAAAAAATTGTCTTGTCCCCCCTACACTAAGGAAAAATTTGTTAGTTTTTCTAATTTTTGTTTCTTATGAAAAATTACTACTTTTTTAGCAAAGTTTTTGTAAAATAAGCATTTAAATTTAGTTTTTAGTAAAAATGTTAAGAAATTAACAAGATTTTTGTAGTTAATTTTGCAAAAAAATAGTTTTTGTAGTTAGTTTGACTAAAAATAATCTTGAAAATTTGCTCGTTGCCCCCCTGGAACCTTCAAATTGCCCCCCAGTGGGGCGAGAATCAAAGGTTGGGAACCATTGTTTTACATCCTAAGATACAATTTACAATTGAAAGGGAGAAAAATCAGGAAATAGCGTACCTGTACCCGATTTCTGTAACTATGCGAGAAGTTTTCGCATCGAAAAAAATAAAATAACGTTATAGTCATCCAGTATGTCACAGAGTGATTCAGAAAAAAGCTTTGATTTCTTTTTTGTACTCGATATTTTTAACACTAGCATCATTGTACTCACCCTGTAGAAAACTAAATGACTACAATATTATTTATTTTTTCTCGATGCGAAAACTTTTCGCATAGTTATAGAAATTGGGCACTGGACACCAAACTAATTCGAAGGAAAAATTCCATAATTTTTGACTGGTTCGCTAAGGAGACCTCATCAGGAAGGATAATGAATTTCCACGCAACCCAACCGAAAAATCAAATAATTAACACTGCTAAAAATTTAATTTCCAGGATTTTACACATAAGCGATGAACTTTTTCACACTAAAAACAAAAATATAATTTTCAATATCCTTAAAAGCAATAGTTTCCCAAATAAACTTATATCAACACTAATAGAAGACACAATTACGCAAATAAAAAACAAAAATGATAATAACCCCACTAATATAGAAAAAGAACAAAAATATTTTTACAGTGTAAAATACATCCCTGGCCTCACTGATAATAAAAACATACGAAAGTCAATAGAAACAAATAATATAAGCTTTGCTTATAAACCCAATAAAACACTAAGCACTATATTCTCTGCAATAAAAGCTCCAATAGACCAACAAAACAACATTGTGTACGAATTACAATGTAAAGGGAATAACGAACAAAGTTGCGAACTCATATACATTGGAACAACAAAATGATCCCTTGGAACTAGAATGGGAGAACATATGATGGATATACAAAGAAAAAAAAACGACAGCATTATCAACACACATTTTAAATCAGGGTCGCCAGTTTTTTTTGGATGCCATCCCCAACTTAAAATTTCTCATCCCCAAAAATCCCCAAAAAAAATTTTTCTCAAAATTCACTACACGCAAAAAACACTTGCAACCATCAAGTGCTTTTGCGTAATTTAGCCAATTTTTTAACACAAAAACTTGGTTAACTTACACACAAACACTTGGTGGGTTGTATTCAGTGTTCGAAAAAAAACGGTACGTTATATAACGTACGGGTTTTTTCAAAGAACACATTCACTAAATTTTTTTTTAGTGATTGTGTTCGTGTACGCAAACAGAATACCGAGCGTTATGCTTGCGAATTGACGAACTCAAACTTTACGATAATGTACTGCACTATAAACAGAAACGCTACATCGTAGTGGTTGTGTGTTTTTGAACGATCACAAACAAAATAAAGTACTTTTAGTGTACTGTTTCCGTACTTAGCAAATTTTTTGTTTTAAACTTATAATGGCGATATCTCGAAAACTAAGCAAGATAGAGCAAAACGAAGTCCACACATGTGAAGAGGCCCGGCGATACTATGGAGATTCTGAGAACCAAAAATATGCTCCGATTTGCTCTATCTTGCTTAGTTTTCGAGATATCGCCTTTGAAAAAAATTTGCTAAGTACGCAAACAGTACACTAAAAGTACTTTATTTTGTTTGTGTACATAGCACAGTACATAACACTGTGCTACACCAAAAATATGCAGGGGTTCTCATATGAAAATTCGGGTTGGTTGGAGTCCATAGAGTACTGATATACTCATAGTTTTTCTGGATCACTTCGTTAAGTACGTTTTTTATTGACAAATGTGTTGAAAAACGGCAATTCTTAAATTACAATTTTAAAAAATTATCACTTTGTTAGTTTGCAACCGATTTTCGATTTTATGGATTTTTTTGAAAGGTATAAGTCTTACCTTTTAAACAAAACAAAAATATTAAAAATCGATTAAGAATTGCCTGAGCTACGATCGCTTAAGTAAAAAAAACCGAATTTTTTGAAAAAATTTGTCATATTCTTTACACTCTAAGTTGAAAGTGTATCATTAAACAATTTTTTTTAATTTTTTGTAAAAAAGTATAGTAAAAAAGCTTTCCAAAACACCAAAAAACATAACAATCGGTTAAAAAATGAATGAGTTATGCTAAGTTTTGTGATAGGACATTTTTAATTTTTTTCAGAAACGCTTGTAATTCAAGCATTATTCATAAATCTTATTACTAGTAGTAATTTTATGTGCATATGCATATAAACTAGAGATGGGAACGTAATTGGATTTAGGCGTGATTCACACATGATCACAAGTGAGCGTGATTGAAAATTAATTTTACTCACGTGGTTGTGAGTGAGTGTCAGTGTGAGTGGAATAAAAAAATGGGCGTGTCAAGTACTTCCAAATCCTATTTATAATTTTTTTGTTTTGTTTGAAAAGTATGACTGTTACTTAGGGTTGCCAGACGGCCTGGAATGGCCTGGATTTTCCAGTTATTTGAGGTCTGGTCCAGTTTCCAGTTAAAACATAATTTATCCAGTTGAAAAAATTTCCTTTATTTAAACAATAATTTTTTTTTAAATATTTTTTACAATTTTTTGGGACTACTTTTGAATAAAACATTAATCATAAATATAACATAAATGCCTCTTTTGTATACGGAAATGTGCTCTTTTTGCTGCATTTTCACTAATTTTCTTACAACTTTTTCGAGCATTTCGGCCAGTCTAGCGTTGATTTCGGCACGAATGTTTTCCTTAAGCTCGTCGATGATTTAAGGATTCTTGGCGTACATTTTGC
Source organism: Pegoplata infirma (assembly GCA_963921195.1). Taxonomy (NCBI): domain Eukaryota; kingdom Metazoa; phylum Arthropoda; class Insecta; order Diptera; family Anthomyiidae; genus Pegoplata; species Pegoplata infirma. The sequence goes on from OY992539.1 coordinate 160,446,313, forward strand.
TTTTAAAATAATCCCACAAAAATATGTCTGGATGGGTCAAATCTGCAAATGATGGTCAGTTGTTGTCGCTTTTTTTGACTTCGCACGTTCCGGAAATTTTAACGGTCCTAGATTTCCAGATTTGACCACTTTGAACTTAATTTTGTGGGGTTATTTAAAAAGAAAAATATACTCTAACAGTCCTCAGGCCAATAACGAAAAAGTAATATAAATGATTAAAAAAGGCACATTTTGCCGTGGCAAATAGAGACGGCCATTTAGTCCAAACGAAAAATATGTGTCTCACATATGAAAATCGGTTGATTTTTTTTTTAATTGTTAAAAAAAAAATATGTATGGGTCCAGTTACTTTTTTAAAATCCAGCTGAAAATTTTCCATTATCCAGTTATTAGACTTCACGTATCTGGCAACCTTACTGTTACTTCTTAAACAAAAAAATATTGAGAATCGGTTGAATATAGGCTAAGGTGCGCTCGTTTAAGTAAAAAACCTTTTTTGAAGAATTATACCTGCAACATTTTTATGACAAAAAACATTTGACATTTTTGAAACGAAATTGGTAAAATTGTGGGATCATTTGATGTAAATTTTACCTATTTGTAAATATACGTATGAGGCATACCACACAAAAAAAAAATATGTGAACCGTAAATTTTTGAATGGGTTGTATGGATAGCCATATATGGAGCTAAGCAAATTGCGTTTTTGGTTTTTCAATTTTTCAAAAACTGGGCTTAGTAGGCGTGGTCAAATATTGGAAAAATGGTCAAATTTGTGTCGAGTTGCCTTGTTTAAATATATATCAAATAATAACGAAATACACCAAAATCTCAAAAATTTACATTCTTGTATAGTTTTGTATGGGCTATCGATTGAAAATTTTTTGGAAAATTTTCAGAACCCGTTCTGAAATTTTCCGTTTTTTAAAAAAGTTAATTTATAAAAAATCCAGCCACTTGTTTTTTTTTTGTAAATTTTTTTTTAAAGATTAGATGTTTGTCTAAGAGATGGTCACGTGAGCGAATTTTAACTTTCACTCACTCACGAGCATAATTTTTCTAGTAACACTCACTCACAATCAGGAGGGTAAATTTAATACAACTCACACTCACGTGCGCCGACGCAAGAGTCAGTCACGCTAACGTTGACTCACACTCAAGATATTCCTCTTTATACAAAAAAAATTTCAAAAACTAAAGTTTCAAAAATCTTTCAAAAATTTCAGCAAAATCTAAAATTTTACATTTGTTTTGATTTTTTTGCGACGAAATCTGAAGTTAAGCAAAATTTTACATTTTTTTTAATGCTTTTTTTGGAATAAAAGGAAATATGAAGAGAAAATAAATCACGCAAAAAAATCAACTCACGCACACTCTTTCACGCAATAATCTTACTCACACTCACTCACAATCACGTGAGTAAAATTGAATTCAGTCACACTCACGCTCTAATCTGCTCATGTTCCCATCTCTAGTTTGGTTATCCCCACAAAAAAATTGTAATGTGTTTTTCGTTATTTTCGAGAAATCGCATTTGAATTTTGAATTTCATAACAATTCAGTAATTTGCTTGGTTCAACGTAACGTATGACTAATGCAAATATATAATACTCATTCGCTACGTTGAAACAAGAAACTACAAGCAAATTACAAAATCGTTATGAAATTTAATATTCAAAAGCGATTTTTCTAAATGCGATTTTCTGTGGATAGACAAACATCTAAACTTAAAAAAAAGTGTCCGAATGATTGATAAATTAAATTTTTTTAAAAAAATGGAATATTTCAGAACCGGTTCTGAAAATTTTCCAAAAAATGTTTAATCTCAAAAATTTACAAAAGTGTAAATTTTTGAGATTGTGGTGCATTCCGTTTTAATTTGATAAATATTTAAACATGGCAACTCGACACAAATTTGACAATTTTTTCCAACATTTGGCCACGCCTCCTAAGCCCAGGTTTTGAAAAATTGAAAACCCAAAAACGCAATTTTGTTAGCTCCATATATGGCTATCCATACAACCCCGAGTAAAAAAGTTTTCATATAATTATGTATAATTTGATAAAATTATATCAAATTATATATAATTACACTCAAAAAAAAGAAGAAACTTAAACTTTGGAAAATTTTTCTTCAAAATAGTTTATAAATTTTCCCACAATTAAGTTAAAATTAACTAAAAGTTGGGAAATTTTCCTAACTTTTAGGAAAATATTTTAGTTCATGGACTGTTAAATAGGCCATAATTTTCCTTAAATGGAATTCCCTAATACGTGGAAGAAATTCTTACCGCCAAAAAAAAATTCCCTTAATAATTGAAAAAAAATCTTTATTTTTAAGACATATTTCTTAAAACAAAATTTAGTTCAAAAATTCAGTTTTAGGACGTAATTTACTACCAGTTAGTTCATCATATTTATCTTCTTTAATTTGAGGAAGTTTTTTCCAAAAGTTTAGTAAATTTTTCATAACTTGAAATTGTTTTTTTGATTTATGTATTTTTTTTTATGCTTGCTTGTAGTTCACATTTTGTTTATTATTTGTAGTACATGAATACAAAAAGTTTGATCTTGTAATAAATTTAATATTTACATTTTTTTTCTACACATGTATGTGTTAGAAAAAAAATAATATTTTAATCACAACAAAGACCTTGGCTTTGGCGTGTTTTCCCCATAGTCTGGGAACAAACGTCAAATACAAAGTGCTTGTTGTAATTTTACTAAAAAAACTAATGAAATTTATTACTTGACTATAAAAAACAAACGTTTCTTTATATTTAAAATAAAATATGTACCTAATGAGAATTATGTGCTATTCTATTAATAAACCATTAAAAAATATAAAATTAAATAATTTTTAAGAAAAATTTCCTTATCAGAAATGTTTTTTTAACTAAAAAATGGGAAATTTTTTTCCATTTTCTAGTTCAAATTGGTACTTCTTTTAAAGAAAAATATGGTCTAAAAAGTAGGAGTACATGGCAATGGAGCTAAATCATTATCAATTTTCCTTGGATTTAGTTAGTTTTCCCATTTTTTAGTTAGTTTTTTTTCTGAGTGTATATAAAATTATATAGAGAGGTCAAATTCTCCAAAAAATTGTATAAAATTATATATAATTATATAATTATATAAAAAACTTTTTTACTCGGTACCCATTGAAAAATTTATGGTACACATGTTTTTTTTTTCACTGAACATTTGGTGTGGAATGCCTCATATGTATATTTACAAATAGGTAGAATTTCCATAAAATTATCCCACAATTTTACCAATTTCGTTTCAAAAAACATGTTTGCAAGCGCACAACTTTTTCTGTCATAAAAATGTTGCAGGTATAACTCTTCAAAAAAGATTTTTTACTTAAACGAGCGCACCTTAACCTGTTTTCAACCGATTCTCAATATTTTTTTTGTTTAAGAAGCAACACTCATCTTTTTCAAACAAACCCAAAAAATTATAAATAGGATTTGGAAGTAACTGACACGCCCATCTTTTATTCCACTCACACTGACACTCACTCACAACCACGTGAGTAAAATTAATTTTCAGTCACGCTCACGATCGTAGCTCAGCCAATTCTTGATCGATTTTTAATATTTTTGTTTTGTTTAAAAGGTAAGACTTATACCTTTCAAAAAATCCATAAAATCGAAAATCGGTTGCAAACTAACAAAGTAATAATTTTTTAAAATTGTAATTTAAGAATTGCCGTTTTTCAACACATTTGCCAATAAAAAATGTACTTAACGAAGTGATCCAGAAAAACTATGAGTATATCAGTACTCTATGGACTCCAATCAACCCGAATTTTCATATGAGAACCCCTGCATATTTTATTTTTGGTCTTTTGTAGCACAGTGTAATCGTAAAGATTGTGTTCGTCAAGTCGTAAGCATAACGTTCGGTATTCACAACGAACACAACCACTTAAAATAATTTTTAGTGTTTTTGTATTTCTTGTTGGGAATGTGTTTGCGTATTTCCATCCGCATAGTTCAGTACAGAACACTAACGTACCGTTCGTTAGTGTTTTTTTTTCGAACCCTGGTTGTATTTTACACAGAAACTTGGCTAAAAAGTGTAAGTGTATTTTGCGTATTGAGCGATTACCACATCGTTTGAAACCAATGTTTCGATAAGTATTATGATAAAATTCAAATACCAACGGAAATGTTTTATCAGGGATAGATAACTCAGGAAGTTTTAATTTACACACTAGACTTGTGCTTAATCGTTCAATTGAGTGAGCGCTCATTTTCGTTCATTTCAGATAAATGACCTAGTTCGTTCATCTAGTTCAATCGTTCTTTCGGCTTCTTCGTTCAATAGTTCGTGAACGAATCATTTTGATCATATCTATTGGTCGTTCATCTAGTTCAAATCGGTCAGTTTTGGTTTTCGTTCAAAGTTCGTGATCGAATCATTTCGATCATGTCTTTTGTTTTGGTTTTCTTTCAAAAAATACGAAAATGTTGCATAAAAACATTAATTAAAAAAAAAAAAAAAAAAAAAAAAAAGTATATACAATTTTTGTAAAAAAAAAACATAAATGATAAGAAAGCGTGCCAAAAGAGGAGAAAAAAAACTAACGCGTAATGACAAAATTAACAAAAAAAATTGAACGACCGAACTGAAAGATCAAAATGAAGTAATGACCAATTGAGCTGAATGAACGAAAAGACCTAAAAGAGCTGAAATGAACGAACAAGATAAACCGGTCAATTAAGTGAGTAGTTCAATTGAACAAGTTCGTTCGCGAACGACACAACTCTATTACACACCACCGATAGAGTACTTTATTGGTAAAAGGAAACGAAAAGCATTATAACATGATACCACTACGATCCAGGTTTTGACAGACACCATAAAAAAATTTTAGTTTTTCTTTATAAATCTCACATAATTCCTACGTTTGCGGTTTTTTTGATGCTTTAATGCCCACGATTGATCAAAAATTGATAATTTTACCGATTTTAGCATTAATTTATGATTGATGTATTTAAAAAACATTTGTTTATCTAAAATATTTCATCCCCTAAAAATCTCCGAAAAAATCAGTGTCATCCCATGAAATCCCCGGATCCCCAAATCAAAAATTTCATCCCCAATTTCCAAAAAAAATCCCCTATTTGGGGACAAAACCCCTAAACTGGCAACACTGTTTTAAATACACAACATAAAATTGATTTTGAGATAAAGAAAGGGGGGATAAGAAGAGATTTACAATTGAAAGTCTAAGGATACAAGAAAACATAAAGAAAACAATGAATGTCAAAGAAGACACTAACAATATTAGCGCATTTATAGGGTTGCAATTACTAAATCGTTACAGTGATACTTGTTTTGATATGTGTTTAACTTTAAATTTATGTTTTATGTTTAATGTTACACGTAAAAGAAGAAATTTAATTTAATGTGAAAAGCTCTATTGTAAGTTTAACTTTTTTAATGTAATTTATTTGTATTTATGTTAATATATATACATATTTTTAAAAATTTTAAATAGACGCTCCCTTGAAAAAGTCGACAAAAAAATCGACGAAACGTCGGGAAAACTGTAATCAAAAATTGCTTTTTATTTACATTGATTAACCTTAGGCCCTATTAGCTTAAATAAAGAACAAATCAAATTTCTTTTTGGTTTTTATAGAAATTATTTCTAAAACAGGCTTTTAAGGTCAGTTTTCCTCCTAAATGTAAATAAAAGACTTTATTTATGCATTTTCTATCCCACGTTTCGTTGGTATTTTGCTAACATCTTCAGGGGATGAATTTTTATTAAATCTGGCAACATTAACAAAAGAACAATATTTTAATAACAACAACAAGACACATAATATTATTTCAACAATTAGACTTACATATCTTTTCTTATTCAGTTTTACATATAGTTTTAAATAAAATATGTTTTTCACGACACAAATGGTACGACATATAACACATAATTTTTAATAAATGCAAAAATAATTAATTAAAAATATCACAGTAAATTGTCTCTTAATGCTAGGTATTGTTAATTTCTGTTTTTTTTTCTGAAATACTGCGTTTTTATTTATTTATGATTCTCCATTAACAAAAAATTTTAATATTCTGTTTCGTGACTTTTTGAGATAAATTTGTACATTAATGAGATTTATTGAAAAACAAAAATCGAATTTTGAATTAAATTTATAGTAATAAAAATATATATGATATATTAATTTTTTAATTTTTTTAATAGCACATTAAGTTTGCTATAATTTGCAATTTTATTTATTAATGTTTAGCTTTTTGGTCCAAAGTTATATTGTGAAATAAGACAAATATTGTGAAATAAGACATTATATCCGAAAAACAATAAAGCGCCTAACAGGTTAAAAAAAAAATTATTTACAATGCTTTTTTTCCGAAAATGCTGTGTTTTTATGCGTTTATGATAACTCATCAATAAAAAATTATAATATTTTAAAATTAAGTCTTTTATGTATTAATCGCCATTTTAGGTAGAATCCACCCCACTGTGCGGCGTTGCTCGTGTTGAAAAAATATTGCACAATGAATGATTTTATTATTAGCCAGTTTATCTACGGCTTCATGACTTTTCACTGGTAAATATTAACCTTTTCATATGGGAAGAGCCTTATTTTTCCATTTCACTTAGCGTCGGGGTTTGGAACAGTTGCCTTTTAGAGCAAATATAAACACAACAATCCCCCACAAGTCCATAAATATTAGACTTGTGGGGAACTGATCCTGTTTTGACTTAAAAATTGGGAAGCAACGAATAAAGTGACAACAAATTTTTATTTTTTACTGAAAATATTATTTAAGGCCGTTTGTCACGATAATACTGAGTCGTAAGATTTTAGTAATCCAAAATAAAGTGACATTTGGTCTGACTGTCCAAAAATCTTTGCAACGATCACATTTCAAATAATATGAAAACAGCTGTTTAGAAAAATAAATGGTGAAAAAGATAATTTGTTGCGTATTTTTAAAAAAATCATTAAAATAAGAGACTTTTAAATTAATAACCTTAAATTTCTATCTTAAGTTTTTTGTTTTTATGTTTTCGGCAATAAATTAAAAAAAATAAAATGAAAAGTCTCAGCTATTAGAAATATTTCTAAAAATGAGGAGTATTATACGACTGTCAAAATTTCTTCCGTATTACCGTCCGTGTCATTACATTTTGCATTTACACGGTAACATTTTTAAGTTCTGTACGATTTTTTGACAGTTCATTTTACTGAGTCTTATCGTGACAAACGGCCTTTAATAATAATATAATAATATATAATAACTAGTCGAATAGCCTGTCCCTGCCAGGCGGAACACCAAATCACTTTTCTAAATAGTTCTAATTTTTTACCAAACTTTATAAAAAATTATGTTTGTGCTTCAAAAATTTAATATTGCTAGATTGAGTTACATCAATATATTTCCCAAACTGGAAAAAAATTTAATGAGTGTAAAAGGTTGAACACTCAAAAAATTATGTTAGTAAAATCAACTGAAATTGTCAGTTTAAATAACTACTTTGTAAGTTGTTTTGGGGTCAACTACTTTTTCAACTAACAATGTTAGTTATTTTAACTGACAAAAAACAACTGACTTATGTAGTAAAAATTACTAACATTTGCAGTCAAAACAACTAATATGAACAAAAAATTGAAGACCAAATTTTTTCCAAGTTTTTTTGTTTTTTTTTTTTTTTAAAGTTGTGGAAAATACAAACACGATTTTTTTTTTTTTTGGAAAAAACTGAAAATTTTTCAGAGATAAAAAAAATAAAATTAACTACTTTAAATAACTGTTACTACATTACAGTACTTTTTTGTTAGTTATTCAAAACAACGACTTAAAATAACTAACAGAAATAGTTGTTTGATATTTTTCATACAAAAATAACTGACTTTGTAGTTGAAAACAACTAACTACTGTAAAATATACAAACAACTAACATGTAGTAACTTACATAATTTTCTGAGTGTATTGATTAAATTTTAGAACAAAATTTAGCACGCCCATTTCGTCTCTCTGTCCATAAACCGGATATCAAAAATACATCGTGTGGATCTGTCCCATGGTCACTCCTATATACATGGAAATTTTTATCTTTCTTAGTCATGAAGGGTTTTAAAATTAGCTAAAATGTTAAAAAACACAATTTTTTCACTTAAATTTTTCCTTATAATTCTCCGTACACAGTTTAAATATTAAATCTGACTTCATACGGATATAGTCGATTGTCAATACTTTATTGGATATCCAGGTCAGTGTTAATCTTTGCCATAGTCCGTACCATATGCATCCCAGTTCTCATCTTTCAAGGTCATAAGGTGTCTTCAAAATTAGGTAAGATGTAAAAACATAATTTTTCCACGCCCATTTCTTCTCTTAATTCTCCGTCCATATTCCAAAATTTTTAAATCTGACTACTTTAGGATAAGCTCCATCGTTAGTACTATACTCGTATCCACGCCCCTTTTCCCTCTCAATTCACCGTCCACAGTCCAAAAATTTTAACTCTAACTACTTTAGGATATGCTCCAGTGTCAGGACAATATGCTTGTAAATTTTCGGCTGCTTTAAAGTTAGTTAATTAAAAAAAATAATAAAACACAATATTGCCTTGCCCCTTTTTCCTCTCAACTCTCCGTCTACATTCCAAAATGTTAAATCGGACTACTTTAGAATATACTTCATAGTTAGGACTACATGGTAGGGATTTTCAGCCTAATTCATTGGGGCGGAGCTTAAAAATACTCTGAAATGTTTAAAAAAAATAATTTTGCCAAGTCCCATTTTTCTCGTAATTCGCCGCCCACAGGCAAAAAATCCGGCTTCGTAAGAATCTGTTCCTGGTGTTTTACTATGTACATGCGAATTTTAAGCTTTTAAGTCCATCAAAAATAAGAGAAACACAAAAAAATAAATTATATATACAGAAAATAGATATTAATAAATTTACCACGCCCTTTGCCTTTCTTATTCTCCACCCATACACTGGATATCAAAAATCCAGGTTCGTGTTGATCTTCCCCATTATACCTTCTATATACATGCCAATTTTCATCTCCCTAAGTCATTGGTGGTCTTCAAATTAGTTAAAATATTAAAAAACCCAATTTTTCCCACGCTCTTTTATCTTTTAATTCTCCGTCCACAGTCGAGAAATTTTAAATCCGATTACTTTAGGATATACTACATCGTTAGGACTTTACGATATGCATTTTCCGATTCCTTTGGGGGCTTCAAAAGAAGTTATAATTTTAGTTATATTAGTTATATTAAAAATCCCATTTTGTCACTCCCCATTTTCCTTTCAATCCTCCGACCACATCGATAGGACTATATGCTAGGAAATTTTCAGCTTCCTAAGTTATTAGAGGACTTTAAAATAAGCAAAAATGACAATTTTCATCTTCATAGGTTATTGGGGGTCTTCAAATTAGTTAAAATATTAAAAAACACAATTTTGCCACGCCCCATTTTCTCTTAATTCTCCTTCCACAGTCTAAAAAATTTAAATCCGATTACTTTAGGATATCCTTCATTGTTAGAACTAAATGCTATGCAATTTTCCGCTTCCTAAGTCATTTGGGGCCTTCAAAAGAAGTAAAAATGTTACAAAATTCCAATTTTGCCACGCCACTTTTCCCTCCAATTCTCCGCCCACATTGCGAAAATTTTAAATCCGACTACTTGGGGATATGCGCCATCGCTAGGACTATATTCTAGGAAATTTTCAGCTTCCTAAGTCATTAAGGGGCTTTAAATTAAGCAAAAATGTAAAAAAATTGAATTTTTGGCACGCCCACTTTTCCGCTTTTTTCTCCGCCCACAGGCAAAAAATCTAAAATCCGGCTACGTTAGGATCTGCCTCAGGTGTTTTACTTTATGCATGCCAATTTTCAGCATTGTAGCTCATCAGTGGGCTTCAAAAAGCTCTGGATAGACAAAAAAAAAGAGGAACACACAAATAGGGAAATTATATATATAGATAATGGTTTTGATCACATGATCAATTATTTTTATTTATTCTTTCTATTTATTTACAACTCATTTTGTTAATAAATTCAACCTAACCGAGAACTGGTAACAAAGACCGTCGTCTCTTTGTAGCGAAAAACCCAAGGGTTCTGGTGGGAGTCGAACCCACGACCCCCACGTTGAAAGACAATCACGTTACCAACTAGCCTACGGGACCCCTAATATTGTTTCATATTGGGTTTCGAAACATCAATTAGTTTGTAACGAACATTTTACAGTCAACCTCAAAAAAGGAGTACATTTGACACAAAAAAGTGGAACATATTATTTAATATAACTTTTGAACATTTTTCTAATATTAGAAAATTTAAATTTTTAATTTTCTAAGCCCCAAAATTCTAGGACTGATGCAAAATTGAAAAATACATATTATTAACTTTAATCAATTTTCTAAGTCCAGATTTTTTTTTGAAAATTTTTAGATTCCTAAAAATATTTTTGAAAATTTTTAAGTCCTGGAAACAATTTTTTTTTTGTAAATTTTTTTGCGTTTTGGGGGAAAACATTTTTGTCTTATATATAAATATATTTAATTATATGTTATTGCATCAATTTTATACAAAAAGGGTCCAATTTTCGCATATAACTACCCTAGTAAAAAAGTTTTGATATAATAATATATAATTTGATACAATCATATTAAAATATATATGAGTTTTTATATGTTCAGATCTAATTATATGAAAGATTTTATATGCCTCCATTTTCTTATCTGAGGTTATACATAAATAGATATGACTTTATATAGTTATATAAATCTACATTTATTTATATAAAATAAGATCAACTGGATTTATTTGGATGTGACCAAAATTCGGATCTAATTGTACCATTTTTTATATTTGTGTATCTAAAATAATACAATTTGATAATTATTTGATACAACTTGATACAGCCAATTTTGAGATCAAATTAGATCTTAAAAGTTTTTTTTTTTACTCGGGTATATAAAATTATATTAAAAAATATATCAAATTTGATGAGATGTGATCAAATTTTATAAGTTTTTACTAGCTATACCCGGTCCGCGTTGCTGGCCCTAAGAAAAAAACGGTTTTATATTGCATCTTAATTTAATTATAGTGTTGGACAAAATTAAAGCACGGGTCCGGGTCCAGCTAGTAACCTTTGGTTCAACCCTCGGTTAGCACTATCTACAGAGAAATCACAACAAAATCGGTTCAGTCGTTTTTGAGTGATTTCGAAACAGACAGACATAACGTTAAGTATAGACAAAGGGGCGTGTAATTTAACGCATTTTTATCGAATCGTGATATTCTAAACTTCCGTGCTGCATCCACGATTAGTACTATCTGAGATGGAAATTTCATTGACATCAGTTTTGTCGGTTTTGTGTGATTGCGAAAGAGGAGAAAATAACTTTTTATTTATGAAAAACGGGAGTGACATATTATACCCTTTTGCCGAGTCGCGCTCTACATATGACCTACAGTTCCCGCTCGGTTATTTCTATCAGTAGTGACAGATTCGGCTTTTCCGTTTTTGCGTGATTCAAAACAGGCAGATATAACTTTCAGTATAAAACAAAGGGGCTTGTCAATATACGCTTCTTTGTTCAATAGTGGTCAGTATAGCACTAAGGGCGTTGCAATTTTGATCCCTTTTTCCAATAACGATCTTATATGGCCTATATATGCACTTGGTTAACACTGTATGTAGTGAAAATGTCAAGAGAATCGGTTCAGCTATTTGGTGTGATTGCGAAACAGGCGGACAAAGGGGCGTGTCATTTTACGCCCCTTTTTCCAATCGTAGTATAACATGGCCTATAGTTTTGCACTCGGTTAACACAATCAGTGCTGAAAATTTAGTTAAAATCGAATCAACAGTTTTTGCGTTATTGAGGAGCATGCAGAAATAACATTCAATTCAACACAAAGGGGCATGGCATTTTACGCCCATTTATCCGATCAAGCTCTAATTTGGCACATGGTTAGTACTATCTTTGGTTTAAATTTCATCAAAATCGGTCCATCTGTTTTTTATATATAGATGTCATTAGTGGTGCAATGTAAAAATTCGATTTTGCCACGCCCCTCCGCTCACAGGCAAAAAAGCATGGCATTTTACGCCTATTTATCCGATCACGCTATAATTCGGCATATAGTTAGTACTCGGTTAGTACTATCTTTGGTTTAAACCAGGGTTGGCAACCGAAACGAATAACGGTATTGGTAACGGTATCGGTATTACAGATTTTTTATATCGGTAACGGTAAAGATAACGGTAGTTTCGACTATTTCGGTAACGGTAAACCGTTACCGAAACATCAATACCGGTACCTACCGGTATTTTAAATAAAATGTTATCAAAATGTTAAAAAGTCAAAAAGTTTGTTAAAAACACGTAAAAATCCAAAATTTATTTCAAAAAATTAAAAAACATGTTAAATTCTGTGCATTTTCAACACATAATTATACTGTAGTATTAAATACTATTAATTAACTCAGAATTTAATTAAAATATTCACGCAATTTTGGAACTTAACAAGTACGAACTCATGTTCGTATAAACACCTTTGTATTTTGAGCCATATGAGAAATCTGCATGTTGAGCCATTTTGAAAACCTTCTGATTTGAGAGGGAAGAAACGGGATCTTAAAGGAGGAAGTTTTTTCCCAAGAGCTCATCTCAGAGCTTAACCAGCCTATGAACCATAAGACGTATTCGCACAAAATTTCAGGAGGGTAGGTCTTTTTTTGGACTGTATCGTGTCTTCTGCAGACAGACGGATGAACCGACTGACGGAAATCGCTAGAATGTCTTAGAATCGACAATTTGTCCTAGACCAATATTTCGATATTACCCTTAAACTGTGGTTGGTGGGTAAAAAAATGTGAAATTTAAAAGGGGGAAAAAGCAGAGCAAACAAAACAAATAAGCAACAGAAAAATTTTTAGAAGTTTTGTTTGCTTTTTTTTAATAATTTTGTTTTAAATTTTTTAAAGCAAATATCTTAAAATCAGGGCAACTAAATATTTCTGTAAAATTATAAAAATTATTTTTTTTTTACATTCGGACGATTTTTAGCTATAATCGTTTAAATTTGACAAAAATCAACAAAAAAATTTTGTATAATTACAAAATAATCTCCTGAAGTTTGAACAAAAACAATTTTAAAACACGAAAAGTTCTGTTATTTTCTAAAACTGAATTACAAGTAATTCAGTTAAAATATCCATTTCAGAAGAAAAATCTGCTAAAAGTTTTCTAATTCAAACTTAAAGCTGTTTTACAGATTTCTCGACAGAGTTTTTATTTTTTGTGTACGAGTTGGCAACACTTTTCCGATTTGTCACAATTCAGGTTAATATCTTCTTTTATCGTATCACTAAAGAATGCTTACATTACGTAGCACTCACTTATATCTTTATTACTTTTTCTTTGTCTAAATTTAGTTAATTGAGACTTTGAACATTGCACTATAGGGAATTTAAAAGTAATTGTTGGCCAAAAGTCCAAATTTTATGTGTCACAACACTTTTTTTTGTGATGCCATTTTGAAGTAAACTATTTTAAAGTATGCTAGGATGCATTTTTTTTGTCAACCAAACCCTTTTACCGCTAGTTAGAAGGGTTCAAAACTAAATTTTTAATAATTTTTTTTTTTTCGTTTTGGGGTACAAAATTAATTGCAATATTAACATACTTAAACAACTATTGAAAAATCCTATAAAATGTATTTTTATTAGCAATAGACCAAATTATTTTTGTATGCAGAAGTTATTATTTTAAAATGCAGATTTTTATATTATATAATTATTTAATTAGTTTTTTTAATTTTTTTTCTTAAATTTAATTTTTTTGTACTGCAACTTTTTTTGCTTATAATTGCATACTCCCATAACTATACACAGCATAGAGGAACTCTTTCTACGCAAGATGTATATGCCAGCTAGTCCATGAGGCTCCATGGGGAAATGGCATTTAAGTTTTACGGAAGTGTTTTTTTTTCAAATTTATTTATAACTAAAATTTGAAATTATTTATTGTAAGTTACTTGTTGAAGGTTTTTATTATTATTATTAAATATATTTTGAAGAAATTTCGTAAAAAAAAACGTTTTATGATAGATATAAAATATGATCTATATTTTTATTTTTTTTTATGATGCTTTGTAATAGAATATGTATATTTTAACCCTTTGACGACCACAGGCAAGTATACTTGCCAAATCGTTTTTGGCGATTATTTTGGTTCAGGTAAAAGAAAGGGCAAATGTGCTAAAAGGTGAATTGTAGAGGATTTATATGGCAATAAAAGTCTAGTTTTCAGTTAGTCTCTAACTTCATCCACTTACTCACTGTAAGTCCCCAAAGTTTGTAAAATAAAAATCTCTATTTAAGGTATAAAAGGATCAATACTTGTCAAGCAAATTTGGGGCCAAGAAGGGGGTTTATAGGTCCAAATTCTTGTAGAATAACTACAATAGAGTTGCAGATCTTAAAAATCACAGCGAATAGCAAATTGCTTTGGCCAGAACTGCGTAATCGTCGAAGGGCAAAATTTTTCCCCATGAAAAATGAAGGGTAAGGAGAGTGGTTATTTTTTGTTTAGTTACTGTTATTAGCTCAAAGATTAATAAAAATTATGACATTTGTGCATTTTAAAAGCCTACTATAAAAAAAAAAATATTTTTAAAATACCACTACAAGTGTTTGAAATGAATTTTTACATATAAAAATGTTAAAGTGTCTCAAATACTTTGAATTAACGTGAGATGTGCGTGAGTCTCGACAATCACCGCAATATTTTTCATAAAATTGGATTACAAACTAGTTCAATTTTTTTTTATTGTTTTTCGAAAAATTATTTAGATCAAATTCAATGAAAAAATTTCGTGAGTCTCAAATGCTCACGCGTGACTTACCTTTATCGTGAGTAACAAAAAAAATTAAGGTAAATTATGTTACTGATGATTTTTTGAGCTTAACTATTTTTTTTAGTATTATTTTATAAATACAAACTTTTATAACTAATTTACTTTTTTTTTAAAGTCGTGAAAAGATGCTGTAATCATGTCCGACCATGCCTATTTTTTATATAGAGCCTAAAAACATCATACCAAACAATCTTGCCAAATTTCGGGTCGATATCTCAGCTGGAAGAGTTTTGGCGAGAAAATACCTAAAATTCCCTATAGTGCATTGGTTGGACCGATTTCCTCATTGTCGTTGTCCAAAAAACAATAAATTTGCAAAGAATAACAATTCTTTATTTTTTTACGTTCATTAAAAATAGTTTACTTTGTTTTTAATTAAAAATAATAATAAATCTATATATATAAAAATGGATGTGTGTATGTATGTGGGTATGTATGTATGTATGTTCCGTATGGACACGAAAACGGCTGGACCGATCTTGATGAAATTTTCAGGGAATATTCAGAATAGCCTGGTGAGTAACACTGTCAAGTCGGATTTTTGATTTTCTGTCTGTGGGCGGAGGGGCGTGGCAAAATCAAATTTTTGCATTCTACCACTAATGACATCTATATATAAAAAACGGATGGACCGATTTTGATGAAATTTAAACCAAAGATAGTTCTAACTGAGTACTAACTATATGCTGTACTAAATTATAGCGTGGTCGGACAAATGGGCGTAAAATGCCATGCTTTTGTGCCTGTGGGCGGTGGGGTGGACAAAATCGAATTTTTACATTGCACCACTAATGACATCTATATATAAAAGACGGATGGATCGATTTTGATGAAATGTAAACCAACGATAGAACTAACCAAGTACTAACTACGTACTAAATTAGAGCATGATCGGACAAATGGGCGTTAAATGCCATGCCCCTTTGTATTGAATTGAATGTTATTTCTGCATGCTCCGCAATAACGCAAAAACTGTTGATTCGATTTTAATTAAATTTTCAGCACTGATAGTGTTAACCGAGTGCGGAACTTTAGGCCATGTTATGCTACGATTGGAAAAAGGGCGTAAAATGCCACGCCCCTTTGTACTATACTGGACGTTGTCTGCCTGTTTCGCAATCACGCAAAAACAGCTGAACCGATTCTCTTGACATTTTCACTACATACAGTGCTAACCAAGTGCATATGTAGGCCATATAAGATCGTTATTGGAAAAAGGGATCAAAATTGCAACGACCTTTGTACTATACTGACCACGATTGAACAAAGAGGCGTAAATTAATACGCCCCTTTGTTTTATACTGAACGTTATATCTGCCTGTTTTGAAATCACGCAAAAACGGATAACTAGAATCAGTCACTACTGATAGAACTAACCGAGCGGGAACTGTAGGTCATATGTATAGCGCGATTCGGCAAAAGGGTATAAAATGTCACTCCCGTTTTTTATAAATAAAAAGTTATTTCCTCCTCTTTCGCAATCACACAAAAACGGCAAAACTGATTTCAATGAAATTTGCAGCACAGATAGTACTTATCGAGGACGCAGCATGGAACTTCAGACTATCACGATTCGATAAAAATGCGTTAAATGACACGCCTATACTTAACGTTATGTGAACTATACTTAACGTTATGTCTGTCTGTTTTGAAATCACGCAAAAACGGATGAACCGATTTTGTTGAGATTTCTCTATAGATATTGCTAACCGAGGGTGGATCCAAAGGTTACTACCTGGACCCGGACCCGTGCTTTAATTTTGTCCGACACTATATTTAAATTAAGATGCAATATAAAACAGTTTTTTTCTTAGGACCAGCAACGCGGACCGGGTATAGCTAGTAGGTAATATTAAGACAACCGAAACAAAACCGATATAATACCGGTAAAAAGTCGAATAAAGGTAACGGTTTTTTATCGGTAACGGTATTTAAAATTTTTTTTATTTCGGTATTGGTAACGGTAACGGTAGTCAATATTAAAGGGTTTTTAATCGGTAACGGTAGCCAACACTGGTTTAAACTTTATCAAAATCGGTCCATCCGTTTTTTATATATAGATGTCATTAGTGGTGCAATGTAAAAATTCGATTTTGCCACGCCCCTCCGCCCACAGACAGAAAATCAAAAATCCGACTCGACAGTGTTACTCGCCAGGCTATTCTGAATATTCCCTGAAAATTTCATCAAAATCGGTCCAGCCGTTTTCGAGTCCATACGGAACATACATACATACATACCCACATACATACACACATCCATTTTTATATCTATAGATAGATAGTAGGGTTGCCAGACGTCCCGCATTTGGCGGGATTGTCCCGCTTTTTATAACCGATTCCCGCGTCCCGCGCGGGATTCCATATTCCCGCTTTTTTTTGCAATTTTTTTTAACAACAACTATTTTTTACTTTAAAAGCCTAAGTTTTTAAAAGGCTTATTTGTAAGCTTTTGCCGCCCAAATGATGTGGATTTAGAACCTTTTTAAGGAAAACAAGTTAGAGTGTTAAATTCGGCTGTGCCGAATCTTTTATACCCTCCAAAATGTAAAAAAAAAAAAATTGACAGAGGCGTTTTTTTTTTTTGGGGGGGGGGGGGGCGTTGATAGGGTCAGTGGGGCACGTTGAGAGCACCTTCCCATCGCGATAAATATACCAAATGTTTCATTTATTTAACAAAAATACAAAAAAAAACCCATGTAAAAACCTGTATTTTTTAGAGGTTGGTTTAATTCTTCAAGGGGGAACTTTTTTCCCCCTGGTCCGATTTGGCCAATTTCCGAACTTAACCTGCCTAGGAACATAAGACATATTTGTGCCAAACTTGAGGTTCCTAGCTCTTTTATTTTGGACTGCATCGTGTTAACTACAGACGGACGGACAGACGGACGGACAGACGGACGGACGGACATCGCTAGAATGTCTTAGAATCGATCACTGATCAATAATATATATACTTTATGGGGTCCCCGACCGATATTTCGATGCGTTACACACGGAATGACAAAGTGAGTATACCCCCATACTGTAGTTGGAGGGTATAAAAATAAAGGCCTAGTCACACATGAGGTGAAATCTCGTTCGAACGAGATTTCGATCATATGAGGTGTGTTCCAGAACTTTCCGGGTAAAGTTCGGTAAAATGAGAGAAAATCAAAAAACCTCTCACGATATCCCAAAAATGCACAAAAGTACGGGAACGCTAAAAACCACATTTCAAGCCCAAAATAATAGAAAATGTAAACAAACCAATAATGCTAAAATATTTTCGTAAGAAAAATTACTTTAAACAAGAAAACAAATTGTAAAAGTTTATTTTAATAACAAATTATATTTTTTTTGTATTGAAATAACACATTTCCTTGGTTTAGTTCTTTATTTTATTTAAATTTCCAACTCAGCTTCACAAAAAAAATCAGCTGTTTTTTCAACATCTGACTGTTACCAATTTACCCGAAAAAAAAGTGCGGATAAGTTTGGTAAAATGAGAACCCGAGTAAAAATTTTTGTATGGAGCAATATATGTTCTTATATTATTCCAGATCTGTTGATAGATCCGAGATTTGAAAGATCAGCACTGATCCGAAAAATGGATCGCTAAGATTAGATCAGTTTTAACCGGACGGATACAATTTGATCCGAAAAGTGGGTTTATCTAATTAGATCAGTTTTAATCGGTGGGATACAATTTCATCCGAAAAATGGTTGGATCTTATTGGACCAAGACAAAAAAAAAAAGATTTTTTTAGCTGGATAAAAAAAGATAAAATTTCATACGAAAGAAAAAAAAAATATTACAAAAAACTTTAGATAAAATTTTATCCGAAAAAAAAAATCTATTTTTAGAACTATATATAATTTAATCCGAACAATAAAATCTATTTTTAGAACTGATAAAGTTTTATCCAAACAATTTTTTTCAATATTAAGATATAAATATATATAATTAAAATTTATTTAAAAAAAAAAAAAAAACTTCGAGCGGCGGGGGAATCGAACAGCTACCAACTGTTTTGTAATCGCAATCTCTACCCTCTGACCCAGCGGACGTTGTTAATAAATGACAACTTTAAAAGACTATGTTTTAAAAAAACTTAGAAAATAGTTTATCATATATAATTATATCAAGTTTAACTTATATATAATTAAATCCAGTTTATCTTATCGTGTATATGATTGCATCAAATTATATTCGACTTGAATTTGAACAAAATTTTAAAAAAGACTTAGAAAATTTTTGCTAAAATTTGTGATTTTTTTTTTTTTTTAGTTTATTTGCTGAGCTAATATGGGGTTTAATACTGAGTTTAACAACATGATTTTCATCTTCCAATGCTCTTAATTTTCCAAGTTATAAAGCTTTAAAGTAAAAACGGTTTTTGGCTTATGAGCTTCACATTTTTCATCGGATCCAAATTTTCTTTCTGCTGTTGTATATTTAATAAAAATACCTTTAAGATGGTATAAAACATGTATAAACTTTTTTACTCACCAACGGCCAAATAATGAGTTTTAAGTTTTTTTCGGAAGTTTTTTCAGACAAAAATAATTTTATCTGAAAATATTGCTAACATAAGTTCAAACCAAATACACTTTTAATTATTGGCAACAAATAAAGCTTTGATTTGAGCTTGATCTGAGGACTTTAGCTCTCTTAAAACCAGAGATATTGATGGTTAAACATTAAAGTTTTAAAATATTTTTTTCTTCGGATTAAATAATATATAATTATATCAAAGTATAATTATTTTTGAAATATTTTTGTTAAAATTCAGGGATTTTATTTTTTTTTAAATTTGAAAAACGAAAACGCATTAAAAAATCATTTAGATTAAAAAAAAAATTAAAAAAAAATTATTTTTTTCTTGACTTAGTCGGGAATCGAACTCAGGGTCCTCAAGAATTATATATTATCATATATGATGCAATATAGAAAGTTATATTACTATATATAAATAATATTTATTTCTAAATATTATCATAAAAAATAAATTAATCAATATTTTTAAGTTAAGTAAAAAATTAAAGCTTCTAAAACATATTTTCTTTAAAAAAAAAATAAAAAAAAAAAAACTTTTTTTCTTAGCTCAGCCGGGGATCGAACCCAGGGTCCCTAGGAACCATATATTAACTTATATGATGTAATATATAAAATTATATAACTATAAATAAATAATATTTATTTTTAGATTTTATCATAAAAATTTAATTATTCAATATTTTTAAGTTTAGAAAAAACAAAAAGCTTTAAAAACATATTTTCTTTTTTAAAAAATTAAAAAAAAAATAGTTTTTTTCTGGGTTGAGCCGGGAATCGAACTCGGGGTCCCCAAGCATCATATATTATCTTATATGATCTTATATAAAGTTACACACAACTATTTAAGTAATATGCATTTTTTAAAAATTTAACTTTTAAAATCCAATATGCATTTTTTCAAGTTTTAAAATACAATGGATTAAACAGATTTTTTTCTATTTAAAAATTTATAGAATTTATATATATTTTTTTTTGACTGATTTTAGGTGCTTTGAGAATCATATATAATTATACAAGCTCTCTTGTATACTTAAATAAAAATATATATGATGCAACATTAAAAAAAAATATTGAAATACTGTCATATAAAAGTATGCATAATTATATATAAAATATTGTGAAAGAAAAAAATATTTTTTACCTTATACAATTGTATAACATTTTATATGGCGTTACATGTGCCACCATTTAAAATTATATATAGAGTTTAAAAAAAAATTGTATTTATATGGTACCTTACAAAACTATATACGGTATCTCATAAGCCATTTATAATTATATCTTTGATAATATTAAAAAAATAAATGTTTGATGCCATGTATTGTTTTATATAACTGTATATAGAGTTATATGTGCGACCATATATAATTATATTTGAAAATTTTTTTTTCGTTTTTTAAGATGGAACCATATATAGTTTTAAATGGTTTCTTGTAAGTCATATATAATTTTAAATGGTTTCTTGTAAGTCATATATAATTATATATATAATGATATTGGATTTTTTTTAAATATGCTCGTATACGTTATTTGATATTAAGTCACATATAAATATGTATGCAATCAGATTAAGTTATATGTGTCACATATGATTATGTCTCCCACATGTATTTATATATTAATATGGTTATCATTAGATGTAATTTTATATAACTCCATTTAAAAAATTTGGAAAAACTCAATGCGAGATATAATTATGTACTTTGTTTGATATGAAAACATATGATTTCATATGGCTATATATACATACATCAAATAATGTAAAATTATATGTATTCATTTTTACTCGGGAAAGTAATTTATTCTCTCACAAACTCTCTCATTTACCCAATTTTTGCGTACGGGAACGCTTTTCGGGCTGGTTTGGGTACCCGCGGGCACCCGCGGTAACGTTCTGGAACACACCTATGGTCTGCATCATTTTGTACACAACCATATGATCGAAATCTTGTTCCAACGAGATTTCAGCTCAAAAAAGTTTACAATCTTAGTGTTTGTTTAAAAAAAATATTTTTCAAAAAATGTACGCCAAAAGTTGCACAACATAGAGTACATTCCGGAAAAATATTTATAAAATTTCCCTGGAGAAATTCTGGTCCAGCGTTGTATCTTCAAAATGGAAATGTGTGTACTAAAATTTACTTTAGCTAAATTAGTTTTTGAAAAACAAAAACACTTTTTCTATTTCAAAATGCACTAGAGGTTGGTAGTCTCTATTTAAAACAATAAATCTCAGTTTTGTTCATAAAAATATTTTTGTCCCGCGAAAATTTTTAAAATCCCGCCATTTTTGTAATTTTCGGGAGTTTGTCCCGCATTTTCAAAATAAAAATCTGGCAACCCTAATAGATAGATAGAATAGATATCGTTTTATCGACTCATTTTTCGCATTAAACTACCCGAGTAAAAAATTAATTACAAAATCCTTTATGTAATTATATCTTAATTAATCTGGTAGCAGCTCTTAATTGATCTAATCTGATCTCAAAATTGGCTGTATCAGAAATTATCTAAAAATTGTCTAATAATATCATATATGATATTGTTAGATTTAATTAGATCCCAATTTTGGTCTAATTGGATTTGAAAAATTTTATCAAATTATATTAAAAATTATATAATCTGATATTTCATATAACTTTTTAAAAAAAAATTTGGACCATAAATTTTAAAACTTAAAACAAATATTAGGTCTGCTTGTTTACCCAAATTTCTTACTAGTATTTTTACTACAACTGGAAAGTTTTGTTTACTTTTTGTATTGAAATTTTCCAGCTGTAGTAAAAGTAGTAAAAATGAGTAGATTGTAGTAAGGTAAACGAACAGACATATTTTTATGTAGTTATTGAATTCATTTCCGGTTTTTATACCCTCCAACCCAGTGACGGTCCGTGAAGTTGTCACTGGGTGTTCTCTAATTTTTAAAAACAGAAAATTTAAGTATAAAATTCATGTTTTCATGGACCTAACGCATTCCCGAGATAGGTAAAGATGGGATGTTACTAGTTTTGTACATTTTTTAATGAGATGCAGCCTAAATTCTATTTTATTGTCATTTTGTTGCCTCACCACATCGACAATTAACAAAAAGCATTATTTCGCAAATAAATGGAGTACAAAAATTAATTTTGGATGCATGTCAACAAAAAAAATTAAAACTGAGGCTTTGTCTACCACGGGAACGTGTTACGTCCAGAAAAACATATTTTATATACATAAATTTTATATTTTAAATAAGTAGAGAACACCCAGTGACAACTTCACGGACCGTCACTGCTCCAACCATAGTATGGGGGTATACTCACTTTGTCATTCCGTTTGTAAGTATATATATTATTGATCCATGATCGATTCTAAGACAATCTGTGAATGTCCGTCTGTCCGTCCGTCCGTCTGTCTGTAAATGGCACGATGCAGTCCAAAATAAAAGAGCTATCCCCCTGAAATTTGGCACGAATATGTCTTATGGTCCTAGGCAGGTTAAGTTCAGAATGGGCAAAATCGGATCAGGGAGAAAAAAGTTACCCCTTGAAGAACAGAACCAACCTCTGAAAAAATACACTTTTTTACATGTTTTTTTTGGTATTTGGTTAAATAAATGAAATATTTGGTATATTTATCGCGATGGGAAGGTGCTCTCAACTTCCCCCACTGACCCCATCACCCTCCTCCCCCCAAAAAGAACGCCCCTGACAAATTGCTTTTAAAACTTCTTACTATTTTTTACTACAACTGGAAAGTTTGTTTACTTTTTGTATTGAAAATTTCCGGCTGTAGTAAAATGAGTAAAAAATAGTAGATTGTAGTAAGGTAATCGAATAGAATTAGCAACAATCTTCCAAGTTTTGCTTTTTTAATCACCCGAGTAAAAATTTTTATATGATGCAATATACAGGGTGATTCAGTCACGACCCGCCGAATTTTACCAGCGTATTCCTTGGCTCATTTCATGAAAATATGTCTATTACGACCATCCCCCGAAAATGCATGTGTGCGAAATGGCAGCGGTTTGAAAATTTTCGGATTAGTGGTTAGAGGGTAGTTGGGTAAAATTGATAACTCTGAACCTGTCGTCCTATTGTTTTGTTTTTGGGCTTGTTGGAAAGCTCATTAGGAGACCTTTCAGATTCAATAACAAAAAAATTAAAATAAAGTGAAATCGTCGAGATACAGAGCTTTTAAAAATAAAATTTGAAAAAAAAGACAAACAAATTTGCACATAACCTCAATTTATTCAGCCAGATTGTAGGTAACTTATATTTTTTTCTCTCTTAAAATATAGCCCTACGTCTTACCTTTCCAAAATGCCCTAAAAGAAGCCCAGAGGTCTTTCTGTTCTTAAGTTATGACCATTTGACTGAAATGCAAACAATTTTTTTTGGGTTTGGAGACGAAATAACAGCACAAATTTATTTGTTTTTGTAAATTAACAAGTTTAAGATTTTATTTTATTAAAATTTTTGGAAGGCAAATGATCATAACTTTGGAACGGTAAGACCTCTGGGCTTCTTTTAGTGCATTTTGGAAAGGTAAGACGTAGGGCTATCTTTAAAGAGAGAGAAAAAAAAATACAAGTTACCTGCCATCTGGCTGAATAAATTGAGGTTATGTGCATATTTGTATGTCTTTTTTTCAAATTTTATTTTTAAAAGCTCTGTATCTCGATGATTTCACTTTATTTTAATTTTTTTGTTATTGAATCTGAAAGGTCTCCTAATGAGCTTTCCAACATGCCCAAAAACAAAAAAATCGGACCACAGGTTCAAAAGTTATCAATTTTACCCTACTACCCTCTAAGAACTAATCCAAAAATTTTCAAACCGCTGCCATTTCGCACACATGCATTTTCGGGGGATGGTCGTAATTAGGGTTGCCATCCGTCCTCTTTTCCCCGGACACCGTCCTCTTTTTTAGGGCGTCCAGGGCAGTCCTACTTCTTTTTTAGAAAGTGTCCGGGGTTGTCCTCCTTTTTTCCTCATAATTTTTTTTTTTGTATTATTTAACTTTCGAATTATTGGCATCGCTGTAATTTCGCTTACCAGTATTTATGCCAACTTTTTGAGAGCAAAACGAGCACAGAAATAAAAAACACTTAAAAACTCGTATATTTCAAGTAAAAAAGCACTTTATGTAGAGCGAAAATTACTACGTTATTATCAGCTGGTGTGTCGTAAAGTTGGCTCTCCGAGAAAAGAAGAAGAAGAAAAAAATTTGTATATCAAAAATTCTATTTGAATTTCCAAAAATTGTATTTCAAAAATTCCCAATTGTATTTCAAATTTGTATTTTAAAATTTTCTAAATGCTTTTTAAAAATTCCATTTCATAAATTTCAAATTGTATTTCAAAAATTTCCATTTATAAATTCTGATTATTTTTTTTAATTAAAAAATAAAAATTGTTTTATTTGATTTTTTCTGTAAGTACAGATCGAGCACGGGCTCTAATTATATTTGTTATAAGGGTTCAAGTTGAAAAAATGCAGAAGAAAAATTGAATTTCTAAAAATTATAGACATTTCTGGTATTTCCTATACCGGTTTCAAACACCCCAGTTAGTGTCATCTTCAGTAGGATTTTAAATGTCGGTTTGTCTTGTTAATGAAAACTGTTTTTTATATATGTATGTGAATATTTATAGTTTCTACAGAATAAATTTTGACAGTTTCCAACACTACAATTCTATTTCTAGCAATCTCAACCTCACCTCATACTTTCTTTCAACTTTTTTGTCTCTTACATTATTTCGCAAGGGTTACCAACATGATCTGGAATTGCAGACACAAATGAAGGAATTTGCATTTTCTGTTTCGGAGACGTGCCTAATGGCGACATATTTTGTCAGTAATTTTATTTGATTTTTTCTGTAAGTACAGATCGAGCACGGGCTCTAATTATATTTGTTATAAGGGTTCAAGTTGAAAAAATGCAGAAGAAAAATTGAATTTCTAAAAATTATAGACATTTCTGGTATTTCCTATACCGGTTTCAAACACCCCAGTTAGTGTCATCTTCAGTAGGATTTTAAATGTCGGTTTGTCTTGTTAATGAAAACTGTTTTTTATATATGTATGTGAATATTTATAGTTTCTACAGAATAAATTTTGACAGTTTCCAACACTACAATTCTATTTCTAGCAATCTCAACCTCACCTCATACTTTCTTTCAACTTTTTTTGTTTTATTCGACCTTTAAAATATTATATTTTGAGCAGAGCTTCGAAAAATGAAATCCTTTTCGAATGAATTCTCAAAAAAATCAATTCAATTTTAATAGTCAGTGAATGCATTCGATTTCATAAATCAACAATGAATGCAGTCGTTTGAATTCATTCGATTTGATGGAAAAAAATGAATGCATTCGATTTCTTGTTCATTCGATTTAGAAAAATCGAATTCAATTGATTTTTTATCATTCCACTGCGAATGCAATCAATTTTTTAAATAGATAGACCAAAGGGAGGCAAATTTTGGTCCATAGTATCGCCGACTCTCTTTACATACGATGGCCCTGATGGGCCCTAATTTTGAATCCAAAAAAATTGGTGTTCCCGAAAATTTAAAAAATGCATATATCAACTGCCTATTCGACAAAAAGTGCGGAGAGTGTTGGCGATATTATAGACAAAAAACTGGCTCCGTTTTGCTCTATCTCGGTTAGTTTTTTATGCAATGAATGAATAAGCCATTCGATTTTTCAAATTAAATGAAAATAAAATCGATTGCATTCGCAAGTGAATGCATTCGATTTTTAAAAGTCGAATGGAAAAAAAACCGAATGCATTCGATTTTTGAAAGTCGAATGAAAAATAAATCGAATGCATTCGCTATTTATAAATCGAATGAGTCTAAAGCGAATTCATTCAATTCGCTAAAATGTGATTGGGGAATGCAATCACTAAATTTTCATTCAGAATGCCAAATCGAATTAAGGAATGAAATCCTTCGAAGCTCTGATTTTGAGTTGGTTTATTCTAGCTCGAGGTCATTATTTCCTTTACTAATTAAAACTATGATATTCTCGTAGAATAATTTTCAAGAAAATTATTTTTCTGTTGCAAGACCTTTTCGACACGTCCATTAAGTCCATTAAGTCTTGTAAAAATGACCAACATAAATAAATTTAAAACAGAAAAATAATTTTCTTGAAAATCATTCTATGAGAATATCATAGTATTAATTAGTAAAGGAAATAATGACCTCGAGCTAGAATAAACCTACTCAAAATATTTCCATTTATATTTAAAAATTTTCTAAATGCTTTTCAGAAAATTTTGATATACAAAAAAAAAAAATTTGATATACAAAAAAATAAAATTGAAAAGCAGTTACATAATTTTTAAATCAAAATGAAATTTTTTGAATTACAATTAAAATATCTGAACTTATTTAAATTCAAAAATAATTTTCTTAAAATTATTTAGAAAATTTTGAAATGAAAAGGGAAATTTTTGAAAAACAAATGGAATTTTCTGAAAAGCATTTAGAAAATTTTAAAATACAAATAGAAAACTCTGATATACATTGAAAATTTTTGACTTAAATTTAGAAATTTTTTAAATATAACTGGAAATTTTTGAATTATAAATAGATATTTCCAAAATATAATTGAATGGATATATCCCAAATATTGAAATATAATTGGAAATATATTTTTTTAGTGGAAAAAATAGTTTTCTTAAAAAAAAATATTTTTTTTTGCATATTGTATTGCGTTGTTGACTTTTTTCTAGTTAATTTATTTAAAAAAAAAACTGTCCTCTTTTTAGGGTCAAATGTCCTCGTTTTTTGAGGTTGACGTCCTCTTTTTCTCAAAATGCAAATGGCAACCCTAGTCGTAATAGACATATTTTCATGAAATGAGCCAAGGAATACGCTGGTAAAATTCGGCGGGTCGTGACTGAATCACCCTGTATAATGCAATGTAACACAATATATATTTATACGCAATTTGATCCGAATAATGGTGGATGTTTTTGCTTTAAAAAAGATCAACTTGTATAAAATACGATTTGATTTCATCCGAGTTTTGACCAGACATTGCTATATATTGGTGGATCTACCCAGCAAAAATTGACATTACTAGTAATGGGTTTTGTAATCCAAAACAGATGTTAATCAGTAGTTACTTATTGAATGAAACACTAATTATTTTAACAAGGGCGTGAGACAAAAATAACTAGTGAAGAGTATGGAGATAAATAAGTAGTTACTGACTCGGATTACTAATAAGGAGTAAAAACCCATTACCAATAAGAAGTAAAATAATTAGTTAATTAAAACATTTAAAATTTAACTTGTTTTTACTAAAACTTAAAAATTGCGTATTTTTTATTAAGTTTTTAAGTTAATTGAATTGTAAAGGTTAAAAACTGCAAGTGCAAGAAGATATTATTACTTAGAAGTGCTTTTATAACATATTACTGAAAAGTAGTTACTTTTGGGCTTAAAATAATGGTAATGGGTACTCATTATAAATAATGTACTTGGTAATGATTACTTTTCACAACTCATTACCATGTTTTTGCTGGGTAATTAGATCTAATTGCATAAAAACATATAAAATCCTGGTGTTTTTTTGTTTGGGTTGAGATACACAACAGGTCAATGATACATTCACCAAGCATATAATTTTCTAAAACAAAAAAATGTTTGGGTACGCTTCGAACCAGATAGGGGATATACATACATAACCCTAATAAGCAAATGTTTAGGAACATTTTAAAAAGTTTTTTATGCTTTGCCTAAAAAACTTAGAAAATTTTTGGTTAATTGGAAACATACAAAGTTTTATATGGAACAGAATAAGCTATATATAATTTGATGTTAAATTATACAGAAAAACAAATTTTGTATTGACCCTCATATTATTTTATTTAATTATATCAACCGTACACCTTTTAATCCGAATCATGATTAAATTATATATTACTACATATGACTGCATAAAAAAATTTAGAAAATATCTCACGGATGTATAATCATATATAATTTATTATGTTTGTATCAAGTTATATAATATAATATATGTTTATTTTTACTCGGGCATTTTAATTTGGTAAAAATCTAAATAAATTTTTGTTATAATTTTTATTATTTGTTTTTCTCTTCAACAATTTTAATTTTTTTTTTGTATAAAATTGCATAAAATAATATCAAAATTAACTTACAATTAGAAAATTTTTGCTGTTTTTGCTATAATTTAATAATCCCGAGTAAAAAAAGATCTGATATAATCATATATGCTATTATATAGTTATTTATATTTATATATGGTTATGCAAGAACTTTGATATGAACATACAAGTTTATATATAGCATTGTATTTTTCCTGGTTTTTTAATATGATAGCATACATATTCATATCTATTTATATACTG
Source organism: Pegoplata infirma (assembly GCA_963921195.1). Classification (NCBI taxonomy): domain Eukaryota; kingdom Metazoa; phylum Arthropoda; class Insecta; order Diptera; family Anthomyiidae; genus Pegoplata; species Pegoplata infirma. The sequence goes on from OY992539.1 coordinate 160,475,174, forward strand.
ATCTATATGAAATTTGATATGACATATAAGGTCGGGAATTTTTAGATATGGCAGATAAAAAGATATATGATTTTATTTATAATTATATCCCGAAAAAAATTTTCAAAATTTTCTAAGTCCCGGACAATTAAAAAAAATTAAATAATTTTCAAGTCCTAAAAAATTTTATGAAAATTTTCCAAAGTCCCGGAAACTAAATTTTTTTGGCAATTTTTTTTGGAGTAAAAAATGAAAATGTTTTTAGGAGAAATTTTATTTTTTTGAAGAATTTTTAAGTTCCGAAAAAATGTTTTTAAATTTTCTAAGACACAAACATTTTTTGGAATTTTTAAATCCCTTTAAAATAATTTTAGAAAAAAAAAATTACAAATTTTTAATAATTTGCTAAGTCCCGAAAAAATTCCGAAGAATACAATAAAAACTCTTCTAATTGATAATGTATCCAATCTGATAGAATAATTTCTAATTTCATGTTTAAAATTTCAAAAAGATTACCAGATTACATCTAATTATATAAAAATTTATCTAATTTTAACAGATAAGATATGATGTAATACAATTAGATAGACCCATTTTTGGGATCAAACTTAATCAAATTTGATATTATTTTATCAAAAATAATAGAATTTGATACAATCGTATAATATTCGATCCGCCAATTTTCGGATCAAAATTAATATGGATTTACATAAAAGTATATCTGTTCATATATAATTAAATATTGCGTCATATAACTTTTTTTTACTCCCCGACTAAAAATAAATATACAGGTCCATATATAATTTGAAATTGAGCCATATATAATTTAATATGGCACAACACGTATTTGGATAAAATAAGATGATGAAATTGGTGGATCAAAATAGCTTAAAATTTGTTATATTAGATTAAATATGATCGTTTTTGATCCGAATATTGGGTTTATCTAATTTGATATAATTGTATATAATTTTATATCATAAGATAAAATATGTAGAATTTTGCATAAAATATTTTTTTTATCTCATAATTTTCAAATTTATCCCAAGTTTTTTCGGGAAATGCAAAAAAAAAATGCAAAAAAAAAAAAAAATTGTGTCCGGGACTTAGAAATTAAAAAAAAAAAAAAAATTAAAAAAAAAAAATTCCTAAAACTTTGTTAATAAACTTTTACTTCAAAACGCAAAAAATGTACCAAAAATATTTTTATCCAGGACTTAGAAAATATTACAAAACTTTTTCAGGACATGTAAAATTTTTCAAAATTTGGCTAAATTTTGTTTTTGTTTAAATTATTTTTAATGAAATTCTTAACTCCAAAACGCAAAAACTATTTGTGTCTGGAAATTTTAAAAAAATTTCTCGGGACTTAGAAAACTTTTTTCCCCCGATTCGGAACCATATATATATGTGTATCTCATTTTGTATGAGGTCAGACATGGTGTTGTATATCATATATTTATTTATCTAATATTGTATGAGGTCATTCATGGAGTCATATAAAATATTATATGCAACATCTTATTTAATAAAGCTTTATATATTGTATGTGGAGCAACACATGATTAGATATCCTTTTATATGGCACCATATTAAATTTTGGATGTAAAACTTAATACAAGATACATTCACATATAATTATGTAAAGTACTGTGTATGGCCGTATATAAATGTATTAAATAATATGTTACTATATCTAAACTTTTTTAGTCGGGTCGGGATATTCCTAGTAAAAAAGTTTTGATATAATAATATATAATTTGATACAATCATATTAAAATATCTAAGATTTAATGTGGCTCCATTTTCTTAACTGAGGTTATACATAAATATATATGACTTTATATATTTATATAAATCTACATTTGCTTATATTAAATAAGATCAACTGGTTTTAATTGGATGTGACCAAAATTCGGATCAAATTGTATCATTTTTATATTTTTCTATCTAAAATAATACAATTAGATAATTATTTGATCCAACAGCCAATTTTGAGATCAAATTAGATCTTAAAAGTTTTTTTTTACTCGGGATATTATTTAACATGGTACCATATATATTTATATGTGAAGTTGTGTTTAATTTGGCCAATCTTGTATATTTATATACGGCATATATAATAATATATGTGACCACATATAATAATATATAACATTATCTGACACTATATTGGAAATTAAGTTGAAATATTTTTTCCAATACATAATTTTATCTAGAAACATATAGTGTCAGATATAAACATATACAAATCTTTATTCCTATACAATATTGCATATGACTATATCATTTCTTTTTTACTCGGGTATATATGATGTCTTTATATAATTTGATATGAATATATGTAATCTTTTTTACTCGGGCTCGTAAAAATAGGCAGTATTGAGTACACGGTACTCAAATACTCAATACTTTTACAACACTAATTTTGAGTCACTATACGTCACTAAAATATTACCTTTATAAATCTACCTTTTTTTTTTAGGTTAACGATAGAGGAAATCCTAAAATGTATTCCCAGACAATGGCAAAAGTGTTTATTAATATACTTAACGTAAATGATTGCCCACCAGAGTTTCCAAATAAGGAATTCAATGTTACATTATATTTACCAACATATGAAGGCGTACAAATAACGCAGATATCAGCCACGGATATGGATAAAGATGATAGTTCCGAAATTCGTTATGACATCGTTGATGGAAACGTACATAATTGCTTTGTTATAAATAATTTCACAGGTGTAATAACGATAAGGTATGTGACAAAAAAAATTTGATAAAATTATATCATGAAATTATATATGAACACTAGGGGGTCCCTTATTTAGGAAATGTTAAGTCGGTATTTGCTCATTTGTTTCTAATGGACTTGAAAATAACTCATAATTCATATTACGCCCCTACGACCACGCCTCCAAGTTGGCAACGTCATCGAGCCATCATCAGTGACGGCGCGGTGACATGTCAGATTCACTGCTGACATCCATAAGACAGCTCTATGTACTGAGTTGAGGACAGTTTCATAAAAATTTTCAAAATGTCCTCACTCAAAGTCAGCAGTAGTCAGGGCTGACCTTCTGGGGACATGTCACCTAGGGGAAATGTCTGACATTCCTTTCGTTTTTACTTTCATCCATTTTCCTTTAAAAATTATCTTCTCATATTTAGAAAAAACTTTTCGCCGTTTTTAGTCCCAACTGGATTTGAACCTTGAACCCTAACTACACCTAACTACTTGTTCCACACTTTATTTTGAAAATTGTTTATCTATTTATTACTTTTATACTACTTATTAGATTTTGATTTTATTTTAAATAAATCGATAATATTGCCATCTTTTTCTTGAAAATTATAGAGGTGCCCAGATTTAAAATTCTAACTGAATATCTGCTATTCTGAAGACGACATTTCCTTTTCAACATTCAGTGCTGACAATGTTAGGATATGTCATCAAGGATTACCTATGATTCGACAGAACCTGAAGACATTTCCTCAAGGAATCACTGTGTAAATTTCCTCAGTGACACATTTTCCAACTGCGCTTCTCTAAGCGACGGGGCCTTTAAGATCGGGGACTTAAAATCAATTTTCCATACAAAGCAAAATTTGTTTTATTGTTTGTTTATATTGCTTTGCTTGATTAGTTTATTAACGAAAAAAAATATTTTGGTGGGATAAGGCTTTCAGCTCAAAAAAAATTTTCAAACAAAAATTTAGAGCCGTTGGGGCCCTACGGCAAAGATTTTTTTTTTTAGTTTTGAAAAGCAACGATTTAAGTTGTGTTGCTTTAAATCATAGCTGTATGCTATGATTGAAATAACGAAATGAATAAATAACAATATTTTTTCAAAAATAATCAAATAACAAATTATTTAAATATTTGAAAATGAATAATATTTATTTTGATTTTATTTGAATGACGAAAAATCTAATAATTTTTTCTGATTTTTTTTTATTCAAACAAACAAAATATAATTTTTCAAAATAATCAACAAAAATTTGTGATTTTTTTTTTTGGTTATTCACAAAAATTCAAAAAAATAACGTATTATTCAAACAACAAAAAATAAATATTCTTGAACATTTTGTGTTTGAAAAAAAATCTATTTCATTTATTTTGTACAGAGAAACACGAAATTATTCTTACAAAACAGTTTTGTTTTGATGTCAGGTTCTTACAAATTGTAATTTAAAAAAGTCCATTGAAATTCAGAAAAGTTAAGTTGTAATTTAGGAAATTCCAAGTGCAGATATAAAAACTTTTATAAAAATCTGAAAAAGAGGATTTTATAGGTTGGTTTAAAAGGACTATACGCACTTTGTCATTCCATGTGTAATGCATCGAAATATCCATCTAACAGACTATAAAATATATGTTATTGATCAGAGATAGATTGTAACACATTCTACAGATGTCCGTCCGTTTGTTTGTGGAAGACATGATGCAGTCCCAACTAAAAGAGCTAGACTGCGGAAATTTGTCAGAAATATGTCTTATGGTCTGAGCCGGTTATGTACGGAAATGGGCCAAATCGGATCATATTTCAACATCTGAAAAAACGCAAAATTAAATAAAATATTTCTATGTCAGAAGAAGTTCAACGTCCTGCAGTTTAATCCAGGGGACTATAAAAAAGTTTTTTATCATAAAATTTAGTGGTTATATAGCCAAATTTAAAAACATGGGACTTGCGAAATGGAATGATATCTGATAATTATGATAAATACCAAAATGTTAATCCTCACAAAATTTTTTCTTAATTCACTTATGTATAAAAAACAAAGTTTTGTGTGACGATATCTTTAATCTAAAGACAATTACGAAATTTTAAAAACCGGTTTTCGAATAGTTCGAAAAGCAGCGTTTTTTTAAAAACACGGTTTCGGTTTTTTAAATTGACAAAAAACCGGTTGAACCCGTTTTTTTTCGGTTTTTTTGCAAAATAAGGCAAAAAATATCGATCACGGCCAATATAAAGCAGAGATTGTCGGTGTTTCGAAAAAATTGGTACTTTATATCACCATTTCCAATATTATTTCAGAAAATACAATTTGTATTTAAGAAATTTCCAATTATTCAATGGTCTGCTAAATGATAGACAGTATGGTTTTCGTAGGGGTCGTTCAACTGGAGACCTAATGGCGTTTCTTTCGGAATGGTGGAGTAAATCCATACATCGTCTCGGCGAAAGTAAGGTTGTTGCTCTGGATATTTTCAAGGCTTTCGATCGTGTTTGGCACCGTGCACTCATCTCGAAGGTACGAGCATTTGGCGTTGGTGATACTTTCGCTCGTTTTATCACGAGCTTTCTCGCTAATCGTACCATTCGTGTTGTCGTAGATGGGTTTTACTCAAGGGATTTTTCACTAAACGCAGGAGTACTCCAGGGCTCTGTTCTTTCTCCCTCCCTTTTTCTAATGTTTATTAACGATCTACTCGGGCTTACTATTAACCCAATTTATTCTTTTGCGGATGATAGCAACATTTGCCACTCTTACTCCTTCGACCATAGACCAAGCCAATTAGAGGTTGGTATCATGAGGGAACATATGGATAGCACTCTTAACCTTGACCTATTGAGAATCTCTACGTGGGGTCTCGAGAATAGAGTAGACTTTAACGAACGTAAGACCCAGTGCGCTGTCCTGACCCACAAGCGTATTCAGGATTCAGGACCTAATTTGTCCTTTGGTGGCGTGAACATTGGGGAATGTGAAGCTCTTGATGTTCTGGGTATGAAAATACAGTGTGACGTCCGTTGGAACAAACACATATTTGAAGTATCGAAAGAAGCATTCAAGTGCTTGGGCTTTTTGAAACGCTGCAGAACCTACTTCACTCCATCTGATCTCCTAACAGTTTATACTACCTACATTCGTCCTAAAATGGAATACAATTCCCATGTATGGGCAGGTGCTTCAATATCATCATTGGAGTTACTTGACCGCGTACAGAGGAGGGCGTTGATGCTAATAGGGTCTGATATTATATCCGATTCCATTAATTCCTTAGAGCATCGTCGTAATGTTGGTTGTGTGTCCTTGTTGTATCGTTATTTTCACGGAAATTGTTCTACTGAGATAAGTAATCTCATCCCGGATATACGTGCGTTTGGTCGCAATACGCGCCTCTCCAGCAGAGCTCATCCGTTTGTTGTTGATTGGGCAACGGACCGTACAACTCACTATAGAGAGAATTCCTTCTTTGGCCGAACTATTCGTATGTGGAACAGACTTCCCGCCCACGTTTTTCGTGATACTTACAACATTAAAAAATTCAAGTCAAACATCCACAGACACTACTCCCTTTTTCCTCCTTCCCATACCTATATTTCCTGATCTTAACACAATGCAATGCATTTATAGGGGGCATCCCCTGAGTGTTGGTCTTAAAAAAAAAATAAAAAAAAAAATTGTATTTTAGAGGTTTCTATTTCTACAAATTGTAATGCAAATGAAAATTTCTGATATGAGGCATTCCACACCAAATGTCCAGCGACAAAAAACACGTGTACCGTAAACTTCTGAATAGGTTGTATGGATAGCCCTATATGGAACTTAGAAAACTGCGTTTTTGGTTTTTCAATTTTTCAAAAACTGGGCTTAGGAGGCGTGGTCAAATATTGGAAAAATGATCAAATTTGTGGCGAGTTGCCTTGATTAAATATTTATCACATTAAAACGGAATGCACCACAATCTCAAAAATGTACATTCTTATATAGTTTTGCATGGGCTATTGATTCAATTTTTTTTTTTTGAAAATTTTCAGAACCCGTTCTGAAATTTTCCATTTTTTAAAAATGTCAATTTATTAAAAAACATGCCACTTTTTTTTTTCTTTTTTAAATTTTTTTTTAAGTTTAGATGTTTGTCCATCCACACAAAAAAATTCAGAAACACGTTCTTCGTTTTTTTTGAGAAAATCGCATTTTGAACTTTAAATTTCATAACAATTTTATAATTTGCCTGTATTTCTTTGTTTTAACGTTGCGAATGAGTAATATTTATGGGATTAATAATACTCATTCGCAACGTTAAATCAAGAAAATACAAGCAAATTACAAAATTGTTATGAAATTTAAAGTTCAAATGCGATTTTCTCGAAATACATCTATACATACTAGGGCGTTTCATCAAAAACTTTTTTTTGGATTTTTGCAACTCTTGAAGCGGAATATGAATTCTTATGGCCTAAAAGATTTTTGAGATTTTTTTCAGATTTTTGGAATGTCGGGATCAACTCGCTCAAATCGATTTTATCAAAAAAATGAGGTTATGAAACATAATTTTTTTTATTTTTTGTTCTCTGGTGCCTTTTTTTAACAAAACCGGATATAATACTTCTTAATGTTGCTAGCCTCCTAAAAAAAAATATTCGCGGTCAAAATTATAAGTTCAAGGGTCACTAAGATGACCTTAAAAGTAAAAATTCAGAATTTCCCGTGTTTTAACCTCAATAATTCGAGAAATAAGCTATGTATGAACGTCATGTTGAATCCGTTAGATAGGTCTTTAAAACACCTTTCATTTAAAACCAATCTGACTATTGTCACTTTTGTAGAAATGTTAAAAAAAATAAAAAACTGGGAAAAACTCATTTTCTCCCCAATTTTATCGAAAATTGAACTGGTGCATTAGGTAGTTTTTTTTTGTAAAGTTAAAATAATAACTTTTAAAGGCTTTTTATAGATTGTAGTTAGTGTTTCCAAGCCGGTTAACCAAAAAACCGGTTTTTTGTGAAAAAAACCGGTTTGACAAAAACCCGGGTTTCCGGTTTGGAAACACTAATTGCAATCAAAAAAACTTCTTTAAAGTTTATTATTTCAATTTTACAAAAAAACTACTAATGGATTCCCTTCGATTTTCTGTAAAATGGGGGAAAAAATGAGTTTATCTTAGTTTTTTAATATTTCTACTAAAGTGACAAATGTCATTTTGGTTTTAAATTAAAGGTATTAAAAAGACCTATCTAACGGATTCATCATTACGTTCATATATTGCATATTTCTCAAATTATTAAGGTTGGAACACGGGAAATTCTGAATTTTTACTTTAAAGGTCATCTTAGTGACCCTTGAAGTTATTATTTTGACCGCGAATATTTTTTTTTAGGAGGCTAGCAACATTAAGAAGTATTATATCCGGTTTTGTTAAAAAAAGGCACCAGAGAACAAAAAATAAAAAAAATTATGTTTCATAACCTCATTTTTTTGATAAAATCGATTTGAGCGAGTTGATCCCGACATTCCAAAAATCTGAAAAAAATCTCAAAAATCTTTTAGGCCATAAGAATTCATATTCCGCTTCAAGAGTTGCAAAAATCCAAAAAAAAGTTTTTGATGAAACGCCCTAATACATACATCTAAACTAAAAAAAAAAATATTTATAAAAGAAAAAGAAAGTGGCATGTTTCTTAATAAATTGACATTTTTAAAAAATGGAAAATTTCAGAACGGGTTCTGAAAATTTTCAAACAAAAATTAAAAAAAAAAAAATAACTAGCAAACATTAAAAAATTACTTAAAATAAAATTTTGATAGTCGACAAAAATGTTCATTAAAAATTTTTGCAATTTTTTTTTCATATGTAAAGATTTGCCACATCCAGAAATGATTTGCACTCAAATTCAGGGTCGCCAGTTTTTTTTTGGATGCCATCACCAAATTAAAATTTCTCATCCCCAAAAATCCCCAAAAAAAAATTTCTCAAAATTTACTACACACAAAAAAAACTTGCAACCCATCAAGTGCTTTTGAGTAATTTAGCCAATTTTTTAGAACAAAAACTTGGTTAACTTACGCACAAAGACTTGGTGGTTTGTATTTTACACAGAAACTTGGCTAAAAAGTGTAAGTGTATTTTGCGTGTTGAGCGATTAGCACATCATTGGAAACCGCCAATGTTTCGATAAGTATTATGATAAAATTCAAAAACGGAAATTTTTTATCACGGATGGATAACTCAGGAATTTTTAATTTAGACACCAGCGATAGAGTACTTTATTGGTCCAAATTTGATATAATCTTGTTTTATATCTTGAATTCCCTCAAAAGTTTTCTCAGCAAACATAAGTCATCGGCCCTAAGAAATTGTTTATACCCTTTAAAAAAAACAACGAAAATTCTTTTAAGGTTTGATATACATATTGCCGTAAAAGTTTTACGGTAAAACCCCTTAAATTTGTATAAATACTAACTCCGGAATAGGTATCTAAAACGTTGTATTGGTTTTTAACTGGGCTATTCATAATGAGTAAATTAATTCTAATGTAGGTTTATTTGACTGATATTGCATGAATATTTGTCAAATAAACCTACTTTAAGTACACTTTAAGTATTATGAATAAAGGCCTAAGAATTTAAGAAGTCGTAAAAGACCAGTATTTTCAATTAATGTACTTTTAGACTTTTTCTACAGAAAAAACTTGTGAATTTTGGAAATTTTCTATAATGGATTTAACGGATATACTATAGAAAATGTATGAAAATTTACAATTTGGTTTAAAGAAAAATTAAAGCATGATAACATGATATCACTACGATCCAGGTTTTGACAGACACAACCCAGCAGAAATAAATCGAGATTTTGGCGACACAGCATCTGTTTATAGCATACCGTAGCGCATCCAAAGAGCGCTCTCAGGGATGCAGTAAAAGGAAGGGGAAAAAATTTTAATTTTTTTTTTTATATATTTTTTATATAAAACTTATAATATGTAATTATTTTTTGATAAAATTTCACACTTGCTTTCCTTTTTTAATATTTTTAACACTTTTTGAATAAAAAACATGAGTTTTAGACAAAGACACATGATTTGACTGCATCATTATTGCGCATTAATCAGCGCTGCAAAGAGCGCTTCAATCATAGCATCTTTGACCGCTGTTCCCAAAAAAAATCCCATAAAAAATGTGAAAATGAAAATTTCCGATATTTTTTTGATGTTCACTTCCGATTTTTTTTTTCATTTTGTTTCACATAAATAAAGTTTTGTAAAGTAAAACGAATGAATTTTTTTGTTATATTTTTTTAAATTTTAGTTATTTGATTTCAACTTTGAATTTACAGCATATTTATTCTGCTTAAATCAGCTCTACAGATACATGAATTCACTGCATCTTTAATCTGCTTAAATCAGCGCTAAAAAGATACATGAATTTACAGCATCTTTATTCTGCTTAAATCAGCGCTCTAAAGACACGTGATTTCAGTCCATCTAAAGAGCGCTGTTTCTGTGTATCCAACTAGCGCTCTAAAGTGGGACATCGCCTTAGGGAATCATGCATGAATTCAGCGCAATTGGATGCGCTCCTTTACTCAAGTTCCCCTTCCAAAAGCTGCTGAACGTTCAGCAAAATTTCTGCTGGGAATATAAAATTTTAGTTTTTTATATAAATGTCACATTATTCCTACGTTTGCGGTTTTTTTTTTTGTATGCTTTAATGTCCACGATTGATCAAAAATAAAGTAGAGTAAATTTGACCGATTTGCTTATCTAAAATATTTCATCCCCTAAAAATCCCCGAAAAAATCAGTGTCATCCCCATGAAATCCCCGGATCCCCAAATCAAATTTTTCATCCCCAATTTCCAAAAAAAATCCCCTATTTGGGGACAAAACCCCTAAACTGGCAACACTGCTCAAATTTATGGATTCGGCCAAGGCGAAATTATTTTTTTTACTTGTTTTGCATTCATTTGTATTTTTTTTAACACCTTTACACTAAAAAAATCGAGTTTAACTGCTTTTAAAGATGGATTTATAAAAACCGGGGTTCGACAGTAAACCAACCCGTCTAACCGGTTTTCGAATAGTTAAGATTTTAAAAAATTTGGAAGTTGCAATCCACATAAAACCGGTTTAAACCGGTTTCGAAAAAACGGTCTAATCACCCTAGTAAATATACATCCTTTCAGGACTGTCTATTGTTTTAGAAAAATATCGAAAAGTTTATTCAAGTAGTGTATTTTCAATAGCAAAACGTTTTAACAGTATTTTTTAAACATTAAAAATCAATTTGCGAAAAAATTAAAAAAATATTCGAATTAATAGCCTTGTTTTTATACCCTCCACTCTAGTGATAGAGGGTATATTTAAGTTTTATACCCTCCACTCTAGTGATAGAGGGTATATATAAGTTTGTCATTCCGTTTGTAACACATCGAAATATTGGTCTAGGACCCCATAAAGTATATATATTCATGATCCTTGATCGATTTTAAGTCGATCTAGCGTTGTCCGTCTGTCTGTCTGTCCGTTGAAAACACGCTAACTTTTGAAAGACTTTATGGAGGCTCCTGAAGTTTGACATATATGTTGACCATTTACCGGGTCAGGTTGGTGTTGCAATCCAGCCAAATCGGTCCAGTGGTTCAAAAGTTATGAGCAAAAGAGTAAATTTCGGCAAGGGAATTTTGCGAATTTACGAGATTAAAACCACTCTAACTTTCGAGAGACAATTCTGAGGGTGCTAAAACGTGTTATATATCTTTGTCGTTCCCCAAGTCTGTTTGGTTTTGAATTTCAGCAAAATCGGTTCAGTGGTTCAAAAGTTATAAGCAAGGCTCAGAATTTCAGATTCTTTTCACCTTAAACTCTTGAAAACTCGTGAAACAAGTTTTAAAAGCATGGTAAAATACCAGTTATTTTAAAACTTGTTGTTGTTTGTTTTCCTGCCGTGGGGTGCAGTTTAGTTGTTAGACAAGTAAATATTTGTTATTGTTTTGTTATTGTTAGTGTAACTGTATGTAACGGTGTATAGTAAGTATTTTTGGAAAAAAATCAAATAAATAATATGGGTTAGTTTGTTTTTGGTTTTTAAAGAAGATGATGGTAAAATAAAAAGAGATAAATATGTGAAATAGTTTTTTTTTTGTATTACCTATAGGTATAAAACAACAAAAATATTTTACAAAGTAATTTTGTTACTCAAAGAAATTGTACACTAAAAAATATATACACTCAAAAAAATGTTACACTCAAAAAAAATGTTTTTTTTAATTTAGTTTTTTTTTAATGAAATGTCACACTCAAAAAAATGTTGACAGTCAAAAAAATTTTACACTCAAAAAAATTTGATTGATTAAAAAAAAGTTCTACTCAAAATAATATATTTCTAATAAAAAATTTGTAATGCAATTTTTTTAGAAAATTACTATCAGATAACATTGTGGAGGGTATTCATAGATTTGACCAAGTCGAATTTAATTTTTCTACTTGTTTGCATTAAATTATTATATGGAATAACTTTATTTTATTTAAAAAAATGGTTCAAATCTGGCCAAACAGTTTTTTTTTTAAATTTTTTTCTGAATCTACATCCTATTATCAAAAATAAAATAAAAACATAATTAAGCTAAGGTAAAAATTTTAAGTATAAAAAAAAAAAATTTTGTTAAATCCTAGGATTAAATTGGATTTAATCCTAGGATTAAATCCAATTTAATCCTATCGTTCGTGTGTATAGTCGACTTTAAATCGAGCTCCCACTTAAATTACAATTTTTGTTGATAAACTTAAAAAATACTCACTAAAAATCAAAAAAATTTCCACATTTAACTCCCCTGTATGAATGATGTTCGGTTTCTTTAATCAGATGCGGGCGTTGTTTTGCTACAAGTGTTTTTGTGTAAAAATAAAACAATTATCATTAAAATTAAAAAAAAAAAAACAAATTAAAAAAATTGTCCAAACACTGGAAAATAAGTTGATAGAGACAACAGGTGTTCTTGCTAGAACAAAACAAATAAACTTCTTCTTCTTCTTTTTCTTATGTCACTCAATACAAGCGACAACGTCTATAGGTAAAAGACCACGCTAAACATATGTTTTTTTTATGGTCTTTATCAAAGTATTTGGTAATTTGTATAATTGTCTGTATGATTGTTTTGTTTGTATAATTGTTTTGTTTTCCATTCTTTTTTTATTTTTTTTTTTTTTTTTCTTAATTTTCTTATTTTCCATATATATTTTTTTTTTTGTTAATAAAATTTTTTTTTTTTTTTTTTTCTCTTTTTTTCCAAAAACGTTATAAAAAGTAACTTATAAACTACAATTAAACGATAACCCGTGAGGTACAAATCAATACAGATGCGTATGAGATCATAAAACAAATGCTTATGAACAAACATTCGTTAATCGAATAAATTAACAATTGTATATACATATAAACATATAATCTTAAAAAGTAATATCACAACAGAAAATATTTGGCTACATTTAGATTACAATGAAAAAAAAAAAAAAAAAAAAAAAAAAACAATTGTATGTAAAATTATTTATAAACGAGTACTCTTAAAGAGCAATATCAAAAATTTTTTTTTTTTTTTTTTAATTATATATAAAATAAAAATATCTGTAATTTAGATAAAATCTGATAACAATAAAATAACAATTGTATGTAAAATTATGTTTACTCGAATACTCTTAAAGAGCAATATCACAAAAAATAGCTTATGTCCTAATTGACTTTTAATTTTGTATTTGACGACTTCAAATATTTATATTGGCCTTTCGGAAAAAGGCAAATATTAACTTGAACACAGCCACGTTGTTTTCCTTAAGTAAGGCTGTCAAACTGAAATTGCGAATGTTTATCTTAATGAGATTATCAATAAGGTTTAGCCGAATGGAGCGATCTACATCTGAGCATTCGAACAGGAGATGATTGGGCGACTGAATCTCACCACACGAACATATGTTGCTATTAACTATGTTTATTTTAAAAACATGGTCCAAGCATCTCGTGTGATTAAATTTCAGTCGATTGATCATACAAACAACATCCCTTGAAAGACTGCACTCCCTAAACCAAGGTTTTTCGTTCACACGTGGATTGAAATTATGTAGATGTCTACCGAACTCTGAACCATTCCATCGCGTTTGCCATGATGCAATCGCAGTGGAACGATCGATGGACCGGAGATCAGAGGCATAAATCTGATCCTGATATACCGACCCGTGTCTGTCAGATGCAACTCTGTCAACATAGTCGTTACCTTCTATCCCCATATGGCTGGGTACCCATAGAAACTGAATGAAAAAAAAATTAACTCTCAATGTACGAAGAATATTCCTTATCTTATAGATTATAGGGTGTGTTCTACTGTCCGGGTAGGACTGAATAGCCTGTAATACTGATTTACTATCTGATATTATAACAAATTTACCGCGATCCTGTAATTCTATTAGACGCAGTGCCTCAAAAATGGCCAATGCTTTTGCCACATAAACAGATGAGTTCGGGTTTGATATAAAACAGGCTTCCAGATCCTGATCAGGAAACCATACACCACTCCCTACAAAATCAGACGATTTGGAGCCATCGGTAAAAATTCTGCGATATGACGCAAGTTTACTACCGGCGTATAAGTCGAAAAGCATTCCAACCTCTGCCGGCGTTGTAGCCGTCTTTTTAACGGGTAAATATTTGACCACTGGTTTACTAAAAAGTGACTCGTATGGTACTGAAAACATAGGGTGTGTACTATTGTCAAACGTATTGAAAGTACGGTATTTCTCTAGGAACTTTGTAGCAAATGTGGGTCTTTCACTGTAGTTGGATAATTGTAAAATAAATCTCCGCGCTGGATGAAATCTGTTGGTTAAGATCTTATTGATCATACCATCAGACATCAACGCTAATCTCTCGGGCAGTGGCATAACGTTTGCCATTTGCTCCATACCGAGTGTATGTGTTGAACACATAGCCCCCAGAGCAATCCTAATACACTTCCATTGCATTCTCTGAAATTTAAGCATGTAGTTCTTAGGACAGTCCAGAAGCAGCGGGGACATATACTCAAGTATTGGTCGAACAGCACCGAGATAGAGTTGAATCAGGCAGCCCGGGTCTGAACCCCATGAAACCGCGCAAAGTGAACGTAGTACATTCACAAAGCCGAAGCATTGAGAAATAACCTTGTCCACATGGGGCTTAAGCAATAACTTAACATGAAACACGAAGCCGAGAAAGTTGAATGTTCTCGTATAGTCAATATTCTGACCCGCAATAGTCATGGGAGTAATATTCTGAATCCTGTTTCTCCTAGTAAAAATCATGGCCTTTGTCTTTTTAGCCGAAAGAGATAACTGAAGTTGTTCGAGCTTATGGTTAATAATGTCCAAAGCGTCCTGTACCCTAGCCTTAGCAGTAGAAATATCTGCGTCAGAACTAAAAATTACTACGTCGTCGGCATAACCCAAAACATGAACCGCTTCTGGTATATCACTAAAGATCTCGTTAATATAAACATTAAAGCATATTGGGCTTAACACACAACCCTGTGGCACGCCAGTAAAAGACTGACGTGTAACAGGCTCGCTACCCGACCCAATACTGAGATGCTTACGCAGGAAAAGACAATAGACCAAGTCACAGAATTGGTCGGGGATTCCCATAACTTTCATACGTTCACGTAGGATCGTTATGTTCACGTTATCGAAAGCACCCTTTACATCAACGAATACTGCTACCAATGATTCCTTCCTCAAAAAGGCAAGCTTCACAGCTGACCAAAGAGCCACTACGTTGTCCGCAGTAGATTTCGACCGCCGAAAGCCAGACTGAAGATCGCTAAGTTTGTCATTAGCTTCTAAAAAGCATTCGAGACGCGTACAAAGAATACGTTCAAAAAGTTTACGAAAGACTGGGGCAAGTGCTATAGACCGGTATGAGCCAGCATCAGTAGAACTACCGCCCCTCTTCCTGAGAGGAATGACCTTGAATTGAAACCAGCAATTGGGTAATACACCCGAGGATAAAATGACGTTAAACTCATGTAATATGCCGACCCTGTGAGTCGAATTAAAGAGCTTGACGTGACCGTTGCAGATTCCATCCAAACCAGGAGCAGTTTCGCTGGAGATGGATATGGCCCTATCCAGTTCAGAGTACGTAAACTTTTTAAGAAGAGGATGTTCACCGATAAAGGGACATGGTTGAACCAGATTGATAGGGCCAGAAGGACCCGAAAGGTTATCACAAAATTGGGTAATGCATTCTCTTAAGCCCGATAATGAACTATTGTAACTGCCTTTATAAAATTTTACTTTACGCCACAATTCGGATACAGTGATCTCGCTGTTTATGCTTGAACAGAACTCCTTCCAGCCTCTTCTCTTCTCTGAGCGAAGTGTGTACATGTAATGTTTCCTAGCCTCTGAGAGCTTACCAAAATTGTCGCGAGATGGGTTAGTCGCACAGTACCCTGTGGCAAGTCTCAGCCTCGCACTGGCCTCATTACATTTGGCACTCCACCAGGGGTTCGGCGGTCTGGTGTTCTTCCTACCCCTAGCCCTAAAGGCCTCGCCAAATTTAAGAGAAAAAACATCGAAGAAGGATCCGGGAGAAATATTGTAAAAATCTTCTGAATTCAAAAAATCAGATAGTTTTCGATTTAATACGCACTTATCAATTTTCCTAGGAATAACATGGTTACTAGCAATTGTATAAGTCAGATGTAAATAAATTTGTATCTCAATTATGCAGTGTACACTACCGAGGGTCTCCCTGCACGTGAGCCAGCTGGAGCCAATCCCCAAGTTAGGTGAGCACAGCGTTAAATCGATACATGAAGTCGATCCGCCCATAAAGGTGGGATCGCCGTTATTAAGGAGTACCAGATTATGTTCCTCTATGAACTCCAGGGTTTTCTCTCCCCTCGCGTCACTTGCCCGGCTTCCCCAGTTCACATGATGTGAGTTGAAGTCGCCACATACCAGTAACGACGAGATTGAGACACCCAGCAGCAAAGAAGACAGATCAGCGGTCGAAAAATTCGACCTAGGTGGTACATATACACTTAAAACGCTAAGCGGACCGTCCTCCGTTAAAATCTCACATGCACATACTTCGATTTCCGTGTTCGTGGAGGATACTATTAACTGCCTACAAGGTATATTATCCCGAACGGCAATAGCAACACCACCACCATGGGCGGTTGAACTTGGCCGATCATATCTAAATATATTAAAGTTCCTTAAAATAAAAGACTCACCGGGCTTTAAAAATGTTTCTGAAAGACAGGCAACAGAAACGTTGTTATCAAAAAGATATTGTTGAAGTTGACTTTTCTTATTACGGACGCTTGTACAATTAAGTTGAATGAGTTTCATAGGCATGTTCAAATTGTTTTATAATACTGCCAAATAAAGTACACAGCCTGTCCTGGGTACCATTTGAAGTTTCAGTGAGTCCTTTTACAATGGAACTAAAAAAGGGTTTGATATGCTGAACAGTATCGGCATCAGAATTTTTAATATTGGTGACGATAATGCCCTCAATTTTCGAAATAATTTTATCTTCGATTACTGTCTTGCTTGGTGGTTCAGAAACTTTGCGCTCCCTGAAAGGGTTACGGACAACGCCGGCGGGTTTATCCAATGCATCTGGAGTGAGGTCCAACGCCTCAGGTTCCTCAAGGCGAACTCTCTTATTCGGAGCAGACCCACCTGTTGGACGAGACGGAGGACTTAAGGAGGCAGAACTCCACACAGGACGGCAGGGAAGACTCGGAAACTCGACGTGACTAAATAAAGGCACAGATTTGGCAGTATTGGAAATTGCTGGAGTTGAGAAAGTGATAGGGTTAGGCCTCATCAAATTCGCCACCTCTGCCTTGGCCCTGACCTGTTCAGCATATACTGGACAGTCCCGTGAGTTGGCTTCATGACACCCGCCACAATTCACGCACCTTGGTGGAGAACTGCACACATTTGCACCCACGTGGATATTACCGCATCCGCAGCAAATCTTAGCACCACGGGTGCACACTCTATCGGTATGACCAAAACGCCAGCAGTTCCTACACTGAATTACCGGTTCCCTATACGGAGTTACCGGGAAATTTACACCGTCGATGTTGAGGTGAGAGGGTAGTTTATCCCCCGAAAAACATATGCGGACGGAATCAATTTTGACGCGACCCTCAGTCTCAGTGTCCAAGCGTGTGAAGCGAAAAACCTCCGTCAATCCACAATAGTCTGGAAGAGATCCAAATTTCAGAATATTCTTTGGCCGAGCACGCTCAAATATATCCCTCTCCGAGTAGTCTATCGGCACTGGACAAACGCCCTTCACCTCGCACAAATCGGAGGGGATATACACGGAGTAGCTCTTACAAAGTTCCTCATCCTTTGCAATATCATTAATAACTTTCATGTCACTGGAAGTTATCCTAACCTTTTTCTTCGATATATAAAAAATTTCCATATTCTTATACCTGTTGTAGATCTTCTTTCCTATTTTAACAATGGGAAGTGCGTTATTCTTACGTGAGCTGATGAATGCCGTGAAAATGCCCGTACCATGGACATAAAACCTGGCCCTTGGTACTTTCACCTCCGCCGAATCCTTGTCACCATCCATTTTGTATTTTTTGTCTTCTGGCCAAACCATTTTTGTAAAAAAAAAAAAAAATTAAATTGCTTTATAATAAAAATTTATGTTGTGGTGTGATTATGTCGGTGTACACAGTAAGCCGATTGTCAAATTTCAAAAAAGAAACAATTTAATTTATTAATTTATTCACAAATTCAATGCAATTCTAGCAGACAAGATTAAAAACGTGCTATTGCGCCAAAAGCAAAATCAAAAGTCTAAAACATTTTTCATACGATACTCCATTGGACTACAACAATATGTTTTTTGTTGTTGTGAATGAAATTATACCATTATTAGGGCTATTCATCACTATGGCGTGCCAACCATTATGTTCAAATTCTGATTAATTTTTATTAATAAATAAAAATTGTTTTATTCGACCTTTAAAATATTATATTTTGTGAGGATGTTTATTCTGGCTCGAGGTCATTATTTTCTTTACTAATTAAAACCATGATATTCTCATAGCATAATTTTCAAGAAAATTATTTTTTGTGTTAAATTAATTTATGTTGGTCATTTTTGCAAGACTTAATCGACACGTGTTTCGGAATTTGTCAAGATTCCATTGTCAAGATTATTTAGCAAAAATAGAAACGATATACTACAAAGTAGCAAACGAGTCTAATGACAAATCGTTTGTGCACAAACTAAAACATTAACACATATTCGACTCTATCCACAATGTGAATTAGAAAGACGAAGAAATTGTACTATGTTAGTAAGTAACGATTGTCAATAACCAACAAAAATATTTAAAACATTTTACATACGATAGTCCATTGGACTACAACAATATGTTTTTTGTTGTTGTGAATGAAATTATACCATTATTAGGGCTATTCATCACTATGGCGTGCCAACCATTATGTTCAAATTCTGATTAATTTTTATTAATAAATAAAAATTGTTTTATTCGACCTTTAAAATATTATATTTTGTGAGGATGTTTATTCTGGCTCGAGGTCATTATTTTCTTTACTAATTAAAACCATGATATTCTCATAGCATAATTTTCAAGAAAATTATTTTTTGTTTAAAATTTATTTATGTTGGTCATTTTTGCAAGACTTAATCGACACGTGTTTCGGAATTTGTCAAGATTCCATTGTCAAGATTATTTAGCAAAAATAGAAACGATATACTACAAAGTAGCAAACGAGTCTAATGACAAATCGTTTGTGCACAAACTAAAACATTAATACATATTCGACTCTATCCACAATGTGAATTCATATGTAAAGATTTGCCACATCCAGAAATGATTTGCACTCAAATTCAGGGTCGCCAGTTTTTTTTTGGATGCCATCACCAAATTAAAATTTCTCATCCCCAAAAATCCCCAAAAAAAAATTTCTCAAAATTTACTACACACAAAAAAAACTTGCAACCCATCAAGTGCTTTTGAGTAATTTAGCCAATTTTTTAGAACAAAAACTTGGTTAACTTACGCACAAAGACTTGGTGGTTTGTATTTTACACAGAAACTTGGCTAAAAAGTGTAAGTGTATTTTGCGTGTTGAGCGATTAGCACATCATTGGAAACCGCCAATGTTTCGATAAGTATTATGATAAAATTCAAAAACGGAAATTTTTTATCACGGATGGATAACTCAGGAATTTTTAATTTAGACACCAGCGATAGAGTACTTTATTGGTCCAAATTTGATATAATCTTGTTTTATATCTTGAATTCCCTCAAAAGTTTTCTCAGCAAACATAAGTCATCGGCCCTAAGAAATTGTTTATACCCTTTAAAAAAAACAACGAAAATTCTTTTAAGGTTTGATATACATATTGCCGTAAAAGTTTTACGGTAAAACGCCTTAAATTTGTATAAATACTAACTCCGGAATAGGTATCTAAAACGTTGTATTGGTTTTTAACTGGGCTATTCATAATGAGTAAATTAATTCTAATGTAGGTTTATTTGACTGATATTGCATGAATATTTGTCAAATAAACCTACTTTAAGTACACTTTAAGTATTATGAATAAAGGCCTAAGAATTTAAGAAGTCGTAAAAGACCAGTATTTTCAATTAATGTACTTTTAGACTTTTTCTACAGAAAAAACTTGTGAATTTTGGAAATTTTCTATAATGGATTTAACGGATATACTATAGAAAATGTATGAAAATTTACAATTTGGTTTAAAGAAAAATTAAAGCATGATAACATGATATCACTACGATCCAGGTTTTGACAGACACAATATAAAATTTTAGTTTTTTATATAAATGTCACATTATTCCTACGTTTGCGGTTTTTTTTTTGTATGCTTTAATGTCCACGATTGATCAAAAATAAAGTAGAGTAAATTTGACCGATTTGCTTATCTAAAATATTTCATCCCCTAAAAATCCCCGAAAAAATCAGTGTCATCCCCATGAAATCCCCGGATCCCCAAATCAAATTTTTCATCCCCAATTTCCAAAAAAAATCCCCTATTTGGGGACAAAACCCCTAAACTGGCAACACTGCTCAAATTTATGGATTCGGCCAAGGCGAAATTATTTTTATACCCTCCACTCTAGTGATAGAGGGTATATATAAGTTTGTCATTCCGTATGTAACACATTGAAATATTGGTTTAGGACCCCATAAAGTATATATATTAATGATCCTTGATCGATTCTAAGTCGATCTAGCGATGTCCGTCTGTCTGTCTGTCTGTCTGTCTGTCCGTCCGTCCGTCTGTCTGTCTGTCTGTTGAAATCACGTTTTTGGCTATAATCCAGAACCGATTTAAACGCCTGGGGTACCAAAAGTTGCGTAATTCTCCTAGGCAGAATCTAATGTTTTTTTTTTTTAAATCGGTAAAGTATTTTAAAAGTTATGAGTGAAAATGTAAATTTTGATGAGTGAAAATGTGAATTTTACACAAAATAAATGCTATAACTTGACACCTGTTGAATGAATGTAAACGAAACTTTGAATTTAATGTAATTTTATCATTCCTAACACTCACAAAAAATTTGGGCCGAATCGCACAATGGGGCGTGGCACCAGTCATTTAACCCAAAATTTTAAAATGATTTACATATCTTGGCTCATGGTTGACATATTCAAATAAAATTTTAAATAGGTTCTTATTTTATTGTTTTCAACGTTCTACTGGTTATTTTGGTACCAATTATGGCAAAATCGGTTCAGGGGTTAAGAAGCTATGAGCAATTGAGATGAGTTTCAATATAAACCTCTATGATATGGCGTGGCAGCGCGTTTTTGTAGTTGTTGATGGTTGTTTGGCTTGTTGTTATTTGTATCAAAAGAAGTTAAAAATACGTAGTATGTGTCATACACGTGCCACGTGGTTGCTTTTGTATAATTTTTATATAATTTTCATACATACATATTTATAAAATATTTTTTTTTGTTTTTTAAATATTTGCATTGCACTATAGTTCCGATTATCACTTTTCTTGGCCAAAATTACAAAAATGGAAAAAATTTTGGTTTTAAATAGGTTTTGTGGTAAAAATTGTTATAATTTTTTTGTTTTCCATGTATAATATTATAAAAAATTTTTTGTATTTAAACTCAAAAAATTAATTGAAAAAATTTAAAAAAATACTTTTTTTTTATTTTTAGCTAAATTTGTTTTTGAAGAATAAATGAGTTTGTACAAAAATAAAATATGTTTTCTGTTGTTTGTAAGTGTTTACGACTTTCTATAAAATCCATTTTGAGAAAATTGAATTTTGGCCAACAAAGGTCGTCCGCGAAACCATAGTGCATTGGTTAACATTGTAGAGGGTATTTAAAGATTCGGCACAGCCGAATATAGCTTTCTTACTTGTTTTTACTTGTTTTGCATTCATTTGTATTTTTTTTAACACCTTTACACTAAAAAAATCGAGTTTAACTGCTTTTAAAGATGGATTTATAAAAACCGGGGTTCGACAGTAAACCAACCCGTCTAACCGGTTTTCGAATAGTTAAGATTTTAAAAAATTTGGAAGTTGCAATCCACATAAAACCGGTTTAAACCGGTTTCGAAAAAACGGTCTAATCACCCTAGTAAATATACATCCTTTCAGGACTGTCTATTGTTTTAGAAAAATATCGAAAAGTTTATTCAAGTAGTGTATTTTCAATAGCAAAACGTTTTAACAGTATTTTTTAAACATTAAAAATCAATTTGCGAAAAAATTAAAAAAATATTCGAATTAATAGCCTTGTTTTTATACCCTCCACTCTAGTGATAGAGGGTATATTTAAGTTTTATACCCTCCACTCTAGTGATAGAGGGTATATATAAGTTTGTCATTCCGTTTGTAACACATCGAAATATTGGTCTAGGACCCCATAAAGTATATATATTCATGATCCTTGATCGATTTTAAGTCGATCTAGCGTTGTCCGTCTGTCTGTCTGTCCGTTGAAAAACG
Organism: Pegoplata infirma; assembly: GCA_963921195.1. Taxonomy (NCBI): domain Eukaryota; kingdom Metazoa; phylum Arthropoda; class Insecta; order Diptera; family Anthomyiidae; genus Pegoplata; species Pegoplata infirma. Next base: position 160,497,931 of record OY992539.1, read on the forward strand.
CTAACTTTTGAAAGACTTTATGGAGGCTCCTGAAGTTTGACATATATGTTGACCATTTACCGGGTCAGGTTGGTGTTGCAATCCAGCCAAATCGGTCCAGTGGTTCAAAAGTTATGAGCAAAAGAGTAAATTTCGGCAAGGGAATTTTGCGAATTTACGAGATTAAAACCACTCTAACTTTCGAGAGACAATTCTGAGGGTGCTAAAACGTGTTATATATCTTTGTCGTTCCCCAAGTCTGTTTGGTTTTGAATTTCAGCAAAATCGGTTCAGTGGTTCAAAAGTTATAAGCAAGGCTCAGAATTTCAGATTCTTTTCACCTTAAACTCTTGAAAACTCGTGAAACAAGTTTTAAAAGCATGGTAAAATACCAGTTATTTTAAAACTTGTTGTTGTTTGTTTTCCTGCCGTGGGGTGCAGTTTAGTTGTTAGACAAGTAAATATTTGTTATTGTTTTGTTATTGTTAGTGTAACTGTATGTAACGGTGTATAGTAAGTATTTTTGGAAAAAATCAAATAAATAATATGGGTTAGTTTGTTTTTGGTTTTTAAAGAAGATGATGGTAAAATAAAAAGAGATAAATATGTGAAATAGTTTTTTTTTTGTATTACCTATAGGTATAAAACAACAAAAATATTTTACAAAGTAATTTTGTTACTCAAAGAAATTGTACACTAAAAAATATATACACTCAAAAAAATGTTACACTCAAAAAAAATGTTTTTTTTAATTTAGTTTTTTTTTTTAATGAAATGTCACACTCAAAAAAAGGTTGACAGTCAAAAAAATTTTACACTCAAAAAAATTTGATTGATTAAAAAAAAGTTCTACTCAAAATAATATATTTCTAATAAAAAATTTGTAATGCAATTTTTTTAGAAAATTACTATCAGATAACATTGTGGAGGGTATTCATAGATTTGACCAAGTCGAATTTAATTTTTCTACTTGTTTGCATTAAATTATTATATGGAATAACTTTATTTTATTTAAAAAAATGGTTCAAATCTGGCCAAACAGTTTTTTTTTTTAAATTTTTTTCTGAATCTACATCCTATTATCAAAAATAAAATAAAAACATAATTAAGCTAAGGTAAAAATTTTAAGTATAAAAAAAAAAAATTTTGTTAAATCCTAGGATTAAATTGGATTTAATCCTAGGATTAAATCCAATTTAATCCTATCGTTCGTGTGTATAGTCGACTTTAAATCGAGCTCCCACTTAAATTACAATTTTTGTTGATAAACTTAAAAAATACTCACTAAAAATCAAAAAAATTTCCACATTTAACTCCCCTGTATGAATGATGTTCGGTTTCTTTAATCAGATGCGGGCGTTGTTTTGCTACAAGTGTTTTTGTGTAAAAATAAAACAATTATCATTAAAATTAAAAAAAAAAAAACAAATTAAAAAAATTGTCCAAACACTGGAAAATAAGTTGATAGAGACAACAGGTGTTCTTGCTAGAACAAAACAAATAAACAATAACAGCTGTTTCATTTAGACAAAATAGTGGTGTTGAGTTATTTAAAAACAGTGCTACCACATCGCTCATTGGTTGTGTTTGGTGGTTGTATTAGCTAAGTGCTAATTCACCACTTATTAACGACACAAACCAAATAAAATACCCAGTAAACAATTTTACAATATGGAGTTTGAAGAAACACCAACAAGAACCGATCAAGATCGAAACAGTTTAACTGCATTTAGAGTAAATAAATTTAAAGAAATTGAAAAAAATAATGTAATTCTTAGTGAGAAAATAAAAAAATTAGAAATCCTCTGTATTAATTTAAAAAATGAGAATGCTTTTTTAAGAGAAAAATATGAAAAATTTATGAACATCGATATAAATCCACCAGCAACCCAAGAAGAGGTCTTAGAAAGTCCACCTCAAAAAATTCAAGAATACTTTACCGATGAAGAAGAACTCAATCAGGAAACGGATTGGATACTTAAAAGGAGTAGACGCAACAAAAAAAGAAAGGCGGAAGCCTCCCCAGAAGTTGAACAAGCCACAGAAAATAAAAAAATTGATAAAAATTCTCAAGCAAATTGCGATCCTCCGCCAATTATGATACCAGGGGTGAGTGATTATATAAATCTATATACTGATATAAAATATGTTGCTAAACAGTCATTTACAATAAAAATGGAAAGAAATGACACTTATAAAGTCAACACCAAAGATGCAAATGATTACAGAGCCATAACAAAGTATCTTAACGAAAATAAGTGTTCATGGTTTACATATCAAGACAAGCAAACCCGTCCAATTAGGGTTATCGTAAAAAACTTGCACCATTCTTGCGATCCAAAGTTAATTGTCGAAGATTTAAAAAGTCAAGGATTAAAAGCCAAAGAAGCGTTTCCAAAATTACAATGGCAAACAAAAATACCGCTCAATATGTTTTACTTAACTTTTGAATCGACAGAAGACATAAATAAAATATATGAAATAAAAACGATCCTATCATCACTGGTAAAGATAGAATCAATAACTAGCTCAAACAAAATCCCTCAGTGTAAAAATTGTCAAGTGTACGGCCATACAAAAAATTATTGTTCAAAACCTGCAAGATGTGTTAAATGTGCCGGAAAACACTCTGCTATAGAATGTGATAAGCAAGCGAATCAGCCTCCAAAGTGTGTTAATTGTGGCGATCCTCATCCAGCTAGTTATAGAGGATGTATTGTAGCCAAAGAGTTACAAAAAATTAGAAACGCTTCCAAACGGCAAAAGCGAGAAGCATTTCAATATCAGAGCGAAAATTCACAGCCCCAACAAGAAATGCAACAAGAACATATACGTGACTTCAGTTCAATAAATTCTCCAACTCCAAATCCAAACCAACAATATCAACAACACCAAAGCCGTAGTAATTACAAGCCGAAACAAAATCAACCATCACAACAACACCACCGAAACCGTGTGGAAAACCAACAGCAACAACAAAATCAAGAATCACAACACTACCCAAACCCCATAGAAAATCAACAACAGCAAAACCAACTATATAAGGGTGCCGATAAGCGAATAAATCAACAACAACGCTATCAAAAAACCCCGATCCAACGTAAAAAGCAACCGCAAAAGCAAACAAATCAACAACAACAGTATTACCAGCAAGATCAATTTTATACGAATCGAAAAACACAAATCTCATATGCAGATGTAATAAAACCGCTAGATTCCAATAACAATCCTTCGAGCGAAAATCAACTACAACAAATTTTAGATATGCTTAAAAGACAGGACACATTCAACATATCTATCTTTAAGATATTTTCGAATAAAATACGAAGGATCATACTCACAACTTAAACTTATAGAAGCTGGAGTACCCCAAGGAAGCATTCTTGGTCCTTTACTTTACATTATTTACACTAGAGATGTTCCAAACACTCCAAATTGCTTAATCGCCACATTTGCTGATGATACAGCCATTCTTTCAACTGGAAAAAAGATTGAAGAGTCCACCGAAAAAGTACAATGTGCATTAAATGAAATAACTTCATGGGCAACAAAGTGGAGAATTAAACTAAATAACAACAAGTCAGTTCATGTAGATTTTACAAATAAGAAAATTACCTACCACCCATTGTTTACTTTAAATAATGAAATTCCACACTCAAATACGGCAAAATACCTTGGAATGAATTTAGACGCCAAATTAAAGTGGAACGAACACATCAAAAAAAAAGAAAAAAGAGCTCGAACTACGGTATAGAGAGTTATACTGGCTTCTCAGTTACAAATCGTCTTTATCTCTTCATAACAAGCTTATGATCTACAAACAAATTCTAGTTCCCATATGGTCTTATGGAATACAGTTATGGGGATGCGCCCATAACTCAAACAAAATAATCATTCAACGCTTTCAAAACAAAGTTTTGCGCAATATGGTAAATGCACCATGGTACATCAGAAACACTGACCTCCACCGCGATCTGGGAATAGACAGTGTGGAATCAACTATTAAAAAGCATGCTATAAGTCATCATAAAAAACTTCAACGCCATTCAAATCAAGAAGCAAGTCGACTTTTTTACGATCCTTGTAATGAAAGAAGATTATTTCGTACAAAACCTATTGATCTACTTGGCAATGATACTTTGTAGATTACTCTTTAACATACACAACCTCAAACTAAAATAACCAACTGGAAGAAAACTACTAGATAGTTCTAATTATTGAGCTAGTTGTAGTCTTAAGAAACAAAACATTGTAATACCACTTTTTGTTTCAATAAAAAAAAAAAAAAAAAAAATTGGATTTATTTATAGCGTTTTACATTATGGACACCGCTTAATTTCTTTCCAGTTTATATGTATTTACTAATTGTATGTAGATTTAGAAAAAAAAAATATAAAAAAAAATTCTGGACTTGATTTGACACATTTTTACAATAAATAAAGTAAATCCCAATCTTAATCCGGTCTGAAAAAAAACAAGCCTAATGTTTTGGTAAATAAAACCTTTAATAACAAGCTTACAGTAAAACAATAGTTGTTTGTTGTAAGAATAATTGTGTGTTTTACTGTATAATAAAATACAAAATAAATAAAATAAATTTTATTTTTCAAACACAAAATTTTCAAGAATATTTCTTTTTTTGTTTTAATAATGCGTTACTCATTTGAATTTTTGTGAATAATGAAAAAAAAATCACAAATTTTTGTTGATTATTTTGAAAAATTATATTTTGTTTGTTTGAATAATCAATCACAAAAAATTATTTGATTTTTTTGGAAAGAAATATTATTTCATTTTTATGAAATTGAATAAAATAAAATTTTATTTTATTCAAATCAAAATAAATAAAATAACATAACATTTTATTTTTTGATAGCCAATTAAAATATCAAAGTATTTTATTTTTTTTTCCAAAAAATCCAAATAAAGGTATTCAATAATACAGCTATGCTTTAAATCAATGGTTCTCAAACGGTGGGTCGCGACCCCCTAGGGGGTCGCGGAAGAGTTTCAGGGGGGTCACGAACAAATTTGTTAAAACCTTAAATTTTGGTAAATTTAAAACACATTTTTTTATTGCTGTGGTTTAAAAATACACAAATACTTTCATTAAAGAATACAATTTTTTCCATCACTTGAGGTCCCCCCGTAATCACTGTGCAGTTGTTAATTTCTTGGGATGGCCAACACTTATTTGTGAAGTGTTTTGACTGAGTCTGGGATCCGACAGTTTGTTTTCTATTAACTTTTCGATGCTGATTCCGAATCTGGTATCCAAATTTTTCTAGTACATTAGGTTTTTCAGAAAATTAAAAAAAATGTCACAAAAATGTATTCTTGTGCATTTTAAAGAGCTTTGTTTGTGAAATTTTCGGATGCGTCTGGGATCTGACCACTTTTTTCGATTTACTTTTTAATGTTGATTCCAAATCTGGATCCGAATAACGGATCTAGATTCGTGATCGAATAAAATTTCAATCACTAACAAACATTGGTACATAATTTTGAAAAAAGAGCAATCATTAGTGTCCGACCGAATACACCTTTTTTGGCCGAAGCCGAAGCCGAATATTCGGCCAAATTTTCACTATTCGGCCAAACCGAAGCCGAAGCCGAATATTAAAAAAAAATGTTTTTAGTTGCAAAAACACTTAGTAAAATGTTTTTGTGGCTTACTAATGTGATTCAAAGTTAGTTTAGTGTGTTTTTCAACACGTGAGCACAAATATTATACAATTATTTGGTATTCGGCCTATTCGGCCAAAATTGTGGCCGAAGCCGAATAGTGGCCGAATAGTGATTTTTGGCCGAAGCCGAAGCCGAATATTCGGTCGGACACTAGCAATCATTACTCCAAATAGGACTTTAATTGCTTTCTTGGTAAACCTTTCTTCATTTCTGATCAGGTTTAACTGGTGTTTTTCGTTTATTTTTTCCCCTTAGTTCGGGACCTGGTTTCCAAATTTTTGAAAAAATGAGGTCAAAGTTCAAAAAAATTGTGTTTTATTTTTATTTTTTAAAGTTTTTACTTGAAATTGTTGGTATGCGTATGGGATCTAACCACACGTTTCGATTAATCGTTCAATGCTGCTTCTGAATTTGGTTTCCAAAATTTTCCATTACTTTAGGTTTTTGAAAAAACTGAGGTCAAAGTTCACGTTAATAATTTTTTTTATGTGGGGGGTCGCGAAAAATTTTAAATATTGAAAAGGGGTCGCAAAGCAAAACTTAGTGAGAAGCTCTGCTTTAAATGATATCTTTTAATAAAAAAATATTTTTTTATCTGTGCCTTCTTTACAATGTATACAAAAATATTAAAATTGTGTTTTTTATCCTTTTTTAGAACACGATAAAGATGTCACAGATAGGAATAATATTTTGTATGAATATACATTAGGGCGTTTCATCAAAAACTTTTTTTTTTGATTTTGGGTTCTCTTGAAGCGGAATATGAATTCTTATGGCCTAAAAGATTTTTGAGATTTTTTTCAGATTTTTGGCGGGCCGGGATCAACTCGCTCAAATCGATTTTATGCTAAAAATGAGGTTATAAAACATAATTTTTTTTTTTTTATGGTGCCTTGTTTTTACAAAAGTGGATAAATTACTTCAAAATATTGCTAGCCTCCTAAAAAAAATATTCGCGGTAAAAATGATAAGGTCAAAAGTCAATAATTTGACCTGAAAGGAAAAATTTTGAATTTTCCAACTTCAAAGCTCAATAACTTAAGAAATGTGCAACGTAGGTTCGTGATGTTGACACCGTTTAATAGATATTTTAAATACCTTTCATTAAAATCCAAAATGACGTCTGTCATTTTAGTAGAAGTATTAAAAAAATTAAAAAAAAAATAACTTAACCCATTTTTTTTCTTACATTTCACATGAGCTTAACCAACAAGTACATATGGGGCAAAACGCGTCAAAGGTCCACACCAAAAAACAAATGTTGTCCAATTTAAGTATAATTTTGGTAAAATAGGTTAATGATAGGTATTCTAAATTACAAATATAAAATTTTTTGATGAAATATTGGCAGAGTTACAGGGTTGGAAAGTTTTGATGTTTTTGAAAAGAACATATTTTGGTGAATTTTAATTAACATTTTGATGAAACAAAAATTATAATTTTAAAAAGGACTTTTAAAGTATTTTTGATGGCCTTTAAAATTGCATTTGTGTTTTTTTTGAAAAAAATAAATTTGACCTTAAAATTCAAGGTCAAAATATTAAGTTGTAATTATCTTATAAGGGTCGCACTTTAAGATTTTTTTCACTAAGCCCACTAGAAAGGTTGACATTTTTTTTAATTTCGGTTTTTAAAAAAAAATGGTATGTATGATACTTTATGAGAAATCAATTTTTTAGGAGTATATAACACTCAAATTTACTTTAAGGTCAAATTATTGACCTTTGACCTTATCATTTTTACCGCGAATATTTTTTTTTTAGGAGGCTAGCAATATTTTGAAGTAATTTATCCACTTTTGTAAAAACAAGGCACCATAAAAAAAAATATGTTTTATAACCACATTTTTAGCATAAAATCGATTTGAGCGAGTTGATCCCGGCCCGCCAAAAATCTGAAAAAAATCTCAAAAATCTTTTAGGCCATAAGAATTCATATTCCGCTTCAAGAGTAGCAAAAATCAAAAAAAAAAGTTTTTGATGAAACGCCCTAATATACATATAACATTAAAAGCAACATTACACCTAAAATCGTTGCTTGGTAAAAAAAATGTTTACCCAGCAAAAACTTGGTAATGACAATGTCATTATAAATATCTTACTTACAAGGAAGGTCTTTCACAGGGCACCCACCGATTCTCCTAAAACTTGTATATGGGAAAAAGGGGTGGAAAATAAGAGTTACCTGTTGTTTTCTTAGCTGCCCAATCGCATTATTTCTTCAAAAGATACTATATAAACATTTTATACAGATCGAAAGGTTTTTTAGGGCTATGCAATGGTGTATAGGTCGTTTCCGAATTCGGCTTACAAGGGAAGTCTCCCTGGTGTCACCCTCCGATCTTCATGAAATTTGGATATGTTGTTAAGAACGAAAATTAATTCGACACGTATTTTTTTAGCGGCCCAAACTCATTTTTAGGGGGGTCGATTTGTATGGGGTGAAATTGACCTTTTTCATTTTTTTACGATTTACGCCTATTTAAACAAAATTAATATAGGCATGTGTGATATCAGATTAAAGGTATTAAAAATATCTATCTTGTGGTGCTAACAACGGGTCAAAGAAGTTAATATTTTTCCACTTATTAACAAATATGTCCTAAAATTTTGGTATTTTACTCAATATGACGAAAAGTTGTGCATGTTTGGACACGTTCTTAGCACACGTAGATAGATTTTCCAAAGACCTTTCATTTGGTATGTTACATAACCTAGTCATGTCTTTGCATAATATAGGAGATAAACGAACAAAAACTGAAAAATGGCATTGCTTTCCCCCCTTCTTTTTACCCCCTAAATATGAATTTGGGCCGCTAAAAAAAAAATACGTGTCCCTTTATTTTTTCTGATCTACAAAATAAAACCGATTCCATAAAGATCCGCGGGTGAGACTAGGGAGACTTCCCTTGTTAGTTAAGTCCTTGAAAAATCTAAAAACGTAGTTTTATTAAAATTAAGCTGCCCCTTATTTTTGCGTTTGGCGAAATTTCTGCTAGTTCGGATTTTATACGGATTTTCCTGAAAGACCTAATTTGTTCATAAGGTAGTAATTTATTTTTAAATTTGAGATTGGGCAGCTAAAAAAAAAAACAAGTAACTCTTATTTTCCTCCACTCATTCCCATATGCAAGTTTCAGGGCAATCGGCGAGTGCCCTCTAAAAGACCTTCCTTGTTAGTAATATATACTTATACTCCAAATTATTTTGAATCACATTTATAATGACTTATTAATACGGAATATTTTTGATAAATAAGTTATTATTTACAAGTAAAAATATGCAAATACAACTTAACATGCATAATTATTTTTGTTTTTAATTTTTCTTTGTTTTTGTCTTTACTTTCATACATTTTTGTGTTTAGATTACATTTGCTTTTAACCACCCGAGTAAAAATAATTATATATAGACATATATAATTTTATCCAATCATATAAAACATTATATGATTACATACTTATAAGCTAACAGATTTTCTTAATTTTCATATGGAGTTATATGTAATTACATATTATTTGATGATAATTCAGATATAAAAAAATATGGTTGATGTTATTATATAAAATTATATAAGACACAGTTATCAAAACTTCATTTTATATAAAAATATATATTACGTCACCTTCAATGATATAAAATTATATATTAAACTAAACTTAAATTTTTTTCAAGAGCATTTAATATATAATTATATATTCCTTAGGTGATGTCATATATAACCATATCTGTCAAATAAAAAGTTTTTTTACAATTTGAAATTGTTCTAAGATTTTTTACAGTTTGAAATTTTTCTAAGTTTTTTATAGTTTAAAAATTTTACAAGTATTTTTACTTCGGTACCGGTTGTGTTAAATACTGGATAATAGAAGGATCAGGATTACTCTATCGATTTCCAAAAAATTCCCCTACGTAGTCTTTGTTTTATTTACTTGTGTCACGCGTCATTCCCATTAGTGCAACCGTGTCGTAATTCGTTTTTGTTTGTTGGGCAACTCTGTCAAAATGCCATGAGGTGTCAGTCTTGAAATGAAATCGATTTGATACAGACGCGTGCGTGAAAAAGAATAAACCTTTTGTTTTTAAAGACAATCTTTTTTTTATAAAATATTAATAAATGAAACTTGAATTTGAAATATATAACTAAGTGTTTTATTTCTCAGCCTAGCTGACAAATTCAGAAGTGAAATTAACCTACGACGCTCGATTAATAGACGCGAAAAAAAAAAAAAACTTAAGAACATTTGTTTTGTGTGTGTAAGTGTTTTTCCGTGTAATCATAAACGCATCTTGATTAAAAACGCTTACAAAAGACAATTCGTGAATTTTAAACACATCGCCGTGTTTCCGTGAATGAAAAATCAGAACACGATTTTTTTTTATTAAAATATTTAATTTGTTCCGAGATAAACGTTCTCCGTATGACCATATTGATAAAACACATCCCGGTGAAATTGTGTTTCCGTGAATAAAACGTTTAAATTTAATAATAAATTTAATTTGCTCCGTATTCGTTAAACCATAGCCGCCTTGATTTGAGAAAAATAGTAAAGCAAACAACATTTGTTTTATTCAAGTTTGAAGCTGCTGTTAACGTTTTTTCTGCTTATTGCTGTTCGTTTGCTTTAGTGGGAAGAGTTTGTATACATGTTGGTTGGTTGCTGCACATACAGCTGTCAGTGAAAGTGTGTGTGTTTGGTTTTTCTGCAACAGTTTGTAGTGCTGTTGCGTAAATTGTTTTTTTTTTCTCTTCAACTGTTTGGTTGATCGTGTTTTGGCGTGCAGAAAACCGCAGTTGACGTCGATTTTGAATTTTAACGTCCGGAAAATTAATAAGATATTTTTTCTTCTAGAACTTTTGCAGTGAATCTTGCATTTTTGTTTTAAAGTACAACATGAGTTCCCGTAATCTTGGTAAATTAAAAGTCAATGAGTTGAAGAAGAAATGTAAGGACGCCGGCCTACCACAGTCGGGTAACAAAAATGTGTTAATTCAGCGGTTGGAGGAATATTATACCGATGAAGAATTTACTAGTTTTACAGACGGGTCGGAATTACTACAAAGGGTGAGGTCGTTGGAGAAGTCATTATCCGAGATGATGAACAATGGCTTTCGGCCACCAGCGGTGTCGTCACCGGTGAACACTAACAACGCCGCTTCGCCACCACCTGTTGATTTACCAGAAACAGCCAGAGACGATTCGCTACCAACCACACACACAAATGTAGATCATCCACCAACTGCCGGTACAAACGCAACACCGCCGCACCCATATAAAAATATGCCACCCACCGTACGTTTTTCTGTTCAGCATCATCAAATATGACTGGTTCTCCTGTGTATACCACAGTGCAACAGCCAACCTCTACGCATCCGTCATCATTTTACCATAACACAGCAGGCAGAATGCAGACTCCGTCAATGCCTCCAACGAGCGCTCCAATGCAACATCCATCCGTTTTATATGGTGCCCCATTCAACCACTTTGGTCCTACAACAAATGCCAATGGTGCACAATCATCCACACCGTATTCGACGTCTAATAGTTTTGTTCCTGGAGTAGGTGCTTATGCACCACCATCTTTCATTCCGTATTCGACAAATTGTATGTATAATCCGACAGCAAATGCTTTTGTGGCACCATCATATGCTCCTCAGATACCGTATTCCGGAATCAACCCATTCGAGAATGTACGTGATGTTGTTGCCATATTGCCAGATTTTAACCCGTCATCGGAAACCTCGCTGAACGCTAGGCAATTTATAAAGCGAGTCGATATTCTTAAGACAGGTCATAATTGGAGCGATTCGACACTTTTGTTTGCAGTACAGCAAAAGTTTCATGGCCCTGCCAGACTCTGGATGGACTCTATTGAGAAAGTATTTACGACGTGGCCCGAGTTTCGTTCTAAGTTCCTAACTGATTTTCCAGTGGTGGTAAACGTTGCCGATGCGCATATTTACATGTCGAATACCAAACGCCAACACGACGAGAAACCCCAAGACTATTTTTACAAAATGGTTGCCATTGGGTCGAGAGCTGGGATCGCTGAATCCGGTACGGTGCATCATATTATAAATGGAATAAATGACGTAGACCTGAAACGGAAAATATCTAACGATTACCCAACGTGCAACGCTCTACTGATGGATATCATTAATTATTGTAGCTTCAACGAGGTTAAAACGACCAGCAATCCTCCAAGGAAATATGTTTCTGCCAGCAATCCGTCGTCCGTAATCGAGAAAAAATCCTTCGATAACAAGGATACTAAGGCTGGTGTTAAATGCTATAACTGTTTTAAGTTTGGTCATTTTTCAAAGGATTGTTCCGAGCCTCAGAGAAGAAAGAAGTGTGAGAAATGTCGTCGTACAGATCACCTTACTGAAAACTGTCCCGATGGAAAACCCAAAAGTGAGGGGGGCAGATCCGCTGTAAACCAAGTCGACGATCAAAACATCAAATCATCTGAAGTCATCAAACAGGTTGTGATAAATGGTGTGGCTACAAACGCTTTCGTTGATTCCGGTAGTAATCGTACTTTGATGCGGAAATCTTTTGCCGATGCCCTGGGTACCTCGGAGAATTGTTCAGTGATATTAAGTGGTTTTGCTGGTGGTAAATTTGTAAGTAAGGGGAAATTAAATGTAAACATTGACATTGACGATTCGCTTTATAATGTCAATATATTAATTGTTGAGGATGATCTCATCTGCGAGAATATACTACTCGGTCGTGATCTATTGTGTCAAAAAGGCTGCCGTTTGATCATAGAAGGTGATGAATGCCGTTTCGAGAATGTAGAAACTATAACAACGATTGACCACATTGACGAGCATGAACAAACACAACTCCGGAACATGCTTCAAGGTCATCAAAACTGTTTTGCTGCCAACTCGAGTGAATTAGGTAAGTGCACTGTTTCCAAGATGAATATACAGCTTACTTCCGATGATCCGGTGAACGTTAAGCCATACCGTATACCGTTCTCGAGACGTCCGATTGTCGACAAATTAGTGCAGGAGCTCCTGGATGCGAACATCATACGACCATCAAACTCGTCTTACGCCTCAGGTATCGTATTAGCCGAAAAGAAAAATCAAGAATACCGTTTATGTGTTGATTTTCGTACATTAAATCGTATAACCGCCAAAATACCATTTCCGATGCCAAATTTGGAAGAACAGTTTGCCCAGCTAGCTGGAAATACATATTTTACATCTTTAGACCTACGAATAGGGTGTCACCAGATTGAAATGGACGAGTCTTCCAAACAGTATACCGCATTCGTAACCACACAGGGTCACTACGAATATAATAGAATGCCATTCGGCCTGGTCAACGCACCTGCTGTTTTCCAGCGCGTAATGAACATGTTGATGGCAAAGATGAACCCTGGCGAGGTGCTAGCGTATTTGGATGACGTTATCATCCCAAGCGTAACTATAGAAGAAGGGCTGCATCGTCTCGATAAATTCTTGAGTATATTGGGGGAAAGCGGGTTGACTTTACGAATGGATAAATGTAGATTCCTCGAAAATGAAATTTCATATTTGGGACACAAGGTGAGTGAAAACGGTATTAGTCCTGGTGACGAAAAGATCAGTGCCATACGGAATTTCCCTCCGCCCACGAATGCGACCGAAGTTCGAAGATTTCTAGGACTTACCGGCTTCTTTCGAAAATTCGTAGAGGATTATTCTATAATCTCTAAACCATTGACAAGTCTACTGCGCAAAGACAGAGAATTTCTTTGGGAAGACGATCAGCAAAACGCTTTTGAGGCGTTAATAAGGATCCTTTGTAATCGGCCAGTTTTGTCTCTGTACGATTTTGATGCGCAGCATGAAGTCCACACTGAGGCCAGCTCCGTTGGTATTGCGGGTGTTTTACTTCAGTCAACAGATGGTAAAAATTGGAAACCGGTTTTCTACTTCAGCCGTCATTGTAGCCCCACCGAATCTAGGTACCACAGCTACAAATTGGAAATGTTGGCTATAGTCGAATCACTTGAGCGTTTCCGAGTGTATCTCTTGGGCAAGCCATTCCGTTTGGTTACCGACTGTGCAGCTATTGCGACGGCAAAAGCCAACAAGGAGATGATACCTAAAATGGCTCGTTGGTGGATAAGGATAATCGATTACGATTGTGAAATAGTTCACCGTCAAGGTTCTAGAATGTGTCACATCGACGCCCTTAGCCGTGCGCCTGATACCTCAGCGCCTGAACTGGGAGATATGGACCGTGTGATGAGTCTTAACATTGACAAAGAAGATTGGTTACTCACGATGCAAATACAGGATCCAAAATTACTCAGTATTATTACCATCCTTAATGATAAGGAAAAATCTGCGCAAGTGGAACAATTAAAACGTGAATATTGCCTATTGAATAAGCGGCTTTATCGAAAGGTGGACGACGATTTCAGATTTGTGGTACCTAAAGGCGTCCGTTGGAGAATTGTAAGATTTTGCCATGACGAAATGGGTCACTTTGGTCTCGAAAAGACCATACTGCGCATCCAGCAGACCTTCTGGTTTCCGAAAATGCGAAAATACGTAAAGGACTACTTGGCTGCATGCGTCGAGTGTTGCTTCAACAAGAATAAATCCGGTAAGACCGAGGGGCAACTCTATGTTACCAACCCGGAACCGATACCATTCCGTCAGATCCATATTGATCACCTGGGGCCATTTGTTCGCAGCAAACGAGCTAACACCTATATGCTAGCGGTCTCCGATGCGTTTAGTAAGTTTTTAATTGTGAAACCCGTTAAGTCCACAAAGACTATACCCGTAATAAACACTCTAAATGAAATCACAAGCTACTTTGGGTTGCCGAAGGTTATTGTATCTGACCGAGGCACCGCGTTCACTTCAAAGGCCTTCGAGGATTACTGCGACCGCAACAATATCCGACACGTCAAGACTGCCGTACGTACTCCAAGAGCTAACGGTCAAGTTGAGCGAGCAAATGGAGTTATTTTATCCTTTCTACGGACATCTACAACCACCCAACGGGTTTGGGATCTTACCTTACGAGATCTACAGTGGAGTGTTAACTCTCAGAAGAATTCTACATCGGGTTTTAGCCCCAATGAATTGGTATTCGATTTCCAACTTATAAACGTCGTTCAGAATCATATCATTGCCGCCATTCATGGGGATACTTCGGACTTTGATAATGAAATTTCAAGCGCGGAAAAACGGGAACTTGCCAGCGTTAATATGATGACCGAGAAGAACAGATGGAAGAAAATATTCGACCAAAAACACAGAAAACCAACGTCATACGAAGAGGGTGACCTGATAGTCATCGAAAACGAGGCCCCTTCTACTGGGGAATCGAGGAAACTAGAACCTAAATATAAGGGTCCATACATCGTCGCTCGAGTAATCGGAAACGACCGCTACCTCATTGAAGACGTTCCTGGAATGCAGGTTTCATCACGTAAATTTTGCTCTGTTTTCTCTTCCGACAAGATAAAGCCTTGGTGCCAAAGTTCTCCTGAACTGGACAGTAATTCGGATGACGATGACGAGGGAATCGAGGATGATCCCATGCCAGGAAGGGCCGAGCTATCACGCGTCATTCTCATTAGTGCAACCGTGTCGTAATTCGTTTTTGTTTGTTGGGCAACTCTGTCAAAATGCCATGAGGTGTCAGTCTTGAAATGCAATCGATTTGATACAGACGCGTGCGTGAAAAAGAATAAACCTTTTGTTTTTAAAGACAATCTTTTTTTTATAAAATATTAATAAATGAAACTTGAATTTGAAATATATAACTAAGTGTTTTATTTCTCAGCCTAGCTGACACTTGTGGACGTTTAAGTCTTCCATAAAAACATATTTCAATGAATAATTTAAACCAGCGGTTACCAACCTTTTTGGCTCGCGTACCCCTAATTTTAAATTTTGTCAGCCGCGTACCCCCTAACGAGGTTTTTGTTTTCTTTAAAAAACTTCTCATATAAATATTAGAGTTAATTTTGAAATTTTTGATCTGCGGGTATTATTATTTTTTTGAAGGTTTTAGGTGAGATCAAAACAATGATGGTATTTTTTGGGAAACATTTTCGCTCCTTGGGGTGGTTTAATGCATCTGAAAATGCGGATTTTGAGCTAATTTTTGTGCAGAGTAAAAACAACTGAAAATATTGCAAATTTTTTTCACCAGTCGATTCTACACCAAAATTTAAAACAACGGACATTTTCTGAAACATTAAAAAAAGTTCCAAAAATACATCACAGAGGGCGGAAATATAATGTTTTTGATTTTTTTTAAATGTTTTTTTTTTTTGATACAAGGGCAGATCAACAAATTCCGTGACTTTTCGAATGAAACACAATGAAATGGCATTTTGAGCTTAACAAAATGGTACCAAAATTTACACTCTATCAGAAACCGTCTCAAAAATGCCCAAAAAGACGTTTTTTGAGAATTTTGACATACATTTTCTCAAAAACCATAAAAATTTGGGACCCGAGTAAAAAGGAATTTATATAAATGTATATTATTTTATATGTTTTCATAAAACCACATACAACTATATGAGCCAAAGTATAAAATTATATCTCACTTTGAAATTTTCCAATTTTTTTAAATGATGTCATATAAAATCATATCTAATTATATTATTCATAATATATTAATATAAATGGTAGATGTGATACGTGACTTTATATCTAATTATGTATAGGACTTTACTAAACAAAAAATCCAGTATCAATTTATGTATAATTATATATGACTAATATAATACCATTTAAAACTATATATGGTTCCATACTTTTTATTGCATCATATAAGATTACATATGATTTTTGGGAACCCGAGTTCGATTCCCGGCCCAGTCGAGAAAAAAAGTTTTTTTTTTTTTTTTTAATAGAAAACACTTTTTTATTGCGTTTAATTTTTTAGAACCAAAAAATTTTCATTTTTGGAATTTTTGCAATCATTTTTAAAAAATTATTTTTCTTTTATATAGTTATATATAAATATATTTGATTTATTATAAAATTATCTATAATTTTTGGGAACCCGAGTTCGATTCCAGAAAAAAAAATATATTTTTTTTATTTTTTTTTTTAATATAAAACACTTTTTTATTGCATTTATTTTTTTTAGAACTAAAAATTTTTCTTTTTTTGAATTTTATCAATCATTTTTAAAAAATTATATTGCTTTTATATAGTTATATATACACTCAAAATAATAACTCTGTTAAATTACAGAAAAACTCTGCTAATTTAACAGAGTACACCATACTTTTCCAGCTAACAACATTTCTTGGTAATTTTACTAAAAAACTCTGTAAAATGATTTTGACAAAAAAACCTGTTAATTTACAGAGTTTATAGTAAAATATTGGTTAAATATGAAAGTTTTTGACAGAGAAGACTCTGTAATTTTACTTTAAAACTCTGTAAAATGATTCGGACAAAAAAACTGTTAATTTACAGAGTTTCTAGTAAAATATTGGTTAAATAAACCACCATTTAGCAAAGAAAACTATGTAAATCTATATATATAAAAATGGATGTGTGTATGTATGTGGGTATGTATGTTCCGTATGGACTCGAAAACGGCTGGACCGATCTTGATGAAATTCTCAGGGAATATTCAGAATAGCCTGGCGAGTAACACTGTCAAGTCGGATTTTTGATTTTCCGTCTGTGGGCGGAGGGGCGTGGCAAAATCCAATTTTTGCATTCCACCACTAATTACATCTATATATAAAAAACGGATGGACCGATTTTGATGAAATTTATACCAAATATAGTACTAACTGAGTACTCACTATGTGCCAAATTTGAGCGTTATTGGACAAAGTAGCGTAAAATGCCATGCAACTTTGTATTGAATTGAAAGTTATTTTAATAATGCAAAAAACGGCTATATGTATGTTCCTTATGGACGCGAAAATGGCTGGACCGATCTTGATGAAATTTTCAGGGAATATTCAGAATAGCCTAGGGAGTAACAGTGTTCAGTCAGATTTTTAATTTTTTGCGTGTGGGCGGAGGGGCGTGGCAAAATCGATTTTTTACATTGCACCATTTATGACATCTATATATAAAAAATGGATGGACCGATTTTGATGAAATTTAACGATAGTACTAACTAAGTACTAACTGTGTGCCAAAATAGAGCGTGATCGGACAAATGGGCGTAAAATACCATGCCCCTTTGTATTGAATTGAATTTTATTTTTACGTGCTCCGCAATAACGCAAAAACTGTTGATTTGATTTTAATTAAATTTTCAGCACTAATAGTATTAACCGAGTGCAGAACTATAGGCCATGTTATACTAAAATTGGAAAAGGGGCGAAAATGCCACGCCCCTTTATACTATACTGGGCATTGTCTGCCTGTTTCGCAATCACACAAAAACAGCTGAACCGATTCTCTTGACATTTTCACTACATACAGTGCTAACCAAGTGCATATGTAGGCCATATAAGATCGTTATTGGAAAAAGGGATCAAAATTGCAACGAACTTAGTACTATACTGACCACGATTGAACAAAGAGGCGTAAATTGACAAGCCCCTTTGTTTTATAATGAACGTTATATCTGCCTGTTGTGAAAAACGGATAAGCCGAATCTGTCACTACTGATAGAACTAACCGAGCGGGAACTGTAGGTCATATGTATAGCGCGATTCGGCAAAAGGGTTAACAATATCACTCCCGTTTTTCATTAATAAAAAGTTATTTCCTCCTCCTTCGCAATCACACAAAAACAACAAAACTGATGTCAATGAAATTTGAAGCACAGATAGTACTAATCGAGGATGTATCATGGAACTTTAGACTATCACGATTCGATAAAATATGCGTTAAATTACATGCCCCTTTGTACTATACTTAACGTTATGTCTGTCTGTTTCGAAATCACGCAAAAACGGCTGAACCGATTTTGTTGAGATTTCTCTATAGATAGTGCTAACTAAGGGTGGAACCAATAGTTACTAGCTGGGCCCGGACGCGTGCTTTAATTTTGTCCGACACTATATTTAAATTAAGATGCAATAAAAAATAGTTTTTTTCTTAGGGCCAGCAACGCGGACCGGGTATAGCTAGTTTACAAATATTTGTAAAATGCATTTGATGCAAAAAAAAAAAAAAAAAATACAGAAAAAACTCTGTAAATTTACAGAGTTTAGTTAAATGCATGTAACTTTGTAAAATTTTTATAAGATTTCTGAAAAGATTTTTTTTTATAACTTTTTTTTCTACTTTTCAACTTTTTCTCAAAAAAAAAAAATATACAGATAAAATTTTGATGTTTGGTAACAAAAACAAAAACTACTCAAAACAGAAAACATTTTTGGTTATAAAAATACGAAATATTTTGCTTAAATCTGTATTTTAGCAGAAAGCTCTGTTAATTATCTGTAAAATTAAGATTACAAAGTAAAAAGTAATATAACAGAGGAAACTTTGTTTTTTTCACAACAAAATACAAAGTATTTTCGTTAAAGCTAAGTACTCTGTTCGGTTTCACGGGAAAAAATCTGTCAAACTCCATATAAAAAAAAAAAAATTGGCAACGCGAGGAATTAAGGGGAAATTGTTAAAAAAGTTTTCACTCATTTTTATTATACAAGACAATTTAAATTGCCGTGAAAAAGTGACATTTCAGTTTTGTTATGATCGTTTCTTTCTTATCATTGTCAAAAGTTCTTGATTTTTAAATGTTTTATTGCAATTTGAGGCGTTTAAAGTTTAAATGAAATTTTCACCGTAAGAAACAGAGTACTTAGCTTAAATCTGTAATTTGGCAGAAAACTCTGTCAAATATCTGTTGAATTGAGATTACAGTCATTTTACAGAGTATTTTACAGAGTTATTATTTTGAGTGTAACAATATTTAATTTAGTATAAAATTATCTATCATTTCTGGGAACCCGAGTTCGATTCCAGAAAAAAATATATTTTTTTATTTTTTTTTTTTAAATAGAAAACACTTTTTTATTGCACTTGTTTTTTAAGAACTTAAAAAATTTTACTTTTTGAATTTTTGCAATCATTTTGAAAAATTTTTATTGCATTTACATAGTTAATAATAGCTATATTTGGTTTAAATTATCAAATTATCAATGATTTTTTGAACCCGATCTCAAATCTAATTCTTATTTCCTGATTCCATGAAAAATTTCAAACTTATAAGCGAAAGTCTTATTTCACTTTGGAAGCCTATGACTTGGAAATAAGGCATACCGCTACATTAAAATTATTCTTTAAGCTTACCATGGAAGCCCCTAATAGCACTGTACGTCATTCCAATTTTTTTTTGTTTGCAAATTTTTTCAAAAATTTTCTAAGTCTTTTTGAAAATTGTGTACAAGTGAATAACATATTTAATTGGATGTAATCATATATTACTATATGTTAGATCAATTTGATATAATTAGATGCGATCAATTTATTTAAAACTAAGTCTTTTCAAGTTGTTATTTGCTAACAACGTCCGCTGGTCTAGAGGGTAGAGATTGCGATTACAAAACGGAAGACTTGTGGTTCTAATCCCCGTCCGTTCGAAGTTTTTTTTTTTATTTATTTTCAGTTTGACATTATTATATCTAAAAATAAATCTAAAAACAGAAACATTTTTTGGACAAAACTGTATCCAATAATTTTTTTATAAAATCAAGATATCAGATATTATAAGATAACTTTGGCGCGGCCAAATTTCGGATGAAATTACATTATATAATATCCAATTTAATATAAAATCATGATATTGGATGTTTTAAGATAACTTTGGCGCGGCCAATTTCCGGATGAAATTACATCATATCATATCATATTTAATACAAAATCATGATAATAGATAATTTGGGATAACTTTGGCGCGGCCAATTTCCGGATGAAATCACATACAATCAAATATTAAACTGTAACTTCATATATTATAAGATGTTATGAGATAACTTTGGCGCGGCAGATCCAATAAATTATATATAATTTTATAAGATAACATGTTTTACCATACAATTTTTTTTTACTCGGGGAACCATATTCGGAATTAGCATCGAAAGGTTAATCGAAAACAAGTGGTCAGATCTCAAAATATCGCAAAAAATGCTCTCTAAATTGCACAAAAATACGTTTTTTGTAAACTTTGACCTCAACTTTCTTAAAAACCTGACGTTATGGAAAACTTTCGAAGCCAGATGCGGAACCAGAATTGATTAATTAATCTAAAACAAATGTCCAAATTACTAAAATTTTGCGTACCCCCGCGGACGGTTTCGCGTATCACCTAGTGGTACGCGTACCATAGGTTGGTAACCGCTGATTTTAACAATAAAATTTGAATAGCTTCGCTGGTATGTTATCATGTTCGTTCCGGGGGAAAAATATATTGACAATTTTCGAGCTCTTATGTCGAGATCCTGGATTTTGAGTGAATAAATATTTCAGTGAAAAAAGAAATTGGAATAAAAAAAATAAGTTTGAGTGAAAAAATATATAGAGGGAAAAAATTAGGAGAAAAAAGCTAAACACGAAAAATTTGAGTAAAAAATATCATTCCATATTGTTCCCTGCTCTACTCCATTTTGTTCCCCGTTCTACTCTATTTCATTTCCAATTCCATCTCCTTCTAAGGTCATTATTATAGGAACAAAAAAAGTACCAAAAGTACACTTTATTACCCCCATTAGAAACGGAATTTCCAAAAAGTACCTCTTCCAGAATATTTTTTCTTCACCGAAGTATCCTATACTCCATATTTCAATTATATAGGATCATTGTTTCAGCAAATATTAAAAGTACTTTTTATCCCCGTTAAGAAACGGAATTTCCAAAAAGTACTTTTCCACATCTTTTTTTTTCACCGAAGGATTTTACAAATAAACCTCCTACAAATAAACCTCCATCACTGTAAGGCCAATACCCCCGGAGAAGGTTGGCGGTCTGATTCGGGAGTCTGAATCTAGGAGACACCAGTTAGTAGTGTGCTGTGATAATAATGCACATCATTCGATATGGGGAAGTACAGACACAAATGATACACTCAAAAAAAAAAAACTGTAATGTTAGCAAAAAAAGCTTGTAAACCTACAAGAAAATTTGCTGATTTTGAACCCACAATTTTTTTGCTAAAGTTAGCAAAAATGTTTTGCCAATAATTAGTTAACTAAATTTTTATTTTTTTTAACTTAGTTCATACACATCTGAGGACCCCATTGGGTTCGGACCCGATAGGTCCAGACCCCGATGGGCCTAGACCTAGGTCGGTTCCTTAAAAATCGTCATAGTTTTTGATCCAAAATTTGTGTCCGTTTCGCTCTACCTTGCTTAGTTTTTGAGATACGTGATTATAGGGGACCACTGGGGTCTTGAGAATTAAAAAACTCGTTAACTTCAAAAATATTACTCGGAGAGCTTTTGACTATTTTGCGGTCTTGTTCTACGTGCTGAGAGCTACAAAAATGGTTTTGGACTTTTTGTTGTGTCGGCAATATTTACCGAGATATGAGCATTATAAAATTTTCGGGAATGCTAACTTTTTTGGATCCAAAGTTAGGGCCCGTTAGGGTCCACACATGTAAAGAGGGCCGGCGATACTATGGAGAGCTCGAGAACCAAAAATGGCCTCCATTTTGCTCTATCTGGCTTAGTTTCCGAGATAGCGCCATTTTAAGTTTTCTGAAAATAAAAAAAAAATTTACCATTTATTTTGCTAATATTAGCAAAAAATCTTGTAAAAATGTTGTCAACTCAATTTCAAATCTTAGCAAAATGAAGTTTACAAGAATTTTTTGCTAACATGCTAATCTCAACTAAAAATTTGCTAAAAGTTAGCTAACTAGCATTAGCAAAAAAAAAAATTAGTACTAACGCATTTTTTTGAGTGTAGAGGCGAATCACTTTTGGAGTTTTTGTTAAGCACTTACCTGTATATTTGTAACCAACTTTCCTTACAAGTACACGGCAAGAGGTTCTTGACGTAAAACTTGTATCAGATACATTGTCTGATAGAATTGATGACTGGAGAGCTTTGGAAGATCATTCTTTCTCAGATCATCGCTACATTGAATTTTTACTCAGGGAGCGTGCCCCGGTTGAGACAGTCTCTAGAAATCTGAGAAGAACAAACTGGGTGAATTATAGGGAGACTTTTTCTTTGCTTTTGTGTGAAGTAACCTTATCTGAACCGCGTAGTTTGGGGGAAATTAACTATCTGGTTGACCATATAACAAATGTTTGTAATAGGTGCCTGGATGTGTCTTGCCCTTCTGCATAGCCTAGAGGGGAAAAAAGCCACCTTGGTGGTCAAATGAGTTGCAGACGAGCAGAGATTCCTACAGTAACCTCTTTAATAACGCTAAATTTTCAAGAGCGGACGAGGACTGGTCTGCACACGCAAAAAAAAACTGTGTCAGATTGAGCAATCCTACTTGGTAAAATTTTTTTCATACCAAAAAAAATTTTTTACCAAATTTTTGCTAAAATTATGCTTGTCGATGTTAAAGTAACATAATTAGTTTTTTATGTAAAATAACCAAGTATCTTGCACAATAACGCAAATTACTTGCACAAAAATTTATCGAAAGAAAACAACAAAAAACAAATGCAGACCGCCATTTTCTGCGTGCTTCGTTTATTTTTTGTGTTATAAAAACGTAAAAAGGAAATTGATAAATAAAATTAAAATAAATTAATAAATGAAAATAAATAATTAGTTTTTTAAAAGATAAATAAATGTAAGATAAAAAAATGCTAAAGTTAATTTTGCTCTCATAACTTAAAATACCATTCATTTAGCAAAACCAATGGTATCCCAGACTAGGGCTGTCAAACGGGATCGGTTTTTTAAAATCCCGGGATTCGGGATTTAAAAATCGAAATCCCGGGATTTTTCGGGATCCCGGGATTTTCGGGATTCGGGATTAAATTTCTTTATTTATAAAAGTAAAAAAATAGTAGACTCCCTATGTTTCAGTTTTATTGTGCATATTAAGGGGGCTACTGTGGGTTAGTTGGTAGCGTGCTAGCCTATTAAGCAGTAAGTTGTGAGTTTGATTCCCACGAAAACCCTTGGGTCGATTTCGCTACAACGAAATTATTTAAAAAAGTATTTCTAATTATTCTGATTATGTAGTGGTGGGGTAGTAAAAACAATGAATATTTTAAAAGGATAGGGTGGTGACGCACGTTTATAACCGGCTAGGTCTCGTCGGATGGGGCGGGTATCTTTCACCAACCTTTATCCTAAACACCACACAAAATTACGTGCAAACTAAACAAGTCTGGACAAAGAAATAATTCACTTGGTCAATAGTAAAAGAAAAATAGGGAAAGATGTTGTCCCAATATAGCCCTGACCCTACCTTGTTATCAATAAATAATCCTTGTATTTGTTTGATAACCCAAATTCAAAATGGGTTTGATTACCAGGAACCTTTATTTAATTATAATTAACAAAACATCATTATGATTTACAAAACTACAAAAAAATCATTTGCTATTAAAAAGCAACAATAACATTTAAGAGAATAAATTGCTACAAAAGATCACAATTAGAGCCCAGTCACAATTGGCACCACCGACGACGAACCACTGCGAAAGAGAGAGCGACACATTAAAATTAAGCGACAGACGACCGGACACATTTTATAAAGAAAACGACGCTCATATCAGTCACACATCTATTTTTTTCCTTTTGTTATCCTATAAAAGCAGGTATACAATATTTCTTGTGTGCAACACAGTGTGTTGAACACACACACAATATATTAACTCCAATTGGAAAAATTAGCATATTTTGTTGAACATATGGCAACGCTACTTGATAAAAATTTGAGAAAAATGAGAGGGTGGTGAGAGAGCACTACAAAAATAGAATAGAATCTATTCTGGCGGCAGTGTGGTCGACCACAAAGCGATTTTTTGCTTTTCATACAAAATGTATGAAAACATTTTGTGGTTACCGAATGTGGTGCCAATTGTGACTCGGCTCTTATTCATAAAAAAAAAGACTTTACTCATTGCCACTACGCGTGGAAAAATCACAAATTTATGACGTTTACCAAAAAAGAGTATTAATGTATTATGTTGTTGTAAAACGTAAACAAAAGGTAAACAAATTTACTATGTATAAATGAATGTTGTAATACAAATAATCACAAAAAAAAAACAATCAAAACAAAATTTGCAACAGCATAAAATTTTATAAATTTTGCATATAAAAAAAAAACTATTGTCCAAATTATCAGAAAATAATAAATTTCATTTAATACTCACTTTAATTTTCAGCTTCATTATTCATACACTTCTGCATCGTTGGGCCCATCGAAGACATGTAGGATAGCTGTGGTTGGTAAAAATTAATCTAATAATTTGGGTTTTTAGAGTTTCAACACGAAACTTTTATAATTAAAAATCAATAAATTTAAGTTTCATCCACGAGTTGACAATGTTGCTATAGTTCCCATAAAAATCAAAATTTAGGCTTGTCTTAAAAATAATTTAACGCAAACCCAAAGCGGTTTGAATTGGTAGGAGTTATGTTGATTCGTTGTAACAAGACACGTCCGGGAATGTATATATGTATCAAGTCTGTCGCTTGTAAGAAAAATCTAATTTGTTGTTGCTGGGAGAGTGTATGGTGTGTTAAAGCTGGTAGGAAAACGTTAAATCCGAGAGCTGGCAATCGTTGTCTATAATTGGCAACTTGTCCAATTAAAGAAAGCAAGCCCGTACTCTTCAAAAGTTAAATATAATACAGGTCCACGTGGGAAACCAAAATCCACGTGCTTAGTCAGACCTGACTCAAACACACCAAAAAAAACGGCTATTAAATTGTAAAATTTTCCTATAAAAAATTTATTAAATTAGGTTTAATTATTTCACGTGGTTTCTAAAGAAACTTACCAAAAAAAAAATAAAATAAATGTACCCATGTGTACCACAAACCAATTGGAGTAAAATCCAACGAGCTTTGAAAGGCCCAATTGCTAAATTATGGCACGACAATCCAGTAAATTTCCAGAAAAAAAAAAAATAATTACTTTCTACGTTTAGAAAGTATACTTTTTTCAGTAAAAGTACAGTTGAATAATATGCACTTTTTAATTTTAAATAATTTTGGTTTTATATTTTTCCTTTAAGGTGATTTTGGTCTTCACGATATGAAATTTCAGTAGCAATAAAATTCTGTATTTTTTTTTTAAATACTAGAATACCAAGAGCAGTGTTTATTTTTTTTATAATTTTAAACGATAAAGACGACCAATTTGATTTGAACAATATGCATTGGTTAGCTAAACAATTGTCCAGCCAAATTGTGGGTGGAATAAATCGGTAAAACAAAAGTACTCTGCCACTAAGCCGTCACAATTGTTATTTAAAGGCAATTCAAAAATTAAGTATACGCCACTTATGCAGTTTTCAAGTAATTATTATTATTAAATATTTAGTAAGGAACTAAAAAAGCCTTGAGGGTTTGTTATGGAAAATGACAACTTTTATTTGCTTTTGGTTTCATCCCATTCCGATTTTGTTTCTTGCACTGCATTATTTTAAAAATAATTTAAAGAATATTTAAAATAATAAAATCATTTAAAGGAGAAAAGTAATAATATAATTCATTAGACTTGCATTTTTTTGTATAAAAAATTTTTTCTTCCAATTTTGAAAGTCCGGGAAAATTTTTAAAAATATTTAAATTTTTTTCTCCTACGCCTAAAACTTATGTGGTACAAATTTGAGGCCAAATTGATTAAATTTGACCGTGGCGCCTTTCGATCAAAGTTTCGGTTTTTAAAAAAATGTTCGCCAAAACCTGCAAACTTTGGTCAAAATGGCTTAATGGTTAGTGCGTTGGACTATTATTCAGCAAGCCTGGGAAGAAGAGAATTCTCAGCTCAGCCAAATTCGTGGCCAGCTACCTTATAAAAAAAATTGGACGCACCAGCAGTGGTGCGTCCAATTTTGCTGTATGGAATCATTGTCTGTTGGCCTGCTTTAGAACGGCTGCATTAGAAATCCTCCTTCACCTGATACCATTGGACATATTGGGTAGGCAATATGCGGCTGCTTCGGCAATTCGACTTAATAGCACGCTGCAATGGAGGAGAAGCGATTGTGGCCATAGCGCGATCTTGAAGAAGAAAACAATACCACAAAATGTGGACTATGCTCCCTCTATGAGCCTCTTTGAGCGCCACTTTACCACTATGATACCATCCATGGAGTCTTGGATGGGGGACATTCCGGGTAATGGAGCCACCATAAATTTTTACACAGATGGATCGAGGCTGCACGAACAAGTGGGCTTTGGAGTCTATTCGGAAGAGCTTGGATTGAGCCTGGCTCGAAGATTGCCAGATCATTGCAGTGTTTACCAGGCAGAGATGCTGGCAATAAAGGAAGTGGCTGACTGGTTGAGCTGCAATGTCTTGTCTACAACCGCAGTCAACATCTATACTGACAGTCAAGCCGCACTATGCTTCGACCCATGGACAAAAGTCAAAAAAAAAAATTTGTCTCAAATTGTGTTTAAATACAGATTTTTTGAAAGATTATAAGGTATCTCAAATAAATATTAACAGAAATATATTTTCTGATTACTTTTGTCACCACGAGAGGGCGCTAAACTCAGAGAATTTTATGCAAAAACTACTTAACAAGAAAATGTTTTTTAGCTGTTTCACAAAAATAATTCTCAAAAATTCATTTTTTAATAAAATGGTTCGAAATTTTGTTTTAAAGTACTTTGATATATTTGTAGTGAAGTTAAAATATAGAATTTTGTATATATTTCCAAAAAAAAATATTTTTTATTGCGCAGAAAAAAAATTTTTTTTTGTTGAAAATCCAAAAATAACTAAAGTTTGATGGAGTGTAAAAAAAAATAAAAAAAAAATAGATACTTTTTTTTTTTCTTTTTTTTGTAAGTTTAAACTCTTATCTAACAGCGTATTCAAAAATTAGCGCCTATTTTTTACCACAAATTAGAAAAAAAATCGTTTTTTTAAATGCCTAAATTCATGATTTTTACTCAAATATCATGCATTTAGGAGTGTTAAATATCGTTGTGCAACACGATTTTATGTTTTGAAAGGGTAAAAAAGTAAAATAAATGTATATTAATAGTAGATCGAAATCCCCGCAGAATTTTGAAAATTTAGCTCGAGTTTTTTTTTTTATGGCCCACTGAAGTTTTTAATTATTTTTCAAAGGAGTTCAGAATAAGTAAAAAAAAATTATTAAATTTAATTTTGAGCTAAATGAGGTTAATAGATGTACAACGAAATTTGATGACGGTTCTTTTCTTAGAACATATTAACCCTCTATCTCCTATTTTTAGGGGTCACTTTAGTCCCTTTTCCAAATATCGTCGTAGAGCACCACTTACACTTGCTTTTAAAGGGTTAACATGTTCTAAAAAATTTTTCTGCATAGAATTTCATTGTTAGTTGTAAAAGACCAAAAATTCGTGAGATATAAGCAAAATGCTTAAAAAATTAAAAATTTTAATTATCATATATTGTTAAACTGTGATTCACCACAATTGAAATAATTCGACAAAATATAACAAATGTACTTCTGAGCCTAATACTGTTAATAGCTATCTTCGGTAAAATTTTATGATTATTTTTTCTTAAAATATATTAACCCTCTATCTCCTATTGTCAGGGGTCATTTCAGTCCCTTTTTTAAATATTCTTATAAAAAAACACTTAAACATGCGTTTAAAGTGTTAAAACGTTCTACAAACATTTAATAGATATCTTTAATCATTCCAAACCCATTAAAAAAAAAAAGTAAAGACTTCAATGGGCCATAAAAAGAACTCGAGCTAAATTTTCAAAACAATTCGTTTTTGGTTTACAAACGGTATATCTTCATTTTTAGTTTTGTCCAATTTAAGATACACTCTGTGACCTCAAATTTGTTGCACAGTGTATTCTATTGAAGCTTTAAGTTATGTGAAATAACTCTTAAGTTATAAATTATATTCAAGAAACTTTAAAAAAGTAATTTAGTATTACGCTTTAACCTTTAAACGCTCGTTTTATTAAATTTTATAAAAATATTTGAAATAAGGACTAAAATGACCCCTTAAAATGGGAGATGGAGGGTTAATATGTTCTAACAAAAGAACCGTCATTAAATTTCACTGAAGACATCTTAAGACATTTTTTATGTCAGTAGTATTTTTAGTACATTTTTTCGACCTAATTCAGTCTACTTTGGTAAAAGCTATTTAACAATATATGATACTTTACAATTTTACTTTTTAAAGCATTTTGATTATATCGCACGATGTTTTGGTATTTGACAACCCCTAGTGAAATTTGATGCTTAACATTTTTGTAGAACATTTTAACTATCAAAACGCACATTTTAGTGTTGTTCTATGAGGATATGTTAAAAAAGGACAAAAATGACCCCTAAAAATGGGAGATAGGGGGTTAATGTATTCTAAAAAAAGAACCGCCATCAAATTTTACTATAGACATGTATAAACATTATGTAGCTCAGAAGTTGATTTAATACATTTCTTTGACCTTTTTTAGGCTGAGTTTTTGAGTTGTAAAATTTATTGGTTTTAGGTTTAAACTGAGTTTAAACCACAAATTCTGTTTTTGAGATGTGGTTTATTTTAAGTTTAACTCACCAATAATGGAGAGTTAAACTAAGGTACAAAAATGTCAAAAAACACCTCTGATTTTCAAATATACTGGTTAGTATTGCCATACTGTGGTATTTTATTCGAAAAAATGTGCGATGATGGCAACTATTCTAATTGGAAATGTGGCATTTGGTATGGCAATACCGTGTTAATCGACATTTGTTAAACTTGAACTGAAAAACAGAATGCTTGGTTAAACTTGGTTTTATTTTTATAAAGTTTAATAAAACTCCCGGTTAAACTAAGTTAAAGCGATATGTCAAAAACGCAGCCTTAGATGACTTTAAAAATAAAAATAACTTATTTTCCAAAAAAGGATGTTTTTATATTTTCCATAATATTAGTTTGATTTTGCCCAAATTTGGCATTAATATATATCTAACGAATATTAATTTGCTTACAAAGTTTTTTTACGATCGGACAATTTTTGTAGGTGTTAAAGCGTTTCAAAGAAAAAGGATATATGGCAGGACGTTGAGTCCTTGCTCCGATTTAAGTGAAAATTTACATACACGTTGCTAGTGGAATGTGTATCAGCATGACCACTTTTTGTAATTTTTTGTGCATTATTGAAGCTAAAATTACATTTTTCAATTTCAGGACACATGGGAGGTAGGCGTGTCCTTGCACCGATTTTTCCAAAAATTCATATTTTTCTTAACTAATATATTTTATGTTAGTGTACCAAATCTAAAAAATATCTGACAACTCCTTCTAATTTTGTCCCTTCGTTACATGGGAACGAAGCACTGTGAGCCGCGGTCAAGTCCCTGGATTCAATGTTTCTGAAAACAAGATCTGCCTTTAACTGCCGCACGCCTTTAAGTGAGATGGCCAAGCAGTTTAACATACGACTCATATGGGTCCCAGGGCACAGAGACATTCCAGGGAATTGCAAAGCCGATGAGCTTGCTAGACTAGGAACTACCTTACAGGTTCCAACAGAATTGGAATGTGTTGGTATGCCTCTAGAAACTTGCAAGCAAAACCTACGGCTTTGTTCCGCGACGGAGACTAATCTAAGATGGGCAAATGGATGGACGTGTGCGACAACACGACTGATTTGGCCTTCTCTTAATCAGGGGCGCACAAGTGAGCTGATATCGCTTCCAAGTGGAGAGATTTCGACGGTGGTTTCTATAATTACCGGACACTGTCTTATAGGGAAGCACGCAGAGCGGTTAAATCTGCCGTCGAATGACTTTTGCCGAAGTTGCATGGATGAAGAGGAGTTGGAAACTATCGAACACTTTATTTGCCATTGCCCGGCACTTTATGGTCAGAGACTTGCTGGGATCTAGGGAGCTGTACGATCTTTCTGATTTGTCGGATGTCAAAATTCAATATCTAAGGAGTTTCAGCACAAATTGGTTTAACGACAGGGACTAGTAGGGAAACCTATTACGGTCCCGTGGTATCACAATAGACATCAGAGTCTACGTGTGTTGACGTAAAACGTCAGCAGCCACTTACAACCTAACCTAAGTAAATAATTCAATAAAAATTTATTATTTTTGTTTAAACTCTCATAGTTTTTTTGGATTCTCGTTTAGTTTATAGTTTTTTGTATATGTATATGAAAGTTTGTAATTGCCTTTATAAAATTTTCCTATATTTTTGAGACATAAATATGTTTGGTAAAGTTTGAATAAACAAGCTTTTTGTTTTTTTTTTTTTTTGTAAAAAAATTTAAAATTTTTTTAAACTTTAAAAAAAAAAAAAGAAATAGATAACTTTTGAGTAAATTTGTAATTGTGTCAATTAAAAATTTACTCAAATTTTTTTTCAAACATTTAATAAATTTTATTAAAAATTTACTCAATACTATTACATTGTTTACTGGTGCAACATTGAGTAATTTTTTACTCAATAGTATTAAAAATTTACTCAAATATTTTTTTCTGTGTGTATGTGTAGGTCAGTGACGGTCCGTGAAGTTGTCACTGGGTGTTCTCTACTTATTTAAAATATAAAATTTATGTATATAAAATATGTTTTTCTGGACGTAACACATTCCCGTGGTAGACAAAGCCTCAGTTTTAATTTTTTTTGTTGACATACATCCAAAATTAATTTTTGTACTCCATTAATTTGCGAAATAATGCTTTTTGTTAATTGTCGATGTGGTGAGGCAACAAAATGACAATAAAATAGAATTTAGGCTGCATCTCATTAAAAAATGTACAAAACTAGTAACATCCCATCTTTACCTATCTCGGGAATGCGTTAGGTCCATGAAAACATGAATTTTATACTTAAATTTGCTGTTTTTAAAAATTAGAGAACACCCAGTGACAACTTCACGGACCGTCACTGGGTTGGAGGGTATAAAAACCGGAAATGAATTCAATAACTACATAAAAATATGTCTGTTCGTTTACCTTACTACAATCTACTCATTTTTACTACTTTTACTACAGCTGGAAAATTTCAATACAAAAAGTAAACAAAACTTTCCAGTTGTAGTAAAAATACTAGTAAGAAATTTGGGTAAACAAACAGACCTAATATTTGTTTTAAGTTTTAAAATTTATGGTCCAAATTTTTTTTTAAAAAGTTATATGAAATATCAGATTATATAATTTTTAATATAATTTGATAAAATTTTTCAAATCCAATTAGACCAAAATTGGGATCTAATTAAATCTAACAATATCATATATGATATTATTAGACAATTTTTAGATAATTTCTGATACAGCCAATTTTGAGATCAGATTAGATCAATTAAGAGCTGCTACCAGATTAATTAAGATATAATTACATAAAGGATTTTGTAATTAATTTTTTACTCGGGTAGTTTAATGCGAAAAATGAGTCGATAAAACGATATCTATTCTATCTATCTATTAGGGTTGCCAGATTTTTATTTTGAAAATGCGGGACAAACTCCCGAAAATTACAAAAATGGCGGGATTTTAAAAATTTTCGCGGGACAAAAATATTTTTATGAACAAAACTGAGATTTATTGTTTTAAATAGAGACTACCAACCTCTAGTGCATTTTGAAATAGAAAAAGTGTTTTTGTTTTTCAAAAACTAATTTAGCTAAAGTAAATTTTAGTACACACATTTCCATTTTGAAGATACAACGCTGGACCAGAATTTCTCCAGGGAAATTTTATAAATATTTTTCCGGAATGTACTCTATGTTGTGCAAGGCGTACATTTGGCGTACATTTTTTGAAAAATATTTTTTTTAAACAAACACTAAGATTGTAAACTTTTTTGAGCTGAAATCTCGTTGGAACAAGATTTCGATCATATGGTTGTGTACAAAATGATGCAGACCATAGGTGTGTTCCAGAACGTTACCGCGGGTGCCCGCGGGTACCCAAACCAGCCCGAAAAGCGTTCCCGTACGCAAAAATTGGGTAAATGAGAGAGTTTGTGAGAGAATAAATTACTTTCTCATTTTACCAAACTTATCCGCACTTTTTTTTCGGGTAAATTGGTAACAGTCAGATGTTGAAAAAACAGCTGATTTTTTTTGTGAAGCTGAGTTGGAAATTTAAATAAAATAAAGAACTAAACCAAGGAAATGTGTTATTTCAATACAAAAAAAATATAATTTGTTATTAAAATAAACTTTTACAATTTGTTTTCTTGTTTAAAGTAATTTTTCTTACGAAAATATTTTAGCATTATTGGTTTGTTTACATTTTCTATTATTTTGGGCTTGAAATGTGGTTTTTAGCGTTCCCGTACTTTTGTGCATTTTTGGGATATCGTGAGAGGTTTTTTGATTTTCTCTCATTTTACCGAACTTTACCCGGAAAGTTCTGGAACACACCTCATATGATCGAAATCTCGTTCGAACGAGATTTCACCTCATGTGTGACTAGGCCTTTATTTTTATACCCTCCAACTACAGTATGGGGGTATACTCACTTTGTCATTCCGTGTGTAACGCATCGAAATATCGGTCGGGGACCCCATAAAGTATATATATTATTGATCAGTGATCGATTCTAAGACATTCTAGCGATGTCCGTCCGTCCGTCTGTCCGTCCGTCTGTCCGTCCGTCTGTAGTTAACACGATGCAGTCCAAAATAAAAGAGCTAGGAACCTCAAGTTTGGCACAAATATGTCTTATGTTCCTAGGCAGGTTAAGTTCGGAAATTGGCCAAATCGGACCAGGGGGAAAAAAGTTCCCCCTTGAAGAATTAAACCAACCTCTAAAAAATACAGGTTTTTACATGGGTTTTTTTTTGTATTTTTGTTAAATAAATGAAACATTTGGTATATTTATCGCGATGATAGAGGCGAATCACTTTTGGAGTTTTTGTTAAGCACTAACCTGTATATTTGTAACAAGGGTGGTGAACCAACTTTCGTTACAAGTACGCGGCAAGAGGTTCTTGACGTAACACTTGTATCAGATACATTGTCTGATAGAATTGATGACTGGAGAGTTTTGGAAGAGCATTCTTTCTCAGATCATCGCTACATTGAGTTTTTACTCAGGGAGCGTGCCCCGGTTGAGACAGTCTCTAAAAATCTGAGGAGAACAAACTGGGTGAAATATAGGGAGACTTTTTCTTTGCTTTTGGATGAAGTACCCTTATCTGAACCACATAGTTTGGCGGAAATTGACTGTCTGGTTGACCATATAACAAATGTTTGTAATAGGTGCCTGGATGCGTCTTGCCCTTCTGCAAAGCCTAGAGGGAAAAAAAAGCCACCTTGGTGGTCAAATGAGTTGCAGACGAGCAGAGATTCCTGCAGAAAGCTCTTTAATAAGGCTAAATTTTCAAGAGCGGACGAGGACTGGTCTGCATACAGGCTGCAACTTAAGAGTTATAAAAAGATGATCAGAAATGCAAAATGTGATTCTTGGAAAAACTTCTGTGGAAACATAGAAGACGTTTCTGAGGCATCCAGGCTGCGCAAGGTTCTGGCTTCTTCTCCTTGCACCCTGGGATACCTGAAAGATCCTAATGGGGTGTGGTCTTCCTCCAGTGGAGAGTCGCTGGATCTCCTTTTAAACACGCATTTTCCGGGCAATTCCATGACGCCGTTTCAAGCTTTGGAACGTTCTGACGCCCAAGCATCTGAAATTGCTTCGGAAATAATAAATATGCCAACATTAATCTGGGCGATAAAAAGCTTCAGGCCCTATAAATCCCCGGGACCTGATGGTATAATCCCGGCTGAGTTGCAGCAAGTGTCGGACTATATAGCCCCGTTGCTGTATAATCTATACACAGCATGCATCAACTGGTCGTATATTCCTTTAAAATGGAGGGATACCAGAGTCGTATTTATCCCGAAGGCTGGGAAAAGTTCCCACACAGCTCCGAAGGATTTCAGACCAATTAGTCTGTCTTCTTTTTTGTTAAAGACAATGGAACGAATGATAGACTCATATTTGCGTAGAGTGATTGACCCGAGGTTGCTTTCGACAAAGCAACATGCATACAGCAAGGGACGATCAACGGAAACAGCTCTTCATGAGCTCGTTGGTACCATCGAGAGATCGCTTTCGGTAAAGGAGTACACTATGGTGGCCTTTCTTGATATTGAGGGGGCTTTTAATAATGTCATCCCAGAATCGATAGTATTGGCATTGTCTGGTCTGGGAGTAAAGCGTGAAATCGTTTTAATGGTGGAAAGCCTACTTGCCAGTAGACGTATAACGTCTGAATTGGGAGCGTCCGTCATATCTCGATTTGTCAATAGGGGCACACCACAAGGAGGTGTTCTTTCGCCGCTTCTTTGGAACTTGGCAGTGAATTCAATGCTACTATCTCTAGAAGCACGTGGTTGTCATGTTGTCGCATATGCTGACGATGTCGCGATAGCGGTAAAGGGGAAGCATCTGCCAACATTGAGGGACATTCTTCAGGGTTCTCTGAAAGATCTGTCTAAATGGGCAAGAGACTGTGGTCTAGGAGTTAATCCTAGTAAAACAGAGCTTGTTTTATTTACAAGGAAAAATAAGATTCCTGCTTTTGATCCTATTTCTCTAGACGGTACTGAAATCACCTTCTCAGATGGAGCCAAGTATCTTGGAGTATTTCTAGATAGGAAGCTGAATTTCAGGCGTAATATTGAGGAACGGGTGAGAAAAGCAACGATTGCTTTGTATTCCTGTAAAAGGGCCATTGGAAAACGATGGGGTTTTAGCCCTCAAGTCGTTCATTGGATCTATACAGCAGTGGTGCGTCCAATTTTGCTGTATGGAATCATTGTCTGGTGGCCTGCTTTAGAAACAAAAGCGAACTGTGTCTTTATCACGAAGGTACAGAGAATGGCGTCGATGTGCATCACTGGTGCTCTTCGTACTACACCTACGGCTGCATTAGAAATCCTCCTTCACCTGATACCCTTGGACATATTGGGTAGGCAGTATGCAGCTGCGTCGGCAATTCGACTTAATAGCACGCTGCAATGGAGGAGCAGCGATTGTGGCCATAGCGCGATCTTGAAAAAGATAACAATACCACAAAATGTGGATTGTGCTCCCTCTTTGAGCCTCTTTGAGCGCCACTTTACCACTATGATACCATCCAGGGAGTCTTGGATGGGGGATACTCCGGGAAGTGGAGCTACCATAAAGTTTTACACAGATGGATCGAGGCTGCACGAACAAGTGGGCTTTGGGGTCTATTCGGAAGAGCTTGGATTGAGCCTGGCTCGTAGATTGCCAGATCATTGCAGTGTTTACCAGGCAGAGATGCTGGCAATAAAGGAAGTGGCTGACTGGTTGAGCTGCAATGTCTTGTCTACAACCGCAGTCAACATCTATACTGACAGTCAAGCCGCGGTCAAGTCCCTGGATTCAATGTTTCTGAAAACAAGATCTGCCCTTAACTGCCGCACGTCTTTAAATGAGATGGCCAAGCAGTTTAACATACGACTCATATGGGTCCCAGGGCACAGAGACATTCCAGGGAATTGCAAAGCCGATGAGCTTGCAAGACTAGGAACTACCTTACAGGTTCCAACAGAATTGGAATGTGTTGGTATGCCTCTAGAAACTTGCAAGCAAAACCTACGGCTTTGTTCTGCGACGGAGACTAATCAAAGATGGGCAAATGGATGGACGTGTGAGACAACACGACTGATTTGGCCTTCTCTTAATCAGGGGCGCACAAGTGAGCTGATATCGCTTCCAAGAGGAGAGATTTCGACGGTGGTTTCTATAATTACCGGACACTGTCTTATAGGGAAGCACGCAGAGCGGTTAAATGTGCCGTCGAATGACTTTTGCCGAAGTTGCATGGATGAAGAGGAGTTGGAAACTATCGAACACTTTATTTGCCATTGCCCGGCACTTTCTGGTCAGCGACTTGCTTCACTGGGATCTGGGGAGCTGTACGATCTTTCTGATTTGTCGGATGTCAAAATTCAACATCTAAGGAGTTTCATAAGAAGCTCAAACTGGTTTAACGACAGGGACTAGTAGGGAAACCTATTACGATCCCGTGGTATCACAATGGACCTCAGAGTCTACGTGTGTTGACGTAAAACGTCAACAGCCACTTACAACCTAACCTAACCTATATTTATCGCGATGGGAAGGTGCTCTCAACGCCCCCCCCCCCCCCCAAAAAAAAAAAAACGCCTCTGTCAATTTTTTTTTTTTTACATTTTGGAGGGTATAAAAGATTCGGCACAGCCGAATTTAACACTCTAACTTGTTTTCCTTAAAAAGGTTCTAAATCCACATCATTTGGGCGGCAAAAGCTTACAAATAAGCCTTTTAAAAACTTAGGCTTTTAAAGTAAAAAATAGTTGTTGTTAAAAAAAATTGCAAAAAAAAGCGGGAATATGGAATCCCGCGCGGGACGCGGGAATCGGTTATAAAAAGCGGGACAATCCCGCCAAATGCGGGACGTCTGGCAACCTACTATCTATCTATCTATCTATCTATAGATATAAAAATGGATGTGTGTATGTATGTGGGTATGTATGTATGTATGTTCCGTATGGACTCGAAAACGGCTGGACCGATTTTGATGAAATTTTCAGGGAATATTCAGAATAGCCTGGCGAGTAACACTGTCGAGTCGGATTTTTGATTTTCTGTCTGTGGGCGGAGGGGCGTGGCAAAATCGAATTTTTACATTGCACCACTAATGACATCTATATATAAAAAACGGATGGACCGATTTTGATAAAGTTTAAACCAGTGTTGGCTACCGTTACCGATTAAAAACCCTTTAATATTGACTACCGTTACCGTTACCAATACCGAAATAAAAAAAATTTTAAATACCGTTACCGATAAAAAACCGTTACCTTTATTCGACTTTTTACCGGTATTATATCGGTTTTGTTTCGGTTGTCTTAATATTACCTACTAGCTATACCCGGTCCGCGTTGCTGGTCCTAAGAAAAAAACTGTTTTATATTGCATCTTAATTTAAATATAGTGTCGGACAAAATTAAAGCACGGGTCCGGGTCCAGGTAGTAACCTTTGGATCCACCCTCGGTTAGCAATATCTATAGAGAAATCTCAACAAAATCGGTTCATCCGTTTTTGCGTGATTTCAAAACAGACAGACATAACGTTAAGTATAGTTCACATAACGTTAAGTATAGGCGTGTCATTTAACGCATTTTTATCGAATCGTGATAGTCTGAAGTTCCATGCTGCGTCCTCGATAAGTACTATCTGTGCTGCAAATTTCATTGAAATCAGTTTTGCCGTTTTTGTGTGATTGCGAAAGAGGAGGAAATAACTTTTTATTTATAAAAAACGGGAGTGACATTTTATACCCTTTTGCCGAATCGCGCTATACATATGACCTACAGTTCCCGCTCGGTTAGTTCTATCAGTAGTGACTGATTCTAGTTATCCGTTTTTGCGTGATTTCAAAACAGGCAGATATAACGTTCAGTATAAAACAAAGGGGCGTATTAATTTACGCCTCTTTGTTCAATCGTGGTCAGTATAGTACAAAGGTCGTTGCAATTTTGATCCCTTTTTCCAATAACGATCTTATATGGCCTACATATGCACTTGGTTAGCACTGTATGTAGTGAAAATGTCAAGAGAATCGGTTCAGCTGTTTTTGCGTGATTGCGAAACAGGCAGACAACGTCCAGTATAGTACAAAGGGGCGTGGCATTTTACGCCCTTTTTCCAATCGTAGCATAACATGGCCTAAAGTTCCGCACTCGGTTAACACTATCAGTGCTGAAAATTTAATTAAAATCGAATCAACAGTTTTTGCGTTATTGCGGAGCATGCAGAAATAACATTCAATTCAATACAAAGGGGCATGGCATTTAACGCCCATTTGTCCGATCATGCTCTAATTTAGTACGTAGTTAGTACTTGGTTAGTTCTATCGTTGGTTTACATTTCATCAAAATCGATCCATCCGTCTTTTATATATAGATGTCATTAGTGGTGCAATGTAAAAATTCGATTTTGTCCACCCCACCGCCCACAGGCACAAAAGCATGGCATTTTACGCCCATTTGTCCGACCACGCTATAATTTAGTACAGCATATAGTTAGTACTCAGTTAGAACTATCTTTGGTTTAAATTTCATCAAAATCGGTCCATCCGTTTTTTATATATAGATGTCATTAGTGGTAGAATGCAAAAATTTGATTTTGCCACGCCCCTCCGCCCACAGACAGAAAATCAAAAATCCGACTTGACAGTGTTACTCACCAGGCTATTCTGAATATTCCCTGAAAATTTCATCAAGATCGGTCCAGCCGTTTTCGTGTCCATACGGAACATACATACATACATACCCACATACATACACACATCCATTTTTATATATATAGATTTATTATTATTTTTAATTAAAAACAAAGTAAACTATTTTTAATGAACGTAAAAAAATAAAGAATTGTTATTCTTTGCAAATTTATTGTTTTTTGGACAACGACAATGAGGAAATCGGTCCAACCAATGCACTATAGGGAATTTTAGGTATTTTCTGGCCAAAACTCTTCCAGCTGAGATATCGACCCGAAATTTGGCAAGATTGTTTGGTATGATGTTTTTAGGCTCTATATAAAAAATAGGCATGGTCGGACATGATTACAGCATCTTTTCACGACTTTAAAAAAAAAGTAAATTAGTTATAAAAGTTTGTATTTATAAAATAATACTAAAAAAAATAGTTAAGCTCAAAAAATCATCAGTAACATAATTTACCTTAATTTTTTTTGTTACTCACGATAAAGGTAAGTCACGCGTGAGCATTTGAGACTCACGAAATTTTTTCATTGAATTTGATCTAAATAATTTTTCGAAAAACAATAAAAAAAAATTGAACTAGTTTGTAATCCAATTTTATGAAAAATATTGCGGTGATTGTCGAGACTCACGCACATCTCACGTTAATTCAAAGTATTTGAGACACTTTAACATTTTTATATGTAAAAATTCATTTCAAACACTTGTAGTGGTATTTTAAAAATATTTTTTTTTTTATAGTAGGCTTTTAAAATGCACAAATGTCATAATTTTTATTAATCTTTGAGCTAATAACAGTAACTAAACAAAAAATAACCACTCTCCTTACCCTTCATTTTTCATGGGGAAAAATTTTGCCCTTCGACGATTACGCAGTTCTGGCCAAAGCAATTTGCTATTCGCTGTGATTTTTAAGATCTGCAACTCTATTGTAGTTATTCTACAAGAATTTGGACCTATAAACCCCCTTCTTGGCCCCAAATTTGCTTGACAAGTATTGATCCTTTTATACCTTAAATAGAGATTTTTATTTTACAAACTTTGGGGACTTACAGTGAGTAAGTGGATGAAGTTAGAGACTAACTGAAAACTAGACTTTTATTGCCATATAAATCCTCTACAATTCACCTTTTAGCACATTTGCCCTTTCTTTTACCTGAACCAAAATAATCGCCAAAAACGATTTGGCAAGTATACTTGCCTGTGGTCGTCAAAGGGTTAAAATATACATATTCTATTACAAAGCATCATAAAAAAAAAATAAAAATATAGATCATATTTTATATCTATCATAAAACGTTTTTTTTTACGAAATTTCTTCAAAATATATTTAATAATAATAATAAAAACCTTCAACAAGTAACTTACAATAAATAATTTCAAATTTTAGTTATAAATAAATTTGAAAAAAAAACACTTCCGTAAAACTTAAATGCCATTTCCCCATGGAGCCTCATGGACTAGCTGGCATATACATCTTGCGTAGAAAGAGTTCCTCTATGCTGTGTATAGTTATGGGAGTATGCAATTATAAGCAAAAAAAGTTGCAGTACAAAAAAATTAAATTTAAGAAAAAAAATTAAAAAAACTAATTAAATAATTATATAATATAAAAATCTGCATTTTAAAATAATAACTTCTGCATACAAAAATAATTTGGTCTATTGCTAATAAAAATACATTTTATAGGATTTTTCAATAGTTGTTTAAGTATGTTAATATTGCAATTAATTTTGTACCCCAAAACGAAAAAAAAAAAATTATTAAAAATTTAGTTTTGAACCCTTCTAACTAGCGGTAAAAGGGTTTGGTTGACAAAAAAAATGCATCCTAGCATACTTTAAAATAGTTTACTTCAAAATGGCATCACAAAAAAAAGTGTTGTGACACATAAAATTTGGACTTTTGGCCAACAATTACTTTTAAATTCCCTATAGTGCAATGTTCAAAGTCTCAATTAACTAAATTTAGACAAAGAAAAAGTAATAAAGATATAAGTGAGTGCTACGTAATGTAAGCATTCTTTAGTGATACGATAAAAGAAGATATTAACCTGAATTGTGACAAATCGGAAAAGTGTTGCCAACTCGTACACAAAAAATAAAAACTCTGTCGAGAAATCTGTAAAACAGCTTTAAGTTTGAATTAGAAAACTTTTAGCAGATTTTTCTTCTGAAATGGATATTTTAACTGAATTACTTGTAATTCAGTTTTAGAAAATAACAGAACTTTTCGTGTTTTAAAATTGTTTTTGTTCAAACTTCAGGAGATTATTTTGTAATTATACAAAATTTTTTTGTTGATTTTTGTCAAATTTAAACGATTATAGCTAAAAATCGTCCGAATGTAAAAAAAAAATAATTTTTATAATTTTACAGAAATATTTAGTTGCCCTGATTTTAAGATATTTGCTTTAAAAAATTTAAAACAAAATTATTAAAAAAAGCAAACAAAACTTCTAAAAATTTTTCTGTTGCTTATTTGTTTTGTTTGCTCTGCTTTTTCCCCCTTTTAAATTTCACATTTTTTTACCCACCAACCACAGTTTAAGGGTAATATCGAAATATTGGTCTAGGACAAATTGTCGATTCTAAGACATTCTAGCGATTTCCGTCAGTCGGTTCATCCGTCTGTCTGCAGAAGACACGATACAGTCCAAAAAAAGACCTACCCTCCTGAAATTTTGTGCGAATACGTCTTATGGTTCATAGGCTGGTTAAGCTCTGAGATGAGCTCTTGGGAAAAAACTTCCTCCTTTAAGATCCCGTTTCTTCCCTCTCAAATCAGAAGGTTTTCAAAATGGCTCAACATGCAGATTTCTCATATGGCTCAAAATACAAAGGTGTTTATACGAACATGAGTTCGTACTTGTTAAGTTCCAAAATTGCGTGAATATTTTAATTAAATTCTGAGTTAATTAATAGTATTTAATACTACAGTATAATTATGTGTTGAAAATGCACAGAATTTAACATGTTTTTTAATTTTTTGAAATAAATTTTGGATTTTTACGTGTTTTTAACAAACTTTTTGACTTTTTAACATTTTGATAACATTTTATTTAAAATACCGGTAGGTACCGGTATTGATGTTTCGGTAACGGTTTACCGTTACCGAAATAGTCGAAACTACCGTTATCTTTACCGTTACCGATATAAAAAATCTGTAATACCGATACCGTTACCAATACCGTTATTCGTTTCGGTTGCCAACCCTGGTTTAAACCAAAGATAGTACTAACCGAGTACTAACTATATGCCGAATTATAGCGTGATCGGATAAATAGGCGTAAAATGCCATGCTTTTTTGCCTGTGAGCGGAGGGGCGTGGCAAAATCGAATTTTTACATTGCACCACTAATGACATCTATATATAAAAAACAGATGGACCGATTTTGATGAAATTTAAACCAAAGATAGTACTAACCATGTGCCAAATTAGAGCTTGATCGGATAAATGGGCGTAAAATGCCATGCCCCTTTGTGTTGAATTGAATGTTATTTCTGCATGCTCCTCAATAACGCAAAAACTGTTGATTCGATTTTAACTAAATTTTCAGCACTGATTGTGTTAACCGAGTGCAAAACTATAGGCCATGTTATACTACGATTGGAAAAAGGGGCGTAAAATGACACGCCCCTTTGTCCGCCTGTTTCGCAATCACACCAAATAGCTGAACCGATTCTCTTGACATTTTCACTACATACAGTGTTAACCAAGTGCATATATAGGCCATATAAGATCGTTATTGGAAAAAGGGATCAAAATTGCAACGCCCTTAGTGCTATACTGACCACTATTGAACAAAGAAGCGTATATTGACAAGCCCCTTTGTTTTATACTGAAAGTTATATCTGCCTGTTTTGAATCACGCAAAAACGGAAAAGCCGAATCTGTCACTACTGATAGAAATAACCGAGCGGGAACTGTAGGTCATATGTAGAGCGCGACTCGGCAAAAGGGTATAATATGTCACTCCCGTTTTTCATAAATAAAAAGTTATTTTCTCCTCTTTCGCAATCACACAAAACCGACAAAACTGATG
Organism: Pegoplata infirma; assembly: GCA_963921195.1. NCBI lineage: Eukaryota > Metazoa > Arthropoda > Insecta > Diptera > Anthomyiidae > Pegoplata > Pegoplata infirma. Next base: position 160,540,981 of record OY992539.1, read on the forward strand.
TCAATGAAATTTCCATCTCAGATAGTACTAATCGTGGATGCAGCACGGAAGTTTAGAATATCACGATTCGATAAAAATGCGTTAAATTACACGCCCCTTTGTCTATACTTAACGTTATGTCTGTCTGTTTCGAAATCACTCAAAAACGACTGAACCGATTTTGTTGTGATTTCTCTGTAGATAGTGCTAACCGAGGGTTGAACCAAAGGTTACTAGCTGGACCCGGACCCGTGCTTTAATTTTGTCCAACACTATAATTAAATTAAGATGCAATATAAAACCGTTTTTTTCTTAGGGCCAGCAACGCGGACCGGGTATAGCTAGTAAAAACTTATAAAATTTGATCACATCTCATCAAATTTGATATATTTTTTAATATAATTTTATATACCCGAGTAAAAAAAAAAACTTTTAAGATCTAATTTGATCTCAAAATTGGCTGTATCAAGTTGTATCAAATAATTATCAAATTGTATTATTTTAGATACACAAATATAAAAAATGGTACAATTAGATCCGAATTTTGGTCACATCCAAATAAATCCAGTTGATCTTATTTTATATAAATAAATGTAGATTTATATAACTATATAAAGTCATATCTATTTATGTATAACCTCAGATAAGAAAATGGAGGCATATAAAATCTTTCATATGATTAGATCTGAACATATAAAAACTCATATATATTTTAATATGATTGTATCAAATTATATATTATTATATCAAAACTTTTTTACTAGGGTAGTTATATGCGAAAATTGGACCCTTTTTGTATAAAATTGATGCAATAACATATAATTAAATATATTTATATATAAGACAAAAATGTTTTCCCCCAAAACGCAAAAAAATTTACAAAAAAAAAATTGTTTCCAGGACTTAAAAATTTTCAAAAATATTTTTAGGACTCTAAAAATTTTCAAAAAAAAATCTGGACTTAGAAAATTGTTTAAAGTTAATAATATGTATTTTTCAATTTTGCATCAGTCCTAGAATTTTGGGGCTTAGAAAATTAAAAATTTAAATTTTCTAATATTAGAAAAATGTTCAAAAGTTATATTAAATAATATGTTCCACTTTTTTGTGTCAAATGTACTCCTTTTTTGAGGTTGACTGTAAAATGTTCGTTACAAACTAATTGATGTTTCGAAACCCAATATGAAACAATATTAGGGGTCCCGTAGGCTAGTTGGTAACGTGATTGTCTTTCAACGTGGGGGTCGTGGGTTCGACTCCCACCAGAACCCTTGGGTTTTTCGCTACAAAGAGACGACGGTCTTTGTTACCAGTTCTCGGTTAGGTTGAATTTATTAACAAAATGAGTTGTAAATAAATAGAAAGAATAAATAAAAATAATTGATCATGTGATCAAAACCATTATCTATATATATAATTTCCCTATTTGTGTGTTCCTCTTTTTTTTTGTCTATCCAGAGCTTTTTGAAGCCCACTGATGAGCTACAATGCTGAAAATTGGCATGCATAAAGTAAAACACCTGAGGCAGATCCTAACGTAGCCGGATTTTAGATTTTTTGCCTGTGGGCGGAGAAAAAAGCGGAAAAGTGGGCGTGCCAAAAATTCAATTTTTTTACATTTTTGCTTAATTTAAAGCCCCTTAATGACTTAGGAAGCTGAAAATTTCCTAGAATATAGTCCTAGCGATGGCGCATATCCCCAAGTAGTCGGATTTAAAATTTTCGCAATGTGGGCGGAGAATTGGAGGGAAAAGTGGCGTGGCAAAATTGGAATTTTGTAACATTTTTACTTCTTTTGAAGGCCCCAAATGACTTAGGAAGCGGAAAATTGCATAGCATTTAGTTCTAACAATGAAGGATATCCTAAAGTAATCGGATTTAAATTTTTTAGACTGTGGAAGGAGAATTAAGAGAAAATGGGGCGTGGCAAAATTGTGTTTTTTAATATTTTAACTAATTTGAAGACCCCCAATAACCTATGAAGATGAAAATTGTCATTTTTGCTTATTTTAAAGTCCTCTAATAACTTAGGAAGCTGAAAATTTCCTAGCATATAGTCCTATCGATGTGGTCGGAGGATTGAAAGGAAAATGGGGAGTGACAAAAAGGGATTTTTAATATAACTAATATAACTAAAATTATAACTTCTTTTGAAGCCCCCAAAGGAATCGGAAAATGCATATCGTAAAGTCCTAACGATGTAGTATATCCTAAAGTAATCGGATTTAAAATTTCTCGACTGTGGACGGAGAATTAAAAGATAAAAGAGCGTGGGAAAAATTGGGTTTTTTAATATTTTAACTAATTTGAAGACCACCAATGACTTAGGGAGATGAAAATTGGCATGTATATAGAAGGTATAATGGGGAAGATCAACACGAACCTGGATTTTTGATATCCAGTGTATGGGTGGAGAATAAGAAAGGCAAAGGGCGTGGTAAATTTATTAATATCTATTTTCTGTATATATAATTTATTTTTTTGTGTTTCTCTTATTTTTGATGGACTTAAAAGCTTAAAATTCGCATGTACATAGTAAAACACCAGGAACAGATTCTTACGAAGCCGGATTTTTTGCCTGTGGGCGGCGAATTACGAGAAAAATGGGACTTGGCAAAATTATTTTTTTTAAACATTTCAGAGTATTTTTAAGCTCCGCCCCAATGAATTAGGCTGAAAATCCCTACCATGTAGTCCTAACTATGAAGTATATTCTAAAGTAGTCCGATTTAACATTTTGGAATGTAGACGGAGAGTTGAGAGGAAAAAGGGGCAAGGCAATATTGTGTTTTATTATTTTTTTTAATTAACTAACTTTAAAGCAGCCGAAAATTTACAAGCATATTGTCCTGACACTGGAGCATATCCTAAAGTAGTTAGAGTTAAAATTTTTGGACTGTGGACGGTGAATTGAGAGGGAAAAGGGGCGTGGATACGAGTATAGTACTAACGATGGAGCTTATCCTAAAGTAGTCAGATTTAAAAATTTTGGAATATGGACGGAGAATTAAGAGAAGAAATGGGCGTGGAAAAATTATGTTTTTACATCTTACCTAATTTTGAAGACACCTTATGACCTTGAAAGATGAGAACTGGGATGCATATGGTACGGACTATGGCAAAGATTAACACTGACCTGGATATCCAATAAAGTATTGACAATCGACTATATCCGTATGAAGTCAGATTTAATATTTAAACTGTGTACGGAGAATTATAAGGAAAAATTTAAGTGAAAAAATTGTGTTTTTTAACATTTTAGCTAATTTTAAAACCCTTCATGACTAAGAAAGATAAAAATTTCCATGTATATAGGAGTGACCATGGGACAGATCCACACGATGTATTTTTGATATCCGGTTTATGGACAGAGAGACGAAATGGGCGTGCTAAATTTTGTTCTAAAATTTAATCAATACACTCAGAAAATTATGTAAGTTACTACATGTTAGTTGTTTGTATATTTTACAGTAGTTAGTTGTTTTCAACTACAAAGTCAGTTATTTTTGTATGAAAAATATCAAACAACTATTTCTGTTAGTTATTTTAAGTCGTTGTTTTGAATAACTAACAAAAAAGTACTGTAATGTAGTAACAGTTATTTAAAGTAGTTAATTTTATTTTTTTTATCTCTGAAAAATTTTCAGTTTTTTCCAAAAAAAAAAAAAATCGTGTTTGTATTTTCCACAACTTTAAAAAAAAAAAAAAACAAAAAAACTTGGAAAAAATTTGGTCTTCAATTTTTTGTTCATATTAGTTGTTTTGACTGCAAATGTTAGTAATTTTTACTACATAAGTCAGTTGTTTTTTGTCAGTTAAAATAACTAACATTGTTAGTTGAAAAAGTAGTTGACCCCAAAACAACTTACAAAGTAGTTATTTAAACTGACAATTTCAGTTGATTTTACTAACATAATTTTTTGAGTGTTCAACCTTTTACACTCATTAAATTTTTTTCCAGTTTGGGAAATATATTGATGTAACTCAATCTAGCAATATTAAATTTTTGAAGCACAAACATAATTTTTTATAAAGTTTGGTAAAAAATTAGAACTATTTAGAAAAGTGATTTGGTGTTCCGCCTGGCAGGGACAGGCTATTCGACTAGTTATTATATATTACTAGCTATACCCGGTCCGCGTTGCTGGCCCTAAGACAAAAACTATTTTATATTGCATCTTAATTTAAATATAGTGTCGGACAAAATTAAAGCACGGGTCCGGGCCCAGCTAGTAACCTTTGGTTCGACCCTCAGTTAGCACTATCTATAGAGAAATTTTAATAAAATCGGTTCAGCCGTTTTTGCGTGATTTAGAAACAGACAGACATAACGTTAAGTATAGTACAAAGGGCCATGTAGTTTAACGCATTTTTATCGAATCTTGATAGTCTAAAGTTCCATGCTGCATCCTCAATTAGTACTATTTGTGCTGCAAATTTCATTGACATCAGTTTTGTCGTTTTTGTGTGATTGCGAAAGAGGAGCAAATAACTTTTTATTTATGAAAAACGGGAGTGATATTGTAAACCCTTTTGCCGAATCGCGCTATACATATGACCTACAGTTCCCGCTCGGTTAGTTCTATCAGTAGTGACAGATTCGGCTTATCCGTTTTTGCGTGATTTCACAACAGGCAGAACTAACGTTCAGTATAAAACAATGGGGATTGTCAATTTACGCCTCTTTGTTCAATCGTGGTCAGTATAGTACTAAGGGCGTTGCAATTTTGATCCCTTTTTCTAATAACGATCTTATATGGCTTACATATGCACTTGCTTTGCACTGTATGTAGTGAAAATGTCAAGAGAATCGGTTCAGCTGTTTTTGTGTGATTGCGAAACAGGAAACAATGTCCAGTATAGTACAATCGTTGTATAACATGGCCTATAGTTCCTCACTCGGTTAATACTATCAGTGCTGAAAATTTAATTAAAATCAAATCGACAGTTTTTGCGATATTGCGGAGCATGCAGAAATAAAATTCAGTTCAATACAACGGGGCATGGCATTTTACGCCCATTTGTCCGGTAACGCTCTAATTTGGCACACAGTTAGTACTTGGATAGTACTATCGTTGTTTTAAATTTCATCAAAATCGGTGCAGCCGTTTTTTATAAGTATATAGATGTCATTAGTGGTGCAATGTAAAAATTCGATTTTGCCCACCCCTCCACCCACTGGCAAAAAAGCATGGCATTTTACGCCCATTTGTTCGATCACGCTCTAATTTGGCATATAATTAAAACTCGGTTAGTACTATCTTTGGTTTAAATTTTATCAAAATCGGTCAATCCGTTTTTTATATAAAGATGTCATTAGTAGTGCAATGTAAAAATTCGATTTTGCCACGCCCATCCGCCCACACGCAAAAAATTAAAAATCTGACTGCACAGTGTTACTCCCCAGGCTATTCTGAATATTCCCTGAAAATTTCATCAAGATCGGTCCACCCATTTTCGCGTCCATAAGGAAGATACATATAGCCGTTTTTGCATTATTGAAATAACTTTCAATTCAATACAAAGTTGCATGGCATTTTACGCTACTTTGTCCGGTAACGCTAAAATTTGGCACATAGTGAGTACTCAGTTAGTACTATCTTTAATATAAATTTCATCAAAATCGGTCCATCCGTTTTTTATATATAGATGTCATTAGTGGTGTGATTCAAAAATTGGATTTTGCCACGCCCCTCCGCCCACAGACGGAAAATCAAAAATCCGACTTGACAGTGTTACTCGCCAGGCTATTCTGAATATTCCCTGAAAATTTCATCAAGATCGGTCCAGCCGTTTTCGAGTCCATACGGAACATACATACATACATACCCACATACATACACACATCCATTTTTATATATATAGATTATATTATTATTAAAGGCCGTTTGTCACGATAAGACTCAGTAAAATGAACTGTCAAAAAATCGTACAGAACTTAAAAATGTTACCGTGTAAATGCAAAATGTAATGACACGGACGGTAATACGGAAGAAATTTTGACAGTCGTATAATACTCCTCATTTTTAGAAATATTTCTAATAGCTGAGACTTTTCATTTTATTTTTTTTAATTTATTGCCGAAAACATAAAAACAAAAAACTTAAGATAGAAATTTAAGGTTATTAATTTAAAAGTCTCTTATTTTAATGATTTTTTTAAAAATACGCAACAAATTATCTTTTTCACCATTTATTTTTCTAAACAGCTGTTTTCATATTATTTGAAATGTGATCGTTGCAAAGATTTTTGGACAGTCAGACCAAATGTCACTTTATTTTGGATTACTAAAATCTTACGACTCAGTATTATCGTGACAAACGGCCTTAAATAATATTTTCAGTAAAAAATAAAAATTTGTTGTCACTTTATTCGTTGCTTCCCAATTTTTATTACTATAAATTTAATTCAAAATTCGATTTTTGTTTTTCAATAAATCTCATTAATGTACAAATTTATCTCAAAAAGTCACGAAACAGAATATTAAAATTGTTTGTTTTTGGCTGAATAAATTGAGGTTATGTGCAAATTTGTTTGTCTTTTTTTTCAAATTTTATTTTTAAAAGCTCTGTATCTCGACGATTTCACTTTATTTTAATTTTTTTGTTATTGAATCTGAAAGGTCTCCTAATGAGCTTTCCAACAAGCCCAAAAACAAAACAATAGGACGACAGGTTCAGAGTTATCAATTTTACCCAACTACCCTCTAACCACTAATCCGAAAATTTTCAAACCGCTGCCATTTCGCACACATGCATTTTCGGGGGATGGTCGTAATAGACATATTTTCATGAAATGAGCCAAGGAATACGCTGGTAAAATTCGGCGGGTCGTGACTGAATCACCCTGTATATTGCATCATATAAAAATTTTTACTCGGGTGATTAAAAAAGCAAAACTTGGAAGATTGTTGCTAATTCTATTCGATTACCTTACTACAATCTACTATTTTTTACTCATTTTACTACAGCCGGAAATTTTCAATACAAAAAGTAAACAAACTTTCCAGTTGTAGTAAAAAATAGTAAGAAGTTTTAAAAGCAATTTGTCAGGGGCGTTCTTTTTGGGGGGAGGAGGGTGATGGGGTCAGTGGGGGAAGTTGAGAGCACCTTCCCATCGCGATAAATATACCAAATATTTCATTTATTTAACCAAATACCAAAAAAAAACATGTAAAAAAGTGTATTTTTTCAGAGGTTGGTTCTGTTCTTCAAGGGGTAACTTTTTTCTCCCTGATCCGATTTTGCCCATTCTGAACTTAACCTGCCTAGGACCATAAGACATATTCGTGCCAAATTTCAGGGGGATAGCTCTTTTATTTTGGACTGCATCGTGCCATTTACAGACAGACGGACGGACGGACAGACGGACATTCACAGATTGTCTTAGAATCGATCATGGATCAATAATATATATACTTACAAACGGAATGACAAAGTGAGTATACCCCCATACTATGGTTGGAGCAGTGACGGTCCGTGAAGTTGTCACTGGGTGTTCTCTACTTATTTAAAATATAAAATTTATGTATATAAAATATGTTTTTCTGGACGTAACACGTTCCCGTGGTAGACAAAGCCTCAGTTTTAATTTTTTTTGTTGACATGCATCCAAAATTAATTTTTGTACTCCATTTATTTGCGAAATAATGCTTTTTGTTAATTGTCGATGTGGTGAGGCAACAAAATGACAATAAAATAGAATTTAGGCTGCATCTCATTAAAAAATGTACAAAACTAGTAACATCCCATCTTTACCTATCTCGGGAATGCGTTAGGTCCATGAAAACATGAATTTTATACTTAAATTTTCTGTTTTTATAAATTAGAGAACACCCAGTGACAACTTCACGGACCGTCACTGGTGTAGGTATACAATATATTTTCTGGTTATTAACAACATTATTATTTTGAGTGTACAAAAATTTCATTTATTATTTTCAGGAATATTGCAAAACTAAGTCAATTTTATACTCTTCATATTCGGGCATCAGATGGAGTGTTTTCAACGATAGCACAAGTTGGAGTTAACACTGAAACTATTGAAAACTCAGGATTTTCATTTCAGAAAGAAAAATACGAATTTTCTACAGTTGAAAACTCGACCAAAATTTCGTTAATTGGAATCGTAAACGTTATTGGAAATTTACTTGCCGAAAATGTTGAGTATCAGATTCTGAATCCATCAGCCTTTTTTGAAATTGGAAAAACATCAGGAGCAATTAAAACAAAAGGAAATATATTTGACAGAGAAACCACTGACAAATATATACTAATAGTTGAAGCTGTGTCAGTTTTATATAAAAATAGTCAAAGCTATTTACGACGAGCAATTACCAATGTTGATATTTTAATTTTAGATATAAATGATAATTGTCCAATGTTTGTAAATTTGCCATATTACGCCACTGTTTCAATGGAGGACTTAAAAGGCTTAACAATCATGAATATAAAGGCAATAGACTTAGATTCCGACGAAAATGGTGAAGTCCGATATGAAATGAAAAAAGGTAATGGAGAACTTTTTAAAATTGACAGGAAAACCGGCGACATAATATTAAAGCAGAATGTTGAAAATAACATTAAAAACTACGAAATTATAGTTGCAGCTTATGACAATGCAATTACACCCTGTTATGCTGAAGTTTTAGTTTTAATCAAGGTATGTACTTAAGTGAATTATAAAAGAGTATATTGGAGGTTTCCTTAAAGTCGGTAAAAACTTTTTTATACCTGGTAGGGTCCTATATATATCCTTTAGTATCTAAAAATGGGTGTGTCAAAATTTGGGACAATCGGATAAAAAAAATTCGTGCCGAAAATTTATTAAAGTTTTAGGTCATTCTTGTATGAGCGAAAAAAACGTTTTTTTCCAGTTGTATGAAAAATATTGGTATTTGTTACTTGTTTTTAATTGGTATTCAATTACCAGAAAGGCATTACCATTTGGGACAATCGGATAAAAAAAATTCATGCCGAAAATTTATTAAAGTTTTAGGTCATTCTTGTATGAGCGAAAAAAAACGTTTTTTTCCAGTTGTATGAAAAATATTGGTATTTGTTACTTGTTTTTAATTGGTATTCAATTACCAGAAAGGCATTACCAAATTCAAATCGAATAAAAAATAAGCATTTTACGCATGCACGCCCCAGACCATTGCATGCAAAGACTAACCAGACAGACATCCAACTTTAGGTAACTTCAAATAATTTATTCACATGTACTGGTGTTGTGTATTTCAACTAGGGTTTCTATTCGGGAAAATTTTCCCGGGAATTCCCGGGAAATATTTTTCTTAAAATCCCGGGATTTTTTCTTTGGGAACTTTCGGGAATTCGTCTGTAATTTTTTAATAAAAATATATTTAATTTACACATTTTTGACACAATCTTAAATGATTTAATAAAAATAACATTAAAACTTTGAAAGAATTAAAATTTTTAAGAAACACTAGTGAGGATATGCTTCAGCTTGCATATTATTTAGGACTAATAATTATTTTTCTTTAATCGATTGCGTGACAAAATACGGAATCAAACTAAATTTCATCTCAAATGTTGGTTCAAATTGGCAAAAGTTTTCTTAATTTAAAATTCCAATGATTTCTTCTTTACGAAATTTAGTATTTCATATTCAGAACAACAATCTTTATAGTGCTTAAACAAAAATATCGATATTTTAAAAAATATATAACAAACCTGGTTTTCAACTTAAAATTTTATATATGAAGTAAAAGTCTGATATCTTGAAAAAAAATATTTTGTAACGAACCTTGGCCGCCGCGAGTTCTATCCCAGCAAATACGTCGTTACAATTTCTATATACATCGGTGTTCTCATTTTGACCGGAATGCCTTAAACCAATGAATTTTAATAATTCGAAAGTTTAATTAAATATATCTTCAAGATATAATTTTCTTACGGTTGGCGTAGTCAAAATCAGAAAAATTTTCCCAAAAGTTATTAAAACCTCATTTGATGCAAAATCGGGTATTTCCGAATTGTGAACAATTTTGCATGGAGTGGAAATACGGCAATGCAAATATTAAAACTATGATAAGGTCCAATATTTCTACAAAAAATAGATTTTATGAACTTTCTACGTATATTTTAGAGGTTAGTAAAACTATTTTACAAAAGAATGCATCTAAAATGGTTTTTAATTGGAAAATACGACCAAAACTTTTTATATAACAATTTTTATATGGTAAAGTTCAAAAATTGTTTTTATTAAAAAATTCCCGGGAATTCCCGGGAATACGATTTTTTTAAAACGATTTCCCGGGAATTGAAATAGTCCGGGAATTTAGAAACCCTAATTTCAACACATTTGTAAATGTGTTGTAAAATAAAAAAATATGATATTTCTAATATATTAATATATTTATTTATTTTATTTTTTTACAAAACATCGACTTTTTGAGGTTTTCTGGGTTTTTGCACCAAAAACTTGGTAAGAACATTAAAATCTAAAATAAAAGAGATTTTAAATTAAAAAAATTGTTTATTTAAGCTCATAATTGTAGAAACTAGAGATAGGCGCGTGAGTGATTTTTGACTCACACTCACTCACGGTCACGACAGGAATTTTTGAATCACGCACACTCACTCACGAGCATATTTTTTCTACTCACACTCACTCACAATCACGCGAGTAAATTTAATACAACTCACACTCACGTGCACTCACGCAAGCTTCACTCACACTCACGTTAACTCACACTCACGAAACACTTATTTATATAAAAGAAATTTCAAAAACTAAAATTTCAAAAATCATTCAAAATTTTCAGCAAAATTTAAAGTTCAGCGAAATTTTGCATTTTGTTTGCTTTTTTCGGGACGAAATATGAAATTAGTCCATATTTTACAATTTTTTGTTGCTTTTTTTTGGTACAAAAGGAAATAAGAAGAGAAAATAAATCACGCAAACTCACGCAAAAAATCGACTCACGCACACTCACACACCCAAAAATCTTACTCACGCAATTTTTTTCTCCACTCACACTCACTTACAATCATGTGAGTAAAAATGAAATCAGTCACACTCACGCGTGAATCACGTGAATCACGCTCTAATCTGCTCATGTGTCCATCTCTAGCAGAAACTGCCACTGTACGGGGGTCAATTCCGGCATATACGGGGGTCAATTTCTGCATGAAATTTTAAACTCGAATTAATAACAACATATCTGATACCTTGCCCAAATGTTGCATGGACGTCCCAAATGTATCAACCATGTCTGCAGATAAACAGCAAATATTTTATATATCTGATCTCTCTTTAAAACGCATACAAATAAAGTGGTTGGCCAACTAAGAATGGACGTGTCAAATGTATTAAACACAGTACATGAGTAGTAGGTTCACAAAGTTGCATTTGATGTGTGTAAGTATTAGTGACAGCACACGGTGTAACTTTTGACGTTTCATACAAAACGTAAACAAACAACAGAAATACATACACAAAAGCTTACACGTACATGCACACTTACACTAGGCAGCGATGATAATTCTGTACTAAAATCCATACCACCATATTGAAAAGTACGCAATTAGCATCAGTGTTTGCATACTAGTCTGTACTGCGGTATTAAACTAACACAGAAAGAATTGAAATCTGATTTCAATTACTAAAACTGCTGATTCAATTACTTTAGTATTTGAAATTCCTCTGAGCACGAAAATGCTTGGACCAATTACTAAATTAATAGCTGAGTATTTGAATTGTTTTCAAATACTCGTTTATCCGTATTTTATTACGTTTTAATTTTAGTTTTATATTTTTTTATTTAAAAAAAATCTACACAAAAATGTTGTGAGATTTGAACCGAGGACGCCGGAGTCTAAACCACAAGACACAATTACCAGGCCACAGCCGTCCTAAATTATTAGCGAACTTTACTGATATTATACAAATGAACAATAATATACAAAAATAGGTTGGGTTTTAACATCCCTGTAAAAAAGAATCTATTTATAGAATCTGAAGCAACAAGTACGTTTTAACAACTCTGTAAATCTATTTATAGAATCAAACACACATACACATATAAAAAAATGTTTTAGTTTTTATTAAAAAAAAAGTGCATCTGTGGGGAATCGAACCAATGCACAGTGGGGTGGATTCTACCTAAAATGGCAATTAATACATAAAAGACTTAATTTTGAAATATTATAATTTTTTATTGATGAGTTATCATAAACGCATAAAAACACAGTATTTTCGGAAAAAAAGCTGTTAGGCGCTTTATTATTTTCGGACATAATGTCTTATTTCACAATATTTGCTGTAACTTTGGACCAAAAAGCTAAACATTAATTAATTATATTAAAACAAGTAGAAAAGTTAAATTGGACTTTGCCGAATCTATGAATACCCTCCACAATGCATTTTTTTAAAGGGTAGTACATTTTTTAACGTGAAAAACTTAACAATTTTGATTAGAAATATTTTATTTTGAGTAAAAAACTCTTTTTTTGTAATTTTTTTTTTTTTAAAGAAAAATTACTAATTTTTTTTTTTTTGAGTGTAAAATTTTTTTCGAGTGTAATGTTTTTTTTTACTGTAAAAATATTTCTTACACAAAATATTGTCATATTTGTAAAAAAAAAAAAAAAATTTGGTGTAAATTTTTTTTTTAGTGTAAAATTTTTTTGAGTGTAAATTTTTTTTTGAGTGTAAAATTTTTTTCGAGTGTTATTTTTAAGTTACCAATGTTTTTAAAACTAAACAAGTTTAAAAAGCATTGCTTTAAAATTAAACAAGTTTGAAAAGCATTGTTTAGTTACCACCAATGCTTTTAAAACACGTGGCATTTTAGATGAAACTAATCTGAAATTCAAGGTTTTGCTTATAACTTTTGAACCACTGGACCGATTGAGCTGAAATTTAAAACCAAACAGACCCGGGGAACGGCAAAGATACGTGCCAAGCTTCAGTAGTCTCATTATTGTCTTTCGAAAGTTATCGTGTTTTTTATCTCGTAAATTCGCGAAATACCCTTGCCGAAATTTACTCTTTTGCTAACTTTTGAACCAATGGACCGATTTGGCTGGATTGCAATACCAACCTGACCAGGTAAATGACAAACATATATGCCAAACTTCAGTAGCCTCTGTAAAGTCTTTCAAAAGTTAGCGTGTTTTCTACGGACGGACAGACAGACATACAGACGGACGGACGGACGGACATCGCTAGATCGACTTAAAATCGATCGAGGATCATAAATATATATACTTTATGGGGTCCTAGACCAATATTTCGAGGTGTTACAAACGGAATGACAAACTTATATATACCCTCTATCACTAGAGTGGAGGGTATAAAAACAATAACATAAAATTAAAAAAGTGTCGAAAAAGTGAACACTAGAGTGGCCATAGTAGAAATTTTTTGGAAAAGTTAAAGTGTTCGCACTGAAAAATGTGAGGTTGGGGATAAAAATAATTATGCATATTTAAAAAAAATTTTTTTTTTGTTCCGAGTACCTCCGGGTTGAGCCTAAAGTTTGAAAAACGGATTACAAGGGAAAAATATGACTTTTTTTTCATTTTCTCAATTTTTTTGATATTTTAAGTACAGTTTGAATTCAAATGGTCACTGAATTTTGATTAAGAGTTAATTGTCTATCAAATAAGGTGTTAAAAATTAAAATCGGTTGAAAATTAGCCGAGTTATGACAACTTCCCCCGGCAACTAACGTGTGGCAAACCACCTGATCAAGGAATTCGAGCCCCATTTTTGAAATTTATTGAAATTATCTACTGTAATTAATTTTTTTTATTCCTCAAGTTCCAATGTACTAAGAAGATATATATTTTTCATATTGCGTTTTGCTAACTTGTTTTAAATAAATGCTAAACTGGTCTGAATTTTTCAACACTATTTTCAAATCTCCAATTTTAAATTTTTATTTTTTTTTGTTAAAGAAATTTTAAAAAATCGGCTATTGGAGTTTAGGGATTTGTTAAGCACATATAAAGGAATAAAAACCCCAAAAATTGTAGGGTTTGCTGTTTTCATTTAGCTATTACAGTGATGTAATTTCGGCGGATTTCGGAAAAGTAGTGATTTTTGGCCCTTTTTTAGCTTTTATTTATTTTTTTTTTGTTTTTTTTACAAACTTGATATGTTTTGGACCGAATTATATCAACACGAGATAGAATACTTCAATTCGCAAAATTAGGGCGAAATTGAGATATAAAAAATTGCCCCTGTTAAGGGTCAAAGGTCAAATTTTAGAAAATTTTTAATTTTTAAACATTATCAGTTTTGATGGGCGGATTTTTCTGAATCTACTTGATGTTATTTTAATTGGTCTAAACTAAATGTCAAATAATTAAAATTTAGAAATTTAACCCTTAAGTGCTGTCGGGGCCTATAATTTTTTTAATTTAATGGAGATAATGTAAGTGTATTTTGTTCAAAGGGTCGAATAGGCCCCACCATCACTAAAGGGTTAATATTCTGAATTTAAATAAAAAGACATATGTTAAGACCTTTTAAAATGACATCAAGTAGTTTCATATATTTCCACTCAGAAAATCTGTTAATGTTTAAAAATTAAAAATTTTCTAAAATTTGACCTTTGACCCTTAACAGGGGCAATTTTTTATATCTCAATTTCGCCCTAATTTTGCGAATTGAAGTATTCTATCTCGTGTTGATATAATTCGGTCCAAAACATATCAAGTTTGTAAAAAAAACCAAAAAAAAATAAATAAAAGCTAAAAAAGGGCCAAAAATCACTACTTTCCCGAAATCCGCCGAAATTACATCACTGTAATAGCCAAATGAAAACAGCAAGCCCTACAATTTTTGGGGCTTTTATTCCTTTATATGTGCTTAACAAATCCCTAAACTCCAATAGCCGATTTTTTAAAATTTCTTTAACAAAAAAAATAAAAATTTAAAATTGGAGATTTGAAAATAGTGTTGAAAAATTCAGACCACTTTAGCATTTATTTAAAACAAGTTAGCAAAACGCAATATGAAAAATATGTATCTTCTTAATACATTGGAACTTAAGGAATAAAAAAAATTAATTACAGTAGATAATTTCAATAAATTTCAAAAATCGGGCTCGAATTCCTTGATCAGGTGGTTTGCCACACGTTAGTTGCCGGGGGAAGTTGTCATAACTCGGCTAGTTTTTAACCGATTTTAATTTTTAACACCTTATTTGATAGACAATTAACTCTTAATCAAAATTCAGTGACCATTTGAATTCAAACTGTACTTAAAATATCAAAAAAATTGAGAAAATGAAAAAAAAGTCATATTTTTCCCTTGTAATCCGTTTTTTAAACTTTAGGCTCAACCCGGAGGTACTCGGAACAAAAAAAAAATTTTTTTTAAATATGCATAATTATTTTTATCCCCAACCTCACATTTTTCAGTGCGAACACTTATGGATTTAACATTTTTTAATTTTTCTATATAACGCTATGGCCAGTCTAGTGAACACATTGTGTAAATATCAACGAATGACTGAATTTCCCGCTGCCGCCTTTGTTTTGCGCCTATACTCTCTCATGGCCGAAAACGTCAACCGCCCCGACATTGTTGTGCGGGGACTCTTACGCTTTTTTTTTTTGTTTTTTGGAAAAAAGCATAAAAAGCAATTTTGGCTGTAACTTCGATTTCAAAATATATTTTAGGAACAAGTAAATATTTATAAAATAATAGAGTTGTGCTTACTCGTTCATTTCAGTGAGCGAACATTTTAGTTCAGTACATCAAAAAGACCTAGTTCGTTCTTCTAGTTCAGTAGTTCATTTTGAACTATATTGACCGAACTATGTTTTGCAGTTCGTTCAAAAGAACGATGAACTGTAATGACCTAACAAAAACATCTGACAAGCTTATAATTTGATAGGAAAAAATGTATATTTACAGAAAGAAGAAATAAGTAATAATATGGCATTCACACTTGCGACCTTAAACAAGTTGTTCAACAAAACACCAGTAACAAAATAAAAACGTAATGGGCACAGAACAAAGAATTTTTTAAACATCTCACTCTTAAACACTGTGTGAATTAGGGATGCCAAACGGGATTGACATTTACAAATCCCGGGATTCGGGATTTTAAAATTCTAATCCCGGGATCCCGGGATTTTTCGGGATTTCGGGATTTTTCGGGATCCCGGGATTTTTCGGGATTTCGGGATTTTTCGGGATTTTGGGATTTTTCGGGATTTATTAAAATTAAGGTTTTTTACGTAACATTTTTAATAATTGTTTTTTATAATTAAATATTCAATTAATTCATAACCCTTGAATATTTTTCGTAAAGTTTCACATATTTAGCATAGAAAAACCGAAAATTTAGGAACAGCTATGACCGATTTGAATAGACTCGAGCGATGTGTGTCTGTGAAAGACGCGATGCAGTCGAATTTAAAATATTAGAAAATACTTTTTTTTCGGTCGGCCTATTTTGTAGATGTGGATATAAAATATTTGTTTAAATAATGATAAAATTGTGTTAGTAAATTTGTTACAATTTCTCGCGAGGGGAAGGTGTTCCCAATGTCATCTACCAATACATAATTTGTATTAATTGTCCTACACTGAAAAAAATAGCTTCGTGAAATTAATGAAAATTGACTTAACCTTAATGAAAAATGACTCACGTTTTCAACCGAAGACAGGTTTCATTTGATTAATGAAACTGGTGTCATTAAAGTTCCTTTCAATGAAAACTTGCATATAAATAATGAAAATATTCGTAGAACTTGTTTGAAACGTTTTATGAAGTTTTTCATAAAATGTATGAAAATATCCATTATGGAATAGTAGTTGGTAATGAGCGTATGATAATTGCTTTTTACAAGTAACTAGTTGCTAACTTTATTAAGGTTTTGATATGGGAATTACGATAAATTCCTGTTGGTTAAAGTTATCAAAATTTCCATAGAAAGCCCCTAATCAAGTTAGGACAAGTTACCTAAAAACCATCACTGTAACCGTCACTGAAATTTTATTTAGGGGCATGTCACAGACTCAATTCCGATCGGATTTGAAAAAAAGTTGTTCTCGTAAAACGCAAAACAATTTTTTTTCCGAATGAAATCACTTTCAAAAATCAAAGTGGAATTGAATTGCTAAAAGTGGTTTCATTCCGAAAAAAAGTATTTGCTTTGCGTTTTACGATTGATCCACTTATTCCACTTCCGAACGGAATTGAGTCTGTGACATGACCCTTAATTGCACACTTTTTATGGTTTTCACCTAGTTTTTACACACAACAAAATTTTACTCCAAACTTAAATTGGTCTGAATTGCCATATAGGGTAAACTATAAAAGACAAAAACGCGATGACTTTAAAAACACGTGCTGCCAAAACGTAGCAACAACGTAGCAATGCACTATAGGAAATTTTACCCATTTTTTGGCCAAAAGTCAAAATTAAAATTTTTGCAAACATTATTTTTTTTCACATTAATATAAAAAAAACTTAACAAAGTAAACAATTCTTTCTCAATTTTCGACAGAATTGATGTACTGTCACTTTATCAGTAGTTTTTCTTGCAATTTCTTACTTAGTTATAAAATAACGATTGAGAGCAGCGAATTTTGTGATAGCTTCTAACAAAAGTTTTTATATTTAGAATTTATAGTTTTTAAAAACTAAAAAATGGAAAATAATGTCAAAGGTGAGTACTTTAATGATAAATAGTAAAATGTTGGTGAACTCATCTATTAGATCGATTTTATTGGAAAAATTGAAGTGACCTTAAGATGAACTTATTGAAGTATGAATTGGAATTTTATTTTGACTTTAAAAAAAATGATAGCATATGTTAGCTATAAAACCATAAAAGTTCTCTAGGACAATCAATTACCTTCCGAATTTAAAAAATTTCAAGGTCGGATATGTGCAAACTTTTTTTTTATACCCATTTTTCCAGGTGACTACTGAGTGCCAAATTCAGAGTTATTTAATACATGGCGAGAGAAATAAAGCAGAGGTGGATAAGGAGCCGCTATTTCTGACCATTTCTTTGCATACATTGCTGAGAGTGAATGTTTCGAAAACTTTAAACAATATATAAAGGAGGAATTAAGAATATTTTGTTCAAATATAAATATGAAAAGGATTAAAAGTTGTAGGAGTTTGAAAATTTTTGAAAGACAGCATGCTGTTTGGCTTAAAGGCAATACTTGGCTAAAAAAAACTTGAAACGCAGCCTGCCTCCACTAAATCGAAACTTGGGCGACCGCAATTAACTTTTTTGTCAAAATCTGCGAGAACAAAAATACGAGTTACAGCAGAAATCTCTAAAGATCTAAATAGGGAAGTTGAGCCCCTAGCTCTTGCATCATCTACGGCTGCCCGTAGTGGCATTTTGAAATGTAGTTGACGACTTGGAACTCAAAATTAAAATTTTTGAATAAAATCCTTATTAAAAAGTAGATTTGTTTGACACTTCTTAACATTGTTAAAATAAATTTCTACTGTTATCTTCGAAAGTTAGTGTACACTCAAAAAAAAAAATATTGTAAAAACAGTTTAGAAAACCATATAATCTATCAAGGATCTAAAAAATCTTAGATGCGGCAACTTATTACCCGGGATCCCTGTTTGGAACTAATTATTAGGTAATTTTTTAGGTAACTTTACTAATTTTTTTTTTTGAGTGTATGAAAACCTTTAAGAGTCACTCCCTCCCTCTAAAGAGTCTTCCAAAAGTCAAATAAAAAAAATCAGTCAAATCGGTCCAGCCGTTTGGCTGTAAATAATTTTGGCCAAAAAAAGGGTAAAATTTCCTATAGTGCAATGGAACAACACAAATTACCCTACATTTCATCACAAAATTTTAATGACTTAAAAAACTATTTTTCTGTTGCAAATTATATTATATTTTATAAGAAACAGTCAAAAGAAACACTTATACGGAACTTTTAACTTGTAATTTCAATTAGATATAACCAGCATAACACACACACAAGTTTCAATAACAAAGCAAAAAAATATAAAATTATTTTATTTTATTAGAAAAAAAGTTAACACACATGTAAAAATTGCAATTAGACTAAACACGCGTGGTGTAATAAAACGTCGTATGTTTTTGTTCTGTTTTCTTTCTCTTATTCGCAACGCAGAGTTGTATTTAGTTCTAAAAAATCTTATGATATTTTTTAATGAAATTATGAAATCTAATGAAACAAGTTTCATAAAATTTGTTCATAACATGCATGAAATTTCAATCAGCTTATGAATTCCTTCATTTAAGTAATGAAAACAAAATAATGAATCCGTTTCATTAATATCAGGAAGGTTATTTTTTTCAGTGTATTTGTAGGCGAATCGCATTTTAACGGTTGTCTTCCCTTTGCGATAAATGTTGACAAATACATTATTTACGCTTAAGTAACAGAATTTTATCATTATTTATATTATTTTTTATATTCACGCCCACAAAAAGGGGCGGGACGAGAAAAATTGCATTTTCTGGCTAGGTGAAACTTAAAAATGTGTCATTTGCTTAACAAAAGTACAAATTGGTAAACAAATTTGGGTTTTCAGAGGCTGTTTTGGTTCTTCAAGGGGGAAATTTTCCCCTCATCCGCTTTAACTCATTTACGAACTAAAACTGTTAAAAATTAACTTTACAGATGGATTACTTAATGATTCCTTATAAATTAGGGTGAGGGAATTTTTTTTCCCGAATTTTAAAATCGTCGGGGTCGGAATAGTTGCCTTTTAGGGTCAATATTTATACAAAAAAATATTGGACCTAGGGCTCGTAGGGCTCCTTTTTAGACAAGAAAATGTGAAAGTTTCAAACAAAGTAAAAAAATGTTTTACTTTGTTCTGAATTTTCCGATTTTGAAGTAAAAAAGGAACCTAAAGACATTTCCCTGCAGGAACAATATCGACCCTAAAAGGCATCAATTCTGACTCCGACAATTTTTAAATTCGAAAAAAGGAAAATATACTTCATCCTTCTGTATATTAAGTAATACGACCTGAAAATTAAATTGTACTCCAAAAGAGTAAGAGAATTTAAGCCCAATATGCCTCATTAGAAAGATATTTCAAACACCTTTCAAACGATATTCATTTTGTTACCATCGGACAACAAACACTGAAGAAATAGTCAATTTTGATTACAATATTTGACAAAAAAAAATCCCGAAATCCCAGGATTCTTCGGGATTTCTCAATCCCGGAAAATCCCGGGATTGGAAAAAATAAATCCCGGGATTCGGGATTTGTCAATTCCGAAAAATCCCGGGATTTCGGGATTCGGGATTTCCCGTTTGGCATCCCTAGTGTGAATGCCACATCAAATGCATTTATTATTTTTTTTAGTACTACTGAAATTACAGGAGATGTTTCCATCTCGTGTAAGCTTTTGCATGGCAAAATCGAAAAGCAGCTTTAAAGAAATGAAGGTGAAAAAAACAGCATAAACGAAAGAACTGAATTAAAAAAAATATCGGAATGAACGAAAGAACTAAATGAACGAAAAGTCGTGACCTAGGTCTCATAGTTCAGTAAAGTGAACTAGGTCTTTGAACTAGTTCGTTCATGAACGACACAACTCTATAAAATAAAATTTGTATTCTATTTAGTGTTAATTTAATTTTAATCTACACCTTTTTCAATTGAAATTCAGAAAAGATCAATTGTAATTCAGAAATCACAATTGAAATTCAGAAATCCCAATTGAAATTCAGAATAGCCCAATTGAAATTCAGAAATCATAAATGAAATTCAGAAAAGCCCAATTGAAATTCAGAAATCACAATTAAAATTCAGAAAAGGCCAATTGAAATTCAGAAATCACAATTGAAATTCAGAAAAGATCAATTGAAATTCAGAAAAGCCCAATTGAAATTCAGAAAAGCACAATTGAAATTCAGAAAAGCCCAATTGAAATTCAGAAAAGCACAATTGAAATTCAGAAAACCCTAATTGAAATTCAGAAAAGCACAATTGAAATTCAGAAAAGCACAATTGAAATTCAGAAATCGTAATTGAAATTCAGAAAAGCCCAATTGAAATTCAGAAAAGCACAATTGAAATTCAGAAATGCCCAATTGAAATTCAGAAAAGCATAATTGAAATTCAGAAATCGTAATTGAAATTCAGAAATCGTAATTGAAATTCAGAAAAACCCAATTCAAATTCAGAAAATCACAATTGAAATTCAGAAAATCACAATTGAAATTCAGAAAAGCCCAATTGAAATTCAGAAAAGCACAATTGAAATTCAGAAAATCACAATTGAAATTCAGAAAATCACAATTGAAATTCAGAAAATCACAATTGAAATTCAGAAAATCACAATTGAAATTCAGAAATCGTAATTCAAATTCAGAAAAGCACAATTGAAATTCAGAAAATCACAATTGGAATTCAGAATAGCCCAATTGAAATTCAGAAAATCACAATTAAAATTCAGAAAAGCCCAATTGAAATTCAGAAAATCACAATTGAAATTCAGAAAATGTAAACAACCCAAATGTAAACAACCCAATTATTAGTCACCACTACATAGACAGATTAAACAAATGATATACAATTAATATGTATATGAGAGTATCGAACTTTATTCTCTACGTATTGCAGAGATTAGACAGAAAATACACTAATAAAATGTTGTTGGTAAAAAAATCAAGTGAAACTGACTTTATTATTTTTTTATCTACATAATTTTTAATTAGTATTCCGAACAAAAATATTTACTCTACCACGTAACATAGAAATTGCTATATACATATTTCTATTTTCTATTTTTTTATGTAGATAAAAAAAAAATAAAGTCAGTTTCACTTGATTTTACCAACAACATTTTATTAGTGTATTTTCTGTCATGAAAACCCGTGCATTATAATCCGAGTCATAAACAATTTAATTACTATAAAAACTAAAAAAAAAAAAAAAAAAACCGATATGCTGCAAGAACAGGCCAAAGCTGAGAAAATTTAACCGTCTCAAAACGCAGACACACGCATATTTTTTTGGTCTCCCCTACCAGAATAAATCGTCGGAACCCCGTAATTTTAGAAAACTTTAAAATTGTTGTAGTTTTAAATTTTTTTATGATAACATGAATTTCTATAAATTCGATTTTTTTAAGCTGCGCTGGTTTGCGTTTCAGACTAAAAAAAATATTTAAAAAATAAAATTAAAACAAGGTGTGCTTTTTTTGCCCCTGGCCATATCGGGTTAACAAAGGGTTAAAAATACATGTTATTTCGAAATTAGTATTATAAAATAAAACAACAAAAATATTATTAAAGAGATGAATTACGCAAAATTGAAACAAAACAGTACATTCTCTGCCTGGGGCATATTTGACCCCCTGCCAAAATGGGTTAATGATGTTCAAAAAAATAATATAACTTAACTTAGTTAGTTTTATCAAATAAATCAGTTTACAGAACAAGATTTGTAAAATTTAACCAAAATTCAGTTTAAAGTAAAATTGCATAGACAAAAAAAAATCTTTGAAATCCGCAAAACTCAAATGACTCCAAAAAAAAATTGAGTCAATGGATATCCCCAATTTTTTTAATATTTAAGCCTTAGGATGTATTTAATAATGCACTGCTATAGAATAGTAAGATTTAATTTTTTTGTTTAATAAAATTTTCAAAAAATCAAAAACACTTATTTCAGATGCCCCCCCAAATGCATGGTAATTTTTGTATTTCATGTTTGAAAATGTTACTGCCGTCATAAAAAGTTAAGATATTTTTTTCTGAGTATTATTGCAAAAAAAAGTTAAATAAAAAATATTTTATTTTTTTTATTTTTACAAAATTTACATTTTTTTAAGTTTTTTCAAAATTTGGCCATTTTGGCTTTTTTCTCGAAACTTTGACCTCCTTGCGCCTCGGGTTAATTTTATCCGATTTAGCTCAAATTTTTACACAATTATTTTAACATCAAATGACACAAAAATCCGCTGCGCGCTCCTCGAAATTCCAAAAAAAAAAAAAAAATAAAAAACCACCCTAATAACTATGCGGAATAAAAAGACAACTAATAATAAAACACAACTTGATTTTTAGTTTGTTAGTTTTTCACATAGATTTTTAACAATTGGAGGCCTTTAACAAAAAAATTGATTAGTCAAAACCGCAAAAAACTGCAAACGAACATTCAGGGATTTATTACATAAAATCTCATAAGACTATATAAGCAGTTTTTTTGCTCTTTTACAGACAAAGTTGTTGAAACTCAGTATTTATATCAAGAATACCCCATTTTTAGAGCATTTTTGTTATTTTTTTTTTTTTTAATATTTCCAAAACATTTTTCTAAACAAATTTTTTTTTAATATATGCTCAAATACCTTAAGTAGAAGGATCCATTATAAGACTTTCAATTTTAGAGGTCTTAATACAATAATTTCCTAGGAAATCCTTTGAAAATCTTTTAAAATTACTTTTTTAGTATTTATTAGTCAAAACCTTGCTCTAACAACGATGGCGGATCAGTTTGGGCGAGTAAAATACTAATTAGTTTTTCTTAAATTTTTCAATTTCCTTAAAAAACAATAAAAAATCGCTGGAAAATCACAAACTTAAAAATTAAATATCTCTTAATATTGACCTGATCTGCCAATACGGAGAATGCCACTGTGTTCTACGACCTAAAATTAAGTTTGGGTGTCTCGGGGTTTTGGTGTGTCAATTTCACGTACTTACAGTGTTATTAGTAAAGCATTATTTTTTACTTTAAAATAATACGTTGTGGATAGTGGTTGGGGTCCGGGAATTCCCGGGTCGGATTTCCCCGGAAAAGACTGACGGGAATTCCCGGTATTTTTTTTCAATTTTTCCCAGGAAATCCGGGAATTTTATAAAATAAACCATTTTACATAAAACGTTTATTTTAGTTTATTTTTTAATATTTTTTTACAGACAGGTATAATTACATTTGCTATTTTTTGTATTTTTTCTATTTAGAAGAACAGTGCAAATATATATTTATAGGAAAACTGACCAAGTGTATAAAGTATGACAATATCATGAAAAAACTTAAAAAGTCAAAAAATATACATCGGTTCAGTAGCGCTTTAACCCTTAGGGCACACTGGGCACGTGCCCAGGGCCCCGACCTCAAGGGGGCCCCAGAAGTAGAAAGTATAACATATTCGCTTACAAAAAAAAATTTTTATATACAAATTTATGCAATAACACTTAGTCGGTTGAGTTAACAATAAGGCTGAGTATAATTTTTAATTTTATTTTTTTGTTTGTTTGCACAAACTCATTATACCCTGTGGTACAGGTATAATGAGTTTGTGCTGATGTTTGTAACTACCCGAAATATTGGTCCTAGACCCACTTTCAAGTATACCGATAGACTTAGAATCATTTTTTGTGTCGATTTAGCGATGTCCGTCTGTCCATGTAAACGGAGTAAACACGATACAGGTCGCAATTTTTAATTTATTGACTTGAAATTTGAAACTTAAGCCTCTTTTGGCCCAAGGACGAAGCCTATTGAAATTGAAAAAAATCGGTCCATATTTAGACCTAGCCCCCATACAAAGTTGTGGCTCAAATGACTTTAGTTGTGGCTCAAATGACTCTAATAGCCGCATTTTAATAGGTATATTTTCGAAATTTGGCAGGTAATCATGTTTCATACACACAAATCACCATTCCGAATTTTAAAGAAATTGGACCAGTTCTTCTTGTAGCCCCCATACAAACCACCTTTTTCACATAAATCTCTCAAATTTCATGAAAATAGAAAATATTTAATTAAAATTCTGTTTGTGTATGTTAAACGCGTACTTTAATAACCTTATCAAATCTGATTATCATCGGACCATTTTTGGACCTAGGTCCCATGTGAAAATTTCGCCCGATATTCAGTTGAAGCGGTTTATTGTCAACAAAAAGAAGCCTATTCCACTCAAATTTGATTTGTGAGTTCTTTTTACACTTATTAAAGATTTGCCAAAATATACTTAGATCTAATCAGTCCATGTTTGAACTTGGGACCCATTTTCCGGGAAACTCTGGTGTAGGGTATTATATGGTCGGTCTTGACCGACTATAATTTTCTTACTTGTTTTTTTTTTTTTGTGTAGGTTCCGTTTCTTAAAACAGTTAATAACATGAATTGAATTTGTACCAATTAACTATAATAAATATAAATTTAGAAACTTTTTCTTGTCATTCGATTTTAATTTTTTTTTTTCCAGTGGGGCCCCCAAATACTTGTGTGCCCAGGGCCCCCGGCATACCTTAACCCGGCCCTGCATCGGTTACTGATAATTTTGCAAAGACTGTCAAAAAAAATATAAAAATTTTAAACTTAGAATTTACATTTACAAATATTAAAAGTATATTAGTTTTTGCTCGTATAACGCAGTTTTAAATTTTTTGCGATTTTTAGCTATTTTTGCGATTTTTTGTGGGAAAAAAATTGCAATATTTTTTTGCTTTGCTTTATTGTATTTCAGCATTTTTAACTTTTATTTTTTTATTTTTTATGTTTTAATTAATTGTTTATCTCTAATAAAACTGTTTTTTATAAAAAGTTGGTCAAATTTCAATGTTTTTTATGATTTATATTAATAATGAAAATTTAAAAATAAATATTTTTTTTCCCGTTTCCCGGGGAATTGAAAAGTCCGGGAATTCCCAAACACTAGTTGTGGAACAAATGTTTGGTAAAACATCCTAAAATAACGCTACAAATAAGGTTTATACATTACCTGGTAATGTGTAATATACAGATAAGGAAAAACAATAAAAATTAAAATTCGTTATTGATAAAATTCAATTTTGAATTTTTAAAAAAATTCAAAAAAGAATTTTAAATAAAATTCTAAAAAATTTTATTTTAAATTCTTAAAATTCTAAAAAATTTTATTTAAAATACTCGAAAAAATGTTATTAATAAAAAAAAAGAAGTTTATTTTCATATAAATAAATATATCTTAACCAAGTAAATATTTTAATAATGTTCGAATATTTCTAAATATCAAGGTAACTTAATTAGCTAAATACATCCTCATACATCCTCTAATTTAATAATTATAATTTACTTAGTTCAAATTTAATAGTTATAATTTAATAATTATAATTTACTTAGTTCAAACTTATAATGCAATAGTATTTTTTAAAGTAATTTCCAAATTCTGATCAACTTTTTTATAGAAAACCTCTGAAATAATTCTCATATTTTAAAGTAATTCTCTGATTCTGAGAACTTTTTCCAACAGAAACATTATAAATAAATTTTGTACACATTTCTAAAAATAGAATCTTAAATTGTATACCAATTTTCTACAAAAAAAAGTGTTTTCTGGGGCATTTTTTCAGATTCTGAAATATTTTTCATATACACAGAAAAAAATAAAAAAAATATTTGAGTAAATTTTTAATACTATTGAGTAAAAATTTACTCAATTTTGCACCAGTAAACGATTTAATAGTATTGAGTAAATTTTTAATAAAAATTTATTAAATGTTTGAAAAAAAAAATGAGTAAATTTTCAATTGACACAATTAAACATTTACTCAAAACTTAAATATTTATTTTTTTTTAAAGTTAAAAAAAGTTTTACATTTTTTTACAAAAAAAAAACAAAAAACTTGTTTTTTCAAACTTTACCAAACATATTTATGTCTCAAAAACATAGGAAAATTTTATAAAGACGATTACAAACTTTCATATACATACACAAAAAATTATAAACTAAACGAGAATTCAAAAAACTATGAGAGTTAAAAAAAAACAAAAAAACTATTAAATTTTTATTAAATTATTTACTTAAATTGTTTTTAAAATTTTTGAGTAAATTTTTAATTGCGTCAATTAAAAAATTATTCAATTTTTGTTTTTAAATTTAAAAAAGTGATTACTCAAATTTGTTTCCTCCATATTTTTTTCTGTGTAGAAAGTTATTAAGGTCTTAGACATTTTTCTAAAGAAACATTTTAAGACACTATTTCAACAGAAAAAATTGCAGTTTTAGAGATAAATTTCCTATAGAAAAATTCTTACAATCTTCTACACAGAAAAAAAAAGTTGTCAATTCGATTAATTTCATTGTTAATACAATTAAACATTTAATTGAAACTGAGCCTACATTGGATATTGTTAATACAACAATGCCATTTGTAACTTTTTTAAAAAAATAAATCTAAAAGTAGAATAATCTAAAAATAGAAATAAATCAACTTAAAATAAAAATAAATATAAAAAAAAAAATCATCCACCGACAACTGGCATCGAACCCAGTTGTCGGTGGATTTTTTTTTTATTTTTTGTTAAAATCTCTTGTAAAAATTTTTCCCCTGCGGCGCTTTCTTCACATCAATATGCTTTCAAAGTTTTTCAACACAAATATGTATTATTGCTACTGCCATTATACAGAATCCTAGAAACGATAAGTCATCAAAGAATATATTTGATTCCAACTTCTTCGAGTGGGTTAATAAAATAGAATATATTTTTTACCTTTCTTAAATTCACTTAATTATATAGAAGTTTTTACACGGGTGCTTTTAAGATATGAATAATCATGAGAACTATAATGGGTGTCAAAATCAAATCATACCGAAAATTCAATGATGTAAACCCACCATAAAGCTGTGTTTACATCATAGGATTTTCGGTATTTACACAAACTATCGTCGATGTTTTGCATGTGTACCGAGATAAAATCATACCGAAAATCATATGATGTAAACACAGCTTAAGCAGCAGCCCGAAAGCGTCAATAATATCTTTTATGGCGTTAATACAACTCAAAAGTTTTAAATAAAAAAAAAATAATTTCATTGGGAGTTATTTTAAATTTATAATTATTAATTACAATTTATAATTATGGACTGAAATTAAATGAAATTGACTGAATGAAAATTTTATTTATAATGGTTTGGCAAAAATACATATTTTTTTTGGGGTCATTTTTCATATTGAAATTTGGGGCCTTTTTTCATTTTCAGAAAAATGGTTCTAATTTTTTGGGGCATTTTTTCACACAGAATTGGGGCCATATTTCATATTTCAAAGTGGGGTGAAATTTCATTTTCAAAAAGACCCCAAAACTGGGGCCATTTTTCATTTTTGGCGTTGGGGCCATTTTGCATTGGGGCCATTTTTCAGGGTGCCAGTACTTAGTTGTTAACAATTTGTTTTGTTACTTTTGATTTTACGATATTTTTTTCTGTGTACGAAAAATGTATAGATTCAGAGTAATTTTTATACCCTCCACTTAGTGATAGAGGGTATATATAAGTTTGTCATTCCGTTTGTAACTCATCGAAATATCGATCTGGGACCCCATAAAGTATATATATTCATGATGCCCGATCGATTTTAAGACATTCTGGCGATGTCCGTCTGTCTGTCTGTGGAAAATGCTGTCGCGGACAAAATATTGCACAGAGATGACTGAAACTTAACATATTTATTGGAAGTACTCCCGAGAAGTTTGGTATTGCATTTGAGCGATATCGGTTGAGCGGTTCAAAAGTTATGATCGAAAGTGTAAGCACACCTCAAAAATTTCAGTACATTCAACATAACCTAAAAATACAAAATGCTTTAATTCGGCTTCTGGTTGACATATGTGAACATTAGAGTGTCCCTTATTTTGGAAATGTTGGAAATCTTGAGACGGTACCCGCTCATTTTTTTCCTTTTGACTTAAAAATAACTCAGGAAAAATTTTACGCCCCTAGGACCACGCCTTCCCTACGCGACGGGCCCTTAAAGAGCGGGGCCTAAAAAATCATTTTTCCATACAAACCAAAAAATTTTTTTTTTGATTTTTAATTTTTTTGTTATTATTTATTATATTACTTGGTTTGCTTATTCACAACAAAAAATTTGATTTTGGTGGGATAAGTCTTTCAGCGCTAAAAAATTTTTCGCAAAAAAAAATTTTGAGCCGCCGGGGTCCTACAGTAAAAAATTTTTAAAAAATATTTTTTTTTAGTTTTGACCAGCAACGGTTTTAGCTGCTATGTTGCTTTAAATGATATATATTCATAAAAAAATATTTTTTGTATCTGTGACATCTTAATCGTGTTCTAAAAAAGGGTAAAAAATGCATTGATGATTTTTTTCGATACACGATAAAAATGTCACAAATATGAATAATATTTTTTTTGGAATATATATCATTAAAAACAACATAAAAACTAAAACCATTGCTTTTCAAAACTAAAAAAAAATATTTTTTAAAAATTTTTTACCGTAGGATTCCTACGGCTCAAAATTTTTTTTTTCGAAAAAGATAAAGATGTCACAGATATGAATAATTTTTTTTTTTGGAATATATATCATTTAAAGCAACATAGCAGCTAAAACCGTTGCTGGTCAAAACTAAAAAAAAATATTTTTTAAAAATTTTTTACTGTAGGACCCCGGCCGCCCAAATTTTTTTTTTGCGAAAAATTTTTTAGCGCTGAAAGACTTATCCCTCCAAGTAATATAATAATTAATAACAAAAAAATTAAAAATCAAAAAAAAATTTTTTTGGTTTGTATGGAAAAATGATTTTTTAGGCCCCGCTCTTTAAGGCCCCGTCGCGTAGGGAAGGCGTGGTCCTAGGGGCGTAAAATTTTTCCTGAGTTATTTTTAAGTCAAAAGGAAAAAAATGAGCGGGTACCGTCTCAAGATTTCCAACATTTCCAAAATAAGGGACACTCTAGTGAACATAATTGAACACCAAATGGTATTTAAACAAGTATGAACATATTTTTTTGACAAAATTTTTTTTCGCGGAATTTTTTTTTTCAAAATTTTTTTTTATTTCAAAAGTAATTTCCTTTTAAATAAAGTTTTTTGCAATAATCTTTTTGAAATTGTGGAGGGTATCACTACATTCGGCAAGGCCGAATTTAACTTTTTTACTTGTTTCATCTCAGATCTAATATAGTTTTCTATAGAATAGTTAATTGATCATTGATTTTGATAAAATGCTCCTAAGTATATAAAAATTCTCAGATTCTAAAAAATTAAATTTCAGATTCTAAAAATTAAAAAAATCGTGTTTTTAAAAATATTTCAATAACAAAAATTCTAATGGTGTTTTCTTTTCTGCAAAAAAAAATGTTTGCCTTTTAGGGCATACATTTTTAAAATGTTTAACACTCACCTATAAAAATTTGCATTTTATTTGACTGGAATAGAACACAACATACAGCAATACTCTGCTCTGTATTTTTTAACAGCTGTTTTGAGAAAACAATACAGAAAAAGTCAGCTGTTGTATAAGGCAATTTCAACCCCGTGATTTTTTACGGGGTAAAAAGTGCAACTTTTTTGCACTTTATAGGGCAGACATTTTTAGAAAAGAACACGACATTCTTTATAAGGGTTGACATTTTTTAGAAAAGAACACAAAATTATAATTTTCGGGGCGAAATGCAAAAAAAAGGCACATTTTTTGCCAGAAAAGAAAACACCATAAGATTCGGAAATATATTTCTCATAGAAAAACTCAGATTCTTAAACATTTTTCCCATTGAAAAGTTATCCGATCCTGAGAAATCTTTTTTGCAGCAAAATTCTTGGTAGATTCTGAAACAGTATTTCTTAGAAAAAATTCTCAAATTCTGAGGGATTGTTGTTTTTATAGATTTTTTTCTAGAAGTTATAACCTTTAAAATATTTGTCCTACAGAAATTTTTTAAAATTTTTTTTTTCACTAAAACAACTCTTTCATTCAGAGTCAAATAAACATCAAAATGTTTTGTAAAGATAATGTCTGGAATTCTGCGACATTTTTCAATAAAAATTATTTGACATAATTGTTTTCCCTTAGAAAATGATTAGAAAAGGTATTAGATTCAGTTAGAAAATGTCTACGACTCTAATGCCATTAAAGTTTTTCATATGCAATTTTTTTAATTCTGAAATATTTTATCTTAAGGACGTTAAAAAATTTGTTATATAGAGACTAACATTTACATTCTATCTATATTAACATGTTCATTATCTTTCTATCTACGTAAACATTCATTGTAATATGTGTTTATTAACTTCTTTTTTAATTAAAATTTCCCGTTAACTAACATACAT
The DNA here is from genome assembly GCA_963921195.1 of Pegoplata infirma. Classification (NCBI taxonomy): domain Eukaryota; kingdom Metazoa; phylum Arthropoda; class Insecta; order Diptera; family Anthomyiidae; genus Pegoplata; species Pegoplata infirma. The sequence goes on from OY992539.1 coordinate 160,571,991, forward strand.
AGTATTTAAAAATTTTAGTTTACCACATTAGTATAAACAAACAGTAATTATTTTGTTTAATTATTATTTGTTTTACAAAATAAAATTCAAACCAAAAATAAAAATCTTTAATTTTTAAAAATTTTATTTATACGATAATAAAATTTTACTTTTTTTGAGAATTTTATTTTTGGAAATAATAAAATTCAAATGTTTTTGAGAAATTTATTTAAACAAAAATTTTATTCATAAGGTATTTGAACCTTATGAATTTTAAATAAAATTCGAATTTTTTCCTTGTCTGGTTATATAATCATCACCCAATACCAAAGTTTTGATGGGAACTCCTAAATAAAAGTATTTCGCGATTAACTTTCATAACAATTTTTTTTTTGTAGAATTAAAATGCAAAGATTTTTCTCTCATATAGCGGTTAAAGTCAAAATTTGGGTCAGAACTCGATTAGAGTTTTATTCTAGTTCGAGGCCCAAAAATATTTCTATTTATGATATTGTCATAATAGAGTATTTTTAATTTATTGCTTTAAAAAAGTTACTATCTCATAGTATGTCTGTACTGATCAGTTTCATCCCCACTAAAGGAATCTTCAGCAGACTTTAGAGAATCATCGTTGGTCAATCAAACATCAAACCAGACATAATATTTGATATATTTCCCAAGTTATATGAGAAGTACTATTATGAACGTCCGAAATCTGTTTTCCAACAAAAATAACTCTTTTAAAGCAAAAATTGTATATATTAAATCACCGTCGGTAACTATTAATATATGTGTTGCTGTTATTTTACAATAACAACAGTGCCTAACCAAACAATAGTGTTGGTAGGATAAGTCGTACTAAACTTTGTGTTAAATGTTGTTTTTTTATTTTTAGTACCAAAAGGTACATAAAAATAAAATGTATTTATTCGGCCTTTATATATGTATATATATTCGATTAGAGTTTTATTCTAGTTCGAGGCCCAAAAATATTTCTATTTATGATATTGTCATAATAGAGTATTTTTAATTTATTGCTTTAAAAAAGTTACTATCTCATAGTATGTCTGTACTGATCAGTTTCATCCCCACTAAAGGAATCTTCAGCAGACTTTAGAGAATCATCGTTGGTCAATCAAACATCAAACCAGACATAATATTTGATATATTTCCCAAGTTATATGAGAAGTACTATTATGAAGGTCCGAAATCTGTTTTCCAACAAAAATAACTCTTTTAAAGCAAAAATTGTATATATTAAATCACCGTCGGTAACTATTAATATATGTGTTGCTGTTATTTTACAATAACAACAGTGCCTAACCAAACAATAGTGTTGGTAGGATAAGTCGTACTAAACTTTGTGTTAAATGTTGTTTTTTTATTTTTAGTACCAAAAGGTACATAAAAATAAAATGTATTTATTCGGCCTTTATATATGTATATATATTCGATTAGAGTTTTATTCTAGTTCGAGGCCCAAACATATTTCTATTTATGATATTGTCATAATAGAGTATTTTTAATTTATTGCTTTAAAAAAGTTACTATCTCATAGTATGTCTGTACTGATCAGTTTCATCCCCACTAAAGGAATCTTCAGCAGACTTTAGAGAATCATCGTTGGTCAATCAAACATCAAACCAGACATAATATTTGATATATTTCCCAAGTTATATGAGAAGTACTATTATGAAGGTCCGAAATCTGTTTTCCAACAAAAATAACTCTTTTAAAGCAAAAATTGTATATATTAAATCACCGTCGGTTACTATTAATATATGTGTTGCTGTTATTTTACAATAACAACAGTGCCTAACCAAACAATAGTGTTGGTAGGATAAGTCGTACTAAACTTTGTGTTAAATGTTGTTTTTTTATTTTTAGTACCAAAAGGTACATAAAAATAAAATGTATTTATTCGGCCTTTATATATGTATATATATTCGATTAGAGTTTTATTCTAGTTCGAGGCCCAAAAATATTTCTATTTATGATATTGTCATAATAGAGTATTTTTAATTTATTGCTTTAAAAAAGTTACTATCTCATAGTATGTCTGTACAGATCAGTTTCATCCCCACTAAAGGAATCTTCAGCAGACTTTATTGTTTGGTTAGGCACTGTTGTTATTGTAAAATAACAGCAACACATATATTAATAGTTACCGACGGTGATTTAATATATACAATTTTTGCTTTAAAAGAGTTATTTTTGTTGGAAAACAGATTTCGGACCTTCATAATAGTACTTCTCATATAACTTGGGAAATATATCAAATATTATGTCTGGTTTGATGTTTGATTGACCAACGATGATTCTCTAAAGTCTGCTGAAGATTCCTTTAGTGGGGATGAAACTGATCAGTACAGACATACTATGAGATAGTAACTTTTTTAAAGCAATAAATTAAAAATACTCTATTATGACAATATCATAAATAGAAATATTTTTGGGCCTCGAACTAGAATAAAACTCTAATCGAATATATATACATATATAAAGGCCGAATAAATACATTTTATTTTTATGTACCTTTTGGTACTAAAAATAAAAAAACAACATTTAACACAAAGTTTAGTACGACTTATCCTACCAACACTATTGTTTGGTTAGGCACTGTTGTTATTGTAAAATAACAGCAACACATATATTAATAGTTACCGACGGTGATTTAATATATACAATTTTTGCTTTAAAAGAGTTATTTTTGTTGGAAAACAGATTTCGGACCTTCATAATAGTACTTCTCATATAACTTGGGAAATATATCAAATATTATGTCTGGTTTGATGTTTGATTGACCAACGATGATTCTCTAAAGTCTGCTGAAGATTCCTTTAGTGGGGATGAAACTGATCAGTACAGACATACTATGAGATAGTAACTTTTTTAAAGCAATAAATTAAAAATACTCTATTATGACAATATCATAAATAGAAATATTTTTGGGCCTCGAACTAGAATAAAACTCTAATCGAATATATATACATATATAAAGGCCGAATAAATACATTTTATTTTTATGTACCTTTTGGTACTAAAAATAAAAAAACAACATTTGGGTCAGAACTTTTTTCGAAAAATTATTGTAAATTTTTAAATTTGCGAAAATTTGAGAACTTTTGCATAATTTAATAGGGTATTAAATGTAGTTTTCCAAAAAAAAAAAAAAAAAAAATCCAAAAATATGTCGACCCTTCCATGAAAAAAAAAAATCCAAAGTACTACACTGAATCTCATTTTTTTACTATTCAACTTCAATAAGGGCGAATACACACTTTGTAATTCCGTGTGTGTGCGTATTTTACTGATTGGTCAGAATTTAATTAATTTTTTTAATTAAATCTACGAATTTTTAAAAAATTTTTTTCTGTGTTATAGTGTCATTATATTCCCGCCTTATTAGTGGTTAATGAATAAACGAAAAAATTTTTTTTTCACAAAAGTTTTGTTTGTAAACATGTTGCTTAAATATTTTATTTGGAAACATTTTTGTTTACAAAATTAATTTAAAAAAATGAAATTTTTTTGGTCCGCTCCCTTTTGTGGGTCCCAGACCGATATTTCGATACTGTAGTTGGAGGGTATACAATAAATAATTGTTCGATTAATTGGCATAAATTAATTGATTTATTCGTTATTCGAAAATCGTCATTTTTAAATTAATCAAACAAGAGTTTGGTTTTGTTTGATGATCAATCGAATTATTCTTAATCGGTTGACAACTCTGGTACCCGCTCATTTTTTTCTATTTGATTTAAAAAAACTCAGGAAAAATTTTGCGCCCCACGCGACCACGCCTTCCCTACGCGACGGGACCTTAAAGAGCGGGGCTTTAAAAAGCATTTTTCCATACAAACCAAAAATTTTTTTTTTGATTTTTAATTTTTTTGTTTTTATTATTATATTACTTGGTAGCTTATTCACGCGTTTTTTCTTGTTTTTGGAAAAATATTGGTATTTGATATTTTTTGTTAAATTTTTTGTGAAATAATATGAAAATGGTATTAAATTACCTTTCCAAAACGACTAATAAAATTAAAATCTTATAAAAAAATAAGCATTTTACGCATACATGCCCCAGACCATTGTATAGTTTTCAAAGCTAGAATATCAAAATTTTCAAAATTTTTAGGCAAAAAAATAATAAAAATTTAATTTTACATTATTGTTTCTGTAAAGACAGTCGAGCTCAGGCTCTAATTATAATTATGTATTATAATTTTTTGATTTGTTATATATGGTTTTGAATTGAGAAAAGTGTGAAAGAAAAATTTTAATTTTTCTAAAAGTTTAAGACATCCTGTAGCCCGTTTCTGTAATTAAAGTGAGAAGTTTTCGCATCGAAAAATATGAAACAAAAAACTCCACAGTTTCTCGACTCCGGAATAAAAACTGTTTCTGTATGTCAATGCGAAAACGCCAGCGTTTATATTGGAATATTCCAAGATAGCTGTCAAAAAAGTAATCAAAGTGAGAAAATAGTAAGAGAACAAAAAAAAAATAACACGGAGCAATTTAAATTATTGTTTACGGATCATTTAAAAGCAATAAAATAAATATAAAAAAATTAAAATAATATATTGTATAATAATGTAATTGTGATGTATTGATAACAGCATTTTTGCATTTAGAGATTTTTTGATTTTTCTAAAATTTGTGAAAAAATATAATAAATTAGATATTTATACAAACACAAAACAAGTAATTTGTATTTTTCTTACTATTTTTATCCATTTTTTTCATTTATTATGATTTTTTTTAATGTTTTTATTTCTTTTTGTCCAAGTCTCGCACCGTTTTAAAATGTGAGTTTTTTTGACACTTCAAATACAAAAGTTTTCGACCAATTACTTTACAGAAACAGTTTTCTCGCATCATTCCAATAAGTTTAAAAGTTTTCGCACAACAAAGTTACAGAAACAGTAAAATGTGAAAAGTCACTTTTTGTGCCGATTTACAATGTTTTCGTTTCATTTCACATGTTTCATGCGAGAAATCTTTCGATTCGAGAGTTACAGAAATCAGCTACTGGTTTATTTCTTACTAGTTTCATATTATCCAGTTATAATAATCTTCAGAAAAACTTTTAATGTCAAATTTATTTAGTTAATAGTCAATAAAACTCTATATGTGAAAATTATTTAACAGATCGCAGCCGACAAGGATTGAACACATCATCATCTGTAATACTTTGCTATTAACTGCTTGTAACGTACAATCACTCTAGACCGATACGCCAAGTAGGCTGTTAAGCAAGTATCAACTAAATCTGTTTTTTTTCAATTCGAGTGTGGTTGTTGCTGTTGTTTTTTCTAACAGAAGACTTGTTATTGTAATTATGTGTAAACAAACTTTTATTTTTAGTAATCATTATTCTTCTTCCTCTCCTTCATCAATTCTGATCTAAGTACTTATTTTTGCAAACATTGCCAGACATGGTCTATATTTTAGACACAAATGTTAGGTGTTGCCATTTTTCCAAAGATACTGATTATTGACACTTAGGGCGACTTTATAGTCGTTATTTTTAAATTACTGTTTCTGTAAAGACAGTCGAGCTCAGGCTCTAATTATAATTATGTATTATAATTTTTTGATTTGTTATATATGGTTTTTAATTAAGAAAAGTGTGAAAGAAAAATTTTAATTTTTCTAAAAATTTAAGGCATCCTGGTTTGTTTCTTACTAGTTTTATATTATCCAGTTATAATAATCTTCAGAAAAACTTTTAATGTCAAATTTATTTAGTTAATAGTCAATAAAACTCTATGTGTGAAAATTATTTAACAGATCGCAGCCGACAAGGATTGAACCCATCATCTGTAATACTTTGCCATTAACTGCTTGTAACGTACAATCACTCTAGACCGATACGCCAAGTAGGCTGTTAAGCAAGTATCAACTAAATCTGATTTTTTCAATTCGAGTGTGGTTGTTGCTGTTGTTTTTTCTAACAGAAGACATGTTATTGTAATTATGTGTAAACAAACATTTATTTTTAGTAATCATTATTCTTCTTCCTCTCCTTCATCAATTCTGATCTAAGTACTTATTTTTGCAAACATTGCCAGATATGGTCTCCCGAGTAAAAAAAAATTGTATGGTAAAACATGTTATCTTATAAAATTATATATAATTTATTGGATCTGATTTTGCTAAATTTCATCCGAAAATTGGCCGCGCCAAAGTTATCTCATAACATCTTATAATATATGAAGTTACAATTTAATATTTGATTGTATGTGATTTCATCCGGAAATTGGCCGCGCCAAAGTTATCCCAAATTATCTATTATCATGATTTTGTATTAAATATGATATGATATGATGTAATTTCATCCGGAAATTGGCCGCGCCAAAGTTATCTTAAAATATCCAATATCATGATTTTATATTAAATTGGATATTATATAATGTAATTTCATCCGAAATTTGGCCGCGCCAAAGTTATCTTATAATATCTGATATCTTGATTTTATAAAAAAAATATTGGATACATTTTTATCCAAAAAATGTTTCTGTTTTTAGATTTATTTTTAGATATAATAATGTCAAACTGAAAATAAATAAAAAAAAAAAAAAAACTTCGAACGGACGGGGATGAGAACCACAAGTCTTCCGTTTTGTAATCGCAATCTCTACCCTCTAGACCAGCGGACGTTGTTAGCAAATAACAACTTTAAAAGCCTTAGTTTTAAATAAATTGATCGTATCTAATTATATCAAATTGATCTAACATATAGTAATATATGATTACATCCAATTAAATATGTTATTCACTTGTACACAATTTTCAAAAAGACTTAGAAAATTTTTGATAAGATTTGCAAAAAAAAAAAAAAAATTGGAATGACGTACAGCGCTATTAGGGGCTTCCATGGTAAGCTTAAACAACAATTTTAATGTAGCGGTATGCCTTATTTCCAAGTCATAGGCTTCCAAAGTGAAATAAGACTTTGGCTTATAAGTTTGAAATTTTTCATGGAATCAGGAAATAAGAATTAGATTTGAGATCGGGTTCCAAAAATCATTGATAATTTGATAATTTAAACCAAATATAGCTATTATTAACTATATATGTATACTTATGCAATATAAATTTTTAAAAATGATTGCAAAAATTCAAAAAGTAAAATTTTTTAAGTTCTAAAAAAAACAAATGCAATAAAAAAGTGTTTTCTATTAAAAAAAAAAAATAAAAAAATATATTTTTTTCTGGAATCGAACTCGGGTTCCCAAAAATGATAGATAATTTTATAATAAATTAAATATTGTTATATATAACTATATAAAAGCAACCCGAGTAAAAAGGAATTCATATAAATGTATATTATTTTATACGTTTTCATAAAATCATATACAACTATATGAGTCAAAGTATAAAATTATATCTCACTTTGAAATTTTCCAATTTTTTTAAATGATGTCATATAAAATCATATCTAATTATATTGTTCATAATATATTAATATAAATGGTAGATGTAATCATACGTTGCACATAAAACTTAATCCGATTTCATACATTATTTTACGTGACTTTATATCTAATTATGTATAGGACTTTACTAAACAAAAAATCCAGTATCAATTTATGTATAATTATATATGACTAATATAATACCATTTAAAACTATATATGGTTCCATACTAAAAAAATTTCCAACAAAAATAATAGATATAATTATATGTGTCTTAAACGATAACATATCTTTGTTTGTATGGTACTATATATACGCAAATTTCATCTAAACTCAATATATATTTATAAATGCTCGCATATGTAATGGAATATATATTTTGATATAATCATGTATAAAAAAAATATTTTTTTGACCAAACAACTAGCCATATATAATTATATATGCCAGTATTTCAAAATTTTTTTTTGTGTGTCAACATATATGGTTATACAAAACTTTTTATTGTATCATATAAGATTACATATGATTTTTTGGGAACCCGAGTTCGATTCCCGGCCCAGTCGAGAAAAAAAAGTTTTTTTTTTATTTTTTTTAAATAGAAAACACTTTTTTATTGCGTTTAATTTTTTTAGAACTAAAAAATTTTGATTTTTGGAATTTTTGCAATCATTTTTAAAAAATTATTTTTCTTTTATACAGTTATATATAACTATATTTGATTTATTATAAAATTATCTATAATTTTTGGCAACCCGAGTTCGATTCCAGAAAAAAAATATATTTTTTTTATTTTTTTTTTTAAATAGAAAACACTTTTTTATTGCATTTATTTTTTTTAGAACTAAATATTTTTTTTTTTTAATTTTTGCAATCATTTTTAAAAAAATATATTGCTGTTACACACAAAAAAAAATTAAAAAAATTGTGCCAGTTTTTGGTTTAATTACAACCTATAAAGTGGTTTTAGATAACTTACCAAAGTTTTTGCTCTAAAAAACTTAGGTAAATTATCCAAAACCACTTTATAGGTTGTATTATCCCCAAAACGGAAAAAAAAATTTTATATTTTTTTTTGTGTGTATATAGTTATATATAACTATATTTAATTTATTATAAAATTATCTATCATTATTGGGAACCCGAGTTCGATTCCAGAAAAAAATATATTTTTTTATTGTTTTTTTAAATAGAAAACACTTTTTTTTTGCATTTGTTTTTTTAGAACTTAAAAAATTTTACTTTTTGAATTTTTGCAATCATTTTTAAAAATTTATATTGCATTTATATAGTTAATAATAGATATATTTGGTTTAAATTATCAAATTATCAATGATTTTTGGAACCCGATCTCAAATCTAATTCTGATTTCCTGATTCCATGAAAAATTTCAAATTTATAAGCCAAAGTCTTATTTCACTTTAGAAGCCTATGACTTGGAAATAAGGCATACCGCTACATTAAAATTATTGTTTAAGCTTACCATGAAAGCCCCTAATAGCGCTGTACGTCATTCCAATTTTTTTTTTTTTGCAAATTTTATCAAAAATTTTCTAAGTCTTTTTGAAAATTGTGTACAAGTGAATAACATATTTAATTGGATATAATCATATATTACTATATGTTAGATCAATTTGATATAATTAGATACGATCAATTTATTTAAAACTAAGTCTTTTAAAGTTGTTATTTGCTAACAACGTCCGCTGGTCTAGAGGGTAGAGATTGCGATTACAAAACGGAAGACTTGTGGTTCTAATCCCCGTCCGTTCGAAGTTTTTTTTTTTTTTTATTTATTTTCAGTTTGACATTATTATATCTAAAAATAAATCTAAAAACAGAAACATTTTTTGGATAAAAATGTATCCAATAATTTTTTTATAAAATCAAGATATCAGATATTATAAGATAACTTTGGCGCGGCCAAATTTCGGATGAAATTACATTATATAATATCCAATTTAATATAAAATCGTGATATTGGATGTTTTAACATAACTTTGGCGCGGCCAATTTCCGGATGAAATTACATCATATCATATCGTATTTAATACAAAATCATGATAATAGATAATTTGGGATAACTTTGGCGCGGCCAATTTCCGGATGAAATCACATACAATCAAATATTAAACTGTAACTTCATATATTATAAGATGTTATGAGATAACTTTGGCGCGGCCAATTTTCGGATGAAATTTAGCAAAATCAGATCCAATATATTATATATAATTTTATAAGATAACATGTTTTACCATACAATTTTTTTTTACTCGGGAATATAATTTTTTAAAAATGATTGCAAAAATTCAAAAAAAGAAAAATTTTTAGTTCTAAAAAAAATAAATGCAATAAAAAAGTGTTTCTATTTAAAAAAAAATAAAAAAAATATATTTTTTTTCTGGAATCGAACTCGGGTTCCCAAAAATTATAGATAATTTTATAATAAATCAAATATAGTTATATATAACTATATAAAAGAAAAATCATTTTTTAAAAATGATTGCAAAAATTCCAAAAATGAAAATTTTTTAGTTCTAAAAAAATTAAACGCAATAAAAAAGTGTTTTCTATTTTAAAAAAATAAAAAAAAAAACTTTTTTTTCTCGACTGGGCCGGGAATTGAACTCGGGTTCCCAAAAAACATATGTAATCTTATATGATCCAATAAAAAGTTTTGTATAACCATATATTATGACACACAAAAATAAATTTTGAAATACTGGCATATATAATTATATATGGCTAGTTGTTTGGTCAAAAAAATATTTTTTTAATACATGATTATATCAAAATATATATTCCATTACATATGCGACCATTTATAAATATATATTGAGTTTAGACGAAATTTGCGTATATATAGTACCATACAAACACAGATATGTTATCGTTTAAGACACATATAATTGTATCTAATATTTTTGTTGGAAATTTTTTTAGTATGGAACCATATATAGTTTTAAATGGTATTATATTAGTCATATATAATTATACATAAATTGATACTGGATTTTTTTTTAGTAAAGTCCTATACATAATTAGATATAAAGTCACGTATAATAATGTATGAAATCGGATTAAGTTTTATGTGCAACGTATGATTACATCTACCATTTATATTAATATATTATGAACAATATAATTAGATATGATTTTATATGACATCATTTAAAAAATTTGGAAAATTTCAAAGTGAGATATAATTTTATACTTTGACTCATATAGTTGTATATGGTTTTATGAAAACATATGAAATAATATACATTTATATAAATTCCTTTTTACTCGGGCTATATATTAGACACAAATGTTAGGTGTTGCCATTTTTCCAAAGATTCTGATTATTGCCACTTAGGGTGACTTTATAGTCGTTATTTTTAAATTAAATTTAGAAAATTTAAAAAAATTTAGAAAAATTAAAATTTTTCTTTCACACTTTTCTCAATTCAAAAATAATACATTATTATAATTAGTGCCTGAGCTCGACTGTCTTTACAGAAACAATAATTTAAAAATAACGACTATAAGTCGCCCTAAGTGGCAATCAGTATCTTTGGAAAAATGGCAACACCTAACATTTGTGTCTAAAATATAGACCATGTCTGGCAATGTTTGCAAAAATAAGTACTTAGATCAGAATTGATGAAGGAGAGAAAGAAGAATAATGATTACTAAAAATAAAAGTTTGTTTACACATAATTACAATAACAAGTCTTCTGTTAGAAAAAACAACAGCAACAACCACACTCGAATTGAAAAAATTAGATTTATTTGATACTTGCTTAACAGCCTACTTGGCGTATCGGTCTAGAGTGATTGTACGTTACAAGCAGTTAATACCAAAGTATTACAGATGATGATGAGTTCAATCCAATGATGGGTACCAATACCTTTTCGATACCAATACCCGTTAATACCAATTCAAATTGAAAACCAATACCAATTAAAAACCAATACCTTTATTTGTGCGATACCAATACCGATAAAAAACCAATACCGATTCCCACTACCAATACCAATTAAAAACCAATACTTTTATTCTTCAAAACCAATACCAATAAAAAACCAATACCAATTCATTTTTTTCTACTTTCATATCGGTTTTGTTTCGGTTTTTTGTATTCTTACTTTCGTTTGTTTTAATTGTGTCGTCAAACATTTTCTTTTCATCACATTATTAGGTTTTACCTGACTAACGAATTGCAAAAGATGTTACATCGATCAGTAATCGTTTGCATGCAATGTCACATAACAAAAAGGAGTTAGCTACTTGAATTTTAAAAGCCATAAAAACATAAAAGAAATATTTTTTGTCACGGTTTTTATGACCACTAATAAAAGTAGATCATAAAAAATTTAGACCTTTTCTGTAATGAAATTTTTTCTTTTGCAATCATTGTTAATATTTGATATATGTACATTGAATGTCACTGCACTCTTCTTTGCGTTGTAAAAAAAATACTAATGGCCTTTTTTGGAAATTCCAAAATTTTAATCAAGCAGACGTTACAAAATTTTATGTCACAACACCAGAATCCAGAAAAAAAATTTATTGTTTTATTAGAGGCACAGTTATATTATATAAGAATTTAAGAACGCATAATGTGCAGTTCACACTTGCTATTTTTGAGAGTTTAAGGGCTACGTGTTTAAAAAATTCTTTTTTCTGTATCCATTACGTTTTTATTCTGTTACTGGTGTTTTGTTAAACAACTTGTTTAAGGTCGTAAGTGTGAACCCCATATAAGAAAAAAATTGACCCGTGTAATCGCAATTGGCAAAAGATCTAAAATCGAAAAAGGGGCCCCCTGCATGATAACCCATTTCGATCACCTTTTTCAAAAAAATATTTATGTATGAAAAGGATGAAGTTCAGGTATATTTTGTTAGAAATTTTAAGTCTCATCTTTCTGCAATTAAAAAATATCTTCCCTTGACCACCGGAATTTATACATATGTGCATTAAATGCAATGTGCATCAGCACAGAAATTGTTTCAAGCAAAAACGAAAAAATTGCATTTTTTTAGTTTAGGCATTTAATTTTTTTTATTAATTAATATTAATTTTTTTTGGATTTAATTTATTATCAAATTCCACTAATTGAAACATTTTGAAACAATTTATTTTGAAAATAACGAAATAAATTAATAAAAAAGCAAATAAATCCAAATATTAAAATTGCATAGAAAGTTGAAATACAGGCTTTTCTGGAATAACGGAACATTAAATTTTTTTTACAAGAGTTTTGAGATCAGCCGGTGCTAATTTTACTAAATAGGTACCTTTTTCCAAAAAAAAATGAATCTTTGTCCAAAATGGGTTAAGCATGTACTATTTAGTTTAAAGTTTGACTTAATTCTGAATGCAAATACTGCTAAAAAATATTTTTTTTTGAAGGGGTTTTTCAAAAAAAACATCCCTCACGCAAAAATTCGACTCACTCTCTAGACCAATGGTTCTCAAACGGTGGGTCGCGACCCCCTAGGGGCCACGGAAGCATATCTAGGGGGTCGCGAAAAGTTTAGTAAATATCATGCTAAAATTATTAAAATAAAATATACAAGCAAAGCATATTTTTTGGGAAATTGCTGAGTTATCCAAATACAAAAATACATGGCTACGTTTGGATCTGCCAATGTATGCCTATTTTTAACTTATCAGTGGGCTTCAAAAAAGTCAGGAAAAGATATAATTTAATTTACCCCCTTTTTCCGTTCCTTACACCGAATAATCCATGTCCGTGTGGATCTGATGTTACGTACTACTTATATGCATGCCAAAATCACAATTTTACCATAATTCATATAATTTTTTCGTCAAAAGTTTAAGAATTTTAAATCCGACAACTTGAGATATGCTCCATCTTCAATACTATTAACTTGGCCATTTTCAGCTTCATAGCTCGTTAGGGCAATGTTTAAAAAGCACAGTTTTTAAATCTGACTACTTCAGGATATGATTGCCATGACTACATGCTATCAGCATCCTTGCTCAATTGGCGACTTTTAAAACAGATAAAATGTTATAAAACTGTGTTGAAAAAAATCGGCCCATGTCAGGATCTAGCCTCCATGCAAACGTCCCCTTTAAATTTGGCAAAAACTACTCTTAAAACCGTATTATAATAAGTATGCTTTCGAAATTAAGCAGGTAAAAGCATTTAAAAATAATCATTGCAAATTTTACAGAAAACGGACCAGTTTCTTTGTATTCCCCAGAGATCCAATCAGTCCATATTTGGATTTGAGACCAATTTTTGGGAAAACTTGGTGTAGAGCATAATATGGTCGGTCTTTATCGACTTTAATTTTCTCACTTGTTGGGGGGTCGCGAGAAATTTGAAATATTGAAAAGGGGTCGCGATGCAAAAGTTAGTGAGAAGCTCTGCTCTAGACACTCAGAATTTTTCAACTCACAATCACGTGATTTAAATGAAAATCACTTTTTTGAGTCACGCAAATCACGGGACCAGCGACCATCTGCAATTCAAATACATAAACAAGAAACAAGTGTCTTTTTATTTGTTAAATCCAGTGTTGAAAATACTGCCTAGATTTTCAGCAAAAACACATAATTTGTACTGTTTTGTCAGCATAAACATTATCAAAACAAAACAGCAGTCAAGAACTGAGCTGTTAAAAATTGTCAATTTTCTTCAGCAGCAGTACAGTAAAAGTTTTTTTTTGAAATTGACAAACTTGCCAGCACACAGTTCAACTTCAGTTTAAAAAAACAAAAAACAGCACACACGACTGAATTGTCTGGTTACTGCGCTGCACAAGTTATGTTTGTTGTACGCAGCGTTGCCAATTTAGCTTTTTTCCCGCTAGATTTAGCTTTTTTTTAAATTTTTCGCGGGAAAATTTTGCATTTAGCTTTAAGCGGGTTTTTTAGCTTTTTTTGAAAATTTTTTGGTTTTTTTCAGCTTTTTTTAGACTTTTTAAATTTTTTCACTAAATATCAATGTAAAAAGAGAATAAACGAAAATTTTTACTTCTAAAACCTCTAGTTGTTTTAAAAAACATTATTATATTTCAGAAACATCAAACTATTTATATTTCAAAGTTTGTCTAAATGTATTTTAAGAGTTTTTTTTTTATTTAATTTTTTTTTCAGAATTCTTATAGTACCCATATGACACTGCCTTTTTAGAATCTTTTTCTTGTCTTTTTTTAGGGGTTTTATACAAAAAATTTTAAAATTTAAAATTTGTTTGAAGTATTTTTTAAATTTTTGTGGAAAAATCCTACAAAAGGACAAGAAAAAAATTGTAAAAAAGACAGCGTCTCATGGGTACCCGAGTAAAAAAATTGATATGACACAATATATAATTTAATATGGGTTCGTGTCTATTTTGATATAATCTTATACGAAAAATGGTTTCATAAGATTTGATCGAATAATATCTAATAATATCAGTTTATATAACTTTATATCGACTTTGATACGAGTTTTGGTCTAATCCAATGATATAAAATTATATCTTATTATATTAAAATTTATACAATTTTATAAATCGGATGTTTTTTTTTAGTTTTTAATAAAAAGTTGAAAAATTAAAATAATAAAAATAAGTTGTTCTTGAAAAACTTAGAAAAATTTAAAAAAATGGAGTCATGTTAAATTTTATATAAAACACTTAGAAAATATTTTCAAAAAAATTTGTCTTTGGAAAAACTTAAAAAAATTTACAAAAATGGAGTCATATAAAATTTTATATAAAACACTTAGAAAATATTAGCGATAAAAAAAAATGTTCCTTGAAAAAAAACTTAGATTTAAAAGATGGAGTCATATAAAATTTTATATAAAAAACTTAGAAAATATTCGTAATAAAAAAGTGGTGCTTGGAAAAATCTTAAAAAAATATGAAGTCATATGAAATTTTATATAAAACACGATGCAAATATTTGCGACAAAAATATGTTCTTCGAATAAACTTAGAAAAATTAAAAAATAATGGAGGCATATAAAATTGTATATAAAACACTTAGAAATTTGGAATGATGCATGGGACCAGATGTTACAACATATAGTTATGTATGGCGATATCTTAAAAATATCCCACATCAAAATTTATTATATAAATTTATCTTGCAATACATAGTGTCACACATGATCATATATGAAATAATATGACTATATAAAAGTATATAAGATCATATTAAATTATTTTTACTCGGGTATACATAAGTAATTAAAAATTTTTATAACTTAAATTAAAAATTTTAAAATGTACTTAAAAATTTGTAAATATACACACAAAATTTTTTTTTCCATAACCGATTTTCGTAGTATTTACGAACAAATTCATTTCATTTATTAACTTTTCATAATATTTATAAACTTTTTCATAGTATTTACGAAAAATGTTAAAAATTCTTAAATTTCACATATTATGATTTATTCATAAATACTATGAAAAAGTTTATAAATATTAAGAAAATTTAATAAATTGTATGAATTTGTTCATAAATACTATGAAAATCGGTCATGGAAAAAAAAAATTTTTGTGTGTACATAAATTTGAGAAAATTAAATTTTTTGGACAATTCTAAACAAATTTAGTTTTTTGTGAAATAAAAATGGAAATTTTTAAAATATAAATGCAGATTCTGAAATGTATTTGAAAATTTTTTAAATACTGTTTGTATGTATTTCCTGAAAAAAATTTGGGAATAGTGTTGATGTATTTACAAAATGTATTTCTAAATATTAAGACATCTCAAGAAATTTCCACTTCTAATTTTTTTCCATATTTTTTAACTTTATTTGAAAATGTAGTTCAAACAATTTGAAAGACATTTTGGGAGAAAATTCTGAAATGCAATTGAAAAAATAAAAAAAAATCTAAATTGTATTTAAAAAATGTTATTTATTTATTTTGAAGGGTATACACAACGTTTTGAAATTTTTAAAATGCACTTTGAATTTTCGAAATTTTCGTAAATATAATTTTCTTAAAATTTTTAAAGCTTTGTTATATTTTAATATTTTGTTTATTATTTAGCATAATTTTAGTCCCAAATATGCTGTAGAAGGAATAACAGATCCCTATTTTGAAACGAAATTGTAAAATCAACTAAAAAAGTTAATTAAAATTAATTTAAAAAAATTTAGCTTTATTTTTCAGCTTTTTTTCAATTTTTTTAGCTTTTTTTAGCGGGTTTTTTGAAAAAATCTAGCTTTTTTTGTTTTCAAATTATGGCAACACTGGTTGTACGGGACTTGCAGCATGGAAAATAAAAATTGAACTCGACTCGTCAGCATGAAATTTTTTTTATTTGGCTGCTGAAAATTAAATGAACGCACTTATAAGTAGATATTTCTTTGTACAAGTAATGGCATGTTGTATTATATAATTAAGAATAATGTTTCAAACGTAAAGATAATGCTTTAACAAAAATGTTAAGAAATTTTTCTAATGTTTTGAAAATTTTTTAAATTTAACTAAAAATTATTTAAAAAAAAGTTTTAAAATTTTCTAAGTTCTAAGTAAGTTTTAACGGTTTAAAGTTTCATTAAAAATGCTTAAAAAAAATTGTAGGTTCCAAAATTTTTTGGAAAATATTTGAAGTAAACAAATAAAAAAAAAATTTAAGTGCCAAAATTTTTATTTGAAAATTTTTTTAAAACACAAATTTTTTTTTTACTTTATTAAGAAAATTTTTTGAAAATTTGGTTTGAAGTTAAGTGTTTTATTAACAGATCCAAAATTCCAAGTTTCATAAAATTTTTTAAAATAAGTGTCAGACACAATTGTTTTTTACTAACTAACGAAAACTAATATGATGAAAACAAAAAGTTAAATATGGGCTGAAACGCGTTAACGGTCACTCCAAAAAACCGATTTAGATATAATTATGCCAAAATTTTAGAATAAATAAGTGCAAATAAAAATTTTTTTCTTGAAATATTTTTAGAGTTATAGAGATGGGAAGTTTTCATTTTTTTGCAAAGATCATATTTGGTTGAATTTTTATTGACACTTTGATGCGATAAAAATTTATTTTTAAAAAACGAATTTTAAAGTATTTTTGACGACCTTTTCACTGGCATTGGTGGTTTTTTAAAAAAATAAACATTTTAACTTAAATTTCAAGGTAAAATTATTAAAAAAAATTTTATCTTATAAGCGTCTATTTTGAGATTTTTTTTTAAAAAGCCTGACGTTTTTTTCATTTAAAAACATTTTTAAAAAATGGATCGAGTGTTCCTTATTGCGAAAATATTTTTTTATTTGTTTTTATAAACGCGGTATTCGTACTTTTTGAGTGTTATTTTATACAAAACAATTATTTTTAAATGTAAAAACTCAGTTAAAATAATATCAAAATAGGCGCTTTATAAGATACATTTTTTAATAATTTGACCTTGAATTTTAAGGTCAAATTTATATTTTTTTAAAAAACCAACAATGCCATTGAAAAGGTCGACAAAAATCCTTTAAAATTCGTTTTTTAAAATGAATTTTTATCGCATCAAAGTGTCAATAAAAATTCAACCAAATGATCTGTGCATAAAAATGAAATGATCGGTGCATAAAAATGAAAACTTTCCATCTCTGTAACTCTAAAAATATTTCATTTTTTATTTGAACTTTAGAATACCTACTGTACTATTATTTTAGACTTGAAGTTTATTTTTTATAATTTTTTCAACTACGCATTAATTTATTTATTTATTTAATATAAAAAATATTGATTTTTTACTGATATTGTGACAACAAGTTTGTTAGCAAACTTGGGTCACAGACAGTGGCCGTATACTTATTGTACACAGTGTACAAATACCCTAACAGAACCCAACAGTAGAAATATTTTTGTAACAAACAAGTAGCAACAACACACACACTGTGTGGTTTTGATATATCAGACACACAAGCAACAGAACCCCACAGTAGAAATATTTTGTAACAAACAAGTAGCAACAACATACAGTGGGCTTTTGTTTTTTGTAATAAACAAGTAAACAAGTAGCAACAAAATATAAGGACTTGTTTTCAATATTGACCGTTAGATAAATAAAACAACACACAGGAGTAATATTTTGTTGGTAGTTTCTATGAGCTTGGATTTGTATAAAAGACGCGTGGTTTTAACAAACAGGGCTCATTCTTTTATCAGCGATTCGGTCTGTAAGTAATAAAATTAATATAAGGTAGACACTTCATTTGGTGGTTAGCGAACACCTTATGAAGTTAGAATTATTATCAGCAGTAGTGAACTTTCACTGGTGGTTATCGAGCACCAGGGAAAGACGTAGAAACCTAAGTAAGGTTAAGTATATGCTTCGACTGGTGGTTAGCGAGCACCAGACCGAAGCTAGGGTAATGGTAAGATAATCCTCCGACGGTGGTTAGCGAGCACCCGAGGACACTAGTGGATCATCAGTAGCGAGTAGTACACTTCAGCCGGTGGTTACCGAACACTGGATGAAGTTAACCATAATTTAGATTTTTAACGAGCATTCCCGAAGGTGGTTGGCGATCACCGGAGGGAATTAGATTAAGTCGTAGTATAGAAACTATTCCGCCCGGTGGTTACCGAGCACCGGATGGAATAATCTTACCTTTTCAGGAATTAAGCATCCACTTCGGCTGGTGGTTACCGATCACCAGGCGAAGATTAGAAAGTAGACGAACCAAGGAACACTTTACCGGGTGGTTAGCGAACACCCGTGGAAGTCAGATTCCGAGGAACGTGTGGTGAATGGTAGAGTAGAATTCGTTCTTTTCAGCTTATAGGTTCGGCGGATAATTAAACGAGCAATTACCGAAGGTGTTCCGAGCGTCAGGACAAACGAGTTTCACCAGGTCTAACATCCGAGACAAAATTGTGGCGTAAGAGTGTGCGGTAAACGTCGGCCAGTGATCACGGGTCGGATGTACGAGGGTTCACGAGTGGTTACCGAACACGAGTGGACCACTGGACAGACGATTCGTGAAGGCAACTGGGTTGGAAACTGCTAGTGGTTTCCTAGCACGAACAGTGGACAACCCAGCATAAAATCCGAAGCACGAGCGAGGGGACCCGACCAAGTTCGAGAGGGAAACGAGGGACACGAGTGTCATCCCAAAGTGGAAACTTCCTCAGGAGAATACCCGGAACAGGAAAACGGTCACAGGGAGCCAAACACGAAGATTGCCGAAGTGGAGCCGAAGAGGAACGATCAATTAATATTATATATTTTGAATGAAATTTTTATATTAATGTTTTAAATAAACCGAGATTGTGAAGTATTGAAACAAAAAGTACACGTGTTCATTATTTCTTGTAGCGAAACCTGGACAAAGGCTGAGTATTTACCCTAGCGAAAACAAGTCGTTACAAGTGGCGCCCGAGCAGGCTATTTAAACAAGAAAGTAAAACACGAAGAATACACGAGCAACATGGAGAATACAAAGGAGTTTTATGATGAAGTAGCAGCATTTGCAACAAAATTTGGTGTCGATGCGGAGGAAAATGTAGAGGAACTACGAAAACGTTTGGAGGACTTTATCAAAAATGTTAGTCATGAAACCAGTACAAGTGAATACGCAAGCAGTTTATACGCCATAGAACGAGTAAGAAAATGGTCTCTTAAGTATGACGGAAGCATGAATCCGTTAGATTTTCTGGAACGGGTACGGGAACTGGCTGGAGCCTATAAAATTCCACTGGATCGAGTACCTAAGATAATGCCGGAACTGCTGAAGGACTTGGCACTAATATGGTTTAGAAATAATAATGATAATTGGAGCGACTGGAATGAGTTTCAACGGGACTTTCTCGAATACTTTTTACCAACGGGATATTTCAAGACACTGGAGGATAGGATCAGGGGCAGGAAGCAACAGGCAGGTGAATTATTTAAGGTTTACATGGTTAGTTTACAGGATTTGATGAGGCAGGCAGGATACAGCGAGGCACAAAAATTGGAACGGATTTATGAGAATTTGAACCCTAGTTATAGATTATATATAAAACGTAGAGAGTTCAGGAACAAGCGGGAGCTACTCAGATTGGCAGGGGATTTTGAGCTTTTGATGAGGGAGGCTTTAGGTTTTCAACAAACGCCACCTACTCCGACGATGGTTACGCAAACAAAACTCCAACCTATGAAGCTGGATAAACAACATAAGATGGTCGTTATTGCAGGAGCAGTGCGTGATAATAATCGATGTTATGAAGAGCAAGTAATCGATGTGATTAATCCAAGAGCGGCATGCAGGCGATGTGGACAGGAGGGCCATGGCTATCGGTTTTGTCAAAATGAATCCAAACTATTTTGCTGGGAGTGTGGTAAACCGAGTGTTCGTACGAGGGAGTGTTGCAATAAGAGAAGGGAAAAATGGTCGTTGAGTGATGGTGTATTTCAGGGTAAACGACCCATATCGGAGGCAGCAGGTACATCTACAAAATCTATGAACGCAATCTACATGAGACAAGGTCATATATTTGCGAAAGTGACATTGGGAAGTCAAGTGGCAGAGGCGCTAGTAGATACCGGGGCGTCCAACAGTTTTATATGTACCCAGTTGGCAGACAAGATGATAGGAGTAGAACGAGTGAAGGTTGATGTAGGTATAACTCTGGCTGACGGTAAAAAAGCGGCGGTGAACGAGGCAGTGGTGATGGAAGTAGCGGTAGGCGATAGGAGCTTTAGAATGTCGTTGTTAATTCTTCCTGAGGTAATGGATGGGTTAATACTGGGGATGGATTTCTTAACCAAGGTAAATGCTACGTTGAGCTGTGGCGGTGTAACACTTCAATTAAAGGAGGAGGTAGGAGGAGTAAGAAGTCCGAAGACTCGATGCACGGGTGTAGAAACTATAGGCAACGAGGAGGAAGTGCGTATAAAGCGGTTCTTAGAAGGTGAATTACGAGGTTTTGAAACTTTGACTGGACTTTCTAAGATTACAGAACATCGAATTGTAATGAAGGATGAAACTCCGTTTAAGCAAAGGTATATGCAGACGAACCCGGCAAAGCAAAAGATAATAAGTGATCTGGTGGATGAGTTGATAGAGAATGGATGTATTGAACCTTCATGTAGTCCATACAGTTCACCGATTGTGTTGGCACCTAAAAAGAATGGTAAGTGGAGGCTTTGCTGTGACTTTCGGCAATTAAACAGCAGGTCAGTAACAGATGCATACCCTTTACCACGTATCAATTCCATTCTGGAGAGGCTGCGAGATGCGAAATATTTTAGCACACTGGATCTTAAAAATGGTTACTGGCAGATACCCATGGAGAAGGAAAGTAGGGTAGTAACAGCATTTACAGTACCAGGTCGAGGGTTGTTCCAGTGGAAGGTGATGCCTTTTGGATTACATTCGGCGCCAGCTACGTTTCAGCGCGCATTGGACCAGGTTATTGGCCCGGAGATGGAACCACATGCATTTGCTTACCTGGACGACATTATTGTGATTGGGAAAACATTGGATGAGCATATGGTGAATTTGCGAGAGGTGTTTAGGCGACTAAAGATGGCGAATCTAAGAATAAATCCAGAAAAGTGCTCGTTTATGAAGAAGGAAATAAAATACCTTGGCCATGTTGTGGGGGAGGATGGGATAAAAACCGACCCAGACAAGATAGCGGCGATCAAAGAAATGCTACCCCCAAAAGATGTTAAAGGAGTGAGACGGGTATTGGGCGTTGCCTCATGGTATCGAAGGTTTGTGCCTGATTTTTCCGATTTAGTGTCCCCAATTACAAGTTTATTAAAAAAGGGTACAAGATGGAAGTGGGGTAAGGAGCAACAGGAGGCTTTTGAAAAACTGAAGGAGCGATTGACAGGTGCACCAGTGTTGGCTTGTCCAAATTTCGACAAACAGTTTATTCTCCAGACTGATGCAAGTGACTTTGGCTTGGGTGGGGTGCTCACGCAAAACATCAACGACGAGGAACGGGTCATCGCATACGCGAGTCGTCGGCTAAATAAAGCAGAGTGCAATTATTCAGCAACGGAAAAGGAGTGCTTGGCGATTGTGTGGGGTATTCGAAAAATGCGTCAATATTTGGAGGGTTATCGGTTTAAGGTAATAACTGATCATCTCTCTCTCAAATGGTTAAATAGCATTGAGAGTCCTTCTGGAAGAATTGCGAGGTGGGCGTTAGAACTACAGCAGTACACGTTTGATGTGGAGTATCGCAAAGGAAAAAGTAATGTGGTGGCCGACGCGTTATCACGAGAACCCCTTAACATATTGTGTGCTATGGCCAATGAGTCGGTCAAAGATAAGTGTGCCTGGTTGGAGAAAAAGGTGAAGGAGGTACGAGAAGACCCGGAAAAGTATGCTGATTTTGTTATTGAAAACGACCAATTGTATAGACATATTCCGAGTCGTGATGAAGTCGATGGTGAAGTTCAATGGAAGCTATGTGTCCCCAAGTACATGCGCGAAAGGGTTTTGAAGGAGAATCATGACGATGAAACAGCGGGTCATCTTGGTAGTAGAAAGACTATTGCTCGAGTTGCAAGGCGTTACTATTGGCCAGGTTTATTCCGCGACGTAACCAGCTACGTGCGGAAATGTGAATCTTGTCAACGGTATAAGGCAAGTCAACAGAAGCCAGCGGGAATGATGTTAACGCAAGTACCAGAGGAACCATGGGCGGTCGTATGTTCCGATTTTGTCGGACCACTACCACGATCGAAGCACGGGAACTCAATGCTGTTGGTTTTCTTTGACAAATTTTCAAAGTGGACGGAGCTAGTTCCAATGAGGAAGGCTAAGAGCGAGGGTGTTATGAAGGCGTTACGGGAAAGGATTGTGAGCCGGTTCGGAGTTCCAAAAGTATTGGTGACAGATAATGGAACACAGTTCACTAGTCGTACATTCAAAACGTTTTTGGAGAAGTTGGGTGTACGCCATCAGTTAACGGCACCATATACACCACAGGAAAACCCTACTGAGCGTGCCAACAGGACGGTGAAAACAATGATAGCACAATTTGCAGGCGAAAATCAGCGAACGTGGGACGAACATCTACCAGAGATTATGTTGGCGGTAAATTCTAGTGTTTCGGATTCTACGGGATACAGTCCCAGTTTTGTGGTACAGGGAAGGGAGCCAAGACTTCCAAAGGCGCTGTACGATGAAGTCACTGTTGGTACAGGAGGCGATGTTCAGGAGCCAGAAGAAAGGGCAGAAATGATACAGGAGATTTTTAAACTGGTAAGACGTAACTTGGAGGTCGCATCACAAGATCAGAGGCGGCATTACAATCTGAGGAGAAGGGAATGGAAACCAAAGAAAGGAGACTTAGTGCTGGTAAAACAACATCATCTTTCTAGTGCAGTCGACGGGTTTGCTGCGAAACTGGCTCCGAAATATGATGGGCCTTATAAAGTTAAAAGTTTTATATCACCGGTAATTGTGGTACTGGAGGGTGACGGTAGACGTAAAAGAAATGCGCACATTGGCGAACTAAAGGCGTTTAATGTTGAAGAGGGTAGCCAGGAGTAAGGAGTCGTATTTTTCTTTGGGGGGGTTAGCATGTTATTAAAGAAAGGGGGGAATGTGACAACAAGTTTGTTAGCAAACTTGGGTCACAGACAGTGGCCGTATACTTATTGTACACAGTGTACAAATACCCTAACAGAACCCAACAGTAGAAATATTTTTGTAACAAACAAGTAGCAACAACACACACACTGTGTGGTTTTGATATATCAGACACACAAGCAACAGAACCCCACAGTAGAAATATTTTGTAACAAACAAGTAGCAACAACATACAGTGGGCTTTTGTTTTTTGTAATAAACAAGTAAACAAGTAGCAACAAAATATAAGGACTTGTTTTCAATATTGACCGTTAGATAAATAAAACAACACACAGGAGTAATATTTTGTTGGTAGTTTCTATGAGCTTGGATTTGTATAAAAGACGCGTGGTTTTAACAAACAGGGCTCATTCTTTTATCAGCGATTCGGTCTGTAAGTAATAAAATTAATATAAGGTAGACACTTCATTTGGTGGTTAGCGAACACCTTATGAAGTTAGAATTATTATCAGCAGTAGTGAACTTTCACTGGTGGTTATCGAGCACCAGGGAAAGACGTAGAAACCTAAGTAAGGTTAAGTATATGCTTCGACTGGTGGTTAGCGAGCACCAGACCGAAGCTAGGGTAATGGTAAGATAATCCTCCGACGGTGGTTAGCGAGCACCCGAGGACACTAGTGGATCATCAGTAGCGAGTAGTACACTTCAGCCGGTGGTTACCGAACACTGGATGAAGTTAACCATAATTTAGATTTTTAACGAGCATTCCCGAAGGTGGTTGGCGATCACCGGAGGGAATTAGATTAAGTCGTAGTATAGAAACTATTCCGCCCGGTGGTTACCGAGCACCGGATGGAATAATCTTACCTTTTCAGGAATTAAGCATCCACTTCGGCTGGTGGTTACCGATCACCAGGCGAAGATTAGAAAGTAGACGAACCAAGGAACACTTTACCGGGTGGTTAGCGAACACCCGTGGAAGTCAGATTCCGAGGAACGTGTGGTGAATGGTAGAGTAGAATTCGTTCTTTTCAGCTTATAGGTTCGGCGGATAATTAAACGAGCAATTACCGAAGGTGTTCCGAGCGTCAGGACAAACGAGTTTCACCAGGTCTAACATCCGAGACAAAATTGTGGCGTAAGAGTGTGCGGTAAACGTCGGCCAGTGATCACGGGTCGGATGTACGAGGGTTCACGAGTGGTTACCGAACACGAGTGGACCACTGGACAGACGATTCGTGAAGGCAACTGGGTTGGAAACTGCTAGTGGTTTCCTAGCACGAACAGTGGACAACCCAGCATAAAATCCGAAGCACGAGCGAGGGGACCCGACCAAGTTCGAGAGGGAAACGAGGGACACGAGTGTCATCCCAAAGTGGAAACTTCCTCAGGAGAATACCCGGAACAGGAAAACGGTCACAGGGAGCCAAACACGAAGATTGCCGAAGTGGAGCCGAAGAGGAACGATCAATTAATATTATATATTTTGAATGAAATTTTTATATTAATGTTTTAAATAAACCGAGATTGTGAAGTATTGAAACAAAAAGTACACGTGTTCATTATTTCTTGTAGCGAAACCTGGACAAAGGCTGAGTATTTACCCTAGCGAAAACAAGTCGTTACAATATAAATTAACTGAATTAAAAAGATTTTTTCTTTTTAAATGAACCTTGCATTTTTTTTTATTTATTGAACCTTTTTTCTTCTTATGCATACAAGAAGTTCTCTCGTTACAATGTACGAGTTTATTTTCGTTTATATTTATTTGCTTGTCAGCAGCAGTGAAGCAAGCCGATGCAAAATTTTCGGCGGCGGCTGAAGAGCAAAAATTATCGGCGGCGGCGGCGTTTCGGCTGCGCGCCGCGTTTTTTTTAGAACAGCGCGGCTGAAAAAAAAATTCGGCTGCGCCGCTATTGTATAGTAAAAAACGGTTTAAATCTAG
This sequence comes from Pegoplata infirma, assembly GCA_963921195.1. Lineage (NCBI taxonomy): Eukaryota > Metazoa > Arthropoda > Insecta > Diptera > Anthomyiidae > Pegoplata > Pegoplata infirma. The sequence goes on from OY992539.1 coordinate 160,597,842, forward strand.
GCATATTAATCACGATACCTTACCGAACAAGTAGTCGATCAATTAATGGTTTAATTACCATTTTATTGGAGTTATGGTAACAAGTAAGAAAATTATAGTGGGTCAAGACCGACCTTATACCCTACACCAGTCTTTTCCGGAAAATGTGTCCGAAGTCCAAACATGAACCGATTGGATCTATATTTTGTGACATCTTTAATTAGTGCACAAACTTAATTTGAGTCCAAGAATGATCTAATTACACCGCTCAACAAGCTTTTTTCGGTTTGAAATCTTAGTTTTTAGTTTAGATATCGCCATTTTATGTTTTTAAAAAAAAATTCACAACTTTTAAAAAATTTACTAAAGTAGTGAAAAAAAACTTTCTTAAATCTTAGAAGATAAATATGATAAACTAATGGGTAGAAAGTTTCCAAACTTTTCTAAATTTCTAAACTTTTAGTTAAATTTTACTAAATTGTGGTAAAATTTATGAACTATTTTGAAGAAAATAGTATCCCAAAATTAAGTTAACTCTTTTGTTAGTGTGGGGACAACAAGTAGAAATGGTCAGATTTCTTTATAATTTGGAAAGATTCCAAATATATGATTACAAAATATGTTATTTTTGGGGTATTTATTTATTCACATGCTAAATTTCGAAAGGATACCTGTTAAATTACGGGTATAAAAGTAATGTTAGCCAAATTTGGGGGGCGTTTGCATGGGGGCTAGGTCAAAACATGGACCGATTATTTTTTTTAATTTCAAGAGGCTTCTTCCTTGGGAAAAAGGAAGCATAAATTTAATTTCAGTCAAATCAATTGATTGTTGCGACCTGTATCGTGCTCACTATGTTTACATGGACGGACATCGCAAAATCGACCCAAAAAGTGATTCTAAGTCGATCGCTATACTTGAAGTTTGGTTTAGGTCCAATATTTCGGATAGTTACAAACATTAAGACAAACTCATAATACCCTGTACTTGAGATGGGCACATGAGCAGATTTGTGCGTGATACACGCTTGAGTGTGACTGAAACTCAATTTTACTTAAGTGGTTGTGAGTGAGTGGAAAAAAAATGCGTGAGTGAGTTTGCTTGAGTCGTTTTTTTTTTGCGTGCTTTATTTTCTTTTTATCGGGTCGTTTATGAAACCAATGCGGATTGGTTTGACAACACTTTTTCACGGAAATCAGCTGTGTGTGTTTATGAATCCAATCCAATTCCAATCAAAGAGAAAATGAGAAAATTTCCGTTCGAAAACGAAAATGTGCGTTCATGAATTCCATTCAGTTGGTTTGACAGTTGGAAAATTTTCGTCAACGTTTGGCTTCGGGGATTTGTAAGAAAAGTTGAAAATAATTTTAAAAAAATTAAAAACAAAAGTTAAATGCAAAAATAGGAGTAAGATGTTCTTTTTTGTTTTTTAAAAAATATTTTTCCTTTTTTTTATAAGGGAAAGGTACAAAATTAATGAGCAAAATGCAGTTAGTTCTTCATGAGTTTGTGGAAATAAATCCCAATATATTAAAGGGATTTGTGTTTTAAGGCCTTAAATATAAACAAAAGTAATTCACATTAAAAAATGTGAAACTTCCGTAAAAGTAACTCCCGTAAAAGTAAAACGAATGCATTTTTTTATAATTTTAAAATTTTAGTTATTCGATTTTAACTTTGAGTGAAAACGTAAACAACAGAACACCAAATTGGATTTCATGTGATTCGGAAAATGTGAATTGAAAAGTTATGGAAGGCAGAACAGAGACCTTTGTAAAGTGTCTCTGGGGCCTCTGTTCTGTCTTTCAAAACTTTTCAATTCACATGAAAATTTCCGAATCACATGAAATCAAGTTTAGCGTTTTGTTGAACACGTTTTCATTCGAAATTGAAATCGGATAATTAAAATTTAAAAAATTATAAGGAAAAATGTGCATTCGTTTTACTTTCACCAAATTTTATTTATGTGAAACAAAACGAAAAAGAAATTCGGATGTGAAATCTAGAACACCAAAAAAAATTCGGAAATTTTCATTTTCACATTTTTTATGTGAATTACTTTTTTTGGAACAGCGGCCTGATACTTGCTTTTTTAAGAACTTTTTCAAAGGCAGAAAGTCCTTAATAAAGTTTTTGAAAAAAGTATCAAACACACTTTAGCTTATTAACGAAAAAAAATCTTTAGTCGGACAAGTATTTCGATTCCGAAATTGGCGCAAAAAATAATAAGAGTCCAAATGGGCAAAAAGTTACCGATTTTAAAAAAAAAAAATCATAAAAAAGGAACAAATAAGCTAATACCCTATTCACACTTACAGTTTTAAACCGTTTTTAGCAATTATTTTTAGCATTTTCTGTCAATATACTGTAATAGAATAAAGAAAGTGCTAAAAATATTACTGCTTAAGACGATTTAAAACTGTACGTATGAATATGGTATTATACTACTACTTTATACAAAATATGACCCAAAAATATGCATTTATAGCCTTTTTAAAAGCAATTTCTTTGATGTGCAAAGACATTTATCATGAGCCAATTAAATATGCGAAGCAACTGGTATTTTTCCATACAAAATAACAGAGCCAATTAAATATGCGAAGCAACTGGTATTTTTCCATACAAAATAACAGATCCTAAGTATATATTAGACTTAAGGAAAACAAAAGATGGATTTGTATAAGATCCCTTCCTTAATGGATCAATAATCAAAAAAATGTAATTCAAAAAAATGCTTGACATTTTATTTGTTAACAAATTATTTTTTTTTTTTTACAATCTGCATTATTATAACAACTCTGACTTTGACTTTCTAACAGAGTTGCTATAAAATACGACTCTGTATTTGCAAAAACAGAGTCGTATTTTGTAAATACTTGTGTCTCCGCTAAGTTCGAACGCAATAGATATTTTTTTTCGAACAAAGCAATTCGTCACGGTTTCATGAACGCTTCGAAAATTGGAAACGGATTTGAATTTCGTTTCCAATCCAATTTCGTTGTGGATTCATGAACGGCCTGTATATTTTCTTTCATTCCAAAAAAAGCAAATTTTTTTTATAAAAAAAAGTTTCGTGAGTGTGAGTGAAGTTTGTGTGAGTACTCGTGAGTGTAAGTCAAAAGTCACTCACGCGACCATCTGTACCCTGTACCATAGAGTGGTGTAGGCATAAGCGTATCTAGGCCATTATTTGGGGTGGGCAACAAATTAAAGTTAACTGCTATTTTCGTTAAAAATATATAAACATTAACACTACTCTACACGGTTTTTGCACAGACATGTTGGATACATTTTCTAAAGTATTTTGGCCTCCTAAACACGAATCTGTCATCAGAAAAGTTTTATCGAATCGCCTTCTCGATATATAGGCATTTTAATTTTTTGTGGACTAAGCGCTCAAAACGAAATTTTTTTTAATATTGAAAAAGTGTATGTTAAAGTTATTCATATTTTTATTTATTTGAACTTGGTCCACAAAAATTAAAAATGACTATATCTCGAGAAGGCGATTTGATACAATTTTTTGGTGTCAGATTCGTTTTTAGGAGGCAAACATTTTTAGGAAATGTGATTTAATCTTCTTTTTTTAATTTTAACAAAAAAATCATAAAAATTGGTACGAACAAATGTATGAAAAAAAATATTCAAATTTGGTTCAATATTTTAACTTTTGCAAATATTTCAGGATATACTTAATGGATTTTAGTTTGAATTCAAATATGACTTTTAGAAATTTTAATATCCAAATGGAACAAAATTGAGGAATATGCTCTTTTTAATTTCAAAACCGCCAAAATCGGCTGGAGTTTGAGCCGCCGATCAGCCGATGATATCGGCGGCGGCGCGGCTCGTGGAAAAATATCGGCTTAGCGACTCAGCCGTCAGCCGCGCCGACCGGCTTGCTTCACTGGTCAGCAGCTCACCACTTTTTGAATTGTAACTTGCAGTGGATTTCTCAAAACAACGTTTGTGCTGTTTGTGTGCTGCCTAATTTTTTTACTGTTGCTGGTTTGTCAGTATTTGTTTTTTTTTAAATCAACCACCATCAGCACAAAGTGCGCTCGGTTAGCCACGAAAAATAGCCACGAATTTTCGACATGGCAATGCCGTAGAAGAAATATATTTGACAGCTGCTTCTGAACCGGAAAATACTGATCCTGGATATCTACCAGATGGAACCACATGCTATCGAAACATCTTTCATATTATTGGAATTAGTTCAACAATCATTTTGATACCAAATACTTTATGTTTTTAATAATAAATAAAGTAATTGTTTAAAAATTCGTGTTTTTTTGGAAAATTCAATTAGAAGGAATGAAACTTCTGCCGAGGATTTTAGGCCCAATACAAATAGTCCGACCACAAAATTGTACCAAAAGAAAGGTAACATCCTCAGGAAGACATTAGACATGCGTGAAAAGTTCGTACAGGTCTATTCTTTTTAAAAAAAGTAAATTTACATTTTTATTTTTTTTTAATTTGGTAAAAAATTAAGTATGGAGGTTCTGGGAAGGATTTTGGGCCCAATACAAATAGTCCGACCACAAAAATATACCAAAAGAAAGGTAACATCCTCAGGAAGACATTGGACATGCGTGAAAAGTTCCGACAGGTCTATTCTTTTTAAAAAAAGTAAATTTACATTTTTATTTTTTTTAATTTGTTAAAAAATTAAGTATGGAGGTTCTGGGAAGGATTTTGGGCCCAATACAAATAGTCCGACCACAAAAATATGCCAAAAGAAAGGTAACATCCTCAGGAAGACATTGGACATGCGTGAAAAGTTCCTACAGGTCTATTCTTTTTAAAAAAAGTAAATTTACATTTTTATTTTTATTAATTTGTTAAAAAAATTAAGTATGGAGGTTCTGGGAAGGATTTTGGGCCCAATACAAATATTCCGACCACAAAAATATACCAAAAGAAAGGTAGCATCCTCAGGAAGACATTGGACATGCGTGAAAAGTTCTTACAGGTCTATTCTTTTAAAAAAAAGTAAATTTACATTTTTATTTTTTTTAATTTGTTAAAAAATTAAGTATGGAGGTTCTGGGAAGGATTTTAGGCCCAATACAAATAGTCCGACCACAATATTGTACCAAAAGAAAGGTAACATCCTCAGGAAGACATTGGACATGCGTGAAAAGTTCCTACAGGTCTATTCTTTTTAAAAAAAGTAAATTTACATTTTTATTTTTTTTAATTTGTTAAAAAATTAAGTTTGGAGGTTCTGGGAAGGATTTTGGGCCCAATACAAATAGTCCGACCACAAAATTGTACCAAAAGAAAGGTAACATCCTCAGGAAGACATTGGACATGCGTGAAAAGTTCCTACAGGTCTATTCTTTTTAAAAAAAGTAAATTTACATTTTTATTTTTTTTAATTTGTTAAAAAATTAAGTATGGAGGTTCTGGGAAGGATTTTGGGCCCAATACAAATAGTCCGACCACAAAAATATACATAAAGAAAGGTAACATCCTCAGGAAGACATTGGACATGCGTGAAAAGTTCCTACAGGTCTATTCTTTTTAAAAAAAGTAAATTTACATTTTTATTTTTTTAATTTGTTAAAAAATTAAGTTTGGAGGTTCTGGGAAGGATTTTGGGCCCAATACAAATAGTCCGACCACAAAATTGTACCAAAAGAAGGTAACATCCTCAGGAAGACATTGGAAATGCGTGAAAAGTTCCTACAGGTCTATTCTTTTTAAAAAAAGTAAATTTACATTTTTATTTTTTTTAATTTGTTAAAAATTTAAGTATGGAGGTTCTGGGAAGGATTTTGGGCCCAATACAAATAGTCCGACAACAAAAATATACATAAAGAAAGGTAACATCCTCAGGAAGACATTGGACATGCGTGAAAAGTTCCTACAGGTCTATTCTTTTTAAAAAAAGTAAATTTACATTTTTATTTTTTTTAATTTGTTAAAAAATTAAGTATGGAGGTTCTGGGAAGGATTTTGGGCCCAATACAAATAGTCCGACCACAAAATTGTACCAAAAGAAAGGTAACATCCTCAGGAAGACATTGGACATGCGTGAAAAGTTCCTACAGGTCTATTCTTTTTAAAAAAAGTAAATTTACATTTTTATTTTTTTTAATTTGTTAAAAAATTAAGTATGGAGGTTCTGGGAAGGATTTTGGGCCCAATACAAATAGTCCGACCACAAAAATATACCAAAAGAAAGGTAGCATCCTCAGGAAGACATTGGACATGCGTGAAAAGTTCCTACAGGTCTATTCTTTTTAAAAAAAGTAAATTTACATTTCTATTTTTTTTTAATTTGTTAAAAAGTTAAGTATGGAGGTTCTGGGGAGGATTTTGGGCCCAATACAAATAGTCCGACCACAAAAATATACCAAAAGAAAGGTAACATCCTCAGGAAGACATTGGACATGCGTGAAAAGTTCCTACAGGTCTATTCATTTTAAAAAAAGTAAATTTACATTTTTATTTTTTTTAATTTGTTAAAAAATTAAGTATGGAGGTTCTGGGAAGGATTTTGGGCCCAATACAAATAGTCCGACCACAAAAATATACCAAAAGAAAGGTAACATCCTCAGGAAGACATTGGACATGCGTGAAAAGTTCCTACAGGTCTATTCATTTTAAAAAAAGTAAATTTACATTTTTATTTTTTTTAATTTGTTAAAAAATTAAGTATGGAGGTTCTGGGAAGGATTTTGGGCCCAATACAAATAGTCCGACAACAAAAATATACATAAAGAAAGGTAACATCCTCAGGAAGACATTGGACATGCGTGAAAAGTTCCTACAGGTCTATTCTTTTTAAAAAAAGTAAATTTACATTTTTATTTTTTTTAATTTGTTAAAAAATTAAGTATGGAGGTTCTGGGAAGGATTTTGGGCCCAATACAAATAGTCCGACCACAAAATTGTACCAAAAGAAAGGTAACATCCTCAGGAAGACATTGGACATGCGTGAAAAGTTCCTACAGGTCTATTCTTTTTAAAAAAAGTAAATTTACATTTTTATTTTTTTTTAATTTGTTAAAAAATTAAGTATGGAGGTTCTGGGAAGGATTTTGGGCCCAATACAAATAGTCCGACCACAAAAATATACCAAAAGAAAGGTAACATCCTCAGGAAGACATTGGACATGCGTGAAAAGTTCCTACAGGTCTATTCTTTTTAAAAAAAGTAAATTTACATTTTTATTTTTTTTAATTTGTTAAAAAATTAAGTATGGAGGTTCTGGGAAGGATTTTGGGCCCAATACAAATAGCCCGACCACAAAATTGTACCAAAAGAAAGGTAACATCCTCAGGAAGACATTAGACATGCGTGAAAAGTTCCTACAGGTCTATTCTTTTTAAAAAAAGTAAATTTACATTTTTATTTTTTTTAATTTGTTAAAAAATTAAGTATGGAGGTTCTGGGAAGGATTTTGGGCCCAATACAAATAGTCCGACCACAAAAATATACCAAAAGAAAGGTAACATCCTCAGGAAGACATTGGACATGCGTGAAAAGTTCCTACAGGTCTATTCATTTTAAAAAAAGTAAATTTACATTTTTATTTTTTTTAATTTGTTAAAAAATTAAGTATGGAGGTTCTGGGAAGGATTTTGGGCCCAATACAAATAGTCCGACCACAAAAATATGCCAAAAGAAAGGTAACATCCTCAGGAAGACATTGGCCATGCGTGAAAAGTTCCTACAGGTCTATTCTTTTTAAAAAAAGTAAATTTACATTTTTATTTTTTTTAATTTGTTAAAAAATTAAGTATGGAGGTTCTGGGAAGGATTTTGGGCCCAATACAAATAGTCCGACCACAAAATTGTACCAAAAGAAAGGTAACATCCTCAGGAAGACATTGGACATGCGTGAAAAGTTCCTACAGGTCTATTCTTTGTAAAAAAAGTAAATTTACATTTTTATTTTTTTTAATTTGTTAAAAAATTAAGTATGGAGGTTCTGGGAAGGATTTTGGGCCCAATACAAATAGTCCGACCACAAAATTGTACCAAAAGAAAGGTAACATCCTCAGGAAGACATTGGACATGCGTGAAAAGTTCCTACAGGTCTATTCTTTTTAAAAAAAGTAAATTTACATTTTTATTTTTTTTTAATTTGTTAAAAAATTAAGTATGGAGGTTCTGGGAAGGATTTTAGGCCCAATACAAATAGTCCGACCACAAAATTATACCAAAAGAAAGGTAACATCCTCAGGAAGACATTGGACATGCGTGAAAAGTTCCTACGGGTCTATTCTTTTTAAAAAAGCAAATTTACATTTTATTTTTTTTATCTCATTACAAAATTTGGTATGGAGGTTCTGGGGAGGATTTTGGGCCCAATACAAATAGTCCGACTACAAAATTATACCAAAAGAAAGGTAACATCCTCAGGAAGACATTGGACATGCGTGAAAAGTTCCTACGGGTCTATTCTTTTTAAAAAAAGCAAATTTACATTTTTTTTAATTTTGCATGAGGAATGAAATTATTTTCTTGAAAAAAAATAATTCGTGGCTATCTTTCGTGGCTAACCGAGCGCACGAAAATTTACAACCATGAAAAAAACATAATTTTACTAAAAAATCAACTCCGTATGCAATCAGAAAAAGAAAAATGTAGTGTTGCAATTTTTAGTACTGGTTTGTACTCGAGTACAAAAGTACCTTTAATCAAAATTGGCGGGATTAGGCGGGATTCAGTTCAATACTTCAGCGATAAAAGGTTAAGTTCCAGGAATACAAAAAACTTGCGTGCGACTCTACATATTTAAAAAAAAATTCTGTCGACAATTTTCTGTAATAAATTTATGAAAATTTATTTATTTATCTATAGAAAATTTGCGATAATAAATTTTTAAATAGAAAGTTTTCCATGGTACATTTTTATAGCGAAAATTTTCAATAGTAAATTTTTGTATAGCTAATTTTCGATAGTAAATTTTTTTATAAAAAAATTTCCTATATTCCAAATATTTCTATAGAAAATTTTACTATCAAAAATTTTTCTATAGAAATTTTTCGATAATAAATTTTTCGATACTCAACTTTTCTATCGAAAATTATCGATAGTAAATTTTCGTTAATAAATTTTTCTAAAGAAAATTTTGGTTAATAAATTTTTCTAATGAAAATTTTCGATGATAAATTTTTCTAAAGAAAATTTTCAATTATAAATTTTCAATTATAAATTTTTCTATAGAAAATTTTAGATAATAAATTTTTCTATAGAAAATTTTCGATAATAATTTTTCAATACTAAATTGTTTTATAGAAAATTCTGAATACTAAATTATTCTAAAGAAAATTTTTGATACAAAATTTTTCTATGGAAAATTTTCAATAATAAATTTTTCTATAAAAAAATGTTCGATAATAAATTTTTATATACAAAATAAATTTTACGAAATTAAATTTTTCTATACGATTTTTGTATTGAAAATTTTCGATAATAAATTTTTCTATATACATTTTTCGAGTTTCTATCGACAATTTTCTATAATAAATTTTTCTATAGAAAATTTTCAATTGTAAATTTTTCTATAGAAAATTTTTGATAATAGATTTTTCTATAAAAAATTTTCAATACTTAATTTTTCTATAGAAAATTTTGGATGATAAATTTTTAAATAGAAAATTTATAGTCACAAATTTTTCTATTAAAAATTTTAGATAACAAATTTTTCTATGGAAAATTTTCGATAATAAATATATCTAAAGAAATATTTTCGATGATAAATTTTTCCATAGAAAATTTTTGATAACAAATTTTTCTATGAAAAATGTTTGATAATAAAAATTTTCGATGATAAATTATTCTGTAGAAAATTTTGTATCATAAATTGTTCTTTAGAAAATTTTTTAATTCAAAATTTTTGTATAAAAAATATTCAATAGTACATTTTTCTATAGAAAATTTTTGAAAGTAAATTTTTCTGTAGAAAATTTTGGATACTAAAATTTTTCATAACAAACTTTTCCATAGAAAATTTTCAATGATAAATTTTGCTATAGAAAATTGTCGATGATAAATTTTGATATAGAAATTTTTGATGATAAATTTAGTATCGAAAAATTTATTTTCGTAAAATTAATTTTGTATATAAAAATTTACTGTCGAAAATATTTTCATAGATAAATTTATTTCAAAAACTTTCTATAGAAAATTTTAGTATCCAAAATTTTCTACAAAAAAATTTACTAACTAAAATTTTTTATAGAAAAATTTAGTATTGAATATTTTTATACAAAAATTTAGGATTAAAAAATTTTCTAAAGAATTATTTATGATATAAAAATAATTTATCATCGAATTTTTGTAAAGAAATATTTATTATCAAACATTTTCCAGAGAAAAATTTGTTATCAAAAATGTTCTATGGAAAAATTTATCATCGAAAATATTTCTTTAGAAATATTTATCATCGAAAATTTTCCATAAAAAATTTGTTATCAAAAATTTTCCATAAAAAAATTTGTGATCAAAAATTTTCTATTTAAAAATATATCATCCAAAATTTTCTATAGAAAAATTAAGTATTGAAAATTTTGGATGATATATTTTTAAATAGAAAATTTTTGATCACAAATTTTTATATGGAAAATTTTTGATAACAAATTTTTTATGGAAAATTTACAAAACGTTAGTAGCTCGATGAATGTATTCTTTGGTATTTTTGTGTATTGTTCCAGTATATTCCATTTTCTCTCGATCGTCTTAAGTGCTAAATTTACTGGAATGCTGGGAAAAAGGGAGATCACGTCGAAGGATATTAAAATTTCATTATCTTCTATTCGTTTATTGTTAACAATAGTTTTAAAATCAATGGAATCTTTCACATTAAACTTGGAATCTTTTGTTAGATTCTTTAAAATGTCAATTAGGTATTTACATAATCCATAAGAAGGGGAATTTATAGATGAGCATATGGGTCTTAGTGGTGTCCCTGTTTTGTGGGTCTTCGGAAGACCGTATATCCGTGGTGAGGTGGCTGTTCTACATATTAGTTTTTGTTTTTCAGAAATGTCTATAAGATGCATGTTTAATAGTTTTTCTACGAGTGTGTTATTTCTATTTTGTAAAATTGATGTAGGGTCTTTTTTAAGTCGTCTATATGTACACATGTCAGCTAGAATATTTTTCATCTTAGTAGTGTTTTGTTTTTCATATTATATTTTTCATAATAGATCCCAGATGATGGTCAAAGATTTTGACCGAAATATTGGAAAATAAAAAAATAAAATAAATAATAAAATTAAAAATAACTTTTTAGTTTTTTATTGTTTTTCTGACCTATAGCCGAAATAAAAATGAAAAATTTATTATTGAAAATTTTCCATAGAAAAATTTTGTATCAAAAATTTTCTTTAGAATAATTTAGTATTCAGAATTTTCTATAAAACAATTTAGTATTGAAAAATTATTATCGAAAATTTTCTATAGAAAAATTTATTATCTAAAATTTTCTATAGAAAAATTTATAATTGAAAATTTATAATTGAAAATTTTCTTTAGAAAAATTTATCATCGAAAATTTTCTTTAGAAAAATTTATTAACCAAAATTTTCTTTAGAAAAATTTATTAACGAAAATTTACTATCGATAATTTTCGATAGAAAAGTTGAGTATCGAAAAATTTATTATCGAAAAATTTCTATAGAAAAATTTTTGATAGTAAAATTTTCTATAGAAATATTTGGAATATAGGAAATTTTTTTATAAAAAAATTTACTATCGAAAATTAGCTATACAAAAATTTACTATTGAAAATTTTCGCTATAAAAATGTACCATGGAAAACTTTCTATTTAAAAATTTATTATCGCAAATTTTCTATAGATAAATAAATAAATTTTCATAAATTTATTACAGAAAATTGTCGACAGAATTTTTTTTTAAATATGTAGAGTCGCACGCAAGTTTTTTGTATTCCTGGAACTTAACCTTTTATCGCTGAAGTATTGAACTGAATCCCGCCTAATCCCGCCAATTTTGATTAAAGGTACTTTTGTACTCGAGTACAAACCAGTACTAAAAATTGCAACACTACATTTTTCTTTTTCTGATTGCATACGGAGTTGATTTTTTAGTAAAATTATGTTTTTTTCATGGTTGTAAATTTTCGTGCGCTCGGTTAGCCACGAAAGATAGCCACGAATTATTTTTTTTCAAGAAAATAATTTCATTCCTCATGCAAAATTAAAAAAAATGTAAATTTGCTTTTTTTAAAAAGAATAGACCCGTAGGAACTTTTCACGCATGTCCAATGTCTTCCTGAGGATGTTACCTTTCTTTTGGTATAATTTTGTAGTCGGACTATTTGTATTGGGCCCAAAATCCTCCCCAGAACCTCCATACCAAATTTTGTAATGAGATAAAAAAAATAAAATGTAAATTTGCTTTTTTAAAAAGAATAGACCCGTAGGAACTTTTCACGCATGTCCAATGTCTTCCTGAGGATGTTACCTTTCTTTTGGTATAATTTTGTGGTCGGACTATTTGTATTGGGCCTAAAATCCTTCCCAGAACCTCCATACTTAATTTTTTAACAAATTAAAAAAAAATAAAAATGTAAATTTACTTTTTTTAAAAAGAATAGACCTGTAGGAACTTTTCACGCATGTCCAATGTCTTCCTGAGGATGTTACCTTTCTTTTGGTACAATTTTGTGGTCGGACTATTTGTATTGGGCCCAAAATCCTTCCCAGAACCTCCATACTTAATTTTTTAACAAATTAAAAAAAATAAAAATGTAAATTTACTTTTTTTACAAAGAATAGACCTGTAGGAACTTTTCACGCATGTCCAATGTCTTCCTGAGGATGTTACCTTTCTTTTGGTACAATTTTGTGGTCGGACTATTTGTATTGGGCCCAAAATCCTTCCCAGAACCTCCATACTTAATTTTTTAACAAATTAAAAAAAATAAAAATGTAAATTTACTTTTTTTAAAAAGAATAGACCTGTAGGAACTTTTCACGCATGGCCAATGTCTTCCTGAGGATGTTACCTTTCTTTTGGCATATTTTTGTGGTCGGACTATTTGTATTGGGCCCAAAATCCTTCCCAGAACCTCCATACTTAATTTTTTAACAAATTAAAAAAAATAAAAATGTAAATTTACTTTTTTTAAAATGAATAGACCTGTAGGAACTTTTCACGCATGTCCAATGTCTTCCTGAGGATGTTACCTTTCTTTTGGTATATTTTTGTGGTCGGACTATTTGTATTGGGCCCAAAATCCTTCCCAGAACCTCCATACTTAATTTTTTAACAAATTAAAAAAAATAAAAATGTAAATTTACTTTTTTTAAAAAGAATAGACCTGTAGGAACTTTTCACGCATGTCTAATGTCTTCCTGAGGATGTTACCTTTCTTTTGGTACAATTTTGTGGTCGGGCTATTTGTATTGGGCCCAAAATCCTTCCCAGAACCTCCATACTTAATTTTTTAACAAATTAAAAAAAATAAAAATGTAAATTTACTTTTTTTAAAAAGAATAGACCTGTAGGAACTTTTCACGCATGTCCAATGTCTTCCTGAGGATGTTACCTTTCTTTTGGTATATTTTTGTGGTCGGACTATTTGTATTGGGCCCAAAATCCTTCCCAGAACCTCCATACTTAATTTTTTAACAAATTAAAAAAAAATAAAAATGTAAATTTACTTTTTTTAAAAAGAATAGACCTGTAGGAACTTTTCACGCATGTCCAATGTCTTCCTGAGGATGTTACCTTTCTTTTGGTACAATTTTGTGGTCGGACTATTTGTATTGGGCCCAAAATCCTTCCCAGAACCTCCATACTTAATTTTTTAACAAATTAAAAAAAATAAAAATGTAAATTTACTTTTTTTAAAAAGAATAGACCTGTAGGAACTTTTCACGCATGTCCAATGTCTTCCTGAGGATGTTACCTTTCTTTATGTATATTTTTGTTGTCGGACTATTTGTATTGGGCCCAAAATCCTTCCCAGAACCTCCATACTTAATTTTTTAACAAATTAAAAAAAATAAAAATGTAAATTTACTTTTTTTAAAATGAATAGACCTGTAGGAACTTTTCACGCATGTCCAATGTCTTCCTGAGGATGTTACCTTTCTTTTGGTATATTTTTGTGGTCGGACTATTTGTATTGGGCCCAAAATCCTTCCCAGAACCTCCATACTTAATTTTTTAACAAATTAAAAAAAATAAAAATGTAAATTTACTTTTTTTAAAATGAATAGACCTGTAGGAACTTTTCACGCATGTCCAATGTCTTCCTGAGGATGTTACCTTTCTTTTGGTATATTTTTGTGGTCGGACTATTTGTATTGGGCCCAAAATCCTCCCCAGAACCTCCATACTTAACTTTTTAACAAATTAAAAAAAAATAGAAATGTAAATTTACTTTTTTTAAAAAGAATAGACCTGTAGGAACTTTTCACGCATGTCCAATGTCTTCCTGAGGATGCTACCTTTCTTTTGGTATATTTTTGTGGTCGGACTATTTGTATTGGGCCCAAAATCCTTCCCAGAACCTCCATACTTAATTTTTTAACAAATTAAAAAAAATAAAAATGTAAATTTACTTTTTTTAAAAAGAATAGACCTGTAGGAACTTTTCACGCATGTCCAATGTCTTCCTGAGGATGTTACCTTTCTTTTGGTACAATTTTGTGGTCGGACTATTTGTATTGGGCCCAAAATCCTTCCCAGAACCTCCATACTTAATTTTTTAACAAATTAAAAAAAATAAAAATGTAAATTTACTTTTTTTAAAAAGAATAGACCTGTAGGAACTTTTCACGCATGTCCAATGTCTTCCTGAGGATGTTACCTTTCTTTATGTATATTTTTGTTGTCGGACTATTTGTATTGGGCCCAAAATCCTTCCCAGAACCTCCATACTTAAATTTTTAACAAATTAAAAAAAATAAAAATGTAAATTTACTTTTTTTAAAAAGAATAGACCTGTAGGAACTTTTCACGCATTTCCAATGTCTTCCTGAGGATGTTACCTTTCTTTTGGTACAATTTTGTGGTCGGACTATTTGTATTGGGCCCAAAATCCTTCCCAGAACCTCCAAACTTAATTTTTTAACAAATTAAAAAAATAAAAATGTAAATTTACTTTTTTTAAAAAGAATAGACCTGTAGGAACTTTTCACGCATGTCCAATGTCTTCCTGAGGATGTTACCTTTCTTTTGGTACAATATTGTGGTCGGACTATTTGTATTGGGCCTAAAATCCTTCCCAGAACCTCCATACTTAATTTTTTAACAAATTAAAAAAAATAAAAATGTAAATTTACTTTTTTTTAAAAGAATAGACCTGTAAGAACTTTTCACGCATGTCCAATGTCTTCCTGAGGATGCTACCTTTCTTTTGGTATATTTTTGTGGTCGGACTATTTGTATTGGGCCCAAAATCCTTCCCAGAACCTCCATACTTAATTTTTTAACAAATTAAAAAAAATAAAAATGTAAATTTACTTTTTTTAAAAAGAATAGACCTGTAGGAACTTTTCACGCATGTCCAATGTCTTCCTGAGGATGTTACCTTTCTTTTGGTACAACTTTGTGGTCGGACTATTTGTATTGGGCCCAAAATCCTTCCCAGAACCTCCATACTTAATTTTTTAACAAATTAAAAAAAATAAAAATGTAAATTTACTTTTTTTAAAAAGAATAGACCTGTAGGAACTTTTCACGCATGTCCAATGTCTTCCTGAGGATGTTACCTTTCTTTTGGCATATTTTTGTGGTCGGACTATTTGTATTGGGCCCAAAATCCTTCCCAGAACCTCCATACTTAATTTTTTAACAAATTAATAAAAATAAAAATGTAAATTTACTTTTTTTAAAAAGAATAGACCTGTAGGAACTTTTCACGCATGTCCAATGTCTTCCTGAGGATGTTACCTTTCTTTATGTATATTTTTGTGGTCGGACTATTTGTATTGGGCCCAAAATCCTTCCCAGAACCTCCAAACTTAATTTTTTAACAAATTAAAAAAAATAAAAATGTAAATTTACTTTTTTTAAAAAGAATAGACCTGTAGGAACTTTTCACGCATGTCCAATGTCTTCCTGAGGATGTTACCTTTCTTTTGGTACAATATTGTGGTCGGACTATTTGTATTGGGCCTAAAATCCTTCCCAGAACCTCCATACTTAATTTTTTAACAAATTAAAAAAAATAAAAATGTAAATTTACTTTTTTTAAAAAGAATAGACCTGTAGGAACTTTTCACGCATGTCCAATGTCTTCCTGAGGATGTTACCTTTCTTTATGTATATTTTTGTGGTCGGACTATTTGTATTGGGCCCAAAATCCTTCCCAGAACCTCCATACTTAATTTTTTAACAAATTAAAAAAAATAAAAATGTAAATTTACTTTTTTTAAAAAGAATAGACCTGTAGGAACTTTTCACGCATGTCCAATGTCTTCCTGAGGATGTTACCTTTCTTTTGGTACAATTTTGTGGTCGGACTATTTATATTGGGCCCAAAATCCTTCCCAGAACCTCCAAACTTAATTTTTTAACAAATTAAAAAAAATAAAAATGTAAATTTACTTTTTTTAAAAAGAATAGACCTGTAGGAACTTTTCACGCATGTCCAATGTCTTCCTGAGGATGTTACCTTTCTTTTGGTACAATATTGTGGTCGGACTATTTGTATTGGGCCTAAAATCCTTCCCAGAACCTCCATACTTAATTTTTTAACAAATTAAAAAAAATAAAAATGTAAATTTACTTTTTTTTAAAAGAATAGACCTGTAAGAACTTTTCACGCATGTCCAATGTCTTCCTGAGGATGCTACCTTTCTTTTGGTATATTTTTGTGGTCGGAATATTTGTATTGGGCCCAAAATCCTTCCCAGAACCTCCATACTTAATTTTTTTAACAAATTAATAAAAATAAAAATGTAAATTTACTTTTTTTAAAAAGAATAGACCTGTAGGAACTTTTCACGCATGTCCAATGTCTTCCTGAGGATGTTACCTTTCTTTTGGCATATTTTTGTGGTCGGACTATTTGTATTGGGCCCAAAATCCTTCCCAGAACCTCCATACTTAATTTTTTAACAAATTAAAAAAAAATAAAAATGTAAATTTACTTTTTTTAAAAAGAATAGACCTGTCGGAACTTTTCACGCATGTCCAATGTCTTCCTGAGGATGTTACCTTTCTTTTGGTATATTTTTGTGGTCGGACTATTTGTATTGGGCCCAAAATCCTTCCCAGAACCTCCATACTTAATTTTTTACCAAATTAAAAAAAAATAAAAATGTAAATTTACTTTTTTTAAAAAGAATAGACCTGTACGAACTTTTCACGCATGTCTAATGTCTTCCTGAGGATGTTACCTTTCTTTTGGTACAATTTTGTGGTCGGACTATTTGTATTGGGCCTAAAATCCTCGGCAGAAGTTTCATTCCTTCTAATTGAATTTTCCAAAAAAACACGAATTTTTAAACAATTACTTTATTTATTATTAAAAACATAAAGTATTTGGTATCAAAATGATTGTTGAACTAATTCCAATAATATGAAAGATGTTTCGATAGCATGTGGTTCCATCTGGTAGATATCCAGGATCAGTATTTTCCGGTTCAGAAGCAGCTGTCAAATATATTTCTTCTACGGCATTGCCATGTCGAAAATTCGTGGCTATTTTTCGTGGCTAACCGAGCGCACTTTCAGCACAACACAAAAAAGTTCAGCAGCAAAAAAGTGACTGGACTGTTTTGTTAGAAATGTAAACTGGACTGGTGGGTTGCAGTATTTTTTTTAAATTATTGACAACTTGACTGGAAGTGAAAATTAAAAATGTGTAATGAATTTCAGTTTTTTAATCACTGGTTAAATCTATAACATCTGTAAATTTTATTTAAAATGAAGTGTCCACCCTTGAAAAAGTTTCCTTGTAGGTCTGAATGCAAAAAGTTTCAAGGCACTTATTTATTACCTTAATATAATCACTTGACTTAAATGAAAATCACTCTATTACCAAATGATTTAAATGAAAATCACTCACGCGTGAATCACGGGACCAGAGACCATCTCCAATTCAAATACTTAAACAAAAGGCAAGTCTCTTCATTTGATTCATCTATAACATCTGTAAATTTTGTTAAAAATGAAGTGTCCACCCTGAAATAGTTTCCTTGTAGGTCCGATTTCAAAAAGTTTCAAGTCACTTATTAATTACCCTAATATAGTACTTAATTTAAATGAAAATCACTCTGAATCACGTGGTTTTTTGAGTCACGCAAATTACGGGACCACAGACCATCTCTAATTCAAATACATAAACAAAAGACAAGTTTCTCTTCATTTGTTTCATCTATAACAACTGTAAATTTTATTAAAAATGAAGTGTCCACCCTGAAATAGTTTCCTTGTAGGTCCGATTTCAAAAACTTTCAAGGCACTTATTTATTACCTTAATATAGGCTTATATTCTGAATTTCAAAAAAATCGGTCAAAAATTGGCCAAAAAACCTACCATCTCGCCCCCAGTGTGCACTGTGGGACGGACAGAAGGACGACTTACGTTAAATTAATTAATATTAACGACAAAACCTTTTGCATACAAATCCCAAAACCGATTTAAGATAAATACCAATACTTATTAAAAACCGATACCAATTCGAGGCTAAAACCAATACCAATACCCAATACCTAAATAATTCAAAACCAATACCGAAACCTATACCAATTCAACAAAAAATGAAAACCAATACCTATACCAATACTAATATAATTTTAAAAACCAATACCAATACTTTTATCGAATTGGTACCCATCCTTGGTTCAATCCTTGTCGGCTGCGATCTGTTAAATAATTTTCACATATAGAGTTTTATTGACTATTAACTAAGTAAATTTGACATTAAAAGTTTTTCTGAAGATTATTATAACTGGATAATATGAAACTAGTAAGAAACAAACCAGTGCACTATAGGAAATTTTACCCTTTTTTTGGCCAAAATTATTTACAGCCAAACGGCTGGACCGATTTGACTGATTTTTTTTATTTGACTTTTGGAAGACTCTTTAGAGGGAGGGAGTGACTCTTAAAGGTTTTCATACACTCAAAAAAAAAAATTAGTAAAGTTACCTAAAAAATTACCTAATAATTAGTTCCAAACAGGGTTCCCGGGTTATAAGTTGCCGCATCTAAGATTTTTTAGATCCTTGATAGATTATATGGTTTTCTAAACTGTTTTTACAATATTTTTTTTTTTGAGTGTACACTAACTTTCGAAGATAACAGTAGAAATTTATTTTAACAATGTTAAGAAGTGTCAAACAAATCTACTTTTTAATAAGGATTTTATTCAAAAATTTTATTTTTGAGTTCCAAGTCGTCAACTACATTTCAAAATGCCACTACGGGCAGCCGTAGATGATGCAAGAGCTAGGGGCTCAACTTCCCTATTTAGATCTTTAGAGATTTCTGCTGTAACTCGTATTTTTGTTCTCGCAGATTTTGACAAAAAAGTTAATTGCGGTCGCCCAGGTTTCGATTTAGTGGAGGCAGGCTGCGTTTCAAGTTTTTTTTAGCCAAGTATTGCCTTTTAGCCAAACAGCATGCTGTCTTTCAAAAATTTTCAAACTCCTACAACTTTTAATCCTTTTCATATTTATATTTGAACAAAATATTCTTAATTCCTCCTTTATATATTGTTTAAAGTTTTCGAAACATTCACTCTCAGCAATGTATGAAAAGAAATGGTCAGAAATAGCGGCTCCTTATCCACCTCTGCTTTATTTCTCTCGCCATGTATTAAATAACTCTGAATTTGGCACTCAGTAGTCACCTGGAAAAATGGGTATAAAAAAAAAGTTTGCACATATCCGACCTTGAAATTTTTTAAATTCGGAAGGTAATTGATTGTCCTAGAGAACTTTTATGGTTTTATAGCTAACATATGCTATCATTTTTTTTAAAGTCAAAATAAAATTCCAATTCATACTTCAATAAGTTCATCTTAAGGTCACTTCAATTTTTCCAATAAAATCGATCTAATAGATGAGTTCACCAACATTTCACTATTTATCATTAAAGTACTCACCTTTGACATTATTTTCCATTTTTTAGTTTTTAAAAACTATAAATTCTTAATATAAAAACTTTTGTTAGAAGCTATCACAAAATTCGCTGCTCTCAATCGTTATTTTATAACTAAGTAAGAAATTGCAAGAAAAACTACTGATAAAGTGACAGTACATCAATTCTGTCGAAAAATTGAGAAAGAATTGTTTACTTTGTTAAGTTTTTTTTATATTAATGTGAAAAAAAATAATGTTTGCAAAAATTTTAATTTTGACTTTTGGCCAAAAAATGGGTAAAATTTCCTATAGTGCAGTGGCGGTGTTCTATAACTCTCGAATCGAAAGATTTCTCACATGAAACATGAAAAACGAAACAGAAACATCGTGAATCGGTACAAAACCTGACTTTTCGCATTCGACTGTTTCTGTAATTTTGTTATGCGGAAACTTTCTGTCAAATATGATTTTTTTTCAAAATTATTGGAAAGATGCGAGAAAAACTGTTTCTGTAAACCAATTGATCGAAAACTTTTGAAGTTGAAGTGTCAAAATCAATCACATTTAAAAATGGTGCGATATTTCGAAAATTAAACAACTTTTGAGTTATAATAAATAAAAAACAATATTTTTTTCAAGAAAATACTATCAACTAATATTATTAATGATATACTACACATTATTTTCATAAATTAATTTATTATTTCATTTTTGTTTGCCAATGTTACGAGTGGTGTTTAAAAAAAATGTGAAATTGCGTTTTTTTTGTTGTGATTTTTATTATTTTCTCGCCTTATTTACCTTTTTGACAGCTGATTTGAAATATTCCAATAAAAATGCTGCCGTTTTCGCATTGATATACAGAAACAACTTTTTTTCCAGAATCGAGAAACGATGGAATTTTTTGTTTCATACTTTTCGATGCGAAAACTTTTCGCATAAATTACAGAACACCCCCACAGGATGTCTTAAATTTTTAGAAAAATTAAAATTTTTCTTTCACACTTTTCTCAATTCAAAACCATATATAACAAATCAAAAAATTATAATACAGAAACAATAATGTAAAATTAAATTTTTATTATTTTTTTCCCAAAAAATTTTTAAAATTTTGATATTCTGGCTTTGAAAACTACACTCATAAAAATTTGTTGGAATTTCTTACAAAAAAGTCTGTTACCATTACTAATAAAGTTTTCAATTTGTCCCCGATAACTTTTTCAGTTACCATTACAAACTTTGGTTTTTAAAAAATTAGTAATCTTAAAAAAAACTAAAAAAATTAGTATTACTAAATTTTTTTGTAAAAAAATTGTAAATTGTGTATTTTAAATTTTTGGTATTTTTTTACTATATTCAATGCGCCATTACTATTTCAATGCAAGTCAGATTTTGTTTGAAGTTTTGATCTGAAATATGTAAGAGAAAATACTGAATACATTTTTTTTAATACAAAATATAAATTACATACCATATAAAATTAATGCTTTGAAAATTGTGTTGAATAAATTGACATGTTGAATAAATTGGTGTTCTAGAATAAAAAAATACATTATATTGATATTATTTAAATGGAACACATAAATATACAGTTGTTACCTGCTTTCATCATTTTCTATTTTGTTTTATTTATTGTCCTAAAAAAAGAGTTAATTTTAAACAAAAAATACTTTAACAGTTGGTTACCTGTATTTTGTGTTGTAATATTTTGTTGTTTGTACATTTTTTATTTCTTCCGCTCCGCGACGTTGTCAATTCTGTTTAGGACGCTTGGGGGTGGTGGTAGTGCATGCGATGAACATTATTTACGGGCTGTAAGGTGATTCACCATTAAGCACATGAGTGGTAGGCAAACAGGAAGGTATGGTGTACGTGTGAGGGTTTAGATATTTTTTTATATCGGTATTTCCTATGCAATATATGTGTATTATTACAACAATCTTTTTTATATGGAACATCAGAAAGTATACCGTGTGTTGTTACCAATACCTGCACACCTCAATCGCAGCCTTGTTTTCATACTACTCATGTACGGTGATATTTGTTCAATCTAGTGTTTGGGAATTCCCGGACTTTTCAATTTCCCGGGAAACGGGAAAAAAATAATTTATTTCCCGGGATTCCCGGGAATATTCATTATTAATATAAATCATAAAAAACATTAAATTTTGACCAACTTTTTATTGAAAACAGTTCTATTAGAGATAAACAATTAATTTAAACATAAAATATCAAAATATAAAAGTTTAAAATCCTGAAATACAATAAAGCAAAACGCAAAAAAATATTGCAACTTTTTTCCCCACAAAAAATAGCTAAAAATCGCAAAAAAAAATAAAACTGCGTTATTCGAGCAAAAACTAATATAGTTGGCAACACTTTTAATATTTGTTCTGGAAATGTAAATTCTAGGTTAAAAATTTTTATATTTTTTTGGCAGTCTTAGCAAAATTATCATTAACCGACGTATATTTTTTGACTTTTTAAGTTTTTTCATGATATTGTCATACTTTTTACACTTACAAGGGAAGTCTCCCTAGTGTCACCCGCGGATCTTTATGGAATTGATTTTATTTTGTAGAGCAGAAAAAATAAAGGGACACGTATTTTTTTTAGCGGCCCAAATTCATATTTAGGGGGTAAAAAGGAGGGGGGAAGACAACGCCATTTTTCAGTTTTTTTCGTTTATCTCCTATACTAAAAACGTGTCCAAACATGCACAACTTTTCGTCATATTGAGTAAAATACTAAAATTTTAGGACATTTTTGTTAATAAGTCGAAAAATATTAACTTCTATGGCCCGTTGTTAACACCACGAGATAGGTATTTTTAATACCTTTAATCTGATACCACACATGCCTATATTAATTTTGTTTAAATAGGCTTAAATCGTGAAAAACTGAAAAAGGTCAATTTCCCCCCATACAAATCGACCCCTCTAAAAAATGAATTTGGGCCGCTAAAAAAAAATACGTGTCGAATTAATTTTCGTTCTTAACAACATATCCAAATTTCATGAAGATCGGAGGGTGACACCAGGGAGACTTCCCTTGTTAGTCAGTTTTCCTATGAATATATATTTGCACTGTTCTTCCAAATAGAAAAAATACAAAAAATATCAAATATAATTTACCTATATGTAAAAAATTTTTTTAAAAATTAAATTAAAATAAACGTTTTTTTATGTAAAATGGTTTATTTTGTAAAATTCCCGGATTTCCCGGGAAAAATTAAAAAAATTCCCGGGAATTCCCGTCAGCATTTTCCCGGGAATTCCCGGGAAATCCGACCCGGGAATTCCCGGACCCCAAACACTAGTTCAATCGTAACGGTGAGCCTGGCGGTTTTATAAAAGGAAAAGTGGGCCACACTGAAATATAGAATGTTTTTTTTAGAAACAAAATATAAGGGGAAAAATTAAACCTGGGATTCTGGAAAGGGCATTGTTCCATGGAATCATCACAAGTGACATAGACGGAATTATGTACCTAATGGACATCTTGCCATAGTTTTTTTTTTGTTCCCGTTGTAAATCTACGATGGTACCGAACTGGGTTTATGGTGGCCACAGGAGCTCCACTCGGATATTTTATTGTTGCAGGCCATGATTGTCCAGTATTATTTTTAGGCCAATTTGTGTCTGGGAATTTATTTTTTTTTTGCATGCTTTTGTGGTTAATTTCTTTTATTTGTATGTATATTGGTTGTTTTTGAAGTTTTCGTGATAAATTATTAGTAGTAGTTGTTCATTTAATTTCTATATCTGTTTTGTTTGTAGTTCTATATTTATTTAATTATTCCTTGTAAAATCGTGGTTTTTTGTAATAGAAATAAAATTTTGCTGCATGATACTATGGCTGCCCAAACCATAGTACATTAGATAATTTTGACAGTTCAATAGATAATTTGTAAAACATAAGAGACATAGTTGCATTTATAAATATCAACAGACAGGGTTGAACATTTTAGTAGTAGGTTTGGGGAAGAGTACTAACAATTCTCTTACACTGTTATTTGATTCGGGGTTTGAAAAAAACGAATCTGAAGCTTGGAAATCGGAGAAAATTGAGTATAATTTAGTATGAAAATGTATGCGTTTTATTAGAATATGCGTAAAATGTATATTTAATAGAAATGGAAATTTTATAGAGGTTTCTATGTGACTAGAAGTTTTTTTTTTACATACTGATATGTTAAATAAATGCTAGGCTTATTGGCTACTAAGGACACAGAACATTAAACATTATAATAACTGGCGCCAAACACTTAAGTTGTGTATATCTTGGGTAAAATTTTCAACCTTAAAGTATAAAGAAAACACCACCATTTTCTTATTTGTGTGTTAAAGAAAAATAAAGTTTGTTTTAAACAGTTTTTAACCTCAAAAAAAAAAAATAAATTTTAAAGAACTTTAACTTTGATTGAAATAAATTAAAATATTATTTGGAGGTAAATAAGTGTGACAATTTAATAATTTTGCCGAAATTATATGTGTTTAATGTTTTAGTGAAAACCCAAAGAAAATACTTTTCTTTTGGGGTGATAATCCTGTGGCCAATAGGAACTTTTGAGCCAAGTTTCTGGAGAATTCTTATTCGAGTAATTACTCAGCGTTTACCAATAGAACCGTAAGTTGAAATGAAATTATGGGAAAATTAGTTTTGTGTAAAATTACAAATTCGGTTTTTGTTCATCTAGTGTGGTCACGTAATAATCTCACCATAAACAAGTGCAGCCTAGTGGAGGAAAAAAGGAGAGAGAATTCGTCAATAGTAATTTTCCCAGACGTCGTGTGACCGCAGGATTTTCTTTTAAAAAAGGTAACGCTTTTTATGTTTTTTTTGTACAAATTTTAAAAGTGGAAAAAAGTACCGGGAATAAGTGCTGGCTACGGATTTAACTCAACCCTGGTGGATTTTGTATAGATGGAGGAGAAAAGGCAATAGAATCCAAATAAAATCCAATAGACAGAATCCACTAATCTTTCTAGATAAGTTCTAAGGGGAACTGTGGGAAACAAATAAAATTGGAAAGGGGAAAGTAAGGTGTTATAAAAACAGAAAATTTAGAGCATACTTATCCGGGCCGGCAGAATTATTTTCTCTGTCGAAAATAACCAAAACAGTAATTTAAACGAATTGAATCATAAAAACGTTAAGTTTGGTGGCTAGTAAATTTAAATTCTATTAATTTTATTTTTTTATTTCTATATTTTTTTATCGTTTTTCTTGCATGTTAGTTGTTAAGTTTTTATATATATCTATTATTTTTTTTGCTATAGTTTTTTTGTGAGGGACATACCAAGTGAAAAAATATACGTGAAAAAAGGCAAATTTAAGTAAATAGTAAGCCAAATAGAAAAAAAACTACTCAAGAGAGCTCTTTAGAGAAGGTCAAGATAGTAAATTTCGAAAGTAGTAAATTCAACAGAAATTCTGTTCGTTTCGTTTGGTTAATCCTATAGAGGTGTCAATATTGTTTTTTTTAATGAGGTTGTAATCAGATAATATTTTTTTTATATATTTTTATTTTTTATATATCACAAAATCCACCAGAAAACACATAAAAAATGCTATTTTCTGACCTTAGGTCTTTCGATTTTCTTTATATTAACGGTATGCATTCTCAATAAAGCCAATAAATCATATCCATTTTCAGTTTTTTTAATTTTAAAAAAATCGCGATTTTTTCGCGAATTTATTTTCTTCAAAAATTCAAAAAATCAAAAAAGTATGTTAATTTGAAGAGCCATATCTTTTAAAGTATCTATCGGATTTCTACGATTCAAAAAGCATTTGATTCAAACGTACGTCCTTTTCTATACCAATGCAATAAAAAAAATGTTTTTCCAAAAAAAGTGCATTTTTGATGCAAATGCAATTTATGGATGCATTTTTCAATACTTTCTCCCCCTTCAATTTTTTTGAAACCTGCATAATTCGAAAATATGGCATCTTTTACACAAAATTTAGTACCATTTTTTTTGTGACAGCGTTTCAAAAAATTTTCGTGATTTTTTTAAAACTACTTATTTGATTTTTTCCATACAAAAAATCAATTTAATGTTTATTTTGTAATTTTATCAAAAAAGTATGTAACTTTCAAAAGCCATTTCTTCGAAAGTATCTATCGGATTTCTACGACTCAAAAAGCATTCGATTCAACTGATTACCCGTTTTTATACCAATGCACTAACAAAAAATATTTTTTTAAAAAAATGCATTTTTGATGCAACTGCAATTTTTGGATGCATTTTTTGAAACTTTCTCCCAATTTAACTTGTTTGAAACCTGCATAAATCGAAAATATAGCATTTTTTACATAAAATTGGGTACATTTTTTTTGTGACGGCGTTTCACAAAATTTTCGTGATTTTTTTAAAAAATGCTTATGTAGTTTTTCCTTAGACTAAAATTTTTTTTTGTTCTTTTTTGAATTTTATGAAAAAATTGTATGGAAAAACCAATAAGGTATTTTTAAAAAAAATACAAAATTTTTACGAAACTCCGTCACAAAAAAAGCGGTACGCAATTTTGTGTAAAAAATGCAATATTTTCGATTTATGCAGGTTTAAAAAAAATTGAAGGGGGAGAAAGTTTTAAAAAATGCATCCAAAAAATGCATTTGCATCAAAAATGCACTTTTTTTAAAATTTTTTTTTTTATTACATTAATGTAAAGTAAGACTATCGTCTGAATCGAATGCTTTTTGAATTGAAGAAATCCGATAAATACTTCCGAAGATATGGCTATTCAAAATAGCATACTTTTTTGATTTTTTCAATTTTTGAAGAAAATTCAGTTCGCGAAAAAATCGCGATTTTTTTAAATATAAAAAACTGAAAATGGATATGTTTAATTGGCTCTATAGAGCACATGTGTACAAAAAATTAGATAAATTTGAAGACCCTCGGTCAGATTTTATAAAATCTTTGCTGGATTTCATGATATACGTTTTTTTACATTTTTTTTATATTTTGATAGTTTTAATTTTGCATGTTTAAGTATTTTTTTTTTATATCTAAGATAGTCGTTTTTTTCAAATTTTAAATTTATATATACAGTGTTCTGGTTTTTGAGTCCATGTACTCCAAATAATCCACATGTGACCTGAAAATAAGAAAAAAAAAAACTTAAAAAAAGATAAAATCAAAATTTAAAGTAAATTTGGTAATGGGAAATTTTTTTTTTTGAAATATTTTTGAAAATTTAAGGAAAATCATAGTTGAAAATTTAAAAATCAGAACCTAAAGCGTTTATGTGCCACCGTAGTTGTAAGTCATTTGTTTTTATAAATGTTTTATTTTAGTTGAAAATTTAAAAATATTATGTCTGGTTAATTTTATTTGTTTGGAGGGAAAAGAAAGGACAATGGGTCGTATAATGTTGGTGTAAATCGTCAAATGGAAAGTTGGTGTCGTTATTGGGGTCATAGGAAAATTGGTAAACTATGGTCAGGAAGGGAGGGTAAAGACAGGAGCAGAACATCATGTCTCCTTGTTGTTGTTCCATATTGTCGTGTTTGTTGTCTGGTATTTATAGTCCATATTTTGAAATAGTTTTTCTTGTTGGTCCTTTAAGGTGTTATGGGTTGAGAAACCATGACCGAATATACATAGCCGGGTCTGAACACGCAAAGAAGGCCGTAACAATTCAAATGCTATTTTTCAACTGAATAATAGAAAGAAAGGCATGAAGAAAAGTACACAAAATTACCAATACTATTCTGAGTATTAAGAAGTCAACCCTTTGTGTCAGGGATGGAAACTCGGAATTTTGAAATGGTACTGTAGCTCAACCAAAAAAGTACTTTTTCGCTCTCGACGGTACTAATAAAAATTAATGTTCAGTTTCGGTACGACAAACGTCGTTCGTCTGCGACGAATAAGAAGAAACTAGACATAATTCAATATAAAAGTTCTTAAATTGAGGACATCCTTATTCATTTATTTATTTTTTAGAGAAAACTTCAATAAAGGTTGGCTAAAATCAAAAATTTCATTTATTTGAAGCTTTTGAAACATTTTTCCAATGAAAATCGGTCGATTTTCGGATGTTTTTTTAAGATTTGGTTGAAAAATGTATGAAATCGTCTGGTATAGAAAAGGTACTAAATCAGTCGCGGGGGTACTACGGTATTTTTGATAGTGAAACAGTACTGAAAAAAGTACTAAAGTACTAACTTTTCTATCCCTGCTTTGTGTACACTGTACACAAGAAAAAAAAATTCGCAGATAGCGTAAAACAAAAAAGGACCGCAAGTGGAGAAGAAAGAAAAAAGAATTGAAAAAGGTCGGTGTTTTTTTTGAATTTTGCATATCTTCTCTTTACTGCATTTTGTTCCCTTTTTAATATACTTTTTTATTTGAAAGAAAACAAAGTAGTTACAATGAAGCAGACAAATAAGGGTAATTCAATATTGAAAATAATAAACATATTCATACTCATCAAAGCGCAGTTTTACCATTAAAATAAAAAAATAACTAACTGTATATTTTTTTAAATGCTCTTTTTAATTTCCAAATATTTTAATAACATTTTCTTTTTGCATTTCATTAGTGCATTACTTTTCTAGAAAAGAAAACCGAAAAGTTAATACGAAAATTTTAAAAAATCAACTGAAAAAATTATTAAAAAATCAGTAAAAAATTAATAGTTTGTAACGCGAGTTTACTAAAACGAATTACAAAAAAATATATTTTTAGTACAATTTAGTAAAAAAGTTGTAAGGTTGGGATACAAACAATTTTACAAACTTTTTTACTAACGTATTTTTTTGAGTGTATACAATGGTCTGGGGCATGTATGCGTAAAATGTTTATTTTTTATAAGATTTTAATTTTATTAGTCGTTTTGGAAAGGTAATTTAATACCATTTTCATATTATTTCACAAAAAATTTAACAAAAAATATCAAATACCAATATTTTTCCAAAAACAAGAAAAAACGCATGAATAAGCTACCAAGTAATATAATAATAATAACAAAAAAATTAAAAATCAAAAAAAAAATTTTTTTGGTTTGTATAGAAAAATGCTTTTTAAAGCCCCGCTCTTTAAGGTCCCGTCGCGTAGGGAAGGTGTGGTCGCGTGGGGTGCAAAATTTTTCCTGAGTTATTTTTAAGTCAAATAGAAAAAAATGAGCGGGTACTAGAGTTGTCAACCGATTAAGAATAATTCGATTGATCAATCAAACAAACCCAAACTCTTGTTTGATTAATTTAAAAATTACGATTTTCGAATTACGAATAAATCAATTAATTTATGCCAATTAATCGAACAATTATTTATTGTTTACCCTCCAACTACAGTATCGAAATATCGGTCTGGGACCCACAAAAGGGGGCGGACCAAAAAAATGTCATTTTCAAATCCCATTGGTCCAAGTCCAAGACTTTGACACTATAAAGTTACCTTTTTTCATTAGTAGGTTCACTTTGTCAAGGGGGAACTTTTACCCCTGGTCCGATTTTGCCCTTCTCGGAACCTTACCAGCCTATGAAGATAACACATATATGTGCCAAATTTCAGGAGTCTAGCACTTTTATTTTGGACTGTATCGTGTTTTCCACAGACGGACGGACAGACGGACATCGCTAGAATGCCTTAGAATCGATCACTGATACATTATATATATACTTTATGGGGTCCTAGATCGATATTTCGATACGTTACACACGGAATGACAAAGTGAGCATTAGAGATATAACTTTTTGCAATTTTTGAAAATATCAAAAATACCACCTCATTCATAGCCGTGTGGGGCATAAAATAATATAAAAAAAATATGGTGCCACTTTTTCTCTATCGTGAAAAAAGTTTCCGCACCGAAAGCTTTAAAGTTTTGTTTTTATTTATTAATTTTTTTCATAATACTTACTTAAAATACGGGGTAATCAAAATGGGTTCTAGGTCTACAAAAAACTTAAAAGAAGGCTAAAAATAATAATGCAAATGGACCACACCGAAAAGCTACACCCCTTCGTAAGTACACCCGAAAATTGAAACCCGAGCTTTTTTTTGTTATATTGATGGATTGGACGGACTTAGCTTTTGTGCTAAGCCCATTGACCATAATTCTAGCCTTTTAGGGATTGTTTTTTGACTGATTGACCTTTGGACTTATGTGATAGACAACCATTGTAGTTGTTGTTTAATGTGTTGAATCATATTTTAAAAAATAAAAATTTTAATTTAAAGCACTTTAGAAATCGCTTTCATTGCGGAAACTTTTTTACTGGATCAACCTAAAAAACAGTTTTTTATTATCAGAACAACATTCCCCACTTGGTACTGGAGTGGTATTTTGCACTCAAAAAAAAGTTATATCTATCCCTAGTGAGTATACCCCCATACTGTAGTTGGAGGGTATAAAAGAAGTCCCGCTTTTTTAATTAAAAATACCGCTTTTTCAACCTTTCCATTCCGGTTTTCAGCCAAAATTAGTTGGTCTGTTTAGCTATGCCCCAAAAATAAGTTGGAGTGTCTCTGCGTTTTTGTGTGTCAAAAGCTTAAATTTTACTTACAGTGTAATGTTGTTTTTTCATTTTTAGTACCAAAAGGTACATAAAAACAAAATGTATTTATTCGGCCTTTATATATGTATATATATTCAATTAGAGTTTTATTCTAGTTCGAGGCCCAAAAAAAAAAAAAATATGCACTTCGGTTCACTTATTTAAAGGCACTAAAAATTCCATATTCAGCAGCCTGTATCTTTTGCAATTTTTAACCGATTGCAGAAATATAAAATGAAAATCGAAGCTAGACATCTTGAGATATAAAAAACATCCTGGCAGCAGCAGTTTCTTACTTTAAGATATTTTTTTGAGTAATTTATCAAAAAAAGTTTAAAAATTTGCTATTTTTTTTGGTTCACTTGGATAAAGGCATTTTAATTAAATTTAATAAAGAACGGTTTTTCTTGTTTTTTAATTAATTTTACTTTATTAAAGAGTTTTTAGTAATGGGTACAACCACCATTGTTTTTAATAACTTCAAATATACGGGTTTTCATTGACAGATAAAGCGAATTAATGTAATCCACACTCACAGCAAAATACGGTTGTCTCAACCGTAAAAGGTTCCAACCTCAGATTGAGGTTGCGGCAACCGGTAAATATACGGTTGTAGCAACCGACAATTTACAGTTGTGGCAACCGGCAAATTCCGGTTGCAGCAACCTCAAATAACGACATTTGCCGGTTGTAGCAACCGTATTGCCGGTTGCGCCAACCAGAGCTGTGTTCAATATATTTTCGATATTATGCCAAAATACAAAATAAAATTCCAAAAATAAAACACAGTTTTTAATTTTTTTTTTGCTTTTTTTTATTGTTTGAAAAAAAATATAGTTATATTAATGACTTATACTAAAAATACTAAACCAAATGTTACATTTTTAGGTGGTTTTAATTCGTTTGCTAAAAATCCGCTACAAAGAATTCATCTTCTCAGAATCTGAGACTTTTTCTAAAGGAAAAATGTCTCAAAATCTGAGACTTTTTCTAAAGGAAAAGTATTTCAGAATCTGTTCTTTTTTCTATTAAAAAAATAACTCCGAATCTGAGACTTTTTCTATAAAAAAATGTCTCAGAATTTGAGACCTTTTCTATAAAAAAGAAGTCTTTGAATCTGAGACTTTTTCTGTAGAAAAAATGTCTCAGAATCTAAAACTTTTTCTATAGAAAAAACGTCTCAGTATCTAAGACTTTTTCTATAGAAAACATGTCTCAGAATCTGAGACTTTTTCTCTACAAAATTTTTTTTTTTTTTTTTTTTTTTCATATATTTTTATTTATTGAATCTTCACGTAATTGTGAACTAACAATAATTATTCAAATCTTAATACTAATACTTAATATTAAGCCCAGCCAGTGCAAGGCAAAAATTCAATTGCTCAATAATTAATGGATGTTTCCAAAAAGCGTTCCTTAATCATCTCAGCTTACTAAATCGGCTGTGTCCAACCTCCTAAGGCGTAGGTGGCCACGATTATTCATCAAATCTCGTGCTAATATGTTAGGGTGGGTTTCAAGTTTTTTGAAGTATCTTTCACAGTGTCTCATAATTTCATCTTTGACAAGTGGGACATTTAAGTCCTTATGTATATTGGAATTTCTAACATACCAGGGTGCATTTGTAATTGTCCGCAGGAGTTTGTTCTGCCTTCTCTGTAGTATCTCAACGTTAGACGCAGAGGCAGTACCCCAAAGCTGAATACCATAGCACCATATGGGTTTAATAATTGAATTGTAGATCAGTAATTTACAATCTAAACTCAATTTAGAGTTTCTGCCTAATAGCCATGTAACTTGTACAGTTTTTAGCTTAATTTGGGTAAGTTTAGCGTCTATATGAAATTTCCAAGTGAAGCGACGGTCTAAATGAATGCCGAGATATTTAACATTTGTGTGTTGGGGTAAAGGTTATATGGATACATTTTTGTTTATTCACTTTAATTTTCCATTTTCTGAGCCAGTCTTCTAATTGATGAATGTGGGTTTGTAGTGTTTGAGATGCTGTAGATGGGTTTTCATGAACACTAATGATTTCCGTGTCATCAGCAAATGTCGAGGTGTGAGTATTAACATTTGTTGGTAAATCAGAAGTGTAGAGAATGTACAACAGTGGCCCTAAAATGCTCCCTTGTGGAACACCGGCTTTAATTTCTTGAGGTGCACTTGTGTAGTGGTTTTCCTTTACTGAGAACTTTCGACCTTTAATATAGCTTTCTAGAAGCTTGTGTGTGTTTGATGGTAGCATGTGATTTATTTTATAAATTAAACCCTCATGCCATACTTTGTCAAAAGCTTGAGATACATCAATGAAAAGTGCAGAGCAGTATTTTTTCTCCTCATAGGCCCTTCTAACAACGGTAACTAACCTATGAACTTGCTCAATAGTGCTATGGTTTTTCCTGAAGCCAAACTGATGATCTGGTATACGGTTATCTAGATCAACCGATAGGGTTAATTTGTTCATCAGCAATCTTTCGAACAATTTTGAGATGTTCGATAAAAGACTAATGGGTCTGTACGACTCCACTTTCGTGATATCTTTGCCTGGCTTGGGTATCATTGTTACAAGTGAGACTTTCCATTCTGGGGGATAATATTCAAGGCGTAAAATAGCATTAAAAATAAAAAGAATTATTCTCAAAGCTATACTGGGTAGTTCTAAAAGCATCTTGTTACTGATCTTATCGATTCCGGGTGCTTTTTTTGGGTTTAAATTACTAATGCCATTTTTGACCTCTCGCATTTCAAACCTGAGCAGGGTATTAGCTCTTTGGTGTGTTGTAGTAGAAGGCAACTCAACTATATTACCTGTAGTGTTGGGTGTGAATACATTTTTTAAATGTTCTACAAAAAGCTCTCCTTTTTCAGAATCGTTTCTTGCCCAATCTCCATCTGGTTTTCTCAAAGGAGACTTACTAATGACTGGCCTTTTCAAGGTTTTTGTTGCACGCCATAATGAATAGTCGGTTTTTGGTGTGTTGTCCAAGTTTTCAAGGTAACTATTTAGTGATGTGATTCTCTGAGTTTCCAGGAGATTTCGTAGTTTCCTTGTGCATTCTTTTAGGCGCGCTTTAAGTTGTGGAGATCTGTGTTGTTGCCACTCTCGTCTTGCTCTTCTTTTTTGAGTTAAAAGTTCTTCAATATTTGTTGAGTAAACATTGTGTCGACTTTTGTGTCGAATGGGTTTAGTAGCAAGTTCTGCAGCGTGTTTTATATTCAGTTCAAAATTTTTAATCGAGAGGTCAGTATCTTCTGGTGTTCTAAGCGATATATTTTCTGAACAATGGGTACTGACAATTTTTTTATATTTTAGCCAATTTGTCGTTTTGCCAGTAAGCGCTAAGTCACCAGAGGGGTTTACAATTTCTTGTGGGTTAAAAAGAGTAACGATAGTGGGTGTGTGATCAGAGGAGAGTTCTAAAGAAGACTCTATTTGAATCATATGTCTTGATATAGCCTTTGTGACTCCGAAATCTATCAGATCCGGTATTTTCTGCCGATCTGATGGCCAGTAAGTGGGTTCTCCGCTTGAGATCACGTCGAAACTCATTTTTGAAATTGTATGAAATAATACTCGACCCTTTGGGTTAATAAGCCGTGACCCCCAGAATGGATGCTTAGCATTATAGTCGCCAGCTGCCAGAAAACGTGAGCCTAGTGATTTAAAAAAGTGTGTATACTTATCTTCAGTTATTGTGAATCTTGGGGGGTGAATAAATTGATGATATCACTAGTTTTGTATCAAATTCTTCTAGACATATAGTTGTAGCCTGAAGATAGTCTTCACGTAATTCGGGCATTAAGTAATGTTTTATGCGAGATTTGATGAGAATAGCTGATCCCCCACATGCTCTGTCTCTCGGATCTTTTGTGTCATATAATGTGTAGCCTCGTAATGAAAAATAACTTCTTTGGGTAAGATGAGTCTCAGAGACAAGCAAAATATCAATTTGCTTGTTTCTTAGAAAGTAGTCAAGTTCGTTTTTATGCTGGCGAATGCCGTTTGCATTCCAGTAACATATTTTAAGACTGTTCATGGTTTGTCAAGCACTGCTTGTAACATCATTGACTGCATTTTCATCATTTCCTGCATCATATTAGTAATTGAGCCAGTAAAATTGTTAATTGTTTGCATTAGATTTTCCATTATTGTCTCAATTCGACTAAAATTAAATGAAAAATCTGGGTTTTGTGTAGTAGTCGGGTTGTTTTGGGTGTTTGAGTTGGGTTGGGTGTTTGGGTTGTGTTGTGTGTTGCGTTGGGTACGAGTAATTGGGTTAGATTGGGTGTTTGGGTTGTTTTGGGTAATTTGATAAAATTGGGTTTGGGTATTCGAGTTGGGTTGGGTGTTCGGATTGTGTTGTGTATTGCATTGGGTACGAGTATTCGGGTTTGAATTTGGGTTGTGTTGAGTAATTGGGTTGAATTGGGTTCCTTGTTCGGGTTGCTCATTTGGGTTAGATCGTACACACGGGTTAGGTCCACTTGGGTTAGACCTTAAAACATTCGAGTAAGTCCAGGCATTGTTAATATTATTATTAGGCTGTGGTAAAAATGGGTATTGGGTTTGGTGATATTGAGGTAGGGGCGCTTGGGTTCTAAGAGGAATGGACCGTTTTACAACAGCGTACACGGGACATCCCCTATAATTTGCGGTATGATTTTCTCCACAGTTACTGCATTTTTTAACGCTTGAATCAGTTCTAGATTTATCACATTCGCTAAACTTGTGCAACTCACCGCACCTAACACAAACAGTAGGTAGTTTGCAATAAGTTCTGGTATGACCATACTCTTGGCAATTTAGGCATTGAGTTGGTCCAGTGCGCTTATAGGGTACTTCTACAGTAATTCGGCGATGTAACAAATATCTAAGGCTATATATTGGGTGTACTTCCCCTTTTTTCAAACGAGTATCACCGGGTTGCAGTTCTACTCGAAAAAGGGGTTGGGGTAGCTTTTCGCGATTTCGAATGTTTGTAACGGTTTTAATTTTAAAACTGTGTATTTCTAGAGCATTTTTAATTTTATTTGGGTCCACATTGGAATCTATTCCCTTTATTACAACTTTAATGCCTTTACTGCTCTTCAGTTCGTATGTGTAAAAATTTTTCTTCTGGGTTTCAAAATCGGATACTACCCTTCGGAAATCATTTTCATTATGAACTTGAATTTTGGTTTCGTGGGTATTTCCTTTTTTAAGAGATACAATGTAAAATGATTCTTCACCAATTAATTTGATTAAATCATTAACAATTATATCTGAGTTTTGTTCTTTTAAATATAAAGGGGGTGGTCTTGGAGACTTACCGACTTTTGGAGGGTCTTCATTTTCAGTATCTAAGAGGGAAAAAGAGTTTTGGCGTTCAGGAGCCACTGATTCATCCTTATGATATTTTGAGGATGGTGTATTTTTGGATGACCTTGGGCTGCGTTTTCTTTTTAATACAGTGAAATACCTGTCAATTCCTGTTTGCGTAATTGGTTGGGTAGTTTTAGGTATAGCTCCTTTTGATTTATTATCACCCTCATCGGTTTGCATAGTGTTAATTTGTTGTTTCCCTTGTTCACTATTTTCACTAACTGGCATCACTGTTGTGGGTGTCAAAATAGTCACAGCTGACTGTTGCAGATTATTGGAAGGTTGTTTTGTTGTTGGTAGCATTAGATTTTTTGTGTTTCTATTTGTATTTACATTGTTCACTACACTTGTTTCTAGAGCGGGAGAACAAGACCGTGCTCTATCATATGGTTTCGCGGTTAAATAATGTTTATTAAAGTTAGAGTCGTGAATGTTATTTTGAGTGTTAAACTCTGTAAAAACTAAATAGGCATTTTTGCCATTTGCACTGAGTCTCCTATCATCTGGGTTTAAGTTGTTTTTGCTCATATGTTATTTCCTTTTGCATTTAACTCAAAAGAAAAGACAAAAAAGTTTCAAGTTTTGTTTGTTATTATGTTATTATTACACACTTTTTTTTTTATTTGTTAATGTTAAGCACGAAAAATGTTTAATTATTATTATATTATGATTTTAGCGTCTTTTCGCAGTAATAATAATTATTTTATATTTGTTTTCTCTATGATCACTCCGCACAAAAAATATCACGTCTGTACGCTATAGAAAAACTGTCTCAGAATCTGAGACTTTTTCTATAGAAAAACTGTCTCAAAATCTGAGACTTTGTCTATAGAAAAACTGTCTCAGATTCTGATTCTCAGATTCTGAGACAGTTTTTCTATAGAAAAAGTCTCAGATTCTGAGACAGTTTTTCTATAGAAAAAGTCTTAGTTTCTGAGAATGTTTTCCTATTGAAAAAGTCTCAGATTCTGAGACAGTTTTTCTATAGACAAAGTCTCAGATTTTGAGACAGTTTTTCTATAGAAAAAGTCTCAGATTCTGAGACAGTTTTTCTATAGAAAAAGTCTCAGATTCTGAGACAGTTTTTCTATAGAAAAAGTCTCAGATTCTGAGACAGTTTTTCTATCTAAAAATTCTCAGATTCTGCGACACATTGTTTACAGAAAAAGTCTCAGATTCTTAAACATTTTTTCTACAGAAAAAATCTCAGATTCTGAGACATTTTTTCTATAGAAAAAGTCTCAGATTTGGAGACATTTTTGTAGAGAAAGTCTCAGATTCTGAGACATTTTTTCTATAGAAAAAGTCTTAGATTCTGAGACGTTTTTTCTATAGAAAAAGTTTTAGATTCTGAGACATTTTTTCTACAGAAAAAGTCTCAGATTCAAAGACATCTTTTTTATAGAAAAGGTCTCAGATTCTGAGACATTTTTTTTATAGAAAAAGTCTCAGATTCCGAGAATGTTTTGTAGAAAATATCTCAGATTCGAAGAAATTCTTTCTATACAAAAAGGCTTTGATTGTAAGACAATTTTTCTATAGAAAAAGCCTCAGGTTTTGAGAAATTTTTCTATAGAAAAAATCACAGATTTTGAGAAATGTTTTTTTTTAGAAAAAGTCTTAGATTCTCAAAACTTTTTCCATAGAAAAAGTCTCAGATTCTAAGATATTTTTTTTCACTTTTTTTTTATCACCTTTTTCTTTTCTGCAGAATCCAAATTTGAGGGCTTCCAATGTTTGAGTTTAACGAATTCCACTATTTCTGCAAATTAAAATAAGAAAAACGGCATTAGTTAAACTGTTGTATCATTCAAAGTACAAAAACTTACCCTTTTAAATCTTTATTTCAAGGTTTTATAATCAAATGTTGAAATTTTTAAGAAAAACAAATGTTTTCCTTAATATTTTTTTAT
The DNA here is from genome assembly GCA_963921195.1 of Pegoplata infirma. Lineage (NCBI taxonomy): Eukaryota > Metazoa > Arthropoda > Insecta > Diptera > Anthomyiidae > Pegoplata > Pegoplata infirma. The sequence goes on from OY992539.1 coordinate 160,635,651, forward strand.
TTTATGACATTAAATTTTTTGAAGTTTTGTTATTTGAATTATCAGTAGAGGGAACCGGTAATATGAGTTTGTGGCAACCGGCAAATGCCGTTATTTACGGTTGCTACAACCGGGGTTTGCAGTTGTAGCAACTTTTTTTTAATTTTGTGGCAACTGGCACAAAAATATTTTAAAAAAGTTATAACAACCTCAATTTACGGTTGCTGCAACCGCGAACGGTTGGGACAACCGCAAGCCGGTTACGACAACCGTATTGCGGTTGTGGCAACCTCATTCCAACCGATTTTTTATGTGAGTGCAACTAAATTTGATTCCAAGCGTCCTTAATGGCCTGAATTAGTGACTCCTTGTCATCGAATTGTCTTCCTCCTTCATAGACTTTACGAGATAACCAACCCCAGACATTTTCAATAATGTTTAGATCTGGAGAATAGGGTGGCCAATCAAGAATATTTGCATTCTGACTTGAAATGAACTCCTTAACTACTCTCGCGTTATGTATAGGAGCATTATCCTGCTGCAATATCCAAGATATGGGAGCAAATAGTTCACTGAACTTCGGAAAAGCCCACTCCAATAACGTTTTATAGCTTGCACCAGTCATTTTTGCACTTTGAAATTCAAGATCGATGGTGCCATAGTACGTAATAGCACCCCACACCATAACGCCGCCCTCTCGGCTGTGATGTCGGTTCAAAAATCGCTTTTCTTTCTGCAGATCATGGAAATAATAGTTGTAGCCATCAGGCCCATCTAAATTAAACTTTTTTTCATCCGTAAATATTATGGTACTCCAGTCATTTACATGACCTCTTTTCTGTACATCCCATACCATGTAGTCTCTTGCGAATTGAAGCCGCTTTTCCTTACGCGGAGCATTAAGTGGCGGCTTTTTTTTTAATTTCAGGTATTTTAGATACTCACAGCTCTTTATTACTCTGCGTACTGTTGACGTGCTCGCTTTCACTCCAGCTTGAGCTCTTATTTTTGATAAGGATAAGGCAGAATTAGATGCAATTCTTATGATTTTTCTTTTCTCATACGCAGATAAAGACAATGAAACCCTTCCTTTAAATTTTTTTCCATACCTTTCGGGGTCCTTTATGTAATTGTCAACAACTGTTGGGCTTCGTCCAATTTTTTGAGCTATTGCGCGGTTAGAATAACCTTCAGAACGGTAAACATCGATTTTAATTTTTTCCGATAAATTAAAAATTTTTTTCTTGCCATTTTGACTTGTAAAATTATTAATATGCAATAAATTTTAATAAACAAACGCTCCCTACGAAAAATCATGGCTTACTTTAAAAATTACAAATAAATAATAAAGAGCCTTTATTCAAGTGAATCAAAAAAAATAGCACAGTTTTGGACTTTTTTTAATAAATTGCTCAAAAAAAAGTTGTAAAGGTAAAAAACCACTATTGGCATAATTTTTTTTATATCTAAAGGTGTCTAGCTTCCAATTCTATTTTATAGTACTACAATCAGTTAAAAATTGGAAAAGATACAGGATGATGAACACATATTTTTTATTGCCTTTAAATAAGTGAACCGTAGTGTATATATTTCTATATATGATATTGTCATAATAGAGTATTTTTATATATTTTATATATATATTAATAATTACCGATGGTGATTTAGTATATACAATTTTTGCTTTAAAAGAGTTATTTTTGTTGGAAAACAGATTTCGGACTTTCATAATAGTATTTCTCAAATAACTTGTGAAATATATCAAATATTATGTCTGGTTTGATGTTTGATTTACCAACGATGATTCTCTAAAGTCTGCTGAAGATTCCTTAGTGGGGATGAAACTGATCAGTACAGATATACTATGAGATGAGTAACTTTTTTAAAGCAAAAAATAAAAATACTCTTTTATGACAATATCATATATAGAAATATTTTTTTTTTGGCCTCGAACTAGAATAAAACTCTAATAGAATATACTTACAGTGTAATTAAAAAAAAAAAACGAAAAACCGATTATTTGAAACCAGTTATTAGTTACAAAACCGAAAAACCGATTTTTTTTTTGAAAGGCGGTTTTTCGAAGTATTCGAAAGCCGGTTTTTGAAATAAGCGAATATTTGACAACTCTACATATTAACCAAATTTTGTAATATGTTTTTTTTTTATTTGTATTTTTATATATTTTATTCAGGTAGTAGACAAGTCAATGCCCATTTTCAACAAGCAGTTCTATTCTGTCAGCGTTAGAGAAGACGTGGAAATTTTTTCTGCGCTTGCCTTAAGCATTCAAGCTGAAAGTCCATTGCAACGAAATTTAATTTTTACAATATCATCTGGAAATGATGGCGAAGTCTTTGAAATAGATTATATTACTGGTAAGTTAAATGTCAGATTAAAACTAAAAAAATTGGTGATATACACACAGTTACCAAAGTATGCATTAAGGGTGTTCTTAATAGTAAGGAAAAAATTTAAAGTGTTCCCGAGTAAAAATTTTTATATGATGCAATATAACATGATACATAACACAATATATATTTATACGCAATTTAATCCGAATAATGGTGGATGTTTTTGCATTAAAAAAGATCAACTTGTATAAAATATGATTTGATTTCATCCGAGTTTTGACCAGACATTGCCATATATTATATATATATATATCCGCTAATCTCCAACTTGGGAGCAAACGGCCTCAGTTAGTTGTCTCCAACTTGTTCTATTGGGTGCTGTTCGTATTGCATCTGTCCATGAATAGCCAACCGGTTGTAATTCTCTTTCTACTGTTTTGCGCCATGTGTTTTTTGGTCTGCCTACCCTCCTTTGGCCTTGGGGGTTGTATTGTAGAGCGGTTTTGGCAATGGTGTTGTTTGACCTTAGTATATGGCCGATCCACCCATATTTTCGCTTTTTTATTTCGTAGGTGACAGATTTTTGGTTAGTTTGGCTTAATAATTCGGCATTACTGATAGTATTTGGCCAAAAGCATCGTATTATTCTGCGCAGACATCGATTTTCAAATGTTTGCAGTTTTCTTAACTGTGATTTTGTAAGGCCCCACGTTTCGCATCCGTATAAAAGAAGCGATTTGACACACGCATTGTATATATTTATCTTTGTGCGTTGAGACAGTTCATTGGACTGCCATACATTTTGCAGTTTTGACATAGCATTTCGGGATTTATTTATCCTATTGTCAATATCATCGTTAGCACCATTTTCTTTCGAAACAATACATCCGAGATAACAGAAGGACTCTACGTTTTGAATAGCTGTTCCATCAATGAATAGGTTACTTGTATTTGTTGTTGCTATGCGCATTAGCTTGGTTTTTTTTATATTGATTTTTAAACCAACTTTTAGGGCATTTGATTTGAGTGCATTCAGTTTACTTTCTATGCTTTCGAAGTTGTGGGCCAGTAGACAGAGATCATCTGCATATGCCAGGTCATTCAATTTTAAAAATGGAGTCCATTGGATTCCATTGGGTGCCTCATTGTTGGTTGCCTTCATAACTTCATCCAGAACAAGCAAAAATAACAATGGAGAAAGTACACATCCCTGCCGAACACCTTTTTTTATCTTAAGCACTTCGGAGGATTTTCCCTTGTAGTACACATAGTTAGGAGTATCTTCATACATGCTTTGTATAATGCCTATGATTTTTTCCGGGACATTGTTTCTTCTAAGAATATTCCATATACTATCTCTATGTATAGTGTCAAAAGCACGTTCAAAGTCTATAAAAAGTGCATAAAGTGGTGATTCTAATTCTTTCGCTTGCTCGACGATGATTCTGAGCGTTGCGATGTGATCCGCACAAGATCTACCCTCTCTGAAACCAGCTTGTTCGTCCCTTATCTTCATTTTGAGCGGGGACAAGCGATCTAACAGTGTCAATGCGATGATCTTCTGTATAGTATTTAATAGTGTTATTCCCCGCCAATTATTACAGTGGCGGAGATCGCCTTTTTTTGGGAGAGGAATTATTAGTCCTTCTGTCCACCTTTTCGGGACAGTGCCCTGGGCCCAAACATCCTCGATGATAGGTGCAAGTACCGATGAAAAATATGCGGGGTCGGTTTTAATTAGCTCTGGCACCATATTGTCTGTTCCAGATGATTTGTTGTTCTTCAATTTAGATATTGCTGATTTTATTTCGTGTATTGATGGAGGAGTTTCCGAGATATTGTGGTTTTGCGTGATGTTTGGTGTCAAGACAGTTAGTGATGTTGTCATTGCGCCAGGATCCAAGCCTTCAAAATGTTGTTTCCACCTGTTTAGTTGCAGTTCCTCAGTTATAAGTTTCCGGTCGATAGTGAACAGAGGAGGTGTGGCAGAGGGTCGGTTGTTGGTAATTGCAGTAATAGATTTGTATGTTTTGCGCAAGTTGTTGTGGCGTGCTGCTGCTTCTGCTTCGGTTAGATGATGAGATATATATTTTCTTTTGTCGCTGCGTGCTAACCGTTTGACTTCTTTGTTTAATGATGCGTATATTTTTCTAAGTTCATCGACTTCACGGGATCCTTGTATTGAACTATTTATCTTTACCAATGTCTCATTTCGCTCTTCTATTTTTAGCCATGTTAGTTGACTAATCCATTCCTTTCTGTTAGGTGGCTTGACGCCCAGGATGTGATGGGCGGATTCTTGAACGGCTTTCTCCATTGCAGACCAAGATTTTTCCGCTCTGTTATTATTTGTTGTTACATTTTGATTTGTACTTGCATCAAAACGTGTTTCCACGGATGAAAGGAAGTTCATTCTAGTGTCTTCAGTATTTAGTTGTTCTATGTTGTACTTAATGCGTTTGATACGTTGCATTTTCTTCCTGTATTTGATTTGCAGGCAAAGTTTTCCAACAACTAGGATGTGATCTGAGAAGACATCAGCTCCGCGCCTATTTCGGACATCGGCTAAAAGGTTACACCATTTACTTTCAATGAGAATATGGTCAATTTGTGATCGGTACCGTCCTCCTGGGGATACCCAAGTATATTTATGGATTTCCTTATGAGGATATCTTGTTCCACCAATAGTGAAACCGTGCATTGCACAAAAATCTACCAGTCTTTCTCCATTATCGTTGCATTGCTTTTCAAAGCTATGGGTTCCAACAATATGTGGGGAAATATTTGCTGTGGAGCACACTTTGGCATTCATATCGCCTAGTATTATCTTAATATCTCTTCGATTTGAATCGTTTAGTGTTTTGTATAGTTGGTGGTAAAAATTATCTTTTTCTGATGATGCGGCAGGTTCTGTAGGTGCGTAGCACTGGATTATTGTTATATTTCTACTCTTGGCTTTGAGTCTAATACGTATTATTCTATCCGATATGGGCTCCCAGCTCAAAATAGAATTTTTCGCTGTTGGAGATAGGAGAAATCCGACGCCATTTCTGTGCATATCGGCATTCCCAGAGTAAATAAGTTTGGATCCATCGTCAGTTTGCAGTTCGCCAGAGTTTTTTAATCTTATTTCGCATAATCCTAGTATGTGTATTTTGTATTTCTTCATTTCCTTTTCGACTTGTGCCAATTTAGTTGGTTCATTTAATGTACGAACGTTCCATGTTGCGATCATAGTCCAGGGACGTTTGCGATATGTCGTTGCCGAGAGTTCGAGTGTTTGTTGTTTACTTCTTTCTGAGTTTTCTTGAATAAGTTTGAATTTCAGATCAACAGGTTATTAGCCTATAGAATCCAATCCCAGCTGCTAGGGCTGCTAGCCTTCCTGGGCGAAGATATCGCAGTTCTTTTGCCGCTTCATCATCATTTGATTCACGCCTCAAGATATTATTAGTAAACTGTTACAGTAAAAATTGCATACACCTTACTACAACAAAAGTTAAAGCTGCTGCCCCTTAACCTTTAGCTATTGGATATTTAGAGGCGCCAATTTTTCGCCTCGTCGATTCAAGGATCATTGACACTCAGAATTTAGATGGAATCCGGAGCAACCCGGAAACCCTCTGAGACTCTACTCTTGAAACCGCTGATTGTCCGCGACTGCACAACTGCAGCTACTCTGCATATCTACAGAGCATGTCACTATCCGCAACCTGTGACGCGTCCGATAGCACTCAGCCATGCTTCCCATAAACAGGTAATAAGTCATACAGGGTCATGAAAATGACTTTGTATGGCTTATTATCCACGATTGGATAATATATTAGTGCCATATATTAGTGGATCTAATTAGATCTAATTGCATAATAACATATAAAATCCTGATCTTTTTGGTTTGGGTTGAGATACAATACACCACAGGTCAACGATACATTCACCAAACATATAATTTCCTAAAACAACAAAAATGTTTGGGTACGCTTCGAACCAGATAGGTGAAATACATAACCCTAACAAGGAAATGTTTAGGAACATTTTAAAAAGTTTCTTATACTTAGCCTAAAAAACTTAGAACATTTTTGGTTAATTGGAAACATTTATAGTTATATATGGAACAGAATAAGATATATATAATTTTATATTAAATTATACAGAAAAACAAATTTTGTATTGACCCTTATATAATTGTATATAATTATATCAAACGTACACCTTTTAATCCGAATCATGATTGAATTATATGTAAGTAAATATGACTGCATTTAAAAAATTTAGAAAATATCTCACGCGATGTATAATCATATATGATTTATTATGTTTGCATCAAGTTATATATTGTTATATATGTTTATTTTTACTCGGGTTTTAATTGCTTGGCACTGGGCAAATTATTAATCTTTGTACTAAAAACTAAAAAAAATAAAAATTTTGAGTAAATCCAATAACTTAAAGTGGTCGCGGAAACGACCTGAAGTTTTAAAAACGGATTACAAAGGGAAAATTTTACTTTTTACTCATTTTACTACTTTTTTTCGCTATTTACCCCTAGTTTCTTAATACGAACGCCATTCGTCTGTGACGAATTTGCATGCATTTTGTTTTTGTTACAATAACAAACACAAATTCGTCACGAACGAATGGCGTTTGAATTACAGAAACTGGGCGGTTAAAGTTAAGTTTGAATTCAAATGGTTACATAATTGTGATGTGAAGTACATTTTCTTTGTAATAAGGCAATAAAAACTATAAACGGTTAAAAATCAGCCAAGTTATTACAACTTCCGCAGGCAAATACACTCAAAATAATACATTAGTAGATTTACTAATTTTTTTGCTACCCGGGTAAAAAAGTTTTTATATAGTTGTATATAATATCCCGAGTAAAAAAGATCTGATATAATCACATAATCTATTATATAGTTATTTATATTTATATATGGTTATGCATGAACTTTGATATGGACATACAAGTTTATATATAGCATTGTATTTTTCCTTGTTTTTTAATATGATAGCATAAATATTCATATCTATTTATATACTGATCTATATGAAATTTGATATGACATATAAGGCCGGGAATTTTTAGATATGTCAGATAAAAAGATATATAATTTTATTTATAATTATATCCCGAAAAAAATTTTAAAAATTTTCTAAGTCCCGGACAATAAAAAAAAATTTAAGTCCTAAAAAATTTTATGAAAATTTTCCAAGGTCCCGGACACAAAATTTTTTTGGAGTAAAAAAATGATTGAAAATGTTTTTATGAGAAATTTAATTTTTTTGAAAAGTTTTTGAGTTCCAAAAAAAATGTTTTTAAATTTTCTAAGACACAAACAGTTTTTGGAAAATTTAAATCCCTTTTAAATGATTTTAGAAAAAAATGACAAATTTTCAATAATTTGCTAAGTCCCGAAAAAATTCCGAAGAATGCAATGAAAACTCTTCTAACTGATAATGTATCTAATCTGATAAAATAATTTCTAATTTTACGTTTAAAATTCCAAAAAATTTTAGCAGATTTCATCCAATTATATAAAAATTTATCTAACTTTAACAGATAAGATATGGTTTAATAGAATTAGATAGACCCATTTTTGGGATCAAACTCAATCAAATTTGATATTATTTTATCAAAAATAATAGAATTTGATATAGTCGTATAATATTCGATCCGCCAATTTTCGGATCAAAATTAAAATGGATTTACATAAAAGCATATCTGTTCATATATAATTAAAAATTGCGTCATATAACTTTTTTTACTCGGGATTATAAACATAATACATATCGTCGGTGCGCCGACCAGAACACCTATGTGTAATTTTTTTATTTTTTTTTTTATTGGCCCATTAGGAAGCCTATCAGGTAATGCATTTATCCCCCAGAGCGTTTCCCGTTATCTCAAATGGTTTCAAAGTTAGCTTAAACTCCTATGTGTTACCTATAATAGAAATTCTCCGGCAAAAACACTTATGTGTTATTAGTACACATAACTGTTTTTGATTTAAACGTAAAAACATTGCGTCTGCCTTTGGTTTTTTTATAAATTGATATTTTAAAAGTTTTCTGAACATTTTTTTTGTAATATTCCGAAACTTTATTGCATAACACTGTGCAACACGATTTAAAAAAAAAATAATTTCCAAATTTTTTTTAAATGCGTTTTGAACAAGCTAAAAAAAGTATAAAGTATAATTATGAGGTAAATAATATCAAAAGATGTCCTTAGTGAAATTTTAAGGCGGTACGTTTCTAAGAACATACATTTACATACATTAACCCTGTGTGTCCCATTTTTACGTGTCGTTTTGGTACTTTTTTTAAATATCCTCGTTGAACGCCATTAAAACGTGCGGTTAAAGGATTAAAATGTTCTACAAAAAAATTAGTTTTACATCAAATTTTACTAGGGGTTGTCACAGGTCAACATTTTGTGCGAAAAGTGCAAAATGCTTAAATAAATTTAATTGTAAATTATCACAAACTGTTAAATTGTTTTTCACCAAAGTCGTGTAAAATAAGTAAAAAAAATATAAATCTTTGTCTGAGCTAAATGATGATGTCTTCAGTGAAATTTGATGGCGGTTCTTTACACATTATCTTCCATTTTTGGGAGTAATCTTGGTCCTTTTGCCAAATACCCTCATAGAACTTCACTTAAACGTGCGTTAAAAGGGTTAAAATGTTCTACAAAAAAGTTTTGCAGCAAATTTTACTAGGGGTTCTCAAAGGCCAAAAGTTCGTGCGAAAAGTGCTTAAAAAAGTAAAATTGTAAAGTATCTTGGTAAGACACAATTTAACAAATTATGATAATTTAAAATTTTCCTTTTTTAAACCTTTTGCTTACATCGCACGAACTTTTGGTCTTTGACAACCCCTAGTAAAATTTGATGCAGAAAATGTTTGTAAAATTGTTTAACCCTTTATACGTATGCCTTAGTAGTGGACTATGATGATATTTAAAAAAAGCACCAAAATGAGGATAAAGGGTTAACATGTTCTAAGAAAAGAACCGCCATCAATTTTCACTGAATTATCTCTTAACTTTATTTAGCTCAAAAGCAGATTTATATTTTTTTTCGACTTATTTCACTCGACTTTTGCAAAAAAAAAAGTTTAACAGTATTTGATAATTTACAATTTTACTTTTTTAACCATTTTGCACTTTGCAGGAACTTTTGGACTTTGACAACCCCTAGTAAAATTTGATGCAGAAAATCTTTGTAGAAGATTTTAACCCGTTAATGTACGTTTTTGTGGTGTAGGTGGTGTTGTATGAGGATATTAAAAAAAAGGACAAAAATGACCCCTAAAAATGGCAGATAGAGGGTTAATATGTTCTACGAAAAGATTCGCCATTTCATTTCACTGAAGATACATTTTGCCATTTTTTGCATCAGAATTATATTTAATACTTTTTTTGACTTATTACTTATTATTATTTTGGTTTTCCTGATAATCACTTTCTGCATTGGTAAAGTTTTTCCGTCTCTTTGTGATAACAAAATTCACATCAGAAGTTTTCAGCCTTGCAAAGTACGAAATGAAAAACTTTTTACAACAAACACATGGGATGAAAAAAAACACCAAAATAATTTTACGTGTGTTTTAGTAAATGTTGCATCGTTGTGTAGTAAATGTTACATTTCGCACATTGCAAGGATAAAAATTCTAACGTAAATACCATCAATATTTCGCTACAAGTCCATGCGGATATATAACTTGCAAAATTTTTACTTTTGAACAACAAATAAAAATTTATTTAAAATAAATTTAAGAACAAAAACACCTATGTGTATTATATATTTTTTATAAACATGTAAAAAGTCCGAAACAAAATCACCTATGTGTAGTTTTTTGTTAAAATCTTGTACCACTTCAGATTAAAAAAAGATTTTGTATGTTTTTCAACGCGTAATATTTTTAAATGGGTTTAGGAAAAATAAAAAAAAATTACTTTAAAAAAATGTTGCGAATTGGCAAAATAAAACGGTTTTTTTGCTCTCCTGAACAATTCATAAAAAACACATAGGTGTTCTGGTCGGCGCACCGACGATATATGATTATATAGAATTTGATGCGAAAAATGAGTCGTAAAAAAGTTTTGATATAATAATATATAATTTGATACAATTATATACAAAAATATATGAATTTTTATATGTTCAGATCTAATTATATATAAGATTTAATGTGGCTCCATTTTCTTATCTAAGGTTATACATAAATATATATGACTTCCCGAGTAAAAAAAAGTTATATGACGCAATATTTAATTATATATGAACAGATATGCTTTTATGTAAATCCATATTAATTTTGATCCGAAAATTGGCGGATCGAATATTATACGATTATATCAAATTCTATTATTTTTGATAAAATAATATCAAATTTGATTAAGTTTGATCCCAAAAATGGGTCTATCTAATTGTATTAAATCATATCTTATCTGTTAAAATTAGATAAATTTTTATATAATTAGATGAAATCTGGTAAATTTTTTTGGAATTTTAAACGTGAAATTAGAAATTATTTTATCAGATTGGATACATTATCAGTTAGAAGAGTTTTTATTGCATTCTTCGATTTTTTTTACTAAAAATTTTTCAATTTCGTTTTCTAAAATAATTTTTACGGGATTTGAAAATTCTAAAAAATGTTTGTGTCTTAAATTTAAAAACATTTTTTCGGAACTTAATTTTTTCAAAAACATAAAATTTCTCCTAAAAACATTTTCAATGATTTTTTACTCCAAAAAAAATTTGGTGTCCGGGACTTTGGAAAATTTTCATAAAATTTTTTAGGACTTGAAATTTTTTTTTTAATTGTCCGGGACTAAAAATTTTTTAAAAACATAAAATTTCTCCTAAAAACATTTCCAATGATTTTTTTACTTTAAAAAAAAATTGCCAAAAAAAAATTTTGTGTGTAGGACTTAGAAAATTTTGAAAATTTTTTTCGGGATATAATTATAAATAAAATCATATATCTTTTTATCTGTCATATCCAAAAATTCCCGACCTTCTATGTCATATCTAATTTCATATAGATCGGTATATAAATAGATATGAATATGTATGTTATCATATCAAAAAATAAGGAAAAATACAATGCTATATATAATTATATATAATTTTATATAATTAAAACAAAATTTTATAATTTATATAAAACTTGATATAATTTTATATAACTTTATAAAATTATATATTGTTTTATATAATTTGATATAGTTGTATATAATTATATCTATTTGCTGTTGTTGTATAAAAATAGGGGTCCAAATTTCGCATAAAATTATATAAAAAATTTATCAAAACATAAGTAACATTGATAAAATTTTATATGGTTTTATCGACTCATTTTTCGCATCAAATTCTATATAATTCTATTTAACAGGGACATAACGCCCGAGTAAAAAAGGTCATATATAATTATATATAGTTTTATATATAATTATATTATTTTATAAAACTATATGTATTTTTTGTTGCATCATATGTGATTTTATATATATGCACTTCTAATTTGTTTCTTATATAAAATTATATAACAGAAAATATTTACTTTTATATAATAACATATGATTTTATATAATTACATATGATCTTTAAAATTCTGTCTTCTTTTTTATATAATTTGATGAAACAAAATATTTGAAGTAATTTTATATAAAACTTTATGCAACTGTTTTTAAATTATATGTTATCTTATATGAGTAAAATTAAAAAAAAATTCTAAGTCCTTTACATATAATTTAATATAACTTTTGAAAATATTTCTAAGTCAAAAAAAAAATTAAAATTTTCTAAGTCCCAAAATTCTAGGACTGATGCAAAATTGAAAGAAAAAAATACATATAATTAGATATAACTTTTTAAAAAAATTTCTAAGTCCAGATTTTTTTTTGAAAATTTTCAAAGTCCTAAAAATATTTTTGAAAATTTTTAAGTCCTGGAAACAATTTTTTTTTGTCAATTTTTGCGTTTTAGGGGATTTTTTTTTTCTTATATATAAATATATTTAATTATATATAATTGCATCAATTTTATTCAAAAAGGGTCCAATTTTCGCATATAACTATATAAAATTATATTAAAATTATATCAAATTTGATGAGATTTGATCAAATTTGATAAGTTTTTATATCGTTTTATCGACTCATTTTTCGCATTAAACTATATATGATTTATATGATGTCTTTATATAATTTTATATGAATATATATAATCTTTTCTACTCGGGCGGTTATAATTTATATTTAAAAAAAATTACTAACTTCCCGAGTAAAAAAGTTCCTATATAATTGTATATAATTTTATAAACATCATATATGATTAAATAGAATTATATAGAATTTGATGCGAAAAATGAGTCCCCGAGTAAAAAGGAATTTATATAAATGTATATTATTTTATATGTTTTCATAAAACCATATAAAACTATATGAGTCAAAGTATAAAATTATATCTCACTTTGAAATTTTCCAATTTTTTTAAATGATGTCATATAAAATCATATCTAATTATATTGTTCATAATATATTAATATAAATGCTAGATGTAATCATACGTTGCACATAAAACTTAATCCGATTTCATACATTATTATACGTGACTTTATATCTAATTATGTATAGGACTTTACTAAACAAAAAATCCAGTATCAATTTATGTATAATTATATATGACTAATATAATACCATTTAAAACTATATATGGTTCCATACTAAAAAAATTTCCAACAAAAATAATAGATATAATTATATGTGTCTTAAACGATAACATATCTGTGTTTGTATGGTACTATATATACGCAAATTTCGTCTAAACTCAATATATATTGATAAATGGTCGCATATGTAATGGAATATATATTTTGATATAATCATGTATATAAAAAATATTTTTTTGACCAAACGACTAGCCATATATAATTATATATGCCAGTATTTCAAAATTTATTTTTGTGTGTCAACATATATGGTTATACAAAACTTTTTATTGGATCATATAAGATTACATATGATTTTTGGGAACCCGAGTTCGATTCCCGGCCCAGTCGAGAAAAAAAGTTTTTTTTTTTTTATTTTTTTTTAAATAGAAAACACTTTTATTGCATTTATTTTTTTTAGAACTAAAAAATTTTCATTTTTGGAATTTTTGCAATCATTTTTAAAAAAATATTTTTCTTTTATATAGTTATATATAACTATATTTGATTTATTATAAAATTATCTATAATTTTTGGGAACCCGAGTTCGATTCCAGAAACAAAAAAATATTTTTTTTATTTTTTTTAAACAGAAAAGACTTTTTTATTGCATTAATTTTTTTTAGAACTAAAAATTTTTCTTTTTCTGAATTTTTGCAATCATTTTTAAAAAATTATATTGCTTTTATATAGTTATATATAACTATACTTAATTTGTTATAAAATTATCTATCATTTTTGGGAACCCGAGTTCGATTCCAGAAAAAAATATATTTTTTTATTTTTTTTTTAAATAGAAAACACTTTTTTATTACATTTGTTTTTTTAGAACTTAAAAAATTTTACTTTTTGAATTTTTGCAATCATTTTTAAAAATTTATATTGCATTTATATAGTTAATAATAGCTATATTTGTGTTAAATTATCAAATTATCAATGATTTTTGGAACCCGATCTCAAATCTAATTCTGATTTCCTGATTCCATGAAAAATTTCAAACTTATAAGCCAAAGTCTTATTTCACTTTGGAAGCCTATGACTTGGAAATAAGGCATACCGCTACATTAAAATTATTGTTTAAGCTTACCATGGAAGCCCCTAATAGCGCTGTACGTCATTCCAATTTTTTTTTTTTTTGCAAATTTTATCAAAAATTTTCTAAGTCTTTTTGAAAATTGTGTACAAGTGAACAACATATTTAATTGGATATAATCATATATTACTATATGTTAGATCAATTTGATATAATTAGATACGAACAATTTATTTAAAACTAAGTCTTTTAAAGTTGTTATTTGCTAACAACGTCCGCTGGTCTAGAGGGTAGAGATTGCGATTACAAAACGGAAGACTTGTGGTTCTAATCCCCGTCCGTTCAAAGTTTTTTTTTTATGTATTTTCAGTTTGACATTATTATATCTAAAAATAAATCTAAAAACAGAAACATTTTTTGGATAAAAATGTATCCAATAATTTTTTTATAAAATCAAGATATCAGATATTATAAGATAACTTTGGCGCGGCCAAATTTCGGATGAAATTACATTAAATAATATCCAATTTAATATAAAATCATGATATTGGATATTTTAAGATAACTTTGGCGCGGCCAATTTCCGGATGAAATTACATCATATCATATCATATTTAATACAAAATCATGATAATAGATAATTTGGGATAACTTTGGCGCGGCCAATTTCCGGATGAAATCACATATTAAACTGTTACTTCATATATTATAAGATGTTATAAGATAACTTTGGCGCGGCCAATTTTCGGATGAAATTTAGCAAAATCAGATCCAATAAATTATATATAATTTTATAAGATAACATGTTTTACCATACAATTTTTTTTACTCGGGTCGATAAAACCATATAAAATTTTATCAATGTTACTTGTGTTTTGATAAATTTTTTATATAATTTTATGCGAAATTTGGACCCCTATTTTTATATAACAAAAGCAAATTTATATAATCAGATATAATTATATACAACTATATCAAATTATATAAAAAAATATATAATTTTATAAAGTTATATAAAATTATATCAAGTTTTATATAAATCATAAAATTTTGTTTTAATTATATATAATTATATATAATTTTATGTAACTTTATATAGTTTTATACAGTTTTATACAATTTTATATATTTTTATATAATTATATCTAATTATATAATTTTGCTATTATTATATAAAAATAGGGGTCCAAATTTCGCATAAAATTATATAAAAAATTTATCAAAATATATGAAACATTGATCAAATTTTATATAGTTTTATCGACTCATTTTTCGCATCAAATTCTATATAATTCTATTTAATCATATATGATGTTTATAAAATTATATACAATTATATAGGAACTTTTTTACTCGGGTTTTAAATACTTTAAAATTTTTATATTTAAACAAAAATCAAACAGTTTCCTAACGATTTTTATTTTAAAATTTAAAATATTCAATCAATATTTTGATTTTTATTATCCCGAGTAAAAAAAATGATATCCCGAGTAAAAAAGATCATATATCATTATATATAGTTCTATATATACATATATTATTTTATAAATCTATATGTATTTTTTGTTGCATCATATGTGATTTTATATATTTGCACTTCTAATTTGTTCCTTATATAAAATTATATAACAGAAAATATTGACTTTTATATAATAATACATGATTTAAAGTTCGTTTATATAATTACATATGAACTTTAAAATTCTGTTTTCTTTTTTATAAAATTTGATAAAACAAAATATTTGAAGTAATTTTATATAAAACTTTATGCAACTTTTTTTAAATTATATTTTATCTTATATGAGTAAAATTTAAAAAAAAATTCTAAGTCCTTTACATATAATTTAATATAACTTTTGAAAATTTTTCTAAGTCCAAAAAAAAAAATTAAAATTTTCTAAGTCCCAAAATTCTAGGACTGAAAAAGAAAAAAATACATATAATTAGATATAACTTTTAAAAAATTTTCTAAGTCCAGATTTTTTTTTGAAAATTTTCAAAGTCCTAAAAATATTTTTGAAAATTTTTAAGTCCTGGAAACAAATTTTTTTTTGTCATTTTTTTGCGTTTTGGGGGAAATTTTTTTTTCTTATATATAAATTTATTTAATTATATATAATTGCATCAATTTTTTCCAAAAAGGGTCCAATTTTCGCATATAACTACCCGAGTAAAAAGGAATTCATATAAATGTATATTATTTTATACGTTTTCATAAAATCATATACAACTATATGAGTCAAAGTATAAAATTATATCTCACTTTGAAATTTTCCAATTTTTTTAAATGATGTCATATAAAATCATATCTAATTATATTGTTCATAATATATTAATATAAATGGAAGATGTAATCATACGTTGCACATAAAACTTAATCCGATTTCATACATTATTATACGTGACTTTATATCTAATTATGTATAGGACTTTACTAAACAAAAAATCCAGTATCAATTTATGTATAATTATATATGACTAATATAATACCATTTAAAACTATATATGGTTCCATACTAAAAAAATTTCCAACAAAAATAATAGATATAATTATATGTGTCTTAAACGATAACATATCTTTGTTTGTATGGTACTATATATACGCAAATTTCGTCTAAACTCAATATATATTTATAAATGCTCGCATATGTAATGGAATATATATTTTGATATAATCATGTATAAAAAAAATATTTTTTTTGACCAAACAACTAGCCATATATAATTATATATGCCAGTATTTCAAAATTTTTTTTGTGTGTCAACATATATGGTTATACAAAACTTTTTATTGTATCATATAAGATTACATATGATTTTTTGGGAACCCGAGTTCGATTCCCGGCCCAGTCGAGAAAAAAAGTTTTTTTTTTATTTTTTTTAAATAGAAAACACTTTTTTATTGCGTTTAATTTTTTTAGAACTAAAAAATTTTAATTTTTGGAATTTTTGCAATCATTTTTAAAAAATTATTTTTCTTTTATACAGTTATATATAACTATATTTGATTTATTATAAAATTATCTATAATTTTTGGCAACCCGAGTTCGATTCCAGAAAAAAAATATATTTTTTTTATTTTTTTTTTTAATGGAAAACACTTTTTTATTGCATTTATTTTTTTTAGAACTAAATATTTTTTTTTTTAAATTTTTGCAATCATTTTTAAAAAAATATATTGCTGTTATATAGTTATATATAACTATATTTAATTTATTATAAAATTATCTATCATTATTGGGAACCCGAGTTCGATTCCAGAAAAAAATATATTTTTTTATTATTTTTTTTAAATAGAAAACACTTTTTTTTGCATTTGTTTTTTTAGAACTTAAAAAATTTTACTTTTTGAATTTTTGCAATCATTTTTAAAAATTTATATTGCATTTATATAGTTAATAATAGCTATATTTGGTTTAAATTATCAAATTATCAATGATTTTTGGAACCCGATCTCAAATCTAATTCTGATTTCCTGATTCCATGAAAAATTTCAAATTTATAAGCCAAAGTCTTATTTCACTTTGGAAGCCTATGACTTGGAAATAAGGCATACCGCTACATTAAAATTATTGCTTAAGCTTACCATGGAAGCCCCTAATAGCGCTGTACATCATTCCAATTTTTTTGCAAATTTTATCAAAAATTTTCTAAGTCTTTTTGAAAATTGTGTACAAGTGAATAACATATTTAATTGGATATAATCATATATTACTATATGTTAGATCAATTTGATATAATTAGATACGATCAATTTATTTAAAACTAAGTCTTTTAAAGTTGTTATTTGCTAACAACGTCCGCTGGTCTAGAGGGTAGAGATTGCGATTACAAAACGGAAGACTTGTGGTTCTAATCCCGGTCCGTTCGAAGTTTTTTTTTTTTTTATTTATTTTCAGTTTGACATTATTATATCTAAAAATAAATCTAAAAACAGAAACATTTTTTGGATAAAAATGTATCCAATAATTTTTTTATAAAATCAAGATATCAGATATTATAAGATAACTTTGGCGCGGCCAAATTTCGGATGAAATTACATTATATAATATCCAATTTAATATAAAATCATGATATTGGATATTTTAAGATAACTTTGGCGCGGCCAATTTCCGGATGAAATCACATACAATCAAATATTAAACTGTAACTTCATATATTATAAGATGTTATGAGATAACTTTGGCGCGGCCAATTTTCGGATGAAATTTAGCAAAATCAGATCCAATAAATTATATATAATTTTATAAGATAACATGTTTTACCATACAATTTTTTTTACTCGGGTATATAAAATTATATTAAAATTATATCAAATTTAATGAGATTTGATCAAATTTGATAAGTTTTTATATCGTTTTATCGACTCATTTTTCGCATTAAACTATATATGATTATATATGATGTCTTTATATAATTTTATATGAATATATATAATCTTTTTTACTCGGGATGACACAATATATAATTTAATATGGGTTCGTGTCTATTTTGATATAAACTTATACGAAAAATGGTTTTGTAAGATTTGATCGAAAATTATAAATAATATCAGTTTATATAACTTTATATCGACTTTGATACGAGTTTTGGTCTAATCCAATGGTATTAAATTATATCCAATTATATTAAAATTTATAAAATTTTATAAATCGGATGTTTTTTTTAGTTTTAAATAAAAAGTTACAAAATTAAAATAATAAAAATAAGTTGTTCTGAAAAAAACTTAGAAAAATTTCAAAAATGGGGTCATGTTAAACTTTATATAAAACACAAAATATTCTCATAAATATTTGTCCTTGGAAAAACTTAGAAAAATTTTAAAAAAATGGAGTCATATAAAATTTTATATAAAACACTTAGAAAAATTTGTCATAAAAAAGTTGTTCATGGAAAAAACTTAGCAAAATAAAAAAATATGGAGTCATATGAAATTTTATATAAAACACTTTGAAAATATTCGCGATAAAAATATGTTCTTGGAAAAAACTTAGAAAAATTAAAAAATTTTATATAAAACACTTAGAAATTTGGAATAATGCATGGGACCAGATGTTACAACATAAAGTTATGTATGACGATATCTTAAAAAAATCGCACATCAAAATTTATTATATAAATTTATCTCGCAAGATATAGTGTCACACATGATCATATATGAAATAATGTGACTATATAAAAGTATATAAGATCATATTAAATTATTTTTACTCGGGATTTGAAATATAATAACGGTTATTTTATAACCAAATATAAAAATCAAAATAGATAACAAAAATAAAACAAACAAATTTATTTGACTTTCAAATAAATAAAATAAAATTTTAACAAAATTGAAAACATTTTGAAGCATCCGCAAATAGTCTTTAAGAAAATTGACGATGGCCATTAAAGAGCGGATTGTGTATTAAAATTTTTAATACATAAATGTTTGAAAAGAAATTTAGTTGTTGATCAAAATTCGTATGATTTGTTTTGTTAAATTTGCTCAAAGTTTCGCGTAATTTATGGACAAAATATTTTAATAATTCTGAAACCGGGATTTGGTTCACAGATGTTGCTTTCTGTAATAAATTCTTGTTGGACTAAAATTTTTAAAATCTTGTGTAACAATGGCAAAATATTTTATGATCCTAAAACAGCGATTTTAATCATATATGCTAATTTAGGCCATCGTTACTTTTCTCAATGATTATTTCCGGATGCTTCGTTTTTGAATGCCCATTAATATGATATGCATTCAAAATATGAATAGAAATCTTGTATAGATTACAAAAAAAAAAAATATTTTAGAATCCTGAAACATGTGATTTGGGTCCAAAGATTTTGGACCAAAATTTGTATTTTTAATTTGCCACATTTTCCCTAAAATCAGCCTTTAATGGCCAACGTCTGGAATGTCTTTTGATATAATAGGGCTTTGCAAATCTTGTAGAGATTATGGAAAAGGATAAAAAGTTTTGAATACAATTCTCACATTTAATAATCAGCTCTTCAATTCATATGCACATATTAGTTTGTAAAATATATCTACAAAATTGATTGAATAAAATAAAAATCTAAAAAAAAGTTATTCCTTGATTAAATAAAAAAATCAAAAAATAACTTTTATTTTTAGGTTAAAAACAGACCTGTAAAAAGGTTGTACTTAAGTATTTTCAAGTAAGTATTCAAATACTTATACTTGAAGCTTTCAAGTTCAAATATTTTATTTACTTACTTAACATTTGTTTAAGTAAGTAAAAAAAATATTTGTATTTGAAAAATCAAATACAAGTAAATTCAAATATGTTTATACTTGCCATAAGTAAAATACTTATTATAAGTAAAATACTTATTATAAGTAAAATATTTGAAGAAAATGTTTACAAATAAAATATTTGAACTCAAATAAAATATTTGGCAACATTTTTTCAAATAAATTTATTTGTCATAAATATTTTTATTTATGTACATATAAAATTATCAAGAATTTTTTTTCAAATGTACATATAAATTTTTCTGCTACGCTAAAAAGCTTAATTAAGCGAAGACTTTTGGGCTGAATCTTTGGATTTGGTAATCGTTAAGTCCGGTCGAAGGCTGTTACGCAGCAGAACTATATTCAGCGAAGCCGGTTGGCCTGAATCTCCATGCAGAGGTCTACAAAAATTATGTATGTATGTATGTAGCGCAGCCGTTATGGTTGAGTCTGTGGAGTTTGTAGTGTTCGAAATCCCTACAAAAGTGATCCAAATAAAAAAAAAATACAATAATTATTATTTCCACATCAAGGGAACTGACACCATATAAAAAAATAACCATATAGGACATAAACATATGACGTCAATGGCTGTTTCACAATATTTATCCATAAATCCCTTAGTTTGGTAATTTAATTAAAATCATAATCCCCGTACCGAAAGTTAGGATTATGACATGTCACCAAAAAATTATCAAAAACAAAGTCCATTTCTCCCATACAAGTCGACGAACACTAAAAATAAGTTTTGACCTTTTAAGCGGTCAAAACAATTTTAAAGTTTTTATTCCAAACAACATAGTATCCAAATTTCAAGAGAATCAATAGGTGGCACGTAAGTGATCTTGTTATTCAAATGCGTTAGGGGCAATTTTTTGCCATATATGGACTCCGATACTCCATGTCTCGAAATCTTACCGAGATTTCGCGACCATATGACAACAAGGTTCTATTTGTGCCTATTTCTTTAAGCAAATAGAACCTTGTTGTCCTAAGGTCTCGATTTGCTTAAAAATATAAAGTCCAATATCCATACAATTCTGTTGAAACGTGAAAAAACGTAATTTCTTATAGGAAAATCTTAAAAAATTATTAATATTTTTACAGAAGGGCTTAGAGCTGTATTAGAAAAATGCATTTGTGCAAAAAAATTGTGTTGAAAAAATTGTACTTTATGTCCTTTTTTCGTCAACCATAAAAATGTTGAATATTTGAAAATTTTGGGCAAGTATAAAAATATTTGAAAAAATGTTCTCAAGTTTTTTTATTTGTAAACATTGTTGACAAATATTTTATTTGTAAACATTTTTTCAAATATTTTATTTATTTGAAAATATTTGAACTTGAAAATTTTAAGTAAGTATTTTGTTTTACTTAAGTACTTGTAAAAACGTTAAGTAAGTAAAAAAATATTTGTATTTGAAATGTTCAAGTACAAATACAAAAAATATTTGAAAAATTATAAAATAAGTAAATAAATTTTCAAGTATTTACAGGTCTGGTTGAAAATAAAAATCCATATATTAACCGAAAAGCTTGAATAAAAAAATAAAAATTAATTTTAAGAAATCTTTGCAAATTTTTGTTAATTTTTAACTAAAATGTGTCTTCATATATTTGCTGTTAAATAATTAACAAACTTTTTTTAATTTTTTTGGTTGATTTTTATGAAATCATAACGGTTATTTTTGGTCCCTGCTATTTAATCATATATGATGTTTATAAAATTATACACAACTATAGAGGAACTTTTTTACTCGGGTAATGCTAGTAAGCTTACCTTTAGCAAATTTTTTTAGCAAAAATATCTTGTAAACTTCATTTAGCGCATTAGCAATTTTAAACAAAATTTGAACTAATTATTTTTGCTAAATTTAAAATTTTTACTTTTTTTTAAGCTATTTTGCTAAGTTGAAATTTATTTTTTTAAGAAAACTTAAAATGGCGCTATCTTGGAAACTAAGCCAGATGGAGCAAAATGGAGGTTCTCAAGATTTTCATAGTATCGCCGGTCCTCTTCACATGTGTGGACCCTAATGGGCCCTAACTTTGGACCAAAAAAAGTTAGCATTCCCGAAAATTTTAAAATGCTCATATCTCGGTAAATATTGCCGACACAACAAAAAGTCCAAAAGCATTTTTGTAGCTTTCACGTAGAAGAAGACCGCAAAATGACCAAAAGCTTTCCGAGAAATATTTTTGAAGTTATCGAGTTTTTTAAGCAAGGCAGAGCGAAACGGACACAAATTTTGGATCAAAAACTATGACGATTTTAAGGAACCCAACGGGGTCTGGACCTATTGGGTCCGAACCCAATGGGGTCCTCAAATGTGTATGAACTATGTTGAAATAAAAAAATAAAATAATTTCAGTTAACAAAATAATAACTCTGTAAAATGACTGTAATCTCAATTCAACAGATATTTTACAGAGTTTTCTGTCAAAATACAGATTCAAAGAAAATACTTTGCATTTTTTTGTGACAAAAAAAACAAAGTTTTCTCTGTTATATTACTTTTTACTTTGTAATCTTAATTTTATAAATATTTGTGTTTTTTCGTTATCAGACTGTGTTTAATCCAAATCGGTTTATTCTTTGAAATAACAAAAAAGCATTTGCTGTTTTTTGGTTAGCCTATTTATCATCATTCAAAATGTGTTAAATATGTTATAATTAAAGCACTCTTTGCAGCGCTGATAAATGCGCAATAATGATGCAGTGAAATCATCTGTCTTCGTCCAAAACTCATACTTTTTCATTCAAAAAGTGTTAAAAATATTAAAAAGGAAAGCAAGTGTGAAATTTTATCAAAAAATAATTTTAAATTGTAAGTTTTATATAAAAAATCGTAACAAAAAATTAAACTTTTTTCCCCTTACTTTTACTGCATCCTTAAGAGCGCTCTTTGGATGCGCTTCGGTATGCTATAAATAGATGCTGTGTCGCCAAAATCTCGATTTATTTCTGCTGGGATTCCACTATGGTTCCAAATGCATTTTTTTGGCATAAATTCAAAAAATGAAGCAAGGTCACTTGGATTAATTCTGGGATGATTTTTATCTCCTAGCGCAATCAAAAATCGATTGTCAAAAAAAAAAAAAATTTAATTTTTTTTTTTTTTTTAATTTTTTTTAAAGAAAAAAAATATATTTTTCTTAATTAATTAGCTTTACGGAAGGCAAAAAAATTATAAAAAAAAATAATTTGAAAACGTGTCACGCAAAAAACAGCAAATTTGGCCGAAATTTGTGCTAAACTAAAATGGAAATTGTGGGAGTTTGCCAAAAAATGCTGGCAAGATGTAAATTTTAGTATTAAATATACAATATTGAAAACACTTTCACGTTTAAAGACTCATGCAAGTTCGTGCCCAAACACAACTTTTTGTCCACGAAAGATATAGGCTATTTTGGCTCCAAAATCCTCATAATCAAAACACCCAAGAATAACGCCAAGGATGCATTAACTGTAAAATATGAATTTTAAACAAGAACTAGTATCCATAGGTTTCAATTTGTCCCTTTAGCCTCTTTATAATTTTAGTTTTTCCCATTTGCCGTTTGTATAAGTCTAATATTGATTTCACTCCGGTTTTATTATGCGTCTTAAAACTTTCAACTTTGAAAGCCTGGCAAACTGAAAGTATTGACACCAAATTTTTTTCATTATACTTTCTTGATAGCTTATAATGTTGACATTGAGGAAATGTATAAGCTTTTGAAAATTTGTTAAATTTTATTTTTTTAATTTCTGCCAAAAAAATGGATTTGGATAGTGTATTCATGTGTTCATGTAAATGTGGGGAAAAAATATATCTGACCAGTTTTTTTAGATATTTGTCAGATATATTGGTGGGCTTACATATCCTTAGGGTAAAGTTTGGTTTATTTGGCTGACCCATCTTAGTAACATACAAATCTTTTATATTTTTAGGTATCCTATATATTGTTAACAGTTTGGATTATGAAAACCAACGTTTATACGAATTGCTTCTAAGAGCTACAGATAGTGTTTCTGGTGTGTATGCTGAAGTGACAGTGTCTGTGGTAGTGGAAGATGCAAACGATTGCTATCCCCAAATTGAAAAAGACAATTATAATATCACACTTGCAGAAACAATTTTCCCAGGAACACAAGTATTAAAAATAAATGCCACGGACTGTGATGTTGATGCAAATAGTGCTCTCTCATACGTGATAGAATCGACCAATGGAAAAATTAACTCCGATGTATTTTACATTGATATAAAAGATGGTTCTCTATACTTGAAGAAACAGCTAAATTATGAAGAGTGCAAATCATATCTCGTTATAATTAGTGTTAATGATCATGGATCCCCTACTTTACATTCACGAACAAATGTCTGGATTGAAGGTAAGATCAACAAATTTAAACAGTATGAGGACGGTAAATATTTTATTCAAATACAGTGTTGACATTTTCAAAATGAAGACACGCGTCAACATTTTAGGAAAAGGGTAAAAATACACAAAAACAAGTAAAATGCTATGTTCGGCGACGCCGAATCCTTAAATCACCTACACAATGTTAACCAAAGAAGAAATTTAAATAAAACAATAGTTTTTATACCCTACACCACACTGTGGTACAGGGTATAATGAGTTTGTGCTGATGTTTGTAACTACCCGAAATATTGGTCCTAGACCCACTTTTAAGTATACAGATCGACTCAGAATCACTTTTTGAGTCGATTTAGCGATGTCCGTCTGTCTGTCTGGCCATGTAAATGGTGTAAACACGATACAGGTCGCAATTTTTAATCAATTGACTTGAAATTTGAAACTAAAGCCTCTTTTGGCCCAAGGACGAAGCCTATTGGAAAAAATCGGTCCATATTTAGACCTAGCTCCCATACAAAGGTCCTCTTTAGTTTTGACTAAAATGACTCTAATAATCCCATTATAATAGGTATCTTTTCGAAATTTGGCAGGTATTCATGTTTTTTTTTCTTACTTGTTTTTATTTATGTTTTTGGGGAATTTTTACTTAATATCGGGGAACTACATATATTTTATTCTGCTTACTTGACGAAAATTAGTTTATGATGGAAAAATGTGCCCTGGCATAGGCGTCATCTATGGTATTAATTTCAGAACAAAAAAAATATTTAAAGACTGTTTTTTTTTTTTGCAAAAATAACTTGAGCTATAAGAAACAATGTTTTTTTTTTTTGTTCTGAAATTAACTAAAAAATTTAACTATCTGCAGTATTTTCTTATGATATTATTACTAGAGTAAACTTTTAAATTTAGATTTTTTGATATTTAAAATCATCAAAGTATATATACACTCAGAAAAAAAAAGAACTAAAAAATAGGAAAATTAACTAAATTTGAGGAAAATTGATAATGATTTAGCCCCATAGCCATGTTTTCCATTTTATTCCTAGGTTGCCAACTCTAGAGTAGAAAAAATGGCTAGATTTCAGAGCAAAAATGGCTAGATTTTGAAATTGATTAAAAAACCTAACACATCTAATTAAAAGTTACATAGAGACGTTTAATACATATTTTAACACATACGGGCTGTGAATAATTTATTAAATTTAAATTTTTGAGATGTATAATATGTTTTGAATCAATTGATTTATTTTATTAAAAAAAAATATATAGCGATGCGAAAAAAAATTATGAATATTTTGTTCACAATCTACATCCTTAAAACAAATATAATCTAAAGAAACAAAATTTTAAAATGTGAAAGAATATAAATAAGTCTAACCAAATCCTTTAAATCAATATTGCACGCAGAGAAGAAACATGATTGCGAGGACCATAATGGAGCAGAAACATGATATGATTGATAACTTTTATGATTGTAGTGATCATATTATGATCTACGCTAATCACAGTCTGATAAGCCGGAAAATGGCTAAAATGGCAACCCTGCTACTGGGGCGCCTGAGAAAAAAAAATATTTATAATATGCCAATTTGAATAGAAAATGGGAAACAATTTCCCATATTCGATTAGAGTTTATACTAGCTCGAGGCCCAAAAATATTTCTATTTATGATATTAAGTTACTCATCTCATATCTGTACTGATCAGTTTCACCTCCACTAAGGAATCTTCAGTGGATTTTAAAGAATCATTGTTGGTCAATCAAACATCAAACCAGACATAATATTTCATATATTTCTCATTTAACTTGTGAAACGTAGCTAAAAAATAATTGATTTGTTTTAACTCAAATGTCAAAAATGTTACACATTTAAATTTAAGAAGTCCGTTCTTTTTTGACACAAAACGAAAGTAAGAACATGTGAATTACCTATTTGATATATATATTTGTTTTTTTTTTTAGTGAAAGATTTAAACGACAATGCTCCAAGATTTGAAGAGCCTTCATTTTCGAGCAAATTTTCAGTACTGGCTACAAGAGGACAAATTGTTACTAGAGCAAAAGCCTATGATGCAGATGATTGCGATAACAACAATCTTGTTTATAAAATAGTAGATGGTAATGAACACCAAATTTACTCGATTCAAGAGCAAACAGGAATTATTACATTACAAAACAACCAAAAGCTTCAAAATCATAAACAAACGGTACTAAACATTTCTGTAACTGATGGACTTCATTCAACCTATGCTAGAGTTAAAATTAGCTTACTGCCAGAAAATATTAACAGTCCAGTGTTTGAAAGGCCTCTATACGAAGTTTTGGTAAATGAAAATGAAATCCCGGATAGATTTCTTCTAACAGTAAGTGTCTTTATTTATATACTTATACTAAAACATATAAAGTTATGCGATATACAGAAGCACCCAGCAAAACTTTGGTAATGATTACCCTGCAAGCATTTGGAAGAAATATCGCCTAGGGAATATTGCGGCAATATCTTCTTTTTATCGTAATAAAAAATCATCAAAGTAGTATTTTTAAAAATCTTCCTTTTATCATTTCGAAGAAATTTAAGCTATATTAAAAAAAAAATATATATTTTTTTGTTATTTATAAAGTAAATAAAATCGCCAAATTATCAAAAAATTATCTTCCAGGTGATTTTTCACCTGCGCGATTCATATACGATATCTTCCTTTTATCATTCGGATGAAAAAAATACGAAATCAAAACATTTTATTTGTTGTCAAAAATATTTTTTTCCAATCATAATCGATTTTTTTCTCTTTAATTTTGCATTTAATGTGATTGTTAAAAATATATTAGCTTTTGTGTGCAAATTTACAGCGTTAACAGCCACTTCAAACGTAAGTAGTAGCTCAAAAGAGGAATTTTAAACAAATTTTAAGTTTTTCATGTTGTTTCAGATGACGGTCTATCTACATATTGTTTCAAACGATGTAAGAACTCCATTAATTACAACATGGTTTCAAAGATGCAATAACCTATTTTATTCAATGACCTGGTTTCGATAGCGGTATTTAATTGAATTTTAAAGTTAATTGGTGGTTTGTTCCAAAAGTTCCTTTTTCTTTTTCGTGAATTTATATTATTTCCCTTTTATTGTAATCTAATCTATGATATTTTGTAAAATTCTATGTATTTAATTCTAATAACATCCAATAAAAATCATATTTCTTCTCTTTTGAGACAAAACTATGACATCTTCTTTTTATCTTCCACACATATTATTGGCGATATCCTAAAGTTATCTTCCAAATGTTTATCTGGCAATATTGCCCTTTTATCGTCTGGAAGAATTGCTTTCGTATCTCCTGGACGTATCGCTTTCGGGACACGATTTCTACCAAAGGGTGTTTCTTCCGCAATACGAAGAAGATATCCCCCGCAATACAATTTATCTTCCAGGCGATACGCTGGCGTATCTTCTTCGTAACGAAATGCTTGCAGGGTTATATTTATATATAAGGGTGGCAGCTATTTTGCAAAACTTCGAATTTCAAGGAGTGCACCCCTAATTTTTTTTACATTTGGCCTAAAAATGGTATGCTAAAAATTTCAGCCAAATCGGACAACGCACAGTGTTGCGTCTTCATATAAAGAGTGGCCAAAAATAGAAGGAGTTAAGTTAGAGCTTTAAAATTTGGAACACTTGTTAAGATCGATAAGATCAAGAAAATTTTTTAATTTGATAACTATCCGCCCAAGGATTCGTATCCTTTCCATATATCCTGAAATTAAAATATGGCATAAAATGCAAACTAAACCTTCAATCTTCATGTTATTTATTGTAGTTATTACATATAATGCCATTAATTATTCAACTAAATTTTGTGCAATTTGAAGCAAGGATACGCCTCGCTCAAAAATGTCCTTTTTAAAAAACGTTCAGAAAAAGGGTAAAAATTGAAGTTATTTCATGAAATTTTGAAAATCCAACTGTTATAATATGCCCAATGTATTTACCAAAATTTGTGGAAATCGAAACAAGGATACGCCCTCCTCGAAAATGTCCTTTTTTAAAAAAGTCAAGTAAAAGTGTAAAATTAAAATCCCTTCATAAATTTTTGCACCCGCAACACTTAGAATATACTTCAAATCTTAATCAAATGAAAAAATTGAAGCAAGGATGTAATTTATAAATTAAAAATGTCCTTAAAAAATAAAAAAAAAGTTAAAAAATCCTTCGTACTTCATGAAATTCTTTTCTGATAATGTTGAAAATACCTTATTTTAGTATAATTGAAGCAAAGATTTTCCTTAACCTATCCTTAGGATATTCTTAGCGAATAAATATCCTTGTTATAAAGACTTGAGAAAATTCAGGGAAATCCTTTGACCTTACACTATCAATAATTCACAACACTTTTTGCACGTAGTATTTACAATACGTTTAATATTGTTTTAGGTTTGAGCAGGGATATGCCTATCTTAAAAAGACCTTTATAAAATAAGCTAGTAAAAATATAATACAACGTAATTCCTTAACAAAATCTTACTTAATAAAAGTCGGCATCTGTTAATGTACAACTTGTGTCTAGCCAAGAATCGAATTTGTGCAGGCCTGGATGACAAATAATGGTTCTTGGACCAATATACATAAAATTTTAAATTTAACCGACCGATTCATTTTGCATTCTGATTTATTATATGTGTTCCATAACTATTTTTCGCAAAACATTTCAAATTATCAAGGACAACTGCTGCATCTTGGTGTTTTACTTTAAGCGGCTCGATAAAAAAATTTACAAATTTATATTCGGGTTCCCACAAAAAAAAAATTGATTAAAAAAAAAAGTGGGAAAACGTGGACGAGTTCTTTTGTTATTTTTAATCTACATACTTATACCAATATTTTCTGCAAAGAACTAAGCGCGCCAATGAGGGTCACAAAAGTAGCTGACTATCAAATATGAAATTTTCAAAATAAATTAGTATTTTCTTTGGAACTCACTTTATAACAGCGTTACTTGCCATATGATTAACTTATGTCAACCAAAACAGCATTATCATACAAGCAACATATCGAACTTAAAACTTCATTACCAATGAGGTCGAATTTTAAATGCAATATAATTATTTAACCGTTACAAGTACATGTGGATTTCAAAGACTTTAAAGCCAAAATATGATATATTTCAAAAAGTTCAACTTTAGAGACATGTAACTTAAAAACTATTAAAGATATCTATAAACTGTTTTGGATTTGTTTTATTTATGATGTTTTCTTAAAATTAAATTCATATAACCTGAAGTTTTAAGACATTTAGTTTGACCATTTATGGCCAAGGTCACAACACTGTGCAACGTTAACACGTGGCGCATCGAGGTCAAAGGTCAAACACACGAAAATTGCTATATTTTGATAAAAAAACATTGAATAAATGGTGTTGTTTTTTGAATATATTGTTAAAAAGTGGTACACGAGTTGCTTTTAGTATAAGAAGATATATTAAAATTTTTTGGGTTTTTAAAAATTAACCCTTGTAAGCCTTTCGGGGTCAAAATGACCCAATTTTTACAAAATGACCCCTAAAACGCGAAAATCAGCCCCAATTTTCTAATTTTATTAAAATAAACCAATGGAAAATGATATTTATATTCTTTTCTATCATAAATACTCAGATATGAAATACTGTCTTTCTAGGATGACATTAACCCGTTTCATGGTAAGGCCAAAAATATGCATTATATTTAGCGTGGTTCTCAAAACTGATATTTTGATTTTTTAAAAATTTTCTTTAACAAAATTAAGAAAAATTCTGAAAAAAACACAGAATCTTATAAAATATATGTTAGCATATAAAATAAAAATTTTTTGGGAAATTCCTTTGGATAGTTTTGCGGGGGCATCGATTTAAACTCAGCGGATTTCGAGGAAAATGCCTTTTTGGCCATAAATTATTAAAAACAATGTTAGAGTTTAACCTTAAACGTTTTAGGAAAATGGATCAATATTAACCCGGATTTTGGTCAAATTTTGGAATATTTAGAATTTTTTTAGAAAAAGGCACCTAAATATGAAATATTTATTGCGATTTTTTATAAAACTTGGTAAAATTATTGTACGAGTTCAAAAAAAATTTATTTGATTTTTTTTTAATTTAACCCATAAATGAACATGGGGTCAAAATGGCCCAGTACGTTAAAATTTTTTTAAATAGTTTTTTATTTTTTTTTTTTTCGATTTCTAATAAACTTATAATTATTGTGCGAGGTCAAAAAATAATTATTTGATTTTTTTAATTAACCTATAAAGTCGAAAAAAAAATATTTTATGCAAAGTTTTTTTTACATGCTGGGTCATTTTAACCCGTAATTTATTTATAGGTTAATAAAAAAAAAAATATCTGACCTAGCACAATGGTTATACCAAGTTTTATAGAAATCAAAATAAAATATATTAAGAATTATTAATGTGCTGGGCCATTTTGACCCAATGTTCATTTATGGGTTAAAAAACTTAAATAATTATTTTTCAGACCTCGCTCAATAATTACAACAAGTTTTAGAGAAATCAAAAAAAAAAAAATAAGAAAAGCTATATTATGAAATTTTAACGTGCAGGGCCGTTTTGACCCCATGTTCATTTATGGGTTAATTTAAAAAAAAATTAAATAATTATTTTTCTGAACTCGTACAATACTAATACCAAGTTTTATAAAAATCGCAATAAACATTTCATATTTAGGTGCCTTGTTCTAAAAAACTCTAAATATTCCAAAATTTGACCTTTGACCCGAATAAAATCCGGGTTAATATTGGTCCATTTTCCTAAAACGTTTAGGGTTAAACTCTAACATTGTTTTTAATAATTTATGGCCCTTACTTTGTGAAATTTTAAAATATTTACCAAATTTTTCCATATTGTTTATTTGTTTATTTGTTTATTATTAGTCTATGGAACATAAATTCCTTACAGACTAAGATTGAAATATACATTAGTAGTATAATACAGAGTATATAACATTAGTTAAAAAATTTAAATTGACGCACATTGACTTCAGCAGGCCACAAAGATGGTTTAAACAACTCCTTATAGAGTGCTGCAGTAATGCCAAGTTTAAAGGAAATTCTACTTAGCGTATTCAAATCGGTGTTTGATTTCACGAGCTTGTAACATTTTTAATGTGATTTCTCAATACGAAAATATTTCACAACGTACTCTATTATCTGCTCAGTCGTTACGTTTTAGAGTTGTGTCGGTCGTGAACGAACTAGTTCAATTGAACTAGTCACTTCAATGAATGATTGACCTAGTTCATTCATTTCCGCTCATCTAGTTCAATCAGCTCTTTAGTTCAATTAGCTCTTTTTGTCATTTTGCACGTTTTTCTTTTTTGTTCAATTCAGCTCGTTATTTTTGTTTCGCTCTTTTCTTTTTCATTCTTCTGTCTGCTCATTTTTTCCTTAAGTGTTCCTTTACAATGCAGCAGCAAGCAGCAGACAGCAAAATTCCCCCATTTTGTTGTTGTTTGCTGTATAAAAAATTTTGCTGTCTGCTGCTTACTGCTGTACTGTGAAGAAACACTATATTTGTATTTTAATGTTGCCATACCCAAACTTTGGAATTTATGAATTTGGTCGCATGTTGTTGCCAGGCAAACCAAACTGTGATTTTTTTATTTATGAATTTTTAATACGTTATCGTTTTTGCTTTACATTTATTTCAATATTTAACTTTCAATTTTAATTAAAAAAAAATATGTCAGCAAAACAAAAAACCAGTCCAATATGGTTTCACTTTACGGAAGATGGAAGCCAAAGGGCAAAATGCAAGTATTGTGGAACATCTTTAAGTATTGCTGGTGGTTCTAATGGAAATTTAAACCGTCACTTAAAAATAAAACATCCTTTAACATCGCTGAATATGGAAAGACAGACACCTACTGAAACTATAAATTTAGACCCGGAACCTGTTGAAGCGGATCAACCTTCAAGTTCTCCATTAGTTCAGGCACCTCCAGCTCAAGTTCAAGCACCTCCAACTCAAGTACAAGCACCTCCAGCTCAAGTTCAACGTCGAGGTCAGCCAAGCATTTCACAATTCTTACGCAGACCTCCTCCAACGCGCAAAGTAGAACAAATAGATAAACAAGTGCTAAAAATGGTAGCTAAGGGGCATCATGCGTTTAGAATTGTCTAGGAGCCTGAATTTAAGAAACTAATTCAAGCTGTGTCGCAGTGTCCAGGCTACACTTTGCCCTCCAGAAAGACATTGTCTCAAAATCTTTTGCCAACCGTACACCTTGAAATTTTAAATGAAATTAAATCAAAGATTCAGTTGGCTTCTGCAGTATATCTAACTACTGATGGCTGGACATCTAAGACAAATGCCAGTTATATGGCCGTTACAGCCCACTATATAGATAGTAATACTAAATTAGTATCGCATTTAATAGCATGCGAAAAGTATAGTGACAGACATACAGCTGAAAACTTGGCGAATTTCTTAAGAAAAGTAATGACAGACTTCGAACTGACACATAAAGTAACAGCTATTGTTAGTGATAATGCTGCAAATATTACAGCAGTAATTCGCCAAGGTCAATGGAGAGGAATTGGGTGTTTTGCGCATTCGCTGAATTTGGTGGTTCAAGCAGCAATCTGTGAAATAGGTGATACCGTGTCCAAAGTCAAACGAATTGTGGAATACTTTCACAAAAGTTCACAGGGGCTTAACAAGTTGCAAGAAACACAAAAACTTATGAAGCTTCCAGAACTAAAATTGAAGCAGGATGTGGTAACGCGCTGGAACTCGACATACGATATGCTCCAAAGGATAGTTTCAGTGAAAGATGCCGTTATATCAACTCTTTCCTTAACTCGGCCGGATCTTTCTCTACCCTTACAGGAGTGGGAGTTAATAAATGAAATCATCCCAATATTGAAGCCTTTTTATGAAGTGACTGTAGAAATTTCAGCAGAAAAAAATGTCACCCTTTCCAAAGTGACGGTTTTCTGCAACCTTTTGGAAGGTTTTATTTTAAAATGCAGTTCTTCTAATGCCAAGGTTTCGTCTATGATCAGCATAATTAAAAGAGAACTAGCACATCGTTTTGGGGACTTGGAGAAAAGTGCTTTGTACGCCGAGAGTACAATTCTTGACCCTCGCTTTAAAAGAAAGGGATTTAAAAGCGATACTTCATACGAAAGTGCTTTAAGAAACCTTCGGAGCAGAATTTCCCAAATAAGATTGCAAAACGCAAGTGACAACAGCGACGAAATTCCTTCTCAACAAAGCAACAACGTCGATGGAACCAGTATTTGGAACGATTATGATCAGGACTTTAATAAAACTGTTAGACCTGATAATAATGTTGCCGCTGGTATACGAGAGTTCGACAAATATCTCAATGAGGAATATTTAGGCCGCCAGAAAGACCCACTACTATGGTGGAACGAGAGAAAAAATTTGTATCCTCGAGTTTATCAATATGCTTTAAAGCGACTCTGCATAGTAGCCACGTCGGTACCATGCGAGAGAATATTTTCTGCCACAGGTCAAATTATCAATGAGCGACGCACATTATTAAAACCAGACAACGTTTCCAGACTGGTATTTTTACACAATAACATGTAACGTTTTTAAAAGAAACCCATCTGTAAGTATTTCAGAAGTTATTTAATTGAAATTATTTTACTTGAATTTTAAGAATGATCAGTTGAATTTAATTAATTTTTTTTTTCTAGATCTAACAATTGTATTAACATTATAAAAAGGAAAACAAATCGATACCAATGTCAATCTAATTTTCTTTTTTTCAATACCTTTACATTTTTTTTTTTCCTTTTGTACCCAACCTTGGTAAAATTCAAAATTTTAAAAAACAATTCCTAATTAGCAATTTAAAAATTTAACTATAATTAAAATTGAATTTAAATGAAAATCAAGTCTAGAAAATTAGTGATAAAGGCTTGAATTCAAGTTTCTTATTACTGGTGTTATTTAACTTGAATTCAATAAAGCTTGAACATTAGGGTAGAGCAAATTTTCTTTTTTATCGAATTTCAAAATCTTCGGGGTGAGCAAAGTTGTCTTTTGGGTTCAATACTAACACACTAAAATATTAGCCCTATAGGGCAATGTCTTTGGGTTCCTTTTTTGACTTGGAAATCAAAAAGATCCAAACAAAGTATTATTTAATATTGGGACATTACTGAAAATGGGTTTTTTATCATTACAAAAATTTCATTATAATAACTTATTTTTTTAAATTAATTTCAAATTAAATTAAAGACAAAAAATACGATAATTAAAAAATTACATCTTTTCAATACGTTATATTTTCATCAAAAAACTAATTATAAATAATCTTTTGGAAAAACCTAAACCAAAAAAATTTTTAACCATACAAACACTTTTCCAGTAATGTCCGTATGTTAACTAATATTTTAAGCAAAAAAATATTTTACTTTTCTTGGAACTTTCCGATTTTCAAGTTAAAAAAGCAATCCAAAGACATTGCCCTACTAGTCCATTTTTTTTGTTGTTGTTATACTGACCCTAAAAGGCAACTATTCCGACCCCGACGATTTTGCAATTTGAAAAAACGAAAATTTGCCCCACCCTACTGAACATATGTGACTTGATTTACACTAAAATTCAACTTTGATTACATTTAAAATTTTAAAATGCTTATTGGGTTTTTTCTGAAACATAATTTATAGCTTTTTAAACACAATGGATAATTCTGAAATTCAATTGATTATTTTTAAAATTCAATTGCAAAAAATATTCAAGTGATAAGTTCTGGATCACAGTTGAGGCTTCTAAAACTTATTTATGAACTTAACTCATGTATTTATTATCAAGTTAACTTCTTTTTATATATTCTTTATATTAACATACCTTTATGTTTATTTTAAAAATTTCAAATTTTATTTGAATACACAAATTATTGTTTTAACTTTAATGTAAAAATACATAGCAACAAACTTGCGTTTCGTCCTTTTTCAAAATAGAACATTTCAATGAAACACGTTACAATAACCAAGTTCAAAACGCACGTACGTATCTGATATAAATTTTCTATTTTTAACAAACGGACGCAAGCTTATTTCTTTGTATTTTAACCTATATTTAGAGCGAAACGCTTTTTATGTTTACTTTTTTATTATCAATATAAGACTGATTTGTTTTTGTTGTTATGCTTTTGTTTATTATCAAAATATTTAATAAAAAAATGAACTTCGTTATGTTTTTAAATAATGCATTTTATATTAACATTCAGAGTAAAAATCTGTTGAAAAAACATTTTTTTATCGATTACGTTTTGCGGGGCTCTTTTAGTTGAGTTAGCTCAATCGTTCATCCATGAGAAGGACATATACATACTTCATGGGATCTTCGATTAATTTTTCAAAGTGTTGCGTACGGGAAGACATGGGTAAATAATATTATTTGACGTAGGGTGTATAAATACGCCACCCTTTATTTAATGACTATTGGGCCAAGGCCTTTAGTTCCCCTTAACAATTTTGCCTCTTTTTTATTACAATTCGTTACGGTCCCAAAGGGTCCCCAAATCCAAGCTCCGCCAAATTCAAATGTTGATTTTTTGCTAGAGGTGGTGGCATATTTTTTGTTGATTGTTGTGTGCCCGTAAACCGAATTTAACATTTTATGTTCCAATTTCACTGATGTGTAATTATGGACGTCATCCAGTAAATTGCATCTTCCTGCAAATATTTTGAAGATAGTAGTGGTTAATCTAAAAAAAGGAAACAAAATATAACAAATGCGTATTTAATTTTTCTTGTTTTTTTGTTTACTTACCATTAAAATATCTTTATATAAACTTTTTGCAGCAATTCAACAAATCTCTGACAATATTGATGAAAAAAATAAATGACAGCTCTTTTGTTTGTATTTATGAGCGCTCTCTTTATCAAGTTCATTTAAAACCGTTCAATTTCATAAAAGAGCAATTGAAGTAGATAAAGACCTAGTTCAATTGGATCAAAAGAGCTGAAATGATCGCTCATTGAATTGAACGAGATTGCACAACTCTATTACGTTTGGCTTGAACGATGACAGATGAACCCATTTTAAATTGGCAATGACTTCTAAATCATTGTTGTTGTTATCTCCAACAATAATATTCTTACGTTTTTTCTTGAAAACTTTACTCCATCCCAAATTGTTAGCTGGGATATCACTTTTTGCAGTAACAGCATTCAAATTATTATCCGATGCTTGAGAAAAACAAAGACTCTCTCTTCTTTCACGTGAACAAGCAGAACTTTTATGATTATGATCATCAACAACTTCATTATTACGATTAAGGCTATCACTGCATTCAGTAGTAACAACAGTACTCTTTGCATTATTATTTAACGCAGGAAAGACAACAACAGCATTAGTTTTGTCAAGATGACCATCAAAGAGATTATTTGACAGTGATGCCAACTTAGCCCTTTTGGGGCTATATTCAGCCCTTTTTGATTGCTCTCAACGCGTATTTTTTTCTTTTAGCCCTTTTATTTTTTTAGGGCCTAACATGGCTCTTTTTGAAATATTTTTTAACCTTTTCAGCCCCTTTTCAACCATTTGTTAATTTTTGGAGTCATTTGTTAATATTTTTCCAAAATGTTTGCTGTTTGGCCATACTGTTTTCTAAAATAAAGTTGCATATCTATTATACATAACCTGACCAACTGCTTTTGACTGAAAAGCGGGATCGAAAGGTTGAAAAAGCGGGATTTTGATCTAAAAAGCGGGATTTTTTTTAATAAGTGAAATTCGACTTGAACGAACCCACGAATACCCTCCAAAATGCACAAAATTCTGGAAATACTTTTAAGGGATTGTAATTTTTTTATGTAAAAATATGCATAAGAACTTTGACTAGAAAAATTTTATTTAGATTACGTCAGCAAACATAGTCTTAAGTCTAAGGAATTTTTTTACCAACGTTGGTGTTTGGTCATATCATATGTATACCTACCTCTTGCTGTATTACATTTTTCTTAAAAATTTGCTTAAATCTATAAATATTAATTTTTGTTAAATTTGAATGTTAGAATCTTAACACTAAATAATAACTTGAATCTAACTGAATTAAATTGTGTTATACT
Organism: Pegoplata infirma; assembly: GCA_963921195.1. NCBI lineage: Eukaryota > Metazoa > Arthropoda > Insecta > Diptera > Anthomyiidae > Pegoplata > Pegoplata infirma. Next base: position 160,673,449 of record OY992539.1, read on the forward strand.
TCGTTCAAGTGTTAAGACTATTGTGAATTTTTTATCTAGTTACTAAGAATATGAATTCTAGCTTGGGAATTTGTAGCTGAATTATAAAACCTATTATTGTTAAGATGCCATTTTTGAAATAAAGATTCATTCCTGTATTATAACTCGAAGAAACCAGATTTACATCGACTCATTTTTAGTAAAAAATATAACAAGTTTTTAACCTGAAATTGTCCATTTTGGAAATTAAAAAGTTTGCTTTATTAATTAGCAAACGAAACCCTAAAAAATATTACGGGTAAATTCATTGGCGCCCGAGCAGGGACAAATTTCAAATAAAAAAGTTATTAAATAATTGTCGATTGCTAAGTCTGTACCTTTGTCACACGGAAAATTATATTTGTTACGCGTCTGTTAATAATACAGACCATCTATTGAAGATAGCAACGTTTATAAAATCATCTACTGTGTCATCAACGTTATTAACTTGGAATACACCACCACTGGGAATCCATCACCTATAATCAATCTAACAAAAACTCAACCTCAGAAGTTTCTGGATTATCTAATTTGATTGGAAGCCAAATGTCAAAGTGCAACTGTATCCTGTGTCTCAAGGAAAGTGCTAAAAGCAATAATAATTCTCAGGTATTATATGAGCAAACAACTTTTCTGTGTGAGACTTGATATACATGCAAGTTTTGTTCAAAAAGTTAACACCACACAGTTCGTTATTCGCCCTTATTTGTGACATAATATATATAATATAAATAAAAAGTGTCAAAAGTGAAACATACATCAACGTTTTTTTTTAAAGTGCTTTATTAAATTTTTATTTGTTGATTCGTAAAAGTTCAATTCTAACCTCAATTTCATAAAACCATTGTAAAATCCTCGGGAGTCGAATAGAGTGCTCTTGCTTGAAAATTGTGTGTACCGCCAGTTTTTACATTCCCAATATCGTTGCCTTTTGTTGTTTCTCTTCTAATGGAAAAAAAAGTTGGAAAATAGAGATTTAATTAATTTCAACTATATAGAATTCTGAAAAAATTAATCTTACCTCTTTTCTCACAAAATTTCAATTCATCATTAAGTACTCACCAAGTATTTGTTTTCTTTTATTTATCATATTCTCGACGGGTTGATAATTTTTGTAAAGCCACCAAAAACTTTATAAAACTTCGGCTATAATTGTTTGCCAACACTTATTGCCCAAACTCACCACGGTCTTTAACCATATTGAACACGGCTCCAATAGTCGATAAGGCTGCACGGCAACCCTTGTTCAGCACATGTCAATATGACAAGTCATAATAGTGGATAAATGTGTAAATGATAAATTAGAAAATAATTTGTGAATATACTTAAAATCTAATTGGATAAATAGATTAAATTAAGTAAATATACTTAATTAAAGAAAGTTATTTAAAAGTGTGAGAAGATTTATATTAAATTGTTAAAAAGTGAGATAGAAAAGTGAAGTAAGGAAATTGTTACGTACGGGAACGATAGAAAGAATTCTTATCCAACAACACATTTCTGAAGAGATAGAAGAAGAAATCTGGGAAAGAGTACAAAGGAACGAAAGGAAGATTTTGTACGTTGCAAATAGAATAAGGTTACTTGGAGCGTTGAATACACACAGACTCGAGGGATTGGTTCTTGAAAAAATAATATTGCAACAACAAATTTAAGGTAAATAAGCTAATTTCATCGAATCTAATTGTTTTTGTCGTAATAAATGCATGTCAGTTGTTGAAAGGAGTGCATTCTTTTCCCAATTTTTTTATGGTCAATATTTAAATATTATTACTTTCATTACATCAAAATATTGCAAAGCCAGTAATATCAAAGAATAACTTCTTTCTAATCTCGGATGAAAATTTTTTAAAAATTTTTTTTACGGAGACATTTATATTTTACGTATGTGAAACTGATTATGTGCTGCTAATATATTGAGCGGCATATGCTTCAAAGAGTGCGTTCTCGAGTTCGCGTGAAACAAAATTAATTGAAGTTCTTGATAACGGAATTTTATGTGGCTTTTAGTTTAAAAAGGTAATAGAATAGCGACACATGTGCGTCTAAAAAAAAATTTCTTCAACTTGCTCGGAGATTTTGGGAATTTATTATTGTTGGGATAAAGTTTATTTACGATTTGATATTTCATTTAGGTTGTTTATTTGAAATATTTTGAAGTTAAATTGTTCTATCGTTGTAAGGTTGACTCAAATCGAGTAAATCTGAACAATATTACGCATTACTTGATATTTGCAACTTGAAAAGTTTCATTTAATTGTTGGCGTCTAGCTAACACTACTTTTATCTTTTAAATTATTTTTCTTGGAAAATGCCAGGTAAAAAGCATCAATCTACTGCCAGTAAACTGGAGATGCTGTACCAACAGAAGAACACAATATTGAACAACATTGCAAGAATGAAACGGTCTATTGAACAGAAAACGATATCGTTCCACGTGCATGATTTGGAAGGTCGCCTTGACATTTTAAATTCATACGTGCATGAGGCAATGGTCTTCCAATCAGAGATTGACATAATCGATCCTGATAACGATGATCGAACTGAATTGGAAGACTTATGTATATCTACGAAAAGTCTACTTCTTGGACATTTAACTCCACATAGGAGACAAAGTCTAAATGACACGAATATAGGCTTTCAAAGCCACCATAGTAGACTGCCTCATATGAAACTGCCCAAGTTTAGTGGCAAGTACTCAGAATATAAGAATTTCATGAGTTTGTTTCAAAATCTTGTGGATAATGACCTTACTCTCACGGATATAGAGAAATTTAATCACTTGATTTCATGTCTCTCAGATGAGGCTCTGGGTACGGTCAGAGCGTATCAAATAACTGAGATGAATTATCCTAAGGCATTGGCGAGTTTAAGGAGAGTTTATGACAATCCTTGTCTCATCTTTTTCGACAACATTGCGAAGTTGTTTAGTCTGCCAGAAATGTCGCGACCGTCAGCGTCCGCCTTAAGGAGCATGATTGATACAGTATCTGCTATATATGACTCACTTTTGTCAATTGGTGACGATAAGAAAATAGTTAATGCTATGCTCATTCATCTTGTTATGATCAAAGTCGACCCAATCACTAAGTCTAAATGGGAGGAGCAACTTGACTTTACCAAGTTGCCATTATGGAGTGATTGTGAGGCGGCCTTAAATAAACGTTATCAACACATAACAGCTGATGAAGTGTCGTGTTCGAAGCCTAAGCCTAGCATTAGTAATGGTCAAAATAGCAAAAAGAATGACAATTTTCCGAAAAAGAAAGCAAAAGCATTCTCGTGTCAAACCGATAGGCAACAGGGATCTTGTAAGTGTATTTATTGCAAGTCCAATGACCATTATGTGTCAAACTGCCCTTCTTTTGCTGCAAAGCCAGTTCAGGCTAGGTTTGATTTTATCAAGGGAGTGCCAGCATGTATAAATTGTTTGAAAAAAGGCCACACGGTAACGAAATGCAAGTCTTCTAAATGTAGGGTTTGTAATAAGTCACACAATACACTTTTACACCAATATACTGTATCTAGTGCGCAGTCTTCCGTAGATAATAGTCAGGAGCCAGTGCAGCCCAGTACTTCGGCCGCTTTTGCGCACCATTCTTCTTCTTTAAATGAAGACAATGTGATTTTAGCTACCGCCATGGTTAAGATCAGGGATAGATCTGGGGGCTATGTTCTAGCCAGAACGTTGTTAGACTCGGGTTCTCAAGTGAACTTTATAACTGAGGAATTATCGCAAAGACTTAAATTGGAAAAAGAAGAAAGAAATCTCAGTCTTCTTGGCATTGGAAAAACAAATTCTTCTGCCAAACATAAGATTCAGGCAACAGTGAGATCTCTGACGAATTCCCACGAATTCTCATCAGAATTTTGGGTTCTTCGATCGATCTCGAAGTACCAGCCAGATTCTGTCATTTCAACGACAGAATGGGATCTTCCTGGTAATATTGAGTTAGCTGATCCATATTTCAATAAGCCTCAAAAGATAGATATGTTGATCGGCGCTGAGGTTTTCTTTGAACTTTTATGTGTTGGTCAGATCAAAAAGAGCCCAGGTGTTCCGATTCTACAGAAGACTTAACTAGGATGGATCGTTTCTGGTAAATATCAATCTATGAACTCAGATTCTAATTCTTGTCACCTGAACATATGTCAAAACGAAACCTCTCTCGAATCATTGGTTCAGAGATTTTGGGAACTAGAAGAAGTTCCTAGAGAGACAAAGAGTCTTTCAACAGAACATCAACAGTGTGAGGAGCGGTTTTTGGAATCCGTAACTCGTTTGCCTTCGGGTAAATTTAAAGTGGGTCTACCTTTTAAAGAAAATCCAAATGTTCTGGGTTTGTCTTTTGACACTGCTAAGAGACGTTTTCTGTCTCTTGAACGTCGATTGTCAAAAGATATAAAGTTGAAAGAGATGTACAATGATTTCATGAAAGAGTACATTAATTTGGGTCATATGTCAATTGCTGACAACAAGGTTCCAAGGTCCCCTCACTACTTCATACCACATCAGTGTGTATTACGACCTCAAAGTACATCCACGAAATTGCGAGTCGTTTTTGATGCGTCGTGTAAAACTTCAACACAACTTTCCTTGAATGATCTTTTAATGATTGGCCCAACGGTTCGAAATGAGTTGTATACTACACTCATACGGTTTAGAATGCATAAATATGCGATAACGGCTGACATTGAAAAAATGTACCGTCAAGTGGTGATTGATGAGGCCGATAGAGATTTCCAGCTTATATTGTGGCGTGAGAATCAATTTGATAATTTGGAGATATATAGACTGAATACCGTTACATATGGGACATCTTCGGCCCCTTTTTTGGCTATAAGATGTTTATTGCATTTGAGCGATTTGTACAAGGAAACGTTGCCAATTGGATCTAATGTGGTTCGAGAAGATTTTTACGTCGATGATCTCTTAACTGGAGCCGATTCAGTTGAGGAGCTTGACGTTATTCGGTCTCAAGTTTCAGAGATTTTAGCTTAGGCTGGGCTTAACTTGACGAAATGGTTTTCCAACTATTCTGAGAGATCTGAATGTTTAAATGTCGGTAAAAATTTACACATTAATGATGATTCTACTAAGGCATTGGGTACCTATTGGTCGCCAAAAAATGATACGTTCAAGTTTCATTTAGATGACAATTTTCGGAATCTCAGAGCTACGAAACGCAATATTTTATCCGTTTCCGCTAGGCTTTTCGATCCCCTTGGTCTTCTAGGCCCAGTTGTTACGAGAGCTAAAGTTTTACTCCAAGAACTTTGGCTTCTGAAATTAGATTGGGATGAATCTATTCCCCAACATCTTGAAACAAGCTGGGATGACTTTAAAAGTAATTTATTGAAAATTGACTTAATCGAAGTTCCAAGACATGTGCTAACTACGAATAGTTCTAGCTGCCAAATTCATGGGTTTGCCGATGCGTCCATGAGGGCATATGGCTGCTGTATATATGTAAGAAGTAGAATTCATGGTAAGACTTACTGCCGTTTACTCACTGCGAAGTCAAAAGTAGCTCCGCTTAAAACGAAGTCATTGCCACGACTTGAACTATGTGTAGCTCATTTATTGTCAAAATTGTGGTCAAAAGTTAGGAGCATGATTCATGGTGAAATTGAAAGCATAACTTTTTGGACGGATTCCGAAATTACTCTCCACTGGATTCAGAAACATTCATCTACTTTATCAACATTTGTTTCTAATCGAGTTGCTGATATCCAGGAAGCATCAGATCGGATATCATGGCGACACGTTCCGTCTAAGCAAAATCCTGCTGACATCGTGTCAAGAGGATGTAATGTAGACGAGTTGAATGATTCGATTTGGTTTACTGGCCCTCTTTTTGTTTTGGAGGAGAGTTCAAATTGGCCAGTAAACAAGAATTTTACTTTATCGGACTCTCAAAAATCCCTTGAAAGTCGAAAAACAAATTTTTTACTCGCCGTGAATAAAGACATTGACGGTGATCACCCTAGCCCGTTTGTGAGACTAATTGATAAAATTTCATCATATCGAAAACTGAGGCGCATCTACGCGTACGTTTTTCGTTTTATTGACATATGTAGAGGAAGAAGGGAAAATATATCTATCCCCCTCACAGCGAAGGAAATTGAATGGTCATTTCTGAGAATAGTAGAGGTAGTTCAAACCAGAGGCTATGCTGATGAAATTGTTAAGCTCAGGAAGTCTATAGTTCTTCCATGGAATTTACAAAGATTGAACCCGTTCATTCATGAATTCGAGGATGATAATCGTTCATTTTCGGTTATTAGGGTGGGCGGTCGATTACTTAATGCACAAATTCCTTACGACGCTAAGTTCCCCCTTTTAATGCCGAAAAGTTCGCATTTCATGACGATCTATTTGCGAGACCTGCATGTTGGAAATTGTCATGCAGGACCAAAGGCACTTATAGCTCTGTTACGTGATAAAGTTTGGCTGATTAATGCCAAAGAAGAATGTAGTAGAACAGTTCGGAAATGTTTGCATTGCTTCCATTATAAACCTAAATTGATGAATCAAATAATGGGTAATCTGCCTGCTGATCGGGTGAGGGCTCTACGTCCATTTAAAATATGTGGGGTAGACTTTTGTGGTCCTGTTAATATTACTTTGAAAATACGTGGTCGCCCACCTATTAAAATGTATATAGCGGTGTTTGTATGTTTCACTTCGAAGGCCGTTCATTTAGAGCTTGTCACAGATTTATCTTCCAATTGTTTTATTCTTTGTCTTCAAAGGTTCATCGGCAGAAGAGGTCGCCCCGAAAAAATCTACTGCGACAACGCAACCAACTTTGTCGGTGCCAACAGAGAGCTGCGCGAGCTCAAAGATGCCATGCTCAGAGAAACGGAAGGGGTCGTATCGTACGCTGCAGACAAGGGGGTGAGCTTCAACTTTATACCGCCCAGGGCTCCACACTTCGGCGGCCTGTGGGAAGCCGCAGTCAAGTCCGCCAAAGGTCTGCTCGTCAGAACCGTCGGCAAGGCGTTGCTAACTTCGGAAGAGTTGCAGACAGTGCTGGTGGAAGTAGAGGCAGTTCTCAATTCGAGGCCTATTGCACCGCTGAGCAACGATCCCAGCGACGGAGAAGCTCTAACTCCAGCACACCTTCTAGTTGGAGAAAGCCTAGCAGCGCTGCCGCAAGGATCACTTCAAGACGATGTGGTCAAGCTACCGTATTGGAGGAGATGGCGGCTTATTTCAGGACTCAAGCAAACGTTTTGGCAGTCTTGGGAGAAAGACTACGTCCGCAACCTTCAATCCAGAACGAAGTGGTTCCAAGAACAACCCGACGCCGCCGTAGGCAAACTCGTTCTCGTTCACGAGGACAACTTACCTCCTCTGCAATGGATAACGGGCAGAATAGAAACAGTAATACCAGGTCAAGACGGCAAAATAAGGGTGGCAATCGTAAAAACGAAAAACGGCGTATTTAAACGACCCATTGCCAAACTTGCTTTGCTACCAGAAGATTGAAGACGTTAGTCCTTCAATGGGGCCGGAATGTTTGGTCATATCATATGTATACCTACCTCTTGCTGTATTACATTTTTCTTAAAAATTTGCTTAAATCTATAAATATTAATTTTTGTTAAATTTGAATGTTAGAATCTTAACACTAAATAATAACTTGAATCTAACTGAATTAAATTGTGTTATACTTCGTTCAAGTGTTAAGACTATTGTGAATTTTTTATCTAGTTACTAAGAATATGAATTCTAGCTTGGGAATTTGTAGCTGAATTATAAAACCTATTATTGTTAAGATGCCATTTTTGAAATAAAGATTCATTCCTGTATTATAACTCGAAGAAACCAGATTTACATCGACTCATTTTTAGTAAAAAATATAACAAGTTTTTAACCTGAAATTGTCCATTTTGGAAATTAAAAAGTTTGCTTTATTAATTAGCAAACGATACCCTAAAAAATATTACGGGTAAATTCAGTTGGGATTAAATGTTTTAGGGCTGGTAACTTATCAAAAGCTAATCAATGATTAACACTAATCATTGATCAATTTCATATAAAATTGACGTTTGGAAACAATAACACTGCACAACACAAAAAAAAAATTACAAGGCCAGACCAACAAATTTTGATAGAAGAGACAAAAAAAAAAGTACACGTGTATCGGGGGAGGTAAAGTTTCCCCTAAATGCAAATGTTGTATTGTCAATCGTCATTGAATATCGAGTAAAGTTTACGTTTGAAGTACATGGTATGTTCAGCAAATTTATGTAAAATGTTACGGGGAACATTTTTGTGGAATATGTTAACCCTCTAACTCCTCAAAATAAGGGTCTTTTTTGTCCTTCTTTTTTAAAAGAGCAAAAAACACCATTAAAACAGGTATTTAAGGGGTTAAAATGGTCCGCAAAAATATTTGCCGTGAAATTTGAAGGAAGTCTGTAAAATGTTCTTTTAAAGTTGCTTCTTAGATTTTTCTTTTAGAAAAATGTCCTAAAACCTAATAATTTTACTATATGAAATTATCTTAGAAAACATTAGAACTTTAAAAATTTCCCTTCTCAAATATTTTCTATTGAAAAATGCCCCTTGAAATAATCTATTAGATCTGATTTAATCTGTTTGACTCCCCGACTAAAAAATTTAGATATAGTAATATATTATTTAATATATTTATATGCGGCCATACACAGTACTTTACATAATTATATGTGAATGTATCTTGTATTAAGTTTTGCACCCAAAATTTAATATGGTGCCATATAAAAGGATATCGAATCATGTGTTGCTCCACATACAATATATAATGCTTTATTAAGTTAGATGTTGCATATAATATTTTATATGACTCCATGAATGACCTCATACAATATTAGATAAATAAATATATGATATACAACTCCATGTCTGACCTCATACAAGATGAGATACACATATATATATGGTTCCGAATCGGGGGAAAAAAGTTTTCTAAGTCCCGAGAATTTTTTTTTTTTTAATTTCCAGACACAAATAATTTTTGCGTTTTGGAGTTAAGAATTTCATTAAAAATTATTTAAACAAAAAAAAAATTTAGCCAAATTTTGAAAAATTTTACAAGTCCTGAAAAAGTTTTGTAATATTTTCTAAGTCCTGGATAAAAAATATTTTTTGTACATTTTTTGAGTTTTGAAGTAAAAATTTATTAACAAAGTTTTAGGAAATTTTTTTTTTAATTTTTTTTTTTTAAATGTCTAAGTCCCGGACACATTTTTTTTTTTTTTTGGCAATTTTTTTTTTTGTATTTCCCGAAAAAACTTGGGATAAATTTGAAAATTATGAGATAAAAAAAATATTTTATGCAAAATTCTACATATTTTATCTTATGATATAAAATTATATACAATTATATCAAATTAGATAAACCCAATATTCGGATCAAAAACGATCACATTTAATCTAATATAACAAATTTTAAGCTATTTTGATCCACCAATTTCATCATCTTATTTTATCCAAACACGTGTTGTGCCATATTAAATTATGTATGGCTCAATTTCAAATTATATATGGACCTGTGTATTTATTTTTAGTCGGGTCTAAAAAATATAATTTTATCTGATCAGGTCTTTTTGATTCGACATTTTTCCACAATTTCAGAATCTGATCAGATTCAATTATGGATCAGTTCGTAAAAATTTCGTATCTAGTAGATCTTATCAGATACAAATGAAATCATTAGATTTTTACAAATCAGACCAGATGTAATCAATTTTTTTCACGGGGCTATAAAATTTAAGAGTTTGTTTTTAGAAAAGGGTATCCGATTTTTTTTTAGGAAGAATTTTTTAGAAACCGATAATTTGTTAGAATCTGAAATATTTCTTTTATGAAAAATGTTTCAGCATCTGAGGATTTTTGTATACAAAAAAGTTCTAAGAATCTGAGAATTAAGAAAAATGTATTTAAGTTTAACACTTTTTTATTGAAAGCTTTTTTCGGAATATTCGAAGTATCACAATGAACAAATTTTATGTAAAAATTTAATTTTAATTTATTTTTGATTTAAATCAGTCCAGTAGGGTTCTCTAGCGAACAGTTTTTTTGAGTTAACAAAATGTTTCCTTAAATTTTCTTTATACGGTAAGAAATAGTTAATATGCTCAAAAATATATTTTTCAAAATAACCTTAAAATTGTACTTTGCTATTCCAAAAGTCAAAAAGCGGGATAAAGCGGGATGAAGCGGGACTTTTGTTTAAAAAGCGGGATCGGAATTCAAGGCGGGATGACACATCAAAAAGCGGGATAATCCCGCCAAAAGCGGTATGGTTGGTCAGGTTAATTATACATGAAATTATAAACCATGAAAAGGGAATCAAAGACTCGGAAAATCTTAAATAAAACAGATTAATTTTTAATCGAAATTTTATGGCAGAAAATCTGATTTTGAAGTTGTCATCGTTTGTTTTGATTTAATTGGAAATCCTTATTCAAATGCAGAAGTGGAGAGAACATTTAGTGTCATGAATTTCTTTAATAATAAAAATTGGATGTCAGTAAATACATCAAATTGATAAAGTATTTCTGCAAAAATTAAATGAAACCAATAATATGAATAGTCCAATTATTATATAAGCGCACTTTTATGGCCTGAAGAAAAAATTTAATATTGTTGGAAAACGCAAATCTTAGCGATTTCTTTCAAATTCTACATTTTTAAGTCAAATATTTCAATAATTTTTTTTTAATAATCCCATCTTTACATTTGAACGTAAGATCGATCTCTTAAAAAGACAAATTAAAAAAAAAAAAATCTAAAAACACAAAAACTGGTTAATTTTTGAGTTTAGCCCTTTTTAGCCCATTTTAACTGCTCAGCCAACGCTTTTTGGTTTGAAATAGTTGGCATCGCTGTTATTTGAAGAAATTGGCGAACAAGAACTAGACGAAGGTGAACGACCTCTTGTTTGTTGCAAATCATTTTTAGAGTTTTTGACTTTAGTTTCGGCAAGTGTTTTATTATTTTTTGTTAAAACACTCTCAATAGCATTATTGTTGTTTTTTATGTAGGCATGCAAAAGAGCTTTTAATTCTTTTACTTCTTCTGATAAAATTGATACAATAGTATTAAGATTATTAGACGCATCAGCACATTTGTTGCAATTATAAACAATATTTTTATTGTATTTTACAAGTTCAAAAACATCATCACTTATTAAGCCCGAACACGATTTATGAAAAAATCCCCGGCAATTATTGCACTCTACGAAAACATCATCGACTACTTTATAGCAAGTAACACAAAATGTGTTAGACAGCATTAGAAAAAAATCAACCTGTTCAAACGACAGTCACTATTGAGTAAATTGTGGGCATAAAAGGCATTTTCCTCGAAATCCGCTGAGTTTAAATCGATGCCCCCGCCAAACTATCGGAGGGATATCCCCCAAAAAATTTTATTTTATATGCTAACATATATTTTATAAGATTCTGTGGTTTTTTAAGCATTTTTCTTAATTTTGTTAAAGAAAATTTTTAAAAAATCAAAATATCAGTTTTGAGAACCACGCCAAATATAATGCATATTTTTGGCCTTACCATGAAACGGGTTAATGACATCGTAGAATGACAGTACTTCATATCTGAGTATTTATGATAGAATAGAATATAAATATCGTTTTCTATTGGTTTATTTCAATAAAATTAGAAAATTGGGGCTGATTTTCGTGTTTTAGGGGTCATTTTGTAAAAATTGGGTCATTTTGACCCCGAAAGACTTACAAGGGCTAATTTTTGAAAACCCAAAAATTTTTAATATATCTTCTTATACTAAAAACAACTCGTGTACTACTTTTTAACAATATATTCAAAAAACAACACCATTTATTCAATGTTTTTCATCAAAATATGGCTATTTTCGTGTGTTTGACCTTTGACCTCGATGCGCCTCGTGTTAACGTTGTCCGATTTGGCTGAAATTTTTAGCATAGCATTTTTACGCCAAATGTAAAAAAATTAAGGGTTCACTCCTTGAAATTCGAAGTTTTGCAAAATAGCAGCCACACGGTGTGATATTCGTGCGCATTTGGGTAAAAAAAAAAAAATTGCCGATTATTTTTTTTAGGTGCATACTTAATTTTGACACTCTGGAGACTAAAAATCAGTTTCCGTTACATCAATGCGACTCTTAGTTTGGCTGGGGCACAACCCCAAAGTATTGAGTTTTTCACATTTTTTTAAATTAATTTTTTTTGTAAAGGACATTTTTTGAAAAAATTTTAAAAATTCATCTTGTGGAGTAATCCATCCAAATTTTTTGCAACATGTTTCTAAGATCCATTATTTTATTATTCATTTTTTTTATAACAAAAAAATAACCCAACAAAAAGTTATATTGAGTAAAAATCAATGTTTTTTTTTAAATATCTTTAAAAATCCATTTACATAATAGACTGCAACTTCTGCAGATAATGATGGATAATGCAAAACGCTAGTGCGGGTTATACTAGAGGTATTCCATAACATTTCGTATGTTATAACTTTTGCCAGAAAGTGCCAGAGCTCTGTCAAATCGAGGTTAAAGTTAAGGTTAAAAACAAAAATATTCAAATTATTTGTTAAATTAGTTTAAAAGTTGTACAATTTGATTGTTTTACATAACATGCTTTTTATTTCTCCGGCGTTACTTAAAAAGATGTATGTCAGGTTCAATCTCTAATGTACACAGAATCCATTTTTCACAATCTGGAGGATATTTTTCATATGTTTATGATTCAAAGTGACCCGAAATGTCAATAAAACGAAATAACGAACTAAATCCAAAAACAAAAACGAATTATCCACCGGAAGTGTTGGAATTGCTAGAGATTAGAGTTGTCAAATATTCGTCAATTTCAAAAACCGATTTTCGAATACTTAGAAAAACCGCCTTTTAAAAAAATCGGTTTTTCGGTTTTGTAACTAAAAACCGGTTTCGAATAATCGGTTTTTCGGTTTTTGTTTTTAATTATTTATTTGATAAAAAAGTAAAACAAAACAATAAAAAGGGAAAGCAAAACAAGCTATTTGTACATACTTCAGAATAGAGATTGGCACATTAGCAGTTTATTTTCCTACATTTTTGAAATCTTAATTTTTAAAAGTTTTTTTTTTTTTTTGTATAAAAAGTTTCGTGAGTGTGAGTGAACGTAAGTGTGAATGAACGTGAGTGTGAGTTGTCATAAATTTACTCACGTGATTGTGAGTAGAAAAAAATATGCTCGTAAGTTAGTGTGCGTGATTGGAAAATTCTCTTCGTGAGGGTGAATGTGTTTGAGTCACTCACACTCCCATCTTTACTTCAGAACTGACAATACGACTCAATTCCGTTCGGAAGTGGAATAAGTGGTTTACTCGTAAAACGCAATGCAAATATTTTTTTTCGGAATGAAAACACTTTTATGCAATTCGATTCTACTTTGATTTTTGAAAATGATTTCATTCCTAAAAAAGTAATAATCGTTTTGCGTTTTACGAGCAAACCACTTTTTTCAAATCCGAACGGAATTGAGTCTGTGACATGCCCCTACATATGATTTACGAATGTTACTACATCAAATGTAAATAGATGTAATTAAGATCAAATTAAATAAAAAGCTTTTAGTTTTTTTTTTTATTAAACACTATTTCAAAAAAAGGATACATTTCAAATGATCTGGGGACATCCGATTTCTCAACTTAGAGATGTTTACTAAAAAATTTCATTGAATGCAAAATAACAAAAAAAATTTATATATGAAAAAGTCGATTATTCGAGACCAAAAAATCGGTTTCTCGATTACTTCGAAAACCGGCCTTTTTTAAAAAACCGGAAAAATAGAAAAAAATTGATTTTTCGAATACTTCGGAAATCGGTTTTGACAACTCTAGCTAGAGGTGGAGTAAATAATTTAATTTTGTTATCTATATTGAACTTTCTTCTTTTTTTCATAATTCAATTTTTATTGGTTAATTTGTTTTATTTTTGTTTGTATTAAATGAGTTTCCTGAAGGCAAACAAGTTTTAATTGCCGGTTCTTTAAATGTAGGGTGTATTATTTGTGTGCAGATAAATAATCCCTCTTAAAAATATTTTAAAGAGATATACATTGAATAATAAAATAGTTATTTATAAATCGTAAGTAGTTTGATTTTTTTCTTGGCTATTTGTAATATATTCTTCAAAAAGCTGGTCGTGAATTCCGATTTTTGGGTTTAACCATATAGTTGTAATGCACATCACAAAAATTCGGTGGTATAAAGTATAATTTTCGAGGAAATCGAATTTTTTTTAACTTTTTTTTTGTTGGTTAGTTAACCAAGTTTACCTTCCCGTTTAAGGTAGGATATTGACAGTACATCTTTGAAACGACATCCAAAAATAGCTCTAAGTTTCTAGTTTCCAAAACTGTAAAAAATTTAGAAATAGCCTAATCCGTTCAAAAGTTATAATGAAAAAACTTCGATGCGCGCCTTTTCCATACAAAGGACACACTGTGAGCCACCCTACTTATATATATAAAAGAGTGTGGTGACTGACTGATTGGCAATAATCATCGCCCTACCCAAACCGCTGAAGCTAGAGACTTGAAATTTGGAATGTAGGTTCGGCTCCCGACAAAACCACCCACTAAGAAGGGATTTTTGGAAATTCCGATTCTAAGGGGGGCAAAAGGGGGAAAATAGGGCCCTTTGGGGGATTTTGTATCTTTTGAACTTATAGTCCTAGAAACTTCAAATTTGAACTCTAGGATCCACTCGCGGAAATAAAATTTCGAAAAAAAATATTTTTGGAAAATTCCGCCTCCAAGGGGGGCCAAGGAGTCACCCCAGCTCACCTACCCCTCCCCCTACATTGCCCCTTAAAACAACGCCCCTTAAAACAACGCCCCTGTCAAATTTTTTTAGGGTATAATAAATTCGGCACAGCCGAAAATACTTTGTATTTTGTTGTGACAAAAAAACAAAGTTTCCTCTATTATATTACTTTTTACTTTGTAATCTTAATTTTATAGATAATTAATCTGCTAAAATACAGATCTAAGCTAAATACTTCGTATATTTTTATAACCAAAAAAGTTTTGTGTTTTGAATAGTTTTTGTTTTTGTTACCAAACATTAAAATTTTATCTGTATATTTTTTTTTTTTGAGAAAAATTTTAAAAAGTAGGAAAAAAAGTTATCAAAATTTTTTTTCAGAAATCTTATAAAAATTTTACAAAATAACATGCATTTAACTAAACTCTGTAAATTTACAGAGTTTTTTTCTGTAATTTTTTTTTTTCATCAATTGTATTTTACGAATATATGTAAATTTACATAGTTTTCTTTGCCAAATGGTGGTTTATTTAACCAATATTTTACTAGAAACTCTGTAAATTAACAGTTTTTGTCCAAATCATTTTACAAAGTTTTATAGTGAAATTACAGAGTTTTCTCTGTAAAAAAGCTTTCATATTTAACCAATATTTTACTATAAACTCTGTAAATTAACAGTTTTTTTCTGTCAAAATTTTACCAAAAGAGTTTTTTGGTAAAATTACCAAGAAATGTTGTTAGCTGGATAACTATGGTGTACTCTGTTAAATTAGCAGAGTTTTTCTGTAATTTAACAGAGTTATTATTTTGAGTGTACAAAAGAGCGTGGGATTTTACTCCCCTTTGTCAAACCACACTCTTGTGTGGCCTATAGTTCCTGTCTGGGTTAGTACTATATGCGAGGGAAATTTCTTCAAAATCAGTTAAGCCGAATAAGAGGCATTCCTCACCAACTGTTCCACTACAGAAAAACCATAGTGGTTTCAATGGGATATCATTTGTAAAGTATTCGCTCTTAGGGTACTATTAAATAACAAAAATAAAATTTAAGTTTTTTCAAAAAGTGAGCCTTGTAGACGTGGTCAAATATTGAAAATATCAAACTTTTTGGCCTGAGTATCTTTACTTCAATATTTATGCAAATTAAATGAAGCACAGTAAAGTCTTTAAGACAAAATTTTTTTATAGATTTTTCAAAAACTGAAAATATCTAACTTTTTTGCCAGAGCATCTTTATTTCAATATTTATGCAAATTAAATGAAACACAAAAAAGTCTTAAAGACAAAAGTTTTTTTTATAGATTTTTGTATGGGCTATCGATTAAAAAGCACAATAAAATATCGTTCATGACTAGTTTTTTTCTTTCATTAGCGTGCGTAATCGTTATAAAAAACTCACTCACGCTACCATCGCCTCTTAAAATATTTTTTAAGTATTGATATTACTCATACGCACACGTTTTATACACCATTATTGTATAAAATTAGCGTATTGCAATCTTTGACATTTGATTTCTCGAAAACAAGGCAAAACACATCTCTGAAAATTTCAGAACAGATAGAAGTCATTTAACTTTTTTTTAAAAAATTAAAAAAACAATAAAATTGTGGCGTGTTTTTTGATAAATAAAGTTTAAGTTTAAATTAAAAAAATTCACAACTTCTTCTAAAAATTTTTATTTTTTAATCGATAGCCCATACAAAAATCTATAAAAAACTTTTGTCTTTAAGACTTTTTGTGTTTCATTTAATTTGCATAAATATTGAAATAAAGATGCTCTGGCAAAAAAGTTAGATATTTTCAGTTTTTGACCACGCCTACAAGGCCCACTTTTTGAAAAAACTTACATTTTATTTTTGTTATCTAATAGTTCCCTAAGAGCGAATACTTTGCAAATGATTTCATATTGACACGACACAACTTTTTTTTGCTGAACATTTGGTGTGGAAGGCCTCATAAGCGTGATTGCGAAAAAGGCAGAAAGGAGGTGCAATAAATTTAACAGGGCGTGTCATTTTATGCCCCTTTGTCCGATCGCTCATTTTATGTTCTATAGTTCCCGCCTCGTTTAGTACTATCTGTGGCAAAAATTTCATGGTAATTGATTCAGCCGTTGCACATTGGGTTGAAATTGATCAAAAGTGGCGCTTTATTCAAAACTGAAATTTTTTTTTTTTACAAAAATTATTAATTTAGGGTTAAAGTATATAAAATTACACTAACAAATCTGTCACAACTATTATTCTGAGTTGTTAACTTTTGTTGCAATCCGCCGTCAAAATCAAATAAATTTTTGTGTTTTTGAATATGGTGCTAAAAATTGAAAATCAACTTATTTCTAGAATTTTTTTTTGTTATTTATTCATTCAAAGGTAATTTTTGTATTATGGAACCATCAACTTCAGGCATTTTCAAATACATTTCTGTTTTTGTTTTTTGAAAATTGTTGTAAAAATATTTTTGAAATTTTTTTGTAAAATGTTCCAAAATTGGAGTATTTTTAATACTTGATGGAATATAAAAAAAATGTAAGAGGTTGTTATTGCTTATACATTGTGATAATAAAGCATATAGTATAAGCTTTAATTTAAAAGACAAAAAACGTCCGCGTTTAATGCCGTTATTTTTTTATTTAAGATTTTATGAAAAAATATGGTGGCTTCAATAACACTTCATCATAAAAAAACAAAAAAGTTTCTGACCCAGAAACTGGACCCACTAATCCTTATGTATTTTGACCTTCTGAAATCGATTCTGCCATCAGAATTGAATTCTATAGTTGGGGTTTCCTGTGATTTACAAGGAAAGTCCGCAAAGTGAACCCACCTAATTTCCTTGTGAATTTGACAAAGTTACAACATTTTTTAATTTTATTTCTGTATGTAAGGTTCAAGTCTGATTTATTACGCAGAAAATAAGAGTATTTTAAATAAAATCCGTTAAAAATTGCAGAAGTTACATGCATTTGAACAAAAACGCGTTATTTCAGTTTTATACAAAAACAGTTGTATTTATGTTGTGAATTAATGCGTTTTTGTTCAAATGCAAGTAACTTCTGCAATTTTTGATGTATTTTATGAAAAAACCTCTTATTTTCTTCGTAATAAATCAGACTTGAACATTACATACCGAAATAAAATTTTAAAAAATGTTAACTTATTGTTGGTCAAATTTACAAGGAAATCAGGTGGGATCACTTTTGCGGACTTTCCTTGTAAATTGCAGAAAAACCCAACGGTAGAATTTAATTCTGATCGCGGAATTGAATTAAGGAGGTAAAAATATATGAGTATTAGTGGGTCTACACCTTTTTTTGTGGGTCTTTGTAATCTATATATAAACAAGTAAGAGTTTAAAATTCGGCTGTGCCAAATCTTTGATACCCTCCAACAAGAAAAAAAAATAAAAATGACAGGGACGGTTTTTGTGGGGAGTGGGAAGGGAGGGGGCGGGGTAAGCAGATGTCTCTGTTTGGTGTAATATAATATCTGACAAAAAACATGCATGATGTTAACTTTATTTATTATGAATAACGCAGCTGATATATTTTTTTTTTTCAATTTCCAAGGCTTAAGTTAAAAAAGGTAAATTTAAACATTCAAGAATTCTTATAAAAAAATTGTGTTTCTTAATAAATTTAGTACTTATATGAGAGCATATAATTTTTGTTTAACGTTTATAATAGCACTTTACATAAACTTTAATTTGCTATTTGTTTCAAAATATTGTGTTTTTCAATTTCACAGATACAGTAAAAAATTATTAATGATTTGACTCCAATAAAAAAATTAATAGTTCCAAATTACAACTTTCCTGACTTTTTTATGGAAAATTTAAAAAAATTTAAAATTTGGTGAAACACAAAAATACGAATTTAAACAAATTTTATGCAAGTATTAACACATATTTATTTTTTATTGTTTTAAATTTTTATTATCGCATTAAAAATACTTTAATTTGCAACTGTATTCATTAAATTATCGCTTTTGGTTTAAAAGCTACAGCTTAAATTGTGAATCTGGTTCAATTTTCAAGAAACACTAAAAAAATTCTGACAGTTTGAAAAAAAAATAAAAAACACGTGTTTTCTCCATAATAGCCCAGGCAGAAACTGCCAACCGTTCCAAAGAAAAAGTCTCGGCAAAGCACTTTATTTTTGTGTAGAAGGTAGTATGAATTCGAAAAAGTGCTTTCCAAGCGCTTTGCCGATGTTTTTCTATTTAAATCCGTTTAAAGTATACATTTTTTATTACACTCAAAAAAATAATATTGTAAAACTAGCAAAAAAAATGGTTAAAATTAGCAAAAAAACTGTAGTTTTGGACGTTGCAAAAATTTTGGTAATATTAGCAAAACCATTTTGCTAATCAAAAAATTAGGAAAAAAATGGTAAAATTACAAAAATACCATTTTATTTTTGTAAAAAATCAACCTTGTAAAATTATCAAAAAAATATGGTAAAATTACCAAAAAAAAATGGTAAAATTGAAATAGATAAAAAAATTTGTAATTTGGTAAAAAAAAACTGTTTTATTTAGTATTTTTTTTCTCTGATTAGTAGTTGATTTAAAATTTGGTGAATATACTAAAAATTTTTTAGCCTGGTTTTGAGCACCACGTTCTTTAAATGTAGTAATAGCAGCATCAACAATTACTTCAGTTTTTGGATGGTTTCTTCGGCTTGATGGCATCTTCTTGTGCCTTCTTCTCAGCAGCTGTAGTTGCAGTAACTGGACTTCCAACCATTGGCGTAGATAGCCCTGTCTGGGGGGGGCTTAGCCCCCCCAGAAAAATTTTAGCCCCCCCCCCAGAAAAATTTTAGCCCCCCCCTAGAATTTTAATCATTCACATTTTTTTTTTTTAATAATTTAATGATTTCATTCATTTTTGCAACAATAAATAATAATAATGAACCTTTAGGACTCGTTATGACTATTCTACGAGTCTTAAGGACTCGTAATGATTATTGTATTAGATCTAATAGTTTTTCCCATTGAAAAATAGACTGAGTTATTGAAAAAAGTTTTTATATGAATCTGATGTTTTTGTCAGTAATAAAAACTTTACCGAATCTTAGGGTTTTAACTTCACAAAAACATTTTAACTTCTTTGATTTAAAAAAGCTTCTAAATTCTAAGGGTTTTTTATAGACAAAAGTTATTGGAAGAAAAAATCTAAGAATTTTGACTAATAATCATCAACTTTTGCAATCATCAGAACTTTTTCTTGAAAAAAATCATAGTAATCTAATGATTTTACTATAAGAAAAACATTAAAAATCTTGCATTCTCAAAACGTATCTGGGAGTTCTAAATTTCCGAAAAATTTTCAGAATCAAAATTTGTTAAAAAAAATATTAATTTTTAACAGCTTTCGGGGGGCATTCGTTTCTGGGACACCTAGACGCATGTTAACGGGAACGCTTCAGGAATAGGTCTGGGTTTTTCTATTGAAAAAGAAAATACCAAAAAAAATAAAAAAAATCTAGGGGGGGCTTTAGCCCCCCCCCAGAAATGTTGGCTTCCTACGCCAATGCTTCCAACAACATCAAAATCCAAAATGATTTTTTTTTTTTGCACTTAAACACTTTAAACAAAAAATTTAAAGAACAACACTTCACTTTTTTTATTTTTTTGCTCAATTTTTTTTAGCTTAAGTAGAACAAATGAGAATTGCGTAGTAGTCTACACAAGAAATTTCTTACATTTTCACGTAAAATTTGTAAAAAATTAACAATTTTTTTTTCGAATTTTTAATTTTTTTCACATGTATTTTAAAAAATAATAAAAAAAAACTTTTGGATATTGAAGAATAGATATTTAAGTATGTGTTAAAATTTTAAAAAATTAATTTTTCTAAATTATGAACTTTTTATTAACAATTTAGGTGGGAAATTTAAAAAAAAAATTCATATAAAATTAGCAAAAAATATGGTAAAATTAGCAAAAAATATGGTAAAAAATACTAAAAATTGTGTAGCCTATTTTTGAGCGCCGCGTTCAAACTAATAGCACCATCAACCATTATTTCAGTTGATTGATGGCTACTTTGCTATGGTGTTGCATCATATTTTATCTTCTTCTCGGCAGCTGGACTTTCAACAGCAGCAGAATCTGCAATAATTTTTTTTCACACTAGAACACTTTAAACAATTTTTTTTTCTTAAAACCAAAAAAAAAATAAAAAGTATTACCATTTCTTTAAGGAAAATACTAATATTTTTGCTAAAATTATAGTAAAATAAAAAAAAAAAAACTAGCAAGAAAATATAGTAAAAGTACCAAAAAATATTTGTATTTTACCAATAGTAAATTTCCAAAAAAATCTGTAAAAGTTAAATTTTTACAAATTTTTTTGCTAAAGTTTGGTTGAAGTAAATTACAACACCTTTTACTAATATTTTGACTAAGTTATTTTTTTGAGTGTAAAATTTATTAATTTTCATAACAATTGGAATATTTTTTATTTCCCTGCAGGATAAGTGACCGGTCCTTGATAGTTCTCATGATATGTCACTTATAGACCTCAGGCGCGGATCCAGGGGGGGGGGGAGAATGGGATTTCTCCCCCCCCCCCCCCCCCCCAAAATAATTTAAAAAAAAATGAAAGGAAAGGAAAGGAAAGGAAAAAAGAAAGGAAAAAAAGAAAAAAAGAAAAAAAGGAAAAGAAAGGAAAAGGAAAAAGGGAGGGGAACAAAGATAGAAGGAAAATGACCAGGATGTAAACAAATAGAGGCTATTTGTACTGAAGTAAATTTTTTTTAAATCCTTTAAATGTTTCAGAATGAAAGAAATTGCATTTGAAAAACTTAAATGACAATAGAGTTAAATGGCAATAGAGTTAAATGGCAACAGAGTTATCATTCTCTAAGAAAAAATTATTATCTGAATATTTTTATAGAAAAATGTTTCGAAATTCCAGACTTTATTTTTAGAAACTGTTTTGATACTTATTTGACTCTAAATGTAAAATTTTTTTTATTGTAATCTATCTTAAATTTTAGGGAAAATGTCTTAAAACTTTTCTATAGAAAACATCCCACAGCAACTGAAAATTTTTCCTTTGAAATAATGTTTCAGAATATACCCAAATTTTTTTAGCAAAAATTTCTCAGAATCGAATAACCTTTCTAAAGGAAAAACGTCTTAGAGTCTGAGTATGTAAATTTTTCTTTTGAAATGTGTCTAATAATAAAATTTTTTCTATATGAAAATGTTTCAGAATCTATATGGCATTAAAACCGTAACATTTTTTCGTATTTTAAGAAAATTGATTCAAAATTTCTTTATAAAATATTTTAAAAACTGATAATTTTTTAGTATCTGATAATTTTCTTTTACGAATTATGTTTCAGGATCTAAGAATTTTTGTATACGAAAAAGTTCTTAGAATCTGAGAATAACTTTGAAATATTAGAATTATTTCAGAGGATTTTTATAAGAAAAATATATCAGAATTTGGAATTTTTTTATAGAAAGAATGTCTCAAAATCTCAGATTATTTCTATAGAAAATTTTAAAAATCTGAGACATTTTCTATAAGTAAGGGTTTCAGAATCTGAACAATTTTCTGAAGGGGTTATTTTTTTATATGAAAAATATTTAAGAATCTGAGAGTTTTTCTGTAGTAAAATTGTTTCATCATCTGAGATATTTTGTGAAGGGTACATGCATAAAAATCTAATACTTCCCAGCAAAAAAAGAGCTTACCATTCACTACAAAATTCACCACAACTTATGAACCAGATGTACTTCTTCTTCAACTGAAACATTGATGAATTTAATATGGGCGTGACACACAAAGTATGTTCTTTTTATCGCCACTTTTCAGTGGCGAAAGATTGACACTTAAGTATAACATATATCACTAGTGTTTTTATCACAACTTCTGAAGTAGTGATCCGGATGTTAATATAACTTGACCTTTTGGAAGCACTTTTTTCGTCACTTCTTTAGAAGTACATATTTCTTGGCATTTTGGGTGTGATTATGTCATTTTTATTTGGTGATTTAGAACTTCTAAATTAGAAGTTCTTTTTTCACTTATTTTTGTAAGATTGATTGAAAGAGTATTTTTTTGTAATATTTACACTAAAAACACTGTTCGACAGCAAAAACCTTCCAGTGAAATTTCTAACTGGTCCTTATAGATTTTGGTCTCCTGCTTCCAAATCTACCGTCCAAATTTTTCTAGCACGTACCGTTTTTGAGATATTCGCTGTTAAAAAGAAAAAACACTTTTAGGGGTCCACTGTTACGTATTCTTACGTTGCTTCCATCGATTTTTTAAGCTCTAAATCAGTCATGGGCATTTTTGTAATTCCTATTCCCGCGGGAATAGGCTAAAAAATGCTGCTTGTGCGCTGTCAACACACATACACTATAAAATTCTGTTGCTTGAGCAAATTTGTTTACTTTTCGCTTGCTACTACCCACACAAGCATAAATGTTATAGTATGTGTGTGCGCATCGCTGCTCTAAATAAAAAGAAAAGAAATGCCATTACCAAATTTTGTCACCATTTTTGCAAAACCTAAAATTGCATACTTCGTGTATCACCCTCATTCTAATTGTTTCAGTTGAAAAAGAAGTTCATATGTTGGGTGATTTGATTTGATTCCTAAGAACATATAAAAAAGGTACTTCAAAATCATTAAGCAAAGAACTGGTGAACGATGTTTTTATTGTTATTTTGTAGCATTTTTGGAAGTGATTTTAAAAGTACTTCCTACGGAATATGAAGTTCGGCACCTATCGCTACTTTGTATGTAGTGAAACACTAATTCTTTTTGAACCACTTCGTTTATTTTTTGCTGGGTTTATTATTTTTTTTCGGAATATTAATGCTTAATGTTGTTATTGTTTTTGAAAATTAAAAAATTTTATATAAAATTTTACGTGTCTATTCACAGTTGTGACTAGCTTTAACTGTCATAAGCCAATTTTTATGACTGAAAAGTCATAATATCAATCTTAAAATTTGCAAATGAAATTTAAAGTTTTTTAATTTTTTTGTATAGAAAAATATTTGATGTTATGACTGTTCAATCATAAACATTGGCTTATGACAGTCATAGTCAGTCATAACTGTGAATAAGCACGTTTGTAAGACCATAAAAATGGTCCTCTTTTGGAAGTAAATACGACTTTCCTCTAGTGAAAAAAATTTTTGGAATAAAAGAGTTCCCCTAAATCCAAATGCTTGAAAAAAGTATTTTTTTTGGTTATTAATTTGTTACGCAATATTAAAAATATTAACAAAAATTAACACAATACCCCCCCCCCCCCCCCACCCCTTCAAGCCAAACTTTATTGTTTTCCGATTTTTTGGTAAAAAAGAAAAATCTCCCCCCCCAAATGAAATTCCTGGATCCGCGCCTGATAGACCTACATATTACAAACTTGACACCTTTTATATAAAAACACCTGTTTCTTTCGTGAGGAAGTGTCTTAAACTCCGGATACATAACCCTTAAGCTCCGGATATATACACGTTTTGGTTCAATACACCACTTTTTTTCGGGACTTTTCCAAATTTTTTCCTAAAAGCATTTTTACTAAATTTTTTATTCCAAAACGCAAAGAAAACTGCAAACAAATTTTTTCCGGGACTTAGAAAATTGTTCAAAATTTTTTTATCCTAATAAATGAGTCAATAAATTTTTTATCCTAATTTAATAAATTTCTTTATTCAAATAAACACCAAAAAAAGTTGTGTCTTATGGACTTATGTATACAATTTAGATACGTCCCATTTTTTTGTTCTAAAAGTGCTATAAAAGTACCATAGCAACGGCATACCGTTTACCGTGGTTATCATTTTGGACGCTGGGAGAGTACTAAACTGTGATGCTTTCCCATCACACAAGCGACCATAAAAGGTACTTTGCCAGCACTCTCCCGTTCGTATTTTTCTGCCTGGGAGGGTGCTTTCTAATGTATTATTCATCATTCATCAATCAAAAAATATTATATGTTAAAATAAATGCTTTCCTGAATAAAGCGCCACTTTGCCTCTCATTCAACCCAATGTGCGTTGATGCGTAATTGCTAGGGCTTCCAATCGGGATTGGTTTTTCTAAATCCCGGGATTCGGGATTGAATAAAAATTTTCGGGATCCCGATTTCGGGATCCCGGGATTTTCGGGATATTTTGAATCCCGGGATTCACGGGATTTTTTGGAAATTTTCGGGATTTTTCGGGATTTTCCAAAATTTTTAGTATTTTTTGTCACTTTAACAAATTTACGCGTTAGTAAAAATTAGCAAAGTTTTGTTGATGTTGTAAACTTCAAAAAAAGGTCGGGATTCCTCCTGTGAAGAATATCCGTATTCGGATATCTTTCTTATCTTTCGTCGTGGCTCATCGTTAACAACTTTTAGTGAGCGTGAGTTGAAAAAAAAAAATAAATGAATTTTTAAATTTTTGCATAAGTGATTAATTTTTTGCAATTTTTTTTATTTTTTTTAATTTATTTGATTTCTTTTTAATTTATTTGTTTTTTTTCTGGCAAAAAAATTTTTTTTAGCAATGTTTTTTTTGGTACACACAAAAAAAAATTAAAAAAATTGTGCCAGTTTTTGGTTTAATTAAAACCTATAAAGTGGTTTTGGATAACTTAACAAAGTTTTTGCTCTAAAAAACTTAGGTAAATTATCCAAAACCACTTTATATGTTGCATTATCCCCTAAACGTACACAATTTTTTTTATATATTTTTTGTGTGTAAAAATGTGTTAGCGAGAGTGCGAGAGTAGAGTTTGCATGACTCACGCGTGAGCGTAAATGATAAGTGAGTGATTCCATTATTGTTTGCGTGAACGTGACTGAGTGTGAGTCAAAACCCACTTACGCCTTTAATTTTTTTTTAGTAAAACATAAAATTAAAAAAGTTTTCAACTTAAGGAGTTAAGATGTGTCAAAAGCCATTTACGGCAATATTCTTCTTGTAAGAGTAAAAGGAATAAATATAAAAGCCCTTATGTCGAACCACCACTAGTTTTTAGAATTTCTTTACCTTTCGCAAACGTTTCACCTTTTTCTATAACAAAAACATGGCACCTGACGGAACTTTTGTCGATTTTTTTTTTTAATTTTGTTCCACAAAATTCATATTTTATTCAAATTATTTTAAAAAAAATCTAAAAATAATAAAACATATTAAAAAAAATAAAAAAATCGGGATCCCGAAAATCCCGGGATTGAAAATCAGAAATCCCGAGATTCGGGATTTGCCTAATCCCGAAAATCCCGGGATTTCCGGGATCGGGATATCCCGATTGGAAGCCCTAGTAATTGCGGAACTGACAGAAACAACTTTTAGTATAGTACAAAAGAGCGATGCAACTAATGCCTCTTTGTCCAAACGCGCTTTATTATGGCAGTCAAAAATAATTTGAAATTAATACAAAGAGCGGCATTTTAAAACGCCTTTGTCCAATAACGTGCTGATATGGCATATTGTTCCTGCTTCGGTTAGTACTATCTGTGTTAAAAATCGCAATAAAATCTGTTCAGACGTTTAATAGTGATTACGGAACTGGCAGAAATAACTTTCAATGTAATACAAAGGGGCGTGGACTTTTACGTCCATCCGTCAGAGCGCCCTCCTATTATAACCTATAGTACCCGTCTGGGTTAGTACTATGTGTGGTGAAATTTTCATTAAAATCGGTTCAGACGTTTAAGTGTGATTACGGCACAGGTAGAAATAACTTTCAATGAAGTACAAAGGGGCGTGGCATTGCCGCCCCTTTGTGTGATCGCCGCCCTATTATAAACTATATTTCCCGCTTGGATTAGTGCTGTATGTGGTGAAAATTTCTTTAAAATCGATTCAGCCGTTTAAGTGTAATTGCTGAAAAGGCAGAAATAATGTTCAATATAATACAAAGGGGCGCGGCATTTAACGCCCACTTGGCCGATCGGTCTCTCTTATGGCCTATAGTTCCCGTCTCGGTTAGTACTAGTGCCCCCCATTTCCCGGTTCTCGGTATTCCTGGGAATACCGGTATTCCCGGTTCTGGAACCGGTTTCCCGGTTCTAGATATATTCCCTGGAATACCGGTATTCCCGGTTCTGATCCTGGTACCGGTTCTCAAAAACCAAAAAAATACTATACCATAAAATATTTAAATTACACTATTTAATCAGTATTTCAACAATATTTAGTTGTGTTTGTAAAATTATTTGAAAATCATGCAACTACTTTTTCTTAAATTGAAAAAATAAAATGAAAATGGTGTTATCCACATGTTTTGTATTTTTTTTTTGGTAAAAGCAAAGAAAAAATTTTAATTGTACAAAATTTTACAAAATATTCATACCGATAGTCCCGGGAATACCGTCAGAACTGGAACCGGGAATGAAATAAGAACCGGGAAACCGGTACCATTTCCCGGTAATACCGAGGACCGGGAATACCGGTATTCCCGGTACTACGGTACTGACTAGTTAGTACTATCTAGTTAGTACTATCTGAGGAAAAGATTTCATGTAAATCGGTTCAGCCGTTTATCCTTGATTGTGGACAGACAGACAGAAAAACCAAAGGATGCCACGCCCCTTTGTAAGGATCTTATATTTACAAAAAGTGGGCGTAAAAAGAGGCGTGGCTTCCAATCAAGATGCGGGATGGCATATATTTCCTTGCAAAAAACGCCCTATTAGTATGCCAAATTGCATGTTTATCGGTAACAAACATCCAAATATAGTACAACAATCAAATATATTGAAAAATCTGAAAATCACAAAATGTGGGCGTAAAAGGAGGCGGGGCATCCAATCGAGATGCCATTGGTGCCATTTTTCATTCCAAGAAACGTACTATCTACATGCCAAATTTCATTTGAATCGGTTCAGTAGTTTTTTTCTGAAAGCGACACATATAAGGATTGGCTGCAGTATATTAACATGTAGCGTGTTACTCGGAAAGTAGGTGCAGGGGTTCTGGGTTCGATTCCCTCCAAAACGTTTGTATGTTAATTACAAAGGAAAGCTGTTGCAGAAGATTTTTTTAGTAAATAAAAGTATGTAATTGAGGATAATAATGATATTTCGTAAAAAAAACATAGATATATAAGTACACTTTTTATATAAGTATAAGTATACTTTTGTGGGATGAAATTGGAAAGTTGTATATCGGGGAGGGAAAAAGCTGTGTTCGATAAAAATTTTTGATAACTGAATATTTTTTTTTGTACATCAGTATTTGATTTATTTTGAGTAAACATTTTTTTTTTTTAATTTTTGTAAAAAAAAAAATTTGAGTGTAAATTTTTTTGAGTGTAATTTTTTTTGCTAATAACTTATGAACCACTGGACAGATTTCGCTGAAATTTAGTATTAATCTGACCGGAAGTATAACAAATATATACGCCGCGCTTCAGCAGCTTGTCGTTTATATTTATCATTCTTTCACACAGACAGAAAGACAGGCGGACGGACGGATATTCATTAGGGCACCCATGAAATACACTGGAATGTCAAAAGTTTTAATTTTTCCGCTCCCCGCGCAATTTCCGGTAGTTTGGGCGTTAAAAATAATATCCGTGCCGAAACTGGTCCTATCGGATGAAAACAGGCCAGTCCCTTTCCACTTTTAGCCCTAAAAATGGACTAAAATTAGTAAAAAAATGTTTAACGCTATAACTTTTATTTGATTTTTTTCTGTAAGTACAGATCGAGCACGGGCTCTAATTATATTTGTTATAAGGGTCCAAGTTGAAAAAATGCAGAAGAAAAATTGAATTTCTAAAAATTATAGACATTTCTGGTATTTCCTATACCGGTTTCAAACACCCCAGTTAGTGTCATCATCATTAGGATTTTAAATGTCGGTTTGTCTTGTTAATGAAAACTGTTTTTTATATAGTTTCTACAGAATAAATTTTGACAGTTTCCAACACTACAATTCTATTTCTAGCAATCTCAACCTCACTTCATACTTTCTTTCAACTTTTTTGTCTCTTACATTATTTTGCAAGGGTAACCAACATGATCTGGAATTGCAGACACAAATGAAGGAATTTGGAAGGAAAACTTTTAATCTAAGGGCTTTACGAAAAAAATGCATATAATCATTTTGATGCCAAACATTTTTGTCATACACCATTTCCAGTTATCTATCATGGTGTTTTAAGCGATCAAATTCAAAAATTGTGAAATAATAATTTTTCAAACGGCCCTCTTTTATTTATGCATGACTGCATTTCGGTTTGGTCATCGCAGGATCGTAGGGTGTTATTAGTACTAGTTTAACCTCGGCAAACATGTCTGCTATTCAAAATATTAAAGTCGAAGTTCACGATTTTTTTTATATTTAGTTTTTTTGAAAATATTTGCCTTAAAATACGTCGCACTCAATAAATGTTTTCACACAACTTTGAGAACAGAAAATTTCCGAAAAATATTGGTATAACTATTTTTTTTTGTCTGATTGGCTGTTTTTGAGATACAGTGCCGGTAAAAAGTATTCGTCGCTCAATGTTTTTTTTTAAATCTTAAATATCAATATTCCTTTTGCATAAACTGCAAATTTTTTTTTCCACAAATATTCTTTGGCTCTCAATATAAAAAATGATGTTGTTTTTGGTGATTTGAATTTACATCTTCTTTGGTAAAAAAGCGAAAGATAAATAAAGCTCAAATATTTTTTCCAAAAAAGTATTCGTCGTTTTACTCTTTTGTGAAATTCTCCACTAGTAAAACAGCGATTTGATTTAAAAAACTTACAGCGTCTAAGGATTTTGGTAAGTTAAGAATTGTTTCTGAAAACCCGATCGGAATCGTGAAAATTGGAAGGATAGGGCGGAATTAAAAAAAAAGTACCAAAGAAGAAGGAGAAATCATCATCAATAGAGTCAAAAAAGAAAATTCTTTTAAAAATATAGCCGAAGCGGTTATTAGACTCATTACCACTACCAACAACGTTTTTTATAGGTACGCGAGAACCGGCCGGTACGTAAATAATAAAAAATCGGATCTTCAACTTGTTGACTGATCAAAAAAAGAGCAATAGCCGTCAAAAATATCACAAAGGGTCCATGAAAAACTGCGTCTGTATAGCCGCGCAAGTATTTTACGACTATGGTAAACATGCTTCGGTTGAAACTATTCGCAATATACTGCATAAAGCCACGTACTTCCCGTATAAAACTTTTTATATCAAGAAAAAACATGCCGAAGCGTTTGAAACACGCAAAAACTTACCTTAATCATGACCTTAAGCACTGGAACCGAATAATTTTTACCAATGACAGTATATTTAACCTATTCAAGTCTGATGGAAAGGTTAAAGTGTGGCGGAAGTCGTAAACGGAAACGCGAGAGAATACCCTAACATGTTCTGTTAAACATTATGAAGTTCCCAACTAGTTAGGGGGTGTATAAAGACGAACGGAGTGTGGCAAAATAAAAATGTTGAATGTATTATGGACTAAAAGGTCTGCATTTACATCATCAATGCCTATCTCCAAGATAGTTTAAAAACAAAGCGCTTACCAAGCAATTATATATTTACTAAAGATAACAACTCAAAGCATGTGGCTCTTTATACGGAGTTATAGTTATTATAAAATGTTTCAAAATGGAAAGACGCTTTCCGAAGTCCAGATATTAACCAAATCGAGGATATATGGGAGACCCTCGACCAAGTCATGGAAAAAAACACATTTCTGATAAGAAAAACTTAAGAAATGCATTAAAAGAAAAATTTGGTAAAATTGTACCGGAAAAATTGCTCAATTACGTCAATTCCATGCCTAGATGTTTGACGGCTGTAATAAAGAGTAGTGTTGGTCCAAAAAACGTTTCAAAGTACAAGTCGCAGAGTGATAATTGCAGTTCCTGAAAACAGACGAATACTTTTTTGTTTTTATTTTATGTAATTTTTCTTTTTAATAATTATGTTGCCTTCATTTTATGTATTCTTTGTTATTTTTGTTGGGATTTGGATAGAAGACGTAATAAACATTATGTTTGTAAAAAAAAAAACAAAAATTTTCAGTTTCATGGCAAAAATATAGCATTTATAAAAAAAAAATAAATCGACGAATACTTTTTACTGGCACTGTATAGTAAGGCGACCAGATTTTGAAAATAAAAATAGAGGACATAAAGAAAAAAGTAATAAAATTATTCGAATTCCACATTTTTTACATTTTCAGGCAAATTTACATTCACATAAATGATCGCGAGTACCATCAAGCTCTAGTCAACACCTTATTAACGATGTATTAGAAGTGAAAATCGGACAAAAAATGGCAAAGCTTAATTTTCAGTAAAATTTAATTGAAAAGCATCAAAAAACTAACATAAATATCTTGTTATCTCGAGTCTGTGGTTAAATTTTTAAAATCTTTCAATGCAGAAACAATTTATCGAATTTTTTATTCACGAAAAATACAAGTTTTGGGCCCTTTTTGATCGCTAGAACCCTAATAAATATTTTAGGAATCATCATAAAAAATGTTAAAGTTAATTTTTAGGGGTTACAACTTTAACCTTTTTTCCCCCATAAGTATAAGGTGAGGCAATATAATACACCTCCATCCGGCAAGTTATACAACGATACTGCAAGTGTGTGGCCACTTTTACACTCAAAAAAGTATGTCGGTAAAATCAACTACAAAAGACAGTTGTTTTGACTACATTTTGTCGTTGAAAAGGCGTCCACTACATAAACGGTAAAAACAACTGAACATGTTGTTGTTTTTAACTATTGATTTTCAACTACAAAATGTAGTAAAAACTACTACAAAACTGTTTAATACAGTTGTTTTTTCTACAGTTGCCTGAAATTTTATTTAAAAAATTTCTTAAACGTTTAAGGGCCGATAACACAAACGAACTAACCGGAAGATAAATTGGGTTTAGTGCTAACCGGAGGTTAAAGATGTCAAATTTGTATGGGACTAACCTGAGGTTACGTTAACTTTGATTAACCTGGATATTGTGTTAACCGTACTAAATGATTGATATTTATTTATTTAAAAAGCAATACATTTCAGTTGGTTGTATAGAATTTCGACATGATGACAATTTTTTGATGTATTTATCTGGAATTATGGAAGAAAAAAATTATATTAATAAAATGTTAAACAAAATAAATTGATTGTATTTACCTTTGTTTTTTTAATAGTTCATTTCAAACTTTCACCGCTACTGATCAAAATTTGTCTGGAATAAAAAAAAACGAAATGCTTTGGCAAAATTGATTTATAAAAAAAAGAATTAATTTCCAATGTTTCAAAAAAGTATGTACCTGCTCTGTTGTGTATACAAAGAAAAGAAAGATGGCGCGCTCATAAGAAAACAAAACACTGCACACATTTTATTTTGTTTTTTTCCGATTGGTTTTTACGCACGCTTATGTGAGCGCTATATTATACACACTTGTTATCTCATTTATCCACTTATTTTCTTTCGCTCAAGAATATTTTCCAAAAACATATTTTTTGTTATAATTAAATTTAATAAATTGTAATTTAATTTATTTAAATATTATTTATTTGGTATAAAAATAATTCCTTCCGCATCCCGCACGACCAACTCGCTCGACACATTCGTTTGCAATAAAAATTTCTAGAAAAAAACGAGTTTTAGAAAAAAAACTAAAAACAACTACATAAATCAACTATTGCTACAGTGTAGTATATTTTTTGTAGTTATTTTTTGAAACTACTACAAAAAAAGTTGTTTGAGATTTTTTCATACAAAAACGACCGAAATTGTAGTTAAAAACAACAGCTACTACTTACTACACAAACGACCGTCATGTAGTAACTGCAATAATTTTCTGAGTGTACGAAAAGAAAATTAAGTAGGAGTATGAATACATCAGGCAGGGCGCGACATTTTTCATTCGATTTGACAGTAACAACCGGTGACCGCCGTGAAATAAAATTTGTTTTAATTTATACAAATAAAAAAAATATTGATCATGCTTTGAAAAATATAGAGGACAAAGAGGACACAATTTGAAAAAAGAGGACAGAAAGAGGACACAAATTTTATAGAGTTCAGCCAGTTAAAATAGAGTATTGTCCTCTAAAAAAGAGTACGTATGGACACCTTATGTATAGAGCAAAATGTAGAAATTTTACAAAAACTTTATATTAGAGTGGCACTTAAAAATAAACTTTAGATTTTTAATGTATTGGGGTCGGAATCAGAGAACGAAGCCGACTTAAAACTGTCGGCGGCGGCGGATAAGCAAAAAAGTAGTCGGCGGCGGCTAAAAGTCGACTTAAGCCGACATTTTTTCGGCGGCGGCGCACTGTGGTCAATATTTTGAGATAGCGGCCAAAACTCCTTTTGGTTTTTGTTCTCCGATTTTAAAGTTATTAGACTCATATGAAAGTAGACAGTAGTAAACCTCGGGAGCCAAAAAATTAGAACTCTATTTCAACTATTTCACTGAGAACAGGGTGGTCCAAAATGGGCTTTTTCAGAATTTAGTAAATTTTTGATATTTTTAGTTAATTTTTAAAGTTTAAATGATCATAACTTTTTTGTTTTTCAAGATTTTTCGACGAAATAAATTTTGTGTTGTAACTTAACTTATTTCCTATTACTGGTAAAAAAATTGAAGCTCTACTGTTTTTAGAACAATTTAAATATTTTTTTTAAAAAAGGTCAAATTTCTCGGAAATTTCCTACTTCATAGAGCACAACTCCTGTGAGTCAAGCTGAGTCAAAACACAAATTTACTATTTTGTGGTCCTAACTCTCCCCTACATTCCTATATATACATGTCCATGCATCGGGATTGCACTTTTTGAGCTACAGCAATTTTTCTGACCCAAGGTAAGATATTCGGTATAAATGCACGTCATTTTTTTTGAGAAGTTATTTGTATGTGAAAGTGGCTATTATGCATATATTTTGATGAAATTTTGTACAAGAGTTCTTATTGACCCAAAAAATAATTCTGTTCAAATTAGGAGAAGTTGGCCCATATTTTGACCTAGTCCACATAGAAGGGTGTATTAAAATTTTGACAAAAATGACAATAGAACTCTCAAATTATGTGGTATCTGGCAATTCATTTGGAAAAGGTAAAATATGATTTTATTGCCATCTAATATTACATAACTTAAATACCTGAAAATTGCAAATAAATTTAAAACCAATGGAAATAACTGGTAAAACCAAGTACCTTTTATATTATTACCAGTACCTGTTAACTCTCAAATTATGTGGTATCTAGCAATTCATTTGGAAAAGGTAAAAAAGATTTTATTGCCATCTAATATTACACAACTTAAATACATGAAAATTGCAAATAAATTTAAAACCAATGGAAATAACTGGTAAAACCAAGTACCTGTTATATTATGTTTCAAAGAGGTAAAAAAGATCATGTTGAACTTCGAGCAATAGTATATTAATCCATGCATTTACTTTTTTTTCTTCATTATTGTTTAAACAATGGCTAAATTCAGTTATAGTGTTCTATCTGATATATATTTTGAACGGAAAGATGAAAACGACATCATTTTACATATAATGAATAATCCATTCTTTAAAAAATGCGACAAACAAGAAATAAGAATTCATAACTTAAAAATAAAAAACTTTTTAAAGAAGCATTTGCACTATTTTTGGATTTGAAAATGACTAAAAACCAATATACAGTATTGCGGAAGCGAACCAATGAAAAAAATTGTGGAATTTTTCCATCATATCGAGATATAGTTTCTGCCAAAAAAGATTGCTTACCTTCACCAACTGCTATTAGTGTAACTTCAAGATCAGCAGAAATAAAATTGCAGGATCTTCTTGAACACACTGCAGAACGATTATTAAAGACATTTGATGCTGACTATTTAAAGAAGTTTAAAAATTGCAGCATGACTTTAATTTCTAAATGGGGATGTGATGGGTTCTCTGGCCAGAAACAATACAAACAATGTAATGCGGAAAATTCATCAGATGCCAATTTATTCATGATTTCTTTCGTTCCATTACGTATAAAAAAAACTTATATTAGTTCAGAGCCGTCAACTAGTAGAGCTGCAGAGATAGATGTATGGAAAAATGAAATTCCCTCGTCAACAAAATTTTGTAGACCAATAAAGTTTGCTTACAAAAAAGAAACTAAAGATGTCATAACTGAAGAAGTTGGCAAAATAAGAGATGAAATTAAAGAACTTCAACCAGTGATATTTGAATTTAATGACCAATGCATCGAAGTTAACTTTAAAATGTCACTTACAATGATCGATGGAAAAGTTGCACAAGCTTTAACCGAAACAAAGTCTTCGTCAAGCTGCACCATATGCCAAAAAAACATCAAGTCAATTGAGCCAACCACCAACACAAGACGATAGTTTTAATGAAGCATATGAATTTGGAATGTCACCTCTTCATGCTAGAATTCGTTTTATGGAGCATATTCTTAAATTGGGATACGATTTGGAATTTGGCCCGTTAGGCGAAACAGTGAGAAACAACAAAGAAAATTTGGAAAAAGGAAAGCAAAAAAAAAAAGGTATTCAAGAAAAATACCGTGAGATAGGCCTTATAATTGACCAGCCAAAGCAAGGAGAAGGAAATTCTAATGATGGAAACACAGCAAGGAGATTTTTTTCCGATCCAGAAACTGCAGCTTCTATAACTGGAGTAGAATATGATTTAATACGACGATTCCAAATCATATTAGAAGTTATAGCATGTAGTAAAAAGATAGATGCAAAAAAATTTGGTCAGTATGCTATTGAGACAGCAACCCTTTATAACCAAAAATATTCTTGGAGACATATGCCAACCACAGTTCACAAAATTTTGTTCCATGGGAAACAAATAATTCAGCACAATATGCTTCCAATTGGAGATCTCTCAGAAGAAGCGCAAGAAAAAAGGAACAAAGACTACAGATTCTTTCGCGAGCACAATACAAGAAAAATTTCCAGATATTGTACTAATGAAGATCTTATTAATATTTTGTTGTGCACATCAGACCCATATATGTCCAGTATTCGACAAAAATGGAAATCAACCTCATTAGAGTTAGATGAAGAAGCTAAACAACTACTGCAAAATGAAAATCAAAGCTATTTGGAAGAAATTTTTACTAATATTGTTTAATTAATACTAGTTTAAAGATTATAATTTGTTTCTAATTTTAGTATAAATTTTTATTAATACATTTAAATAAAATATATGTGCACTTTAAATCAATACCCGAGTAAAAATAAACATATATAACAATATATAACTTGATACAAATATAATAATTCATATATGATTATACATCCGTGAGATATTTTCTAAATTTTTTAAATGCAGTCATATGTAGTAATATATAATTTAATCATGATTCGGATTAAAAGGTGTACAGTTGATATAACAATATGCAATAATATGACGGTCAATATAAAATTTGTTTTTCTGTATGATTTAATGTAAAATTATATATATCTTATTCTGTTTCATGTATAACTATAAATGTTTCAATTAACCAAAAATTTTCTAAGTTTTTAAGGCAAAGTATAAGAAAATTTTTAAAATGTTCCTAAACATTTCCTTGTTAGGGTTATGTATATCACCTATCTGGTTCGAAGCGTACCCAAACATTATTTTTGTTTTAGAAAATTATATGTTTGGTGAATGTATCGTTGACCTGTGGTGTATCTCAATCCAAACCAAAAAACACCAGGATTTTATTTGTTTTTATGCAATTAGATCTAATTAGATCCACCAATATAAGGCAATGTCTGGTCAAAACTCGGATGAAATCAAATCAGATTTTATAAAAGTTGATCTTTTTTAATTCAAAAACATCCACCATTATTCGGATCAAATTGCGTATAAATATATATTGTGTTACATATCATTATATATTGCATCATATAAAAATTTTTACTCGGGTAGTAAAAGTTTACTTAAAATTTTATCGATGTTGTGCTCTGTATATAATATATCCAAATGGTATTGATATTGTTGGAAATTTCAGTGTTATTTTTCAGTTTAATCCTCACAAGAATTAGCTTTCTTCCAAAAAAACCAACCTTTGGCCCCTGTGAATATTGAGACTAAATAAATGTCAGGGGCCAAATGTTGGCATTTTCTGACCAAAATTAAGTTTAGGAATAATAAATAAGTATTGGTTGTAAAATACGATTGAAGAAAATAAGAAATTATAAAAAAAATACCTATTTAAAATGTCAAAATATTCAACTTTTACATGGAAACTAAAAAAAAAGTTAAAATGCATTTTTAATTCCACATTAGTTACGTTCCTATCAGTCGATTTTTACGTTTGAACACGCAAATTGAAGCTTAAAGTCCCTTCTATTGAACAAAACAAATTGCGTAAAAAATACCAATCCGGTCAAAAGTTATAGAGTTTTGACCGCTATCTCGCGAAATTGACCACTGTGCGGCGGCTAAACAAAAAAACTGTCGGCGGCGGCTTAAAGTCGACTACAGCTAAAAAAAATTGCAAAAAATATTTTTTTTTAAAACAACAAAAATTGTTTTTAATTTATTTAGTTAAATTAGATACGATCTAAATAGTATAAAAAGAACATTGAATGTTTTTTTGATGCTTAAAGCAATTAAATTGAATTATAAAAAGAATCATTTTAAAAATGGTTCAACGGTCTTCATGTTGTCATGAATAAAGTTGTTTTTTAACAGTCGCAGGATGTAAACTGCTCCTTTTTGCATTTACGCAATTCCCTGCTACCAAAAAAGCTTGCTCTGAGGAAGCAGATGTGGCTGGAACTCCAAAACACACATTAGCTACAGTTGCGATATTTGGAAAAATCTAGAAGTTATACAATTCGTTTACTAAAATTTTAAAGACACATACATAATTGTTATGTATACTTGTTTGTTTTGTTGCCACCAATCCAAAGGCTCTGTTTCGTGGACTTGTGTTTTATAATATTTTTTTACGGTAAATTTGCCAGAAAAATAGAAATTGATATAAAGCATAGAAGGTTGCCAGACATTAGTTCAAATTTATACATAAGCGAAAACTTGTCGTAAGTCATGTTCAATATATTCGATAATGCAAAAAATACTTTACCTTTAAATACATACTCTACTTTTAAAGTTTTAGGTAGATTTTCCTTAAATCTAACAAAAACTTTGCAAAATGTTACTCGCTTAGATTTTTATAAGATTAATTGTTTAACCAAAATAATAAATTAAATAAAAAAAAAATCGAAAAAAGTTCAAAATTGTCAGCTAAGCCGACCGAGTCGGCTAAAAATTTGAGCCGACGGTAGCCGCATTAAGTCGGCGGCGGCTCAATTACTTAAAAAAAGTCGGCGGCGGCTATGCGCCGACTGCGAGCCGATCGGCTTCGTTCTCTGGTCGGAATATTGTAGCTGGATTTTTTTGCTAACGAGTATAAATTATCGCATACAAATTTGACGTTTTTTAACCATATACGGCAAATTTATGTCAAATTTGTATGGGATAATTTATAAACGTTAGCAAAAAAATCCACCCTGTGTAACTAGGTCTAAAAGTGACAACAATTTCAGGAAAATCGAAAAACTATATCCCGTATTAATTTGAGGTCAAATTTTCGAGAATTAGGCCAAAGGACCATAATTCAAAACAAAAATATTTTTTTAGCGAAATTAATTAAATCGTATTTTTTATTTAGCATTTACTCAAAATAGGCTTTGATTAAAATTAACTTTCTATGACATCATTAAGCCGAGAAAAATTTTATGCAACAAATTATCATGGATTTTGGGGAGTACTTCAAATGCGAATTTTCGATATTTGAAAAATTTTAATACACAAAATTTCGAAAATTAAGATTTCTATACACATAACTAATTAAATATGTCCTAAAGATTCAAATTTAATAAAATTAAAAGAGGCTTATTTGAGGTTTATTAAACAAATTTTTCAGTTGAAATATTAATTTTCAAAATTTGGTTTAATAAAATTTTTAATAATTCGAAAATACTCATTTGAAGTACCCTTAAAATCCATGGTAATTTGTTTCATACAACTTTTAACAAAGTTACTGATGTCATAGCATGTTAATTTTTTGATCCAAGTATTTTTGAGTAAATGCTAAATAAATAAAAAATTCTATTTAAATTTTTTCTTAAAAAATATATTTTTATTAAGTTATGGTATCTTTGCCCAAAATTTAAAAAGTGGAAGGGGTTAGAGTTCTTTAATTTTCCTTACATTTTTATCAAATCATTATTGGACCTAGTTTCACAATATTTCGACCCGAACACATTGAATATCTAAAGTTTAATTTTAAATAGCACTCCAATACACTCAAAAAAAAAAACTGTAATGTTAGCAAAAAAAGCTTGTAAACCTACAAGAAAATTTGCTGATTTTGAACCCACAATTTTTTTGCTAAACTTAGCAAAAATGTTTTGCCAATAATTAGTTAACTAAATTTTTTTTTTTTTCTAACTTAGTTCATACACATCTGAGAACCCCATTGGGTTCGGACCCGATAGGTCCAGACCCCGATGGGCCTAGACCTAGTTGGGTTCCTTTAAAATCGTCATAGTTTTTGATCCAAAATTTGTGTCCGTTTCGCTCTACCTATCTTAGTTTTTGAGATACGTGATTATAGGGGACCACTGGGGTCTTGAGAATTACAATACTGGATAACTTCAAAAATATTACTCGGAGAGCTTTTGACTATTTTGCGGTCTTGTTCTACGTGTTGAGAGCTACAAAAATGCTTTGGGACTTTTTGTTGTGTCGGCAATATTTACCGAGATATGAGCATTTTAAAATTTTCGGGAATGCTAACTTTTTTGGATCCAAAGTTAGGGCCCATTAGGGTCTACACATGTGAAGAGGACCGGCGATACTATGGAGATTCTAAGAACCAAAAATGGCCTCCATTTTGCTCTATCTGGCTTAGTTTCCGAGATAGCGCCATTTTAAGTTTTCTGAAAATAAAAAAAAATTTACCATTTATTTTGCTAATATTAGCAAAAACTCTTGTAAAAATGTTGTCAACTCAATTTCAAATTTAGCAAAAGAAATTAGTTCAAAGTTTGTTTAAAATTGCTAATGTGCTAAATGAAGTTTACAAGAATTTTTTGCTAACAGCTAATCTCAACTAAAAATTTGCTAAAAGTTAGCTAACTAGCGTTAGCAAAAAAAAATTAGTAAATCTACTAACGTATTTTTTTGAGTGTACATAGTTTTGGTAAAATTTCGAAATTTTGCTCTATATCTCAAAAGGAGTCAATCAGACAAAAAATTGCAAATACCAATATTTGTAGGAAATTTTTTCCTTTCTACACAGAAAATAATATCGTATATTTTATTTTAATTAAAATTTTAATTGTTTTTTAATTTAATATTAATTAAACTTTTAATTAATATAATTAATTGTTTAATTAAATTTTTAACTTTATTTTAATTAATATTTTAATTGTTTTCAAATTTAATATTAATTAAGTATTTAATTTATATAATTAAATGTTTAATTAAATTTCTAGCTATACTTATTTTTTTTTTTGTTTTGTTTTCCGTGTGTGTGCGAATGTGTGTTTTTCTCTTGCATTGTATTACATACAAAAAAAATACATAAGTATAAAAAGTTTGTTGAAAGTTTTTTTATTTTTCACATAGGTTTTTGAATTCTCATTTTGTTTATAGTTTTATGTGTATGTATATGAAAGGTTTATAATCAACTTTATAAAATCATCTCACTGACTATGTCTTTACGGCATAAATAAATTTGGTAAAGTTTGAAGAAATTTTTTTTTTTAACTATTTTATTCAAAAAGAATGTTTTTACAAATTATTTTTTTTTTAATATAATATTTTTAATTAATTTTTTTAATTTATACAATTAAAATTTTAATTATTTTTATTTTTTAATTTTAATTAAATTTTTTAATTTATAGTATTAAGTTTTTAATTAAATAAATATCCATTTATTTTTAATTAACGACATACAAATATTTTTAATTTATTTGCGCATTTTAGTGATTGGTCCGGATTTAATTAATTTTTTAATTAAATCTACGAATTTTTTAATTAAATATTTTTTTTATTTTTTTCTGTGTACACGTTTCATAAAAACATTTATTGTCTGCGACGTATATTAAGCCAATTATGTGCACAAAAACTAAATACAGTCAAACCCGGTTATAATGAACTCCGAGGGGCCAGTAAAATAAGTTCGCTATAAGCAGGGTACACTGAAAGAATAATTGTTAATTATATCTATGAACATATTTCATAAAACCAAATTCATAGAATCTAGAGAATTAGAAAATTCTCGCCAACTAACGCTTGGTTTTATAACGCTTGATTTTTGTAAATAC
The DNA here is from genome assembly GCA_963921195.1 of Pegoplata infirma. Classification (NCBI taxonomy): domain Eukaryota; kingdom Metazoa; phylum Arthropoda; class Insecta; order Diptera; family Anthomyiidae; genus Pegoplata; species Pegoplata infirma. The sequence goes on from OY992539.1 coordinate 160,714,563, forward strand.
ACAAAATATTTATTTTCTACAAACACACACACAGCTTTTGGCAGAGCATTGTGACAGAGCATAGACACAAACTCAATATGTTAGCAGAATATTTATCAAAATTGATTTTAAGTGTTATTACTTGTTTATATAGTTTAGCTAAGTGGCTAGAGACTAAGCTTAACGAACAACAGGTTCTATGTTCGAATCTCGGTGGGGATATGAATTTTTAAAAATAGAAAATTGTAAATAAAAATAAAATATAAACAAATAAAATTGAAATAATAAAATAAATAAAAATAGAATTGAATAATATTTTTTTTCCATAGCCCATGAACTTTTTCATAGGTTTCTGGCTTCTATGAATTTGATTCATAGATTCTATGAAGGGCATCATTGGCTCACTTCTAATAATTTTTTTCATTGAATCAATGTACGTTTTCATAGCCGGAATGAACAAAATTCTTTCAGTGTATATTTTATATCAAACTAGTTTTATTTCCAAAAAAAAAAAAGTTGCAATTTTATTTTATTTGAGGTTTTATGTAAGTAAACTACTTATTGAGAAGAAAACATTAAAAATATAAATGAATTTTATCAAAATTATAATATTAACCAAAAGTTTCTAACTTATTGTGAGTTTGGTAAACATAATTGCCGCACATTTCAAAATATTTGTGGGAGTTCGTTATAAAAAGGTAAATATAAATGAAATTGTGTGCGTGAGACCATAATAAGAAGTTCGTTTTAACAGAGGATTCGTTATAACAGAGTTCGTTATAAAAGATGTATTTTGTGTGAAAATTGTTGCCAAAACGTCGGGACTTTGGAATTAGTTCGTTATAACCGAGAATTCGTTATAACCGAGTTCGTTATAACCGAGTTTGACTGTATAAGGAAAATCGTGAACTTTGGCCCTTATACTCTGACTAACAGACATGAGATTTCTTGAAACTGTTTTCCCAATTTAAGCTACTTAGACTATCCTATGCTCTTGCGTTGACCAAACCGAAATGCAGTCATCCATAAAATAACGAGGGCCGTTTGAAAAATTATTATGGCACAATTTTTGATTTGGATCGCCTAAAACACCATTATGAGCTCTAAATATCTCAAAATGACATATGAGAAAAATGTTTTCCATCTGATTCTGCATCAAAATGATTATATGTTTTTTTCGTAAAGCCCTTACTTTAAAAGTTATAGCGATTAAAATGTTTGTATTAATTTTAGTCCATTTTTAGAGCTAAAAGTCGAAAGTGACAGGCCTGTTTTCATCCGATAGGTCCATTTTTGCACGGATATTATTTTTAACACCCAGTCTACCGGAAATTGCGCGGGGAGTGGAAAAATTAACACAATTGCATTTATGGGTGCTCTATAAAATCCTATGCTGTAATTATAAGATCGTATGCTGTAACTACAAGATTTAATCTTGTAGCATAGGACAGTCAATGAAATAAGAAAAATTACAAATTACAAAAGTCTTTGATATATATGGGACGTTTTATAAAAACTCTGTTGAAAAATGATTTTTATCTCTGAACTCATTTATTTTTGGTTTTATGGTAAAGGCACTAAATGAAATTGTTTGGTGGTTATAAACATTGTTAATAGTGTAATCTCATTCATAAGGTTTTTATACATATTTTTTTTCACCAAAATTTGGGTTTTTAATTTTGTCGGGAATTCCCGGGATCCCGGGAAATTACAAAATGAGTCCCGCTTTCTCGGGAAAAGAAAAACTCTTTACCCACCTCTACTCGTCATATTGAAGAAACTTCTTTTTAATATGAAAAAAGTTTCTTTAATGTGACGAAATTTGTTACAAAATTGATGACAGCAATTGTTGAAACCGTACATCTATATGAAGAAACATTTTTCTTTGAGTGTAGTTCTTACATAAACGAAAAACACCATTAATACCGTTACAAATTTTTGCAGGTTAAAGCCAGTGACAAAGATTTTGGAAAATACGCATCTTTAACATATGATATAATTGGCGATGACATGAATTCTATTTTTGCAATCGAAAAAATCAGTGGATCTATATACACCAGGGTTTCACTTGATAGAGAACAGAAATCCATGTATGAGGTTTTAGTAAAAGCTACTGACGGAGGTGGAAAATTTGGATATACTACAGTTAAAGTTAAAGTTGGTGACATGAACGATAATACTCCTATTTTTCTGCTGAAAGAATACAAAATTATTGTAAAAGATGATACAAAAATTAATTCAGTCGTAGGAAATGTAAGTATTTAATATTTTCTTATAATTATTAACCATTTGCGGAGCAACGAGATCAGTGTCGTAAGGGCGACCATATAAAAAAAAAATCAACTAAACTTTAATGATTCTTTAATTATGTTTACATTTTAATTAAGCAAAGCCGAAAGAATTTTTTATCAAGTAGAAAAGTTAAATTCGACTTGGCCGAACCCATGCATACTAGAGTTGTCAACCGATTAAGAATAATTCGATTAACCGATCAAACAAATACAAACTCTTGTTCGATTAATTTAAAAATTACAATTTCCGTCGTGATTTGGTATGTGACATTTTTGTTTTTTTTTTTTATTGCATAATATGAAACCTCTATAGGTCATCCGTCTGCCCACTTAACCGTTTAGCGATATCTTGAATGGTTTAGAAATTAGCAAAAGTAGCTACGTGAAATCCATATGTAAATGTTCAAAAAAAAAGTGGTATGTGTAGGGTGACCATTTTTTTTTGAACTCAAATCAGTACGCCCAAGTTTTTTTTTTTTCAGAAATAACTCTGTAAAAACTCTTTCTATAGAAAAACACTGAAAAAAAAACTTCGGTTAAAATAACAAAGTTGGGGTCAATTAGTAGTATTTCATTGAAAACAACTGTTAAAAAACAACTTCCGTTGTTTTAATGCTTTGATCGTTTCAGTGCAGAAAATAAAAAAACCCACAGGTTTTGATAGGTTAGGTTGTTAGATGTTGTGGATTCATGCAATTACCTTATTTTTTAAATAGCCCTGATGTTCTGAGCGCTTTTTCCGATAAATTCTGATGATATTACCTCATCGAATCATTTGGACTCATGCACTTGCATCATCTTTTTAAAAATATAAAAAACAAATCATCCCATAAATTTTTCGCTATAGAAAACTTCAAAGATTCTGTACACCTTTTCATATAAATGTATAAAGATCAAAATAACCTCATGTTCAGATACATTTTTGCGTTAAAGAACCTGTATTTCCGTAAGATTTTTTACGGAGTCGTTGCCGGTTTAAACAGTACGGGTTGGCAAACTAATTAATTATTTTATTTATTTATTTTTCGGGACGATTTCTTCGCACAGTAAATTAAAAGTCGTGTGTATTTTTCGGGTTATAGAACAAGAGTGATTTTATTAAAACTAAAAGAGCTTAAAACTAGCGGTTTACAATAAATTTCCCAAGCAGAAAGAATTTAACAAAAAAGAAATGACAATACAAAGGATATTTTAAAAAAGGAAAAATTGTTGGCAATTCAAAAATAAATAGAAAGCTACGTTAAATTTAAAGTTATTTGAGGTTGAAAACATTTAATTGCTGGGAAATTGTAGAAAATATTTTGATTTAAAATTTTTATAAATCGTAAACCGAAGGAGCCTGCAATGGCTAAACAGAACCTCTTGATTCGCGAACTCTAATCTCATTAGATTAATTTATTATAAATTATTTCATTGTCAGACTTAAGTTATAAAAAACTATTCTGGCGACTTATTTTATGGAAATTCAAGTTTTTGTATAGAATATTCGAATAAAATTACTTTTTATGTTGAATTGTTCAAAAATCAGTACAATCAGTACATATTTCAAAAAATCAGTACTAATCAGTACAACGTTTTTTGATCAGTACACGCGATCAAAAATCTGTACATGTACTGATAAAATCAGTACGAATGGTCAGCCTAGGTATGTGTAGTTAAAAACCAGTTTTAGTTAAGAAAACTTTTGCAAATATAAACATTAGAGCGGAGTGAATTGTTCGAAGCAAAATTTTTGACAAAATCGTCAATGGTATTTGAATTCTGCATAAAATTCTAAGAAAAAATGACGAACAAACCATGTCTCAAAAATCAGTTTTGACTCCCCCAATTTTCAAAAATAGTTTTGTACGATATACGCGTTTTCCATCTATTAGCATGAGAAAAAGGGTATTTTTGACCTGGGTTCTCAGATTTTTCATATTATGTACACTAGGAGCCATTTAGACATTCCCATTTACAGTTTTATTAAATTCCAAAATCTTGCGTTTTTATTCGCGATTTTCATTTTTTAAAAATCACAAAAAATTAAAAAGTGGCGTAGTTTGATCAGATATGTATAACTTCTTAAGTAAGTATCCGATTTTAATAATTAAAATTGAAATTAAAAGCTAAAGTCCTCTACATTAAACGTAAAAGTTAAAAAAAAAATGTGTCATAAAAAAATGCATTTTAAATGCAAATGAATTTTTTTAGTGCATTTTCGTCAACTTTTTGATTTTTTTTTTTTTAAATTTCTTTGGGGTCCTACGACCCCAACGGCTCAAATTTTTTTTTCGAAAAAGATAAAGATGTCACAGATATGATTTTTTTTGGAAAATATATCATTAAAAGCAACATAACAACTAAAACCGTTGCTTGTCAAAACTAAAAAAAAAATATTTTTTAAAAATTTTTTGCCGTATGACCCCAACGGCTCTAAATTTTTCGAAAAAATTTTTAGAGCTGAAAGCCTAATCCCACCAAAATCAAATTTTTTGTCGTGAATAAGCTAACCAAGTAATATAATAATTAATAACAAAAAAAATTTAAAATAAAAAAAAAATGTATGGAAAAATGATTTTTAAGGCCTCGCTCTTTAAGGCCCCGTCGCGTAGGGAAAGCGTGGTCGTAGGGGCGTAAAATTTTTCCTGAGGTATTTTTAAGTCAAATGGAAAAAAATGAACGGGTACCGTCTCAACATTTCCAAAATAAGGGACACTCTAATGGACCTGTATATTTTTTTTAGTCGGGATATAAAATTTTATCAACCCGACTAAAAATAAATATACAGGTCCATATATAATTTGAAATTGAGCCATATATAATTTAATATGGCCCAACACATATTTGGATAAAATAAGATGATGAAATTGGTGGATCAAAATAACTCAAAATTTGTTATATTAGATTAAATATGATCGTTTTTGATCCAAATATTGGGTTTATCTAATTTAATATAATTGTATATAATTTTATATCATAAGATAAAATATGTAGAGCTAGCTGGCCCGGTCCGCGTTGCTGGCCCAAATATAAGATCAGTGTTATATTTCGGCTCGCTTTAAATATATATAAATATATATATATGAATTTCTTGGTTTAGAAAAATTTGTGGGCGTGGTTTTAAAAACCCGATTAGGAGATCAACCATCTTCAAATTATATTTCAGGAACTAAAGAGAAAGTTACTTTGTCATCGACTTTGCAAACTGTAAAAATTTAAAACTTCTTTTGTATCATTACGAACAACACAAAAATAAATTACGCATAACCTTCGTTCTTATCGTGAGCTTTTGCCTTTAGTTAAAACAAACAAATCTGTATAGTTTTCCTGAATATTCCATTTTTCCGGGGCACTTTACTCATTTATCTTTCTTAAAAAACCCAACTAAAACTATTACTAACATAAAAAAATCGGACAAACCTTTCGTGGACTCATTAAAGAAAAAAAATTACCAAATCAGGTCAGTCGTTGTCCGATTTTAGATATATTGAAAAAAGTGGGGGTGGTCAAAATTTTAGCCAATCGCTCCAGCCGTTTTGCGATTTTAGACATACCGAAAAAAGGAGGGATAAAAGTGGGTGTAGTTAACTTGTTTTCCGTAAAAACCTAAGTAGATCAATTAAAAAAGAAAATATTATTCAAATCGGTCCAGTCGATCAAGTGATGCGATTACCAACGATCATTTGATTTTGTTTTTATATACGTAGATATTTTTTTTCTATAAATCGAATTTTAGATATATCGAAAAAAAGCGTAGGTGGACAACTTTTTTACCGTAAAAACATTCCTTGAATTTAACCAATTCGGTCCATCCATTCTCAAGTGATACGATTTTAAGTATATAAGAAAAGTAGGAGTAGAGATGGAAAATTGTTCTTTCCGAAAAACATTAGTTAGATTATGACGAACACTAAAAACAAAATTATCTAAATTGATCCAGCCGTTCTAAGATTTAAAATATACATATCGGAAAAGTGAGCGTAAACTTAGGAGAGAACAATTTTTCGTTCCTTAAAAATCATTTGCGGACTGTAACCAAATCGGTCTAGCCGTTCTAGTTTTTTCGGTACATAGGAAAAAGTGGGCCAGCCCGAGTAAAAATAATTTAATATGATCTTATATACTTTTATATAGTCATATTATTTCATATATGATCATGTGTGACACTATGTCTTGTGAGATAAATTTATATAATAAATTTTGATGTGCGATTTGTTTAAGATATCGCCATACATAACTTTATGTTGTGACTTCTCAGTACCTATTAAATGGTTCAATTTTAGAATCGGTTGATTCTATTTTGGATCTCGGAATTCTTTTGGATGGAAAGTTGACTTTTAATGCGCATGTGGAGACTATGGCGAATAAGGCCTATGGCGTTCTTGGATTTATGAAACGCTGGGCGAAGGAATTTTCTGACCCCTATATAACGAAACAATTATTTACCTCATTGGTAAGACCAATTTTGGAATTTGGTTGTATTGTTTGGGATCTATATTATGTCGTTCATAGTGATATGATTGAATCGGTACAGAAACAATTTTTACTTTTTTGTTTTAGGAACCTTAACTGGGGTCCGGACTATAGCAATCTTCCATCATATAATGGAAGATTGGCGTTGATAAAACTTCCTACTCTGAAGAGTAGACGTATTATGTTGAATACTGTGTTTATTTTAAAGGTTATTAAGGGCTAAGTTGATTCTGAATTTCTTGTCGGGAAGTTGTTTTTCAATGTCTCTTTTCGGCCTACTAGATATTACAGCTTTCTATATATTGATTTTTGTCGTACGAATTATGCTTGTGCAGATCCTATTCGTAGGATGTGCACTGATTTTAATACGTTGTACAGGTTTGTTGACTTTTCGGAGAATTATGCTCTTGTGAAATCGACTATTTTGACATATTTGAATAGATTGCGTGACGATGATTATTTTAATTTCCTTGAACGTTTGTAGTTAATTCGGGACTATCAATTCTTAATTATTTGTAGAAATTATGTAGTTGTAGTAATTGTATATAAATGTATTTAGTGTCTTTATAATAAACCGACTGATGACTAAGAGTCTGAAGTTGGTTTATTACTATCCTTACTTATCCAGCCTTATCCGCTATGGTTAGGACCATGGTGTGTACGTGTTCCTTCGTCATGGGAACGAGCCCTCTCGGTCGGTTGGGGTAGGTAAGTGTGAGGTGGGAACGTTCGAAAAAAAAAACATCTGGTCCCATGCATCATTGCGAATTTCTAAGTGTTTTATATATAATTTTATATGCCTCCATTATTTTTTAATTTTTTTAAGTTTTTTCCAAGAACATATTTTTATCGCAAATATTTTCAAAGTGTTTTATATAAAATTTCATATGACTGCATCTTTTAAATTTTTTCTAAGTTTTTTTAAAGGAACATTTTTTTATCGCAAATATTTTCTAAGTGATTTATATAAAATTTTATATGACTCAATTTTTAAAATTTTTCCAAGTTTTTCCAAGCACAAATTTTTTTGAAAATATTTTCTAAGTGTTTTATATAAAATTTAACATGACTCCATTTTTTGAAGTTTTTTTCAAGAACAACTTATTTTTATTATTTTAATTTTTCAACTTTTTATTAAAAAATAAAAAAAAAACATCCGATTTATAAAATTGTATAAATTTTAATATAATTGGATATAATTGTATATCATTGGATTAGACCAAAACTCGTATCAAAGTCGATATAAAGTTATATAAACTGATATTATTAGATAATATTCGATCAAATGTAATAAAACCATTTTTCGTATATGATTATATCAAAATAGACACGAACCCATATAAAATTATATATTGCGTCATATCATTTTTTTTACTCGGGAGGGCAATTTTCCTTTCCGTAAGAACTTTAGTTAAATTATGACGAACATTTTCAACAAAAATTAGCCGAAGGGGCATAAAAGTGGGAATGGTAAATTTGTTTTGTTGTAAAATCCAAAGTTGCACTATGATGAAAATTCATTTAAAAAAAATAGTTTGTCAAATCGGTCCAGTCGTTCTCAGATTGTAGTTAAATTGAAAAAAGTGGGCGTTAAAGCGGGCGTGATAGATTTTTCTTTCAGTGAAAACTTAAATTGGATTACTATGATGATTTAAATAAAAATTAGCCAAATATGTGCAGCCATTTTCCGATTTTAGATAAATCGAAAAAAATGGGCGTAAAAGTGGGCTGGGTCAATTTTTCTTTACGTAAAAACCTAAGTTGGACTGTGACGAACATTTCAAAAAAAAAATTGTTCAAATCGGTACAGCCGTTCTCAATTGATGCGGTTACCAACGAACGACAATTGATTTTTATTTATATGGATTTTGTATAAAATATTTTTTTTATCTCATAATTTTCAAATATATCCCAAGTTTTTTCGGGAAATACAAAAAAAAAATGCAAAAAAAAATTGTGTCCGGGACTTAGAAATTTAAAAAAAAATTGGAAATTTAAAATTTTTTTTCTTAAAACTTTGTTAATAAATTTTTACTTCAAAACGCAAAAAATGTACCAAAAATATTTTTTATCCAGGACTTAGAAAATTCTACAAAACTTTTTCAGGACTTGTAAAATTTTTCAAAATTTGGCTAATTTTTTTTTTTTGTTTAAATCAATTTTAATGAAATTCTTAACTCCAAAACGCAAAAATTATTTGTGTCTGGAAATTTTCAAAAATTTTCTCGGGACTTAGAAAACTTTTTTCCCTCGATTCGGCATCATATATATATATATGTATATTAGCGCGTCCCGAATTCGGCTTTTTTTCGAATTTGAAAATGCTTGCCCCCTCAAAAGATGGGGACTTAGGACCCTTTTACGAGAAAAATAACAAAAAAAGTTTTAGATAAAAAACCAGTTGGCTACCAGCGGCTAAAGATTGCAATCTCAGTGCATTTTGAAAAAACTTTTTTTTTTTTTTTTTTAAAAAATAAGTGCCAAAAGGTGCGCAATATAGAGTACATTCCGGGAAAAATATTAATAAAATTTCCACGGAGTAATTTTGGTGCAGCGTTGCATTTTAAAGATGAAAAGTGTTTACTTAATATTTTTTTATTTATTCTTTTAAGCTAAATTGGTATTAAAAGCTGCGCAAAATAGAGTACATTCTTTAAAACTGTGTCAAAACAGATCTTGGGACTAATTTAGCTTAAAAGAAAGAAAAAGTAAAAACTAAATACACCTTTTCATCTTTGAGATGCAACGCTGCACCAAAATTACTCCATGGAAATTTTATTAATATTTTTCCTGGAATGTACTCTATATTGCGCAACTTTTGGCGTCAAATTTTTGGAAAACAAAAAAAAGTATTTTTTTCAAAATGCACTAGGATTGCAATCTTTAGCTGCTGGTAGCCAACTGGTTTTTTGTCCAAACATTTTTTTGTTATTTTTCCCATAAAAGGGTGCTAAATCCCCATCGTTTGAGGGGGCAAGCTAAAAAAATTTGAATTCGGGACGCGCTAATGTATATCTCATCTTGTATGAGGTCAGGCATGGAGTTGTATATCATATATTTATTTATCTAATCTTGTATGAGGTCATTCATGGAGTCATATAAAATATTATATGCAATATCTAATTTAATAAAGCTTTATAAATTGTATGTGGAGCAACACATGATCTGATATTCTTTTATATGGCACCATATTAAATTTTGGGTGTAAAACTTAATACAAGATACATTTACGTATAATTATGTAAAGTACTGTGTATGGCCATATATTAATATATTAAATAATATGTTACTACTTATATCTAAACTTTTTTAGCCGGGAATGTTACTTATGTTTTGATAATTTTTTTTATATAGTTTTATGCGAAATTTGGACCCCTATTTTTATATAACAACACCAAATTTATATAATCAGATGTAATTATATACAACTATATCAAATTATATAAAACAATATATAATTTTATAAAGTTATATAAAATTATGTCAAGTTTTATATAAATGCAAAAAAAAAATATAATTATATATAATTACATATGAGGCATTCCACACCAAATGTTCAGCAAAAAAAAAGTGATGTCATGTCAATATGAAATCAATTGCAGAGTATTCGCCCTTAGGTCACTATTAAATAACACAAATAAAATTTCAGTTTTTTCAAAAAGTGGACTTTGTAGGCATGGTCAAAAATTGAAAATTTCAGCATTTTTTGCCTAAGTATCTTTATTTCAATATTTATGCCAATAAAATGAAACACAGTGATGTCTTTAAAACAAAAGTTTTTTATAGATTTTTGTATGGGCTATCGATTAAAAAAATAAAAATTGAAAAATTTTCAGAAGAAGTTCTGAATTTTTTAAATTTAAACTTAAACTTTATTTATCAAAAAACATGCCACAATTTTATTTCTTTTTTAAATGTTTAAAAATTAGTTAAGGTGTATATCTATCTGTTCTGAAATTTTCAGAGATGCTTTTTTCTTGTTTTCGAGAAAAAAAATGTTGAACATTGCACTATGCTTATAATTTTCAATAATGGGGTATATTACGTATGCGAATGAGTAATATTAACCCAGCAGAAATAAATCGAGATTTTGGCGACACAGCATCTGTTTATAGCATACCGTAGCGCATCCAAAGAGCGCTCTTAGGGATGCAGTAAAAGGAAGGGGAAAAAATTTTAATTTTTTTTTAAGATTTTTTATATAAAACTTATAATGTGTAATTATTTTTTGATAAAATTTCACACTTGCTTTCCTTTTTAATATTTTTAACACTTTTTGAATAAAAAACATGAGGTTTAGACAAAGACACATGATTTGACTGCATCATTATTGCGCATTAATCAGCGCTGCAAAGAGCGCTTCAATCATAGCATCTTTGACCGCTGTTCCCAAAAAAAATCCCATAAAAAATGTGAAAATGAAAATTTCCGATATTTTTTTGATGTTCACTTCCGATTTTTTTTTTCATTTTGTTTTACATAAATTAAGTTTTGTAAAGTAAAACGAATGAATTTTTTTGTTATATTTTTTTAAATTTTAGTTATTTGATTTAAACTTTGAACAGACAAGGAAAAAATTCGAATTTTATTTAAAATTCATAAGGTATTTGAAATAAAATTTTTGTTTAAATAAAATTCTCAAAAACATTTGAATTTTATTATTTCCAAAAATAAAATTCTCAAAAAAAAAAGAATTTTATTTTTGGTTTGAATTTTATTTTTGAATTTTATTTTTGGTTTAATTTTATTTTACTTTTGGTTTGAATATTTATTTGTTCAAAATATATTTGTTATTATGGAAATAAAATTCTTTTTTTTTTTTATTAATAAAATTCTTTAAAGAATTTTAAATAAATTTTTTTGAATTTTATTTCTTCTAAGAATTTAAAATAAAATTTTTAAGAATTATATTTAAAATTCTTTCTTGAATTTTTTGAAAAATTCAAAATTGAATTTTATCAATAACGAATTTTAAATTTTATTGTTTTTCCTTGTCTGACTTTGAATGAACCCGTAAACAAACACCAAACTCGATTTCATGTGATTCGGAAAATATCATGTGATTTGAAAAGTTTTGAAAGACATAACAGAGGCCTTTAACACATTTTAAATGATGATAAATAGGCCAACCAAAAAACAGCCAATGCTTATTTGTTATTTCGATGAATAAACCGATTTGGATTAAACACAAACTCTAATCACGAAAAAACAGAAAAACTAAGATACATTTGTTATAACTTCTTTTGAATATTTTTTCATTTATTGGTAAATTTTTTGTTTTTTATCTCATTTTTACATTTTAATTTTAGAACTTTAATTTTAGAAAATACAAATTTTATTACAAAATCAGCGCTAAAAAGATACATGAATTTACAGCATCTTTATTCTGCTTAAATCAGCTCTACAAAGATACATGAATTCACTGCATCTTTAATCTGCTTAAATCAGCGCTAAAAAGATTTTACAGCATCTTTATTCTGCTTAAATCGGCGCTCTAAAGACACGTGATTTCAGTGCATCTAAAGAGCGCTGTTTCTGTGTATCCAACTAGCGCTCTAAAGTGGGACATCGCCTTAGAGAATCATGCATGAATTCAGCGCAATTGGATGCGCTCCTTTACTCAAGTTTCCCTTCCAAAAGCTGCTGAACGTTCAGCAAAATTTCTGCTGGGAACTCTTAAAAAACATTTAAAATAGAGATGTTTTCGTGGGTGAGTTTTTTTTTGACGATCACGCACTCTCACGAAGGAAAAGTTTTAATCACGCACGATTTTTAATTTTCCTCACGTTCACGCACGCTCACGTGAGTAGAAAAAATGTTGTCACGGGCACGATACCCAGCAGAAATTTTGCTGAACGTTCAGCAGCTTTTGGAAGGGGAACTTGAGTAAAGGAGCGCATCCAATTGCGCTGAATTCATGCATGATTCCCTAAGGCGATGTCCCACTTTAGAGCGCTAGTTGGATACACAGAAACAGCGCTCTTTAGATGCACTGAAATCACGTGTCTTTAGAGCGCTGATTTAAGCAGAATAAAGATGCTGTAAATTCATGTATCTTTTTAGCGCTGATTTAAGCAGATTAAAGATGCAGTGAATTCATGTATCTTTGTAGAGCTGATTTAAGCAGAATAAAGATGCTGTAAATTCAATTTGAAATCAAAAAACTAAAATTTAAAAAATTTAAATATAACAAAAAAATTCATTCGTTTTACTTTACAAAACTTTATTTATGTGAAACAAAATGAGAAAAAAAAAAGGAAGTGAACATCAAAAAATATCGGAAATTTTCATTTTCACAATTTTTATGGGATTTTTTTTTGGGAACAGCGGTCAAAGATGCTATGATTGAAGCGCTCTTTGCAGCGCTGATTAATGCGCAATAATGATGCAGTCAAATCATGTGTCTTTGTCTAAAACTCATGTTTTTTTATTCAAAAAGTGTTAAAAATATTAAAAAGGAAAGCAAGTGTGAAATTTTATCAAAAAATAATTACACATTATAAGTTTTATATAAAAAATCTTTAAAAAAAATTAAAATTTTTTCCCCTTCCTTTTACTGCATCCCTAAGAGCGCTCTTTGGATGCGCTACGGTATGCTATAAACAGATGCTGTGTCTCCAAAATCTCGATTTATTTCTGCTGGGTACTCACGTGAGCGTGACTAACCGTGAGCGAAATAAATTATTATGCGTGATTAAAATAATTTCCTTGGTGAGAGTGCGTGATGGTAAAAAAAAACTTACCCACGATCACATCTCTATTTTAAATGTTTTTTAAGAGTTAATATTACTCATTCGCATACAGGGGCGTATCCAAGATTTTATTTCGGTGGGGGCCCAACATTTTTTTATTTTTTTACAAAAAATTTACATAACAGCACATGTTTTAGAATTTTTCTCGATATTTTCCTTGAACTGAATGTAACACAATCAGATTCTTAATTTTTGAGTAAGTTTTAAACTGTTGGTGGAAAAAAATTAAATTTTTTTATATTTTAAAATTTTTTGAGAGACTTATAGTGCATTCACATTGGCATCGAAACCCCGTATAACGAGGGTTCGCGCCAAACCTCATTTGAAAATACGTATTATCCCATACAAATTGAAACCTTTTTGTTATGAGGTTTCAACGAATGTACGATCGAAACCTTTTAAATTTCATAGTTCTACAATTTTTTACAACTGTTATCATTAAAGAAAATAAATTAAAGAAAGTGTCAAAAATAAAAAAATAATTATATTTAAATATTTTCTTAAAAAATAGCCTAAATCAAAAAATATATATAAAATATTGCAAATAAACGCGTGTTTTAATTAATTGTGTGCGTTTAGTGCCGGTTTGATCGACAAATTTCTTCGGTGAGTTTTGAAAACGTGATAAGTGTCAAAAATTTCGGGTGTGAACGGTTAAGTTTTTAAAATGAAAATACGTATTTTCAACGAGGTTTTGGGGCTAGTCTGAATGTACTATTAAGCCTTTTTTTAAATTGTGAATTGTATCAGATGCTGATACATTTTCACAAAGAAGATTATCAGAATCTGAATTTATTTTTCAAAGAAAAGTCTAAGATTCTATGACAATTTCTAGTTGACACAGTTTTTGTTATAGAAAAAGTCAAAGGCTCTAAATCATATTTCCAATGGAAAACGGTTCTCGGGAAAAAGTCACTTTAGAAAATGATTCTATAAACATACACAGCTCAACAAGAAAATGCGTATTGGATTCTGGTTAGTGATGTGGATAGTGTCTGTTGCGCTGATTCCAAATCCGGAGCCCAAATTTGTCTATCACGTCAGGATTTTGAGTAATTCGCGGTTAAAGTTCTGAGACATTTTTCTAAAAGACAAAGTCGCATTTTAAGATTTTACTACATTTTACTAACAATTAGGTCCATTTTTTTTTGTACATAAAACTTCAGGTTCTAAGATATTTTTTCATTAGAATCTTAAGTTGAAAAGTTTCAAATTCTAAGAAAAAATTTTCAGATTTTGAGATTTTTTTAACAGCAAAATTTTCAGTTTCAAAATATTTTTCTTCAAAAAATTTGTATTCTTAATGTTTATCGATTTTTTTTAGAAGTTTTTTAATATTGTACTTGTTATTTGATACCAAATCCTTAAATTTGTGAAATCATTCCGTGGGCCCGGGCCCCCCCCCCTGTATACGCCACTGTTCGCATATGTAATATACCCCATTATTGGAAATTATTAGCATAGTGCAATGTTCAACATTTTTTTTCTCGAAAACAAGGAAAAAAGCATCTCTGAAAATTTCAGAACAGATAGATATACACCTTAACTATTTTTTAAACATGTAAAAAAAAAATAAAATTGTGGCATGTTTTTTGATATAAAAAGCTTAAATTTAAATTTAAAATATTCAGAACTTCTTCTGAAAATTTTCCAATTTTTATTTTTATAATCGATAGCCCATACAAAAATCTTTAAAAAGCATTTATTTTAAAGACATCACTTGTTTCATTTTATTGGCATAAATATTGAAATAAAGATACTTAGGCAAAAAAAGCTGAAATTTTCAATTTTTGACCATGCCTCCAAGGCCCACTGTTTGAAAAATCTTAAATTTTATTTTTGTTTTTTAATAGTGCCCTAAGGGCGAATACTTTGCAAATGATATCCTATTGAAAGCACCATGGTTTTTCTGTAGTGGAACAGTTGGTGTGGAATGACTCATATGTATAATTTTATATAATTTTATATAGTTTTATACAGTTCTATACACTTTTATATATTTTTATATAATTTTATATGATTATATAATTTTGTCCAAATTTCGCATAAAATTATATAAAAAATTTATCAAAATATAAGAAATTGATTAAATTTTATATAGTTTTATCGACCCGAGTAAAAAAGTTTTTATATAGTTGTATATAATTTTATAAACATCATATATGATTATATAGAATTTGATGCGAAAAATGAGTCGATAAAACTAGAGTTTGCAAATAATCGAGATATTTCATAATCGCGATTACGATTAAAAAAATGGCCGTTAATCGCGATTATCGATTAATCGAATTTTTTAAATAATTTGATTTGCAATAGTTTTAAAAAATCTTTTGAAATTTACATTTTAAAACGTACGAAAATAAAAAAACTATTATTTTTATGAAATAAAATTAAAAACTTTCGAACTTTCCCAGTTAAAATAATTCGAAATTATGGCACCACAGTCTCTTTTTTTAGTATATCATTGCTCATCAAAAGAACGCTCGAGCGCCTTTGAGTATTTTTTTTTTGTTAAGATTTTTTTTATACCCTACACCACTATGTGGTACAGGGTATATTGAGTTTGTGCTGATGTTTGTAACTACCCGAAATATTGGTCCTAGACATACCTTAAAGTATACCGATCGACTCAGAATTACTTTTGGAGTCGATTTAGCGCTGTCCGTCCGTCCGTCTGTCCATCTATCGGTTTAAGCACGATACAGGTCGCAATTTTCAATCAATTGACTTGAAATTTGAAACTTAAGCATCTGTTGGCCTAAGGACGAAGCCTATTGAAATTGGAGAACATCGGTCCATGTTAAGACCTAGCCCCCATACAAACGCCCCCTTTGGATTCGGCTTAATGACTGTAATGACCGTATTATAATAGATATCGCTTTGAAATTTAGCAGGTAATCAAATTTTGTATGCATGAATCATAATTCTAAATTTCAAAGGAATCGGATCAGTCCTTCTGGTATTCCCCATACAAGCCACCTTCCCGATATTCACATAATTCCCTCTAAATTCATAAAAAATTAAAATATTTGATAAAAATTTTATTTTTAGGTGTTAAACGTGTACTTTAGTTACCTAATCAAATCGGAATATAATTGAACCATTTTTGGACTAAGTCCCCCTCATAAAAATTTTGACTGATATTCAGTTAAATCGGTATATTGACAAAAATAATAAACCAATTCCACTAAAATTTGATATGTGTGTATTTTCTACACTAAATAAAGATCTACCAAAAGACAGATCCAATCGGTCCATGTTTGGACTTGGGACCCATTTTCCGGAAAACACTGGTGTAGGTCGGGCTTGACCGACTATAACTTTCTTACTTGTTTAAACTTATAATTAAAATTATTTGTTGATAAATTTTCACACATACTTTAAGTTTTGACATCTTTAACACTTTCTAAATGATCAAAAAAATTTTTGGAGAAAAATACTAGATTTTCTTACATCTTTATTGCGCTTAAACAAACTCTATAAAGAGTGCTTCAATCAGCGCTGAAAAGATACATGATTTTACTGCGTCTTAATAGCTCTTTATTTGTGCTACTTAAGAGTACTTTAAAATGTGACTGGTTTGGATTCGCTATTTGGCTCATGATTCCATTTCAAAAGCTGCTTTCAGTTCATCAAAATTTCTGCGGGCTAGTGTCGGAATACCTGCCGATGGCCAGTGAAAAGCAAATTGTGAGGAAATTTATTAAAAAAATTTACAAGGCATCATAAGTCGGCAACCAGCGGTCAAAGTATGAAAAAATTACGTTTTTGACAAGATTTCATGTCCAAATTTTTTTACCAAATCCGGCCAAAGCCTTTCGAGTATATTTTTAAACCCAAACTCTTTAAAATTTACACAGATCCGAATTTAAATTTTACTTTAAATTTGAATGACTTTTACGATAAAAGTTAAATGAATCATGGGCCAACCCATCAAAATTTTTCGTTCCAAATAATCGGTTCCAGAACGCATCATATCATCCTACAATCGATTCTACTTACACAGAAAAAAAAATATTTAAGAAAATTTTAATAAACACGTTTATTAAAAATAAAAATATTTTTAATAAAATTTTTTATTGTATCAATAAAAAAGTTTATTGAAATTAAAAAAAAACTATTTTCAACTCATTCCGTCGGCAAGTTTTGTTGTGTTTCTTTTTTTCACACATAGTAATTTCAAATAAAGAAATAACTTAAAACAAAAAATATTAAAACAAAAAAAAAAAAAGTTGTGTCTGATGGGGATTCGAACCAACGCACTGTGGCCGAAATCACTGATCTAGCGGCGTTTTAGTCAAAATTAAAAAATTAAAACTGATAAATGTTTTCCATTGTATCGATTACCTATACTTTACAGAGAAAATTAACGTTTTCACTTTTGTTTTTCTCTTAATATTCGCACAGCTGTAAGCTATCAAATATACATTTTCTGGAGCAAGTGTATTAAAGGAATTTGGGGCCTAATTACTCAGTGAGTTTTTCTTGACACTTTTAAGTCAATTGTTTATACATTTTGAGCCAAAATGTTTTAATTGAAAGTAAAAGGTATGTTTTAACTAAAAAATAAATGTTTGTGGCCTGTATGTATCTAGTTTATTATTAGTTCATTATAGAAGTTGACATTTGTGATATAAACTATAGTTTCATGGACTGCAACTTTTGAAATTCGATCGTATTCGGTCCAATTCCTGTTTTGTTTATTATTTTGGGTTATTTTTGTTGTGACGTTTCAGTATGGCGTTTCAGTATGACGTTTTTAGGGTCCATCTGCCTGTCCAAATAAACAGTATAAACGCGATACAGACCACAATTTTCAATCGATTTGGCTGAAATTTGAAATTTAAGTTTCTTTAATCGCAAGAACAAACCCTATTAAATTTTGACAAAATCAATCCATGTTAATCCATAGCCCCCATGTAAATGTCCCCTTCAAGTTTTACTTAAATACCCCTAACAATAGTATTCAAAATATCCTCTTGAAATTCGACCGATAAATGTTTTTTATATTCATAAACAATCGCTCTAAATTTTAACGGAATCGGACCATTTTAATTTCTAGGCCTCATACAAACCACCCTCCCAATATTCACATAAATTTCCCAAAATACATAAAAATAAATAAATATTGTTTAAAAATTAATTTTTTATAAATTTTATAATCGCAAATAAGCATTGGTCTTTATTATTTTACATTTCCGAATTAAGCGCCGCTAGATTGGCCATTTCGGCCACTGTGCAACGACCCCCAAAAAAAGTAATAAGTTTATCCACCGCTTAGCGCATAACGCCAAAACAGTGTTATAGTTTTGTCGGCTAAATTCTGTCATCTGCTTACAAGCAAGAACAAAAAAGAAATAAAAACACAATTTGTTTGTGAATGCGTGTGTGTGTGTATACACCGAAAAAATTCCCCAGTTAGATAGTTACGAAAATTCTTAGTTGATTTGAAATAAATTTAAAATAACTGGGTTAGTAACGAATAGAGTTGTCAGTCGATTAAGAATAATTCGATTAATCGATCAAACAAAACCCAACTCTTGTTCGAATAATTCAAAAATGACGATTTTCGAATAACGAATAAATCGATTAATTAATGTCGATTAATCGAACAATTTTTTTTAATTAAAAAATTAAATAAATGCATAGAATTTGATTTATTCTCATAAATTTTGAAAGATTTAATACAAAATGTAGGAAAGTTAAAATATATTGTAGCCATAGCCTGGATAGCACATCCATTATAGAATTAGAGGGAGTTATCAAGTTTTTAATAAATAATTTAGAAAAAATAATAATTTCTTGCATCAGACTTACTAAAACGTATTAAAATAAGAATTAATGAGAGACGTATAAAAGAGTTAAATACGTTAAAAATTTTTCTAAATTTTGGAAATTTTCCGAGCAATGAAAGTTTTTTAAAATATTTTCCAGCGAAACAAAAGAATATGCAAATAAATTATACTCCAGATTATTTTATGTTGAAAGTAATCACAATAATTCAGATAAAAGTATTGAAATGGAGGAAAGTTATTAGTAATGAAAATAATAATCTTTTATGCGAGTTAAATAATTCAATTCAAAGTATTAAAAAATAATAAAAGAAAAACGACTTCAGCGATATATCAGACGATATGGTATATTTGGAAAAATCTGAAAAAAGAACAGAAAAAATAGAGAACTTTTTTATGCTCTTATTACTATATCACCTACTTCAACAATTAGCGAAAGAGTGTTTTCAAAATCTAATTTAATAAAAACAAAAACCAAAAATCGTTTGAAAGCAAAAAAAATGAGTCAACTTTTATTTTTAAAAGATTATTTCTTAAGAACAACTTAAATTGTCTTATTTGACAAAAATTAAAATCATTTATGATATATTTTGACTGAATACTTCAAATAATAATTTGTATTTGAATTATTTCTCCACAAGTATTAAAATCGACACCCATTAATTAAAAGTGATCTCAGTTATTCAATTTTTAAGTTTTTTTAACTTTTAACTATTTTATTTTTAAGTTTTGTATGCATTTTTTCGTTAATAAAAATTTTAACTTTCTTATTTTAAGATTTTTTATATGAGTTGTTTATTTTTTTTGTTAATAAAAATATTTTTTAAAATATTTTTTTTATTCGTTATTCTCTTCGATTAATCGAATAAATTTTGATCTTTAATCGTTTGATCGAACGAGGAAAAACAATTATTTGAATTATTCGAACAAAGTTGAAAGTCGAATAATTGACAACTCTAGTAACGAACAACTGGATTTTCAATTAATTAAAACTATCTATCAGTTACCCTGTTAATAATATTTTTTGATTTGTTTACAAATTTAAAAAATCAATATCGTTTTTATAAAAATAAAAAAAGGAAAAACCCCAAACGGATTTTTATTTTTAAATTGTAAGTTTTATTTTCTAATTTGTGCCTTTTTCTTTATAAACAAATAAGTAATATTTTTTTCAGATGGAGAATAAATAGATATTTATGTATATGAAAGCAGCATGTGAAAGACTTAAGGAGTAAAATTTGGTGATCTAAAAATGGGACATATGAATCCAAACCCTGTTTTTTTAATGGTTGGTGCAATGTAATACAATACATCTAAATAAAATCTTAAATAAAATAATAATATTTTAAAGTATAAAAATTATTTTTTCAATGGTCAAATTAAAAAAAGGTTAGCAGTTCCCATTAACAATTTTTATTTATTAACCAGTTATTACCAACTATTTTCAACGATTTTACAAATTTAACTAATATTCTGTTGCCAGTAACTGGAAATTCAGTTAAATTCAAAACTGTTTATAAAATTAGTTACCATCAACCGAGTGAAAACAACTGGGGCTCAGTTAGGTGTATTTTAACTGGGACTTAGTTAAATTCTTAGTAGCCAGTAACTGGGAAATTTTTTGGGTGTAGTTGTGTGTTAAATATTTTTACTGTTATAAGTTAGAGAATGAAAGTGATGCACTCAACTAAATTTGTCAGTATTTTTTTTTTTGTTTTAATTTCAACTGATAATTACTTCTGTTACCATTACTGACAAAATTAAGTGAGTGTTCCAGAATTCTTGTTTACTTTTATTTAAAAACTAATTGATTTTATGCGTAGTAACTTGTTGACATGTTGTAGCTCAGTTGGATAAACGGCAAGCATTCTAAGCAGGAGGTATGCTGTTCAAAGCTTGTTGGAAACAATGACAATTAAGAAAAGTATAATAAATAAAAGAATTAAATAATAAAATAAAAATAAATAAAACAAAAATATTTTTTTCTTTAGTTCTAAAAATATTAAAAAAAAATATAAATCAATAAACTTTTTTATTGAATCTTGAAATTCCTTCATTGAAATTATTTTCAGCAAACGACTTACAAATGCGTTTACTGAATTCGTGAAAATCTTCACCACGGCTTTTTTAGTTAATTTATTTATTGAATTCGTGAATTTTTTTATTGAAATTAAAATTTTTTTTTGTGTGTAACATTCCAAAATCAATGGTTTTTGTTTGAAACTGTCCCGAAGTAATCGTTGTAAGAGTAATTTAGTTTTTTTTTAAATAATTTTAAATAAAAACTTTAAAAAAATTTCGGAACTGATTTAAATTCGTTATAAAAATAGTGTATTTCATAGAAAATTTTTAATCGTAATCGCATGATTTTTTTGTCGATTACGATTACGATTAATTGGTGCGATTACGATTACGATTTTAATCGTTTTGCAAACTCTAGATAAAACCATATAAAATTTTATCAATGTTACTTATGTTTTGATAAATTTTTTATATAATTTTATGCGAAATTTGAACCCCTATTTTTATATAACAACAGCAAATTTATATAATCAGATATAATTATATACAAATATATCAAATTATATAAAACAATATATAATTTTATAAAGTTATATAAAATTATATCAAGTTTTATATAAATCATAAAATTTTGTTTTAATTATATAAAATTATATATAATTTTATGTAACTTTATATTATATATGGTTTTGAATTGAGAAAGGTGTGAAAGAAAAATTTATTTTTCTAAAAATTTAAGACATCCTGGTTCGTTTTTTACTAGTTTTATATAATCCAGTTATTATAATCATCAGAAAACCTTTTAACACAGAAAAAAATAAAAAATATATTTAATTAAAAAATTCGTAGATTTAATTAAAAAATTAATTAAATCCGGACCAATCACTAAAATGCGCAAATAAATTAAAAATATTTGTATGTCGTTAATTAAAAATAAATGGATATTTATTTAATTAAAAACTTAATACTATAAATTAAAAAATTTAATTAAAATTAAAAAATAAAAATAATTAAAATTTTAATTGTATAAATTAAAAAAATTAATTAAAAATATTATATTAAAAAAAAAATAATTTGTAAAAACATTCTTTTTGAATAAAATAGTTAAAAAAAAAAAAATTTCTTCAAACTTTACCAAATTTATTTATGCCGTAAAGACATAGTCAGTGAGATGATTTTATAAAGTTGATTATAAACCTTTCATATACATACACATAAAACTATAAACAAAATGAGAATTCAAAAACCTATGTGAAAAATAAAAAAACTTTCAACAAACTTTTTATACTTATGTATTTTTTTTGTACGTAATACAATGCAAGAGAAAAACACACATTCGCACACACACGGAAAACAAAACAAAAAAAAAATAAGTATAGCTAGAAATTTAATTAAACATTTAATTATATAAATTAAATACTTAATTAATATTAAATTTGAAAACAATTAAAATATTAATTAAAATAAAGTTAAAAATTTAATTAAACAATTAATTATATTAATTAAAAGTTTAATTAATATTAAATTAAAAAACAATTAAAATTTTAATTAAAATAAAATATACGATATTATTTTCTGTGAATGTCAAATTTATTCAGTTAATAGTCAATTTTATTCTATATGTGAAAATTATTAACAGATCGCAGCCGCCAGGGATTGAACCCATGATCTGTAATGTATTTGCTATTAACTGCCTCTTAGGTACGATCACTCTAGACCGATACGCTAAGTTGGCTGTTAAGCAAGTATCAACTAAATCATGGTTTTTCAATTCTTGTGTGGTTGTTGCTATTGTTTTTTCGTACAGAAGAAGGTGAAATTGCATTATGGTGAATAAATTAAATTTTTTAGTAATCATCATTCGTCCTCCTCTCCTTCATCAACTCTGATCTAAGTACTTATTTTGCAACCTTGCCAGAACATGGTCTATATTTTGAAGACACAAATGTTAGGTGTTGCCATTTTCCAAAGATACTATATTGCCACTTAGGACGACTTAAAGTCGTTATTTTCAAATTTTTGTTTTTCTGTAAAGACAGTTGAGCTCAGGCTCTAATTATAATTATGTATTATAATTTTTTAATCATGTTATATATGGTTTTGAATTGAGAAAGGTGTGAAAGAAAAATTTATTTTTCTAAAAATTTAAGACATCCTGGTTCGTTTTTTACTAGTTTCATATAATCCAGTTATTATAATCATCAGAAAAACTTTTAATGTCAAATTTATTCAGTTAATAGTCAATTTTATTCTATATGTGAAAATTATTAACAGATCGCAGCCGCCAGGGATTGAACCCATGATCTGTAATGTATTTGCTATTAACTGCCTCTTAGGTACGATCACTCTAGACCGATACGCTAAGTAACTTTATATAGTTTTATACAGTTTTAAAAAATTTTATATATTTTTATATAATTACATCTGATTATATAATTTTGCTATTCCCGAGTAAAAAAATTCATATATAATTATATATAGTTTTATATATACATATATTATTTTGTAAAACTATATGTATTTTTTGTTGCATCATATGTGATTTTATATATTTGCACTTCTAATTTGTTTCTTATATAAAATTATATAACAGAAAATATTGACTTTTATATAATAACATATGATTTAAAGTTCGTTTATATAATTACATATGAACTTTAAAATTCTGTCTTCTTTTTTATATAATTTGATAAAACAAAATATTTGAAGTAATTTTATATAAAACTTTATGCAACTGTTTTTAAATTATATGTTATCTTACATGAGTAAAATTTAAAAAAAAAAATCTAAATCCTTTACATATAATTTAATATAACTTTTGAAAATTGTTCTAACCCGAGTAAAAAAGATTATATATAATTTTACTAATTTTTATATAAACATATATTATTTGATAAATTTATAGGTAAATTGTTTTGCTATCATATAAGATTATATATATTTGCACTTCCCGAGTAAAAAAGAACTGATATAGTCATATATGCTATTATATAATTATTTATATTTATATATGGTTATGCATGAACTTTGATATGGGCATATAAGTTTATATATAGCATTGTATTTTTCCTTATTTTTTAATATGATAACATACATATTCCTATCTATTTATATACCGATCTATATGAAATTAGATATAAGGTCGGAAATTTTTAGATATGACAGATAAAAAGATATATGATTTTATTTATAATTATATCCCGAAAAAAATTTTCAAAATTTTCTAAGTCCCGGACAATTAAAAAAATTTCAAGTCCTAAAAAATTTTATGAAAATTTTCCAAAGTTCCGGACACAAAATTTTTTTGGCAATTTTTTTTGGAGTAAAAAAATCATTGAAAATGTTTTTAGGAAAAATTTTGTTTTTTTTGAAAAATTTTTAAGTTCCGAAAAAATGTTTTTAAATTTTCTAAGCCACAAACATTTTTTAGAATTTTAAATCACTTATAACTGATTTAAAAAAAAAATAAAATTTTTTAATAATTTGCTAAGTCCCGAAAAAATTCAGAAGAATGCAATAAAAACTCTTCTAATTGATACTGTATCCAATCTGATAAAATAATTTCTAATTTCACGTTAAAAATTCCAAAAAATTTGACCAGATTTCATCTAATTATATAAAAATTTATCTAATTTTAACAGATAAGATATGATTTAATACAATTAGATAGACCCATTTTTGGGATCAAACTTAATCAAATTTGATATTATTTTTTTTTTTTTTTTTTTTTTAAATAAATAGAATTTGATATAATCGTATAATATTCGATCCGCCAATTTTCGGATCAAAATTAATATGGATTTACATAAAAGCATATCTGTTCATATAAAATTAAATATTGCGTCATATAACTTTTTATACCCTCCAACCACAGTATGGGGGTATACTCACTTTGTCATTCCGTGTGTAACGCATCGAAATATCGGTCTAGGACCCCATAAAGTATATATATTATTGATCAGTGATCCATTCTAAGACATTCTGGCGATGTCCGTCTGTCCGTCCGTCCGTCCGTCCGTCCGTCCGTCCGTCCGTCTGTGGAAGACACGATACAGTCCAAAGTAAAAGAGCTAGGCTCCTGAAATTTGGCACGAATATGTCTTATGGTATTGGGCTGGTTAAGTTCGAACATGGGCAAAATCGGATCAGGGGGAAAAAAGTTCCCCTCTTAAGAACTAAACAAACCTCTAAAAAAAAGCCATTTTTTATAGGTTTTTTGTACTTTTGCTTAGCAAACGAAACATTTTATGTCAAAAGAAGTTCAAAGTCTTGATGTTGGATCCAGGAAGGTTGTCTCCCACCGACATAACCCCCCCCCCCCCCCCAAAAAAAAAAAAAAAGACGCCCCTGTTTTTTTTTTTTTTTTTTACGTGTTGGAGGGTATAATAGATTCGGCACAGCCGAATTTAACACTCTCACTTGTTTTTACTCGGGTTCGTATTTTTTTCTTATATAAAATTATATAAAAGAAAATGTTAAGTTATACATAATAACATATGATTAAAGTTAGTTTATATAATTACATATGAAATATAAAATTCTGTCTGTTTTTTTATATAATTTAATATAACAAAATATTTGAAGACATTTTATATAAAACTTTATGCAACTTTTTTCTGAATCATATGTAATCTTATATGAGTAAAATTAAAAAAAAAATCTAAGTCCTTTATATATAATTTGATATAACTTTTGAAAATTTTTCTAAGTCCAGAATTTTTTTTTTTTTTAAGTTCCAAACCTGAACCCCGAGTAAAAAAGATTATATATAATTTTACTTATTTTTATATAAACATATATTATTTGATAAATTTATACGTAAATTGTTTTGCTATCATATAAGATTATATATATTTGCACTTCGTATTTTTTTCTTATATAAAATTATATAAAAGAAAATGTTAAGTTATACATAATAACATATGATTAAAGTTAGTTTATATAATTACATATGAAATATAAAATTCTGTCTGTTTTTTTATATAATTTAATATAACAAAATATTTGAAGACATTTTATATAAAACTTTATGCAACTTTTTTCTGAATCATATGTAATCTTATATGAGTAAAATTAAAAAAAAAATCTAAGTCCTTTATATATAATTTGATATAACTTTTGAAAATTTTTCTAAGTCCAGAATTTTTTTTTTAAGTTCCAAACCTAAACCTTAAACATTTGTTTTAAAAATTTTATATGTTATTATATATAATGCGAAATTTATGAAAAAAAAATCTAAGTTCTTTATATATAATTTAATATAATTTTTTTTGGGTTTTTTTTTGGATTTTTTTTTATTTAATTATATATAATTGCATAAATTTTTCTAAAAAAGGGGCCAATTTTCGCATCAAATCATATAAAATTATATTAAAATCACATCAAATTATATCAAATTTAATGCAACTTAATATGGTTTTATCGACTCATTTTTCGCATCAAATTCTATATGAATATATATGATGTCTTTATATAATTAAATATAAACATATATAATCTTTTTTACTCGGGATAGAAGGTCGGGAATTTTTGGATATGACAGATAAAAATATATATGATTTTATTTATAATTATATCCCCGAGTAAAAAAGATTATATATATTCATATAAAATTATATAAAGACATCATATATAATCATATATAGTTTAATGCGAAAAATGAGTCGATAAAACGATATAAAAACTTATCAAATTTGATCAAATCTCATCAAATTTGATATAATTTTAATATAATTTTATATAGTTATATGCGAAAATTGGACCCTTTTTGGAAAAAATTATGCAATTATATATAATTAAATAAATTTATATATAAGAAAAAAAAATTTCCCCCAAAACGCAAAAAATTGACAAAAAAAAATTTGTTTCCAGGACTTAAAAATTTTAAAAAATATTTTTAGGACTTTGAAAATTTTCAAAAAAAAAAAATCTGGACTTAGAAAATTTTTTAAAAGTTATATCTAATTATATGTATTTTTTTCTTTTTCAGCCCTAGAATTTTGGGACTTATTGTTAGAAAATTTAAATTTTTTTTTTTTGGAAAAATTTTCAAAACTTATATTAAATTATATGTAAAGGACTTAGAATTTTTTTTAAATTTTATTCATATAAGATAACATATAATTTAAAAACAGTTGCATAAAGTTTTATATAAAATTACTTCAAATATTTTGTTTTCCCGAGTAAAAAAGATTATATATATTCATATAAAATTATATAAAGCCATCATATATAATTATATATAGTTTAATGCGAAAAATGAGTCGATAAAACGATATAAAAACTTATCAAATTTGATCAAATCTGATCAAATTTGATATAATTTTAATATAATTTTATATAGTTATATGCGAAAATTGGACCCTTTTTTGTATAAAATTGATGCAATTATATATAATTAAATATATTTATATATAAGAAAAAAATGTTATCCCCCAAAACGCAAAAAACTGACAAAAAAATTGTTTCCAGGACTTAAAAATTTTCAAAAATATTTTTAGGACTTTGAAAATTTTCAAAAAAAAAAAACATCTGGACTTAGAAAAATTTTCAAAAGTTATATTAAATTATATGTAAAGGACTTAGATTTTTTTTTTTAAATTTTACTCATATAAGATAACATATAATTTAAAAACAGTTGCATAAAGTTTTATATAAAATTTCTTCAAATATTTTGTTTTATCAAATTATATAAAAAAGAAGACAGAATTTTAAAGTTCATATGTAATTATATAAACGAACTTTAAATCATATGTTATTATATAAAAGTCAATATTTTCTGTTATATAATTTTATATAAGAAACAAATTAGAAGTGCAAATATATAAAATCACATATGATGCAACAAAAAATACATATAGTTTTACAAAATAATATATGTATATATAAAACTTTATATAATTATATATGATCTTTTTTACTCGGGTTATCAAATTTTATAAAAAAAAAAACAGAATTTTAAAGTTCATATGTAATTATATAAACGAACTTTAAATCATATGTTATTATATAAAAGTCAATATTTTCTGTTATATAATTTTATATAAGAAAGAAATTAGAAGTGCAAATGTATAAAATCACATATGATGCAACAAAAAATACATATAGATTTATAAAATAATATATGTATATATAGAACTATATATAATTATATATGATCTTTTTTACTCGGGTCCCGAAAAAATTTTCAAAATTTTCTAAGTCCCGGACAATTAAAAAAAAATTTCAAGTCCTAAAAAATTTTATGAAAATTTTCCAAAGTCCCGGACACAAATTTTTTTTGGTAATTTTTTTGTGGAGTAAAACAATCATTGAAAATGTTTTTAGGAGAAATTTTATGTTTTTGAAAAATTGTTAAGTTCCGAAAAAATGTTTTTAAATTTTCTAAAACACAAACATTTTTTGGAATTTTAAAATCCCGTAAAAATGATTTTAGAAAACGAAATTGAAAAATTTTTTGTAAAAAAATTCCGAAAAATGCTATAAAAACTCTTCTAACTGGTAATGTATCCAATCTGATAAAATAATTTCTAATTTCACGTTTAAAATTCCAAAAAAATTTACCAGATTTCATCTAATTATATAAAAATTTATCTAATTTTAACAGATAAGATATGATTTAATACAATTAGATAGACCCATTTTTGGGATCAAACTTAATCAACTTTGATATTATTTTATCAAAAATAATAGAATTTGATATAATCGTATAATATTCGATCCGCCAATTTTCGGATCAAAATTAATATGGATTTACATAAAAGCATATCTGTTCATATAAAATTAAATATTGCGTCATACAACTTTTTTTTACTCGGGTTTATATGGTTTTATCGACTCATTTTTCGCATCAAATTCTATATGAATATATATGATGTCTTTATATAATTAAATATAAACATATATAATCTTTTTTACTTGGGAAGTCCAAAAAAAATTAAAATTTTCTAAGTCCCAAAATTCTAGGACTGATGCAAAATTGAAAAAAAAAATACAAAAAATTTTCTAAGTCCAGATGTTTTTTTTTTTTTTGAAAATTTTCAAAGTCCTAAAAATATTTTTGAAAATATTTTTCAAAAATATTTTTAGGACTGGAAACAATTTTTTTTTTGTCAATTTTTTGCGTTTTGGGGCAAAACATTTTTTCTTATATATAAATATATTTAATTATATATAATTGCATCAATTTTATACAAAAAAGGGTCCAATTTTCGCATATAACTATATAAAATTATATTAAAATTATATCAAATTTGATCAGATTTGATCAAATTTGATAAGTTTTTATATCGTTTTATCGACTAATTTTTCGCATTAAACTATATATGATTATATATGATGGCTTTATATAATTTTATATGAATATATATAATCTTTTTTACTCGGGTTATTATATAAAAATAGGGGTCCAAATTTCGCATAAAATTATATAAAAAATTTATATTAAAATATAAGAAACATTGATCAAATTTTATATAGTTTTATCGACTCATTTTTCGCATCAAATTCTATATAATCCCAGCAAAAAAAGAGCTTACCATTCACTACAAAATTCACCAAAACTTATGAACCAGATGTACTTCTTCTTCAACTGAAACATTGATGAATTTAATATGGGCGTGACACACAAAGTATGTTCTTTTTTTCGCCACTTTTCAGTGGCGAATGATTGACACTTAAGTATAACATATATCACTAGTGCAATGGTTCTCAAACGGTGGGTCGCGACCCCCTAGGGGGTCGCGGAAGCATTTCTGGGGGGTCGCGATAAGTTTAGTAAACATCATAACAAAATTATTAAAATTTAAATTTCTAAAATATAAAAGTAAAGCATAAATTTTTGGTAATTGCTGAGTTATCAAAATATAAAAATAATACGACTACGTTAAGATCTGCAAATTTATGCCTATTTTTTAGCTTTTCAGCTTATCAGTCGGCTTCAAAAAACTCTGGAAAGGACAGAATTTTATTTATCCCCTTTTTCGTCTTATTTATCCCCTTTTTCGTACAATTTTTAAATTTGACACTTCAGGATATGATCGCTAGGACTACATGCTATCATCACCCTCGCTTAATTGGGGACTTTGACAACAGCTAAAATGTTAAAAAAATGTGTTGAAAAAATCGGTCTATGTTTAGATATATCCCACATACAAACGTCCCCTTTAAATTTGGCAAAAACTACTCTTAAAACCGTATTATAATAATTATGCTTTCGAAATTTAGCACGTTAAAGTATTTACAAAGAATCATTCCAAATTTTAAAGAAATCGGACCAGTTTTACTTGTAGCCCCCATACAAACCACTCTTCCGATGTTCGTAAAAATATTTCAAAACTCATGAAAAGGAAATATTTGACAAAAATTTTGGCCATTTTTGTTAAACGTGTACTTTGGTAACTTTATCAAATCTTATCATAATTGGACCATTTTTAGACTTACAATTAGTACTCATATACAAATTTCGCTCGATATTCAGTAAAATCGGTCTATTGGCTGTAAAAAAGCATACGTACCTCAATTTTCGCTTCTGTGTGTTTTCTACACTAATCAAAGATCTCAAAAAATAGGGATCTAATGAGTCCATGTTTGGAATTGAGACCCTTTATTGGGGAAAACCTAGATGATTTAAATTTTCTTACTTGTTTTTTTATGAGGGGGGTCGCGAGAAATTTGAAATATTGAAAAGGGGTCGCGAAGAAAAAGTTAGTGAGAAGCTCTGCACTAGTGTTTATTATGTACATATATATTAACATTTTTATCACAACTTCTGAAGTAGTGATCCGGATGTTAATATAACTTGACCTTTTGGAAGCGCTTTTTCATCACTTCTTTAGAAGTATATATTTCTTGGCATTTTCGGTGTGATTATGCCATTTTTATTTGGTGATTTAGAACTTCTAAGTGATTTTTTCACATCTTTTTGTAAGATTGATTGAAAGAGTATTTTTTTGTAATATTTATACTAATAACACTGTTCGACAGCAAAAACCTCCCAGTGAAATTTCTAACTTATAGCTTTTGGTCTCCTGCTTCCAAGTATACCGTCCAAATTTATCTAGCACGTACCGTTTTTAAGATATTCGCTGTTAAAAAGTAAAAAATAAACAATATTTTAGCACTTTTAGGGGTCCACTGTTACGTATTCTTTCTTTGCTTCCACCAAATAGGACTTGATTTCATAAAAAAAGGACCTCCTGATTCCAAATCTGCAATCCAAATTTTTCAAGCACGTTCTGTTTTTGAGATATTCGCGTTTGAAAATTTTAGTGTGATTTATAAAGAATATAACGGCGTAACAGTAGAGTTTGAGTTTTTCAAACGCCAATATTTCAAAAACAATACGCGATAGAAAAATTTGGATGCCAGATTTGAAATAAAGAAGCCTTATTTTTACTAAATCGAGTTCTATTGTATTTGAGCAACTTAAGAATACGTTACAGAGGAGACCCAAATGTTTCAATATTAAAACGCGAATATCTTAAAAACCTTACGTGATAGAAAAATTAATTTCATTGATAATCTAACGTATATACTTCGAATTAAAAAAAAAAGTAATTATAGAGATCACAAAACTATAAAAATTCACGGCGAATTGATTCACAAGTTTGTTTTGACCACATGCCTATACCTCAATTTTCTAAAAAGCTTAAACAATCTTTAATAATGTGATGCAGCAACATCCGCTTTAGTTCGTAAATGTATTTATTTAATTCAGGACAAATTTTTTTGATATAAGATATGAAATTTGAAAAATTTATCAATAATCGATTTTCGTCTTTTCGATTTTTTAAGCTCTAAATAATAAGAAATGAAATGCCATTACCAAATTTTGTCACCATTTTTGCAAAACCTAAATCTATTTGAAGCTGGACGTAGAAAAAATTGCATACTTCGTGTATCACCCTCATTCTAATTGTTTCAGTTGAAAAAGATATTCATATGTTGTGGTGATTTGATTTGATTCCTAAGAACATATGAAAAAGGTACTTCAAAATCATTAAGCAACGAACTGGTGAAATATGTTTTTATTATTTTGTAGCTTTTTTGGAAGTGATTTTAAAAGTACTTCCTACGGAATATGAAGTTCGGCACCTATCGCTACCCGAGTAAAAATAATTTAATATGATCTTATATACTTTTATATAGTCATATTATTTCATATATGATCATGTGTGACACTATGTCTTGCGAGATTAATTTATATAATAAATTTTGATGTGCGACTTTTTTAAGATATCGCCATACATAATTATATGTTGCAACATCTGGTCCCATGCATCATTCCAAATTTCTAATTGTTTTATATAAAATTTTATATGCTTCCATTATTTTTTAATTTTTCTAAGTTTTTTCCAAGAACATATTTTTATCGAAAATATTTGCAACGTGTTTTATATAAAATTTCATATGACTTCATATTTGTTTATTTTTCTAAGTTTTTTCCAAGCACCAGTGTTTTATATAAAATTTTATATGACTCCATCTTTAAAATTTTTTCTAAGTTTTTTTCAAGGACCATTTTTTTATCGCAAATATTTTCTAAGTGTTTTATATAAAATTATATATGACTCCATTTTTTTAATTTTTCTAAGTTTTTTCAAGCCCGAGTAAAAAAAAAACTTTTTAAGATCTAATTTGATCTCAAAATTCGCTGTATCAAGTTGTATCAAATAATTATCTAATTGTATTATTTTAGATACACAAATATTAAAAATGATACAATTAGATCCGAATTTTGGTCACCCGAGTAAAAAAGATTATATATGTTTATATTTAATTATATAAAGACATCATATATATTCATATAGAATTTGATGCGAAAAATGAGTCGATAAAACCATATAAAGTTGCATTAAATTTGATATAATTTGATGTGATATTAATATAATTTTATATGATTTGATGCGAAAATTGGCCCCTTTTTTAGAAAAATTTATGCAATTATATATAATTAAATAACAAAAAATCCAAAAAAAAAACC
Source organism: Pegoplata infirma (assembly GCA_963921195.1). Classification (NCBI taxonomy): domain Eukaryota; kingdom Metazoa; phylum Arthropoda; class Insecta; order Diptera; family Anthomyiidae; genus Pegoplata; species Pegoplata infirma. Next base: position 160,747,837 of record OY992539.1, read on the forward strand.
CAAAAAAAAAATTATATTAAATTATATATCAAGAACTTAGATTTTTTTTCATAAATTTTGCATTATATATCGTGAACCTATATTCAAAATATGCCAACTCAAATTTGACGGAAATGAGTTTCCGATGGCAAATAGCTCCCCTATGTAATACCTATCTGCCATAAAAATTTCAGAGCAAAAAAATAATTTGTTGTCGTTTTACATCCATTTTTGTTATTCTGCTAACTCAATGTACATATTTTTTTGGTGGAAATAAATGCCAACTCCCATTATAAATTTCCAAAAATTTTTCAAAAATTTAAAAAAAAAAAAATAGACCACATATATTATTGCATTTGCCATGCTAAACACGAATATTGTAAAGATTTTGATATCTAATGATTGGTTCTCGAGATATTGCCATTTTGAAAATATCGGTAAATAGTGTTTGCAAAAAAAAAAATTGCTTATATTTATGTAACTTCCAAACTATTTATCAGATTGAAACATAATGAATGGGGCAAATAAAGTCAATGATATAAGCTTTCAAAAAAGCTAGTTTGGAGTGACCCTATCGCAATACAGCGTGAGTTACAGAATGCCAAAGTTGACCACCCTGAGATTAAAAGGCTTTTGGAGCTAGTAACTTTTAAAAATATGCAAAGATTTTTAATTTTTTGTTCAGTTTTTGCAATTACCGTACTAAGGATAACAAAAACAAAAAAAAAAAAAAATTTGAAATTTTTCAAAAAAAAAATGTATTTTTATTTTCCGACAAAATATGCCAACTCTAAAAAAATATTTGTTTTTTGATATAGTAATAAATGCCATCTCTGAAAAATACGCGAACAAGTGCAAAATATGAAAATTTTTGCATAGGTAAAAATTGTTTAGAATATTTAAACCATCTTGTGGAAGGTACATTGTTTATTTTTGCAATAATATGCGAAATAACTAGTTTTTTAGCTCCCCTGAACAGTAAGCTTTTTCGAGTTGGCATTTATTGAATATAGTTCGACGATATAATAACATATAAAATTTTTAAAACAAATGTTTAAGGTTTAGGTTTGGAACTTAAAAAAAAAAAAAAATCTGGACTTAGAAAAATTTTCAAAAGTTATATCAAATTATATATAAAGGACTTAGATTTTTTTTTTTAATTTTACTCATATAAGATTACATATGATTCAGAAAAAAGTTGCATAAAGTTTTATATAAAATGTCTTCAAATATTTTGTTATATTAAATTATATAAAAAAACAGACAGAATTTTATATTTCATATGTAATTATATAAACTAACTTTAATCATATGTTATTATGTATAACTTAACATTTTCTTTTATATAATTTTATATAAGAAAAAAATACGAAGTGCAAATATATATAATCTTATATGATAGCAAAACAATTTACGTATAAATTTATCAAATAATATATGTTTATATAAAAATAAGTAAAATTATATAAAATCTTTTTTACTCGGGCACATCCAAATAAATCCAGTTGATCTTATTTTATATAAATAAATGTAGATTTATATAATTATATGAAGTCATATATATTTATGTATAACCTCAGATAAGAAAATGGAGCCATATTAAATCTTTCATATAATTAGATCTGAACATATAAAAACTCATATATATTTTAATATGATTGTATCAAATTATATATTATTATATCAAAACTTTTTACTAGGGAGGACAAACTTTTCATGAGAATATTTTCTAAGTGGTTTATATAAAATTTAACATGACTCCATTTTTTGAAATTTTTCTAAGTTTTTTTCAAGAACAACTAATTTTTATTATTTTAATTTTTCAACTTTTTATTAAAAACAAAAAACATCCGATTTATTAAATTGTAAAAATTTTAATAGTATAATTGGATATAATTTTATATCATTGGATTAGACCAAAACTCGTATCAAATTCGATATAATGTAATATAAACTGATATTATTAGATAATATTCGATCAAATCTTATGAAACCATTTTTCGTATAAAATTGTATCAAAATAGACACGAGCTCATATTAAATTATATATTGCGTCATATAACTTTTTTTACTCGGGTACTTTGTATGTAGTGAAACCACTAATTCTTTTTGAACCACTTCGTTTATTTTTTGCTGGTATTCTATTTAATCATATATGATGTTTATAAAATTATATACAACTATATAGGAACTTTTTTACTCGGGGACTCATTTTTCTCATCAAATTCTATATAATCATATATGATGTTTATAAAATTATATACAACTATATAAAAACTTTTTTACTCGGGTCCCATATTTGCTAAATTATTTTAGAAAAACACATTTTATTTGGAATCCGCGGAAATTATATCACTACCCACGCCAAATGAAAAAAAAAAAGTTAGACTACCATATCTGTTAGTTTTTATCTATAACATGTATTTAATATAATTATAAAGAAAATTTTTTTTTTTTTTTTTTTTTGCCTAAAAATTTTGAATATTTTCAAATTTTGGCTTTAAAAAACATTCAATGGTCTGGGGCATGTATGTGTAAAATGCTTATTTTTTATCCAATTTGAATTTCTTTAAGCTTTTTGGAAAGGTAATTTATTACCATTTTCACATTATTTAATAAAAAATTTAACAAAAAATAACATATACCAATATTTAATATTTATTATTATTATTATTTGTTTATTAGTCAATGGAACTGGATTCCTTACAGACTAAGATAAAAAGAAAGTACATTACATATTAATATACAAATTTAATTAAAAAAATTTAAAAGGGCGCACGTTCACATCAGCCGGCCACAAAGAAGGCTTGAAGATCTCCTTATATAAACCAGCGGTGATACCAAGCTTGAATGAAATTCTGCGAAGTGTACTAACATCAGTGTTCATTTTTACTAGTTTGTAGCATTCTAAGTGATTTTTATCTATTTTGGAATATTTTACTATGTAGTCCATAATGTTTTCTGCAGTGACACTAGGCTTGAAAGAAGACAGATGTATCCACTTCTTATTGGCAACAACTTCCAAATCATTGTTCTTATTATCTCCAACAATGTTCTGCTTACGAAATTTTCTATTAACATGGACCCAACTAGAATTGTTCACTGGGATATGACTCTCAGCTAATATAATAGCTGTAGCAGCACTTGCATTATCAGAAATGCTTTCTCTTCTTGTATGGGAACAAGTAGAACTCAAAACTTTAACATTGCGATCATCTCTTGTATTACGATCGTAATTAAGGCTCTTTTTACATACATCACTTGGTTCAGCAGCAACAACAACAGCATTAATATTTGCATCAGCAGGAACAACAACTTCATTAGAATTAGAATCAGAAACATTGACAGAAGAAATAGACGAAGAGGAATTACGAAAAGTTGAACGACCTCTTGCTTGTAAATCAGTATTCACATTTTTGATTGTTTTAGCTCGTGTTTTTTTATTTTTTTGAAGAAACACTTTCAACAGCATTGTTGTTGGCTATATAGGCATTAAACAGAGTTTTTAACTCTTTTATTTCGTTTGAAAGCATTGACACTACAGAATTTAAATCTGTAAAAGTATTAGCACAATTGTTGCAATTATATGCAAAATTTTTATTATATTTCAATAGCTCATACACATTTTCATCATCTACACCGGAACATAACTTATGAAAATAATTACTACAAATTTGGCATTTTACGTAAACACTACCGACTGTTTTACAGCAACTACCACAGTAGGTATTAGACTGCATTAGAAAACACGACTTGTTCAAATGAAAGTCACTACTGAACTGAATATTTTTCAAAAAACTAGAAAAACCGTGTTTTTTCATCAGATAAGAGTGGCCCAAAACTTCAATCCATTTTCGGCACGAGTTATTTTTATCCGATTGTCCCAAAATTTTGGCTCACTCATTTTAAGATACTAAACTACAATTTAGGACCCTACCACGTATTAAAAAGTGATTTTGAAAAATTACCTTAGTCGAACCTTTAATGAACATACATGGTAATTTTCACCCCGGATAAAATAATTTTTTTTAATGACACAACTTTTTAACTTTTACGTTTAAAAAAGAGGATTAAAGCTTTCAATCTCAATTTTGTAATAGAAATCCAATATTTACTTAAGAAATTGTAGCTCTTCAAACTACACCACTTCGTAATTTTTTGGGGATTTAAAAAAAAATTAAAATCGCGAGTTTTTGGAATATAATTAAACTGTAAATGGGAATGTCTAAATGACTCCATAGAGTATCTGTGTTCATAACATAAAAAAAATCTGACGATCCAAGTCCACATTTTTGTTTTAAACGCCCCCTAGCGGCGGTTTAGAGCAAAATAAATATCAAAAATGGATTCCCCGTACCCAAAAATACCAGATACACCTCTTAATACAAAATAAAAGCAACATTTATTAGTCAAACAAATATATTAAAAATAATAAGCCCACCCGGGTGAAAATGACCATGTATGTTCATATATGATGCATATGTGGATGTCCATATATGGTCCATACAACTGCATATCCGTAATTTGAGGGTACATGTACACCCGAGTAAAAATAAATATATATAACAATATATAACTTGATACAAACCTAACGAATCATATATGATCATATATTCCGTGAGCTATTTTCTAAATTTTTTAAATGCAGTCATATGTAGTTATATATAATTTAATCATGATTCGGATTAAAATGCGTACGGTTGATATAATTATATTTAATTATATGAGGGTCAATACAAAATTTGTTTTTCTGTATAATTTAATATAAAATTATATATTTCTCATTCTGTTCCATATATAACTGTGGTGAATGCAGTGTTGCCAATAGTAGGGGGAAATCCCTACAAATAGGGTTTTTTCATAAAAAACGATAGCGTAGGGGAAAAAGGACAGATTTTCTTTTTTGATAAAAATGTAGGTATTTTGAATGATTTAGGAACTTTTTAAAAAAAAAATTATATTTTTATATTAAACGTTTTGACAAAGAAAAAATGGTACCAAATATTTTGTTTTTAAAATTGACAACATATTTAAAGACCTGTAAGTTGTTCACCGGAAAAAAAATGTTTCAAAATATAAATTTGTAGCGTTTGGTTATGTTTTGATCTTTAGCTGTTTTTAACTACAAAAAAAAAACTTGAACTTAGCTTTTTCTGTATATTTATTGTGCCAGTAACTTTAAATTGAGTGATTTTATTTCTGAACAGAATACCTCATTAGAGAAATTTTTACTTTTTTGTAAAGCCAGTTTAAATTTTTTATTTTTTGACAGAGTTTGACAGATTTTCATATCAAAACCGAACAACTTACTTTTTAAATTTTTACAAAAAAAAAATAATTTTCTTTAAAATTATTCTACGTTAATTGGAAAAGAAAAAATCTCCTCGAGCTAGAATAACCCTACTCACAATATAATATGTTAATGTTCTAATATATTAATGTTCGAATAAAATAATTTTTATTTTTTAATAAAAATTAATCAGAATTTGAACAAAATTTGTACTATTCACTTCGTTTAAATTTAAAACTCGCTTTAGTACTTTAACTTTTATTTAAAATAAAATGTACAAAAAGTGAATAAAATTTAGTTTTGTTTTAAAAATTTTAGCTGCTAAAACGTAGGGATAAATGTAGGTATTTTTTTTGAAAAATGTAGGGAGAAAAGGGATTTTTTTTAATATGTGTAGGTTTTTTTTCTTCTAAAAAAATGGCAACAACCACGCTACGAAATAAAACAATTATGTATGTATGGAAATTTGAGTTTGAATTGTCGAAAAATTAATTATTAATATTTTTATTATTCAAACAAATAAAATTGGAATTTTGTAAAATAAATAATATAAAAACGTTTCTTTTAATTTACAACAATATTCCACATTGGTGACCCCGATAAAAATGAAAACCACCGCCGAGCTCAACAACGATGAAATTTCGTATCTCTTAAAAAAATGGAATCTCGCTCTAGGCGGTCGCAAACCTGAAAAGGTTTTGAGAATTGAACAACATATATCTGAAGTCATGAAAATAGATGATGCTAGTCATCATAATCTTTCTGCTGAATTGCAAGACATGGAATCCAATCAGCCATCTGCATCTAATCAGACATTGTCTTCTAATCATGAAATATCAGTTATTGCGGATAAAATGGAACAGTTTATGACACTTATGGAGTCCCGCTTCAATCAATTTATTCAGGCGAACGTGACATCTCCAGGCTTACAATCACCTAGTGCATCGAGTTTACAAAGTTCTAACCAACCATCTAGTGATGAATACAAAAGAGCTAATCATTTGTCTCTTCCACATTTCTGGACACAAAATCCAGATCTTAGGTTTATAACAGCTGAAGAAAAATTCAACAATTTTTTAATTGCTTCGGATAATATTAAGTACACTAAGGTCCTTGATTCCTTGGATGTTACTGTTATTGAAAAAGTTTCAGGTATCATCAAAAATCCACCATGCAATAACAAGTACAGCACGTTAAAAGAAATGCTGTTAAAATTGTATGAGGAATCCCAAGAATCAAAGATTAATAGATTGTTTGACGAACTACAACTAGGTGATAAAAAACCTAGTAGTTTATTCGGTGAAATGAAAAATTTAAGCTGCAAGCAAATAAATGATGAGGTACTTTTTACAATTTGGCTAAAGAAACTTCCCCATGAATTGGAACAGACTATTAGAGGTCTATATAAAATTACTACATTGGACAAATTGTTAGATGTAGCTGACAATATGATGGTTTGCCAAAAAAGTAACTTTACAAAGGTTAGTACGGATGTTAGTTCCTCTAATATAGAGAGCAAGTTAGATAAACTTTTACAACTTTTAACACCACCAATATCGTTTAACAATGTAAGATCACGTAGTCGAAGCACTGAAAGAAATAATCAAGTTTGTTTTTACCACCGGCGTTATAAAGAAAGAGCTACTCGCTGCATTGCTCCTTGCAACTTTCAGGTTCACAAAAACTCGGAAAACTCGAACGCCAGTTACTAAAGACGACGAGTGATGTTCGGGCGAATCAAAAAAGTCGTCGTTTTTTTATAAAAGACCCAGTAACAAAATTTAATTTCTTAATTGATTCAGGTGCTGATGTATCTATTATACCTAACAACTGCAAAACGGCTACTCCTTCTGAACGTGTCTTATACTCTGCAAATGGGTCCAAAATTAAAACTTATGGTGGAAAAGTTCTTCAATTTACTCTGAACTTAAACAAAAATTTTACGTGGACATTTGTTATTGCAGATGTTGATGTTCCTATTTTAGGTAACGATTTTATTGAGCACTTTGGTTTGTTAATAGATATAAAAAATAAAAGACTAATTGATGTTGGTGAAAATTATTCAACAAAGGGTTTTCTTAAATATTATCCATGTAATTCAGTTAAAACCGTAAATTCAAGCGATATTTACCATAACATCTTAGCTGAATTTCCAATGATAACTAGGGATTTCAACACTAAATTTGAAAAGCAAACATCAGTCCAACATCAAATCATCACAAAGGGCCATCCGCTCAGTTGCAAAGTTCGACGCTTGGATCCACTTAAATTACAACAAGCAAAGGATGAGTTTGAGCATTTACTTCAACTTGGAATAATACGTCGATCGAAAAGTCCATGGGCCAGTGCGTTGCATATGGTTAAAAAGCCAGATGGGACATGTCGTGCCTGTGGCGATTATAGGCGGTTGAATAACAACACTGTTTCGGACAAATATCCAATTCCAAACATCAAGGATTTTCAAAGCATATTACATGGTAAGCATATATTTTCTAAGATAGATCTAGTTAAGGCTTTCCACCAAATCCCAATGGCTAAACATGATATCGAAAAGACTGCCATTATAACGCCATTTGGGTTATTTGAGTATCTCCGCATGCCATTTGGGTTGAAAAACGCCGCTCAGACTTGCCAGCGTTTCGTACACCAAATATGCGAAGGCCTTGATTTTGTGTTCCCCTATATAGACGATTTCTTAATCGCATCATCTACTGAGAACGAGCACCTGGAACATCTTCGAATATTGTTCGAACGCCTGAACCATTTTGGTGTTGTTATAAATCCGAGTAAGTGTGAATTTGGCATGAAGAAGATTACGTTTTTAGGGCACCTCATTAGCTCGAAGGGTATTAAACCATCACCTGAAAAAGTCGAAACTATTCTTCAATATCCAAAGCCGGATAATATTACATCTTTGCGTAGATTCCTGGGTATGCTTAATTTTTATAGGCCATCTATACCATGAATTGCTGAGCTACAGGCTCCACTTAATGAGTTCCAAAAGGGTAACCCTAAGAAAAATCAAAAGTTGATATGGACAGACGCCCAATCTGTTTCATTTGAGCTTAAGAAGGCACTAGCTGAATCTACCCTTCTTGCACACCCATCTATATCAGCACCTCTTTCTATGTATGTTGATGCATCCAATACATGCGTAGGTGCTGTTTTACAACAATATGATAGTACTACAGGCAGTCAAGTTCCCCTTTCTTTCTTTTCTAAAAAACTTTCAAAGTCTCAAATGAAATACAGCGCATATGATAGAGAGCTGCTTGCGATATATGAAAGTATTAAGCATTTTCGCTGTTTAATTGAAGGTCGCTACTTTAAAATTTATACAGATCATAAGCCACTGATGTATGCTTTTACTAAAAAAAATTGATTCATGTACTCCACGGCAGTTTAGATACTTAGATTTCATCAGTCAATTTTCTACTGATATACTTCATGTTTCTGGTAAAGACAACGTGGTTGCGGATGCTCTCTCAAGAATATCGACTATTGAATTACCATCTTCTATAAATCCGAAAGGAATCTTGGAACGCCAAAATCGTGATAATGAATTAACTGATCTGCTTGAAAATCCTACAGTTCTAAATTTAGTCAAACATAAAGTTCGCAATTCATCAGTCAGTATTTATTGTGATGATTCGCATGGGTTAATTCGTCCTTATATACCAAACTCGTTACGTAAACAAATTTTTGATCTTCTTCATGGATTATCACATCCTGGAATTAAGCTTCCATCAAATTGATAACAGATCGATTCGTGTGGCCTGGTTTAAACAAGGATATTCAGATGTGGACTAAAAATTGTATACAATGTCAAAGGTCAAAAATCTCAAAACATTGCAAGAGTCCAATTGGTACTTACATTTGTCCAGATAATCGTTTTGAACATATCAATATTGATATAGTTGGACCACTACCACCATCTAATGAATTTCAATATTGCCTTACGTGTATAGATAGATTTAGTAGATGGCCTGAAGTAATTTTCTTGAAAGATATTAAAGCAGAAACTGTTGCCAAAGCATTCTATGAACAATGGATATGTAGATTTGGAGTACCTTTAAGGATAACAACCGATCAAGGACGTCAGTTTGAGTCGGAGTTATTTAATGAACTTGCCAGATTTCTCGGAGCCGAACACATAAGAACTACAGCTTATCATCCAAGCTCTAATGGCATAGTTGAAAGGTTCCACAGAACGCTAAAGGCTGCTATCAGATGTCACAAAAATGAAAAGTGGACTGACTCAATACCAACGATTCTCCTTGGTCTAAGATCTACTTTAAAGGAAGACATTGGATTCTGTAGTGCTGAATTAATATATGGTGCTCCAATTCGTTTACCTGCTGAGATCTTTAACAGCTCTAGTAATATTACACCATACTCAGATTTTATTAAAGATCTTCATCAGAAATTTGAAAATATAAAATCAGTTCCTGGAACGAACCATAGTAGTGATAAAACATTTGTCTTTAAGGATATACATAACTGTACGCATGTTTTTATTAAAGTTGGGGGAGTTAAGGCTCCTCTCCAAGCTCCGTATTCTGGTCCATATGAAGTCGTCGATAGAAACGAAAAATTCTTCAAGATTCGTATAAATGGTGCAGAGAAAAATGTTTCCATAGATCGACTGAAGCCTGCATTTTTAGCAGCAGATAATCAGAGTTTTAAAAGAGTTCGGTTTCAAACCTCCCAGCAGAAATAAATCGAGATTTTGGCGACACAGCATCTGTTTATAGCATACCGTAGCGCATCCAAAGAGCGCTCTTAGGGATGCAGTAAAAGGAAGGGGAAAAAATTTTAATTTTTTTTTAAGATTTTTTATATAAAACTTATAATGTGTAATTATTTTTTGATAAAATTTCACACTTGATTTCCTTTTTAATATTTTTAACACTTTTTGAATAAAAAAACATGAGTTTTAGACAAAGACACATGATTTGACTGCATCATTATTGCGCATTAATCAGCGCTGCAAAGAGCGCTTCAATCATAGCATCTTGGTCCGCTGTTCCCAAAAAAAATCCCATAAAAAATTTGAAAATGAAAATTTCCGATATTTTTTTGATGTTCACTTCCGATTTTTTTTTTTTCATTTTGTTTTACATAAATAAAGTTTTGTAAAGTAAAACGAATGAATTTTTTTGTTATATTTCTTTAAATTTTAGTTATTTGATTTCAACTTTGAATTTACAGCATCTTTATTCTGCTTAAATCAGCTCTACAAAGATACATGAATTCACTGCATCTTTAATCTGCTTAAATCAGCGCTAAAAAGATACATGAATTTACAGCATCTTTATTCTGCTTAAATCAGCGCTCTAAAGACACGTGATTTCAGTGCATCTAAAGAGCGCTGTTTCTGTGTATCCAACTAGCGCTCTAAAGTGGGACATCGCCTTAGGGAATCATGCATGAATTCAGCGCAATTGGATGCGCTCCTTTACTCAAGTTCCCCTTCCAAAAGCTGCTGAACGTTCAGCTAAATTTCTGCTGGGCTTTGTTTGAACTTGGAAAGGGGGGTAATGTGGTGAATGTACCACAACCTTGCTCGTAAAACAACCACGCTACGAAATAAAACAATTATGTATGTATGGAAATTTGAGTTTGAATTGTCGAAAAAATAATTATTAATATTTTTATTATTCAAACAAATAAAATTGGAATTTTGTAAAATAAATAATATAAAAACGTTTCTTTTAATTTACAACAATATTCCACATAACTATAAATGTTTCTAATTAACCAACAATTTTCTAAGTTTTTTAGGCAAAGTATAAAAAACTTTTTAAAATGTTCCTAAACATTTCCTTGTTAGGGTTATGTAACATATATCACCTATCTGGTTCGAAGCGTACCCAAACATTTTTTTGTTTTAGAAAATTATATGTTTGGTGAATGTATCGTTGACCTGTGGTGTATCTCAACCCAAACCAAAAAAACACCAGGATATATTGTATTACATATCATTATATATTGCATCATATAAAAATGTTTAATCGGGATTAATGATCATAGATTGTCATACATGAATTTGTATGTAAATTTTTTTTGTATTTTTTTCCATAAAACGTCTATTAATTGAAATTCTTTCAAATATAAATAATTTGTATTAATTTATGACACTGTTTTTTTAATAAAAACTAACGAATTTTTTAAAAATATACTTTGGACTTTATGATACTTTAGGCGAATCAAAGCTTTGAAGAATTAGCCATTCACAAATAAAATAAATTCGATTTTAATAGTCACTGAATATAATTATCTTTAAATATCAATATTACTTGGAATGCATTTGATTTTTACCATTAAATCGAATTCTTGTTTATGAGAATTTTAAAAATTGAATGCATTCTTTATTTCATTCATTTATTATTCATGAGACTTTTCAAAATCGAATTTATAAAAACTTACGCATTCAATTTCAAAGTCGGATGAAAAAGAAATCGAATGCATTCTATATTTGAAAATCAAATGTAAAATCATTCGATAAATTGTGATTGGGGAACGCAATCATTAAAGTTTAATTCAGAACACCAAATCTAATTAAGTAATGAAATCCTTCGCAGCTCTGACAGTAATACCGTCAGAGTGTTCGCATTTTCTTCTAAAATAAACGCACTTTTTGACTCTTTACCAGCGATTTGCTCGCGAACGAGAGCTGGTGGAACAAATTGGAACCCAGATTCGGAATAAGCACACCAAACTCCTTATAAATCTGTTGTCAAAGGTCAGGTAAATGGAAAAAATCATCTTTTGTCAACCTGTGTTATTAATGTTTCTGGATTCTCAGATTCATGAAAATGTGTGTACAAGAGAAATAATTTACTAAACTAAACTCAGGTATCAAGAGGTGTAAAAAAAATATTCTTGCTACCCAATTTGTGGTTTGGCCCAAATTCTCGTTGCTCCTAAAATATATCTTTCCAAATAATTATAGAATTTATTTATACTTATATATATTTTTTTTTTTTTGTTTTTAGGTTAGAGCCATAGATTTGGACCAAGATAACAATTCTGTTTTAAATTTTACTATAGAAAATGCAACTTTGAATCATATGTATATGGAATATTTCAAGTTGAGTGTTAACGGTGATTTGATATTATTGAAAACCTTGAAAAATCTTTCAAATACATTAATACAATTTTTTGTTCGAGCCACGGATAATGGTAATTTAATACAGCTATACAGTATTTTACCTGTATCTCTACAAGTTATACATTCGAACATATCAGTTCCAATCTTTGAAAAAACATCCCTTAATATCAACGTGGAAGAATCGTACTCACCTGGTTCAGTATTAGCAAAAATTAAAGCTTCAGGAAACTATTCCGTCAAGTTCTCAATGGCGACAGATTCCCAAAAGTTTTCTATTTCTGAAAACGGTGAAGTCATGTTAATGAAAATGCTAGATCGAGAAGTGACTCCCGTCGAACACATTATTGCAATGTCAGAAACTACCACACATCCAGTTTTATATCAATACATTGATGTATATTTTACCATTCAAGATGAAAACGATAATTGCCCTAAGTTTTCAAATATAGTTTACAATGCTGATATTCCAGAAAATATTGAAAAAGGCACCTCCATAATAAAAGTTACGGCTGTAGATTTAGATGAAGGTCCAAACGGAAATGTGCGATACCACATGGAGGACAAAACATACTCCAAAGTATTTGAGATTGATATTTATTCCGGATGGATAACCCTGCTTACATCGTTGGATAAAGAGTCGCAGTCGGAATATTATTTCAACGTTTTGGCAACTGATAATGGCCACCCTAAGCAGATATCAAAAGTACCAATAGCTATAACCGTTACGGATTATAATGACAATGGACCTATATTTAAGCAAGAGATACACTCTATATCTGTATCAGAAAATGCTTTACCAGGCACCGTTCTTATTGACCTTCTAGTAACTGACCTGGATTCTCAAAAAAATAGTTTATATTATTTTATCGTATCAGGTGACAATTATTCACAATTTCAAATTTCAAATACAGGCGAACTGTTTGTGTCGAAGACACTCGATCGTGAATCCATACCGTATTACAATATTAGCGTTGCAGTAACTGATGGAAAATTTGTTGCACATTCATGTGTTTTAATAAGTGTAATCGACGAAAATGACAATTTTCCAATATGTTTAACACCTAGATATAATATCATCGTAAATGAGTCAACACAGGCTGGCACGTCGTTAGTTAAAATTAATGCAGTGGATTTTGATGATGTTTTCAATAATCAATTGCGATACTACATAACTGGAAATTATTCTGATGATTTTTTTGTTGATAAAGATACGGGGTTGCTAACAGTAACAAAAACCTTGGACCGCGAACTTCGATCAAAATATTTACTTCTGGTTCACATACAAGATGGTAAAGAGTTGCTAATGGAATGTGTTTGTGAAGTAATTGTAACAGTGAGTGACGTTAATGATAATCAACCAGAGTTTTCAATGTCGCAATATATTGTTAGTGTATCCGAGGATGCTCAAATAAACACTATAGTTACAAAAATTCACGCAACTGATAAGGATTTTGGGTTGAATAGAAAAGTGTTATACTCTTTTTCGGATAACAACGATTTTTTCGAGGTAAACCCAGTTAGTGGAATTATTAAATTAACAAAATCTTTAGATAGAGAAAACTTATCTATTTTTAACATATCTATCAAAGCCGAAGATTATGGAGAACCAAAGTTATTTTCTACAGCGAATCTTATCATTCATGTATTAGACATTAACGACAACCCACCAGTATTTAGTTTAAAACAATACAACACTTTCTTATCTGAAAATGCTTCTGTAGATTCAGATGTTATAAGGGTGTCTGCAACGTCCGAAGATATTGGAATAAATGCGGAAATATCTTATTTTATAGTTGGAGGAAACGAACAAAGAAAATTTAAAATCGATCCAAAAACTGGAATAATTTCAATTAATCTAGTTTTAGATTTTGAAAAAACGAAGTCGTTTTTCCTAACCGTTCAAGCGATTGATGGAGGAACTCCTCCCTTAAGTAACCAAGCATTTGTAAACATAACAATTATAGATGTAAATGACAATATTCCACAGTTCTCACAAAATGTTTATCGTGTTCGAGTAAGTGAAATGGCAAAAAAAGGCGAAACAATAGTTCAAATTACAGCTACTGATGATGATTCCGATCAAAATGGTGCGGTAAGCTACAATATAGAGAGAGGAGATCGATTAAGTCAATTCTTAATTGATGAATTTATTGGAAATATTTACGTCAACAATGTCCTTGATAGAGAAATGATACCGTCGTATGTACTTGAAATACGAGCATGCGATAAGGGAACACCACAATTTTGTAACTACGTACAAGTTTTTGTAGATATTTTGGATGTGAATGACAATCAACCCATATTTAAGAATGCTAACTATAGTATGGTATTGCAAGAAAATAAGCCATTGGGGTATATAATAACTACTTTTGAGGTAAATGATGCTGATGAATTTCCCAATAGTAGTCCATTTACGTTTGATTTTAAATCTGGAAATGAAGGCGGATTTTTTCGTCTGGAACAAGATGGAACGCTTAGAACTGCTGCACGATTTAATCATCGAATTCGGGACCAATATGATTTGCAAATAAGAGTTTTTGATAACGGCATTCCACCTCTCTTTTCTGATACATGGATTTCAATTAAAATAATTGAGGAGAGTCAGTATCCACCAATTGTAACGCCTCTGGAAATAACAGTTAACTCGTTTGACGATGATTTTGCTGGTGGCTTCCTTGGAAAGGTGTATGTTACTGATCGCGATAAATATGATTCCTTTATCTTTGAACTTGTTCCTGCTATTGGACAATTATATTCCACTTTCAGATTGTTTAACATTTCTCATAACTCTGGAGAGCTCTTTGCGGTTAAAAATCTTGATGTTGGACTATACCAAATTAATGTTACTGTTTCCGATGGAAAATTTGTATCGCATTCACTTATTCGTATAAATGTAGAGCTAATTACAATTGAAATGATTAAAAACTCTGTAATTATAAAATTTAGTAACATCACTCCAAAAGATTTCATTTTAAGTCATCGAAAAGTTTTTATCCGGTCTATTCGCGAAGTAATGAGGTGTAGGCAGAAGGATGTTATCATTATTTCGTTTAATCACAATGAGTCATTGGCTGATATAAATGAGATAGACAAAAAAAATGCAACAATTCAACATCAAACTAACTCTAGAAAGCATCATTCTCATAATATTTTAGAAGTTGTGTTCACAGTTCAAAAACAGCAAATCATACCAACATCTGAAAACTACTATTCCTCAGATGAGATTCGGTACAAACTATCAAAAAAAATTGAAGAAATTGAATATAGTTCAAATCTTTTAGTGGAAGAATTGGTTTCAAATGAATGTGTCACAAATACTTGCATTTACGGTGAGTGTAAAACTCAAGTACTTTTAAACAAAAACAATTTGCACACATTCCACACAGATGTCGTCAGTTATGTCACACCCACGTATACGCTTATAAACAATTGTTTTTGTAAGCAAGGTTTCGATGGAAGAAACTGTAATGAGCCCATTAACGCCTGCTCATCCGATCCATGCCCATTACAAAAACAGTGTTGGCCAGCCGATAATAACGCTGGATTTCAATGTATTTGCCCAACAGGATATACGGGGCATTTTTGTGAAATTCAAGCAGCAAAATGTCAAAATGAAAGCTGTCCCAATATTCAAACATCTGTTTCATTTAGTGGGAAAAGCTATGCCCATTACAGAATTAATAAATCAGTCTCAAGAAGCGTTGTGGAAAATCAGTTTTCTTTTTTTCTCAAAGTTCGTACAGTTCAACAGTCGGGAACTCTTGTATATGCAGGTGGTCAAATTGACTACAATATAATAGAAGTTTTAAACGGTGCACTTCAGTATAGATTCGATTTAGGCTCTGGCGAAGGAATTGTAGTTGTATCAACTGTAAACATATCTGATGGAGAGTGGCACTCAATAAAACTTGAGCGAGTTTTCAACACGGCTAAACTCATAGTTGATAGTAGACATTCTTCTCAAGGTAGTGCTCCAGGTGTTAATGTTATATTAAATCTGAATACCAACGATATATTTATTGGAGCTGAGGTTATACCTCACCATACTATAATAGGCTATGAAGACATTCAAAGAGGTTTTATTGGCTGTATGATGGATTTAAGGATCGGTCATGAGATGTTGCCTTTGTATATATCTGGCGGAAGTACCGTTGCTACACTGAAGCGTTTTACTAATGTTGAATTTTTCTGCGATCCCTTAAAAGTATTAATTAATCTGGGAATATGCGGTGCTCAGCCTTGTTTAAACTTTGGTATTTGTCAAGATTTTGGAGATACATTTAAATGCATATGTCCTAAACGTTTTATGGGAGCATTGTGTGAAATCGATTTAGATCCATGTGCGTCTGCCCCTTGTTTATATGGAGGGCATTGTGAATATTCTGGCCCCAATAATTATACGTGTGTATGTCCAAAACATTTATCTGGCAAGCGTTGTGAATATGGTAGATTTTGCACACCAAATCCATGTAAAAACTCAGGTATCTGTGAGGAGGGAGATGAAATTCCTCATTGTATGTGCAGGGGCTTTACCGGAACAATGTGTGAAATCGACGTAGATGAATGCGAAAACCAACCATGTGGAAATGGAGCCACATGTATTAATGAACCTGGTAGTTTTCGTTGCATTTGTCCGTCTTATTTGACAGGTGCTAGCTGTGGTGATCCATTATACTCAAATTCGATTTCAACGAAAATCCGAAATTTTTCAATAGAAAATATAAATGGAATTATATGCGGGATTTCAATTGTGTTTGTTTTTTGTTTATTATCATTTTGCTGCGTGGTTATAAAGAAGAATTTCTCAAAAAAACGTAATAACTCAGAAATAATTAAAAATACTTATAAGGAAACCACTTTGAATTCCTTATTGGAAAAGAACAACAAACCGAATACAAAATTAAGTAATTTGGATGTTATGCATCGGCCCATAAGCTACACGCAAACATCAACAGACAATATGTTTTCAACTAACACACATTTTGTAAATAATTTGGACATTTTAAGAAGCTATGGATCTGCTGGAGATGAACTAGAAAGCATTCCCTTTGAGTATCAAAAAATAAACTTACATAATCAAAAAGTAAATATAAATAACGAAAACATATCAGATGTTTCCACGTCCTGTTATAAAACGGAATGGTGCGATCATATGCAGCTAAAAACATTTTGTGAAAATAAACTTTATAACGGTAAGTACTGTCAAGGTTGCAAAACAAGTACTTAGATCAGAATTGATAAAGGAGGAATAATAAGGAATAATGATTACTAAAAATAGGATTCGTTCACTCATATTACAATTACAATCTCTCCTGTAGAAAAAACAACAGCAACAACCTCTCACACGTATTAAATATCAAATAAGATTATTTTTTTATAAAAAATGGAATTTGGGTTTCATTTAATTAAATTTATTATTTAGTTTGCTTTATTCAACGTTTTTTTTTGAGATAATGCGCACTATTGATAGTTTTTAAAACTTTTTTTCTCTTTTGTTGTTTGCTTTGTTGTTGTTCTCCTTTATGTTGCATCGTTTTTATTAAACGTCAAAAGTTACATAATGTGGTGTCACTAATACTTATATATATGTGTTCCTCTAACTCCCATTGGAGCATAGGGCGCCCAGAACTAATACTTATTCAAGCAAAATACGACTCTGTTTCATTTCTAGTTTTTTTTTTATGCCCAGACCACTCCATGGTCCAAAGTGTAATGAGTTCCGTTGATGTTTGTAACTATCCAAAATATTGGTCCTCGACCTTTTTCAAGTCGCAATTATCAATTAATTGACCTGAAATTTGAAACTTAAGAAAAGCTTATGGTCCAATGACGAAGATTATTGAAATTTATGTTTTGTGCATATCCCCCATATTAAAATTCCAATTAATTTATATTGACCACTTCTAATAACAAGTCTATTTTTCAACAAAAAAAAACTTTTTTAATGTTTTTTCTTGTGAATTTTTAACTTTCCTGTCTTTTCCCGAAATTGTTAAGCTTTTTTCTTAAAAGTAACTATCTTTTTTAAAATATATATATTTTTCTCTTTTCATTTTAAAAAAATTAACTGAACTTCAAAGAATTTGCTTACAAAATTTGAATTTTTAGACAAAAGTTTACCATATTTCCCTCATTTAATAAAATCGTCATTTTTGTTTCTGGCGAAAATAAAAAATCGTCAATAGTCATTTTAGTAAAATTGACTTAAAAAATCGTCAAAGTTGGCAGCGCTGCTCGGAATATATTTTTTATGTAATTTTTTTTTTGAGTGTAAAATTTTTTTTAAGTGACAAAAATATTTTGAAAACAATTTTTATGGTCTTTTGAAGCGTGTTCAACTTTTTCTTTAACACGTGAATTGGAGGCGAAACAACTCCCAAATTCACGGTTTTCCACATAACTTCTGAACCACTGCACAGTGCCACATTTGGCCAATCTAGCACGACAAAAATAAAAAAAAAAAAAGTTCCCCGATTTTTATGATATGTATGTATGTATTATAGAACATTCCTAATAGCACGGAAATAATCATATAAGATCGATAATTCTGTTCGTTACTAACAGGTGGGTGCATAAAGTTGCATCTTGTAAAATCCTGTAACTAGTGTACATTATTTCGCATAAATTAAGTCGAGTTTAAACTGTTGTAACTTTTGAACAAAAAGAGATATTTATCCACTCTTTTTTGGTAATTTTAAAGGATATTTAAATGCTTTAAGTCATATATATTCTTTTTTTTTTAAACAAATTTTTGTATTTTTTATTAAATTTTTAATAAAATACAAATTTTTGACAAGAAAATTATATATTTATTTTTTTTGATGGAATAGAACTTTTGTGTTTGGTCCGAATCGGTCGCCGGACTTTTTCAGATATGTTGACCAATATCCATAGTACTTATTTCAACGGCTTACTTTTGCGACCGTCTAACTTTTCCCACCGACTACAGTGGGGTGATATGTAAACGTTGTTTTTACATATTTTTTAAAAATATTTTAAAAAAGTGGGCGTGGCAGTTGTCTGACCGCCCCCTTTTTTGTGATATTATTTATACAGTCATTGAGAGTAGATATACTAAATTTAAAGAAATTATAACCAAAATTACAAATTTTAAAATAAGTGGGCGTGGCCTTTAACCGGCCTCCCACATTTTTCATAATGTTATTTTCGAAGTCAAAACGAACATTTATGCCGAATTTCAAGTCAATACAATTAAAATTGGATTTGTGTCGTCCTTGATTGGCCAAATGTGGCACTGTGCACCCCTGGCAATGTAGCAAAAGAGTACTTCTTTCAAAAAATACATGTTTTTTGAAAAGTGAATACCACTATTGTTCACATTTTTTATTTTTTTTTTTGTATTTTACTGCAAAAAGATCATAACAACAAAAAAAAATATAATACAAATGAATTTAAAAAACAATAAACAAAACAACAAATTTTAAAAAATTTCTTTGCATACAATATTTTTTGTGAATACTTCTGGGCTGCCCTTGCGAAGCATACCCTGCTTTCCATCTTGATGAATAACTTTTATTTTGACGCCATATGCGGAAAATGCAACATACAATTAAACATGACTAAAGACTGGCTTAGGCAAATATATTCCCACCTTTTCTAACGTCTGACCCTGCGCTTTATTAACACTTATGGAGAATGCCAGCCTTATTGGGAACTATCGTCGGCGTAAAACAAATGGAAGATCTGGATTTATTGGAGCTAGGTCAATTCTTGGAATAAATGCCGTCCTTCAGATGTGCCTAACAGAATAGTAGCACAAATCAGATTTTGTGATAGCTTTGTGACTTGTAATCTTGTGGCATTGCATAGTCCTTTCTTTGTATTTAAATTACGAAGAAGCATAACAACAGCTCCTACCTTGAGGCTAAACTTATGAGGCGGCATTCCTGAAGGTGAAAGGCTGTTTATAAACTCAACTGGGTAGTTTTCTCTTTCAGCTATAGATTCGCATTCCACTGAATCAATACTTAAGCACAGACTTATAAAACTCTACTGTCGAAGAGTTTTATAAGAAAAAATGGCGAAAAACTAAGCGATTTTAAGAGAAAACACAGCGGTTTTAAGTCCGTTTTATGCTAACATGGAAACACTTTCTACGACTTAGGAATGAAAGAAACAACAAAAACCGATCTGGCATTAGGGTTGCCATTCGTACTGTTTTAAACAGTACATGTACTGTTTTTTATAAAAAGTACTGTTTTATGCACAGCACCTAAAACAGTACGCAAAAGTACTGTTTTTTAAAGCGTGTACTGTTTTTGTACTGTTTTTTTATACTTATCACCAAAATGTAACATTTTTTTCCCATTGGGTCTATTAGGGATCGTCATAGATTTTGATTCAACATATTTGCCTTTTTCGCTCTACCTAGCTTAGTTTTCAGGATACGGGAATTTAAGTGCCCAAAAGGGTCTTTAGAATCTTAACGGGATAACTAAAAAACTATTACACGGAGGGATTAAGACGGTCGTGTAAAGAACTACAAAAATGTATTTGGCATTTTTTTTTGTTTCGGTAATATTTTTTGAGAAATGAGGAACGCCCAAATATTTAGATTCAAATTGAGGAGTCCATACATTGAAAGAGGACCGGAGATTCTTTAAAGATTTTTAGAATCGAAAATGAACACTTTTTTGCTATTTCTGGCTTAGTTTTTGAAATTTTTGAAACATTTTTTGAAAAAAAAAATCCTTAAATTGCATAAAATTTAATAAACCTGAAGAAAAAACTTTTTCAATTCTAAGAAGATAAATATGATGAACTAATTGGTTGCAAATTATATCAAAGAAATTTCAAAATTCTTATTAAATTTTACTAAATTGTGAAAAAAAAAACATTTTCCCAAAATTTAGTTAGGCCTTTGTTTAAGTGTAATAATACCGTTTTCGCGTTTGCGAAAATACATAAAAGAGTGTTTTATATGTTTATATGTTTTTGATAGGAAGATAGGTATTTTAGTTAAGCGAAAGCATAGACTACAAAAGCTTTTCAAGTAAGATATCGCGGCAACTAAGACAAATGCTCCAAAAAGTCAATCGCATTTTTTTCAACACTGATAAAAAAAATAGAATAAATTTGAGACGGTTTACCTAAAATGTTCCACCGTTCTGTTAACAACCTTTTATGTTCGATTTGGTTGAGATCTGTTTGAAATCAGGCTAAAAGGGCTAAATTTTTATAGTTTGATATGAAATAAGACTTTTAAAAACGTACTGTTTTTATTTGCAATGTACTGTTTTTTGAGACCAAATGTACTGTTATTCCATATTTCAAATCTGGTAACCCTATCTGGCATCCATTTTTCTTGTGGCGCGTTATATAAGTTTTCTCTTTCTAACCTAATTCGTAGAATAATTTGAAAATATTAACCATATGGTGAAAGAATACTTTTTTGACACCTGTCACTTATGTCGAGTCTGTATTAGTCTGTGACTTAAGTATGTAAAACACTCCCCCTCCAAAATGTTTAATACCTCCTCGTTTATTTTGCATACTTCGTCATATCCGGGGCAAAGGATAGCAGATTTTGAGTACACTTTTACATCAAGTGGTTTAAAGTTTTCACCAAAAACAGATTTTACAATGGAGTCTTGCGCCATCATATCATTTTGTATTTGAATAACATCTTCTCCAAACTCTGTGCTTAGCGTCCCATTGCCCATCTTCAATAACCAATCCCTGTATGATTTGTCCACAGCTCGAAGGTTTAATGTTAACGGTTAAATTAGAAACCAAGAGCGGAATATTTTGTAGATGTTTGAACAATAGCCGCTCTGTGAGCATGTGGAACCACATGTAAACATTGGCGAAAATCTCCTCCTAGCAGTAATACCTTACCACCAAATGGATTCTTGTTTTGCAATAACGATTTTAACAATTTATCAACAACATAAAGAGTGTGACTGAGTGCCATTGTTGCCTCGTCGCAAATAATGAGCTTTGCGTTCTTATTTTGATTTGCATCAATTGAGTTCGCCCTAATACTCGAGGTTGAAGTTTCGGCTAAAGGCACCAGAAGTGTAAACTGAGAGTGATAGGTACGACCTCCTTTCAACAGATTTGCCGCAATGCCTGTAGATGCTACTGGTAGAACAATATTACCCTTTCCTTTGACAACACTAAGGAAAGTTTTGTATAAGTATGTTTTTCCACTTCCACCCGGTCCATCGAGGAAGAAACAGTTTGAACTGTTTTTTCCAACATATATTGCGTCCATAACTTTATGAAATATTTTTTTCTGTTGAATATTTAGTGACAATTCAAGCTTACATCCCTCGGCTTTCTCTTCTGCAATATTTAAAACTTCTTGCATATCTTTAAGAAGTTCTTTGGGAGGAGTTTTTAAGCCGAAGTTAGCACAGATCTTTCCATGTAAAATAAGTATAGTTTGTACCTGCTGTAATGCAAAATTTTCACACGTTTCACAGCCAAGTACATGGCTTTTGTGCTGACGTGCAAAGTCTTCTACAAAATATTCCAAGAACTTACTCCAAAGTTGCCGAGTGTCCACAGGACTTCCAAAAACACAGATGTACGCAAAAATTTGCCGTAGTGTTTTAAGTCGAGGGGTTTTAAGTCATCAAATCCGGTCGCACCTTTAATATGAAGCAGCAACAGTCCGAGGTAGTATCTTTCTCCCTCAGATACGCTTACAGTGTACACACGCCAAATTACACTACTGTTTCTTTTTTTCGATTTTTCCAACCTGTCTTATACTATGTTTAGACCAAACAAAAACTAACTTGTTTTTAGCAAAAAAGCATTTTGGAAAACCAAACTGTTTACACCGAATAAAAAGAGTTTTTGTTTGTCAAATCAAATTAATTATTTTCTTAATTCACTAAAAAACACAAAATTACAATAGTCACACGTTATTAAAAAAATTAAATTACACATTTATTTACTTTTTTAAAAGATTTGAATATTAATTTAACAAAAAACCAAATATTTTTATTTTGACATTCGTTTTTACCAAAAGAAAATTGAAAAAAACATTCACACTGAATTAATAGTAGCATAGACCACAACCTAAATTCCAGTTTTTGTTCAGTTTTAGTTGGCAACGCAGTTTTTAAATTGTATGGAAAATTTATGTAGTTTTTGCCAAAAACCAAAAAAATATTCAAAAACAAGTTGTTTTCGTTGGTGTAAATACCGTATTAGTAAAAACCACAGTACAGACTAGTATGCAAACAATGGTGCTAATTGCGTACTTTCCAATATGGTGGTATGGTTTTTAGTATTGAATTATCATCGCTGCCTAGTGTATGTGTGCCTACACACATCAAATGCGACTCTATGAACCTACTACTCATGTACTGTGGTAAAAACAAAGTGTTCCGGTAGTTCGGAATAGTAAAACTTTTTAGCATTATTGTTATTTTGATTAAAAATAAACCAAGCCGTAAGTGTGGAATCAGTCAAGGATATACTACTGACTGCTTGATGAATAGTGTTTTGTCGAAAGTAGATTTTTTGATGATTCGGTAAGTGTACCACAAGGCGTATTATTGAATGTGACTGGTCGTGCATTGGTTTTGCTAATATTCGTCAAGCAGCCTCTGGTGCACTCACATACCTGTGTCTACAAACCTAATTTCGTCGTGTCTTAAAGTGGCTTTTTCCGTTATTTCTACATTAGCGCAGACGCTTTTAACTGAGGCACACACTTCAACATTAATGTGGCAATTGTATTTTAAGCTCAGATAAGGATTATGCGGCACAATCCATTGATTATTGATCTCAAATCCAGTTTTCGTTTTATAAACAACGTCGCACTGTGGTCAATATTTTGAAATAGCGGCCAAAACTCCTTTTGGTTTTTGTTCTCCGATTTTAAAGTTATTCGACTCATATGAAAGTAGACAGTAGTAAACCTCGGGAGCCAAAAAATTAGAACTCTATTTCAACTATTTCACTGGGAACAGGGTGGTCCAAAATGGGCTTTTTCAGAATTTAGTAAATTTATGATATTTTTAGTTAATTTTTAAAGTTTAAATGATCATAACTTTTTTGTTTTTGAAGATTTTTGGACGAAATAAATTTTGTGTTGTATCTTAACTTATTTCCTATTACTGGTAAAAAAATTGAAGCTCTACTGTTTTCAGAACAATTTAAATATTTTTTTTAAAAAAGGTCAAATTTCTCGGAAATTTCCTACTTCATAGAGCACAACTCCTGTGAGTCAAGCTGAGTCAAAACACAAATTTACTATTTTGTAGTCCTAACTTTCCCCTACATTCCTATATATACATGTCCATGCATCGGGACTGCACTTTTTGAGCTACAGCAATTTTTCTGACCCAAGGTAAGATATTCGGTACAAATGCACGTCATATTTTTTGAGAAGTTATTTGTATGTGAAAGTGGCTATTATGCATATATTTTGATGAAATTTTGTAAAAGAGTTCTTATTGACCCAAAAAATAATTCTGTTGAAATTAGGAGAAGTTGGCCCATATTTGGACCTAGTCCACATAGAAGGGTGTATCAAAATTTTGACAAAAATGACAATAGAACTCACAAATTATGTGGTATCTGGCAATTTATTTGGAAAGGGTAAAAAATGATTTTATTGCCATCTAATATTACATAACTTAAATACCTGAAAATTGCAAATAAATTTAAAACCAGTGGAAATAACTGGTAAAACCAAGTACCTGTTATATTATTACCAGTACCTGTTAACTCTCAAATTATGTGCACCCAAAAAATTTCCCAGTTACTGGTTACTAAAAATTTAACTAAGTCCCAGTTGAAATACACCTAACTGAGCCCCAGTTGTTTTCACTCGGTTGATGGTAACTAATTTCAAAAACAATTTTGAGTTTAACTGAATTTCCAGTTACAGGCAACAGCATATTAGTCAAATTTGTGAAATTGTTGAAAATAGTTAGTAACAACTGCTTAATAAATAAAAATTGTCAATGGGGACTAAATATTTTATTTTTTAATTTCGCCATTAAAGAAACGATTTTTTATTTTTAACACTATTTAATTTTAAGATTTTATTTACATTCATTACATTTCAAGACACCAAATTCCCGACTCCTTTTTAGGCTGCTATCTTCTATTTATTCTCCATCTGAAAATATATTATTAGTTATTTTTTTATAATGGAAGACACAAATAAGCAAAAAAAACTTACCATTACAAAATTAAAATCCGTTTTGTTTTTTTTTCTTTTGAGTTTTATAAAATGATGTTAATTTTTGAAATTTGTAAACAAATAAATTTAATTTATTCACAGGGTAACTGATAGATTGTTTTAATTAATTAAAATCCCCAGTTGTTCGTAATTAACTCAGTTATTTTAAATTTATTTCAAATCAACTGAGGATTTTCGTAACTATCTAACTGGGAAATTTTTTCGGTGTGGTATAAGCAATTCATTTGGAAAAGGTAAAAAAGATTTTATTGCCATCTAATATTACACAACTTAAATACCTGAAAATTGCAAATAAATTTAAAACCAATGGAAATAACTGGTAAAACCAAGTACCTGTTATATTATGTTTCAAAGAGGTAAAAAAGATCATGTTGAAACTTCGAGCAATAGTATATTAATCCATGCATTTTTTTTCTTCATTATTGTTCAAACAATGGCTAAATTTAGTTATAGTGTTCTATCTGATATATATTTTGAACGGAAAGATGAAAACGACATTATTTTACATATAATGAATAATCCATTCTTCAAAATATGCGACAAACAAGAAATTAAAATTCATAACTTAAAAATAAAAAACTTTTTAAATACTTTAAGAAAACGGTACAATCAATGTTCCAGAAACAAGAAATTGTTTTACTCACGCAACCAAGAATGGCTAACAAATAAACTTATTTTTAAAAAGCCATCAGTAACTACCACGAAACTGGAAAAGGTGGTCGACCAGCAAAGCCAATTGTAGTGAAAGATCACGAAGACGCAAGCTTAAACATATCAATGAAGAAGTTTCTTGTAGCATCATAAAGGATTCATTTCTGCATCAAATTCAACCATCGAAAACTAAAAAGAGTAAAATTGCTATCATTGAAAAAATAGTGGAAGCAAGCCCCAGACGCACAAAAAGGATTTTAGAAAGTATGCCGACACCAACTGAAGAAAATAAATTTACTCCAGAAGAAGCATTTGCACTTTTTTTGGATTTGAAAATGACTAAAAACCAATATACAGAAATGCGGAAGCGAACAAATGAAAAAAATTGTGGAATTTTTCCATCATATCGAGATATAGTTTCTGCCAAAAAAGATTGCTTACCTTCACCAACTGCTATTAGTGTAACTTAAAGTTCAGCAGAAATAAAATTGCAGGATCTTCTTGAACACACTGCAGAACGATTATTAAAGACATTTGATGCTGACTATTTAAAGAAGTTTAAAAATTGCAGCATGACTTTAATTTCTAAATGGGGATGTGATGGGTCCTCTGGCCAGAAACAATACAAACAATGTAATGCGGAAAATTCATCAGATGCCAATTTATTCATGATTTCTTTTGTTCCATTACGTTTAACAAAAACTTATATTGGTTCACAGCCGTCAACTACACCTTTTCCAATTGAAATTCAGAAAAGATCAATTGAAATTCAGAAAAGCACAATAGAAATTCAGAAATCATAATTGAAATTCAGAAAAGCCTAATTGAAATTCAGAAATCACAATTGAAATTCAGAAAAACCCAATTGAAATTCAGAAATCACAATTGAAATTCAGAAAAGCCCAATTGAAATTCAGAAAAGCCCAATTGAAATTTAGAAAAGATCAATTGAAATTCAGAAAAGCACAATTGAAATTCAGAAAAGCCCAATTGAAATTCAGAAAAGCACAATTGAATTTCAGAAAATCACAATTGAAATTCAGAAAAGCCCAATTGAAATTCAGAAATCGTAATTGAAATTCAGAAAAGCCCAATTGAAATTCAGAAAAGCACAATTGAAATTCAGAAAAGCACAATTGAAGCATAATTGAAATTCAGAAATCATAATTGAAATTCAGAAAATCCCAATTGAAATTCAGAAATCGTAATTGAAATTCAGAAAAGCCCAATTGAAATTTAGAAAATCACAATTGAAATTCAGAAAATCACAATTGAAATTCAGAAAAGCCCAATTGAAATTCAGAAAAGCACAATTGAAATTCAGAAAAGCACAATTGAAATTCAGAAAAGCACAATTGAAATTCAGAAAAGCACAATTGAAATTCAGAGAAGACCAATTGAAATTCAGAAAAGCACAATTGAAATTCAGAAATCCTAATTGAAATTCAGAAAACCCCAATTGAAATTCAGAAAATCACATTTGAAATTCAGAAAATCACAATTGAAATTCAGAAAAGCCCAATTGAAATTCAGAAAATCACAATTGAAATTCAGAAAATCATAGTTGAAATTCAGAAAAGCACAATTGAAATTCAGAAAAGCCCAATTGAAATTCAGAAAATCACAATTGAAATTCAGAAAAGCCCAATTGAAATTCATTTTTTTGCTAATTTTACCCATTTTTTTTTTTGCTAGTTTTACAATATTTTTTTTTTTGAGTGTATTGATATTGTTGGGAATTTCAGTGTTATTTTTCAGTTTAATCCTCACAAGAATTAGCTTTCTTCCAAAAAAACCAACCTTTGGCCCCTGTGAATATTGAGAATAAATAAATGTCAGGGGCCAAATGTTGGCATTTTCTGACCAAAATTAAGTTTAGGAATAATAAATAAGTATTGGTTGTAAAATACGATTGAAGAAAATAAGAAATTATAAAAAAATACCTACATATTTAAAATGTCAAAATATTCAACTTTTACATGGAAACTCAACAAAAAATTAAAATGCATTTTTAACTCCACATTACTTACGTTCCTATCAGTCGATTTTTATGTATGAACACGCAAATTGAAGCTTAAAGTCCCTCCTATTGAACAAAACAAATTGCGTAAAAAAATACCAATCCGGTCAAAAGTTATAGAGTTTTGACCGCTATCTCGCGAATTGACCACTGTGCGTCGGTGTTTCTACGTATGTATCTAGGATATCCATCAAGGTTACATATCGTTTCTTCTTGAAAGTGTTTTGGAAAACCTTTCGAGCACTGCCCATCTTCCATGCAAGGGGAATTAGGATTAGTAGTCCCGCAAGGTCCATGCACCATATGTTTTAATACTATACTGTGAAGTCTGTGTGACTCTTCTGGATTGGGTATCTCAGCTGAAGCGATCTTGTCAATACTATCTTTTTCGCGAGGTTTGTCGTCATCGGCCAACATTATAAACATGTGAGCATGGGGTAAACCTCTCTTCAGAAATTCGATGACGTGAATTTTAGTGATTACTTTTCCCAAAATATTCTTTTTGGTGAGGGCTGTGAGAAGCTCCGAGAGTTTAAGGTGGAAAACACGCGCGACTAAATCTGGTCTATCTGTGTGATATGATTTCATATTTGTTGTTATCTCATTCCACTTTGGATTGCAGGTCATCGTTAAGAAAATATCAGGCTTTCCTAACTTACGGACGATAGTCATTGCATCTTGATAATATTGTTGCATATTTCGTGGACTTTCTATGAATGAAGATGGTAATATTATCGGTTTACCTGCAGCTACCTACACCTTCTTCCACAGCTTTGCAATGCAAATAGTCCATTAATCCCTGATACCTTTCAGCACGAAGCTCATTCTGATTATTTCTTATCCAATTTAAACGATTAGACTCCATTTTAACGTACGAATCTACAAAGTACTGTTGCGTCAATTTGCCACCACTCAAAAATTTATTGAATCCGTTCTTACAGCAATTCGATAACTGTAATAAGCCATTTGAGAAACACGTGTTCTACTCTCCTTTGTAGCTGATTCTTTTATAGGGATGTTAGGATGCCACCCTGACTCTCCATACGGATGAAATATAGAATACGTCATCGGTTCAAGGATTAGATGAAGAATGCTAATGCGTTGTGTGTGTGATCGATTTAAATCCTTTGGGTCTGGTCGCAAATATATTAGAAGGTCTCGTTCGAATGGAGAAGCGCCATCAGTACTTTAAACACAACAGCTACTTCATTAACTCGAGGCGCATTGTACCTTCTGTTATCAAGTGAGCGGATTGTTCGCACGTTGTGCCGTAAGCAGTGCTGCCAGAAGTGACGATTTTTCGTCATTTTGACGATTTTTTCATAAAATTTTGCAAGATGACGACTGACGATTTTCTGATTTGATTCCCATACACTTTGACGATTTTTGTAACTCCACTTTTATTCACAAAAATCAAAATTTGCAATTTTTTTAATTTAACACTGGTTAAATAAAATTCGATTAAAAAAAATACAGAAGAAAGACACAAATCATTCTTTTGGATATATAACTGCCCTTAAAAAATTATGTCGTTTTAAAATCATTCATTTTTGCTCTGTATGAAAAATAAATGACAGAAATGTCGCCATTAGGCATGTCTCCCAGAAATATGCAATCCCCTACTTGTGTCTGAAAAATCCAGACCATGCACAGTGATTCGTTTCATTGGCAAAAATCAAAAAAAAAGTATGTCTTCAATGTTGATGATTTTTTGCATTTTTACAGTTTAATAGTAAACCAAAAGAAATGTGTGCTTTTTTTATTTTTAAGAAGTCATATGTTGCCACAAGTGGGCGCTAAAGTATTAAAATTCAACGCTATTGTGTTAAAACCTAAAAATTTATTTTTATAGGTTTACTAAAATAATTATGAAAAATCGAATTTTAAAGAAATCAACGAACTTTTTCTTGCAAAAGTTACTTAAATATATTTGCTAAAAGTTGTATTTGCAATTTTTTAGGATTAATCTTAAAATACATTTTTGTATTGCTCTGAAATCTATATTTTTTTTCTACCGAATCCCCAAAAATTTACAAATTTTGATGGAATGCACAAAAAAAGTTCGTGAGTCAAAAAATTATTTTTTTCGCTTTTCCGATAGCTCGGACTATGGTTTATAAGGCAAAACAATAAAAATAACTAAGTTTTTGTTTGAAGTTGGAAAAAAGTTAGTTTTTTTTGTGTCTTTATTTAATTTTTTTCAAAAGCTATATTATTAATGGAAAAAATATTAGAAAAAAAATCCAATATTAAGTATTTTTTCTTTACACATTGATTTATTATATAGTATTCTGTAAAAATATAATAAAAAATCAGAAAAAAATTATGCACTACGTGGGCCGTTTTGCTTTAAAATTTATCTATGACTTTTACTAAAATCCCCAAAATCACCAAATTTTAATGGCCTTCATAAAAAAAGTTCGTGAATAAAATTTTTTTGTTTTTTATTTTTTTTTGTAGCTTTAACTATGTTTTATAAGATCAAAAATTAAATAACTAAGTTTCTTTTGTAAGTTGAAAAAAAAAATTTTAAAAATCTAAAACTGGATTTTTTTTTATTTACTGTAAATAAATTAAAAAAATTGTCAGAGAAATAAAACTCAGCAGAATATTTACAAAATATTCGATTTATTAATTATAAAAAGTGTGTTGATAATTCGAAGGTTGTTTGAAGCGAATGGAAAAATTATTTATAAAATTCAAAACATAAATTGAAAATAATACTTGGTTGAAATCAAATTAAACAAATCAAAATTTACAGTACAAAATTATAAAGTATTTTCATTATCTATTCCAACAAAAATACATTAACATTTTAGTGTTTTTTATATAAAGGGATTTATTGTATTGTACACCATAAATTTATAGTAAATAATTCGATAAAATAAGTATACAGTTGGCCATTTTGCTTTAAAAGCAGTATTTGATTTTCGTTGGTATCCCAAATTAAAACCAAAAACTTTTTAGAGATACATAAAAAAGTTCGTACTTAAAAATTATTTTTTATTGATTTTTTTAACATCCTGGACTGTTTTCTATACGATCAAATAATAAAAATAACTAAGTTTTTGAAAAAAACGAAAAAAAAAAAAATTTAAGTACCAAAAAAAATTTTTTTTTAAGTTTTTTGTTATTAACGGGGTATATACTTAGAAATAAAGCAAGTGTTAAACGAGTTTACTTAAAACTTATTTTGAATAAATTTATTTTCGTAATGCAATAGGAAATAAGTGTTGCGAATGTTTTTTCGCCCACTGTAGACGGCCGTTGAAATAAGTACTATGGATATTGGTCAATATATCTGAAAAAGTCCGGCGACCAATACGGACCAAACACAAAAGTTCTATTCCATCAAAAAAAATAAATATATAATTTTCTTTTCAAAAATTTGTATTTTATTAAAAATTTAATAAAAAATACGAAAATTTGTTTAAAAAAAAGAAAAGATATGACTTATAGCATTTAAATATCCTTTAAAATTACCAAAAAAGAGTGGATAAATATCTCTTTTTGTTCAAAAGTTACAACAGTTTAAAATCGACTTAATTTATGCAAAATAATGTACACTAGTTACAGGATTTTACAAGATGCAACTTTATGCACCCACCTGTTAGTAACGAAAAGAATTATCGATCTTATATGATTATTTCCGTGCTATTAGGAATGTTCTATAATACATAAATACATATCATAAAAATCGGGGAACTTTTTTTTTTTTTTTTGTCGTGCTAGATTGGCCAAATGTGGCACTGTAAGGTGGCAACAAGTCTCTGAATACCTCTAATGTTATATTTTGTTAATTAATTATTAAATTCATTTTTATTATATTTGCTTTTAGTTATAAAGTTTGCCTATTTGTATTAACATAAAGTCATAAGTTTATAAATATAATTGCCTTTTTTTTAAAGCAGATTTTCTATTCTGCCTGGCAGGGACAGGCTTAAGCCCCTGTGACACTACATTTTTTGTGTATTTTATTTTTTATTAATTGATAGAATGAAACAGCAAAAGAAGAAATGAAAAAGAAACATAAAATAAACAAACAAATAGTGATGATTACTTTTATTTAAATAAAACCCGCTTAGTAAATACCAAAAACCGTAAAAAAAAACAAAAAATCGCTTCATTTAATGAAAAACAGAAAAGTTGGCAACACTTAATATCATTCATGCGTAAATGTCAAAAAAAATGTAAAATTTTTACATTTTTTTTTGACATTCAATCATTTGATAACCAAATTTATCGATAACACAAGAATAAAATTTGACGTTTACTGTTTTTTTTAGTATGCTTTTACTATTCACACTTTTTCAGATTTCCTATGGTGATATATTTGCACTGTTCACATAAATTCCATCAATACAAAAAAATGTAGTGTCATAGGGGCTTTAACGACTAGTTTATTGATATAAATTGTTGCAAATATGACTTTTATTTGACAAAGTCGTTTATAGACATAAATTGTTGAAAAAAGTGGGTTTTATTTACTAATTATTAAACATTATTAACAAACGGGTTATTTGAGTTTTTCAAAAATATGTTTTTTTTATTTTGAAATAAATTTATTTGACTTGGTTTGTTAAAAACAAAATCGATGTGTTGTTATATAGACTAACTGGCGGCTGTTTTTACTAAATGTTTAGTTGATATCAGCTTAAGGCATTTACAATTGCAGTTTGGTTTGATTTAATGATTTTATTTTCCGTGTAGAGTTTTTGATTATTTTCAATACAATTTGATTTTTGTAGAAAATTCACGTTCGTTTTTTGTTTTCAAAATACCGCTCAAAATTTTGGAACAAAATCGCTGCTAATTTTTTCTATAAATTAAAAAGTGACAACAATGTTATTGGCTATTTATAAAAAGAAATAACCGGTTAAACCGACCTAGAAACACCGCTATTTTGAACAACCGAATTTGAATAAAAACCGAAACCGGCCGGATTTTTAAAATGGAAAAACCGGTCCACCAGTTTTCGGTTTTGGATACTCTAGCCAATTCTTAAATATGAAATTTAACGAGTTTACGGATCATTAACCCGTTCAAACTCGATACCAAAAAATTTTGAGGAGGTTCTCAAAACACCTTTTTCAAAATTTGAAAATTTTATTAAAAAAAAAATTTTAAATATATTTTTTTCTGAATTCATTAAGAACACCTTGGATGAGAAATATGTAAAATATGGTGGAGCTGGGCACCCTACTGGTAAAGTTAATTCGAGTACGCTAAATTCAATGGTGCTAGCCGTTTTTCGAAGTTAGTACTCGTATTCGCGATTTAAAACTTTGACGCTCAAGTACAATAAAACGATATTTTTAAACTTTTCCTATAATTTTTAAATTGAAACCCAGTCAACTCTCTTGAATTAGCACTACAAACCATGATATTGTGAAAAAACAATGCTCTTCATAAATTTTTATTTAAAAATTCCAGCAAAACTTTGGTAATGGGTAGTGATTATATAACACATTACCAGGTAATGCATATAACTTATTTGTAGCATTATTTTATGATGTCTTACCAAACATTTGTTCCACAACGTATTATTTTCAAGTGAAAAATAATGCATTACTAATAATTTGCTGACTTCAAAAAACGGCTTTGCCATCACTTTTGCCCAGCTTGTTCACTTTTGCGACTAGCGCATTGTTTTCAATTTTCTCTATCGGGTTTCTCTTTATTTTGTACGAGCTTTAATTGTATACATAGGCCTTTATTCATAATACTTAAAGTAGGTTTATTTGACAAATATTCATGCAATATCAGTCAAATAAACCTACTATAGATTTAATTTACTCATTATGAATAGCCCAGATAGAGTTTAACTTAAAAATAAATAACTTTTACAGGGAAACCAATGGATTACCACAATTTGCCTCTAAATCGTCTAACATCAATTAAACCTAGTTGTGGAAAGCTAATACAACAAGTAGCAATGCCTAATGTTTGCCACTCTACTTTTGGTGCAGATCTTCCTTTAGGACAATATCATTGGGATTGTTCTGATTGGGCTAGACACAGTCAAAATCCGTTGCCAGACATAACAGAGGTTCCAGTTGCGGAAATAGTGGAATCATCGAGTATTCATAGTAATGAAAGCAACGAGTCTAGACCGAGAACGACATTTCATACTCAATGTAAGTATTATTTTAACCATCCTACAATTTGAGTTTTTTCAAATTGTTTTTGTGAAATTGTTTTTGGTGATATAGTGCTGCTTTACAATAGACAAGAAATTAAAGGTATATTACATTAAATGTAAAAGACCATGTGTTATACTTGTAATAAACTTTATTATTTGATTTAATAAAAGACTTTATTAAATCAAATAATTCGAGTATATTTTATTTTAAATTATTTAATTTATTAATTTGAACTTATTACTTATGACTTGCAAGTTGCAATCAGTTTTCGAAAAAAAGCACTACGTTATTATACGTACGGTCCCAAGAACACATTCACTAACAAATTTTTTAGTGGTTGTGTACGTGTACGCAAACAAATACCGAACGTTATGTCTGTGAGTCGACGAACACAAACTTTTTGATAATGTACTGTGCTATGTTCACAAACACTACTTGCAAAGGTTGTGTTCTTTTTGAACGATCACAAACAAAATATAGTACTTTTACAAGGAAAAATTCCGTACTTTTTTTGTTTTGAAATAAAACTCTAAAATGTGACATTTTGTAACATTCTTTTTATTCTTTGGACTTTTTGTGTTCTTTTCTAAATAAAAAAGCACACTTTTGGAAAAATATAATGTTCTCTTCTCAAAAAATTGCCTGCCCGTGATGTAAAAAATGCATATTTTCCACCCCAAAATCAAATGACGGGGTGAAAAACTGCCCTGTTATTCTCTTATGTAGCAAAACTCAAATTAAGCGCACTGGTTAACTTTTGCTGTTGCGGTGCAGAGGATGTGTCGTGGCATGTGACGATGGAGGTCCGGGGTTCAAATCCCGGTGTCGCCAACATATTTATATTCGATACAGGTCGCAATTTTCAATCAATTGACTTTAAATTTAAAACTTAAACATCTTTTGGCCCAAGGACGAAGCCTATTGAAATTGGAGAAAATCGGTCCATGTTAAGACCTAGCCCCCATACAAACGTCCCCTTTGGATTCAGCTTAAATGACTTTAATAACCGTATTTTAATAGTTATCGCTTTGAAATTCAGCAGTTAATCAAATTGTGTATGCACAAATCACCATTCCAAATTTCAAAGGAATCGGGTTAGTCCTTCACACAATTCCCTCAAAATTCATAAAAATGGAAATATTTCATAAAAATTTTATTTTTTGGTGTTAAACGTATAATTTAGTAACATAATCAAATCGGAATATAATTGGACCATATAAAAATGTTGACCGATATACAGTTACATTGGTCTATTGACAAAAAAATAAACCAATTCCACTAAAATTTGATCTGAGTGTGTTTTCTACACTAAATAAAGATCTAACAAAAGACAGATACAATCGGTCCATGTTTGGACTTGGGACCCATTTTCCGGAAAACACTGGTGTAGGGTATCATATGGTCAGCCTTTTTTTATTTAATTACGTATTATTTTTTATTTAATAATGTTTTTTTTTAACAATTTAATAATTTTAAAAAAAAAATCATATAAAATCTACTAAATTTGTTTATTTTTTGGTATTTTCGTTTTTTAAGTTTAAATAAATAAAAAAATAATTTAAAAGCAAAAAAAAAATAAAAAAATAAGTGAAGGCCATCGCCGGTATTCGAACCTGAGCTGCCGGCAATATAAGCGAAAACACATCCATCGAACCAGCAAATCAGGGCAATTTGCGTACAAAATAGCATTTTTTGTGTTATTTTCTGAGTGTAAAAAATGCTACATCGTTTCAGGGCCATGTCAACATTTTAAAAGTACACATTTTAACAATACACATTTTATTGTTCAGAAAAGAAAACACCATTAGTCTCAACGTGGGCAATTTTAAAACAGCTATAAAAATATAAAAACGTGAAATCTGTGCTGCTATTTGGCTGTGAACCGTGGAATATATCAAGTCGCGAAATAAAAATAAAAATGTTTTTCGGACAAATATACAACAAACATTAAAAAAAATAGATTTTTAGGGTTTTTAGTTGGGGGGGGTGAAATAAAGCCATAGGCAATAAGGCCATATGGCCTTATTTCTCAATTCAATGGGAAATAAGGCCATATGGCTTTATTACCAACACGATTGAGCAATAAAGTCATATTGATTTTGCAACCAAAGTGGAAATAAAGCCATATCAGTTGAAAATGTGGAAATATATTTCGCCGTAAATCCTGCTACCCAAAAAAAAAAATTATTAAGCGAAGCCGCTAAATTAATTTATGAAGTTTGTAATCCCTAAGCCCGGCCGAAGGCCTACTACGCAGAAAATTTTTTTTGACTATCTTTAAATTAAAAAACCACAGAGGCATCAATTTTTTATTGGCAGGGTTTTTAATTTAAAGATTGTTTAACAAAAAAAGTTTTTCTGTGTAGCCGGCCTTCGGCCGGGCTTAGGGATTACAAAATCCATGCATTAAACCCACCCTCTCCGCAAAGTAAAGTTTTCTCGGGTAGCAGGCCTTTGCGCTATCAAATTTGTTATGCCTCAAAAAGGCCTGATGACCACAATAGCTTTGGTTTGCAGAGAGGGTGGGTTTAATGCATGGAGTATATAATCCCTAAGCCCTAAGGCTACGCAGAAAACCTTTATTACAAAAACACAAATCATAGAAGTAGTAATTTCGACATTTCGCCAAAAAAAAAATATTTTGGATTTTTTGACAATTTTGTTTTGCGAGAAATAACATTTTTAGACCTATCATTTTGGGCTATATGTCGCAGCTTGGGCGATAAGACCCTTGGCGCTATGTCCGTACGCCATTTCAAACTCCATAAATTAATTTGGCGGATTTGCAAAATATTTTTTTTTGGGTAGCAGGATTTACGTGGAAATATATTTCCACACTCTCCGCAAAATAATGATGAACATTTTTAAAAATTATTTAAATGAGTAACAAAGCCATATATGGCTTTATTTCCAACAGTGGTTGGTAATAACGCCATATGGCCTTATTTCTCAACTCTTTGGGAAATAAGGCCAAATAAGGCCCCCCCCCCTTTTAGTTCATTTAGGTGAAACCTTTTTCCCTATGTCCCTATTTGGAATAATTACGAACTTGAATGAACCAGTACCAAAAGGCATATGTGTGTCAATCTTCAGAAGTCGTTTGGTGGGGGGGTGAAATAAAGCCATAGGCAATAAGGCCATATGGCCTTATTTCCCAATGAGTTGAGAAATAAAGCCATATGGCCTTATTACCAACCACTGTTGGAAATAAAGCCATATATGGCTTTGTTACTCATTTAAATAATTTTTAAAAATGTTCATCATTATTTTGCGGAGAGTGTGGAAATATATTTCCACGTAAATCCTGCTACCCAAAAAAAAATATTTTGCAAATCCGCCAAATTAATTTATGGAGTTTGAAATGGCGTACGGACATAGCGCCAAGGGTCTTATCGCCCAAGCTGCGACATATAGCCCAAAATGATAGGTCTAAAAATGTTATTTCTCGCAAAACAAAATTGTCAAAAAATCCAAAATATTTTTTTTTTGGCGAAATGTCGAAATTACTACTTCTATGATTTGTGTTTTTGTAATAAAGGTTTTCTGCGTAGCCTTAGGGCTTAGGGATTATATACTCCATGCATTAAACCCACCCTCTCTGCAAACCAAAGCTATTGTGGTCATCAGGCCTTTTTGAGGCATAACAAATTTGATAGCGCAAAGGCCTGCTACCCGAGAAAACTTTACTTTGCGGAGAGGGTGGGTTTAATGCATGGATTTTGTAATCCCTAAGCCCGGCCGAAGGCCGGCTACACAGAAAAACTTTTTTTGTTAAACAATCTTTAAATTAAAAACCCTGCCAATAAAAAATTGATGCCTCTGTGGTTTTTTAATTTAAAGATAGTCAAAAAAAATTTTCTGCGTAGTAGGCCTTCGGCCGGGCTTAGGGATTACAAACTTCATAAATTAATTTTGCGGCTTCGCTTAATAATTTTTTTTTTTGGGTAGCAGGATTTACGGCGAAATATATTTCCACATTTTCAACTGATATGGCTTTATTTCCACTTTGGTTGCAAAATCAATATGACTTTATTGCTCAATCGTGTTGGTAATAAAGCCATATGGCCTTATTTCCCATTGAATTGAGAAATAAGGCCATAGGCAATAAGGCCATATGGCCTTATTTCCCAATGAGTTGAGAAATAAAGCCATATGGCCTTATTACCAACCGCTGTTGGAAATAAAGCCATATATGGCTTTATTACTCATTTGAAAATTTATAAAAGTATTCGTCATTAATTTCCGGAGAGTGTAGGGGAAAATGTTTTTTTTTTTTTTTTTTTTTTTTTTTTTCTCATTAATTTTTTTATTGAATCTTCACTAAAACTATGTGAACTAACAATAAGTTTTCAAATCTTAAAACTAATATAAATAGCTTAATATTAAGTCCGGCCAGTGCCAGACAAAATTTCACTTGCTCATAAATTATCCAATGTTTTCAAAAGCATTATCTTTCATTTTATAGTACCAGGTCAGTAGTGGCCCTCCTTCTTAGGCGTTGGTGACCACTATTATTTAGAAGATTACGCGCTAAATTGTTTGGATGTGATTCTAGTCTCCGTAGGTAGTTCTGGGTATGTCTCACAATTTCATCTTTAACAAATGATACATTTAGATCTCTGTGTATGTTTGAGTTTCTAACGTACCAAGGGGCATCAGTAATCATTCTTAAAATGTTGTTCTGTTTTCTCTGTATTCTTTCCACATTAGACGCAGAGGCAGTGCCCCATAACTGAATACCATAGCACCATATAGGTTTTATAATAGAGCTGTAGATCAATAGTTTACAGTCTAACATAAGTTTCGAGTTTCTCCCAATTAGCCAATTTACTGCAATAGTTTTTAATTTTATCTGGGTTAATTTTGCATCTATATGGTTTTTCCACGTAAGACGACGATCCAGATGAATTCCGAGGTACTTAACTGTTGTGTGTTGAGGTACGATGTGATTATTAATCTGAATTTGGGGACATGTTTCTCGTCTCAACGTGAAAGTTATGTGGATGCATTTCTGCTCATTAACTTTAATCTTCCACTTTTTCAACCAGTCTTCTAATTCAAGAATGTG
Source organism: Pegoplata infirma (assembly GCA_963921195.1). Classification (NCBI taxonomy): domain Eukaryota; kingdom Metazoa; phylum Arthropoda; class Insecta; order Diptera; family Anthomyiidae; genus Pegoplata; species Pegoplata infirma. The sequence continues at coordinate 160,787,291 of OY992539.1, forward strand.
ACTTTGCAAAATACGAGTTGCTTCAAGTGGGTTATTATGAGAGCTCAAAATAGCTGTATCATCTGCAAATGTGGAAGTATGCGTATTTCGATTAGTTGGCATATCAGAGGTGTACAAAATATACAAAAGCGGTCCCAAAATACTACCTTGTGGAACTCCAGCTTGTATGATTTGTGGGGTACTAACAAAATCGTTTTCCTTTACTGTAAACTTACGATCTGTAATGTAATTTTCGAGTAACTTATGTGTATCTGGTGGTAACATATTCTTTATCTTATAGAGTAAACCCTCGTGCCAAACCTTATCGAACGCCTGCGAGACATCAATAAAAAGTGCAGAACAATATTTCTTTTCCTCATAGGCTCTTCTAATTTCATCTACCAGTCTATGAACTTGCTCAATTGTGCCGTGTTTTTTTCTGAATCCAAACTGGTGATCGGGGATAGAGTTGTTTTGAGTGACATAAGTTGTTAATCTGTTCACTAACAGTTTTTCAAAAAGTTTGGATAAATTGGATAACAGACTGATAGGCCTATACGATTCCACTTTTGTGTGATCTTTACCTGGCTTGGGTATCATTTTAACAAGAGAAATTTTCCATTCTGGGGGAAAATGTTGAAGGCGTAATATAGCATTAAAAATAAAAAGAATTATTCTTAATGCTATCCGGGGTAACTCCAAAAGCATTTTATTACTGATCTTATCAATACCAAATGCTTTTTTGGGGTTTAAATCAAAAACTGCCTTTTCGACCTCTCGCATCTCAAACCGGATGGGTACTGCTCTGCGCTGGGGTAAAATTGGTGGCAACTCTACTATAACACTTGATTCATTTGGAGTGAATACATTTTTCAAGTGCTCAACAAACAGATTTCCTTTTTCAGTATCATTTCTAGCCCAACCTCCATTTTGTTTTCGCAAAGGAGGCTTACATATGACAGGTCTTTTCATGTTTTTAGTAGCACGCCATAAAACATGAAAAGACCTGTCATATGTAAGCCTCCTTTGCGAAAACAAAATGGAGGTTGGGCTAGAAATGATACTGAAAAAGGAAAATGTGGAAAAATTTTTCCACTAAATAGCAGGATTTTTAATTTTAAGATTGTTTAACAAAAAAGTTTTTCTGCGTAGCCGGCCTTCGGCCGGGCTTAGGGATTACAAACTCCATGCATTAAACCCACCCTCTCTGCAAACCAAAGCTATTTTGGTTATCAGGCCTTTTTGAGGCATAACAAATTTGATAGCGAAAAGGCCTGCTACCCTAGAAAACTTTACTTTGCGGAGAGGGTGGGTTTAATGCATGGATTTTGTAATCCCTAAGCCCGGCCGGAGGCCGGCTACACAGAAAAACTTTTTTTGTTAAACAATCTTTAAATTAAAAACCCTGCCAATAAAAAATTGGTGCCTCTAGACAACTCTAAGTTCCGAGGTTCGTGGTATATGTGGTTTTTTAATTTAAAGATAGTCAAAAAAAAAAAAAATTTTTTCTGCGTAGCCGGCCTTTGGTAATCCCTAAGATTACAAACTCCATAAATTAATTTAGCGGATTCGCTAAATATTCTTTTTTTTGGGTAGCAGGATTTACGGGGAAATATATTTCCACATTTTGAACTGATATGGCTTTATTTCCACTTTTGTTGCAAAATCAATATGACTTTATTGCTCAATCGTGTTGGTAATAAAGCCATATGGCCTTATTTCCCATTGAATTGAGAAATAAGGCCATATGGCCTTATTGCCTATGGCTTTATTTCACCCCCCCTCGTTTGGTTTGGACTGCTTCATGGTTTGTGCAGATGGACGGACAGACATTTATATGTGTTAAATATCATAGATCAATAATATAATATATACCCCACAGGAGTTTGAGTTTGATCGTGTTTCAAAGTAGACGTGTTAAAGTTACGCAGTGATAAAAATTAATTAAAAAAATAGTAAACACATTATGGTGTAAATCAAACACATTAAAAATAAAATAAAAACATTGTAAAGTTCATTCAAACTAAATGAGTAGTGTTTGCAATTTGAACAATAGCTTAAATTAAAGAAATAAAACTAAAATCTTAAACAAAAAACTAGAAACCGGCAAAATAAACAAAAGAAAAATCTATATACAAACAAAAAAGGTCATACAAGTTGTAACAAATCAGCTGTAGTGTTAACCGATTTAAATAAAGCTTTTTATTTTTGACTCCATTGTCTCAGTATATAAACTGTTAAAGTTTTTTAAAAGTGCTGCCACTTTTAAAAAAAATTAACATATCATTAATATAAACGAATCCTTAAAGTATGCAACACTCTTCTTCAACTATATCCGAGTCAACAACCGGCACAGGAGGCGCAAATGATACTAAGCGCAGAGCCATTGAACGCCGGATATACATAAACCAGATGGGCAAAATGTTGGAAATATATCGCTTTGCAAGTTGAGGCATTAAAAGTCGAAAATCAATGCATAAAAGAAGAAATGATTAAAATGAAAAATGATAGAGAGATGGATCAAAGAAAGCTAAAGTTAGTAGAAGACCAACTCAAGCGAAGAAACATTATTTTAAGAGGTCTTACTGATACAGCTACTAACATAAATGCAGAAGTTGAGAAATTCTTTAAAGAGAAATTGAAAATTCAAGAGCATATTCACTTAAAGTCGGTCAGAAAGATAAATGTTCATGAAGATAAAATGACGGTGGAGCAGAAATGGATTCATCAGAGGCGGTTGAGACGGTGCTTAAGAATGGTAAAATGCTTGCTAACACAGATATTTATATGGAACGAGACCTTAACACTGATAAACAACAACAAAAGAAAGTTATAATTCAGTTAAAGAAAGAATTGGTAAATCTTGATGGAAATCACAGAGTAAGTGTACTTAATGAACGGCTAAGAGTGGAAAATAAATGGTTTAAGTGGGATAAAAACTACCAACTGAAATGTGGAAATCAAGATGGGATTATATCTTTAAAAACTTTTTATAAAGATGCAGTAGAAAACTTAGATTTAGATTATAATAACATTTTATTAAAAATAAGCAAAAAGTAGCAAAATATCGTCTGTGGAGGTAAAAATAAAACAAATTGTAACAATAAAGAAATTGTAAAGGGCACAAATAATATAGTTAACTATTTAGAAATTAAAATTGTATCTTATAATATTAATGGTTTACCAAATCTATATATATAATTTCCCTATTTGTGTGTTCCTCTTTTTTTGTCTATCCAGAGCTTTTTGAAGCCCACTGATGAGCTACAAAGCTGAAAATTGGCATCCATATAGTAAAACACCTGGGGCAGATCCTAACGTAGCCGGATTTTTGATTTTTTGTCTGTGGGCGGAGAAATAAGCGGAAAAGTGGGCGTGGCAAAATTAAATTTTTTGACATTTTTGCTTAATTTAAAGCCCCCTAATGACTTAGTAAGCTGAAAATTTCCTAGAATATAGTCTTAACGATGGCGCATATCCCCAAGTAGTCGGATTTAAAATTTTCACAATGTGGGCGGAGAATTGAGGGGAAAAGTGGCGTGGAAAATTTGGTATTTTTTTACATTTTTACTCCTTTTGAAGCCCCCAAGTGACTGAGGAAGCGGAAAATTGCATAGCATTTAGTTCTAACAACGAAGCATATCCTGAAGTAATCGGATTTAAATTTTTAAGACTGTGGAAGGAGAATTATGAGAAAAATGGGGAGTGGCAAAATTGTGTTTTTTAATATTTTAACTAATTTGAAGACCCCCAATCCCATGAAGATGAAAATTGACATTTTTGCTTATTTTAAAGTCCTCTAATGACTTAGGAAGCTAAAAATTTCCGAGCATATACATAGTCCTATCGATGGAGCATACCCTGAAGTAGTCGAATTTTAAATTTTTGAACTGTCGGCGGAGAATTAAAAGGAAAATGGGTAGTGACAAAATTGGGATTTTTAACATTTTAACTTCTTTGGAAGCCCCCAAAGGAAGCGGAAATGCGTAGCATATAGTCCTAATGATGTAGTATATCCTAAAGTAATCGGATTTAAAATTTCTCGACAGTTGACGGAGAATTAAAAGATAAAAGAGCGTGAAAAATTGTGTTTTTTAATATTTTAAATAATTTAAATAGTTTCTCTTATTTTTTGTGTATCCAGCCTTTTGAATCTCATTGATGGACTTAAAAGCTTAAAATTGGCATGTATATAGTAAAACACCAGACAGAGATTCTTACAAAGTCGGATTTTTTGCCTGTGGGCGGCGAATTACGGGAAAAAGGGGACTTTGTAAAATGATTTTTTTTTTTTTTAATTTTAGAGTATTTTTAAGCTCTGTCCCAATGAATTAGGAAGATGAAAATCCTTAACATGTAGTCCTAAATATGAAGCATATTCTAACATTTTTGGAATGTAGACGGAGAGTTGAGAGGAAAAAGGGGCAAGGCAATATTGTGTTTATTTTTTTTAATTTAACTAACTTTAAAGCCCAATGACCTACGCCGCAAATTGGCAAGCATATTGTCCTGACACTGGAGTAGTCAGACTTAACATTTTTGGACTGTGGACGGAGAATTAAGAGGCAAAAGGGGCGTGGAGTATATTACTAACGATGGAGCTTATCCTAAAGTAGTTAGATTTAAAAATTTTGGAATATGGAAGGAGAATTAAGAGAAGAAATGGACGTGGAAAATTTATGTTTTTACATCTTACCTAATTTAAAAGACACCTTATGACCTTGAACGATGAACATTTTAAAGCATAAAGTATTGACAATGAATCATATCCTTATAAAGTCAGATTTAATATTTAAACTGTGTACCTAGAATTATAAGGTACAATTCAAGTGAAAAAAATTGTGTTTTTTAACATTTTAACCATTTTTAAAACCCTTCATGACTAAGAAAGATAAACATTGCCATGTATATAAGAGTGCCCATGGGACAGATCCACACGATAAATTTTTGATATCCGGTTTAAGGACGGAGAGACGAAATGGGCGTGCTAAATTTAGTTCTAAAATGTTATCAATAAAACTTTTATCACGCACCTAGCATCTCTCATAAACATTGGCAACATTTTAACAGAAGGTACGAAAACTGTTAGACGAGGAAAATATGTAGAGTATCCAAAACCGGTGGACCGGTTTTTTCATTTTCAAAAGCCCGGCCGGTTTCGGTTTTTATTAAAATTCGGTTTTTCGAAAAACCGGTGTTTTAAGGTCCGTTGAACTGTTTTTTTTTATAAATAACCAATTACATTGGTGTCACTTTGTAATTCTGTGGCAAAAAGCAAAAACTTCATAAGTGTTTTTTAATCATTTTTTTCGAGAGCACTTTTAAGATAAATATTTTAATACAAAATCACTGTTAATTGACATTTTCAATAAAAAATATGCTGTATATTACATCAAAAAACATGATGGGGGTTAATATGTAAAGAGTAATTAAATAAAAATAACTAAACAAGATTAACTTAACTCGACTTATGCACTTCTTTCTTTTTGCCTCAGAATTTATAGAAAAAATTGGCAGCGATTTTGGTCCAAAATTTTGAGCTATATTTTGCAAAACAAAAATCGATCGTGAATTTTCAACAAAAATAAAATTTTTTTGAAAATAAGCCAAAACTCTAACGCAACCAGAACTCGAAAATTGCTTTTTGTTTCTAAAACGTTATTTTAGAATATAAAACCAAACGTTTTTTTTTATATTTTAGGTTAAGTGAAGTAAATAAAATAATTTTGTATCTTATTTTCTTCTATTTAATTAACAAATTTCGTTCTTTTAAATAAAAATCTAAAATTATCAAAAAACCGCAAAAAACCAGTTGACCGGTTTTTTACATTTAAACCGAAACCGATTTTTTTAAATAATAATCCAAACCCGGTTTTTGAAAATCGGCGGTTTTTTTGGATACTCTAAAAATACGATAATGTTACAAACATTGCTAACTTTTTATATCGAAAAAGCGCTTAATAAATTTTGAAAAAATATATCAATTTCTAATAACTATGGTAATATTATTAAAGAAACACCTTTCAAAGTGTTTAAAACAAATTATTAAGGTACATACAGACGACGCAATATAATGTACAATATTCAATTATATTGATGGTGTGTGGGTAATATTGATGATTGTACAATGGTCAATCTTACCCACACACCATCAATAAAATTGAATATTGTACATAATATTGCGTCGTCTGTAGGTACCTTTAGCAAATAAAAAGTCATTGGATTTACCGATAATCAACAAAAAACTTTTTTTATCGCTAAATGCAAAAAAAAACGTTCCATTAAGTCGGAAAAACGGCCAATTGCAATACTTTTTTCAATTTTTGTTTTTGTTTGTTCATTCGTCCTCTGTAATAGCATAGTTAGCCAGTGCGGGTTTAGCAGGAGTCGAGTGACTTCAGATATCTTTATCTATTGAGAATCTTTGCTTTTATACTCATTCAATTTTTTTCCAGTTTTGGGAAATATATTGATGTAACTCAATCTAGCAATATTAAATTTTTATAGCACAAAATTAATTTTTTATAAAGTTTGGTAAAAAATTTAAATTATTGAGAAAAGTGATTTGGTGTTCCGCCTGGCAGGGACAGGCTATTCGACTAGTAAATTACTACGCCATGATTTTTTCAATTACATAAAAAGTTTCGATATATTTATATTATTAGAAACGCACATAGAAGAAGCAAACTATGTACGTTTCGAAAAATACTTTAATGGATTTAAGTTATTTTGGAAATCTGCAACACGAAGTAGTCAGTATGGTAGAGCAAGTGGTGGATGTCTCTATGGGGTCAAAAAAGAAATCTCAAAAATGGTCTCATTTAAGAGAATTCAGAACGTGGATTTGATTGATTTAAACATAAATAACAATATTATAACTATCCTCCCTCAGTATATAAAACAAAGTCAATGGGAATATGAATTTGAAGAAATTAAAGAATTTTTTATACAAAATGATGCAATTATGCCAATAGTGATAGGTGATCTAAATGTTCGTATTGGGGAACTGCAGCAAAATATTGAAGATATATACGTATCCCAGACAGTATTAAATAGTCAAAGATGTTCCAAAGATAAAGAGATTAATACAAAAGGCCGAAAATTTGTTGAATTTTGTAATGAGAATGGCCTTCTGGCTTTAAATGGTATAGCTACAGGTGATGAAGAAGGGAATCTTACGTTTGTTAGTACCGTCGGTGAGTCAGTCAACGATATATGTGCTGTATGTCAGGAAACTTTGGGAAATATACAATACTTACAGGTAGATTCACAAACCTGGTCTGACCATATGCCACAATTGCTATCAATGAAATTCGAATCTATAACTAAAACGAAAAGCGAAAGGAAAAGACTACCGAAGTTATGGTGGAGAGATTCCGATGAGATAATTTACAGAGAACGGCTAGAAAATAATTTAACAAATACAAAATGCACAACAGAAAGTTTAAGCCTCTTAGATCTCACAAATGTTATAATATTGTCGTCAAATAATCCACACCCCAAATTAAATGCAACACCCAAATCAAAATGGTTTAACAACCGATGTAATATAGCTCGTAACAAATCTTTTCATTTGCTTCAAAAATATAAAAAAACACAAAATCTTTCAGATAAATAGAAATACTTAAGCGCAAATGCGAACTATAAAAAAATATGTGAAGAAAGTAAAGGTAATTATCAAAAAGATCTAGAAGAAAAAATAAATAAAGTGAATGATAGTACTGAATGGTGGAAGCTTGTAAAAGAACTTAAAAATCAACAACCCCTGCAAGATCATGATATATCACCGGAAGCTTTTCAACAATATTTTCAGTCGTTATTAAACCCACAACAATTGGCAAATGACATTAGTTATGCTGCTAATTTAATAACAATAGGGGAACTTGATAAACCAATAACATCACACGAAATTCTATTAATGTTAACAAAAACCAAAACATACAAAGCACCTGGTGTAGATGGTATCACATACGAATTTTTTAAAAATGCAACACACAATTTCATTGATTCTTTGGCGAAGAGGTATAATCAAATATACGACAGTGGTAAGGCAGATAAAGAATTCGAAACAGCTATTATATTCCCTATCTTTAAAAAAGGCGATAAGAACATGCCAGAAAATTATCGTGGGATCTCGTTTATGAACTGCATTGCCAAGATAATGATGGGTATTTTAAATGAGAGACTTTATGGATGGGTAGAAAGAAATAATATACTAACGGAATATCAAGCTGGATTTAGAAAGGGATACTCCACCGTAGATAATGTATACAATCTGGCCTCTATAGTACATTTGAAATTATTAACTGTAAAAAAAAGTATACGCCTTTTTCGTAGACTTTAAAGCAGCTTTTGACAAAGTCCCGCGCAGTTTGTTGTTTTATAAGCTGCGAAACATGGGCATCTCTACCAAGATGGTAAATTTTATAGAAAGTTTATATGCAAATACAAAATCAGTGGTATGGTCAGGAGAATCATTTTCTGATAAGTTCAACACATACTCAGGAGTAAAACAAGGGTGCTTACTATCACCACTACTGTTTGCCCTTTATTTAAATGATCTCCATGACTCATTAGAAGGTGGATTGTACATAGACGAAATGAATATTCGACTATTGTTATATGCTGACGATATAGTTATACTAGCCGATAATATCAACATCCTAAAACATATGATTCATAGACTTGAATTATATTGTGAGAGGTGGAATATGGAAGTTAGTTTAAGAAAGTCAGCTATTATGGTATTTAGAAACGGGGGTGTTTTATCAAGCAAAGAAAAGTGGCTTTATAAAGGAAATCCAATTGATATTGTGTCGGAATATTGCTATTTAGGAGTCCTGCTTACACCAAAGTTAAGTTTTAAAAAACATTTAGAAACACGAAGCAACACAGCCAAAAACAGTATTAATTTCACCTGGAACTCATTTTTTTGTAAAAATCACATATCACTGACTGTAAAATGGAAGATGTTTCAAGCGGTGTGTCGAGCCATCCAAAGCTACGCATCCCAAATATGGGGTTACACCCTATTTGAGGATGTTGATAAACTTTAACTGTTTTTTATTAAGAAAATATTTAAAATGCCAACTTTTACCCCTAATTATCTGATCATGCTCGAAACTGGTATCGCAAATGGTCACCTATACACATTAGATCTTCATTTGAGATACGTTCATAGAACATTATTTGAATTTAACCAGCATAGATTATCAAATAAAATTCTCGAAAAAATGTTTTCTGGGCGAAAGGTATAAACCAACTCGGAACAAAGTACAATATAGAATTCAATGTAGCAAATTTAAATCTAAATGAGTGGAACAAGAAGTTTGCAAGTCTTATAAGCCATATCAAGCGATAATTATCACAAAATGTTAAATGAAGCTTCAAAAAGTTCAACAAGAATATATAAATCATTGGATCATAGTATTGGCCATAATTATTTCAACGAATCAAATGATCGCCACAAAATAATGTGGATACTCAAAGCCAGAGGTGACCTAATTGCTCTAAACAGCTTCAAAAACCAACAAATTTGTACGTTATGTAACACAAATGAAATTGAAAATTTGCAACACTTCCTAGGAAGATGCCCAATATTTAAAGAATATCGAATTCGATTTTTTAAAAAAGTAATTTTAACAAACGAAGAAATAATTAATGTATTAAATGGTGTAGATGACGAAAATTATGACATGTTGGTTAACTATATTAAAAATGCCCTATTGTACCGAAAATCAATTGTAAACGAATTTTTATAAATATATTAAAAACACATACAAATATAAAACAAATTAACAGTAACATTATTAAAAATAAACATAAAATCAAATCAAACCTCCGACAGACGACGTAAGTCATTGTCGTAGTTTATAATTTCTAGTTTTAAGTAAAAATTGTAACCAATTTTATTTAAATATCTTGAAATAAAGAACATTCTATTCTATATATTCTACCCTACACTGTTGACAACAGATTTATGCTCTCCCCATATTTGGCTCGCCTCGGCGTATTTTTCTATTCCGGGGTCAATACCCCGGAGAAGATGAGCGGTCTGATTTTGGAATCCGAATCTAGGACACAGTTAGAAGTGTGCTGATCAGAATTGCCCATTGTGATTCTTGAAAGAACTTTTGTGAAAAAATAGAAGACGTTTCTGAGACATCCAGGCTGCGAAAAGTTCTGGCTTCTTCTCCTTGCATCCTGGGGGGTTACCACGTAACTAAATTCGAAAGAAAGCATTCGAATTCGGAAATTTTTAACCTGCGTAACAATAAACTCTTCTATGCAAATTTTTGTTTTATATTTTTACATAATTTGATGACGACCTTAAGAATATTGTTACTAGAAAAATAATTTCTTTTTAATAATTTGTGAATAGAAAAATCTATTCGAGAGCGTTTTCATTTCGAATCGAAATATGCGGAAAACTTGGGATACCTTAGAAAACCTACTGAGGTGTGGTCTACATCCAGTGGGGAGTCTCTGGATCTCCATCAGAACACGCATTATCCGGGCTATTTCATGACGCCGTTTCAAGCTTTGGAACGCTCTGACGCGTCATGACGCACAAGGATCTGAATTTGCTTTGGAAATAATATATATGCCAACATTAATCCGGGCGTTTAAAAGCTTTAGACCCTATAAATCCCCTGGTCCTGATGGTATAATCCCGGAAATGCAGCAAGTGTCACACTTTATAGGTCCTTGGCTGTATAATCTTTACACGGCATGCAAAAACTGGTCGTATATTTCTTTAAAATAAAGGAATACCAGAGTCGTTTTTATCCCGAAGGCTGGGAAAAATTCCCACACAGCTCAGAAGGATTTCAGACCAATTAATCTGTCTTGTTTTGTGTTAAAAACAATGGAAAAAATGATATACTAATATTTGCATAGAGTGATTGATCCTAGGTTCAATCATCTCAGAATGACTTCAGTGTCACTTGTACACTCAAAAAAATAAACTGGTAAAACGCCTGGTAAAATGCCTTGTAATCCCGTTCTACCAATATTTAACAATTTTCCTTGTTTTTTAACAAAAAATCTTGTACTTTGCTCAAACGAGAACTACAGTTTTATTGGTAATTTTACAAGTTTATTTTCGTAATTGTATTCTACCATTTTGAAAGGTTATTTTACAAAAAAAAACTGTAATTTTACAACAAAGTTTTTATTACGAGGATTCTAGTTGAATTACAAAATAAAACGTTATGCGACGATTATGTTGTTTAACAAAAAAACTTTTTTTTTTGTATTTTTTTTTTTATTGAAAAATATTTTAAAAAAAAAGTTGACAAAATTTTGAAAAATTTATTACGAGGATAAATTTAAGGAGGAGTAGTTAATTTACACAAAAAAAACTGTTATTTTACAAAAAATGATTTTATTACGAGGATTTATGTTGTTAACAAAAATTTTTTATTTTGTAAATTTACCATTTTGGTTTGTAAATTTACCATTTTTTTAAACATATTTACCATTTTTTCTTGTAAGTTTACCATTTTTTTTTTATTTTTCCGGTTTTAAAACAATATTTTTACCAATAAAATTGGTTATTTTACCAATTTTTGGTGCATTCAAAATTACGAGGAAATCCTCGTAATTTTACGAGAATTTTACCTACGTCATATTTTACGAGATTAGCCTCGTAAAATCACGAGATTTATTGGTAACTTTACAAGTTTTTTTTTTGAGTGTATAAAAAAGTATTTTATGATAAAATTTAGCGGTTATATAGCCAAATTTAAAGACAGGCGACTTGCGAAATGAAGTAATATCTGATAATTATGATAAATACTAAAATGTTAATCCTCACAAAGTGTTATCTTATTCACTTATAAAAAAAAAACAAAGTTTTGGATGACGATATCACAGACTATATACAGACTCGATAGTAGAGTTTTATAAGAAAAAATAGGGAAAAACTAAGCGATTTTAGGAGAAAACACAGCGGTTTTTAGTCCGTTTTTCGATAACAGTGCAACACTTTCTACGACTTAGGAGTGAGTGAAACAACAAAAACCGATCTGGCATTCATTTTTCTTATGGCGCGTTAACTCAGTTTTCTCTTTCTAAACTAATTCGTAGAATAATTTGAAAATATTAACCATTTGGTTAACGAATACTTTTTTGACACCTGTCACTTATGTCGAGTCTGTATTAGTCTGTGACGATATCGTTAATCTAAAGACCCTTACGAAATTTTAAAAACCGGTTTCGTTTAAAAAAAAACGGTTTCGGTTTTTTAAATTGGCAAAAAACCGGTTGAACCTTTTTTTTGGTTTTTTGCAAAATAAGGCAAAAAATATCGATCACGGCCAATATAAAGCAGAGATTGTCGGTGTTTCAAAAAATTTGGTACTGTATATCACCATTTCCAATTCTGTTTTAGAAAATACAATTTGTATTTAAGAAATTTCTAATTATATTTCAGAAATTTTTAAATACGTTTTAGAAATGTTCAATTTTATTTATATTTCAAAAATTTTCATTTATATTTCAGAAATTCATTTACGTTTCAGAAATTACCAATTGTATTTAGGAGGTTTCCATTTCTACAAATTGTAATGCTAATGAAAATTTCTGAAATACAAATGAAAATTTCTTAAAAGCATTTAGAAAATATTTGAATGTCATGAAAAATTTTGGAAAACAAATGGAATTTTTTAAAAAGCATTTAGAAATTTTTTAAATACAAAAGAAAAATCTAAAAAGCCAATGGAAATTTTTAAACACAAACGGAAATTTTTTAAATACAATTGGAATTTTAGGAAAAGCATTAAAAAAATTTTAAATTTCAATGGAAAATTTTTTACTTCAATTAATATAACCAAAATTATTTGTATACATATTTTCTTCTGAGAAAAATTTCAAACACATGTTCAATAAGGGCTATAAAATGACAGTTGCAAATCTTGTTACTTTTTCTTTAACTAGTAATGAATGGCAACGCTTTATATAATTGGAAAAATGTAACTTTTTACTCTGATAATTTTACACTTGGATATAGGTTGTTAAAATTGCAACTTTTAAGTGGAAAATTTTTTCATGTGTTTGTTGTAATAAAAAGTTACATTTTTACAATATTTCATTTTTACAACCGAAAAATGAAATAAATAGCCTTACTAAAAAAGTACTTAAAATAAAATTTTGATATTCGACAAAAATGTTCACCAAAAATTTTTACTAACCCTAGTAAAAGTTTTGATATAATGATATATAATTTGATACAATCATATTAAATTATATATGAATTTTTATATGCTCAGACTTAATTTTATCTAAGATTTATTGCGGCTCCATTTTCTTATCTGAGGTTATACATAAATCAATCTGACTCTATGTAATTATACAAATCTATATTAATTTATATAAAATAAGATCAAGTGGATTTAATTGGATGTGACCAAAATTCGGATCTAATTGTATCATTTTTTATATTTGTGTATCTAAAATATCTGATCCAACTTGATACATCCAATTTTGAGATCAAATTAGATTAATTTATCTAATGTAATTTTCTCCACTGATGACGTAGAGGTGGCTACAGAAACCATGGTCTGGAATAAATCCACATTAAAAATAATCTTTAGAAATACAATGTTTTCTTCTTCAATCACAAACCCTTAATAACAAAACAGAATATGGCATGCGCCGATAAAAACACTTAAGAATACAGAATTGACAAAAATATATGCAAATATATGTCGCCCTACGGGCAAGTAGTCTCAAATATATGCACTCATCTTTAACGTGTATGAACAAATAATTCAGCGCTAAAATTGTTATGTGCAAAAACGAGACAAAGAGAGATTAAGGAATGTTGTTGTTTCTAAGGATCGTAATTGTTGGTGTAAAATAAAAATCTTCTGTTGACGTCACACACTTAACATCTGTAATGAAATACGAACAAACCAACTTCTGCTGTTAGTTTGTCAAGCAGGGCGATAGCTCAGATGGTAGAGTACTTGCTTTGCAAACTGATGGAAAATTTGAAGAACGTGGGTTCTATTCCACTCAGAGTTAAGTCTGTTGATGAAAAAACATATAGAAAAAACAGTCTTACAAATAATCAAACAATTTATCTAATGAAATTTTCTCCACTGATGACGTAGAGGTGGCTACAGAAACCATGGTCTGGAATAAATCCACATTAAAAATAATCTTTAGAAATACAATGTTTTCTTCTTCAATCACAAACCCTTAATAACAAAACAGAATATGGCATGCGCCGATAAAAACACTTAAGAATACAGAATTGACAAAAATATATGCAAATATATGTCGCCCTACGGGCAAGTAGTCTCAAATATATGCACTCATCTTTAACGTGTATGAACAAAAAATTCAGCGCTAAAATTGTTGTGCAAAAACGAGACAAAGAGAGATTAAGGAATGTTGTTGTTTCTAAGGATCGTAATTGTTGGTGTAAAATAAAAATCTTCTGTTGACGTCACACACTTAACATCTGTAATGAAATACGAACAAACCAACTTCTGCTGTTAGTTTGTCAAGCAGGGCGATAGCTCAGATGGTAGAGTACTTGCTTTGCAAACTGATGGAAAATTTGAAGAACGTGGGTTCTATTCCACTCAGAGTTAAGTCTGTTGATGAAAAAACATATAGAAAAAACAGTCTTACAAATAATCAAACAATTTATCTAATGTAATTTTCTCCACTGATGACGTAGAGGTGGCTACAGAAACCATGGTCTGGAATAAATCCACATTAAAAATAATCTTTAGAAATACAATGTTTTCTTCTTCAATCACAAACCCTTAATAGATCTTTAAAGTTTTTTTTTTTTTACTCGGGAATTTTTTTTTTTATACGTATAGATTTGCCACATCCAAAAATGATTTGCACCCAAATTTATGGATTCGGCTAAGTCGAAATTTTTTTTTACTTGTTTTGCATTCATTTGGGAGTTTTTTGAACACCTTTTTTTATAATCAAATTACACTAAAAAAATCGAGTTTAACTGTTTTTAAAGGTTGATTAAATAAAAACGGGTTTCGACAGTAAAACAACCGGTCTAACCGGTTTTCGAACAGTTAAGATTTTAAAAAACCCGACCGTTGCAATCCACAAAAAACCGGTGTTTAAGTACACTGAAAAAAAAAAAACATTCGTGATATAAATGAAACGGATTTATTATTATGATTTCATTTAACCAATGAAGGAATTCATAAGGTTGATTAAATATCATGCATATTGGTAATAAATTTCATAAAATTGGCTTCATTAGATTTCATAGTTTCATTAAAAAATGTCATTAAATTTTGTTTATAAAACTTCTTGTTTTTTTTACGCCTGTCGAGTCGAGTCTGTTTAGTCTTTAGTTGGCGCGTAAAAATATAAGACAGCTGATCATGGCTGCGGGTTTTTTGTGTTTTTTTTTTTATTTTTTATACGAAATTTAAAATGAATTGTAATTGATTACATGAGAAAACTGAGTGAAATATAAATAAAAAAAAATGGAAAAGTGTGTTATTTTGTGGTTTTGTAATAAAATAATGTAATACAGATAAAAAAAATGTCTGTGAGAAATCGGCAAAAGTGCAATTTACGAGGCTCATACAAAAATTATAAAAAAAATGTGCCACTCTTTTTAGAATTAAAAAATTAAACAACCAAAATTAAAAAAAGGTCCGTGATATATGTTAGTACTTAAATTAAAGATAACTTAACAAAAAAAGTTTCTGCGCTCTGCTGGGCTTACAAACTCTATTCCTTAGACGACTGTGGATAGGACCCCACCGCAAAATAAAGTTTTTTGGTAGAAGGATTTACGCATTTGATTTTTTATGTGTTTAAAAAAACTAAAATAGACCTAGTGCCAAAACCATATTGAACACATATATAAACAAACTTGCAACTGTGAGCAAATTGTACGGGGGCATGTTCCCTAGACGCCTTCAAATTTTAATTTCGGTTTATTAAAAAAAATATGTTAAAGGGAGAGGCCTATTTGTTTTTTTTTTATAAATTTTGCTCTCCCGTAAAGTGCACTTTAGCCGACAAATCTTAAGTGAATACCATAAAAAAAAGTGAAATTGTTTTTTTTGACGTAAATTAAATAAAATTCAGTGACGATCACACGTGACTCACTAAAAATTGTTATTATTTACATTTACATACATTTCAATTTAAGGTTGCAGTTTTTTTTTTACTTATACGAGATTTGCAGTCATTTTAACTAGTTTAATTATTGGTTTTTTCATACAATTTTTTAAAAGTCAAATTTAAACGCCGTTTAATTTTGACAGATAACTTCTATGCGGAAAACCAATAATTAAACTAGTTAAAATGAATGCGAATATGGTATTAGTTACTACTATTTAACATGTTATCAATGATAACTTTCATTCATTTCATGAAAAACTTCATAAAACGTTTCAAAAAAGTTCTACGAATATTTTCATTATTTCAATGTAAGTTTTCATTGAAAGGAACTTTAATGATACCAGTTTCATTGACCAAATGAAACCTGTCTTTGGTTGAAAACGTGAGTCATTTTTCATTAACCTAATGTCATTTTTCATTATTTTCACGAAGCTTTTTTTTCAGTGTATAAAGTAAAAATCGCTAATTTGAAATGTATGCAAGTTATTTTGTTAAGTATATCATATGTTCTTTCTAAATATGTTATCGTTAATTTAGCTGATCTAATTTGTTTTGCAAGATTTTGTTTAACTGTTCTAAAAGCTTTCTTGTTTTTGTATAAATACCACTAATCTCATAAAAGTCTTTTGCCATTTTTTTTTTTGTCTTTGCTTATAGTAGCCACATACATATATACATTTTTACATATTTGGTTTTACTAAAATGTTTAAATTCAATACAAATTGCATCGTGTTTTTGATCGATTAAACAAAATTCATATTTCGACTACAAAAATCATAAAAACGAATTTCGCAAATATACGTGATAAAAGTTATCCCGTCAACAACCGGTTTAAACTGGTTTCGAAAAACCGCTCTAATCACCCTAGTAAAGGCATAATTACTTGAGCGAATACGGTTCGGAGACGTGTCAGCTGATACGTTAGCTTGTATTAAAATAAATGGAAATAGGTACTTAAACAAATACGTGACGGTGGTGTAGCTGCCGAACTTTAAAACGATGCAACAGCCCGTCACGCTACAGCACCGCTACAGTAGCGCTCAAGTGCCTGGGCCTTAAATATACATCCTTTCAGGACTGTCTATTGTTTTAGAAAAACATCGAAAAATTTATTCAAGTAGAGTATTCTCCATAGCAAAATGTTTTAACAATATTTTTTAAACATTAAAAATCAATTTGGGAAAAAATTAAAAAAATATTCTAATTAATAGTCTTGTTTTGCGCATTAAATTAATATTAGGATTAACTTTTTTTTATTTAAAAAAAATTGGTTCTAATCTGGCCAAACAATTTTTTTTTTAACTTTTTTCTGAATCTACATCCTATTAACAAAAATAAAATAAAAACATAATTAATCTAAGGTAAAAATTTGAAGAATAAAAAATAAATTTAGTTAAATGCTATGATTAAATTGAATTTATTTATACACAGAAAAAAAGTTGTCAATTCAATTAATTTCATTGTTAATACAATTAAACCTTTAATTGAAACTGAGCCTACATTGGATATTGTCAATACAACAATGACTTTTGTAACTTTTTTAAAAAAAATAAATCTAAAAATAGAATAATCTAAAAATAGAAATAAATAAACTAAAAATAAATATAAAAAAAAATCATCCACCGACAACTAGATGCTACGCGTCTAGTACACTACCACCGTGCTATCCTCATATATATTTATACTTGACTAAACAGCATATTTAAGAAAACCCTAAAAAAGAATGATAAAAAAATCTAAAATAAGAAAAAAAAATATATCTAAAAAAAAATCATCCGCTAAAAAAAGAATGATAAAAAAATCTAAAATAAGAAAAAAAAATATATATCTAAAAAAATCATCCGCCGGCACCTGGCATCGAACCCGCAACTTTCGTGCTACAAGTCTAGCACACTACCACCCTGCTATTCCTCATATATTTTTATAGTTGCCTAAATGTGTACATAAAGTGTCTGCAGAATTAGTGTGTTCTCTTCACACAAAAAAATATTTTACCAATTACTTGGGAGGATATGCGTTTTTAAAGTTTTTTACATAAATTATGAAAAATTTTGTAACATTTTACCAAGTTTTTGCATAATTTTGGTTAAGATTTGTGAAATTACACAAGGTTTAATACTCTTATGAATATTTTCTAAACTTTTATCAGAAACAAGCAAAAACTTGGTAAAATTATGCTATTTTTTGCATAATATATGCAAAAAACTTTAAAAACGCATATCCTCCCAAGTACTTGGTAAACATTTTTTTGTGTGTTTGCTGTTTTTACAATAATAAAAAATGTGGCATTATATTTAAAAATAAATAATAATGGGGCTTCACACATATTTAAAAAATTAAAAAAAAAACAACAACAAGTGTTTCGCCAACTGGCAGCGAACCGGCAACCTTCATGATTCGAGTCTGGCACACTACCACCGTGCTATCGTAACATATATGTATGTTTGCTTGATTAAATGAGTTTATATAGTGTCTGTGTTATTTATAAAATAAAAATGAATATTTGTCACATTAACAATATACATTGTTGATACAATTAAAAACGTTGTTGAACTAGTATTTAGTGTTAACAATTTGTTTGGTTACTTTTGATTTTACAATATTTTTTTCTATGTACCATTTAACATTATGGACATTGCTTAATTTGTTTCCTGTTTATGTGTATTTACTAATTGTATGTAGATTTCGAAAAAAAAAAATATAAAAAAAATTTCTGAACTTGATTTGACACATTTTTAAATAAATAAAGTAAATTCCAATCTTCATCCGGTCTGCAAAAAACAAGCCTAATGTTTTAGTAAAGAAAAGCCTTTAATAAGAAGCTTATACCCAATTCACACCTGAGGTGAAATCTCGTTCGAACGAGATTTCGATCATATGGTTGTGTATAAAATGATACAGACCATATGATCAAAATCTCGTTCGAGTGAGATTTCACCTCAGGTGTGAATAGGCCTTTACAGTAAAATAATAGTGGTTTGTAAGAATAATTTTATGTTTTACTGCAATGGTTCCCAACCTTTTTTACGCCACGCCCCTCTTTTAAGTCAATAAAATTGCCTTGTCCGCCCTACACTAAAGAAAAATTTGTTAATTTTTCTAATTTTTGTGTATAATGAAAAATTACTACTGGTTTAGCAAAGTTTTCGTAAAATAAGAACTTAAACTAAGTTCTTAGTAAAAATTTTAACAATTAACAAATTTTTGTAGTTAATTTTTGGCAAAAAAATAGTTTTTGTAGTTAATTTGACTAGAAAAATCTTGCTCGGTGCCCCCTGGAACCTTCAAATTGCCCCCCAGTGGGGCGAGAATCAAAGGTTGGGAACCATTGTTTTACTGTATAATAAAATACAAAAGAAATAAAATAAATTTTATTTTTCAAACACAAAATTTTCAAGAATATTTCTTTTTTTTTGTTTAAATAATACGTTATTCATTTGAATTTTTGTGAATAACCAAAAAAAAAATCACAAATTTTTGTTGATTATTTTGAAAATATATATTTTGTTTGTTTGAATAATCAATCACAAAAAATTATTCGATTTTTTTGGAAAGAAATATTATTTCTTTTTTATGAAATTGAATAAAATAAAATTTTATTTTATTCAAATCAAAAGAAATAAAATCACGAAACATTTTATTTTTTGATAGCCAACTAAAATATCATAGTATTTTATTTTTTTCCAAAAATCCAAATAAAGGTATTCAATAATACAGCTATGCTTGTAGCCATCGGAATCGATGCATCAGCTCTGGGCTGCGACGAAATATCATGTTTGTTTACAACCTCCTGTTTGGCTGTAGGCTATATCTCATTTGGCTATTGGCAACCTTAATCATGGGTGCTGAACTTTCGTTCCCAAAGCAACGAGTTTTACTTGCCCCTGATACCAACCTGCTATGATAGTAGTAGTTCAAAAATCAGGCATACTCTCAAGGAGCCTAAAGCAGAGTTTATTTAATTTAGTTTGCACTAAACTCCACTTGTCCCTTGGAATACTGCAATCCCTATTCCCCCTGTTGATGACAGCTATAACGAGGCTACCTTTCACCACCTCACTAAAAGACTGAGTCCAGTTGTTGCCGGACAACTTAGACCTCTTAGGTAAAGGTTTCTTGTCTGGCCTATTCCAAACAATTTTATTACTCTAATTAATACCACGGAGAATTAAACTAAAAACACGTCCACACTTGCTAATAGTTGAACGAAAAAAAAAAACAGGTGCCCCAGCTTGGATTTTCTTTCGTTGCTCGATCATTGCACACACTAAAGGCCTTGGAATCCCTAGTCCCCATGAAATCGCATAAGTATCCAGATAGAACTTGTTCTATTAACACTTTCCTCCTATATTTATGTCGGAATTCATAAAAAATAAAGCGTTTAATAGTCAAATTTTCATGCAAAACTTGTTAAAAAAAACCTTTTATAAGCCTCTTTTTATTTTTATGAATTTCGACGTTATTGTGAATTAGTGTTATAAGTAAATATATGAATTTCTTTTTTTTTTGTTTTTTTTTTTTTTTAACGAACGGTCCCACCTCACACTTACCCGCCCCAACCGACCGAGAGGGCTCGTTCCCATGACGGGGGAACACGTACACACCATGGTCCGAACCATAGCGGATTAGGCTGGATAAGTAAGGATAGTAATAAACCAACTACAAACTCTTAGTCATCAGTCGGTTTATTATATGGACACTAAATACAATATAAATAAACTAACGAAATTGTTTAATAGAGTTATGCGTTATCTTTTCTCCTTGAGAAAACGTTGCCATGTTTCACCCTATGTTTGTAGATTTTTGGGTTGTTCTTTCGCAAATTATATAAAAACCAGGCTTTTGTTTAGTTTTTATAATATTTTCAAAAATGGAAATATTCCAAATTTAATATCATTTTTTATTTTTGGTCGTTCGAGACGTACTCGTCAAATACAAATTCCAAAGTTATCTTCTATTCTAGAAAGATCATTTCAAGTTAGAGTTGCTAAAATTTACAATAACTTGCCTAATAATCTTAAATCGTTTGAACTTTCATACAATACTTATAAACGTGAAACTATGATTTATCTAAAAAATAAAAACTTGTAATTTTTTTGTTACTTCTTTTTTATTAGTAAAATAGTTTGTAATTGGGATTTCTGCTTTGTTACAGTGACACTTTTCTTTCCTTCTCCATCTTTTTTATATTTTTTTTCCTTTCTTTTAAAATCTTTAAATATGCATCATCTAATAATATTTTTTAATATATTTTTTTATAATTAATTTTTTATTATTAATTTTTTATTACTGTTGTAGTCTTATTTAAGTAGTCTGTTTTGTAACTATATATGGCCCTTTGGGCTCAGTTATGTAATTAAAGAATAATAAATTGAAATTGAAATACATTTATATACTATTACTACAACTACAAAATTTTCACAGATAATTTAGTATTAATAATCCTAAATTAACTATAAACGTTCAAAGAAATTAAAATAATCAGCGTCACGCAATCTATTCAAATATGTCAAAATAGTTGATTTCACAAGAGCATAATTCTCCGAAAAGTCAACAAACCTGTATAACGAGTTAAAATCAGTACACATCCTACGAATAGGATCTGCACACGCATAATTCGTGCGACAAATATCAATATAAAGAAAGCTGTAATATCTAGTATGCCGAAAAGGGACGTTAAAAAACAACTTCCCAACAAGAAATTCAGAATCAACTTCACCCTTAATAATCTTCAAAATAAACACAGTATTTAACATAATACGTCTACTCTTCAGAGTAGGAAGTTTTATCAACGCCAATCTTGCATTATATGATGGAAGATTGCTATAGTCCGGACCCCAGTTGAGGTTCCTAAGACAAAAAAGTAAAAATTGTTTCTGTACGGATTCAATCATATTACTATGAACTGCATAATATGGATCCCAAACAATACAACCAAATTCCAAAATTGGTCTTACCAATGAAGTAAATAATTGCCTCGTTATATAGGGGTCAGAAAATTCCTTCGCCCAGCGTTTCATGAATCCAAGAACACCATAGGCCTTATTTACCATAGTCTCCACATGCGCATTAAAAGTCAACTTTCTATCTAAAAGAATACCAAGATCCAAAATAGAATCAACCGATTCCAAAATTGAACCATTTAATAAGTACTGAGAAGTCAAAAACTTCGACCTAGCAAATGTCATGTGCTTACACTTTTTCAAGTTCAGCTCCATGAGATTACAATCGCACCAATTGTAAAATCTATTCAAGTCATGCTGCAGCAATACCTGTCCAACAGGAGAACTGTAAGACAGAAAAAGCTTAACATCATCAGCAAACATCAAAATATTAGAATGAATAATAGAAGATGGGAGATCATTTAAAAACAACAAGAATAGGATAGGACCAAGATGACTGCCCTGTGGGACACCAGAAGCAACACTTATAAATCTAGAATGTGTCTGCCTAAAAAGGACGCATTGCTCACGATTTCTCAAATATGAAGATAACCATTGCAAAACGATACCATTAAATCCAATTACACTCAACTTATATAGCAAAAGATTATGGTTGACCTTATCAAATGCTTTACTGTATAAATCGCATCAGTCTGTAGACCTGAAGTAAAACCACTAATGATATTAGTAGAAAATTGATGCAAATTAGTATTAGTCGATCGACACTTACGAAAACCATGTTGACATGGCACTAAAGTTGAAGATACATGGTAGGACACAATATCAGTGACAAGTTTCTCAAATAGTTTAGGAATTGCACTCAATTTAGCAATTCCCCGATAATTCGAAACGTTCACAACACTTCCAGATTAATGTAGCGGAATTAAAAAGGATTTCTTCCAAAATGAAGGAAAGTAACCCATTTTCAATGAAGAGTTAAACAAAAAGGTCAATGGAGCTGACAGAGTCCCCGAGCAAAATTTTAAAACAGAGGCCGGAACCCCATCGGGACCAGCGCTATACGTAATCCTTAACTTGTTAGTGTTTGAGTGAACAGAAGCTACGTCCAATAAAGGAAGACTCAGAGAGCTTGCTCTCTGAATCTCAAACGGATACAGAGAGTTCAAGTCATACTCCCTATCAGAGTATGTAGTAGCAAATGCGTTCGAAATTGAATAATCATCTGAAAACTCAACATCATTTAATTTAACCACTGTGGGGTAAGTTGAAGAACTCCGCTTTGACTTAACGAAGCGGTAAAAAGATTTAGGATCACGTTTAAAATTCTCCCTAACCTTATCTAAATATATAAACACCATATATAATATAAACACTATATATTATATAAACACTAAACCGCTACAGATGACAGACTAACCACCTTCCTGTCTCTACCATAGTCGCGAAAAACAAACTCCTTAACAAATGCGCCCTGAGGCCAAAAATCCTTCTTCATAATGATCTCAAATATTTCATCAGAGACCACTATCTTAAAGGACGACAACCTATCTGAGTAATTTCCCTTCATTTTAAAGGGAGATATCAAACCATCTACATCAATTCTCGACTTAATATAAAATTTTACCTCCTCGACCGTCGTATCCGGCAATAAGCGGGAAACAAAAACTGTCTTTCTCGGGGGAACAACAGCCAAGTCCCTAGGCCTAGAGCCAGATGGTAGAGGATCAGCTAGTGGAACAACAGAAGGTGTTACAACAGAAGATTGTTCACCTAAAGTTGGTACACCAGAAATTCGACCCGAAGAAAGTAGTAAACCAGAAGTAGTACCAGCCGCCTCAGCAAGACCCAATGCATCAGTATCCATAGGTTCCTCTGCAGCACGTGCTACAACCTCTGCAAAACTCCGAGAGCCAATTGGAGAACCATTTGACTCCGCACCCGAAATACCCTGCGATAGATCTTTCTCAGCCGGTAAAGCTGAGGAAGATTCCTTAACCGGATCATCCGAAGTCGTTATGGACTTCGTTGGTACTTCCCCATCAGAAACACTCGGAAGTGGACCCTCCTCAATTGGCTTGATTGAAGATGTGCCCGAATCCGAACCATCTGAACAGAGTTTGCCGGTTTCTTACGCCTCGGAGAGGGAACGGATGCCGCCATCGACACCTTATCCAACTCTAAGTACTCGGAAACCATAGCCCCGAACTTATTAAAGCGTACGACAATATCAGAGAGATCATTGCCGAGCTTCAATATTTCGGAGTTTACGCCCTTGAAAAATCTAAAAAAATCTGCACTAATCTTTCTACACTTCACACAACGCCAATGAATACCATCCTTTTTCAAGATATCAGCATCACGGCCCGTAAGACCAGCACACGCCACATGGCAACACCCTTCACACAACCAACAAGAAATCATTCATTAATAAAATTAGTTACAAAAATTCACAAAAAATTCACAAAAATTTAAAATAGTTTAAATGAAATAAAATTGACCTTACTTATCCAGAATGTACTGTAAAAAAAATAAATAAGTAGTTATTTACAATACACTATTATTGTTACCTTTTTGAAATACTGTGTTTAATTCTCTGTCTCAGCAAATATAAATTGCTATGACGATTCCTACCCCAGCAAGCTAACGGAGGAAACTCGTTGTTATAATGTCGACAATATTTCGATAAAATATTTTAGAAAAATATTCGACCCAATTAAAATACGCTTTTACTGATTTTCTTTTTAGTAACCACGTTGAAGTTGGATCCCGTAAGAGATATTACAACGTTAGACGAAGAGATGGTTTCGGACTCTGTTGATTCAGAACTGGAAAGCTTGAAAAAAATAAGAGTACCATGTAGCAGCAATCCATTATTAAGACTGAGCCCCGTTTATTATAGTGAGAATGAAGACTTTACTTTAAATTCAGGTATGTATTTATTCATTTATTATATTAAATATTTTTAATGTAATCAAACTGTTCTTGTTTATTATACATTTATGCGGCTCTTTACTATCAGTGCCTTTCAGATGTATTACAAAATGTAAGTTATGTATTTACTTATTATTTGGGAAACTAAAAACATGCAATATCATGTTTTATACCCTCCACTCTTCTGATGGAGAATATATAAGTTTGTCATTTTGTTTGCAACAAATAAAAAATTAGTTCTATGACACCATAACTTATATTAATGATTCGCGATCGATTTTAAGACGGTCATACATTTGAAAGACAAATTTGATGCTTTTGACGTTTGGCATATCGCGACCTTGGGACAACAAGGTTCTAACTGTCATTTTTTTCAAAAATGAGTTAAATATCGCATCGTACTAAAGCGACTACGCTCTTTCGATTGGCGTTCTCAGTTTTTCTCTATCTCTTACAGCTTCTGAGATATTCAATTCAACAAGGTTCTATCTATTCTATCAAAAAATCTTGTTAAATGATAAGAAAAGCTTGTAATTTTTTTTCTACCTCCTATTTAGAGTTGTCAAAACCGGTTTCCGAATTTTTCGAAAACCCGGTTTTTTCGCTTTTTCTCGGTTTTTCCTAGCCGGTTTTTTAAACCCGGTTGTTTTCTAGTTATTCGAAAAACCGTTTTTTTTTTGTGTCGAATTATTCGACATTTTCGAATATATAATACTTCATTTTTGTCATCATCTGTTACAAATTTTGTAAAATACAACTCTGTATTTGAAATTTTGTTTCTTAATTCAGTAATAAATAAGAAGGTTAAAAGCAGATTTATAGAGTAGGGTAACAAATGGCGTTTGAAAAAGTAGTAAGCAAAAACCATATGGTATTGTTTAAGAAATTTTATCACAAATCGAAATCTGAGCGAAATGGAAGATACCAGTTATACAGTAAGAATGCAGATTGCTTTTTGTCTCTCTTTGCTTTACGTTTAACTTTAGTGTGGTATTACCAGATTTTTCCAATTATTTTTGGCGATGCCAGATCTACAAAACTGTCGATTCCTTACTCAATAAATCTGGTTAAAAGACGCGGTTGTGAAGAAACACTAACAAGAAAAATGTTGTGTTTTAAATGTATTTTTTAAATGTTTTTAAGTCCTTATTGTTTGATTTAAATTACATAGTTCCATTTTATAGTGACTGGCCCTATAATTTCTATTTCTATAAATTAAAAACATTTTATTAACTTACATAAAAAATATGTATATTTTGTTGTTTTAAGCTTTGAATTTGATTTATTTAATAAGAATGAATTGTGTACAATTATTATTTCTCTTTTTTTTTTTTGTTAAACAATTACAACAATTATAACAATTTTTATTAAAAAAAACGAAAAAACCGGTTATTCGAACCGGTTTTCAGAAAAAAAAACCGAAAACCGGTTTTTAAAAAAACGGCGGTTTTTTTAACTATTCGAAAACCGGTTTTTGAAATATGCCGAATAGTTGACAACTCTACTCCTATTTTACGAGAATTCCTATTAAAAATTATCAAAAAAAATTGTAAATTTACAGCTTTTTTGACGCGATAAAACTTAAAAGGAATTCTCGCGACTTAACTAGATTTTTTGCTACATCCTTTTTTACGAGAATTCCTTGTAAAAATTCCGAGATTTTTGTTTTTATTATACAATTACTAGAATTCCTTGTGAACAATAATTTTTTCTTGTAAATTTAAAAGTTTTTTGTAAATTTTGGCTGCGGATAACTAATGTTTTACCAATAAAAATGTAAATTTATAAAAAAATTTAAATTTCCATCACACAAAACACAAATTAACACAGGATAACGAGACTTTTTCTAGTAATTTAACATGTTTTTTTTTTTTTTTTAATCTTGTAAAGTTACTAACAAATTCTCGTAAAATGATTGTTTGCTACGAGTACCTCCTATTTTAAGAGAGTTTCTAGTAAAAATTACAATTTTATTGGTAATAAGCTTGTAAAATTACAAACAATTTGCAAGGTTTTCACCAATAAAATTGTAAATTTACAACTTTTTGACGCGATAAAAATTACAAGGACTTCTCGTAACTTAACTTAATTTTTCCACCTCCTATTTTACGAGTATTGGTAATAAAATTTACGAGCTTTTTTGTAATTTAATAAGTTTCTTACCTTTTTATTGATGCAATAATGCTCACAAGGAATTCTCGTTCCTTAACTAATTTTTTTTTTGTAAAATTACCTTAGAAATTTGTACATTTACGAAAAAAATTGTAAAATTACAAAAAAAAAATATACATCGACAAAATTTTTTTTGTTAAAAAACAAGGAAAACTGTAAGATATTTGTAAAATGGGTTACGGGACTTTTTGTAGTAATTTTACAAGGTTTTTTTTGAGTTTAGAACCAACTGTACACTCAAAAAAAAAAACTTGTAAAGTTACCAATAAATCTCGTGTTTTACGAGGCTAATCTCGTAAAATATGACGTAGGTAAAATTCTCGTAAAATTACGAGGATTTCCTCGTAATTTTGAATGCACCAAAAATTGGTAAAATAACCAATTTTATTGGTAAAAATATTGTTTTAAAACCGGAAAAATAAAAAAAAAAATGGTAAACTTACAAGAAAAAATGGTAAATATGTTTAAAAAAATGGTAAATTTACAAACCAAAATGGTAAATTTACAAAATAAAAAATTTTTGTTAACAACATAAATCCTCGTAATAAAATCATTTTTTGTAAAATAACAGTTTTTTTTGTGTAAATTAACTACTCCTCCTTAAATTTATCCTCGTAATAAATTTTTCAAAATTTTGTCAACTTTTTTTTTAAAATATTTTTCAATAAAAAAAAAATACAAAAAAAAAGTTTTTTTGTTAAACAACATAATCGTCGCATAACGTTTTATTTTGTAATTCAACTAGAATCCTCGTAATAAAAACTTTGTTGTAAAATTACAGTTTTTTTTTTTGTAAAATAACCTTTCAAAATGGTAGAATACAATTACGAAAATAAACTTGTAAAATTATCAATAAAACTGTAGTTCTCGTTTGAGCAAAGTACAAGATTTTTTGTTAAAAAAACAAGGAAAATTGTTAAATATTGGTAGAACGGGATTACAAGGCATTTTACCAGGCGTTTTACCAGTTTATTTTTTTGAGTGTAAAGAGAAATATGTGTTTAAAGCAGTAGTCGGCAGAAAGAGGGAACATTTTTACATTTTTCTAAAACATAGCTTTATCTACCCGTTTTTTTAAATGCTACCATCACACTTAATAAAATATTTGTATTTTTAATGCTCTCAGTTGCGAGTTTCGTTCACGTTCGCGTTGTCTACGTGCAAATAGCCAATTTCATTATGCACCTAGCTGCAATGGTTCCAGGGTTCGAAAAAAACTCCAACGTACGGTACGTTAGTGTTCTGTATGGAACTATGGAGCGGCCGTACGTTATCGAAACGTACCGTTCCAAGAACACATTCACTAAAAAGTTTTTTAGTGGTTGTGAAGCAGTGACGGTCCGTGAAGTTGTCACTGGGTGTTCTCTAATTTTTAAAAACAGCAAATTTAAGTATAAAATTCATGTTTTCCTGGACCTAACGCGTTCCCGAGATAGATAAAGATCCAATGTAATTAGTTTTGTATATTTTTGAATAATATGCAGCCCAAATTCTATTTTATTGTCATTTTGTTGCCTCACCACATCGACAATTAACAAAAAGCATTATTTCGCAAATAAATGGAACACAAAAAAGAATTTTGGCTGTGTGTTAAAAAAAACTAATAAAACTGAACCTTGTCTATCACGGGAACGTGTTACATCCACAAAAACATATATTATATACATAATTTTGATATTTTAAATAAGTAGAGAACACCCAGTGACAACTTCACGGACCGTCACTGAAGTAGATATTCAGTAGATAAGAACTACTCCAGAGAAGTAGTTGGAAGTTGTTTGAAAGTACTTCTTATCTACTGAATATCTACTTACTTTTGTATGGGAGTGTCGCGGAGGTAAAGTTTTTCGAAAATACGTAATTTCGCAAATTTTTTTTTTTGGTTTTTTTGAGGTTGGGACACTCTGATGAGCATACGGGTGTCAAAAAAGGTGCTTCTAAGTGGCTATAGGCAAAAATGTTAGATACCCGAGTAAAAATAATTTAATAAGATCTTATATTAGGCTTGCCAGATCGAAAATGGCAAAAAGCTTGACATTTAGACAAAAAAGCTTGATTTTTCTTGACATCTAGAAAAAAAAGCTTGATTTTTCTTGACGATTGAAATTTAGGTATTTAAAAAAAAAAAGTTATTTTTTAAACCAATTTGATTTAAATTAAAAATACTAAAGCAGGCTTCGAAAACTTAACAAAAAAGTGTCGGGACGTGGACAAATTTTGGTTGTTTTTAAAGCATTTTTGATCTGTGCAACAAAAAATTGGGGGAAACAAATTTTAAGATAATTAAATAAATCGACTTGGAAAAAAAAATAAATCGGTCTTCTTCGAAGAACTAACAAAAAATGTTGTTAATTTCAGCAAATTTTAAATGTGTGTTACCAAAGTTTTCTAAATTTTTAGTCAGACTAAATATTTTTGTTGATTTCAGTTAACAATTTTTTTATGTAGTAATCATAATAAAGTACATTAATCAGTTAATTTTCGAGTTAATTTTAAGCTTTTTTTAAGTCGCGTTTCAAAAACATACTTTTTACAGAATGTTTATAAAGAATCAGAATTCTCACTTATTATACTGTAGGTAAGTGAAATTGACTCACTAAAAGGCCGAGACAAGTGAACTTAATTTTTGCTTGTGGGACACAGTGGCATTCGCCGTTTTGACAGATCAAGAGATATTTAGTTTTTAAGTTTGTAATTTTCAAGCGATTTTTTGTTGCTTTTTAAGCAAATTGAAAAAAAAAAATATTTTACTCGCCTATAGTGTTCGGCCATCATTGTTAGAATAAAGTTTCGACTAAAAAAATGTAATTTTAAAATATTTTTTTCAAGACTTTTCCTAGCAAAATGTAATAAAAACCGCCTTGAAAATCGCAAACTTTAAAACAAAATATCTATTCATTTTGACCTTAAGTTTACGTGTTACAGAGTTATTTTTGAAATAAAAGTGACATTGGAACACTTACAATTAGTAGTAAAAAAATAAGTATTTTTGAAAACAATCTTTGATTTTAATTCATTTACATTTAAAGATTTTAAAAAAATTCTTCTTGATTTTTTTTGACAATTTAGTGGAAAATTGTGCTAAATTGGATTTTAGCTTGACAAATGACATTTAATCTTGATTCTTGGCACGTACTGAAAAAGCTTGACAATCAAGCCAAATCAAGTCCGTCTGGCAACCCTATCTTATATACTTTTATATAGTCACATTATTTTATATATGATCATGTGTGACACTATATCTTGCGAGATAAATTTATATAATAAATTTTGATGTGCGATTTTTTTAAGATATCGTCATACATAACTTTATGTTGTAACATCTGGTCCCATGCATCATTCCAAATTTCCAAGTGTTTCCCTTGTAAAAAAGTTTTGATATAATAATATATAATTTGATACAATCATATTAAAATATATATGAGTTTTTATATGTTCAGATATAATTATATGAAAGATTTAATATGGCTCCATTTTCTTATCTGAGGTTATACTTAAATATATATGACTTTATATAACTATATAAATCTACATTTGTTTATATAAAATAAGATCAACTGGATTTAATTGGATGTGACCAAAATTCGGATCTAATTGTATCATTTTTTATATTTGTGTATCTAAAATAATACATTTAGATCAATATCTGATCTAACTTGATACAGCCAATTTTGAGATCAAATTAGATCTTAAAAGATTTTTTTTTACTTTACATAAAATTGTATATGCGTCCATTATTTTTTAACTTTTCTAAGTTTTTTCCAAGAACATATTTTTATCGCGAATATTTTCAAAGTGTTTTATATAAAATTTCATATGCCTCCATATTTTTTTATTTTGCGAAGTTTTTTCCAAGCACAACTTTTTTATCACGAATTTGTTCTAAGTGTTTTATATAAAATTTTATATGACTCCATTTTTTTTTAATTTTTCTAAGTTTTTCCAAGGACAAATATTTTTGAGAATATTTTGTAAGTGTTTTGTATAAAGTTTAACATGGCCCCATTTTTGAAATTTTTCTAAGTTTTTTTCACAACTTATTTTTATTATTTTAATTTTTCAACTTTTTATTAAAAACCCGAGTAAAAAAAATTATCTGGTCCTTTATGTAATTATATCTTAATTAATCTGGTAGCAGCTCTTATTTGATCTAGTCTGATCTCAAAATTGGCTGTATCAGAAATTATCTAAAATTGTCTAATAATATCAAATATGATAATGTTAGATTTAATTAGATCCGAATTTTGGTCTAATGTGGATTTGTAAAATTTTATCAAATTGTATTAAAAAATATATAATCTGATATTTCATATAAGTTTTTTAAAAAAAAATTGGACCATAAATTTTAAAACTTAAAACAAATATTTTTATGTAGTTATTGAATTCATTTAGGGTTTTTTTCTTTTGTGTTATATTAGAATTAGCAACCATCCTCCAACTTTTGTTTTTTTAATCATTTTAATTTGGTAAAAATCTAAATTAATTTTTGTTATAATTTTTATTTGTTTTTTTCTTCAACAATTTTGATTTTTTTTGTATAAAATTACATAAAAGGTCTATTCGATAACCTCCCGAGTAAAAATAATTATATATAGACGTATATAACTTTATCCAATCATATAAAACATTATATGATTACATATAAGTTAACAGATTTTCGTAATTTTCATATGGAGTTATATGTAATTACATATTATTTGATGATAATTCAGATATAAATAAATATGGTTGATGTTATTATATAAAATTATATAAGGCACAAGTATCAACACTTCATTTTATAAAAAAATATATATTACGTCTCCTTTAATTATATAAAATTATATATTAAACTAAACTTAAATTTTTTTCAAGAGCATTTAATATATAATTATATATTCCTTAGGTGATGTCATATATAACCATATATGTTAAAAAAAGTTTTTTTACAGTTTGAAATTGTTCTAAGATTTTTTACAGTTTGAAATACAGTTTGAAGTTTTTTTTACACCCGAGTAAAAATAATTTAATATGATCTTATATACTTTTATATAGTCATATTATTTCATATATGATCATGTGTGACACTATGTCTTGCGAGATAAATTTATATAATAAATTTTGATGTGCGATTTTTTTAAGATATCGCCATACACAATTATATGTTGTAACATCTGGTCCCATGCATCATTCCAAATTTCTAAGTGTTTTATATAAAATTTTATCTGCCTCCATTATTTTTTAATTTTTCTAAGTTTTTTCCAAGAACATATTTTTATCGCAAATATTTGCAACGTGTTTTATATAAAATTTCATATGACTTCATATTTTTTTTATTTTTCGAAGTTTTTTCCAAGCACTACTTTTTTATCACGAATATTTTCTAAGTGTTTTATATAAAATTTTATATGACTCCATCTTTAAAATTTTTTCTAAGTTTTTTCAAGGAACATTTTTTTATCGCAAATATTTTCTAAGTGTTTTATATAAAATTATATATGACTCCATTTTTTAAAATTTTTCTAAGTTTTTCCAAGGACAAACTTTTTATGAGAATATTTTCTAAGTGGTTTATATAAAATTTAACATGACTCCATTTTTGAAATTTTTCTAAGTTTTTTTTCAAGAACAACTAATTTTTATTATTTTAATTTTTTAACTTTTTATTAAAAACTAAAAAAACACCCGATTTATAAAATTATATAAATTTTAATATAATTGGATATATTTTTATATCATTGGATTAGACCAAAACTCGTATCGAAGTCGATATAAAGTTATAAAAACTGATATTAATATATAATATTCGATCAAATTTTATGAAACCATTTTTCGTATAAGATTATATCAAAATAGACACGAACCCATATTTAATTATATATTGCGTCATATCATTTTTTTTACTCGGGCAGTTTAAAAATTTTACATGTATTTTTACAGTTTGATAAACTACATCTTCTGGTTCGAAGCGTACACAAACTTTATTGTTGTATGTATCGTTGACCTGTGATGTATGTTATTTTAACCCAAAAAGGATTCACTATAACCCGATAAAATTTTATACAATTAGATATAATTGGATCTTATTGTATCCAATCACATATAATGTGATGCCATTGGATAGAGACAAATTTCAGACAAAATTGTATCAAACTATATACAAATGAATAAAATAAGATATTAATTAATCCAATTTAATGCAATTCTATCCACCATTTTTGAGATAAAATTAAATCTAATTGTATTCGAGGACAGATCAAACGTTATATAATTTTATGTGACGCCATATTAAAATTTTTACTCGGGCTTACTACAATATAATATTTTTTACTCATTTTACTACAGCCGGAAATTTTCAATACAAAAAGTAAACAAGACTTTGCAGTTGTAGTAAAAAATAGTAAGAAATTCGGGTAATCGAATAAACCTAAAATAATATCAAAATTAACTTAGAAAATTTTTGCTGTTTTTGCTGTAATATAATAATATATTATTTAACATGGTACCATATATATTAATATGTGGAGTTGTATTTAATTTTTCCAATCTTGTATATTTTTATACGGCATATATAATAATATATGTGACTACATATAATAATATATAACATTATCTGACACTATATTGGAAATTATTGAAATATTTTTTCCAATACATAATTTTATCTAGAAACATATAGTGTCAGATATAAACATATACAAATCTATATTCCTATACAATACTGTATATGACTATATCATTTCTTTTTTACTCGGGAACTAAAAAAAAAACATCCGATTTATAAAATTTTATAAATTTTAATATAATTGGATATAATTTAATACCATTGGATTAGACCAAAACTCGTATCAAAGTCGATATAAAGTTATATAAACTGATATTATTATATAATTTTCGATCAAATCTTACGAAACCCTTTTTCGTATAAGTTTATATCATAATAGACACGGACCCATATTAAATTATATATTGTGCTCGATTCTCGAATACGACTTCACCATTCACCTAATTTTTAAAAATTTGATATTCTTTCGAACTTTAAGACTTTAAATTTTTTTTCTTGTAACAATTGAAAATCTAGTTAATATTTTTAATAATTACAAGAACAAATTTAAAAATCTTAAAACTCGAAAGAATATCAATTTTTTTAAAATTAGGTGAATGGTGAAATCGTATTCCAGAATCGAGCACATTGTGTCATTTTACTCGGGTATTCTATCAATAAAACATTGTTTTTAGTCGCAGAAGGAAATTTCAACAAAATTTGAATAATGGTTCCTTGCGGAACCATTAGGATATTAAGGGTTAACACATGATGTAAATATGATGTCAATAAGACGAGTGGTATGGCTGGAATTATGCGAACTATTTTTCAAAATTTACTTGCGTTATAACTCGAATACTAAAGCTGTCAGAAAAAAGTTAATACCAGTTTTGGAATCCTCGCATCCAATATAGTTAAGTTTGTGTTTAAAAATTTTTTTATTTTTTTTTTGTTATCTGGATTATTGAATCTGCCTATTCTTGGCCTTACAATAAGTGTATAAATCTTACAAAACTAACTTTAAAATTGAGGCTCTAAAATTAGTGTTAGCAATTGTAGCCTAGAAAATTTGGTAAAAAGCGCACTTTTTTGACTTTTTACACTCATAGAAATATCTTAGAAGAAAAATTAGTAAACCCATTGTAGATCAAGTATTACAGAATAATGCCGTATTCAACAAAAATTAATGTTGATATCGTTGAAAAATCAATAAAGTTGAATCAACTATTTACAACGATTATACAGAATTCAATAGATAAATCAAAATAGAAAAAACAACCCTGTTCGTTACTATTTTTATTATTAACGAGTGACGAGTAAGTTGGTAGCAATGTAAATCCTGTTTATCTCATATAAAATTATTTTATGTGTTTGTTTTTTATAAAAATATTTAATATTATTAAAATAGGATCTGATTTGTAAATATTTGGTAAGTAAAAAAATACAATGATTACTTTATGTATTCATACTATATTAAAACTTTTTTGTTTTTTTTTTTAAGGATTTTGTTTGGTATCATCAGAAAACTGGAGAATGGCTTATGAGTACATAACATGAATAAACGAAGTGTGTGTGAAAATCTTTGTGAAAATCTTCAAATATTGCAGCTTAAAAAGCCGACGATAATACAAAAATATTGTGATTTATGCTTAATAAAAGAATATTAACAAATAACAACAGGGTTTTTTATTAATAAAATTTCAACATAAATATTTGTAGGGTCAAAATCAACAATGATTTCTGTTGAATTTACAGCGATTTTCTTTGGGAATACAATGATTTTTGGTTAAGTGTACCAGCGATTTGATCGCAAACTAGAGCTGATTGAACAAATTGGAAAACAGATTCGGAATCAGCACACCAAACTCCATATAAATCAGTTGTCAAAGGTCAGGCAAATTGAAAAAGTCAAACTTTTGTCAACCTGTGTTATTAATAAGCGGTCGATGAAAGTAGTTGCTTCCAATGTCACCCCCATGTTAAAATAATGAGTAAAAATGCCAATGGATAAGTACTTATCTATAAAGATATCGGCATTTTAACTCATTGTTTGGTAATGCAAGTTTTTTCTGGCTATATTTATATTGTTGTATAATAAGAAAAAACTCCTGGAGTAAAAATATACTTTTAAAGAAAGGATAAATGATATTTCTCTGGAGGAAAAATATCCTTTTAAAGAATGTGTAGTGTTTACCTATTGCTCTGTTCTGGTGCGGGTGTGTACCTATGGTTTGTCCGTTCTGCGCGGACGACGCCTGAACCACAGACTAATACAGACTCGACATAAGGGACAGGTGTCAAAAAAGTAGTTCTAACGCGCCATAAGAAAAATGGATGCCAGATCAGTTTTTGCTGTTTCACTCACTCCTAAGTCGTAGAAAGTGTTGCCATGTTACCGAAAAACGGACTTAAAACCGCTGTGTTTTCTCCTAAAATCGCTTAATTTTTCCCCATTTTTTCTTATAAAACTCTACTGTCGAGTCTGTATTTAGTCTGTGCCTGAACCGTCAGGCTTATAGAGCCTACTTTGAGAGAAAAATACCCGTCTTTTGCATGGTGGGGGGGACTAACCTGAAATGAGATTTAATAAAACAATTTATTTTCTTTTCATGCGAGGCGACAGCACTTCTGTCCCCCGCTCACTCATTCGACCATCTTTATTTACTTGTTTTTTCTCTATTTATACCTATAAGTAAAACTTAACACTAGCTCAATAAAATAAATGGCTAAGGTAGCATAAATAATTTAAAGCTAGTTGCATAAATAATTAAAAATTATTAATAAACAGAAATTATAAGTAACCTAAATATAAAATAACTAAAACCTAATCAAAAATTCTTTAACCCTTATGTGCTAATGTAAGAATAACTTAACTAATAATAAAATTCTAAATGCTACACAACACAACAAATTGTACAGTAGAAACAGTGAAATTTCACTTGGTAATAGCAAAAAAATGATGCGCATTATAGAGCTGATAATGTGAAAAATATTAAAAAAAAATTGGAATCTGTCTTTGCCTCCCTACAACCGGTTTAAGTTCACAATTGTAGTGTATTTTGTCAAAAAAAAATATTTTTTGTTTTGAACGCTATTGGTGTCAAAATTTGCGGAATGTTGAGTACATTAAGGGAAAAATATTTAAAAAGTTTTCATAGAATAATTTTAGTCCAACAGTGCATTTTAAGAAAAAAAAATCGAAGTTTTTGGTAATATTGAACTTCCAATTTTCAAACTGACGCGGATGTTACTCAAGCAAGTTCAAAAGGCGACTTTAAATCGTCCATGTTTTTTAGAACGATTTTAAGAGTCTTAAAGAAAAAAAAATCGAAAAAAATATTTTTTAGCAGGTTTTTGCAACAAAAATTAAATAAGTGGATTAAATTTTATTATGCAAATATTTTCCCCTTAATGTACTCTACATTCCGCAAATTTTGACACCAATAGCGTTCAAAACAAAAAATATTTTTTTTTGACAAAATACACTACAATTGTGAACTTAAACCGGTTGTAGGGAGGCAAAGACAGATTCCAATTTTTTTTTAATATTTTTCACATTATCAGCTCTATAATGCGCATCATTTTTTTGCTATTACCAAGTGAAATTTCACTGTTTCTACTGTACAATTTGTTGTGTTGTGTAGGTTAGGTTAGGTTGTAAGTGGCTGCTGACGTTTTACGTCAACACACGTAGACTCTGAGGTCCATTGTGATACCACGGGATCGTAATAGGTTTCCCTACTAGTCCCTGTCGTTAAACCAGTTTGAGCTTCTTATGAAACTCCTTAGATGTTGAATTTTGACATCCGACAAATCAGAAAGATCGTACAGCTCCCTAGATCCCAGTGAAGCAAGTCGCTGACCAGAAAGTGCCGGGCAATGGCAAATAAAGTGTTCGATAGTTTCCAACTCCTCTTCATCCATGCAACTTCGGCAAAAGTCATTCGACGGCACATTTAACCGCTCTGCGTGCTTCCCTATAAGACAGTGTCCGGTAATTATAGAAACCACCGTCGAAATCTCTCCTCTTGGAAGCGATATCAGCTCACTTGTGCGCCCCTGATTAAGAGAAGGCCAAATCAGTCGTGTTGTCTCACACGTCCATCCATTTGCCCATCTTTGATTAGTCTCCGTCGCAGAACAAAGCCGTAGGTTTTGCTTGCAAGTTTCTAGAGGCATACCAACACATTCCAATTCTGTTGGAACCTGTAAGGTAGTTCCTAGTCTTGCAAGCTCATCGGCTTTGCAATTCCCTGGAATGTCTCTGTGCCCTGGGACCCATATGAGTCGTATGTTAAACTGCTTGGCCATCTCATTTAAAGACGTGCGGCAGTTAAGGGCAGATCTTGTTTTCAGAAACATTGAATCCAGGGACTTGACCGCGGCTTGACTGTCAGTATAGATGTTGACTGCGGTTGTAGACAAGACATTGCAGCTTAACCAGTCAGCCACTTCCTTTATTGCCAGCATCTCTGCCTGGTAAACACTGCAATGATCTGGCAATATACGAGCCAGGCTCAATCCAAGCTCTTCCGAATAGACCCCAAAGCCCACTTGTTCGTGCAGCCTCGATCCATCTGTGTAAAAATTTATGGTAGCTCCACTTCCCGGAGTATCCCCCATCCAAGACTCCCTGGATGGTATCATAGTGGTAAAGTGGCGCTTAAAGAGGCTCAAAGAGGCAGCAAAATCCACATTTTGTGGATTTTGCGCGATCTTTTTCAAGATCGCGCTATGGCCACAAACGCTGCTCCTCCATTGCAGCGTGCTATTAAGTCGAATTGCCGACGCAGCTGCATACTGCCTACCCAATATGTCCAAGGGTATCAGGTGAAGGAGGATTTCTAATGCAGCCGTAGGTGTAGTACGAAGAGCACCAGTGATGCACATTGACGCCATTCTCTGTACCTTCGTGATAAAGACACAGTTCGCCTTTGTTTCTAAAGCAGGCCACCATACAATGATTCCATACAGCAAAATTGGACGCACCACTGCTGTATAGATCCAATGAACGACTTAAGGGCTAAAACCCCATCGTTTTCCAATGGCCCTTTTACAGGAATACAAAGCAATCATTGCTTTTCTCACCCGTTCCTCAATATTACGCCTGAAATTCAGCTTCCTATCTAGAAATACTCCAAGATACTTGGCTCCATCTGAGAAGGTGATTTCAGTACCGGCCAGAGAAATAGGATCGAAAGCAGGAATCTTATTTTTCCTTGTAAATAAAACAAGCTCTGTTTTACTAGGATTAACTCCTAGACCACAGTCTCTTGCCCATTTAGACAGATCTTTCAGAGAACCCTGAAGAATGTCCCGCAATGTTGGCAGATGCTTCCCCTTTACCGCTATCGCGACATCGTCAGCATATGCGACAACATGACAACCACGTGCTTCTAGAGATAGTAGCATTGAATTCAGTGCCAGGTTCCAAAGAAGCGGCGAAAGAACACCTCCTTGTGGTGTGCCCCTATTGACAAATCGAGATATGACGGACGCTCCCAATTCAGACGTTATACGTCTACTGGCAAGTAGGCCTTCCACCATTAAAACGACTTCACGCTTTACTCCCAGACCAGACAATGCCAATATTATCGATTCTGGGATGATTCAGAAAAAAATGGGCGGTTGGAAGACAAATTGTAAGATTTGTGTGTCATCTGATGGGCCCTTTATAGTACCATGCAGAGTCATAGAGTAGGATAACAATTGGCGTTTGAAAAAGTAGTAAACAAAAACCATATGGTATTGTTTACGAAATTTTACCATGTTCGCATTCATGAAAACCTGAGAAATATTTCAAAGCCAAAAGTTAGCTATATAGTTTAAGAATTTATTTTAGAGAAAAATAAGTTGAAATCTGTAATATTTATTTATTTTTTTTCGTCTTTTTCAGTAAACTCCGAAGATGTGTACTTGTGTAACAAAAGCCTTTGTGGAAGTAATGTTTCCGTGCATCTTTGTGAAATCGACGATTCTGAACATGAAGAATTTTTACCTAAAACACACGAAGCAACATAGCGTGTTGAACTTTATTAAGTACCAACTTGTTTTCCACTTTTTTTCTTTTTTACTAAATGTAGAGACAAATAAAATAAAATATTTTTTAATAACTTCTTTTTCTTTATTTCATGGAATATTCTAGAAACTTCAGTGTTGTCAGAAAGTTTTTACCTCATGTCCCAATCTTAAAATGAAAATCCCCCAAAAAAAATAAAACCCCCAAATATGTCCCCAAAGCTTATTCGCAACAAAATATTTAAATAAAAATATTAAAAAAAAACCTAATTAAATCCAAGATGAATAACACAGTGCAACACCCAAAATCGGAATGGGATGAAACCAAAAGCAAATGAAAGTTGACACATTCCATAACAAACCCCTCAAGGCTTTTTTCTAGTTCAGAGCTAGATTTAGTTTTAAACGCATTTGAAGTAAGTTATAATTATAATAACAAATGCTTGAAAACTGTATCAGTGGCGAATGATTAATATTGTAATTGCCTTTAAATAACAATCATACGCACCGGTGTCCAGTGAGTTATATTAATAATTGCCTTTAAATAACAATCATACGCAACGGTGTACAATGGTTTATTTTAATAATTTGGCTATTCAGTAAATAGGTACTGGACCGATTGCAGCAAAATTCATACCAGTCATAGCTGAAGTAATTTTGAGCTTAATTTTGGAAACTGGACCCTACATGTCCAATAATGGCACCACCAGGGGCCGTTAAAGTAGGACATGTTTAGTACACAAAAACTTTAAATGCTTTAAAATCACCAACTTTAAATGCGTGTAAAATAAAATCTAGCTCTGACCAAAAAAAAAGGCCTTGAGGGTTTTGTTATGGAAAACGTCAGCTTTCATTTGCTTTTGGTTTCATCCCATTCCGATTCCGAAAGTTCGATTTTGTATCACTGTGTAATTATGTATATATTTTAGGGTAAAAAAAACTGACTCGGTTTTCAGCAAAAATACATTATTTGTACTGTTTCGTCAGCATACACTGAAAAAAAAACTTCGTGACGGTAATGAAAATTGACATTAGCTTAATGAAAAATGACTCAAAAATTCAACCGAAGTCGGGTTTCACTTGATCAATGAAACTGGTGTCATAGTATTATTGAAAACTGGTGCCATAGAATCAGTGAAAATTTTCATAAAATTAATGAAAATATTCAGAGAGTGTGTTTAGAATTGACCCTATTTTTATCTAAACCCCCAAATAATAATGACCCGAAACT
This sequence comes from Pegoplata infirma, assembly GCA_963921195.1. Lineage (NCBI taxonomy): Eukaryota > Metazoa > Arthropoda > Insecta > Diptera > Anthomyiidae > Pegoplata > Pegoplata infirma. The sequence continues at coordinate 160,828,176 of OY992539.1, forward strand.
TATGAACCCTCCTACGTATCAACGACCCAATGAATTATAAAACGACCCACGCATATAGCGGTAACTTTATTTTACATAAAGTTTTTATAACTCTCTCTTCTTTCAACATTCTTTCTTAATGCTTATTTGCCAAGTTGGTCTGTTCAAAAACTTACGTGCGCTCCGTTATCCTCGAAAAGTTATCCTCGATTTTTGGCAACGCGAAAAAATTTTCTTTTTAAAAAAAAAGTTAGCCTCGAAAAGTTATCCTCGATTTTTTTTTTTTGCTTGAAAAAAGTTAGCCTCGAAAAGTTATCCTCGATTTTTTTACGGCTGGTTTAATAATTTAAAAAAAAATAATTTTATTTATAATTTATTTATTTATTTAAAGAAATAAAATGTATTTCGATGATATATATGTATATTTAAAATATCTTTGTCTAATAAAAAGTTTTTGCATTGAAAAAAAAAATAAGATTGAGTTGATTTTTTATGTGGGCACATCAATTGGATTGAAATCCAGGAGCAACTAGAGTGCGTACAAATTTGCACGGTAGTTTTAATGAAAGCTAATGGACCAAGGAACATATAAAACTTCCGTGCAAAATTAGTTACTGAAGGATTATTGAGAAAAACGATTAAATCTAAAAGTTACATTAGAGTATTTTATGAAAAGTCTGGGAATTCATTTTCTGTTTTTCGGGAATTATACTGAAGTAACAAGAGAGCATACAAATTTGCACGGTAGTTTAAATTAAGGCTAATGGACCCAGGAACATATAAAACTTCCGTGCAAAATTAGTTACTGAAGGATTATGGAGAAAAATGGTCAAATCTAAAAGTTACATTAGAGTATTTTATGAAAAATCTGGGAATTCATTTTCTGTTTTTCGGGCATTATACTGAAGTAACTAGAGATTATACAAATTTGCACGGTAGTTTAAATGAAAGCTAATGGACCCAGGAACATATAAAACTTCCGTGCAAAATTAGTTACTGAAGGATTATGGAGAAAAATTATCAAATCTAAAAGTTACATTAGAGTATTTTATGAAAAGTCTGGGAATTCATTTTCTGTTTTTCGGGCATTATACTGAAGTAACTAGAGATCATACAAATTTGCACGGTAGTTTTAATGAAAGCTAATGGACCCAGGAACACATAAAACTTCCGTGCAAAATTAGTTACTGAAGGATTATTGAGAAAAATGATCAAATCTAAAAGTTACATTAGAGTATTTTATGAAAAGTCTGGGAATTCATTTTCTCTTTTTCGGGTATTATACTGAAGTAACTAGAGATCATACAAATTTGCACGGTAGTTTTAATGAAAGCTAATGGACCCAGGAACATATAAAACTTCCGTGCAAAATTAGTTACTGAAGGATTATTGAGAAAAATTATCAAATCTAAAAGTTACATTAGAGTATTTAATGAAAAGTCTGGGAATTCATTTTCTGTTTTTCGGGCATTATACTGAAGTAACAAGAGATCATACAAATTTGCACGGTACACAGTGATTCGTTCCCATATATCGAGTGGGCAAAAATAGAATATTGGTCGCAGATTTCTGAAATTTGGTACACAAGCATTAAATTATCTAATCAAGAAAAAACCGAGTTTTTGGAAAAATCGGAGCAAGGACACGCCTACCCCCCATATATCCTGAAATTTAAATATGTGATTAAAACTACAAAAATGGTGACAAAATTCCCAAACTTTGTCAATGTTACCAATTTTGATATAGTATTTTATGTGTAATTTTTTTTCTAGATTGAAGCAAGGACTCGTGTGGCTGCCATATATCCTTTTTCTTAAAAATATTGTAAATCGCTCAAAAATTACTCGATACCTTTGAAATTTTTTGTAAAAATTTGAATAAGAGATGTCAATGTGTGTGCCAAATTTCGCTGAAATCGGTTCTGTAAAACAAAAGTTATTTATATATCCTTTTTAAAAACTGCAATAAAGTGTTAATATAGTTTAATCACAAAAATAAAATAGAAAGAGTTGTCAATGATTTTCCAAATTTGGTACGCAAGCACAAAATTAATTAATAGAAAAAAAATAAAAATTTTGAGCAAATCGGTCGAAGGACATTTATACCTGTCGTATATCCTGAAATTTAAAAGTGGAGTTTTAGCCACAAAACTTGATATAAAATTACTTAACTTAGTTATTGTCTCAGAAATTTAGATAACTATCGACGTACAACATTTGTATTTTAATCTGAGCAAGGACTCGCGTGGCTGCCATATATCCTTTTTCTTAAAATCGCTGTAACTATTTTAAAAATCTTTCAATTGCTATCAAATTTTTAATATAGATTAGATCAAATGGCGTTAATAAGTGTGCCAAATTTCGTTGAGTTGCTTGCGGTAACAAAAAAGCTGTTAATATATCCTTTTTTTAAATATAGTCAAAAATATAAAAAATATATAATAACTGCAAAAACAAAACATTCGCAACACTTATTTCCTATTGCATTACGAAAATAAATTTATTCAAAATAAGTTTTAAGTAAACTCGTTTAATAATTGCTTTATTTCTTATCCGTTAATAACAAAAAACTTAAAAAAAAAAAAATTTTTTGGGTACTTCAATTTTTTTTTTTTCGTTTTTTTCAAAAACTTAGTTATTTTTATTATTTGATCGTATAGAAAACAGTCCAGGATGTTAAAATAATCAATAAAAAATAATTTTTAAGTACGAACTTTTTTTATGTATCTCAAAAAAAATTTGGTTTTGATTTGGGATACCAACGAAAATCAAATACTGGATTTAAAGCAAAATGGCCCACTGTATACTTATTTTATCGAATTATTTACTATAAATTTATGGTGTACAATACAATAAATCCCTTTATATAAAAACTTACTAAGATGTTGATGTATTTTTTAAATTTATTTACAGTAAATAAAATAAATAAAAAAAAAATAATCCAATTTTAGATTTTGTTTTTTTCAACTTAAAAAAAAAAAACTTAGTTATTTTTATTTTTTTATCTTTTAAAACATAGTTAAAGCTACAAAAAAAATAAAAAACAAAAAAATTTTATTCACGAACTTTTTTTATGAAGGCCATTAAAATTTGGTGATTTTGGGGATTTTAGTAAAAGTCATAGATAACTTTTAAAGCAAAACGGCCCACGTACTGCATAATTTTTTTCGGATTTTTTATTATAGTTTTACAGAATACTATATAATATATCAATGTGTAAAGAAAAAATACTTAATTTTGGATTTTTTTTGTAATATTTTTTCCATTAATAATATAGCTTTTGAAAAAAAATAAATAAAGACACAAAAAAAACCTAACTTTTTTCCAACTTCAGACAAAAACTTAGTTATTTTTATTGTTTTGCCTTATATACCATAGTCCGAGCTATCGAAAAAGCGAAAAAAATAATTTTTTGACTCACGAACTTTTTTTATACATTCCATCAAAATTTGTCAATTTTTGGGGATTCGGTAGAAAAAATATAGATTTCAGAGCAATACAAAAATGTATTTTAAGATTAATTCTAAAAAATTGCAAATACAACTTTTAGCAAATATATTTAAGTAACTTTTGCAAAAAAAAGTTCGTTGATTTCTTTAAAATTCGATTTTTCATAATTATTTTAGTAAACCTATAAAAATCAATTTTTTCGTTTGCACACAATAGCGTTAAATTTCCATACTTTAGCGCCCTCTTGTGGCAACATATGACTTCTTAAAAATCAGAAAAGCACATATTTCTTTTAGTTTACTATTAAATTGTAAAAATACAAAAAATCATCAACATTGAAGACATACTTATTTTTTTGATTTTTGCCAATGAAACGAATCACTGTGCGGTAGTTTAAATGAAAGCTAATGGACCCAGGAACATATAAAACTTCCGTGCAAAATTAGTTACTGAAGGATTATGGAGAAAAATGGTCAAATCTAAAAATTACATTAGAGTATTTTATGAAAAGTCTGGGAATTCATTTTCTGTTTTTCGGGCATTATTCTGAAGTAACTAGAGATCATACAAATTTGCACGGTAGTTTTAATGAAAGCTAATGGACCCAGGGACATATAAAACTTCCGTGCAAAATTAGTTACTGAAGGATTATGGAGAAAAATGGTCAAATCTAAAAGTTACATTAGAGTATTTTATGAAAAGTCTGGGAATTCATTTTCTGTTTTTCGGGCATTATACTGAAGTAACAAGAGATCATACAAATTTGCACGGTAGTTTAAATGAAAGCTAATGAACCCAGGAACATATAAAACTTCCGTGCAAAATTAGTTACTGAAGGATTATTGAGAAAAATGGTCAAATCTAAAAGTTACATTAGAGTATTTTATGAAAAGTCTGGGAATTCATTTTCTGTTTTTCGGGCATTATACTGAAGTAACTAGAGAGCATACAAATTTGCACGGTAGTTTTAATGAAAGCTAATGGACCCAGAAACATATAAAACTTCCGTGCAAAATTAGTTACTGAAGGATTATTGAGAAAAATGGTCAAATCTAAAAGTTACATTAGAGTATTTTATGAAAAGTCTGGGAATTCATTTTCTGTTTTTCGGGCATTATACTGAAGAAACTAGAGAGCATACAAATTTGCACGGTAGTTTTAATGGAAGCTAATGGACCCAGGAATATATAAAACTTCCGTGCAAAATTAGTTACTGAAGGATTATTGAGAAAAATGATCAAATCTAAAAGTTACATTAGAGTATTTTATGAAAAGTCTGGGAATTCATTTTCTGTTTTTCGGGCATTATACTGAAGTAACTAGAGATCATACAAATTTGCACGGTAGTTTAAATGAAAGCTAATGGACCCAGGAACATATAAAACTTCCGTGCAAAATTAGTTACTGAAGGATTATGGAGAAAAATGGTCAAATCTAAAAAATACATTAGAGTATTTTATGAAAAGTCTGGGAATTCATTTTCTGTTTTTCGGGCATTATACTGAAGTAACTAGAGATCATACAAATTTGCACGGTAGTTTAAATGAAAGCTAATGGACCCAGGAACATATAAAACTTCCGTGCAAAATTAGTTACTGAAGGATTATTGAGAAAAATGGTCAAATCTAAAAGTTACATTAGAGTATTTTATGAAAAGTCTGGAAATTCATTTTCTGTTTTTCGGGCATTATACTGAAGTAACTAGAGAGCATACAAATTTGCATATAAAACTTCCGTGCAAAATTAGTTACTGAAGGATTATTGAGAAAGAAGATGAAATCTAAAAGTTTTTTTAGAATATTTTATGAAAATACACTAAAAAAAACCCTAAAAATCGACAGATTTCCCGGTAAAGCGCTGGATTCATCGGAAAAAACTACCAAGGTAACCCTAAAATCCAAATGTGGTATTAATTTCCAGTGAATGTTTTTTTTCTTATGTATTTTGCCGAAATTGCAAATGTTTACGCAAATTTATAATTTTTGCGTAAATTTTTCACTGGCACTCGAACCAGTCCACAAACAGGACAAGTGATGACATGGAGTGGTAATCTCTCATTGGATATATTGGGTGAGTATAAATTTAGAAATAAATGACTAGTTTTTTCAATTTTAGTTTTTTAGATTTCAGTGTGCCCTGCTGCAGAGTTTATTAATAAAGAGATGGTAGTGGAGACTTATTCATGCCCTGCTGCAATTGGCTATACTATAGTTAACTGGCATTTTTCCAAAACTCTTAAAATTGATATCATTGATAGATCTCGCCAAGCAGATTCCAACTTAAAGCTACAAGCGAAATCGCTTATATCTCGGCTTGATATGGTTCGATCCGTTGTTTCCCCTCGAAAAGGGCTACTTCAAAAAAATAAATAAATTTGGAGCAACGCCAGCCAAATAGAGTTGGGAACTAAACCACTTTACCGAAATTGCGTTTTTTTTATTTTATTTTTTTTTAACTTTTAACCTTTGATCTCACAGAGCAAAAATGTGCAGTCAAACTGGAGGGGTCACGCCCTCTTTCGAGTGGGCGGGCCTTCAAAGTTTAAAAGTTTTTCTTAAATATCTTAAAAAGTACTTATCCGATTTGGATGAAATTAGTATCATTCGAAAGCTTAAATAAATTCCTTTCGAACATTTCTTGACATGGAGAAATTTCATTAAACCTTTAAGCGCCAAAACGCGATTTTATTTTTTTTAATTTTCAAATATCTCAAAAATGTTACGTATATAAGGCCATAAAGACTATACATTGGTTTGTAGCCAAAGTTCTAAGCTTTCATTTGGACTTTTATTCGACTCTCTAACTCTGCTAACACCAGAGATATAAAGGGTTAAAGTTTTTGTGCTATTTTTTTTAGCTTTTTCGTTGCAATTTTCTAGGTGACATGACATAATTCCCACGGACATAATCCCCATTTCCGTTATGGGGATTATGACCACATTCATTTCGGTTTTAATCCCCATAATGGTAGTGGGGACTATGACCGAAAATTATTTTGACATAGTGTGCAATTACAATTCTGGCGTTGGCTTTGAATTTTGTGTAAAGAGAGGGCGTTTGATTTAAACAAAGGCTTTGGCTTTGAATTTTGTTCTGGCGTTTGTTTGTATACACACACACAAAGAAGAACAGAAATATAATTATTTGGTGGAAGAAAAATAAATTTTTCCTGAAAATTATTTTTTTTTCGGTGAAACATAAAACTCCTTTGGTTTTTATAATGATATTTTTTTGATATTGTTTTTTTTTTATAATAATTGGCAGTAAATTATATTTTCACTTTCTTTAATATGTACTTTTCTTCTAATTTTCCAATACACAGATGTGTTTCATAAACAAGATATGAAACACATCACAAAATCAACCCTTTTTTTGTAAAAGACTGGCAACGCCAAAGCAAGAAAAAAATACTCACGAGAGAGCAAAGCCAAGAAAATAGAATTGATTCTATTCTGGCTTTGAAACGCTAGCGTTGGCTTTGAATTTTGTTCTACATACAAAATGTATGGGAGCGAGCAAAATTCAAGGCCAACGACAGAATTGTAATTGCACACAAAACCCCAATAAAAAACGGACATAATTCCCAGATTTATGGGGATAATGACCACGTAACAAGTGGCCATAATCCCCATTATGGGGATTATGTCTTCTATACAAGTTGGTCATAATCCCCAAAATTTAAAAAAAAAAAATTTTTTACTTAAAAGTTTTCCTGCGTAGCCGGCCTTTGGCCGGGCTTAGGGATTACAAACTCCATGCATTAAACCCACCCTCTCTGCAGATAACGGGGATTATGACCAAAATTGCTTTGGACTTACTCCCCATAATGTGAATGGGGGTTATAACCTTATATACGATACACTAGATTACCATCCCGGTACTTCGTTACCGGTTGTACTGAATACCGGATAATATAAGGATCAGGATTACTCTATCGATTTATAAAAAATACTCTACATAGTTTTTGTTTTATTTACTTGTGGACGTTTAAGTCTTTCATAAAATAATATTTTAATGAATATTTTAAACAATAAAATTTGAATAACTTCGCTGGTATGTCATCATGCTCGTTTCGGTGAAAAAATATATTGACAATTTTCTAGCCCTTATATCGGGTTTTAAGATTTTGAGTGAATAAATATTTCAGTGAAAAAAAAAATGGAATAAAAATAAGTTTGAGTGGAAAACATATAGAGAGAACAAATATGGAGTCAAAAAAGTTAAATACGTAAAATTTAAGTAAAAAGTAAAAAGTATCATTCCATATTGTTCCCAGCTCTATTCCACTTCGTTCCCCGTTCTATTCCATTTCACTTCCAAGTCCATGTCCTTTCTTTCCATGTAAGTTTCATTCCTCTCCGTATAATATGCATTAAAAAAATAAAAAGTTCTATTGTCTTTATATTGTAGATATGAAAAGTACCATTTTACACCACTGTTACCAGGTACCCCTTTTTACCCTAAAATTTTAAAATATGTCCTTGTCTTGGGTGTTATTTCTGCGGCTTTTAGTTCAATAGTTAGATATCTCAAAATAACCATTTGCCCCCTTTTCCCCGTAAAATTATATTTTCCAAAAATTGTTTTTTTTTTGTGCTAGGTGATCCTTTATTTAAAACATCAAGTTTCTGAACCATTATTTTAAGAAATATAAGAATAACCAAATTTTGCACTTTTTATTAGAAACAGAATTTTTTGAAAATACTTTAGCAGAATGTTTTTTTCACCGAAGTCCCCTACATTCCAAAATTCAAGCTTCAACGGTCATTATTATAGAAACAAAAAAAGTACCAAAAGTACACTTTCTTACCCCCGTTAGAAACGAAATTTCAAAAAAGTATTTCTTCCAGAAGGTTTTTTTCTTCACCGAAAAATCCTACATTCCTTATTATTAGGGATGAGATTTCCATGCAAATGCATGTTTTTTGTCGGTAGTCTTAAAACAATGTTGACCAATTATCTTTCCGAATCAAGAAATTTGCTTTAAAATGGCATCGATTTGTTTTTGCATATTTTTGCATATTTTGGTTAAAATGCATATTTTTGCATATTTTGGTTTTAAGTGCATATATTGTGCATATTTCCAATTTTTAAGTGCATATTTTTGCATATTTTGATATAAATTAGCAAAAACACAAATTGAAATTTATTTGTTTCAAAAACTATTTTAAATTTTAAAAATATATTTTGAAAATGAGAAAAATTATTTTTTTCTATTTAATTTTTTTATAGATTGCCCTAATTTCAAAAAAAAAATCCTGCTTATTTAAAGTTTTAGATGTTACAATTTAAAGCCGGTGTTATTTTTTTATTTTTAATAAGTTTTTCGAATGAAAACAAGACTTTTATTGCACACATTTTATTTTTTAGTGCATATTTTTAGCTTTTTTAGTGCATATTTTGAAGTTTTTAGTGCATATTTTAAGCGCATATTTTCGATTTTTTAGTGCATGAAAATCTTATCCCTACTTATTATAAAAGGTTCTTTTTATAAAATTTACTTTTTATAAAAGGTACTTTTTATAAAAGGTACTTTTTATAAAAGGTACTTTTTATAAAAGGTACTTTTTATAAAAGGTACTTTTTATAAAAGGTACTTTTTATAAAAGGTACTTTTTATAAAAGGTACTTTTTATAAAAGGTACTTTTTATAAAAGGTACTTTTTATAAAAGGTACTTTTTATAAAAGGAACTTCTTATAAAAGGTACATTTTATAAAAGGTACTTTTTATAAAAGGTACTTTTTATAAATGGTACTTTTTATAAAAGGTACTTTTTTTAAAAGGTACTTTTTACAAAAGGTACTTTTTACAAAAGGTACTTTTTATAAAAGGTACTTTTTATAAAAGGTACTTTTTATAAAAGGCACTTTTTATAAAAGGTACTTTTTATAAAAGGTACTTTTTATAAAAGGTGCTTTTTATAAAAGGTACTTTTTATAAAAGGTACTTTTTATAAAAGGTACTTTTTATAAAAGGTACTTTTTATAAAAGGTACTTTTTATAAAAGGTACTTTTTCTAAAAGGTACTTTTTTTAAAAGGTACTTTTTATAAAAGGTACTTTTTATAAAAGGTGCTTTTTATAAAAGGTACTTTTTATAAAAGGTACTAAAAGGTACTTTTTTTAAAAGGTACTTTTTATAAAAGGTACTTTTTACAAAAGGTACTTTTTATAAAAGGTACTTTTTATAAAAGTTTTTTTTTTATAAAAGGTACTTTTTATAAAATGTACTTTTTATAAAAGGTACTTTTTATAAAAGATACTTTTTATAAAAGGTACTTTTTATAATAGGTACTTTTTATAAAAGGTACTTTTTATAAAAGGTACTTTTTATATAAGGTACTTTTTATAAAAGGTACTTTTTATAAAAGGTACTTTTTATAAAAGGTAATTTTTATAAAAAGTACTTTTCATAAAAGGTACTTTTTATAAAAGGTACTTTTTGTAAAAGGTACTTTTTATAAAAGTTACTTTTTATGAAAGGCACTTTTTAAAGAAGGTACCTTTTATAAAAGGTACTTTTTATAAAAGGTACTTTTTATGAAAGGTACTTTTTATAAAAAGTACTTTTTATAAAAGGTACTTTTTATAAAACGTACTTTTTATAAAAGGTACTTTTTATAAAAGGTACCTTTTTTATAAAAGGTACTTTTTATAAAAGGTACTTTTTATAAAAGGTACTTTTTATAAAAGGTACTTTTTATAAAAGGTACTTTTTATAAAAGGTACTTTTTATAAAAGGTACTTTTTATAAAAGGTAATTTTTATAAAAGGTACTTTTTATAAAAGGTACTTTTTATAAAAGGTACTTTTTATAAAAGGTACTTTTTATAAAAGGTACTTTTTATAAAAGGTACTTTTTATAAAAGGTACTTTTTATAAAAGGTACTTTTTATAAAAGGTACTTTTTTTAAAAGGTACTTTTTATAAAAGGTACTTTTTCTAAAAGGTACTTTTTTTAAAAGGTACTTTTTATAAAAGGTACTTTTTACAAAAGGTACTTTTTATAAAAGGTACTTTTTATAAAAGTTTTTTTTTATAAAAGGTACTTTTTATAAAATGTACTTTTTATAAAAGGTACTTTTTATAAAAGATACTTTTTATAAAAGGTACTTTTTATAATAGGTACTTTTTATAAAAGGTACTTTTTATAAAAATTACTTTTCATAAAAGGTACTTTTTATAAAAGGTACTTTTTATAAAAGGTACTTTTTATAAAAGGTACTTTTTATAAAAAGTACTTTTCATAAAAGGTACTTTTTATAAAAGGTACTTTTTGTAAAAGGTACTTTTTATAAAAGGTACTTTTTATGAAAGGTACTTTTTATAAAAGGTACTTTTTATAAAAGGTACTTTTTATAAAAGGTACTTTTTATGAAAGGTACTTTTTATAAAAAGTACTTTTTATAAAAGGTACTTTTTATAAAACGTACTTTTTATAAAAGGTACTTTTTATAAAAGGTACTTTTTATTAAAGGTACTTTTTATAAAAGGTACTTTTTATAAAAGGTACTTTTTATAAAAGGTACTTTTTATAAAAGGTACTTTTTTATAAAAGGTACTTTTTATGAAAGGTACTTTTTATAAAAGGTACTTTTTATAAAAGGTACTTTTTATAAAAGGTACTTTTTATAAAAGGTACTTTTTATAAAAGGTTCTTTTTATAAAAGGTACTTTTTATAAAAGGTACTTTTTATAAAAGGTACTTTTTATAAAAGGTACTTTTTATAAAAGGTACTTTTTATAAAAAGTACTTTTTATAAAAGGTACTTTTTATAAAACGTACTTTTTATAAAAGGTACTTTTTATAAAAATTACTTTTCATAAAAGGTACTTTTTATAAAAGGTACTTTTTATAAAAGGTACTTTTTATAAAAAGTACTTTTCATAAAAGGTACTTTTTATAAAAGGTACTTTTTGTAAAAGGTACTTTTTATAAAAGGTACTTTTTATGAAAGGTACTTTTTATAAAAGGTACTTTTTATAAAAGGTACTTTTTATAAAAGGTACTTTTTATGAAAGGTACTTTTTATAAAAAGTACTTTTTATAAAAGGTACTTTTTATAAAACGTACTTTTTATAAAAGGTACTTTTTATAAAAGGTACTTTTATTAAAGGTACTTTTTATAAAAGGTACTTTTTATAAAAGGTACTTTTTATAAAAGGTACTTTTTATAAAAGGTACTTTTTATAAAAGGTACTTTTTTATAAAAGGTACTTTTTATGAAAGGTACTTTTTATAAAAGGTACTTTTTATAAAAGGTACTTTTTATAAAAGGTACTTTTTATAAAAGGTACTTTTTATAAAAGGTACTTTTTATAAAAGGTACTTTTTATAAAAGGTACTTTTTTTAAAAGGTACTTTTTACAAAAGGTACTTTTTATAAAATGTACTTTTTATAAAAGTTTTTTTTTATAAAAGGTACTTTTTATAAAATGTACTTTTTATAAAAGATACTTTTTATAAAAGGTACTTTTTATAATAGGTACTTTTTATAAAAGGTACTTTTTATAAAAAGTACTTTTCATAAAAGGTACTTTTTATAAAAGGTACTTTTTATAAAAAGTACTTTTCATAAAAGGTACTTTTTATAAAAGGTGCTTTTTGTAAAAGGTACTTTTTATAAAAGGTACTTTTTATGAAAGGTACTTTTTATAAAAGGTACTTTTTATAAAAGGTACTTTTTATAAAAGGTACTTTTTATGAAAGGTACTTTTTATAAAAAGTACTTTTTATAAAAGGTACTTTTTATAAAACGTACTTTTTATAAAAGGTACTTTTTATAAAAGGTACTTTTTATAAAAGGTACTTTTTATTAAAGGTACTTTTTATAAAAGGTACTTTTTATAAAAGGTACTTTTTATAAAAGGTACTTTTTATAAAAGGTACTTTTTTATAAAAGGTACTTTTTATGAAAGGTACTTTTTATAAAAGGTACTTTTTATAAAAGGTACTTTTTATAAAAGGTACTTTTTATAAAAGGTACTTTTTATAAAAGGTACTTTTTATAAAAGGTACTTTTTATAAAAGGTACTTTTTATAAAAGGTACTTTTTATAAAAGGTACTTTTTATGAAAGGTACTTTTTATAAAAGGTACTTTTTATAAAAGGTACTTTTTATAAAAGGTACTTTTTATAAAAGGTACTTTTTATAAAAGGTACTTTTTATAAAAGGTACTTTTTATAAAAGGTACTTTTATAAAAGGTACTTTGTATAAAAGGTACTCTTTATAAAAGGTACTTTTTATAAAAGGTACTTTTTATAAAACGTACTTTTTATAAAAGGTACTTTCTATAAAAGGTACTTTTTATAAAAGGTACTTTTTATAAAAGGTACTTTTTATAAAAGATACTTTTTATAAAAGGTACTTTTTATAAAAGGTTCTTTTTATAAAAGGTACTTTTTATAAAAGGTTCTTTTTATAAAAGGTACTTTTTATAAAAGGTACTTTTTATAAAAGGTTCTTTTTATAAAAAGTACCTTTTATAAAGAGTACCTTTTATACAAAGTACCTTTTATAAAAGTACCTTTTATAAAAAGTACCTTTTATAAAAAGTACCTTTTATAAAAAGTACCTTTTATAAAAAGTACCTTTTATAAAAAGTACCTTTTATAAAAAGTACCTTTCATAAAAAGTACCTTTTATAAAAAGTACCTTTTATAAAAAGTACCTTTTATAAAAAGTACCTTTCATAAAAAGTACCTTTTATAAAAAAGTACCTTTTATAAAAAGTACCTTTTATAAAAAGTACCTTTTATAAAAAGTACCTTTAATAAAAAGTACCTTTTATAAAAAGTACCTTTTATAAAAAGTACCTTTTATAAAAAGTACCTTTTATAAAAAGTACCTTTTATAAAAAGTACCTTTCATAAAAAGTACCTTTTATAAAAAAGTACCTTTTATAAAAAGTACCTTTTATAAAAAGTACCTTTTATAAAAAGTACCTTTTATAAAAAGTACCTTTAATAAAAAGTACCTTTTATAAAAAGTACCTTTTATAAAAAGTACCTTTTATAAAAAGTACCTTTTATAAAAAGTACCTTTTATAAAAAGTACCTTTTATAAAAAGTACCTTTCATAAAAAGTACCTTTTATAAAAAGTACCTTTTACAAAAAGCACCTTTTATAAAAAGTACCTTTTATGAAAAGTACTTTTTATAAAAAGTACCTTTTATAAAAAGTACCTTTTATGAAAAGTACTTTTTATAAAAAGTACCTTTTATAAAAAGTACCTATTATAAAAAGTACCTTTTATAAAAAGTATCTTTTATAAAAAGTACATTTTATAAAAAGTACCTTTTATAAAAAAAAACTTTTATAAAAAGTACATTTTATAAAAAGTACCTTTTGTAAAAAGTACCTTTTAAAAAAAGTACCTTTTATAAAAAGTACCTTTTATAAAAAGTACCTTTTATAAAAAGTACCTTTTATAAAAAGTACCTTTTATAAAAAGTACCTTTTATAAAAAGTACCTTTCATAAAAAGTACCTTTTATAAAAAAGTACCTTTTATAAAAAGTACCTTTTATAAAAAGTACCTTTTATAAAAAGTACCTTTTATAAAAAGTACCTTTTATAAAAAGTACCTTTAATAAAAGTACCTTTTATAAAAAGTACCTTTTATAAAAAGTACGTTTTATAAAAAGTACCTTTTATAAAAAGTACTTTTTATAAAAAGTACCTTTCATAAAAAGTACCTTTTATAAAAAGTACCTTTTATAAAAAGTACCTTTTATAAAAAGTACCTTTCATAAAAAGTACCTTTTATAAAAAGTACCTTTTACAAAAAGTACCTTTTATAAAAAGTACCTTTTATGAAAAGTACTTTTTATAAAAAGTACCTTTTATAAAAAGTACCTTTTATAAAAAGTACCTTTTATGAAAAGTAATTTTAATAAAAAGTACCTTTTATAAAAAGTACGTTTTATAAAAAGTACCTTTTATAAAAAGTACTTTTTATAAAAAGTACCTTTTATAAAAAGTACCTTTTATAAAAAGTACCTTTTATAAAAAGTACCTTTTATAAAAAGTACCTTTTATAAAAAGAACCTTTTATAAAAAGTACCTTTTATAAAAAGTACCTTTTATAAAAAGTACCTTTTATAAAAAGTACCTTTTATAAAAAGTACCTTTCATAAAAAGTACCTTTTATAAAAAAGTACCTTTTATAAAAAGTACCTTTTATAAAAAGTACCTTTTATAAAAAGTACCTTTTATAAAAAGTACCTTTAATAAAAAGTACCTTTTATAAAAAGTACCTTTTATAAAAAGTACGTTTTATAAAAAGTACCTTTTATAAAAAGTACTTTTTATAAAAAGTACCTTTCATAAAAAGTACCTTTTATAAAAAGTACCTTTTATAAAAAGTACCTTTTATAAAAAGTACCTTTCATAAAAAGTACCTTTTATAAAAAGTACCTTTTACAAAAAGTACCTTTTATAAAAAGTACCTTTTATGAAAAGTACTTTTTATAAAAAGTACCTTTTATAAAAAGTACCTTTTATAAAAAGTACCTTTTATAAAAAGTACCTTTTATGAAAAGTAATTTTTATAAAAAGTACCTTTTATAAAAAGTACCTATTATAAAAAGTACCTTTTATAAAAAGTATCTTTTATAAAAAGTACCTTTTATAAAAAGTACATTTTATAAAAAGTACCTTTTATAAAAAAAAACTTTTATAAAAAGTACCTTTTATAAAAAGTACCTTTTGTAAAAAGTACCTTTTATAAAAAGTACCTTTTAAAAAAAGTACCTTTTAGAAAAAGTACCTTTTATAAAAAGTACCTTTTAAAAAAAGTACCTTTTATAAAAAGTACCTTTTATAAAAAGTACCTTTTATAAAAAGTACCTTTTATAAAAAGTACCTTTTATAAAAAGTACCTTTTATAAAAAGTACCTTTTATAAAAAGTACCTTTTATAAAAAGTACCTTTTATAAAAATTACCTTTTATAAAAAGTACCTTTTATAAAAAGTACCTTTTATAAAAAGTACCTTTTATAAAAAGTACCTTTTATAAAAAGTACCTTTTATAAAAAGTACCTTTTATAAAAAGTACCTTTTATAAAAAAGGTACCTTTTATAAAAAGTACCTTTTATAAAAAGTACGTTTTATAAAAAGTACCTTTTATAAAAAGTACTTTTTATAAAAAGTACCTTTCATAAAAAGTACCTTTTATAAAAAGTACCTTTTATAAAAGGTACCTTCTTTAAAAAGTGCCTTTCATAAAAAGTAACTTTTATAAAAAGTACCTTTTACAAAAAGTACCTTTTATAAAAAGTACCTTTTATGAAAAGTACTTTTTATAAAAATTACCTTTTATAAAAAGTACCTTTTATAAAAAGTACCTTTTATAAAAAGTACCTTATATAAAAAGTACCTTTTATAAAAAGTACCTTTTATAAAAAGTACCTATTATAAAAAGTACCTTTTATAAAAAGTATCTTTTATAAAAAGTACCTTTTATAAAAAGTACATTTTATAAAAAGTACCTTTTATAAAAAAAAAACTTTTATAAAAAGTACCTTTTATAAAAAGTACCTTTTGTAAAAAGTACCTTTTATAAAAAGTACCTTTTAAAAAAAGTACCTTTTAGTACCTTTTATAAAAAGTACCTTTTATAAAAAGCACCTTTTATAAAAAGTACCTTTTATAAAAAGTACCTTTTAAAAAAAGTACCTTTTAGAAAAAGTACCTTTTATAAAAAGTACCTTTTATAAAAAGTACCTTTTATAAAAAGTACCTTTTATAAAAAGTACCTTTTATAAAAAGTACCTTTTATAAAAAGCACCTTTTATAAAAAGTACCTTTTATAAAAAGTACCTTTTATAAAAAGTGCCTTTTATAAAAAGTACCTTTTATAAAAAGTACCTTTTATAAAAAGTACCTTTTATAAAAAGTACCTTTTGTAAAAAGTACCTTTTGTAAAAAGTACCTTTTAAAAAAAGTACCTTTTATAAAAAGTACCATTTATAAAAAGTACCTTTTATAAAAAGTACCTTTTATAAAATGTACCTTTTATAAGAAGTTCCTTTTATAAAAAGTACCTTTTATAAAAAGTACCTTTTATAAAAAGTACCTTTTATAAAAAGTACCTTTTATAAAAAGTACCTTTTATAAAAAGTACCTTTTATAAAAAGTACCTTTTATAAAAAGTACCTTTTATAAAAAGTACCTTTTATAAAAAGTACCTTTTATAAAAAGTACCTTTTATAAAAAGTACCTTTTATAAAAAGTAAATTTTATAAAAAGAACCTTTTATAATAAGTAGGGATAAGATTTTCATGCACTAAAAAATCGAAAATATGCGCTTAAAATATGCACTAAAAAAATATGCGCTTAAAATATGCACTAAAAACTTCAAAATATGCACTAAAAAAGCTAAAAATATGCACTAAAAAATAAAATGTGTGCAATAAAAGTCTTGTTTTCATTCGAAAAACTTATTAAAAATAAAAAAATAACACCGGCTTTAAATTGTAACATCTAAAACTTTAAATAAGCAGGATTTTTTTTTTGAAATTAGGGCAATCTATAAAAAAATTAAATAGAAAAAAATAATTTTTCTCATTTTCAAAATATATTTTTAAAATTTAAAATAGTTTTTGAAACAAATAAATTTCAATTTGTGTTTTTGCTAATTTATATCAAAATATGCAAAAATATGCACTTAAAAATTGGAAATATGCACAATATATGCACTTAAAACCAAAATATGCAAAAATATGCATTTTAACCAAAATATGCAAAAATATGCAAAAACAAATCGATGCCATTTTAAAGCAAATTTCTTGATTCGGAAAGATAATTGGTCAACATTGTTTTAAGACTACCGACAAAAAACATGCATTTGCATGGAAATCTCATCCCTAATAATAAGGAATGTAGGATTTTTCGGTGAAGAAAAAAACCTTCTGGAAGAAATACTTTTTTGAAATTTCGTTTCTAACGGGGGTAAGAAAGTGTACTTTTGGTACTTTTTTTGTTTCTATAATAATGACCGTTGAAGCTTGAATTTTGGAATGTAGGGGACTTCGGTGAAAAAAACATTCTGCTAAAGTATTTTCAAAAAATTCTGTTTCTAATAAAAAGTGCAAAATTTGGTTATTCTTATATTTCTTAAAATAATGGTTCAGAAACTTGATGTTTTAAATAAAGGATCACCTAGCACAAAAAAAAAACAATTTTTGGAAAATATAATTTTACGGGGAAAAGGGGGCAAATGGTTATTTTGAGATATCTAACTATTGAACTAAAAGCCGCAGAAATAACACCCAAGACAAGGACATATTTTAAAATTTTAGGGTAAAAAGGGGTACCTGGTAACAGTGGTGTAAAATGGTACTTTTCATATCTACAATATAAAGACAATAGAACTTTTTATTTTTTTAATGCATATTATACGGAGAGGAATGAAACTTACATGGAAAGAAAGGACATGGACTTGGAAGTGAAATGGAATAGAACGGGGAACGAAGTGGAATAGAGCTGGGAACAATATGGAATGATACTTTTTACTTTTTACTTAAATTTTACGTATTTAACTTTTTTGACTCCATATTTGTTCTCTCTATATGTTTTCCACTCAAACTTATTTTTATTCCATTTTTTTTTTCACTGAAATATTTATTCACTCAAAATCTTAAAACCCGATATAAGGGCTAGAAAATTGTCAATATATTTTTTCACCGAAACGAGCATGATGACATACCAGCGAAGTTATTCAAATTTTATTGTTTAAAATATTCATTAAAATATTATTTTATGAAAGACTTAAACGTCCACAAGTAAATAAAACAAAAACTATGTAGAGTATTTTTTATAAATCGATAGAGTAATCCTGATCCTTATATTATCCGGTATTCAGTACAACCGGTAACGAAGTACCGGGATGGTAATCTAGTGTATCGTATATAAGGTTATAACCCCCATTCACATTATGGGGAGTAAGTCCAAAGCAATTTTGGTCATAATCCCCGTTATCTGCAGAGAGGGTGGGTTTAATGCATGGAGTTTGTAATCCCTAAGCCCGGCCAAAGGCCGGCTACGCAGGAAAACTTTTAAGTAAAAAATTTTTTTTTTTTAAATTTTGGGGATTATGACCAACTTGTATAGAAGACATAATCCCCATAATGGGGATTATGGCCACTTGTTACGTGGTCATTATCCCCATAAATCTGGGAATTATGTCCGTTTTTTATTGGGGTTTTGTGTGCAATTACAATTCTGTCGTTGGCCTTGAATTTTGCTCGCTCCCATACATTTTGTATGTAGAACAAAATTCAAAGCCAACGCTAGCGTTTCAAAGCCAGAATAGAATCAATTCTATTTTCTTGGCTTTGCTCTCTCGTGAGTATTTTTTTCTTGCTTTGGCGTTGCCAGTCTTTTACAAAAAAAGGGTTGATTTTGTGATGTGTTTCATATCTTGTTTATGAAACACATCTGTGTATTGGAAAATTAGAAGAAAAGTACATATTAAAGAAAGTGAAAATATAATTTACTGCCAATTATTATAAAAAAAAAACAATATCAAAAAAATATCATTATAAAAACCAAAGGAGTTTTATGTTTCACCGAAAAAAAAATAATTTTCAGGAAAAATTTATTTTTCTTCCACCAAATAATTATATTTCTGTTCTTCTTTGTGTGTGTGTATACAAACAAACGCCAGAACAAAATTCAAAGCCAAAGCCTTTGTTTAAATCAAACGCCCTCTCTTTACACAAAATTCAAAGCCAACGCCAGAATTGTAATTGCACACTATGTCAAAATAATTTTCGGTCATAGTCCCCACTACCATTATGGGGATTAAAACCGAAATGAATGTGGTCATAATCCCCATAACGGAAATGGGGATTATGTCCGTGGGAATTATGTCATGTCACCTAGAAAATTGCAACGAAAAAGCTAAAAAAAATAGCACAAAAACTTTAACCCTTTATATCTCTGGTGTTAGCAGAGTTAGAGAGTCGAATAAAAGTCCAAATGAAAGCTTAGAACTTTGGCTACAAACCAATGTATAGTCTTTATGGCCTTATATACGTAACATTTTTGAGATATTTGAAAATTAAAAAAAATAAAATCGCGTTTTGGCGCTTAAAGGTTTAATGAAATTTCTCCATGTCAAGAAATGTTCGAAAGGAATTTATTTAAGCTTTCGAATGATACTAATTTCATCCAAATCGGATAAGTACTTTTTAAGATATTTAAGAAAAACTTTTAAACTTTGAAGGCCCGCCCACTCGAAAGAGGGCGTGACCCCTCCAGTTTGACTGCACATTTTTGCTCTGTGAGATCAAAGGTTAAAAGTTAAAAAAAAATAAAATAAAAAAAACGCAATTTCGGTAAAGTGGTTTAGTTCCCAACTCTATTTGGCTGGCGTTGCTCCAAATTTATTTATTTTTTTGAAGTAGCCCTTTTCGAGGGGAAACAACGGATCGAACCATATCAAGCCGAGATATAAGCGATTTCGCTTGTAGCTTTAAGTTGGAATCTGCTTGGCGAGATCTATCAATGATATCAATTTTAAGAGTTTTGGAAAAATGCCAGTTAACTATAGTATAGCCAATTGCAGCAGGGCATGAATAAGTCTCCACTACCATCTCTTTATTAATAAACTCTGCAGCAGGGCACACTGAAATCTAAAAAACTAAAATTGAAAAAACTAGTCATTTATTTCTAAATTTATACTCACCCAATATATCCAATGAGAGATTACCACTCCATGTCATCACTTGTCCTGTTTGTGGACTGGTTCGAGTGCCAGTGAAAAATTTACGCAAAAATTATAAATTTGCGTAAACATTTGCAATTTCGGCAAAATACATAAGAAAAAAAACATTCACTGGAAATTAATACCACATTTGGATTTTAGGGTTACCTTGGTAGTTTTTTCCGATGAATCCAGCGCTTTACCGGGAAATCTGTCGATTTTTAGGGTTTTTTTTAGTGTATTTTCATAAAATATTCTAAAAAAACTTTTAGATTTCATCTTCTTTCTCAATAATCCTTCAGTAACTAATTTTGCACGGAAGTTTTATATGCAAATTTGTATGCTCTCTAGTTACTTCAGTATAATGCCCGAAAAACAGAAAATGAATTTCCAGACTTTTCATAAAATACTCTAATGTAACTTTTAGATTTGACCATTTTTCTCAATAATCCTTCAGTAACTAATTTTGCACGGAAGTTTTATATGTTCCTGGGTCCATTAGCTTTCATTTAAACTACCGTGCAAATTTGTATGATCTCTAGTTACTTCAGTATAATGCCCGAAAAACAGAAAATGAATTCCCAGACTTTTCATAAAATACTCTAATGTATTTTTTAGATTTGACCATTTTTCTCCATAATCCTTCAGTAACTAATTTTGCACGGAAGTTTTATATGTTCCTGGGTCCATTAGCTTTCATTTAAACTACCGTGCAAATTTGTATGATCTCTAGTTACTTCAGTATAATGCCCGAAAAACAGAAAATGAATTCCCAGACTTTTCATAAAATACTCTAATGTAACTTTTAGATTTGATCATTTTTCTCAATAATCCTTCAGTAACTAATTTTGCACGGAAGTTTTATATATTCCTGGGTCCATTAGCTTCCATTAAAACTACCGTGCAAATTTGTATGCTCTCTAGTTTCTTCAGTATAATGCCCGAAAAACAGAAAATGAATTCCCAGACTTTTCATAAAATACTCTAATGTAACTTTTAGATTTGACCATTTTTCTCAATAATCCTTCAGTAACTAATTTTGCACGGAAGTTTTATATGTTTCTGGGTCCATTAGCTTTCATTAAAACTACCGTGCAAATTTGTATGCTCTCTAGTTACTTCAGTATAATGCCCGAAAAACAGAAAATGAATTCCCAGACTTTTCATAAAATACTCTAATGTAACTTTTAGATTTGACCATTTTTCTCAATAATCCTTCAGTAACTAATTTTGCACGGAAGTTTTATATGTTCCTGGGTTCATTAGCTTTCATTTAAACTACCGTGCAAATTTGTATGATCTCTTGTTACTTCAGTATAATGCCCGAAAAACAGAAAATGAATTCCCAGACTTTTCATAAAATACTCTAATGTAACTTTTAGATTTGACCATTTTTCTCCATAATCCTTCAGTAACTAATTTTGCACGGAAGTTTTATATGTCCCTGGGTCCATTAGCTTTCATTAAAACTACCGTGCAAATTTGTATGATCTCTAGTTACTTCAGAATAATGCCCGAAAAACAGAAAATGAATTCCCAGACTTTTCATAAAATACTCTAATGTAATTTTTAGATTTGACCATTTTTCTCCATAATCCTTCAGTAACTAATTTTGCACGGAAGTTTTATATGTTCCTGGGTCCATTAGCTTTCATTTAAACTACCGCACAGTGATTCGTTTCATTGGCAAAAATCAAAAAAATAAGTATGTCTTCAATGTTGATGATTTTTTGTATTTTTACAATTTAATAGTAAACTAAAAGAAATATGTGCTTTTCTGATTTTTAAGAAGTCATATGTTGCCACAAGAGGGCGCTAAAGTATGGAAATTTAACGCTATTGTGTGCAAACGAAAAAATTGATTTTTATAGGTTTACTAAAATAATTATGAAAAATCGAATTTTAAAGAAATCAACGAACTTTTTTTTGCAAAAGTTACTTAAATATATTTGCTAAAAGTTGTATTTGCAATTTTTTAGAATTAATCTTAAAATACATTTTTGTATTGCTCTGAAATCTATATTTTTTCTACCGAATCCCCAAAAATTGACAAATTTTGATGGAATGTATAAAAAAAGTTCGTGAGTCAAAAAATTATTTTTTTCGCTTTTTCGATAGCTCGGACTATGGTATATAAGGCAAAACAATAAAAATAACTAAGTTTTTGTCTGAAGTTGGAAAAAAGTTAGGTTTTTTTTGTGTCTTTATTTATTTTTTTTCAAAAGCTATATTATTAATGGAAAAAATATTACAAAAAAAATCCAAAATTAAGTATTTTTTCTTTACACATTGATATATTATATAGTATTCTGTAAAACTATAATAAAAAATCCGAAAAAAATTATGCAGTACGTGGGCCGTTTTGCTTTAAAAGTTATCTATGACTTTTACTAAAATCCCCAAAATCACCAAATTTTAATGGCCTTCATAAAAAAAGTTCGTGAATAAAATTTTTTTGTTTTTTATTTTTTTTGTAGCTTTAACTATGTTTTAAAAGATAAAAAAATAAAAATAACTAAGTTTTTTTTTTTTAAGTTGAAAAAAACAAAATCTAAAATTGGATTATTTTTTTTTTATTTATTTTATTTACTGTAAATAAATTTAAAAAATACATCAACATCTTAGTAAGTTTTTATATAAAGGGATTTATTGTATTGTACACCATAAATTTATAGTAAATAATTCGATAAAATAAGTATACAGTGGGCCATTTTGCTTTAAATCCAGTATTTGATTTTCGTTGGTATCCCAAATCAAAACCAAATTTTTTTTGAGATACATAAAAAAAGTTCGTACTTAAAAATTATTTTTTATTGATTATTTTAACATCCTGGACTGTTTTCTATACGATCAAATAATAAAAATAACTAAGTTTTTGAAAAAAACGAAAAAAAAAAAATTGAAGTACCCAAAAAATTTTTTTTTTTTTAAGTTTTTTGTTATTAACGGATAAGAAATAAAGCAATTATTAAACGAGTTTACTTAAAACTTATTTTGAATAAATTTATTTTCGTAATGCAATAGGAAATAAGTGTTGCGAATGTTTTGTTTTTGCAGTTATTATATATTTTTTATATTTTTGACTATATTTAAAAAAAGGATATATTAACAGCTTTTTTGTTACCGCAAGCAACTCAACGAAATTTGGCACACTTATTAACGCCATTTGATCTAATCTATATTAAAAATTTAAAAGGTACTTTTTATAAAAGGTACTTTTTATAAAAGATACTTTTTATAAAAGGTACTTTTTATAAAAGGTTCTTTTTATAAAAGGTACTTTTTATAAAAGGTTCTTTTTATAAAAGGTACTTTTTATAAAAGGTACTTTTTATAAAAGGTACTTTTTATAAAAGGTACTTTTTATAAAAGGTACTTTTTATAAAAGGTACTTTTTATAAAAGGTACTTTTTATAAAAGGCACTTTTTATAAAAGGTACTTTTTATAAAAGGTACTTTTTTACCCTTTTTACCCCCGTAGAATCAACATTGGCAAAAACCCAGCCTTATTGAATCTTTTTTCCGGAAGGTGAACCTACATTACAAATTTCAAGTTTTAAGTACAATTATTTAAGTAAATGTAAAAGGTACCAAAAGTACAGTTTTTTACCCTTTTTTCCCCCTAGAATCATCATTGGCAAAAATCCAGCCTAAGTGGATCTTTATTCCGAGAGGTGAACATACAGTCCAATTTTCAAGTCTCTATGACTATTATTTCAGGAGATATAAAAAGTACCAAAAGTACATTTTTTTACCCATTTTACCCCCGTAGAATCAACATTAGCAAAAACCCAGCCTTAGTGATTTTTTTTCCGGGAGGTAAGCCTACATTGCAAATTTCAAGTTTCTAATACCATTATATAAGGAAATAAAAAAGGTACCAAAGGTACAGTTTTTTACCCTTTTTACCCCCTTAGAATCATCATTGGCGAAAATCCAGCCTTAGTGAATCTATATTCCGGGAGGTGAACATTAGACCGGGTCGAAAAAAAAAGTTCCCATTGTGCGGGCTTAATTTTAAAGCTTACCTCGAAAAAATTCCATAGCCAAAATATAAGATTTTTAGGTAGCGATTTGGTACCGCCGAAATCGTTATTTGTTCATAACTTTGTCATTTGATGTCCGATCGTTTTAAAAAAAAAATTGTTTGAAAGTCCTCCGCGAGTACTAAATTTGACCCATATCTGGTTTTGACCTCTGAGCTCATCTTCGTGTCATGAGTGTTAGTTTCTCAGCTTTCTACCCACCTAAATGATTTTTATTTTTCCATTAAATTATAGCATTAAAAAATTCATGAAATTCTTCCCTTAGAAGGACCCTCTTAAATTAATTAACAAAAAAGTTACATTCAATTTTAAATTTCCATAGAAAAAGATTTAAAACACTTGTTCGTATGTATTTAAATACAAACTAAAAAAATTAAATATAATTTAAAGGCATAATAACAAGTGTTTTTTCTAATTTTCTTTATATTGTATATGAAAATCTTAAATCAAATGTAACTTTTTTGTTAATAAATTTTACTGGATACTTCCAAGGGAAGAATTTCATGAATTTTTTAGTGCTATAATTTAATGGAAAAATAAAAATCATTTAAGTGGGTAGAAAGATGAGAAACTAACAATCATAACAAGAAGATGACCTCTGAGGTTAAAACCAGATATGAGTCAACTTTAGTACTCGCTGAGGACTTTCTAACAATTTTTTTTTTAAACGATCGGACATCAACTGACAAAGCTATGAACAAAAAACGATTTCGGCGGTACCAAATCGCGACCTAAGAATCTAATATTTTGGCTATGGAACTTTTTCGAGATAAGCTTTAAAATTTAGCCCGCACAATGGGAACTTTTTTTCTCCTTTATGGTCGACCCAGTCTAGTGAACATACAGTCCAAATTTCAAGTCTCTGTGACAATTATTTAAGAAAATATAAAAGGTACCAAAAGTACAGTTTTTTACCCTTTTTACCCCCTTAGAATCAACATTGGCAAAAGCCCAGCCTTACAGGGTCTACATTCCGGGAGGTGAACATACAGTCCAAATTTCAAGTCTCTATGACCATTATTTCATGAGATATAAAAAGTACCAAAAGTACAGTTTTTTACCCTTTTTACCCCCTTTGAATCAACACTGGCAAAAATCCGGCCTTAGTGTATGTCAATAGACCGATTTATTTATTTATTTATTTATTTATTTATTTATTTATTTATTTATTTATTTATTTATTTATTTATTTATTTATTTATTTATTTATTTATTTATTTATTTATTTATTTATTTATTTATTTATTTATTTATTTATTTATTTATTTATTTATTTATTTATTTATTTATTTATTTATTTATTTATTTATTTATTTATTTATTTATTTATTTATTTATTTATTTATTTATTTATTTATTTATTTATTTATTTATTTATTTATTTATTTATTTATTTATTTATTTATTTATTTATTTATTTATTTATTTATTTATTTATTTATTTATTTATTTATTTATTTATTTATTTATTTATTTATTTATTTATTTATTTATTTATTTATTTATTTATTTATTTATTTATTTATTTATTTATTTATTTATTTATTTATTTATTTATTTATTTATTTATTTATTTATTTATTTATTTATTTATTTATTTATTTATTTATTTATTTATTTATTTATTTATTTATTTATTTATTTATTTATTTATTTATTTATTTATTTATTTATTTATTTATTTATTTATTTATTTATTTATTTATTTATTTATTTATTTATTTATTTATTTATTTATTTATTTATTTATTTATTTATTTATTTATTTATTTATTTATTTATTTATTTATTTATTTATTTATTTATTTATTTATTTATTTATTTATTTATTTATTTATTTATTTATTTATTTATTTATTTATTTATTTATTTATTTATTTATTTATTTATTTATTTATTTATTTATTTATTTATTTATTTATTTATTTATTTATTTATTTATTTATTTATTTATTTATTTATTTATTTATTTATTTATTTATTTATTTATTTATTTATTTATTTATTTATTTATTTATTTATTTATTTATTTATTTATTTATTTATTTATTTATTTATTTATTTATTTATTTATTTATTTATTTATTTATTTATTTATTTATTTATTTATTTATTTATTTATTTATTTATTTATTTATTTATTTATTTATTTATTTATTTATTTATTTATTTATTTATTTATTTATTTATTTATTTATTTATTTATTTATTTATTTATTTATTTATTTATTTATTTATTTATTTATTTATTTATTTATTTATTTATTTATTTATTTATTTATTTATTTATTTATTTATTTATTTATTTATTTATTTATTTATTTATTTATTTATTTATTTATTTATTTATTTATTTATTTATTTATTTATTTATTTATTTATTTATTTATTTATTTATTTATTTATTTATTTATTTATTTATTTATTTATTTATTTATTTATTTATTTATTTATTTATTTATTTATTTATTTATTTATTTATTTATTTATTTATTTATTTATTTATTTATTTATTTATTTATTTATTTATTTATTTATTTATTTATTTATTTATTTATTTATTTATTTATTTATTTATTTATTTATTTATTTATTTATTTATTTATTTATTTATTTATTTATTTATTTATTTATTTATTTATTTATTTATTTATTTATTTATTTATTTATTTATTTATTTATTTATTTATTTATTTATTTATTTATTTATTTATTTATTTATTTATTTATTTATTTATTTATTTATTTATTTATTTATTTATTTATTTATTTATTTATTTATTTATTTATTTATTTATTTATTTATTTATTTATTTATTTATTTATTTATTTATTTATTTATTTATTTATTTATTTATTTATTTATTTATTTATTTATTTATTTATTTATTTATTTATTTATTTATTTATTTATTTATTTATTTATTTATTTATTTATTTATTTATTTATTTATTTATTTATTTATTTATTTATTTATTTATTTATTTATTTATTTATTTATTTATTTATTTATTTATTTATTTATTTATTTATTTATTTATTTATTTATTTATTTATTTATTTATTTATTTATTTATTTATTTATTTATTTATTTATTTATTTATTTATTTATTTATTTATTTATTTATTTATTTATTTATTTATTTATTTATTTATTTATTTATTTATTTATTTATTTATTTATTTATTTATTTATTTATTTATTTATTTATTTATTTATTTATTTATTTATTTATTTATTTATTTATTTATTTATTTATTTATTTATTTATTTATTTATTTATTTATTTATTTATTTATTTATTTATTTATTTATTTATTTATTTATTTATTTATTTATTTATTTATTTATTTATTTATTTATTTATTTATTTATTTATTTATTTATTTATTTATTTATTTATTTATTTATTTATTTATTTATTTATTTATTTATTTATTTATTTATTTATTTATTTATTTATTTATTTATTTATTTATTTATTTATTTATTTATTTATTTATTTATTTATTTATTTATTTATTTATTTATTTATTTATTTATTTATTTATTTATTTATTTATTTATTTATTTATTTATTTATTTATTTATTTATTTATTTATTTATTTATTTATTTATTTATTTATTTATTTATTTATTTATTTATTTATTTATTTATTTATTTATTTATTTATTTATTTATTTATTTATTTATTTATTTATTTATTTATTTATTTATTTATTTATTTATTTATTTATTTATTTATTTATTTATTTATTTATTTATTTATTTATTTATTTATTTATTTATTTATTTATTTATTTATTTATTTATTTATTTATTTATTTATTTATTTATTTATTTATTTATTTATTTATTTATTTATTTATTTATTTATTTATTTATTTATTTATTTATTTATTTATTTATTTATTTATTTATTTATTTATTTATTTATTTATTTATTTATTTATTTATTTATTTATTTATTTATTTATTTATTTATTTATTTATTTAATTTGTGTTTCTGTGCTACAAGATTTAAAATCTTATTATTATCGCACAGAATTATTACAATGTTAATTAGCATAATTATTACAATAAAAAAAAAATATTATATAATTAAAATAATGTTATAATAAGTAACAAAAAAAAAAAAATAATAAAAAAATAATAAAAAAATTATAAAAAATTATGAAAAAAAAAAAAAAAATAATAAATTGACAAGAGCAATACAAGCATACTTTATACAATTATAATACAAATTAAAAACAATTATAATTAATTGTAATGTTCAAAAATTTCTTTTTTGAATTGCAAGCAAAGGTTCGAAAGAATTAATTCCTTAATTCAATTTTCTAATTCGAATTAAAAAAATAGAATTTGGCATTCCCTAAAATCATTCAACTTTCAAAATCACTGAATTAATTCTTTCAAGAATTCATTCCTTAAGAATGATCATTCTTAAGGAATGAAGTATTTTTTATCCAAATCAATCTACTACAAATTGAATGGTGAAATTTTCTTATCATTCAATTTTAAACAGTGAAGCGCAACACACATACACACACAATTATGCTTGTGTGGGAAGCAGCAGACGAGACGTCGACAAAACAACAGCCAATCGTTTACACACGAAGATGCTTAAAATGCACACAAGCAACACATTTTTAAAAATATAAAGGGAATGAAATAAAAAAATCATCATTCAATTTGTAATAGATTTGAATGATGAACAATTTTGATCATTCAATTGAATGATTAGGTTGGAAGGAATTAATTCTCTCGGGAATTAATTCAATTTGATTTAAGCTTTGAGATTAAGCCTTTGAATTAATTCGTGTTGAATGCTAGTAAGGAATGATAATTCAAAACTTTTTAAAACAGAATTGAACTTTTTGGGAATTAATTCTCAATAGAATTAATTCCTTCGAAGCTCTGATTGCAAGGCGTTACTAATAAATTGTAGATTTGGCGGTAGCTCGTTCCAAAGACGTATAGCAAAAATATAAAAATGATGTTCAGAGAAAGAAGTTCTATATCTGATTTGTATCATATCATTACTAGCTATACCCGGTCCGCGTTGCTGGCCCTAAAAAAAAAAAAATATTTTATATTGCATCTTAATTTAAATATAGTGTCAGACAAAATTAAATCACGGGTCCGGGCCCAGCTAGTAACCTTTGGTTCCACCCTCAGTTAGAGAAATCTTAACAAAATCGGTTCAGCCGTTTTTGCGTGATTTCGAAACAGACAGACATAACGTTAAGTATAGTACATAGGGGCATGTATTTTAACGCATTTTTATCGAATCTTGATAGTCTAAAGTTCCATGCTGCATCCTCGATTAGTACTATCTGTGCTGCAAGTTTCATTGACATCAGTTTTGTCGTTTTTGTGTGATTGCGAAAGAGGAGGAAATAACTTTTTATTTATGAAAAAACGGGAGTGATATTGTAAACCCTTTTGCCAAATCGCGCTATACATATGACCAGGGAAACCAAAAATATACTCTAAAAAACACGTTTTATGCGCTTAAAAAATGCCCTTAAAAACGGAAAATATGCTCTAAAAACAATAAAAATATGCTCTTAAAAAAAATTATGTCCCCTTTTTTGTTGTGTTTTTTGCAATTTGTTAGAGAATAGACCTTCCAAATTCCGTTATGTGCGATAGTAAGAGGGTTAAATATGTTCTACAAAAATATTTACCTTAATATTTTCTGCCAAGTTGCTGAATCTAAAGAAAAATAGTTTCATATACCGATATGTTTCAAGAACAGACCGAATGGGAATCAATCGTCACAATTCCGTAATTGTTAAAAAAAAACATTGTTGTTGGATAAAAAATTTAAAAATACATGTTGTCATAAAAAAAATTGGAAAAGAATGCTCTAAAAATTAAAAAAAAATGCTCTAAAAATGTAAAAATATGCTCTAAAAAGTGGAAAAATGCTCTAAAAATTAAAAAAAAAACTCTAAAAATATGCTCTTATGCTAAAATATGCTCTTAAACCTAAAATATGCAAAAATATGCTCTTAAGGCTAAAATATGCAAAAATATGCTCTAACAAATTGATGCCAGATTTCTTAAAAACTTCTGAAACGGATAAATACCTTATCCATTTATCAATAAAATGCACAGGAAAAAACATGATACTGCATATTTTTGGTTTCCCTGCATATGACCTACAGTTCCCGCTCGGTTAGTTCTATCAGTATTGACAGATTCGGCTTATCCGTTTTTGCGTGATTTCACAACAGGCAGATATATCGTTCAGTCTAAAACATAGGGGCTTGTCAATTTACGCCTCTTTGTTCAATCGTGGTCAGTATAGTACTGAGGGCGTTGCAATTTTGATCCCTTTTTCTAATAACGATCTTATATGGCCTACATATGCACTTGGTTAGCACTGTATGTAGTGAAAATGTCAAGAAAATCGGTTCAGCTGTTTTTGTGTGATTGCGAAACAGGCAGACAATGTCCAGTATAGTACAAAGAGGCGTGGCATTTTACGCCCCTTTTTCCAATCGTAGTATAACATGGCCTATAGTTCCGCACTCGGTCAATACTATCAGTGCTGAAAATTTAATTAAAATCAAATCAAGAGTTTTTGCGTTATTGCGGAGCATGCAGAAATAAAATTCAATTCAATACAAAGGGGCATTTTACGCCAATTCCGATCACGCTCTTATTTGGCACACAGTTAGTACTTGGTTAGTATTATCGTTGGTATAAATTTCATCAAAATCGGTCCAGCCGTTTTTTATATATAGATGTCATTAGTGGTGCAATGTAAAAATTCGATTTTGCCCACCCCTCCGCCCACTGGCAATAAAGCATGGCATTTTACGCCCATTTGTCCGATCACGCTCTAATTTGGCATATAGTTAGTACTTGGTTAGTACTATCTTTGGTTTAAATTTCATCAAAATCGGTTTATCCGTTTTTTATATATAGATATCATTAGTGGTGCAATGCTAAAATTCGATTTTGCCACGCCCATCCGCCCACACGCAAAAAATTAAAAATCTGACTACACAGTGTTAGTCTCTAGGCTATTCTGAATATTCCCTGAAAATTTCATCAAGATCGGTCCAGCCATTTTCGCGTCCATAAGGAACAAACATATAGCCGTTTTTTGCATTATTGAAATAGCTTTCAATTCAATACAAAGTTGCATGGCATTTAACGCTACTTTGTCCGATAACGCTCAAATTTGGCACATAGTGAGTACTCAGATAGTACTATGTTTGATATAAATTTCATCAAAATCGGTCCATCCGTTTTTTATATATAGATGTCATTAGTGGTGGGATGCAAAAATTGGATTTTGCCACGCCCCTCCGCCCACAGACGGAAAATCAAAAATCCGACTTGACAGTGTTACTCGCCAGGCTATTCTGAATATTCCCTGAAAATTTCATCAAGATCGGTCCAGCCGTTTTGGAGTCCATAGGGAACATACATACATACATACATACCCACATACATACACACATCCATTTTTATATTCATATCATTATATCTTCTAGATCGAGTAGGGACTAATCTGTTAAATAAGTATTTTGGTTCACATGTGAAAAAAATTTTATGAAAAAGTAACAAAGTTCTTATCTCCAAAAGATCAATAATGTTAACCCCAAAAAGACGTTTCTCGAATGCTGAGATATGATCATATTTTCTTAAGTTGAAAACATATCTTAATATGGAGTTATAAGTCACGGTAAGTTTTTTCTTAGTAGTAGAATCAAAGTTGGCAAACACTTCACATCCATACAACAAAGTTGGTATAAGATAGGTTTTGGCAAGCAAAATACGAATATTGAGTGGGGTAAGGTATTGAGTAGTCCAAAGTGTACGTATCATGGAGTAGGTTTTTCCGGCTGCGGCATTAATATGATCAGACCAAGAAAGAGTATTATTAAAGATGATACCCAAATTTTTGGTTGAGTTTACAACTTGAATTGGTTGATTATTAATAGATACTGTTGGTTCAGTAATCAAGTTTACTGACTTACGGGTTATAATTAAGCATTTCGATTTAGATGGATTAATGCAGAGTCCATTAGCTGTTGCCCAAGTGTGTACATTAGCCAGATCTGCATTCAATTTATCCACGCAAGTAGTAATTTTATCTATTTTACTATTTATATATATCTGCACATCGTCAGCATACAAATGAATTCTGCAGTATGATAGATGTTTAACTAGATCATTAATATAGATCGAAAAAAGAAGTGGGCCCAGAATTGAGCCTTGAGGCACACCCTTAATCACAGGCAAAGCACGTGAATTTTGGTTATTAGAAAACACAGATTGGAAACGTCCAGATAAGTAAGACGATATGAGGTTGGTAGACGAGGATGAAAAATTAAACATTGTTAATAGTTTTGTGCATAGAATATTGTGGTCGACCGTGTCAAATGCTTTAGAGTGATCTAAAAGAACAAGAAAACATATATCACCATCATCAATACTTTCACGTATATCTTCCGACACATCAATAAGGGCGGTAACGCAACTGTGCTTAATACGAAAACCTGATTGTCTATCAGTTAGCAAAGTATTATCATGTAGGTATTTGTTCATTTGTTGGTGAAGCAGCTTTTCATACACCTTCGATAAATATGGAAGAATTGCAACAGGCCTGCAATCATTATTGGACTTTGGTATAGGAATAATTTTGGCATATTTCCAATTTTTTGGAAAGTCACTTTTCGTAATTATTGTGTTAATAATAAATGTTAGATAAGGTAACACTGCAGGCAACATAGCTTTAACAAATTTGGGATGCAATCCATCATATCCAACAGCATTCGATTTTACAGCAAAACAGCTTGAGAGTACATCTAACTGCGTTACACAATTGAAGTAAAACCTGTTTTCATCTGGTGTGGGATTGTGAATATCATTATAGAAATTATAATTTGCGGGAACATTAGGAGTATTTATAAACGACTCGTTAAGCATTTCCACATCTATTTTAGTGGAAGTATTTGGTTGAGTTTTTCCAACACCTATTTCGCGAATGGTCTTCCAAGTTTTTGACGATCCTACAGCAGAATTAAAACGATGGTAATAATACGCAGCTTTAGCACATCGTATCTTTTTGTTGACTTCTGTTCTCATTTTACAATACTCTTCATGTAAATACGATGTTTTAAAACGCTTCCAGCTTTTGTATTCAAAATCCCTGCGAGAAATCATCCGTTTTATATCCATATTAAACCATGGTTTGTTTTTAAAATTTTTATTAACTTTTTTCACAGGCACAGACATATTGAAAATGTGCAAGAGATTATGTTCAAAAAAGTTTAATTGGTCTTCAACAAGTGGCATATAATAGATCGAATCCCAATCGATTTTATAAAATTCGTTAGAAATTATATTAAAGTCCATGTGCTTAAAATCGTAGTATGTTACTATATCATTAACTGTTTGCAGTTTAAAATCATACGTTAGAAATATCAGATCGTGTTTTGAAAAGCAAGGTACCGATAGTTGTTCATAAAGTAAGACTTTGTGCTTACAGCTAACGAAAAATATGTCCAGCAATGAGTCAATTGTTGACGTGTAATGAGTTGGTATTGTGCTATTAGTTGGAGTTAAGCCAAAGGTTTTCATGCAATCAATTAAATGAACTTCACATAGTAAGTTGGAATTAAAGTCACCACAAATTATAACATCCTCATAGGATACAGTAAGTGTCTCAAGTTTCTCTTGAAAAATATTTAAGTCAATTTTACGATTAGGTCTATAAACACATCCAATAAGTATTTTTTTACCACAGGCAAAGACTTCAATAAACAGATATTCAATTTTTTCTCCTGGCAAAGAGGTACAGCAAATTTTACTTGAAATCCCTTCTCTTACATATATTGCTACCCCACCACCACGAGGTTCTTTTTTTTTCTGTTTAGGTTGACCCGTTTGTGTATTACTATCGCGTTGTTCACTATCACGTTGTTGACTTTCAGGTTGTTCTACATCACGTTGTTCAATCTCACTTTGTTCAATATCACGTTGTTCACCTTGAATTTGAGAGTTACTATTTCGTTGTCCACCTTGAATTTCATCTTTAGCTTTCCTATCCCAACGATACAATGTAAAACCCTTCAACCCGATAATATTATCCGAAACGGATTTACCCAACCACGTTTCTGAAACACAAACTACATCAACACCGGAATTCTCAAAGATGTAACGAAATTCTTCCATCTTATACCTTAAACTTTGAGCATTTATATGACAAATATTAATACCAGATCTCTGTTTACATAAAATTCGAATCATGTCAGACGTAATGTCATTGGAACTGTAATTTAAGCTATCATCGAACATCATTATTTAAAAAAATATATTTTAGATATGCAACGCAAGCAAAACAAAAAAATAAAAATTTTAAGCAGATATGTTTTTTAAAAATTTTAGAAATATAAATACAGTTTAAAAAGTATAAAAAGTTTTTAAGAAAAAATAAATAGTATATGGCAAAGCAAAAATATAGTTTATTAAAGTATAATATCAAACATAAAAGAAACTTTATAAGACATAATTTATTGTACATAATGGGCTTCATTCTCATAATTGGTCTGTTCCTCACGGTAAGACTGATTCTGATCACGAAAAAAACCATCCAGTTCTTCAATGCTTTCCACACGAATAGGTTCATCTTTTAAGTTGAATTTTATATACACAATGCCTCGCATTGTAAAGACCGACTTCAGACGATTTGAGTTCTTGTAATTAACTGCTGATTGCAGTATTTTATAATTATTCATAAGTAGTTAAATTTTCATTAACATAAAACGGTCTATCCGAATCTATCCCGATATGATTTAATAACATCGAACATTTATTATTTTTACGAAAAGTAGCGATAGATTTAAGGACAAAATTTTTATCATAGGGCGACAATAACTTAACCATTATTACGGCGTGAGGGGAGTAATCATTTCCCTTATTGTTGTAGTTTTGTAAACGGTATATAGATTTAACCGCAGGAGTATTTATTTTCAACAGACAACATATTGAATTTAAAATATTGTAAAGGTCTTCGCCGTCCTTGTAAGGAACACCGTTGATTCTTAAATCAGACGCGACAAGTGAATTTTCCTGACGTTGCAATTGTGTTTTTAAATTGTTGACTTCGTTTTTTAGGCTTATAATATCATCCACCACTGTTTCAAGTTTGTTAACACGCTCAGTGATGTTAGAAATATCTCTCTTCAGTTCACCGAATCGTTTATCAAATTCATTTAACACTCTTTGCTCACTTTCTTTAATTATTGTTTTCATTACCTCGGTTATTTTTTCAAATCTATTATCAACTATATTGAGCATCTTAAAGGGGGAATCATTGTGTGACAAGCGAGGGGTTTTCAGAACTGCATCAAACAGTGAGTTTTGTTGTGGCTCTCTACCTCTCTTTGATGCAACAATGGGAGTTTGCATGGTTGTGTTTGTTTTGATGTTACTCTTATTTGAGTTCTTTGATGTTCTACTTTTTGTTATAGGCATTAATATTTTTGTATTTCTTTTCGTTTTATTTTTTAAGCTTCAATTTTTTGTAGTGTTTTTATTTTTGTATGTTTTGAATTCGATTGAGAAGAGACAGTCGAGAGTTTAAAATTATTTTTATTTGTTTTTTGTTTCTTTTTCTTTGGGTTTTGTTTGATTTGCGATTTTAATTTTTGTTTTGTCTTTTCTGTATTGTTTTTAACACAAGAAAATTATTTAAATAGTAAAATTATGTGATAAAATATACAATTTTTATAAATGTTTTTTATGCAATTGGTAGCAGATTTTATAACGATTATGTTTGTGTAAATCACTTATTTTTAACGTATAAATTTAAATGTTTTTAATTAAATATTACGGAGCGAAAATTAAACTTGACCGGCAACTTCAACAATTTTTGTATGTTCCGGGAGGTGAACATACAGTCCAAATTTCAAGTCTCTATGACCATTATTTCAGGAGATATAAAAAATACCAAAAGTACAGTTTTTTACCCTTTTTACCCCCTTAGAATCAACACTGGCAAAAATCCAGCCTTAGTGGATCTATATTCCGGGAGGTAAACCTACAGTCCAAATTTCAAGTCTCTAGCTTCAGCGGTTTGGGCTGGGCGATGATGAGTCAGTCAGTCAGTCAGTCACATTACTCTTTTATATATCGTCCATTCCATGAGACATTTTAAAAAATCTGACCGAGGGTCTTCCGATTTTTGTTATTTTTTTCATACAGATACTCTATGGAGCCAATTTCAAATTTCATCCATCAGATCGAAAATATTCGAAAAACTCGCGACTTTATTCACGATTTTCGTTTTTAAAAAAGTAAAAAAAATGCAAAAACTCTGTAAATTTGAGCTGATGTATTTCCTAAACTACTTATCACATTTTAACAATCTATAGCGCATACGAATGGTATTTAAGTCTACTTTAATATTTAATAAACTGAAAAAATATTGGTGGTTTAAAAGTGCATTTTATATGCAAATGCAGTTTTGAAGTGCATTTTGCGAAACTTTTACCCCTTTTAATTTTTTTTTAATTAGCATATTTGGAAAATTTAGAATTTTTGCTACAAAAAAATGTTTTCATTACAATGGACCGAGAATGTATGCTATTTTTAATATTTTTTTAAAAAAAATACTTCCTTAAGTTTCCCTTATAAAAAATTTAATTTTTTTAATTATACCAAAATCATGAAAAAAGACATGTTTGTAAACCGTTATATTTTCAAAAGTACGAATCGTATATTATTGCTTTTATGCACATTGGAAAGGTATTTTTGTCTATTTTTTGCATATAATGACCGCAAAAATTTTGGTGTTTCGAAAATGCATTTTTAATGCAAATGCAGTTTTAAAGTGCATTTTCCAAAACTTTTACCCCTTTAACTTTTTTTTTAATTATCATATTCGAAAAGTTTACAATTTTTACTACAAAATAATGTCCTCCTAATAATGGACCCACTGTGTGTGCTATTTTTTAGAATTTTTTTAAAAATCACATAATTTGAGATTTTTTTTGGTTTAATTTAAAATATTAAAATTCATTTTAAGGAAATTTTTAAAATTTCTTTAAAAATAGCACACTCAGTGGGTCCATTATTATGAGGACATTATTTTGTATTAGAAATTGTAAACGTTTCAAATATGATAATTAAAAAAAAATTCAAAGGAGTAAAAGTTTTGAAAAATGCACTTCAAAACTGCATTTGCATTTAAAATGAATTTGTGAAAAACCAATATTTTTGCGGTCATAAAATGCAAGAAATGGACAAAAATACCTTTCTAATTTGAATAAAAACAATAAGATACGATTAGTACTTTTGAAAATATAACGATTTAAAAACATGTCTTTTTACATGATTTTGGTATAATTTAAAAAATAAAAATTTTTATAAGGGAAACTTAAGGAAGTATTTTTTAAAAACAAATATTAAAAATAGCATACATTCTCGGTCCATTGTAATGAAAACACTCTTTTGTAGCAAAAATTCTAAATTTTCCAAATATGCTAATTAAAAAAAATTAAAAGGGGTAAAAGTTTCGCAAAATGCACTTCAAAACTGCATTTGCATATAAAATGCACTTTTAAACCACCAATATTTTTTCAGTTTATTAGATATTAAAATAGACTTACATACCATTCGTATGCGCTATAGATTGTTAAAATGCGATAAGTAGTTTAGAAAATACAGCTGCTCAAAGTTAAACAGATTTTGCATTTTTTTTACTTTTTAAAAAACGAAAATCGTGAATAAAATCGCGAGTTTTTCGAATATTTTCGATCTGATGGATGAAATTTGAAATTGGCTCCATAGAGTATCTGTATGAAAAAAATAACAAAAATCGGAAGACCCTCGGTCAAAAAATGCCCAAAATCATCAAATGTCTGGTGGAATGGACGATATATAGATTTAAAAACATTAAAAAACTTAAAATTGTGTTTTGGAGCTTAACAAATTTGATAAGTACTTTTTAAGATATTCAAGCAAATGTAAAAACTAGAAAACTGCTGCAAAAAAAGTTAAAAAAAAAAATTGCACCAAAACTTTAACCCCTTATATCTCTGGTGTTAGAAGAGTTAGAGAGTCGAATAAAAGTCCAAATGAAAGCTTAGAACTTTTGGCGAGATCTATCAATGATATCAATTTTAAGAGTTTTGGAAAAATGCCAGTTAACTATAGTATAGCCAATTGCAGCAGGGCATGAATAAGTCTCCACTACCATCTCTTTATTAATAAACTCTGCAGCAGGGCACACTGAAATCTAAAAAACTAAAATTGAAAAAACTAGTCATTTATTTCTAAATTTATACTCACCCAATATATCCAATGAGAGATTACCACTCCATGTCATCACTTGTCCTGTTTGTGGACTGGTTCGAGTGCCAGTGAAAAATTTACGCAAAAATTATAAATTTGCGTAAACATTTGCAATTTCGGCAAAATATGTACATAAGAAAAAAAACATTCACTGGAAATTAATACCACATTTGGATTTTAGGGTTACCTTGGTAGTTTTTTCCGATGAATCCAGCGCTTTAACGGGAAATCTGTCGATTTTTAGGGTTTTTTTTAGTG
Organism: Pegoplata infirma; assembly: GCA_963921195.1. NCBI lineage: Eukaryota > Metazoa > Arthropoda > Insecta > Diptera > Anthomyiidae > Pegoplata > Pegoplata infirma. The sequence goes on from OY992539.1 coordinate 160,866,950, forward strand.
TATTTTCATAAAATATTCTAAAACAACTTTTAGATTTCATCTTCTTTCTCAATAATCCTTCAGTAACTAATTTTGCACGGAAGTTTTATATGTTCCTGGGTCCATTAGCTTTCATTAAAACTACCGTGCAAATTTGTATGCTCTCTAGTTACTTCAGTATAATGCCCGAAAAACAGAAAATGAATTCCCAGACTTTTCATAAAATACTCTAATGTAACTTTTAGATTTGACCATTTTTCTCAATAATCCTTCAGTAACTAATTTTGCACGGAAGTTTTATATGTTCCTGGGTCCATTAGCTTTCATTTAAACTACCGTGCAAATTTGTATGATCTCTTGTTACTTCAGTATAATGCCCGAAAAACAGAAAATGAATTCCCAGACTTTTCATAAAATACTCTAATGTAACTTTTAGATTTGACCATTTTTCTCCATAATCCTTCAGTAACTAATTTTGCACGGAAGTTTTATATGTTCCTGGGTCCATTAGCTTTCATTAAAACTACCGTGCAAATTTGTATGACCTCTAGTTACTTCAGTATAATGCCCGAAAAACAGAAAATGAATTCCCAGACTTTTCATAAAATACTCTAATGTAACTTTTAGATTTGACCATTTTTTCCACTTTCCTTCAGTAACTAATTTTGCACGGAAGTTTTATATGTTCCTGGGTCCATTAGCTTTCATTTAAACTACCGTGCAAATTTGTATGATCTCTAGTTACTTCAGTATAATGCCCGAAAAACAGAAAATGAATTCCCAGACTTTTCATAAAATACTCTAATGTAACTTTTAGATTTGACCATTTTTCTCCATAATCCTTCAGTAACTAATTTAGCCCGGAAGTTTTATATGTTCCTGGGTCCATTAGCTTTCATTTAAACTACCGTGCAAATTTGTATGCTCTCTTGTTACTTCAGTATAATGCCCGAAAAACAGAAAATGAATTCCCAGACTTTTCATAAAATACTCTAATGTAACTTTTAGATTTGATAATTTTTCTCCATAATCCTTCAGTAACTAATTTTGCACGGAAGTTTTATATGTTCCTGGGTCCATTAGCTTTCATTTAAACTACCGTGCAAATTTGTATGATCTCTAGTTACTTCAGTATAATGCCCGAAAAACAGAAAATGAATTCCCAGACTTTTCATAAAATACTCTAATGTAACTTTTAGATTTGACCATTTTTCTCCATAATCCTTCAGTAACTAATTTTGCACGGAAGTTTTATATGTTCCTGGGTCCATTAGCTTTCATTTAAACTACCGTGCAAATTTGTATGCTCTCTTGTTACTTCAGTATAATGCCCGAAAAACAGAAAATGAATTCCCAGACTTTTCATAAAATACTCTAATGTAACTTTTAGATTTGATATTTTTTCTCCATAATCCTTCAGTAACTAATTTTGCACGGAAGTTTTATATGTTCCTGGGTCCATTAGCTTTCATTTAAACTACCGTGCAAATTTGTATGATCTCTAGTTACTTCAGTATAATGCCCGAAAAACAGAAAATGAATTCCCAGACTTTTCATAAAATACTCTAATGTAACTTTTAGATTTGACCATTTTTCTCCATAATCCTTGAGTAACTAATTTTGCACGGAAGTTTTATATGTTCCTGGGTCCATTAGCTTTCATTAAAACTACCGTGCAAATTTGTATGATCTCTAGTTACTTCAGTATAATGCCCGAAAAACAGAAAATGAATTCCCAGACTTTTCATAAAATACTTTAATGTAACTTTTAGATTTGATAATTTTTCTCCATAATTCTTCAGTAACTAATTTTGCACGGAAGTTTTATATGTTCCTAGGTCCATTAGCTTTCATTTAAACTACCGTGCAAATTTGTATGCTCTCTTGTTACTTCAGTATAATTCCCGAAAAACAGAAAATGAATTCCCAGACTTTTTTTTTTTTTTTGATTTATTTATTTAATCGAGCCTACCAATGGGCCATATATGATTAATACATTATTTACATGTCATGAACAGTAAGCTACATCTATCTTAAAACTAAATCAAGAATTAATTTATAATATATACAATATAAAATCCTTTGACAAGACAATCATTTTTATACACATCTTTATACTCGTATGTTGTTAGCAAAATGTTCTAAATACTTATGTTTATTGACTGGAATGGAGTTATTTAAAGTTTTTAGGTTAACAGGAAGCTTATTCCAAAGCCTTGATGTTCTTATTAAGAAAGACCTTTCAAAAACTGAGTTGGATATTCTAGGCAAAATAAGTTCTGGGTTTCTTGTAGATCGTGAAAAATGAAAAGTATTGAAAACACAATGAGGTGCACGAGTAGTTACAATTCGATTTAATGTAAGCAGTGACCTAATATTGACGAAGTTTTGAAAAGAACAATGTATAAAATTATAGGAAAGAGTGGATACATGGTCAGAGACTTTTAGTTGGAAGATATATCTAATAATCCGATTATATATCAAACGTAAACGTTTTAAATTAGTTTTCGTTGTTCCACTATAAACATCTAAACAATAGAGAATATGTGTCATAAAAAGAGAGTGTGCTATTTTAATTTTTATATGAACTGGAAAAAAACAATCTAAATTATAAAGTGATCGTAAAGCCATACCCACTTTTGCAGACACCACAGAGATATGATTTCCAAAATTTAACTCACTATCTAGTATAACTCCTAGACATTTTAACGAGTTCACAAAATTAACAGGAAACCCATCAAAATTGATATTCAAAACGCTACTAGGATCACCAACTGATCCAAAAACTAGAGCCTTGGTCTTATTTGGATTGAAGTGAAGCTTATTGTTCACTGCCCAGATAGAAACTTGTGACAAAATATAATTTATAGTTACTTCATGGCAATCCAAAAATTGTCTTTTGCCAGTAAATAACAAATTAATGTCATCTGCAAAAAGAAAGATCTCACATTGAGAAGAGCCAATAAATTCGATAAAATCATTCATATACATTAGGAATAATAAGGGTCCAAGGATCGAACCTTGAGGAACGCCACTAAAACATCGACTTAAGGTGCGTACAGACGACGCAATATAATGCACAATATGCAATTATATTGATCGTGTGTGGGTAATATTGACGATTGTACAATGGTCAATCTTACCCACACACCATCAATATAATTGAATATTGTACATAATATTGCGTCGTCTGTACAGAGGAAGAAATGTCCTTTAAACCGACATACTGGTAACGATTAGCTATATACGAGTGTAACAATTTACACGATGATGAAGAAAAGCCAAATTGAGATGAAAGTTTTGTGGTTAACACACCATAGTTCACAGTATCAAATGCCTTACTAAGGTCAAGTGATATCAAAGTGGAAATATTTTTATCATTGAAGTTATGTCGTATTTTCTCAGTCAAACTGAGTAGTAAGCAGGATGTACTAACGCCAGTTCGAAAGCCAAAATGGCAATCGCTTAAAAGCCTTTTAGAGTCTAAATGTTCCATAATTTGATTCTTTACCACTAACTCAAAAGCCTTTGACAAACAAGGGAGGATACTTATGGGTCTCAAGTTATCTAAGCCGTTTGCACTACGGTTCTTCTTTATAGGAACAATTCTAGAAGTTTTCCAAAAATCCGGATAATCTGAAGTAGTAAGAATATTGTTAAAAATGAATAGGAGATAGGTCTCTATGTATGGGTAAATTTTTTTAATAAACTTAATGGGAATTTCATCCCAACCAACTGCATTTGATTTTACACATGAAACTGCAAGGAAAAGTTCGTAGCTATTAATGCATCTAAAAGTAAATCCTTGATCAGAAAAATTACGAAAATTGGGTGGATCGTCAAAAGAAGGTGTTTGAGAGGAGATAAAAAAACTGTTGACAGTTTCGGGATCATACTGCTCAAGAGTTGGTGTAGATTTTTTAGAACGTTGATTGTTAATTACTTTCCACATATTTTCATAAAATACTCTAATGTAACTTTTAGATTTGATCATTCTTCTCAATAATCCTTCAGTAACTAATTTTGCACGGAAGTTTTATATGTTCCTGGGTCCATTAGCTTTCATTAAAACTACCGTGCAAATTTGTATGATCTCTAGTTACTTCAGTATAATGCCCGAAAAACAGAAAATGAATTCCCAGACTTTTCATAAAATACTCTAATGTAACTTTTAGATTTGATAATTTTTCTCCATAATCCTTCAGTAACTAATTTTGCACGGAAATTTTATATGTTCCTGGGTCCATTAGCTTTCATTTAAACTACCGTGCAAATTTGTATGATCTCTAGTTACTTCAGTATAATGCCCGAAAAACAGAAAATGAATTCCCAGACTTTTCATAAAATACTCTAATGTAACTTTTAGATTTGACCATTTTTCTCCATAATCCTTCAGTAACTAATTTTGCACGGAAGTTTTATATGTTCCTGGGTCCATTAGCTTTCATTTAAACTACCGTGCAAATTTGTATGCTTTCTTGTTACTTCAGTATAATTCCCGAAAAACAGAAAATGAATTCCCAGACTTTTCATAAAATACTCTAATGTAACTTTTAGATTTAATCGTTTTTCTCAATAATCCTTCAGTAACTAATTTTGCACGGAAGTTTTATATGTTCCTTGGTCCATTAGCTTTCATTAAAACTACCGTGCAAATTTGGACGCACTCTAGTTGCTCCTGGATTTCAATCCAATTGATGTGCCCACATAAAAAATCAACTCAATCTTATTTTTTTTTTTCAATGCAAAAACTTTTTATTAGACAAAGATATTTTAAATATACATTAGACTGCCCAGAAAAAAAGCGAAGTTTTTATTTTCTTGGGGGATACCTGCAAATTTTGTTCCTTTTTGTGCAAAAAAATTTCGGTTTTTTTTTGGGATTTTTAAAATAATATCTAGAGGTCGCGATCTCGCGTTTTATAACGATTTATTTTTTTTGAGTTTTTTATTATTTTAAATTGTTAAATATGATTAATATGATAAAATATTAATAATTTCAGACAAAAAAAAAATTAAATTAAAAATTAAATATCGCTCATTCCATGAGATGTCTCCCAGCATCTAATCAAATGTTCTTTAATTTATTTCAAATTTTGCACACATGAACACTATGAAGCTATTAAAATAAATCAGTTGTTAGTTCCGAGAAAATCCGTGAATTCGCGAATATATTCGCGTTCGCGAATTCGTGGATTTTCGCGAAACTAAAAACGAATTTATTTTAATTGCTCCATAGTGTACCTGTGTGCGAAATTTCAAATAAATTAAAGAACATTTTATTAGATGCTGGGAGACATCTCATGGAATGAGCGATATTTAATTTTTAATTTAATTTTTTTTTTGTCTGAAATTATTAATATTTTATCATATTAATCATATTTAACAATTTAAAATAATAAAAAACTCAAAAAAAATAAATCGTTATAAAACGCGAGATCGCGACCTCTAGATATTATTTTAAAAATCCCAAAAAAAAACCGAAATTTTTTTGCACAAAAAGGAACAAAATTTGCAGGTATCCCCTAAGAAAATAACAACTTTGTTTTTTTCTGGGCAGTCTAATATACATATATATCATCGAAATACATTTTATTTCTTTAAATAAATAAATAAATTATAAATAAATTAAATTAAATTTAAATTATTAAACCAGCCGTAAAAAAATCGAGGATAACTTTTCGAGGCTAACTTTTTTCAAGCAAAAAAAATATCGAGGATAACTTTTCGAGGATAACGGAGCGCACGTACTTTTTTAAAAGATTGGAATAATAATTTCACAAAAAACAAATATTTTATTTTTGACATTCGAGTTAAGCAAAACAAAACTGAAAAAAATATTCACACAGAATGATTAGCTAGTAGTGAACACAGCCAAAACTCTAGTTTTTGTTTAGTTTTGGTTGGCAACGCAGTTTTTAAATTGTATGGGAAAACTACATAGTTTTTGCCAAAAACCAAAAAAATATTCAAAAACAAGTTGTTTACGTTGGTGTAAATACCGTATAAAACAATATTTACAAATAATAACAAGCTTTTTTTTATTAATAAAATTTCTTATATCAACAAAAATATGAGTTGAGTTTACAAAAAATACGAGTTGATTTACAAAAAAACGAGTTGATCAACTTTTACAAAAACTGACAACAATTTTTATTGAAATCAACATAAATATTTGTACACTCATAGAAATATCTTAGTAGAAAAATTAGTAAACCCATTGTAGATCAAGTTTTACAGAATAACGCCGTATTCAACAAAAATTAATGTTGACATCGTTGAATAATCAGTAAAGTTGAATCAACTTTTTACAACGCTTATACAGAATTCAATAGATAAATCAAAATAGAAAAAACAACCCTGTTCGTTCATTTTTTTATTAACGAGTGACGAGTGAGTTGGTAGCAATGTGAATCGTGTTTATCTCTTATAAAATTATTTTATGTGTTTGTTTTTTATAAAAATATTTATTATTATAAAAATAAATAAAAATAGGATCTGATTTGTAAATATTTGGTAAGTTAAAAAATACATTGATTACTTTATGTATTCATACTATATTAAAACGTTTTTTGTTTTTTTTTAGGATTTTGTTTTGGTATCACCAAATAACTGGAGAATGGCTTATGAGTGCATAACATGAATAAACGAAGTGTGTGTGAAAATCTTTGTGAAAATCTTCAAATATTGCAGCTTAAAAAGCCGACGATAATACAAAAATATTGTGATTTATGCTTAATAAAAGAATATTAACAAATAACAACACGTTTTTTTATTAATAAAATTTCTTATAATAACAAAAATATGAGTTGAATTTACAAAAAATAAGAGTTGATTTACAAAAAAACGAGTTGATCAACTTTTACAAAAACTGACAATAATTTTTATTGAAATCAGCATAAATATTTGTAGGGTCAAAATCAACAATGATTTCTGTTGAATTTACAACGATTTTCTTTGGGAATACAATGATTTTTGGTTGAGTGTAGGGTCAAAATCAACAATGATTTCTGTTAAATTTACAACGATTTTCTTTGGGAATACAATGATTTTTGGTTGAGTGTACTTCGTCGGTTGTAGCACAGACCATATAGACATGCAACACGAGTGCTTATTTTGGTACTTTCAATATGGACGCATACAAAATACTACTAAATTTACTTCTCTGCCTAGAATACGTGTACCTGTACGTGTGAGTTTTTACCATAGGGGTGAAACGAACAAGTTGCGCATATGTGTATGTATTAGTGACGGCACGCGCGTGTAACTTTTGACGTTTCATACAAAACGTAAACAAACAACAAAAATACCAATGCAAAAGCTCACACGTACAGGCACACGTATTCTAGGCAGAGAAGTAAATTTAGTAGTATTTTGTATGCGTCCATATTGAAAGTACCAAAATAAGTACTCGTGTTGCATGTCTATATGGTCTGTGGTTTTTACATTTGTATTTTCGTTGTTTGTTTATGTTTTGTATGAAACGTCAAAAGTTACACGCGCGTGCCGTCACTAATACATACACGCAAAAAAAATCTGTGTCGGAGTGAGCAAAAATCTGGCATAATTTTACCAAGAATATGCTAAAACTACAACCGACGAAGTAGTTTTCGTAATTTAGCCAAAACACTTATGTAAACAATTTTGAAGAAAATGCTAATGCTATTTAAGCAAAAACTTGGTAAAATATACCAAAAGAAATATGGTGAAATATACCAAAATTATTAGAAAAGGTGACTAAAAATAATGCTAAAAATTTCCACATTTATGCTAAAATAAATTTTCTATAAAATTTTTGTAAAAATTTGTATATTTGTTGAATTTAAAATTTTCACAGAATAAATCCAAATTAATATAATGTTGTGTAGGATTTTATTTACCACCGACCAACTGACCCTTTATGTACAATTTTCTCCAGTGACTGCTGCCTACGCTTTTTCTTGAAGTGAAGGATCCGCTATAGCTTCACGAATTTATTTAAAAGCATCCTGTAAATATAGAAAATTATTAAGGTACCTACAGACGACGCAATATTATGTACAAAATGTAATTATATTGATCGTGTGTGGGTAAGATTGACCATTGTACAATCGTCAATCTTACCCACACACGGTCAATATAATTGCATATTGTACATAATATTGCGTCGTCTGTATGTACCTTTACAAAACATAAATTTTTAATTTAAAAAACTAGTAAACCCCATTGGTCTTTTGGTTAGGAGGAACACTTTGTGATTCCATTTGTAACTCATCAAAACAGGTCTGGACTCCATTGGCTTTGCTATTCAAATGAGTTTTTAGGTTTTAATTTTATAACTAAAGGGAGGACTGGTGCCCACGCTCATTATTGTACACTCATAGAAATATCTTAGTAGAAAAATTAGTAAACCCATTGTAGATCAAGTTTTACAGAATATTGCCGTATTCAACAAAAATTAATGTTGATATCGTTGAATAATCAGTAAAGTTGAATCAACTCTTTACAACGCTTATACAGAATTCAATTGATAAAACCAAAAACGAAAAAACAACCCTGTTCGTTCATTTTTGTATTATCAAGTTGGTAGCAATGCATTGCAATGTGAAATTTGTTTGTCTCTTATAAAATTATTTTATGTGTTTGTTTCTTATAAAAATATTTAATATTATAAAAATAAATAAAAATAGGATCTGATGATCAGATTCTGATCTGTAAATATTTGGTAAGTAATAAAATACATTGGTTACTTTTTGTATTCATACACTCAACCAAAAATCATTGTATTCCCAAAGAAAATCGTTGTAAATTCAACAGAAATAATTGTTGATTTTGACCCTACAAATATTTATGTTGATTTCAATAAAAATTGTTGTCAGTTTTTGTAAAAGTTGATCAACTCGTTTTTTTGTTAATCAACTCGTATTTTATGTAAATTCAACTCATATTTTTGTTAATATAAGAAATTTTATTATTAAAAAAAAAGCTTGTTGTTGTTTGTAAATATTCTTTTATTAAGTATAAATCACAATATTTTTTTTATTTCCGGCTTTTTAAGCTGCAATATTTGAAGATTTTCACACACACTTCGTTTATTCATGTTATGCACCCATTAGCCATTCTCTAATTATCTGATGATACCAAAACAAAATCCTAAAAAAAACAAAAAACGTTTTAATATAGTATGAACACATAAAGTAATCAATGTATTTTATTACTTACCAAATATTTACAGATCAGATCCTATTTTTATTTATTTTTCTAATATTAAATAATTTTATAAGATACAATCCATAGAAAAGATTAGAAGGTACGCAGTGTTGTATTTGATGTATTTTCCAATATGGTGGCAAAATGCTTGTTCTTCCTCATCTCACACGTATTTAATATCAAATTAGATTCTTTGTTTATAAAAAATGGAATTTGTCTTTTATTTAATTAAATTTATTATTAATTTTGATTTATTCAACGTTTTTTTAAAGATAATACGCACTATTGATAGTTTAAAACTTTTTTTTCTCTTTTGTTGTTTGCTTTGTTGTTGTTCTCCTTTATGTTGCATTGTTTTTATTAAACGTCAAAAGTTACATAATGTGCTGTCACAAATACTTATTCAAGCGAAATACGACTCTGTTTCATTTCTATTTTTTCTATGATACAAACACATTAAATAATTTTATAAGAGACATTTCACATTGCTACCAACTCACTCGTTCACTCGTTATAATAAAAAAAAAAACGAACGAACAGGGTTGTTTTTTCTTTTTTGTTTTATCTATTGAATTCTGTAGAAGCCATTGTAATAGTTGAAACAAGTATACTGATTATTCAACATTAATATTTGTTGAATACGGCATTATTCTGTAAAACTTGATCTACAATGGGTTTACTAATTTTTCTACTAAGATATTTCTATGAGTGTACTATATTATATTTTTTTTTTTTGTTTTTTTTAAGGTTTTTGATTTGGTGTCATTAGAAAACTGGAGAATGGCTTACGAGTACATAACATAAATAAACGAAGTGTGTGTGAAAATCTCATGTTGAAATATTGCAGCTTAAAAAGCCGGTGATAATTCTAAAAAATATTGTGATTTTTACTTAATAAAAGAATATTAACAAATAACAACAAGCTTTTTTTATTAATAAAATTTCTTATATCAACAAAAATATGAGTTGAGTTTACAAAAAATACGAGTTGATTTACAAAAAAACGAGTTGATCAACTTTTACAAAAACTGACAACAATTTTTATTGAAATCAACATAAATATTTGTAGGGTCAAAATCAACAATGATTTCTGTTGAATTTACAACGATTTTCTTTGGGAATACAATGATTTTTGGTTGAGTGTAGCGAAGGATTCGCCATAGCTTCAAAAATTTATTTAGCAGTACCCTGTAAAAATAGAAAATTATTACCAAACACTAATTTTTAACTAAAAATCTATTAAACCTTATTGGTGTCTTCGGAATAGGGATATACTCACTTTATCATTCCATTTGTAATTCATTGAAACAAACGTCTGGGACTCCATTGGTTTTGCTAAATGAATGGTGTTTTAAGTTATGCCAACAAAATTAACTTTAGCATTTTTTTATCTTACATTTATTTATCTTTTAAAAAACTAATTATTTATTTTTATTTATTAATTTATTTTAATTTGATTTATCAATTTCCTTTTTACGTTTTTATAACACAAAAAAATAAACGATGCACGCACACAAAAATACAAAATGAAGATGGCGGTCTGTATTTGTTTTTTTTTTTTGTTTTCTTTCGATTAATTTTTGTGCAAGTAATTTGCGTTATTGTGCAAGCTACTTGGTTATTTTACATAAAAAACTAATTATGTTACTTTAACATCGACAAGCATAATTTTAGCAAAAATTTGGTAAAAAATTTTTTTTGGTATGAAAAAAGTTTTACCAAGTAGGATTGCTCAATCTGACACAGATTTTTTTTTTTGCGTGTACACATGTGCGAAACTTATTCGTTTCACCCCTATGGTTGTAGTTTTAGCATATTTTTGGTAAAATTATGCCAGATTTTTGCTCACTCCGACACATATTTTTTTTGCGTGTAGCAGACTTTTTCAACCCTACTTTAAAGAACTAAAATTAACGAACTATATCAACCGGTCAAGTTAAGAGTAAGTGAATAGTTCAATTGAGCTAGTTCTTTCGTGAACGACACAACTCTAGTTCGATGTTTATTTAAAAATTCAGGATGTTTTTAAAAATGCAAGTAATTTTTAACAAAGTATAAGTTTTATTATTTGTTATATTTTTGTCTAATAGATTTTATGTTGCCAATGGAGTTTTGTTGACTGTTGTTGTGATTTTTGGGCTTGCATTGTACATACTCCGACAATACTTAAGATCAAGAAAATTAAAATTAGGAACTCGTAATACAAACGTAAATATTGGAATATTTCATCCTTACTGCAATGCTGGTGGTGGAGGAGAACGTGTCTTATGGTGTGCTGTAAGATCCTTGCAGGTAATATAAACTTCAAAGTATTGCTATTTCTCGCTAGGGTAAAGGCAGCCATACATTTTTGCATCGATGAACAATGTATTTTTCTCGTGTATGGGGCGGTCGGCGTCATAAGACCAGAATATCGAAATGACTCCCAGCATATTAAAACTGTGTATCGCCTAAAGGTACCTACAGACGACGCAATATTATGCACAATATTTTTGACGTTTACCCACAAATGGCATACATCAAAATACTGTATAAAACATTGAAGCGAAAAAAATACATGCAGATTGTATATAATATTGAATCGTCTGTAGAGGAATTTAGTGGTCTTTCCTGAGTTGTGTGAACTTCTTACTTTGGTGGGGTAACGCCCTCTTTCGAGTGGTTAAGTTTAAAGTTAAAAAGTTTTTCTTAAATATCTTAAAAAGTACCTTTACCCTTTATATCTTTATTGTTTGAAGAGTTAGAGAGTCAAATAAAAGCCCAGTTGGCAAAATAAAATCACACCTGACAAACTGCTGACTCTCCCTTTATGAAATCGCTGAAATCTTCATACAATTTTTCAAAATGTCATCAATGACATGTCAGCAGTTGGTCAGCAGTGTCCACCAGTATCGGTGGCCACTAACAATTCGTTTAAACAAACGCTGACCAACTGCTGACATGTCATTGATGACATTTTGAAAAATTGTATGAAGATGTCAGCAATTTTATAAAGGGAGAGTCAGCAGTATGTCAGGTGTGATTTTTTTTGCCGACTGGGAGGGCATAAATAAAGTTTACCGAACTTTAAAAAATATATGACCTTAATCCTTGGAGTGTTAGATATTGAGTGTGGGGTTTAAACTCGTGGGGACGTACCCCGATTGGGAGGGGCAGGGGTTTAACTTTAAAGTAGTGCTCTTAAATATTTTAGAAACTACTATTCCGATGTAGTTCAAGGCATAAATAAAGTTTACCGAACTTTGTTTAGATAAAAAAAAAAACATATATGAGGAGTTCCGGCTAAGACTTAAATTTTGAGGTAAAAAAGATTTGATTTTTGTTTTGATGGCACATCGATGAAAGTTGGCATAAATATTAGAAGCTATTTAAGAATAAGAAACTCGTTCGCATCAATTAAATCGCGCAAGGGGGTCAAAAGTTATGGCGGTTTTAAGATTTAGCGGTTTTAAAAAATCTTAAAAATATTTTAAATATTTTTTTTCTACACATTTGTTGCATGCGTTATTAAAACATGCCAGGATATATTATTTTTTCTAAAATATATGATATAAATTTAACCCTTTAATGACCAAACGATTTAAAAAAAAAAATATCTAAGTACCTAAAATCGCGGTTAATTCGCGGTAAAAGAAAAGTTTCACAATTTTTTATAACATATTAAGTCAATGCGCGTTGGTATTACTGAAAAAAAAATTACGGAAAATCGTATCATTGAACCAGTGTTTAAAAAAATCGGTGATGCTTTTTTATAACAAGAAAATTTAATATGGTCCAAAAAATCTATAATCATCAAAATTTTTTAACTCGCCTCTGATTTTATGATGACACATCAAGTGGGCTTTCATTTAAAAAAAATTCATCCGATTTCGTGTAAAGCCTTGGATGTGCCAGATCAAAACAGGTTTAGATAAAATCATCGCGCTTTCCGCTCAGAATGGCTTAAAGTAAAAAGTCAAAAAGCAAATCAGTTCTACTCGTTAAGGCACGTCTTTTGGTGTATTGAAATGAACATGATGCATTAATTGCTACTAAAAAAAAATTGGAAACAGATTTGCAAATTTCGCACAATTTTCAAAAATGCCATAAAATTTTTGCAATTTATTTTTTATAAACCCGCCAGTGATTTTTTTATGTAAACTCCTAAAAAACTCGGTTTACGCAATAGTCCACCAAATTTGGAATGAAACCGCGAATGTGCCTCGCAAAAAACTGGTATTTTAAAAAAATTACGTTTTTTCTTTCGAACTTTGATCTCCTGAAATTCCTCAACTATTCATGGCACGTTAACGGGATTAATTCCAAAATGTTAAGAATTACAACAGCTACCAACTCTAGTTCAACTTTTTTCATTTTATAGAGGGGGCCGAAATCCCTGATCAAAAAACCTCGAAAATTTAAAAACTCTTAATTTTTGGTTTCAAAACTCAACCGTCTTATAACTTCTTACCAAGCATCTATTAAGCCAATATTAAAATAATCTCTTATATGTACTGACTTTGTGTTATGCCGGAAAAGATTGAAATATAAGGAGAACTTAAAAAAAAAAGCGAAAGAAGATAAAAACTATGGATTATTTCAAGCCATTTTTATCGATTTTTCTACTTTAACCCTCTGTAACTTTTACAGATAAAGTGGGGTAATCCTTAAACATTGCTCAGTGATGGTTCAAGGTCTTGTTTACACAACTGCATTTACAGTTTTTCTAAATTCCAAAAACTGCCGGTTTTTTTAAACATTTATTTCAGTTTCACTGAGTTGAAATTTAAAAAAGATTTCATGATATATAACCTTAATCCTTGAACTGTTAGATTTCGAGTGTGGTGATCAAACCCGTAGGCCGTAGGGACGTACCCCGTTTGAGAGGGGCAAAGGTTTAAAGTTAAAATAATTTTTCTTGAAAATTTAAAAAAACCTCTTATCCGATCAAGACGGTTATGGTATGATTCGAAAGGTAATGTAACATGATGTAGTTTAATTAACCATTTAAGCGACAAAAATTGATTTTTAAAAATTTTAACTATACTTTTTTTTTATAAAATGCTTAATATCTCAAAATTGCACGTATGTACATATATAAACATTTTTGTTTGTCTATATATGTAGGCTTGTAGCCAAGACCTCAAGCTTAAATTTGCGCTAAAAAACGGCGCTGTAACTTTTTTTAAACTTCCCAGGCAGAAAAATACATACGGGCCAGATCTGGCAAAGTACCTAATAAGGTACCCAGCCAGAAATTGCCAACCGTACCAAAAAAAAAGTACTGGCAAAGCAATTAATTTTTTGTATAGCAAGCTCTTTTTAGTAAAGTACTTGGTTTCACCGAATAAAGTACTTTGCTAGTACTTTTTTAACAAACTAAAGGCGGTTTATTTATTTAAAATATTTTTTTTAATAATTTAATTAAAATTTGACATTTTATTTGAAAACACTTAATTATGTTATAAAGTTATGACTATGGTGTCATTATCAAATTTAGTATGAATACATTTTGATTCTACTATGTAGATACTGATTTCAATGTTATTTTTATCAAATTTGTTTAACATTGTAGAGTCCTATTTCTCTTGATGGTAGTGGAAATTTAAAAAAATCGCTACATTCAATGAAAATATTGCCCTTCAAAAATGTATCATCACATTTGTATTTAGACAGGTTTCTATTAAGAAGATTTAACAATAAATTCGCGGATTTCTTCATTTTTTTACGTTTTTGCGGAATTAGCCCCTAAATTGGCCTTTGTTAAAAAACTTGCTTATACCATCATGTTGAATTTTATCATCATGTTGTATGTGGCAGCACCATTTTTCGATATAATTTAAGGGTCCATCTTTAAGTTTATAATGTGGGAACCTTACAGAATTAACTGACCAAAAATCATTTTTTTGGACAAATTTTTTGTCAGTTATTTGTTAAAAGTTACCACATTATATAGTTTAAGATGGACCCTTAAGTCATCCTGTAAAATGATTCTGCCATAAAAAAAAGTTTTTCGCGATTTTTAACATGATGGTCTATATCACATAGATGTTTTTTGTTCACTATTCGTAGTGTTAGTGATGCCTTTATGATCCACTAAAAGCAAGTTTTTTTATCAAATACCAATTTAGAGGTTTATTTCGTGAGAACCTCGAAAAATGAAGAAATTCGCGAATTTAAGGGCTTAAGATGAATAGCTTTAAACCAAATTTGCATAAGAAGTCAAGAAAACTGTAACATGCATCGAAAAACGGAGTACGCCATTCGACTCAGCATGGCTCAAATAGTTGGAAATGTTGGTCATACCTCATATTTTCTATAATAGTGGTCACTTTTGTCATGCTGTGTAATTAATATATAATTTATTTAAAATAGAAAAAAAAGATTTCTAATGTACGAATTATTAAATAAAAAAATTATTTTATTAAATACATTTTTAATTTTGTAATGGATTGTTTTAGTTAAAAAGCTATTTTAAAAATTCTCCGATAGTACTTTTTAAAGTATAGGGAAAGCGCTTTTAAAAGTACTTTGCCACTACTAAATGGTGTTATCATTTAGCATCTTAGCAAGTACTAAAAACCCAAAAAAAGGTACTTTGCCAGTATTAATACTACCTTTTTAGATACTTTGCCAGATCTGGCCCGTATGTATTTTTCTGCCTGGGTAGTATTAATACTGGCAAAGTACATTTTTTTTTTGGGTTTTTAGTACTTGCTAAGATGCTAAATGATAACACCATTTAGTAGTGGCAAAGTACTTTTAAAAGCGCTTTCCCTATACTTTAAAAAGTACTATCGGAGAATTTTTAAAATAGCTTTTTAACTAAAACAATCCATTACAAAATTAAAAATGTATACATTTTTTATTTTTATTAAAAATGTATACATTTTTAATTTTGTAATGGATTGTTTTAGTTAAAAAGCTATTTTAAAAATTCTCGGATAGTACTTTTTAAAGTATAGGGAAAGCGCTTTTAAAAGTACTTTGCCACTACTAAATGGTGTTATCATTTAGCATCTTAGCAAGTACTAAAAACCCAAAAAAAGGTACTTTGCCAGTATTAATACTACCTTTTTAGATACTTTGCCAGATCTGGCCCGTATGTATTTTTCTGCCTGGGTAGTATTAATACTGGCAAAGTACATTTTTTTTTGGGTTTTTAGTACTTGCTAAGATGCTTAATGATAACACCATTTAGTAGTGGCAAAGTACTTTTAAAAGCGCTTTCCATGTACTTTAAAAAGTACTATCCGAGAATTTTTAAAATAGCTTTTTAACTAAAACAATCCATTACAAAATTAAAAATGTACCCAGCAAAACTTTTCGGAGTCATTCAAAAATAACTAGTTCTAGAAGTACTTCAAAGCTTGTCACGATAGGTTCTCAAAGAGCATCCTGGAACTAGTGATGTCACAACTAGTTCTAGAAGTGATCCAAATGGGTAATATTTTGATTCCAAAGAGCTTTTTTGGAGTAGTTTGGGAACTAGTGATTTGGAACTAGTCGTACATGACTTCTGCACCACTTCCATGAAGCAAATACTGGTTCTCAAACAACATATTGGAAGCTGTTTCAAAAACTTATAGTAGTAATTTTTTTCAAAAAAACAAAAAATATATATTTGATTACGCATTTCTCTGTTGCATCTTTTATTTGGAAAAAGTCTAACTTTTTTAAATATGTACAGAGGGGCTAAAAATATTATTAAGTATTGCGTAATTTGTTTGGTATTATTAAGTATTGGGGCATTAGTGCAAATAGGTTTTTATAGATCCATTCAATTACCTTACTACAATCTGCTACTTTATTTTCTACAGCTGGATTTTTTTGTTACAAAAAGTAAACAAAACTTTCCAATTGTAGCAAAATTAGTAAGCAATTTGAGTAATCCAACTAAGCATATAATCGTATATTTTTTGGTCCCTACAATATTTTTTTCTTCAAAAATCGCTTATTTTTCTTCTAGATAATTTCCAATTGCATTAATGAAATAATAAAAATAATACGGAAACAAAAAATACAACTAATTTTGTTCAGTAAAGTGCTGATATTGCGTTATATTAAAAAATAATTCAAAAATGTTTTTTTTTTTGCAAAAAAAATGTACAAAATGTTCCTAGACTGCTTCGCTAGAACTAGTTCTGATGGTGACAATTTCAAACAAAAATCATGGGTTAAAGAATAGGATAAAGAATTGGTTCTAGAATGACTTAAAGAACCGTTCCATACATGGGTTCCTGGACTACTTCCCTAGAACTAGTTCTGATGGTGACAATTTCAAACAAAAATCATCACTCTGAGAACGAGAATGAGAACTAGTGACTACATGACTTCTACACCACTTCTTTAAAACAAATACTATAAAACTAAAAAAAAATTGTGTCAGGGACTTAGTAAATTTTATAACTTTTTTTCGGGACTTATAAGGAGTTCACACTTACGACCTTATACCCTGTTCTCACGTACAGCTAAAACCCGTTTTAAACAACAATATTTTTAGGATTTTCTTTGCCAACTTTAATTTTGAAAAATATGTATCGTTAATTATTAATATGTTACGAGAATACCCTAAAATTTTACATTTCTCGTCAGTTAGTGGTTATCTTGTTTCTTGATTATACTAATTTGTTTCCGTTTTTTGTGACAACTTTTTTAAACTTAATTTGTTGTTTTTTAGTTTGCTATTTTAAAATTTGAATTAAAACTATTTTAATGAATTTGTTGAGAAAAAAATTAATAATTTTTTAGTATTTAAAGTGGTTACACTTTTATGCTCGAACTAGTTTTATATAGTAAAATAGAATCAGTGAATACACAACTTCTGGAAGGCATTCCTGAAGTACTTCCACATTCATGCCACAATAGCTTCTTGGAAGTAGTTCCTGTCGTGACCATTTCAAAGAAAAATCATGGGTTAAAGAATGGGATAAAGAACTAGTTCTGGTGGTGACAATATCCAAAAAAATTCATGGGTTACAGAATGGGATAAACAATTGGTTCTAGAATGACTTATGGAACCGTTCCATAGAAGGTGTGATTGTTCCTAGACTACTTCCCTAGCACTAGTTCTGAGGGTGACAATTTCAAACAAAAATCATGACTCTGAGAACGAGATAGAGAACTAGTTGCTTTCGTAAACATTAATGGTTTTAAAATAAAACCAATTCATCCAGATAACGTATGTTTACTCGACAATGAAAATGTAAATAAAGTTACTGAAATTTTGAGTAGAAAGCTGTATAAATACAAATTTGATGATATATTTTTGAAAGGCAATATTTTCATTGAATGCAGTGATTTTTTTAAAATTTCCACTACCATCAAGAGAAATAGGACTCTACAATGTTAAACAAATTTGATAACAGGCCTTTTTTGTTGGCAAACTTAGATTGTTAACATGCATCAAAACGAAAAAAACAAAACGTTAACTTCCATAAAATTCTCAAATTAATTCAGCGTCGTTTGGAATAGTTTTGTAAAATATTACACATTTTCGATGAAATATTGATAAAATTAGTTTATTAAATGCAATTTAGCTTGAAAGCAACACAAAAACATTTATCTTTTTTATTAATACCAAAAGAGATCCATTAACAATAAGAGAATCATTCACAATGTATGAAAGATAATTTTTAACTTCTATAATTTTGAGCGTTAACACTAATGTCAACTTTGCATGGTAAAACACTGATAATTATGCCAATTAGCGGTATTCGCTCCTGATAGCATTTTTGCAAGGGTAGTATAAATGCTATGATTTTATGCTACAAATCGTGAGCGTCTTTTTTTCGTTTTTATTGTGAGTCAAAGACTACACGCAAAAAAAAACTTGTGTCGGAGTGAGCAAAAATCTGGCATAATTTTACCAAAAATATGCTAAAACTACAACCGACGAAGTAGTTTTCGCAATTTAGCCAAAACGCTTATGTAAAAAATTTTGAAGAAAATGCTAATGCTATTTAAGTAAAAACTTGGTAAAATATGCCAAAAGAGATATGGTGAAATATACCAAAATTATTAGAAAAGATGACTAAAAATAATGCTAAAAATTACTACATTTATGCTAAAATAAATTTTCAATAAATTTTTGTAAAAATTTGTATATTTGTTGAATTTAAAATTTTCACAGAATAAATCCATATTAATATAATAAATGTTGTGTAGGATTTAATTTATCACCGACCAACTGACCCTTTTTGTACAATTTTCTCGAGTGACTGCTGCCTACGCTTCTTCTTGAAGTAAAGGATCCGCTATAGCTTAAAAGCATCCTGTAAAAATAGAAAATTATTACAAAACATAAATTTTTAATTTAAAAAATTGGTAAACCCCATTGGTCTCTTGGTAAGCAGGAACACTTACTTTGTCATTCCATTTGTAACTCATCAAAACAGGTCTGGACTCCCTTGGCTTTGGGTTTTTAGGTTTTAATTTTATAACTAAAGGCAGGATTGGTGTCCACGCTCTTTATTGTAGTGAAGGATTCCCATAGCTTCAAACATTTATTTAGCAGTACCCTGTAAAAATAGAAAATTATTACCAAACACTAATTTTTAACTAAAAATCTATTAAACCTTATTGGTGTCTTCGGAATGCGGGTATACTCACTTTATCATTCGATTTGTTATTCATCGAAACATACGTCTGGGACTCCATTGGTTTTTCTTAATGAATGGTGTTTTAAGTTATGACAGCAAAATTAACTTTAGCTTTTTTTATCTTACACTTATTTATCTTTTAAAAAACTAATTATTTATATTTATTTATTAATTTCTTTAAATTTTATTTATCAATTTCCTTTTTACGTTTTATAACACAAAAAATAAACGAAGCACGCACACAAAAATACAAAATGAATATGACGGTCTGTATTTGTTTTTTTTTTTTGTTGTTTTCTTTCGATAAAATTTTTGTGCAAGTAATTTGCGTTATTGTGCAAGCTACTTGGTTATTTTACATAAAAAATGAATTATGTTACTTTAACATCGACAAGCATAATTTTAGTAAAAATTTGTTAAAAAAATTTTTTTGGTATGAAAAAAGTTTTACCAAGTAGGTTTGCTCAATCTTACACAGATTTTTTTTTGCGTGTAACAAGACCTCCGACTCTTCATAACCTCAAAAAATTAATTCACACATACAGGTACTGTGTATTTCAACACACTTGTGAAAGTGTGGTGAAATAAAAAAAAATGACATTTGTAATCAAAATACAAACAAAAAAGATGTTTATTTATTTTTATGATAAATTATTGAATTTCGGGATAAATTTTCTTTTTTTGCACAAGAAACTTTGTAAGTATAATAAAACTTAATATATATTTGATTTGGAATTGAAAAAATGTATTAATCTCAAAATCGTACAAACATTTCATTTTATTCTAGATTTCAGTAAAAAGGGGGGATGAAAACATGTGCATGTGCAATAAACTTTGGGCATGGAATAGTAACATCCCGAGTAAAAAAGATTATATATGTTTATATTTAATTATATAAAGACATCATATATATTCATATAGAATTTGATGCGAAAAATGAGTCGATAAAACCATATAAAGTTGCATTAAATTTGATATAATTTGATGTGATTTTAATATAATTTTATATGATTTGATGCGAAAATTGGCCCCTTTTTTAGAAAAATTTATGCAATTATATATAATTAAAAAAAAAAAAAATCCAAAATAAATCCCAAAAAAAAAATTATATTAAATTATATATAAAGAACTTAGATTTTTTTCATAAATTTTGCATTATATATAATACCATATAAAATTTTTAAAACAAATGTTTAAGGTTTAGGTTTGGAACTTAAAAAAAAAAAAAAATTCTGGTCTTAGAAAAATTTTTAAAAGTTATATCAAATTATATATAAAGGACTTAGATTTTTTTTTTTTAATTTTACTCATATAAGATTACATATGATTCAGAAAAAAGTTGCATAAAGTTTTATATAAAATTTCTTCAAATATTTTGTTATCCCGAGTAAAAAAGATTATATATGTTTATATTTAATTATATAAAGACATCATATATATTCATATAGAATTTGATGCGAAAAATGAGTCGATAAAACCATATAAAGTTGAATTAAATTTGATATAATTTGATGTGATTTTAATATAATTTTATATGATTTGATGCGAAAATTGGCCCCTTTTTTAGAAAAATTTATGCAATTATATATAATTAAATAAAAAAAAAATCCAAAAAAAAAATTTTTTAATAAAAAAAATCCCAAAAAAAAATTTATATTAAATTATTTATAAAGAACTTAGATTTTTTTTTATTAATTTTGCATTATATATAATAATATATAAAATTAAAAAAAAAAATGTTTAAGGTTTAGTTTTGGAACTTCAAAAATAAAAAAAAAATTCTGGACTTAGAAAAATTTTCAAAAGTTATATCAAATTAAATATAAAGGACTTAGATTTTCTTTTTCTTCAAATATTTTGTTATATTAAATTATATAAAACAAACAGACAAATTTTTATATTTCATATGTAATTATATAAACTCACTCTAATCATATGTTATTATGTATAACTTAACATTTTCTTTTATATAATTTTATATAAGAAAAAGATACGAAGTGTAAATATATATAATCTTATATGATAGCAAAACAATTTACGTATAAATTTATGAAATAATATATGTTTATATAAAAATAAGTAAAATTATATATAATCTTTTTTACTCGGGATATTAAATTATATAAAAAAAACAGACAGAATTTTATATTTCATATGTAATTATATAAACTAACTTTAATCATATGTTATTATGTATAACTTAACATTTTCTTTTATATAATTTTATATATGAAAAAAATACGAAGAGTAAATATATATAATCTTATATGATAGCAAAACAATTTACGTATAAATTTATCAAATAATATATGTTTATATAAAAATAAGTAAAATTATATATAATCTTTTTTACTCGGGATAATAAATGGTAATTAATGCTTTTAATATCTTTTGTGTTCAGATTCTAATCTTTAATGTTGTTTTTTTGTATCAGTTGCCTATTTTTCTGTGGAGGTTTGTTTTTCCGTAATGGCAATAATTTTCGGAAAAAATGTAAGCATTGGGGCGAGGAAACGAGGTTCCTGTTGTCGCATCAGTTTTGCACCCATGTTTAGTTTTACCCGCTTTTCGGGAAGTCTGAAAAAGTTTCTATAGAAAAATCTTTGAACCTGAGAATTTTTTTATGCGAAAAATGTCTCAGAATCTGAGACTTTTCCTATATTAAAATGCCTAAAATCTGAGACTTTTTCTATAGAAAAATTCCGTGGAATCTTACGGCCGTATTCAAAATGAAAAACGGGTGCCTAACATCGAGTGTCTAACTTTTTTTTATTTGCAATTTTCAATCAGGGAAAGTAAGGCTCTCGATGGAAGACAATCATTTTATTATTATAATGAAGATTTAAGAATAATAACATCGATTGAAAACCTTCATCTAGTAGAAAACTTTATATAAAAAAGATATACACTCGATGTTAGGCACTCGTTTTTCATTTTGAATACGCCAGTTAGACTTTTTCTCCAGGAAAAATGCCTCAGAATCTGAGACTTTTTCTATAGGAAAAATGTCTCAGAATCTGAGACTTTTTCTATAGGAAAAATGTCTCAGAATCTGAGTCTTTTTTTATAGGAAAAATGTCTCAGAATCTGAGACTTTTTCTATAGGAAAAATGTCTCAGAATTTTTCCTATAGAAAAAAGTCTCCGAATCTGACTATAGGAAAAAAGTCTCAGAATCTGACTTTTTCTATAGGTGCACCATTAAGCCTACAATGTCGTTACAATAAACAAATGTGTTTGTATCGTTTACTGTAAAGAATGGATGAAACGTATGCTGGCGCATTCTGAAACTAGATATTTTTACTCCAGGCTCGAGCAAATGCAGGCTTTTCAAGTCGGCTGCTAATATTTCAGCATTATTTTTTGATAGTCCCAATTTTCTTACCAAAGCATTTAAATGCTCTTGTGACATTAATTTTGGGCTTGATGTTGCCTCAAATTGTACAAAATTAGAGACGATGGTTTCGGTTTCAGCTCTTGTACCCGGTTCCCAAAGAAGACTTGGACTGCGAACAGGTAGTGCAGGTACCGGAAGCACATCTGGATGTGGTACTGGCAGCAAAGCTGATGGCACGGCTTTATGTAAAAATCTCTTACGATTATGCCTATTTAATTTCATGATTCCAATATTTTGGCAAACATAGCATGTAGTCTCGTCGTGCTCACCTGGATCTAGCCAACGCATCGGAATGCCAAAGTTCATTGAGTTTCGTTCACCTAAACCAATAATTTTGCAAAATTATTGTCGAGCTAAGTTTATTAATTTAAACTTGTATTACCTTTAGACCACAGCATCAAACCATTATAGCAAATTCGGCAGATATGTTTTGGAACCCATGGCTCATCTGGAAAAACTTCCAGCTCAAAATAATCTTTATATATATCCTCCACTTTGCTATTGAAAAATGAAACCTTGTATTCCTTAAGGATATGCTTGCCGCAGACATAGCAAAAACAATCAAGTTTTTCCAAACAGTCAGGCATTTTTATTCTTACAAATTCGTTTGTGGGACAGTGAAAAAACAAAAAAAGATCAAATTCCCCTTTTCAATTTCGAGAGGGAAAAAGATGATAACAAGAAAATGAAGGAGAAGATAAGCAACAAAACTAAAGGCAAAGTGACGTAGATACCAAAGTATTCGGTATTCGAGTTTAAAAACTTCTCGTCAGAGATGTGATGACCTAAATATATGTACATAAAACCTGTTCCAAAATACAAATGTTTTTTTCTAACATTGATGGTCATAGTTCTGTAAAAAAAATTGGAGACAATCGGATTAGAGAAACACGTACCGAAAATAGGTTTAAAATTTTATAAAGGCAACAACAAAATGTACTTAAAACTTACTTTTTCAAAAAAGTTAAAAAAAAAATAAATTTTTTATTTGCAATTTTATTTCTAACCAGCCAAAAGACACTAAAATCGGATGAAAAATGACAAAGTTATAAATACTTCCCCTGACCATAACACCGTGGTTTTTTTGGATGAGAAAAGATTTTTCTTTCCAATTATATTGTCCAATTGGCCTTTATTTTGTTCTACATCAGTTTTAGACCAAATTTAAAACAACAACTATTTAAAATCTGAAAAAAAAAATATTTTTTCTCATATAAAAAAATGACGGTATAATAGTCGGGGGGAAATAAGTATAACTTGACCAATTTTTCTTTGATTTCAGTGTTTTATTGCTCGTTAGAAAGATAATTTTATATAAAAAAAAATGTTTGTTTAAATAATTTGAAAAAGTATGTCTAAAATAGTTTTTATTTAAAAAAAACAGAAAAGTGATTTTTACCCTTAAAGTTACTTTTTACAATTTTCAATAGGTTTTCGGCACGTGTTTCCCTTATTAGATTGCCTTCAAATTTGAAATTCATTACTTTTGGATGCTAATGAGCAAATCTGGGCCAATCCAACGAACATTGATTTTAAGAACAGGTCTTATGTACATATATGTGAACAATAACTAAATTAACCCTAAATGGGCAATTTTTAATTTGATTGATTTTTGGTGTTTGTGTTAAATTTTGGGTTTTGGTATGTTCTGACAAATATAGTAAAATTTTATGGCCAACATTTTTGTAGAACATTTCATCCCCACCCTCCCCCTTTTTCGGGGTGTTTTTTACGATTTGTTAAAATAAAGCCAAAAAATACCGTTACAAGTAGGAGTTAGAGGGTTAATATGTTCTACATAAATGTTTGCCATAATATTTTCTACAAAGTTGCTGAACATACCAAATACCTCAGATGTAAAGAAAACATAGTTTTTTATACAAATATGCTGCAAGAACAGGCCAAGGCTGGGAAACTTTAACCGCCTCTAAAATAAAATTCCGATGTGATCTGTCAAAACGCCGACACACGTATATTTTTTTTAGTCTTCTCTACCAGAATCAGTCGTCGGAACCCCGTAATTTTTTTTCGTGTTGTACTGTGTTATTACACTCAAAAAATTATGTTAGTAAAATCAACTGAAAATGTCAGTTAAAATAACTACTTTGTAAGTTATTTTGGGTTCAACTACTTTTTCAGTTAAATCAACTAACAATGTTAGTTATTTTAACTGACAAAAAACAACTGACTTATGTAGTAAAAATTACTAACATTTGTAGTCAAAACAACTAATGTGTAGTAAAAATAAAATAAACAAAAAATTTTTCAGAAAAAAAATTGAAGACCAAATTTTTTTCAAGTTTTTTTTTTTTTTTTAAAGTTGTAAAAAAAAAAAAAATATTTTTTTTTTTGGAAAAAACTTTTTCAGAGATAATAAAATAAAATTAACTACTTTTAATAACTGTTACTACATTACAGTACTTTTTTTGTTAGTTATTCAAAAAAACGACTTTAAATAACTAACTAACAGAAATAGTTGTTTGATATTTTTCATACAAAAATAACTGACTTTGTAGTTGAAAACAACTATCTACTGTAAAATATACAAACAACTAACATGTAGTAATTTACATAATTTTCTGAGTGTATGATATTTTTAACATTACAAAAAAAATGTGTGTGGACTAGCCTCACTTTCAAAATTAACGTTTTTGAAAAATCGTTTACTAGTAAAATTATGTTCAGCTCATCTCACAATTCTGCAACAAAATAAGTTTAGGATCAAACTATAGAGCGATTTAAGTGTTAAAACACTACCGATATACTTTATCAGTTATAAAAAGTTGATTTTTAAAAGCTATTAAAAGTTAATTTTAAGAAATAAGTACCTTCTCTATGGTTAGAAATGGCGGGTTTAATTACATCTTAACAAAATAATACTCAAAAAGTAAATTTGGGTACCTGAGATAACTTAAAATTTAATCAATAGAAAGTACCCAGATTTTTAAAGACTTAAAAACGCAAACCCTTCAATATCTCTTTTTGAAACCATGTGGAATTACCTCACTTTCATAATAATTGGTTCATATGTACCAAATTTGGAAAAAATCTAAGGTCATCAAGTAAAAAAGTGTGATTTTTGTGTCTATTGAGGTTGAAATTCTTCTTTATAAAACAATGGAGGTCGGTCTCACTTGTGACCCCTCTAATACTAACTGTAAACAAATTGGGAAAATTAAAAAAAAACCCAGTCGAAAAAATATAGAGCCCTCCAATTATATTACTTAAAAACAACTCCCAATAAGGATGGTTTTTGGAGCCCACATATTTTTGAGTCAAAAATGATTCAAATAGGAAACAATTTTTTAAACTTAAATTTTGTTTGGAGTAAAAAAAGATCCATCTGAAATGAGTCCAAAAAGACTCCAAAATGTAAGGGAAATTGTTATTCAAAAAAATAAAGTCGAAAATGACTCCAAAAATTTGTGAAATTCACTCAAAAAAAGTATGTCGGTAAAATCTTCTACAAAAGACAGTTGTTTTAACTACATTTTGTTGCTGAAAAGGCGTCCACTACATATTACGGTAAAATCAACAGAACATGTTGTTGTTTTTAACTATTGATTTTCAACTACAAAATGTAGTAAAAACTACTACACTACTGTTTACATACACGCAAAAAAAATCTGTGTAAGATTGAGCAATCCTACTTGGTAAAATTTTTTTCATACCAAAAAAAAATTTTTACCAAATTTTTGCTAATATTATGCTTGTCGATGTTAAAGTATCATAATTCATTTTTTATGTAAAATAACCAAGTAGCCTGCTCAATAACGCAAATTACCTGCACAAAAATTTATCGAAAGAAAACAACAAAAAAACAAAACAAATACAGACCGCCATTTTCATTTTGTATTTTTGTGTGCGTGCGTTGTTCGTTTTTTTTTTCTGTTATAAAAACGTAAAAAGGAAATTGATATATAAAATAAAAATAAATTAATACATAAATAAAAATAAATAATTCGTTTTCTAAAAGATAAATAAATGTAAGATAAAAGAATGTTAAAGTTAATTTGGCTTTCATCACTTAAAACACCATTCAATAAGAAAAACCAATGGAGTCCCAGACGTATGTTGCGATGAATAACAAATGTAATGATAAAGTGAGTATACCCGCATTCCGAAGACACCAATAAGGTTTAATAGATTTTTAGTTAAAAATTAGTGTTTGGTAATAATTTTATATTTTTACAGGGTACTGCTAAATAAATTTTTGAAACTATGGATAATCCTTCACTACAATAAAGAGCGTGGAAACCAATCCTGCCTTTAGTTATAAAATTAAAACCTAAAAACCCAAAGCCAAGGGAGTCCATACCTGTTTTTATGAGTTACAAATGGAATGACAAAGTAAGTGTTCCTCCTTACCAAGAGACCAATGGCGTTAACCAATTTTTTAAATTAAAAATTTATGTTTTGTAATAATTTTCTATTTTTATAGGATGCTTTTAAATAAATTCGTGAAGCTATAGCGGATCCTTTACTTCCAGAAGAAGCGTAGGCAGCAGTCACTCGAGAAAATTGTACAAAAAGGGTCAGTTGGTCGGTGGTAAATTAAATCCTACACAATATTTATTATATTAATATGGATTTATTCTGTGAAAATTTTAAATTCAACAAATATACAAATTTTTACAAAAATTTATTGAAAATTTATTTTAGCATGAATGTGGAATTTTTAGCATTATTTTTAGTCAGCTTTTCAAATAATTTTTAGCATTATTTTTAGTCAGCTTTTCAAATAATTTTGGTATATTTCACCATTATTCTTTTGGTATATTTTACCAAGTTTTTGCTTAAATAGCATTAGCATTTTCTTCAAAATTTTTTACATAAGTGTTTTGGCTAAATTACGAAAACTACTTCGTCGGTTGTAATTTTAGCATATTTTTGGTAAAATTATGCCAGATTTTTGCTCACTCCGACACAAGTTTTTTTTTGCGTGTACAGTTGTTTTTACTACAATTGCCTGAAATTTTATTTAAAAAATTTCTTAAACGTTTAAATGATTGATATTTATTTATTTAAAAAGCAATACATTTCAATTTGTTGTATAGAATTTCGACATGAATTTAAAATTTTTTGAAGAATTTATCTGGAATTATTGAAGAAAAAATTATATTAATACAATGTTAAACAAAAAAAAAAATGTATTTACCTTTGTTTTTTTAATAGTTTATTTCAAATTTTCACGGCTCCTGATCAAAATCTGTCTGGAATAAAAAAAAACGAAATGCTTTGGTAAAATTGATTTATAAAAAAAAAGAATTAATTTGCAATGTTTCAAAAAAGTATGTACCTGTTCTGTTGTGTATACAAAGAAAAGAAAGATGGCACGCTCATAAGAAAATAGAACACTGCATACATCTTATTTTGGTATTTTCCGATTGGTTTTTACGCACGCTTATGTGAGCGCTATATTATACACACTTGTTATCTCATTTATCCACTTATTTTCTTTCGCTCAAGAATATTTTTCCAAAAACATATTTTTTTTATAATTACCCAGGCAGAAACTGCCAACCGTTCCAAAGAAAAAGTCTCGGCAAAGCACTTTATTTTTTGTGTAGAAGGTAGTATGAATTCGAAAAAGTGCTTTCCAAGTGCTTTGCCAATGTTTTTATATTAAAATCCGTTCAAAGTAAAAACTTTTTATTAAAATTTATTAATTTTCATAACAATTGGAATATTTTTTATTTCCCTGCAGGATAAGTGGCCGGTCCTTGATAGTTCTCGTGATATGTCACTTATACACAATGACCTACATATTACAAACTTGACACCTTTTATATAAAAACACCTGTTTCTTTCGTGAGGAAGTGTCTTAAATTTCGGATAAATCACTCTTAAACTCCGGATACACCCGTTTCGGTTAAATACACCACTTTTTTCGGGAATTTTCCAAAATTTTTTTCCTAAAAGCATTTTAATAAATTTTTTATTCCAAAACGCAAAGAAAACTGCAAACTATTTTTTTCCGGGACTTAGAAAATTGTTCAAAGTTTGTTCAAAATTTTTTTATCCTAATAAATGAGTCAATAAATTTTTTATCCTAATTTAATAAATTTCTTTATTCAAATAAACCCCAAAAAAAGTTATGTCTTATGGACTTACATATGTATACAATTTAGATACGTCCCATTTTTTTTGTTCTAAAAGTGCTATTATAGTACCATATTTTTTGTTTTTAAAGCGCTTTAAAATAACAACGGCATACCGTTTACCGTGGTTATCATTTTGGACGCTGGGAGAGTACTAAACTGTGGTGCTTTCCCAGCACACAAGCGACCATAAAAGGTACTTTGCCAGCGCTCTCCCGTTTGTATTTTTCTGCCTGGGTAAATTTAATAAATTGTAATTCAATTTATTTAGATATTATTTATTTGGTATAAAAAAAATTCCTTCCGCATCCCGCACGACCATCTCGTTCGACACATTCGTTTGCAATAAAAATTTCTAGAAAAAAACGAGTTCTTAGAAAAAAAAACTAAAAACAACTACATAAATCAACTATTGCTACAGTGTAGTATATTTTTTGTATTTATTTTTTGAAACTACTAAAAAAAAGTTGTTTGAGATTTTTTCATACAAAAACGACCGAAATTGTAGTTGAAAACAACAGCTACTACTTTCTACACAAACGACCGTCATGTATTAACTGCAATAATTTTCCGAGTGTTAAAGTGTTTTTAAGGCGCGTTTTGAGGGGAGAGAAAACCCCTAGATATAAAGTAAAACACAACTCTGTGGTAATATACCTTTGACTTAGTGTCAAATCTCATTTCTTTAATATTTGTTTTTGCTTACCATTTTCATAATATTATTATTTGTT
Organism: Pegoplata infirma; assembly: GCA_963921195.1. Classification (NCBI taxonomy): domain Eukaryota; kingdom Metazoa; phylum Arthropoda; class Insecta; order Diptera; family Anthomyiidae; genus Pegoplata; species Pegoplata infirma. The sequence goes on from OY992539.1 coordinate 160,896,926, forward strand.
TTCGCAAATTTAGTCAATTTGTAGATTGGAAACCGAATTAAAGTAAATAAAAAATTTTTGAGAAAGATTATTCTAGAATTTTAAAGGTCGAATAATAAATAATTTTTATTAATTTAAAAATTAAAACAGAATTTAAATAAAAAATAATATAATAAAATTTTATTGTACATTCCAATTTTTAAAGTTACCACAGAGTTGTGTTTTACTTTAAATCTACACTCGGAAAATTATTGCAGTTACTACATGACGGTCATTTGTGTAGTAAGTAGTAGCTGTTGTTTTTAACTACAATTTCGGTCGTTTTTGTATGAAAAAATCTCAAACAACTTTTTTTTGTAGTAGTTTCAAAAAATAAATACAAAAAATTTACTACACTGTAGCAATAGTTGATTTAGGTAGTTGTTTTAGTTTTTTCTAAAAACTTGTTTTTTTCTAGAAATTTTTATTGCAAACGAATGTGTCGAACGAGTTGGTCGTGCGGGATGCGGAAGGATTTTTTTTTATACCAAATAAATAATATCTAAATAAATTAAATTACAATTTATTAAATTTAATTATAAAAAAAATATGTTTTTGGAAAAATATTCTTGAGCGAAAGAATATAAGTGGATAAATGAGATAACAAGTGTGTATAATATAGCGCTCACATAAGCGTGCGTAAAAACCAATCGGAAAATACCAAAATAAGATGTATGCTATGTTTTGTTTTCTTATGAGCGTGCCATCTTTCTTTTCTTTGTATACACAACAAAACAGGTACATACTTTTTTGAAACATTGCAAATTAATTCTTTTTTTTTATAAATCAATTTTACCAAAGCATTTCGTTTTTTTTTATTCCAGACAGATTTTGATCAGGAGCGGTGAAAATTTGAAATAAACTATTAAAAAACAAAGGTAAATACAATATTTTTTTTTTTGTTTAACATTTTATAAATATAATTTTTTTCTTCTATAATTTCAGATAAATTCTTCAAAAAATCTATATTAATTAATAGACAAGCTCGAGGCCACAGTTGTTTTTTTAAAAAATATTAATTTTTATTTTCAATATTTCTCCATCCTTCAGGAATCTTAAAGATATAAACAAAAAACACAAATTAAATTGGAAACACTGTAACTTTAAATTATACACAAAAATATAACAAACAGAAAGAACAAAAACAAAAAACCAATAAGAAAAAACTCACAATAACGAGTAACAATAACCAAATACAACGACTGCTCGTGTTTACATTTAATATTGCACTACTTGATCTTTCGATTTTTATTTATAATATGACGAAAACTTTGTGCTACGTTATCCACGTCGCTCTTAAAATTTATTCTCTTATCCTGTGTTATGTTTATTATATGCAGCATTTCTAATGTGAATCGTTTGTTGTATCTCTCCTCTGTTTGTAATATTCACGGTTTAGTTATAAGGTTACATACGATTAGTAAACAAATCCGCCATGTCAACCGTTTGACAAGTTTCGGTGTTTTATTATGATTTTAATTATCTTAAATTTTGCACACTTTTGCCACCCAAAATTTGTTAAATTTTTAAGAATTTAAAATTTAAAATTATATTTTTTATAAACATTCACAAATTATACAAAATTTTAAACAAAATTAAAGAAAATTAAATTGAAAATTTTTTCAATTCCTTTTTGTTTCGACATTCTATTTTTTTAGTACACACCGATTTCTGTCGTTCTTCTCAATCCTTTATATATGTCATTCGTGGTAATATTTGTACATTGTCTAGTTTGGGTGCAGTGAAGCAAGCCGATGCCAGTGAAGCAAGCCGGTCGGCGCGGCTGACGGCTGAGTCGCTAAGCCGATATTTTTCCACGAGCCGCGCCGCCGCCGAAATCATCGGCTGATCGGCGGCTCAAACTCCAGCCGATTTTGGCGGTTTTGAAATTAAAAAGAGCATATTCCTCAATTTTGTTCCATTTGGATAATAAAATTTCTAAAAGTCAAATTGGAATACAAAAAAGCCCAATAAAAATATAGAAATCACAACTGAAATTAAAAATTTCGCATTCTCAGAAAATCTTTTTGAGAATTACAATTTCTGAATGACTATTGACCTTTTCCAAATTTCAAATGAAAGTTTCAATACTTTTTTTTTAGATTTCATTTGCCTTTTTTGAATTTCAACTAAACTTTTCTCAAATTTAATTGCGATTGCTGAATTTTAATTGTCTGTTTTATTTTTGTTTTATATTGTTGGACTTTATATTTTATAATTTAATAGGTATATTGAGTCTTTATTATTTCTGAGAAATAATAACACTTGTTTACAAATTAAAAAAAAATTTGCGATCCAAGATTGTGCATTTATTTTCCATGTAAAATCTTACGCTAAATCCGAAAATTTTTATGATTTTTTTGGTAAAATAAAAAAAAAAGATTAAAACACATTTCCTAAAAATGTTTGCCTCCTAAAAACGAATCTGACACCAGAAAAATTGTATCAAATCGCCTTCTCGAGATAAAGCCATTTTAATTTTTGTGGACCAAGTTCAAATAAATAAAAATATGAATAACTTTAACATACACTTTTTTAATATTAAAAAAAATTTTCGTTTTGAGGGCTTAGTCCACAAAAAATCTGATGACAGATTCGTGTTTAGGAGGCCAAAATACTTTAGAAAATGTATCCAACATGTATGTGCAAAAACCGTGTAGAGTTATGTTAATGTTTATATATTTTTAACGAAAATAGTAGTTAACTTCAATTTTTTTAATATTTTTTTTTGTGATTTCTTGAAACTCACAAACCGATGTCTTCCGATCGGGATGAAATTTGCACCAAGGTTAGTCCTATTGGATAGTAATTCAGACACAATTTTTCAGCGAGATCGGTCAAGGACTCTCTGAGTTAGAGGGGGTCGAAATTTGACATTTTGGCCAAAGAGGTGTTTATTCTCATCCATGTAACTTCTTACCTATTGTTGTTAGCAAAATGTGTCCCAAAGAGTTTAGTTAGCAATTTGTTTAGTCTTTCGAAAAAAAATTATAAAAAAAATAAAAAAAAAATTTTTGATTTTTTTTCTTAAAAATCTAAAACTTTTTTGACTTTTTCCTCAAATTGGGCCCTTTTTTTTTTTTTTTGATTCAAAAGAAAGCTTAGGTGATTTCCTTTAAGAGCTATGGGGTCGCTTAGTGGGATGCGAGTGGGATATCTACACGAAATTTTTTTTAACTTTGGAACACAAAAAACTGTTCTTCAATTTGCACTATTAGGCGTGGGATAGCTAACCAGTTTTCGATTTCGATCCGCGATAACCTCAAATTTTTATAGGTTCGAAAAAGAAAGCACGAGCCAAAAAAAGAGGGCGGTGGGGTGGGCCATATGGCCCCTCATCGGGGTCAAAGTTGGGCGTAAAGAGGTAAAATCCTCAAAAAGCCCCAAAACTGCCCTAGAAACGCCCCTGGAGGGGTGCAATGTGAGAAGAACCTCCAATAATTTTCTGCTCCCAACATTTTTCTTGAACATACCTTACCCCTATTTCCACTTCCTAAGGGGGCTCCCATACAAAACATTTTTAAAAAATTTGATCCTACCATTCTAACTTACCCTAAAGTGCCCCAAGTGGAGCCAAATGTATGACCGACCTCCATTATTTTATTAATTCCAACATTTTTTGCAAACACACCTACAATGTATCTATAACCCTTAAGGTGGTCCCCATACATTTCTTTTATTTTTTATAAATTTGTTTTATTAAACCAGCTCCTACCGCCCCTACCGTGCCTCCTAGAGAGGCAAAAATTACGACCAACCCCCATTATTTTTTAGTTACCAAAATTTTGTCCGAACATTATAACACCCTATCTCCACTCCTTAAGGGGCTCCCATACATTATAAAAACATGTATTTTTAAAAACTAATAAAAAAATAAAAAAAAATGTATGGGGACCCTATTAAGAGTTGAAAATAAAGGGTAGGTATATTCTGAGAAAATGTTGGAGTTGAAAAAATATTGGGGGTCGGTCATACATTTTACTTCTCTTGGGGCACCCTATGGACAGTTAGAGCGGTAGGAGCAAATTTTATAAAAATGTCATTTGTATGGGAGCCCCCTTAGGAAGTGGAAATAGAGGTTAGGTATATTCAAGAAAAATGTTGGGGGCAGAAAATTAATAGAGGTCGGTCTCACATTGCACCCCTCCATGGGCAGTTCTAGGGCAGTTGTGGGGCTTTTTGAGGATTTTACCCTCTTTACGCCCAATTTTGACCCCGATGAGGAGCCATATGGCCCCTCCCCACAGCCCTTATTTTTTGGCTTATGCTTTCTTTTTTGAACCTATCAAAATTAGAGGGTGTCCCGGATCGAACTCGAAAACTGGTGAGCTATCCCACGCTTAATAAAAGGCGTCTTGTTGTCCAACTGATTCTTCCACTGATAACCTACTCTGCGGAGGTCTACAGTAAACTTGATTCACACTCCCTTCATAAATTGGAGGTCTCTTTTAATAACGCAACTCGCTATGTCTATGGTCTGCGCCGTTTTAGTAGTATGACTACGTGGAGAACTATGATTCTTGGCTGTGACATTGTTAATTACCTTGACATGAGAAATTTGCTATTCTTACATAGACTTATATACCAAAAAACCCCACCCTACCTTTATGAGAAAATTACCTTTGGTCAATCAACAAGAAACATAACTCTAATTGTGCCCAGACATAATTATTTAAACACTAGTAGACTTTTTTTCATTAACGCCATAAAACTCTGGAATGATTTGCCCAACGATACTAAATTCATTTCATCAAAAAATTTGTTTAAAAATGAACTCTTTAATCATCTGACAAATACAAATAGAAATGCATAAACTTATAATTGTTTTGATAAATAAACTATTATGTTAAAAAAAAAAAAAAAAAAAAATATACAGGTATGTGATGAAAATCGTTTCGTTTTCAAATGAAATCGAAAGCTCAAAACGGACAAAACGTTTTTAGTGGTGATAGAAATCGAACGATTTCATTTTCCAATTTTGTTTTAATTCCAAACGTTTCTTTTTAAAACAACACCTTTTTTATTGTAAACAAACTTAGAAAACAGAAGAAGACTGCAAAATATTTTTTTTTCTTCAAATTAGTTTCTAATTTAATAATTGTGTTGTTTTTAAATTATAAACATTAAATATAAACTAAAATGGCTTTTGTTATAAGTGCTGCTTTAATGGCAATTAATGAGTTAAACGAAAGTGAAAACATTAGACGAAAAATGCTGCGGGACTCATCAAGCCCATTGGATTTGCCGGAAAAAGTGTAATTTTAAAAATATGTATGCAAATAATTTGATCGACTTAATGTTTTCTTAATAGTTTTATAGAATGTTTTCGGGTGAACAAAGAAATTTTTTCGTGGATTTTGGAGAAAATTTGTCCTCGCCTTGGTTCCACATCAATTCCTTTAAGTATTCAGTTAGCAGCTACACTTCGATTTTTCGCTGAAGGAAGTTCTCAGCGTTCAGTTGCTAATGATGCAATTATTGGAATGCACAGAACCACTTTTACAAAATCTTTCAAGAAGATGTTAGTTGTTTTAGAAGAAGTTTTGTGTACACATTGGATTAAAGTGCAAACATATCCACAGGAAATTTTAAAATCAAAAAGGCATTTTTACCAAAAGTTTAAAATTCCGGGGGTAGTTGGTTGTATTGACGGAACCCATGTTGAACTGGTAAAACCTGCTGAGTATCATTTGTATAGAAACAGAAAGGGATTCTATAGTATAAACGCTTTGATCGTAAGTATATCAAATTTAGTTAAAAAATAAAATTTTGAATTTCCTTTTTAAAGATTTGCGACTTTAACATGAATATCATGGCAGTTGATGCAACCAAGCCGGGTTCAAGCCACGATTCTTTCATTTGGAATATAAGTGTCATAAAAGATTTCTATCTTTCAAGACATGAAAACGGAGAACGGGGATCTTGGCTTTTAGGTGATTCCGGATACGCTCTTGAGCCATTTGTTCTAACCCCGTATAGAAGTCCAGATCAAGGCTCAACACAGCACAGATTTAACCAAGCCCACGCTTGTGCAAGAAATATTATTGAGAGAACTATAGGAGTTCTAAAAAGCCGTTTTAGATGCCTTTCCCACATTTTATGGTACAAACCTCCAAAAGTAGTCAAAATTATAAACATTTGTAGTGCACTTCACAACATGTGCAACTTTTATAAAATTGAACACCGTTTAACAATAATAAACAGTACAATAGAGTAACCTGATGAAGAAGATGATGAAATTGAGGACAACAATTTATTAGTTAATGAAACAATTAGAAACCGGGACAGTATTGCCCAAAATTTATTAAGTATCTAAAACTTGTTGTATACATTTAAAGTTATTTAATTGTTAAAAAAGAATAAAAAAATTACATTTTATAAACCTCAAGTTGCTCTTTTTGTATTTCTAAGGTTTGTTTTTTTAGAAGATTTTTCTCGTACAACAATTTTTCTATTTCCTTATGATGTCGTTCGTGTTCGTGTCTTTGCTTAGAAATTTCTTCTGTTTGTTTGTTTATCGCTTCGATTTGTTCCCCGACTAAACCAGCCAATTTGTCCAACGATCTGTAGACACGTCGCATGTCCGACTCGGAATTCTTTGAAATTTCTACATTTAGTTTCAAGACACTTAACATCTCAATTAAAGTTTTTGACATATCTAAATTAACATTTGTTTCGCTTGACATGAAGTTTTTTAAGTTGTTTTGAAGAGAAGATTCATTTTTTCTCTTCCTTGTGGTGTTAGAAGATGATGGAGTTGGCTCATCTGGCTCCCTTTCTGTTTCTGAATCAACTACATCTTCCGAAATTCCTTCAGATGACGTTTGTACATTGTAACCAAAAGCTGAGCTTTTAGATATGCCATCAACAACCTCGTATAAACCACATAATTTCCCAATAGCTTCCTCTCTGCTAGAAACGTATAATTGGTTATATGGTCCACCACCAGTAGCACGGGATTCCCTTTTATTTGTTGACAATTTTTTTTTTATTGTTGACTTCTTGTCGCTCCATATCTTTTTCCAACCATTTACATTTTTTGATGGCCCACCAACACTATTTAGGATTTCGGCAAGGATTTCCTTGTGGCATTCCCTTCGCTAGTTGTGGATGCTTTTCCATAAAACTAACCATCTCTTCTTCTTGTTGAGTAGTTATGTGCTTACCCCTGAAAAAATGCATAATTAATAATAGTTTTTTTTGATATTTTTAATATAATTACTTACATTTTTCATCAAAAATTAATTAGAGTTGTTAAAAGACGCTTTAAACAATATCAAACTTTTAAAATCGTTAGCCCCAACCTACTCGGTTTTAAAAAGGAAAAAACGTTCAAATTACGTTTTTCATCACATCATATTTTATCGATATTTTCATAGAACAGAATGGGAAATGAAATCGAATTCGATTTGATACAAAAACGAAACGAAATCGAAAATGTTTATGCATCACAACTTCAATCGATTTCGCATCGATTTTCATTCGAAAACGATTTTGATCACATACCTGATAGTATATATTTGCATATTATAAACTATAGCTTCTTTACTTTATTTTGTCTTGACTTAATATATTGTTATTGCAATCATTTTATATTTTAATTATTGTTTTATTATTATTGCTATTTTACTGCTTTTTTTTTATTTATTTATTTATTGTACTACAGTCAAACTCGGTTATAACGAACTCGGTTATAACGAATTCTCGCTTATAACGAACTAATTCTAAAGTCCCGACGTTTTGGCATCAAGTTTCACACAAAATACTTCTTTTATAACGAACTCGGTTATAACGAATCCTCGGTTAAAACGAACTGCTTATTATGGTCCCACGAACACCATTTCATGCGTATTTACCTTTTTATAACGAACTCCCATAAATATTTTTAAATGAGTGGCAATCATGTTTATCAAACTAACAAAAGGTTGGCATTTTTTGGTTTACATTATAATTTTGATAAAATTTATTTATATTTTTAAAGATTTCTTCTCAATAAGTAGTATATTTACGGAAAAAACATCAAATAAAACAAAATTAATTGTATTTTTTTTGGAAATAAAACTGGGTTGATAAAAAATATACCCCGCTTATAGCGAACTTCGCTTATAACGAACTATTTTTACTGGTCCCTCGGAGTTCGTTATAACCGGGTTTGACTGTAATTAATTATGTCAATCTTTATGTAATACCAGTTGAACTATAAAAGAATTTATTCTTATTGTTCTAATAATGAAAAAACTAAATAAATCTAAATCTAAATAAATCTTAATAGTGCAAATTGAAGAACCGTTTTTTGTGTTCCAAAGTTAAAAAAAAAAATTTTCATTGATATCCCACTCGCATCCCACTAAGCGACCCCATAGCTCTTAAAGGAAATCACCTAAGCTTTCTTTTGAATCAAAAAAAAAAAAGGGCCCAATTTGAGGAAAAAGTCAAAAAAGTTTTAGATTTTTAAGAAAAAAATCAAAAATTTTTTTTTTATTTTTTTTATAATTTTTTTTCGAAAGACTGAACAAATAGCTAACTAAACTCTTTGGGACACATTTTGCTAACAACAATAGGTAAGAAGTTACATGGATGAGAATAAACACCTCTATGGCCAAAATGTCAAATTTCGACCCCCTCTAACTCAGAGAGTCCTTGACCGATCTCGCTGAAAAATTAAGTCTGAACTACTATCCAATAGGACTAACCTTGGTGCAAAAATCATCCCGATCGGAAGACATCGGTTTCAAAAGTTGTGTCAGTTGACACGAAAACCCCCATATGTATGTTTTTTAGTTTTCTTTTAATTGTTTTTGTTCCGAAAGGGGCGGGGGCTTTTGCCCACCCCAGAATAATGGTCTAGATACGTTAATGCCTACACCACTCTGTGGTACAGGGTACAGATGGTCGCGTGAGTGACTTTTGACTCACACTCACGAGTACTCAAACAAACTTCACTCACTCACGAAACTTTTTTTTATAAAATAAAAATTTGCTGTTTTTTGGAATGAAAAAAAAAATGTAATGAGAAAATAAAGCACGCAAAAAATGACTCACGCAAACTCACTCACAACCACTTGAGTAAAATTGGGTTTCAGTCACACTCACGCGTGAATCACGCACAAATCTGCTCATGTGCCCATCTCTAGTACAGGGTATTGTGAGTTTGTCTTAATGTAACTATCCGAAATATTGGTCCTAAACCAAACTTAAATTATACCGATCGATTTAGAATCACTTTCTGGGTCGATTTAGCGATGTCCGTCCATGTAAAAATAATGAGCACGATACAGGTCGCAACAATCAATTGATTTGACTGAAATTAAATTTATGGTTCCTTTTTGCCACACTCAGAAAATTACGTAAGTTACTACATGTTAGTAGTTTGTATATTTTTCAGTAGTTAGTTGTTTTCAACTACAAAGTCAGTTGTTTTTGTATGAAAAATATCAAACAACTATTTCTGTTAGTTATTTTAAGTAGTTTTTTTGAACAACTAACAAAAAAGTACTGTGCTGTAGTAACAGTAATTTAAAGTAGTTAATTTTTTTTTTTTATCTCTGAAAAATTTTCGAAGTATTTTTTCAAAAAATAAAAATAAATTTTATTTTTTTTATTTTTCACAACTTTTTTTTTAAAAAAAAAATTTGGTCTTCAATTTTTTTTCTAAAAAAATTTTTTGAAAAAAAAAAAAATAGATATTGATTGTTTTATTTTTACTACATTTTAGTTGTTTTGACTACAAATGTTAGTAGTTTTTACTGCATAAGTCAGTTGTTTTTTGTCAGTTAAAATAAAACTGACATTGTTAGTTGATTTAACTGAAAAAGTAGTTGACCCCAAAACAACTTACAAAGTAGTTATTTTAACTGACATTTTCAGTTGATTTTACTAACATAATTTTTTGAGTGCAGGGAAGAAGCCTATTGAAATTAAAAAAATAATCGGTCCATGTTTTGAACTAGCCCCCATACAAACGTCCCCCAAATTTGGCTAACATTAATTTAATACCCGTAATTTAACAGGTATCCTTTCGAAATTTGGCATGTGAATAAATAAATTACCCCAAAAAATCATATTTTGTATTCACAAATTTGGAATGTTACCAAATTATAAAGAAATCTGACCATATCTACTTGTTGTCCCCACACTAACAAAAGAGCTAACTTAATTTTGGGATACAATTTTCTTCAAAATAGTTCATAAATTTTACCACAATTTAGTAAAATTTAACTAAAAGTTTAGAAATTTAGAAAAGTTTAGATATTTTCTACCCATTAGTTTATCATATTTATCTTCTTAGATTTAAGGCAGTTTTTTCACTAATTTATTTTTTTAAAAGTTGAGGATTTTTTTTTTAAAAACATAAAATGGCGATATCTAAACTAAAAACTAAGATTTCATACCGATAAAAACTTGTTGAGCATTGTAATTAGAGCATTCTTGGACTCAAATTAAGTTTGTGCACTAATTAAAGATATCACAAAATATAGATCCAATCGGTTCATGTTTGGACTTCGGACACATTTTCCGGAAAACACTGGTGTAGGGTAAAAGGTCGGTCTTGACCCACTATAATTTTCTTACTTGTTACCACTACTCTACACGGTTTTTGCACAGACATGTTGGATACATTTTCTAAAGTATTTTGGCCTCCTAAACACGAATCTGTCATCAGAAAAGTTGTATCGAATCGCCTTCTCGATATATAGGCATTTTCATTTTTTGTGGAATAAGCGCTCAAAACGATTTTTTTTTTTAATATTGAAAAAGTTAATATTGAAAATGTTAAAGTTATTCATATTTTTATTTATTTGAACTTGGTCCACAAAAATTAAAAATGGCTATATCTCGAGAAGGCGATTTGATACAATTTTTTGGTGTCAGATTCGTTTTTAGGAGGCAAACATTTTTAGGAAATGTGATTTAATCTTCTTTTTTTAATTTTAACAAAAAAATCATAAAAATTGGTACGAACAAATGTATGAAAAAAATATTCAAATTTGGTTCAATATTTTGACTTCTTTTGCAAATATTTCAGGATATACTTATAACTTAATAAGGATATAACCATAAAAAGGATATTTTGAACTTCCTTATAATATCCTGATGGTTTCCTTGATCGTACCGATTCCGGATTTCTTGCAAAAGTTAGGTAATTTTATTGGGAATTTGAATAAAAAAGATATGAATAACTTTTACATAAACTTTTCAAATATTAAAACATTTTCGGATTTTGCGTAAGATTTTACATTGAAAATAAGTGCCGTGGATCGCAATTTTTTTTTTTAATTTGTAAACAAGAGTTGTTATTTCTCAGAAATAATAAGGACTTAAACCGAACCTATACCTATTAAATTATAAAATATAAAGCCCAACAATATAAAACACAAATAAAACAGACAATTAAAATTCAGCAATGGCAATTAAATTTTAGAAAAGTTTAGTTGAAATTCAAATGAAATCTAGAAAAAAGTATTGAAACCTAGAAATTTCATTTGAAATTTGGAAAAGGCCAATAGTCATTCAGAAATTGTAATTCTCTATTAGTTTTTCTGAGAATGCGAACTTTTTAATTTCAGTTGTGATTTCTATATTTTAATTGGACTTTTTGAATTCCAATATGACTTTTAGAAATTTTAATATCCAAATGGAACAAAATTGAGGAATATGCTCTTTTTAATTTCAAAACCGCCAAAATCGGCTGGAGTTTGAGCCGCCGATCAGCCGATGATATCGGCGGCGGCGCGGCTCGTGGAAAAATATCGGCTTAGCGACTCAGCCGTCAGCCGCGCCGACCGGCTTGCTTCACTGTTTGGGTGTGTGTTGTTTTTCTGCACAATGGGCCGCAAGTGCTGTTTTATGTGTCACTGAATCATTCCTACATTTCAAATCAGATTTATGTCCTGCCATTCTAGTCTTTAATTTATTTTTGGTAGTTCCTACATATACTTGATCGCATATATTGTTACCATCCCCATTGCACTCTATTTTATATATTACGTTTGACTTCTCCATTTTATCCACTTTTGCTTTTGTGTTAGAAAAAAGATTTCTGAGTGTGTTCTCCGATTTTGGCGCTATTTTGTACTTTTCTTTATTGTAAATTCCTGACTTTTCTATTCTTTCGGATATTTTTGGTATATATGTCATGGATCTGTAAATTCGTGTTTCTTCTTCTTCTCTAACGATGCGTTTCTTTTCCTTATTCTGTTTCAAAAGGCTTTTGATGATGTTTTTTGGAAAAGAGTTTTTTCTTAAAATTTCTTTAATCTTTTTCACATTTTCTTTGTGAAATAGCCTATCGCTTATCGTTAATACCCTATTTATAAGATAACTGGCTGTGTTCATTATTATATTTTTGGGTTGGCATGAATGGAAATTAATGATTCTTCCAGATGCGGTCGGTTTTTGGTACCAATCTATTTTTATTTTGTTGCCTTTTCTTACAATTAACGTATCTAAATACGGTAGTCTTCCATTTTCTTCTTCTTCAATAGTAAATTTTATCTGTTGGTGAAAACCATTCAATTGGGCCAGTGTATCCTGTATTGCACTTGTGTTAATAATCCCAAAAAGGTCGTCAACGTATTTTGTTAAAAGTCTCGGTTTAGTTTCAAGATTTTGGACGCAATGCCTGAGTAATTCTTCCATTACTATGTCCGCTACAATAGGTGAAGCTGGGGAACCCATTGGTAGGCCCTTGCACTGAGTGTAAATTTTATCTTTGTATTTAAAATACCTATTTTCTTTGATACAAAACTTAAATATCTTTAAGAAAAGCTCCTTGGACATCGTTGTGTGCTTCTTTATTTCGTTCCATTTACTTTGAATTACTTCTATAGCATAATCCACAGGAATGCTCGGAAATAATGACACTACGTCAAATGAAATTAATCGTTCGTCGTCACATATTAAGGTATTATTAATCTTATTACTAAATTGCACTGCATCCCTTACATTAAATTCTGAGTTTTCGGTAAGTTTAATAAGAATATTGATAACAAACTTACATAGTTCTCCCGATGGCGACTTTATTGAAGAACAAATTGGTCTTAATGGAAAACCTTCTTTATGTATCTTTGGTAATCCATATATTCTCGGAGCTAGTGCCGCGTCAGTTTTCATTCGTCTTTTTTCTATCACAGATATTGTATTGCACTTAAATAATTCTTCGACTAGATCATTGTTTTTCTTTTGAAGTGATGAAGTTGGATCCTTTGTAAGTCTCCTATATGTCATTAGATCACCCAAAATGTCATTCATTCTAGTCTCATAATCATGTTTTTCCATGGCCACTGTAACGTTGCCTTTGTCGGCGTTTAGTATCAGTATGTTTTTGTTTCTGTTCAACAATTTTTTAGTCTGGCCCACTGTGTTCAATACGAATCTCTCTCTTTTGTCTAGGCTCCTTTTATTCATATGATTTTCTATCATAGTTGTAAATTTTGTTCTCGCAATTTCTTGTTGTTCTTTGTCTTCTAACGTTAGAATACAATCTTCGCCATCAGCAAGGAATTTAAACAAAGGGAATTGTTTATTTTCTGTTGGAATTGTGTGTTTTTGTCCTAGAGAAAGAACCCACCTAATATCTTCCGGTATGTTTGTGTTGGTTTTGTTTACAAACCACTTGTCGTTAAATACTAAGTCCAGTTCTCTTCTCTGTCTATCCCTTAAACTTTCAAACTTTCTTTTGTGTTTATTCTTAATTTCACTGTTTTTTCTATTTAAAATTGTTGTTTCGCTATTCCAAAGCAGCTTTTGTTCTTCTACGGCCAAATGTTTGTTAATATTCGCTTCTACCTCTTTTATTTCCATTTCGTTGTATTTTAAAATTTCGTGTTTTTGTTTAATAAGTAAATTTAGTAAATTTATATGAAAATTTTCAACTATTGTATTAAGGGCACTGGTTATTTTTGTAGAACTAATTTTCTTGTTTTCAAAAATTCTATAAACATTCTTTGTTGTGTTATTTAAAAAGTTTGGTGTAATGCCTGATCTCCTACATTTTATAAGAAACGTTATTGTTGATTTTGTATTCAGTTGTTTCACTTTTAAAGATTTATGTTTGTTGATATATCCTTTTAAGTTTTGATGTTTTATTTTAATGTTGTTATAAACCATTTTTGTTTATTATAATAATATTGAGTATCACGGAAAGCACGCCGTCAAAAATAAACAAAAATGGTTTATAACAACATTAAAATAAAACATCAAAACTTAAAAGGATATATCAACAAACATAAATCTTTAAAAGTGAAAAAACTGAATACAAAATCAACAATAACGTTTCTTATAAAAGTAATTCAAAGTAAATGGAACGAAATAAAGAAGCACACAACGATGTCCGCGGAGCTTTTCTTAAAGATATTAAAGTTTTGTATCAAAGAAAATAGGTATTTTAAATACAAAGATAAAATTTACACTCAGTGCAAGGGCCTACCAATGGGTTCCCCAGCTTCACCTATTGTAGCGGACATAGTAATGGAAGAATTACTCAGGCATTGCGAAATCTTGAAACTAAACCGAGACTTTTAACAAAATACGTTGACGACCTTTTTGGGATTATTAACACAAGTGCAATACAGGATACACTGGCCCAATTGAATGGTTTTCACCAACAGATAAAATTTACTATTGAAGAAGAAGAAAATGGAAGACTACCGTATTTAGATACGTTAATTGTAAGAAAAGGCAACAAAATAAAAATAGATTGGTACCAAAAACCGACCGCATCTGGAAGAATCATTAATTTCCATTCATGCCAACCCAAAAATATAATAATGAACACAGCCAGTAATCTTATAAATAGGGTATTAACGATAAGCGATAGGGTATTTCACAAAGAAAATGTGAAAAAGATTAAAGAAATTTTAAGGAAAACTCTTTTCCAAAAAACATCATCAAAAGCCTTTTGAAACAGAATAAGAAAAAGAAACGCATCGTTAGAGAAGAAGAAGAACACGAATTTACAGATCCATAACATATATACCAAAAATATCCGAAAGAATAGAAAAGTCAGGAATTTACAATAAAGAAAAGTACAAAATAGCGCCAAAATCGGAGAACACACTCAGAAATCTTTTTTCTAACACAAAAGCAAAAGTGGATAAAATGGAGAAGTCAAACGTAATATATAAAATAGAGTGCAATGGGGATGGTAACAATATATGCGATCAAGTATTTGTTGTGTGACGACAAGTTTGTTAACAAACTTGGGTCACAGACAGTGTCCGTATACTTATTGTACACAGTGTACAAATACCCTAACAAAGGAATGCCAATAACAACACACACACTGTGTGGTTTTGATATAGCAGGCACAAGCAACAGAACCCAACAGTGAAAATATTTTTGTAACAAACAAGTAGCAACAACACACACACTGTGTGGTTTTGATTTAGCAGACACACAAGCAACAGAACCCAACAGTAGAAATATTTTGTAACAAACAAGTAGCAACAACATACAGTGGGCTTTTGTTTTTTGTAATAAACAAGTAAACAAGTAGCAACAAAATATAAGGACTTGGTTTTAATATTGACCGTTAGATAAATAAAACAACACACAGGAGTAATACTTTGTTGGTAGTTTCTATGAGCTGGGGTTTGTATAAAAGACGCGTGGTTTTAACAAACAGGTCTCATTCTTTTATCAGCGATTCGGTCTGTAAGTACTAAAATTATTATAAGGTAGACACTTCATTTGGTGGTTAGCGAACACTTTATGAAGGTAGAATTATTATAAGCAGTAGTACACTTTCACTGGTGGTTATCGAGCACCAGGGAAAGACGTAGGAACACAAGTAGGATTAAGTATACGCTTCGACTGGTGGTTAGCGAGCACCAGGCCGAAGCTAGGGTAATGGTAGGATAATCCTCCGACGGTGGTTAGCGAGCACCCGAGGACACTAGTGGGTTATCAGTAGTGAGTAGCAGACTTCAACCGGTGGTTACCGAGCACTGGATGAAGTTAGTCATAAGTTCTAGATTTAGCGAGCATTCCCGAAGGTGGTTAGCGAGCACCAGAGGGAATTAGATTAAGGCGTAGTATAGCAACTATTCCGCCCGGTGGTTACCGAGCACCGGATGGAGTAATCCTACCTTTAGAGGAGTTAAGTATTCACTTCGGCTGGTGGTTACCGAGCACCAGGCGAAGATTAGAAAGTAGGCGAACCGAGGAATACTTCACCGGGTGGTTAGCGAGCACCCGTGGAAGTCAGCTTCCGAGGAACGTGTGGTGGAAGATAGAGTAGGATTCGTTCTTTTCAGCTTATAGGTTCGGCGGATAATTAAACGAGCATTTACCGAAGGTGTTCCGAGCGTCAGGACAAACGAGTTTCACCAGGTCTAACATCCGAGACAAAATTGTGGCGCAAGAGTGTACGGTAATCGTCGGCCAGTGATCACGGGTCGGATGTACGAGGGTTCACGAGTGGTTACCGAACACGAGTGGACCACTGGACAGCCGATTCGTGAAGGCAACTGGGTTGGAAATTGCTAGTGGTTTCCTAGCACGAACAGTGGACAACCCAGCATAAAATCCGAAGCACGAGCGAGGGGACCCGACCAAGTCCGAAAGGAAAACGAGGGACACGAGTGCTATCCCAAAGGGGAAACTTTCCCAGGAGAATACCCGGAGCAAGAAAACGGTCGCCGGAGCCAAGCACGAAGATTGCCGAAGTGGAGCCGAAGAGGAACTGTCAATTAATATTATATTTGAATGAAATTTTATATTAACGTTTTAAATAAAGCAGAGATTGTGAAATATTTTAAACTAAAGGTACACGTGTTCATTATTTTCTTGTAGCGAAACCTGGACAAAGGCTGAGTATTTACCCTAGCGAAAACAAGTCGTTACAAGTGGCGCCCGAGCAGGCTATTTAAACAAGAAAGTAAAACACGAAGAATATACAAGACATTATGGTGAACACAAAATGGGTGTATAGTTTACGACGAGAGGATTTGGTGACATATGCGACCAAATTTGGGCTTGAGGTGGAAGGAAACGTTGAGGAACTGCGAAAGCGATTGGCGGACTTTATAAAGAATGTCGACCATGAGGCCAATACAGTGGAGCAACTTGAAATATTACAATCGAAGCATAGCAGAGCAGTGTCCCCATTACCTGCTTCTCAACCATTACCAGTATCTAAAACTCAATCGTTACTGAAGGAAGAAGCGGCATATTCTGGCACTAAGGAAGGCATAGTAACAGGGGAGGAGGAACTACCTACAATCAAGGTGACGCAGGAAACTGGTGTAGGAGTGGTTAAGGTACCTTTACCTCGTTCATTGGAGATGAGTCAAACGGAGCTTTCGTCGGTAAGGGAACGGGAGGTAGCACAGGGCCAATCAGTAGTACCGCAGGTAATACCCCGGATGAATATTAGGGACGCAATGAACAGTTTGCACGCGAGTGAATACACAATCGACCTGTATGCCATAGAACGAGTTCGGAAGTGGTCTATTAAATATGACGGGAGCAAAGATCCATTAGTTTTTTTGGAACGGGTACAGGAACTGGCAGAAGCCTACAGCATTCCATTAGACCAAATACCTAAGACAATGCCAGAACTGCTGAAGGACTTAGCGCTCTCGTGGTACAGAAATAATAGTGGTATTTGGAACGACTGGGAGGAGTTTAAACGGGATTTTCTTGAGTACTTTTTACCGTCAGGATACTTTAAGACTTTAGACGACAAGATCAGATCTAGAAAGCAGCAGCCAGGCGAGATGTTTAAAGTTTATATGGTGAGTCTTCAGGATCTAATGAGGCAGGCAGGTTATACGGAGAAGCAGAAGCTGGAGAGAATCTATGATAATTTGAACCCTAACTACAGGTTGTACATAAAGCGCGTGGAGTTTACAAATATTCGGGAACTGTTGAAGTTAGCTGGGAATTTCGAACTTCTAGGCAGGGAGTCGTTAGCGTTTAATTCTACCCTACCGATTCCGACGCCGCGGACGCGAATACAACCACAGGCAATGAGAGTGAACAGTCAATCGAGTGGAGCAATTATGAGTGGAACAGCGGGCATGGAGAAACAGGGTACGGTTCAGGCAATGGAGAATGTGACAAATCCCAGAACAGCGTGTCGAAGATGTGGACAACAAGGACATGGTTATAGGTTTTGTCAGGGTGCAGCTGTGATATTTTGTTGGGAGTGTGGTAAGCGGGGTGTACAGACAAGGGCCTGTTGTAAGAAGGAAACGGGAAATGGTTTAGGGCTTCATCAGTAAGGGAGGGTGTAGTCCGGAGGAAAAGACCCTTAGCAAGAATAGCAGGTACGTCAATCTTTGCAAGGCAGGGTCACATATTTGCAAAGGTGTTGTTGGGGGATCAAGTGGCGGAGGCGCTGGTAGATACAGGTGCCTCTAACAGTTTTATTAGTGACCAGTATGCAAAGAAAGTGTTGGGAGGAGCTGATATAGTGAAGGTGGATGTCGGTATATCTCTGGCAAATGGCACAGCAGCGAAGGTTGACAAGGCAATTGTGGTGACGATAACGTTCGGTGATAAAGAAGTGGAAATGCCATTGCTGATTCTTCCGGAGGTAATGGACGGGTTGATACTGGGGATGGATTTCCTAACCAAAATAAATGCTACGTTGATCTGTGGCGGTGTAACACTTCAGTTAAATGAGGAGGTAGGAGCAACTAGAAGCCCGAAATCTCGGTGCACAGGTGTGGAATCTTCAGGCAGCGAGGAGGAAGTGCGTATAAAGCGTTTCTTAGAAGGTGAATTACGAGGTTTTGAAACTTTGACTGGACTTTCTAATATTGCAGAGCATCGAATTATAATGAAGGATGATACTCCGTTTAAACAAAGGTATATGCAGACGAATCCGGCAAAACAGAAGATAATAAGTGATCTGGTAGATGAGTTGATAGAGAATGGATGTATTGAACCATCGTATAGTCCGTACAGTTCCCCGATTGTGTTGGCACCAAAAAAAAATGGTAAGTGGAGGCTTTGCTGTGACTTTAGGCAGCTAAACAACAAGTCAGTAACAGACGCATATCCTTTACCACGTATCAATTCCATTTTGGAAAGACTACGGGATGCGAAATATTTTAGTACTCTGGATCTCAAAAATGGTTACTGGCAGATACCCATGGAAAAAGGAAGTAGGTTGGTAACAGCGTTTACGGTACCAGGAAGGGGGTTGTTTCAGTGGAAGGTAATGCCTTTTGGGTTACATTCGGCGCCAGCTACGTTTCAGCGTGCATTGGACCAGGTTATTGGTCCGGAGATGGAACCACATGCGTTTGCTTACCTGGACGACATTATTGTAATTGGAAAGACATTGGAGGAACATATGGTGAATCTACGGGAGGTTTTTAGGCGATTGAAGATGGCGAATCTGAGGATAAACCCAGAAAAGTGTTCATTTATGAAGAAGGAAATAAAATACCTTGGCCATGTGGTAGGAGAAGATGGAATAAAAACGGACCCAGACAAGATAGCGGCCATTAAGGAAATGCAACCCCCAAAAGATGTTAAAGGAGTGAGGCGGGTATTGGGCGTTGCCTCATGGTATCGAAGGTTTGTACCTGATTTTTCCGATTTGGTGTCCCCAATTACAAGTTTATTGAAAAAGGGTACAAGATGGAAGTGGGGTAAGGAGCAACAGGAGGCTTTTGAAAAACTGAAGGAGCGATTGACAGGTGCACCAGTGTTGGCTTGTCCAAATTTCGACAAACTGTTTATTCTCCAGACTGATGCAAGTGACTTTGGCTTGGGTGCGGTGCTCACGCAAAACATCAACGACGAGGAACGGGTCATCGCATACGCGAGTCGTCGGCTAAATAAAGCAGAGTGCAATTATTCAGCAACGGAAAAGGAGTGCTTGGCGATTGTGTGGGGTATTCGGAAAATGCGACAATACTTGGAGGGTTATCAGTTTAAAGTAATAACTGATCATCTCTCCCTCAAATGGTTAAATAGCATTGAAAGCCCGTCTGGAAGAATTGCGAGGTGGGCGTTGGAACTTCAACAGTACACGTTCGAGGTGGAGTATCGCAAGGGTAAGAGTAATGTGGTGGCCGACGCGTTATCGCGAGAACCACTTAACATACTGTGTGCTATGGCAGATGACGCAGTCAAAGATAAATGTGCCTGGTTAGAGAAAAAGATGAAGGAGGTACAAGAGGAACCCGAGAAGTATTCTGATTTCGTGATTGAAAACGGTCAGTTGTATAGGCATATTCCGAGTCGCGATGAAGTCGATGGTGGTGTACAATGGAAGCTGTGTGTGCCGAAGTACATGCGTGAGAGAGTGTTGAAGGAGAATCACGATGGTGAAACAGCTGGACATCTGGGTAGTAGGAAGACAATCGCTCGAGTTGCAAGACGTTACTATTGGCCAGGATTATTTCGTGATGTGACCAGTTACGTACGGAAATGTGAATCGTGTCAACGATATAAGGCAAGTCAACAGAAGCCAGCGGGAATGATGTTAACGCAAATACCAGAGGAACCATGGGCGGTCGTATGTGCCGATTTTGTCGGACCACTACCACGATCGAAGCACGGGAACTCAATGCTGTTGGTTTTTTTTGACAAATTTTCAAAGTGGACAGAACTGGTTCCGATGAGAAAGGCTAAGAGCGAGGGTGTGATGAAGGCGTTACGGGAGAGAATTGTAAGCAGGTTCGGGGTTCCAAAAGTATTGGTAACAGATAATGGTACACAGTTTACTAGTCGTGTGTTTAAGACGTTTTTAGAGAAGTTGGGGGTACGCCATCAATTAACGGCACCTTATACACCACAGGAAAACCCTACGGAGCGGGTCAACAGGACAGTGAAGACAATGATAGCTCAATTTGCAGGCAAGAATCAGCGAACTTGGGACGAGCACTTGCCCGAAATTATGTTGGCAATAAATTCTAGCGTCTCGGATTCTACGGGATACAGCCCCAGTTTTGTGGTTCAGGGAAGGGAGCCAAGACTTCCAAAGGCGCTGTACGATGAAGTCACTGTTGGTACAGGAGGCGAAGTCCAGGAGCCGGAAGAAAGGGCGGAGATGATACAGGAGATTTTTAAACTGGTAAGACGTAACTTGGAGGTAGCATCACAAGATCAGAGGCGACATTACAATCTGAGGAGAAGAGCGTGGAAGCCAAAGAAAGGAGAGTTAGTACTGGTAAAACAACATCATCTTTCTAATGCAGTCGAAGGGTTTGCTGCGAAACTGGCGCCGAAATATGATGGACCTTATGAGGTCAAGGGGTTTATATCACCCGTTATTGTCAAACTTGAGGGGGAAGGAAGACGCAAAAGAAATGCGCATATTGGGGATTTAAAGCCGTTTAATGTTGAGTGTGGGGTGTAGTGGTGAAGATTGTAGTCTGTGTTGTGTCGTTTTAGAAATGAAAGGAAAAAAAAACATATATTTTTTTTTTCTCTCCCTCTAATGTTTTTTCCATACAATTACAGAAAAAAATATATAATTAACGATGTCAAGAACCACTATGAACAAATACACCCGTAAGATGGTGGAGGGAAAAGCTGCTCCAAAAGCACCACTTAAACGTTTGGCCAGGGTCACAGTGACAAGAGGGGAGGACCTGAAAAGAATATGTAGAACACCGCAAAAGATGGCTACTCTGGCAGATGTTGCCATGGATCTAGCCTTGTCCAGCGACGAAGAAGACAAGAACATAAAGCAAGATTTGTTCCCGGACCAATGGTCACAACCAGTAAACGTGACACCAGTGGAGGATTTAATGAGCGAATTTGATGATAAGGCGACGAGGTGGTTCCACGACGACATTCTGTCCCTAACACCAGGGCAATCTTTGGAGTCTTTGTGGGCGGATGGTGAGGTCGAGCAGGAGCCAGGCCTAGGCAATGAAAGGGTCGGTGTGGTGGAACCCATGGTCGTGGTACAAGAGGTGGTGGAAAGAGAAGAAGTATTAAGGCCGACGCATGACGCACCGGTACCATGGGTGGCACGGAAAAATTTACCGTTGGTGGATCATGTAGAGATGGGGTGGCAAGGTGAATCAACGATGGGTGATATTGTAAATATGACCGAAAGACCATTGCCACCGTCCGTGTGGAGCTATATGGTAGCGCTACTGAAAGAGCCGAACAGAGGCAAAAGATTGAATTTCAGAAGGGAAATAGAAGGTCAGTGCTACCGTATTCGGGTTTCAAAAGGAGGAAAGGCCTCAGTAAGACTTTGGCAGGAACAAATATAGATTTTTTTTTTTTCTCTTTCTTTTAAATAAAAATTAATTAATATGAAAAAAAAAAAGATTCAAATTTTTTTTTTCTCTCCGCAAACACGTTCTTTAAAGAAAGGGGGGAATGTGACGACAAGTTTGTTAACAAACTTGGGTCACAGACAGTGTCCGTATACTTATTGTACACAGTGTACAAATACCCTAACAAAGGAATGCCAATAACAACACACACACTGTGTGGTTTTGATATAGCAGGCACAAGCAACAGAACCCAACAGTGAAAATATTTTTGTAACAAACAAGTAGCAACAACACACACACTGTGTGGTTTTGATTTAGCAGACACACAAGCAACAGAACCCAACAGTAGAAATATTTTGTAACAAACAAGTAGCAACAACATACAGTGGGCTTTTGTTTTTTGTAATAAACAAGTAAACAAGTAGCAACAAAATATAAGGACTTGGTTTTAATATTGACCGTTAGATAAATAAAACAACACACAGGAGTAATACTTTGTTGGTAGTTTCTATGAGCTGGGGTTTGTATAAAAGACGCGTGGTTTTAACAAACAGGTCTCATTCTTTTATCAGCGATTCGGTCTGTAAGTACTAAAATTATTATAAGGTAGACACTTCATTTGGTGGTTAGCGAACACTTTATGAAGGTAGAATTATTATAAGCAGTAGTACACTTTCACTGGTGGTTATCGAGCACCAGGGAAAGACGTAGGAACACAAGTAGGATTAAGTATACGCTTCGACTGGTGGTTAGCGAGCACCAGGCCGAAGCTAGGGTAATGGTAGGATAATCCTCCGACGGTGGTTAGCGAGCACCCGAGGACACTAGTGGGTTATCAGTAGTGAGTAGCAGACTTCAACCGGTGGTTACCGAGCACTGGATGAAGTTAGTCATAAGTTCTAGATTTAGCGAGCATTCCCGAAGGTGGTTAGCGAGCACCAGAGGGAATTAGATTAAGGCGTAGTATAGCAACTATTCCGCCCGGTGGTTACCGAGCACCGGATGGAGTAATCCTACCTTTAGAGGAGTTAAGTATTCACTTCGGCTGGTGGTTACCGAGCACCAGGCGAAGATTAGAAAGTAGGCGAACCGAGGAATACTTCACCGGGTGGTTAGCGAGCACCCGTGGAAGTCAGCTTCCGAGGAACGTGTGGTGGAAGATAGAGTAGGATTCGTTCTTTTCAGCTTATAGGTTCGGCGGATAATTAAACGAGCATTTACCGAAGGTGTTCCGAGCGTCAGGACAAACGAGTTTCACCAGGTCTAACATCCGAGACAAAATTGTGGCGCAAGAGTGTACGGTAATCGTCGGCCAGTGATCACGGGTCGGATGTACGAGGGTTCACGAGTGGTTACCGAACACGAGTGGACCACTGGACAGCCGATTCGTGAAGGCAACTGGGTTGGAAATTGCTAGTGGTTTCCTAGCACGAACAGTGGACAACCCAGCATAAAATCCGAAGCACGAGCGAGGGGACCCGACCAAGTCCGAAAGGAAAACGAGGGACACGAGTGCTATCCCAAAGGGGAAACTTTCCCAGGAGAATACCCGGAGCAAGAAAACGGTCGCCGGAGCCAAGCACGAAGATTGCCGAAGTGGAGCCGAAGAGGAACTGTCAATTAATATTATATTTGAATGAAATTTTATATTAACGTTTTAAATAAAGCAGAGATTGTGAAATATTTTAAACTAAAGGTACACGTGTTCATTATTTTCTTGTAGCGAAACCTGGACAAAGGCTGAGTATTTACCCTAGCGAAAACAAGTCGTTACAGTTGGAACTACCAAAAATAAATTAAAGACTAGAATGGCAGGACATAAATCTGATTTGAAATGTAGGAATGATTCAGTGACACATAAAACAGCACTTGCGGCCCATTGTGCAGAAAAACAACACACACCCAAACTAGACGATGTACAAATATTACAAACAGAGGAGAGATACAACAAACGATTCACATTAGAAATGCTGCATATAATAAACATAACACAGGATAAGAGAATTAATTTTAAGAGCGACGTGGATAACGTAGCACAAAGTTTTCGTCATATTATAAATAAAAATCGAAAGATCAAGTACCCAGCAGAAATTTTGCTGAACGTTCAGCAGCTTTTGGAAGGGGAACTTGAGTAAAGGAGCGCATCCAATTGCGCTGAATTCATGCATGATTCCCTAAGGCGATGTCCCACTTTAGAGCGCTAGTTGGATACACAGAAACAGCGCTCTTTAGATGCACTGAAATCACGTGTCTTTAGAGCGCTGATTTAAGCAGAATAAAGATGCTGTAAATTCATGTATCTTTTTAGCGCTGATTTAAGCAGATTAAAGATGCAGTGAATTCATGTATCTTTGTAGAGCTGATTTAAGCAGAATAAAGATGCTGTAAATTCAAAGTTGAAATCAAATAACTAAAATTTAAAAAAATATAACAAAAAAATTCATTCGTTTTACTTTACAAAACTTTATTTATGTGAAACAAAATGAAAAAAAAAATCGGAAGTGAACATCCAAAAAATATCGGAAATTTTCATTTTCATATTTTTTATGGGATTTTTTTTGGGAACAGCGGTCAAAGATGCTATGATTGAAGCGCTCTTTGCAGCGCTGATTAATGCGCAATAATGATGCAGTCAAATCATGTGTCTTTGTCTAAAACTCATGTTTTTTTATTCAAAAAGTGTTAAAAATATTAAAAAGGAAAGCAAGTGTGAAATTTTATCAAAAAATAATTACACATTATAAGTTTTATATAAAAAGTCTTAAAAAAAAATTAAAATTTTTTCCCCTTCCTTTTACTGCATCCCTAAGAGCGCTCTTTGGATGCGCTACGGTATGCTATAAACAGATGCTGTGTCGCCAAAATCTCGATTTATTTCTGCTGGGTAGTGCAATATTAAATGTAAACACGAGCAGTCGTTGTATTTGGTTATTGTTACTCGTTATTGTGAGTTTTTTCTTATTGGTTTTTTGTTTTTGTTCTTTCTGTTTGTTATATTTTTGTGTATAATTTAAAGTTACAGTGTTTCCAATTTAATTTGTGTTTTTTGTTTATATCTTTAAGATTCCTGAAGATGCCATCCAAAGGATGGAGAAATATTGAAAATAAAAATTAATATTTTTTATAAAAACAACTGTGGCCTCGAGCTTGTCTATTAATTAATATAGAATTGAATAAAAAAGGTCGAATAAATATAATAATATTCTTCAAAAAATTTTAAATTCATGTCGAAATTCTATACAACCAACTGAAGTGTATTGCTTTTTAAATAAATAAATAAATAAATAAATAAATAAATAAATAAATAAATAAATAAATAAATAAATAAATAAATAAATAAATAAATAAATAAATAAATAAATAAATAAATAAATAAATAAATAAATAAATAAATAAATAAATAAATAAATAAATAAATAAATAAATAAATAAATAAATAAATAAATAAATAAATAAATAAATAAATAAATAAATAAATAAATAAATAAATAAATAAATAAATAAATAAATAAATAAATAAATAAATAAATAAATAAATAAATAAATAAATAAATAAATAAATAAATAAATAAATAAATAAATAAATAAATAAATAAATAAATAAATAAATAAATAAATAAATAAATAAATAAATAAATAAATAAATAAATAAATAAATAAATAAATAAATAAATAAATAAATAAATAAATAAATAAATAAATAAATAAATAAATAAATAAATAAATAAATAAATAAATAAATAAATAAATAAATAAATAAATAAATAAATAAATAAATAAATAAATAAATAAATAAATAAATAAATAAATAAATAAATAAATAAATAAATAAATAAATAAATAAATAAATAAATAAATAAATAAATAAATAAATAAATAAATAAATAAATAAATAAATAAATAAATAAATAAATAAATAAATAAATAAATAAATAAATAAATAAATAAATAAATAAATAAATAAATAAATAAATAAATAAATAAATAAATAAATAAATAAATAAATAAATAAATAAATAAATAAATAAATAAATAAATAAATAAATAAATAAATAAATAAATAAATAAATAAATAAATAAATAAATAAATAAATAAATAAATAAATAAATAAATAAATAAATAAATAAATAAATAAATAAATAAATAAATAAATAAATAAATAAATAAATAAATAAATAAATAAATAAATAAATAAATAAATAAATAAATAAATAAATAAATAAATAAATAAATAAATAAATAAATAAATAAATAAATAAATAAATAAATAAATAAATAAATAAATAAATAAATAAATAAATAAATAAATAAATAAATAAATAAATAAATAAATAAATAAATAAATAAATAAATAAATAAATAAATAAATAAATAAATAAATAAATAAATAAATAAATAAATAAATAAATAAATAAATAAATAAATAAATAAATAAATAAATAAATAAATAAATAAATAAATAAATAAATAAATAAATAAATAAATAAATAAATAAATAAATAAATAAATAAATAAATAAATAAATAAATAAATAAATAAATAAATAAATAAATAAATAAATAAATAAATAAATAAATAAATAAATAAATAAATAAATAAATAAATAAATAAATATCAATCATTTAAACGTTTAAGAAATTTTTTAAATAAACTTTCAGGCAATTGTAGTAAAAACAACTGTATATAAACAGTAGTGTAGTAGTTTTTACTACATTTTGTAGTTGAAAATCAATAGTTAAAAACAACATGTTCAGTTGTTTTTACCGTAATATGTAGTAGATTTTACAACAAAATGTAGTTAAAACAACTGTCTTTTATAGTAGATTTTACCGACGTACATTTTTGAGCGCATGTTTTCCTTTAAACAAATTGATTAAACCAACAATTTTAAAGATTTTCGCGTTAAAAAACATGTGTATTGAGATAAATTTGGCAAAAAACAAGTAAAAAAAGTTAAATTCGGCCTTGCCGAATGCAGTGATACCCTCCACAATTTCAAAAAGATTATTGCAAAAAACTTTATTTAAAAGGAAATTAATTTTGAACTTAAAAAAAATTTTGAAAAAAAAAAATTTCCGCGAAAAAAAGTTTTGGTAAAAAAAAAAAAAATCCGAGATTTTTTTCTATTTTTGTCAAAAAATATGTTCGTACTTGTTTAAATACCATTTGGTGTTCAATTATGTTCACATATGTCAACCAGAAGCCGAATTAAAGCATTTTGTATTTTTAGGTTATGTTGAATGTACTGAAATTTTTGAGGTGTGCTTACATTTTCGTTCATAACTTTTGAACCGCTGAACCGATATCGCTCAAATGCAATACCAAACTTCTCGGGAGAACTTCCAATAAATATGTTAAGTTTCAGTCATCTCTGTGCAATATTTTGTCCGCGACAGCATTTTCCACAGACAGACGGACAGACGGACATCGCTAGAATGTCTTAAAATCGATCGGGCATCATGAATATATATACTTTATGGGGTCCCAGACCGATATTTCGATGAGTTACAAACGGAATGACAAACTTATATATACCCTCTATCACTAGAGTGGAGGGTATAAAAAAAAGAGAATTTGTGCAGATGGTCAAGAAAGAATATGGAATATTCAGAACGAAGCATATTCAGAGAAAAACATTGAATTTGGTTTCTTGCGGCTGAAGTTTTAGGATGAGGAGTGACGCGTTTTTAAGTAAGAAAATTATCCGAAAAAGGCACAATATTAGCTCCATTTTTTGTTCATTAAAGGCTCCAAATGGACTCCAAAATATGAGGGAAATTACCACTTCTACACTCTTTTTATACCCTCCACTCTAGTGATAGAGGGTATATATAAGTTTGTCATTCCGTTTGTAACACCTCGAAATATTGGTCTAGGACCCCAAAAAGTATATATATTCATGATCCTCGATCAATTTTAAGACGATCTAGCGATGTCCCTCCGTCCGTCTGTCTGTCTGTCTGTTGAAAACACGCTAACTTTTGAAAGACTTTACGGAGGCTCCTGAGGTTTGGCATATATGTTGGGCATTTACCTGGTCAGGTTGGTATTGCAATCCAGCGAAATCGGTCCAGTGCACTATAGGAAATTTGACCCATTTTTCTGGCCAAAATTATTTACAGCCAAACGGCTGGACCGATTTGAATGATTTTTTGGATTTGACTTTTGGAACACCCTTTAGAGGGAGGGAGTGACTCATAAAGTTTTTCATACACTCAAAAAAAAAACATTAGTAAATTTACCTAAAAAATTTACTAACAATTAGTTCAAAACAGGGTTTCCGGGGTTATAAGTTTACGCATCTAAGATTTTTTAGATCTTGTATAGATTATCTGGTTTTCTAAACTGTTTTTTTACTATTTTTTTGAGTGTACACTAACTTTTGAATATAACAGTAGAAATTTATTTTAACAATTTTAAGAAGTGTCAAAGCTACTTTTTAATAAGGATTTTATTTAAAAATTTGATTTTTGAGTTCCAAGTCGTTAACTACATTTCAAAATGCACTACGAGCAGCTGCAGATGAAGCAAAAGCTAGGGGCTCAACTTCCCTATTTAGATCTTTAGAGATTTCTGCTGTAATTCGACTTTTTGTTCTCGCAGATTTTGACAAAAAAAGTTAATTGCGGTCGCCCAGGTTTCGATTTAGTGGGGGCAGGCTGCGTTTTACATTTTCTTATCCAAGTATGGCCTTTAAGCCAAACAGCATCCTGTTTTTCAAAAACTTCCACTCCTACAACTTTTTCAAGCCTTTTCATATTTATACTTGAACAAAATATTCTTGATTGCTCCTTTATATATTTTTTAAAGTTTTCGAAACGATCACTTTCATCTATGTATGAAAAGAAATGTGCACAAATAGCAGCTCTTTCGTCATATTCGTTGTGTTTCTGTCGCCATATATTGAATAAATGGGAATTTGGCGCGCAGTAGTCACCTGGAAAAATGCGTTTTTAAAAAAAGCTTGCAAATATCCGACCTTGAAATTTGATAAATTTGGAAGGTAATTGATTGTCCTAGAGAACTTATATGGTTTTGTAGCTAACATATGCTATCATTTTTTTGTAAGTCTAAATAAAATTCCAATTCATAATTCCATAAGTTCAAGTTAAGGTCACTTCAATTTTTCCAATTTAATCGATCTACTAGATAAGTTCACTAACATTTCACTATATATCATTAAAGTACTCACCTTCGACATTATTTTCCATTTTTTAGTTTTTAAAAATTATTAATTTTTATTATGAAAACTTTTATTAGAAACTATCACAAAATTAATTAAGAGATAAACGGAGTTAGAATTCCTTTATCAAACCAAGCGAAATTTTTAGGAATCATTTTAGACAGTAAACTGTCATGGAAACAAAACACCGAAGAAAGGGTCAAGAAGGCATACAACGCCTTCTACGCATGCAAAAAAATGTTTGGCGCAACTTGGGGACTGGAACCAAGGATCACTTACTGGATTTATACTTCTGTAGTAAGACCAATCTTACTGTATGGTGTTATGGTCTGGTATAACGCACTGGAGCGTAATGTGACGCACTTAAAATTTCAGAGAATTCAACGTCTCATGGGTTTATGCATCACAGGCGCTCTGAGAACAACATCAGCTGAATCTATTGACACGCTACTGCACCTGATACCAATTGACATCTTTGCAAAGGGGGAGGCTTATAAGTCCTGCCTTCGTCTCAAAGAGTCAAATTTTTTCAGGCAACGCAATTTTGGACACAGTAACATGGACAATTTAAATGATATTGCCACCGATTACAGAGTGCCCAAACTTATTTTCGACCGGAAATACGACGTAGAATTTCCGACTCGAGAATTTTGGTCAAACTGGCAAAACCCCCCAATGAACGCTATTAACATATTCACAGACGGCTCCAAACAATCCATGGGAGTCGGTGCAACGAGTTTGCGAGATTTAGAGAAGACTTTTATCCTTCCACTGGACTCTAGCATTTTCCAGGCCGAAATAGTTGCCATAAGCAGGGCGGCTTTACAGTTCGGTGATGAGACAAACAGAGAATTTAACATTTACGTTGACAGCCAAGCAGCTCTAAAAGCTCTTAGAAGCTTTTACATCAAGTCGAAAGTAGTTTTCGAATGCTTCGAGAACTTACAAAGTTTAGGGAGTATGAACAAGGTGAAACTAATATGGGTACCAGGTCACATAGGTATACAAGGAAACGAGAGAGCGGACGAGCTCGCGAAACAAGGTGCTGATGGTATTGGTATTTCTGTGCATATTGATCCACCAATCCAGCACTTCAGATCGCTACGCGACATTCAAAACACTGCAATGGCTAATAGAAAGTGGAGAAAGCTAACAACAAGTGCGATCAGTAGAAGATTGTGGGCATGCTACAATCTAAGAAAAACCGAGTACTTACTCTCACTCACTAGATGGAACTGCCGTGTACTTACTGGAGTGATCACCGGGCACTGCCTAATAGGTTATCATAGAAAGAAGATGGGACTTATTTCTGATGCAAGTTGTAGAAGGTGCGATGAACCTAACACTGAAGAAACGGTCGAACATATTCTTTGCCAATGTCCTGCTTTGGCCAGAACCCGACTGCACATTTTAGGCAGACATGACTTCGAGAGCTTGGAAACGGTTTCGAATGTCGACCTAAGGCAAATAGTACAATTCGCGATGAGGACAAATGCGTACTATCAGCGTCGCTGAGGAATTATTGTGGTTTCGCTATGGACCATCCGGTCTATGTGAGGAGTCTTTGACTCCGTCACCTCTAACCTAACCTATCACAAAATTAACTGCACTAAATCGTTATTTGATAGCTAATTTAGAAATTGCAAGAAAATCAGCTGATAAAGTTACAGTAAATGAATCCTGTCAAAAAATTTAAAAAGAAATGTTTACTTTGTTGTATTTTTTTTATATTAAAGCTAAAAAAAATAAGCTTTGCAAAAATTTTAATTTTGACTTTTGACTTTTGACCAAAAAAATGGGTAAAATTTCCTATAGTGCAGTGGTTCAAAAGTTATGAGCAAAAGACTGAATTTCGGCAAGGGTTTTTCGTAAATTTATGAGATAAAAAGCACTATAACTTTCGAAAAGCAATTCTGAGGATGCTAAAACTTGGCATATATATTTTTCGTTCCTCCAGCCTAATTCGTATTGAATTTCACCCGTTAAACCTGTTTTAAAAACATTGGTAAGCCACAAAAATATGTTACAACGTATTTTTGTCACTCAAAAATATTTTTATACCAAAACAAAAAAAATCACTCGAAAAAAATTTTACACTCAAAAAA
Source organism: Pegoplata infirma (assembly GCA_963921195.1). Taxonomy (NCBI): domain Eukaryota; kingdom Metazoa; phylum Arthropoda; class Insecta; order Diptera; family Anthomyiidae; genus Pegoplata; species Pegoplata infirma. The sequence goes on from OY992539.1 coordinate 160,928,432, forward strand.
AATGTTTACACTCAAAAAAAACATGTAAATTATTATTTTTTTTTTTTCAAAAATTACTAAAAAAAACTTTTTTACACAAAATAAAATATTTCTAATCAAAACTGTTATTTTTTTGACGTTAGAAAATTTACTATCACTTAAAATGGGCATTGTGGAGGGTATTCATAGATTCGGCCAAGTAGAATTTAACTTTTCTACTTGTTAAAGAGTCATTTTGGAGTCTAAACAGAGGGCTCTTTTGCATGAACCACTTTCATACAGAAATTTAAAATTTTTGTTATATTTTTAGAGCCCGTTTTAAAGTCTTAAATGAGTCTGCTTGTTTGCTGGGAAAACAAATGAGAGTGTTAAATTCGGTTGTGCTGAATCTTTTATACCCTCCAACATGTTAAAAAAAAATTACAGGGGCGTTTTTTTTGGGGAGGGGGTGCTTCGGTGGGGGATGACGGGGACACCTCCGCCTCTCGAAAAACAATTTTATTTAATTATTTATTATGCTTTTTGCTCTAAATTTATACAATTTTATCATTATTTTAATATGATCGCATACGTTATTTGATATTAAATCACATATAAATATATATGCAATCAGATTAAGTATATTAGTATATTAGACTGCCCAGAAAAAAAATTGTTTTTTGGGGATTTTTAAAAAAATATATATATATTGTTTTTTTTTAGTTTTTTGTTATGGTCGTATTGTGTTCAGAGTTTCCCAAGTGTTAAAAACCCACAAAATCAAAGCCTCACAAAGGTGACATATAGACTTCGTGTCTAGGCCACCTTTTTATCAGTCCATTCGTTGACAGGGTGTAGCATTGGAAGAATAAGTTCTGAATACATTGATCTAATAAAACCTTTTTTGGTACACACAAAAAATTTTTTTTTCCATGAAGGATTTTCATAGTATTTATGAACAAATTCATACAATTTATTACTTTTTCATTATATTTATAAACTTTTTCATAGTATTTATGAAAAATGTTAAAAATTCTTAAATTTCACATATTATGATTTATTCATAAATACTATGAAAAAGTTTATAAATATTATGAAAAAGTAATAAATTGTATGAATTTATTCGTAAATACTATGAAAATCGTTCATGGAAAAAAAAATTTTTGTGTGTAGTGCTTATACTTAACTATATTTTAAACTTATTTACACGTATTTGTTTTTTATTTATTTTACAAAACAGGCAAAGTATGACAATGTAAAAGTCATAATATATACTGGCGATATTGAAAGTTCTCCAAATAGTATTTTAGAAAAAGCTAAAAATATTTTTAACATCAATCTGGAAAAGGACAATATTACTTTTGTGTACTTAAAGTTTCGTCATTTAGTAGAAGCGAAGCGATATCCATTTTTTACTTTACTGGGTCAGAGTGTTGGATCAATGCTTTTAGGATTAGAAGCATTGTGTAAATTTCCTCCAGACATTTATCTCGATACCATGGGATATGCATTTACTTTGCCATTGTTTCGATTTATAGGATGCTGCAAAGTTGGATGTTATGTTCACTATCCAACTATAAGCACTGATATGTTGCGAAGAGTTCAGCAGCGTGAATATTCTCACAATAATCACAGTTACGTTGTTCGCAATCCTTTTTTGACATGGCTAAAAGTAACATACTATAAGATTTTTGCCAAGGTAAGTTCTTAACATTATATTTAGTTTATCACCAAAAGTTGTTTAATACAAACTAGAGCCTAGAGTTTCTGTTTCGGTTAAAACCTTAACCGAAACCGCGGTTACTGAAGCCAAAAACCGAAATCGACCCATATATTAGGGTGGTGTGTATGCCAATAAAGTGCTCAGATCAACTAATAACAATGCGGAAAAGTCTGCGCGAACATCGCAATTTGAAATTTGAAAGCAAAAATATAAACATATTTTGTTTTAAATTTTTCTTTTATTGTCCCAATATTTCAGTCAACATTGCTGACCATCTTCAGGGGATTCTACATATAAGTACAAAAATATTACACATAATTATTACAAAAATTACGCAACACATTTACCCCCAGTTTCTGTATGACGTTCGTCGTTCGTCATACAGAAACTGGGGGTTAAAACACGAAAAATTTAATTTCATTTAAAAATTAAATAAAAAACACAAAAAAACACTTTCTGGAGCTGTTGTTCAGCTGTAAGCTTTTGTCAACTAATGTGCTTTGATATTTTATTATGGGCCTACTTTGTTGGCATAATTATTAATGCTCTACCATACAAAGTTCACGTTAGTGTTAACGCGCAAAATTCTTTATTGTTAGTTAATTATTGAAGTTAACGTGTCGGTTTTTTCGTTTTGATGCATGTTAACAATCAAAGTAAGCCAACAAAAAAGGCCTTATTTTGTTTTGGTCTCTTTCTGTTTTTGTGTATCGTGTGTTTGTATTACCCGAGTAAAAAAATTGATATGATGCAATATATAATTTAATATGGGTTTATGTCTATTTTGATATAATCTTATACGAAAAACGGTTTCATAAGATTTGATCGAATATTATCTAATGATATCAAATTTAAAAAAATTAAAAAAAATGGAGTTTATAAAATTTTCTATAAAACACTTTGCGATAAAAAAATGTTCCTTGAAAAAAACTTTCTATAAAACAGTTAGAAAATATTCGTGATAAAAAAGTTGTGCTTGAAAAAAACTTCAAAAAATAAAAAAAATATGGAGTCATATGAAATTTTATATAAAACACTTTGAAAATATTCGCGATAAAAATATGTAGTGTCCGACCGAATATTCGGCTACGGCTTCGGCCACATTTTTGGCCGAATACCGAATAATTGTATAAAATTTGTACTCACGTGTTGAAAAACATACTACCCGAGTAAAAAAAAATGTATGGTAAAACATGTTATCTTATAAAATTATATATAATTTATTGGATCTGAGTTTGCTAAATTTTATACGAAAATTGGCCGCGCCAATGTTATCTCATAACATCTTATAATATATGAAGTTACAGTTTAACATTTGAGTGTATGTGATTTCATTCGGAAATTGGCCGCGCCAAAGTTATCCAAAATTTTCTATTATCAAGATTTTATATTAAATATGATATAATATGATGTAATTTCATCCGGAAATTGGCGGTGCCAAAGTTATCTAAAAATATCCGATATCATGATTTTGTATTATATTGGATATTATATAATGTAATTTCATCCGAAATTTGGCCGCGCTAAAGTTATCTTATAATATCTGATATCTTGGTTTCCCGAGTAAAAAAAAGTTATATCACGCAATATTTAATTATATGTATATGAACAGATATGCTTTTATGTACATCCATATTAATTTTGATCCGAAAATTGTGGGATCGAATATTATACGATTATATCAAATTCTATTATTTTTGATAATATAATATCCAATTTGATTAAGTTTGATCCCAAAAATGCGTCTATCCAATTGTATTAAATCATTTCTTTGGCCTCGTCATTGAAGTCTGGTAAAAGGTTGCGCTCGCCCGACGAGAAACCTTTACCTAAGAGATCTTAGGTGACCGGCAACGTCTGGATTCAGTCTTTTAGTGAAGTGGTGAAAGGTAACTTCGTTAGGGCTGTGATAAACAGGCAAAATGGGGATTGTAGTATTTCAAGGGACAAGTGGAGTTTAGTTGAAACTAAATTAAATGAAATCTACTTTAGGCTCCTTGAGAGTATGCCTGATTTTCTCCCTACTACTGTCAACGCAGGATGGTATCAGGGGCGAGTAAAACTCGTTGCTTTTGGGAACGAAAGATCCGCAGCCGTGTTTAAGGTTGCCATTAGCCAAGTGGGAGAGTTATGGCCTGAAGCCAGACTGGACGTTGTGGAAAAACATTATATCCCCTCGCAACCAAGAGCTCATGCATGGATTCCAATGGCTACAAGTGACACTGCGGTGATTTTAAAAGTCTGCAATCCGCACCTTCCAACTCAGAATTGGCAAATTGCCAGATTGGGTGAGATGGAAGGCGCTCGTCGTCAAGCAGTGGTCTTGGTTAATGAGGAATCGCTTCCGCTTTTAGCCAGGACTGACGGCATTATTAGATTTGGCTTTTTTCATATAAGAGTCAATGTAAACAAGAGCGACCAGAAGCCTATTTTGGACGCAGCCAAGCCAGTGGCGGAGTCGGCTGGGGAGGAGAATCTGGAAAAGGTTGAAATTCAGCTGACCGATTCTAGGCTGATGGGAGATGCATCTGGCATTTTCGAAACCGAATCTGGTAACGAATGCGACCTCTGTGATAGCACGGAGGATAAAGCTGATGCCACGATGGGTGACATTCAGGACGAGGCCCATGCAGTGAGGAATTCGGAGAGTTCTGTTGCCTCCGATTCAGAACAGATGGGACACACATCTGGCTTATTGGAAACCGAATTTGGGGACGAATTAGAGTATCCAAAAAACCGCCCATTTTTAAAAACCGGTTTTCGGTTTATTTGAAAAATCTTAAATTAAAAAAACCGGTTTCGGTTTCAGCTTTTATATAAAAAACCGGTCAGCCGGTTTTTTTCCGGTTTTTTATAATTTTAGATTTTTATTTAAAAAAACAAAATTTATTAATTAAATAGAGGAAAATAAGATACAAAATTATTTTATTAACTTCACTTAACTTAAAATATAAAAAAAAAACGTTTGGTTTTATTTTCTAATATAATGTTTTAGAAATAAAAAACAATTTTTGAGTTACAGCCAGAACTTTACAGTTAGAGTTTTTGATTATTTTCAAAAAAAAAAAATATTTGTTGAAAATTCACGTTCGATTTTTGTTTTGCAAAATACCGCTCAAAATGTTGGACCAAATCGCTGCTAATTTTTTCTATAAATTCTGTGGCAAAAAGAAAGAAGTGCATAAGTCGAGTTAAGTTAATCTTGTTGTGTTATTTTTATTTGATTACTCTTTACATATTAACCCCTATCATGATGGTAGAAATAATCTACAGCATAGTTTTTATTAAAAAAGGCCAATTACTAGTGATTTTGTATTAAAATATTTATCTTAAAAAGTGCTCTCGTAAAAATGATTAAAAACACTTATGAAGTTTTTCCTTTTTGCTACAGAATTCTAAAGTGACACCAATCCCAGCAGAAATTTTGCTGAACGTTCAGCAGCTTTTGGAAGGGGAACTTGAGTAAAGGAGCGCATCCAATTGCGCTGAATTCATGCATGATTCCCTAAGGCGATGTCCCACTTTAGAGCGCTAGTTGGATACACAGAAACACCGCTCTTTAGATGCACTGAAATCACGTGTCTTTAGAGCGCTGATTTAAGCAGAATAAAGATGCTGTAAATTCATGTATCTTTTTAGCGCTGATTTAAGCAGATTAAAGATGCAGTGAATTCATGTATCTTTGTAGAGCTGATTTAAGCAGAATAAAGATGCTGTAAATTCAAAGTTGAAATCAAATAACTAAAATTTAAAAAAATATAACAAAAAAATTCATTCGTTTTACTTTACAAAACTTTATTTATGTGAAACAAAATGAAAAAAAAAAATCGGAAGTGAACATCAAAAAAATATCGGAAATTTTAATTTTCACATTTTTTATGGGATTTTTTTTGGGAACATCGGTCAAAGATGCTATGATTGAAGCGCTCTTTGCAGCGCTGATTAATGCGCAATAATGATGCAGTCAAATCATGTGTCTTTGTCTAAAACTCATGTTTTTTTATTCAAAAAGTGTTAAAAATATTAAAAAGGAAAGCAAGTATGAAATTTTATCAAAAAATAATTACACATTATAAGTTTTGTATAAAAAATCTTAAAAAAAAAAATTAAAATTTTTTCCCCTTCCTTTTACTGCATTCCTAAGAGCGCTCTTTGGATGCGCTACGGTATGCTATAAACAGATGCTGTGTCGCCAAAATCTCGATTTATTTCTGCTGGGATGTTATTGTTTATTTATAAACAAAAAATAAACCGGTTCAAACGACTTAAAAACACCGGTTTTTCGAAAAATCGAATTTAAATAAAAACCGAAACCGGCCGGTCTTTTGAAAATAAAAAAACCGGTCCACCGGTTTTCGGTTTCGATTTTGGATACTCTAGGACGAATGCGACCTCTATGATAACACGGAGGATGAAGCCAATAACACGATGGTGGAAAGAATGGTGGAAAAAAGCAAGATGTTGCGGTTCCTACAAATAAACCTCCATCACTGTAAGGCAGCCTCAGTTGCACTCTTGCTGCGCCTGACGACAGGAGCAGTTGACTTGGTTTTTATCCAAGAGCCCTGGGTGCGGGGTGGCAGAGTTTGCGGATTGAAGACCCCTGGGTTTAAGTTGATGGTTGCCAAAGGTGCGGGCTTACCAAGAGCCTGCATCTTGGCGAAAAATGGCTTAAATATATTCTTTTTATCAACTTTTAGTGATATGGATGTTACAGCGGCTAGCTTAGAGCTTCATGGGAAGTCTATTTGGCTCGCCTCTGCGTATTTTCCTAATCCGGGGCCAATACCCCCGGAGAAGGTTGGCAGTCTGATTCGGGAGTCTGAATCTAAGGGACACTAGTTACTAGTGTGCTGTGATGCAAATGCACATCATTCGATATGGGGAAGTACAGACACAAATGATAGAGGCGAATCACTTTTGGAGTTTTTGTTAAGCACTAACCTGTATATTTGTAACAAGGGTAGTGAACCAACTTTCGTTACAAGTACGCGGCAAGAGGTTCTTGACGTAACACTTGTATCAGATACATTGTCTGATAGATTTGATGACTGGAGATTTTTGGAAGACCATTCTTTCTCAGATCATCGCTACATTGAGTTTTTACTCAGGGAGCGTGCCCCGGTTGAGACAGTCTCTAGAAATCTGAGGAGAACAAACTGGGTTAAATATAGGGAAACTTTTTCTTTGCTTTTGGGTGAAGTACCCTTATCTGAACCGCATAGTTTGGCGGAAATTGACTGTCTGGTTGACCATATAACAAATGTTTGTAATATGTGCCTGGATGCGTCTTGCCCTTCTGCAAAGCCTAGAGGGGGAAAAAAGCCACCTTGGTGGTCAAATGAGTTGCAGACGAGAAGAGATTCCTGCAGAAAGCTCTTTAATAAGGCTAAATTTTCAAGAGAGGATGAGGACTGGTCTGCATACAGGCTGCAACTTAAGAGCTATAAGAAGATGATCAGAAATGCAAAATGTGATTCTTGGAAAAACTTCTGCGGAAACATAGAAGACGTTTCTGAGGCATCCAGGCTGGGCAAGGTTCTGGCTTCTTCACCTTGCACTCTGGGATACCTGAAAGATCCTAATGGGGTGTGGTCTTCCTCCAGTGGAGAGTCGCTGGATCTCCTTTTAAACACGCATTTTCCGGGCAATTCCATGACGCCGTTTCAATCTTTGGAACGTTCTGACGCCCAAGCATCAGAAATTGCTTCAGAAATAATAAATATGCCAACATTAATCTGGGCGATAAAAAGCTTCAGGCCCTATAAATCTCCGGGACCTGATGGTATAATCCCGGCTGAGTTGCAGCAACTGTCGGACTATATAGCCCCGCTGTTGTATAATCTATACACAGCATGCATCAACTGGTCGTATATTCCTTTAAAATGGAGGGATACCATAGTCGTCTTTTTCCCGAAGGCTGCGAAAAGTTCCCACACAGCTCCGAAGGATTTCAGACCAATTAGTCTGTCTTCTTTTTTGTTAGACATTGGAATGAATGATAGACTCTATTTGCGTAGGGTGATTGACCCGAGGTTGCTTTCCACAAAGCAACATGCACACAGCAAGGGTAGATCAACGGAAACAGCTCTGCATGAGCTCGTTGGTACCATCGAGAGATCGCTTTCGGTAAAGGAGTATACTATGGTGCCTTAATATAGAGGGGGCTTTTAAAAATGTCACCCCAGACTCGATAATTTTGGCATTGTCTGGTCTAGGAGTACAGCGTGGGATCGTTTTAATGGTGGAAAACCTACTTGCCAATAGACGTATAACGTCTGAATTGGGAGCGTCCGTCATATCTCGATTTGTCAATAGGGGCACACCACAAGGAGGTGTTCTTTCGCCGCTTCTTTGGAACCTGGCACTGAATTCAATGCTACTATCTCTAGAAGCACGTGGTTGTCATGTTGTCGCATATGCTGACGATGTCGCGATAGCGGTAAAGGGGAAGCATTTGCCAACATTGAGGGACATTCTTCAGGGTTCTCTGAAAGATCTGTCTAAATGGGCAAGAGACTGTGGTCTAGGAGTTAATCCAAGTAAAACAGAGCTTGTTTTGTTTACAAGGAAAAATAAGATTCCTGCTTTTGATCCTTTTTCTTTGGACGGCACTGAAATCACCTTCTCAGATGGAGCCAAGTAACTTGGAGTATTTCTAGATAGGAAGTTGAATTTCAAGCGTAATATTGAGGAACGGGTGAGAAAAGCAACAATTGGTTTATATTCCTGTAAAAGGGACATTGGAAAACGATGGGGTTTTAGCCCTCAAGTCGTTCATTGGATCTATACAGCAGTGGTGCATCCAAATTTGCTGTATGGAATCATTGTCTGGTGGCCTGCTTTAGAAAAAAAAGCGAACTGTGTCTTTATCACGAAGGTACAGAGAATGTCGTCGATGTGCATCACTGGCGCTCTTCGTACTACACCTACGGCTGCATTAGAAATCCTCCTTCACCTGATACTGTAACGTTCAGAATTAAACACACGCGTCAATGGTTACTGCTTAACCAAAAATCATTTATTAAAACAATTATCTTAAGCCTAACTTATAATAGTAGAATGTGATATAACGGTATTGCATTTAACATGCGTAAAAGAGAGTATTTAATATAAAGAATCTATATATATAATTTCCCTATTTGTGTGTTCCTCTTTTTTTGTCTATCCAGAGCTTTTTGAAGCCCACTGATGAGGTACAAAGCTGAAAATTGGCATACATATAGTAAAACACCTGCGGCAGATCCTAACGTAGCCGGATTTTCGATTTTTTGCCTGTGGGCGGAGAAATAAGCGGAAAAGTGGGCGTGGCAAAATTAAATTTTTTGATATTTTTGCTTAATTTTAAGCCCCCAAATGACTTAGGAAGCTGAAAATTTCCTAGAATATAGTCCTAACGATGGCGCATATCCCCAAGTAGTCGGATTTAAAATTTTCGCAATGTGGGCGGAGAATTGAGGGGAGATGTGTCGTGGCAAAATTGGGATTTTTTAAACATTTTTACTTCTTTTGAAGCCCCCAAATGACTTAGGAAGCGGAAAACTGCATAGCATTTAATTCTAACAATGAAGCATAACCTGAAGTAATAGGATTTAAAATTGTGTTTTTTAATATTTTTACTAATTTGGAGACCCCCAATGACATATGAAGATGAAAATTGACATTTTTTCTTATTTTAAAGTCCTCTAATAACTTAGGAAGCTGAAAGTTTCCTAGCATATAGTCCTATCGATGAAGCATATTCTGAGGTAGTCGAATTTTATATTTTTGGACTGTGGTCGATGAATTGAAAGGAAAATGGGGAGTGACAAAATTATGATTTTTAATATTTTACCTTCTTTTGAAGCCCCGAAAGGAAGCGGAAAATGCATAGCGTATAGTCCTAACGATGTAGTATATCCTAAAGTAATCGGATTTAAAATTTCTCGACTGTGGACGGAGAATTAAAAGATAAAAGAGCGTGGAAAAATTGGGTTTTTTTAATATTTTAACTAATTTGAAGACCCCCAATGACTTAGGAAGATGAAAATTGGCATGTATTTAGAAGGTTTCATGGGGAAGATCAACACGTACCTGGATTTTCGATATCCAGTGTATGGGTGGAGAATAAGAAAGGCAAAGGGCGTGGTAAATTTATTTATACCTGTTTTCTGTATATATAATTTATTTTTTTTTTTGTTTTTCTCTTATTTTTTGTGTGTCCAGCACCTTTGAATCTCATTGATGGACTTAAAAGCTTAAAATACGAAGCCGGATTTTTTTCCTGTGGGCGGCAAATTACGAGAAAAAGGGAACTTGGCAAAATTATTTTTTTTTTTTACATTTTAGAGTATGTTTAAGCTCCGCCCCAATGAATTAGGTTGACCAGATCCAGTAATGTTTTAGGTTTAAAACTGAAAATTAAATTATCTGGAGAAATTCCTGTTGTTGTTGTTGGTGTTGTTATTTTAAAATCCCAAGTCTTTTGTTTAAACTTTGGGTCTGACAAATATTTCCTCAAGGACGCTTTAACTGTTTGGACAGCCCTTTCCGCTGAACCATTGGACTGCGGATGGTACGCGGGTGATTTAAGAACCTTAATTCCATTATTTGTACAAAATTCTATAAATTCTTTTGAGGTGAAGGGTGGACCATTATCGCTTACTATTTCTATTGGTAGTCCAAAAACAGAGAAAAATGATCTAAGCGTTTCATTGACAATTTGTGCTGTTGTTGACTTCATAATTTTAGCTTCAATCCATTTAGAAAAAGTATCTACTATAACAAGTATAGTAATATTTTCTATTTTACAAAAATCAATATGTATTCTTTCGAACGGCTTGGTAGGAGTTGGCCACGTTGTTACAATAGGTTTTTGTACATTCTGATTTGAACTACATACTTGGCATGCTTTTACAACCATTTCGATGTCCCCATCGATTCCTGGCCACCAAACATACGTTCTTGCTAATGATTTCATTCTGACTATTCCAATATGACCACTATGTAATAGCTCAAGTACTTTACTCTGTAAAGTAAATGGTACACTCAAAAAAAAACGTGGGTATTCATAACTAAAAATTTAACTAAAGTACTAATTTTTTAGTCCAAAATGATCTAGTGCAGGCGATGGTAATCAATACTAAATTTTTTTACTAATATAATTCAAAACCAGTAAAAATTACTAATTTTAGTACTTTGAAGATACTAAAAAACTACTGTACTACTGGTAATTAGTAACTTATTAGTAGATTTAAGTACAATATCACTTACTAAACTTTTAACTGTAGAATTATTTTGAGTGTATTATTAGTCTTTCTCCATAGAATAAACAGTTATCTTCTGTGGCCAATGACACTCTCTTATAATAATATTTCAATAAATTATTTGGTATTTCTTTGGGCCAACCCTTACAAATATATTTATATACATCACTTAGTTCATTATCTTGTAACATTTTAGCTTTTACGTCATCAATATTTATTGGTAATTCATGTACTACTTGAAATATATTAATACTGTCGTTATCTTCCCCAGTGTCATGTTTTAAAGGCAACCGTGACAGTGCATCAGCATGATTCATTTTTGACCCTTTTCTGTACTTTATTACATAGTTGTATGACGAAAGAAATATTGCCCATCTGTGTAGCCTATTTGACGCTACTGAAGGAAGTTCTTTGTTGACTGAGAATATTTCTCTTAAAGGCTGATGGTCACTCTCTATTGTGAATTGCAACCCATAAATATATTTATGAAACTTTTTAACGGAAAAAACAATAGCGAGAGCCTCTCGGTGTAATTGCGAGTAATTACGTTCAGCTGGTTTTAATGAGCTGGAGATAAACATAACTGGATGTTCTTTACCATCAACGATGTGTGATAATACACCTCCAACACCATACGGGCTCGCATCGTACGAAATAACGATTGGCTTTTTAGGGTCATAATAAGTTAAAATACCAATATTAGTTATTAATTTCTTACTCTTTTCAAAAACAGATTGGTGGATTTCTGTCCAAATCCATTTAACATTATTCCCTGTTAACTCATGCAATACGTGAAGTTCGGAAGATAAGTTGGGAACGCAATGATTATAATAATTAATCATACCAAGGTACGATCTCAATTGGCTTTTGTTTGCAGGTGCAGGGGCTTCAATTACTGCCTTTATTTTTGATTTAGAAGGAGATATACCGTTACTACTAATTGTGTAGCCCAAATAATCAAGTTTTTTTTGCAAAAAATCTACATTTATCAAAATTAATTTTTACGTTAAACTCTAACAACTTGTCTAAAACTGCGGTCAAGTTTGTTTTGCATTCATCAATATCACTCCCACCAATCAAAATATCATCAAAATAAACCTGCACTTTTGATAAACCTATTAAAATTTCACATACAATTTTTGAAAAAATTTGGGGAGCTGTTTTTAATCCATAGACCAGTCTTGTATACTGATATAGTCCCCGATGTGTATTTATGGTCAACAGTTCACGTGAACGCTCTGACACTTTCACTTGTAAATATGCCCCAGTTAAGTCTACCTTACAGAAATACTTCCAACCTGATAAACTTGCTAATATGTCATCGACGCGAGGAATTACGTAGTGCTCGTTTTCAACAAATTTGTTTACCGTTCTACGACAATCTACGCATACTCGTATTGTACCATCGCCTTTGTTGACTATAACAATAGGACTTGCCCATTTGCTCCTACTTACTGGTATTAAAACACCATCTTGACACATTTTATCCAGCTCAGTCTCTACTTTTTCTCTCAGTCCAAATGGTACTGGATAAGCTTTTGCAAAAATTGGGTATGAGTCTTCTTTTAAATCGATTTCGGCCACATAATCCTTAATTGTTGATGGATTATTTTTAGAAAACAAACTATTGTATTTTTTAAAGCGGAATTGGTCAAAAGTGTTTGGATGTATAGAATTTATTCGGTAGAACGTATTACGCCAATTGGGAAATAATTTATCTAACCAGTTACGCCCTATAAGAGGTTTAAATTTGTGGTGAGAATTTAAAATTACCAACTTCAGTTTGTGAATTCTGCTCTCAAACTCAACCTCAACAACAATAGACCCAACAACATCAACAGTCTCACCAGTTATAACCTTTAAATTTTCATCTTGCTTCTCCAATTTTACATTTTTAAAATAATTTTTATAATACGAAATATGACATATGGAAACACACGCACCTGTGTCTATTTCCATATCAACAACTACATTTTCAATTTTAACAGAAATAAATAACGATTGTGTATAATTACATGAAAAAATATTATTTAAATAATCACTATTAGAATGATCGCTACTACAGTCATCACTATTATAATCTAAGTGCTTAACGTGTTTATTCTTACGTTTATCCAGTACTAGTTTTTTTCTTCTTTCGCCTTTTTCATCATTCTTCTTTGACCAGCAATTTTTCTCTATGTGTCCCCGTTTTTTGCAAAAGAAGCACCTGATCCCGGATTTGTAATTTCCTCCTTGCCTTTCATATGTCTTACCTGTCAGACTTTCTTCCTCATGGCGCCTTGTTCTTCGAGGTTTTCCATAACTTAATCTGTTAACAGTTCCGTTATTTCTCATTAGTTCAACGTTGTTGGTTGACATCTCCAATGACAACGCAATCTGACATGCTTTCTCAAACATTTTTAATCCACTTTCATTGAGAAGTTTATTTTGTATAGTCTCGTTGGATATCCCACAGACAAATCTCATCAAAAGTGCCCTTTCCAGAAAGAACCCAAAGTCACACTCTTGTGCTAACTGCTTAAGTTCCACTATATAATCAGCTATTGTTTCGGATGGTTTTTGGTCCCTCTTGAAAAATTTAAAACATTCCACAATTATATTTTTCTGTGGCAGAAAGTGGGCTTTCAACTTTGTAATGATTTTCTCATACTTATAATCATTTTCAGTTTTTGGTGACAAAAGTGCGCACATTGTTTTATAGAGGTCAGCTCCGCCAAGACTTATTAGAAAAGATGTTTTATCAATATCATTTTTAATTTTATTTAATGACAAAAGATGATTCAAACGATTTATATAAAGGGAAAAATCGTCACCAACGTTGTATACTTCTATTGTACCAACAAACGCAACCGGTGTTTCTGCCATTACAGTAATATTCTTTTTTGTATCAATTTTGTGTAAAAATATATGTATCCACGTGTAACCAATTTATTTTAACACACTTTTTTTTTACTCGTCGCCAAATGTAACGTTCAGAATTAAACACACGCATCAATGGTTACTGCTTAACTAAAAATCATTTATTAAAACAATTATCTTAAACCTAACTTATAATAGTAGAATGTGATATAACGGTATTGCATTTAACATGAGTAAAAGAGAGTATTTAATATAAAGAATAATAATAATAAAGAATGTGGATAACTAACGATTATCAGAGATGGAATATACATATCAGATACCATTGGACATATTGGGTAGGCAGTATGCGGCTGCGTCGGCAATTCGACTTAATAGCACGCTGCAATGGAGGAGCAGCGATTGTGGCCATAGCGCGATCTTGAAGAAAACAATACCACAAAATGTGGACTGTGCTCCCTCTTTGAGCCTCTTTGAGCGCCACTTTACCACTGTTATACCATCCAGGGAGTGTTGGATGGGGGACATTCCAGGTAGTGGAGCCACAATAAATTTTTACACAGATGGATCGAGGCTGCACGAACAAGTGGGCTTTGGAGTCTATTCGGATCCAGATCATTGAATTGCATTAAATTGGATTTATTAATATCTTGTTTTATTCATTTGTATATAGTTTGATACAATTTTGTCCGAAATTTGTCTCTATCCAATGGCATCAAATTATATGTGATTGGATACAATAAGATCCAATTATATCTAATTGTATAAAATTTTATCGGGTTACAGTAAATCTCTTTTTGGTTGAAATAACATACATCACAGGTCAACGATACATACACCAAATAAAGTTTGTGTACGCTTCGAACCAGAAGATGTAGTTCATCAAACTGTAAAAGTACTTTTGAAATTTTTAAACTGTAAAAAAAACTTAGAAAAATTTCAAACTGTAAAAAATCTTAGAACAATTTCAAACTGTAAAAAAAACTTTTTTTAAACATATCGTCGGTGCCCCGACCAGAACACCTATGTGTAATTTTTTTATTTTTTTTATTGGCCCATTAGGAAGCCTATCAGGTAATGCATTTATCCCCCAGAGCGTTTCCCGTTATCTCAAATGGTTTCAAAGTTAGCTTAAACTCATATGTGTTACCTATAATAGAAATTCTCCGGCAAAAACACTTATGTGTTATTAGTACACATAACTGTTTTTGATTTAAACGTAAAAACATAGCGTCTGCCTTTGGTTTTTTTATAAATTGATATTTTAAAAGTTTTCTGAACATTTTTTTTGTAATATTCCGAAACTTTATTGCATAACACTGTGCAACACGATTTAAAAAAAAATAATTTCCAAATTTTTTTTAAATGCGTTTTGAACAAGCTAAAAAAAGTATAAAGTATAATTCTGAGGTAAATAATATCAAAAGATGTCCTTAGTGAAATTTTAAGGCGGTTCGTTTCTAAGAACATACATTTACATACATTAACCCTGTGTGTCCCATTTTTACGTGTCGTTTTGGTACTTTTTTTAAATATCCTCGTTGAACGCCATTAAAACGTGCGGTTAAAGGATTAAAATGTTCTACAAAAAAAATAATTATATAAAATTATCACAAACTGTTAAATTGTTTTTCACCAAAGTCGTGTAAAATAAGTAAAAAAAAATATAAATCTTTGTCTGAGCTAAATGATGATGTCTTCAGTGAAATTTGATGGCGGTTCTTTTCTTGGAACACATTATCTTCCATTTTTGGGAGTAATCTTGGTCCTTTTGCCAAATACCCTCATAGAACTTCACTTAAACGTGCGTTAAAAGGGTTAAAATGTTCTACAAAAAAGTTTTGCAGCAAATTTTACTAGGGGTTCTCAAAGGCCAAAAGTTCGTGCGAAAAGTGCTTAAAAAAGTAAAATTGTAAAGTATCTTGGTAACCCGGCTAAAAATAAATGTGTATGTTCATATACGCTTATATATAGATCTTTATATGATCATATATGACATACATGGAAACATATATGTGACCATATATGCAGGAAACGATCCCATATATGTGGCCGTATATAAAATATGTGCCATATATGATATCATATATGGAAACATATATGTTATCATAAAATGTTAAATTTTAGTGCATGTGTAATAAAATATCCACCGAAATTACAAAATAAAAGTTTTTTACGATTGAAATTATATTTTATTACCATATTTATACCTTAATACCGATTCGTATCAATAATTTAACAAATATTGTTTCCTAGTTGCAAAATATTCTGCCCGGCTAAAAATAAATGTGTCTGTTCATATATGCTTATATATAGATCTTTATACGATCATATATGAAATATATGGAAACATATATGTGACCATATATGCAAGAAACGATCCCATATATGTGGCCGTATATAAAATATGTCCCATATATGATATCATATATGGAAACATATATGTTATCATAAAATGTTAAATTTTAGTGCATGTGTATAAAAATATCAACCGGAATTATAAAGTAAAAGTTTTGTACGATTGAAATTATATTTTATTACCATATTTATACCTTAATACCGATTCGTATCAATAATTTAAAAAATATTGTTTCCTAGTTGCAAAATATTCTGATTAAAAGTTATTTTTACATAAAGAAAATGGAAAAGGTAAGTTTTTATTAGAATTTTAAATAAATTTAGAATTTTAAAATCAATGTATAATTTTTTTCCAGTTCATCGTCATAACAAGTATAAGCGTGAACTTTTTATTCCAAAACAAGATCATATTCAAAATGAGTAAGAACATATGTCGCAAATACAATAATATAAAGTGCTTTAATGTTGAAGAAAATTAAACTACGCAGCTTCGTTAATCTCGTGGAATTTTGTGGAGAGGGAATATGCATCACCATTATGTTTTCACTGCGATTGCAATACTACAAACTATTTTGAAATCCCTTAATGTCGCCATAACAAATTGGAAATGATAGATCGTATAAGCAGTTTTGAGGCCGAGTAACGTTAAGCTCACTCAACTTCGAGAAGAGGACATATTCACCACCAGAAATGTTATCACTACGATTCCAACACTATAAATTATTTTGAAATCCCTTTTTGTAGCAAATTGGAAATGGAAAGAACGTATAAGAAGTTTGAAGGCCGAGTTACTAGAAAATTCAACCATGCGGAGGTACGTTAAGCTCGCTTAACTTAGAGCAGAGGGCATATGCACGACCATAACGTTATTACTACGGTTCCAACACTACAAACTATTTTGAAATTGCTTAATATCGCCATAGCAAATCGAAATGAAAAGAACGATCAGTTTTAAGGTTAATAACGATTTGGGAAGGACAACGTTTTTATACAATTACAAGAAAGCTGTCTATAAGCGAAAGTGACAATCTGGCACAATGTCACCATGATGTAATTAGAAATAGTTATTATCCCTGTCATTCAAGTATCCTTACAAACATGATGTAAGTAGAAATAGTGTTTATCCCCATCCTTCAAATATTCTTACAAACATAACCCAGCAAGATAAAATACATACTACTGAATATATTGCTTTTAATCGAAGTCTTAAGTAATTATTTGCTTGCTATGAATTTTGATGCATGCATTTAGTAGTAGCAAGTTCTTTTTTGCTGGAATAAAAAAGAAATGTGTAATAATTTTTAATATTTTTTCAGATGGATTTCTGAAAGACAATATATCTTTCCTTAAAAAGCATTCCATAGTCTTTAGCATCCAATGGGCTTAAGCATCCCATGGTCTTAACAAAATACACTCCATCATGTATGTAGCCAATCTTTAAAGGTAGATGGTTGCTTCGTTAAATGACATCCGTGCTATCATTAACCTTTTAGCACCAAATGCTATCGTTGGTAATACTTTAATACAATAAAAATTCTAGAAATATCTTAAATATTAATATTATTTTATATCCTTTTTTAGATTTTGACTATAAATATTGTAAAAAAGAGGCTTATACCATAACAAAAACGCTGAGTCTGAAGATAATCGGAATTAACACTAAAACAAGAAAACACAAAGGAACTCAACGTTCCTTTAATAAGCCCTTTGTTCGCATCTTTCGTAATTGATATCAATTGAAAAACTTCCCAAGTAGAAATTCATGACGGTTATAAAAATAAAGCGTCTTTAAAGCACTCTTAAGTAGAAATTCATGACGGTAATAAAAATAAAGCGTCTTTAAAGCACTCTTTAGTAGAAATTCATGACGGTAATAAGAAAAAGCGTTTTCAAAACAACCCCAAGTAGAAATTCATGATGGTTATAAAATAAAATCAAGACTTATCAAAAATAACTCAATTTTAAAGCATAACTTCATAACGGTTTTCGAACGATTCGTAAAAGGGTTTTAAGAATACTTTTTAACCAAACCTATGATTTTTTTTTTAAATAATTTTTATTTTACACAACCTGTAAAATATGGTTTTAAACGACTAAAAGCGTTTTCAAATGTCGTTTTATTTTGAGAATTTGTATGAAGCATTTACAATTAATTTTAAGAAACTGATTTCAAAATCGAAGTCAGAAAACTGAGATATTGTAGCTTCCATATTAGCTACATCATCTGCGATGTGAATAAGTTTGTGAAAATTCATTGTTTGTTTCTAATAAAAGATTTCCTCAGAAACTCAAAAGTTATGTCATCAGATATGTTGTTAAAATTTTGTTGCAATATGACATTTTCTTGCTAACTTTAACTTTTTTAAAACTAATTTTTGCAGCCATTTCTTGACTATACCAATATACAACTTATCTCGTCCAGTACGACAAAGTTTCTACAAATTTTAAAATTGCTATATTTTTTTGCTTTTTAACGCTTTAATAATGCTTTAACGAAGCGTTCTCCAATCACTATTATAAATGCCTTTAAAAACGCTTTATATAAACCGTTTAACGGTGTTATCATTATGATTATCTGAAAGCGCTCTGAGGATGGTTTTCCGTATGGTCTGATAGCATTCGTACTACCATACAGAGCGCTTTAAAAGCGTTTTTACGGTTGTATTTTTCTACCTGGGTTAATATATAAGATCTTTTATGTTCAATTTATTTTGTTGACTATCAAAATGTATTCTCATATCTATAATTCAAATTATTTATTTTTATATGGTCACCAAAAATGCAAACGATAGTAACTAAAAACTGAAAATCATCAAACTAAAGGGTTTCATTAAAATATATGAAAACACCAAAATTAATAAAAAAATATTTTTAATTTTAAATTATACTTATGTACACCGTTTGCATTTCTGGTTAATATATACATAATAATCTATTACATATAGTTTAAAATGAAAAAAATAAATAAAAAATATGAAAAAGAATGTAAAACAAATTGAAAACAACATCATACCCAGCAAAAAAAATCGAAGTGGTGCAAAAAGAATAAGTGATTCACTACATACATAGTAGCTATATGTGCCGATCTTCATATTCCATAAGAAGTACTTTTATAAGCACTTCCAAAACTGCTAAAAAAATGCCAATAATAACAACTTTCACCAGTTCTTTCCTCAATGATTTAGAAGTACCATTTTCATATGTGTTTACAAATGCAATTGAAAAGTACAAATTTGTGGCACTTAAGTATTGGATTTGTTTTGTTGAATATTTTTTTTTATAATTTTATCTGATTTAATAAAAAGTTAAATTTTATAAATGAATTAACTTGATATGCCGCAAAAGCGAATTTGTTATGTAAATTATGTTATAAAAAAATACAGTTTCCAGATTTTTGTTAAAATTACCAAATGACTCAAGAAGTGCTAAAAAGATAATATACGATATCTGATTTAAAATGAGAGAATTACTTTTTTTATACCCTCCACTCTAGTGATAGAGGGTATATATAAGTTTGTCATTCCGTTTGTAACACCTCGAAATATTGGTCTAGGACCCCATAAAGTATATATATTCATGATCCTCGATCGATTTTAAGACGATCTCGCGATGTCCGTCCGTCCGTCCGTCCGTCCGTCCGTCTGTCCGTCTGTCTGTCTGTCTGTCTGTCTGTTGAAAACACGCTAACTTTCGAAAGACTTCACGGAGGCTCCTGAAGTTTGGCATATATGTTGGGCATTTATCTGGTCAGGTTGGTATTGCAATCCAGCGAAATCGGTCCAGTGGTTCAAAAGTTATGAGCAACTGACTGAATTTTGGCAAGGGTTTTTCGTGAATTTATGAGATAAAAAGCACTATAACTTTCGAAAATCAATTCTGAGGATGCTGAAGCTTGGCATATATGTTTTTCGTTCCTCCAGCCTAGTTCGTATTGAATTTCACCCAAATCGGTCCAGTGGTTCAAAAGTTATTAGCAAAACCGTGAATATCAGATTAGCTTCACCTTAAATTCACGTGGTGAAATCCCGTTAAACCTATTTTAAAACCATTGGTATGTCACAAAAATATTTTAAAACGTATTTTTGTCACTCAAAAATATTTTTATACCAAAACAAAAAAAAAATACACTCGAAAAAAATTTTACACTCAAAAAAAATTTTACACTCAAAAAAAAAATTAGTAAATTTTTTTTCGAATGTAAAATTCGAAAAAATTTTACACTCAAAAAAAAATTAGTATTTTTTTTTTTGAATGTAAAATTCGAAAAAAATTTACACTCAAAAAAATTTTACACTCAAAAAAAAAAAATTTGTATTTTTTTTTTTTCAAAAATTACTTAAAAAAAATTTTTTTACACAAAATAAAATATTTCTAATCATAACTGTTATTTTTTTCACGTTAGAAAATTTACTATTACTTAAAATGGGCATTGTGGAGGGTATTCATAGATTCGGCCAAGTCGAATTTAATTTTTCTACTTGTTTATCTCTTCATTTTATTTATTCGATGTTTTTTTTAACTACATGTATAAAAACATTTTTTTTTTATAATTTTTGGAGTTGTTTTGTAAATTATGTACAAAAAAAACAATAAAAAGTTTCCAGATTATGGTAAAAATCAAATGACTTAAAAAGTGCTTAAAGGGCTAAAAAATATAACCAAAAAAAGGTGGTAGCCTTTAAAAAAGGGCTGAATTATAGCCACAAAATGACTAAAAACTCTTCTAAACATTAGGGTATTCAATTAATCGAGGTTTTGGTTTAATCGGCTAATCGGGCAAATAATTAATCGCACTTAAAAAATTATGTTAGTAAAATCAACTGAAAATGTCAGTTAAAATAACTACTTTGTAAGTTGTTTTGGGGTCAACTACTTTTTCAGTTAAATCAACTAACAATGTTAGTTATTTTAACTGACAAAAAACAACTGACTTATGTAGTAAAAACTACTTACATTTGTAGTCAAAACAACTAAAATGTAGTAAAAATAAAAAAATCAATATATAATTTTTTTTTTCAAAATATTTTTCAGAAAAAAAAATTGAAGACCAAATTTTTTCCAAGTTTTTTTTTAAAAAAAAGTTGTGAAAAATAAAAATAACGATTTTTTTTTTTTTTTGGAAAAAAACGTTAAAACTTTTCAGAGATAAAATAAATAAAATTAACTACTTTAAATAACTGTTACTACATCACAGTACTTTTTTGTTAGTTGTTCAAAAAAACGACTTAAAATAACTAACAGAAATAGTTGTTTGATATTTTTCATACAAAAACAACTGACTTTGTAGTTGAAAACAACTAACTACTGTAAAATATACAAATAACTAACATGTAGTAACTTACATAATTTTCTGAGTGCGGGGTTGAGATTTAATCGGTTAATAATCGGATAAATTTGAATTATTCGGTTAACCGAATAATAAAAATTTTAATTGAATATAAAACTAAGAACTCTATGTACTTTTAAGAATTTTATTAATTTTATTTAAAATAAATCTTTATCCGATATGGCGAAGCTCTATAATGTTAGCCCAAATAAAGATTTTTTGTATGGCACCCTGAAAATTTACCCTAAAATTGATACCCAAATTGATGCCGGGCTTAGATGCACCTCTAATAGAGTTTCGAATTCGGTACTATTATATATCAACAAGACAAATTGGTTGGTTTTCAAATTTGTTTTCTTTTATTTTTTAGGGCCGAAATTGCAATAATTTTATCGGTCGATATCTCCGTAATGAAAAAAGATATCTTAAGGATTGCAAAAGTAATTTGAAGAATAAGTGAAGTATTTTTAGATGTGCTAAACTAATTATACATCATAAAATAATTCTCGGTTTTATAAGGTCCCGAACATTGCGAATATCTGAGTTTATGCAGTACTGTCAATCGAAAATCTAAATATCTCAAAATAAGATAAATCACTTCTAAGGCCAGATTCGGATTAAGCGCATGAAAAACTATTAGAAAAATATATACATCCACATTTAATTAATAATTCCTATTAGCTAAACTAAATTATTAAAAACATCGATTTAATCTTAACAATTTCAAGTCTAAATATTACATAATAAATATTATACATTGTTAAAAATATCGTTTTGGTTTTAATTATTATTAGTGTAAATACTAAAAAAAAAATCTTAAAATCAATCCCAAAAAGTCATGAAATATGTACTTATCAAGAAGTGATGAAAAAATCACTTCTAAATCACCATATAAAAATTACATAATCACATCCAAAATGCCAAGAAATATATACTTCTAAAGAAGTGATGAAAAAAGCACTTCCAAAAGGTCAAGTTATATTAACATCCCGATCACTACTTCAGAAGTTGTGATAAAGATGTTAATATATATGTACATACTAAACACTAGTGATATTGTGTGCCACGCCCATATAAAATTCATCAGTGTTTCAGCTGAAGAAGAAGTACATCTGGTTCATAAGTTGTGGTGAATTTTGTAGTGAATGGTAAGCTCTTTTTTTGCTGGGTTGTGGTGAATTTTGTAGTGAATGGTAAGCTCTTTTTTTGCTGGGTATATGATACCATATATGATTCAATATATTATCCAATATATGATTCAATATATGATCTAATATATGATCACATATATTGGATCATATATGATCGTGTCTTATATAAGCGCCAATTTTGGAATATGGTCATATATGAGACCATATTTGATACTATATATGATACTGTATATGGTCTCATATATGATATCATATATGATAATATACAATATTTTTAGCCGGGTGATTAAAAAAGTTACTTTTACATAAAGAAAATGGAAAAGGTAAGTTTTTATTAGAATTTTAAATGAATTTAGAATTTTAAAATCATATGTATTATTTTTTCCAGTTCATCGTCATAACAAGTATAAGCGTGGACATTTTATTCCAAAACAAGATCATATTCAAAATGAGTAAATGTACATATGTATGTCGCAAACACATTAATATAGAGTGCTTTGATGTTGAAGAAAATTAAACTACGCAGGTTCGTTAATCTCGCGCAACTTAGTGGAGAGGGCATATGCACCACCATTATGTTTTCACTGCGATTGCAATACTGCAAACTATTTTGAAATCCCTTAATGTCGTCATAACAAATTGGAAATGATAAATCATATAAGCAGTTTTGAGGCCGAGTAACGTTAAGCTCACTCAACTGTGAGAAGAGGACATATGCACCACCAGAAATGTTATCACTACGATTCCAACACTATAAATTATTTTGAAATCCCTTACTGTAGCAAATTGGAAAGAACGCATAAGAAGTTTGAAGGCCGGGTTACTAGAAAATTCAACCATGCGGAGGTGCGTTAAGCTCGCTTAACTTAGAGCAGAGGGCATATGCACGACCATAACGTTATCACTACGGTTCCAACACTACAAACTATTTTGAAATCGCTTACTATCGCCATAGCAAATCGAAATGAAAAGAACGTATCAGTTTTAAGGTTGAGTTACGATTTGGGAAAGACAACGTTTTTATACAATTACAAGAAAGCTGTCTATAAGCGAAAGTGACAACCAGACACATTGTCACCATGATGTAAGTAGAAATAGTTTTTATCCCTATCCTTCAAATATTCTTACAAACATAACCCAGTAAGATAAAACACATACTACTAAATATATTGCTTTTAATCGGATTCTTAAGTAATTATTTGCTTGCTGTGAATTTTGATGCATGCATTTAGTAGTAGCAAGTTCTTTTTTGCTGGAATAAAAAAGAAATGTGTAATAATTTTTAATATTTTTTCAGATGGATTTCTGAAAGACAACATATCTTTCCTTAAAAAGCATTCCATAGTCTTTAGCATCCAATGGGCTTAATCATCCCATGGTCTTAACAAAATACACTCCAACATGTATGTATGTAAGTAGCAGTATCTAGCCAATCTTTAAAGGTACATGGTTGCTTCGTTAAATGAAATCCGTGTTATCATTAACCTATTAGCACCAAATGATATAGTTGGTAATACTTTAAATACAAAAAAAATTCTAATAATATCATAAATATTAATATTATTTTATATCCTTTTTTTAGATTTTGACTATAAATATTCTAAAAAAGAGGATTATACCATAACAAATACGCTAAGTCTGAAGATAATCGGAATTAACACTAAAACAAGAAAACACAAAGAAAATCAACGTTCCTTTAATAAGCCCTTTGTTCGCATCTTTCATAATTGATATCAATTGAAAAACTTGATATATAAGATCTTTTATGTTCAATTTATTTTGTTGACTATCAAAATGTATTCTCATATCTATAAGTTAAATTATTTATTTTTATATGGTCACCAAAAATGCAAACGATAGTAACTAAAAACTAAAAATCATCAAACTTAAGGGTTTCATTAAAATATATGAAAACACCAAAATTAAAAAAAAAAATATTTTTAATTTTAAATTATACTTATGTACACCGTTTGCAATTCTGGTGAATATATACAAAATAATCTATTACATATAGTTTAAAATGAAAAAAATAAATAAAAAATATGAAAAAGAATGTAAAACAAATTGAAAACAACATCATATATGATCCCATATATAATTCTATATATTATCCAATATATGATTCAATATATGATCTAATATATGATCACATATATTGGATCATATATGATCGTGTCTTATATAAGCGCCAATTTTGGAATATGGTCATATATGAGACCATATTTGATACTATATATGATACTGTATATGGTCTCATATATGATATCATATATGATAATATACAACATTTTTAGCCGGGAAGACACAATTTAACAAATTATGATAACCCGGCTAAAAATGTTGAATATTATCATATATGATATCATATATGAGACCATATACAGTATCATATATAGTATCAAATATGGTCTCATATATGAACATATTCCAAAATTGGCGCTTATATAAGACACGATCATATATGATCCAATATATGTGATCATATATTGTATCATATATTGGGTCATATATTGTGTCATATATTGGATCATATATTGGATCATATATGATCTTGTTTTCAATTTGTTTTACATTCTTTTTCTTATTTTTTAATTATTTTTTCATCTTAAACTATATGTAATAGATTATTATGTATATATTCACCAGAATTGCAAACGGTGTACATTAGGGGTGGGATAGTGCACGAGTTTTCAATTTCGACACGCTAGAACCGCTTATTTTGTGAGGTTGGTAAAAAAAATGCATGAGCCAAAAAATGGGGCAGATCGGATAGGATCTAGGGGTCGCTCATCGGGGTCAAAGTTGGGCGTAGAGGGGGAAAAATCCACAAAAAGGCCCAAAGCTCCCCTGGTTTTGCTCCTAGAGGGGTCAAATGTGAGATCGGCCCCCATTATTTTTTCCCCCTGAACACTTTTGCCAAACATACCTAAGCCCTATCTCCAATCCCTAAAGGGGGTCCCATACAAAGGTTCAATTTTTAAAAAATCTTGCTCCTACCGCTCTAGCTGTCCTAGAAATCACCCTACAGGAATCAAATGTATGACCGACCCCCAATATATTTTCAACCCCAACATTTTCTTAGAACATACCTACCCCCTATCTTCAATCCTTAGGGTGGTCCCCATACATATTTTTTTATTTTTTCTTAAATTTCATATTAAATCAGCTCCTACTGGTCCAATGGTGCCTCCTAGAGGGGTCATTATCAAGACCAACCCCCATTAATTTTTAGCCCCCAACACTTCTTCTGAACATACCAATTCCATATCTCCAATTCCTAAGGGGTCTCCCACACAAAATGACATTTTTGTAAAACTTGCTCTCACCGCTCTAACTATCGCAGGGGTGACCCTAGAGAAGTTAAATGTGTGACCGACCCCCATTATTTTTTCAGCCCCAACATTTTCCCCAAACAACCCTACCCTCTATTTTAAAGCCTTAAGGGTGTCCCCACACATTTTTTTTATTTTTAAATTTTTTTTTATAAAATCTGCGCCTACCGCTCCCATTCTGCCTTTTAGGAACGGTAAATGCAGACTGACCCCCATTAATTTTTGCCCCCTACATTTTTTCTGAACATACCTACGCCGTATTTCCACTTTGTAGGGGTGCTCCTCTGGGGAAAACTAAATTAGTAATGTATGTAGAGAAGTCAAATGTATGACCTGCCCACATATTTTTTTAGCCAAAACATTTTCTTCAAACATACCTACCCTCTATCTGCAACGTGTTACCCCACAATTTTTTATTTATTTTATCGAGAAATCCGAGGTCTTTAATTTGTAATTTAATAGTAACTTTTGTTAAGCGTAAAAAAATATTTTTTTTAACTTGAAAATAATAAAATATGATAAATAATAAAACTATAAATCAAATTAATTTATTTTTATCGTGTGATGGATATTGTTTCCGATTTTTGGCCACGACCTGAAGCAAAACTATTTTTTCCTCCTCGTTACGGCACAACACGTTGTTATAGTCTTCTATTAATTTTACACCTCTTTCGGCAGCGTCGTTGACAACATGTAATTTACGTAATATTTTCAGCGCTCGCTGGTAGTCCTGACGATTTTCTCAAGTATTTGGAATCTCAGGTGTGACGTAGTGGCTTAAATCAGTTTTCATGAGTTCTTGATTCACTTGTTTCGATGCCATGTTAATTCTTTTCACACCTTCGAATCCAACAACATGTACTGGAGGATTACAATCGTTGTTGCCACTGTCGCCGCTATCCTCTGAGGCATCTTCTTCCCGATATCATCGTCTTCCTCGCTGTCTTCGTTAGACGATTCGTCCATCTCATCGTCAGATAACTCTTCCTCCAATTCCTCTTTCTCTTCTTCTAATATACGAATTGCATTCTACATTTTTTGTTTTATTTCACAAGAGATATTCGGATCAAATAGTGCGAGAGCAACAGCTTCGCCACTGAGATACCAGTGATGTCCACAGAATCTCTTGACCAATCGTTGCGACAGAATCTTATCAATTGAAGCATAATTGGCAATCGCTTTCAAAAAATTCAAATCATTATTTGGAACTTCTATTGCTTTGGTAGCGCTAAACCAAGCTTTTACGTAAATTGTTATGATGAAAACGGTCACATCAAGAAGTGCATTTAATTATTTTTTGGCCAAACCGATATATTTTCGGAACAAAAACAATTTTAGGCAATATATGCCTTTTGCCATCCATCGGGCATGACTGATGGGTCCTGGTGGGCTAAAATGCTTATTAGGAATATTTTCGCCAAGGTATAATAAAACAATTTCAAGAAACTCCTTGTAGTCGTCTCTGGGTTGCTTTTCTTTTATTTGAGCCCAACAAAACAACTTGATGTCAGTTTGGACTTGAGCTGGTATGTTGCCTGCCACTTCCTCATCTTATATGCCAAGACTGTACGGTTTGTCTTTTATATTTTCCCACTGCTCTTTAAAACGCGCAAACATTAGCACTCCTGGGGGTCTACTGCGTAACTCAAATCGAAACGAAAATCGATTCGAACAGAATTTTTATTTCTAAAATAATGTAATAAAAAATATTTTTATTCAAGAAAAATTACTTGGAACTTGTAAGCGCTTCTCAGACAATGTAAAAAGAAAAAAATATAAAAATTTACATACACGGTTGCGTTGTTTTGAAAGGGTTAAAAATTTCCGAATTCGAACGCTTTCTTTCGATTCGAATTACGCAGTAGACCCCCTGGTCCAGACGTTTTGCCGAATTTGGTTTCAAACACTTAGTTTTCCCCAGGGGAGCACCCCTACAAAGTGGAAATACGGCGTAGGTATGTTCAGAAAAAATGTAGGGGGCAAAAATTAATGGGGGTCCGTCTGCATTTACCGTTCCTAAAAGGCAGAATGGGAGCGGTAGGCGCAGATTTTATAAAAAAAATTAAAAAATAAAAAAAATGTGTGGGGACACCCTTAAGGCTTTAAAATGGAGGGTAGGGCTGTTTGGGGAAAATGTTGGGGCTGAAAAAATATTGGGGGTCGGTCACACATTTAACTTCTCTAGGGTCACCCCTGCGATAGTTAGAGCGGTGAGAGCAAGTTTTACAAAAATGTCATTTTGTGTGGGAGACCCCTTAGGAATTGGAGATATGGAATTGGTATGTTCAGAAGAAGTGTTGGGGGCTAAATATTAATGGGGGTTGGTCTTGATAATTACCCCTCTAGGAGGCACCATTAGACCAGTAGGAGCTGATTTAATATGACAATTTAAGAAAAAATAAAAAAATATGTATGGGGACCACCCTAAGGTTTGAAGATAGGGGGTAGGTATGTTCTAAGAAAATGTTGGGGTTGAAAAAATATTGGGGGTGGGTCATACATTTGATTCCGCTAGGGTGACTTCTAGGACAGCTAGAGCGGTAGTAGAAAGATTTTTTAAAAATTGAACTTTTGTATGGGACCCCCTTAGGGATTGGAGATAGGGCTTAGGTATGTTTGGCAAAAGTGTTGAGGGGGGAAAAATAATGGGGGCCGGTCTCACATTTGACCCCTCTAGAAGCAAAACCAGGGGAGTTTTGGGGCTTTTTGTGGATTTTTTCCCCTCTGCGCCCAACTTTGACCCCGATGAGCGACCCCTAGATCCTATCCGACCTTCCCCATTTTTTGGCTCATACACTTTTTTTACCAACCTCATAAAATGAGCGGTTCTAGCGCTTCCAAATATTGCTGCTTAAAATCTCACACAACACTATCCCACCCTTAGTGTACATAAGTAAATTTAAAAATAAAAAATATTTTTTTATTCATTATGGTGTTTTTCATATATTTCAATATAAAATATAAAATATATAATATAATTTAACTTATACATAGATATTAAAACACATTTTGATAGTAAAAAAAATTTAACATAAAGGATTAAAAATATCAAGAAGAGAGCAAAGGGCTTATTAAAGGAAGGATGATTTCCTTGTTGTTTTCTTGTTTTATTGTTAATTCAGATTTTCTTCAGACTTAGCGATTTTGTTATGCTATAAACCTTATTTTAGCATATTTACAGTCAAAATCTATAAAAAAAGATATAAAATATTATTATATAAGGTATTTCTAGACATTTTATTGTATTAAATGGCATGTCACAGGCTTAATTCCGTTTGGAATTGTAATAAGTGGTTTACTCGTAAAACGCAAAACGTTTATTTTTTTCGGAATGAAGTCACTTTCAAAATTCAAAGTGGGATTGAATTGCATAGGAGTGGATTTTATTTGGAAAAAATATTTTGTTTTACGTTTTTAGAGGAAAACTTTCAAACCACTTCGGAACGGAATTGACTCTGTGACAGGCCCTTAAGTATTACTAACAATAGCATTTGGTGCTGATGGGTTTTAATGATAACACTGATATCATTTAAAGAAACATCCATGTGCCTTTAAATATTGACTTCTTAGGTACATACATGTTAATAGAGTTTATTTTTTTAAGACCATGGGATGCTTAAGACCATCGAATACTTTTTACGGAATTTCAACTATAAAAATATTAAAAATAATTCCACATTCTTTTTTTATTCCAGCAAAAAATAACTTTCTACTACTAAAATCATTTTTTACTCATAATAAGCAAATGAGTACTTAAAACTTTTATTAAAAGCAATATATTTAGTAGTATGTATATTAACTTAGTGGGTTATCTTTGTTAGGATATTTGAAGGAGAGGGATAAATAAACTATTAATACTTACATCATGCCGACAATATTTTCCATGTAGGTAAGGTGACAGTCTTCTTGTGATTGTTAGTAAAAACGTTGTCCTTCCCAAATCGTAACTTAACATCAAAACTGATTATACATTCTTTTCATTTCCGACAGTAAGGGATGTCAAAAGTTTGTAGTGTTGAAATCGTAGTGATAACGTTATGGTGGTGCATATGATTTTTCCCCCAAGTTGAGTGAGCTGAACGTTGCTGTAACTCGTAACTCGACCTTCAAACTGCATATATGTTCTTTCCATTTCCAATTTGTTATTGCGACAGTAAGGGATTTCAAAATAGTTTGTAGTGTTGAAATCGTAGTGATAACGTTATGGTGGCGCATATGTTCTCTCTTCCAAGTAGAAGAGCTTTCTTCAACTCGTAACTCGGTATCAAAACTGCTTATACGATCTTTTTATTTCCAATTTGATATGGCGACATTAAGGGATTTGTAAAAAGTTTGTAATATTGAAATCGTAGTGATAACATTATGGTGGTGCATATTCACTCTCCTCCAAGTTGCGAGAGCTTAACGTAGCTGCGTAGTTTAATTTTCTTCAACATCAAAGAACTCAATAATATATTTTTCGACATTTTGAATACGAAAATTTCCAGTTCATCTTGTTTTGGAATAAAATGTCCACGCTTATACTTGTTATGACAATGAACTGGAAAAAAATGAAAATATGATTTTAGAATTCTTTATATATATTAATGAAAACTTACCTTTTCCAACATTTTTCTATGTAAAAGTAATTTTTTAAGCAGAATATTTTGCAAGTAGAACAATAGTTGTTAATCGATGGTAATAAAATATAATTTTATTCGTAAAAATTTTTTTTGTTATTCTGATTCAAATTTGCATACATATATGGTTCCATATATGATATCATATATGGTACATATTTTAAATACGACCTCATATATGGGATCGATTTTTGCATATATGGCCACATATTTGTTTCCTTATATGTCATATATGATCATATAAAGATCAATACATAGCCATATATGAACATACACATTTATTTTTAGCCGGGTAATTTAAAATTTTCCTTTTTTAAACCTTTTGCTTACATCGCACGAACTTTTGGCTTTTGACAACCCCTAGTAAAATTTGATGCAGAAAATGTTTGTAAAATTGTTTAACCCTTTATACGTATGCCTTAGTAGTGGACTATGATGATATTTAAAAAAAGCACCAAAATGAGGATAAAGGGTTAACATGTTCTAAGAAAAGAACCGCCATCAATTTTCACTGAATTATCTCTTAACTTTATTTAGCTCAAAAGCAGATTTATATTTTTTTTCGACTTATTTTACTCGACTTTTGCAAAAAAAAAGTTTAACAGTATTTGATAATTTACAATTTTACTTTTTTAACCATTTTGCACTTTGCAGGAACTTTTGGACTTTGACAACCCCTAGTAAAATTTGATGCAGAAAATCTTTGTAGAAGATTTTAACCCGTTAATGTACGTTTTTGTGGTGTAGGTGGTGTTGTATGAGGATATTTAAAAAAAGGACAAAAATGACCCCTAAAAATGGCAGATAGAGGGTTAATATGTTCTACGAAAAGATTCGCCATTTCATTTCACTGAAGATACATTTTGCCATTTTTTGCATCAGAATTATATTTAATACTTTTTTTGACTTATTACTTATTATTATTTTGGTTTTCCTGATAATCACTTTCTGCATTAGTTAAGTTTTTCCGTCTCTTTGTGATAACAAAATTCGCATCAGAAGTTTTCAGCCTTGCAAAGTACGAAATGAAAAACTTTTTACAACAAACTAATGGGATGAAAAAAAACACCAAAATAATTTTACGTGTGTTTTTTGTAGTAAATGTTGCATTTCGCACATTGCAAGGATAAAAATTCTAACGTGAATACCATCAATATTTCGCTACAAGTCCATGCGGATATATAACTTGCAAAATTTTTACTTTTGAACAACAAATAAAAATTTATTTAAAATAAATTTAAGAACAAAAACACCTATGTGTATTATATATTTTTTATAAACATGTAAAAAGTCCGAAACAAAATCACCTATGTGTAGTTTTTTGTTAAAATCTTGTACCACTTCAGATTAAAAAAAGATTTTGTATGTTTTTCAACGCGTAATATTTTTAAATGGGTTTAGGAAAAATAAAAAAAATTTACTTTAAAAAAATGTTGCGAATTGGCAAAATAAAACGGTTTTTTTGCTCTCCTGAACAATTCATAAAAAACACATAGGTGTTCTGGTCGGCGCACCGACGATATATGGTTATATATGACATCACCTAAGGAATATATAATTATATCCCTAGTACCCGAGTAAAAATTTTCTGGTCTAATCATATACAATTTGATACAATCTTATATGAGTTAATATGCTTCCGTATAAATTTATATAAAATTTTATCTATCACTTTGATACGGTTGATCCACTTTATATGGTTAGATATTGCTCCATATATGATTAGATTCGTATTTTGGTTTTGCTCATCAAATTATATAAAAATAGATATTATAAGATCAATTTGATCTAATTAGATTTGACCAAATTCAGGATCAAATTGTATCAATTTTTATATTTTTTGATCTAAAGTAATACAATTAGATATTATTTGATACAACCATTTTACGGATCAAATTAGATCTATTTAGTAAAATTAGCATAATATTTTTACTAGGGTAAAAATATTATCCCGAGTAAAAAAGAACTGATATAATCATATATGCTATTATATAATTATTTATATTTATATATGGGTAATTCCAAAAATTTTCGCCCCACTGTTCGGAAACATGCATTTGGACGCCACTGAGAATTTGGCTCATATATATCCACGTTTATATGAGATATGTTGCATTTTTGGATTTTCAAAATTTCCCGAGTAAAAGTAATTTAATATGATCTTATATACTTTTATATAGTCATATTATTTCATATATGATCATGTGTGACACTATGTCTTGCGAGATAAATTTATATAATAAATTTTGATATGCGATTTTTTTAAGATATCGCCATACATAACTTTATGTTGTAACATCTGGTCCCATGCATCATTGCAAATTTCTAAGTGTTTTATATAAAATTTTATATGCCTCCATTATTTTTTAATTTTTTTCCAAGAACATATTTTTATCGAAAATATTTGCAACGTGTTTTATATAAAATTTCATATGACTTCATATTTGTTTATTTTTCTAAGTTTTTTCCAAGCACCACTTTTTTATCTCCAATATTTTCTAAGTGTTTTATATAAAATTTTATATGACTCCATCTTAAAATTTTTTTCTAAGTTTTTTTCAAGGAACATTTTTTTTAACGCAAATATTTTCTAAGTGTTTTATATAAAATTATATATGACTCCATTTTTTTAAATTTTTCTAAGTTTTTCCAAGGACAAACTTTTCATGAGAATATTTTCTAAGTGGTTTATATAAAATTTAACATGACTCCATTTTTTAAATTTTTCTAAGTTTTTTTCACAACTAATTTTTATTATTTTAATTTTTCAAGTTTTTATTAAAAACAAAAAAAAAAAAAACATCCGATTTATAAAATTGTATAAAATTTAATATAATTGAATATAATTTTATATCATTGGCTTAGACCAAAACTCGTATCGAAGTCGATATAAAGTTATAAAAACTAATATTATTATATAATATTCTATCAAATCTTATGAAACCATTTTTCGTATAAGATTATATCAAAATAGACACGAACCCATATTAAATTATATATTGCGTCATATCATTTTTTTTACTCGGGTTGCTATAGTTTTCAAATTATCGCGGGTCAAAGTTCGACTTTTTTAGCAAAAGTCAGAAAAATACATGACGTTTAACGTGCTCTAACTTTTTAACTAGTAATCCGATTATCACAAGTAATGGCTCATATGAAAGCTTAATTCTTCTTCTTTTAGGAAATATTTTCAAAGCATACGGTTTTTTTTCAGAAGTGTTTCAAAAATTCAAAAACATTTTTTTTTTGCGAATATTTAAAAAAACACATCTTTGATTTTTTTAAAAAAAAGTTTGGTGATAAACAATACTGTTTTGTACAACATATCCAAAATTCAGAGTGGGATCCCAATGGGATCAAAAAATATTCTGGTTTTAGTACGAAGTTTTTAAATTTTACCTAGGAAAATTAAAATTTTATGTTTCTTCAATATAAAAATTTAAATTTTCAAAGAAAATTATACTATTAAAATTTTGAAAAACATTCAAAACATTAGAAATTTAAATTTTCTAAGGGAAAAATATGAGAACATCGTACTTAAAACAGAATATTTTTTGATCCCATGGAGATCCCACTCTGAATTTTGAATATGTTATACAAAACATTGTTATTTTTCACCAGAATTTAAAAAAAAAAATCGAAGATGTGTTTTTTTAAATATTCGAAAAGAAAAAATGTTTTTGCATTTTTGCATCATTTCTGTAAAAAAAACTGTGTTATTTTAAAAATATTTTGTAAAAGAAGAACCTCAGCTTTCACATGAGCCTAAATTTGTGAAAATCGGGTCATTGGTTAAGAAGTTACAGCTCTTTAAACGTGATGTATTTTTCTTACTTTTGCTTAAAAAGTCAATCTTTGACCCGCCATAATTCGTTAAATACACCAAATGTAAAAAAACGATATATGGTACATATATCATATTTATAAGGGCTATCTATGTGTCAATGTTCAAATTAATCTGAGACACCATTTCCAAAAATGATTAAAATTTGAGCTAAATTTTCTGGAATGGCCCATATGGTTATGCATGAATTTTGATATGGAGATATAAATTTATATATAGCATTGTATTTTTCCTTATTTTTTAATATGATAACATACATATTCCTATCTATTTATATACCAATCTATATGAAATTAGATATGACATATAAGGTCGGGAACTTTTAGATATGACAGATAAAAAGATATATGATTTTATTTATAATTATATTCCGAAATTTTTTTTTTAAATTTTCTAAGTCCCGGACAATTAAAAAAAAATAAAAAAATTTCAAGTCCTAAAAAATTTTATGAAAATTTTTCAAAGTCCCGGACACAAAATTTTTTTGGCAATTTTTTTTGGAGTAAAAAAATCATTGAAAATGTTTTTAGAAGAAATTTTATGTTTTTGAAAAATTTTTAAGTTCCGAAAAAATGTTTTTAAATTTTCTAAGACACAAAAATTTTTTGAAATTTTTAAATCCCGTAAAAATGATTTTAGAAAACAAAATTGTCAAATTTTTAATAAAAAAAAATCCGAAGAATGCAATAAAAACTCTTCTAATTGATAATGTATCCAATCTGATAAAATAATTTTTAATTTCACGTTTAAAATTCCAAAAAATTTTACCAGATTTCATATATTTCAATATTGAAAATGTTTTTAGGAAAAATTTTGTTTTTTTTAAATTTTTTAAGTTCTGAAAAAATGTTGTTAAATTTTCTAAGCCAAAAACATTTTTTAGAATTTAAAAGCACTTTTAAATGATTTTAGAAAAGAAAATTTACAAATTTTTAATTAAAGTCCCGAAAAAATTCCGAAACATGCAATAAAAACTCTTCTAGTTGATAATGTATCCAATCTGAAAAAATAATTTCTAATTTCACGTTTAAAATTCCAAAAAATTTTACCAGATCTCTTATAACACTGTGCAACAAATTTTGGGTCATCGCTTTGAGCCTCAATGCCTTCAACGCCATATGAAAGTAGACCATCAAATGGACAAAAATCACCAAAGGGTTTTGCAAAGTCAGTTCGGATTTCTTTTTTATAGCCCACTGAAGTTTTTATTTTTTTATCAAAGGCGTTTGGAAAACGTCAAAAATACTATAATAAAAACTCATCTCAACTTCAAAATATGATTAGATGTCTTCAGTGAAATTGTATGGCGGTTCTTTTCTTAGAACATTTTAACCCTATAAATGCCATTTTAAGGGGTCATTTTAATCCTTTTTTAAAATCTAAGCACAGAAGTCTAATAAAACGTCCATTTAGAGGGTTAAAATGTTCTACAAATATTTT
This sequence comes from Pegoplata infirma, assembly GCA_963921195.1. NCBI lineage: Eukaryota > Metazoa > Arthropoda > Insecta > Diptera > Anthomyiidae > Pegoplata > Pegoplata infirma. Next base: position 160,964,290 of record OY992539.1, read on the forward strand.
CCTCATAAAATTTCACTAGGGGTTGTCTTATATTCAAAGTTTGTGGCACATGCGCAAAATGCTTAAAAAGGGTTAAGCATAAATAATCAATGTTTGTTAGTTTTTTTGCCAAAGCAGTGTTAAAATATATCGACAAAAAACAGTGCAAATATACTTCTGAGCTAAAAATGATATTCTGATGTGTTTTATAAAATTTTATGGTGATTATTTTCTTTGACCAAATTAACCCTCTAGCTTCCGTGTTAAGGGGTAATTTTTGTCCTTTTTTAAAAGAAATACAAAAAAGTCTATAAAAAAAAGACTGTTAGAGGGTTAAAATGTTCTACAAATATTTTCTGCATCAAATTTTACTAGGGGTCGCCAAAGCCAAAAAAGACATTTGGACTATGTAAAATGCTAAAAAAAGTATGTGTAAAAATTGTATGTGCAAATTTTACAACTATACTTTTTTTTAGCATTTTACATAGTCCAAATGTATTTTTTGGCTTTGACGATCCCTAGTAAAATTTGATGCAGAAAATATTTCTAGAACATTTTAACCCTCTAACAGTCTTTTTTTATAGACTTTTTTGTATTTCTTTTAAAAAAGGACAAAAATGACCCCGTTAAACGGCAGCTAGAGGGTTAATTTGGTCAAAGAAAATAATCATCATAAAATTTTATAAAACACATCAGAACATAATTTTTAGCTCAGAAGTATATTTGCACTGTTTTTTGTCGATATATTTTAACACTGCTTTCCCGGCTAAAAATGTTGTATATCATCATATATGATATCATATATGAGACCATATACAGTATCATATATAGTATCAAATATGGTCTCATATATGAACATATTCCAAAATTGGCGCTTATATAAGACACGATCATATATGATGCAATATATGTGATCATATATTAGATCATATATTGAATCATATATTGGATCATATATTGAATCATATATTGAATAATATATGATGTTTTTAATTTGTTTTAAATTATTTTTTATATTTTTTATTTATTTTTTCATCTTAAACTATATGTAATAGGTTATTATGTATATATTCACCAGAATTGCAAACGATGTACGCAAGTATAATTAAAAATAAAAAATATTGTTTTATTCATTACTGGTGTTTTTGATATATTTGAATGAACACCTTTAGTTTGATGATTTTGATTTTTTAGTTACTATCGTTTGCATTTTTGGTGACCATATAAAAATATATTATAGATACGAGAATACATTTTGATATTCAAAAAAATAAATTGAACATAAAAGATCTAATATATCAAGTTTTTCAATTGATATCAATTACGAAAGATGCGAACAAAGGGCTTGTTACAGGAACGATGATTTCCTTTGTGTTTTCTTGTTTTAGTGTTAATTTCGATTATCTTCGGACTTAGCGTTTTTGTTAAAAAAGTCAAAATCTAAAAAAATTGATAGAAAATAATATTAGTATGCATACAAGATATTTCTAGAATTTTTATTGTATTGAATTATTACCACCAACAGCATTTGGTGCTAATGGGCTAATGATAACACGAATATCCTTTAAAGATTGGCTTGATACTGCTAGACCCATACATACATGTTAATGGAGTGTATTTTGTAAGGACCATGGGTTGCTTAAGACAATGAATGCTTTTTACGGAAAGGTATATTGTCTTTCAGAACTCCATCTGATAAAATATTAAAATTACTCCATATTCCTTTTTTTATTCCAGAAAAAAAGAACTTGCTACTACTAAATGCATGTTTTTTACTCAAAATTTTTTGTAGTTACATAATTACTTAAGACTTCGATTAAAAGCAATATATTAGTAGTACGTATTTTATCTTTTTGGGTTATGTGTGTAACGATGTTTGAAGGATAGGGATAAGAAACTATTTTTACTTACATCATGGCGACAATGTGCCAGGTTGTCACTTTCGCTAATTGACAGCTTTCGTGTGATTGTAAGTAAAAACGTTGTCTTTTCGAAATCGTTACTCAACCTTAAAACTGATGATACGTCCCTGCAAAAAAAGTCATTACCACTTCTCAGTGGAGTGCTTTAAAACTAAAACAAATGTAATGAAATACAACAAAAATAACAAAAAACACAAGACAAAAACACACAAACAGTTTTTTTTAGTCCAGAATACATAGATATTCAGCACTTAACTCATTACCTATCGCGACACCTCCATACAAATGTAAGTAGATATTCAGTAGATAAGAACTACTCCGTGGAAGTAGTTGGAAGTTGTTTGAAAGCTCGGAGTACTTCTTATCTACTGAATATCTACTTACTTTTGTATGGGAGTGTCGCGGAAGGTAATGAGTTAAGTGCTGAATAACAACTTTTTATGGAGTAGAAAAAACTGTTTGTGTGTTTTTTTCTTGTGTTTTTTGTTATTTTTGTTGTATTTCATTACATTTGTTGTAGTTTTAAAGCACTCCAAATAGAAGTACTACGCACTTTTTTTGATGGGGTTTTTTTCATTTCAATTTTCTATGGCGACAGTAAGCGATTTTAAAATATTTTGTAGTGTTGGAACCGTAGTGATAACGTTATGGTGGTGCATATGCCCTCTCCTCCATCTTGAGCGAGCTTAACGTAGCTCCTCATGGTTGAATTTTATTTAAATAGTAACTCGGCCTCCAAACTTATACGTTCTTTCCATTTCCAATTTGCTATTGCGACAGTATGGGATTTCAAAATAATTTATAGTGTTGGAATCGTATTGATAACATTTCTGGTGGTGCATATGTCCTCTTCTCCAAGTTGAGTGAGCTTAACTTAACTCGGCCTTAAAACTGCTTATACGATCTTTCCATTTCCAATTTGCTATGGCGACATTAATGGTTTTTAAAATAGTTTGCAGTATTGCAATCGTAGTGACAACATTATGGTGGTGCATATGACCTCTCCACCAAGTTGCACGAGATTAACGAAGCTGCGTAGTTTAATTTTCTTCAACATCAAATTACTAAATAATATTGTATTTGCGACGTATTTACATTTACTCATTTTGAATATGATCTTGTTTTGGAATAAAATGTCCACGCTTAAACTTGTTATGACGATGAACTGGAAAAAATTAAAACATGATTTTAAAATTCAAATACATATTAATGAAAGCTTACCTTTTCCAACATTTTTTTCATGTAAATTTACATCATGGCGACAATGTGCCAGGTTGTCGATTTCGCTTATTGACAGATTTCTTGTAATTGCAAGTAAAAACGTTGTCCTTCCCAAATCGTTACTCAACATTAAAACTGATCAAACCTTCTTTTCATTTCGATTTGCTATGGCGAAAGTAAGCGTTTTCAAAATAGTTTGTAGTGTTGGAACCGTAGTGATAGCGTTAGGGTGGTGTATATGCGCTCCCCTCCAAGTTGAGCGAGCTTAACGTAGCTCCGCATGGTTAAATTTTCTTCAACTAGTAACTCGGCCTCCAAACTTCTTATACCTTCTTTCCATTTCCAATTTTCTATTGCGACAGTAAGGGACTTCAAAATAATTTATAGTGTAGTAGATGAACTGGAAAAAATTAATACATATGATTTTAAAATTCTAAATACATATTAATGAAAACTTACCTTTTCTAAAATTTTTTTATGCAGAATATTTTGCAATATTTGTAAAATTATTGATATATATTAAGGTATGTCAATCGTTGGTAAAGTAATAATATAATTTTAACCTAAAAAACTTTTATTTTGTAATTCTGGTTCAAATTTAACATTTTATGATATGGTTCCATATATGATATCATAAATGGCACATATTTTAAACACGACCACATATATGGGATCGTTTCTTGCATATATGATATCATATATGTTTCCATATAAGTCATATATGATCATATAAAGATCTTTATATAAGCATATATGAACATACACATTTATTTTTAGCCGGGTTGGTAAAAAAAAATAATTAACATTGATTATTTATACTTGACCCTTTTAAAGCATTTTGCGCATGTCACACAAACTTTGAACATTTGACAACCCCTAGTGAAATTTTATGAGGAAAATATTTGTAAAACATTTTAACCCTCTAACTGGACGTCTTATTAGACTTCTGTGTTTAGTTTTTTAAAAAGGACTAAAATGACCCCTTAAAATGGCAGTTAGAGGGTTAAGATGTTCTAAGAAAAGAACCGCCATTAAATTTCACTGAAGACACCAAATCATATTTTGAAGCTCAGATGTATTCTTATTACAGTATTTTTGACGTTTTCCAAACGCCTTTGATAAAAATATAAAAACTTCAGTGGGCTATAAAAAAGAAATCCGAACTGACTTTGCAAAAACCTCTGGTGATTTTGTTCACTTGATGGTCTACTTTCATATGGCGTTGAAGCCATTGAGGCTCATTTTTCTTGTTGCACAGTGTAATTATATAAAAATTTATCTAATTTTAACAGATAAGATATGATTTAATACAATTAGATAGACCCATTTTTGGGATCAAACTGAATCAAATTTGATATTATTTTATCAAAAATAATAGAATTTGATATAATCGTATAATATTCGATCCGCCAATTTTCGGATCAAAATTAATATGGATTTACATAAAAGCATATCTGTTTATATAAAATTAAATATTGCGTCATATAACTTTTTTTTACTCGCGACCCGAGTAAAAAGGAATTTATATAAATGTATATTATTTTATATGTTTTTATAAAACCATATACAACTATATGAGTCAAAGTATAAAATTATATCTCACTTTGAAATTTTCCAATTTTTTTAAATGATGTCATATAAAATCATATCTAATTATATTGTTCATAATATATAAATATAAATGGTAGATGTAAACATACGTTGCACATAAAACTTAATCCGATTTCATACATTATTATACGTGACTTTATATCTAATTATGTATAGGACTTTACTAAACAAAAAATCCAGTATCAATTTATGTATAATTATATATGACTAATATAATACCAGTTAAAACTATATATGGTTCCATACTAAAAAAATTTCCAACAAAAATAATAGATATAATTATATGTGTCTTAAACGATAACATATCTGTGTTTGTATGGTACTATATATACGCAAATTTCGTCTAAACTCAATATATATTTATAAATGGTCGCATATGTAATAGAATATATATTTTGATATAATCATGTATAAAAAAAATATTTTTTTGACCAAACAACTAGCCATATATAATTATATATGCCAGTATTTCAAAATTTATTTTTGTGTGTCAACATATATGGTTATACAAAACTTTTTATTGTATCATATAAGATTACATATGATTTTTGGAAACCCGAGTTCGATTCCCGGCCCAGCCGAGAAAAAAAAAGTTTTTTTTTATTTTTTTTAAATAGAAAACACTTTTTTATTGCGTTTAATTTTTTTAGAACTAAAAAATTTTCATTTTTGGAATTTTTGCAATCATTTTAAAAAAAATATTTTTCTTTTATACAGTTATATGTAACTATATTTGATTTATCATAAAATTATCTATAATTTTTGGGAACCCGAGTTCGATTCCAGAAAAAAAATATATTTTTTTTTAATAGAAAACACTTTTTTATTGCATTTATTTTTTTTAGAACTAAAAATTTTTCTTTTTTTGAATTTTTGCAATCATTTTTAAAAAATTATATTGCTGTTATATAGTTATATATAACTATATTTAATTTATTATAAAATTATCTATAATTTTTGGGAACCCGAGTTCAATTCCAGAAAAAAATATATTTTTTTAATTTTTTTTTTAATGGAAAACACTTTTTTATTGTATTTGTTTTTTTAGAACTTAAAAAGTTTTACTTTTTGAACTTTTGCAATCATTTTTAAAAATTGATATTGCATTTATATAGTTAATAATAGCTATATTTGGTTTAAATTATCAAATTATCAATGATTTTTGGAACCCTACCTCAAATCTCATTCTGATTTCCTGATTCCATGAAAAGTTTCAAATTTATAAGCCAAAGTCTTATTTCACTTTGGAAGCCCATGACTTGGAAATAATGCATACCGCTACATTAAAATAATTGTTTAAGCTTACCATGGAAGCCCCTAATAGCGCTGTACGTCATTCCATTTTTTTTTTTTTTTGCAAATTTTATCAAAAATTTTCTAAGTCTTTTTGAAAATTGTATACAAGTGAATAACATATTTAATTGGATATAATCATATATTACTATATGTTAGATCAATTTGATATAATTAGATACGATCGATTTATTTAAAACTAAGTCTTTTAAAGTTGTTATTTGCTAACAACGTCCGCTGGTCTAGAGGGTAGAGATTGCGATTACAAAACGGAAGACTTGTGGTTCTAATCCCCGTCCGTTCGAAGTTTTTTTTTTTTTATTTATTTTCAGTTTGACATTATTATATCTAAAAATAAATCTAAAAACAGAAACATTTTTTGGATAAAAATGTATCCAATAATTTTTTATAAAATCAAGATATCAGATATTATAAGATAACTTTGGCGCGGCCAAATTTCGGATGAAATTACATTATATAATATCCAATTTAATATAAAATCATGATATTGGATATTTTAAGATAACTTTGGCGCGGCCAATTTCCGGATGAAATTACATCATTATATATCATATTTAATACAAAATCATGATAATAGATAATTTGGGATAACTTTGGCGCGGCCAATTTCCGGATGAAATCACATACAATCAAATATTAAACTGCACAGAAAATAATATCGTATATTTTATTTTAATTAAAATTTTAATTGTTTTTTAATTTAATATTAATTAAAATTTTAATTAATATAATTAATTGTTTAATTAAATTTTTAAATTTATTTTAATTAATATTTTAATTGTTTTCAAATTTAATATTAATTAAGTATTTAATCTATATAATTAAATGTTTAATTAAATTTCTAGCTTTACTTATTTTTTTTTTGTTTTGTTTTCCGTGTGTGTGCGAGTGTGTGTTTTTCTCTTGCATTGTATTACATACAAAAAAAATACATAAGTATAAAAAGTTTGTTGAAATTTTTTTTATTTTTCACGTATGTTTTTGAATTCTCATTTTGTTTATAGTTTTATGTGTATGTATATGAAAGGTTTATATTCAACTTTATAAAATCATCTCACTGACTATGTCTTTACGGCATAAATAAATTTGGTAACGTTTGAAGAAATATTTTTTTTAAACTATTTTATTCAAAAAGAATGTTTTTACAATTTTTTTTTTTTTAATATAATATTTTTAATTAATTTTTTTAATTTATACAATTAAAATTTTAATTATTTTTTTTTTAAATTTTAATTAAATTTTTTAATTGATAGTATTAAGTTTTTAATTAAATAAATATCCATTTATTTTTAATTAACGACATACAAATATTTTTAATTTATTTGCGCATTTTAGTGATTGGTCCGGATTTAATTAATTTTTTAATTAAATCTACGAATTTTTTAATTAAATATTTTTTTTATTTTTTTCTGTGTGTAACTTCATATATTATATGATGTTATGAGATAACTTTAGCGCGGCCAATTTTCGGATGAAATTTAGCAAAATCAGATCCAATAAATTATATATAATTTTATAAGATAACATGTTTTACCATACAATTTTTTTTTACTCGGGGATGCTAATTTTACTGAATAGATCTAATTTGATCTGTAAAATGGTTGCATCAAATAATATCTAATTGTATTACTTTAGATCAAATAATATAAAAATTGATACAATATGATCCTGAATTTGGTCAAATCTAATTAGATCAAATTGATCTTATAATATCAATTTTTATATAATTTGATGAGCAAAACCAAAATACGAATCTAATCATATATGGAGCAATATCTAACCATATAAAGTGGATCAACCGTATCAAAGTGATAGATCAGTGTTGCCACCAATAGAATTGGAAATTACACAGAAAATTATCCAAAATCTCACAAATTACACAAAAAAAATTTTTCAATCAAAAAAAAAAAAAAAATTTTTCACTAAAAAAATTATAAACTTTCAATCGATCATAGTTTTTGTAAAAATAAGAAATTAAACAAATTAATTTATTTCTATTAATTTTATTTCCAGTTTTTTTTTTAACTTCAATAGTACGTTCAAAATTAGCTCCTCAATTTTTTTCAATTCCATTTTTTGTAAAAAGTATTGATGCAGTTGTATTTGTCGATAATTTGTTTATAAAGTATTTTAAAGAGCCGTCTAGTATTTCAGTAAGATTTGTCCTTTCTGAGTACCTTGTTTGTTTAATATTTGATCCAGTGAAATAGTTTTCGGAATAAGTTCAAAAGATGAGGAAAGCCGTTCGTATTCCAAATTATATAAATTTATTCAGAAAATTTTGACAGGTCGCCTCGCAAGTCGTCTGCTCGTCTGAAAATTCTTTTAACTGAAGAATGGGAGATCGTATTCTTCAGAAAAATTATTAACTTCAAAAACTTAAGACTAGGGTTTTATGGTCCAAAAATGCATTTCCGTGAGTATTGTCAATGATTTGTTTAAGCCGAAAACGTCAATAAAATGATAAAAAAAACTTAAATATGATCAAAGTTAGTTGGAACTTTGTTGAGGTGAAATTACACAAAAATTACACAAAAAAATTCATTATCCAAAAATTATCCAAGGATTTTGAAATTGTCCCACTTTTGGATAATTATCCAAAAAGTGGCAACACTGTGATAGATACAATTTTATAAAAATTTATACGGAAGCATATTAACTCATATAAGATTGTATCAAATCGTACTCGGGATATTAAATGCTCTTGAAAACAACCCGACTAAAAATAAATATACAGATCCATGTATAATTTGAAATTTAGCCATATATAATTTAATATGGCCCAACACGTATTTGGATAAAATAAGATGCCCGAGTAAAAAAGTTCCTACCCGAGTAAAAATTTTCTGGTCTAATCATATATAATTTGATACAATCTTATATGAGTTAATATGCTTCCGTATAAATTTATATAAATTTTTATCTATCACTTTGATACGGTTGATCCACTTTATATGGTTAGATATTGCTCCATATATGATTAGATTCGTATTTTGGTTTTGCTCATCAAATTATATAAAATTAGATATTATAAGATCAATTTGATCTAATTAGATTTGACCAAATTCAAATTGTATCAATTTTTATATTTTTTGATTTAAAGTAATACAATTAGATATTATTTGATACAACCATTTTACGGATCAAATTAGATCTATTTAGTAAAATTAGCATCCCGAGTAAAAAAAAATTGTATGGTAAAACATGTTATCTTATAAAATTATATATAATTTATTGGATATGATTTTGCTAAATTTCATCCGAAAATTGGCCGCGCCAAAGATATCTCATAACATCTTGTAATATATGAAGTTACAGTTTAATATTTGATTGTATGTGATTTCATCCGGAAATTGGCCGCGCCAAAGTTATCCCAAATTATCTATTATCATGATTTTGTATTAAATATGATATGATATGATGTAATTTCATCCGGAAGTTGGCCGCGCCAAAGTTATCTTAAAATATACAATATCATGATTTTATATTAAATTGGATATTATATAATGTAATTTCATCCGAAATTTGGCCGCCCAAAGTTATCTTATAATATCTGATATCTTGATTTTATAAAAAAATTATTGGATACATTTTTATCCAAAAAATGTTTCTGTTTTAAGATTTATTTTTAGATATAATAATGTCAAACTGAAAATAAATAAAAAAAAAAAAAAAACTTCGAACGGACGGAGATTAGAACCGCAAGTCTTCCGTTTTGTAATCGCAATCTCTACCCTCTAGACCAGCGGACGTTGTTAGCAAATAACAACTTTAAAAGACTTAGTTTTAAATAAATTGATCGTATCTAATTATATCAAATTGATCTAACATATAGTAATATAAGATTATATCCAATTAAATATGTTATTCACTTGTACACAATTTTCAAAAAGACTTAGAAAATTTTTGATAAAATTTGCAAAAAAAAAAAAAAATTGGAATGACGTACAGCGCTATTAGGGGCTTCCATGGTAAGCTTAAACAATAATTTTAATGTAGCGATATGCCTTATTTCCAAGTCATAGGCTTCCAAAGTGAAGTAAGACTTTGGCTTATAAGTTTAAAATTGTTCATGGAATCAGGAAATCAGAATTAGATTTGAGATCGGGTTCCAAAAATCATTGATAATTTGATAATTTAAACCAAATATAGCTATTATTAACTATATAAATGCAATATAAATTTTTTAAGTTCTAAAAAAACAAATGCAATAAAAAAGTGTTTTCTATTTAAAAAAAAAAAATAAAAAAATATATTTTTTTCTGGAATCGAACTCGGGTTCCCAAAAATGATAGATAATTTTATAACAAATTAAATATAGTTATATATAACTATATAAAAGCAATATAATTTTTTAAAAATGATTGCAAAAATTCAAAAAAAGAAAAATTTTTAGTTCTAAAAAAAATAAATGCAATAAAAAGGTGTTTTCTATTTAAAAAAAAATAAAAAAAATATATTTTTTTTCTGGAATCGAACTCGGGTTCCCAAAAATTATAGATAATTTTATAATAAATCAAATATAGTTATATATAACTATATAAAAGAAAAATATTTTTTTAAAAATGATTGCAAAAATTCCAAAAATGAAAGTTTTTAGTTCTAAAAAAATTAAATGCAATAAAAAAGTGTTTTCTATTTAAAAAAAAATAAAAAAAAAACTTTTTTTTCTCGACTGGGCCGGGAATCGAACTCGGGTTCCCAAAAATCATATGTAATCTTATATGATCCAATAAAAAGTTTTGTATAACCATATATGTTGACACACAAAAATTAATTTTGAAATACTGGCATATATAATTATAAGTATATGGCAAGTTGTTTGGTCAAAAAAATATTTTTTATATACATGATTATATCAAAATATATATTCCATTACATATGCGACCATTTATAAATATATATTGAGTTTAGACGAAATTTGCGTATAAGTATATAGTACCATACAAACACAGATATGTTATCGTTTAAGACACATATAATTATATCTATTATTTTTGTTGGAAATTTTTTTAGTATGGAACCATATATAATTATACATAAATTGATACTGGATTTTTTGTTTTGTAAAGTCCTATACATAATTAGATATAAAGTCACGTATAATAATGTTTGAAATCGGATTAATATGGTGTTTCTGTTAAACGGACGAAACAATACACGAACGAACGCTACCCGTACGAATTCGTAATGACATCAGTTTCCATAACATTTTCGTTTGATTACGTTATTTTTTTCGTTAGTTACGTTTGTCTTGACCATTTGTCAAATTACAGTATTGCCAGAAAGTTTTTTTTTAGTTTTTGTTTATTTTTTTCATACAAAAATTATCTAAACTAAACGAAGTGGCAACATCAACACATCAGCTAAAGAAAACAGCTGATCAAATTTCATGTTTATAAAAAAAAAACACAATTATAATCAAATCAGAGTTTTTATACCCTCCACTTAGTGATAGAGGGTATATATAAGTTTGTCATTCCGTTTGTAACTCATCGAAATATCGGTCTGGGACCCTACAAAGTATATATATTCATGATGCCCGATCGATTCTAAGACATTCTAGCGATGTCCGTCTGTCTGTCTGTGGAAAATGCTGTCGCCGACAAAATATTGCACAGAGATGACTGAAACTTAACATATTTATTGGAAGTTCTCCCGAGAAGTTTGGTATTGCATTTGAGCGATATCGGTTCAGCGGTTCAAAAGTTATGAACGAAAATGTAATCACACCTCAAAATTTCAGTACATTCAACTAGAGATGGGCGCGTGAGTGGATTTTGACTCACACTCACTCACGCTCACGCAAAAAATAATCGAATCACTCACTAATCACTCACGCAATTTTTTTTGTTACTCACGCTCACTCACTATTCAAGTGAGTAATAAAAAAGTTACTCACGCTCACGCGTGACTCACGCAAGATTCAATCACGCTCACGCGTGAGTCACGCAAAATCTACTCACGCAATAAAATTTCTTACCAAAAAAAGAAAAAAATTGGAAAAAAAATTTTTTACAAAAAATTAAAAAAAAAAATTGGCAAATCAAAAAATCTAATCACGCAAACTTGTAACGTGACGTTACAAATAATAATATATTTATTTAAATATAGGAAAGTACTTTTTCCTATACCGGTGATCACCCGAGTAAAAATAAACATATATAACAATATATAACTTAATACAAATCTAACGGATCATTTATGAACATATATTCCGTGAGATATTTTCAAAATTTTTTAAATGCAGTCATATGTAGTTATATATAATTTAATCATGATTCGGATTAAAATGCGTACGGTTGATATAATTATATTTAATTATATGAGGGTCAATACAAAATTTGTTTTTCTGTATAATTTAATATAAAATTACATATTTTTCATTCTGTTCCATATAAACCTATATATGTTTACAATTAACCAAAAATTTTCTAAGTTTTTTAGGCAAAGTATAAGAAACTTTTTAAAATGTTCCTAAACATTTCTTGTTAGGGTTATGTATATCACCTATCTGGTTCAAAGCGTACCCGAACATTATTTTGTTTTAGAAAATTAAATGTTTGGTGAATGTATCGTTGACCTGTGGTGTATCTCAACCCACACCAAAAAACACCAGGATTTTATATGTTTTTATGCAATTAGATCTAATTAGATCCACCAATATATGGCAATGTCTGGTCAAAACTCGGATGAAATCAGATCATATTTTATACAAGTTGATCTTTTTTAATGCAAAAATATCCACCATTATTCGGATCAAATTGAGTATAAATATATATTGTGTTACATATCATTATATATTGCATCATATACAAATTTTTACTCGGGCAACTACTTTTCCCTATACCTAATATCATTTATTCATCAAACAAATGGTATTGAGTCATAATTCTCATTTGGTCTATAAAACTGTAGACATATAATGTCAAAGTTTTATCAACCAAGACAACGAGAAACCAGTTGGAGTTCGTGTATACTTCGTAGAATATACGAAGTATAACCGTAAGCCGACCAGATTCTTGTTCGCAATTTCGACCTAAGTCGAAGTTGGTATGTAGTTACTAGTTTGTACCGTATTTCCAGTAAATATTTTCCGAACCGTATTTATCCAGTATACCTCGTTTATATTTCCCGAAACCTGACTTGTAAAGTACTTTTTGTTAATATTTCCCGAACCTGATTTATCCAGTTTTCCTGTTTCCCGAACCTGATTTATCCAGTATGTTCTGTTTTTTTTTTTTTTTTTTTTTTTTTTTTTTTTTTTTTTTTAATTCAGAATTCTTTATTTAGAAAATACAATTTGGTTTCTTAATTCTAACCCCGCGAAGCCATTCAGCTTGTCTGCAGGAAGTGAATAAATATAAATAAATTGTTTTTAATGTATTCATTGCGAATTTATGTAGTGGTCTTTGAGACCTTTTTTCATTTTGTGCTTATTTCTAATATTGATTAATTCTACTGGCAATTTATTAAAGATTGTTGGCATTATAACATTTAGTGTATTTTTTCCATAATTATTTTTGAAACTCTCTACCTTGAATCTTCCCTCAGCTCGCCGTCTTGTATTGTATGCATGGTTGATGACTTGGAAGAATCGTGGATCGTTGTTAAACTCTTTTGCGAGTGTTGTGTGATAAATACTTTTTATGTTGAGAATGTGTAATTCTTTGGCAATATCTTTTGAGTCGATGTTTGAGTTTGTTTTGGTTTTGGGAGTGTTATTGATGTTTCTATTGGTGTTAGAAGTATTGTTGTCAGCAGTGTGGCTTGTTGTTTTGTTGTTGCTGATGTTGTGGTTTGTTGTGTTGTTGTTGCTGATGTTGTTGTTGACGATTATGTTCATCGTGTGGGTTGTTGTGTTGATGTTGCTGGTGTGGTTGGTGTCGGTGTTGTGGTTGATAGCGATGTTGTTGTTTTCAATGTGTTGTGTGATGTTAACATTGTTATTATTATTATTATTTGTCCCGCTGTTGATCAGGTTTGTATTGTTGTTGCTGGTGTTGTTGACAATTATGTTGTTATTAACGGTGGTGTTGTTGTATGTGGTGTTGTTGCCACTGTGCTGTATAGTGTTTAAGTTGCTGTTTATTTCGTTGACAATGTTGTTTTGAGTGTTGCTATTTAGGTTGTTGTTAATGTTGCGGTTTGTGTTATTAGTGGAGTTGTTGCTTATATTGTTTTGTAGGACGTTCTTGCTGTTTAACGAGAATCGATGATTGTTCCAAAGAATTTTTAATATCCGGTTTTGAGTCTTCTGGAGCGCTCCGCAATAAGTTGCGCTTCCCCATGCCGTTATCCCATGCCTAATATACGATTCAGCTAAGGAGAAATACGCTTGCCTTAGTACGCTATATGTTGCACAGTTGCTTAGGTGGTATAACATAAATGCTGATTTCCTTAGTTTTGTTTGCAAGTTTTTTACATGTATATTCCAGTTAAAATGATTATCGACGTGTACTCCCAGATATTTATAGGAGTTTACTAGTTCAATTTTTGTAGAACAAGTATCATTGTAATTATATATGTTGTTGGCTGTATTGTGAAGACAATCAGTGTCATGATATGTTAAATTTATGTCTGTGTATCTTATATGGTTCGGCCTTATATGCATAATTTTTGTTTTTGATGCGTTGATGATTAGCCCATTATCATGGCACCATTTTGCTGCAATGTCCAATTGATTTTGCATTTGTACTGTGGCAACATCTATGTTTTTGTGAGATATGACAATGGCAGTGTCGTCCGCGTAGGCAAATGTATTAGTATTCTGTAATGAGGTGATCATTTCGTTTGCATAAATGATATACATTATTGGGCCAAGTTTAGATCCCTGAGGTACACCCCATTCAGAGGGAGTTTCGTTGCTGAGGTTATTATTTATCTTAACGCGGTATGATCTGCACTCTAGATAGTTTTTAAACCATTGCAAAGTATTTCCTCTGATACCATTTCGTTCTAGCACTTCAATAAGTTGTGTATGAGATAGAGTATCAAATGCTTTGCTGAAGTCTATAAATAATACTAGACAGTTGAGACTTTTACTAAGACAGTTGTTGATATGGTTCGTAAAGTTGCCTAGTAGCTTATTTATACTCTTCCCTTTTTGAAATCCATATTGGTTTCCATTTATGATGTTATATTTGCCTAAGTATTCAGTGATTCTTCGAACTACAATTTCTTCTAGTATTTTCTCAATCACTGGTAGTATTGCGGTTGGTCTATAGTTGTTGCAATCGGATTTGTTCCCACTTTTATATATTGGCCGAATAAGTGACGTTTTTAATAGTTTTGGTACAATAGCACTTTCCAGGCTAGAGTTAATTAGTGCAGTTATAACTGGAGTAACTACCTCTGCGTTATTTTTTAAATCTTTTGGTCTAATACCATCAGATCCAGCACCTTTTTTAACGTCTAAGTTCTTTAAGATATTATATATTTCTTCATCGTTAGTAGGGGTAAGAAAGATTGAGTTTTGTAATGATGTTTTAGGGTTATTTATTGTTTTTATGTCGCAGTTGTGTAGTATCTTTTGTACATTTTCTGTAAAATTTAATGCGAAGTTGTTTAAGATTGAGTTTATGTTGTCGTTTTTAAAGTTTTTTACCACGGTATCATCGATATTGTTTGATTTTTTGCCGATTATTTCACTTATTAATTGCCATGTGATACGCATATCGCTTCTATGTTCAATAAATTGTCTTCTATAATAGTTATTTTTTGTATAATTAATTTTTTTATTTAGGTAGTTTCGAAATCGTTTATAATCTTTTTCATAACTTTTATTTGCTCGATTGTTTCTCCATTTTTTAAAAAGTTTATCCCGAGTCTCACAATTTTTCACTATCTCTTCATCTATCCACGGATGCTGTGATCTTGATTTATTCAATTTTATTTTTTTAGACTTGTCATATATTTCACAAAATTTTTTATGTATGTTGTTATAAAGCTCATCGGTATTTGAACTTTCATTAATTATGTTGTTCCATTGGGTAACTTTTATTTTATTATTTATTTTATTTACGTTGTAACTAACTATTTCCGACCTCTGTTGATTTTCTCTCTCCTGTTTGTTTGCTTGATCCTCCTGCACACCACAAAAGAGCGAATAATGATCGGATATCGTTGTTGTTACTACTGCAGCATATGTTTGGGACGATTGCTTGACTTTAATAAATATGTGATCGATGCAAGTACTTGTTTTTTTTACTAAATCTACACGTGTGATTTCGGTTATTATACACTGCAAGCCATTGGACAAAATCATGTCCAAGTATTTTTTTGTTGTTACGTTCTCTTTTTTTAAATCAATATTCATGTCACCGACAATTATTACTTCGTTTTGTTTTCTTATTTTGTTTACAACTTCATCAAGTTCGGTAATGAATTTTTTTACTTTTCCTGACGGGGGGCGGTAGATAGAGAGAAGGGTGAGTATTTTGTTATTTATGTTTATATCAATTTTTATTTGCTCAAATGATTCGCTTTTGCATGAGATTTCAGTGTAGTTAAGGTTGTCTTTAATATACACTACGATGCCCCCTCCCTTACCGGGTCTATTTAAAAAAAGAGAGTTAAACCCATTTATATTGTAAAGATTTGTTTCTTTGTCGGTTATATTTGTTTCAACAAGGATTATAAATTTGATTTTGTGCATCATATCATGTATGGTTGTTAAAAATGAGTTGAAATTAAGACGTAGAGAGCGAATGTTCATATAAATTAAAGACTTGGGATAACTTAAGCAATTTTTATCAATTTGACTAAAATAATTTAGTGTTTCTTCTTTAGTATTATTCATGTTTTTTTTTATTTATTTTTTAATAGAAAAAATTATAAGAAAAATGAGAAATGTGCTATTTTTTTTTTTGTTATATATAACTTTATTTAATTTTAATTAATGGATTCTATATCAGCAGTATTTTTAATAATAATTGCAGGTGAATTTTCAATTTTTCTTATAAATATGCTACCATTCCGCACCCATACAAATTTCCATTTACACTCCTTGGCCTTTATTTTTGCTAACCATAATAACTTGCGATTGTTAGCAGTCAAGTGGTCATTTATGTAAATGTATTTTTTATTAGTGTCGGCGGTGGAGGATGTGGTGTTGTCGCTATTTTTGTTAGCGGTGTTGTTTTCTTCTTCACTACTTAGTACAATCGAATCAACCCTATGCCCACGAGTTTTTTCCATAATCTCCTTCTTTTTTACAAGAGTAGAGAATTCCACAATTATTTTCCCTCTCTTTACTCGATATGCATTGTATATATCGGCATTACTCATTTCGATATTAAGAGATGCAGCAATTTTTTGCATCACTTCGTTTGCATTCATCGTTTCGTTTTGGACATTGTTTATTTCAATGTTTTTGTTTAAAGCTTGCTGTTCCAATTTGTTTATGCGTACCTCCATTTCACATATTTTATTTTCGTTTTCCTGATTTTTTTCATTTAGTGTTTTTACTTGTGTAGCTAAGTTTGTGAGGGTGTTTGTAATTGTTGTTAATGCATTTTGTATATCATCTTTAATTTGAGTGTGCGATATGTTCATATTGTTTGCTAGTTGTTGCATTGTGTTTTTAATTTCTTTTACGTCTGTTTGAACAGAACGTACATTTGAATTTACAGATTCTAACGACAAATATTCTTTAAATCGTTTTGCGTTCTCTTCCTCAGTATATTCATCTTCGATATCATCATCATCACGAAGTTTTTTCTGTTTATTGTTCTCATCAGTTACGATGGCTTGAAATTGGTTGTTCGGCGATTTGGTTCGTGTTCTGCATTTATGACACTTCCAAGAGGCTTTCCTTTCAGCATGCATACTTATGTATGTTTTTTCAATTAACGTGCAGCAAGGGGAGTAATGAAAGTTAGAATTGCAGTTGAGGCATTTAACATATTCTCCAGAGGGGGGAAGGGACTTGTTACACGAATCACAAAGAGAACTCATTTTTACTTTCTTTTATGTTTTAAACACTCTTCTGTTTTTTTTTGTATAAATGTATTTGAATTTCAATTCGAGGGCTTTATAGAAAAATATATTTTTATTTTGTTTAGTTTATTTATTTAAATATCCTTTTTTATTTTGTTTTTTACAATAGCGTGAAGAGATTTTTAATTAAAATCCGACTATGTGAGCTTTGGTTATTAATTTTCACTTCAAACCGCAAAAACTTAAAACAAACGCGCGAGCACAATCGATATACGTCCGTTCGCAATGAAATCTCAGTATAAGAATTGATTAATATTTCCCGAACCCGTATTTCCAGTTAATATTTCTCCGAACCTGAATTATCCAGTATTCCCTGTTAGTAGTACCCGAACCGTATCCTACCCGTTTATATACGAAATCTCTCGTTTATTTCGTATTTAGTTTATATACGAAGTCTTTTGATTGCTTCGTTAATAGTTTGTTTACGAAATCCTTTGATTATTTCGTTTGTAGTTTATAACGAAATCTTGTGCTTATTTCGTTTGTAGTTTATTTACGAAGTCTTTTGATTACTTCGTTAATAGTTTGTATACGAAATCCTTTGTTTATTTCGTTTGTAGTTTATAACGAAATCTTTTGCTTATTTCGTTCGTAGTTTATTCACGAAGTCTTTTGATTACTTCGTTAATAGTTTGTATACGAAATCCTTTGTTTATTTCGTTTGTAGTTTATAACGAAATCTTGTGCTTATTTCGTTCGTAGTTTATTCAAAAGTCTTTTTGATTACTTCGTTAGTATTTTATATACGAAATCTTTTGCTTATTTCGTTCGTAGTTTATTCACGAAGTCTTTTGATTACTTCTTTACTATTTTATATACGAAATCTTTTGCTTATTTCGTTCGTAGTTTATTTACGAAGTCTTTTGATTACTTCGTTAATATTTTATTTACGAAATCCTTTGTTAGACACGAAATCTTTGGCTTATTTCGTTCGTAGTTTATTTACGAAGTCTTTTGATTACTTCGTTAATAGTTACATACGAAATCCTTTGTTTATTTCGTTTGTAGTTTAGACTCGAAATCTTTTGCTTATTTCGTTCGTAGGTTATTTACGAAGTCTTTTGATTACTTCGTTAATAGTTTGTATACGAAATCCTTTGTTTATTTCGTTTGTAGTTTAGACACGTATAATATTTGGTATACGAAATCTTTTGTTTATTTCGTTTGTAGTTTATAACGAAATCTTTTGCTTATTTCGTTCGTAGTTTATTTACGAAGTCACTTAATTACTTCGTTAATATTTTCTTACATCCAAACCTTTTCCTCTTGTTAAATGTCCTCCTAAATACATTGTGTGTACTACGTAAGACCGCTCTTCATAGCCCTCTTACTGATTCAAAGGAAGCCAACCTTTGCCGATCCTGGACAAACTAAGTTTACCCCAGCTGGAAAATAAAATTGCATCACAAACTCACGCAAAAAATAAATGACTCACTCACTAATCACTCACTCAGATTTTTTTTCAACTCACACTCACTCACAATCACGTGATTGAAATGAAAATCACTCACACTCACGCATGATTCACGCGTGATTCACGTGAATCACGCAAATCACGTGACCAGCGCCCATCTCTACATTCAACATAACCTAAAAATACAAAATGCTTTAATTCGGCTTCTGGTTGACATATGTGAACATAATTGAACACCAAATGGTATTTATACAAGTACGAACATATTTTTTGAAAAAAAAAAAAAAAAAAATCGCGGTTTTTTTTACCAACATTTTTTTTCGCGGAAATTTTTTTTTAAATTTTTTTTTTTTTTTTCAAAAGTAATTTCCTTTTAAATAAAGTTTTTTGCAATAATCTTTTTGAAATTGTGGAGGGTATCACTACATTCGGCAAGGCCGAATTTAACTTTTTTACTTGTTTTCACTGATTTGTTTTAATACACATTTTTTTTCAAAGCATTTATTTATAAAACATTCACATTTTTTAATTTTATAAATTAATATTACTTATTTTTGTTATAAATTCACATTTTTCACTTATTTTGTTAAATATTTCACAAAAAACTCCTTAACGAATGGTATTTTTCATTCGTGTGGTTTTGGCGTTTTTGACATTTCAATTCGTGTTGTAGAAACTGAAAAATATGAAGAAAAATTACAACTCTTACGTTTTCGTTCGACTAAAATGACATCCGCAATACAGAACCTCAAATTGATTTTATTATGTCATTTGGACGAACGAAAATGAAAATTCGTAATAAAGAAACTGGACATAAGTTTTATGTGCAACGTATGATTACATCTACCATTTATATTAATATATTATGACCAATATAATTAGATATGATTTTATATGACATCATTTAAAAAAATTGGAAAATTTCAAAGTGAGATATAATTTTATACTTTGACGCATATAGTTTTATATGGTTTTATAAAAACATATAAAATAATATACGTTTATATAAATTCCTTTTTACTCGGGATAATATTTTTACTAGGGTATATAATTGTATATAATTTTATAAACATCATATATGAGTATATAGAATTATATAGAATTTGATGCGAAAAATGAGTCGATAAAACCATATAAAATTTTATCAATCCCGAGTAAAAAAGATCATATATAATTATATAAAGTTTTATATATACATATATTATTTTGTAAAACTATATGTATTTCTTGTTGCATCATATGTGATTTTATATATTTGCACTTCTAATTTGTTTCTTATATAAAATTATATAATAGAAAATATTGACTTTTATATAATAACATATGATTTAAAGTTCGTTTATATAATTACATATGAACTTTAAAATTCTGTCTTCTTTTTTATATAATTTGATAAAACAAAATATTTGAAGAAATTTTATATAAAACTTTACGCAACTGTTTTTAAATTATATGTTATCTTATATGAGTAAAATTTAAAAAAAAAATCTAAGTCCTTTACATATAATTTAATATAACTTTTGAAAATTTTTCTAAGTCCAGATGTTTTTTTTTTTTTTGAAAATTTTCAAAGTCCTAAAAATATTTTGAATATTTAAAGCAACATAGCAGCTAAAACCGTTGCTGGTCAAAACTAAAAAAAAATATTTTTTAAAAATTTTTTACTGTAGGACCCCGGCGGCTCAAAATTTTTTTTTGCGAAAAATTTTTTAGCGCTGAAAGACTTATCCCACCAAAATCAAATTTTTTGTTGTGAATAAGCAAACCAAGTAATATAATAAATAATAACAAAAAAATTAAAAATCAAAAAAAAAATTTTTTGGTTTGTATGGAAAAATGATTTTTTAGGCCCCGCTCTTTAAGGGCCCGTCGCGTAGGGAAGGCGTGGTCCTAGGGGCGTAAAATTTTTCCTGAGTTATTTTTAAGTCAAAAGGAAAAAAATGAGCGGGTACCGTCTCAAGATTTCCAACATTTCCAAAATAAGGGACACTCTAATAATTATATATGATGGCTTTATATAATTTTATATGAATATATATAATCTTTTTTACTCGGGTGTTATCTTATATGAGTAAAATAAAAAAAAAATTCTAAGTCCTTTACATATTATTTAATATAACTTTTGAAAATTTTGTCCAAAAAAAATTAAAATTTTCTAAGTCCCAAAATTCAAAGGCCTGATGCAAAATTGAAAGAAAAAATACATATAATTAGATATAACTTTAAAAAAATTTCCCGAATAAAAAAAAGTTATATGACGCAATATTTAATTATATATGAACAGATATGCTTTTATGTAAATCCATATTAATTTTGATCCGAAAATTGGCGGATCGAATATTATACGATTATATCCAATTCTATTATTTTTGATAAAATAATATCAAATTTGATTAAGTTTGATCCCAAAAATGGGTCTATCCTATTGTATTAAATCATATCTTATCTGTTAAAATTATATAAATTTTTATATAATTAGATGAAATCTGGTGAATTTTTTTGGAATTTTAAACGTGAAATTAGAAATTATTTTATCAGATTGGATACATTATCAATTAGAAGAGTTTTTATTGCATTCTTCGGAATTTTTTCGGGACTTAGCAAATTATTAAAAATTTGTAATTTTTTTTCTAAAATCATTTTTAAGGGATTTAAAAATTCCAAAAAATGTTTGTGTCTTAGAAAATTTAAAAACATTTTTTCGGAACTTAAAAATTTTTCAAAAAAATTAAATTTCTCCTAAAAACATTTTCAATGATTTTTTTATTCCAAATGACTTTTTTACTCCGGGACTTTGGAAAGTTTTCATAAAATTTTTTAGGACTTGAAAATTTTTTAATTTTTATTTAATTGTACGGGACTTTTTCGGGATATAATTATAAATAAAATCATATATCTTTTTATCTGCTATATCTAAAAATTCCTGACATTATATGTCATATCTAATTTCATATATATCGGTATGTAAATAGATATGAATATGTATGTTATCATATTAAAAAATAAGGAAAAATATAATGATATATATAAACTTATATGTCCATATCAATGTTCATGCATAACCATATATAAATATAAATAATTATATAATAGCATATATGATTATATCAGATCTTTTTTACTCGGGTTTCTAAGTCCAGATTTTTTTTTTGAAAATTTTCAAAGTCCTAAAAATATTTTTGAAAATTTTTAAGTCCTGGAAACAATTTTTTTTTGTCAATTTTTGCGTTTTAGGGGAAATTTTTTTTTCTTATATATAAATATATTTAATTATATATAATTGCATCAATTTTATTCAAAAAGGGTCCAATTTTCGCATATAACTATATAAATGCTTTTATGTAAATCCATATTAATTTTGATCCGAAAATTGGCGGATCGAATATTATACGATTATATCCAATTCTATTATTTTTGATAAAATAATATCAAATTTGATTAAGTTTGATCCCAAAAATGGGTCTATCCAATTGTATTAAATCATATCTTATCTGTTAAAATTATATAAATTTTTATATAATTAGATGAAATCTGGTGAATTTTTTTGGAATTTTAAACGTGAAATTAGAAATTATTTTATCAGATTGGATACATTATCAATTAGAAGAGTTTTTATTGCATTCTTCGGAATTTTTTCGGGACTTAGCAAATTATTAAAAATTTGTAATTTTTTTTCTAAAATCATTTTTAAGGGATTTAAAAATTCCAAAAAATGTTTGTGTCTTAGAAAATTTAAAAACATTTTTTCGGAACTTAAAAATTTTTCAAAAAAATTAAATTTCTCCTAAAAACATTTTCAATGATTTTTTTATTCCAAATGACTTTTTTACTCCGGGACTTTGGAAAGTTTTCATAAAATTTTTTAGGACTTGAAAATTTTTTAATTTTTATTTAATTGTCCGGGACTTTTTCGGGATATAATTATAAATAAAATCATATATCTTTTTACCTGCTATATCTAAAAATTCCCGACATTATATGTCATATCTAATTTCATATATATCGGTATGTAAATAGATATGAATATGTATGTTATCATATTAAAAAATAAGGAAAAATATAATGATATATATAAACTTATATGTCCATATCAATGTTCATGCATAACCATATATAAATATAAATAATTATATAATAGCATATATGATTATATCAGATCTTTTTTACTCGGGTTTCTAAGTCCAGATTTTTTTTTTGAAAATTTTCAAAGTCCTAAAAATATTTTTGAAAATTTTTAAGTCCTGGAAACAATTTTTTTTTGTCAATTTTTGCGTTTTAGGGGAAATTTTTTTTTCTTATATATAAATATATTTAATTATATATAATTGCATCAATTTTATTCAAAAAGGGTCCAATTTTCGCATATAACTATATAAAATTATATTAAAATTATATCAAATTTGATGAGATTTGATCAAATTTGATATCGTTTTATCGACTCATTTTTCGCATTAAACTATATATGATTATATATGATGTCTTTATATAATTTTATATGAATATATATAATCTTTTTTACTCGGGAAACTGAAAATACCCGACTAAAAAAAAATATACAGGTCCATATATAATTTGAAATTGAGCCATATATAATTTAATATGGCCTAACACGTATTTGAATAAAATAAGATGATGATGAATTGGTGGATCAAAATACCCGAGTAAAAAAGATATGATATGATCATATATGCTAATATATAATTATTTAAATTTATATATGGTTATGCATGAAAATTGATATGGACATATAAGTTTACTAGCTGTTTTGCACCCGGCGTTGCACGGGTTGAAAAAAACATTATATAATTTATTTCAATTTCAAATCAATTTACAACACCTTTGTCCGATCGCCCGCTGATATCGCCCGTTGTTCCTGCCTCGGTAGTACTCGACGTTTAAGCGTTATTACCGAATAGAAAGAAATAACTTTCAATATCCCGAGTAAAAAAAAGTTATATGACGCAATATTTAATTATATATGAACAGATATGCTTTTATGTACATCCATATTAATTTTGATCCGAAAATTGGCGGATCGAATATTATACGATAATATCAAATTCTATTATTTTTGATAAAATAATATCAAATTTGATTAAGTTTGATCCCAAAAATGGGTCTATCTAATTGTATTAAATCATATCTTATCTGTTAAAATTGGATAAATTTTTATATAATAAGATGAAATTTGTTAAAATTTTTTGGAATTTTAAACGTGAAATTTAAAATTATTTTATCAGATTAGATACATTATCAATTAGAAGAGTTTTTATTGCATTCTTCGGATTTTTTTTTATTAAAAATTTGACAATTTTGTTTTCTAAAATCATTTTTACGGGATTTAAAAATTTCAAAAAATGTTTGTGTCTTAGAAAATTTAAAAACATTTTTTCGGAACTTAAAAATTTTTCAAAAACATAAAATTTCTTCTTAAAACATTTTCAATGATTTTTTTACTCCAAAAAAAATTGCCAAAAAAATTTTGTATCCGGGACTTTGGAAAATTTTTTAATTGTCCGGGACTTAGAAAATTTTGAAATTTTTTTTCGAGTTATAATTATAAATAAAATCATTTATCTTTTTATCTGCCATATCTAAAAATTCCCGACCTTATATGTCATATCTAATTTCATATAGATCGGTATATAAATAGATATGAATATGTATGTTATCATATTAAAAAACAAGGAAAAATACAGTGCTATATATAAACTTATATGTCCTGGGGCGGATCCAGGATTTTATTTCGGTGGGGGCCCAACCATTTTTTCATTTTTTTACAAAGAATTTACATAACAGCACATGTTTTAGAATTTTCTCGATCTTTTCCTTGAACTGAATTTAACTTCATTTTTGTGTAAGTTTAAAACTGTTGGGGGGAAAAAAATAATTTTTTTTTATACCCTAGTAAAAAAGTTTTGATATAATAATATATAATTTGATACAATCATATTAAAATATATATGAGTTTTTATATGTTCAGATCTAATTATATGAAAGATTTTATATGCCTCCATTTTCTTATCTGAGGTTATACATAAATAGATATGACTTTATATAGTTATATAAATCTACATTTATTTATATAAAATAAGATCAACTGGATTTATTTGGATGTGACCAAAATTCGGATCTAATTGTACCATTTTTTATATTTGTGTATCTAAAATAATACAATTTGATAATTATTTGATACAACTTGATACAGCCAATTTTGAGATCAAATTAGATCTTAAAAGTTTTTTTTTTTACTCGGGTATTTAAAATTTTTTTTTTAAAGTGTGAATTGTATCAGATGCTGATACATTTTTACAAAGAAGATTATCAGCGTCTGATTTTTTTTTAAGAGAAGTCTTAGATTCTATAACAATTTCCAGTTAAGACAGTTTTTGTTATAGAAAAAGTCAAAGACTCTAAATCATTTTTCCAATGGAAAACGTTTCTCGGGAAAAAGTCACTTTAGAAAACGATTCTATGTATAAACATATTCATAAAATACTTTTCCAAAAGAAAAGTTTCCGATTGTTAGACATTTCCTCAGAATCTGTAATATTTCAAGTCTAGCACATATTCTCAGATTCTAAAACAATCTACACAAAAAGTTTTAGATTCTGAGAAAATGTTCGCTTTTTTTTAAGAAAAATAATTCAGATTCTGAGAACTTTTTAAAAAGAAAACAGTATAAAAAAGTCTTATTGTTAGATTCTAAAACGTTTTTCCTAAAGAAAAATTCTCGGATTCTCTTTCATATAGAGAAAATCTAAATTTCTTAGACATTTTTCCTATAGAAAAAGTCTCAAATTCTTAGAGATTTTTCCTATAGAAAAAGTTTCAAATTCTGAGACATTTTTCCTATAGAAAAAGCCTCTGAGACATTATTCTTATAGAAAGATATTTTTACTGTAGAAAAAGTCTCAGATACACAAAGTCTTAGATTTTGAGATAATTTTCCTTAAGAAAAATTCGTTGATTCTGAGACATTTTTCGTAAAAAAGATAAGATTCTGAGAAATTTTCCTAGATTGTAAGAAAAATTGAGAGAAATTATTCCTATAGAAAGTTCTCAAATTCTAAAACATTTTTCATGTAGAAAAGCATCAGATTTAGGGTTTCTAAATTCCCGGACTTTTTCAATTCCCGGGAAATCGTTTTAAAAAAATCGTATTCCCGGGAATTCCCGGGAATTTTTTAATTACAACAAATTTTGAACTTTACCATATAAAAATTGTTATAATACAAATTATGGTCGTATTTTCCAATTTAAAACAATTTTACATGTATTCTTTTGTAAAATAGTTTTACTAACCTCTAAAATATACGTAGAAAGTTCATAAAATCTATTTTTTGTAGAAATATTGGACCTTATCATAGTTCTAGTATTTGCATTGACGTATTTCCACTCCATGCAAAATTGTTCACAATTCAGAAATACCCGATTTTGCATTAAATGCGGTTTTAATAACTTTTTGAAAAATTTTTCTAATTTTGACTTGGCGTAAGAAAATTATATATTGAAGATATATTTAATTTAACTTTCGAATTATTAAAATTAATTGGTTTAAGTCATTCCGACCAAAATGAGAACACCAATGTACTATATAGCCATTGAAACGACGTACTTTTACTGGTTGCTGGGATAGAACTCGTGGCGGCCAAGGTTCGTTACAAAATATATATTTTTTTTCACGGCCGATAGATACCAGGCTATTACTTCATATATGAAATTTTAAGCTGAAAACCAGGTTTGTTATATGTTTTTTAAAATATAGATAATTTTGTTTAAGCACTATAAAGATTGTTGTTCTGAATATGAAATACTAAATTTCGTAAAGAAGAAATCATTGGAACTTTAGGTTAAGAAAACTTTTGCCAATTTGCAACCAACATTTGAAGTGAAATTTAGTTTGATTCTGTATTTTGTCACGCAATCGATTAAAGAAAAATATTTATTAGGCCTAAATAACATGCAAGCTGAAGCATATCCACACTAGTTTTTCTTTAAAAATTTTATTTCTTTCAAAGTTTTAATGTCATTTTTATTAAATCATTTAAAATTGTGTTAAAAATATGTAAATAAAATATATTTTTATTAAAAAATTAGCGACGAATTCCCGAAATTTCCCGAAGAAAATATCCCGGGATTTGAAGAAAAATATTTCCCGGGAATTCCCGGGAAATTTTTCCCGAATAGAAACCCTAATCAAATTCTAAGAATTTTTTTATAGAAAAAATTTCAGATTTTGAGACATTTTTCAGATTCAGAGATATTATTCCTATAGAAAGTTCTCAGATTCTGAAAAAAATTTCTTAAAATAATGCCACATATTCTAAGAATTTTTTATAGAAAAAGTCTCAGATTCTGAGACATTTTTCCTATAGAAAAAGTCTTAGATTCTGAGAAAAAGGCCAATATTTTTAGACATTGTTCCTATAGAAAAAGTCTTAGATTCTCAGAGCGTACAAACCGCCACCAATATACGTACGAGAGCCCAATTCAAATATTCTTGTCAATAGTTTATCCGAAAAAGTCGGCAAAAATAACTTTTACCCACTGAAGTTAGCTACCGCGAAGTTATTAAATACTTAGACTCAGAAAAAAAAAGTTACTACACTCATCAATTAAAAAGTGCAAAGGGTCTTACCGTTGTTATCAAAGGTATTGAGGGCAATGTTCCTATAAACGATATAACAGCAGCAATAAACAGCGAAGGCTACGAAGTAAAATCAATTCTTAATATATTCAACAGGAACAAAATCTCGCAACCACTTTTTAGGGTTGAAATCGCTTTTGACCCCAAAAAAATTAAAAAAAAATGAGCCCCACCCCATTTATAACTTGCGGTATCTCCTTAACCGTAGAATTTCCGTCGAGGAACCAAGAAAACGCAAAGATCCACCCCAATGTTTAAATTGCCAGGAATTTGGCCACACGAAAAAATACTGTAGACTACCTTCAGTCTGTGTCAAATGTGGTGACATCCACAAAACTTCCGAATGTTCAAACTCCAAAAACGATCCCACCCTCAAAAGATGTGGCAACTGTGGTGGAAACCATACTGCCAACTACAGAGGTTGTCCAGTTTTCATCCAACTCAAGAAAACGTACTCCAATAAACCAGTTTATCGTCAATTCAGATCTAGCGACTTCCCACAACTCAAAAACGCGCACATTCCTACTCAAAATGCCCCCTATGCACAGAACACTAATAATAACAATGATCCAGGAGTTACGTCTTCTAATCTACAAAGCATTTACAATTTCCCCTCATCCGTTCAATCTGAAACACTTCGTAACGACGGTAGAATTGTAAACCCTACACCTATATCGTACGCTCAAGCATCAAGGGAATCCCAATATTCCGAAAACCCTTCACAATCTTCTTACAGTCAAAGCATTTTTAATCTCCCCTTATCCGCTCAGTCTGAAGCAACTCGTAATGACAGTAGAACTGTAAATCCTACACCAATATCGTACGTTCAAACATCAAGGGAATCCCAATTTTCCGAAACCCCTATACAAAAAAGTTCATTAGAAGCATCCATTGAAGTTTTAATTCAAACTATGAACAACTTTATGTCTAACATGCATAGGGTTGCCATTTCCATTTTGAGAAAAAGAGGACGCCAACCTCAAAAAAGGAGGACATTTGACCCAAAAAAGAGGACATTTTTTTTAATAAATTAATTTAAAAAAAGTAAACTGTGCGACACAATATGCAAAAAAAATGCATTTTTATTAAGGAAACAATTTTCATTTCCACTAAAAAAATCACAAAAATACATAAAGAAAATCTTCCAATTTTATTTCAGAAAGTACCAATTATATTTCAAAAATTTTAAATTTTAAAAAATGTTTAACTATATTTCCAATTATATATGAGAAATATTAATTTTTAATTCAAAAATGTTTGGTTAATTTAAAAAAATGTCCAATTATAATTCAAAAATTTTAATTGTCAATTTTTTTAAATATCAGAATTTTCTATTTATAATTCAAAATTTTCTAAATGGTTTTCAGAAAATTCCATTTGGATTTTACACATTTCCATTTCAAAATTTTCTCAATGATTTTAAGAAAACTACTTTTGAATTTCATAGCTGTATGCTATGATTGAAATAACGAAATGAATAAATAACAATATTTTTTCAAAAATAATCAAATAACAGATTATTTAAATATTTGAAAATGAATAATATTTATTTTGATTTTATTTGAATAACGAAAAATCGAATAATTTTTTCTGATTTTTTTTATTCAAACAAACAAAATATAATTTTTCAAAATAATCAACAAAAATTTGTGATTTTTTTTTGGTTATTCACAAAAATTCAAATAAATAACGTATTATTCAAACAACAAAAAATAAATATTCTTGAAAATTTTGTGTTTGAAAAAAAAAAACTATTTTATTTATTTTGTACAGTTTAACAAAAAATTATTCTTACAAAACAGTTTTGTTTTAATATCAGGTTCTTATAAATTGTAATTTATTAAAAGTCCATTTGAATTCACAAAAGTTAAGTTGTGATTTAGGAAATTCCAAGTGCAGAGCTATAAACTTATGCAAATATTTACTTAACAAAACTTTTTTTTTAAAGAAAAGTATAAAAATCTGTAAAAATTGGCGACTTTCATAGGTTGGTTTAAGGAGTATACTCACTTTGTCATTCCGTGTGTAAGCATCGAAATATCTATCTAACAAACCATAAAATATATATTATTTATTAGTGATCGATTGTTACACATTCTGCAGATGTCCGTCCGTTCGTCTGTGGAAGACATGATACAATCCAAAATAAAAGAGCTAGACTGCGAAAATTTGGCAGAAATATATCTTATGGTCTGAGGCTGGTTAAGTACGGAAATGGGCCAAATCGGATCATATTTAAAAATTTGAAAAAAGGCAGAAGCAAATGAAATATTTCTATGGCAGAAGAACTTCAACGTCCTGCAGTTGAATCCAGGGGACTAGAAAATGAAATTTTATGACAAAGTTTAGGGGTCATATAACCAAATTTAAAAACATGCGATTTGCGAAATGGAATGATATCTGATAATAATGATAAATACCGAAATATTTATTTATTACATACACTCAAAATATAATGTCAGTAAATTCAACAGAAAATACGTTTGAAACTAATGAAACTTTATTTAAAAACAAGTAAAAAAGTTAAATTCGGCCTTGCCGAATGTAGTGATACCCTCCACAATTTCAAAAATATTATTGCAAACAACTTTATTTAAAAGGAAATAACTTTTGAAAAAAAAAAAATTTGAAAAAAAAATTCCGCGAAAAAAAATTTTGGTAAAAAAAAAAAATCCGCGATTTTTTTCTTTTTTTGTCAAAAAATATGTTCGTACTTGTTTTAATACCATTTGGTGCTCAATTATGTTCACATATGTCAACCAGAAGCCGAATTAAAGCATTTTGTATTTTTAGGTTATGTTGAATGTACTGAAATTTTTGAGGTGTGCTTACATTTTCGTTCATAACTTTTGAACCGCTGAACCGATATCGCTCAAATGCAATACCAAACTTCTCGGGAGAACTTCCAATATATATGTTAAGTTTCAGTCATCTCTGTGCAATATTTTGTCCGCGAGAGCATTTTCCACAGACAGACGGACAGACGGACAGACGGACAGACGGACAGACGGACAGACGGACAGACGGACAGACGGACATCGCTAGAATGTCTTAAAATCGATCGGGCATCATGAATATATATACTTTATGGGGTCCCAGACCGATATTTCGATGAGTTACAAACGGAATGACAAACTTATATATACCCTCTATCACTAAGTGGAGGGTATAAAAATACTGATTATATAAATAACTGTAAAAATCCGTAAAAACTGACTGAAAAATTTTTACTATAAAAACGGTTAAAATTACGTAAATGTACATTAATTTTTGATTTTTTAGAAATAATTTTAAAAAACATCGAGCCTGAGGAGAATCGAGCTCATAATTTCGGGCTGATAGCCCAGCACGCTACCCTCCGTGCCACAAGCTACACTCTAATCAAAATTTGTTGAAATTTACCCAATTTATAGTAGGAAACTGGACTCCTACTATAAATTGGGTAATTTTACTCTGAATGTGTAAATTAAATAAATTGACCATTAGTGGTTAATTTAAATAAAAAAGAGGTGAATAAATATAACAAAAAAACAAAAAAAAAAAAAACATTCGGCGCCAGCAAGCATCGAACTCGACACCTTCCGATTTGAAATTACACTCCTTAACCACTACGCTACGGAAGCTTGTACTTTTATTTGGCGTTTTAGTTATTTAACATGTGTGTATTAAAGGTGTCCTAACGACTAAGGTAATTTTTCAAAATCACTTTTTAATACGTGGTAGGGTCCTAAATTGTAGTTTTGTATCTAAAAATGAGTGAGTCAAAATTTGGAGACAATCGGATAAAAATAACTCGTGCCGAAAATGGATTGAAGTTTTGGGACACTCTTATCTGATGAAAAAACACGTTTTTTCTAGTTTTTTTAAAAATATTGGTATATGCTATTTTTTGTTAATTTTTTTGTTAAGTAATACGAAAATGGTAATAAATAACCTTTCCAAAAAGCTTAAAGAAATTCAAATCGGATGAAAAATAAGCATTTTACGCATACATGCCCCAGACCATTGCATGGTTTTTAAAGCCAAAATTTGAAAATTTTCAAAATTTTTAGGCAAAAAAATAAAAAAAAATAAATTTTACTTTATAATTATATTAAATACATGTTATAGATAAAAACTAACAGATATGGTAGTCTAACTTTTTTTTAATTTGGCGTGGGTAGTGATATAATTTCCACGGATTCCAAAGAAAATGAGTTTTTCTAAAATAATTTAGCAAATATGGGAAACAATTTTCTGTATTGTATTATACGAAGTGAAATACATAAATTCTGTAAATTTTTTGAGAATTCGGGCATCTTTAACCCCTTTTCGTCGAGGTGAAATTACAAATTTGAGACGTTTTACATTTCTATAATACAAAATATCTGCATATATCGGATTTCTCAAAAGTTACAGAATTTACGGTTTACACTTCGATCCGCACATTAGAGCACAAATTTTCAAAAATTTGCTTAATTATTGTAGAAAAACGCATTTTATTTGGAATCCGCGGAAATTTTATCAATACCCGCGCCAAATAAAAAAAAAGCTTGACTACCATATCTGCTATTTTTAATCTTAAACATGTTTTCAATTTGATCATAAAGTAAAATTAAATTTTTACTATTTTTTTGCCTAAAAATTTTGAAAATTTTGAAATTCTGGCTCTAAAAACCATACAATGGTCTGGGGCATGTATACGTAAAATGCTTATTTTTCATCCGATTTTAATTTTATTAGTCGTTTTGAAAAGGTAATTTAGTACCATTTTCATATTATTTCACAAAAAATTTAACAAAAAATATCAAATACCAATGTTTTTCCAAAAACTAGAAAAAACGAGTTTTTCGTTCTTATAAGAATGTCCCAAAACTTCAATCCATTTTCGGCACGAGTTATTTTTAGCCGATTGTCCCCAAATTTTGGCTCACTCATTTTTAGATACTAAAGAACAATATAGGACCCTACCAGGTATAAAAAGGTGATTTTCGTTTTTAAGGACACCTCTAGTGTGTATGTATATAGAATGAAACCAAAATAATTATAATAAAAGCTAAAGAAAAGTAAAATATGTATAAAAACGTCTATATGTGTTTTTATATAACTTTTTTAATTATTTAACTATAATAATATTAATACAATGTTAAAAAAAGTAATAATAAAAAAAAAAATTGAAACAAAAAAAAAAAAAAAGTTGATTGCCAGCGGAGACGAACCAAGGACCCGCTGCACGCAAAGCTGGTACACTTCAGCTAGGCTATAGTACTTGTTGAATTGATTGAAGATATAAATCGTACTGTGTTTATTATCGTTTTGTACACTCATAGAAATATCTTAGTAGAAAAATTATTAAACCCATTGTAGATCAAGTTTTACAGAATATTTCCGTATTCAACAAAAATTAATGTTGATATCGTTGAATAATCAGTAAAGTTGAATCAACTCTTTACATCGCTTATACAGAATTCAATAGATAAAACCAAAAAAGAAAAAACAACCCTGTTCGTTCATTTTTGTATTATCAAGTTGGTAGCAATGCTTTGCAATGTGAAATTTGTTTGTCTCTTATAAAATTATTTTATGTGTTTGTTTCTTATAAAAATATTTAATATTATAAAAATAAATTAAAATAGGATCTGATGATCAGATTCTGATCTGTAAATATTTGGTAAGTAATAAAATACATTGGTTACTTTATGTATTCATACTATATTATATTTTTGTTTGTTTTTTTTAAGGCTTTTGATTTGGTGTCATTAGAAAACTGGAGAATGGCTTACGAGTGCAAAACATAAATAAAAGAAGTGTGTGAAAATCTTGTGTTGAAATATTGCAGCTTAAAAAGCCGGTGATAATTCTAAAAAATATTGTGATTTTTACTTAATAAAAGAATATTAACAAATAACAACAAGATTTTTTTATTAATAATATTTCTTATATCAACAAAAATATGAGTTGAGTTTACAAAAAATACGAGTTGATTTACAAAAAAACGAGTTGATCAACTTTTACAAAAACTGACAACAATTTTTATTGAAATCAACATAAATATTTGTAGGGTCAAAATCAACAATGATTTCTGTTGAATTTACAATGATTTTCTTTGGGAATACAATGATTTTTGGTTGAGTGTAGTTGTTTGACAATTTTGTTTACAGATTTGTGTGTAAAATATTTGAATTAACGGATAATATTAATGATTTGCTGTGTTTAATTTGTTTCAAATTATTTTACGCATTTAGTGTTTATATTAACACATAATGAGTGCTATTCAACAAAAATTTACCCAATTTATAATAGTAAGTTTACATGCGTTTTTTAGAGTGTACTTATATTTTAAGGTGTTAGGACTCTTACAAAAAATCAACAATTAATTTCCATTTTCACTTTTTTAAAAGAAATGCCTAAAAGTATTTAAATTTTCAGAGTACGTTTTGACCATTAAGGTCTAATTGTAAGTACACTCATAAAAATATGTTAGTATTCCTTACAAAAAAGTCTGTTACCATTACTAATAAAGTTTTCAATTTGTACCCGATAACTTTTTCAGTTATCATTACAAACTTTGGTTTTCAAAAATTAGTAACATTAAAAATACTAAAAAAATTAGTACTACAGTTTTTTTCTGTAAAATTTTTGTAAAACTAATTTTAAAATCCGGTTGGAAAAATTAATATTTTTTTTTGTAAAAAAAATGTAAATTGTTTATTTATAATTTTTATATTTTTTTAACAATGTGTATACTGGGCGCTTGGTGGTTGTCATCAATTATTACTCAGTTGTTGTTAGAGTTTTTGGTTTTTAGAAATCTGAAATATGTAAAAAAAACATTAACACAAAAATATTTGTAATACAAAGAATACTTACAACATAAAATTGATGTTTCCAAGAATAATTAGATGAATTTTTGTTAGGTAGAAGTTTTTATTGTTGTGTAAACTGAAATAAAAAATAATTTTTGAATGCAAAATATATTTACATTTGTTTTACTTAGGTACCTCTCGTGATTATATTTCCTTTTGTGTACTGAAAAAAAACGTATATTCTTTGAATAAAAAAAAACCCTTAAAATATTTCTACCTAGTATTTAATTTTTTGTGTATATTTACATATTGTTTGTTTGTTTCCTTTTGCGATGCGTCGGGTGATCCTCATTGCTGGAATGTTTCTTTTTGACTGAGAAATAAACAAATTCACAAGACTCTTGTGACAAGAGCACTGAAAACAAAATTGTTTGCGCTACTCTTCGTAATATAAAATCTATACTTTATGTATACGAGAGAAAAAAAATCTCTTGTGTGCAAAGAAGAAAATATATAAACCGGTTTAAAAATGCCAGCTCGCTGGCGCCTTGCTTTTGAATTTTGCACATCATAATTTATGTATAAAAAAAAATAAAATCCAAAGCCTTTGTTGTACGTATATTCTTCTCCTTTCTTATGATATTTCTTAAAGTTAAAAATATTAATTAAACATATATTTTTTAAATGCCAAATAGGTAAGTAAAAACTAGAAAAAAATAATATTTAATTATAATTTCTTTTTTTCTAGAAAAAATACGAAATTTACAATCTAATTTTGTAAAATTTACAAAAAAAATATCAAAATTTAGTACGATAATTTTTAAAAAATTGACTGAAAAAATTATTAAAAAATCAGTAAAAAATCAATAGTTTGTAACGCGAGTTTACAAAAAAGAACTACTAAAAAATAATTTTTTAGTAAGAATTAGTAAAAAACCTGTAAAGTTGGGTTACAAACCATTTTACAAACTTTTTTACTGACGTATTTTTTTGAGTGTAGTTAGTCTAAAAACGTAAACGTACCGCATACTCTATGAAATATGCAATTTCTCTATAGCTTCTCGTTTTCGAGATATTCGGAATAGAAATTTAAAAAATGTTATTTATAAGCGTTTTTGTAGCACCACTGTTAGACATTATTGCGTTAATGTCAAAAACTAAGAGTGGATTTTATATAATATGGACCTGTAGAATCCAAATCTGTCATATAAAATGCTGTAGCTTGTTTCGTTTTTGTGTTTTTCGCGCTTAAAAATGTGCCCAATTCCATACCATATAAAATACATTCAAAATAATTATGTTTATTTTTTGACCGTTTGAATACTGCATTGTAAATTTTTTTGAATACTTTATATAAATGCATAATTCCAAATAATATTTATTTTTTTTGATATCTCTAGTTTTCGAGAAAATTCGAATATAATAATTGGGGTTTTCACAATAACGATTAAATTTGCCTTTTTTAGTTGGGTATTTGTCAAATTTGCCATTTTACTAAACGTCAAGTATTTGCCACCATTTTTTCTTTACATATCGTGACCGCACTTTTCATTAATAATTTGTACAAAATAACTTTAATTATCTTTTTACATTCATAATTTTAAAATAAACACAAAAAATGTGTATATTTCTTTTTGTATAAATGTTTTTGTTGCCGCGTTCGAAATTTCAGCATAAACAATCACAGCTGTTGTAATTTTTACGTTTTTTTTATTTGCACAATGGCATTTTGTTTTTAGACAAGGTTTGAGTTGGGCATTTTAAGAAAAATATGCCACATTCAAATTGGCATTTTTTTGACGTTTGGCACATTTGCCAAATACCAAACTAAAAAAGGCAAATTTAATCGTCACTGTGAAAACCCTAAATCTTTTGCAATTCAACCGCGATTTTTGAAAAAAGTGCTCGATCGATGTTTTGGTTTTTGTTCCTATATTATTCTTAGACATTCCAAATACGTATTCAAAAAAGAAAATATAGAATTCGCACTTTTAGGCAAAAACTGTTTCCAACCACCCGTGTTTTACTTGGTTGGTCAAAGTCACAAATTTTACCTGGCCTATGTGATATAGTTATAAAGTAAATTTGAAACATTTTTGATATATTATAACTTATTATTTTAATTATTTTCAATATGATACTTCCCCAGTGAAATTTCATGCACTAATTCGTAGAATATTTTTTCCCTTTTGGTAGACTTCAATGTATCTCGCTTAAAAAATATAACAGTTAATCCGTAAAATGAGGGATAGAAGGATAGATCGTTATGTGCTAGAGAATCACAATAAATTACATCATCAGTACAACATCAGTTTTACCTCAAAAGTAGTCAAAAATAAAAAAAATATTATAAGAAAATATGCATTTAAATTTTAAAAATAGAATAATGCATGTTCTATTGCAAAAATGTTCAATTGTATAAAGAATGAAATTTTTTTCGATTAAAATAATTTTTGTGTAGTAGAAACATTTCACAGTTAATACTAAAGAATATTTTCTTAAAAATGTCACCAAAGCAAAAACCCTTAAAAATCTCAATGTTTTGCAAAATAAACCTTTACAATTAAGGGTATTTAAGTAATTATACATCCTTTCACGACTTTTTATTGTTTAAGAAAAATATCGAAAAGTCTAATCAACTAGAGTATTTTCCATAAGAAAATGTTTTAAGAACATTTTTTAATCAGTAAAAGTCAATTTGGGAAAAAATTAAAAATAATCTAATTAATGTTTTAGTAAAGAAAACCTTAAATAAGTAAAACAATAGTGGTTTGTAAGAATAATTGTGTGTTTTACTGTATAATAAAATTCAAAATAAATAAAAAAAAAATTATTTTTCAAACACAAAATTTTCAAGAATATTTCTTTTTTTTGTTTAAATAATACGTTATTCATTTGAATTTTTGTGAATAACCAAAAAAAATCACAAATTTTTGTTGATTATTTTGAAAAATTCTATTTTGTTTGTTTGAATAAGCAATCAGAAAAAATTATTTGATTTTTTTGGAAAGAAATATTATTTCATTTTTATGAATTTGAATAAAATAAAATTTTATTTTATTCAAACCAAAATAAATAAAATAACAAAACATTTTATTTTTTGATAGCCAACTAAAATATCAAAGTATTTTATTTTTTTCCGAAAAATCCAAATAAAAAAAATCAATAATACAGCTATGTTGAATTTAAATAAATTTAATTGGAATTTTAGATATTTCAATTGTATTTCAGAAATGTCTATTTTTATTTAAAAATTATCTAAATGTTCAAATTCTGATTAATTTTTATTAAAAAATAAAAATTGTTGTACTCGACCTTTAAAATATTATATTTTGAGTAGGTTTTTTTCTAGCTCGAGGTCATTATTTCCTTTACTAATTAAAACTATGATATTCTCATATAATAATTTTCAAGAAAATTATTTTTCTGTTTTAAATTTATTATGTTGGTAATTTTTTGCAAGACTTTGTCGACACGTGTTTCGGGATGATGATCGTGACCTTACTACGATGGTACAATTTTCGTCTTCTA
The DNA here is from genome assembly GCA_963921195.1 of Pegoplata infirma. NCBI lineage: Eukaryota > Metazoa > Arthropoda > Insecta > Diptera > Anthomyiidae > Pegoplata > Pegoplata infirma. Next base: position 161,002,717 of record OY992539.1, read on the forward strand.
ATTATGTGTATGTATTTTTATTTTAGTTTGATCATTAACGATTGTCATTAAAGACCCTTTGCTACTTGTAGTACAGGGTTTTTATTTTTTGCTAAATAATCTTGACAATGGGATTAGACAAATCCCGAAACACGTGTCGATTAAGTCTTGCTAAAAATGACCAACATAAATAAATTTAAAACAGAAAATTTTTTTCTTGAAAATTATTATATGAGATTATCATAGTTTTAATGACCTCGAGCTAGAAAAAAACCTACTCAAAATATAATTATCTAAATGCTTTTAAAAAAATTTTATTTGTATATCAAAATTTTCTGCAAAGCATTTAAAAAAATTTGAATAGAAATAGAAATTTTTGAAATATATTTAATTGGAATTTTCTGAAAAGCATTTAGACATTTTTGAAATATAAATGGACATTTTTTAAATTTAATTGGAAATTTCTGAAACGGATTTTTCTGAAAAGCATTTAGAAATTTTTAAAATACAACTGGAAACTTTTGAAATACAATTGGAAATTTCTGAAATACAAATGGAATTTTTGGAAATTCAAAGAAATTTTCTTAAAATTATTATTTTTTTTTTAAATTTGTAATGGAAGTTTTTGATATACAAATCTTTTTTCGGAAAGCAAACTTTAAGACACACAACAGCTGATAAGAATTGATGCTAACGTAGTTATTTTCGCACTACCTAGAGTGCATTTGTACTCGAAATATAATTAATTTGAAGCGATTTTTTTTTAATTTTTGTGCGTTTTGTTCTCAAAAAGTTGACATTACTGCTGATAAGCGAAAATATGGCGATGAAAATAATTCAAAAGTTTAAAAGTAATAAAAAATATGTTATCGGGTAAAGTGCAAAAAGTAGGACAACCCCGGACACTTTCTAAAAAAGAAGTAGGACTGCCCCGGACGCCCTAAAAAAGAGGACGGTGTCCGGGAAAAAGAGGACGGATGGCAACCCTAAACATGCAAGTCATTATGCAAGAATTGCTCAGAAACCAGGGCATGCTAATTCAAGCATTCTCAAACAAACAATGAACCAGATAAAAATATGTTTTTGGAACGCCAATGGTCTCAGCCAACATAAACAAGAAGTAGAACACTTCTTGAGTTCCCAAGAAATCGACATACTGCTAATATCTGAGACACATTTTACTGTTAAAAACTGCTTTAGAATCAACGGATATTCAACTTACGATACTAAACACCCCAGTGGAAAAGTGTGTGGTGGCTCCGCCATAATTATAAAAGAAAAACTGAGTCATTTTCCAATGAACGAATATTGAACAGAACACATCCAAGCCACTTCGATTACCCTTATTGCTGGAAATCTAACAATTTCTTCTGTTTATTGTCCTCCTAAACATAGCATATCGGAATCCCAATACACCCATTACTACAAAACCTTAGGTACCAAATTTATTGCAGCTGGGGATTACAACGCAAAGCACACGCACTGGGGTTCTCGACTCAATAACACTAAAGGGAGACAGCTTTTAAAATCGTTAGTCTCATGCAAACTAGATGTTGTCTCTGGGGGTCAGCCAACTCATTGGCCATCAGACCCAAACAAGATTCCAGATATTTTCGACTTTGCGGTACTAAAGAACATTAAACGTGAACACATTTCTATAGTCACATCTCTAGATCTCTCGTCCGACCATTCGCCTTCAATATTGACTGTCTTTCAGGAACATCCGATCCCAAAGCACCGGTATTTCCCAAATAGGATGACAAATTGGCTTAAGTACAAAAAGTATATAAGTTCACACTTACCCTCTAATATCTCATTGAAAAATGAAGAAGAAGTACAAGAAGCAATAAGCATGTTTACAGATACAATTTATAACGCAGCAAAAGTGTCTACACCGACTATAAATCAGACTACAAAAAAAGCACAATGTCCACAAAATGTTGAAACTCTGATCAGAGAAAAAAGAAACCTTAGAAGATTATGGCAGCAACATAGATCTCCAGCTTTAAAACTCCAACTAACCCAATGTCAAAGAGCACTTCGCAAAGTTCTCCAGGAAAACAAAGTATCGTCTCTCCAAAGACATTTACAAAGTCTTGATCCAACAGAAAGAACTAACTACAGCCTATGGAAAGCCACTAAAAACCTAAACTGTCCTATTAGTTACGAGTCTCCAGTTCGCCTTATTGACGGCAGTTGGGCCAGAAGTCCAGATGATAAATCTAAAGCCTTTGCGGACCACTTAGAACAAGTGTTCACACCCAATAACACCAACTCCGACATAATTATCCCACATATAAATGAGAAAGTAGTTTCCCCCATGAAACTTCGATTTCCTAACATAATAACAGCTGTTCGAAATCTCAACACAAAGAAATCTCCTGGTCAAGACAAAATTACAGCAAAAATGTTATGTGAACTACCTAGCAATGCTCTAAGACATATCCTTTATATATTTAACGCAATCCTGCGTATAGGCTTTTACCCTTCCTCTTGGAAAATCTCCGAGATTATAATGATTCCAAAGCCAGGAAAAGATCCCAGTCAAGTAAGCTCATACAGGCCAATAAGTCTTCTCTCGATTTTATCAAAGCTTTTTGAAAAATTATTTCTAAATGCACTAACTCCATTCCTTAACGATCACCAAATCATCCCCGCTCACCAATTTGGGTTCCGAAAAGACCACAGTACGGTAGAACAAGTTCATCGAATAGTGACTCTTATCAGAAGAACATTTGAGGAAAAACTATATTGCACTTCATTATTTATTGATATTTCTCAGGCCTTTGACAAAGTCTGGCACAAAGGGTTAATATATAAAATAGTTTCGCTGTTACCCCAAAATACACACAAGCTTCTAAAAAGTTACTTAACTGACAGAACATTCGTGGTCAAGGTCAAAGACATAATCTCAAGCCCCAGACAAATTTTGGCTGGTGTTCCCCAAGGCAGTATTCTTGGTCCCCTTATGTATATTCTATTCACTGCAGATATGCCCACAAGTGCCCTTACACATACTTCAACCTTCGCAGACGACACCGCATTTCTTTGTATAGATAAAAATCCTAATATTGCTTCTTACAACTTGCAAACTCACATTTATGAAGTTGAAAAATGGCTTACTAAGTGGAAAATAATGGTAAATCCTTCGAAATGTGCCCAGGTTACATTTACCTTAAGAAGGGAAAACTGCCCTAATATAACAATAAACAATGTCAATGTCCCTGAGAAGTCGCATATAAAATATCTGGGAATTCACCTCGACCGACGTCTCACTTGGTCTCAACATATTGACTCAAAATGTACACAACTAAAACTTAAAACTTCTCAGTTGCTCTGGCTCCTAAACTCTCACTCCACCCTCAATCTTGAATTTAAGGTCCTATTATACAAAGCCATCCTCAAGCCAATCTGGACTTAAGGAATACAACTATGGGGAACTGCATCAGTATCCAATGTTGAAAAACTTCAAAGAAGGCAATCCAAAATATTACGCCTTATAACTGGCAGCCCGTGGTTTATCCGCAACGAAAACATACACAAAGATCTTAGCATCCCATACATCCGTGAAGAAATACAGAAATATTGTTCCAAATATGTTCGTAAATTGTCAACACACCCAAATCCCTTAGCTCAGAATCTACTCCTATTTAGAGGACATAGTCGTTTAAATAGGGTAGATACATTGGCTATAGCTCACCAGTAAAGAAACGCAAAACCTGTTAACACTCATTGGTCACTTATGCGCTGGCATCAGGGCCACAATATATATTTAGTTTAAGATATTAATACTTATTGTCATTTTTCTTAAAGAAAAGATCCAATAAACAAAATAAAGCTTTAAAAAAAAAAAAAAAATTCTCAGACATTTTTCTTATAGAGAGTTTTAGCACAGTATATACAGTAGCGAAACTCTTTTTTTAGGTTTATTTGAATCATTCTGTCACTAATACTATCACACTTTGTCTTGCATGTGTTAGTAAAATTCGATACAGGATGCAATAATAATTTTGGTGCTTAATTAACAAATTTACTTAAATGAGAAAAAGTACGCAACACATAACCGTTAATAATAAATTTCCTTTTATAAAACAACGCCCAATGTTGTTTATAACTTAAATCTATGCATTATTTTTGCAAAAATTAAGAAATGACAAATCAACAATTTTATTACCTACATAACACCCATTATAAAATTTGTCAGTTAAGAAAATTTTTATAGCATACTGTTCCGGGTGTTACATCGAAATGTCATTTTTTTTGTATTTTACCTCAGACACGTCATAATTTTTTAGTCACCACTTTCGAACTTGACGTATGGCATCAAATTTTGAAAATATTTATTTACAAAATTCTCTAAAAAAAATAATTTATTAAAAAATCGGTTTTTTATTTTTTGTGTTAAAAATATGTACAAATGTACATGAAAGAAAATAAAATGTATTTATTACAATAAAAAATACTTCAAAACGAAATAATTTCAAATAGGTATATATTCATTGTTTAAAATATATATAATAGAAATCAATTTTTTAATGAAATTTATATATTTATTTTAGATAGCTTAAAATAAGTGTCGATATCTAGGATAAGCAGTTATAAACCATCCGAGGAAATAATTCAGTACATCAATTTGCAGCAACAAGAAGCCAAGTTACATATGTACCACCAAACATGGACTAATTCGGAACAATGTATTTTTTGTTGCAGAAAACCCTATTCTTAAAAAAAAGTGAATCTTAAAGTATTTTGGAAATTTTGTTTAATGCAACAGAAATCTCAAAATCTAAGCCATTTTTTCCTGCAAAAATTTAGGAAAAAACTCAAATACGGAGACTTTATCTATAGGAAAATGTCTCAGATTGTAAGACTTTTTCTGTAGGAAAAATATCTCAGATTCTGAGACTTTCTGTAGGAAAACTATCTCAGATGCTGATACTTTTTCTATAGCAAAAATGTCTCAGATTCTGAGACTTTTTCTATAGGAAAAACGTCTATGATTCTGAGACATTCTATAGGAAAAATATCACAAATTCTGAGACTTTTTTTATAGGAAAAATGTCAGATATTGAGACTTTTTCTATAGGAAAAATGTCTCAGATTCTGAGACTTTTTCTATAGGAAAAAGGTCTCACATTCTGAGACTTTTTCTATGGGAAAAATGTCTCAGATTCTGAGACTTTCTATAGGAAAAATGTCTCAGATTCTGAGACTTTTTCTATAGGAAAAATGTCTCAGATTCTGAGACTTTTTCTATAGGAAAAATGTCTCAGATTCTGTCTCAGATTCTGAGACTTTTTCTATAGGAAAAATGTCTCAGATTCTGAGACTTTTTCTATAGGAAAAATGTCTCAGATTCAGAGACTTTTTCTATAGGAAAAATGTCTCAGATTCTGAGACTTTTTCTATAGGAAAAATGTCTCAGATTCTGAGACTTTTTCTATAGGAAAAATGTCTCAGATTCTGAGACTTTTCCTATAGGAAAAATGTCTCAGATTCTGAGACTTTTTCTATAGGAAAAATGTCTCAGATTCTGAGACTTTTTCTATAGGAAAAATGTCTCAGATTCTGAGACTTTTTCTATAGGAAAAATGTCTCAGATTCTGAGATTTTATCTATAGGAAAAATGTTTCAGATTAGGAGACTTTTTCTATAGGAAAAATTTCTCATAATCTGAGACTTTTTCTAAAGAAAAAATGTCTCATATTATGTCAAAAGTCTCAAAATCTTAGACATTTTTCCTATAGAAAAATTCTCAGAATCTAAGACATTTTTCCTATAGAAAAAGTCTGAGAATCTGAGACATTTTTTCTATAAAAAGGCTCAGAATCTGAGACATTTAGAAAAATCCGCAGAATCTAAGACATTTTTCCTATCGAAAAAGTCTCAGAATCTGAGATATTTTTCTCAGGGAAATCTGGGACATTTGTCTCGGAATCTGAGTTATTTTTTCTATAGAAAATTTCTCAGAATCTAAAGACATTTTTCCTATAGAAAAAGTCTCAGAATCTGACACATTTTTGCTATAGGAAAAATGTCTCAGAATCTGAGACTTTTTCTATAGGAAAAATGTCTCAGAGTCAGAAACTTTTTCTATAGGAAAAATGTCTCAGAATCAGAGACTTTTTCTATAGGAAAAATGTCTCAGAATCTGAGACTTTTTCTATAGGAAAAATGTCTCAGAACCTGAGACTTTTTCTATAGGAAAAATGTCTCAGAATCTGAGACTTTTTCTATAGGAAAAATGTCTCAGAATCTGAGACTTTTTCTATAGGATAAATGTCTCAGAATCAGAGACTTTTTCTATAGGAAAAATGTCTCAGAATCAGAGACTTTTTCTATAGGAAAAATGTCTCAGAATCCGAGACTTTTTCTATAAAAAAAATGTCTCAGAATCTGAGACTTTTTCAATAGGAAAAATGTCTCACAATCTGAGACTTTTTTTATAGGAAAAATGTCTCAGAATCTGAGACATTTTCTATAGGAAAAATGTCTCAGAATCTGAGACATTTTCTATAGGAAAAATGTCTCAGAATCTGAGACTTTTTCTATAGGAAAAATGTCTCAGAATCTGAGACTTTTTCTATAGGAAAAATGTCTCAGAATCTGAGACTTTTTCTATAGGAAAAATGTCTCAGAATTTGAGACTTTTTCTATAGGAAAAATGTCTCAGAATCTGAGACTTTTTCTATAGGAAAAATGTCTCAGAATCTGAGACTTTTTCTATAGGAAAAATGTCTCAGAATCTGAGACTTTCTATAGGAAAAATGTCTCAGAATCTGCGACTTTTTCTATAGGAAAAATGTCTCAGAATCTGAGACTTTTTCTATAGGAAAAATGTCTCAGAATCTGAGACTTTTTCTATAGGAAAAATGTCTCAGAATCTGAGACTTTTTCTATAGGAAAAATGTCTCAGAATCTGAGACTTTTTCTATAGGAAAAATGTCTCAGAATCTGAGACTTTTTCTATAGGAAAAATGTCTCAGAATCTGAGACTTTTTCTATAGGAAAAATGTCTCAGAATCTGAGACTTTTTCTATAGGAAAAATGTCTCAGAATCTGAGACTTTTTCTATAGGAAAAATGTCTCAGAATCTGAGACTTTTTCTATAGGAAAAATGTCTCAGAATCTGAGACTTTTAATTGGGAAAATGTCTCAGAATTTGAGACTTTTCCTAAAGGAAAAATGTTTCAGAATTTGAGACTTTTTATTGGGAAAATGTCTCAGAATCTGAGACTTTTTTATAGGAAAAATGTCCTAGAATCCGAGACTTTTTCTATAGGAAAAATGTGTCAGAATCTGAGACTTTCTCTATCAGTAAAATGTCTCAGAGTAGGAGACTTTTTCTATAGGAAAAATGTCTCAGAATCTTAGACTTTTTGTAAAGGAAAAATGTCTCAGAATTTAAGACTTTTTCTATAGAAAAAATGTCTTAGAATCTGAGACCTTTTCTATCAGAAAAATGTCTCGGAATAAGAGACTTTTTCTAAAGGAAAAATGTCGCAGAATCTGAAGCTTTCTCTATAGTAAAAATGTCTTAGAATCTGAGACTTTTTCTGCGGGAAAAATGTCTGAGAATCTGAAACTTTTTCTATAAAAAAAAACCGTTTCAGAATCTGCGACCTTTACTATAGAAAAAATGTTTTGGAATCTGAAACTTTTTCTATAGGAAAAATATCTTAGAATCTGATACTTTTCTGTAGGAAATTTGTCTCAGAATCTCAGACTTTTTCTATAGGAAAAATGTATCAGAAACTAAGCCTTTTTCTATAGGAAAATTATAGAAAAAAGTGTCAGAATCTGATACTTTTTCTATAAGAAAAATATCTCAGAGTCTGAGACTTCCTATAGGAAAAATGTCTCAGAGTCTATGCTTTTTCTGCGGAAAAAATTGTTTTTAAGAAAAAATATCTTAATCGGAAATCATTTATAATTTATTAAATTTTCTACATAAGATTTATGTTTTATTAATAAAAAAGTATTTATTTAATTTAGAAACCTTTTAAATGATGCACTCAAAATAATTACTCTGTTAAAAACTCTGTAAAATGACTGTAATCTCAATTCGACAGACATTTGACAAAGTTATCTGTCGAAATACAGATTTTAAGAATATACTTTGTATTTTCTTGTAACCGAAAAACAAAATTTTATCTGTAATTTTACTTTTTACTTTGTAATCTCTATTTTACAGATAATAAACAGAGTTTTTTGTTAAAATACAGATTTTATACATTTTCTCGTAACCAAAATACTAAATTTCAACTGTAATTTTACTTATTGCTCTGTAATACAGTTTTTAAATAAAAAACTCTTCAAAAAACTTTCAACCGCTCTTTAAAAAGCGTCTTAAATTACAATAAAACCTGGTAAATTTTACTAGGATGTCGGGTTAAATTGGAGGTACTCGTAAAATACATCGTAATTTTCACAAAAATAAAAAGAAGTAAATTTACAATTTGGAAGCATTAAAGCTGGCAAATTTACTCGGTGGCATTTTCCAATTGTCAACACTACTTGAACAATAAGGAAAAAGAAATTGATCAGAAATCAAATAGTAAATAAAATAGTAAAATTCTGGTCGCTTTTATCAATATTCTACAGATAATTCTGTAAATTTACAGGTTTTTTTTATCGAAATCATTTTACTGAGTTTTCTTCGTAAAATAACAGAAAATCTTGCTGGTTGGAAATCTATGGTATTTTCTGCTGGCTCAGCAGAGTATCTCTGTAATTTAACAGAGTGATTATTTTGAGTGTGCATTATTTATTTAGTTTACAGTCAGGATACATTTAAATTCTGGTTGTTTACTTTGGGGAGAACCGTTGAGAAGCGTCAAATGTATCAGTTCTCATCACAAGTTTGAGGTTGTCAATTTGGTGGCCCATCAGTGGAAGAACAGAAAAGAAAGCCCACTTGAGAATGAGCAATCACTGGGACTCATAAACAATGTTGCTTTCTTTAGCATATAATTTTCGCACTTTTTGTTTTCTTAAATTTACAACATTTAATTCAAAAAGATTTTTTTACAAAATTTTAAAAACAAAACAAAAAATAAATATACACAAATGTCACTAAAATTCAAATTTCTGACAAATATGGTGAATACACACATTTCCTATATGTGTGAGCAAAATAAGGTGAATAAAAAAGGGGGAAAATTCACCATTAAGAGTTTCGCTACTGTATATACTGTGGTTTTAGATTCTGAGACATTTTTTTTTTAGAAAAGTGTAAGATTCTGAGACATTTTTTTTAAAGAAATAGTCTCGTTCTAAGACATTTTTCTAAAAGACAAATTCGCATTTTAAGATTTGACTACATTTTACTTACAATTATGTCCATTTTTTGTGTACATAAAACTTCAGGTTCTAAGATATTTTTTCATTAGAATCTTAAGTTAAAAAGTTTCAAACTCCAAGAAAAAATTTTCAGATTTTGAGACAAATTTTCCGTTTCAAAACATTTTTCTTCAAAAAATTTTAGATTCTTAATGTTTTTCTATTTTTTCAAGAAGTTTTTTAATATTGTTCCTTTTATTTGATACCAAATTCTGAAATTTGTGAATTTCAGCCACTGTATATGTCCATTAGGGATATAACCATTTGCATATTTTTGAAAATATCAAAAAGGACCTATCATAGTGAGAAAGTACATAGAAAATCAATAAGAAATGCGTCCTCTTTTTTTTGCGAATGTTAAAAAAGGTTCGGCACCGATCGCGATGAAGTTTTTACTAATATTTTTTTCAAATATTCATTCAACCCATGTTTCAAATGTTGAAAATCATACTGCTAATTTTTTCTTGTTTTATTTTTGTTGTAAAACGACGAAAAACAAAATAACGTTGAAAGGGACGGATTCCCACCATAAAATATACAAAAATTAAAATTTGAGGTGTTTTAGAAATTGCAATCGGTGCCGAAGGTTTTTGGACCAAAATGACCCCGTATAACGTTTTTTGTTATCAGTATAACATTGCCCATACCGTTATGATAGGTTCTTATTTTGGTTATACCCCTAATGTCCATATCAAAGTTCATACATAACCATATATAAATTTAAATAATTATATATTAGCATATATGATTATATCATATATTTTTTACTCGGGATATTAAAAAAAGGGGTGTGGCAACTTAAGTCCCTTTGTATGGCCCCTCATCAGTTAGTCAGTTAGTAAAAATCGGCTAAGCCGTTTTTGCGTGATTGCGGAACTGGCAAAAATAATTTTCAAATAATGCAAAGGGGCTCGGCATTTTGCAACACCTTTGCCCAATCACGCGCTAATATGGTTTATTGTTCCCGCCTGGGTTAGTACTATATGTGGTGAAAGTTTTGTTTAAATCAGTTTAGGCGCTTAAGCATAATTACAGAACAGACAGATAAAATTTTCAGCGTGTTCCATAGGGGCGTAGCAACTTACGCCACGTGGTCGAAACGCGCTCTATTATAGTTTTTAGTTCCAGCTTCAAAAGTACTATATGTGGTGAAAATTCCAGTAAAATCGGTTATGCCGTATAAACATGAATATGGAACTGGCAGAAATAACTTTCAATGTAATACAAAAAGCGTGGGATTTTGTTCCCCTTCGCCAAATCGCACTCTTTTATGGTCTTTAGTTTCCGCCTCGGTTAGTACTATCTGTTGCGAAAATTTTATGTTAATTGGTTCAGCAGGCACAAATAATTGAAATTAATACAAAGGGGCGGCATTTTACAACGCCATCACATGCTGATATGGCATATTGTTCCCGCTTCGGTTTGTACTATTTGTATAATATAACATTACTTAAACATCGACAAACATAATTTTAGCAAAATTTAGTAAAAGGCTATAAATAAACTCCATACAAAAAAATTACCAAGTAGGATTGCTCAATATGACCCTAGTTTTTTTTTGCGTGTAGGTAATTTGAAAAAGGGTTATTTTACCACCAGTACTAGGTCTGGCAAGTAAGACCCTGAATACCACTATTGTTCTTTAAAAAAATTACTTATTGACACACATGACTTAATGATTAAAACTATTTACAATGTAGATTTACGGTTGGGTTGGAAGAAGCTCTGAAACTATAATGGTTAACTCATCTTGGACGGAAAATCACATTCTAGATTTGTGGGACGTGCCTTTCAAAACACATCGAGTATATCCTCCATGCGAAGTGAATAACATCAAGAGCTTGCAGCGCATTGAGAATTGCAACGAATTAATAATTTTATCCGTGGGTCAATTTCGCCCAGAGAAAGATCATCCACTCCAATTGCAAGCAATGTATGAGTTGCGAACTTTATTGAGTTGGAATGAAGAACTTTGGAGTAAAATACGTTTAATGATAGTGGGATCATGTCGCAATGAATCAGATTATGAACGTCTTAAAAACATGCAAGATCTCACAAAACATTTGTCTTTGGAAAACAACGTCGAATTTAAAGTTAACGTCCCATACCTTGAATTGTTAGAGTTGTACAAAACAACAAGTATTGGAATACATACAATGTGGAATGAACATTTTGGTATAGGAATTGTTGAATGCATGGCAGCTGGTATTATAATGGTGGCTCATAAATCTGGTGGACCTTTATTGGACATAATAGAAACATCGGAAGGCAGTCAAAATGGATTTTTAGCTAGTGATGCGGTAGAATATGCCAACTGTATTTTGACTATAATTTGCAATTCTAAGGACATTAATGAGAGCATACGAAATGCAGCCAGGTAAGCTTTTTAAATATGTATATTAGGTTATAGATAACACAATTAAAAAAAGTAAAATTCGGCCTTGCCGAATATATTTCTACCATAGTTGGGCAATGATAGAAATTTGTATTCAATGAAATCGATTTCATTGAGCATTTTATATGAAAAAATCAATGACTCAATGATTTGGGCCCAACTCTGATTGCTACCATAAAAAAGAGTATAAATGAAATAGAGTTGGATTTCGCATGAACAAGTATTAGTGACAGCTGGGGTTGTAAAAGTACCGGGTATTTGGGTACTTGGTATCCAGTACCAACAAATTTTCCGGGTACCCACTACCAAAAAGTCCCTACCCAATACTTTTTAGGGTTGTATTTTTTTCCATTTTAGCAATTAATTTATCTAAAAAGTGTAAAAATCGTATAAGATTTTATAAAATATATTTTAAAAAATTGGTTAGCCATTGGCGCTTGTATAAAACAAGTGTCAAAAATACTGAATAATGTATAAAAATAATGTATAATGGTTAAATATAATGTAATATATATAGTTTTTTAAATTTTGCTTAAAAAACATACTGAGCGTATACTAAACAAAAAGTATCGAGTAGTATCGAGTACCCAATTCAAAAGGTATTGAGTTGTATTGAGTACTGAAAAGTAGCAGACTTTTACATCCCTAGTGACAGCACTACAGTACAGACTAGTATGCAAACAATGGTGCTTATTGCGTACTTTCCAACATGGTATGGTTTTTAGTACAGAATTATCATCGAGCTTTTGTGCATTTATCACAGTACAATCTTTATGGGTCCAAGACCGACATTTGAATTTAGTAAATTGCGAATGTGATCATTGGCTGGATTGGCAAAGAACAAAAATTTATTTTTTATTTTACGTATATTAAAAATAAATTACTATGTTTTTGTTAAGCAAGTATCATCTAAATCTGATTTTTTCAATTCGAGTGTGGTTGTTGTTGTAGCGTCCACTGGAGGTTCACATGCAGATACAAAGAAATGTTAGTAATTAACTAAATTATTTTTAAATATATTATTAAAAATATTCTGGGATGGGGATGGGAAGGGGATTGGGATAGGAGACATAAAACAGGCTACCCTTCCAGTTCGAGGAAGCGAGCTGCCTCGACTGGATTGGTCCATAATGACCTAGGTGTGAGTGTCGTGTGCCGAACCGGGCACTCGAAGAGGTGTATGGTGTTGTGCGGTGCAGAGTTGCAAAGAGGGCAGGCATCTGAGATGCCAGGGTTAACTCTGGCCAAGTAACTATTTAACCCCCTAGAGTAACCTGACCTGAGTTCGGACAATGTCGTGCGGACCTTACGTGGCAGGCTCTTTTCGGATTCGGAAAGGGGAGGGGGCCTGCCACCTAACACAACATTGTCTCTCATCCTCCCAATGGATTCCGAGACGATCTCAGAGTGGAGGCGGACCTGCGCCTCTTTTAAAATAACGTTCAGAAAAAGGGTAAAAATAGAAGTTATTTCATAAAATTTTAAAAATATGTATAACTGTTTTAATATGCCTAATGTATTTACCAAAATTTGTACAAACCGGAACTAGGATACGCCCTCCTCGAAAATGTTTTTTCCAAAAAGTCAAGAAAATAGTAAAATTCATACCCTTCATGAATTTTTGCATCCAAAACACTTAGAATATACCTCAAATCTAAATCAAATGGAAAAATTGAAGCAAGGATGTAATTCATAAATTGAAAATGTCCTTAAAAAAATTAAAAAAAAAAAGTTTAAAGAATCCTTCGTACTTCAGTAAATTCTGTTCTGATAATGTCGAAAATACCTTATTAAGTATAATTGAAGCAAGGATTTTCCTTAACCTATCCTTAGGATATTCTTAGCGAATAAATATCCTTTTTATAAAGGCTTGAGCTTGGGAAATCCTTTGACCATAATTGTGTTACGCGCGGGTTCATTGAAAATATAAAATTTTCCGTTCAAGATTTAAAAATGCGCAAATGAGGGTTGAAAAAGGCATAAGGTTTAATTTCGGCTAGCTCTACCATATGTGGCGTGGTTATTGACCCAGATTCATCGCCGCGTAATCACAGTAATAAATGCCATGCCATGTAAACATGGGCCACTAAAGTTGAATGAGCTTATCAAAGCGCTACTTAAAATGAATGAGTCATATGTCATACTACCAAGTGTAGGGTGACTTGATGTAAGTGTCACAAAGCGTGCAAATTATCTGGCCTCTTGCCCATTGTGCGGTAATCATGAACACTCGTATTCATTTTGCGATTACCCCATTACGTTAATTTATCACTGTTTATCATACCTACTCTTACGTTCGCTTTCATATCTCAATAAGAAAAGAAGTTAGCAATTCATGTTTATAATTTTATATTTATTTAAAATTCAATAATAACAAACATGAAATAAATGGGTCTTAAAAAAAATTTAATTTTAACATGGGTATTTTAATGGAAAAAAAATTAATGTAGGGTGTAAAATTATAGAGAAAAATAAAAATATAATAACACAGTGCAACACCCAAAATCGGAATGGAATGAAACCAAAAGCAAATGAAAGTTGACATATTCCATAACAAACCCTTCAAGGCTTTTTTCTAGTTCAGAGCTAGATTTTGTTTTACACGCATTTGAAGTTAGTGCACTTTTGTTATAATTATAATAATAAATCAAGGATGGGTACCAATTCGATAAAAGTATTGGTATTGGTTTTTAAAATTATATTAGTATTGGTATAGGTATTGGTTTTCATTTTTTGTTGAATTGGTATAGGTTTCGGTATTGGTTTTGAATTATTTAGGTATTGGTTTTAGCCTCGAATTGGTATCGGTTTTTAATAAGTATTGGTATTTATCTTATATCGGTTTTTGTATTTGTATGCAAAAGGTTTTGTCGTTAATATTAATTTATTTAACGTACGTCGTCCTTCTGTCCGCCCCACAGTGCACACTGGGCGTGATTGTAGGTTTTTTGGCCAAAAGTCTCTACAGGTCGTAAATGTTAACCTTTCTTTCTGAAATTCAGAAATTAAGCCTATATTAAGGTAATTAATAAGTACCTTGAAAGTTTTTGCAATCGGTGCTACAAGGAAACTATTTCAGGGTGGACACTTCATTTTTAATCAAATTCACAGATGTTATAGATGAATCAAATGAAGAGACACTTGTCTTTTGTTTATGTATTTGAATTAGAGATGGTCTGTGGTCCCGTTATTTGTGTGACTATAAAAACCACGTGATTCAGGCGTGAGCAATTTTTATTTAAATCACGTGATTATTGAGCGATTTTCATTTAAATTAAGTGACTATATTAGGGTAGGTTAACCTAACGTAACCTAGGGTAATAAATAAGTGCCTTGAAACCTTTTGGATTCAGACCTACAAGGAAATTTTTTCAAGGGTGGACACTAGGGATATAACCAAAATAGGAACCTATCATAATCATATGGGCAATTTTATACTGATAAGAAAAAACGTTATCCGGGGACATTTTGGTCCAAAAACCTTCGGCACCGATTGCAATTTCTAAGACACCATAAATTTAAATTTTTTTATGTTTTATGGTGGGATTCCTTCCCATCCACCGTTTTTTGGCTTTTTGTCGTTTTACAACAAAAATAAAACAATAAGAAATTTATAAAATGGTTTTCGACACTAGAAATACGGGTTTTCCGAATAATAAAAAAAAATATTAGCGAAAACTTCACCGCGATCGGTGCCGAACCTTTTTTAACATTCGCGAAAAAAAGAACACACATTTATTCTTGATTTTTTATGTACTTTCTAAATATGATAGGTCCTTTCTGATATTTGCAAAAAAATGCAAATGGTTATATCCCTAGTGGACACTTCATTTTAATTAAAATTTACAGATGTTATACTTAGATTAAACAAATAAAGAGACACTTGTCTCTTGTTTATGTATTTCAATTGGAGATGGTCGCTGGTCCCGTGATTTGCGTGACTCAAAAAAGTGATTTTCATTTAAATCACGTGATGTTGAGTTGAAAAATTCTAAGTGAGTGTCTAGAGAGTGGGTCGAATTTTTGCGTGAAGGATTTTTTTTTGAAATATATAAAAAATTTATAAAAAATAAATAAAAAAAAATGCGGAAACCTCATTTTTAAACTCATCGTTATCAAAAGTTCTACGCCCTTTCAAAAAACTGTCTGGGCCAGAATTATCCTTTCTATCCCAACTTTCCAAAAAATTTGTCCGCTTGTGTCCGTTTTCAAAAATGGAATTAAAATAAATTTTATAAAAAAATAAAATTTATAAAAAAATTAGATTTTTTTTTTTTGAAAACTCTCTTTTAAAAACTCATCGTTATAGAAAGTTCCACGCCCTTTCAAAAAACTGTTTGGACCAGAATTATCCTTTTTATCCATACTTTACAAAAAACTTGCCCGCTTGTGCCAGTCAACACAAATTGAAATGCCAAAAATTAAAAAAAAAAATTAATTTTTTTTTGTGAAAACCCTCTTTTTTAAACTCGTCGAAATCAAAAGTACCACACTACTTCAAAAAACTGTCTGGACCGCCTAACCGGGTATTTTTTTTTTTTTTAATGTGTTGAAAACAATTTTTAATACGATATAAAACTTTTTTTCGTGTAACCGGGTTTTCTCGAATTCGGTTTTTTGTGTATTCGGGTTTCATTTTATCCAGTATTAATATAGAAATAAATATGTTTGTACTTTTGGAAAAACTTAAAAATTGTTAATTTATAAAATTAATTTATTCAATTATAAAATGCTAATTTTAACAACTTTAGATTTGTTCATCTCCCTTTCTATTAATATTTTAAACGCAGACGAAAAAACGGGCAAAAGGGGCAGGTCAGTCTTAATGCTAGTAAACCAACGAAGATTTTGGCGTCCTAAGTTTTGGATTATGTCGCGGAACATTTTGGAAAAACTATTTAAAATGGAACAATTTTAAAAAAATTAAATAAAAAAAATTAAAAAATTACGAAAAACAGAATCAAGAACTGTCCATACCCATTTACAAGTTGTACATCCTTTTGTCAAATAAATTAATCAAAAAATAAAAACAAGGTCCCGCCTTAATAATGTATAAAATTGTTAGCTTTTTTGATAACGGTATATGGAGATTTAAACATAAATATTTTATTTTTGATTGATCATTCCAAGACAATGGCTGTACCAATTTTTACAAAAATTACAGACAATAGACAATATAGAGCATTCACTTTTTCTAATTTTCTAATTTTTTTATCAATTGTAAATAGTTTTTTAAGGCATTTGTGCCTTTTCATTGGCATTAGTACAAATAATGCCAAAAAATTTCATTGGCAATAAATGCTAATGCTTTTTTTGGCAGTGGCATTAGTTCCAACTAATGCCAATGAAAATTCAATGCCAATTTAAAATTCCCATGTATGTGTTAGATTGACCATTGTACAATCGTCAATATTACCCACACACGATCAATATAAAAGAAGAAGGAGAAGAAGTGCAAAAATCATAATAAATCTATTTGACAGCATTCATGGCGCGGAGGAAAAATTAAAAAAATCCCTAACATTTTTTTATATATTTATATTTTGGAGGGTATAAAAAATAAAAATTTCCTTGATTTTCGATAATCTCAAATGCGTAACAAATTACCTAATTTTTATTGGTCAGTTTTTACTCCATTTATGTCCACTGTACCAATGCGAGAAGAACTTATTTTGCGCTTCTTTTTTAAATAATAATGATAAAATTAATGTTAAAGCCAACTAAATCAAAAGTGGTTTACAAAAATATATATTTTAAGGCGTTTTAATTTTATCTCTTTTAAGAAAAATTAAAAAAGGAAATTTTTTAAAACTAAAGGCCTATTCAGACCTGAGGTAAAATATCGTTCGAACGAGATTTCGATCATATGGTCTGTATCATTTTATACACAACCATATGATCGAAATCTCGTTCGAACAAGATTTCACCTCAGCTGTGAATTGGGTATAAGATTCAATTTCATTTTTCCTTTTTTGGAAAAAGGTACTTTTTTTAGTGAAATTAACACCGGCAGATCTTAAAAATCTTGTAAAAAAAAATGTTTAATATTCCGTTATTCCAGAAAAGCCATATAAATTGCGGTGGTAAGGGGAGATATTTTTTAATTGCAGAAAGATGACACTTAACATTTGTAACAAAATATACCTGAAATTCATCCTTTCATACATATTTTTTTAAGTGATTGAAATGGGTTACGTGCAGGGGCCCTTTTTTCGATTTTAGATCTTTTTGTAATTACACGGGAAAATTTTTTTTCTTATATGGAGTTCACACAACAAGTTGTTTAACAAAACACCAGTAACTGAATAAAAACGTAATGGATACAGAACAAACAATTTTTTAAACACGTAGCCCTTAAACTCTCAAAAATAGCAAGTGTGAACCGCACATTATGCATTATTAAATTCGTTTATAATATGACTGTGTCTCTAATAAAACAAACAAAATTTTTTTTCTGGATTCTGGTGTTGTGACATATAATTTTGTAACGACTGCTTGATTAAAATTTTGGGATTTCCAAAAGAGGACATTAGTATTTTTTTTACAACGCAAAGAACAGTTCAGTGACATTCAATATATGTGCATCACATATTAATAATGTTTGCAAAAGAAAAAATTTCATTACAAAAAAGGTCTAAATTTTTTAAGATATACTTTTATTAGGGGTCATAAAAATCACGTAACGTGACAAAAAAATATTTGTTTTATGTTTTTATGGCTTTTAAAATTCAAGTAGCTAACTCCTTTTTGTTATATGACTTTGCATGCAAACAATTACTGATCGATGTAACATCTTTTGTAACCATCTGTAGCAATTCGTTAGTCAGGTAAAACTTAATAATGTGATGGAAAGAAAATGTTTGACGTCACAATTAAAACAAACGAAAATAAGAATACAAAAAAACCGAAACAAAACCGATACGAAAGTAGAAAAAAATGAATTGGTATTGGTTTTTTATTGGTATTGGTTTTGAAGAATAAAAGTATTGGTTTTTAATTGGTATTGGTAGTGGGGAATCAGCATTGGTTTTTTATCGGTATTGGTATCGCACAAATAAAGGTATTGGTTTTTAATTGGTATTGGTTTTCAATTTGAATCAGTGTTGGTATTTGAGAATTTTCAATTAGTGCAAAGTTGAAGGCTAAAAGGGGCTAAAAGGGTCCAAAATGGGTTGAAAAGGGCCAAAAATCAATAATTTTTTTATTAAATTCCACGCAACTTATTCCTTTTTAATTGCTAGTTTTGACAGTAAAATTATCCCTGCGGGAAAGGTGACCAGTTTAGGACCGCTGCTAGAATGCTACATTTGTATGAAAGGAACCTGTCACTTTAATATGGCAAGATCCTAGGACGTGTTTAATTAACACCTTGTGACATGCCCCATAACTAGTATCGAACTGGTATTTTAGATTCAGGTTTTCTATGATCAGTCCACGTAGAATAATCCAAAGGATGGGTTTTTCGGATTAGTTGTTCCAGTAGGACCAATCCATTTCCCACAAGAATTTTGTTACCATTCACTTTGAAATCATAAAATTAAAGAAAAAAAAAACTTATATCGTTGCAATAAATTGTAAAAGGGGAAAAAGTGATTTTGTAATAATTAAATTTAATTAAACAATTTTTTTTAAGTGTTTTTATCGGCGCATGCCATATTCTGTTTTGTTATTAAGGGTTTGTGATTGAAGAAGAAAACATTGTATTTCTAAAGATTATTTTTAATGTGGATTTATTCCAGACCATGGTTTCTGTAGCCACATCTACGTCATCAGTGGAGAAAATTACATTAGGATATAAATTGTTTGATTATTTGTAAGACTGTTTTTTCTATATGTTTTTTCATCAACAGACTTAACTCTGAGTGGAATAGAACCCACGTTCTTCAAATTTTCCATCAGTTTGCAAAGCAAGTACTCTACCATCTGAGCTATCGCCCTGCTTGACAAACTAACAGCAGAAGTTGGTTTGTTCGTATTTCATTACAGATGTTAAGTGTGTGACGTCAACAGAAGATTTTTATTTTACACCAACAATTACGATCCTTAGAAACAACAACATTCCTTAATCTCTCTTTGTCTCGTTTTTGCACATAACAATTTTAGCCCTGAATTATTTGTTCATACACGTTAAAGATGAGTGCATATATTTGAGACTACTTGCCCGTAGGGCGACATATATTTGCATATATTTTTTGTCAATTCTGTATTTTTAAGTGTTTTTATCGTCGCATGCCATATTCTGTTTTGTTATTAAGGGTTTGTGATTGAAGAAGAAAACATTGTATTTCTAAAGATTATTTTTAATGTGGATTTATTCCAGACCATGGTTTCTGTAGCCACCTCTACGTCATCAGTGGAGAAAATTATAATTTTTTGTTTTTAACTTTGATAATATTTCCAGAGAATGAAAAAGGGCCAAAACTGTTTTTTGTGGTGCCACAGACCATTCAATAGTGCCAAAAATGGCACTATTGTGCCACATTTCCCAACCGTGATTTGAATTGGTATTAACGGGTATTGGTATCGAAAAGGTATTGGTACCCATCATTGTAATAAATGCTTGAAAACTGTATCAGTGGCGAATGATTAATATTGTAATTGCATTTTAATAACAATCATACGCAACGGTGTCCAGTGATTTATATTAATAACACAGTGCAACACCCAAAATCGGAATGGGATGAAACCAAAAACAAATGAAAGTTGACATATTCCATAACAAACCCCTCAAGGCTTTTTTCTAGTTCAGAGCTAGATTTTGTTTTACACGGATTTGAAGTTAGTGCATTTTTATTATAATTACAATAATAGATGCTTGAAAACTGTATTAGTAGCGAATGATTAATATTGTAATTGCCTTTAAATAACAATCATACGCAACGGTGTCCGGTGATTTATATTAATAATTGCCTTTTAATAACAATCATACGCAACGGTGTACATGGTTTATTTTAATAATTTGGCTATTCAGTAAATCCAGTCATAGCTGAAGTAATTTTGAGCTTAAGTTTGGAAACTGGACCCTACATGTCCAATAAGGGAACCACCAGGGGTCTTTAAAGTTGGACACGTTTAGTACACAAAAACTTTAAATGCTTTAAAATCACCAACTTTAAATGCGTGTAAAATAAAATCTAGCTCTGACCTAAAAAAAAAGGCCTTGAGGGTTTTGTTATGGAAAACGTCAGCTTTCATTTGCTTTTGGTTTCATTCCATTCCGATTCCGAAAGTTCGATTTTGTATCACTGTGTAATTGCCTTTAAATAACAATCATACGCAACGGTGTACAGTTATTTATTTTAATAATTTGGCTATTCAGTAAATAGTAGGGTGATCAATTATTCGACTTTTTTCAAAATCCGGTTTTCGAATAGTTCGAAAATCAGCATTTTCAAAAAACCCGGTTTCGGTTTTTCAAATTGACAAAAAACCGGTTGAACCGATTTTTTCGGGTTTTTGCAAAATAAGGCAAAAAAATGACGCTCACGGCCAAAATCAATCAGAGATTGTCGGTGTTTCGAAAAATTTGGGACTGTATATCACCATTTCCGATTCTATTTCAGAAAATACAAATTCTTTTTAAGAAATTTCCAATTATATTTCAGAAATTTTTCATACGTTTTCAATTTTATTTTTACTTCATAAATTTCATATTTCAGAAATTCATTTATGTTTCAGAAATTTCCAATTGTATTTTATTTGTTTCCATTTTTAATAAAAATTTCTGAAATACAAATTAAAAATTTCTTAAAAGCATTTAGAAAATATTGAAATTTTGGAAAATTTTTAAAAACAAATGGAATTTTCTAAAAAGCATTTAGAAATTTTTCAAATGAAAATTCTAAAATATAAATCAAAATTTTGAAATACAAAGGGAAGTTTTTTTAATACAATTTGAATTTTATAAAAAGCATTTCAAAAATTTTTAAATTTCAATGAAAAATTTTTACTTCAAACTTTTTTTATTTTTAAACAAAAATAACTAGTAAACATTAAAAAATTACATGTTTTAATAAAAGGCCACGAGCTCGAATATTACTTTATTAAAACATTTAATAAAAAAGGTTTAAAAATATCAAAGCTAAATATATTAAAAATTACTCAAAATAAAATTTTGATACTCAACAAAAATGTTTACTAAATTTTTTTTTTAATTTTTGTTATGCGTAAAAATTTCCCACTTCCAAAAGTAAGTTGCAAACTCCGATTTATAGATTCGGTAAAGGCGAAATTTTTTTTTTTACTTGTTTTGCATTCAGTTGGAATTTTTTTGAACACCTTTTCATTAATCAAATTACACTTAAAAAAAAAATCGACTTTTTCTCCTTTTAATAGGTTGATTAAAAAAAACGGGTTTCGACAGTAAAAAAACCGGTCAAACCGGTTTTCGAATAGTTAAAATTTTAAAAAAACCGACCGTCGCAATCCACAAAAAACCGGTTCAAACCGGTTTCGAAAAACCGGTCTAATCACCCTAGTAAATAGGTACTGGACCGATTGAAGTAAAATTCATATCAGTCATAGCTGAAGTAATTTTGAGCTTAAGTTTGGAAACTGGACCCTACATGTCCAATAAGGGCACCACCAGGGGCCTTTAAAGTAGGACATGTTTAGTACACAAAAACTTTAAATGCTTTAAAATCACCAACTTTAAATGCGTGTAAAATAAAATCTAGCTCTGACCTAAAAAAGGCCTTGAGGGTTTTGTTATGGAAAACGTCAGCTTTCATTTGCTTTTGGTTTCATCCCATTCCGATTCCGAAAGTTCGATTTTGTATCACTGTGTAATTGTATTTTAATAATTTTTAAGAAAAATTATTTATATTTATGAGAGATAATATACTATTCTACTTTTAATTTCATTTCTACTTACTACCTTATTTCTTATTTTTAACTTAGTGTTGTAAATTAGGAAATACGGAATTAGGATATTTCCCAAGAATGAAAAATATCCTAGCTTACAAGAAGGAGGAAAAAATGGCCTTTTAAATAAAGGATAAAGGATATTTCTCTTGGAGGAAAAATATCCTTTTAAGAAATGTGTTAGTGTTTACCTATTGTTCTGTTCTGGTGCGGGTGTGTACCTATGGTTTGTCCGTTCTGCGCGGACGACGCCTGAACCGTCAGGCTTATAGAGCCTACTTTAAGAGAAAAAGGACCCGTCTTTTGGATGGTGGGGGGACTGACCTGAAAATCAAAAATAAAACAATTATGTTTTCTTTTATGCGGGGCGACAGAACTTCTGTCGCCCGCTCACTCATTTGTCCCCCTTTATTTACTTGTATTTTCTCTATTTATACCTTAAAGTAAAACTTAACACTAGCTTAAAACTAGGTCAATAAAATAAATGGCTAAGGCAGCATAAATAATTTAAAGCTAGTTGCATAAATAATTAAAAAATTATTAATAAACAGAAATTATAAGTAACCTAAATAAATATAAAATAACTAAAACCTAATCAAAAAAAATCTTTAACCCTTATGTGCTAATGTAGGAATAACTTAAAATAATAAAACTCTAAATGCTACACAATTAGATTTTTTTATTGTATTGTTGAATTCTCTCTTCTTCTTTTCTGCATGTCAAACTTCCTTCTCTCTTTACTAAGCTTTTTCTCTTCTTTCTATCTTTCTGTAAGCTTTTTCTTTCCTTTTTGTAGTTTTTAAAATAATTTTAATTTGTTGCTTTTTAGATCAGGGCCCGAATTACCGCATTCGTGAACGAATGAAATTTCGATTCGAACAAGACTTTGGTACCTATTTAAAAATAAACGAATAATAATTTCACTACATTTTACTTTTATTTGCTTTATGAGTACAAAGAACTTCATCCCTGAATAGGTAGAATTGGCGTCAACATTTTAACTTGGAAAATAAAAAACAGATTTCGATAGCAAAATTTCGATATCGAATGCCGTAATTCGGCCCCAGCATTTTGCTTCAAGCTGTATTTTTAATGTCTTTTAAAATCGTTAACATTCACTTTAACATTTTAAACAATTTTGTAAATTGTCTGTTTGTTAACATTTTATAATTTATGTTTTTGTGTTTGAAAGTTCTTTTTAGTTATTTAACATTTTAAAATGTGTTAGTAAATTTTTCTGTTTGTTAACATTTTAAAAATGCTTTTGTATTTTAAGGGTCTTTTTGTTAACATTTTTATAATAAAAGTTCTTGTAGTTTTAAGGGTTTTAACACGTTAACATTTTAAGAATTAAAGTTTTTATAGTTTTAACATTGTTGTTGTAGTTTGTAGTTTTCTTAGGATTTTTAATTTGTATTGTTTTTTAATGCCACTGAATACATTTTTATTTTTTTTGTTTTAAAAAAATATACATATTTGATTATGATCATTACGATTAACATTGATCATTTAATTTTTTAACGATTTAAACAAATATTTATTTGTTAAATTAATGGAAAAATTGGTGTCCATCACAATTAACTTTATATTTTAAAGTTCTTTTATTTCATTTTTTTCGTTTGGCACGTGTAACAATTAAATAAAACTTTTAGCAAAACATCCCGACATCAATCGACCGCACTTTAGAAAAGTCAAACCACATGTGTCATTTTAATTTTCTGCCAATTACTAGGCCACCTACTGGTATAGACATTTATGTGTCCTAACGGTGTTTTGAACAGCTCATTTTAAGGAGAACGTATGTACGTAGGAGAATTATAATTAAAGAGAATTGATAACTGATCTCTAAGAAGTTATCGATTATGAAGTGTCAAAGTGGCAACACTAAGAGAAAAAAAGTGCAAAATTATTTGCAATTTATACACTTAAAAAAATTTATCGTTATTGTGAAATATTTTCAAATATTATTTCCATGAACAAATAAATTTAACGGAAAATAAACTACAACAACATATTTTCTAAATTTTCAAATGCTAATTTTGCCGTTACATTCAAATTTTAAATTTTTTAACGGAAATTGTAAAATTATGATTTTAAATCCCTAACAAGTGGAAAAACGTGGACGAGTTCTTTTGTTATTTTTAATCTACATACTTATACTAATATTTTCTGCAAAGAACTAAGCTCGCCACTGAGGGCCACAAAAGTAGCTGACTATCAAATATGAAATTTTCAAAATAAATTAGTATTTTCTTTGGAACTTACTTTATAAGAGCGCTACTTGCCATATGATTACCTTATGTCAACCAAAATAACATTATTATACAAGCAACATATCGAACTTAAAACTTCATAACCAATAAGGTCGAATTTTAAATGCAATGTAATTATTTAACCGTTACAAGTGCATGTGGATTTCAAAGATTTTAAATCCAAAATATGATATATTTCAAAATGTTCAACTTTAGAACCATGTAACTTAAAAACTATTAAAGATATCTATTAACTGTTTTGGATTTGTTTTATTTATGATGTCCCGTGTAAAAAAAAGTGATATGGTATCATATCTAAATTAATCTGATATCATATCTCCTTATATCTGATAGCATATATATAACTAGATATGTTAGATCCGAAAAATGGGGACAAATCTCGGATCCAATTAGATCTAATTGTATCCGATCAGATATAAATTTTTATTTACTGATTTTAGATTTTTCGCAAAAGATTTTAATTTTTAATTACGCCTGAAACATTCTAAATAAATTATGTAAATTTAAAAAATATTTTAAAACTTAACTTTTATTGCTTTAAATTTTAAAATATTAACACAAAAGCAACAGGAAATTACATAAAAATATTTTTGTATGTTAAGCTTTTGTACCAAATTATCCAAATCGTCAAAATTCTTCATCTTTTTCACATTATTAAAGTGGTTCTCAGAAAAGTTCTGCTGCATTTTCCATTGCATAAAAACAATACCAAATTTGTGTTCTGCAAAACAACGTTTTAGAAAAATAATGGTAAGTTAAAATTAGCGAAATAATCATATGAGCTTATTAAGCAACTCTGCATCCATGTAAAGGAAAAATTGTTAAAAAAAATTTAAAGACATTGAACTTTTTTCTTTCCGCTTCATGCTTATGAATTCTCAGTTGGGAAGGGAAAGAAAAACTATGTGTTACGTTAGTTCTTTGATTAAACAATATATCCTGTTTATACCCTACACCACACTGTGGTACAGGGTATAATGAGTTTGTGCTGATGTTTGTAACTACCCGAAATATTGGTCCTAGACCCACCTTTAAGTATACCAATCGACTCAGAATCACTTTTTGAGTCGATTTAGCGATGTCCGTCCGTCCGTCCGTCTGTCCGTCCGTCCGTCTGTCTGTCTGTCCATGTAAACGGTGTAAACACGATACAGGTCGCAATTTTTAATCAATTGACTTGAAATTTGAAACTTAAGTCTCTCTTGGCCCAAGGACGAAGCCTATTGAAATTGGAAAAAATCGGTCCATATTTAGACCTAGCCCCCATGCAAAGGTCCTCTTTAGTTTTGGCTCAAATGACTCTAATAACCGTATTGTAGAAGGTATCGCTTTGAAATTTGGATGGTAAACATGTTTTGTCTTCACATATCATCATTCCGAATTTCAAAGAAATCGGACCAGTTCTTCTTGTAGCCCCCATACAAACCACCTTCCCGATTTTCACATAAATGTCTCAAATTTCATGAAAATAGAAAATATTTAATTAAAATTTTGTTTGTGTATGTTAAACGCGTACTTAAATAACCTTATCAAACCTGATAATCATCGGACCAGTTTTGGACTCAGGCCCCTTGTGAAAATTTCGCCCGATATTCAGTTAAAGCGGTTTATTGTCAACAAATAGAAGCCTATTTCACTCAAATTTGATTTGTGAGTGTTTTCTTCACTTATTAAAGGTTTTACAACATATAGATCTAATCGATCCATGGGACCCATTTTCCGGGAAACCTTGGTGTAGGGTATTATATGGTCGGTCTTGACCGACTATAATTTTCTTACTTGTTTTATAATACAGAGGCACTTAAATAGCACGATAAATAATTTCCTTCACAAACAGAATTTCAACTGTTTAAACAACAATAACTTACGTATGCATCGTATTCTTTAACTTGTTTCTCGTTTTCGGTTCCATTCTCTAAATTGTGATCTTGATGCGAAAAGACGATTTTTTTGAAGGATACATTTAGTATATTATGCTCTTTCAAAGAAAATTTTACAAATATTTTAGTTTATTTTTATGAAACATTTTTTAATTTTGAAAGAAACTTCAAATTTGGAAAACAAAAAATTATTTTTGTTAATTTTGTTTTGACTAAAAACCAAAACAAATAATGAAAATAAACAAAATAGATAATTTTGGTAATTGCAAATTAAAAATGACAAACGTTTTTTATTATATTAGCGTCCAACCTGAATCAAATTACGTCGCGTAAGGCGTAACGCCCAATAATTTTTCGTTTCTAATATTTAAATGTGAGTTACCTAAATCAAACGGGCGTAAAAATTTCAAATTTGATGTGTTTGTTTTTGTTTTTTTTTTACGTCTTGCGCTACGCATTTGATTCTGGTTCGACCCTTAGGGATGTTACTTTACAATCGTTTCTTAAAAAAAAATTTTAACATCTTAATAGAATTTTGATTTGGTAACAGATCTGGTTATATCTTATTATATATAGCAGATATGAAAGGATGTTTTCAAAAGTATTCCCATATATGATTCCAGATATCGTTATATAAGTATTGTTATAGATATATCATATCTCGTTATATATAATTTGATCTAGTATCACATATAACCAGATATAACAATATCTAGTTATATCCAATTATATCTAATCTTTTTTTCACGGGGTTTTCTTAAAATAAAATTCATATAACCTGAAGTTTTAAGACATTTCGTTTGACTATTTATGGCCAAGGTCACAACACTCTGCGTTGTAAGCACGATACAGGTCGCAATTTTTAATCAATTGACTTGAAATTTGAAACTTAAGCCTCTTTTTGGCTCAAGGACGAAGCCTATTGAAATTGGGAAAAATCGGTCCATATTTAGACCTAGCCTTCATACAAATTTCCTTTTTAGTTTTGGCTCAAATGACTCTAATAACCGCATTATAATAGGTATCTTTTCGAAATTTGGTAGGTAGTCATGTTTCATAAAGAAATCATACCAGTTCTTCTTGTAGCCCCCATACTAACCACCTTCCCGATTTTCACATAAATCTTTCAAATTTTATAAAAAAAGAAAATATTTAATTAAAATTCTATTTGTGTATTTTAAACGCGTACTTTAATAACCTTATCAAATCTGATTATCATCGGACCATTGTTGGACTTAGGC
The DNA here is from genome assembly GCA_963921195.1 of Pegoplata infirma. NCBI lineage: Eukaryota > Metazoa > Arthropoda > Insecta > Diptera > Anthomyiidae > Pegoplata > Pegoplata infirma. The sequence goes on from OY992539.1 coordinate 161,030,690, forward strand.
CCCATGTGAAAATTTCGCTCCATATTCACTCAAATTTAATTTGGGGGTGTTTTTTACACTTATTAAAGGTTTGACAAAATATAGATCAAATCAGTCATGTTTAAACTTGGGACCCATTTTCCGGGAAACTCTGGTGTATGGTATTATATGGTCGGTCTTGACCGACTATAATTTTCTTACTTGTTTTTCTTATAATTGTTATTATTTGTTTTTCTTTTCAAAAATTTTGTTTTTTTTTTTTTTTGTATAAAATTACATAAAATAATATCAAAATTAACTTAGAAAATTTTTGCTGTAATATTTTTTACTTTTTTTATTTATTGAATCTTCACTTTAATTCCGTGAACTAACAATAATTTTGACCCCGAAATGCTTACAAGGGTTAATTTTTGAAATTTTTAGCATAGCATTTTTAGGCCAAATGTAAAAAAATTAGAGAAATTCGAAGTTTTGCAAACTAGCTGCCACCCTAATGTATATATATGCCTAGTCTCATTAGCCTCACGGGTTGTTTTGATAAAATACCTAGACCAATATTTCAAAGTGTTACAAACGGAATTACAAGCTTAAACCTTTTACTAATTGTAAATAAATGGTATAAAAAGTGTGTATTTGAAATAAAATATTTGATTTATTAGGAGTCTTTTAGAACTAAAAGTACCTACATTTTTAAAATGTTGCTGCTTTATGTGTGCACTTCGATACAGGAGTATTAAAAATAAGACTTTTAAAAAAGTACTGTTTTTATTTGCAATGTACTGTTTTTTTTGTTGAAGTTGTGTTTTATAAGTTAATACTTGTTGTATATTTATATATTTGATAATCTAGTTGTTAAAGAATTTAACTTTGTATTATTGATTGTTCAGTTCAAATAAAGTAGTGAATTCAACAGGTTATGGGCCTTTCAGTCTCTGGAAAAATTTTCAAACAAATCAATAAATAAAATAACGAAAATTTCTGAAGAAAAAAAAAAAAAAAAGATTTGGTTTGCCATTGTTAGACATGGAATTTGCAAAGAATATAAAATTGTTGGGATGTGAATCAGATTGGCCTATATGGAAGAGAAAGATAAGAGATCTTCTCGACTTTTATGAAGGAGCTGTAGAAGTTATAGACCATAAGCTGATTAAACCTCAACCGTTAGAAGAAGGTGCTACAGATGCACAGGAAAGAAATTTTAATAAGCAAATCTTTAATCACTAGTTGCATCACAGATGATGTGCACCAAAAGGTAATGGACAAGGAAATGGCGTATGAATTGTGGGAAGCATTAACCCAGTTATACGAAGCTACATCGAAAGACCAGCTTTTTAAGAAATGTACGGATCTTTTCTCATTTATTTGGAATGAAGATGAAGATGTTTCAACGCATATTTCTCAGTTAAGGGGTCTTTGGAATGAAATCAATGAAGGATTGAAATCAAGAGGCGAAAGTAAGTTACCAAAAATGCTTTTGATATGCAAAGTTTTGCAAATCTTGCCTAGTTCTTTTGATGTGTTTCGCTCAAGTTGGATGATGTTGTCTAAGGATCAAGAAAAATTTTAAGAATTATGTATGCAGTTATCTATGTATGAAAGGAGCATTAAGAGTACTAATGGAATAAGTTATGGAGCTCAAGAAGCTCTCTTTGTGAAGAGCAAAAATAATTTTGGTAAGAAAAATGATATTTGTTTTTACTGCAATAAAAAAGGACATTGGGTAAGACAATGTCAGAAGTGGATAAAAGATGGTTGTCCACAACGAAACGAAGTAACTAACGCCAATACAAATGAGTTCGAAACCGGGATTGCACTTCAGACATTGTGTAATGAGACGACTTCAATGGAGTCAGATGCTAGTTGGTGGGTAGATAATGGCGCTACGAAACATATAACCAATAATTGTGAATGGTTTACTGAATATCAAAGTTTTAAAAATCCTAATACAATCAAAGCTGCTGGGAAAGAGTTCATAAAAGCACATGGTAGTGGTACTGTTTAAATAATTTCAAAAGTAAATAATAAGAAAATGAAAATGAAGCTTACAAATGTTTGGTATGTACCAGAAATATCGAAGAACTTATTTTCTGTGCTTGCAGCTCAAGACAAGAATAGGAAAAGTGAATTTAAATCTACAGCAAAGGAATGTTGGCTTGATGTTAATAATAAAACAGTGCTTTGTGGTAAACGAAACGTTGGTGGATCGTTATATAAAGCGAATATATTTCCAATAACGCCAGAAAGAAGTAAACGCATGAACAAGAACCAAGTCTGTAAAAGAAATTCAAAAGAAAGGAAGAAAGTAATATTTTTGAACGAAGAGGGGAAGAAAAGAATTTGTAAAAGCGAGAACCAAAAACATTTCAAAAATATATGTAATATAGATGAGCCAACGGAAATGTTACCGGCTGAAATTTTATTTTTTGAAGCAGTTGATATAAAAAGGAAGACGTTTTCAAATAGGGAAAGCTTGTGATATTTTAATAAATTTGTTAATGTTTTTAACTTATAAAACAAGGGAAAGTGTTGAAGTTGTGTTTTATAAGTTAATACTTGTTGTATATTTATATATTTGATAATCTAGTTGTTAAAGAATTTAACTTTGTATTATTGATTGTTCAGTTCAAATAAAGTAGTGAATTCAAAATTTTTCGACTGGATGTACACTCAAAAAAAAAACGTTGGTATTCATAACAAAAAATTTAACTAAAGTACTAACTTTTAGTCCAAAATGATCTAGTGCAGGCGTTGGTAATCAATACTAAAATTGTTTACTAATATTATTCAAAACTAGTTAAAATTACTAATTTTAGTACTTTGAAGATACTAAAAAACTACTGTACTACTGGTAATTAGTAACTTATTAGTACATTTAAGTACAAAATCACTTACTAAACTTTTTACTGTAGAATTATTTTGAGTGTACTGTTTATTCCTATTTCAAATATGCATGCGCGGGTACAAGGGGGGGGGGGGAAAGGGGAAATTTCCCCCCCCAGACCAAATTTCAAAAAGAAAAAAAAGAAAAAAAAGAAAAAAAAAGAAAAAAAAAGAAAAAAAAAGAAAGAAAAGGAAAGAAAAGAAATAGAAAAAAAAGAAAGATGGAAATTTTCTAAAAAAATCTCGAAGTCCAAAAATTTTTCTTAGAAAAAAATCTGAAATTTTAATGGGGAACATTTTTAAATTTTTTACTGAAAAAGTGAATTAATCTGAAAATTTTCTGTGAAAAATATCTGTCAATCTTATTATGAATTTTGGCATAAACAAATAACTTAGAATATGCTTTTTTGTATAGAAAAATTTTACAGGATCTTAATTTGGTTTATATAAAAAATGTTTATGGGGCATTCCATGCCAAATCACTCACTTTTAGGCCCGACCCCCTTCGATTAATTTTATTTTTGGATATGTTTTAGTACGTATTAAATGCAACTTCCAGCCAAATTTTCAGCCTTTTATACCAAGGTGGTGTTGAGTAATCAAATTTTCAAAATGGCGATTTTTTCCAAAAAATGAAAAAATTAAAATTTTCAATCAATTTTGACCAGTAAAAAATATAGATATATTAAAAAAAGATGGACAACATTTTGTTGGTAGTTAAATGTAGTTTTAGAAAAAAAAATATGAAAAATTATTCGAAGTAATTATCACTTGTTTTTTATCGTATAAAAATTAAAATCGACTTTTTGAAAAAGTCCGAAACCTTCGATTTTTTTTTTAAAATGTCAAAAAATTCTACTCTAAATTACGCAACTTTTAAGTCATAATTCGAGATGTGATCGTAATTCGTTCTATTTTTATTCAAATTTTGAAAATTGCACTTTTTTTTTTTGACTCTGGTTTATTTTATATGGTGCTCCAAAAAAAATAATTTGGTAAATATTGACCGTAACTTCCCCTAGATATATTAACTTGGGTGTAAAAATACGTTTTAGAAAATTTTAGGATGATCGGACATGGGTAAGGCGTGCCGCATCGGCTTTGAAGTTTGAAAATCGGATTACAAGGGAAAATATGCATTTTTTTCTGTTTTCTTAATTTTTTTGGTATTTTAAGTTAATTTTGAATTCAAAGGGTTACAGAATTGAAATATAGAGTAAAATGTCTCTCTATTAAGGTCATAAAAACCGAAATCGGTTTAAAATCAGCCAAGTTATTACAACTTCCCCAGGCATCTAACGTGTGGCAGACAACTTGATTAATCAATACAATCCGATTTTTGAAATTCATTGAAATTTTCTACTGTAATAACATTTTTTTATTCTTCAAGTTCAAATGTTATTAGATGACAAGTATTTTTCATATTGTGTTGTGCTAACATTTTTTAAATTAGTGCTAAAAATGCCTGCATTTTCCACACCCTTTTGAAATCTCTATTTAAAAAAAAAAAATATTTTTTTTGTTTTAAAATTTGGAAAAGTCAAAAAAATATTACACTGAAACATGAATAATGAAAAAATGTTATTACAGTAGAAAATTTCAATAAATTTAAAAAAAGGGCCTCGTATTTTTTAATCAAGTTGTATGGCACACGCTAGATGCCTGGGGAAGTTGTAATAACTTGGCTGATTTTCAACCGATTTTAGTTTTTAGTACCTTATTAGAAAGGCATTTTACTCCACATCATAAGTCTGTAATCACTTGAACTAAAACTTAACTTAAAATACCAAAGAAATTGCGAAAACAGAAAAAAAATCATATTTTTCCTTGTAATCCGTTTTTTAAACTTCAAGGACCATGCTAAGCGCCTTACACATGTCCGATCGTCCCAAATTTTTGTGAGACGTATATTTACCTCCAAATTAATATATTTAGGGTAAGTTAGGGTCAGTATCTACCATTTTTTTTTTTTTGGAGCTCCATATAAAATAAATCAGAGCCAAAACATAAAAGGTGCAATTTTAAAAATTAAAAAAAAAATAGAAAGAATTGTGATCACATCTCGAGTTATGGCTTAAAAGTTGCATAATTTAGAGTAGAATTCTTATAGTTTTTTACAAAAAAATCGAAGGTTTCGGACTTTTTCAAAAAGTCGATTTTAATTTTTAAACGTCAAAAAATAAGTGATAATTACTTTGAATAATTTTTTCACATTTTTTTTCTAAAACTACATTTAAATACCAACAAAACGTTGTCCAACTTTTTTTAAAATATCTATATTTTTTACTGGTCAAAATTGATTGAAAATTTAAATTTTTTCATTTTTTGGAAAAAATCGCCATTTTGAATTACTCAACACCAACTTCGTATAAAAGGCTGAAAATTTGGCTGCAAGTTGCATTTAATACGTACTAAAACATATCCAAAAATAAAATTAATCGAATGGGGTCGGGCCTAAAAGTGAGTGATTTGGCATGGAATGCCCCTTATATAAACCAGGGAAAAAGGTCTCAGAATATGAGTCTTTCTTAAAAAGAAAAAGGTCTCAAAGTCTGAGACATTTTATTGTTAAAAAATAGTCTCAGAAGTTGAAACTTACTGAATTGGTAGAAGGTAGCAGAATCTGTGACATTTTCAAAGGGAAAAAGGTCTTAGAATCTAAGACTTTTTTTTTATAGGAATAAGGTCTCAGAATCTCAGAAAAATGTCTCAGAATCTCAGACTTTTTCTATAGGAAACACGCTTCAGAATCTATGACCTTTCTATAGGAAAAAGGTCTTAAAGTCTGAGACGTTTTCAATAGGAAAAGATTTATGAATCTGGGATATTGTCTTTAGGAAAGTGTCGCAGACTATCCGACTTTTTCTATAGGAAAAGTGTATTAGAATCGGAAAAGATTTCAGAATCAGAAAAAGGTCTTAGAATCTGTCACTTCTTTAGAGGAAAAGTTCCAGAATTTTAAACTTTTTCTATATAAGAAAAGGCTCTCAGAATCTGAGACTTTTTCTTTAGAAAAAAATTCTGAGAATCTGAGCCTTTTTCTTTAGGAATAAAATCTCAGAATTTGAAACTTTTTCTTTAGGAAAATGGTCTTAGAATCTGAGACTTTTTCTATTGGGAAAGAATCGAAGAATCTAAGACTTTTTCTATAGAAAAAAGGTCTCAGAATCTAAAATTTTTTCAGTATGAAACAAATCTAATAATCAGAGACCTCTCTATAGGAAAAATGTCTCAATAATGCTTTAAAATATGAGACTTTTTCTATAGTAAAATGTCTCAGAATCTGAGACTTTTTCGGTGGAAAAATATTAGAATCTAAAAATTTTTCTATACGAAAAACACATTTTTAGTAAAGAAAGAATTTATTCTATTAAAAAATTCTGAGATTTAGACTCTTCTTATTTTAAAAATCTGACAATTTTTCTATACGAAAATAGTCTCAGATTCTGAAACAGTTTTCGTAAAGAAAAGTCTTATATTCTGAGACATTTTCCCCATAAAAAATATTTTTTTCACGAAAAATGTCTCAACATCTTATGTTTTCTATGTAAGGAAAATTTCTTCTATTTAAAAATTCTCTTCTTTTGTTTACGAAAAATATACAATTTTCTTTTAAAACAAATTAAAAAAAAATTATCTAAACGAAATATGATCATGAAAAAACTAATAAATTTGATGATTTTATAGCTTTCCCATAACTTTTTTTTTTTGTAAAAAAAACGTATCCCTTTTTTTGCTCGTCAACAAAGTTAAATTTATAATCTTTTTTCGAAGTAAAAAAAAATTTCCCCCCCCAAACCCAAAAGCTGTACCCGCCACTGAAATATGGCAACACTTATCCAATATAAAAAAAACAAGGGGGGTAATTATGTAACTTGATAGTCGTCAATCGTATCGTTTCCATCGTTATTCCATTACCATATAGTGTCATTTTATGGTAATGGAATAACGATGGAAACGATACGATTGACGACTATCAAGTTACAAAATTACCCCCAAGGCTATTAAGTAAGTATAAAGTGCCGAGTAAAAATATAAATTTTTATGAAGTTCTTGCTCTACTTATGAATATGGCCGAAAAAATTGGATTTTATGGCGTTTTCTTTTCCTGCAAAAAATGTAACATTTTTTTTATTCTTTGAATTTTTTGTGTTCTTTTCTAAAAAAAAAGGCACACTTTAGAAAAAATATCATGTGATGTAAAAAATGCATATTTTTCACCCCAAAATCAAATGACGGGGTAAAAAACTGCCCTGTTATTCTCTTATTTAGCAAAACTCAAATTAAGCGCACAAGTTAACTGGTGCTGTTGTGGTCCCAGGCGCGGATCCAGGGGGGGGGGAGAATGGAATTTCTCCCCCCAAAATGATTTCGAAAGAAAAAAAAAGGAAAGGAAAAAAAAGAAAAAAAAAGGAAAAGGAAAATAAGGGAAGATAGAAAGAAAATGACTTGAATGAAAAAAACCCTTAGGTGATTTATGTGTGTGCCGATCATTTATGCCAGCATACGTAGCCTTAGGATAAAATTTTTCAGAATTCAAGAAATTGCATATGAAAAACTTAGATGGAGATTAGGGCGTTTCATCAAAAACTTTTTTTTGATTTTTGCTACTCTTGAAGCGGAATATGAATTCTTATGGCCTAAAAGATTTTTGAGATTTTTTTCAGATTTTTGGCGGGCCGGGATCAACTCGCTCAAATCGATTTTATGCTAAAAATGAGGTTATAAAACATATTTTTTTTTATTTTTTTTCTTATGGTGCGTTGTTTTTACAAAAGTGGATAAATTACTTCAAAATATTGCTAGCCTCCTAAAAAAAAATATTCGCGGTAAAAATGATAAGGTCAAAGGTCAATAATTTGACCTTAAAAGTAAAAATTTTGAATTTTTCAAATTCAAAGCTCAATAACTTAAGAAATATGCAACGTAGGTTCGTGATATTGACACCGTTTAATAGATATTTTAAATACCTTTCATTTAAATCCAAAATGACGTCTGTCATTTTAGTAGAAGTATTAAAAAAATTAAAAACACTAACTTAACCCATTTTTTTTCTTACATTTCACATGAGCTTAACCAACAAGTACATATGTTAGTATCTTATTAATCGGTAGAATGTCTGAGAATAGATAACTTATCATTTATGTATATGCGTTATGTGGTCCTATACCGATATTTCGATGTGTTACACACGGAATGCCAAAGTGAGTTTACAAAGAATGTGAATGACTTTCAAAACTTACTAATTAATGTTGATAATAATAGAAAAATTATACATAATGTAAACAAAAATGTTGTTGAAAAAGCTTTAGCGAAAACTGTTTGAATATGCTACTACTTTGGCACAAAATTACTTAAGAATTGTTTGGCTTTATATATTTTGTGTGAAAACAAATTATGTTTTTGATTTAATTTTTATGTATTGTAATTTTAAATACATTTTCAGAATATTTATTATAATATTGTTATGCTTTTGATAATATTGTTATTCTCTTGATTTTGTATGATACATATTCATAAAAATATATTCTTGCTTTAGAGATTCGGCATTTTCTCTAAATTTTTATACCCTCTAACCAGAGTATGGGGATAAACTCACTTTGGCATTCCGTGTGTAACACATCGAAATATCGGTATAGGACTACATAACGCATATACATAAATGATAAGTTATCTATTCTCAGACATTCTACCGATTAATAAGATACTAACATATGTACTTGTTGGTTAAGCTCATGTAAAATGTGAGAAAAAAAAACGGGTTAAGTATTTTTTTTTTAATTTTTTTAATACTTCTACTAAAATGACAGACGTCATTTTGGATTTAAATGAAAGGTATTTAAAATATCTATTAAACGGTGTCAACATCATGAACTTACGTTGCATATTTCTTAAGTTATTGAGCTTTGAAGTTGGAAAATTCAAAATTTTTACTTTTAAGGTCAAATTATTGACCTTTGACCTTATCGTTTTTACCGCGAATATTTTTTTTTAGGAGGCTAGCAATATTTTGAAGTAATTTATCCACTTTTGTAAAAACAAGGCACCATAAGAAAAAAATAAAAAAAATTATGTTTTATAGCCTCATTTTTAGCATAAAATCGATTTGAACGAGTTGATCCCGGCCCGCCAAAAATCTGAAAAAAATCTCAAAAATCTTTTAGGCCATAAGAATTCATATTCCGCTTCAAGAGTAGCAAAAATAAAAAAAAAAGTTTTTGATGAAACGCCCTAATGGAGATAGAGTCATAGACATATTCTAACCGAATAACTTTCCTTATAATTTCCTATGGAAAAAGTATTATTTTTTATAGAAAATTGTTTCAAAATTTTAGACTTCACCTTTAGAAAATATTTTGATACTTATTTGACTTCGAATATAAGAATTTTTTCAATTAAAAAATTATCTCAAATTTTAAATATTCTTTTAAAAAGTGTCTATAATAATATAAAATAGTTTTGATCACATCACATGAATAATTATTTTTATTTATTCTCTCTATTTACAACTGATTTTTAATAAATTCAACCTAACCGAGAACTGGTAACAATGACCGTCGTCTCGTTGTAGCGAAAAAAACCAAGGGTTCTGGTGGGAATCGAACCCACGACCCCCACGTTGAAAGGCTAGCACGCTACCAACTAGCCTACGGGCGCCCCTGAAAAAAAAGTGTCTAATAATAATAACACAGTGATACAAAATCGAACTTTCGGAATCGGAATGGGATGAAACCAAAAGCAAATGAAAGCTGACGTTTTCTGTAACAAAATTCTCAAGGCCTTTTTTTAGGTCAGAGCTAGATTTTATTTTACACGCATTTAAAGTTGGTGATTTTAAAGCATTTAAAGTTTTTGTGTACTAAACGTGTCCAACTTTAAAGACCCCTGGTGGTGCCCTTATTGGACATGTAGGGTCCAGTTTCCAAACTTAAGCTCAAAATTACTTCAGCTATGACTGGTATGAATTTTGCTGCAATCGGTCCAGTACCTATTTACTGAATAGCCAAATTATTAAGGGCCTAATTTTGTAAAACGCAACGCGCCTTTTCACCTCGCGTTGAACAATTTTCTATTTTGTAAAACGCGAGGACTGAACAGCTGTTATTTTCGCGTTGACTTACGTGTTTTGAGAACAAATTGTATGGGAAACGGAATTTTGTAAAACGCGAGAGAGCGTTTTTCCATCACTTGAAGTGTCAAAATTATCACTTGAAATTTTGGGGCGTTGATGTTACAAATATGCTTTTAAATAGCAAAAAATAAATACAGTTGAACCTCTATTATCCGGGTTGCACACGACCGGACTAAGCACGGATAATCGAAAAACACGGTTGAAAGAGGTTATATATTTTTCTACATTTGTATATGTTCGTGAATATATTGCACGGATAATAGAGGTAAAGCACGGTTAATAGAGGTAAAAACAATAACAAAAAATACAATATGTACGTACATGTATGAATTGCACGGATAGTAGAGGTAAAACACGGATAATAGAGGTAAAAAACAAACACACAGCATGCCGGTTAATAGAGGCACCGGTTAATAGAGGGCCGGATAATCGAGGTTCAACTGTATATAACGTTGGAATATGTAAATATACAACAAAAAAGTAAGAAATGTGTAAAAAAAACTTCTCCGGCAGAAGAAAAAGATCGAAAATAGCAAAGCGTCTCGTTGTGATTTTTATTGCTTTTTTCAACTAATTTATGTCACTTTTTTTTTGTTCTCTTTTTTCTCAAATATTCTCTTTGCAGGTATTGCCTTATCATATATATGTGTTTCCCCACGATAATGTGTGATGCAATTTTATTTTCCAGCTGGGGTAAACTTAGTTTGTCCAGGATCGGCAAAGGTTTGCTTCCTTTGAATCAGTAAGAGGGCTATGAAGAGCGATCTTACGTAGTACACACAATGTATTTAGGAGGACATTTAACAAGAGGAAAAGGTTTGGATGTAAGAAAATATTAACGAAGTAATTAAGTGACTTCGTAAATAAACTACGAACGAAATAAGCAAAAGATGTCGTTATAAACTACAAACGAAATAAACAAAAGATTTCGTATACCAAATATTAACGAAGTAATCAAAAGACTTCGTAAATAAACTACGAACGAAATAAGCAAAAGATTTCGTTATAAACTACAAACGAAATAAACAAAGGATTTCGTATACAAACTATTAACGAAGTAATCAAAAGACTTCGTGAATAAACTACGAACGAAATATGCAAAAGATTTCGTGTCAAAACTACAAACGAAATAAGCAAAGATTTCGTTATAAACTACAAACGAAATAAACAAAGGATTTCGTTTACAAACAATTAACGAAGTAATCAGAAGACTTCGTAAATAAACTACAAACGAAATAAACAAAAGATTTCGTTATAAACTACAAACGAAATAATCAAAGGATTTCGTAAACAAACTATTAACGAAGTAATCAAAAGACTTCGTAAATAAACTACGAACGAAATAAGCAAAAGATTTCGTATATAAAATAGTAACGAAATAAACAAAGGATTTCGTATACAAACTATTAACGAAGTAATCAAAAGACTTCGTGAATAAACTACGAACGAAATAAGCAAAAGATTTCGTTATAAACTACAAACGAAATAAACAAAGGATTTCGTATACAAACTATTAACGAAGTAATCAAAAGACTTCGTGAATAAACTACGAACGAAATATGCAAAAGATTTCGTGACAAAACTACAAACGAAATAAGCAAAAGATTTCGTTATAAACTACAAACGAAATAAACAAAGGATTTCGTATACAAACTATTAACGAAGTAATCAGAAGACTTCGTAAATAAACTACAAACGAAATAAACAAAAGATTCCGTTATAAACTACAAACGAAATAATCAAAGGATTTCGTAAACAAACTATTAACGAAGTAATCAAAAGACTTCGTAAATAAACTACGAACGAAATAAGCAAAAGATTTCGTATATAAAATAGTAACGAAGTAATCAAAAGACTTCGTGGAAAAAACTACGAACGAAATATGCAAAAGATTTCGTGTCAAAACTACAAACGAAATAAGCAAAAGATTTCGTTACAAACTACAAACGAAATAAACAAAGGATTTCGTATACAAACTATTAACGAAGTAATCAAAAGACTTCGTGAATAAACTACGAACGAAATAAGCAAAAGATTTCGTTATAAACTACAAACGAAATAAACAAAGGATTTCGTATATAAACTATTAACAAAGTAATCAAAAGACTTCGTGAATAAACTACGAACGAAATATGCAAAAGATTTCGTGTCAAAACTACAAACGAAATAAGCAAAAGATTTCGTTATAAACTACAAACGAAATAAACAAAGGATTTCGTATACAAACTATTAACGAAGTAATCAGAAGACTTCGTAAATAAACTACAAACGAAATAAACAAAAGATTTCGTTATAAACTACAAACGAAATAATCCAAGGATTTCGTAAACAAACTATTAACGAAGTAATCAAAAGACTTCGTAAATAAACTACGAACGAAATAAGCAAAAGATTTCGTATATAAAATAGTAACGAAGTAATCAAAAGACTTCGTATATAAACTAAATAATGAAGTAATCAAAAGACTTCGTATATAAACTAAATACGAAATAAACGAGAGATTACATATATAAACGGGTAGGATACGGTTCGGGTACTACTAACAGGGAATACTGGATAATTCAGGTTCGGAGAAATATTAACTGGAAATACAGGTTCGGGAAATATTAACAGAACATACTGGATAAATCAGGTTCGGGAAATATTAACAAAAAATACGGTTCAAACTAGTAACTACATACCAACTTCGACTTAGGTCGAAATTGCGAACAAGAATCTGGTCGGCTTACGGTTATACTTCGTATATTCTACGAAGTATACACGAACTCCAACTGGTTTCTCGTTGATTTGGTTGATACAACTTTGACATTATATGTGATCCGTTTTATCAACTAAATGAGAATTACTTCTCAATGCTATTTGTCTGGTAGTTTAATGATATTAGGTAAAGGGAAAATTAGTTGGTCACCGGTATAGGAAAAAGTACTTTCTTATATTTAAATAAGTATACTATTATTTGTAACGTCACGTTACATTCCCCCCCTACTTTGAGAAAAAAAATATATATATTTTTTTTCATATATCTCAAAAAAAAAAAAAAATTTTTGTAGTTTTTTCCAACGATTGTGGTAAAATTCCGGACGAGGCTCGTTGTCGTATAGTACGAACGTGCTCGTTTAGCAGTCGCCTTGACAGTTTAACTGTGGCGTGCTTGGTGGAAAAGCCATTATCGCGACAGACTTCTATCAAGTTAGTCTTCCGAAGCAGATAGATCTAATTGAGTGATTCTATCTGTAATGTCGTATTATTATGTGTACTAACAGCTCCAAGTTCGTTGGTGGTTTCGGTATTGGGTTTTCCACTGGTGTCGTCCTTGGAAGCTGGTCCCTGCTCGGGCGCCATTTGTGATGCAATTTTATTTTCCAGCTGGGGTAAACTTAGTTTGTCCAGGATCGGCAAAGGTTTGCTTCCTTTGAATCAGTAAGAGGGCTATGAAGAGCGATCTTACGTAGTACACACAATGTATTTAGGAGGACATTTAACAAGAGGAAAAGGTTTGGATGTAAGAAAATATTAACGAAGTAATTAAGTGACTTCGTAAATAAACTACGAACGAAATAAGCAAAAGATGTCGTTATAAACTACAAACGAAATAAACAAAAGATTTCGTATACCAAATATTAACGAAGTAATCAAAAGACTTCGTAAATAAACTACGAACGAAATAAGCAAAAGATTTCGTTATAAACTACAAACGAAATAAACAAAGGATTTCGTATACAAACTATTAACGAAGTAATCAAAAGACTTCGTGAATAAACTACGAACGAAATATGCAAAAGATTTCGTGTCAAAACTACAAACGAAATAAGCAAAGATTTCGTTATAAACTACAAACGAAATAAACAAAGGATTTCGTTTACAAACAATTAACGAAGTAATCAGAAGACTTCGTAAATAAACTACAAACGAAATAAACAAAAGATTTCGTTATAAACTACAAACGAAATAATCAAAGGATTTCGTAAACAAACTATTAACGAAGTAATCAAAAGACTTCGTAAATAAACTACGAACGAAATAAGCAAAAGATTTCGTATATAAAATAGTAACGAAATAAACAAAGGATTTCGTATACAAACTATTAACGAAGTAATCAAAAGACTTCGTGAATAAACTACGAACGAAATAAGCAAAAGATTTCGTTATAAACTACAAACGAAATAAACAAAGGATTTCGTATACAAACTATTAACGAAGTAATCAAAAGACTTCGTGAATAAACTACGAACGAAATATGCAAAAGATTTCGTGACAAAACTACAAACGAAATAAGCAAAAGATTTCGTTATAAACTACAAACGAAATAAACAAAGGATTTCGTATACAAACTATTAACGAAGTAATCAGAAGACTTCGTAAATAAACTACAAACGAAATAAACAAAAGATTCCGTTATAAACTACAAACGAAATAATCAAAGGATTTCGTAAACAAACTATTAACGAAGTAATCAAAAGACTTCGTAAATAAACTACGAACGAAATAAGCAAAAGATTTCGTATATAAAATAGTAACGAAGTAATCAAAAGACTTCGTGGAAAAAACTACGAACGAAATATGCAAAAGATTTCGTGTCAAAACTACAAACGAAATAAGCAAAAGATTTCGTTACAAACTACAAACGAAATAAACAAAGGATTTCGTATACAAACTATTAACGAAGTAATCAAAAGACTTCGTGAATAAACTACGAACGAAATAAGCAAAAGATTTCGTTATAAACTACAAACGAAATAAACAAAGGATTTCGTATATAAACTATTAACAAAGTAATCAAAAGACTTCGTGAATAAACTACGAACGAAATATGCAAAAGATTTCGTGTCAAAACTACAAACGAAATAAGCAAAAGATTTCGTTATAAACTACAAACGAAATAAACAAAGGATTTCGTATACAAACTATTAACGAAGTAATCAGAAGACTTCGTAAATAAACTACAAACGAAATAAACAAAAGATTTCGTTATAAACTACAAACGAAATAATCCAAGGATTTCGTAAACAAACTATTAACGAAGTAATCAAAAGACTTCGTAAATAAACTACGAACGAAATAAGCAAAAGATTTCGTATATAAAATAGTAACGAAGTAATCAAAAGACTTCGTATATAAACTAAATAATGAAGTAATCAAAAGACTTCGTATATAAACTAAATACGAAATAAACGAGAGATTACATATATAAACGGGTAGGATACGGTTCGGGTACTACTAACAGGGAATACTGGATAATTCAGGTTCGGAGAAATATTAACTGGAAATACAGGTTCGGGAAATATTAACAGAACATACTGGATAAATCAGGTTCGGGAAATATTAACAAAAAATACGGTTCAAACTAGTAACTACATACCAACTTCGACTTAGGTCGAAATTGCGAACAAGAATCTGGTCGGCTTACGGTTATACTTCGTATATTCTACGAAGTATACACGAACTCCAACTGGTTTCTCGTTGATTTGGTTGATACAACTTTGACATTATATGTGATCCGTTTTATCAACTAAATGAGAATTACTTCTCAATGCTATTTGTCTGGTAGTTTAATGATATTAGGTAAAGGGAAAATTAGTTGGTCACCGGTATAGGAAAAAGTACTTTCTTATATTTAAATAAGTATACTATTATTTGTAACGTCACGTTACAAATGGGTGTGTATCCCCTACAAAATGGGTAGGCAATTTGATCAATTTTAAAATGTCTGGCAACACCGATTCTAATATAATTGACATTTCAAGTGATAACGTAATAATTGAACGCAATAACGTAGTGATTTACAAAATTGCACTTTTTGATCCTCGCGTTCACGTTAACGTTGGTGATGCGTTCAACGCGAGTGATTTACAAAATTAGGCTCTAAAATAAACCATGTACACCGTTGCGTATGATTGTTATTTAAAGGCAATTATTAATATAAATCACTGGACACCGTTGCGTATGATTGTTATTTAAAGGCAATTACAATATTAATCATTCGCCACTAATACAGTTTTCAAGCATTTATTATTGTAATTATAATAAAAGTGCACTAACTTCAAATGCGTGTAAAATAAAATCTAGCTCTGAACTAGAAAAAAGCCTTGAGGGGTTTGTTATGGAATATGTCAACTTTCATTTGCTTTTGGTTTCATCCCATTCCGATTTTGGGTGTTGCACTGTGTAATTTTCTAAATGAAAAATGTTTCAAAATCTAAAAAAAAATTAAAACATCAAATGGCATTAAAACCGTAAATTTTTTCTATCAAAAAATGCTACAAAAATTTAGGATTTAAGTTTTAGAAAAGTGTATCAAAATTTCTTCATAAAATGTTTTAAAACTGGTAATTTTTTATATATATCGTATATTCTTAGAATTTAAGAACTTTTTTATATCAAAGTTTTAGAATCTGAACATTTTTCTAAAGGCAAATATTTCAGAAATGGGTTATTTTTTTAAACGAAAACTACCCAGCAAAAAATAAACGAAGTGGTTGAAAAAGAATTAGTGGTTTCACTACATACAAAGTAGCGATAGGTGCCGAACTTCATAGTCCGTAGGAAGTACTTTTAAAATTACTTTCAAAAATGCTACAAAATAACAATAAAAACATCTTTCACCAGTTCTTTACTTAATAATTTTGAAGTACCTCTTTCATATGTTCTTAGGAATTAAATTAAAAAGTGCAAATTTCTGGCACTTAAGTATTAGATCAAATTAAATCAAATCACCACAACATATGAACTTCTTTTTCAACTAAAACACTTAGAATGGGCGTGATACACGAAGTATGCAATTTTTTCTACGTTCGAATAGATTTAGGTTTTGCAAAAATGGTGACAAAATTTGGTAATGAGTTAAAACACCTCAATTCAACCGAAAAAAGTAGAATTTTTGACCTTACCCCATTCGAATTTTATGAAACTTGGAATATTGTTGGGCCCTTACAAAAAATTCATAGTGCCAAAATTTTGGACTTCTTGTACTTTTTCTCCCCGAGATATGGGGTCTTGAAAATTGCCAAAATCGTATATATTTGACAAAAGTGTTCTGATACAAATAAAGATAACTCGAAAAGTAATTATAATACATGTCGCAGTCAGGTCGCAAATAATAGGTAATAAGACAGCCTTTAAAATGGCATTTCCCAAGATTTTTTTTGAAAAAGGTCAAAGGTCATTGGTTTTAACCTTAATTTTTGGAGAGCTATATCTCAAAAAACGATATTTTTAAAATTTTGGAAAAAATATATGTGATTAAGAATCATCTATACTACTTCAGTTTAATTTTTCAGGATGGAGACTTCATTGGAACTTTTTATATTAATAGAAACGTTGTGACAGGAAAGAAAAAGCGGCGTAATTTCCCTTAGAAAAAAAATATTTTTTTTTGTCTTTGAAATTCTGGTACCAAAATTAATTTTTCTGAATGTTTTTGACGTGCTGAGTCCAAATATGACCTTTGAACTGGCCTATCGCTATTAGTTTTCGAGATATCTGCACATAAATATGTGAAAATTGCTAAAATGCTATTGCCGTGTTATTTTTGAAAATTTAGGTGCATATATCTTTAAAAGTAATAGCGATAGGCCAGTTCAAAGGTCATATTTGGACTCAGCACGTCAAAAACATTCAGAAAAATTAATTTTGGTACCAGAATTTCAAAGACATAAAAAAATATTTTTTTTCTAAGGGAAATTACGCCGCTTTTTCTTTCCTGTCACAACGTTTCTATTAATATAAAAAGTTCCAATGAAGTCTCCATCCTGAAAAATTAAACTGAAGTAGTATAGATGATTCTTAATCACATATATTTTTTCCAAAATTTTAAAAATATCGTTTTTTGAGATATAGCTCTCCAAATATTATGGTTAAAACCAATGACCTTTGACCTTTTTCAAAAAAAATCTTGGGGAATGCCATTTTAAAGGCTGTCTTATTACCTATTATTTGCGACCTGACTGCGACATGTATTATAATTACTTTTCGAGTTATCTTTATTTATATCAGAACACTTTTGTCAAATATATACGATTTTGTTAATTTTCAAGACCGCATATCTCGAATACTGGAATGAACAGAAGCCTGAAAAATTGGCAAAATCTCTTTTTTGTTAAAGTAAACATCAGTACTTAATTTCATTAAATTTGGAGGGGGTGCGGTCAACTCCTCGGTTGAATTGAGGTGTTTTAGCTCTAATGACATTTCATTTCTCTTTATTTAGAGCTTAAAAAATCGATTATTGATAATTTTTTCAAATTTCATGCAAGCAGTTTGAAATTTAACTACCATTCTATATCTTATATCGAAAAAAGTTGGCCCTAAATTGCCCTAAATTAAATAAATACATTTACAAACTAAAGCGGATGTTGCTGCATCACATTATTAAAGATTTGTTTAAGCTTTTTAGAAACTGGTGAATCGATTCGCCGTGAATTTTTATAGTTTTGTAATCTTTATAATTACTATTTTTTTTTAATTTGAGGTTTATACGCTTGATTACACAGGTTGACAAAATTTAAACTTTATCAATTTGCCTGACCTTTGACAACTGATTTGTATGTATTTTAGTGTGCTGATTCCGAATATGTTATCCAATTGTTTCCATCAGCTCGCGTTCGCGAGCAAATCGCTGTTAAAGAGTCGAAAAAGAGCGTTGTTTACCAATTTTGCTTGGATATAATTTCCAAAAAAAATTTTAGTGCCTCAGTTTTAATCACGAACTTAACTATATTGGATGCCAGGATTCCAAAACTGGTATTAGCTTTTTTCTGACAGCATTAGTTTTCAAGTTATTAATAAGGGCATAAATAATCAGGCAAAATTAAAGAGCTCATAAATTTAAAAATTTTATTTTAGCGATATCTCAAAAACTAAAGATGACTCAACAAAAGTAAGAGCATTTTTGGAATCAGCATATCAACATTCCTAAAATCGTCATTCACTTTTTGGATGTAAGACTAGTGTTGGTAAATACAGACTAACAAACATGCCAAAAACAGCCTATTTTCATAGTTTCCTTAGGCTATATCTCGAAAACTAGAGCTGACCCAAAAAAACGGTAGCCAGATTTGAAACCAGCGTACACCTAATACCCGGGGGGAAAAAGTGTTGCCCTGTGTTATCAATGAAATTAGTTTTTCTATCACGTAAGATAAGATTAAGATATTCGCGTTTGAATATTGAAATATTTGGGTCTCCTCTGTAACTAGAGTTTCTGAATAACCGATAAATTTGGTAACCGCGGTTACGGTTATAAAAAATTGAATAACCGATCGGTTTCGGTTATTTTCGGTTATCAGTAAAAATGTTATTTCGGTTGAAAAACTTCATTTTAAAATAGTTTTTTTGTTAGAATCGAATTCAGTTTAAATTCCCATTTTGGCTTAGCTTACGCTTATGTCTTTTAAACAGAAGAATTCAGTTCATATTCCAAAGATCCAGTAGTTCCTTAACTTCAGAACTGGATAATTCTTCAACTGGATATAAACACTTAAGTTATCTCAATAGTAAAGCAAAAATTTTAAATTAAAAAGATTTTAAATTTGCCATTATAAACCGTATTTTTATTGAGACGAACAATCTTACAATAAGTTATCTGAAACTTCAAATTTCTAACATTTGTCTACACTAGTTAGATGTTTTTTTTCGAATTGCGTAAACCAAAATAAGTCAATACCCAAAATTGGAAAAGTTGTCGTTGGATTCATGGATATTCACAGTTATATGTCGCCTACCTCTAGTGCTTGTCCATTCATAGTTATGCTAAAATTTTCCCATTTTGAATCTCAAAAAATTAAGAGGTATTTTAAGCTATTTTCACAACAAAAAACGGGATATTAACTTTTTTACTTTCATTTTGATTAAAAGGGAAAACTTGACACTAAATTTAGGTTACTTATTTCTTTATTATAAAAATAAAACGACTGACTTACTTTCCCTTATTAAAAATTGCGAGCTAAAATGTTAGCTGGCTTAATTATAGTTAATTATTCTAAATGTGAATATAATATGAATCGTACAACATTAAAATGTTAAAGTGACTGGGTAGCAGTGAAATTTCGCTTATGCAAAAACGAAAAACATATAAAATATATATGTAAATACCCAGACAGAAACTGATGTTTTTCTATTTAAATCCGTTCAAAGTATAAACTTTTTATTAAAATTTATTAATTTTCATAACAATTGGCATATTTTTTATTTCCCTGCAGGATAAGTGGCCGGTCCTTCCTTGATAGTTCTCGTAATATTTCACTTATACACAATGACCTACATATTACAAACTTGACACCTTTTATATAAAAAACACCTGTTTCTTTCGTGAGGAAGTGTCTTAAACTCCGGATACGTCACCCTTAAACTTCGGATACATTCCCGTTTCGGTTCAATACACCACTTTTTTCGGGACTTTTCCAATTTTTTTCCTAAAAGCATTTTAATAAATTTTTTATTCCAAAACGCAAAGAAACCCGCAAACAATTTTTTTCCGGGACTAAGGAAATTGTTCAAAGTTTGTTCAAAATTTTTTTATCCTAATAAATAAGTCAAAAAATTTTTTATCCTAATTTAATAAATTTCTTTATTCAAATAAATACCAAAAAAGTTATGTCTTATGGACTTATGTATACAATTTAGATACGTCCCATTTTTTTGTTCTAAAAGTGCTATAATAGTGCCATTATTTTTGTTTTTAAAGCGCTTTCAAAGCGCTTTAAAATAGCAACGGCATACCGTTTACCGTGGTTATCATTTTAGACGCTGGGAGAGTACTAAACTGTGAGGCTTTCCCAGCACACAAGCGACCATAAAAGGTACTTTGCCAGCGCTCTCCCGTTTGTATATTTCTGCCTGGGTAGTTTTTTATTTAAATTAATTTTTCTAAATGCAAAAAAAAATATAAAAAATCTATTCTATTATTAAAAAGCGGATAACCGAAAATATATGGGTCGGTTTCGGGTTCGGTTTTTGGCTTCAATAACCGCGGTTTCGGTTACGGTTTTAACCGAAACAGAAACTCTATCTGTAACGTATTATTAATTTGCTCAAACACAATAGTATGCAATTTAGTAAAAATAAGACATTTTTATTCCAAATCTGGCATCCAAATTTTTCTATTGCGTACTGTTTTTGAAATATTGGCGTTTGAAAAACTCAAGCTCCACTGTTGCGCACTTATATTCACTCAAAAAATTATGTTAGTAAAATCAACTGAAAATGTCAGTTAAAATAACTACTTTGTAAGTTGTTTTGGGGTCAACTACTTTTTCAGTTAAATCAACTAACAATGTTAGTTATTTTAACTGACAAAACTTCTTACTTTTGTAGTCAAAACAACTAAAATGTAGTAAAAATAAAATAATCAATAAATAATTTTTTTTTCAAAAAATTTTTCAGAAAAAAAATTTGAAGACCAAATTTTTTCATTTTTTTTTAAAAACGAAGTTTTGAAAAATAAAAAAAAAAACGAAAATTTATTTTTTGGAAAAAAAACTGAAAATTTTTCATAGATAAAAAAAAAAAAACTACTTTAAATAACTGTTACTACATCACAGTACTTTTTTGTTAGTTGTTCAAAAAACTACTTAAAATAACTAACAGAAGTAATTGTTTGATATTTTTCATACTAAAACAACTGACTTTGTAGTTGAAAACAACTAACTACTGTAAAATATACAAAAAACTAACATGTAGTAACTTACATCATTTTCTGAGTGTTAATTATAAATCACACTAAAATTTTCAAACGCGATATCTCAAAAACAGAAAATGCTTGAAAAATTTGGATTGCAGTTTTGGAATCAGGAGGTCCATTTTATATGAAATCAAGTCCTATTTGGTGGAATCAACATAAGAATACGGTAGATTTGGACCAGTTAGAAATTTCACTGGAAAGATTTTGTTCGACAGGAACAGTGTTTTTAGTGTAAATATTACAAAAAAAAATACTCTTTCATTCAATCTTACAAAACGAAGTGAAAAAATCACTTCAAATTTAGAAGTTCTAAATCACCAAATAAAAATGACATAATCACACCCAAAATGCCAAGAAATATGTACTTCTAAAGAAGTGATGAAAAAAGCGCTTCCAAAAGGTGAAGATATATTAACATCCGGATCACTACTTTAGAAGTTGTGATAAAAATGTTAATATATATATGGGGCATTCCATGTGAAATCGGACACTTTGAAAAACTTTTTTTTTAGATTTTCCCAATTTGTTTACAGTTTTTAGTACCCTTCGAAAACTCCTTCGTGGTAAATTTTCAGATTTTTTTGATGACCCGTTCAAAAGATATCGAATTTTTAAAAATTTGTAGTTTGTTCTTTTACTCAAACTTCTTTTAATCATAACTTCTTCAATAATGGTCCAAATTTCAAATTTTTTTTTTCAAAATTTTTGTTTTTTTACGTTCTTTCTAAAAAAAAATCCCAAAAAATTCTTAAAAGCGCTCTAGTATGCGACTTTTAAGTTTTAAAATTTAAATCTCATTTTTGAAAATGTTTGTACTCTTCGATTTTTTTGAAATTTTTTTGTGTAAAACTGCTATCAATTCTACAAATTTTTTGCCCAGGACGATCGTGGGATAACGATTATTACTATTTTTTAAAATTTTTTGAAAAAATTTTATTGTAATTTTTCAATCTTAAAATCATTTCTACTGCTCCAATGGTGCGTCATAGAGGGGTCCTTTATGAGACCAACCCCCATTAATTTTTACGTCTTAACATTTCTTTGGAACAAACTAATACCCTATCTTAAATTTCTAAGGGGGCTCCCACACAAAACGACATTTTTTTAAATTTGTTCCAACCGCTCTAACTGCCCTAATAGTGCCCTTAGAGCAACAAAATGTATGACCGACCCACAATATTTTTTTAGTCCAAACATTTTCTCTGAACACACCTACCCTCTATCTTTAACTGTTAAGGCGGTCCCCATACAATTTTTTTTTATTTTTTGTAAATTTGTTTTATTTAATCAACTTCTACCGGTCCAATGGTGCGTCCTGAAGGGGTCATTAGTGAGACCGACCCCCATTTATTTTTACCCTACAACATTTTTTCAAAACATACCTACGCCCTATCTCCACTCCCTAAGTAGGCTCCCATACAAACAACAGTTGGAGCAAATTTTAAAAAAATGTAATTTTGTATGGGAGCCTACTTAGGGAGTGGAGATAGGGCGTAGGTATGTTTTGAAAAAATGTTGTAGGGTAAAAATAAATGGGGGTCGGTCTCACTAATGATCCCTTCAGGACGCACCATTGGACCGGTAGAAGTTGATTAAATAAAACAAATTTACAAAAAATAAAAAAAAATTGTATGGGGACCGCCTTAACAGTTAAAGATTGAGGGTAGGTGTGTTCAGAGAAACTGTTTGGACTAAAAAAATATTGTGGGTCGGTCATACATTTTGTTGCTTTAAGGGTACTATTAGGGCAGTTAGAGCGGTTGGAACAAATTTTAAAAAATGTCGTTTTGTGTGGGAGCCCCCTTGGAAATTGGAGATACGGTATTAGTTTGTTCCAAAGAAATGTTAAGACGTAAAAATTAATGGGGGTCGGTCTTATAAAGGACCCCTCTATGTCGCACCATTGGAGCAGTAGAAGTGATTTTAAGATTGAAAAATTACAATAAAATTTTTTCTAAAAATTTTAAAAAAATAGTAATAATCGTTATCCCACGATCGTCCTGGGCAAAAAATTTGTAGAATTGATAGAAGTTTTACACAAAAAAATTTCAAAAAAATCGAAGAGTACAAACATTTTCAAAAATGAGATTTAAATTTTAAAACTTAAAAATCGCATACTAGAGCGCTCTTAAGAATTTTTTGAGATTTTTTTTTAGAAAGTACGTAAAAAAACAAAAATTTTGAAAAAAAATTAAATTTGGACCATTATTGAAGAAGTTATGATTAAAAGAAGTTTGAGTAAAAGAACAAACTACCAATTTTTAAAATTTCAATATCTTTTGAACGGGTCATCAAAAAAATTTGAAAATTTTACCACGAAGGAGTTTTCGAAGGGTACTAAAAACTGTAAACAAATTGAGAAAATCCAAAAAAAATGTTTTTCAAAGTGTCCGATTTCACATGGAATGCCGCATATACATAATAAACACTAGTGATATATGTTATTCTTAAGTGTCAATCTTTCGCCACTGAAAAGTGGCGAAAAAAAGAACAAACTTTGTGTGTCACGCCCATATTAAATTCATCAATGTTTCAGTTGAAGAAGAAGTACATCTGGGTTATAAGTTGTGGTGAATTTTGTAGTGAATGGTAAGCTCTTTTTTTGCTGGGTATTTTAGAATCTTAAAGTTTTTCTGTAGTAAAAATGTCTTAACATCTGTGAAATTTTGTAAATTAAAAACTATTAATACATAATTTTTTTTTTTCGACATATTTCAGTATTTTATATTGAATTTTTATATTGAAGTTTACGGGTCCTTTCACATTTGTGACTGGCTATGACTGAGTATAGGTCCGCTTTTTTGACTATAAACGGTATTGCTTAGGAATTATATCGGTCCGTCAGGATTCCCTCGTGAAAAATATTTCTTGAATAGAAAAAGTTCCTCCAAATCCAAAAGGTTGAATCCGCGCCTGATGTAAATACTTTCAGTTTATTTTTTTGGGTTTTTTATTTTTTCACACATCAACCCCCCCCCCCCCCCCCCCCGCTACCACCATTGCCTTCCGATTGCATAAAATTTTTTTGGTAAAAAAATCTCCTCCCCCCCCCAAATGAAATTCCTGGATCCGCGCCTGTATGGTCTAGAGGATGTGTCGTGGCATGTGAAGCTGGAGGTTCGGGGTTCAAATCCCGGTGTGGCCAACATATTTTTTTATTTTGGTATTTTTTTTTTTCAATTACGTATTATTTAAAATAATTTTTTTTTTATTAAATAATTTTTTTTTAAAAATAATTAAAAAATTATTTTTAAAAAAATAAAAATAATTTTTTTTTTAAATAATTAAATAATTAAAAAAAAAATCATATAAAATCGACTAAATTTTTATTTTTTTTGTATTTTTTTAAAGTTTAAATAATTTAAAAAAAAATAATTTAAAAGCAAAAAAAAAAAAATATGTGATGGTCATCACCGGGATTCGAACCTGAGCTGCCGGCAATATAAGCGAAAAACACATCCATCGAACCAGCAAATCAGGGCAATTTGCGTACAAACAGTATTTTTGTGTTCTTTTCTGACAAGGGAAGTATCTCAACCCTTATGAACCGATTTGCATGAAACGTAAAATATATATAAAAGAGACAATTCTAAGTTTGGGGTGTCTCGGCTTATCGGCCATATCGGGGATTTAAGGGTTCAAAACATGGGTCAAAAAATGGTGAAAAAATCGTGGATTTTTCAGCCATTTCTTTCTAAGAAACTAAATTATGTTTACATATGAGAAGAAAGGTTTTTTTAATGCCTATCCAACGGTGTCATAACCTTGTAAAAGTTTGGATTCGTTTAATATTTTTTTCATGAAAATGTTTAAATTTTAGGGGATATTTATACGAAGTCCATATGAATATGAAAAAATCTTTATTAAATTTAAGTCGATACGTATTTTTTCTCTAGAGGATATTCCTGTTCGTTTGGGAGTTATCGAAATTTTCCCGGAGGTCCAATTGTTTCATTATAATGAAACAATTTAGCTGTCCCCAAATTAGGGGACAGCGAAATTTTGAAACACTGATATGGCCGATAAGCCGGGACACCCCAACCTTTAAATCGTCTCTTTTATATATATTTTAAGTTTCAGGAAAATTGGTTCAAAAGGGATACTTCCCTTGTGGGTGTAAAAAATGCTGCATCGTTTTAGGCCCATGTCAACATTTTAAAAGTACACATTTGAACAATGCACATTTTTTTGTTCAGAAAAGAAAACACCATTAGTTTATATTTTTAATTTTTGATAACACTATCCTTTCTAAAATTTTTGTAACTTATTTTTCTTTTCAGGTCTTCTGTGGAACGATTTTCTGAGAAGGAATTTGAAGTAAACTTTCTACGTGCAATAATACCACTTTTTAATAAAAACTTGGAAAGTTAAAATAAATAATTTAAATAAAACATACCTGTTCATTTCCTTATCAATAGGCCAATCAAGCATTACTACCAATCGCTTTTAGGATAATTTGATAAAACAACGACTATATCGTCGAACTATATTCAATAAATGCCAACTCTAAAAAGCTTACTTTTCAGAAGAGCTAAAAAACTAGTTATTTCGCATATTATTTGGGGTTTTCACAGTGACGATTAAATTTGCCATTTTTAGTGTGGTATTTGGCAAATTTGACATTTTACTAAACGTCAAGTATTTGCCACCATTTTTTTTACATATCGTGAGCGGACTTTTTGTTAATTATTTGCACAAATTAACTTTAATTAACTTTAACAACTTTTTACATTCACAATTTTAAAATAAAAACAAAAAATCTGTATTTTTCTTTTTGTATAAATGTTTTTGTTGCCGCGTTCAAAATTTCAGCATAAACAATCAAAGCTGTTTTC
This sequence comes from Pegoplata infirma, assembly GCA_963921195.1. Lineage (NCBI taxonomy): Eukaryota > Metazoa > Arthropoda > Insecta > Diptera > Anthomyiidae > Pegoplata > Pegoplata infirma. The sequence continues at coordinate 161,057,193 of OY992539.1, forward strand.
ATTTTTATGTTTTTTTTTATTTGCACAACTAGCTGTTTTGCACCCGGCGTTGCCCGGGTTGAAAAAATATTATACAATGAATGATAGTTAGTAATGCCCTATGGTTCCATCCTCGGTTAGCACTACATCTGGTGATCATTTAAATTTCGCATCATTTTACAACACCTCTGTCCGATCGCGCGCTGATATGGCCCATTGTTTCCGCCTCGGTTAGTACTCGACTTTTAAGCGTGATTACCCAATAGGCAGAAATAACTTTCAATATATTTCAGAGGCGTGTGGTAATTTACGTCCCTTTGTTCAATCGCATGCTGATATGGCCCCGCATCGGTTAGTCAGTTGTAAAAATCGGCTCACCCATTTTTGCGTGATTGCGGAACTGTCAAAAATAATTTTAAAATAGTGCGAGGGGGTGCAGCATTCTACAACGCCTTTGCCAAATCACGCGCTAATATGGCATACTGTTAGCGCCTCGGTTAGTACTATATGTTGTGGAAGTTTTGTTAAAATCAGTTTAGGCGCTTAAGCGTTATTACGGAACAGACAGAAAAAACTTTTAGTGTGGTGCAAAGAAGCGTGGCAACTTACGCCTCGCGATCTATTATGGTTTATAGTTCCCGCTTCGGAAGTACTATATGTGATGAATATTCCATTAAAATCGGTTAAGGCGTTTAAGCATGATTATGGAACAGGCAGAAATAACTTTCAATGTAATACAAAAGAGCGTGGGATTTTACTCCTCTTTGTCAAATCACACTCATTTACGGCCTATAGTTCCCGCCGTTATTACTATCTGTGTGTGGAAATTTCTTCTAAACCAGTTTAGCCGAAAAAGCGTGATTGTGAAAAAGGCGAAAAGAACGTGCAATAAGTTTAACAGGGGTGTCATTTAATGCCTCTTTGTCTGATCGCTCATTTTCTGTCCTATAGTTCCCGCCTCGTTTACTATTTGTTGCAAAAATTTTGTGTTAATTGGTTCAGCCGTTGATGCGTCATTGCGGAACTGACAGAAACAACTTTTAGTATAGTACAAAGAAGCGTTGCAACTAATGCCTCTTTGTCCAAACGCGGTTTATTATAGCAGCAATAGTAATTTTGAATTAGTACAACGCCTTTGCCCAATCATGTGCTGAAATGGCATATTGTTCCCGCTTCGGTTAGTACTATATGTGTTAAAAATTTCAATAAAATCTGTTCAGATGTTTAAGAGAGACTACGGAATATGCAGAAACAACTTCCAATGTAGAACAAAGGTGTTAATTTGAGAAATAGTGCAACTCAGCACAAACGCATAAATTTGTACTGCACTATTTTGTTTTGGGACTTTCTACTTTAAATTCACTTCAAGCACTTGTTACTTGAAAAAAAACAAAAGAAAGGAGTCAAACAAGAGTTTTTGCTTAACTAATTTGTTTATTATTTATTTACCACTATTTATACTTAAAACTAAGGAACATAATTGCCATAATGGCACTAATCAATTAATTACTAAATATGTACAAACATATAAACATAAATATTTTATTAATGCAAACATTGCAAATGTACGACTTCAAGGTTATTGCAAATGACTGACCGTGGGTTTTATTTTGGCTTATTTTTAAGTCAACAAATAGAGGAATCAAATGTCATTTTGCAGTATGACCATGAAATCGGTTCATTGCATTGTTCATTGCAAAGTCAGCATTATTATTTTACAATAAGGAGACATTTATTTATATGAATCTTAACATTCTCCCCGGCGTTGAACGAATGTTCAACAAAAGTGGATGCTTCTCAAATTAATAAAATATATATATTCATATATTTTTTTTTGTTTTTTCTATATTATGCACTAACAAATAAACAAAAAATACATCATTTTAAAAAAAAATAATATAAATAACATTTCAGAAAATAATGAATTTGTCGTTGTTATCTTGAATTTTTGACCCTCAGTTGCTAGACATCTATCGGATAAACTTCGGATTGAAAAACTAGTTGTTAATTTTGTTTATATATCTCGGATGAATCTGCGTGGTGTTGGTAGAGGTGTCACATTGTTGTTTCTTGATCCAATTGACTGTAGTTCAATGTTGTCTGTAGAATCTTCAATTGGTATTGTTGTGGGTGGCTCCTTTTTGTTACAAGAAGTTCTATATTTAAGCAACATTATGATGATTGCTATTAAGCTTAGTAAGAGTGCTAGGTAACCGACTGCGTGACTGTGCTGCTGATGTACTCTCAATTTGTTGGGAAGATCAATGATTTTTTGTTCTTCAAGAGACCTTTGCAACGTTGTTAATTCATCTGCAACGTCATCTACTCTCGTTGACATTGATTTATTATGAAAACGAGTTATGTAGTTTTGTGGTGACAACTCTGAGATTTTTCCAAGACTCGTGTACGATGATTTAAATATACTGGATATTGTTTGTCGTCCATTCATTGTGGCAAAGTCATGCTTAAGCATGCATTCTGGCTCAAGTGTTAGCAGGCCGGAACCTCTTAGAGTAAGGGGAATAATTTCCTTGTTGCATACTGCAGTGGCCCGTGAAGATGACGAGGTGGCGTATATCCATTGATTTTTTTTTCTCAAAGGTATCCATTGAATATTCGTTGTAATCCTGTCTAAGGTGCAAGTTGGTGTGGTTTTGTTGTTGAATAAATTTATTTCGCATGCACATACCTCGGACCCATAATTGTATCGAGTTTGGATGTTAGAGCAGATAAATACGTCCTGTTTCATTGAATAACAGGAGTTTAATTCTGATTCTGTAAGAATTATATATAGTTTGTGAGATTCCATTGTGCCCAAAAAGGAAGTGCATGGTTTAATGGCTAACATAGTGTTGTTGATCAAGTTTGGAACTGCTATTAAATGGAAAATATTGAATTGGCCGCGTTCGACTAATGGTATACTTATTTGGAAAACTGCGTGTTGCTGTGTGAATCCACCCTTTACCTTCATAAGTTTGAATAGTTCCAGCAGATCCGATGCAGGAAGATCAACAGATGATGATGTGTGAAGTATAATCTGATTAACCTCATTTTTCAATTGTTCCGGGGTAAGCAGTAACGGACTGATTTTTCCATGATGTGTGTCCGTGAGAGTGTCAAGGATTGATGACTGTATTTTTTCCAAATTATTTGCAACTAAAGTTAATTGCAAGACGGCAGAATTAAATAACTGAGTAAGATGAATCTGGAGTAGTACATGATTGACGTCCTGCATTTCTTCTAAGAAACCATTGATTTCTTGCTCCAGTTTTGCAAACCTTGCATTAGCTGCAATTTGACTCTGCCGCATAATGTTAATTGTTGAATCAACAATTGATGTTTGATTCTTGAGTAACTTTAATAAATATGACTCATTTTCCTTGACTTCTAGTTTTGTAGTGGACATCTGGTTGGCATATTCGGAGTCCAATATACCAAATAACGAGTGAGCAACATTGCCGACTATATCTAGTGCTCCCCTTTTACTTCGTAGTAGTCGATTTTCCAACTGTAATTCGCCTTGCATGTGTTCAAAATGTTCGATAATGCTGAGGCATGATGAATTAAAGGTAATCATACTACAAAGGTTTTGTAACGTTTTCGTCCCATTGACAAGAATTGTGGTTTCTGACCAGTAAGATCCCAAATCGTAGTACACCAACAGATTCCACTCAGTGGTTGATATGGATGCTGTGCCTACTTGTTCGAAATGAATACCAACTTTTGTACCAAATTTTTTATTTTCGACTGGGGCTCCAGCTATTATTGGTAATAGAAACAGAATTGCGAGCAGTGTTAGACAAATATGACTTGATAACGTTTTCTTCCTTTTAGCCTTGGGTTCTTCATTTGTGTCGGAGTTGATGAGGCTGGTACCTTGTTTATTGTCTTCAGTGTGTTCTTCAGAGTTGATTAGACTGATACCTTTAGTTTCGTCATCATTACCTATACTTGTTTCCGATTCTTGATCGATGGGTAGAAGAGCTAGTCGATGTATTGGACGTTTGAAGAGTCCCTTAGCGGTTTTGACTTCCACAACTCTTACAACTCCATCATCACCCGGGTGAATTTGAACAACTCTTGCCAGTGGCCATGACATGATAGGTAAGTTATCTTCCTTGATGATCACCATGTCTCCAATCTTAAGGTTAGCAGTCTGTTTGTTCCATTTCACACGTTGCTGAAGTTGATTTAAGTATTCGGTAGACCATCGTTTCCAGAATTCTTGTTTAAGAATTTATTGGTTGTGCTTTGCTATCTACTTGTGACGTAAGTGGTTCGCCAATAAGGAAGTGACCAGGAGTTAATGCCTCAAAGTTATTTGGGTCGTTTGATATAGGTGTTAGTGGACGAGAATTAAGTATTGCCTCGATTTCCACCACGATTGTTTCCATTTCTTCTTGTGTTAATACTGCATTTGAGACACTCCGAAGTAACAAGTGTGTTTAAGCGTAAACCCTTTATTTGCTTAATAAATTTATAAATTGACCCCTTTGGTCTTTAAAGGGTTAAAACTAGTTGGAATCTGCATTATTACACTTTCAATGCAACTCTGTTAAGAGTTTTTGCACAGATTCTAACTAGTATAACCGATAACGGTAGTTTTAGGCATTGTCTGTCACCCTTATACATACACTTTGTATGTCTTTTTTACTTACTCGTTTTGTACTTCTCAAACATAGCACTACGTGCCCCTACATATTTTTTATAAAAAAGGTAATTTATTTATTTAAATAAATCTGAGAATTTATTCTCCAATTTTAAAATATAAACTTTGTTTTTTATTTCTTTTTACGCATCTACGGCGAACATTTTGGTCCACTCGAGCCGGATTTAAACAAAGTTTGATAAAATTGGAATTTTTCTCTCTTCCCATAGAAGATCTCAACGTTTTTTGGAACATCCCTCCATCCCTCAACAATTTCCCTCTTATTTTTTTTAATTTTCATCGATAAAAAGGTACGTGCAGTTTCGTTTATTTTGTGAGTTTTAAAGTGAAAAAAAAAAAAAAAATAAATTCGAAAAAAAAGATACAATACATAAAAGAAAAATAGTGGAAAAAAAAAAAATATTAAATAGAAAAAAAAAAAGGAAAGAAAAAAGTATTAAAATTATAAATACTCCTTTTTTTATTTAATGTTCTATTGTGAATGATCGGTCTTACAACCCTTCGTCGGTAAAACAGTGCTTTTTGACATTTATTTACATGTAAATTTTCGGTACATGTTTAATCACCGGTGTGTTTGTTTACTAAAAAATAATTTTTTCTAACAAAAAATTTTTTAATTAATTGTTTAAATAAATAAACATAAAGGTAATTTGTTTTTATTTGATAACATTAAAGTGCAAATTAAATTATAAATTTAAAAGAATTACGTTTGTTTTTTTTTATTGCAAAAAGCCGTCGGGATATCGTTAACAGTGCATTTATATTTTTTTATTTTATATTCATTACATACATATATATTTACATTTATATTCCCATAAACAGTGTTTTTTTTTGCATAAACAAATCGTTTTTTTTTTTATTTAATTTGCGTTTTCTTTAATGCTTTATTCTTTAATTCACTACGTCACACCAGTTTCTGTGTGGATTTTTTTTTCCCTTGCTTAAGCTGATTTCCTATCTTGAATACATACCGTGTGTGTGTTGTTGCTTTTTTTTTTAACTGCATTTAAAAAGTACCCTACAGTCCGTCACAGTCGCGAGTTATCAAGTGTGTACATTTAAATTAAAAATTTTAACTTCGAATTTTTTTATTGTTTTTTCGTGGAATTTTTTGACGAACTCGACAGATCTTCGGTTTTCTTCGGAACCATTCGTGTTTTTTTCTATAATTTAGTGTATTTTGAACAGTTTTGAAAAATTTTAAACTTTTTGGAAAGTTAACAGCTTTAAACAAATTTTTTGAATATTTTTGTTTACGAACAAGAAAATACTTCGGGTTTTTTCGTTAGTGTTCGTATTTTTTGACAATTTAAGCTGGTTTTTTGAAATTTTTTTTTGATTTTTCGTAAAGTCTTGTACACTTTTAAATTTTTTGAGAAAACTTTATCGAATTTGTGAGATCTTCGAGTTTTAAACGGTATTTTTCGGAAATCTTCGGTAAATTTCGGAAATTTTTGAATTTTTTGAGAAAATTTTGAATTTTTTTTGAAAGTTCTTTTGATATTTTTCTGAAATTTTCGGAAAAATTTTTCAGGTCTTCGGAATTTTTCGTATATCTTCGGTAATTTTCGTAAAACTTCGTTTTTTTTTTACAAGTTTTCAATATTTTTTTTAATTTCTTTGGAAATTTAATTATTTTTGTAATTTTTTCACGAATCAAATGGAAGTGACGGCACTTGAGACCTTCATTAAAGCTTCGGAAGATGTTGTCACCTTTGGTGCTGGTTTTTTTAAGCTTGACGATGAGGTACACAACGTTTTTTCGTTGGAAATGAGGGGTAAGCGATTAGATTCATTGTGGGAGAAGGTTGAATCCTCCTTTGTAAGGAGCATGGAGTATGTAAAATCGTTAGAAGACTCTGATGTTAGGGATTTGACATCTATTGAGTCCAAATATCAGATAGCTTTTGACGCGTACGTAAACTGTGCGTCCAATATAAAAGGGAAAATACAAGTTTTCAATGCAATAAAGGAGGAACTTAATCCTAAACCCCAGCCTTCGGCGGTTGTAGTTCCTCAAGTTGATGATTACTTTCATCGAATGGCGTTGCCTCCATGTGATATCGATGTATTTGAGGGAAATTTTTTGTCGTGGCCTACGTTCAGAGACCTTTTTACCGCGGTTTATATTAAAAATGCTCGTTTAAGTAATGTTGAGCGCCTTTGTTACCTCATTAAGAAAACTAGTGGGGAAGCAAGGGAAATCGTTTCGAGAAGCCAACTTACTAATGAGGGCTTTAATATTGCGTGGAAAAATTTGGAAGACACATACGACAATAAGCGTATGTTGGTTTTTAATCAATTCGATGCTTTTTACGCTATTCCTTCCTTTGAGGAAGAAACTAGCGAGGGTCTTAAAACGATTCAGCGCGGCGTGAATAAATGTTTGACGGCAATGTCTACGTATGACATTCCAATTACAAACTGGGATCCAATTATAGTTTATAATTCTGTAAAACGGTTGCCTCCGCACACCGTGCACCTTTTCGAACAAACAGTTAAGGTGAAGAAATCTATATCTTCTTGGGAAGACTTGGACAAGTTTTTAACGGAACGAATCCAAACTTTAGATTGCCTACGCGATCTTAAAGGCTCTGGATCGTCCAAGAAAACTGTCCAACCGAAGGTGAAGTCACATCATACCAATGCTACACCTTCTACGATTACTTTTTGTGGTTTGTGTCCAAATCAGGGACACTTTTTACGTATCTGTCCAAAGTTTAAAAAACTTTCAGTTGCTGACAGATATTCTACTGTGAAAAAGTTTCATCATTGTGTCAATTGCTTTTCAAAGGCACATGAAGCTAGGAATTGTAAGAGCAAAAATACTTGCTCTATTTGTGACAAGCGACATCATACTATGTTGCATCGTGAGGTACAATCTGTTAACAGACCGGCAAGGGGAAATATTTCTTCTACGGCAGTTGTGAGTACGCCTTCCGCCCCTGGATTACAGAACTCCCTGCCTGATAATTCTCTCCTTCCGTCTACATCTACGGGTATTAGTCACGCGGCTCCTGCAAACCGCCAGGTGTTCCACGCGTCACAGGATAGGACTGTACTCCTAGGGACAGCAATGGTGAATCTTATTCACCATGGTACTACGTACCAAGCCCGGGCTCTTATAGATCCGGCTTCCGAGGCTTCGTTTATTTGCGAAAGCTTGCAGAATCGCCTGAAACTCTCAACGCATTCCACGAATGCTCAAGTTTCAGGTGTAAATCAAGCGGTCTCGGCTACTTCGAAGAAAATTTGTTCTTTGAAGATTGGCTCTCCCTTGGACAGTACACTTGTCTTGGAAACTATGGCACTTGTCTTGCCTAGTATATCGGGTAATTTACCATCCTTTGTCATTCCTTCGTTTATAAGGGATAATCTATTGGATCTACATCTAGCAGATTCTAAATTTTACGACAGCAAACCTGTCGACCTTTTGCTTGGCGCGGATTTATATCCTCAAATTCTTTTGGGGGAAATTCGTCGAAATATTTTGGGCTCATTGCTAGCTCAAAATACAGTATTTGGTTGGATTATTACTGGTCCAATTTCACAACCTCGAGTCCATGTCTATTCGACTAGGGTGGACTTTTCCGAAGAAGATTCTCTTAATAGAACACTTCTGAGATTTTGGGAAATTGAGGAAACTCCTAAAAAGAAAATTTTATCGGTTTTTGATAAAATTTGTGAGGAGAATTATAGGTCGACAACGCGTCGTGCTTCTGATGGTCGATACATTGTTACTCTTCCATTTAAGCCTGAATTCCCTGAAACTTTAAACTTAGGTATATCGAGGTCGAATGTCATGAAACAATATTTCAGGACAGAATCCTCGCTTCTACGAAGACCTGAGATTAAAGAAATGTACGACAACGTCGTAAGGGAATATCTGGACCTTGACCATATGAAACTCGTGTCATATACCCCCCCGGCTTTAACACTTTCGTGTTATTTGCCTCATCACCCAGTCGTTAAACCTGAGCGAAAGACTACAAAATTGCGAGTCGTTTTCAACGCTTCGAACAAAACTTCGAACGGGAATAGTCTTAACGACTGTCTCTACGTCGGACCGACTTTACAGTCGGACTTGGTCCTCTTAATTTTAAGATGGCGCCTTTTCAAATTTGTCTTCAATTGCGATATTACGCAAATGTATAGGCAGATTAGGGTGGATTCTTCTCATACTCCATTTCAACGAATCTTGTTTCGAGATTCTCCGACGGAGAACGTTAAGGAGTATGAGTTGCAAACCGTTACTTTCGGCGTAAATTGCGCCCCTTATTTGGCGATTCGAACGCTTTTGCAATTGGCGGACGATTCTGAGGCTGAATATCCCCTGGCATCACACATCCTTCGGAAGTGTATGTACGTTGACGACGTTTTAACAGGGTATCATGACGTCTCGACAGCTCTGATCGCTCGTGATCAGCTGATGGCAGCTTTGTCTTCTGCAAAATTTGAGCTTCGGAAATGGACTTCCAATGAACGCTCCATTTTAAATGGGTTTCCCCCTGAGCATTTAGTCGATGCGAAACTTTTGACTTTTGTTGAGTCAAGTAGCTCTAAAACTTTAGGGATTCAGTGGAACGCTCAACTGGACTCTTTTTACTTCAGTGTGAACCCCATCACACCTAAGTCTAGTCATACTAAAAGGGAAGTTTTGTCTCTTATAGCAAAACTTTTTGATCCCGTGGGTTGGCTTGGTCCAGTTATTGTTGTTGCTAAAATGATTATGCAACGAATTTGGCTTGATCATATTGGTTGGGATGAGAATCTTCTTCTTTCAACGGAAAATGATTGGCAAAGGTTTGTAACTTCATACCATGAAGTTAACAATATTCGAATTCCAAGATGGGTTCATTACGGTCCTGATTCTTTGGTCGAACTCCATGTCTTTTCTGATGCCTCGGAAAAGGCATACGCGGGGGTGATATATATACGTATTGAGACCTCCAGCGGTGAAATTTATACCCACCTTTTGTCTGGTAAAACGAGAGTAGCTCCCATAAAATCAATCACGATCCCTCGCCTGGAGCTTTGTGGAGCAGTTTTAGCTTCCGAGCTTTTGCAGACGGTACTTGGCGAAATTGATATCGGTATTCACCAGGTATATTGTTGGACTGATTCTACAATCGTCCTTGCTTGGCTGAAAAAGGACCCTTGTACCTGGGCTACTTTTGTCAGAAACCGGGTATGTCAAATACAGCAAAATGTTGGTAATCACAATTGGTACCACGTTAGGTCTGAGGACAATCCTGCCGATTTGGGCAGTCGTGGTATTTCGCCTTCTGAACTGATGGGTAATGATCTTTGGTGGCATGGACCACGTTGGCTTCGCCAGGATAGATCACAATGGAATATTTCGGATATTTCCTGTTTGCATACTGACCTTGAGGCTCAGGTTGTAAAGACTCATGCTTCATTCTTCGCAGACGCTAAAGGGAAAGATTTGGATTACGATATTCTTGAAAACTATTCGAAGCTGGACAAAGCTCTTCGTGTAATCTCATATGTTCTGAGATTTATTTACAATTGCCGTAAAAAGCAAAATTTGGATACGCTTTCGTATCCGGCGAAATCACTTTCCAATTCGGAGATAAAAAGAGCGAAAATGCATTTGGCCATCGTAGCTCAAAAACGTCACTTCGGTGACGAATATGAATGTCTCTTAAAGGGAAAGCCCCTATCAACGAAGAGTGCTTTGGTTCCTTTGAACCCCTTTTTGGATGAAAGTGGTGTTATGAGATTGAATGGTCGTTTAGTAAAATGTCCATCTTTATCTTATTCTGAACAACACCCTATAATTCTACCCTATTCAGACAGGTTCACTCAGCTTTTAACCGAGTTTGTTCATTTGATTTCCATCCACGGTGGAAATCAGTTAATGTTGCGGATTCTTCGTATCGAATATTGGATCCCGCGAATGAAATCAAAGATTCGCGGAGTTATCGGTCGTTGTAAACGCTGTCTGCTTGATCGGAAACGATCTTGTAGTCAGATTATGGCCGCTCTTCCTCCGGAAAGAACTACTTTAGTTAGGCCTTTTACTACCACTGGTGTAGACTTTGCAGGCCCTTTTGATATCAAAAGTTTTACCGGCAGAGCGTGTAAAATAACTAAAGGATACGTTTGCATCTTTGTTTGTTTTTCGACAAAAGCGATACATTTGGAGGCAGCGTCTGATTTATCAACCGCTACATTCTTGGCCGCTTTTCAGAGGTTTGTTTCGCGTCGAGGTTGCCCTCACACGATGTTTTCGGACAATGGTACTAACTTCGTAGGCGCGTCGCGAGAATTGGAAAGGGACTTTAAGACCTTTCTTAAGGAAAGTCAGTCCGCGATTTGTTCCTCATACGGGTTTCAGGAACTTTCGTGGCGTTTTATCCCAGCTGGGGCCCCTCATATGGGTGGTCTTTGGGAAGCCGGTGTGAAAAGTTTTAAGCTTCATTTTCGAAAGGAAGCGCAAGCCTTCAAATATACGTTTGAAGAGTTTTCGACAATACTTGCGAGAATTGAAGCTTGCTTAAATTCGCGTCCTCTTTGTCCTATGACGGATAACCCACAGGAACCGGTAGCGCTAACGCCTGGTCATTTTTTGATTGGTTCACCAATTCTTGCTCCTGCCGAGCCTGAAATCGATGAACCTCCTTTGAGTATCGTAAATCGGTTTAGAAAAATTAAAGCTCTGACTCAGCATTTTTGCCAACGGTGGAAAGATGAGTACTTGTTGAGCTTGCACAAACGTTACAAATGGCAACATCCAACACGTGAAATTCAGTTAGGGGATTTGGTCGTTATTAGACATGAGCAGCTTCCTCCCACTTCGTGGAGGTTAGGTAGGGTCGTTAAAATTCACCCGGGTAGTGACGGTCGTGTTAGAGTCGTCGACGTACGCACTGCGAATGGGGTTGTAAGGCGACATATCGCAAAACTGGTCATTCTTTCCAACTTAAATTAAAACTATTTTTTGTTCTCCGATAACATATCTTAATTCCTAGCATAATGACCGCAGTGCCAAATCTTTTTGATGACACTTTGTTGGAGGATTATGAGGAGGAAATGGAGATCTCGGAGTCAGCAGTTACCACCTTAGCTGCTCCTGATACATCTGCTAATCCTGCAGTCACCTTGGCTGCCCCTATTTTATCTGCTACTACCACTACGGAGGAGCCGTCTCTTGATGGCGCACCTTCATCAAATGTTGCACCTATTTTAGATGCAGCAATTATTGAGTCTTCGATACCCGCACCTTCATCGGGTATAATTGAACTCTCGGGCTCGAATAGTCTTCCGACACCTGTTTCGGAAAAACAGAAAAAACGTCAGTGCAGAATTTGCAATTACAAGCACCCATTGAGTAATTGCTCCGAGTTTCGGAAAATGAGCCACGAGCGTAAGCTTCGACTGGTGGTTCTACATCGGTACTGTGCCCGCTGCTTAGCCTTTTCCCATCTCGCGAAAGATTGCAAGAGCCTTTTTAAATGTGGTAAATGTAAGGGGGATCATAATACCCTCCTGCATCCTTCCCGACCAGCTCCGTTGGTATCTGAGGCAAAACAGTCTTCTCGCAAAAAGCATACCAAACTACAGTCCGCTAAACAAAAGGCTTTGCATATTGAGCAAACGCGCTTGAATAAGAAAAATTCTGCACAAAATTATCCGTCTTCGTCCGTTTCTAACATTTGTCCCTTGCCAATACGGCACATTGTCTCATTTTCCCCTACCCTTCTGGTTAAACTTTATTTGCCAAAGAGCACTATTCCCTTAAGAGCAGCCCTGGATCCTTGCTGTAATGCAAGTTATATTTGCAGTTCTATGGTGAATCAACTTCGGCTGTCCGTGTCTACCGTTGACAATGACAAATATTGTCGTCTTACGGTTGGGTCGTCTTACGACGCCGACCAAAAGATTGTGTTAACCGCGAAGGTTACACCCATGAAGGGAGTGAACACTCCAGTTGAGTCCGCTCCGGACTCGGTTCGGGAACATTTTGCAGGGTTTCAGCTTGCTGACCCTAATTTTAATCGTGCTGGACGGGTGGTTTTAGTTTTTGGACCAGAGGTTTATCCTCAAATTATAAAAAATAAAATTTATTCGAGCCCGGGTCTTCCAATGGCCCAATATACCATGTTTGGCTGGGTTATATCCGGTCAATCCCCTCTATAGGGGTCCGGTCTGATGGACCGCTTTAAAAACTTCCGGTTGCCTATGTAACTGGTCCGGTCTATTTGACCGCTTTGAAAACCTTCCGGTTATTTATAACTGGTCCGGTCTGCTGGACCGCTTAATAAACCTCCGGTTACTTTTGTAACTGGTCCGGTCCTCTGGACCGCTTTAAAAATATCCAGTATTACTGGTCCGGTCTCCTGACCGCCTTTTTTAGTTTTAAGTGTTTTTAGAAAAAATAAATGAATTAAAAAACTCACTTGAACTGCATGATACCTCTTATTTAAATATTTAGCATAGATTACCTTTAAGTTTCTGTTGCAACTATTTTAGTGTTGCAAGGTGGCCGGCAATGTTTAAGCGTAAACCCTTTATTTGCTTAATAAATTTATAAATTGACCCCTTTGGTCTTTAAAGGGTTAAAACTAGTTGGAATCTGCATTATTACACTTTCAATGCAACTCTGTTAAGAGTTTTTGCACAGATTCTAACTAGTATAACCGATAACGGTAGTTTTAGGCATTGTCTGTCACCCTTATACATACACTTTGTATGTCTTTTTTACTTACTCGTTTTGTACTTCTCAAACATAGCACTACGTGCCCCTACATATTTTTTATAAAAAAGGTAATTTATTTATTTAAATAAATCTGAGAATTTATTCTCCAATTTTAAAATATAAACTTTGTTTTTTATTTCTTTTTACGCATCTACGGCGAACAAAGTGTTTTGCAAATTTTACAGCTGATTCCCACAAACCTCCAAAATGTGGAGCTCTCGGTGGAATAAAATGGAAATGTATTCCCTTCGAGCTGGAGGTGGAGATGATTGATTCTTGCGCTGTGCTGGAGTAAATGCTATCACATAGTTCAGATAAATGATTTTTTGCACCGACGAAGTTGGTGGCGTTATCAGAATATATGTTTTGACAACGTCCTCGACGGCCGATAAATCTTTTTAAAGCTCCGATGAAGGCATCTGTTGATAAATCGGTCACCAATTCAAGATGAACAGCCTTTGTAGAGAAACAACAAAACACAGCTATATATGCTTTTGTTGGCCGTTTGCCTCTGACATGATAGTGAATCCAAAACGGTCAGCAATAATCTACCCCGGAGTTAATGAAGGGCCTTGCTGGAGTAACTCTAGTTTTTGGAAGATTGCCCATTATTTGTTGACATAGTTGTGGTCGCGCCTTGGCACATCTGACACAGTTTTGAACGCTTGATCGTGCTGTTATTTTTCCCTTTATTGGCCAAAATCGTTGTCTGATTACGTTTAACAGTGCTTGTGGTCCACAATGTTTGTTTTCCTCGTGGACCATCGTAAATAAAAGTTTTATGAGGGGATCATTATATGGAATCAGCATTGGATGTTTTGCATCGTAAGATAATGCTGAGGCCTCCAATCGTCCTCCAACTCGTATGATGTTTGTTTCATCTAGGAATGGGGACAAACTGATGATAGAGCTTTTCTTGTCAACTTCTTTGTTTTTTCGAAGTTGGTTGAATTCCGGTGAGAAGTCGGAAGTCTGAATAGTTTTTATAATAATATAAAGAGAATCATCCAATTCCGCCGGAGTTAATGATTTAAATGTCGGACGCTGATGTTTTTTTATCCTTGAATTTCTGGCAAATCGAAAAACATACCCCAATATTTCTTGCAACCTTTTGAACGAATTCTTATGTGGAATTCTGTAGATAAAGTCATCATTGGACACGATAACTGCTGAAATTAAAGTTGTCTTCTTTTTCTCAATGTCACTAGGAATTTGGAGTTTTTGTGCAAATTTAGGTGGCCACATTTCTTCTCGTCCATGTAGAAAAAGTGGTCCATAGAACCATAAATTACTTTCGGAGAGTTTTAATGCTGGTAAACCTCTGGACAGTATATCAGCCGGATTGTCCTTTGATCCGACATGACGCCATTGACTAGGCAACGTTAATGATTGAATTCTGGCTACTCGATTAGCTACAAATGTATGGTATAAGGAGGATTGTGCATTTATCCAAGAAAGCACTATTTCTGAGTCAGTCCATAAGAACATAGGCTGATTTTTAACCTTGAGATCTGTTGTGATCCTGTGAGCAAGTTGTGCCGCTATGACTGCAGCACATAACTCGAGGCGCGGCAAAGTTTGTTGTTTTAATGGAGCAACCCTTGTCTTTGCGCAAAGTAGTTGCACAACAACACGTCCATCCTTTAGAATTGCTCGGATGTAAGCAACCGCCACAAAAGCTTTTACAGACGCATCTGCAAATATGTGTAATTGCGTTTCTTTTGGGAGTTCCCCTTTAAAAATATGTCGAGGAATGTTTAGATTATTTAAACTGTCTAAATCTTTTCTGAATTTAATCCAAGTTGCACGAAGATCTTCAGGCAATGGTTCATCCCAGTCTAACTTAATTTGCCATAACTGTTGAATGAACATCTTTGCATTGACGACAACAGGTGCTAAAAGCCCAAGAGGATCAAATAGCTTAGCGAGGTCTGACGTTGCAGTACGTTTTGATATTATTTGAAGTTGATTCAATTTTACCTTGACGCAAAAATGATCAGTCTTCGGCAGCCACATCAAACCTAGCGTTTTTATTGTGTTGGCGTTGTCGCTATTGAAATCCAAATCTACCTCCTGGTCACCGAGTGGGATGTTTTTTAAAAGCTGTGGGTGATTTGCACACCATTTTCTTAAATTGAAACCATGACGTTTTAGAATCGTCATAAGTTCATTTTGCATATTAATTGCAGTGTTGAGACTGTCTGATCCTCCCAGACCATCATCCACGTAGAAGTTATCTCTTAACATCTGAGATCCGAATGGATAATTGACATTGTTTTCTTCGGCATTTCTTTGTAAACATCTTGTGGCCAAGTAGGGTGCTGCACGTGTTCTGTAGGTAACTGTATTCAACTTGTAGTATGTGATGGGTACTGATGGACTTTCTCTCCATAGTACTAATTGATATTGATGATCTTCTGGGTGAACTAATATCTGTCTATACATTTTTTCGATATCCGTCGTGAAAACAAACCTTGGGAGCCGAAAACGGAGCAATATTGAAAACAGCTCACTTTGAACTGTTGGACCATTGAACATTAAGTCATTTAGAGAATGTCCAGTCGATGTTTTTGCTGAAGCGTCGAACACTACTCGCAGTTTTGTTGTAGTGCTGTCAGGCTTCATTACGCAATGATGAGGAATGAAGTACTTGGGGTCTAATAATGTGTCGATGCTGACCCTTTCCATGTGTCCAAGCTCTTCATATTCTCGCATGAACCGAATGTATTGCTGTCGAACTTCATTATTTTTCAGAAGTCTGCGTTCCAGGCTCATAAATCTGTTGTATGCCATTGTGTGGGATTCTCCCAATGCTGTTGGGTTTTCCCGGAACGGAAGACTGACTACGAAGCGACCATCAGACCTTGTGTGCACATGTTGATTAAAGTGTGACTCACACTGTTTTTCTGTTGGCGACAGACTTTTTTCAGTTGCTTCGATCTCGTCCAATTTCCATAGTTGTTCTATGGCTTCTTCCAATGAATTTGTATCAGTAAATATTCCACATGTGAGTGCACACGATGAGTCAAAATCGGAAGTTTGTTTCACTGATCCGCCAACAATCCACCCAAGTGTTGTATTCTGCAAAATCGGGAGGTCCTTGGAAAGTTTGATTTGGCCGACTTTCATAAGATTGAAATAGAATTCAGCCCCAAGTAGAATATCAATTTTACCTTGTTGGTGAAATTCTGGATCAGCCAGTTGAATATTTTCCGGAATGGCCCATGACGATGTGTCTACTTGGCGATTTGGTTGAGGAGGAATGATATGTGGCAGTACAAATGCCTCCAACCTTGTTGAAAAATTGTTGATTGTGAACTGCATTTTCAGGTTAACTCGGTGGGTAGCCCTTTTTTGTGCATTTCCAATCCCGTCAATGTTAAGAACTGCGTCAGTTGGGGTGATGGACAAACGCTGGACTAGTCGCTGGGAGACTATGTTCACTTGTGAGCCCGAGTCTAATATTGCCCTGAATTCACCGGAATTGCCGTTGTTTGCCGTTATAATTACTCTTGCTGTTGCTAGGAATACATAATTTTGATGTGACAAATTGTTGGCAGTTGATGATGTAGCAGACGTTGAGGATGTTGATGCCTTTTCATTTCCGTTTGTTGGTTTTGTTTCCGAGGACTGGATTTGAAACTTGGTTTGATTTGTGCGTTTGCTGCCTTTCCAAATGTAGTAACGTGTTGTGTCTCTTTTCACATTTATAACATTTACGTGAGTTGCAAGTTTTTGCTGTGTGGTTGCCTTTGAAGCAGTTGACACATAAAGAATGTTGTTGCACCCATTTTAACCGATCCGGAGTTGATAATTGTAGAAACCTTTTGCACTAGTACAATGGATGATTGCCATGGTTGCATAATTTGCAGTTACTGTTGGTTCCTTCAGAAATGGTTGTTGATGTTACGGTTTTGCTTGATGATTTGCTATTCTGGCCTATTGCTTCCAATGACTGGAATCTTATTTCCAAAAAGCTCAGAAATTCCTTTAACGATGGCAATTTTCTGGGGCATATTAAGGATTGCTCATACAGTATGTGTGTTCCCTTGTCCAGTTTTTTTACCAATATGTTGATTAAGATTGGGTCCCAAGTAGACGTATCAATGTTCAAGTTGTTAAGTGCTGCCACGGTTTCACGTGTGGTGTCGTGTAACAACTTGATAGTTGCGATGATGGGTTCTCTGACATCTTGGGTTGACCGGTGAGCTTATCCAAGATCGTTGTAGTTAGGATGCGGGGATTGTTGTATCTTGTCTGGAGAACATCCCATGCTGTTTCGTAATTAGATTCGGTTAACGAAAGATTCTGTATGAGTCTAGCTGCTTCTCCAGTTAAATTAGTTTTAAGGAACCACATCTTCTGAATGGCTGGCATAGTTTTTTTGTGAATCATTTCGTTAAACATGTCGAAAAATGACTGCCATGATAAGTAATTTCCGTCAAATTTGGGAAGCGTTACCTTTGGTAGATGAGGTAGTTGTTGCGTTGTAGAATTCTGGAGGTCGGGAATCAAGTTTACTTTTAGTTGTTCAATTTTCAATATTCCATTTGTGATGGCAGACTGCTTTTCCAGGAACTCTTCAATGTTTTGATCAACGTCTTCAACACATATTTTGTTCTGGAGTTGCTGCATCGTGTTGATGTTGTACTCAATTTGTTTGAGTTTCGTGTCTAGATATTGACGCGTGTGCTGGGTGGTACACTCTAATACCTCATCTATTGTATCCAAGATATTGGATATTGTAGCATTCTGTCTTCTTAACATATTATGAACTGGTTGTACCTGTTCGGGGGCTGGCGGCATCTCTCGACGGGTTGGCGTTGGTTTAGTTTTACTGATGTATTGCTCCGTTTCGCCTGGAGGTGTTGACGGCCGGGATACTGATATCTTCAATGCTTTCATTGCTGCTTTCATCTCATCCATGGCTTCACTGTGCCGCTGCCCGATCTGTGTGTATAGCTCACTTTTCAAATAGGGGTGATCTTCTGAAACAGTTGCTGTTCGGCGAATTTTGTTGTCTGTTTCTTCGAACATCCGCCATAAGACTGCTAACTCACCAGACTTTTTTTGATAGTAATCGAAGGTTCTTCTATCCTTCGGCGTTTTTCTAATATTGGAGATTAGTTTTGTTATTTCTGAAGCTGTTCCATCTTGCTGCTCAACGAGATCTTCGATTGATGTCATCTTGTAGGTTAAACTGCTGGTTCTGCTTCAAATGTCTTCTAAATGTTAATTTTGTTAAGAACCAAAATGTTAATTTGGTGTCTTCAATGGACTGGTTGTCCTGAGTTATCCACTGAGCTGTGGCTGCGTGTTCGACGTTTTATCCAAAATTTATTTATACCAAAATTTTTAATTTGGTGCAATGGACTGGTTGTCCTGTTGTACGTGGATTTCCTGGATGGATATCCTTGTTGATATGGTCACCAATGTTATGGTGGCTGTTGTGTGGACTGATGTACGTGGATGTCCTGGATGGATATCCTTGTTGATATGGTCACCAATGTTATGGTGCCTGTCGTGTGGACTGATGTCCTGATGTACGTGGATGTCCTGATGTACGTGGATTAACCAAAATGTTAATTTGGTGTCTTCAATGGACTGGTTGTCCTGAGTTATCCACTGTGTTGTGGATTAACCGATGAGCTGTGGCTGCGTGTTCGACGTTTTATGTTTATTAAGAGCCCTTACCGCTGGTGGGGGGAACTCAAAAATTCAAAAAACGTCCTGGGGTCACCAAAATGTTAATTTGAGAAATAGAGTAACTCAGCACAAACGCATAAATTTGTACTGCACTATTTTGTTTTGGGGCTTTCTACTTTAAATTCACTTCAAGCACTTGTTACTTGAAAAGAAACAAAAGAAAGGAGTCAAACAAGAGTTTTTGCTTAACTAATTTGTTTATTATTTATTTACCACTATTTATACTTAAAACTAAGGAACATAATTGCCATAATGGCACTAATCAATTAATTTCTAAATATGTACAAACATATAAACATAAATATTTTATTAATGCAAACATTGCAAATGTACGACTTCAAGGTTATTGCAAATGACTAACCGTGGGTTTTATTTTGGCTTATTTTTAAGTCAACAAATAGAGGAATCAAATGTCATTTTGCAGTATGACCATGAAATCGGTTCATTGCATTGTTCATTGCAAAGTCAGCATTATTATTTTACAATAAGGAGACATTTACACTAAAAAAAAAAACCTTCGTGATATAAATGAATCAGATTCATTATTTTGTTTTCATTTAATCAATGAAGGAATTCATAACGTTATTAAAAAATCATGCATATTGTGAACAAATTTAATGAAATTTGTTTCATTAGATTTCGTAGTTTCATTCAAAATTTTCATTAAATTTTGTTTATAAACATGTCGTTTTTTGACACCTGTCACAAGTGTCATTTGTTTATTTTAGTAAAACGCGCCAAATAAAGAAAAAACAAAACAGCTGTTCATATCGGCACGATTTTTTTTTGTGATTTTTTTAGACTTTTTATATTAAATTTAAAATCAAATTTATTAATTAAATATTTAATAAAATTTGTGTTGTTTTGTATTATTTCGTTTTTTATGTGTTCTAATTAACATTTAAGGATTAAGTAAAACTATGTGAACTGAATAAAATATATAAATAAAAATGTGAGAGTGTATTTTTCTAGTTTTTTTTTAGAATTTTACGAAACTTAAAGTGAAACATAAATTATTAATTACATACATGTATTTATACTAAAATTCGTGTTGTTTCGTGTTTTTACTAATGTATCAAATATTGTGGCTTAAGTCAAGTTTACGTCCACCCTTCCAAATCTGATAAAACATTGTGCATCCACTAAGGACCTCCTCCTGAGTCCAGTGGTACCACTTTTATCGGGGGCAAAAGCCAGCAAGGGAGTTGGTGCGACTTTAAAGTTTAAAGTTTTGCACTGAAAAACATAGGACCGAAAACTTTTTACGCTGAAAAACTTTATAAGGCAGAGAGGATGAGTTTCATGCATGGAGTTTGTAATCCCTAATTTTTTTTTGTGGACGTAAACTTGACTTGTTCCGAAGTTGTTTAGATTAAAGTTTTGTGTAAGAAAATTAAAGTGAAATTTATAAAAAAAAATATTTGGAAGTGCATTTTTCTATCCCAGTGATTGTTACGTTCAGTGAAGATTACACTTATCAAAAAATGGTGATACATGTAATATTATAGCCAACTATTTGCTATGGTCGCAACTTAAAATTAAGGTGGCGATTTTCCTTCATGGTTGATTTACATGTTAACTACCTTTTACCACTCTTATCTACTCTTTCCCAGTTAAGGAGATACGATTTGCCGGGTTTAAATAATTTTCTATAAACAATTATTTAAATTTGACGATTGTTATACCCAATACTGGGAAATAGTAGATAAGGGTGATCATGTAAATTTACCATGTAAATCAACCTACCCAATGCTATTGAACCTTTAATCAATAAATACTTTCATTCATTTTATGAAATACTTCATAAAACGTGTGAAATTTTAAAAATATATTCTATGAACATTTTCATAATTTCCATGTATGTTTTCATTGATACCATTGACAAAAATTTTATGACACCAGTTTCATTGATCAGATGAAACATGGCTTCGGTTGAAAACGTGAGTCATTTTTCATTAATCTAATGTCAATTTTCATTACTTTCACGAAGCTTTTTTTTCAGTGTATTTATATGAATCTTAACAAAAGAGGAGTGGACTTATACGCCCATCCGTCAGAGCGCCCTCCTAATAGGGTATATATAGTGCCCGCCTGGGTTAGTACTATGTGTGGTGAAATTTTCATTAAAACCGGTTCAGACGTTTAAGCTTGATTACGAAACAGGTAGAAATAACTTTCCATGTAATACAAATGGGCGTGGCATTTCCACCCCTTTGTCTGTCCCCGTCCTATTATGAACTATATTTCCCGTTTGTATTAGTACCATTTGTGGTAAAATTTCTTTAAAATTGGTTCAGCCGTTTAAACGTAATTGCTGAAAAGGCAGAAATAACGTTCAATGTAATACAAAGGGGCGTGGCATTTTACGCCCACTTGGCCGATCGGTCTCTCTTTTGACCTATAGTTCCCGCCTTAGTTAGTACTATCTGTGGTTAAAATTTCATGTAAATCGGTTCAGCCGTTTATCCGTGGTTGTGAACCAGATTGAAAGAAAAACCAAAGGATGCCACGATCCTTTGTGAGGATATTATATTTACAAAAGTGGGCGTAAATGGAGGCGTGGCTTCCAATCAAGACGCGGGATTTCCTTGCAAAAAACACCATATTAATATGCCAAATTTCATGCTAATCTGTAACAAACATCCAAATACAGTAACAAACAACCAAATATATTGAAAAATCTGAAATTCACAAAAATTGGGCGTAAAAGGGGGCGGGGCATCCAATCGAGATGCCATTGGTCGCATTTTTCATTCCAGAAAATTCTCTATCTACATGATAAATTTCATTTCAATCGGTTTAGTAGTTTTCTTCTGAAAGCGACACAAACAAACAAACTAACATGTCATTTTTATATATATGGGGGTTTTCGTGTCAACTGACACAACTTTTGAAACCGATGTCTTCCGATCGGGATGAAATTTGCACCAAGGTTAGTCCTGTTGGATAGTAGTTCAGGCACAAATTTTTTAAAAATGTTTTGTATGGGAGCCCCCTTAGGAAGTGTAAATAGGGGTAAGGTATGTTCAAGAAAAATGTTGGGGGCAGAAAATTATTGGAGGTCGGTCTCACATTGCACCCCTCCAGGGGCGTTTCTAGGGGAGTTTTGGGGCTTTTTGAGGATTTTTATCTCTTTACGCCCAACTTTGACCCCAATGAGGGGCCATATGGCCCCTCCCCATCGCCCCCATTTTTTGGCTCGTGCTTTCTTTTTCGAACCTAAAAAAATTTGAGGGTATCGCGGATCGAAATCGAAAACTGGTTAGCTATCCCACGCCTAATAGTGCAAATTGAAGAACCGTTTTTTGTGTTCCAAAGTTAAAAAAAATTTTTTTTCATAGATATCCCACTCGCATCCCACTAAGCGACCCCACAGCTCTTAAAGGAAATCACCTAAGCTTTCTTTTGAATCAAAAAAAAAAAAAAAAGGGCCCAATTTGAGGAAAAAGTCAAAAAAGTTTTGGATTTTTAAGAAAAAAAATCAAAAAATTTTTTTTTATTTTTTTTATATTTTTTTTCGAAAAAAAAATATAAACTCTTTGGGACACATTTTGCTAAAAACAATAGGTAAGAAGGTAAGAATCAACACCTCTTTGGCCAAAATGTCAAATTTCGACCCCCTCTAACTCAGAGAGTTCTTGACCGATCTCGTTGAAAAATTGTACTACTATCCAATAGGACTAACCTTGGTGCAAATTTCATCCCGATCGGAAGACATCGGTTTCAAAAGTTGTGTCAGTTGACACGAAAACCCCCATGGGGGTTTTCGTCAAGAACTCTCTGAGTTAGAGGGGGTAGAAATTTGACATTTTGGCCAGAGAGGTGTTTATTCTCATCCATGTAACTTTTTACCTATTGTTTTTAGCAAAATGTGTCCCAAAGAGTTTAGATAGCTATTTCTTCAGTCTTTCGAAAAAAAAATATAAAAAAAAAAAGTGTTGTTTTTTTTATTTTTAGTTCCAAAAGGTGCATAAAAATAAAATGTATTTATTCGGCCTTTATATATGTATATATATTCGATTAGAGTTTTATTCTAGTTCGAGGCCCAAAAATATTTCTATATATGATATTGTCATAATAGAGTATTTTTAATTTATTGCTTTAAAAAAGTTACTCATCTCATAGTATATCTGTACTGATCAGTTTCATCCCCACTAAAGGAATCATCAGCAGACTTTAGAGAATCATCGTTGGTCAATCAAACATCAAACCAGACATAATATTTGATATATTTCACAAGTTATATGAGAAATATTATTATGAAGGTCCGAAATCTGTTTTCCAACAAAAATAACTCTTTTAAAGCAAAAATTGTATATACTAAATCACCGTCGGTAATTATAAGTATACGTGTTGCTGTTATTTTACAATAACAACAGTACCTAACCAAACAATAGTGTTGGTAGGATAAGTCGTACTAAACTTTGTGTCAAATGTTGTTTTTTTTTATTTTTAGTACCAAAAGGTGCATAAAAATAAAATGTATTTATTCGGCCTTTATATCTATCTATATCTATATATATATAATTTCCCTATTTGTGTGTTCGTCTTTTTTTGTCTATCCAGAGCTTTTTGAAGCCCACTGATGAGCTACAAAGCTGAAAATTGGCATGCTTATAGTAAAAAACCTGGGGAAGATCCTAACGTAGCCGGATTTTTGATTTTTTGCCTGTGGGCGGAAAAATAATCGGAAAAGTGGGCGTGGCAAAATTCAATTTTTTGACATTTTTGCTTAATTTAAAGCCCCCTAATGACTTAGGAAGCTGAAAATTTCCTAGAATATAGTCCTAACGATGGCGCATATCCTCAAGTAGTCGAATTTAAAATTTTCGCAATGTGGGCGGAGAATTGAGGGAAAAGGTGGCGTGGCAAAGTTGGGATTTTTTAAACATTTTTACTTCTTTTGAAGCCCCCAAATGACTTAGGAAGCGGAAAATTGCATAGCATTTAGCTCTGACAGTCAAGCATACCCTGAAGTAATCGGATTTATATTTTTTAGATTGTGGAAGGAGAATTAAGAGAAAAATGGGGCGAGGCAAAATTGTGTTTTTTAATATTTTAACTAATTTGAAGACTCCCAATGACCTATGAAGATGAAAATTGACATTTTTGCTTATTTTAAAGTCTTCTTATGACTTGGGAAGCTGAAAATTTCCTAGCATATAGTACTATCGATGAAGCATATCCTGAAGTAGTCGAATTTTAAATTTTTGGACTGTGGGCTTAGAATTGAAAGGAAAATAGGGTTTGACAAAATTGGGATTTTTAACATTTTAACTTATTTTGAAGCCCCCAAAGGAAGCGGAAAATGGACAGCGTATAGTCCTAACGATGTAGTATATCCTGAATTAAAAGATACAAGAGCGTGGAAAAATTGGGTTTTTTAATAGTTTAACTAATTTGAAGACCCCGAATGACTTAGGAAGATGACAATTGGCATGTATATAGTAGGTTTCATGGGGAAGATCAACACGAACCTGGAGTTTTTGATATCCAGTGTATGGGTGGAGAATAAGAAAGGCAAAGGGGCGTGGTAAATTTATTTCCATTTATTTTCTGTATAAATAATTTATTTTTTTTGATTTCTCTTATTTTTTGTGTATCCAGCGCCTTTTGAATTTCATTAATTGACTTAAAAGCTTCAAATTGGCATGTATATAGTAAAACACCAGGGACAGATTCTTACGAAGCCGGATTTTTTGCCTGTGGGCGGCGAATTACGAGAAAAGGGGGACTTGGCAAAATTAATTTTTTTTAAACATTTTAGAGTATTTTTAAGCTCCGCCCCAATGAATAAGGAAGCTGAAAATCACTAACATGTAGTCCTAACTATGAAGCATATTCTAAAGTAGTCCGATTTAACATTTTTTCAATGTAGAAGGGTGTTGAGAGGAAAAATGGGCAAGGCAATATTTTGTTTTATTTTTTTTAATTTAAATAACTTTAAAGCCCTAATGACCTACGCAACCGAAAATTGGGCAGCATATTGTCCTGACACTGGACCATATCCTAAAGTAGTCAGACTTAAAATTTTTGGAATGTGGACAGAGAATTAAGAGGGAAAACGGGCGTGGATACGAGTATAGTACTAACGATGGAGCTTATCCTAAAGTAGTCAGATTTAAAAAATTTAGAATATGGATGGAGAATTAGGAGACGAAATGGGCGTGGAAAAGTTATGTTTTTACATCTTACCTAATTTTGAAGACACCTTATGACCTTGAAAGATGAAAATTGGGATGCATATGGTACGGACTATTGCAAAGATCAACACTGACCTGGATATCCAGTTAAAGGGCGGAGATACAAAAAAATCCATTGTGAATTTTGTTCAGTTTATATACATAATCTGTAACGTAGCCGGATTTTTGGCCTTCAAGACAGGGGAGTGGCGGAAGACGGCGAATTTTAGTTTTTAAACATTTAGGTGGTTATTCATAAAAACTGAAATATAACTAAAGTAGGTTAATTTGACAGAAATTGCAGGCATATTTGTCAAAAAAACCTGCAATAAGTCTTCTGTAAGTATTATGAATAACAGCCTTAAACTATTTCTGAAACCCCTAATGACTAAGGAAGCTGAAAATTGTAAAGCATAAAGTATTGACAATGGATCATATCCTTATGAAGTCAGATTTAATATTTAAACTGTGTACGGAGAATTATGAGGAACAATTTAAGTGAAAAAATTGTGTTTCTTAACATTTTAGCTAATTTTACAACCCTTCATGAATAAGGCTGGACTACTCAATGCTCCGTTATAAAATCACTCTCCGTTAAATTTAACTTTTCCATACAAATTTTGACATAAGGCTCCGTTAAATCGGCAGTTAGCAGCTAACTGGACATTGAGTAATTTGCCCTAAAAAGATAAAAATTTCCATGTATATACACTCAAAATAATTACTCTGTAAAATACTCTGTAAAATGACTGTAATCTCAATTCAACAGATATTTGACAGAGTTTAAAGAAAATACTTTGTATTTTGTTGTGACAAAAAAACAAAGTTTCCTCTGTTATATTACTTTTTACTTTGTAATCTTAATCTTACAGATAATTAACAGAGTTTTCTGCTGAAATACAGATTTAAGCAAAATACTTCGTATTATTTATAACCAAAAAAGTTTTCTGTTTTGAGTTGTTTTTGTTACCAAACATCAAAATTTTATCTGTATATTTTTTTTTGAGAAAAAGTTGAAAAAGTAGCAACAAAAATTTACAAAATTTTTTTTAGAAATCTTTTAAAAATTTTACAAAATAACATGCATTTAACTAAACTCTGTAAATTTACAGAATTTTTCTGTAAATTTTTTTCTGCATCAAATGCATTTTACAAATATATGTAAATTTACATAGTTTTTTTTTTGCTAAATGGTGGTTTATTTAACCAATATTTTACTAGAAACTCTGTAAATTAACAGCTCTTGTCCAAATCATTTTACAGAGTTTTAAAATCAATTTACAAAGTTTTCTCTGTCAAAAAGCTTTCATATTTAACCAATATTTTACTATAAACTCTGTAAATTAACAGTTTTTTTTTTTTTTTGTCAAAATCATTTTACAGAGTTTTTTAGTAAAATTACAAAGAAATGTTGTTAGCTGGAAAAGTATGGTGTACTCTGTTAAATCAGCAGAGTTTTTCTGTAATTTAACAGAGTTATTATTTTGAGTGTAGGAGTGACCATGGGACAGATCCACACAATGGAATTTTGTATCCGATTTAAGGACGGAGAGACGAAAAGGGCGTGCTAAATTTAGTTTTAAAATTTTATCAGTAAAATCTTTTATACTCATTAAATTTTTTCCAGTTTGGGAAATATATTGATGTTACTCAATCTAGCAATATTAAATTTTTTAAGCACAAACATAATTTTTTATAAAGTATGGTAAAAAATTAGAGTTATTGGTAAAAGTGATTTTGTGTTCCGCCTGGCAGGGACAGGCTATTCGACTAGTATGTATATATATTCGATTATAGTTTTATTCTAGTTCGAGGCCCAAAAATATTTCTATATATGATATTGTCATAATAGAGTATTTTTAATTTATTGCTTTAAAAAAGTTACTCATCTCATAGTATATCTGTACTGATCAGTTTCATCCCCACTAAAGGAATCATCAGCAGACTTTAGAGAATCATCGTTGGTCAATCAAACATCAAACCAGACATAATATTTGATATATTTCACAAGTTATATGAGAAATATTATTATGAGTTATTTTTGTTGGAAAACAGATTTCGGACCTTCATAATAATATTTCTCATATAACTTGTGAAATATATCAAATATTATGTCTGGTTTGATGTTTGATTGACCAACGATGATTCTCTAAAGTCTGCTGATGATTCCTTTAGTGGGGATGAAACTGATCAGTACAGATATACTATGAGATGAGTAACTTTTTTAAAGCAATAAATTAAAAATACTCTATTATGACAATATCATATATAGAAATATTTTTGGGCCTCGAACTAGAATAAAACTCTAATCGAATATATATAAAAAAAAATAAAAAAAAATTTTTTTTATTTTTTTCCTAAAAATCCAAAACTTTTTTGACTTTTTCCTCAAATTGGGCCCTTTTTTTTTTTTTTTGATTCAAAAGAAAGCTTAGGTGATTTCCTTTAAGATCTGTGGGGTCGCTTAGTGGGATGCGAGTGGGATATCTATGAAAAAATTTTTTTTTTAACTTTGGAACACAAAAAACGGTTCTTCAATTTGCACTATTAGGCGTGGGATAGCTAACCAGTTTTCGATTTCGATCCGCGATACCCTCTAATTTTTTTAGGTTCGAAAAAGAAAGCACGAGCCAAAAAATGGGGGCGGTGGGGAGGGGCCATATGGCCCCTCATTGGGGTCAAAGTTGGGCGTAAAGAGGTAAAAATCCTCAAAAAGCCCCAAAACTCCCCTAGAAACGTCCCTGGAGGGGTGCAATGTGAGACCGACCTCCAATAATTTTCTGCCCCCAACATTTTTTTTGAACATACCTTACCCCTATTTTCACTTCTTAAGGGGGCTCCCATACAAAACATTTTTAAAAAATTTGATCCTACCATTCTAACTTACCCTAAAGTGCCCCTAGTGGGGCCAAATGTATGACCGACCTCCATTGTTTTATTAATTCCAACATTTTTTGCAAACACACCTACAATGTATCTTTAACCCTTAAGGTGGTCCCCATACATTTTTGTTATTTTTTTATAAATTTGTTTTATTAAACCAGCTCCTACCCTGCCTCCTAGAGAGGCAAAAATTACGACCAACCCCCATTATTTTTTAGTTACCAACATTTTGTCCGAACATCATAACACCCTATCTCCACTCCCTAAGGGGCTCCCATACATTATAAAAACATGTATTTTTAAAAACTAATAAAAATATAAAAAAAATGTAAGGGGACCCCCTTAAGAGTTAAAAATAAAGGGTAGGTATATTCTGAGAAAATGTTGGAGTTGAAAAAATATTGGGGGTCGGTCATACATTTTACTTCTCTAGGGGCACCCTATGGACAGTTAGAGCGGTAGGAGCAAATTTTATAAAAATGTAATTTTGTATGGGAGCCCCCTTAGGAAGTGGAAATAGGGGTAAGGTATGTTCAAGAAAAATGTTGGGGCAGAAAATTATTGGAGGTAGGTCTCACATTGCACCCCTCCAGGGGCGTTTCTAGGGGAGTTTTGGGGCTTTTTGAGGATTTTTACCTCTTTACGCCCATCTTTGACCCCAATGAGGGGCCATATGGCCCCTCCCCACCGCCCCTATTTTTTGGCTCGTGCTTTCTTTTTCGAACCTAACAAAATTAGATGGTATCGCGGATCAAAATCGAAAACTGGTTAGCTATCCCACGCCTAATAGTGTAAATTGAAGAACCGTTTTTTGTGTTCCAAAGTTAAAAAAAAAAAATTTTCATAGATATCCCACTCGCATCCCACTAAGCGACCCCACAGCTCTTAAAGAAAATCACCTAAGCTTTCTTTTGAATCAAAAAAAAAAAAAAGGGCCCAATTTGAGGAAAAAGTCAAAAAAGTTTGGGATTTTTAAGAAAAAAAATCAAAAATTTTTTTTTTATTTTTTTTATATTTTTTTTTTGAAAGACTGAAAAAATTTCTATCTAAACTCTAGAGTCCGACCGAAACCAGTTTTCGAGGCCGAACCGAAACCGAACCGAATATTCGGCCTAAAAAGTAATATTCGGCCGAAACCGAACCGAAACCGAAACTTAAAAAAAAAATTACCGCCTGGCATGAATAAAATTATTAAAAAGTTGGTAAAGATAAATTTACAGCATATAATGCTTTTAAACCATAGGAATTGTTGTATTTTTGATAAAAAAAATATGTTTTTTAAAAAACTTACAAAAAAATTGTATATTTCTTTTGTAGATTAGGAGAAAATAATTTTTGAACTGAAACAGTTTTACATTTATTGCATAAACTTGTAACATTTTCTTGAATTGAACTGAAACAAGTGTAATGAAATACGAAATCAAAAAATTCAGCGACTTTTTTTTACATATTTTTTAAAATACCAAAAAGTTTCGGTTTCGGCTAATATTCGGCCAAAATTTTGCCGAATACCGAATAGAGGCCGAAACCCCATTATTCGGCCGAAACCGAGACCGAAACCGAATATTCGGTCGGACTCTACTAAACTCTTTACATGGATGAGAATCAACACCTCTTTGGCCAAAATGTCAAATTTCGACCCCCTCTAACTCAGAGAGTTCTTGACCGATCTCGTTGAAAAATTGTGTCGGAACTACTATACAATAGGACTAACCTTGGTGCAAATTTCATCCTGATCGGAAGACATCGGTTTCAAAAGTTGTGTCAGTTGACACGAAAACCCCCATATATAAAAATGACATGTTAGTTTGTTTGTTTGTGTCGCTTTCAGAAGAAAACTACTGAACCGATTGAAATGAAATTTGGCATGTAGATAGTGAATTTTCTGGAATGAAAAATGCGACCAATGGCATCTCGATATGATGCCCCGCACCCTTTTACGCCCAATTTTTGTGAATTTCAGATTTTTCAATATATTTGGTTGTTTGTTACTGTATTTGGATGTTTGTTACAGATTAGCATGAAATTTGGCATATTAATATGGTGTTTTTTGCAAAGGAAATCCCGCGTCTTGATTGGAAGCCACGCCTCCTTTTACGCCCACTTTTGTAAATATAATATCCTCACAAAGGATCGTGGCATCCTTTGGTTTTTCTTTCTATCTGGTTCACAACCACGGATAAACGGCTAAACCGATTTACATGAAATTTTAACCACAGATAGTACTAACTAAGGCGGGAACTATAGGTCAAAAGAGAGACCGATCGGCCAAGTGGGCGTAAAATGCCACGCCCCTTTGTATTACATTGAACGTTATTTCTGCCTTTTCAGCAATTACGTTTAAACGGCTGAACAAATTTTAAAGAAATTTTACCACAAATAGTACTAATACAAACGGGAAATATAGTTCATAATAGGACGGGGACAGACAAAGGGGTGGAAATGCCACGCCCATTTGTATTACATGGAAAGTTATTTCTACCTGTTTCGTAATCAAGCTTAAACGTCTGAACCGGTTTTAATGAAAATTTCACCACACATAGTACTAACCCAGGCGGGCACTATAGGGTATATTAGGAGGGCGCTCTGACGGATGGGCGTATAAGTCCACTCCCCTTTGTTCTACATTGGAAGTTATTTCTGCATATTCCGTAATCTCTCTTAAACATCTGAACAGATTTTATTGAAATTTTTAACACATATAGTACTAACCGAAGCGGGAACAATATGCCATTTCAGCACGTGATTGGGCAAAGGCGTTGTACTAATTCAAAATTACTATTGCTGCTATAATAAACCGCGTTTGGACAAAGAGACATTAGTTGCAACGCTTCTTTGTACTATACTAAAAGTTGTTTCTGTCAGTTCCGCAATGACGCATCAACGGCTGAACCAATTAACACAAAATTTTTGCAACAAATAGTAAACGAGGCGGGAACTATAGGACAGAAAATGAGCGATCAGACAAAGAGGCATTAAATGATACCCCTGTTAAACGTATTGCACGTTCTTTTCGCCTTTTTCACAATCACGCTTTTTCGGCTAAACTGGTTTAGAAGAAATTTCCACACGCAGATAGTACTAACCGAGGCGGGAACTATAGGCCGTAAATGAGTGTGATTTGACAAAGAGGAGTAAAATCCCACGCTCTTTTGTATTACATTGAAAGTTATTTCTGCCTGTTGCCACGCTTCTTTGCACCACACTAAAAGTTTTTTCTGTCTGTTCCGTAATAACGCTTAAGCGCCTAAACTGATTTTAACAAAACTTCCACAACATATAGTACTAACCGAGGCGGTAACAGTATGCCATATTAGCGCGTGATTGGGCAAAGGCGTTGTAGAATGCTGCACCCCCTTGCACTATTTGAAAATTATTTTTGACAGTTCCGCAATCACGCAAAAATGGCTGAGCCGATTTTTACAACTGACTAACCGATGCGGGGCCATATCAGCATGCGATTGAACAAAGGGACGTAAATTACCACACGCCTCTGTAATATATTTAAAGTTATTTCTGCCTACTGGGTAATCACGCTTAAAAGTCGAGTACTAACCGAGGCGGGAACAATGGGCCATATCAGCGCGCGATCGGACAGAGGTGTTGTAAAATGATGCGAAATTAAAATGTTCACCAGATGTAGTGCTAACCGAGGATGGAACCATAGGGCATTACTAACTATCATTCATTGTATAATATTTTTTCAACCCGGGCAACGCCGGGTGCAAATCAGCTAGTCGATTCATAAGGGTTTAGATACTTCTTTTGTCAGATTCATTTTTCCTGTCGAAAAATTCTAGAATTTTGAGAATTTTTCCTATAGCTAAAGTATCGGTCAATGAGACATTTTTCTACAGAATAGATTTCAAGAAATTGTTAAAAGCGCCCTTGTAAAATGTTTTTTTAATTTGTTAGTATTTGAAGGGGGGGATCATACATGATTCAGAACAACCGAATTAACACTCTCATTTGTTTTAGGTAAGTTTTTATTAATTAAAAAAAAATGGTACTCTGAGGGTCCAAAAAGTACAATTTTTTTTAAAAGTTGGTACAAAATTGAAAACCCCATTTAACATCCCTGACTTGAATTACCACCCACAGAAACATACTGTCTACGTCCTACTAGGTAGGCCGACATGCACTCGAAGAGAGTCCATAAAATTGGCTAAGTTTATTAATAAGTGTTAGAATTTAATTGTTTATTTAATATTTCCAATTCTTCAATAAAACAAACTGAGTAATTTTAAATGTTTATTAATTAAAGTTCATTGGTTTAAAAACGAAATGTCTTTTGACATATGCTGATACAAAGGTTATAATACGAATAATAAGAATAATAATAAGAGCTCTTTTTTTTGTCTTTTGACATATGCTGATACAAAGGTTATAATACGAATAATAATAAGAGCTCCTATTTTTCCTCTCAGCCACACCATTTTGTTGTGGGCAATAGGCCCAGCAAAACTTAGATTACCAAATAAGGTATAAAATAAGGTATAGGATCTCTTATTTTATAAATTGCAGCATTGATGATTTTAACAGGCGATGAGACTCAAAGTAATGCATCCACATTATCACAAAGAATACCAGTAAGGTATAAAATAAGTCATAAATTTATAACGAAGAATACGAGTAAGGTGTAAAATATATGATATTTTATAGGTTACGAGAAATGAAATAATATAGCATACCAGAAGATAATATATAAGGTGTTACGAGTAGTGAAAAAGTAATTTTGTATTAAATTTACTCACGTGAATGTGAGTGTAAGTAGATAAAATATGCTCGTGAGTGTGTGTCGTTAGAAATTTCCTGTCGTGAGCCCATCTCTAGTTTAAACTTATGCATTTTTTTTTATAAAATAATTATTTTTTATGTTATTGTAATGCATTATGTATTCAATTATAAATAATGCATTATTTCAAACTTTCAAATAATACATAATGTAACCAAATATAAGTCATCCATGATTTAATGTTTAGAAATAATAAATATGAAATACATTTTTTTTAATAATCATGCATTACGTAGCAAATTATTAGTAATGCATTATTTTTCACTTTAAAATAATACGTTGTGGAACAAATGTTTGGTAAGACATCCTAAAATAATGCTACAAATGAGGTATATACATTACCTGGTAATGTGTTATATAATCACTACCCATTACCAAAGTTTTGCTGGGAGGGCACAGAAAACTGAGATACAACTCCATTACTCTGAAGGTATTCAAACATTTTCCCTGATTTGTATTCGGCACCATTGTCCGACCTAATGCATTTGGGAGTCTTTCCAAACTTATTCTTGACTATTTCAATGTAAATTTTAATTTTATTAAAAATCTTAGATTTTTCATTGAGCAAATAAACTACAGTAAACCGACTGTAATCATCGATTAGTGTCACAAAATATCTTTTGCCACTAGGTGTGGTAGTCTACATGGGGCCACAGATATCGGAGTGGATCAAGTCTAGTACTTCCCCAGTTTTGTGTTCCGATTTTTTAGGAAACGGTTTCTGACTCATTTTACATTTAGCACATATATCACAAGTACTTCGAATACCACAATCTACCATATAAAAATCTTTTTCTAGCTTACCAGTCTGCATTGTTTTTACGGCACTTATGTCTCTATGACCAAACAATTTGTGATAGAAATGTTGACATTTGTTTGAACTACAAGCAGCTACCATAGCACTTTCAAATTGCTTTGTTTTCAATTTATATAGATTGTTAACACAATTTGCAACACCAACTTCAACTCTTCCATCATCAAAAATTCTACAGCTTGTACCAGAGAAGGTAAATGTAAATCCTTTCATAGTCAACTTTTTCACCGACAACAAACTTCCTTTGAATCTAGGGATATAAACAACATCATCAACAAAAATCACCTTTTCAAGTCCTTGGTTGTTCACTAGCTTAATTTTGCAGCTACCCTTTCCAGCTGAGTACTCGATTTCACCATTGGCAACAGTGACTTTTTCATACCAGGATGGATCAAAACATGTAAATTCCTCTTTCACACTACAAATGTGACATGTGGCACCGGAATCCACCACCCAATCAGCCTCATTGCTATTAAAAACAAAACAAGAATTTTCGTCATTAACATTTTCCGTAACTTTTACATTTTGCTCATTATTTTTCTCGCTGTTTTTAAATTTCCAGCAGTCCTTACGAATGTGGCCGGCGCCGTGACAAAAATGACAAATTATTTTCTTTCTTTTATTTAATTTTATTTTATTAAAAGATTTTAGCACTGTAGCTTCATTTGAAATTCTCTTTTGTTGCTTATCATCTTCTTCCAATAACTTATTTTCAACTAGATTCATTGTCAAATCTTTTTCGTCACGTACCTCAAGCGCCGTAATTAGCGTATCATATGTACTAGGCAAACTACTTAGTAACATTGATATTAGCCACGATTCTGACACCTGTTCTCCAAGCGATTGTAGTTTGGAAAACAAAAGTTTCATTTGAGTTATATGTTTATCCATATCACTGCCATGTTGTAGTTTTAATTCGCAAATTGATCTCATCAGTTTTACCTTATTGCTTAATGTTGACTTCTCATGGTACGACTTCAAAATTTTCCAGGAATCTTGAGCATGCTTACAGTTTGTAATTCGAAAAACCTCAGATTCTTCCACCGCCAGTCCAATTAAAATTGACGCCTCAGTGTCACGTTCAAACCATTTTGCGTCCGGCGTTTCAGGAATGACATTTTCTACAACATCCCACACTTTTTCCTTCTTCAGCAACAGCTGCATACGGTATTTCCATAACTCATAGTTATCACGATTAAGTTTTGTAATTAAGAGCCTTGCATCAGCCATTTTTCACCATAACCAACAATAGTAGCAAACACGAAATAAGCCAACAGCACCACAACAGCAATTAACCGACAGCAATCCAGCACCAACAAGAACAGAACCTTTTACAGCACAATACGAATAGTATTTAAACAAAATACACAGCCAAATTCCAGGCAAAAAAAAACTCTTGTCCACTTTCAGTTAACGTTTACAGATGTAAAAAACCACTCACTAGTTTTAATTAGAATGGCCCATAACCTGTTAGAATTAAATTGTTTATTTAATATTTCCAATTCTTCAATAAAACAAACTGAGTAATTTTAAATGTTTATTAATTAAAGTTCATTGGTTTAAAAACGAAATGTCTTTTGACATATGCTGATACAAAGGTTATAATACGAATAATAAGAATAATAATAAGAGCTCTTTTTAATATCAATACAAAAACAAAAAATAATAATTGCATACAACCTACATCCAGTGTGGTCAATGTATGCAATTTCAAAAGAAAAAGGTTACCATGTAACATTAAGGTTTATAACATAGAAAAATGTTAATGTCCATAAACTAACTATCAATTGTAACATGAATATAAATAATTATAATAATAAGCTTGACAGATGAGACCCTTTCAAAAGCTCTGCTAAGATCGAGTGATAATAATACCGATAAACCGCTCTTACTTAAGTTAAAGCGCAAACTATCAGTTAAACTCAAAAGAAGAGAAGAAGTACTGTGGCCACGTCTAAAACCGAACTGACAGTTACTCAATAATGAATTTGAGTCTAAAAACTCGATCAACTGATTTTTCATTAGTCCTTCCACTACTTTTGAAAGAATTGGAAGCATAGAAATAGGTCGCAAATTACTAGGCTCCGTAGACGAACCTCGTTTAGTAATTGGCGTGACTCTAGCTAATTTCCAACTTTCAGGAAAGCAAGACATTGTCAAAACACAATTTACAATATATAAAATGTGATTGACTAAAAGACGAAAAACTAACCTTAAAGACTTAAGACAAAATCCATCACAACCCGGCGAATTAGATTTTATAGCCGAAAAACTTATTCATTTAAATCAAAAAAACTAATTCATTTAAATCTATACATCGGAACATAAAACCAATGGCACATGCATTTGCTAACATCTCATTACAATCATCATCAACACTATCTTGAGGATCTTCAAAATAATTGTTTAATAAATTAACATCAGGAAAATCTTTAAATTCCTTACCCTCCGTAACACCACAGTTCCTAAGTTTTGACCATAACTGCTTACAGTGAAGCCCGTCAAACATACTACCATTTGCTTTTCTTTTAATTTTCCTAATTACTGATTTAGCCTTATTACGAGGCCTACAAAATGCTTTCCAATTATCTGCTGTCCTATCATTAAAATAAGCGTTATGGCATAAATCGCGAAATGATAAGTGATATTTAATGTCAGGGTTCTTAGTAAACCAATCATTATTATTGCTACTAATTATTCGCCGTCTTATAAACGGAACTACAGAATGCATACATCTTAGATTAGAGCTTAAAGTCTCAACTTGAACGTCAACATTATTTGTATCATACAATTTACTAAAGTTGTAAGACATAAACTTGCGCAACAAGTCATTATTGTCAACTCGTTTATAATCATAATATTCTACCCATCTTTCCTCTCTCACATTTGGAAAATGAATGCCTACAAAAATCAACGAGTGATGAGATACCTCCGGACATTGAACTTGACCATACTTGGTAACTAAATTAAGATCTGACACTAAAAAGTAATCAATTAAAGAGGTAGATTGTGATTTTAAATGGTAGTGAGTAGGCATTGGGTACGTTCAGCAGAGAAAGCTGCTACTCAGCTGCTCCTCAACATTCTGCTGAATGGTTTAATTTTTGACATTTCAGTCAACATGTTGAGTGAGCGCTTCTCATCACTGGTAGCGAAGAAAAATTATGCTACATTCGATCACAAACTGATACATAAGCTGTTTTATTGAAATTATTTATTTTTTTGACGTTATTCAAGGAAAGAAACAAAAAAAATATAAAAAGTACATATATTCCACAGAAAAAATAAATGAAAATATAAAAAAGCAAAAAAATTATTCCAATATTTTAAAACATTTATAAAAAAGTGCGTTCAGCAGAATCAACTAATCAAAACGTGCTACATCTCAACTGTTGAGTAGCAGGTTTCTCTGCAGAACACGCCCAATGAGTCACGAACACATGAACTATTAAGTCGTCGACATAAACCACGCATCAAAATATATCGAGATTCATTAAACATGTTGCAATTATAGTCTCCCATAATTACAACATGGTTGTATGTCACAACTAATTCACTTATCGACTTCTCCAAAGCTAGAATTTTTCAACGAAGCAAATATACACAACCGACAAGAATCTTTACTTGGTTATACAACAATTCCACAAAGATAGCCTCTACAACACCATACTTTTCACTAGCAAACACTATTTTAAAATTAATCGTATTTTTAATAAATAAGGCCACTCCACCACCTCTGTGTTTGGGACGATCATTACGAACACATTTATAACCTATTATGTTTATTACATTCGAACTAATAGCAGATTTGAGCCAAGTCTTACTTAATCCTATAACCGAATTATTTTTCAGTTTAAAACTTTGGCAATTAATGTGGGCTACATTTAAATCTCCCTCATTGAATTGAGCACGTAAAAATGAACTGTCGCTGATGGAATTCCCTAAATTGTTGTTTTAATTGATTTTAGAAATTTAGAAACACACTGTAAAATTGCAAGCGCCATAAAAAATTTTTAAAGACATAAAAAATGTAAATTTTTCTTTTGAAAATTTCATTTTAAATAAATTTAGAATCAAGTCATACATAATTGATATTTAAAATTAAAAAATCATTTAAGATAACATCACAGGGTTTCATGAGAGTCTTAAAAGAAAATCAACTATTATTGACTTTAAAAAAACTCTCACAGAAAACCAAAAAAAAAAATATCATTAATCCTCCAGCAACACCCAACATAATCATGCAGACACAAAGAAGCAATCAAACACCTAAACAAGTGCCTCCATAGCACGAACGACATAATATCGTACCTGCACTCACCCCACTAAACAAGTTAAAACACTGAAACATGTTACTTAAACATGTTTAAGTATTCAAACACGGTCAAAAAAATTAATGCAATCATACTCTACTCACATTAATTTCCCTAAACAAGCCTAAACATTAAAAAAGGCTTAAATTTAAACTAGTTAAGGTACTAAAACATGTTAAAGCGTCCAAACCAGTCAAAACAAATAAGTGCGAACTCCGTATAAGCGAACTAAAAGTCTTGCATGCGTTTTGCTATTGTTACAACAACAATAAAACATGCAAAACCCCTGCTCGCTTTATCGCTAGTCCATGAAAACCACTAGTCAATGTGTGTACGCTTCTCCACGTCTACAAACCATGCAAAGCGCATCCGGAGGGAAAGAGATATTGAAAACTACCACTTAAACATAAAGAATGCTTATACCATATTCGCACTCATTCAAACCAGTCCAATCATTCGCCTCCCCACGCAATCTAAACGTCAAATTTAAACGGCGTTTAATTTTGACAGATAAATTGTATGGGGAAAACAAACCACTAAACTAGTCTAAACGAATGCAAACACGGTATTAGGCACTATAACAAACTATTATAAATTAAATTTTTCACACCTTTAGAACATACACTAATTATCCTATTAAAAGCTTAAAAGAACATTATTTGTAAATTTGCATAAAAATTATAAACTAACAAAATATATCAATAAACGGCCTATCAAAAACGTTACTGCTCCGCAATATCGGCATTAGCTGCTAAATCATCAACAAAATCAAGAAGTTGCTGCATGTTAAATACTTTAACCGCACTGTCCAGGAGCGTAATTTTGACTTTGGGAACATCAGTGTTGATATAAGAAAATTTGCTTATTTTCCCATCACCACGCATATTACGACACATCATTACCAATTTAAAAGCTTCAGGAGTCAAATGATCATCTAATATAATTTTAGAATTAGGCCGCTGTTCCAAAAAAAGTAATTCACATAAAAAATGTGAAAATGAAAATTTCCGAATTTTTTTGGTGTTCTAGATTTCACATCCGAATTTCTTTTTCGTTTTATTTCACATAAATAAAATTTTATGAAAGTAAAACGAATGCACTTTTTTCCTTATAATGTTTTAAATTTTAATTACTCGATTTCAACTTCGAATGAAAACGTGATCAACAAAACACTAAACTTGATTTCATGTGATTCGGAAATTTTCATGTGAATTG
Organism: Pegoplata infirma; assembly: GCA_963921195.1. Lineage (NCBI taxonomy): Eukaryota > Metazoa > Arthropoda > Insecta > Diptera > Anthomyiidae > Pegoplata > Pegoplata infirma. Next base: position 161,096,471 of record OY992539.1, read on the forward strand.
AAAAGTTGTGAAAGACAGAACAGAGGCCTTAGTATTTGATTTGGATTTGTCATCAACTATATCTGTTAAGAAAAACATTGTTTAATTAGCAACACTGCATAATCATATGCATTATTAACAATTCCATTTTATCCTTATTCTTTCAACATGTGTCACATTCCTATTGGCTGTTGTATTCAGCTATTTACAACCAACACGTTTTGTAACATATATAATAGAATTACTGTTCTTTAAACTTTTACTTTTTTTCTAACCTTTGTAAATACATGAATTACTTTTAAATACATATTCCACTCGTGTTTTAATTTATCAGGTTATGGGCCCCGTGGAGTTTGTTTAAACGTTTATAAAATTACTGTGTTTGCAAATGTTAAATAGTTGTTAAAAGTTATTTCTTAAAAAAAAAAAAATTAATTCATTTAAAAAAAAAAAAAATGACTGATGATACCATCCATATTTTTCACCGACTGAACAACAGCAACTACAGGCTATGGAAGTTCAATGTCGATGCGGTTTTAAAAGGCCAGGGATTGCTAGGAATAGTACAAGGGAAGGCGGCGTTGAATGATACCTCCTCCCAAGATGCAAAGGATTTATGGATGAAGCGTGATGGTAAAGCAATGGGTATTTTAATTTCGTCTATCGAAAAGGAACAGGCAAATCATGTATTGTCATGTACAACGTCTAATGAAGTCTACAACAAATTGCAAAATATTCACGACAAGCAAAGCGAAGTTAAAGTTATGTGTCTTTATGAAGAATATTTCTCACAGAAAATGCAAGAGGACGAGTCAGTGGCAGCATATGTGTCAAAAGTGTCTTCATTGGCAACTGAGATTGAGGCACAAGGAGAAAAACTTTCTGATAATATTAAAATGGTACGAATTATTAGCAGTTTAACACCAAAGTATCGAAACTTTAAAACGGTATGGTATAATATCAAAGAGGGAAGAACAATTGAAAATCTTATGGCAAAGCTTCAACTTGAAGAAGATCAGCATAAAAAGAATTGTGAAGTTGATGTCACAGATGCTGCTTTTAATGTCAAAACAGAAAAATACAAAAAATCAATTGCCGAAAGAAAGAAAACATCAAAATGCAATTTTTGCCACAAGCTGGGTCACTGGGAAAGAGAATGCCGTGCAAAGAAGAAACAAATAAAAAACAAAACCGAATATGGCAAACAAAGAGACAAAAGTGTCGATGAGGTTGCTTTCGTTGCTTCGACATCTGATGTAGTATTTGCGCCTTATAAAGACGTATGGATTGCAGACTCAGGTGCAACACAACATATGACGTCACGCAAAGAGTGGTTCTCAGATTTACAAATGATAAGTTCTGATCGGTTTGTTTGTATTGCCAACAATGAGAAATTGCCAATAAAGGGTTTTGGTACGATACACATTAATGCTCTAGTAAACAACAAGTGGGTTCCGCGTGTTCTCAAAAACGTTCAATATGTTCCGCAGTTGGGACAAAATCTTTTTTCTGCTGCAGCTGCAACATCAAATGGGTTTTCAATGTTAATTGAAACAACAACATGCGTTATGATGGATAAGAGCAAAAATATTTTGGCAACAGGTGTTAAAGATTCTAAAAATCAATTCCGTATGTTTTTTACAGTACGAGGTAATGATGCGGCTAATTCTGCAAAATTAGATTCTCTTCAACAATGGCATTGTAGATTAGGGCACATCAACACGGAATCAATTAAAAATATGTCTGATAAAAAGGTTGCTGATGGAATACTTGTTTCCGATAAAAATGATTTCTTCTGCGAGGATTGTAAGCGTGGTAAAATGCATCGTTCGTCACATGGTATAAGTTCTAAACGTGATGCAGCCAAATGTGAATATATTCATATGGATTTGTGCGGCCCAATGAGTGAAACTGGTATTCAAGGAGTTCGTTATTTCATGTTGCTTAAGGACGAAAGCACATGTTTCAGGTATGTTTATTTTTTATCTAACAAATCTGAAGTGCTTGAAAAACTAAAATGTTTTATTTTTATGGTACACAACATGACTGGCGAACGAGTGAAATACATACGATGCGACAATGGTACAGAATTCATAAATAAAGATGTACTTGAGCTGCTAAGCAACAAAGGAATTTTGCTCGAAAAAATTTCTCCATACACCCCTGAGCAAAATGGGTTCATCGAAAGAGATAATAGAACGGTACAAGAGTCGGCACGTACCATGTTACTTGCAAGTGGTTTAAATAAATTTCTTTGGCCCGAAGCTGTAAGAACAGCTGTTTACGTACTAAATAGATCGACAACAACAACAAATCGAACAATTACACCGTATGAAAGTTGGTTTGGCAAAAAGCCAGACTTAAGTCACATCAAGGTTTTTGGCACCGAATGCATGGTTTACCTGCCGAAACAGCTTGGAAGGAAGAAGTGGGATCCAAAAGCAAAAAAGATGGTCTTAGTCGGTTACGAACCCACAGCAAAAAACTTTCGTTTGTATGATCGAGAATCTAGAAAGGTGGTTGTTATGCTGCGACGTAGTGTTTAATGAGAAGGCAATTAAAGTAGCAACAATTCGTGGGGACGAAAAAGAGGAGGAAACAAACGAAATAAAATCTGATGAACAGCAAGATGTTTCTAATATTTCTTTGTTCAAACAACAAGCATCAAGTACTCCAATATCTTCAATGAAAAATGAACCGCCCACCTCCAACACAATAACAACACCAACGGGCTCAACAGATCCAGATCCCACAGTCGAAACAAATCGAGAAAGTAAGCGATATGCTCTTCGAAAAGAAATAAATCCACCCCAGAGACTTGGTTTTGATTATATGAGCTGTTTGGCAACCATTTCAGAACCGGATTCTTACCATGAAGCTGTAACTTCAGAAAATGCTGAAAATTGGATCTCTGCAATTAATGACGAACTAAGTTCGCTCGAAAACAACAACACTTGGCAATTGGTTAAGAAACCCAACAACAAAAATATTGTTGGATGTAAGTGGGTGTTTAAAATAAAGTCAAGTCCAAGCAGCAAGAAACCGATTTTCAAAGCTCGATTAGTCGCCAAGGGCTATTCGCAAGAAGCTGGAATCGACTATAAGGAGACATATTCTCCAGTCGTAAGATATGATTCAGTGAGAGCACTTCTGGCATTAGCCGCGATCGAAGACATGGAGATGATGCAGTTCGACGTAAAAACAGCCTTTTTATACGGAGATCTTGACGAAGAAGTGTATATGGAAATTCCAAATGGCATAAACGTAAGGACTATGTTTGCCGTCTCAAAAAGGGTCTTTATGGCCTCAAACAGGCTTCTCGTAATTGGAACTTTAAATTTGTTGAGTTTCTTAAAAATTTTAATTTAAAACAATCAATTGCCGACCCTTGCGTTTTCTTTGGAAATATCAATAACAGCAAAATAATTTTGCTATTATACGTTGATGATGGTTTGATTATATCTCCCAGCAAAGCAGCAATTGAAATATTTATTGATAAACTATCAAAAAAATTTTGTATTACATATGGTGAACATAATTATTATGTTGGACTTGAAATCCACCGCGACAGATTCAACAAAAGCATTAAAATAAATCAACAATTATACATAAAGAAAATTATAAACAGATTCAATATGAATAATGCAAATCCAATTTCAACACCTTTCGACTCCAACATATATTTATCAAAATTAAGTGGAGAATGTGAAGAAAAATTTCCATTTAGACAAGCTGTTGGTTCCCTTATGTTTGCTGCAATTGTGTTCAGACCCGACATTTCTTATGCAGTAGGAGAAGTGAGCAAATTCACTGAGAGTCCTAAAAATAGTCACGTCATCGCTTTAAAACGAATTTTCCGATATCTAAAAGCTACATTAGACTATTGTATTGTATATAAATCAGAAAATACCTTTAAATTTGAAGGTTATACGGATGCCGATTTCGCTCGTGATATCGATACTAGAAGATCTACAACAGGCTACGTATTTTTGATCAATAATAGCGCAATAACTTGGAGAAGCCATCGGCAAAAAACAGTTGCGTTATCGACAACCGAAGCAGAGTGCATGGCGGTGTGCGAAGGTGCCAAAGAGGCGATTTGGCTTCAACAACTATTAGCTGATGTTGGCTATAATCAAAAAATGCCAATAATTTTAAATGTCGATAACCAAGGGGCAATTCGACTTATCGCTAATCCAGAATTACACCACAGCACAAAACACATTGACATTAGATTGCAATTTATCAGAGAGCTTCAGAACAATAAAAGCCTTGAAATCAAATATGTTAATACTGATCTACAACGAGCCGATATTTTTACTAAGCCATTAACTCCTCAACGATTCAAGAATAACCTAAATCTTTTGGGAATGTTTAAATCAAACAATGAGTGAGAGTGTTAAGAAAAACATTGTTTAATTAGCAACACTGCATAATCATATGCATTATTAACAATTCCATTTTATCCTTATTCTTTCAACATGTGTCACATTCCTATTGGCTGTTGTATTCAGCTATTTACAACCAACACGTTTTGTAACATATATAATAGAATTACTGTTCTTTAAACTTTTACTTTTTTTCTAACCTTTGTAAATACATGAATTACTTTTAAATACATATTCCACTCGTGTTTTAATTTATCAATATCCTTAAGAAGTATCGGCTTACGAGAATTTATATGCTTCATCATTAATAAATCCATTAAATACACTGAATTCAGTTTTACCAACACAAATTTGCCACCAGAAAAATACGTACAATGCTGAATATCCGCAAAACCAAGTTCAACACCACAAAAAGATGCTATTTTTATTATGTATTTTCTTAAATTTCGTTGCCTGTCGGAAGACCTTTAACCACAACATTGGATCTATTAATCCTTCTCTGAAGAATATTATTATTCATTTCAAGACCACTGATTCGTTCATGGGCCACCTTATCAACTTGTTTAAGCATTGCATAGCAATGAGATACGTCTGATTTAACCGTTTCTAATTACTGAATATGATCTGCACGCAATTCATCAACAATATTCTCAAATTTGGTTTCAAGCTCAGATATACTTTTCTATACTTTTCTCCAAATATTCCTGTGCACGTATTTTATAAGCCTTCAACTCAATATTCACGTTCTTCAAAAGCTCCTCAAAGCCTTTTTTAATTCGTCCTTAATAATGCAGGCAGGTGAAACTTCGTTACAATGCCCTCACGTATATTTAATTTTTTTTTTTTATTTTTAAAAACTTAATATCATCATCAGTTATCTTGGCACAATTAAGATGACAATATTCAAAACAAAAGCCACATCCAATTTTTTGTTGTGTTTTTGTAACGTTTTTAGAGCATATTTGGCAAACAAGAATATCCTTATGAGGTGCCATATTACAAATGATTCTCCAAAATTAATGCAATTGTTCAAATCTCTGACTCAAAAAAGTAAACAATCAACTGAAAGTTGAGACTCCAAAGTTGTCCACGACCTTAAACAATGATATCGCTGCCAATCAAATGGATGATATTCCGAAATTATTCAAATAATATCATGAAGTAATAAAGATTTCCATTTACAGATGAAGCACTTTATGACAAAAAGGTAATATGTTGAACACAGCTTGATAGAAGTCGCCTGGTAATAACAGTTATAAAAACTAAGCCAAGCCAAAGCAAAAGGCAAATACAACAATTGTGTAAAATTAGTTGTTTTTATCGTTCGTTTCTTTTAGTTTTTATTAATAACTTTTAGGAAGTTTACAAATCTTATTCAAAATATCCACTTTTTACTACATAAATTAATTACTTTAATAAAATTCTAAAAAAAAAATCTTTACAGCACACAATTTTTTATCCGCTTACGGCTAGGGTTGCCAGACTTCTTTCAAGAAAATGTTGGAGTTGAAAAAGTATTGGGGGTCGGTCATACATTTTGCTTCTCTAGGGGCACCCTATGGACAGTTAGAGCGGTAAGGTGGGTAAGTTGCTCCGTTTTCACGTGAAAATCTGTCAAACTCCATATAAAAAAAACATAAATTTCACACTGGCTTTACAAAAGCGTAAAAATTTCGCTGAAGAGGTATTCTGTTCACTGGTGAAAAACCGGCAAAATAACCCGGTATATGTTGCATCAATACGCATCAACACTATAAGCAACATTTTTTTAAATTGTACAGACCATTTAAAAAGCGGTGAAATTTAACATTCAGATCTAAAATGAAGTAATTATAAGTGTTTGGGACTGTAAACATTAATAATATCACATAACTTACCAAAAAATATTATTTAAAGTTATTTTATGTATTCTGACGCGCAAAACATAACCAAACATATGACCACAGACTAATACAGACTCGACATAAGTGACAGGTGTCAAAAAAGTATTCTTTAACCATATGGTTAATATTTTCAAATTATTCTACGAATTAGGTTAGAAAGAGAAAGCTAATATAACGCGCCATTAGAAAAATGGATGCCAGATCGGTTTTTGTTGTTTCACTCACTCCTAAGTCGTAGAAAGTGTTGCCATGTTAGCGTAAAACTGACTAAAAACCGCTGTGTTTTCTCCTAAAATCGCTTAGTTTTTCCCCATTTTTTCTTATAAAACTCTACTGTCGAGTCTGTATTTAGTCTGTGATATGACTGTCAAATTTTCGCTACAAATTAATTGATGTTTCGAAACATTTTTTTTCACCGGTGAACAACTTACTTAGCTGTAGGAGCAAATTTTATAAAAATGTCATTTTGTATAGGAGCCTCCTTAGGAAGTGGAAATAGGGGTTAGGTATATTCAAGAAAAATGTTGGGGGCAGAAAATTAATAGAGGTCGGTCTCACATTGCACTCCTCCGTGGGCAGTTCTAGGGCAGTTGTGGGGCTTTTTGAGGCTTTTAAGCTCTTTAAGCACAATTTTGACCCCGATGAGGAGCCACATGGCCCCACCCCACTGCCCTTATTTTTTTGGCTTATGCTTTCTTTTTCGAACCTATCAAAATTAGAGGGTGTCCCGGATCTTAATCGAAAAATGGTGAGCTAGCCCACGCCTAATAGTGCAAATTGAAGAACCGTTTTTATACCCTCCAACCACAGTATGGGGGTATACTCACTTTGTCATTCCGTTTGTAACGCATAAAAATATCGGTCGGGGACCCCATAAAGTATATATATTATTGATCTATGATCGATTTTAAGTCATTCTATGAATGTCCGTCCGTCCGTCTGTATAAAACACGATTCTGTCCAAAATAAGAGAGCTATTATTGACTTTAAAAAAACTCTCACAGAAAACCAAAAAAAAAAATATCATTAATCCTCCAGCAACACCCAACATAATCATGCAGACACAAAGAAGCAATCAAACACCTAAACAAGTGCCTCCATAGCACGAACGACATAATATCGTACCTGCACTCACCCCACTAAACAAGTTAAAACACTGAAACATGTTACTTAAACATGTTTAAGTATTCAAACACGGTCAAAAAAATTAATGCAATCATACTCTACTCACATTAATTTCCCTAAACAAGCCTAAACATTAAAAAAGGCTTAAATTTAAACTAGTTAAGGTACTAAAACATGTTAAAGCGTCCAAACCAGTCAAAACAAATAAGTGCGAACTCCGTATAAGCGAACTAAAAGTCTTGCATGCGTTTTGCTATTGTTACAACAACAATAAAACATGCAAAACCCCTGCTCGCTTTATCGCTAGTCCATGAAAACCACTAGTCAATGTGTGTACGCTTCTCCACGTCTACAAACCATGCAAAGCGCATCCGGAGGGAAAGAGATATTGAAAACTACCACTTAAACATAAAGAATGCTTATACCATATTCGCACTCATTCAAACCAGTCCAATCATTCGCCTCCCCACGCAATCTAAACGTCAAATTTAAACGGCGTTTAATTTTGACAGATAAATTGTATGGGGAAAACAAACCACTAAACTAGTCTAAACGAATGCAAACACGGTATTAGGCACTATAACAAACTATTATAAATTAAATTTTTCACACCTTTAGAACATACACTAATTATCCTATTAAAAGCTTAAAAGAACATTATTTGTAAATTTGCATAAAAATTATAAACTAACAAAATATATCAATAAACGGCCTATCAAAAACGTTACTGCTCCGCAATATCGGCATTAGCTGCTAAATCATCAACAAAATCAAGAAGTTGCTGCATGTTAAATACTTTAACCGCACTGTCCAGGAGCGTAATTTTGACTTTGGGAACATCAGTGTTGATATAAGAAAATTTGCTTATTTTCCCATCACCACGCATATTACGACACATCATTACCAATTTAAAAGCTTCAGGAGTCAAATGATCATCTAATATAATTTTAGAATTAGGCCGCTGTTCCAAAAAAAGTAATTCACATAAAAAATGTGAAAATGAAAATTTCCGAATTTTTTTGGTGTTCTAGATTTCACATCCGAATTTCTTTTTCGTTTTATTTCACATAAATAAAATTTTATGAAAGTAAAACGAATGCACTTTTTTCCTTATAATGTTTTAAATTTTAATTACTCGATTTCAACTTCGAATGAAAACGTGATCAACAAAACACTAAACTTGATTTCATGTGATTCGGAAATTTTCATGTGAATTGAAAAGTTGTGAAAGACAGAACAGAGGCCTTAGTATTTGATTTGGATTTGTCATCAACTATATCTGTTAAGAAAAACATTGTTTAATTAGCAACACTGCATAATCATATGCATTATTAACAATTCCATTTTATCCTTATTCTTTCAACATGTGTCACATTCCTATTGGCTGTTGTATTCAGCTATTTACAACCAACACGTTTTGTAACATATATAATAGAATTACTGTTCTTTAAACTTTTACTTTTTTTCTAACCTTTGTAAATACATGAATTACTTTTAAATACATATTCCACTCGTGTTTTAATTTATCAGGTTATGGGCCCCGTGGAGTTTGTTTAAACGTTTATAAAATTACTGTGTTTGCAAATGTTAAATAGTTGTTAAAAGTTATTTCTTAAAAAAAAAAAAAATTAATTCATTTAAAAAAAAAAAAAATGACTGATGATACCATCCATATTTTTCACCGACTGAACAACAGCAACTACAGGCTATGGAAGTTCAATGTCGATGCGGTTTTAAAAGGCCAGGGATTGCTAGGAATAGTACAAGGGAAGGCGGCGTTGAATGATACCTCCTCCCAAGATGCAAAGGATTTATGGATGAAGCGTGATGGTAAAGCAATGGGTATTTTAATTTCGTCTATCGAAAAGGAACAGGCAAATCATGTATTGTCATGTACAACGTCTAATGAAGTCTACAACAAATTGCAAAATATTCACGACAAGCAAAGCGAAGTTAAAGTTATGTGTCTTTATGAAGAATATTTCTCACAGAAAATGCAAGAGGACGAGTCAGTGGCAGCATATGTGTCAAAAGTGTCTTCATTGGCAACTGAGATTGAGGCACAAGGAGAAAAACTTTCTGATAATATTAAAATGGTACGAATTATTAGCAGTTTAACACCAAAGTATCGAAACTTTAAAACGGTATGGTATAATATCAAAGAGGGAAGAACAATTGAAAATCTTATGGCAAAGCTTCAACTTGAAGAAGATCAGCATAAAAAGAATTGTGAAGTTGATGTCACAGATGCTGCTTTTAATGTCAAAACAGAAAAATACAAAAAATCAATTGCCGAAAGAAAGAAAACATCAAAATGCAATTTTTGCCACAAGCTGGGTCACTGGGAAAGAGAATGCCGTGCAAAGAAGAAACAAATAAAAAACAAAACCGAATATGGCAAACAAAGAGACAAAAGTGTCGATGAGGTTGCTTTCGTTGCTTCGACATCTGATGTAGTATTTGCGCCTTATAAAGACGTATGGATTGCAGACTCAGGTGCAACACAACATATGACGTCACGCAAAGAGTGGTTCTCAGATTTACAAATGATAAGTTCTGATCGGTTTGTTTGTATTGCCAACAATGAGAAATTGCCAATAAAGGGTTTTGGTACGATACACATTAATGCTCTAGTAAACAACAAGTGGGTTCCGCGTGTTCTCAAAAACGTTCAATATGTTCCGCAGTTGGGACAAAATCTTTTTTCTGCTGCAGCTGCAACATCAAATGGGTTTTCAATGTTAATTGAAACAACAACATGCGTTATGATGGATAAGAGCAAAAATATTTTGGCAACAGGTGTTAAAGATTCTAAAAATCAATTCCGTATGTTTTTTACAGTACGAGGTAATGATGCGGCTAATTCTGCAAAATTAGATTCTCTTCAACAATGGCATTGTAGATTAGGGCACATCAACACGGAATCAATTAAAAATATGTCTGATAAAAAGGTTGCTGATGGAATACTTGTTTCCGATAAAAATGATTTCTTCTGCGAGGATTGTAAGCGTGGTAAAATGCATCGTTCGTCACATGGTATAAGTTCTAAACGTGATGCAGCCAAATGTGAATATATTCATATGGATTTGTGCGGCCCAATGAGTGAAACTGGTATTCAAGGAGTTCGTTATTTCATGTTGCTTAAGGACGAAAGCACATGTTTCAGGTATGTTTATTTTTTATCTAACAAATCTGAAGTGCTTGAAAAACTAAAATGTTTTATTTTTATGGTACACAACATGACTGGCGAACGAGTGAAATACATACGATGCGACAATGGTACAGAATTCATAAATAAAGATGTACTTGAGCTGCTAAGCAACAAAGGAATTTTGCTCGAAAAAATTTCTCCATACACCCCTGAGCAAAATGGGTTCATCGAAAGAGATAATAGAACGGTACAAGAGTCGGCACGTACCATGTTACTTGCAAGTGGTTTAAATAAATTTCTTTGGCCCGAAGCTGTAAGAACAGCTGTTTACGTACTAAATAGATCGACAACAACAACAAATCGAACAATTACACCGTATGAAAGTTGGTTTGGCAAAAAGCCAGACTTAAGTCACATCAAGGTTTTTGGCACCGAATGCATGGTTTACCTGCCGAAACAGCTTGGAAGGAAGAAGTGGGATCCAAAAGCAAAAAAGATGGTCTTAGTCGGTTACGAACCCACAGCAAAAAACTTTCGTTTGTATGATCGAGAATCTAGAAAGGTGGTTGTTATGCTGCGACGTAGTGTTTAATGAGAAGGCAATTAAAGTAGCAACAATTCGTGGGGACGAAAAAGAGGAGGAAACAAACGAAATAAAATCTGATGAACAGCAAGATGTTTCTAATATTTCTTTGTTCAAACAACAAGCATCAAGTACTCCAATATCTTCAATGAAAAATGAACCGCCCACCTCCAACACAATAACAACACCAACGGGCTCAACAGATCCAGATCCCACAGTCGAAACAAATCGAGAAAGTAAGCGATATGCTCTTCGAAAAGAAATAAATCCACCCCAGAGACTTGGTTTTGATTATATGAGCTGTTTGGCAACCATTTCAGAACCGGATTCTTACCATGAAGCTGTAACTTCAGAAAATGCTGAAAATTGGATCTCTGCAATTAATGACGAACTAAGTTCGCTCGAAAACAACAACACTTGGCAATTGGTTAAGAAACCCAACAACAAAAATATTGTTGGATGTAAGTGGGTGTTTAAAATAAAGTCAAGTCCAAGCAGCAAGAAACCGATTTTCAAAGCTCGATTAGTCGCCAAGGGCTATTCGCAAGAAGCTGGAATCGACTATAAGGAGACATATTCTCCAGTCGTAAGATATGATTCAGTGAGAGCACTTCTGGCATTAGCCGCGATCGAAGACATGGAGATGATGCAGTTCGACGTAAAAACAGCCTTTTTATACGGAGATCTTGACGAAGAAGTGTATATGGAAATTCCAAATGGCATAAACGTAAGGACTATGTTTGCCGTCTCAAAAAGGGTCTTTATGGCCTCAAACAGGCTTCTCGTAATTGGAACTTTAAATTTGTTGAGTTTCTTAAAAATTTTAATTTAAAACAATCAATTGCCGACCCTTGCGTTTTCTTTGGAAATATCAATAACAGCAAAATAATTTTGCTATTATACGTTGATGATGGTTTGATTATATCTCCCAGCAAAGCAGCAATTGAAATATTTATTGATAAACTATCAAAAAAATTTTGTATTACATATGGTGAACATAATTATTATGTTGGACTTGAAATCCACCGCGACAGATTCAACAAAAGCATTAAAATAAATCAACAATTATACATAAAGAAAATTATAAACAGATTCAATATGAATAATGCAAATCCAATTTCAACACCTTTCGACTCCAACATATATTTATCAAAATTAAGTGGAGAATGTGAAGAAAAATTTCCATTTAGACAAGCTGTTGGTTCCCTTATGTTTGCTGCAATTGTGTTCAGACCCGACATTTCTTATGCAGTAGGAGAAGTGAGCAAATTCACTGAGAGTCCTAAAAATAGTCACGTCATCGCTTTAAAACGAATTTTCCGATATCTAAAAGCTACATTAGACTATTGTATTGTATATAAATCAGAAAATACCTTTAAATTTGAAGGTTATACGGATGCCGATTTCGCTCGTGATATCGATACTAGAAGATCTACAACAGGCTACGTATTTTTGATCAATAATAGCGCAATAACTTGGAGAAGCCATCGGCAAAAAACAGTTGCGTTATCGACAACCGAAGCAGAGTGCATGGCGGTGTGCGAAGGTGCCAAAGAGGCGATTTGGCTTCAACAACTATTAGCTGATGTTGGCTATAATCAAAAAATGCCAATAATTTTAAATGTCGATAACCAAGGGGCAATTCGACTTATCGCTAATCCAGAATTACACCACAGCACAAAACACATTGACATTAGATTGCAATTTATCAGAGAGCTTCAGAACAATAAAAGCCTTGAAATCAAATATGTTAATACTGATCTACAACGAGCCGATATTTTTACTAAGCCATTAACTCCTCAACGATTCAAGAATAACCTAAATCTTTTGGGAATGTTTAAATCAAACAATGAGTGAGAGTGTTAAGAAAAACATTGTTTAATTAGCAACACTGCATAATCATATGCATTATTAACAATTCCATTTTATCCTTATTCTTTCAACATGTGTCACATTCCTATTGGCTGTTGTATTCAGCTATTTACAACCAACACGTTTTGTAACATATATAATAGAATTACTGTTCTTTAAACTTTTACTTTTTTTCTAACCTTTGTAAATACATGAATTACTTTTAAATACATATTCCACTCGTGTTTTAATTTATCAATATCCTTAAGAAGTATCGGCTTACGAGAATTTATATGCTTCATCATTAATAAATCCATTAAATACACTGAATTCAGTTTTACCAACACAAATTTGCCACCAGAAAAATACGTACAATGCTGAATATCCGCAAAACCAAGTTCAACACCACAAAAAGATGCTATTTTTATTATGTATTTTCTTAAATTTCGTTGCCTGTCGGAAGACCTTTAACCACAACATTGGATCTATTAATCCTTCTCTGAAGAATATTATTATTCATTTCAAGACCACTGATTCGTTCATGGGCCACCTTATCAACTTGTTTAAGCATTGCATAGCAATGAGATACGTCTGATTTAACCGTTTCTAATTACTGAATATGATCTGCACGCAATTCATCAACAATATTCTCAAATTTGGTTTCAAGCTCAGATATACTTTTCTATACTTTTCTCCAAATATTCCTGTGCACGTATTTTATAAGCCTTCAACTCAATATTCACGTTCTTCAAAAGCTCCTCAAAGCCTTTTTTAATTCGTCCTTAATAATGCAGGCAGGTGAAACTTCGTTACAATGCCCTCACGTATATTTAATTTTTTTTTTTTATTTTTAAAAACTTAATATCATCATCAGTTATCTTGGCACAATTAAGATGACAATATTCAAAACAAAAGCCACATCCAATTTTTTGTTGTGTTTTTGTAACGTTTTTAGAGCATATTTGGCAAACAAGAATATCCTTATGAGGTGCCATATTACAAATGATTCTCCAAAATTAATGCAATTGTTCAAATCTCTGACTCAAAAAAGTAAACAATCAACTGAAAGTTGAGACTCCAAAGTTGTCCACGACCTTAAACAATGATATCGCTGCCAATCAAATGGATGATATTCCGAAATTATTCAAATAATATCATGAAGTAATAAAGATTTCCATTTACAGATGAAGCACTTTATGACAAAAAGGTAATATGTTGAACACAGCTTGATAGAAGTCGCCTGGTAATAACAGTTATAAAAACTAAGCCAAGCCAAAGCAAAAGGCAAATACAACAATTGTGTAAAATTAGTTGTTTTTATCGTTCGTTTCTTTTAGTTTTTATTAATAACTTTTAGGAAGTTTACAAATCTTATTCAAAATATCCACTTTTTACTACATAAATTAATTACTTTAATAAAATTCTAAAAAAAAAATCTTTACAGCACACAATTTTTTATCCGCTTACGGCTAGGGTTGCCAGACTTCTTTCAAGAAAATGTTGGAGTTGAAAAAGTATTGGGGGTCGGTCATACATTTTGCTTCTCTAGGGGCACCCTATGGACAGTTAGAGCGGTAAGGTGGGTAAGTTGCTCCGTTTTCACGTGAAAATCTGTCAAACTCCATATAAAAAAAACATAAATTTCACACTGGCTTTACAAAAGCGTAAAAATTTCGCTGAAGAGGTATTCTGTTCACTGGTGAAAAACCGGCAAAATAACCCGGTATATGTTGCATCAATACGCATCAACACTATAAGCAACATTTTTTTAAATTGTACAGACCATTTAAAAAGCGGTGAAATTTAACATTCAGATCTAAAATGAAGTAATTATAAGTGTTTGGGACTGTAAACATTAATAATATCACATAACTTACCAAAAAATATTATTTAAAGTTATTTTATGTATTCTGACGCGCAAAACATAACCAAACATATGACCACAGACTAATACAGACTCGACATAAGTGACAGGTGTCAAAAAAGTATTCTTTAACCATATGGTTAATATTTTCAAATTATTCTACGAATTAGGTTAGAAAGAGAAAGCTAATATAACGCGCCATTAGAAAAATGGATGCCAGATCGGTTTTTGTTGTTTCACTCACTCCTAAGTCGTAGAAAGTGTTGCCATGTTAGCGTAAAACTGACTAAAAACCGCTGTGTTTTCTCCTAAAATCGCTTAGTTTTTCCCCATTTTTTCTTATAAAACTCTACTGTCGAGTCTGTATTTAGTCTGTGATATGACTGTCAAATTTTCGCTACAAATTAATTGATGTTTCGAAACATTTTTTTTCACCGGTGAACAACTTACTTAGCTGTAGGAGCAAATTTTATAAAAATGTCATTTTGTATAGGAGCCTCCTTAGGAAGTGGAAATAGGGGTTAGGTATATTCAAGAAAAATGTTGGGGGCAGAAAATTAATAGAGGTCGGTCTCACATTGCACTCCTCCGTGGGCAGTTCTAGGGCAGTTGTGGGGCTTTTTGAGGCTTTTAAGCTCTTTAAGCACAATTTTGACCCCGATGAGGAGCCACATGGCCCCACCCCACTGCCCTTATTTTTTTGGCTTATGCTTTCTTTTTCGAACCTATCAAAATTAGAGGGTGTCCCGGATCTTAATCGAAAAATGGTGAGCTAGCCCACGCCTAATAGTGCAAATTGAAGAACCGTTTTTATACCCTCCAACCACAGTATGGGGGTATACTCACTTTGTCATTCCGTTTGTAACGCATAAAAATATCGGTCGGGGACCCCATAAAGTATATATATTATTGATCTATGATCGATTTTAAGTCATTCTATGAATGTCCGTCCGTCCGTCTGTATAAAACACGATTCTGTCCAAAATAAGAGAGCTAGACTCCTGAAAATTGGCACGAATGTGTCTCTTGGTCATAGGCCGGTTAAGTTCGGAAATGGGTAAAATCGGATCAGGGGAAAAAAGTTCCCCCTTAAAGAATCAAAACGCAATTTTTAACAGCTTTTTTTTGCATTTTTGTTAAACAAATGAAATCTTTTAATGTCAGAAGGTGTTCAAAGTCCTGCACTTAGACCCCGGGGGCTACAAAAATTAAGTTTTTTTGGCCCGCCCCCTTTTGTGGGCGTGGATTTTAAAAAATCATAAAAAGTATGAGCAAATGGTATTACTAAAGTTAAAAAAGCATAACAAATAAATTAGTTAACATTTATCGCGATGGGGAAGGTATCCCCAACCACCCCCACATAGACCCCCCCCTCCCCAAAAAAAAACGCCTCTAAATTTTTTTAAATATATTTTAACGTGTTGTAGGGTATCAAAGATTCGGCACAGCCGAATTTAACACTCTCACTTGTTTATGTTCCAAAGTTAAAAAAAAAAAATTTTCATGGATATCCCACTCACATCCCACAGAGCGACCCCATAGCTTTTAAAGTAAATGACCTAAGCTTGCTTTTGAATCAAAAAAAAGGGACTAATTTGAGGAAAAAGTCAAAAAAGTTTTAGATTTTTAAGAAAAAAAATCAATATTTTTTTTTATAATTTTTTTTCGAAAGAAATAGCTATCTAAACTCTTTGGGACACATTTAGCTAAAAACAATAGGTAAGAAGTTACATGGATGAGAATAAACACTAGGGCGGATCGAGAAATGCTTTTTCACGAATTTCGCTTGGGCGCTATGCGGGATTGGTAAAACTAGATGCCAAAACGATGTGGTTAAAATTTCAGGAAGATCGCCCTTCATCTAGGGTTGCCCCTCCAGCGCTGAAGTTTCAACTTTTTTAAGCCAAAGAGCATTTTTTTAAAAAATTGTCAAAAATTCAAATTTGATCAGATCTTCTTATTTTTGGATTTTATGTGGTCTAGTTAATCACATCTAGTTATATTTTTAATATCAGCTTAATACGATATCGCTAACCTCCCAAAACCAGAGGTGGAAAAGTATACTTACATTTTGGAGAAACCCGAAAAGCAATTTTTTGCAATTATGTAAAAAAAAACACATAAAAATTGCAAAATATGATTTTTTTCTTTTCGACTTGGAAAATAGACTACTCAAGGATTCCAAAACCGTTAAAACCAAAAAATACGAAATTCTTGAACGGCGTGTGGACCAATCTCAACTTACGATATTTTCAAAAAATTTATTTTATACATTTTTTTTGCTATATTGTTCTATATTCTAAATTTTTTTTACTAAATTTGTCATATTTTTCTATTAAAGATAATCTCATGAAAATTTAAGAGATCGTTAACCCTTGTCGAGATGGGGTCATATAAAAAAAATTGTTTTTTACCAGTGTTGGCTACCGTTACCCTTTCAATACCGTTACCGATTAAAAACCCTTTGATATTGACTACCGTTACCGTTACCAATACCGAAATAAAAAATTGTAAATACCGTTACCGATAAAAAACCGTTACCTTTATTCGGATATTTACCGGTATTATATCGGTTTTGTTTCGGTTGTCTTAATATTACTTATTTTAATACTTTCTGGATTAAAAACAGTAAAATATTTTTAATATACGTAAAAAACAAATTTTTGTTTATTGCCAATCGTATTGTTATTTGGACAAAGACAATCAGGATGTCGGTCCAACAAATGACCACATTCGCAATAAACTAAATTTTGGCAAAGTAAATGTGGAAATCGGTCCAACGAATGATCACATTCGCAATTCACTTAAAAAGTTCGAAAGAGAAATGTAAGTGCCACGTATTGTAAACATTAGGGCTTCTAATCGGGAAATCCCTATCCCGGAAATACCGGGATTTTCGGGATTAGGCAAATCCCGAATCTCGGAATTTCGAATTTTCAATCCCGGGATTTTCAGGATCCCTATTTTTTTTTTAATTTTTTATTATTTTTATATTTTTCTTAATAATTTGTATGAAAAATGAATTTTGTGGAACAAAATAGAAAAAAATCTAAAAAAGTTCCGTCTGGTAACATTTTTTTTTGTGATAGCAAAAGGTGAACAGTTTGCAAAATGTAAAACTTGCAAAAACAAATCCAAAAACTAATGGTGGTTTGACGAAAGTGCTTTTGTCACATCTTAACTCCTTAAGTTTTAAACTTTTTTAATTTTATGTTTAATAAAACAACATTTTTTAAAGGTGTGAATGGATTTTGACTCACACTCTGTCACGCTTACGCAAACAATAATGGAATCACTCACTAATCACTTACGCACTTTTTTTACTCACGCTCACTCAATATTCGCGTACTAGAAAGTACAAAAAATTGCCCACCAGAACGCATGACTCATGCCAGATTCAATCACGTGACTCACGAAAGCCTACTCTACTCACTCTATACAATTTTTTACAAAAAAAAAACATTGCTAAAAAATATTGTTTTTGCAAAAAATTAAAAATATATAATACATAAATTTTAAATAAAAATAAAATCATGCAAGGTTCCGCAAAAAAAATTAATCACTCACGCAAAAATTATAAAATTCACGTAGATTTTTTCATCTCACGCTCACTCACAATTATGTGATTAAAATAAAAATCACTCAAGCGTTATTTACGTGAATCACTCAAATCAAAGTAACTAAAAGTGGATAACGATGAACCACAACGAAAGATAAAGAAGACAGAGATTCCTCCTTCACAGGAGGAATCTCTACCTTTTTTAAATTTTACAACTTAAACAGAACTTTGTTTATCTTTACGAACGCGTGGATTAGCAAAAGTGACAAAAAAATACTAAAAATTTTTGAAAATCCCGAAAAATTCCGAAAATTTTCAAAAAATCCCATGAATCCCGGGATTCAAAATATCCCGAAAACCCCGGGATCTCGAAATTGGGATTCGTATAGGGATTTTCCGATTAGAAGCCCTAGGGATAGGGATTTCCCGATTAGAAGCCCTAATGTTTACAATACGTGGCACTTACATTTCTCTTTCGAACTTTTTAAGTGAATTGCGAATGTGATCATTCGTTGGACCGATTTCCACATTTACTTTGCCAAAATTTAGTTTATTGCGAATGTGGTCATTTGTTGGACTGACATCCTGATTGTCTTTGTCCAAATAACAATACGTAATCCCGTAGGTTCCAATACGGGATTACGAAAAACCAATCCCGATTGGAAGCCCTAGTAAACATTCTCTAGTGGGAAGATAGAAGAAGAGACATACCTAAGTTGTGGCAAATCGCTAATCCCTCCACGCAGTTAAGCGTGGAGGGATTATTCTTTGGAGTTAATGAGCCCTTATCGTACACTCAAAAGAAAAAATCTGTCGAAAAATTTGTAAAACAACTTTCAGTTTGAATTAGAAATTTTTTAGCAGATTTTAAAATGGATATTTTACCTAAATCCTGTCATTCAGTTTTAAAGAATAACAAAATTGTTTCTATATTTTTACTGACTCTGCTGAATTTATTATGATTATTTATTTTTGTTCAAATTTCAACAGATTATTTTGCAATTTTACAAACATTTTTTATTGACATTTTTTTTAAGAAAGTTTTAAATTTTTTTTAATTGTTAATTCAATTTTAAACGATTAAAATTAGAGATGCGTGCGTAACACAAGTTTTTCGTGATTCATGTGATTCACGCGTGAATCATGCGTGGTCGTGAGTGAACTTTTTTTTACTCACGTGATCGTGAGTGCGCGTGATTAGAAAAAATTGTTTCGTGCGTGAGTGTGCGAGAAAACATGTAATAAAATCTTCAGCATATTGAATTTAGATGGTAATTATTACCAAATTGTGATTTAAATAAGAGTTTATGATTGTTTTTAGGAATTAAAATTCCTTTTTGTGCAAGAAATTGAAAAAAATAAAAATTTGTTTATTTTAATTTCGTGAGCGTGAAAAAAAAAGTTAGTTACTCACGTGAGCTGCATGAACGTGAGCAGGAAAAAGAGATTTCTTGCATGAGCAACTTTAATACTGGTGCATATACTATTATGTATTGAAAATGTACTAAATTTAACAATTTTTTAATTTTTTTAAATATTTTTTTTTACGTGTTTTTAACCAATATGTGACTTGTTAACATTTTATTCATAATACCGGTACGTACCGGTATTGATGTTTCGGTAACGGTTTACCGTTACCGAAATAATCGAAAATACCGTTACCTTTACCGTTACCGATATAAAAAATATTTGATACCAATACCGTTACCAATACCGTTATTCGTTTCGGTTGCCAACCCTGTTTTTTACCAATTACAAATAGATTAAAATTGAAAACATTTATGAGTTTAGCGGATCATATTACATATACAAAAAAAATTCGCTGTTAGTTCGCATTTTCGTTGTAGACTACTATTATTCGAATTATTTAAAAAAAAATCAAATCCAATTTCATCTTTAACCTGTGCGAAATATAAAAAATTGATTTTAATAGTAAGCTTAGGTTTTACAAATATCATATAACTTTTGCAAAGCAATAAAAAATTAATTTAAAAAAGTTAGTCGCAGTCTTTAAAAATTCGTAATAAAAATATAAATTGACCAATTTTCGGTAAGGCCAATAAACTACCCGTAAACCAACTACCAACATTTTCCGATGTATCGAAAGGATATTGCTTCATTCAAAATAAAGTTAAACAAGTGAGAGTGTTAAATTCGGTTGTGCCGAATCTATTATACCCTCCAACATGTAAAAAAATAAAAAAAAATGTTTGACAGGGGCGTTGTTTTAAGGGGGGGAAGGAAGGGGTCGGTGAGCTGGGGTGACTCCATGGCTCTAACGGTATATGTTTACAAGTTCATTTTTGTCTGCTTTGTGCACTAAAGTATTATAGTTTTATAATTATTTAAATTATTTTTTTATCCACGCCCATAAAAAAGGGGCGGGGCAAAAAAGCAACATTTTTTAATCCCCTGGGTCCAAGCGCAGGACTATAAACTTCTACGAACATAAAAATTTCTCATTTGGTTCACAAAAATACAAAAAAACTTCAGACAAAAATAGCATTTTTAAGAGGTTGCTTCAGTCCTTCAAGGGGGAACTTTTTTCCTACCTCGAAAAGAGAATTCCTAAATGAAAATGCGAACTAACCGCGAATATTTTTTGTATACGTAATATGATCCGCTAAACTCATAAAAGTTTTCAATTTTAATCTATTTGTAATTGGTAAAAAACAATTTTTTGTGTGGGACATATATGACCCCATGTCGACAAGGGTTAATGATCTCTTAAATTTTAATGAAATTATCTTTTATAGGAAAATATGACAAATTTAGTAAAAAAATTTTAAAATATAGAACAATATAGCAAAAAAAATGTATAAAATAAATTTTTTGAAAATATCGTAAGTTGAGATTGGTCCACACGCCGTTCAAGAATTTCGTATTTTTTGGTTTTAACGGTTTTGGAATCCTTGAGTAGTCTATTTTCCAAGTCAAAAAGAAAAAAATCATATTTTGCAATTTTTATGTGTTTTTTTTACATAATTGCAAAAAATTGTTTTTCGGGTTTCTCCAAAATGTAAGTATACTTTTCCACCTCTGGTTTTGGGAGGTTAGCGATATCGTATTAAGCTGATATTAAAAATATAACTAGATGTGATTAACTAGACCACATAAAATCCAAAATTAAGAAGATCTGATCAAATTTGAATTTTTGACAATTTTTTTAAAAAATGCTCATTGGCTTAAAAAAGTTGAAACTTCAGCGCTGGAGGGGCAACCCTAGATGAAGGGCGATCTTCCTGAAATTTTAACCACATCGTTTTGGCATCTAGTTTTACCAATCCCGCATAGCGCCCAAGCGAAATTCGTGAAAAAGCATTTCTCGATCCGCCCTAATAAACACCTCTTTGGCCAATATGTCAAATTTCGACCCCCTCTAACTCAGAGAGTCCTTAACGGATCTTGCTGAAAAATTGTGTCTGAACTACTATCCAATAGGACTAGCCTTGGTGAATTTCATCCCAATCGGAAGACATCGGTTTCAAAAGTTGTGTCAGTTGACACGAAAACCCCCATATACTTATATGGTTTTATGCAGGCTAGCATCATTTAGAAGTAATGTATACGGTTTTGTAAAAAAAGGAACAAGAGAAAAAAAATAAAAAAATATGTTTCATAACCTAATTTATTTGATAAAATCGATTTGAGCAAGTTGATCCCTCCCTTCCAAAAATCTCAAAAATCGTTTAGGCCATAAGAATTAATATTCCGCTTTTAGAGTTTCAAAAATCAAAAAAAAAAAAAATGTTGATGAAACGCCCTAATGATTATCTCAAATATACAGCTCTGTAAATTAGTAGGTAGTTCACGTTATTATGAAATCAGTGAAGGGTCAGCCTTAACGAAATTTTGGTGTATTCACTGTTGCCAGAGCTTCGAAGAATGAAATCCTTTTCGAATGAATTCTCAAAAAAATCCATTCAATTTTCATAGTCAGTGAATGCATTCGATTTCATAAATCAACATTGAATGCAGTCCTTGGAATTCATTCGATTGAATGAACAAAAATGAATGCATTCGATTTCTTGTTCATTCGATTTAGAAAAATCGAATGCATTCGATTTTTTATCATTCCACTGCGAATGCAATCGATTTTTTAAATATATGGACAAAAACGGAGCCAAATTTTGATCCATAGTATCGCCTACTCTCTTTACATACGATGACCCTAATGGGCTCTAATTTTAAAACCAAAAAATTTGGTGTTCCCAAAAATTTTAAAAATGCACATATTAACTGCCTATACGACAAAAAAATGTGAAGAGTGTTAGCGATACTATGGACAAAAAATTGGCTCCGTTTTGCTCTATCTTGGTTAGTTTTTTTATGTTTTTTATGCAATGAATGAATAAGCCATTCGATTTTTCAAATTGAATGAAAAGAAAATCGATTGCATTCGCAATTGAAAGTCGAATGAAAAATAAAACGAATGCATTCGATATTTATAAATCGAATGAGTCTAAAGTGAATTCATTCAATTCGCTAAAATGTGATTGGGGAATGCAATCACTAAATTTTCACTCTGAATGACAAATCGAATTAAGGAATGAAATCCTTCGAAGCTCTGACTGTTGCCAATTTAGCTATTTTGTAGCTAGATTTAGCTATTTTTTTTTTGTATTTAGCGACAAAAAAAAGTCATTTAGCTCTTAGCTACAAATCTAGCTACTTTTTTTTGGTCGCAAAATTTGTAAAAAAGTGCTTTTTAAACCCGTTTTATTAGCCATATTTTCAAGTTGACATTTCGTTAACGTGCTATTTAAGTGTGTATGACATCTGCTAGTTTTTCAACTTTTCAAAAAATTTTATCAAGGGTTTTCTATGTTATTTCCTTTATCTTTAAACAAAAATTTAAAATTTATCAAAAATCTGTCCATGATAAAGTTACTTAAAAAGTTTGAAAATTTGTAGTTAACCTTTTGTGTTGATGTTTGATGAGTTTATTTTGGCTTGAGGTTATGGGGTTTTATATATAAAATAAAAATTCAAAAATTTTTTTATGAAGTTTTTATTTAAATATATTTATTTTTTCCA
The DNA here is from genome assembly GCA_963921195.1 of Pegoplata infirma. NCBI lineage: Eukaryota > Metazoa > Arthropoda > Insecta > Diptera > Anthomyiidae > Pegoplata > Pegoplata infirma. The sequence continues at coordinate 161,119,891 of OY992539.1, forward strand.
ATATTTCTATCAGCATCGCTGATCATCTTCAGGGATATTTAAAATATTTTTAAACCGACGTTGAGTTGAGGACTTCCTTACTGCTTTGTAAATTTTTGTCAACTGTTGACATTTATTTATATTGGCAAAAATAAATATATTTAAATAAAAACTTCATAAAAAAATGTTTGAATTTTTATTTTATATATAAAACCCCATAACCTCAAGCCAAAATAAACTCATCAAACGTTACTTAAAAAGTTTAAAATCAAGCAAGTGTCGTTTTGGCATAACTCATAGAGAATGAAGTTTAGTACCAACATAAAGAAAAAACAGCTATGGGGTTAAAAATATAATAGTTTTCATCTCTCGAATAACGGATAAAATTTTACACCAGTATTCATAACCAAAAAAACGAGTGGCTATAATCGAGCTTTTAATTCGCATTCAGAAAATTGTGTATTAAAAAATTTGGTACTGCGAAATAACTAACAAATGAAATAAATCCCAATTCAATAATTCCTAATGATATAAGTCCAAAGAGAAATGAATAAACTCCCAACTTTAAAAAATAAAATAAGTCCCAAAGAAAAAATGAAATAAGTCCCAATATTTGGGAGTTATTTAAAATCAGTATTTTGATCTCAAAAAAATTAAAGAACTCCGAATGAAATAAGTCCCAAAAAATATTATTGTCTATTATGAGTACTTTTTACGTATACAAAATGAGGCTCTATGTTCCAACTAGGAGTTTTAAAGGACTAAATAAATAAAATGAGGTGCCGATTCACAGAAAATAGTCATAACTCAATCATAGCTCATTTTTTCCCCAAAGCATGGCCGAAGGCCGGCTAAACAGAAAAACTTTTAACAAAAAAAAAAAAATAAATTGCAATATTTTATTTAAAATGAAAAGAGTCCCAACAACTCTCAATGTTAGAAAAGAAATAAAATAACTCTCAAAATAGTTTTTCGGAGCTATTTCATTAGGGAATTGTTTCATAACGAAATAACTCCCAACAAAAATTGTGAAATAAGTCCCCACATACTAGGACTTATTTCATAATAATATAATTTCCAATTCATATGTAAAAATTTTGGGAGTTATTTAATTTTTATTTTGGGAGTTATTTCACAGTACCGAAAATTTTGGCGATTTTTTTTGTAATCTGCCATTTCAGCCATTTTTTAGTAATCTGATATCTGCGATATAAAATATGAGTATTTAAACTTTTTTGTTTGCAAAATTTAATAAAAATATTTGAAAATATTCGTTTTAAGACCAAAACTAAGTTAATTTATTATTAAATTAAAAACTTTAGCAAATAAAACCTTTTTAAAACCACTAATCCAAAATCTAGCTATAAAATAGCTAGATTTTTAATTGTTTATACAAATCTAGCTACAAAATAGCTAGATTTTTAAACTGTTTTTAAATTTAGCTATTTCTAGCTATTTTTTCGTCCAATCTAGCTACATTTTTTTAAAAATAGTTGGAATCAGTGGGTGTATTTTACCATAGAGAAATAAAGTAAAGAGATTGTAATTGATTCAACTCTCTTTTTTTCTCTCACACGAAGCCTGTCTGGGATCAAGGAAACTTTTTGTTTTTTTTTTAAATACATGAAATTTGTACTTTATTTGCACTTTTAAAAATTTTTTTTATTAATTATATTGAATCACTAACATTTTAAGAACGTAAATTTCATAAATTGTTTTGTTTAAAACCATATAAAAGTAAAATATATAAACAAAAATCCTTTTTTTTTCAATTCCTCTTTCAACCTTCAGTCTATTAATCCCAGGCAGTTAATGTTTGAGTGTTTGAGTTGGATGCCGACCGTCTGATTTTACGAAAGAAATAGCTACGAAAGTGTATTTCGTAAAATGTTGCATTGATTTTTTTCGGTGTATATATTCGATTTTGAAGTGCATGAAAATCGGAGCGCTTATATTTAAAAATGTATTTACCTAAATACAGCAGTTACCATTTTTTTGTAAATTTTAAAAATTCCCGGGAATGTGGGAAATTAAAAATGATTCATTTCCCTGGAATTCCGGGACGGGAAATCCCGGGCTGCATTCTCTAGCTAGAACCCTTGCCAGTCTATTGAGTTTGGATGTGAGAAATAAAACAACTACCATATAATTAGTTGATAGAACCACATTCAGTTCCATATTTATTTATTTTATAAAATACATAATTTCTTTTAATTTTTTAATATTAAATAAATGTACATACATATTTATTTTGTTTCAAACCAATTTAAATGCATTACTTATGTTCCGGATTTGTAGCACCAGATATAAACACTAACAAGACCACTGGAACGATATACATCCACTGAAATTAAAAAAAAAAAAGATTAGTATATCTTGTAATCAATGTGACTGAGGCTTAAAACAAATAAATAAATTCTGTTAAGACAGTTCCCTAAGTCAAAGAGTCATGGTTCTTGCATACTTTTAAATTGCTTGAGTTGTCGAAAGTCTGACACGCACGCCCCAAAGTATTTTATTTCTTTGCAAAAATGTCCAATTCTCACAAATTAAAACAGTTCAATAACAAATACATACTTATACACTCATAGAAATATCTTAGTAGAAAAATTAGTAAACCCATTGTAGATCAAGTTTTACAGAATTTAACAAAAATCAATGTTGATATTACAAAATTCAATAGTTGAAAAATACATAATTGGAAAAAATTGTATAAAATATAAGTACATGAAATGTGCAACACTGTTTTTGCTGATCGCCATTTGTAAATTTTTGTTGTCTTGTACAGAAGGGATGTTTCTCAAAAAAAAATCTTTTTTATTAGAAAATATTTGGTGAGTAATAAAATATATTTGTTATTTAATTCATTAATAAAGCAATTTTTATTTTTTTTAGCAATTTGTGATTTGGAGTCTTTCTAAAAACTCTAGAAGCTATTACGTGCTATTACGTGATTATTAGCTATGATTATTAGCTATTACGTGATTATAATCACGTAAAATGATTGCCGACAGCAAAACAACAGCGAAATACATCACAGTCCAAGGAAACAATTATTAGCTATGATTATTAGCTATGATTATTAGCTATTACGTGATTATAATCACGTAAAATGATTGCCGACAGCAAAACAACAGCGAAATACATCACAGTCCAAGGAAACAAAAAAATATCATCTAAAAACAAAATAAGTTTATGTGAAAATAATGAGTTAATGAAAACCACGAAAAAATATTGTGAAAATATTCAATTAAATAAAATAACATTTACAACACAAATAAGAATTTCATTTTAATTAAATAAAATGGCATTAATATACAAAACAAAACGAGTATGATTAACAAAAATACGAATAGAACCAATAAAAATACGAGTTAATCAGCTTTTACAAAAACTGACAACAATTAATGTTGAAATCAACATAAATATTTGTAGGGTCAAAATCAACAATGATTTCTGTTGAATTTACTACGATTTTCTTTGGGAATACAATGATTTTTGGTTGAGTGTATAAAATTGTCACACTATATCAATGGTTCTCAAACGGTGGATCGAGACCCCCTAGGGGGTCGCAAAAAATTTAGTTAATATCATTCTAAAATTACTAAAATTTCTAAAATAACAAAGCAAAGTATTATTTTTGGTAATTGCTGAGTTATCAAAATTTAAAAATAAACGGCTACGTTAGGATCTGCCAATGCATGTCTATTTTTAGCTTTTCATCTGATCAGTGGGCTTCAAAAAACTCTGGAAAATATAGAATTAAATTTTCAACCTTTTTCATTTCGTCTTTTCGCCCCCCCCCCCCCCCTTACACCGAAAAATCAAGGCCCGTGTGGATGTTATGTTACGTACTATATGCATGCCAAAAAACACAATTTTACCATAACTCATATTATTTTTCCCGTCCAAAGTCCAACAATTTTAAATCCGACAACTTTAGGATATGCTCATCTTCAATACCATTAACATTAACTATTTCAGCTTCATATCTCGTTAGTGTTGGAGTATTTCCCTAAAATACAACTCCGCACATTTTTCCCATTACTCTTTAACTTTATATTCGTTTAGCATAGTAAGCTTTGTACTTTTAAATGAGCGTTGCTCGCATTGTATTTCATTATTCTTTTTCTAATAAACATTGAAACAACAGTTAGGGCTTCATAATTAGCTAAAATGTTTAAAAAGCACAATTTTTAAATCTGACTACTTCAGGATATGATCGCCAGGTAGGGTTGCCAGACGGCCTGGAATGGCCTGGATTTTCCAGTAATTTGAGGTCAGGTCCAGTTTCCAGTTTAAACATAATTTGTCCAGTTGAAAAAGGATTTCTTTTATTTTAAAAATTATTTATTTTATTAAATATTTTTTAAAATTTTTTGGGACTACTTTTTGAATAAAACATTAATCATAAACATAACATAAATGCCTCTTTTGTATACGGAAAACGTGCTCTTTTTGCTGCATTTTCACTAATTTTTTTACAACTTTTTCGAGAATTTCGGCCAGTCTAGCGTTGATTTTGGCACGAATGTTTTCGTCGATGATTTACGGATTCTTGGCGTAAATTTTGCTTTTAAAATAACCCCACAAAAATATGTCTGGATGGGACAAATCTGCAAATGATGGTCAGTTGTTGTCGCTCTTTTTTGACTTCCCACGTCCCTGAAATTTTTACTGTCCTCCTATATTTCCAGATTAGACCACATTGGACTTGATTTTGTGCGGTTATTTAAAAAGAAAAATATACTCTAACAATCCTCAGGCCGATGACAAAAAAATAATAGAAATGCTTAAAAAAGGCATATTTTGCCGTGGCAAATAGAGACGGCCATTTAGTTCAAATGAAAATGAAAATCTGTTGATTTTTTTTCAAATTATAAAAAAAAAAAAATTATGTATGTGTCCAGTTACTTTTTCAAAATCCAGCTGAAAATTTTCCATTATCCAGTTATTTGACTTCTAGTATCTGGCAACCGTATCGCCAGGACTACAAAGCATCCTTACTTAATTTGGTACTTTGAAAACAGCTAAAATGTTAAAAAAAACTGTGTTGAAAAAAATCGCGAGAAATTTGAAATATATAATAACACAGGGCAACACTTTTGTTTGCCCGGGTTCTGATAGCTAAGTGTGGGTAATTGGGGTACGCTGATTTCACATCTGGCTACCGGTTTTTTGTGTCAGCTTTAGTTTTTGATATATAGCTTACGGAAACTTTTAAAATAGGCTATTTTCGGAATATTTGTGAGTCAATATTTAGCAACACTGGTCTTGCATTCAAAAAGTGTATGACAATTTAAGGTATGTTGACTATGCTGATTCCAAAAATGTTTTTCCTTTTTTTGAGTCATCTTTAGTTTTTGAGATATCGCTAAAATAAAATGCCCTTTTTAAATCTAAGCACGTTTATAACTGTGCCAGGGTTCGATGATACGATTTAGACTAAATAGGGCACGCGGATTTAAAAAATCTTTTTATTAGCATTTACTAAGCAACCTCAGACATTTGCAAAGGGTTTGTGAACTCATTTTGACCTTAATAAGAACAATTCCCGAAAACAAATTAAAATATGACATAAATATGAAATCAATCAGACAAGTGGTTTGGCAGGAATGATGAAAACGATTTTTCGAAATTTACTTTCGTTATAACTCGAAAACTTAAGCTGTCAGAAATAAGTTAATAACACTTTTGGAATTCTCGCATCCAATATAGTTAAGTTCGTGTTTAAAACTGAGGCTCTAAAATTAGTGTTAGCAATTATAGCCTTGCAAATTTGGTAAAAAAACGCACGTTTTTAACTCTTTACCAGCGATTTGTTCGCGAACGAGAGCTGATGGAACAAATTGGAAAACAGATTCGGAATCAGCACACCAAAGATCATATAAATCAGTTGTAAAAGTTCAGGCAAATTTAAAATGTTCAACTTTTGTCAACCTGTGTAATCGATAGCAGGGCTTCTCGGAAAACGGATTCCCGATTTGACCCATATTTGGTTAGAATCTTTAATAACTGTAGGAAATTTGGGTGAAATAGGCTTGAATATTTAGCCAACAGACAGATTCAAGTGAATATTGGGCGAAAAGTATATTCAGGGCGTTTATGAAACCATTGCGGATTGGTTTGACAACACTTTTTCATGGAAATCAGCTGTGTGTGTTTATGAATCCAATTCAATTCCAATCAAAGAGAAAATGGGAAAATTTCTTTCCGTTCGAAATCAAAAATGTGGGCGCTATGAAAAAACCCCCAATGAAATATCCCCCAAACAGAAAAATGAAAAAATCCCCAAAATAAATGATAAAATTTTATTTGGGGATTTTTTCATTTATTTTGGGGGTTGTTTCATTATTGATTTTGGGGTTTTGTTCATTATGAAACAAGCCCCAAATGAAAAAAGAAATAAAAAAAGGCGTACGGACATAGCGCCCAAGGTCTTATCGCCCAAAACCGTAAATGTCATATTGCCCAAGCTGCGACATATAGCCCAAAATGAAAGGTCTAAAAATGTTATTTCTCCCAAAACAAAGTTGTCAAAAAATCCAAAATATTGCGAAATGTCGAAATTACGACTTCTATGATTTGTTTTTTTTTGTAAAAAAGTTTTTCTGCGTAGCCGTCCTTCGGCCGGGCTTTGGGGTTACATACTCCATGCATTAAACCCACCCTCTCTGCAAACCAAAGCTATTTTGGTTATCAGGCCTTTTTGAGGCATACCAAATTTGATAGCGTAAAGGCCTGCTACCCTAGAAAACTTTACTTTGCAGAGAGAGTGGGTTTAATGCATAGAGTTTGTAATCCCTAAGCCCGGCCGAAGGCCGGCTACGCATAAAATATTTAAAATATTAAAAATGTTAAAAAAAATCAATATTGGTGAGTTCTTGGGCGCTATGTCCTTACGCCATAAAGTGATTTAAATTTTTTTTGGAGATAATTTCAATAGGGGTTTTTCATAATATAAACATATTATGTTTATTTGGGAAATATTGCATTATGAAATAAATAATTTGGTGTTTGTTTCATTTTATTTGGGGGTAATTGCATTTATTTTGGGTGTAATTTCATTATTTTTCTTTGGGGTTTATTTCATTTTATTTGGGGATAATTTCATTGGGGGTTTTTTCATTTTCCTATTTGGGGGTAATTTCATTGGGGGTTTTTTCATAGCGCCAAAAATGTGCGTACATGAATTCCATTCATTTGGTTTGACAGTTGGAAAATTTTTGTCAACGTTTTGCTTCGGGGATTTGTAAGTTGAAAATAATTAATTAAAAAAAATAAAAACAAAAGTTAAATGAAAAAATTTAAGTAACCAGTTTTTTTTAATTAAAATTTTTTTTTAAAAATATCTTCTCATTTCTCATTTTTTATTTTTTAAGGGAAAGGCACAATATTATTGAGAAAAATGCAGTTAGTTCTTCGTGAGTTTGTGGAAATAAATCCCGATACATCGTAGGGTTTTATGTTTAAAGCTCCTAAAATATAAACTTTAAACTATAAAAATATGCACTTAAAAAAAAGTGCATTTAAACATCCAACATTTATTTCGGTTTTCATTTGATATTTTACTTTTTCCGCTGTTCCAAACAAGGAATTTAAATTACAAAATGTGAAAATGAAAATTTCCGAATTTTTTGGTGTTATAGATTTCACTTCCGTAAAAGTATAACGAATGCACTTTTTATACCCTCCAACCATTGGCGTAGGAAGACAACATTTCTGGGGGGGCTAAAGCCCCCTAGATATTTTTGAATTTTTTTTTTAATAGAAAAAAACAAGACCTATTTCTTAAACGTTCACTAAAACAAGCGTCTAGGTGTCCCGGAAACGAATGCGCCCGAAAGCGGTTTAAAATTCATATATTTTTTTTAACAAATTTTGATTCTGAAGATTTGTCGGAAAATAAGAACTCCAAGATATATTTGAGAACGAATAACTTTTTCCATAACATTTTAAAACTGAAAAACACATTCGTTGTACAGATTACATTTTTGCAAAATTTGGTAATTAAATTTTCCATTATAAGAATTTGGATATTTGAATAACAAACTTAAGTAACAAAATTCTTATGCATTGGTTTAAAGGGTAATATTTAGTTAAACTTTTTTGTAAGATATTTTTAAGATTTTTTTTTCAAGATTTTGAATGTTTTTCCTATAGTAAAATCATTAGATTATTATGATTTTTTCTAGAAAATTTGATTGATGATTGCAAAATCAGATTCAGATTCTTTCTTCCAATCACTTTTGTCTATAAAAAACCCCTTAGAATTAGAAACTTTTTGAAATATGCCGAAGGTTGCCTCATAGTAGAAGCTTAGGTAAAGTAGAAAAATATGTTAAAAAAGGGGTTTTTAAAACCATGGCAATTAAAAATAGGAATATACCTGCCCTGAAATTTCCCATAAATTATAATAAAAATTACCAACAAATGTGGCTTTCAAACAAAAAAATTTTTGGAAATATCTTAAACCGTTAGGTTTTGGGACGTCCTGAAACTTTAAACTTTTTTACAAAAAAAAAAAAAAAAAACGAACTATTTTTTCTCACTTTAGACAAGAAATATTTTTTTAACCATAACAGAACATCAATAACATAAAACCAATACCAGATTTGGAAAATTCAGGTATTTTTCTAATGGAATGCATTTTTTAAATTCAAAAATTTAACAAGAAATTTTCAACTTTTTCTTATTTTTGATCACTCAACTATTTAAAAAAACACACTGTGCGCGGTAAGGGTAATTTTCGACACGGTTAAAACCTTTGAATCTGCCGTTTAAGAACAATGGGTACATGTTTCAAAAATGAATTTATTACTTACGTATTTAGCAAAGAAACCTCTAGTATCTTTTGTTTCACCACGTTCTCTGGCTTCACGTTCTCGCTCTATTTTTTGAATGAAACTAGCCGTGTCTGGAATAGGTGCTAATTCCGTATGCTTAATTAACACCTCTGTGTTAAATTCTTTTCCCACGATAGTAGAAAAATCCAATGAAGTACAATCATTAAACTCTCCATCAGATGTTGATAATGTCAAAGCATTTACGTAACCATTTCCATCGATAGCAATCCAAAGCTCATCATTAAGTTGGACACTTAGTAGACTACATGCTTTGTTGGCAGTAAGAAAAGTTCGCTTTGAACCATTTGGATATTCGACTATTGCCTTCAGCCGATAAAAACCATCCTTCGATGCTAAAACCTGAAAAATATTAAAAAAAAATCGTTAAACATAATCATATTAAAAAACATTGTATAATTTGTAAAAAAAATGGCAAAAATTGTCAGTTTTTGAAGATGCATGCACTTTGATAATATTAGCAAAACAATTAATGTATAATTTGATCCTACCCAGCAAAAAAAATTGAAGTAGTTCAAAACGAAGTAGACTTAAACTACATAAAAAGTAGCGATTAGTGAATATTTTTTGTTGCAAAAAAAGTAGTTTAAAATAACATCCAAATTTGTCAATAGGATGAAAAATAATATGGGTTCCACTACTTTAGAACACTATAGTGTTCTATATATATATATGGGAGTTCGATCGTGACTGTCATGAAAGAAGGACGTCTAGCGGAAAGTGATAATAACATTCATTTGTTCTATGTGGTTTTTTCTTATTTTTGAACGCATATTTTTTTGTTGCGTTGTTGTTTTAACTAGAGAAAGAGACTCTTAAACAACAAATTAAAAAAAAAACAATTTACAAAACTATGTCAGAGCTTAATGCTCAACATTCCTTAATAAACAATGACAAAAACAATGTTAATAATTCATTAACACAAAATAATGCAAAATCAGAAAATGATAGAAAAAGAAAAAGTGAACCAATAAGTGCGACAATGGCAAAACAACTAAAAAATAATTATGCTATTCTTGATAACGATAAACAATGTAACGAAGAATATTTAAAAATATTTGAAAAACATGTACAAGAGCACGAACAAGCAACAACATCTAGTAGCTCCACAAGAAATAGTAATATAAATAATAATACTCTTAATAATAATACTCTAAATAATGAAAATACAACAAACAACACTCAAAACAGAAATAAAAAAATCCCACCTATCAACGTATTTGGTGTGGATCCCAATGAACTTATAAAGTTTATAAAAAAAGGTCTTAATCTAAAAGACTTTAAAATAAGAGAATTTTCGCTGGGAACCCTTAAGAAAACCTGAAATTACTCAATGTAGAAACTGTCAGAGTTTCTTTCATAGTGCATCTAATTGCTATCTAGCTAAAAGATGTGTTAAATGCAACGAAAGCCATGAAATTGGACAATGTAGCCTAAATAACGTACCAGATAATGAAAGGGATAAACTGTTTTGTGTGCTTTGTGGTAAACATGGTCATCCGGCATCATATAAAGGATGCGAAAAATATAAAGAAATTCAGCAGAAACTGCGAGCCAAAAAACAAATTTTAAAACAAAATAGAACTGGAAATACGTCACATAATGTTAACCCTAACATGAGCTTTGCTGATACATTAAAAAATCATAATCAAAATCAAAATAATACAAACCCGATACAAATGGCCTTAGAAGAGTTTAAAAATTCCATGCAAAATCTGTCCAATCAAATAGTCAATTTACATAAACAACTACAAATACAAGCATCTAGGATAGATTCTATCTTTTCCTTGTTAGAAGCTTAAATAATCACCATGGCTGAAAGTATTGAAAGTATTGTAAAAAATCTTAATATAATTCAAATTAACGTTAATTCTCTTATAAGATTAAGTAGAAGATACGAATTATGTAATTTTATTAGTAAATATAATCCGGACTTAGTACTACTAAATGAAACAAAACTTAATAACCGACATAAAGTTACCTTTAAAGCAATGATGGGTACCAATACCTTTTCGATACCAATACCCGTTAATACCAATTCAAATTGAAAACCAATACCAATTAAAAACCAATACCTTTATTTGTGCGATACCAATACCGATAAAAAAACCAATATCGATTCCCCACTACCAATACCAATTCAAAACCAATACTTTTATTCTTCAAAACCAATACCAATTAAAAACCAATACCAATTCAATTTTTCTACTTTCGTATCGGTTTTGTTTCGGTTTTTTGTATTCTTATTTTCGTTTGTTTTAATTATGAATTCAAACATTTTCTTTCCATCACATTATTGGGTTTTACCTGACTAACGAATTGCTAAAGATGTTCACAAAAGATGTAGCATCGATCAGTAATCGTTTGCATGCAATGTCACATTACAAAAAGGAGTTAGCTACTTGAATTTTAAAAGCCATAAAAACATAAAACAATTTTTTTTTTGTCACGTACCATATCCTTATTTTTAACCCAATTTCATTATTATGACCCCTAATAAAAGTAGATCTTAAAAAATTTAGACCTTGTCTGTGATAAATTTTTGATATTGATAATTGATATTAGGTTTTACCTGACTAACGAATTGCTAAAGATGTTCACAAAAGATGTTACATCGATCAGTAATCGTTTGCATGCAATGTCATATAACAAAAAGGAGTTAGCTACTTGAATAAAAAAAGCCATAAAAACATAAAAAAATATATATTTTTTTTTACTTCTTTTTAACCAAATTTGATTTTTATGACCCCTAATAAAAGTAGATCTTAAAAAATTTAGACCTTTTCTGTGATGAAATTTTTTCTTTTGCAAACATTGTTTATATTTGATATACATTAAATGTCACTGCACTGTTCTTTGGGTTGTAAAAAAATACTAATGTCCTTTTTGGGAATTCCAATCAAGCAGTCGTTACAAAATTTTATGTCACAACACCAGAATCCCAAAATTTTTTTTTTGTTTTATTAGAGGCACACTGTGCCGGGCACAGTCATATTATATAAGAATTTATTTTATTTTAGTGTGCGGTTCACACTTGCTATTTTTGAGAGTTTAAGGGCTACGTGTTTAAAAAAATCTTTGTTCTGTTTCCATTACGTTTTTATTCTGCAAAACGATGTTCGCATTCATTTTTAACTACCCAGGCAGAAACTGCCAACCGTTCCACAAAAAAAGTCTTGGCAAACCACTTTATTTTTTGTGTATAAGGTAGTATGAAAAAGTGCTTTCCAAGCGCTTTGCCAATGTTTTCTATTTAAATCCGTTCAAAGTATAATTTGTAATTAAAATTTATTAATTTTCATAGCAATTGGAATATTTTTCATTTCCCTGCAGTATTAGTTATTGGTCCTTGATAGCTCTCGTGATATGTCACTTAGACAAAATGCCTATCACAAACTTGACACCTTTTATATAAAAACACGTTTCTTTTGTGAGGAAGTGTCTTAAACTCCGGATACATCACATCTGAAATGCCACTGGGTCCTATCCCTTTGGAAAACAACACGTTTCGGTTCAATACATCACTTTTTTTCGGGACTTTTGCTAAAAGGTTAATCTAGGACTATAATTTCGGGTAGTTTCAAACATAAGCATAAACTCGTTATACCCTGTACCACAAGGCGCTTTAAATAGCAACGGCATACCGTTTACCGTGGTTATCATTTTGGACGCTGGGAGACTACCCAGCACACAAGCGACCATAAAAGGTACTTTGCCAGCGCTCTCCCGTTCGTATTTTTCTGCCTGGGTAGTTTAATTACACTGTGCTACAGTGAAAAAATACTTCTAATGTGACAAGGAATAGGTTGTTGGTTTTGTCAAGTAGATCACAAAAATGCCCATTTAACTTGCCAGACACCCTCAAATTTTAGAATTATTGTCAAAAAACGTTTTTTGGGACTTTGCTCACTAAACCTTGTGTAATTCAGAAAATTTTCAATCGATTTTAAATTTTTTAACTGTTTTGGATAGAAGATAGGGCTTTCCATGTGTGTGAATTAGTCTACACATATTTGAAAGATATCTATTGATTTTTTCTATAATATCAAATTTTTTTGTTATTTTTTGAAAATTTTTCGAGTTTATCGATTTTTTGCTGCTATAGTTCGTTTAACAACCTTTATATTTATAGACATATTTTTAAAGAAAATTTAGTTCTGAATTCGATGAGCTTTACCCTGTAAAAATTAGATAAGAATTGACAGATTTGTGATAATTTTTCTAAAAATGAAAATTAAGATTTTTCAGGAAATTGCCGTTCAGACAACCCAGGCAAAAAAAAAATAAATTTATCATAAGAGGTCATGTACAATATTTTTTAAGGTTTTTGGCGCGCTGAATCCGAATCTGGCCTTTAAATTGCTCTATCGCATCAGGTTTTTGAGATATTCAACATAAATTTATATATCAAAAACTTAATAAGATAGCGCAAATTCAAGGTCAAATTCAAATTCAGGGGGCCAAAAACCTTTAAAATAATGATACACGACCTCTCAGTATGTTCGTTTTTTTTTTTGCCTGGGTTGTCCGAACGGCAATTTCATGCAAAATCTTAGGCCGCTGTTCCAAAAAAAGTAATTCACATAAAAAATGTGAAAATGAAAATTTTCGGATTTTTTTGGTGTTCTAGATTTCACATCCGAATTTCTTTTTCGTTTTGGTTCACATAAATAAAATTTGGTGAAAGTAAAACGAATGCACTTTTTTCCTTATAATTTTTTAAGTTTTATTTATTCGATTTCAACTTCGAATGAAAACGTGATCAACAAAACACTAAACTTGATTTCATGTGATTCGGAAATTTTCATGTGAATTAAAAAGTTGTGAAAGACAGAACAGAGGCCTTAATTTTATTTTTTAAAAAAATTACCACAACTTTGTCAATTGTTATTCGATTTTTTCGGCATAAAGTTCATCGTATTCACAATTAAATTTTCTTTAAGAAAACGTTTATAAATATAAATATTGTTGAACGAACTATAGCAGAAAGAAATCGATAAACTCAAAAATTTTTCAAAAAATAACAAAAAAATTAGATATTGTTGAAAAAATCAATACATATCTTTCTTAAATGTATAGATCAATTCACACACATAAATAGCCCTATATTTCTTCTATCCAAAACAGTTAAAAAATTTAAAATCGCTTTAAAACTTTTTAAGTTACACGTGGTTTAGTGAGAAAAAAAAACAATAACTTTAAAATTTGAGGGTGTATGGCAAGTTTGATTGGCATTTTTGTGATCTTTTCGACAAGACCTACAACCTTAACTACCTCATTTCAAAAGTATATTCGATTTTGTGTTTTTTGTAGCACAGTGTTATTGGATTTCCCCATACAATTTAAACGTCAAAATAAACCACCGTTTTATTTTGACAGATAAAGTGTTTAAAATTATATGGGGAAGACACATAATTAAACTAGTTTAAATGAATGCGAATATGGTATTACTGATGTTTTGATAAACAAAGTCGTAAGTTTAAACCCCATATAAGAAAACAATTACTCGTGTAATAGCAATTACGAAAAGATCTAAAATCGAAAAAGGGGCCTCCACGATAACCTATTTCGATCACCTTTTTCAAAAAATATTTATCTATGAAAGGGATGAATTTCAGGTATTTTTTGATTTTTGTAACGAATGTTAAGTCTCAACTTTCTGCAATTAAAAAATATCTCCCCTTGGCCACTGCAATTTATAGGTGCATTGAAACGATTCCAAACGATGTCCATCCGTCTGTCCGTCTGTAGTTAACACGCACAAATATGTCTTTTAATTATGATAAACTTTCATTTCTTTAGTGCAAAAAGCATAAGAATGAATTTTAAAACACATATTAAAGAGAAAAATTTCCCCCCCCCCCCCCTTCAATTGCCACTACCGACCCACCCACAAAAAAAAACAACCAATCAGAAAAAAATAAACACCCAAAAACAATCACTGCGACTTAAAATTTGAAATATAAAGTCGATTATTAAAAATATATTTTAAAAGTCGATTTTATCGATTTTTTGATGACTTGTGGTGAGGCTATTTGAATTTTAATTTGGTTATAAAAACTAAATTAATAATACAACAAATGCTATTTACATAATTAATAAGGGGTTCAAATACCCTTGCCTATTAATTTTTTTTTAAAGAAAAAATACTGAAAAATGTCCTTAATATTAGAGATGGGCGCGTGAGTGATTTTTGACTTACTCACGCTCACGACAGGAATTTTTGAATCACGCACACTCACTCACGAGCTTATCTTTTCTACTCACACTCACTCACAATCAAGTGAGTAAATTTAACGCAACTCACACTCACGTGCACTCACGCAAGCTTAGCTCACACTTATGTTGGCTCACACTCACAAAACTCTTATTTATACAAAAAAAAAATTCAAATTTTTGAAAAATCTTTCAAAGATTTAAGCAAAATTTAAGTTCAGGGAAATTTTACAATTTTTTTTTTGCTTTTTTGTACATTTTTTGGTACGTAAGGAAATATGAAGAGATAATAAATCACGCAAACTCACGCAAAAAAATCGACTCACGCACACTCACTCACGCAAAAATCTTACTCACGCACGCTCACTCACACAATTTTTTTTCTCCACTCACACTCACTTACAATCACGTGAATAAAATTGAATTCAGTCACACTCACGCGTGCATCACGTGAATCACGTTCTAATCTGCTCATGAGCCCATCTCTACTTAATATATATATTCAAAAATCCACCATGTTGGATCGATGGCTTAAAATATATAACTCGGTTAAAAATTGCACATAAACGTATATTTTTCTCCACTGTGGGGCGGACAGAAGGACGACGTACGTTAAATTAATTAATGTTAACGACAAAACCTTTTGCATACAAATTCCAAAACCGATATAAGATAAATACCAATACTTATTAAAAACCGATACCGATTCGAGGCTAAAACCAATACCAATACCTAAATAATTCAAAACCAATACCGAAACCTATACCAATTCAACAAAAAATGAAAACCAATACCTATACCAATACTAATATAATTTTGAAAACCAATACCAATACCAATACTTTTATCGAATTGGTACCCATCCTTGCTTTAAAGATTACCACTTTATACGCAAAGATAGGGTTAATTCTACTAGAGGAGGTGGAACGGGAGTTTTAATAAAACAAGACATTAAATATCAAAACTATACCAACAATACTATTAATTCTTTTAAATTGTTGGAAACTTGTATTTTAAAAGTACCATTGATTTCAAATAAAACGTTGTTTGTAATATCGGCTTATTACCCTTCGGTTAATAATAACGACAATTTGAAAACCGAATTATTACAACTTTTTCAATCCTTAAATTTACAAAACGCTAATAACTTTTACATATTGGCGGGGGACCTCAATTGCAAACATATAGATTGGGGGAATGACACAAACAATGTAAAAGGTAATATGTTAAAAGAATGGCTTTCATGTAATGAAATACAATTTAGATGTGCTTTATACGCCTCAACAACACCCTCGTATCCACGTTGTGGCTCGTATTTAGACCTATGTATTGTGGACTCTCGCTTATCCCTATATAAGGAGAATAATACAATGAATTGTCTAAAAAATCTGGATTATGATAGCGACCATAACGCAGTACAAATTTTAATTTTACAAAATGAAGTTGATCACCCAATCACTCTTTTTAAAGAAAACCCTGATGCCCAGTTTAACTTTAAACAAACTAATTGGAAAAAGTTTAGGAATAGTATCACAAACGAATGTAACATTAATGAATCTATCCCGAATAACAAAAATCTCACTAACTCAGAAATTGACTTTTATTTGATTAAGTTAAATAACATGATAAATCTTTCAATAGAAAAATCAGTTCCGAAATTTCAGAACATTGATTCAATAAAAAAATTTACAAATTCAACCATAAAAAAATTACAATCCGAAAAAAGTAAAATTTTAACAGCAATTAAAAAAAACAATAGACTAGAGCGATTTTTATCACCAGTTGAACTTAATTTTCTTAAATGCAAAGTAAAGCTAATCAAAAAGCTTATTAACGATAATTTTAGTATAGCGGTCAATTCACATGTACAAGAGAAACTGAAATGCATGGATCATAAGAACTCCTCAAATATGTTTTGTGAAGTAAAAAAACAATTTAGGTCAATGCAACCGGTGAATATTAATACCCTACAAATCCCACAAAATGAGGAATTTTTGATTAGAAATGCGGGAATTTCACCTGAAGATATAGAAAGGGATGACGTAAATAGTAACTTTATAGCAAGAGATCAAGGTCAAGTATTAAACACAATTAGTGCATATCTAGAGTCAATTCATGCTTTCAAAGGGATCGATCCTCTAAATAGAGTACATATTGAGGTTGATACTTGTTTCAAACAATTTTTGGAAACAAAAAATGAATATGAAACTAATCAATCGTCCTGTTTAACATTTTCGGATCATAACAAGGCTAACGAGGTTAATGAGTCGATAACTAAAAATTATTTCATAGCAAATGATTCGTTATTATATATTTTTAAAAGTTTAAAAAAACAACTTTCTTCTGGTATTGACAATATACCAAATATTATATTAAAAAATATTCCCGATGTAATGATCCGTGAATATTGCACCCTTTTCAATAACATGCTTAACAATTCCTACTTTCCTAGAGCATGGAAAGTAGCGAAAGTTGTAATTTTACCAAAAAAGGATAAAGATACAACCCAGCCAGAAATTGCCAACCGTGCCAAAGAAAAAGTACTGGCAAAGTAATCTATTTTTTGTATAGCAAGCTCTTTTTAGTAAAGTACTTGGTTTTACCGAATTTAGTACTTTGCCAATTCTTTTTTACCAAACTAAAGACGGTTTCTTTATTTGAAATATTTTTTTAATAATTTAATTAAATTTTAACTTAATTATGTTGTAAAGTTATTGCAATAGTGTCATTATCAAATTTAGTAAGAATACACTTTGATTATACTTTGTGGGTACTGATTTCAATGTTATTGGCTACATTCAATTAAAATATTGACTTTCAAAAAAAATATCACATTTGTATTTAGACAGCTTTCTACTTAAAATTTCAGTAACTTTAATTGGTAACCTTAAACAATTAACTGACCAAAAATTAAAAACTATTTCAGTGTTTGCCTACAAAAATTACACCATCCGGCAGCCAATATTAAACATGGACCGAATGATATACGTCCAAATGTAGAGTCAAATGGAGTAAAACTGCATTTAAAGTTTTTCATTTCGTGATCCTGTTTCCTTTTGAAAGTACTTCAAAGTTTTAAAGGATTACCTTTTTTAAAATATGTTTAAATATTTGTACTTGTCACTAGTCTCACTATTGATGGCAAATTAAATAGGAGATTTTTCCATATTTTTATTTGTCCATATCAGCAAAAAGGATGTAAAAAATGTCCCTTCAAATATTATCAAAATATTTTGTTAAAAATTTTAAATGATATTTTAGGAAAAAATATGAAGGGACATTACCGCAATTTTTCCTGATATCTAAATATATACAAAATGGGAAAAATGGCGGAGATCCTACTCTTTTATTTGCTATCACTAGTTTCATCCCAGGAAATGTACAATGTACATATATTTAAAAAATATTTTATAAAAATTTAATCCTCTTCAACTTGGAAGTCCTTTTAAAAGGAAACAGGATCACGAAATGAAAAAACTGTAAATGCTGTTTTACTACGTTTAGTCGTAGTTTTTGTAGTTTTTGTTAAGATAACTTTTGCAAATGAAAACTTTTTTGGACAAATTTTTGGTCAGTTAATTGCTTAAGGTTCCCCCATTATATACTTAAAAATGGACCCTTAAATCATCATTAAAATGATTCTGCTATATTAAAAAAAAAATTGCGATTTTTATCCATATCATATAGATGTTTTTTTTACTATTATTTAGTGTTAGGGATGCATTTATGATTCACTTAAAGCAAGTTTTTTATCAATAACCAATTTAGAGGTTAATTTCGCGAGAACCTTGAAAAATTAAGAAATTTGCGAATTTAAGGGCTTAAGATGAAAGGCTTTAAACCAAATTTTACATTTTTTTTGTTAAAAAACAGGCTGGAAATAAGATAATCTTTAATGACATATTGCAAGAAAACTAAATGGAAATGTTGGTCATACCTCTTATATTCTAAAATAGTAACCATTTTGTCATGCTGTGTTAATATATAATTTATTTAAAATTAAAAAATTAAAAAAAGACTTCTAATGTACAAATTATTAAATAAAAAAATAATTTTATTCATACATTTTTAATTTTGTAATGGATTATTTTAGTTAAAAAGCTATTTTCAAAAAATCTCGGATAATACTTTTCAAAGTACAGGGAAAGCGCATTTAAAAGTACTTTGCCACTACTAAATGGTGTTATCATTTAGCATCTTAGCAAGTACTAAAAACCCAAAAAAAAGGTACTTTGCCATTATTAATACCACCTTATTAGGTACTTTGCCCGATCTGGCCCGTATGTATTTTTCTGCCTGGGAAGTAACCCAAAAAATCTTCGGGCTATTAGTTTACTTCCTAATATTAGTAAAGTTTTTGAAATCTGTGTAAAATTCTGTGAAAGTAATCAATTAAACAATGATAGGCAATTCGGGTTTAAATACAAACACTCAACAATTCATGCAATACAGTTGCTTGTATCAGATATCCATTGGAACCTTAATAAATCCTTGTGTACAGGTTTGTTTGATCGATTTCGAAAAGGCTTTTGATAGCATATGGATACCTGCCTTAATCTACAAATTATTGAAATATAAAGTACCTATTTATTTACCCAGGCAGAAAAATACATACGGGCCAGATCTGGCAAAGTAATTAATAAGGTAGTATTAATACTGGCTAAGTACCTTTTTTTTGGGTTTTTTGTACTTGCTAAGATGCTAAATGATAACACCATTTAGTAGTGGCAAAGTAATTGTTGAATCAAAATAAAGTAATATAAGAGTACATTGAATACAACAAATATTGGGCTTTCCCAGTACTTTCCAGAGCGTTTCCCAGTAATTTCAAAAGTAATATCCGAGATATTTTAAAATTTACTTTCCCATGCATTTTAACTAAATAATTAATTGAAAAATTTAAAATGTGTTAAATTAAATTATTTTTTATTTAATTCGTACTTACGAAATATTTTTTTTTTTTTTTTTCATTTTAAAAAAATTATATATTAATTATCCTTTTAAATAAATTATATGTTAAAGTTAAAAAATATTTTCGTTTAAATAACATTTCAAATGTTAATATAATCGAATTTGACTTAAATGGTTATGTAGTTTTATCGTATTTTTATCGTTCAGTTCGACCTCCGCATTGATCCTTTGCTGCGGATAGCCAGCGAGTTATCTTTGAAAAAACTGTGGCTTCAGTTTCACTCGGAAACTGTTTCGTGAGGAAAGCTTTAAAAATTTATTTTAATAAACTTAAATGATTAGCTTCAAAACCGACGTTCACGATGAATTTATTGATGCTCAAAATCTTGAAACAACGGATGAGGAAATTTTTTGTGAAGTTGACAGCGATGTCCTCATCTAGTACAGAGGATTTTATACCTGAAACAACGGAAACTGATTTTAGCAACCTTATTAACGGCCATTTAGAGCTCAGGTTAAAGAATTGGGTTTTAAGAAATATAAAAACCCTAACTCATAAGTCAATCGATGAACTTTTAATAGTTTTGAGAGAAGAAGGATATACGTCACTACCAAAATCCTCTAAAACATTGCTAGGAATTTCAGCTGTAAGCGGTTGCACGAAAATTATGAAAAGTTCAGATGACACTTTTGGGAAATTCCATTATTTTGGAATAAAATAAAATCTTGTTGATATTGTGAACCCTAAACTGTATGTTGAGGCAGGTATATCGTTGATAATTCATGTGGATGGCATGGATGTCTTTAACAAATCCAAAAAAGGTTTTTGGTCTATTATGGGAAAAGTGTTTGCACCAGATTATATGAGTAAACCTTTTTTAATAGGCTTATATTACGGAAATTCAAAACCATATTCCTCACAAGAGTTTTTGGAAGAAGTCGTTGTGGAATCCAATTTGTTAAAATGAATTCAAGATTAATTTTGGTTTTATTTTTAAAGGTGTAAATATAAGTGGAAAATATTTTTAACTTTAAAGTTCTAGCATTCTGTTGCGATATGCCTGCCCGTGCCTTTATTAGGTGCACTAAAAGCCATACTGGATTTTTTTTCCTGTGAAAGATGCACAGTACGAGGAGAAACAGATAACAAAACTCGAGTTTTTAAAGAAATTAACTGCGATGAAAGGACTTTGCAGTCATTTAAAGAAAAAATAAATTCAGAACATCATTTAACAAAGGAAAATAGCCCACTACTTGAAATTTTAAATATTGACCTAGTCAAGAATGTTGTTCTGGATGAGATGCATATGTTGCATCTCGGCATAAGCAAATATTTGCTTCAAAAGATGATTTATAAGAAATCATTTTCATTTATTTCTACAGAAAATCTTGCTGTTTTACAAAAAAACTTTTTAAATTTGTCTCAAGATATTACATCAGAGTTTCAGAGGAAGTCATTCGATTTATATGATATAGGAAACTGGAAAGCAACACAATTCCGATTTTTTTTATTATACGGTGGAGGTATCATATTGAAAAACGTTTTAAAATCTGATCAATACAAGCATTTTTTAATTCTTTACACGGCATGCAGAATTTTATCATCAAAGAAATTGGCTACATTAACAAATAAGTTTGCTAAGCAGATTTTAACAACATTTGTCGAACTTATGCCAAGTTTTTACGGTTCTAATTCCCAAACAATGAACATCCACAACTTAATTCACATTGCAGACGATGTAGCTAATATGGGCGCCCCTATATCACAGTTTTCGCCATTTGATTTTGAAAACAGTCTTGGTTATTTAAAACCTATTATAAAATCCCCAACTAACCCTATTGCTCAAATCCAAAGAAAACTACATATTTTTCATTCCGATAACTCAGTTAATAATATTCCATTGCTATATCCGCTTAATAGAAATTCCAAATACTCTCTAGGAAATATAAAACAAAGCTCGGAATCAAAAGTTGTATTTTCTTTCGTAAACATTAAAGGTTTTAAAATAAAACCTATTCATCCAGATAACGTATGTTTACTCGACAATGAAAACGTTATTATCGTTACTGAAATTTTTAGTAGAAAGCAGTCTAAATACAAAAGTGATGATATATTTTTGAAAGGCAATATTTTCACTGAATGTAGCGATTTTTTTCAATTTCCACTACCATCAAGAGAAATAGGACTCTACAATGTTAATAAATTAGATAAAAATAACATTGAAATCAGTATCAATATAGTAGAATCAAAATGTATTCTTACTAAATTTTATAATGACACCATTGCAATTGCTTTGTTACATAATTAAGAGTTTTTTTAAATGTTAAAATTTAGTAAAATTATTAAAAAAAAAATATTTCAAATTAATAATATAAACCGCCTTTAGTTTGGTAAAAAAGTGTTAGCAAAGTAATTAGTTCGGTAAAACCAAGTACTTTACTAAAAACAGCTTGGTATACAAAAAAAAGTTGCTTTCCCAGTACTTTTTTTTTGGAACGGTTGGCAATTTCTGGCTGGGTAATAATACTTATACACAACATGTTAAACAACAGATCTTTTCTAGTCTGCAATAAGAAACAAATAAGTACAAGAAAGTTTATTGTAGTGAATGGTCTTCAACAAGGGACTGTGAATTCCCCACTTCTATTTAATATTTTTATATTAGATCTATTAAATAAAATCGATAATATCATTGCATTTGCAGATGATATTATAATCTATCACGCCGATAACAAAATAGAAAAAATAAATAATAAATTACAAACTTACTTTGAGATAGTTGAAAAATACGCTATAGATTGGAAAATGAAAATCAACTTTAACAAGTGTGAAACCATTCTTTTCCGTCCTCCAGTCGCAAAATGTAACCACAACATAAAAACCAAATGGAAAGATTTCGGAATAAAATCAAATAACAATATATGTATTCCCAACAAACAAGTGGTAAAATACTTGGGAATTAATCTACATAAATTTTTATATTTCAATACTCACATAAATTCACAATTAGTTAAAGCCACAAATGCCTTTTTCATGTATAAAAAATTGTTTTATTCACAATTCATCAAACCTAGGGTTAAAGTTATTCTTTATAAATCGCTTATTCGACCTATTTTAACATACGGTTGCCAAATATGGTTTAATATTTCTCCATCATATATGGAGAAAATGCGAGTTTTTGAAAGAAAGTGCCTGAGATCATGCACATCGGTCTATAGATCTCCAAACAGTGATTATGTAAAGTTCATATCTAACCAAAAATTATACAATGCTGCAAAAATAGGTAGAATAGATAATTTCATAATTCATCTAATAAGAAATCATATTGCCATAAGCTCTGGTTGCTATGAAAATAACTTAATTATGGCACCATTTTATAGCAACGATGAATATTTATATAAAACTCTCCAAAGTGGATATGTACCACCTGAAGCCTTTGTGTACCTCGACAATAAAGGATTTATCCAAAATGAAATAGGCATACCTATATTTTACCATATATATAGAAGAGCCAACATTAAATCTATTAATTGTAATGAAATCACGATCGACAATACTAGATTCGATACAAGTATTTACACAGGTGATAAAAACATTTTTCCAAACACTAATAAAAGAAAATTTTGGTGGCTAAACTAAAATCTCCCCAACCAACTTTTATCCCTTGACTGACATTTTTATCATTAAAATAAAGAAGTAACTTTTTTTTGAATTTTTTTGTTACAGTGAATATATTGATTGTACGTATGTATATAAAATTAACTTATATTTATTTCTAAAAAACAAAAAAATTATATTTGCTTAGTGTACTTGAGAGCCCGTTTATGGGACTATGGTATAATATTAAGTTATAATTACTATTTGTTTATTTATAGTATTAAGTATATGAATTTTGATTAAATAAACACAAAAAAAAAAATATATATATGAACATTTCCATTTAACTTTTGATTTTAAGGTTTAAAAAATATTAAAATTTTTTTTGAAGGCCTTTTAACCAAACCTGTAAAATACTTAAGTATTTATTTACTTATATTAATTTTTTTCAAGTATTTTTGTATTTATACTTGAACATTTCAAGTATAAGTATTTTTAACTTACTTGAAAATTTATTTAAGTAAGTAAAAAAATACTTGTACTTGAAATGTTCAAGTACAAATATTTTGTATTTACTTGACGAAAAGTTCAAGTAAGTAAGTATATTTTTACTTGCAACAATATTTGTTGAAATAAAATACTTAAACAAAAATTTGTTTAAGTAAAATAAAAAGAAAATTTTCTTAAAGTGAAAAATAACTACAAAATGTTTTTAAATTAATTTTGTAAACAAAAATGTTTCCAAATTAAATATTTAAGCAACATGTTTACAAACAAAACTTTTTTGAAATTTAGAAATATGTTTCGTTTGATCATCAACCACTAGTTAGGCGGGAATAAAATGACACTATAACCAAAGGATTTTTCATTAAAGGATCTCATGAAAAGTCATTTTGTACAAACAGAAAACGAAGGATTCCGCAGCAGAATTAACATCCCCGCTAACTTAATCCCACTGGGAAAAAAGCACTTCCCGATAAGCCTATAAAAGCTGATGTAGATAATCAATCATTTTAGTAGTTAGACCATGCGTATTTTTTTATTAACGTTCTTTTTTAGACGTGGCAGTAAAAATTGTAAAAAATCATATTAGTGGAAATTTTTTAGCAAGGAATTGGGGTGGGTATGCTTTAGAAAAAAGTTGGTGGCTAAAATTAATGAAGCTATTACATTTTACCTCTCTAAAAGGCACCATGGAAGCGGTAGGAGCAAATCTAATAAGTTTACAAAAAACCAAAAATTGACCGCCTTAAGTATTGAAGATAGAGGGTTGGTTTGTTGTGACCAACCCTCTAGAAATTGGGGTCATACAATCGTTTCGTCTGGGGGCATCCTTGAGACAGAGCGATGGAAGTAAATTTCATATTTTTTTTTTGTTTTGGGAAACCTCTTAGGGAGTGGATATAGGGAGTAGGTTTGTTTAGTAAAAATGCTTTGATGTAACAAATAATGGAGGTTGGTCTTGCATTTCTCCCCTCTAGGAGCCACTCTGTGACAATTGAGGGATACATATTCTTGTTTTTTCCTTCTCCTTATTCTCCAATTAGATGTCATTTGCATAATATATGCAGTAGTTGCAGGCTCTTTTAAAAACGCGATCGGAAATTAAAAAAATAAAGAAAAACACACAGAAAACTAATATTATGTAAAAAATTGAATTTAAAATTATTTTTTTTTTTTTGACAATTTCATAAAAGCAATATTTATGTTTATTATTTCCAAAAATTGTTGCTCAATTTTTTTATTTGAACAAAATGTTTATCAAGTATTTTACTTGATGAAATTTTGTTTCAAATAAAAAATACTTGAAAATACTTGTACTTGAAAATTTCAAGTACAAGTATATTTTTACTTACTTGAAAAATTATTTAAGTAAGTAAAAAATATTTATACTTGAATATTTCAAGTACAAGTATTTGCGTACTTACTTGAAAATACTTTTATTTAAGTTTTTTACAGGTTTGCTTTTAACACGCTATATCGATTTTATTATAAAAAATCGAAAAATATTTGGATCACGCGATGTGCTGGCCACTTTTAAATAATATTGCGAATGTGCCTCGCAAAAAAGTTGATTTTTGATGACTTTCACGATTTGTCTCTCAACCTTTGTCTAGCTAGTACTCCACTCCTATTGAGGGCACATTCATGAGACCGGTTTTAAACTGTAGGGAATTACGACAGCTATCATTCTTCTTACTAGCTTTTGAAAAGTATAAAGCGGCGCAAGTTTCCTGATCAAAAAACGACGAAAAATTGAAAATGAAGAAATTTTAATTTCAAACCGTTACCACCAAATAACTTTTTTATTATTGCTGGCACATCAAATTCATAAATACATCTTTTTTGAACAAGTATAGGGACCATATATTTTAAATCTTCGAAGAATACGTTGGACGGCGCAAGTACAATAGGCCAAAGAGTACATAATTTTTATGAAATTTCAATCGACTTTTCCACATTTCTGAAGTTTGATTGTCGCTAACTACCGGAAATTAAGATTTTTGGCCTTAAGTGTTTGTAAGCTAATTGCATAAGAAGCCCTTTATGCATTTCTATCGGCAGATAGCCATTTGGATGCAAACAAAAACAGTTTTTGCCATAAAACCAAAATTTCAAACAAATGAAAAGTTAAATGGAAATGTCCATATATATTAGAGTTCGTTTGGTGACTATGTCACTTCATCTGTTTATCGGATATCATAATTTTTTTTAAAGGATTTAGGGGAGCTAAAAAGAATGCCGGTATTTTTTTGGAAAAATTTTCACTCCTTGGGGTGGTTCAAAGCATCTGAAAACGCGGATTTTGAGCTGATTTTTTTGCAGAGAAAAAACGGCTGAATATATTGCAAATCTGATTGCACCAGTCGATTCTACACCAAAAATTAATACAATATCAGTTTTTTTAACTCTTAAAAAAAGTTCCAATAACCCACAACAGGGGGCGGAAAAATCGATTTTTAAAAAAAAAAAAAATTGAATTATTTTTTTAATCATGCACGATGAAGAGGCAGTTTTTGCTAAGAAATTTGATACGAAAAGCATCTTTCTATCACAACCCATTAAAAAGTTATAAGGCTTCAAAGTTTTTTTTCTAATGGCAAATTTATAAAACACTAACCGAAATTTGAAAATTTTTTGGATGGGTCCGTGGTCTAGACACTCGTTTTCGATTTTCATCTCAATGCTGATTCCAAATCTGGTTTCCAAAATGTTCCGTAACGTCAGGTTTTTGAGATAATTGAGGTCAAAGTTCACAAAAAACTAATTTTTTGTGCATTATTGATTTTTTATTGTTTTTGGATGATATTCTGGGATCATAAAACTTGTTTTAGATTAACATTTCGATGCTGATTCTGAATCTAGATTTCAAATTTTTCTATCACGTCATGTTTTCGAGAAAATTGAGGTCAAAGTTCTCAAAAAACGTGTTTTTTTCCATTTTTGAGAATTGATAACTTTTTAACGGATTGTGATAGAACGGAAAATTTAGTACCATTTTGTCAAATGAAAATGCCCTTTAATTGCACATTTAAAAAAAAAAATTATTTAAAAAGAAAATGGAAAAACCTTATATTTCCGCCCTCTGTAGTGGGTTTTCTGAACTTTTTTTAAGAGTTTGAAAAATGACCATTGTATAATTTTTTGCTGTAAAATCGACTGATGAAATCAGATTTTCGATATATTTAGCCGTTTTAGCTCTGCTGAAAAATCAGCTCAAAATTCGCGTTTTCAGATGCGTTGAACCACCCCAAGAAGCGATTTTTTTTTTTCCAAAAAAATACCGCCATTCTTTTTAGTACCCCTAAATCCTTCAAAAAAATTATGATATCCGCAGATCAAATTTTCAAAATTAACTCTAATATATATATTAGGGTGGCAGCTATTTTGCAAAACTTCGAATTTGAAGGAGTGCACCCCTAATTTTTATTACATTTGGTCTAAAAATGCTATGCTAAAAATTTCAGCCAAATCGGAAAACGTTAACACGAGGCGCATCGGGGTCAAAGGTCAAAGGTCGAAAAATAGCCATATTTTTATGAAAAACAATAAATAAATGGTGTTGTTTTTTGAATATATTGTTAAAAAGTGGTACACGAGTTGTTTTTAGTATAAGAAGAGTAATTACAAATCGGTATTGGTTTTTTATCGGTATTGGTATCGCACAAATAAAGGTATTGGTTTTTAATTGGTATTGGTTTTTAATTTGAATTGGTATTAACGGGTATTGGTATCGAAAAGGTATTGGTACCCATCATTGCTTGTAAGTCTTTCGGGGTCAAAATGACCCAATTTTCACAAAATTACCCCTAAAACACGAAAATCAGCCCCAATTTTCTAAATTTATTGAAATAAACCAATGTAAACCCATATTTATATTCTATTCTATCATAAATACTCAGATATGAAATACTGTCTTTCTAGGATGTCATTTACCCGTTTCACGGTAAGGCCAAAAATATGCATTTTATTTGGCGTGGTTCTCAAAACTGATATTTTGGTTTTTTCAAAATTTTCTTAAACAAAATTAGGAAAAATGCTGAAAAAACCACAGAATCTTATAAAATATATGTTAACATATAAAAAAAAAATTTTTGGGTGATATCCCTCGGATAGTTTGGCGGGGGCATCGATTTAAACTCAGCGGATTTCGAGGAAAATTACTTTTTTGCCCACAATTTGTTCAATATGGAAAAAAATTGGTAAATATTTTAAAAGTTAACAAAGTCAGGGCCATAAATTATTAAAAACTATGTAAGACATTAACCCTAAACGTTTTAGGAAAATAGAATAATATTAACCCGGTTTTTATTCGGGTCAAAGGTCAAATTTGGGGATATTTGTTTTTTTTGGAAAAAGGCATCTAAATATGAAATGTTTACAGTCATCGACTATCACTCGTTGTGAGCAGACGTTTATTTTTTGACTGCGCTTTCATAAAACCAGTTGTTGTTATTGTAACAGTTAACGGTTATTTTAAATTTGCTTTGATCACATTCGTTTGTTACTAACTACAAATTAAGTTATTGTATTATAAGGGAAAAACAAAAACAAAAGTTCAAGTGACGCCGTAAAAACAAAAATGGCCCCTGGGCCACCAGTTAAATCGACCAATAGATTCGCCATTTTAGGTGTTTATATTGATCAGCCCAACAACATGAACTTTCCTCAACTTCCTCCATTGAGAACAAACATACCAAGTAATCCAAAATATTTAATAATTTCATCGCCAGACAATAAATTAAAAACATTAAGCCCCTTCGTCATTCAAAAAGGCTTACATGCAATTTCCACACTCATTGATTCCATAAGCCAACTAAAAGATGGTAACCTTTTGGTTTTAGTACGAAATCAATTAGTTGCTGATAAGTTTTTAAAAGCCACAATGTTATCAAACGTGTGCTCTATAACAGTAAAATTACATGACACGTTAAACTACATAAAGGGTGTTATTTATGCCCCATGTCTTATTGATGTTTCAGAAGATGAAATTGCAAAAGAACTGAAATCTCAAGGTGTTCATTCAGTATATAAATACATGATTACTGGAGATGATGAAACACAAAAATGTAGTAGACATATGGTCGTAACTTTTAACCTTTATAATTTACCTCAAGTTATCGATGTGGCCTGGTATAAAGTCAGAGTCAAACCTTACTATCCTAATCCGATGCGATGCAAAAATTGTCAGATCCTAGGACATACAAAAAATAAATGTACCAACCAAGCTTCATGCGAGAAATGCAATTTTCCTCCTCATATTCCTGTTCCATGTACCCGACTACAATGTGCCAACTGTAACGATGAGCATGCAGCTTCCGATAAAAACTGTCCTCGGTATCTTCAACAAAAAGAAATAATTAAAATAAAAACCATCGACAAATGCTCCTTTGGGGCTGCAAAACGTAAGTACGAAACTATGTCAAGAACAACATCCCAACAAAATGAAAACCAATCATACTCCGAAGTTGCAAAAGAAAATGATAATTCAGAGAATCTTCCCGTTAAACAACTACAGAAAAGATCTGCAGTATCACCTCAAACTAAAAAAACCAACGAAAAAGTTCCTCGTCGGGAATCGTCCTCCAGTTCTTCATCAAATGAAGTTTGTTTGGAGGCGTCATCGTCATCAGCACCTGAAAAACCTAATTCTAAAAAAACCAAACAATCAAAAAACAAATCTACTAAGAAAATGAATCTTTCAACATCTCAAACAATTAATGTAACAAAAGAAGAAAATTTAAACAAATCAACTGTCTCAACAAATCAACTACTACCACTAACAAAAGTATTAAGCACTACAGAAAATCAAATACAACAACAAATAAATAAATCAAACACTACAACAATAAATAAAAATATTACAAATCATAACCCTACTTCCGTTAACTTATCTCCTCTTGGGCAATTAACCCAAGAGTTGATGTCAACGGATAGTTATTTTATACCAGCATCTGACATGGATGCTCTTTCTGATGGCTAAACTTAATTCGGCATCATGGCACTGTGCTCTACACTGTCTATCAATTGTAAATTTAAATTTACAAATCAGTTAGAATTTTTTATCATGGCTAACTTTAAGATATTGCAATGGAACATTAAAGGTTTCATCAACAATT
This sequence comes from Pegoplata infirma, assembly GCA_963921195.1. Lineage (NCBI taxonomy): Eukaryota > Metazoa > Arthropoda > Insecta > Diptera > Anthomyiidae > Pegoplata > Pegoplata infirma. The sequence continues at coordinate 161,150,079 of OY992539.1, forward strand.
TCAGTGAACTACAGCTATTGATTAAAGAGCACAACCCATCTTTAATATCCATTCAGGAAACTCATTGTAAATACAACTTTAACCCATTACCTCCTAAAGGGTACTCTACCTATTTTTTCAACTGTCCATTAAATACTACATCTAAGCAAGGTATTGGTGTACTGGTAAGGGACAATATCCCTCATAAGCAAATTCATATTAACTCCACATTACAAGTGTTGGCAATTGAAATTCAACTAGATATTAAATTTACTGTAATTTCTTTATATATACCACCATGTCAATCTTTCTCCAAAACTGAACTCACTAATATATTTGATTCTGTGACAACTCCAAAATATATCATTGGGGATTTTAATTCCTGGAATGTAGCTTGGGGTTCGGCAAACAACAACATTAGAGGTAACACTTTGGAGGATGCAATCATTTCTTCAGAGTTATGCCTTTTGAATGATGGTAGCCCCACTCATCTATCAACACATGGAACTTTAACACACATTGATATTTCCCTATGTTCTCCATCTATATTGCATCTAACTTCGTGGGATATACTAGATGAAATGTACAATAGTGATCATTTCCCCATTATTATAACAATTACTTTAAAGAATAATATTAACAGAACGTATTCTAATAGAAAATTCTTGATTAATTTAGCTGATTGGACAAAATACTCTAATTTAGTTGATGATGAATTGCATAGGAGACCTCCATCCACAAATATTAACAGAGAAGTATCTTTATTTACTAAGGCCATAAGAACTGCGGCTAACGCGTCCATACCTCAATCATCTTTAAAGAGGAAATCTAGTGTACCTTGGTGGAATAAGGAATTGTCCTTGTTGCGTAATAATAAGATCAACGCTTGGAAAGCTTTTAAAAAATCCCCCATTACGTTAAATTTAATCAATTACAAGAAAGAAAATGCGATATTTAGAAGGGAAATGAGAAAACATAAACAACTTAGTTTTGAAAGTTTTACAAATTCTATCAACAAAAACTCGTCAATTGGTGATATTTGGAGCAAAATACAAAGACTCTCAAACAACAATGTAAACAAGCAGATACTGGCTATTGAATACAATAATCAAATTTACACCGACCCGTACCAAATTTCTAATTCCTTTGCCGATAAATGGTCTGAGTACTCCTCTGACAATAATTTTTCCAATCAATTTAATAATTCCAAAGCTACATCCATAGAGAAACATAGAGGCGAAGGTGAAAGAAAAAACAATATTGCTATCTTTTTCTAATTTTTCACACGTACGTTGTCGATGTGAATTCACCACACAATACATGTTTACAAGTCGTACTTTGTCAACAAATACATGTAAACAAGTTGTACTTTGACAACTCAATTTTTGACGCCTTCGCCTCTATGTTTCTCTATGGCTACATCTATTATTCCGAACAATAAAATAGACCCCAATGCTCTCTATATAGAAAAGGACATTACTTTAACGGAACTTTCAAGTTGTTTAATCAAGGTAGAAGGATCAACACCAGGATTCGATAGGGTATCGTACAAAATGATCAAAGAAACCAGTCATCAAGCAAAGAAAAGATTATTAGTGCTATATAATAATATACTAGATACAAGCATAATACCCACAGACTGGAAAACAGCTACTATAATTCCTATCCCAAAAGCCAACAAAAACTCTTTGGAAATAAAATCATTCCGCCCAATATCCTTGCTATCTTGTCTTAGCAAAATACTTGAGAAAATAATTGCTACGCGGCTTTATTGGTTTACGGAAAAAAATGATCTGATTGCTCCTAACCAGGTTGCTTTCAAAACTGGAAGGGGGTGTACTGATGCGCTTTTACACATAGATTTCTATATATCCAAGGCTCTTTCGTCTCATAATCACGTATCAATTCTCTCTATAGACTTTGAGAAAGCCTTCGATAGAGTTGGTGCGCACGTGATTCTTAACATATTAAACAAATGGAAAGTTGGTCCTAGAATTTTTAACTATGTTAAATCATATTTAAAAAACAGAAAATTTAGAGTTCGAATAAATGGAGTTTACTCATCAACAGTTCCTTTGCATAACGGCATTCCGCAAGGTTCGCCACTGTCAGTTATTCTGTTTACTATAGCATTTAGTGAAATCAGTCTGATAATAAAGAAGTGTAAATATATGGATCACTGTATATATGCAGATGATTTATACATTTTTTGTAAGAAAAATGATAATCTCGAATGTAACAATTTACTTCAAGATGCATTCAATAAAATAAATGAATGGTCCTTAAAATCTGGTGCTAGAATATCTATTGAAAAGTCTAAGAAAATGCATATATGTAGGAGGAAATCATGTGATGTGCAGGCTTATAACATTTGTACCAATAATAATAACACTGAAAATGTTGATCAACTTAAAATACTAGGAATAATATTTACTAAGAATTATTTGTGGAAAGAACACTTCTCAACATTAAAGAAATCTTTGGTTCAAAGAGCTAACATAATTTTATTTTTATCGAGCAAGAAAAGCTTCGTTCACATTAACACCTTGATATACCTGGTAAGAACTTTATTTCTAAGTAAAATTAATTACGGACTTTTCTTAACTGGCAACTCGCCCAAATCTACAATCAATCTTATAAAAGGCCTTTATCATCAGGTAATCAGATCGAGTATCTATGCATTTCGAACTACTCCATTACTACATCTGTTTGCTGAATCTGGCTTACCACCCCTAGAGGAAAGAATAAGTGAAAATAAATCCAAATTGATACCCAAAATAATTTTTCCAAATAACTCTGTAATCGATGAGGATGTTAAAAGGCAATCGGTTGCAAAAAGACAATACAGACTATCCTCAGCAATTGGCGAAGCATTTCAGCTTGCTGGTTCTCTCGGAATAAATACAATTAACAAATCAATCAAAACCAATTATCCTCCCTGGTTGTTTTCTCAGAGTCTATGCGACGTTTCCTTATCAAAATTTAACAAAAATACTACTTCTAATGACATCTTTATACAACTATATATGGAAAAAGAACATGACTTGCTTAAGGAAGGTTGGACTTTTCTTTTTACAGATGGGTCCAAATTATCAAATGGGAACACATCTTATGCCATTATTGATTTTAATGGGCAAGTTTGCAGTCTTAAAAGTCTACCGGATTTTACATCAATATTTGCAGCTGAAGCTTTTGCCACAATTAATGCTATATACATAGCTCTTGATAGCCAACTAAAGACAGTTATTTGTACTGACAGCTTATCTGTTGTTAAAACGATCTGCAATCCTCTTTCTCAACGTTGGGGTACTGTTAACCTCATTCGGGATCTCTTGATAAAAAACAGTGATACATTGAAAATTTTCTGGATACCAGGTCACACAAACATCAGAGGTAACGTCATTGCGGATGAAGCAGCCAAATTTGCTTGTAGATCCCCTATCATAATGGAATACAAACCAGAAAAAGTCGATATTCTCAAATACCTTATTGATCATACACATAAAGAAAAAATTTTAAAATGGTCGGAATACAATCACCCTCATTATAAGAATCTGAACATAAACTACATCCAACCACAATATCCTACCAATGTTAGCAGACACCAAATCCAAATATTTTCACGTTTACGGTTAGGCCACACTTTTGCTACGCATAGTCACATTTTTAAAAAGGAACCCATACCACCATGTTCAAAATGCGGATCGCCCGTCTCCATCAAACACATTTTACTTGATTGCACACAGTACCAAAATACTAGGAATAACATCTTTGCATCCGAAAATCCAATGGAACTACTTGAAGTCCCACAACAGGAGAATATTCAGAAAATTTTTAATTTTATTAACCATATTAAAGTTATCATTTAATTTAACACAATTTTTGTATCTTAAAATTATGATTTATCACTACCATTTAGTTGTAAGAAACTTTTATCATTTAAGATAACCAATTTGTTTATTTTTAATCGTTTTTCTTATTTACCAAGAGCCGATAGCCAAAGCAGCTAGTGCTCTTATCCTTGTTTAATATTAGGTTTATAATTCATTATAAATTCTAATAAAGTATAATAATAATAATAATGAAATGTTTATTGCGATTTTTTAAAAAACTTGGTAAAATTATTGTACGAGCTCAGAAAAATAATTATTTAACTTTTTTTAAATTAACCCATAAATGAACATGGGGTCAAAATGGCCCAGCACATTAAAATTTCTTTATATAGATTTTTATATTTTCTTTCGATTTTTATAAAACTTGTTATGATTATGTGCGAGGTCAGAAAGCTAATTATTTGATTTTTTTTTTAATTAACCCATAAATGAACATTGGGTCAAAATGGCCCAGCACGTTAAAAATTATTTTTATTTTTTTTTTTTATTTTTTTTTTATTTTTTTTTTCTATTTCTATAAAACTTGTTATTATTTTTATGCGACTTCTGAAAAAATAATTATTTGATTTTCATTGTTCATTTATGCTGGGCCATTTTGACCCCATGTTCATTTATGGGTTAATTAAAAAAATCAAATAATTAGTTTTCTGACCTCGCACATAATCATAACAAGTTTGTTACGCTAAAAGAAATATTACAAGCGTTTTGATATGAAACCTAGATTAACGAGGCATGGTAGTCTTTTCTTTCCGGCTATCCGCAGTCGTGTCGTGGTTCTTTATCTAGTTTCAATAACTTGCGCAACAAAAAAATTAATCTCATGCCTCTTTTAAACTGCCAGAAATGAAATCAATAATAAGTACCAAAATCTACTAAACTAGGGTCAGGTGACGTTAACCCTGGAGCACATTTGTTCCCACCCGTTTATATAGGTAAACGCCTATGGCAATTACGATGCTCAAAATAATATGCAATTGCCCCTTTAATGAAAATTTCAAATAAATTTAACTACATGGATTTACGATAAACATTTCTCTGTATATTGTTATTTAGCAATTCATTTTATGATTTTAACATTTTAAGAAATAATATTTATTACTATACTAGGCATATTTGTAAAATTAAATTTAATTTTAATAACTATACGATTTTTTTTTAATGCATAAAAATAATTTCATAATTTTGTGGGTTTTTACTGTAACTTTGCTAATCATATGTTTAGTATATAAAAGGTTTTATTTTGATGTAAATAAGAAAGTTGAATTTTGTTATATGGTCATTGAACTAGTTTGTTAATGATCATTACAAAACAAAATAGAATAAAGAAAATGCAAAAATGACGATTCTCTTTATTTAGGCTGAATTTGCCTTGATCGCCATGTTAAAATTATATTTGTTTTTGTAAAAATTATTTAGGCAAAATTTAAATGGCAAATATGTTTTTTAAAAGAAAAATTATGTATGTGAAAAATAAAACTATGAATTTACATTTTGCAACTTACAATTTTCCATTCGATGTGGTCTAGAAGGGCCCCTTTTCGACTGCAACGACTAAAGTTGATTTGCTGTGGATTATAGTTTACTATAAAAAAAAAATATATGTACCTTTTATGCACTAATTACAAAAACATTTTGTATTTGTTATTATTTTAGATTTTAGCAATTCCTACTGGAATTGTTGTCAGTATTAAGATTTCTTAATACTTTTATTTAATTAATTTTGAAATATATTTTACATAATTATTCACTTATAAATCACTGTATTTTTATTTTATTTTTCTCGGACACACGCGGACGGACGCGACTTTGCAACATACGAATTAAGACTGGGCGAATAACAAAAGCTGTGTAACTTTAAAAAAAACCATTGATCAGTGAAATTCGTATGTTAGACAGAGTCAACTAATTATAGGAGAATAAGGACAAGATGAAATGACTTTAAAACTAGGACATGGAATTAGCAAAATTAGAATAATTTTACATGTTTATTGAAATAGTGATAAATGGTAATTTATATATTAGAAAAAATTTTTATGAATGAAATTATGTATTCATGACTTATAAATAGGATTTGTAAATAGGATATTTAAATGAAAATAGTAAATTAAAAGTATCTTTTATGGACTGGACAGTAGGTGTACTTAAAATAAGGACACTTTATAATGATGTTAAATCATTGTTACGAACTTTATGGTGTTTAGAAAAATTAAGTTTAGAATTTAAAAATTATTTTTAAGGGACAGTCTGTGATATAGTATTAGTTTTTTTGTTTGGTTTTCCTCCAAAATTAGTGGTACGATGTTAAATACAATCTGTGATACAAATCTGTGATTTCAGCGGCTGGGAAATGTTTTCCGGAAAGGAGTATTGGATAAATGTAATATAAGTTCCTTCTTCCAATTGTATAAAAATCGCACACGTGCAAGATAAAAGTAGCCGTTTAACTATAACGAAACACCTAATTAATTTTGAACTTTCTGGTATATTCATTTAATACTCACTTTTAATTTGACCAAATGTAAAATTTGAAGGTATAACCATGAGCCAAGTCATCCAAGATGAGTTGCACATGGGTTTTTAGATCTGAGACCCAGTTGTTTCCCTATAAAGTTTGGTGACAAACTTTTTTAATAGAAAACAAATTTTTGTTCTTCGGAATATGGTTATTTTTCACAAGTAAAAATTATTTTTATTGATTGCTTGAATAATTTTTGATTTGATTTCGTAATTATCACTTTGAAGTTTTCACTGAAATGCTTCTGTTCACGTTGACTTTTGAATAAAAAAAGGAAGTAAAGCAAGTAAGTTGTAAATCGTAGTAAAATGCATCTAAAAGAAGGCTTGTATATAAGAATGATAAACCAGCCGAATATATGCCTGTATTATCGACCTGTATACCTGCTGATTTTAGTTTCTGTCAGTGCTGGTCAACACTATAAATTGTTGGCACGCAAATTTGTACTTATTGTTAGTTAATTATTTAAGAACATTTTGAGATTTAATTATAACGCAAAGAGGAAAGAAAAGAAAAATCGTAACAAACCTGCTTCGTTGTAGGTTTTAAACTAAAACGAACAGGAGGATTTAGCTTTACATCAAGAAAAATCTAACGTGTGGCTCGACCCACTACCCTAAAAGCCGGGCAATTGTTTGAGTAGAGTGTATTACGGGCGGATATCAGATGCGTGATATCTACCTATTAACTTGCCTTTAAGATCCTCTACATCATAAAGTGAATTCCCTACTTTCTTTCTTATGCGACATTTAATGAATTTTGGTAAAAACTTAGCATTTATTGCCTTTGAAAAATCACTTTGGTGAAAATTTCTAACAAAAACCTCTTGATCTTCATGGAAATTTACCGGCTTAGACCTCATATTGTATACCCTACTTGATTTTTCATGTGCCTTTTGTAAGTTTTCGCCTATTTTCTGCCTTATTCGACTAAGCTTATCTGCATTAGTTGTAACATCAAAATCGTTATCTTGCAAGCAACCAAGTTTGTCTAACAATTCGTAAGTAGATCCATGTTGGATCATATTTTGACCAGTAAGAGCATAAAATGGTGAACACCCTATAGCGGAGTGATAGTCGCTACGAAGTACTGATAAAATTTGTGGAATACAGCGATCCCAATTCATATGATGTTTATCATCTTTAAGAAAAATTCGAACTTTTGATATAATTTCACGATTAGCCCTCTCACTAGCATTGGCTTGTGGCGAGTATAGGCCAGTTTTAATGTGGACTACTCCATACTGTGAGAGAAAATCTTGGAATTCTTTCGAAACAAATTGCTTGCCGTTATCGCTGTGTATGAATTGAGGAACTCCGAAATCAGAAAAAATATTGTTTTGAAAATATGCAATTACATTGGTAGCGGTAGCGGCTTTCATAGGTTTTAGAAAAATATATTTTGTAAGGTGGTCTATTACTATAAAAATAACAGAATTTTGTGCTTTTGTTCGTGGGTATGGACCCAAAAAATCGCAAAATAAGCGTTGAAAAGGACGATGTGTAAGAAAAGCGTTACCCATGGGAGGTTTAAGGGTAGAGTTAGGAGCCTTAACTTGTTTACAAATTTCGCATTGGCTAAGATATTCCCGAATATCTTTACACATCTTTGGCCAAAAGTACTTTTGACGAATTCTTGCCAGTGTCTTCATGTACCCTCCATGGTATCCTGTGATACTATCATGTGTATTTTCAATTACTACTTTCGCTAGGGATCCCGGTAACCATAACCTCCACAAGCAATCTTCTTCGTCTTCCGCTCCACTTCTAAATTTTACTCTTTTGTAAACTAGATTGTTAATAATACGCAAGTCTGGTAAAACATCAGATTTTTCTGTCACAATTTTCCTAAGGTTTTCGTACTCTGTACTATCAAAATCTGGTGAATTTAAGTCAATTTCTGTTGTTAGTCCTTTCAAGTCGATTTCGTCCACATCAAACCTAGACAAGGTATCAGGTACTACATTGAGAGATCCTTTGCGATGTTCGATTTTGAAGTTAAAAGCTTGCAGCTTTAAACTCCAGCGCGCAAGACGACCATTCAAGTCCTTCTGGTTCATCAACCATTTAAGGCTTGAATGGTCCGTGATCACCCGGAATGGTAACCCCTCAATGTATGGCCTAAATCTCTTAACGCAAACTACAGCTGCCATACACTCTAACTCTGTAACGGTGTAGTTGCGTTGCGCCCCGTTAAGTTTTTGTGAGACGAATGCTATTGGCCGATCCCTACCTTCATCATCTTGCTGGTACAAGACACCACCAACCCCTATTTTTGACGCATCACACTGGATAATGAACTCGCGTTCAAAATCCGGTTGAGCCAGAACAGGTGCGGAGGATAAGGCCTCTTTTAGTTTATTAAAAGAAATCATTGCGTCTTCCGACAACTTAAAAGGTTTGACAGATTTTCTAAGGCAATCTGTTAATGGTCCTGATAGATCTGCGTAGTTTTTTATAAAGGTCCTATACCAGTTCGACATCCCGATAAATCTGCGAAGCTGCCTAGGAGTTTTTGGCAAAGGAAAGTTTTTGATGGCTTCAACCTTCTCTGGGTCCACTTTTAGACATCCCTGACCTACTCTATACCCAAGATATTTTATTTCCTTTTGTGCGAATTTACTTTTTTCTACGTTTATCGTTAAATTTGCGCGTCTGAGGCAATCCGCTACTTCTCCTAAAAGTTTTATATGGGTTTCGAAGTCTGCGCTACATACCAGCAAATCGTCTAGGTATATGAAGACATTCTCACGGAGTCTCGAAGGAACTACCTTGTCCATTAGGCGGCTCATTGTTTGGGGACCATTGCACAAACCGAAAGGCATAACACGGTATTGGTACAATGGTTTCCCTGGGACAGCAAAAGCGGTTCTTTCCTTCGAAGACTCCGTGAGTTTTATCTGAAGGAAAGCATCTTTAAGGTCTATTCCGCTAATGTAATGGGTATCTTTCAATCGGGTAAGGAGCCCATTAATATGTGGCAATGGGTATGAGTCCTTTTTTGTAAGTTCATTGACTTTTCTACAATCAAGGCAAAGGCGCACCTTCCCTGGTTTACGAACCAAAACTACGGGACTACACCATGGCGAATTTGATTCCTCTATGACATTCATTTTTAAAAGCCTATCAATTTCGGCGTATGCTTCTTCTTGTCTGGGTGGTGAAAGGGGAAAATGTTTCGATTTAACGGGAACGGCATCACCTGTGTCTATATGATGTTCTACTAGAGTGGTACACCCTAAACCTTGTTTAGAAAAAGAGGGGAACTGTAAAACAACTTGATCTAACCGCAATCTTTGTTCATCTGTTAGATCATGGAAATCAGTTTCTTCTTGTTGATTAATTTCTACTTCGGCCACTTCTGGGATAATATGGGGGGCTAAAGCGTAAGCTCTCCAGAAGTCCACTCCTAGATATGCATCTTGTTTGAGCGAGGGCACAATGTAAAAATCAATTATTTTATCAACATTTTTATAAGTCACAAGCAAAGAACAAAATCCAATAACTGATTGTTTAGATCCATCAGCTGTCGAAACTGATGAACGAAAAGGTTTTATATTTACGTTATGTTTAGAAAGGAAGGAAAGACAGTTGTTTCCTAGAACAGATACGCTAGCTCCTGAGTCTAGCAAGCCTAAAATTTCTTCGTTAAACATCTTAATTTTGGCGAAAGGCCGGTCATCCTTTTCAGAACAAAGACGAGTACTCTCAAGTTTGTGATAAATTTGTTTACGAAATTGAAACCTTTTCCTACACTTAAGAATATTAGGTTTTAGAGGTGAACTAAAAATTCTTTTTCTTGCCTCATTGTAGTTGAGTATACGTTCTTGTAATGAAGGAAATTCTAAATTGACTTGAAAACTTTTATCATGGTGTGTGGGTTGTAAAATCTGGGTAATTTTTGTAAAATTATGTGTATTTGGTTGATTATTTAAAATAGAATTAGACTCGGGATTTAACGGGAAGAACGAGAGTCCCCGGTTAACAACTCGCTCCTTTTGAAGTTTCCCAAATGTTGGTTTGGACACTGCGGAGTAGTTACTCCAGATTGTCCACACTTGAAACAGAATCTTTTAAATTCCTCTTCAGGACAGTAAATGTAAGAGTGCCCAAGTTTCGTGCAGTTCCAACATTGTATTTTGGAATAATCAACCTGACGTCGATTAATCCGAAGAGCTTCAATTTGCGGATCTATATCAGAATCCTCTTCAACGCATTCTAACGAATTGACTTGACGTTTTAGATTCTGTGGAAGTAGGTTTTTGTTGTCACGTGCATCAGACTCTCTTTTTCTTACCTTATCTCTAAACGTTTCGAGATCATCTGCTTCTATGTTCATAATCAAGTAGTAAAGCTGTGTATTAGCGTTCTTCTTAATACGGTCTATTAAAGAACGATCCTTCAAAGGTGTCTCTAATTCTGAATTCAATTCAACGATAGCTGTATGGTAATCGTCGTATGATTCACGAGGACCTTGTTTACGAAGTGTGATTCCCGCTATTCTCTCAGGATCATCTTCTAATGAACCATATTCTTTCGTTATTTTATATTTGAATAAGGGATACGTGGCGTTAGGGTTCTGTTTTACAAAAAGCCAGTACCATCTCTCCGCTTTTCCCTTTAAAAACATGTGAAGGTTGTCCATTAGGTTTTCGTCAGTACAACGTTTTCGTTTACATAAGGTTTTGAGTTTAAATAAAAATTGCAATACATCCGTGGTTCCGTCAAAAGATACGTTCCATTCTTTAAATTTGATGGGTGCCGAAGAAAAGGAGTTGTCACGGTTTTCATTAGCAGGAGTTTCTATGTCTGGTGTATGCTGAGAAGTGAACAGATCGTTTGAATTTGTTCCTTGTAATGTCGCTATAGTGGTTTTCATGGAAGTCAATTCTTTTCTAAATTCTTCTTGTGTGCTTAAAATTGTCTGCTGAAGTGCTGACATTATGGCCTCGATAGAGTTGGTGTTATTCCCTAATTGAGGACCATTGCCCTGCGCTTGTCGATTACTCGTAGAAGGCATGTCGTTATCAACAGGATCCATATTTGATGTAGAAGCAAAACCAGAAAAGCCGATTAGATTTGGGTCAGAAAAATTGTTTTGATTTGAATCAGAAATATTTGAATTATGACTTTCGGTATTTATGGGGTTAGAATTATCGTTTTGATTACGATTACCGATATCAGAACTCTGATTTTCCTCAGAATTAGAGTTTAAGATATTGTTTTGATTGTTATCAGAATTTTTGGATTGCTCCGTAGGTCGAATATTAAGGTCAGTGTAGGACGTTTCTCGTGAAACAGTATTACTTCCTACAGGAATTTGAGCTACAGCTATGTCTAACGAAGATCTTTTAGTGGGTGTTCGTAATAAGTTTGAGATTGCTTGAAAAGGAGAAGTCAACAGGTTCCCTGCAGAAGTATTACTTGCGTTTTTACCTTGGCTTCTAGAACTACCAGCACTTGTGCTACTACCAGTACTTGCACGACCTCTACTACTATTAGTAAGACCCCTATTGCTATGACCTCCTCTATTTGTTTTACTAGTATTAATTCCTCTACTAATTGGTGTGTTTCGAGAATTAAAGCGTGTGTTCATTATTTAGAAAAAAAAAATTAAAGATATCGAAAAATAATTGGATTTTCGGTTTACCAAAAATGTAAAAAAAAAATATTTTCATTAACGATTTAGAGAAATGTTTTGTATAAATCCATGCAGAAAATAATTTGAATACTGAGTTTCAATGCTAGTATGCAAAGATATTTTGCTTTTGTAATATTTGGCAAAATACTGACTCTACTAGGATAAAATTAAAGTTAATGGCAAAATTGTTACGACTCTATGTCTGTTAACAATGACTCATCAACATAAAATAATTATTTTATTTTGTAAAATAGCAAATATGCAAAATTGAAGATATTTAAGATGGAAAAAATATTGGAAAAAAATATTGCAACGCGATTTACGATTAATTTCCTTTAGTCGGGACTAATATTTTTTTTTTTTTTTTTATAAGATTTTGGGAATTTGAATTCGTGGCAACGTGACTTCCCTACTCGAAGTTGTTAAGTCCGGACTCACAAATCATATTCCGTAAAAATAGATTAAAATTTCTTCAAAAATTATTGTTTTGTTGAAAACTTTCTTGAAAACATAGCAACGCAGGTTGAATATGTGTTATCCAATAAACTGGGACTTACGTTTCAGAGAAGATTTCAGATGTTATAAATGCACTTTTTAACAATAGCTGATGCATAAAATTGCAAAAAAAAATTAATAGATTTGGTTTTGAAAATAAGACGTTAATTTAACGTTGGTTAACGTTGCTTATCGTTGGGCGCCATTCTTTGTTACGCTAAAAGAAATATTACAAGCGTTTTGATATGAAACCTAGATTAACGAGGCATGGTAGTCTTTTCTTTCCGGCTATCCGCAGTCGTGTCGTGGTTCTTTATCTAGTTTCAATAACTTGCGCAACAAAAAAATTAATCTCATGCCTCTTTTAAACTGCCAGAAATGAAATCAATAATAAGTACCAAAATCTACTAAACTAGGGTCAGGTGACGTTAACCCTGGAGCACATTTGTTCCCACCCGTTTATATAGGTAAACGCCTATGGCAATTACGATGCTCAAAATAATATGCAATTGCCCCTTTAATGAAAATTTCAAATAAATTTAACTACATGGATTTACGATAAACATTTCTCTGTATATTGTTATTTAGCAATTCATTTTATGATTTTAACATTTTAAGAAATAATATTTATTACTATACTAGGCATATTTGTAAAATTAAATTTAATTTTAATAACTATACGATTTTTTTTTTAATGCATAAAAATAATTTCATAATTTTGTGGGTTTTTACCAGACATGGGCGTTAATGATTACGTTGTGTAATTGATTACAGTTTCAATTACAATTACATGAAAGGTCGGTCATACATTTGGCTCCCCTAGGGGCACTTTAGGGTAAGTTACAGACATGGGCGTTAATGATTACATTATGTAATTGATTACAGATTGAAACTGTAATCAATTACACAATTGTAATCATAAACGCCCATGTCTGGTTTTTACTGTAACTTTGCTAATCATATGTTTAGTATATAAAAGGTTTTATTTTGATGTAAATAAGAAAGTTGAATTTTGTTATATGGTCATTGAACTAGTTTGTTAATGATCATTACAAAACAAAATAGAATAAAGAAAATGCAAAAATGACGATTCTCTTTATTTAGGCTGAATTTGCCTTGATCGCCATGTTAAAATTATATTTGTTTTTGTAAAAATTATTTAGGCAAAATTTAAATGGCAAATATGTTTTTTAAAAGAAAAACTATGTATGTAATACTAATAATAAAACTATGAATTTACATTTTGCAACTTACAATTTTCCATTCGATGTGGTCTAGAAGGGCCCCTTTTCGACTGCAACGACTAAAGTTGATTTGCTGTGGATTATAGTTTACTATAAAAAAAAAATATATGTACCTTTTATGCACTAATTACAAAAACATTTTGTATTTGTTATTATTTTAGATTTTAGCAATTCCTACTGGAATTGTTGTCAGTATTAAGATTTCTTAATACTTTTATTTAATTAATTTTGAAATATATTTTACATAATTATTCACTTATAAATCACTGTATTTTTATTTTATTTTTCTCGGACACACGCGGACGGACGCGACTTTGCAACATACGAATTAAGACTGGGCGAATAACAAAAGCTGTGTAACTTTAAAAAAAACCATTGATCAGTGAAATTCGTATGTTAGACAGAGTCAACTAATTATAGGAGAATAAGGACAAGATGAAATGACTTTAAAACTAGGACATGGAATTAGCAAAATTAGAATAATTTTACATGTTTATTGAAATAGTGATAAATGGTAATTTATATATTAGAAAAAATTTTTATGAATGAAATTATGTATTCATGACTTATAAATAGGATTTGTAAATAGGATATTTAAATGAAAATAGTAAACTAAAAGTATCTTTTATGGACTGGACAGTAGGTGTACTTAAAATAAGGACACTTTATAATGATGTTAAATCATTGTTACGAACTTTATGGTGTTTAGAAAAATTAAGTTTAGAATTTAAAAATTATTTTTAAGGGACAGTCTGTGATATAGTATTAGTTTTTTTGTTTGGTTTTCCTCCAAAATTAGTGGTACGATGTTAAATACAATCTGTGATACAAATCTGTGATTTCAGCGGCTGGGAAATGTTTTCCGGAAAGGAGTATTGGATAAATGTAATATAAGTTCCTTCTTCCAATTGTATAAAAATCGCACACGTGCAAGATAAAAGTAGCCGTTTAACTATAACGAAACACCTAATTAATTTTGAACTTTCTGGTATATTCATTTAATACTCACTTTTAATTTGACCAAATGTAAAATTTGAAGGTATAACCATGAGCCAAGTCATCCAAGATGAGTTGCACATGGGTTTTTAGATCTGAGACCCAGTTGTTTCCCTATAAAGTTTGGTGACAAACTTTTTTAATAGAAAACAAATTTTTGTTCTTCGGAATATGGTTATTTTTCACAAGTAAAAATTATTTTTATTGATTGCTTGAATAATTTTTGATTTGATTTCGTAATTATCACTTTGAAGTTTTCACTGAAATGCTTCTGTTCACGTTGACTTTTGAATAAAAAAAGGAAGTAAAGCAAGTAAGTTGTAAATCGTAGTAAAATGCATCTAAAAGAAGGCTTGTATATAAGAATGATAAACCAGCCGAATATATGCCTGTATTATCGACCTGTATACCTGCTGATTTTAGTTTCTGTCAGTGCTGGTCAACACTATAAATTGTTGGCACGCAAATTTGTACTTATTGTTAGTTAATTATTTAAGAACATTTTGAGATTTAATTATAACGCAAAGAGGAAAGAAAAGAAAAATCGTAACAAGTTTTATAAAAATTGAAAGAAAATATAAAAATCTATATAAAGCAATGATGGGTACCAATACCTTTTCGATACCAATACCCGTTAATACCAATTCAAATTGAAAACCAATACCAATTAAAAACCAATACCTTTATTTGTGCGATACCAATACCGATAAAAAACCAATACTGATTCCCCACTACCAATACCAATTAAAAACCAATACTTTTATTCTTCAAAACCAATACCAATAAAAAACCAATACCAATTCATTTTTTTCTACTTTCGTATCGGTTTTGTTTCGGTTTTTTTGTATTCTTATTTTCGTTTGTTTTAATTGTGACGTCAAACATTTTCTTTCCATCTCATTATTAGGTTTTACCTGACTAACGAATTGCTACAGATGTTTACAAAAGATGTTACATCGATCAGTAATCGTTTGCATGCAAAGTCATATAACAAAAAGGAGTAAGCTACTTGAATTTTAAAAGCCATAAAAACATAAAACAAATATTTTTTTCCACGTTACGTGATTTTTATGACCCCTAATAAAAGTATATTTTAAAAAATTTAGACCTTTTCTGTAATGAAATTTTTTCTTTTGCAAACATTATTAATATGTGATGCACATATATTGAATGTCACTGCACTGTTCTTTGCGTTGTAAAAAAAAATACTAATGTCCTTTTTTGGAAATCCCAAAATTTTAATCAAGCAGTCGCTACAAAATTATATGTCACAACACCAGAATCCAGAAAAAAAAAATTTTGTTTGTTTTATTAGAGGCACAGTCATATTATAAAAGAATTTAAGAATGCATAATGTGCGGTTCACACTTGCTATTTTTGAGAGTATGAAAGGATGAATTTCAGGTATATTTTGTTACAAATGTTAAGTGTCATCTTTCTGCAATTAAAAAATATCTCCCCTTACCACCGCAATTTATATGGCTTTTCTGGAATAACGGAATATTAAACATTTTTTTTACAAGATTTTTAAGACCTGCCGGTGCTAATTTCACTAAAAAAGTACCTTTTTCCAAAAAAGGAAAAATAAAATTGAATCTTATACCCAATTCACACCTGAGGAGAAATCTTGTTCGAACGAGATTTCGATCATATGGTTGTGTATAAAATGATACAGACCATATGATCGAAATCTCGTTCGAACGAGATTTCATCTCAGGTGTGAATAGGCCTTTAGTTTTATAAAATTTCCTTTTTATAATTTTTCTCAAAAGAGATAAAATTAAAACGCCTTAAAATATATATTTTTGTAAACCACTTTTGATTTAGTTGGCTTTAACTTTAATTTTATCATTATTATTTAAAAAAGAAGCGAAAAATAAGTTCTTCGCGCATTGGTACAGTGGACATAAATGGAGTAAAAACTGACCAATAAAAATTAGGTAATTTGTTACGCATTTGAGATTATCGAAAATCAAGGAAATTTTTATTTTTTGTACCCTCCAAAATATAAATATATAAAAAAATGTTAGGGATTTTTTTAATTTTTCCTCCGCGCGATGAATGCTGTCAAATAGATTTATTATGATTTTTGCACTTCTTCTCCTTCTTCTTTTATATTGATCGTGTGTGGGTAATATTGACGATTGTACAATGGTCAATCTAACCCATACATGGGAATTTTTAATTGGCATTGAATTTTCATTGTTGGAACTAATGCCACTGCCAAAAAAGCATTAGCATTTATTGCCAATGAAAAGGCACAAATGCCTAAAAAAACTATTTACAATTGATAAAAAAAAATTAGAAAATTAGAAAAAGTGAATGCCCTATTGTATTAAGTATGACTTGATGCACCTTGTCTGTAATTTTTGTAAAAATAGGTACAGCCATTCTCTTGGAATGATCAATCAAAAATAAAATATTTATGTTTAAATCTCCATATACCGTTATCAAAAAAGCTAACAAATTTATACATTACTAAGGCGGGACCTTGTTTTTATTTTTTGATTAATTTATTTGACAAAAGGATGTACAACTTGTAAATGGGTATGAACAGTTCTTGATTCTGTTTTTTTGTGATTTTTAAATTTATTTTCTTAAATTTTTTAAAATTGTTCCATTTTAAATAGTTTTTCCAAAATGTTCCGCGACATAATCCAAAACTTAGGACGCCAAAATCTTCATTGGTTTACTAGCATTAAGACTGACCTGCCCCTTTTGCCCGTTTTTTCGTCTGCGTTTAAAATATTAATAGAAAGGGAGATGAACAAATCTAAAATTGTTAAAATGAGCATTTTGTAATTGAATAAATTAATTTTATGAATTAACAATTTTTAAGTTTTTCCAAAAGTACAAACATATTTATTTCTATATTAATACTGGATAAAATGAAACCCGAATACACAAAAAACCGATTTCGAGAAAACCCGGTTACACGAAAAATAGTTTTTTATCGTATTAAAAATTGTTTTCAATACATTGAAAAAAAAAGAAATACCCGGTTAGGCGGTCCAGACAGTTTTTTGAAGTAGTGTGGTACTTTTGATTACGACGAGTTTAAAAAAGAGGGTTTTCACAAAAAAAATTTTATTTTTTTTTTTAATTTTTGGCATTTCAATTTGTGTTGACTGGCACAAGCGGACAAGTTTTTTGTAAAGTATGGATAAAAAGGATAATTCTGGTCCAAACAGTTTTTTGAAAGGGCGTGGAACTTTCTATAACGATGAGTTTTTAAAAGGGAGTTTTCAAAAAAAAAAAAAAAAAATTCGAATTTTTTTATAAATTTTATTTTTTTATAAAATTTATTTTAATTCCATTTTTGAAAACGGACACAAGCGGGCAAATTTTTTGGAAAGTTGGGATAGAAAGGATAATTCTGGCCCAGACAGTTTTTTGAAAGGGCGTAGAACTTTTGATAACGATGAGTTAAAAAATGGGGTTTCCAAAATTTTTTTTTTATTTATTTTTTATAAAGGGGTTTTTCAAAAAAAAAAAATCCTTCACGCAAAAATTCTACCCACTCTCTAGACACTCACTTAGAATTTTTCAACTCAACATCACGTGATTTAAATGAAAATCACTTTTTTGAGTCACGCAAATCACGGGACCAGCGACCATCTCCAATTCAAATACATAAACAAGAGACAAGTGTCTCTTCATTTGTTTAATCTATAACATCTGCAAATTTTAATTAAAATGAAGTGTCCACCCTTGAAAAAATTTCCTTGTAGGTCTCAATCCAAAAAGTTTCAAGGCACTTATTTATTACCCTAGGTTACGTTAGGTTAACCTACCCTAATATAGTCACTTAATTTAAATGAAAATCGCTCAATAATCACGTGATATAAATAAAAATCGCTCACGCCTGAATCACGTGGTTTTTTGAGTCACGAAAATAACGGGACCACAGACCATCTCTAATTCAAATACATAAACAAATGACAAGTGTCTCTTCATTGATTCATCTATAACATCTGTGAATTTGATTAAAAATGAAGTGTTCACCCTGAAATAGTTTCCTTGTAGGTCCGATTTCAAAAACTTAATTAACTTAATTAATTTCTGAATTTCAAAAAGATCGGTTAACATTTACGACCTGTAGAGACTTTTGGCCAAAAAAACCTACCATCACGCCCCAGTGTGCACTGTGGGGCGGACAGAAGGACGACGTACGTTAAATAAATTAATATTAACGACAAAACCTTTTGCATACAAATACCAAAACCGATATAAGATAAATACCAATACTTATTAAAAACCGATACCAATTCGAGGCTAAAACCAATACCAATACCCAATACCTAAATAATTCAAAACCAATACCGAAACCTATACCAATTCAACAAAAAATGAAAACCAATACCTATACCAATACTAATATAATTTTAAAAACCAATACCAATACCAATACTTTTATCGAATTGGTACCCATCCTTGATATAAAGAAGTTTTAATGTGCTTGGCCATTTTGACCCCATGTTCATTTATGGGTTAATTTAAAAATAAAATAAATAATTATTTTTCTGAGCTCGTACAATAATTATACCAAGTTTTATAAAAAATCGCAATAAACATTTCATATTTAGATGCCTTTTTAAAAAAAAAAATCCAAATATCCCAAAATTTGACCTTTGACCCGAATAAAAACCGGGTTAATATTATTTTATTTTCCTAAAACGTTTAGGGTTAATGTCTAACATAGTTTTTAATAATTTATGGCCCTGACTTTGTCAAATTTTAAAATATTTCAGAAATTTTTTCCATATTGAATAAATTGTGGGCAAAAAAGGCACTTTCCTCGAAATCCGCTGAGTTTAAATCGATGCCCCCGCCAAACTATCCGAGGGATATCACCCAAAAAAATTTTTTTTATATGTTAACATATATTTTATAAGATTCTGTGGTTTTTTCAGCATTTTTCCTAATTTTGTTTAAGAAAATTTTGAAAAAAACAAAATATCAGTTTTGAGAACCACCCCAAATAAAATGCATATTTTTGGCCTTACCGTGAAACGGGTGAATGACATACTAGAAAGACAGTATTTCATATCTGAGTATTTATGATAGAATAGAATATAAATATGGGTTTACATTGGTTTATTTCAATAAATTTAGAAAATTGGGGCTGATTTTCCTGTATTAGGGGTAATTTTGTGAAAATTGGTTCATTTTGACCCCGAAAGACTTACAAGCAATGATGGGTACCAATACCTTTTCGATACCAATACCCGTTAATACCAATTCAAATTAAAAACCAATACCAATTAAAAACCAATACCTTTATTTGTGCGATACCAATACCGATAAAAAACCAATACCGATTCCCCACTACCAATACCAATTAAAAACCAATACTTTTATTCTTCAAAACCAATACCAATAAAAAACCAATACCAATTCATTTTTTACTACTTTCGTATCGGTTTTGTTTCTGTTTTTTGTATTCTTATTTTCGTTTGTTTTAATTGTGACGTCAAACATTTTCTTTCCATGACATTATTAGGTTTTACCTGACTAACGAATTGCAAAAGATGTTACATCAATCAGTAATCGTTTGCATGCAATGTCACATAACAAAACGGAGTTAGCTACTTGTAATGTCATTTCTATAAAGATGGCAACCCTTTTCATTATTTGACATTCCTTTTATATATTCATCCTTAATTGAATGTATTCTATTATAGATATATCATATTTCAACACGCGTGCTTTAACCCGATCTTTTTGTAAATTACACAACATTTTTATATCATATTAAATTTATAGTTATTATTAATAAAACACATTGGATTTTAATAATAGTACATTATAGAGTCGTTTTATTAATAGTAGCAAACACAACAGTATTGGCGACGACGGTAAAAATAAGAAGTGCATAATCGTATATAACCTCACAAAATGGAGGCTCAAGTGCAACAATTGTTACAAGCAATTACGGCGATGACCACCGCAATGCAACGCCAGCAAGTCCAGCCGAACCAACAAACCACCAACACCAACGTAAACATCATCTCAAACTTTGATGCGTTTGACCCAAAAACCGAATTATTTAAAACCTACAGGGAACGCCTGGAAATTCATCTACAAATAAAGAAGATTTTTGAAGACAAAGAAATGTGTGCTAAATTGCTGCTGCAGTACATTGGTTCGTCAACTTATACGCTTTTGACTACGTTGGCGGCACCTAAAAACATAAATCAACTTAAGTACGATGATATTGTGGCACTGTTAGAAACACATTTCTGTCCTAAGAAAAATGTTTTGGTAGAGCAACACCGTTTTCTTTGTGAAGTTCAGAACGAGAACCAGTCAATTTCAGATTTTGTTTCGGTTTTGCAGAAAAGGGGAACTGAATGTGAGTTTGTATGCGACTGTAAAAAGTCTGTAGCAAACATTTTCCTTAGAGCTCAGTTCATCCGAGGGGTACGTGATGGATACATTCGCGAACAATTGCTACAAAACCCAAAGTCAACATTTGCAGAAATCGTAGAAAAAGCAACAACATTAGAAGCGGCAAAAATAGACAACAAGGTAATTGGTAATAGTTCATCGTGTGGAACAAGTGACATTCATCAAACGCAACACCAATACACACACAATCATAGAGGGCGAAATCGTAATCGTAGCATCTCGAGAAAACAGCCATCAAAATCAACAACAAGAGTAAATTACAGCGAATTAGGTATCGAAGGGTTGTGTCTTAGATGCGGTCGTAACAATCATTTATCAACAGAGTGCACCGTAAACAAAAAGAACTTAAAATGTCGAGCATGTGGTAAAGCAGGGCACGTCAAGCAAGTGTGTATACAGAGCAAAATGAAACAAAGTAAATCAAAGAAAATTAGCAGCAACAACAACAACACGTCAAATTTAATTGAAACGTACACAAGTGAAGAAGAACATTTTGGAGTAAATCAAATTATCGACATTTACAATAAAGACGTAATTTCATCAATAGATTCACAAAAATTTTTTATAGATGTGGCAATAGAAGGCAAAACACAAAAGTTTGAAGTGGATTCAGGTGCAGGGTACACCCTTATACCTGAGACAGATTTTAAAAAATTAAACATCAAGTCAACAATCAACAAAACTAACATTGCTTTTCGAGCATACACCGGGGATGTGTTTGTGCCTCTGGGTGTTGTAAACGTCAACGTAAAATATAAAAATAAATCATCAAAAGAAGATATGTACATTGTATCATCAAAACATGCAGCATTATTAGGTCGTGTCTGGATACGTCATTTAAAAATCAACCTTACAGACATTGACCAATGCGAACGTAAAGAAGAAGAAGAAACAAAACAAGTAAATTCAATAACACAAATTGAGCAGCAGTTCTCAGAAATTTTTCAGGAGAAGGTGGGGTGCATTCCTGATTTGGTTTGTAGTCTAAAGCTACACAAATGTGCTAAACCTGTATTTATCAAAGAAAGACAAGTTCCTTTTGCACTGCGCGAAAAAGTAGAACGTGAGCTTGACAGTTTAGAAAAAGATGGCATAATAACGAAGGTAAATACCAGCAATTGGGGGTCACCATTAGTTGTGATACCAAAGCCAGATGGCAACGTACGGCTGTGCGTCGACTATAAGGTCGCGGTAAACCCACAGTTAGAGTCAGCTCACTATCCAATAAAAAGGATAGATGAAATTTTCAATAGCTTGAAAAATTCAAAATACTTTTGTAAGTTAGATTTGTTCAAAGCATATCTCCATGTATTAGTAGACGATGAGAGTAAACAAATCCAAACCATTTCAACCCACCGAGGTACGTATCAAATGAACCGGTTATCATTCGGAATAAAAACCGCTCCAAGTGAATTTAATCGAATCCTTGATCAAATTTTACAAAATTTAGAAGGTACTGTTTCTTATTTTGACGACATCATAATCC
Organism: Pegoplata infirma; assembly: GCA_963921195.1. Classification (NCBI taxonomy): domain Eukaryota; kingdom Metazoa; phylum Arthropoda; class Insecta; order Diptera; family Anthomyiidae; genus Pegoplata; species Pegoplata infirma. The sequence continues at coordinate 161,172,738 of OY992539.1, forward strand.
ATGGCGAAACGCTAAATCAGTGCGAAGATAGACTCATCAAATGCTTAGAAAGGTTGAACAAGTTCCAGCTACACGTAAACAAAAAGAAGTGCGAATATTTCAAAAATCAAATAAAATACCTTGGATATGTGGTAAGTCACAATAAAATTTCAAAATGTCCGGATAAGGTACAGGCAATCGTAGATCTGCCAAAACCACAAAACGTAGAAGAAACACGAAGATTCCTTGGCATGATTACGTATTATGCTAAATTTATACCACACGTTTCAACAATAACATTTCCTTTACGTCAGCTACTAGAAAAAAATAAAAAGTTTGTATGGACAGTTAAGTGCGAAGAATCGTTCAAAAGATTAAAGCAAGAAATACTTACTGATAGAGTGCTAATACCCTATAACGAAAACTTGCCTGTCACATTAGCATGTGACGCTAGCCCAACTGGCATAGCAGCAGTTTTGTCTCATGAAATAAATGGAGGAGAACGTCCTGTGGCATTTATTTCTCGATCGTTAACAAAAGCAGAGCAAAATTATAGTCAACTTGACAGAGAAGCTTTGGCAATTATTTTTGCGGTTGACAAATTTTTTATGTACCTACATGGTAGAGAGTTCACTCTTTTAACTGATAATCGTCCACTTTCACCAAAATGCAAAAACACCAGCAATGACGTCAGCAAGACTTCTTCGATATGCATCGTTTCTTCAAGGGTTCAACTACAAAATTCAACATCGTAAAGCTGAAGACAACATCAACGCTGATTGTTTATCTCGAGCACCAATCAAAGGATCAACAACATTTAAACATTTTTTGGATGAGGAAGTACGTATCATTCAGGATCAAATAATCAATGAAATTTCAACATTTGCAATTACTGCTACAAAAATAGCCGATGAAACAGAACGTGACTCAGAGCTGTCGAAATTAAAACAAAATCTGGTAAACGGCGAAAATTTTGAAGCTGACTACTCAATTCAAGATGGCGTTATTTTCAAAGGTAATCGAGTTGTGATACCATTCAACTTACGTGAAGAAATTTTGAAAGAGCTGCATCACACTCACGTTGGTATCGTAAAGATGAAACAGTTAGCGAGGAAGTATTGTTTTTGGAAGGGGATAGACTCTGACATCGAACGCGTAGTAAGATCATGTTCCAGCTGTGCAAAGGTAAGAAAAAATCCACCAAAAGTAGTTACACATCATTGGGAGGAGCCCGTTGAAAACTTTCAACGAGTCCATATTGACTATGCAGGGCCATTTCAAAATCATCATTTTCTCGTGCTAGTAGATGCCAAATCAAAATGGCCTGAAATTCGTATAATAAAAGATGCCCCAACTTCAGAAAAAACAATTTCATTATTACAAGATATTTTTACAACACATGGTCTACCTCAAATTATTGTATCTGATAATGCTACCATTTTTCAAAGTTCCACATTTAAAAATTATTGTGCTAGCAACGGAATCATGCAAAAATTTATTGCTCCAGGGCACCCAGCAACAAATGGCTTAGCAGAGAGGTACGTCCAAATATTAATATCAAAATTGAAGGCTATGGAAGACGATAAATCACAGTTAAACATAAAAGTGCAGGAAATTCTTTTTCGATATAGAGCAACCCCATTAGCAAATGGGCAAAGTCCATCACAACGTTATCTTGGTCGGGATCTTAGGATCCAATTGGATGCCATACGTCCGTTAAAGCAATCAAAATCAATATTAGTCACGCCCGTAGTTCGACAAATTAGCGTGGGAGATAGGGTGCAGTTGCGATGGTATAAAAATAAAGCAATTTGGCAATTTGGAATAGTGAAGGCAAAGCTTGGTAAACTTCATTATCAGGTTAAGCTTGACAATGGATACGAGCTGAAACGGCACATAAACCAGCTGTACAAATCAGGCGTAGCCAAGCCAGCAAAAACTGTTACGTTTTCTGACTCACCAGCAATAAAAGAAAAACCTAAAATTGAAGAAGTGCAAATAGAGCGTAGAGTTGCCACCACAATCAATCAACCAGTTCCAGAACCACCTGTACAACCTCAGTCCTTTGGAACACCAGGCAGCGTAAGAAGGTCCAACCGGGCTAGAAGACCTCCAGCCCATTTTGCGGACCATGTTCCTCATTAAGCGTGGGAGATTGTAATGTCATTTCTATAAAGATGGCAACCCTTTTCATTATTTGACATTCCTTTTATATATTCATCCTTAATTGAATGTATTCTATTATAGATATATCATATTTCAACACGCGTGCTTTAACCCGATCTTTTTGTAAATTACACAACATTTTTATATCATATTAAATTTATAGTTATTATTAATAAAACACATTGGATTTTAATAATAGTACATTATAGAGTCGTTTTATTAATAGTAGCAAACACAACACTACTTGAATTTTAAAAGCCATAAAAACATAAAAGAAATATTTTTTGTCACGGTTTTTATGACCCCTAATAAAAGTAAATCTTAAAAAATTTAGACCTTTTCTGTGATGAAATTGTTTCTTTTGCAAACATTGTTAATATTTGATATATGTACATTGAATGTCACTGCACTCTTTTTTGCGTTGAAAAAAAAAAATACTAATGCCCTTTTTTGGAAATTCCAAAAATTTAATCAAGCAGACGTTACAAAATTTTATGTCACAACATCAGAATCCACAAAAAAAAAATTATTGTTTTATTAGAGGCACAGTCATATTATATTAGAATTTAAGAACGCATAATGTGCAGTTCACACTTGCTATTTTTGTGAGTTTAAGGGATACGTGTTTAAAAAATACTTTTTTCTGTATCCATTTTTATTCTGTTACTGGTGTTTTGTTAAACAACTTGTTTACGGTCGTAAGTGTGAACCCATATAAGAAAAAAATTGACCCGTGTAATCGCAATTGCCAAAGATCTAAATAATAACCCATTTCGATCACCTTTTTCAAAAAAATATTTATGTATGAAAAGGATGAAGTTCAGGTATATTTTGTTACAAATGTTAAGTCTCATCTTTCTGCAATTAAAAAATATCTCCCCTTGACCACCGGAATTTATATGTGCATTAAATGCAATGTGCATCAGCACAGAAATTGTTTCAAGCAAAAACAAAAAATTTGCATTTTTTTAGTTTAGGCTTTTAATTTTTTTTATTAATTAATATTAATTTTTTTAGATTTAATTTATTATCAAATGCCACTAATTGAAACATTTTGAAGCTATTGATTTTGAAAATAACGAAATAAATTAATAAAATAGCAATTAAATCCAAATATTAAAATTGCATAAAAAGTTGAAATACAGGCTTTTCTGGAATAACGGAACATTAAATGAGTTTTAAGATCAGCCGGTGCTAATTTTACTAAATAGGTACCTTTTTCCAAAAAAAAAAAACATGAATCTTTGTCCAAAATGGTTAAGAATGTACTATTTAGTTTAAAGTTAGACTTAATTCTGAATGCAAATACTGCTAAAAAATATTTTTTTTATTTTTATTTTATTAAGAATTACCATATAATTACAAATTACATACTAATTTTTACTTAACCGAGAACTGGTAACAATGACCTTCGTCTCGTTGTAGCGAATCAGACCAAGGCCTCTGGTGGGAATCGAACCCACGCCCCCCAGACTCATAGGCTAGCACGCTACCAACTACCAACCGTTTTGAAAATGGACACAAGCGGGCAAATTTTTTGGAAAGTTAGGATAGAAAGGATACTTCTGGCCCAGACAGTTTTTTGAAAGGGCGTAGAAGTTTGATAACGATGAGTTTAAAAATGAGGTTTTCACAATTTTTTTTTTATTTTTTTTTTAAAGGGGTTTTTCAAAAAAAAACATCCCTCAAAAAAAAACATCCCCTTTGGAAAGTTAGGATAGAAAGGATACTTCTGGCCCAGACAGTTTTTTGAAAGGGCGTAGAAGTTTGATAACGATGAGTTTAAAAATGAGGTTTTCACAATTTTTTTTTTATTTTTTTTTTTTTTAAAGGGGTTTTTCAAAAAAAAAAAAATTTCCCTCACGCAAAAATTCGACTCACTCTCTAGACACTCACTCAGAATTTTTCAACTCACAATCACGCAAATCACGGGACCAGCGACCATCTCCAATTCAAATACATAAACAAGAGACAAGTGTCTTTTCATTTGTTTAATCTGTAACATCTGTAAATTTTATTTAAAATGAAGTGTCCACCCTTGAAAAAGTTTCCTTGTAGGTCTGAATCCAAAAAGTTTCAAGGCACTTATTTATTACCTTAATATAATCACTTGACTTAAATAAAAATCACTCTATAACCAAATGATTTAAATGAAAATCGCTCACGCTCACGCGTGAATCACGGGACCAGAGACTATCTCCAATTCAAATACTTAAACAAAAGGCAAGTGTCTCTTCATTTGATTCATCTATAACATCTGTAAATTTTGTTAAAAATGAAGTGTCCACCTTGAAATAGTTTCCTTGTAGGTCCGATTTCAAAAAGTTTCAAGTCACTTATTTATTACCCTAATATAGTACTTCATTTAAATGAAAATCACTCTATAATCGCGTGATTTAAATAAAAATCGCTCACGCCTGAATCACGTGATTTTTTGAGTCACGCAAATTACGGGACCACAGACCATCTCTAATTCAAACACATAAACAAAAGACAAGTTTCTCTTCATTTGTTTCATCTATAACATCTGTAAATTTTATTAAAAATGAAGTGTCCACCCTGAAATAGTTTCCTTGTAGGTCCGATTTCAAAAACTTTCAAGGCACTTATTTATTACCTTAATATAGGCTTATATTCTGAATTTCAAAAAAATCGGTTAACATTTACGACCTGCAGAGACTTTTGGCCAAAAAACCTACCATCTCGCCCAGTGTGCACTGTGGGGCGGACAGAAGGACGACTTACTTTAAATTAATTAATATTAACGACAAAACCTTTTGCATACAAATACCAAAACCGATGTAAGATAAATACCAATACTTATTAAAAACCGATACCGATTCGAGGCTAAAACCAATACCAATACCCAATACCTAAATAATTCAAAACCAATACCGAAACCTATACCAATTCTACAAAAAATTAAAACCAATACCTATACCAATACTAATATAATTTTAAAAACCAATACCAATACCAATACTTTTATCGAATTGGTACCCATCCTTGCTTACAAGGGTTAATTTTTGAAAACCCAAAAGTTTTTAATTTATCTTCTTATACTAAAAACAACTCGTGTACCACTTTTTAACAATATATCCAAAAAACAACACCATTTATTTATTGTTTTTCATGAAAATATGGCTATTTTTCGACCTTTGAACTTTGACCTCGATGCGCCTCGTGTTAACGTTGTCCGATTTGGCTGAAATTTTTAGCATAGCATTTTTAGACCAAATGTAATAAAAATTAGGGGTGCACTCCTTCAAATTCGAAGTTTTGCAAAATAGCTGCCACCCTAATATATATACATGTATAGTGTCTATATATAGACACTTTAGAACACTATATATTAATATACAATGCTCAAAGTGACCAAGAAGTTTGTTAATTTCAGATATAAGGTAGTTCCTCTCATGACCGCGCTTGATTAATTTCAGTGCATTCAAACTATCACTGAAAATCGCTAGCTTAGCAACACCATCCTTTAAAGCCATATCAATAGCAATTTTAATAGCATGAAGTTCAGCAGAAAGTGATGAAATCTTATTGCTATTACGGAAAAGATGAAAAATATCAGAGTTTATATTGTAGGCAGCAATACCAAAACCATTTGGAGTGACTAGGGTTACCAGATTTGAAATATGGAATAACAGTACATTTGGTCTCAAAAAACAGTACATTGCAAATAAAAACAGTACTTTTTTAAAAGTCTTATTTTATATCAAACTACAAAAACTTAGCCCTTTTACCCTGATTTCAAACAGATCTCAGCCAAAACGAACATAAAAGGTTGTTAACAGAACGGTGGAACATTTTAGGTAAACCGTCTCAAATTTATTATATTTTTTTATCAGTGTTGAAAAAAATTGCGATTGACTTTTTGGAGCATTTGTCTTATTGTTAGTTGCCGCTATATCTTACTAGAAAAGCCTTTGTAGTCTATGCTTTCGAATAACTAAAACACCGATCTTCTTATCAAAAACATATGAAAAAATCCATAAAACAGTGTTTTAATTAAAACACGAATTTATACTAAATTCGCATTCATTTTTTTAAACATGTTTAAGCACTTAAACATGTTTATGTACCTTAACAAGTTTAAATTTAAACATGTTTAAGTGCTTAAACATGATTAAAAAAATTAATGCGAATATGGTATTAACAAGCAAACGCGAAAACGGTATTATTACACTCAAACAAAGGCCTAACTAAATTTTGGAAAAATGTTTTTTTTCACAATTTAGTAAAATTTAATAAAAATTTTGAAATTTCTTTGACATAATTTGCAACCAATTAGTTCATCATATTTATCTTCTTAGAATTGCTAGTAAATTTTATGCAATTTAAGGATTTTTTTTTTTCAAAAAATGTTTCAAAAATTTTAAAAACTAAGCCAGAAAGAGTGTTCATTTTCGGTTCTAAAAATCTTTAAAGAATCTCCGGTCCTCTTTCAATGTGGACTCCTCAATTTGAGTCTAAAAATTTGGGCGTTCCTCATTTCTCAAAAAATATTGCCGAAACAAAAAAAAAATGCCAAATACATTTTTGTAGTTCTTTACACGACCGTCTTAATCCCTCCGTGTAATAGTTTTTTAGTTATCCCGTTAAGATTCTAAAGACCCTTTTGGGCCCTTAAATTTCCGTATCCTAAAAACAAAGCAAGGTAGAGCGAAAAGGGCAAAGATGTTGAATCAAAATCTATGACGATCCTTAATAGACCCAATGGGACTGGGCCTAAGGTGGTCTGGACCCATGGGTTCCGAGCCTAATGGGGTCTGCTCACAATGGGAACTTTAAATGAGATGTACTTAATATAATACACTTTTTCCCATTTTCTAGTTTTTTCTTTTTCTTATTTTTCAGAAAAATTTAAATAAAAAGAAGGAAAACATGGCAATGGAGCTAAATCATTATTGAATTTAGTTAAGTTTTCCAGTTTTTAAATAATTTTCCTTTTTGAGTGTGGTAAAAAATTAAAAATTGAATTAAAATTTTGGCAAACATGAAACATTTTTCGAAAAATGTTACATTTTGGTGATAAGTATAAAAAAAACAGTACAAAAACAGTACATGCTTTAAAAACAGTACTTTTGCGTACTGTTTTAGGTGCTGTGCATAAAACAGTAATTTTTATAAAAAAACAGTACATGTACTGTTTAAAACAGTACGAATGGCAACCCTAGAGTGACTGAAGCATCCGTACCACACGTGACATAGCCCTTATTACGTAGTTCCTCTAACTTAGAAATATAAACCGCTTTAATAACCTCATTGGGTATATAACGTTTAGAAGAGTATAGCAATCCAACTCTGTTCACTTTTTGATTAATTTTTCCGCAAGTGACAATCTTTTTGAAGCTAATGTTTTTTCGGCGATAGTATCGCTATCGGGTAAAAACTATCGATAGTCATTTTAAAATAAAACTATCAGTACTATCGATAGTACCATCGATAGTTTTGCAGCTCTAATGGGAATAACCAACTTATGAAAATATACTCACAAGCAACAAGGGGAGGGTATTAAAAGTTATCGTGATTTTGGAGATGATAAAAAAAATCTACATTTTGGAGCAAAAATCTGCGGAACTCATTAAGAATACAGAATACTTGCTAAAAATTAAAAAAAAATATATGACCTTGACCTTTGACCTCTAAAAAGTCGAGTGTGGTGTTCAAACCCGTGGGGGCGTACCCCGTTTGGGAGGGGCAGGGGTTTAAAGTTAAAATAGTTTTTCTTAAATATTATCCGATCAGGACGGTTATGGTATCGTTAGAAAGGGTAGTTAAAGACCTTTCCAACGGGGTGCAACATGACGTAGTTTTATTAACCCTTTAAGTGACAAAACTTGATTTCAAAAAATTTTAACTAGACTTTTTTTACAAAGTGCTTATTATCTCAAAATCGCACGTATATAAACATTTTTTTTTGTCTTTATAGAGATGTAGCCAAGATTTTAAGCTTTCATTTGCGCTAAAAAACGGCGCTGTAAGTCTAAAACTTACTGAGATATTAAGGGTCAAAGTTGTTTTATTTTTTTAACTTTTTTCAGTTTTTTTGTTAAAATTGTATTTGTAGAAACATACAGACATCTGACAAACTACTAATCGAATTTTTAAAAGTTTTTCTGCGTAGCCGGCCTTCGGCCGGGCTTAGGGATTACAAACTCCATGCATTAAACCCACCCTCTCTGTAGAAAACGGGGATTATGACCAAAATTGCTTTAGACTTTCTCCCCATAATGTGAATGGGGGTTATGACCGAAAAAAGTTCGGTCGTAATCCCAACAAGGAACGGACATAATCCCTTTTTATCGCCTTTTTAATGATACCACATTCGTCTCGATCGGACTAGTAGTTTGTCAGATAACTGTATGTTTCTACAAATCAATAAAATTTTAACAAACATCCTGAAAAAAGTAAAAAAAAAAAATAAAGTTACAACTTTGACCCCTAATATCTCAGTACATTTTAGACTTACAGTGCAGTTTTTTGGCGCAAATGAAAGCTTGAGGTCTTGGCTACAAGCCTATATAGACGAAAAAAATGTTTATATACGTGCGATTTTGAAATATTAAGCATTTTGTAAAAAAAGTCTAGTTAAAATTTTTTAAAATGAATTTTTGTCGCTTAAAGGGTTAAATAAACTACGTCATGTTACACCCCGTTGGAAAGGTCTTTAATTACCCTTTCTAACGATACCATAACCGTCTTGATCGGATAAGTAGTTTTTGAAATATTTAAGAAAAACCATTTTAACTTTAAACCCCTGCCCCTCCCAAACGGGGTACGTCCCCACGGGTTTGAACACCACACTCGAAATCTAACAGTCCAAGGATTAAGGTCATATAATTTTTTTTAATTTAAACAAAGTTCGGTAAAGTTTATTTATGCCAAATCTGCATTTTGGAAAAGTTAAAGCAAAAAATCGGTTAATGCCGGTAAATCCACAAATATGGCAGCCCTGATTCCGGGCAGCCCATAAAACAAATATCCATCTTTTGTTTTTATGAACCCCCGCAGTGTTCACTCACCTTTCCAAATGTATGCTGAAAATGTTTATCATATAATTTACCTTGAGGCTTTTTAAGTCTTCCTGCGTAAGCGCTTCTTGCACCATATTAGATAGACCGGAATTTAAACTAGGAATCGTTATATTGGCACGATATTGGTACGATTCTGGTTTATTTAGATTAAGAGCATGTTGCAATTCAATATTTACCCAACCATCATATTCCAAATAGGCCTATAATATGCATTTTCATTATAAGTTTACGATACATATATGTACATTATTTTGACTTACCAGTACATTGTTGCATAATGCTAGATGAAAAAAAAACTGCAAAATGTACTTTAATTTTAATAACATTTTTATTATTTTTGCTACAATATACAATTTATGGATCAGATAATAATAAAACTTCGTCTGTCACGGACAGAGACCTGCGCCGAGAAAATAAAACGGCGGAGGCGGCTGGCGGGAAAAATATCGGCGGAGGCTCAAAGCCGGCTTACAAAAAACTGATCGGCTTGTGGCTAAAAAACAAAAACGTACACGCAAAAAAATCCTGTATTTAAAATTATGGAATCATGCTTGGTAATTTTTTTTTCTACACGCAAAAAAAAATCTGTTTAAAATTGAGCAATCCTACTTGGTAAAACTTTTTTCATACCAAAAAAAAAATTTTACCAAATTTTTGCTAAAATTTTGCTTGTCGATGTTAAAGTAACATAATTCATTTTTTATGTAAAATAACCAAGTAGCTTGCACAATAACGCAAATTACTTGCACAAAAATGTATCGAAAGAAAACAACAAAAAAAAAAAATTTTCATTTTGTAGTTTTATGTGCGTTGTAGTTATTTTTTGTGTTATAAAAACGTAAAAAGGAAATTGATAAATAAAATTAAGATAAACTAATAAATAAAAATAATTAATAAGTTTCTTAAAAAATAAATAAATGTAAGATAAAAGAATGCTAAAGTTAATTTTGCTTTCATCATTTAAAACACCATTCATTAAGTAAAAACAATGGAGTCCCAGACGTATGTTTCGATGAACAACAAATGGAATGATAAAGTGAGTATACCCGCATTCCGAAGACACCAATAAGGTTTAATACACTCAACCAAAAATCATTGTATTCCCAAAGAAAATCGTTGTAAATTTAACAGAAATCATTGTTGATTTTGACCCTACAAATATTTATGTTGATTTCAATAAAAATTGTTGTCAGTTTTTGTAAAAGTTGATCAACTCGTTTTTTTTGTAAATCAACTCGCATTTTTTGTAAACTCAACTCATATTTTTGTTGATATCAGAAATTTTATTAATAAAAAAAGCTTGTTGTTATTTGTAAATATTCTTTTATTAAGTATAAATCACAATATTTTTTAGAATTATCACCGGCTTTTAATACCACATTCGCATTCATTTTTTTAAAACATGTTTAAGTACTTAAACATGTTTATGTACCTTAACAAGTTTAAATTTAAACATGTTTAAGTGGTTAAACATGTTTAAAAAAATGAATGCGAATTTGGTATAAAGCTGCAATACTTAAGTGCGTATGATACTTGCTTGTTTCAAGTTACTTGTTGCTGCATTTATTAGGGTTTTTCTATAAAAATTTGTTTGTTTCAAGTTACTTGTTTGTCGTCGCGTCTGTCTGATTGAAGTAAAATAAAATGAAAGGTTAACTCTGCAAGTCGGCTATGCTGGTGTGCTCGCGCCATCCGGCTTAGCTCGTCAGCTGGTCGCGGTTCTTGCCTCTAGCAGAGTGGTCGACAACGACAAAAAAAATCACACCAGTCTGAAGGTGACTTTACACACTGAGAGAAATTGAAGGATCAGACCCGAAGTAAATTGAATAACAAAATAATTAATAATAAAAAAAAATATAAAAAAAAATGAACCAGTGTACAAGAAAACTATGAAATTTTTTACCACAATGTCACAACCCGATGATACCCTTATACTGTCGACCTGGCTGTAAATGGCCAACATTGGCATCCCACCCGCATAAAATCTAAAGGATTTTACCATGACAATCCCATTGCTAATTATTGGAATTGTCCCAAAAACGTATCCAACTATATCTTACCTACCCCTCTATCGCACGTAACACAAATTAAGCCATCATGTTTTCAAAATAATTACACAACCAAATTTATTTGTAATTTCATAAGTTTTTTATTTAACGTGTATTCATGGAATACCCTCATGTAGGGTGATTCAAAATATCTCCATATTGGGAGTGGGATTCTAAGATTACAAAAAATGGGAATTCAAACTTTGTTCATTTTTTTCTTAATTCAGATATTTTGGATTATTGCATTTATCCATATTTAAAAAAATTTAATATAGTTTTCAAAATGACTCAATAAAAGTAAAATAGTATATTAACAAATGGTGTAAAATTTTTTTTTTTGGAACTCAAATTTTTGAGGTTAATTTCATTTGCCTTGACGGCTCTTAATTAAAAATAAAAAAAATCATGAAAATTATCTAAATTTTTAGATCAAGGTATGTATGTTAGTTTTTTTCTTCTTTTTAGCTCTGGAACGACGATGGATGTATGCCGCTTAATAAGCTTCGCGAAAATTTTAGGTTAGTGGAGGAAGTGCCTCAGGGACCCACCAGGTAAAATTTAAGTTTAAAGTGAAACTTCCTTTCAGCTTAACTATTCCTTTAAATGGTTTTTAAAATATTTTAGCGTTAAATTTTATAAAATGATCCTAAAGGATCTACCGTGCACGCTACCCATGAACTCTTCTTAGGACCCAATTCAGTCCAACGCAAAAAAAACAAAAATCCTAACAAAATCTATAATTTTGAGCTCAAATTTATGACCCTGCTAATCAAATTGATTTTCTCCCAATATACGGAGATTTTTCTTTAAGTACGCGGTCAATGGGGAGATGTTATTAAAAAACTAAAATATTTCGCGGCCTTAGGTATAGGAACGGTTACAATTTCACTTTTTAATAAACTTATCTGTTTTTTTCTTCTTTTATCTCCAACAAATCATCCACAAAAACTCCTGGTTTTCCTTTGAAAATTGTGCTTCAGATTCCAGTATCCTATTTAGAAAATGAAACCGGAATCACAAATAGATTCTAACCACAAAAATTTCATTTTTACTCACAGTTTTTTTTTTGTTCTGATTTTTTTTTTATGATCCTGGGTCACCTCCTGTGCGTTTGTCGACCAAAATAGAAAGGCCGGAAATCGCTTAGGAAAATGACTGTCAAAAAAATAAGTCAGATCAGCTGTCTCTACATAGTAGTTTATTTTGTAAATAAACGTTTTTCTATGTGGATAGTAACTTTAATATCAACAAAAATAATGACATTGTACAGTACATTGCAAGCAAGGCACCATGTACTGTATTTTACTTCACCGTTACATTCAAAATTTACCCTACACCTGACAAACCCGACCATGATGACCACTGCTCAGTGTAGTCATGGGGGGGAAAAAGTAATTTCTCTAAGTGTTATGAACTGCCACTTAGCAATCTGGCAACTCTGACTCTGTCAAAACGGCTATTGCCAATTCTTGCAATTTATGAGTCACCCCATAAGTTGTAATGGCGGAATAAAAAGTTTTTTCCCTGCCGAGGCAGATCGATCGCGCTCGTGTCGTATTTAAAAAAAATAAAATAATTAAACTAAAAAGAAAACCTAATTGAAAAACAAACTTAATAACGAAAATAAAAAAAAACGTCGAAAGAAATTAAAGTGTAAAAGTGAATGTGATACTAAAAGAAAAATAAAGATACAAACGAAAAAAAAAATCAAAGATGGTGGTCAGCCAAAGAAAAAAAATTATATAATTATGTATGTGATAAAAAAAAGGTATGTGCAAAAAAGGAAAAAGTAGTATTAAACAAAAATTGGAAATCAAGTGTTAAATTTTAAAATTATTAACCAAAAGTGGAATAAATAAAATGAAAATTGCATGCAAAAAAAAAATATCTAGAGTAAGTGTCCCCCACATACAATTGTGCAATATACACCAAAATTGTGATTTTTATGGCACAATTTCTTTTTATCTGTGAGTTTCTCTTTTTTTTTACAATATTATGGTAGTGTTTGACCAAAATATCGCTAAAAAAATTATTATATAATTATATAATATTTTCACAAAAATATGCATGAAAAAAAAAACGGCATCATTTCCAATATTTTTCATTGGAAATGTACTGTCGATAACGGTCAGAAAAAAAAATTAAAAAGAATGGAATAAAAGGAATGTGTGAAAGTGTTAGTGTTTATAGCAAAGGAGAAAAAAAAACGTACAAGAAAAGAAAAAAAATATCTTGTAAAAAGAAAATAGAAAATCAAAACAAACAACGAAAATTATTGTGACTTAAACGTATCGCAAATTTTATCATTGTGAATGACCGAAATTTTAAAACCAAAACAAGAAGAAGAGATCACATCATTTGTGTCTCGAAATGGGTGTATTTCGGATAAAAAAATTATTTTTTTTTTAAAAAAAAATTAAAAAATAATATCCCACTTGCTGATGAAAGTTTTATATTATTTTCAGCAGTGTGGTATAACTCAAAAATCGGACGGAAAACGGACTATAAAAATTAAAAAGTGTATTTCAACCGAAATAATAATTTTATATTTAAATATAAAAAAAAAATGTTAACAAGTGTATTTCACATAAAAAAAATCTTTTAATCCTTCCGTGTTTAATTCAACCAAAATCGATAAAAAAAATATATATATAAATATGTATATAAAAAATTATAATTTTTTTCCTAAAGAAGTGTATTTTTTCCTTCTTTTTCACCAGAACCATCTATAAACCTGAAATTTGCAGATATTTTTCATATATCCAAAAAAATACCGGTAAGTTTATTCATAAAAACTAAAAAAATAAAAAAAAATAGGAGCTACTATTTAAAGCCCGCTCTGAAAGCGAATTTTATATTGACATTTAAAACAAGAAAAATCTTAATATAAATCGTTATTCAAAAACTCAAATTAACTTTTGAAACACTATTACTAAACATAATAGTTTTTTCATTTTAAACCTTTTTGAAAATTCTGGCAAAAAACAAAAAATTAAAAGTAAAAAGTGTCCATATTAAAAAATATCTTTACTGTTTTAGATCTTTCGCATGAAAAATACCTAAAGGTTTTCCTTGTAAATCCTCTACTTCATATAAGCTTTTCCCTACCGGACGAACCACTCGACATTTTCGAAACTTCCTGGCAAGCTTTGCGTTAAAGTTACTCCGAAACTCGCTCTGCTGGAAGTTTCTTCGATACACTTCTTGCCCTGGAACAAACTGTACATTCCGCGAACGCATATTGTAGGTTTTTTGATTCGTTAGATAAGCTTTATGTAGATTCTCACGCATCTTGTCCCTAATCAGGTCCAATTTAGTAGCCTTGGGAATTATATTATTCTCAGGGTCATTTAAAATCTTCAATTTTCTCGCAATTTTATATGCACTACCGTGGTTAAACATGTTTACTCCAAAGAGTGCAAAGTAAGGAGTGACTCCAATAGCGCTATGGGTTGCGGAGCGCAGCGAGCACTCGATCTCGGATAAATATTTATCCCAGTCGCAATGATCATCCTTGAGGTAGGCGCGTATTGCAGATAGTATCGACTGGTTTACCCTCTCCGAGGCATTGGCCTGCGGGGAGTAAATCGCAGTACGAAAGTGCTGTATACCGAAATTTGTAACCATATCCGAAAATTCCCTACTGATGAACTGTTTACCATTGTCTGACACAATCGATTCAGGAGTTCCAAATTTATGGAACACCTCTGATATTAAAAACTTAACAACATTTTTAGTGTTAGCCTTGGGTAATGCTTTAAGTAGCACGAATTTCGTGAGGTGGTCGAGTACAATAAAAATGTAACAGTTTCCTGTTTTGGAGCGGGGATAGGGCCCTAAAAAATCAACGTACAATCGTTGAAATGGTCTCTCAACTAAAAACTCATTGCCCATTGGTGGACGAAGTGTCACATTTGGAGGCTTAGTCTCCTTACAAACTTCACAATCTTTTACAAAATTTCTCACTTGTGTATTCTGATTTGGCCAGTAAAAATATTCTCTTACTCTTTTCAGAGTTTTATTAAATCCTCCATGGGAAGCTTCTGGGGGATTATGGGCCCTGCTAATAAGGTCCTGAGTAAGGTCCAGTGGAACCCATAATTTCCATGAAAAATCTTCACTTAACGGGACACCCTCATATGGCATCATTCGTTTGTATACAAACCCCTCGATAACCTTTAAATCTGGTAGCTGGGACAGGTTGTCGTTAATAGTTGCCACTAATTCTAAATAGTCCTCGGACTTAAAGGATTCACTTTCCAGATCTATTAGGCCTTTTACATCTGCACATATTTCCTCCATGTCATACCTTGATAGAGTGTCAGGCACAATATTTTTACTTCCCTGTCTGTGTTCGATACCGAACGAAAATGCCTGTAAGTGAAGACTCCACCGAGCAAGGCGACCGCTTAGGTCCTTGTGGGACATCAACCACTTTAGGCTGCTATGGTCCGTGATGACCGTAAAAGGCATTAATTCGACATACGGTCGAAATTTTTTAATGGCCATTACCACGGCCAAGCATTCCCGTTCCGTAACGGAATAATTTTTCTGGGCAGGTGATAGTTTCTGCGAGAAATACGCAATAGGATGCTCGCCATCACTATCGTCTTTTTGGAACAACACGGCGCCAATTCCTATGTCTGAGGCATCACACTGAATATAGAAATGCTTAGTAAAATCGGGATGGACTAGAATTGGGCTTGAAATTAAAGCGTTCTTCAGATTATCAAAAGCTTTTTTGGCCTCTTCCGTAAATTCAAATCTTTTAGATTTCTTCAAAGTGTCGAAGATAGGGGCAGCAATTGTGGCATACTCGGGTATGAAGCGTCTATACCACCCTGTTGCTCCCATAAAACTGCGAACTTGTTTTATAGTTTTTGGATACGAGTATGCAGATATTGTGTTGATCTTTTCGGGGTCAGGTTTTACTTTCCCTTCGCCTACGATGTATCCCAGATATTTTAGTTCCTTTGAACAGAATTTACTTTTCGAAACATTTATGGTTAATCCTGCATCAGAAAGACATTTTGCTACCCGTTCAAGCAATTCCAAGTGAGTTTTGAGATCTGGAGATACAATCAAAAGATCATCCAAGTAGACAAAAACTCTATCGCGTATGGCCGAAGGAACCACTTTATCCATTAGACGGCATAGCCTTTGAGCTGCATTACACAACCCAAAGGGCATAACCGTATAATGGTAAAGAGTATAATGGCACCGTGAATGCAGTTTTTTCTCTACTGGATGGATCTAACGGTATCTGCCAGAAGGCATCTTTTAAATCGACGCTAGAAATGAAATGAGTGTCTCCTAGCCGACTGAGCAGTCCTTCAATGTGCGGCAGAGGGTAAGCATCCTTGACCGTAAGTGCATTGAGCTTTCGTGCATCTAAGCACAATCTATTTTTATCACCTTTCCGTACCAGAGTCACTGGATGACTCCACGGACTTTCGCTATGCTCAATGACACCTAGGTCAAGCATCCTATCCAGCTCTGCGTACATTAATTTCTGTACAGCCGGAGAGACAGGGTAGTGTCTATCCTTCACTGGAGTGCTATCGCGGGTATCAATGGTGTGCATTTCTAATGCAGTTTTACCTAATCCTCGCTTTGTGTAACACGGAAATTTCAAAATAATTGAATTTAAATCTTTCTGTTGCTCAGGTGTGAGCAAATGGCTTTTCGTGTCGGATTTTATCTCCGGTTCATCACATAAGGGCACGTTATTCGTAGAAATACTTTCAATAGAGGCGAAAAGTTTGAAACTCCTCATAAAATCAACGCCCAAAAATAAATTCCTGTTTAGGGTAGGGACTAAATAAAATGTAACCTCATTAACGAGCTGATTAAATTCAACGTTTGCCCTAACACGACCTATTATTGGGTGTCTACTTCCATCAGCAGTTTTTACGCAAGAATTAAAATTATGTACAACTAAATTAGCCTTTTCGATAAAATTAAGACAATTTTTACCCAAACACGTTACGGTGGCTCCACTATCGAGCAGACCTTCCACCTCAATGCCATTTATTTTTATTCGGGTATAAAAACGACTATCTTGACCCTCGTATAAGGTGGCTGAAGCTATTTCTTTTCTTAATTTTTTTCGTTTTTTGTATCTTTGCCTCGCTTTTGATATTCGATTGGAAACTCGTCCAAAAATTCTATTCCTAACCTCTTGGTATTCTTTCATTCTTATGTGCAATGGTTTTATGTCTTTTAATTTTATTTTATCATTTTCCCTTTTATCCATTTTCCTATCTAAATTTTCTAATATGGAAATTTGTTTTGTCTCAGATGTCTGGGTTGCTTTGTCGTAAGTCTGGGTGAAATTTTTAACAACTGGGTCTAGGTCTGAGTAGAACGCGTCTCCCCAGTGCGAGACGAGCTCTTGTTTGGGTTTCCCTGGCACCGGGAGCACTCTGGAGTAATAACATCATCCATACCGCACTTATAACAAAATTTCCTCGCAGGCGAAGGGCAGTTACTGTGAAGATGTCCAGTCTTTTTGCAGTTGAAACAAATTAGGTTCTTTGGTGTACTTATGGCTTCCACTTCTAAATCGGAACCCGATGACTCTTCCAGCTCATACTTTAGGGCATTGACTTTTCGCGCCGGATACTGTTTATTGGCATTTTTCCACGCTTGGCGCTCTTCGGTTAAAACCAACTTTTCCGCCCTTCTGCACTCTTTTCGGAATTTGGCTATAGTGCTGAGGTCTGAGGACATTATTACCTTTGCTATTGAGGGCTTCAGGTTGTCCTGCATAATCTCAATAATTTTTCCTTCTTTATATGGCTTACGTTGTTGATTTCTTAATTTAATTACAGCTCGATAAAAATCATCAAAAGACTCCTGTGCCAGTTGCCGGCGATTCATAATTTCTTTTTGGATTAAGAACTCGCTTTGAATGTCTTCGTACTCTCGAAGGAATGCCTCCTCAAGCTCCTCCCACGATTCTATTGTGTTTTGCCTCCTTTCTGTCCAGTACCATTCCTGCGCATCGCCTGCTAAAAGATGATGAAAATTTTTAATCACCTCGGACCACGGGCAATCTCTGTCTCTTTGCAGAATTTTTATGCGTTCTATGAAATGCTCTGGTTTCATGGACTTCTCGGTGCCATCAAACTTTACACCCCACTTCTCTACCTCATACTTCTTTGGATATCGCGGTGGAGGGTTGTGAAATGCATTCATTTGCGATTGTTGTTGAACATTTGGATGTTGTTGTAAAATTGGTTGTTGTTGTAAAATTGGTTGTTGTTGTAAAATTGGATGTGGTTGTAAATTTGATTGTTGTTGTACCATTGGTTGTTGTTGTATCATTGGTTGTTGTTGTTGTAAATTTGGGTGTTGTTGTACCATTGGTTGTTGTTGTAAAATTGGTTGTTGTTGTACCATTGGTTGTTGTTGTACCATTGGTTGTTGTTGTACCATTGGTTGTTGTTGTACCATTGGTTGTTGTTGTACCATTGGTTGTTGTTGTATTGGTCGCTGTTGCATATTCCCGTAAAACGGTGTCTGATGTGCTAGTAAGCTGGGTGGTGGCATTGAAAAATACTGCAATGGGCTATGCTGCATGAGTGCTGACGGCCAGTAAGGCTGGAAAGCAGTAAGTGGTTGTTGAACTGGTTGAAAACCAACTTGTGACCTGGGTGAAGCCTGTTGGTTTGCCCATGGTTGTGAACTTGCAGACGGTGGCGGTGCTCTAGGAGCCGGAGTTGATTGATTGCCGCTGTGAGCAGGGACATTTGGGGACCTCGACCGTAAACTTTCCTCGACCAGCAGCGGAACTAAATTTCTCAGTCTCTCTTCCAGGTTTCGCATAAAATCGATTTGAGAAAGACCCGTGGACGCGTCTATCCTACCTTGCGAATTATTGTTAGCGTTATCTAATGGATTCAACCCGGTTTGAACATTTTGCCCTTGTGCCGTGCCGACATTTTCCCTAAACTCGCGCCTTACATTTTGAGCGGTTAAACTGCTGTAAAGCGGAGAAATTATTGTTTGATTAGGGTCGTTTTCAGATTCAGGTGACGTTGAATTTCCTGGTAAATAAGCTGGAACTAAAAATGGGGAAGGTGGCAAAGATTGACCTGTACCGGAGACAAGTCCAGCTTGTAATGGCTGATGCATTAATGCATGCTGCGGTGCTGTAAATGTAGGTGTCGAGTTCGTTGCCGTCGTGGTATTTGTTGTTGTTTGACCGTCCATGGTTTGGCTATTATTTTCTGTAATTTCAGTATTATTTGTGTCTTCAATAGAACTTTCCCTATTTTTCTTTTGTCGTCGGGTTTCTGCTACCATTTTCTAGTTTCCTAGCACGTAAAGCGATATATATCCCTGTGTAAAGCGAAACTAAAACAACTGGAAAAGTGTCTCAATAAAAATGTATAATCAATTATGTGTTCGAATCAATGAAAAAACTAATTTGCTGCAAAGAAAATGCTTTTTGCAAATTTGAGATTTATTTTTTCTCCAAGAAAAAAAATAAAAGTGTTATATAAACAAACTATCTAAAGTATATTTTGACTTTCAAGCGAATTTTCAAAACCAAAAAAATTTAACTTATATGCGATAGTATTTGGGGTGGTATAAAATATAGTGGATTTTTTTGTATATAAAGGTATCTAAAATCAATTTATGAGTTTTCGGGCTCTACAATGTGGTACTTAACTGAAAAAGGTTAACCGAATAGTTTCTTGTTATTTTAAGTGAGCTAGGCGGCAACTGAGGAAGGTATTGACCTATATTCCGTCAGGACTAGCCTCTACTCACACTTACTCTACTTCCTTGAGAATGATCTACTTATTGGCAAGTGGTTTTACAACAAGATAACTAGTTGAGACTATTTAAATTAAACTGCTGGAATATGACATTAAAACTTCATTAACATTGACGCATTTAAAACCAAGTAACCACAAAGCGGTACCTGTTTAAGTCTTCAACTGTGTTAAAGCTTTAACAAGGATAATTTCTTCATCTATTAGAGTAGTATATCATGTTTCCAAATGTCGCATCTCGATGAGGACTCTTGATATTTCTCAACCGGGTCTTACATTTGTTGCATGTCATAGTGACTCCTGAGATAAAAAAAAATATTAAAAACTGATACTACTTGACCTTTACATTACTTCGGGCCATCACGTTGGGAGCCAATTTGTCGTCGCGTCTGTCTGATTGAAGTAAAATAAAATGAAAGGTTAACTCTGCAAGTCGGCTATGCTGGTGTGCTCGCGCCATCCGGCTTAGCTCGTCAGCTGGTCGCGGTTCTTGCCTCTAGCAGAGTGGTCGACAACGACAAAAAAAATCACACCAGTCTGAAGGTGACTTTACACACTGAGAGAAATTGAAGGATCAGACCCGAAGTAAATTGAATAACAAAATAATTAATAATAAAAAAAAATATAAAAAAAAATGAACCAGTGTACAAGAAAACTATGAAATTTTTTACCACAATGTCACAACCCGATGATACCCTTATACTGTCGACCTGGCTGTAAATGGCCAACATTGGCATCCCACCCGCATAAAATCTAAAGGATTTTACCATGACAATCCCATTGCTAATTATTGGAATTGTCCCAAAAACGTATCCAACTATATCTTACCTACCCCTCTATCGCACGTAACACAAATTAAGCCATCATGTTTTCAAAATAATTACACAACCAAATTTATTTGTAATTTCATAAGTTTTTTATTTAACGTGTATTCATGGAATACCCTCATGTAGGGTGATTCAAAATATCTCCATATTGGGAGTGGGATTCTAAGATTACAAAAAATGGGAATTCAAACTTTGTTCATTTTTTTCTTAATTCAGATATTTTGGATTATTGCATTTATCCATATTTAAAAAAAATTTAATATAGTTTTCAAAATGACTCAATAAAAGTAAAATAGTATATTAACAAATGGTGTAAAATTTTTTTTTTTGGAACTCAAATTTTTGAGGTTAATTTCATTTGCCTTGACGGCTCTTAATTAAAAATAAAAAAAATCATGAAAATTATCTAAATTTTTAGATCAAGGTATGTATGTTAGTTTTTTTCTTCTTTTTAGCTCTGGAACGACGATGGATGTATGCCGCTTAATAAGCTTCGCGAAAATTTTAGGTTAGTGGAGGAAGTGCCTCAGGGACCCACCAGGTAAAATTTAAGTTTAAAGTGAAACTTCCTTTCAGCTTAACTATTCCTTTAAATGGTTTTTAAAATATTTTAGCGTTAAATTTTATAAAATGATCCTAAAGGATCTACCGTGCACGCTACCCACGAACTCTTCTTAGGACCCAATTCAGTCCAACGCAAAAAAAACAAAAATCCTAACAAAATCTATAATTTTGAGCTCAAATTTATGACCCTGCTAATCAAATTGATTTTCTCCCAATATACGGAGAATTTTCTTTAAGTACGCGGTCAATGGGGAGATGTTATTAAAAAACTAAAATATTTCGCGGCCTTAGGTATAGGAACGGTTACAATTTCACTTTTTAATAAACTTATCTGTTTTTTTCTTCTTTTATCTCCAACAAATCATCCACAAAAACTCCTGGTTTTCCTTTGAAAATTGTGCTTCAGATTCCAGTATCCTATTTAGAAAATGAAACCGGAATCAAAAATAGATTCTAACCACAAAAATTTCATTTTTACTCACAGTTTTTTTTTTTGTTCTGATTTTTTTTTTTATGATCCTGGGTCACCTCCTGTGCGTTTGTCGACCAAAATAGAAAGGCCGGAAATCGCTTAGGAAAATGACTGTCAAAAAAATAAGTCAGATCAGCTGTCTCTACATAGTAGTTTATTTTGTAAATAAACGTTTTTCTATGTGGATAGTAACTTTAATATCAACAAAAATAATGACATTGTACAGTACATTGCAAGCAAGGCACCATGTACTGTATTTTACTTCACCGTTACATTCAAAATTTACCCTACACCTGACATGTTGCTGCATTTATTAGGGTTTTTCTATGGGAATTTCGATAAATTCAAAATTTTTGGTTTAAGTTATCGAAATTTTTATAGAAAAACCCTACACACAAAAAAAAAGACGTGTGTGAAAATATCCAATCGAACTTGGTAACTTTTTTTTTATATGAAGTTTAATGAATTCACACGAAGCTTGTTAAAATTCATCTAGATAATGTATAAATTACATAATGCAAACATTAGGTAAAAATTCCATGGCTTTTTAGAATAACACACGGTCTTTTACATTTTATGGAATATACCTTTCATTTTTTGTCTATTGCAAAGCAGCACTATATTACCAATAAACTTAGGAATCTTTCACAAAAACAATATGAAAAGTCTTAAAATATGTGAAGATGCCATTAATTATAAAATGGCAAATGTACAAACACAAGTATACACGCAAAAACGTACGGTGAACTAGAAAACTAACAAAAAAAAAGAATGCTGGAGAAAATAATATAAAATGTCTAAAATAAAAATAATTAATATTAAAAACAACATTAACATAGTGATAAAAAGTACCCAGTCGAACAAATTTGTTATGAAGCTGAAATGAAGAATGGACGCCACTTACAAATAGTGTTTTTTTTTTTTGGGCCAAAAGGAAACCATACACAATTTGATAGCATTTCGTGAGTTGTAATTAAAAAAAAATAATTTTAATATTTATATAATATTAAATGTTTTTAATTTTATATGTATGTATTTTAAAAATAATATATACAATATTTAAAAGTTTAAATAAAAAAAATATTTAAATATTAAGGCGTCTTTCTATTAATGGGGAAACCAAAAAACCTAGGTAGTATGAAGCACATTTCTTGTCATAAATAATCATTTATAAATGGTTATTTGAATTAAATAATTTGGGTAATTTATTTGTATTTTTTGCTCAATTTTCCGTTTCCTTAAACGGCAATATTACCTAAGGTTTTTGCACATATATTCCTTGTTTTTTTTCATAAACGTTTACCTACGGGAATTGAGTATTTTATGCTTTTAAGTTGGGTAGTGGTCTGGTACACACTTTCCTTAGGTATTTTATACCCTAATTTTGTTTAAATTCAGCCTTGTTATTTTTTGCGTGTAATAAATGCAGCAACAAGTAACTTGAAACCACAGTACATGAGTAGTAGTATCACAGAGTTGCATCTGATGGATGTAGGGTGGGGCGATTAGTAAGGAAGGAAAAAAATCTTAATGGGCGCATCGCGTTTCTGATTCTTGGGATTGTACTGAGCAAAAAAGTCAACTAGACCATACGTCTACGGTGAAAACCGAGCCTCCCGATTTTGACTTGAAGTTTTTTCTCAGACTTTATTTTTTTTGGAAAATTTGCAAATTTTCTTGGGCTCATATTTCGTAAACTATTTGAAATTTTGACTTATTTTCAAAAGTAAAGTTGTAGCTATTATCTCGGGCTACAATTTCTCTGAACATATTACTTAGAAAAAACTTCGGTTTCATGGTCAAAAAGTCGAGAATGTAGAAAATTCACCACTTTTTGTAATTTTTTTTTGATATTTTGGCCTATAACAGCCAAAGCCTTGAGATTTTCGATCCAATACTCAGACAAAAATTGTAGCTAAGACAATAGTTAAGAACTCTCTAGTACATCGCAAAAGCATTGGAAGGCTCCTTCAGGCAGTTTTGGCCTTGTGAAAGTGCAAATTTTTTGTGAAAATATTGATAAATTACCATTTTCAGTTGTTCATAGCGAAAAATAAAAGGTAAACAAAACAGCCAGCTTTCCCAGATACCATATAAACAACTAACCTCACCTATAAACGTCAAAAGGAACGGTCCCATAATTAGTCTTTACTTATTATAGTTTTTGAATGTAAGTTTTAGAAATAATTGTTTCGTGTATAAACTGTGCAGTGCTACTAAAAAATTTAAGATATAAAAAATATGGATAATCCAGTGGATTCTGATAATACAGAGAATGTGGAGATGGAGATGCAGCCAGAATCATCAGCGTCATCATCAAATCTAGAACATAAGCCTTCGCATACGTTATAGTTTTGTAATTTTTTTATTTAAATAATCTAAACATTTTTCAGGTTATCGAAAATTTTCAACTTATTCCACTTGAACACATTCCTCCAATGAGTACAGATGCTGAAAATCAACTTTCTACGGACGTTAAATATCTATACCAAATTGCCCAAGACGTTTCAAATGGTAGTTGCTCAATTAATCTTGCAAACATCAAACCTGGAACAGTAGGACATTCGAGATGGATAACAAAAGCTAGTAGATTGCTCCGTGTGTATATTGCGACAGAAAATCCATCACAAAATTTACAAATTTTGGCAAGGTACATCATGAAAGTGTATGTTCCCATGTATTTCAATGTCAAATACTACAATTCGGCTGTATACGGTAGTGCTCTGCTTGGAAAATTCATCTAGTGGACGCAATATTTACCAGACAACTTACGTAACATCATAAATCCCGTAATACAGAATAATTCCTATTTCGCACACAGTGAAAATGTTTTGTTGAGCATGTTATACAATGATTGTAAAGAAATTCGTACATTGGCACTCAAAACAAGTAAAAAGTTAAATTCGGCCTTGCCGAATGTAGTGATACCCTCCACAATTTCAAAAAGATTATTGCAAAAAACTTTATTTAAAAGGAAATTACTTTTGAAAAAAAAAAAAATTTTTTTTTAAAAATTTCCGCAAAAAAAAATTTTTGGTAAAAAAAAATCCGCGATTTTTTTCTTTTTTTTGTAAAAAATATGTTCGAACTTGTTTAAATACCATTTGGTGTTCAATTATGTTCACATATGTCAACCAGCATTTTGTATTTTTAGATTATGTTGAATGTACTGAAATTTTTGAGGTGTGCTTACATTTTCGTTCATAACTTTTGAACCGCTGAACCGATA
Organism: Pegoplata infirma; assembly: GCA_963921195.1. NCBI lineage: Eukaryota > Metazoa > Arthropoda > Insecta > Diptera > Anthomyiidae > Pegoplata > Pegoplata infirma. The sequence goes on from OY992539.1 coordinate 161,197,855, forward strand.
TCGCTCAAATGCAATACCAAACTTTTCGGGAGTACTTCCAATAAATATGTTAAGTTTCAGTCATCTCTGTGCAATATTTTGTCCGCTACAGCATTTTCCACAGACAGACAGACGGACAGACGGACATCGCTAGAATGTCTTAAAATCGATCGGGCATCATGAATATATATACTTTATGGGGTCCCAGACCGATATTTCGATGAGTTACAAACGGAATGACAAACTTATATATACCCTCTATCACTAAGTGGAGGGTATAAAAATATTGTATATTCGCGACAACGTATGCGATTTAACTGAGCTTCGCTAAGCGCTCAATCGACAAAAACCGTGAAGGTATAATGGCATCTGTATCTGAAGGCCGAAAGAAAGCGCCTCGTATGGAATCTCGAAAAGATTTGGAAGGCAATCTTTGAATGAAAAATACACTAAATTGGAATTCTTCTTGATTCATACCTTGTCTCTACCAATACAATTACTTTGTACTTTAAATGAATTTTCAAAATAAATATTGAACAAAACAAAGAAAAAACATTATATTTTTGGATAAAAAAAGGTGGAAAAAATAAGAAATAGAACATTTTTATGATTTTGCGCTATGAACAACTGAAAATGGTAATTTATCAATATTTTCACAAAAAAATTTCTTTCACAAGGCCAAAACTGCCTTAAGGAGCATTCTAATGCTTTTGCGATGTACTAGAGAGTTCTTAAATATTGTCTTGGCTACAATTTTTGTCTTAGTATTGGATCGAAAATCTTAATAGTTTGGCTGTTATAGGCCAAAATATCAAAAAAAAATATTACAAAAAGTGGTGAATTTTCTACATTTTCGACTTTTTGACCATGAAAACGAAGTTTTTTCTAAGTAATATGTAGCCCGAGACAATAGCTACAACTTTACTTTTGAAAATAAGTCAAAATTTCAAATAGTTTACGAAATATGAGCCCAAGAATATTTGCAAATTTTCCAAAAAAATAAAGTCTGAGAAAAAACTTCAAGTCAAAATCGGGAGGCTCGATTTTCACCGTAGACGTATGGTCTAGTTGACTTTTTTGCTCAGTACAATCCCAAGAATCAGAAACGCGAAGCGCCCATTAAGATGTTCAAATCGCCCCACCCTAGGATGTAAGTATAAGTGACAGCACACGGTGTAACTTTTGACGTTTCATACAAAACGTAAACAAACATCATAAATACATGCACAAAAGCTCACACGTACAGGCACACATATACTAGGCAGCGATGATCATTCTGTACTAAAAACCATACCACCATATTGGAAAGTACGCAATTAGCACCAGTGTTTGCATACTAGTCTGTACTGTGCTTGAAACAAGCAAGCAAAGACTAATATCATATTCACATTGGCATGTTTAAATTTAAACATGTGTTTCCCCATACATTCAAAACAAAACATCGTTTAATTTTAAACATCTCGAAAACATTTCCAAAACATTTCCAAAACATCTCGGAAACACGAAATAACAACCCTGTGTTAAGTTCTAATGAAAAAAAAACAGCCGCTGCTAAACGAACCAAAAGAGAAGCGGATGCTTTTTTAAACTCCTGACAATGCGAACACTTTCGTTTAATTTTAAACACAAAAGTTAAACGATGATTTAAACATTGTATGCGAATATGGTATAACAAGACCTCCGACTCTACATAACCTCAAAAAATTTATTCACACATACAGGTACTGTGTATTTCAACACACTTGTGAAAGTGTGGTGAAATAAAAAAATATGACATTTGTAATCAAAATATAAACAAAAAAGTTGTTTATTTATTTTAATGATAAATTATTGAATTTCGGGATGAATTTCTTTTTATGCACAAGAAACTTGGTAAGTATAATAAAACCTAATATATATTTGATTTGAAATTGTATTATTTAATCTCAAAATCGTACAAACTTCCATTTTTTCCCAGATTGCAGTTAAAAAGGGGGGATGAAAACATGTGCATGTGCAATAAATAATGAGCATGGAATAGTAACATAATTAAAGGTAGTAAATGCTTTTTATATCTTATTGTGGTTATTCATAAAACCTAAAATATATTTAAAATAGGTTTATTTGACAGATATTGCAGGAACAATTGTCAAATAAACCTACAATAAGTCTGTTATAAGTATTATGAATAAGAGCCTATGTGTTTAGATTCCAATCAGGGGTAACTCATGAATAGTAGTGTCAGTAATAACGAAGTCGTTATATACAGATGGCAATCTCTTTTTTGGGAACGATTTGGGAATAACGAAAATTAAACATTAAAAAATTTTAAAATTATGAATGAAAATTATTGTTGTGTCACTTGAAAATAAAAAAATACATAATAAAAAAATTAAATAAATATAATTAAATCAAAACAACCAGCAAAATTAAACGAAAAATAAAAGCTAAACAAAATTTCCAGCTTTCCCAGATACCATTTGTAAAACTAACACCACCTTTAAACGTCAAAAAGAATTGACTCTTGCATAGTCTTTATATATTTAAGTTTTTGATTCCAATCTTTAGCGTTGTTTTTTTGTATCTTTCAGTTGCCTATTTTTATGTGGAGTTTTGTTTTTCATACTGCCAATGATTTTCCGAAAGTCACGTTCCTTAAAATATGTAAGCTTTAGGACAAGGAAACGAGGTTCCTGCTGTCGCACCAGTTTTGCACCCATGTGTGGTTGTACCCGCTTTTCGGGAAGTCTGAAAAAGTTTATATAGAAAAATCTCTGAACCTGAGAATTTTTGTAAACGAAAAAGTCTCAGAATCTAAAACTTCTTCTTTAATGAAATGCCTCAGAATCTGAGACTTTTTCTATGGGTAAATTCCGTAGAATCTGAGATTTTTTCTCTAGGAAATATGTATCAGAATCTGAGACTTTTTCTTTAGGAAAAATGTCTCAGAATCTGAGACTTTTTCTTAAGGAAAAATGTCTTAGAATCTGAGACTTTTTCTTAATGAAAAATGTCTCAGAATCTGAGACTTTTTCTTAAGGAAAAATGTCTCAGATTCTGACACATATTTCCTAGAGAAAAAATCTTAGATTCTACGGAATTTACCCATAGAAAAAGTCTCAGATTCTGAGGCATATTAATAAAGAAGAAGTCTCAGATTCTGAGACTTTTTCGTTAACAAAAATTTGACACTTGTCTTTAGGAAAAATGTCTCAGAATCTGAGACTTTTTCTTTAGGAAAAATGTCTCAGAATCTGAGACTTTTTCTTAAGGAAAAATGTCTCAGAATCCGAGACTTTTTCTATAGGAAAAATGTCTCAGAATCTGAGACTTTTTCTATAGGAAAAATGTCTCAGAATCTGAGACTTTTTCTATAGGAAAAATGTGTCAGAATCTGAGACTTTTTCTATAGGAAAAATGTCTCAGAATCTGAGACTTTTTCTATAGGAAAAATGTCTCAAAATCTGAGATTTTTCCTATAGAAACAGCCTCAGATTTTAAGACATTTTTCCTATAGAAAGTCTCAGATTCTGAGACATTTTTCCTATAGAAAAAGTCTCAGATTCTGAGACTTTCTATAGGAAAAATGTCTTAAAATCTGAGACTGTTTCTATAGGAAAAATTTCTCAGAATCTGAGGCTTTCTATAGAAAAACATTTTCTTTAAGTAAAAAAATCGTTAGAATCTGAATATATGATATAATATATAGTTCTATAGAAAACATTTAGCTAAAGAAATCGAAAATATTGCAATAAAAGTACCCATTCGTTTTTTTTTATAAACTATTAAACTAAGTTTTATTATTCTTTAGAAACAAACTTTAAAGTTGAGCTTGAAGCCGTTAGATTTAATAGATATATCTTACAAAATTTAATAGCCCGGTCCAATTTGGTTGATTTCTTCGTGACGGTCATTGAAGTAGGTATTGGGAGCGTTAATCACTTTTCCGAAGTGGCCTTATCGATAGCCTTGACATTGGTCAAAGCGGTGCAGGTCGTCTGAAGTACCAAAAACCCAAAACTTATCCCGTTGACAATAAAGTATGAAAAATCCATTTAGTGGCACAGAACAGGCAAGAAAAGAAACCAACTTAATCATAAGCCCTGATAGCAGCTTCAGGACGGTATTTATCCAAAGTTTAAGTAAACTGATGCAGGAACTTTCAAACGTTTTTGTAAAAATCCATTTGGGTTTATTTTAGTCATCTGACAAATAGACGCTTAGGCTGGAAAAGTTGATCAACAACTTTTTAACGACGGTCTTCTACACAGCATACCTTGGTCAGTTGCTTCTTCTTTGGTATGTGATTTTTAATAACCGTATTGAAAAGGTGTTAATGAAAATAATGGATTTTTTGCAGGACAAAAAAATAATATTTTTATTATTATTTTTTTAATTGACTTGTCATTATTTGGTGGTGAAAATTCCAAAAACAAATTTAGAGTTGATATTTTTAAGAATTTGGATTTGTTTCGTTTGCTTATTTTAATTGCAAATATGTTTTTTTGTGGGTGCTAGCCCCATGAAAAGTTATGATTAATGTTTATTTATGCTTGCCCACTTTTTGCAACGAAAAAATTGCAAAAAAATATAAATATTTAAGAAAAAAAGTAACTCTGTGTATGGTGAAAATTTTGTATGTCAGTGGTGAAAAAAGTTAGGTGGTGCACCAATACTAATGAGGACCTAACTCAAATACATTCAAAGAGTTAGGTCTTCTGACAGCAAAACAAAATGAGTCGGAAGTCTTGTTAAGGTACCTACAGACAACGCAATATTATGTACAATATTCAATTATATTGATGGTGTGTGGGTAATATTGACGATTGTACAATGGTCAATCTTACCCACACACCATCAATATAATTGAATATTGTACATAATATTGCGTCGTCTGTAGGTACCTTTAGTCTTTGCAAGCAAGTATCATACCCAATAAGCCAAATTGCTGGAATTCAAGTGTAATTCAAGCGTAATTCCAGTCATATTTTCAATTTTCAAGCCTTGAATTATACTTGAATAACACTGTAATTCAATAGCATATACCAGCGAAACGGATACTTGAATTCAAGTCGAACAGAACAGTGTAAAAACACTTGAATTCAAGCCCTAAATAAAAGCGTAATTCCAGTCGAACCAAAGAAGATAAAAAAAAAATACTTGAAGATGACTTGAATTATAGTTGAATTCAAGCCATATTCCAGTCGAAGTCAAGCCTAATTCCAGTCCAGTTCAAGCCTAATTCCAGTCCAATTCAAGCCTAATTCCAGTGTCTTTTAATCAAACCAGCATCACTTCTATACAGCAAAAATTTGTTTTTATTTGTTTTACAATACAATACAAACTAAAAATGAAATATTGAACTAAAATATTTACTTCTCGCAGCCCCATCAATTAATAATAAACAAGCCTGGACAAATTATATCCGTCATCAGATATTTGAAGGGAATCTTGGAATTTTGTACCAGAAAACCTAAAAAAATGACATATTATTAACGTTTTTTTTTTAAACAAATTTAATAGACATAACTTACCACGAATTTCATGTTTTGTTGCAAACCAATCCTTAATAATTCGCCAATTTTGGTATTATTTTATTTGTTTGAGATATTTTTTTTCTTCAAATATAAAAATATTGTTTACGAAATGACAATTTTTTCAAATTGTTTTGAATTTATACTACGACTTGTTGAACTGGAATTTGGCTTGAAATACTAGCTTGAATTCAAGTTAAATTCAAGTGAAATTTCAAGCACTTGAATTTTTAGTTTTGTTGTGCTTATTGGGTACGCACTTAATCTAGACCGGGTGGAAGACACCAATAAGGTTTAATACACTCAACCAAAAATCATTGTATTCCCAAAGAAAATCGTTGTAAATTTAACAGAAATCATTGTTGATTTTGACCCTACAAATATTTATGTTGATTTCAATAAAAATTGTTGTCAGTTTTTGTAAAAGTTGATCAACTTGTTTTTTTGTAAATCAACTCGCATTTTTTTGTAAACTCAACTCATTTTTTTGTTGATATCAGAAATTTTATTAATAAAAAAAGCTTGTTGTTATTTGTAAATATTCTTTTATTAAGTATAAATCACAATATTTTTTAGAATTATCACCGGCTTTTAAAGCTGCAATACTTAAACACTAGATTTTCACACACTCTTCGTTTATTTATGTTATGCACTCGTACACTCATAGAAATATCTTAGTAGAAAAATTAGTAAACCCATTGTAGATCAAGTTTTACAGAATAATGCCGTATTCAACAAAAAATAATGTTGATATCGTTGAAGAATAAGTATAGTTGGTTCAATTGTTACAATGGCGTCTACAGAATTCAATAGATAAAAGAAAAAAGAAAAACAACCCTGTTCGTTCGTTTTTTTTATAAATTATAACAACGAGTGAACGAGTGTGTTGGTAGCAATGTGTTTGTCTCTTATAAAATTATTTAATGTGTTTGTTTCTTATAAAATTATTTAATATTACAAAAATGAATAAAAATAGGATCTGATCTGTAAATATTTGGTAAGTACACTAAGAAAAAAAAATTTTCAAATCAAGCAGAAACAATCTCAAATTAAAAAGAAAACAGTGACAAAAGTCAACAAACTTTGTTTTTGCTTAATTTGAGAATGTTTATTTTTATTTTTAAAATGGGCGAATAAAAACTAACGTTTTAAAATCAAAGTTGTTTCATTTTCAATTTAAAGTTGAGAAATTATTGATTTAAGGTTGATAAATTTTTATTTTTATGTTGTTCCCTACCATTTTATTTTATTTATTAAAACATTTTTTTTTTTAATTTTAATATTAAACAATTTATTCTGATTCGAGGCCTTTTCATGTTCCCCATTATGAATTAACATAACAAGTACTTATGATAACTCTACTTTCTTTATTAGGATATTCTCCCATTAAATACTCATAGAGTTTCTTGCTTTCAAAAATTTTGGCAATTTTCAGGAATGAATTGACTATCGTTTCGAGGGTGTTCCAATTCCCCCATCATCAGAATTCAGAATTCCAATTCCCCCAACGATCGTCAATTCATTCCTGAAAATTGCCAACATTTTTGAAAGCAAGAAACTCTATGAGTATTTAATGGGAGAATGTCCTAATAAAGAAAGTAGAATTATCATAAGTACTTGTTATGTTAATTCATAATGGGGAACATGAAAAGGCCTCGAATCAGAATAAACTCTTTTTCATTGCACAATTAAAAGGTCGAATAAATAACTAATTTTTATTATTTAATAAAAATTAAAACACAATTAAACAATTTATTTAAGATAATAAAGAAATATTATGCAGTTTTGTATAAGATTTCTAATATTTTTTATGTGAAACCGTCTATGTAGCCTGGTAAAATGATAAACTCTGTTATCAGACTATATTGACTGTGTTAAAAACTTAAATTACTTAAAAATTGCACATTATACTTAACTTGATTAAACTTAATTATTTTATTAATTTCCTTTCCGGGAATTGAATTTTAAAGTCCAGTTTATAATTCTCATCAATTATTTTTTCCATGACAACAACCAGAGAAGCCCTTTAAACAAAGAATAACAAAATCAAGTTAGTTAACAAAAAAAAACATATTGAAGTTTAAAACTTACCATCGCTTATAGATATTTAACATAAATTTAATTTTTTGCAGATATAATTCATTATATCTTAGGGACTATTCCTTTTTTTAACAATAATTTCAATTTTTTTTGCAAAAAGTAAGAAATGACGCAATATTTTTTTTTATAATGAACATGTTTAAATTAAAAATGTTCATCTTAAAATTTGACATATGATTTTGAAATGTCAATTCACAACTAAAATTAAAATTGTTTGACATCAAATTAAAAATGAAACAATATAGTTTTTAGAATGAAAATTTGAATTGGCAATAACTCAAATTTGTGACGAGCTTTTACGACAGCATAATAAATACGAGATTATTCATTTTTAAATTAAGAGGTTAACAACTTCAAAACAAAAATATTTATTTTTAAATCAACATATTTCAATATAAATAATAAAATTTTTGGAAAATAATGTAGCATTTTTAAATTAAAAACGAAAATGTTTGATTTAAATATGCTTTTTTCCCTCAGTGTAATAAAATACATTGATTACCTTATGTATTCATACTATATTAAACCGTTTTTTTTTTTTTTTTAGGATTTTGTTTTGGTATCATCAGATAACTAGAGAATGGCTAATGGGTACATAACATAAATAAACGAAGTGTGTGTGAAAATCTTTGTGAAAATCTTCAAATATTGCAGCTTAAAAAGCCGGAAATAAAAAAATATTGTGATTTATATTTAATAAAAGAATATTTACAAATAACAACAAGCTTTTTTTAATAATATAATTTCTTTTATTAACAAAAATATGAGTTGAATTTACATAAAATATGAGTTGATTAACAAAAAAAACGAGTTGATCAACTTTTACAAAAACTGACAACAAGTTTTATTGAAATCAACATAAATATTTGTAGGGTCAAAATCAACAATGATTTCTGTTGAATTTACAACGGTTTTCTTTGGGAATACAATGATTTTTGGTTGAGTGTAAGCCATTCTTCAGTTTTCTAATGACACCAAATCAAAAAGCTTAAAAAAAACAAAAAAATTTATAATATAGTATGAATACATAATGTCGAGCCCTTACGGCGGAAATATTGTAAGCGACAAAATCTAAATTTTACAGGAGAAGGTTTTTTCTAATTATCTTTGCTTTTGGTCTAACTATTACCGTGAAATTTGATATTTAAGCATTATTTTGTCCAATATTTATGAAAAATTTGGTTTAATTTGCAAATCCACAACATAACGGGTATTTTTGTCGCTTACGTTATTTTCGCTGCATTGCTGGCAAGCTAATGCCTAATGTTGTGTCGGTTACGTTAAAACAATTTAAAAAAAAACTAATTTTCTGTTTTAGTATTTTTAAAAAAAAAAATTTGTTTGTGTACACAAATAAAAATTAAAGTTTTAACCTTAATTCAATGGTTAAGATAAAAATGTAAAAAAATCGAAAAACTGACTCAGATAAAACTTCGACTTCTTGGTCTGTTTGAGGTAGTTAATAGGATGGCTCGTTTTTGGGCTTTTCTCTCGGATCAAATTCTAATACCCGCCAAAAGTGGTTGAACACTTTTATTATCAAAAATGACCCATTCAATAAAAAATATATATTTTGTTGATATAAAAAAATTCAAGCACTATGCCTAAAAGTTTTTGTCGGGGTCATTTTTGACCCCTGGTCAATGTGGGTTAAAGATACCTTAAATATGAGAGATTTAAGGGCGGATATAAAGTTATCTAATATATTGCCACAAATTAATTTTATATGAAAAAATATATACTTTTTATTGAATGGGTCATTTTTGACCCCCTACCAAGAAGGGTTAACGATTTTTTTAAAGATAATATAATAATACGAAATAATAGTTGGGGTAAAAAACACAAAAACCGTTTTATACTTGTTTATAGCACAAAAATTTAGCTCTAAACTTCAAATTTTCCGCGGGGGTCATTTTTGACCCCCAGCCAATATGGGTTTAAGACGTCCTAGATCTGTAAGATTTTATGACAGACTTAAAGTTATATAATAGAATGCCACGACACCAAAAAACCGTTAATTTGCACAAAAATGAAATTTATAAGATTTTATTAATCCAAATTATTGATAAAACCAACATTTCCTTGAAATCCGCTAACATCCCCCCGCGATTTCCGAAAAGTGGCTCGACGGATATCCGCCATATTTCACATTTTTCTTCTCCAATGTGTTCTTAATGAATTCAGAAAGAAAAAATGGTATATTTAAATTTTTTTTTTAATAAAATTTTCAAATTTTGAAAAAAGGTGTTTTAAGAAGGCCCCCAAAATCATGCCATTTTTTTGGTATCAAGTTTGAACGGGTTAATGATACCGTAAAATCTTTAAATTTCATAATTAAGTATTTACGATCAAATATTATACAAAAATATTTTTTTTAATTATTTTATAAAAAAACTTAAATTTTTTTTTTTTTTTTTTTTAAAGTCCTTTTTTGCAAAAACCCCAATTTTGAGGCTCAAAGTGGAGACAGAAGATAAACTCCGATCGGAGTGATATTTTGCATGTAAGTTACCCTTAGGGGACCGACACTTTTGGCGGGTATTAGAACTTGATCAGAGAGAAAAGCCCAAAAACGAGCCACCCTAGTAGTTAATTTTAAACAGACTCATCTGCTGTGTTTTTCAAAAAGTGGATTTATATCCAGATTAATTTTATTTTAAAAATATATTTTAACATACCAAAAGAAATTTGGTAAATTTTTTCCGTATTCTACGATAAATTAGCAATTATAATCCGAAAACATAATAAAAAAATTTGGAAAATGAAAAAAGTTATAAATAAATCGAAATTAATCCAAAGTGGACTTATTAAATCCTTAAATTTAATTGGATTAATTTTGATTTATTTATAACATTTTTAATTTTCCAATATTTTTATTATTTTTTCCTATTATAATTGCTAATTAATCGTAGATTACGGAAAAAAAATATTCCAAATTTGTTTTGGCCAGTTAAAATATTTATTTTAAACTAAATAAGGTTAAATCGAAAATAAATCTACCTTTTAAAAAACACAGCAATCGTGTTTTAATTTTTTAAAAATTTTGTTGTTTTTTCTGGTTTTGTAGCCTTTTAGGTAATGATTTTCCCTTTTTGTAAGCTGTTTTACCCACACACGTTTCTTCTTTAATATCTTCCGATGGGTCTTAAGATTCTAATTCAGTAGTCTTTGAAAACTTCGAAAACTTGGTTGTGAATTTATTATTTCCACAACATCAGAATCGCTGTATGGTACAAGCGATTTTTTTTTGTTGAAAACTGAAACAGAAATTCTTTATAACAACCAAAAAAATATAATACTACTTATATTTTTTAAATATTGTATTTAAATTAAAAAAAAAACTCACTTTCCTCAAGTTGATTTAACGACATTACAAAAAAAAATAGTAAAATCGCGAATATATTGTTATTTATCACTTAATTTGTTACAGAAAATTTTAATGTAAGCGACACTTCGCAGTCACAAAAAATGTAAACAAACTAAGAATGTTCACTTACCTTAAAATTGCTTTTGCTGTAAATTCGTAACGGAACTTTTTACAGTTATGAAATTTTTAGAGATGATGGAAATAATAGTAAATAATCGATTTCCATCAAAAAACGAAAATCGGTAAGCGTGTCGCTTACACTATTTTGGCGGTAAGGGCTCGATGTAATCAATATATTTTATTACTTACCAAATATTTACAGGTCAGAATCTGATCATCAGATCCTATTTTTATTTATTTTTATAATATTTTTATAAGAAACAAACACATAAAATAATTTTATAAGAGACGAAACAAATTTCACATTGCTACCAACTTGATAATACAAAAATGAACGAACAGGGTTGTTTTTCCTTTTTTGGTTTTATCTATTGATAAAACCAAAAAATTTGATTCAACTTTACTGATTATTCAACGAAATCAACATTAATTTTTGTTGAATACGGCAATATTCTGTAAAACTTGATCTACAATGGGCTTACTAATTTTTCTACTAAGATATTTCTATGAGTGTAGATTTTTAGTTAAAAATTAGTGTTTGGTAATAATTTTCTATTTTTACAGGGTACTGCTAAATACATTTTTAACGCTATGGCGAATTCTTCACTACAATAAAGAGCGTGGACACCAGTCCTGCCTTAAGTTATAAAATTAAAACCTAAAACGCAAGGCCAAGGGGGTCCAGGCCTGTTTTGTTGAGTTACAAATGGTGTGACAAAGTAATTGTTCCTCCTTACCAAGAGACCAATGGGGTTTACCAGTTTTTTAAATTAAAAATTTATGTTCTGTAATAATTTTCTATTTTACAGGATGATTTTAAATAAATTCGTGAAGCTATAGCGGATCCTTTACTTCAAGAAGAAGCGGAGGCAGCAGTCACTCGAGAAAATTGTACAAAAAGGGTCAGTTGGTCGGTGGTAAATTAAATCCTACACAACATTTATAATATTAATATGGATTTATTCTGTGAAAATTTTAAATTCAACAAATATACAAATTTTTACATTATTTTTAGTCATCTTTGCTAATAATTTTGGTATATTTCCCCATATCTCTTTTGGTATATTTTACCAAGTTTTTACTTAAATAGCATTAGCATTTTCTTCAAAATTTTTTACATAAGCGTTTACGAAAACTACTTCGTCGGTTGTAGTTTTAGCATATTATTAGTAAAATTATGCCAGATTTTTGCTCACTCCGACACAGATTTTTTTTGCGTGTATAGAGTTTTATAGTTGGGGCACAGACTAATACAGACTCGACATAAGTGACAGGTGTCAAAAAAGTATTCTTCAACCATATGGTTAATATTTTCAAATTATTCTACGAATTAGGTTAGAAAGAGAAAACTGATATAACGCGCCATAAGAAAAATGGATGCCAGATCGGTTTTTGTTGTTTCATTCACTCCTAAGTCGTAGAAAGTGTTGCCATGTTAGCGTAAAACGGACTAAAAACCGCTGTGTTTTCTCCTAAAATCGCTTAGTTTTCCCCATTTTTTCTTGTAAAACTCTACTGTCGAGTCTGTATTTAGTCTGTGGTTGGGGCACAGATTAATACAGACTCGACACAAGTGGCAGGTGTCAACAAAGTAGTTCTGAACCATATGGTTAATATTTTCAAATTATTTTACGAATTAGGTTAGAAAGAGAAAACTGATATGACGCGCCATAAGAAAAATGGATGCCAGATCGGTTTTTGTTGTCTCACTCTTTCCTAAGTCGTAGAAAGTGTTGCCATGTTAGCGTAAAACGGACTAAAAATCGCTGTGTTTTCTCCTAAAATCGCTTAGTTTTCCCCCATTTTTTCTTGTAAAACTCTACTGTCGCACAGTGATTCGTTCCCATATATCGAGTGGGCAAAAATAGAATATTGTTCGCAGATTTGTGAAATTTGGTACACTAGCATTAAATTATCTAATCAAGAAAAAAAACGGGTTTTTGGAAAAATCGGAGCAAGGACACGCCTACCCTCCATATATCCTGAAATTTAAATATGTGATTAAAACTACAAAATTGGTCACAAAATTCCCAAACTTTGTCACTGTTACCAATTTTGATATAGTATTTTATGTGTAAATTTTTTTCTAGATTGAAGCAAGGACTCGTGTGGCTGCCATATATCCTTTTTCTTAAACACACTGTAAATCGCTCACAAATTACTCGATACCCTTGAAATTTTTTGTAAAAATTTGAATAGGCAACGTCAATATGTGTGCCAAATTTCGCTAAAATCGGTGCAGTAAAACAAAAGTTTTTTATATATCCTTTTTAAGAAAATGCAATAAAGTGCTAAAGGTACATACAGACGACGCAATATTATGTACAATATTCAATTATATTGATGGTGTGTGGGTAATATTGACGATTGTACAATGGTCAATCTTACCCACACACCATCAATATAATTGAATATTGTACATAATATTGCGTCGTCCGTAGGTACCTTAATATAGTTTAATCACAAAAATAAAATAGATGTGATTGTCAACGATTTTCCAAATTTGGTACGCAAGCACAAAATTAATTAATAGAAAAAACATAAAAATTTTGAGCAAATCGGTCGAAGGACATTTGTACTTGTCGTATATCCTGAAATTTAAAAGTGGAGTTTTAGCCACAAAACCTGATATAAAATTACTTAACATAGTTATTGTCTTAGAAATTTAAATAACTATCGATGTACAACATTTGTTTTTTAATCTGAGCAAGGACTCGCGTGGCTGCCATATATCCTTTTTCTTGAAATCGCTGTAACTATTTTAAAAATCTTTCAATTGCTATCAAATTGTAAATATAGATTAGATCAAATAGCGTTAATAAGTGTGCCAAATTTCCTTGAGCTGCTTGCGGTAACAAAAAAGCTGTTAATATATCCTTTTTTTAAATATGGTCAAAAATAAAAAAATACATAATAACGTCAAAAACAAAACATTCGCAACACTTATTTCCTATTGCATTACGAAAATAAATTTATTCAAAATAAGTTTAAAGTAAACTCGTTTAATACATGCTTTATTTCTAAGTATATACCCCGTTAATAACAAAAAACTTAAAAAAAAAAAAAAAAAATTTTGGGTACTTCAATTTTTTTTCGGTTTATACAAAAACTTAGGTATTTTTATTATTTGATCGTATAGAAAACAGTCCAGGATGTTAAAAAAATCAATAAAAAATAATTTTTAAGAACGAACTTTTTTTATTTATCTCAAAAAAAAAATTTGGTTTTGATTTGGAATACCAATGAAAATCAAATACTGGTTTTAAAGCAAAATGGCCCACTGTATACTTATTTTATCGAATAATTTACTATAAATTTATGGTATGCAATACAATAAATCCCTTTATATAAAAAAACACTAAAATATTGTGTATTTTTTAAATTTTTTACAGTAAATAAAATAAATAATAAAAAAAAGTTATCCAATTTTAGATTTTTTTAAAAATTTTTTTTTTGCAACTTAAAAAAAAACTTAGTTATTTTTATTTTTTGATCTTATAAAATATAGTTAAAGCTACAAAAAAAATTAAAAACAAAAAATTTTTATTCACGAACTTTTTTTATGGAGGCCATTAAAATTTGGTGATTTTGGGGATTTTAGTAAAAGTCACAGATAACTTTTAAAGCAAAACGGCCCACGTACTGCATAATTTTTTTCTGATTTTTTATTATATTTTTACAGAATACTGTATAATATATCAATGTGTAAAGAAAAAATGCTTAATATTGGATTTTTTTTGTAATATTTTTTCCATTAATAATACAGCTTTTGAAAAAAAATAAATAAAGACACAAAAAAACCCTAACTTTTTTACAACTTCAGACTAACGTGGCGTTTATGAAACCAATGCGGATTGGTTTGACAACACTTTTTCACGGAAATCGGCTGTGTGTGTTTATGAATCCAATCCAATTCCAATCGAAGAGAAAATGAGAAAATTTCCGTTCGAAAACGAAAATGTGCATTCATGAATTCTATTCAGTTGGTTTGACAGTTGGAAAATTTTCGTCAACGTTTTGCTTCGGGGATTTGTAAGAAAAGTTGGAAATAATTAGTTTAAAAAAATTAAAAACAAAAGTTAAATGACAAAATGTGAGTAACATGTTCTTTTTTGTTTTTGACTTTTTTTAAAATATTTTTTCTCATTTTTTATTTTATATACATACATATGTAAAAAGTAATGAGCAAAATGCAGTTAGTTCTTCATGAGTTTGTGGAAATAAATTCCGATATATCGAAGGGATTTGTGTTTTAAGCGCCTAAAAATGGACTAAAAACTATGAAAGTATGCACTTAAAAAGTGCATTTATACTTTTTTGGAAAATTTTCCATGCATTCCAACATTTGCTTCGGTTTTTACATTGTCCGTTGTTCCAAAAAAGTAATTCAAAAGTAATTAAACAAAAATGTATTAACGAATCGATGCCTTTTAAAAACCAAATTCTTTGGTGTGCAAAGATATTCTAAGGCAATGAAATATGTAGAGAAACTGGTATTCTTTCAAACAAAAGTAATGCCAGATCCTTAGTATGGGTTATGCTTTTGTATAAAAATCCTTACCGTAATGGATCAATAATTAAAAAAATTTAATTCAAAAGAAATGCTTGACAGTTTATTTGCCATATTATAACTGCCATATTATAACAACTCTGACTTTCTAACAGAGTTGATACAAAATACGACTCTGTATTTGCAAATACAGAGTCGTATTTTGTAAATACATTTATTTACAACAAAAAAATGTGTCTCCGCTAAGTTCGAACGAAATAGATATTTTTTTTCGAACAAAGCACTTTCGTCACGGTTTCATGAACGCTTCGAAAATTGGAAACGGAATTAAATTTCGTTTCCAATCGAATTTCGTTGTGGATTCATGAACGGCCTGTAAAACTTAGTTATTTTTATTGTTTTCCCTTATAAGCCATAGTCCGAGCTATCGAAAAAGCGAAAAAAATAATTTTTTGACTCACGAACTTTTTTTATGCATTCCATCAAAATTTGTCAATTTTTGGGGATTCGGTAGAAAAAATATAGAGTTCAGAGCATTACAAAAATGTATTTTAAGATAAATTCTAAAAAATTTCAAATACAACACACAAAAAAAAATATAAAAAAATTGTGTCCGTTTTGGGGATAATACAACCTATAAAGTGGTTTTGGATAATTTACCTAAGTTTTTTAGAGCAAAAACTTTGGTAAGTTATCAAAACCACTTTAAAGGTTGTAATTAAACCAAAAACTGGCACAATTTTTTTAATTTTTTTTTGTGTGAACTTTTAGCAAATATATTTAAGTATTTTTTGCCGAAAAAAGTTCGTTGATTTCTTTAAAATTCGATTTTTCATAATTACTTTAGTAAACATATAAAAATAAATTTTTAGGTTTTAACACAATAGCGTTGAATTTCCATACTTTAGCGCCCTCTTGTGGCAACATATGACTTCTTAAAAATAGGAAAAGTACATATTTCTTTTAGTTTACTATTAAACTGTAAAAAGACAAAAAATCATCAACATTGAAGACATACTTTTTTTTTGGATTTTTGCCAATGAAACGAATCACTGTGGGGCGGTCAGACAACTGACACGCCCACTTTTTTAAAATATGTTTAAAAATATGTAAAAACAAGGTTTACATATCGCCTAACTGCAGTCGGCGTCGCAGACGGTCGCAAAAGTTAGCCGTTAAAATTAGTACTATGGACATTGTTTAATATATCTGAAAAAGTCCGTCGACCAATACGGACCAAAAACAAATGTTCTATTCCATCAAAAAAAATAAATATATAATTTTCTTTTCAAAAATTTGTATTTTGTTAAAAATTTAATAAAAAATAGAAACATTTATTTAAAAAAAAAGAAAAGATATGACTTAAAGCATTTTAATATCTTTTAAAATTACCACATAAGAGTGGATAAATATCTCTCTTTGTTCAAAAGTTACAACAGTTTAAACTCGACTTAATTTATGCGAAATAATGTACATTAGTTACAGGATTTTACACTGAAAAAAATTACCTTCTTGATATTAATGAAACGGATTCATTATTTTGTTTTCATTACTTAAATGAAGGAATTCATAAGCTGAATGAAATTTCATGCATGTTATGAACAAATTTTATGAAACTTGTTTCATTAGATTTCATAATTTCATTAAAAAATATCATAAGATTTTTTAGAACTAAATACAACTCTGCGTTGCGAATAAGAGAAAGAAAACAGAACAAAAACATACGACATTTTATTACACCACGCGTGTTTAGTCTAATTGTAATTTTTACATGTGTGTTAAGGTTTTTCTAATAAAATGAAATAATTTCATATTTTTTTGCTTTGTTATTGATACTTGTGTGTGTGTTATGCTGGTTATATCTAATTGAAATTACAAGTGAAAAGTTCCGTATAAGTGTTTCTTTTGACTGTTTCTTATAAAATATAATATAATTAGCAGATAAAAACAGATAAATAGTTTTTTAAGTCATTAAAATTTTGTGATGAAATGTAGGGTAATTTGTGTTGTTCCATTGCTACGTTGTTGCTACGTTTTGGCAGCACGTGTTTTTAAAGTCATCGCGTTTTTGTCTTTTATAGTTTACCTTTTATGGCAATTCAGACCAATTTAAGTTTGGAGTAAAATTTTGTTGTGTGTAAAAACCAGGTGAAAACCATAAAGTGTGCACTTGAGGGTCATGTCACAGACTCGATTCCGTTCGGAAGTGGAATAAGTCGTTCACTCGTAAAACGCAAAGCAAATACTTTTTTTTTCGGAATGAAACCACTTTTAGCAATTCAATTCCACTTTGATTTTTGAAAGTGATTTCATTCCGCAAAAAAAATTGGGCTGAATTGCAGTTTATGGGGCACACGGAAATTAAAAAAACTAAAAACGCCACCCGACCAAGAATTAAAAAAGAAAAAAACCGAAATTAATGATTAGTGGCGCCGGACTCGGGAAGCACCTCTAAGCCCCGCACAAAGTTGCGAATTTAGCACTGATTTTAACCGGCCTGCTACCCAAGAAAACTTTACTTTGCGGAGAGGGTGGGTTTAATGCATGGATTTTGTAATCCCTAAGCCCGGCCGAAGGCCGGCTACGCAGAAAAAAATTTTAAAACAAAAAAAAAAATTTTTTAAGATGTCCCTTCCCTGGATGTCCCTATTAAAGAGGACCCCAAAAAAAGTTCCCGGCGCCACTAATCAATAATTTTGGTTTTTTTCTTTTTTAATTCTAAAGCGGATGGCGTTTTTAGTTTTTTCGATTTCAGTGTGCCCCATAAACTGCAATTTTGCCAAAAATTGTTTTGCGTTTTACGAGTAACAACTTTTTTTCAAATCCGATCGGAATGAGTCTGTGACATGCCCCTAAATAAAATTTCAGTGACGGTTACAGTGATGGTTACATGTGACTTACCAAAATTGTTATTAATGCAAATTTTCACTTATGGGTGTATGATACGTGCTGTTATTAGGTAACTTGTTCCAAACTTGATTAGGGGCTTTCTATGGAAATTTTGATAACTTTAACCAACATGAATTTATCGTAATTCCCATATCAAAACCTTAATAAAGTTAGCAACTAGTTACTTGTAAAAAGCAATTATCATACGCTCATTACCAACTACTATTCCACATTTAATCAATGGATATTTTCATACATTTTATGAAAAACTTCATAAAACGTTTCAAACAAGTTCTACGAATATTTTCATTATTTATATGCAAGTTTTCATTAAAAGGAACTTAATGACACCAGTTTCATTAATCAAATGAAACCTGTCTTCGGTTGAAAACGTGAGTCATTTTTCATTAAGGATATGTCAATTTTCATTAAATTCACGAAGCTATTTTTTTCAGTGTAGAAGATGCAACTTTATGCACCCACCTCTTAGTAACGAACAGACTTATCGTTCTTATATGATTATTTCCGCGCTTTTAGAAATGTTGTACATACAAACGTATCATGAAAATCGGGAACTTTTTGTATATATATTCATGATCCTCGATAGATTTTAAGTCGATCTAGCGATGTCCGTCCGTCCGTCTGTCTGTCCGTCCGTAGAAAACACGCTAATTTTTAAAAGACTTTATAGAAGCTCCTGAAGTTTGACATATATATTGGTCATTTACCTGGTCAGGTTGGTATTGCAATCCAGCCAAATCGGTCCTGTGGTTCACGAGTTATGAGCAAAAAAGTAAATTTCGGCAAGGGTTTTTCGCCAATTTACGAGATAAAAAACACGATAACTTTCGAAAGACAATAATCAGACTGCTGAAACGTGGCGTATCTTTGCCTTTGCCTGTTTGGTATTGAATTTCAGCTCAATCGGTCCAGTGGTTCAAAAGTTATAAGCAAAACCCCGAATTTCAGATTGGGTTCATCTTAAATGCCGCGTGGTAAACAAGTTTTTAAAGCATTGGTGGTAACTTAGCAATGCTTTTCAAACTTGTTTCGTTTAAAAGCAATGCTTTTTAAACTTGTTTAACTTTAAAAAACATTGGTAACCTAAAAATTACACTCGAAAAAAATTTTACACTCAAAAATATTTAGGGCCTAATTTTGTAAACCACTCGCGTTGAACGCATCACCAACGTTAACGTGAACGCGAGGCTCAAAAAGTGCAATTTTGTAAATCACTACGTTATTGCGTTCAATTATTACGTTATCACTTGAAATATCAATTATATTAGAATCAGTGTTGCCAGATATTCTAAAATTAATAAAATTTACTACCCATTTTGTAGGGGATACACACCCATTATCGTGGGGAAACACATATATATAATAAGGCAACACCTGCAAAGAGAATATTTGAGAGAAAAGAGAACAAAAAAAAGTAACATAAATTAGTTGAAAAAAAGCGACAAAAAACACAACGAGACGCTTTGCTATTTTCGATGTTTTTCTTCTGCCGGAGAAGTTTTTTTAACACATTTATTTCTTTTTTATTGTATGTTTACATATTCCAATATTATTTATTTATGTTTTGCTATTTATAAGCATATTTGTTACATCAACGCCCCGAAATTTTAAGTGATCATTTTGACACTTCAAGTGATGAAAAAACACTCTCTTGCGTTTTACAAAATTCCATTTTCAATACAATTTGTTCTAAAAACACGTAAGTCAACGCGAAAAAAACAGCTGTTCAGTGCTCGCGTTTTACAAAATAGAAAATTGTCCAACGCGAGATAAAAAGTCGCGTTGCGTTTTACAAAATTAGGCCCTTACTTTTTTTTTTACAAAAATTTCATTATTTTGTGTACATACGTACGTGCATTCACTCAGAAATATTTTTACAAAAAAAAAAAGTTTTAAGCTCAAAAAAAAAGTAATATTTCGTTTTTTTTTAAATGAAAAAAAAAGAGTTTTTTACTCAAAATAAAATATTTCTAATCAATACTGTTAATTTTTTTACATTAAAAATGTACTATCCTTTAAAAAAGGCATTGTGGAGGGTATTCATAGATTCGGCAAAGTCGAATTTAACTTTTCTACTTTTTTTTTTTATTTTTGTCGTGCTAGATTGGCCAAATGTGGCACTGTGCACTGGACCGATTGAGCTGAAATTTAATACCAAACAGACCTGGGGAACGGTAAAGATGTCAAGCTTCAGTAGTCTTATTATTCTCTTTCGAAAGTTATAGTGTTTTTTATCTCGTAAATTCGCGAAACATCCTTGCCGAAATTTACTCTTTTGCTCATAACTTTTGAACCACTGGACCGATTTGGCTTCCAAGCTTCAGTAGCCTCTGTAAAGTCTTTTAAAAGTAAGCGTGTTTTCTACGGACGGACAGACAGACAGACGGACGGACATCGCTAGATCGACTTAAAATCGATCAAAGATCATGAATATATATACTTTATGGGGTCCTAGACCAGGGCTGCCAGACTTGGGGATTTATCCCCAAAGTTGGGGATTTAACTAGAGAAAAAAGGACAAGAAATCTCATTTGGGGATTGGGGATTTTTATGGGGATTTCAAAAAATATTTTGGGGATATTCAAAATTGTATCTATTTGATACAAGAAGCTAAATTTATTATAATCAACGATTTTTAACAAAAGTTTTAGTGAAAATAACTCTTTAGTAGAAGATTACGAAGCGCATTCAGTAAAACGTGCATTTATCGGCTGTAAAATGTATGTTAACATTGTTAAACCCCACTAATTAACTCGTTTGGGGTTTTTAGGGGATTTTTTAATTGCTAAATCTACAAAACAAAATTGAAAAATTATCATCCATAAATTTTTTTAAATATTAACAAAAGATGTTTGCATTATTAAAAAAAAAACGTATTTTTATTGTTTTGGGGATTTTTGGGGATATTTTGTTTTATTTTTGGGGACGACGGAAAAAAGTACCTGGCGACGCTGTCCTAGACCAATATTTCGATGTGTTACAAACGGAATGACAAACTTATATACCCTAGAGTGGAGGGTATAAAAAAAACTGGGTTGCCTAGAAATAAGATGAAATATTTAATTTGTTGGGGTTTTTACTTTAACCGCGATGCGGGAGGGAAATAAGTTTTACGGAGTCATTTTGACACCCAATAGAAACTTATTGGACCCATTTTAGCTCAAACAAAAAAGAAAGGTAAAAATTGAAGCGGCCTTCTATTTATGTATACAAAAGAAAAAGTCCAGCAAAAGCACAATAGGGGATTTTTAGGTATTTTCGGGCCAAAACTCTTCTAGCTGACATATCGACCCGAAATTTAGCAAGATTGTTTGGTATGATGTTTTTAGGCTCTATATAAAAAATGGTCGGACATGATTACAGCATCTTTTCACGATTTAAAAAAGTAAATTAGTTTTAAAAGTTTGTTTGTATAAAACAATACTAAAAAAAATAGTTAATCTCATAACATCATCAGTAACATAATTTACCTTAATTTTTTTGTTACTCACAATAAAGGTAAGTCACGCGTGAGCATTAGAGTGGCCATAGTAGAAATTTTTTTGAAAAGTTAAATTTTTTGCACTGAAAAATGTGAGGTTGGGGATAAAAATAATTATGTATATTTAAAAAAATTTTTTTTTTTGTTCCGAGTACCTCCGGGTTGAGCCTAAAGTTTGAAAAACGGATTACAAGGGAAAAATATGACTTTTTTTTCATTTTCTCAATTTTTTGGATATTTTAAGTACAGTTTGAATTCAAATGGTCACTGAATTTTGATTAAGAGTTAATTGTCTATCAAATAAGGTGTTAAAAATTAAAATCGGTTGAAAATTAGCCGAGTTATGACAACTTCCCCCGGCAACTAACGTGTGGCAAACCACCTGATCAAGGAATTCGAGCCCCATTTTTGAAATTTATTGAAATTATCTACTGTAATTAATTTTTTTTTATTCCTCAAGTTCCAATGTACTAAGAAGATACATATTTTTCATATTGCGTTTTGCTAACTTATTTTAAATAAATGCTAAAGTGGTCTGAATTTTTCAACACTATTTTCAAATCTCCAATTTTACATTTTTATTTTTTTTGTTAAAGAAATTTTAAAAAATCGGCTATTGGAGTTTAGGGATTTGTTAAGCACATATAAAGGAATAAAAACCCCAAAAATTGTAGGGTTTGCTGTTTTCATTTGGCTATTACAGTGATGTAATTTCGGCGGATTTCGGGAAAGTAGTGATTTTTGGCCCTTTTTTAGCTCTTATTTATTTTTTTTTGGTTTTTTTTACAAACTTGATATGTTTTGGACCGAATTATATCAACACGAGATAGAATACTTCAATTTGCAAAATTAGGGCGAAATTGACATATAAAAAATTGCCCCTGTTAAGGGTCAAAGGTCAAATTTTAGAAAATTTTTAATTTTTAAACATTAACAGTTTTGCTGGGCGGATTTTGCTGAATCTACTCGATGTTATCTTAATTGGTCTAAACTATATGGCAAATAATTAAAATTTAAAAATTTAACCCTTAAGTGCTGTTGGGGCCTATAATTATTTTAATTTAATGGAGATAATGTAAGTGTATTTTGTTCAAATGGTCGAATAGGCCCCACCATCACTAAAGGGTTAATATTCTGAATTTAAATAAAAAGACATATGTTAAGACCTTTTAAAATGACATCAAGTAGTTTCATATATTTCCACTCAGAAAATCTGTTAATGTTTAAAAATTCAAAATCTTCTAAAATTTGACCTTTGACCTTTAGTTGGGGCAATTTTTAATTTCCCATTTTTGCCCTTAATTTGCGAATTGAATTATTCTATCTCTTGTTGATATAATTCGGTCCAAAACATATGAATTTTGTAAAAAAAACCAAAAAAAAAAAATAAAAGCTAAAAAAGTGCCAAAAATCATTACTTTCCCGAAATCCGCCGAAATTACATCACTGTAATAGCCAAATGAAAACAGCAAACCCTACAATTTTTGGGGTTTTTATTCCTTTATATGTGCTTAACAAATCCCTAAACTCCAATAGCCGATTTTTTAAAATTTCTTTAACAAAAAAAATAAAAATTTAAAATTGGAGATTTGAAAATAGTGTTGAAAAATTCAGACCACTTTAGCATTTATTTAAAACAAGTTAGCAAAACGCAATATGAAAAATATGTATCTTCTTAGTACATTGGAACTTGAGGAATAAAAAAAATTAATTACAGTAGATAATTTCAATAAATTTCAAAAATGGGGCTAATTTTCAACCGATTTTAATTTTTAACACCTTATTTGATAGACAATTAACTCTTAATCAAAATTCAGTGACCATTTGAATTCAAACTGTACTTAAAATATCAAAAAAATTGAGAAAATGAAAAAAAAGTCATATTTTTCCCTTGTAATCCGTTTTTCAAACTTTATGCTCAACCCGGAGGTACTCGGAACAAAAAAAAAAAAAATTTTAAATATGCATAATTATTTTTATCCCCAACCTCACATTTTTCAGTGCGAACACTTATGGATTTAACATTTTTTAATTTTTCTATATAACGCTATGGCCAGTCTAGTGAGCATTTGAGATTCACGAAGTTTTTTCAGTGAATTTGATCTAAATAATTTTTCGAAAAACAATAAAAAAATGGAACTAGTTTGTAATCCAATTTTATGAAAAATATTGCGGTGATTGTCGAGACTCACGCACATTTCACGTTAATTCAAAGTATTTGAGTCATTTTAACATTTTTATGTGTAAAAATTCAATTCAAACACTTGTAGTGGTATTTTAAAAATATTTTTTTTTTGATAGTTGGCTTTAAAAATGCACAAATGTCATAATTTTTATTAATTTTGAGATTAAATGCGAACATTTTAATATTGCGTTCAGTCACGGTAAACATTACTACTAATTTTTTGTGAAAATTATTATTAAAAAATACTTATTATGAACAATATTAAAATACACATATTCTAGTACAAAGCATGATAAAAAAATAAAACTATAGATCATATTTTATATCTATCATAAAACGTTTTTTTTTTTGGAGAAATTTCTACAAAATATATTTAATAATAATAAGTAATATTAAAAACCTTCAACAAGTAACTAATGCTATGTTCAGATTGGACTCGAAACCCCGTTGAAAGCTCGTATTTTCAATTTAAAAACTTACCTGTTCACACACAACAATTTTGACACTTATGTAGGTTTCGGAAAATATCACACTAAAAATATATTTTTTTAACTAATTTAATTATGTGTAAATTATTTTTTGCACGTTTTAATTTTATTTTTATTTCAAATTAGTAAATATTTTAAAGAAATTTTGTAAATAAAATGATTTATTTATTTTTTTATTTTTGTCATTTTCCCATTTTCTCTATTTCTCATTGTCGCACAGTGGCAAAAATATGAAATTTATAAGGTTTCGATCGTACTTTCATTGAAACCTCACTACAAAAAGGTTTAAATTTGTGAGAGAAAATACGTATTTTCAAATGAGGTTTGGCTCGAAACCTCGTTAAACGGGGTTTCAAGGCCAATCTGAACGTACTATTACAATAAATAATTTCAAAATTTTAGTTATAAATAAATTTAAAAAATAAAAAGAAAAAGCACTTCCGTAAAACTAAAATGCCATTTCCCCATGGAGCCACATGGACTAGCTGGCATATACATCTTGCGTAGATAGAATTCCTCTATGCTGTGTATAGTTATGGGAGTATGCAATTATAAGCCAAAAAGTTGCAATCCAAAAAAAATTAAATTTACGAAAAAAAAATAATTATATAATATAAAAATCTTCATTTTAAAATAATAACTTCTGCATACAAAAATAATTTGGTCTATTGCTAATAAAAATACATTTTATAGGATTTTTAATAGTTGTTTAAGTATGTTAATATTGCAATTAATTTTGTCCCCCAAAACGAAAAAAAAAATTTTAAAAAATTAAAAAATATTAAAAATTTAGTTTTGAACCCTTCTAACTAGCGGTAAAAGAGTTTGGTTGACAAAAAATGTATCCTAGTATACTTTAAAATAGTTTACTTCAAAATGGCATCACAAAAAAAAGTATTGTGACACATAAAATTTGGACTTTTGGCCAACAATTCCTTTTAAATTCCCTATAGTGCAGTGCTTCAAAAGTTATGAGCAAAAGACTGAATTTCGGCAACGGGTTTTCGTGAATTTTCGAGATAAAAAACACGCAAACTTTCGAAAGGCATATATATTTGCCGTTCCCCTGGCCTGGTTCGTACTAAATTTCAGCCAAATCGGTCCAGTGCACAGTGGGGAAAAATGGACTTTTTTTGTCCAATTTTGCCTACAGGTCGTAATTCTTAACCGATTTTGCGTTTTCTTTTTTTGTATTTTAGCTAATAAAATTCCGCATCGATCTGTCATGGTGGATTTTTGAAAAAAAAAATCGGATTACTTTTTATATTTTCCTAAAGTTCTGAAATTTTTCATTTTTTCAGTATTTTTGCAATAAAAAATGTATTAGGCGTGGGAAGAATATGCTTTATAGACTAAATTAAAGGTATTGGAACCCCTTATCAACGACGTGATTAGTATTTGAAAATAAATTATTATTTTGGTTTTTATAACCAGACAAAAATTCAAGAATTTTCACTTTTAAAAGCCTATATCTTTAAAAGCAATGTACCAATTTCAATGAAATCTTTTTTAAATTAAAGCTTATGTTTTGCTTAGTCATAATTGGTACACAAATTTTTTTTAAGAAAATATTTTATTTTTTGCTTAAATTTTACCTTATGATTTTTGGAATTTTAAAATTAATTTTAGTCTGTTTTAAAAACAAAAAAGGAGTTACGTTGTAATTTCGAAAAAAAAGAGTTAAAAAATTTTGCAAAAATACTTTATTTACCATTAATGGTTAAGAAAATGATCAGCTTTAATCTAAAAAAAAATTCATTGGAATTGGTACATTATTTAAAATGATATAGGTACTTAAAAGTGAACATTTTTAAGTTTTTGTATGTTTATAAAAAACAAAATAATAATAAATTAACAAATGCTATTAATGTCATTTATAAGGGGTTCAAATACCTTTAATTTTTTCCATACAGCTTATTCGTCCCCTGCCTTAATTCATTTTTTAGAGCAAAAATTCTAAAAAAATTCATATTTTCTGAATTTTAAAAAAAATCTTCAAATAAAACAAAAACGATTTTTAGAAATCCACCATGACAGACCGATGAGGAATTTTATTAGCTAAATTTCAAAAAAAGAAAAACTAAAATCGGTTAAGAATTGCGACCTGTAGGCAAAATCGGACAAAAAAAGTCCATTTTTCCCCACTGTGCAGTGGTTCAAAAGTTATTAAGAAAACCGTGAATTTCAAATTGGTTTCGCCTTAAATTCACTTGTTGAAAAAAACGTTAAACCAGCGTTAAAAAAATTGATGAGCCACGAAAATATTTTACAAAGTATTCTTGTCACTCACGAACATTTTTATACTAAAACAAAAAAAACTTACACTCAAAAAAAATTTACACTCAAAAAAAATTTTTGTTTTTTTATTTTTTAAAAATGACTAAAAGAAAATTGTTACTCAAAATAAAATATTTCTAATCAAAATTGTTAATTTTATTCTCGTTAGAAAATTAACTATCACTTTAGAAGGTCATTGTGGAGGGTATTGATGGATTCTTCCAAGTCGAATTCAACTTTTCTACTTGTTTTTACAATTTTTTTTTAAGTTTTTATACGTTTTTTTAATATTTTTAGCATTTTTTCGATAATACCGGTACGTACCGGTATTGACGTTTCGGTATCGGTAACACCGTAACCGATTCAACTCAAATACCGTAACCGATACCGAAATAAATAAAAAAAACGATACCAATACCGATATCGATACCGTTATTCGTTTCGATTGCCAACCTTGATTTTTACTCTACATTTGCAAATTTAAAATCGAAATATCTCGTTATTTTGAGCTATCTTTTTAAAACGGAGTATACCACTGGATTCTACACTCAACCAAAAATCATTGTATTCCCAAAGAAAATCGTTGTAAATTCAACAGAAATCATTGTTGATTTTGACCCTACAAATATTTATGTTGATTTCAATAAAAATTGTTGTCAGTTTTTGTAAAAGTTGATCAACTCGTTCTTTTGTAAATCAACTCGTATTTTTTGTAAACTCAACTCATATTTTTGTTGATATAAGAAATTTTATTAATAAAAAAAAGCTTGTTGTTTTTTGTTAATATTCTTTTATTAAGTAAAAATCACAATATTTTTTAGAATTATCACCGGCTTTTTAAGCTGCACGAGATTTTCACACACACTTCGTTTATTTATGTTATGCACTCGTAAGCCATTCTCCAGTTTTCTAATGACACCAAATCAAAAACCTTAAAAAAAACAAAAAAAATATATAATATAGTATGAATACATAAAGTAACCAATGTATTTTATTACTTACCAAATATTTACAGATCAGAATCTGATCATCAGATCCTATTTTTATTTATTTTTATAATATTAAATATTTTTATAAGAAACAAACACATAAAATAATTTTATAAGAGACAAACAAATTTCACATTGCAATGCATTGCTACCAACTTGATAATACAAAAATGAACGAACAGGGTTGTTTTTTCTTTTTTGGTTTTATCAATTGAATTCTGTATAAGCGTTGTAAAAAGTTGATTCAACTTTACTGATTATTCAACGATATCAACATTAATTTTTGTTGAATACGGCAATATTCTGTAAAACTTGATCTACAATGGGTTTACTAATTTTTCTACTAAGATATTTCTATGAGTGTATGACCCAAAAATAAGTTGGGGTGTCTCGGCGTTTTTGTGTGTCATTTCAAAAGTTTAAATTTTACTTACAGTGTAATTTTTGAAAAAAATTTCAAACAGAAAAATAATGGCCTTTACCAAAGAAAAACAAAAAGTCTATTGTAAAAAGTAGTCTTATTTTCAAATTTCTTATACATTTTTTGAAGTCGATTTTTAAAAACAAAAACAATTTGTATGGAAATAAAATTAGAAGTCGATTTTAAATTTATTTTTCTTTGGTAAGGCTGAATATTTATAAAAAAAAAAAACAATTTTTTTGTTAACTTTATGTTGACAAATTTTTGGATTTGCGCAGCACTTATTGTGCTTTTTAATACATCCTGGATATATTTAGCGGATAATTAGTGGAAATAACGTAAGTACACGTCTTAATTACACTGTGCTACATATGAAAATTCGGGTTGGTTGGAGTCCATAGAGTACTGATATACTCATAGTTTTTCTGGATCACTTCGTTAAGTACGTTTTTTATTGGCAAATGTGTTGAAAAACGGCAATTCTTAAATTTCAACTTTAAAAAATTATTACTTTGTTAATCTGCAACCGATTTTCGATTCAATTTTTTTGAAAGGTATAAGTCATACCTTTTAAACAAAACAAAAATATTAAAAATCGATCAAGAATTGGCTAAGCTACGATCGTTTAAGTTAAAAAAAAAACAATTTTTTGAAAAATTTGTCAAATTCTTTATACTCTAATTTGAAAGTGCAGCATTAAGCATTTTTTTTATTTTTTTGTAAAAAAGGATAGTAAAGTAGTTTTCCAAAACAGCAAAAAACATAACAATGGGTTAAAAAATGAATGAGTTATGCTAAGTTTTGTGATAGGACATTTTTAATTTTTTTCAGAAATGCTTGAAATTCAGGTATTATTCATAAGTCTTATTGCTAGTAGTAATTTTATGTGCCTATGCATATAAACAAGAGATGGTAACATAATTAGATTTGTGCGTGATTGACACATGATCACAAGTGAGCGTGATTGAAAATCAATTTTACTCAAGTGGTTGTGAGTGAGTGTCAGTGTGAGTTGAATAAAAGAAATGGGCTTGTCAGTGCTTGTAAATCCCATTTATAATTTTTTGGTTTTGTTTGAAATATATGAGTGTTACTTCTTAAACAAAAAAAATATTGAGAATAGGTTTAAAATAGGCTCCTTTAAGTAAAAAACCTTTTTTGAAAAGTTATACCTGCAACATTTTTATGACAGAAAAAGTTGTGCGTTTGCAAACATTTTTAAAACGAAATTGGTAAAGTTGTGGTATCATCAGTGTTGCCACCAACAAAATCGTAAATTACACATGGGTCATGCCAAAACTACACATGAAATCACGAATTACACATGGATCATGCCAAAATTACACATGAAATTATACATGATTTTTTTTAATAACGTTTTTTTTTTAATTTTCAAAATATAGCGGTTAACCAAAGTCTGGTTTTTACTGCTCAAAAAACCTACAATTTATATTTTTCGCTAAATTTCTGTCTGGATAACACAGGGCAACACTGTTTTTTCCCGGGTACCTAATTTTGGGTAATTCGGGTACGCTGATTTCAAATCTGCATTCCGTTTTTTTGGGTCAGCTCTAGTTTTTGAGATATAGCTTCAGGAAACTTTGAAAATAGGCTATTTTTGTCATATTTGTGAGTCCATATTTACCAACACTGGTCTTGTATTAAAAAAGTGAATGACGATTTTAGGTATGTTGGATATGCTGATTCCAAAAATGCCCTTCGTTTTTTTGAGTCATCTTTAGTTTTTGAGATATTGCTAAAATAAAATTTTAAAATTCTCATTTATGCCAGAATTTGATAAAAAAAAAATTTTGTAGTTTCATGTTATAAGAGAGGTGCCACGCCCCTTAACCCAATCTTGCCTATATTTTCTACAAAGTTAAGCAAACAGAAATTAGCATCCTGTACTCAAATTTGTTGAAAAATATTTTTCAGGAGCCAAATAAAAGCAGTTTGTTGTTTTGGGTTACATGGGGAGTGCCACGCCCACTCCACCTATCCACACCACACATTTCTTAGAACAATTCCCAAGTAAGCATATGATGTAAATATAAGGTCAATCACAAGAGTGGTTTGGCTGGAATGATGAAAAGAATTTTTCGAAATTTACTTGCGTCATAACTCGAAAACTAAAGCTGTCAGAAAAACGTTAATACCAGTTTTGGAATCCCCGCATCCAATTTAGTTAAGTTCGTGATTAAACCTCAGGATCTAAAATAAGTGTTGGAAATTATACCCTTGCAAAGTTGGTAAAAAACGCACCTTTTTGACTCTTTAACAGCGATTTGCTTGCGAACGCGAGCTGATGGAAAAAATCGGATAACAGATTCGGAATCAGCACACTAAACTCCATGAAAAAGGTAATTTTTTGTGAACCTGTGTAATCTAAGTCAAATCAGAAGAAAATCTGAAAAACAGCAAAAAAAATATATTGATATATTGATTTTCAGCTAAAAATCTGCACAAAAAAATTTTAAGCATAAACATATATTGCTGAGTTATAAAGATAAAAAACGGCAGAAAAGGTTGCTTATTTCACAGAAACAGTTTGTTGTATTTTTTCTTTTATTTTTCAAATCGTAATTTTTTTTTAAAAAAATTTAGAAAAATACTAATGATAACTAAGGATTTTTATAAAATTAGCAAAATAGTCAGTTTTTTTTTAATTTTGACAATTTTTAATCGTTAAAATTTCACGAAATAAAAAAAAATCTGTACAATTTTAAAATAATTAGCTGAAATGTTCACAAAAATATTTTTGTAAACTCAGCAAACAGAATCAGCAAAATAATTAAAAAACTTCTGTCATTTTTTAAAACTGAATGACAGAGTTTGTTAAAACAAATTATGAAAAAAATGCTCCAAAAAGTACAAATTTCAAATTACACATGAATTACACATGCAGACAATTACACATGGGCTACACATGAAAAAAAAAAAATTACACATGATATGTGTAATTACACATGAGGTGGCAACACTGGGTATCATTTGATGGAAATTTTACCTATTTATAAATAATCGTATGAGGCATTCCACACCAAATATCCAGCAAAAAAACATGTGTACCGTAAATTTCTGAACAGGTTGTATGAATAGCCATATATGGAGCTAAGAAAATTGCGTTTTTGGTTTTTAAATTTTTCAAAAACTTGGCCTTGGAGGCGTGGTCAAATATTGGAAAAATGGTCAAATTTGTGTTTAGTAACCTTGTTTAAATATTAATTAAATTAAAACGGAATGCACCACAATCTCAAACATCGATTAAAATTCTGAAATTTTCCATTTTTTAAAAAAGTCAATTAATCAGAAATCCGGCCACTTTTTTTTAAGTTTATATGTTTGTCTATCCACACAAATAAATTCAGAAATAAGTTTTTTTGAGAAAATCGCATTTGAATATTAATTTTCATAACAATTTGGTAATTTGCTTATATTTTCTTGTTTCAACGTAGCCAATGAGTATTAAATATCTGCATAAACGTTACTCATACGCTACGTTGAAACAAGCTAATTACTAAATTGTTATGAAACAGGGTTCAAAAAAAACACTAACGAACGGTACGTTAGTGTTCTGTACCAGGGTTGCAAAATGAGAACATCAAAATTGTACTAACGAGCTCATAAAATTGTACTTTTTTGAACCCAATTGTACCAAATTCGAATTTTTTATGCCAAATTGTGGCATAGGCGTACTACTCGAAAAAGATCGGCCGATTTCCATACAAATGTATGAATATCCCCACCCATTTGGACTTTAATACCAATCTGTGGGTGTTTTTTTTTTTAAACATGAAATTATTTTTTGACAATTATCGCGTAAAACGCGATTTCAATCAATTTTTAGCAATGTTGGCAATCGATACCTTTTCAATACCGTTATCCGTTTCAAAACCCTTTAAATTGAATACCGGTACCAATACCAATACCGAAACTCAGTTTTGGTATCGGATATCGGTATCCAAAAACCTTTTCCTTCGGTACCGGTACGTACCGGTATTGAAACGGTTTTTCTTAAAAAATCATGTATTTTTTTTTGTTTTTGTAAATGAAAAATCGTACTCCAAATGCCTCCCCGAAGTCTCATAAAAATCAAAAAATCTCCCGCATCGTGAATTAATTAAAAATTTCCAAAACAAAATCATACTTTTCACGAAATTTTTTGGATATTATTTAGAATCTCAATATAAACTTGCTGAACCCCTTAGTATAGTTTAGTTTTTTTGAGATTTTTATTAATTCCGCGATGTGGGTGCCCACACGCAAAAAAAATCTGTGTCGGAGTGAGCAAAAATCTGGCATAATTTTACCTAGAATATGCTAAAACTACAACCGACGAAGTATTTTTCGTAATTTAGCCAAAACACTTATGTAAAAAATTTTGAAGAAAATGCTAATGCTATTTAAGCAAAAACTTGGTAAAATATACCAAAAGAAATATGGTGAAATATACCAAAATTATTAGAAAAGGTGACTAAAAATAATGCTAAAAATTACCACATTAATGCTAAAATAAATTTTCTATAAAATTTTTGTAAAAATTTGTATATTTGTTGAATTTAAAATTTTCACACAATAAATCCATATTAATATAATAAATGTTGTGTAGGATTTTATTTACCACCGACCAACTGACCCTTTATGTACAATTTTCTCCAGTGACTGCTGCCTACGGTTTTTCTTGAAGTGAAGGATCCGCTATAGATTCACGAATTTATTTAAAAGCATCCTGCAAAAATAGAAAATTATTTCAAAACATAAATTTTTAATTTACAAAACTAGTAAACCCCATTGGTCTTTTGGTTAGGAGGAACACTTACTTTGCGATTCCATTTGCAACTCATCAAAACTGGTCTGGACTCCATTGGCTTTGCTATATAAATGAGTTTTTAGGTTTTAATTTTATAGCTAAAGGGAGGACTGGTGCCCACGCTCTTTATTGTAGTGAAGGATTCGCCATAGCTTCAAAAATTTATTTAGCAGTACCCTGTTAAAATAGAAAATTATTACCAAACACTATTTTTTAACTAAAAATCTAATAAACCTTATTGGTGTCTTCGGAATAGGTGTGGGACTCCATTGGTTTTGCTAAATGAATGGTGTTTTAAGATATGACAGCAAAACTAACTTTAGCATTTTTTTATTTTACATTTATTTATCTACTAGCTATGCCCGGTCCGCGTTGCTGGCCCTAAGAAAAAAAATGTTTTATATTGCATCTTATTTTAAATATAGTGTCGGACAAAATTAAAGCACGGGTCTATAGAGAAATCTCAACAAAATTGGTTCAGCCGTTTTGCGTGATTTCGAAACAGACAGACATAACGTTAAGTATAGTACAAAGGGCGTGCCATTTAACGATTTTTTATCGAATCGTGTTAGTCTAAAGTTCCATGCTGCATCCTCGCTTAGTATTATCTGTGCTGCAAATTTCATTGACATCCGTTTTGCCGTTTTTGTGTGATTGCGAAAGAGGAGGAAATAACTTTTTATTAATGAAAAACAGGGGTGACATTTTATACCGTTCTGCCGAATCGCGCTCTACATATGACCTACAGTTCCCGCTCGGTTAGTTCTATCAGAAGTTACAGATTCGGATTATCCGTTTTTGCGTGATTTCAAAACAGGCAGATAGAACGTTCAGTATAAAACAAAGGGGCGTAGCAATTTACGCCTCGTTGTTCAATCGTGGTTAGTATAGTATAAAGGGCGTTGCAATTTTGATCCCTTTTTCCAATAACGATCTTCTATGGCCTACATATGCACTTGGTTAGCAGTGTATGTAGTGAAAATGTCAAGAGAATCGGTTCAACTGTTTTTGCGTGATTGCGAAACAGGCAGACAACGTCCAGTATAATACAAAGGGGCATGGCATTTTACGCCCCTTTTTCCAATCATAGTATAACATGTCCTATAGTTCCGCTCTCGGAATCGAATCAACAGTTTTTTGTTATTGCGGAGCATGCAAAAATAACATTCAATTCAATACAAAGGAGCATGGCATTTTACGTCCATTTGTCCGATCACGCTTCTATTTGGCACATAGTTAGTACTTGGTTAGTACTATCGTTGGTTTAAATTTCATCAAAATCGGTCCATCCGGTTTTTCTATATAAAGATGTCATTAGTTGTGCAATGTAAAAATTCGATTTTGCCCACCTCTCTGCCCACAGACAAAAAAGCATGGCATTTTACGCCCATTTGTCCGATCAAGCTCTAATTTGGCATATAGGTAGTACTCGGTTAGAACTATCATCCAGTTAAAATTTCAACTAAATCGGTCAATCTATTTCTTATATATAGATGTCATTAGAGGTAGAAAGTAAAAACACGATTTTGCCACACCCCTCCGCCCACAGGCAGAAAATCAAAAATCTGACCGCACAGTGTTACTCCCCAGGCTATTCTGAATATTCCCTGAAAATTTCATCAAGATCGGTTCAGCCGTTTTCGAGTCCATACGGAACATACATACATACCCACATACATACACACATCCATTTTTATATATATATAGATAGAAGATTAGAAAACTAATTATTTATTTTTATTTATTAATTTATTTCTATTTTATTTACCAATTTCCTTTTTACGTTTTTATAACACAAAAAATAAAAGAAGTACGCACACAAAAATACAAAATGAATATGGCGGTCTGTATTTGTTTTTTTTTTTTGTTTTCTTTCGATAAATTTTTGTGCAAGTGATTTGCGTTATTGTGCAAGCTACTTGGTAATTTTACATAAAAAACTAATTATGTTACTTTAACATCGACAAGCTAAATTTTAGCAAAAATTTGGTAAAAAATTTTTTTGGTATGAAAAAATTTTTACCAAGTAGGATTGCTCAATCTGACACAGATTTTTTTTTGCGTGCAGGGTTTTTTTTTTTGATATTTATACACCGAAAAAATTCCCCAGTTAGATAGTTACGAAAATTCATAGTTGATTTGAAATAATTTTAAAATAACTGGGTTAGTGACAAACAACTGGAATTTCAATTAATTAAAACTATCTATCAGTTACCCTGTTAATAATATTTCATTTATTTATTTACAAATTTCAAAAACCAACATCGTTTTTATAAAAATATATATAAATAAAAAAGAAAAAAAATCCCTCACGGATTTTTATTTTCAAATGGTAAGTTTTATTTGCAAATTTGTGTCTTTCCGTTATAAAAAAAACTAATATTTATTTCAGATGGAGAATAAATACGTATGAAAAAATATGGTAGGAGGATGTAAAGAAGATAATTTGGTGTTCTAAATCTGATGATATGGTAATTCAAAATCTGATTTTATATGGTTTTTGTAATGTAATGATATGTTAAATAAAATAACAGTGTTAGTTAAAAATAAAAAATCTTTTTTTTAATGGTGAAACTAAAAGAAAAATCATCAGTTCCCATTGACAATTTTTATTTATTAACCAGTTATTATTAACTATTTTCAACGATTTCACAAATTTAACTAATATTCTGTTGCCTGTAACTGGAAATTCAGTTGAATTAAAAATTGTTTAAAAAATTAGTTACCATCAACCGAGTGAAAACAACTGGGGCTCAGTTAGGTGTATTTTAACTGGGACTTAGTTAAATTCTTAGTAGCCAGTAACTGGGAAATTTTTTGGGTGTAGGACTACATGGTTCAAAAATTATTAGCAAAACCGTGAATTTCAAATTGGTTTCACCTTTAGTTCACGTGTTAAAAAACGTCAGAAAATTATTTTACAAAGTATTTTTTCACTCACAAATGTTTTTACAATAAAGCAAAAAAAAACTTACACTCGAAAAAAAATTTTACACTCAAAAAAATGTTGTAATTTTTTTTTTTAAATGACTAAAAAAAGTTTTTTACTCAAAATAAAATATTTCACTTTGATTAAGGGGATAAGAAAATTACAGTTTTCTCGACCTGCCCCCTTTTGTAAGTGTGGTCCGACGGCGGGGTCGTCTTTGGACGACCCCCTAAGAAAACGCTATTTTAATTTTTTCACATTTTTAAGGGCATTTTAGCAAAAATGATAAAAATAAATACGTAAATACGTGTTTTAGGGTCTTATTCATAATACTTAAAGTGTACTTAAAGTAGGTTTATTTGACAAATATTCATGCAATATCAGTCAAATAAACCTACATTAGATTTAATTTACTCATTATGAATAGCCCAGTTAGTATTAAAATTAAAAAAAATATTTTTTTTTTTAAGTTTTTATAGGTTTTTTAAATTTTTAGCATTTTTTTCGATAATACCGGTACGTACCGGTATCGAAGTTTCGGTATCGGTAATACCGTAACCGATTCAACTCAAATACCGTAACCGATACCGATATAAATAAAGAAAACGATACCAATACCGATATCGATACCGTTAATCGTTTCGATTGCCAACCTTGATTTTTAGATTAAAACTCCTCTGATGAAGAAAATTGTTATTTCCATCAATCACCAAATGAATAGGTGATTAATTAAATATTTTTTAATCAAACATTTTTTAATTTTGATCATAAATTTTATAATTTTTTTATTTGTAGTCAATCAAAATAATGATCGATTTAACGAATGAATTAACTGTAAGCTCATAACAAAATCTTAGTTCAGCAGTAAAAGAAAACAGCAAAAATGTTAATCAAAACAACGATGATTCATTTAAATTTTGTTGATCAATTGTTTTAATTAAAAATTGTTAGCCAATAATTTTTTGTGTGTATGAAAGGAATACTTTCTCGATATTCAATAATAAATGTAGTAATGGTGAACTACTACTCGAAACAGATCGTCTGATTTCTATAAAAATGTATGAACATCTGAAATCAGCCTTTTTTGAACTTTAAAAAAAATACTTTTTAACCAAGTATGCATACATGATACCTCGAAATTTTAACTCATTACTACAAAAAATCAGCCACTTTTGAATTTAATGTCTTCTTGTGAAATTTTTTCAGGAAGATTACTTCTTGAAAATTATAAACTGGGAAAATTCCATGGAAAAACCCTCAGTTGAGCAAGTTTTTAAATTGTACCAAATGAGCCATTGGTGTACCATTGTACTTTTGAGCTTTGAATTGTACCAAAAAAAGTACAATTGTACCAACTTTTGCAACCCTGTTCTGTACTGAACCAAAAACACAGACTAAATACAGACTCAACAGTAGAGTTTTACAAGAAAAAATGGGGAAAAACAAAGCGATTTTAGGAGAAAACACAGCGGTTTTTAGTCCGTTTTACGCTAACATGGCAACACTTTCTACGACTTAGGAGTGAGTGAGACAACAAAAACCGATCTGGCATCCATTTTTCTTAAGGCGCGTTATATCAGTTTTCTCTTTCTAACCTAATTCGTAGAATAATTTGAAAATATTAACCATATGGTTGAAGAATACTTTTTTGACACCTGTCACTTATGTCGAGTCTGTATTAGTCTGTGCCAAAAACTTATATTTATAAAGACTATGTATGAGTCAGTTCTTTTTGACTTTTAAAGGTGGCGTTAGTTTTACAAATGCCATTTGGGAAAGCTGGAAAATTTGTTTACCTTTTATTTTCCGTTTAATTTTGCTGGTTGTTTTGATTTAATTAAATTAATTTCTTTATTTTATTATGTTTTTTTCTATTTTGTAGTGACACAACAATAATTTTCATTCATCATTTTTAAATTTTTCAATGTTTATTTTTCGTTATTCCCAAAACGTTCCCAAATACTTTCCAAAAAAAGATTGACATCTATTATTAACGACTTCGTTATTACTGACACTACTATTCATGAGTTACCCCTGTACTGAACTATGACCACAGAATAATACAGACTCGACATAAGTGACAGGTGTCAAAAAAGTATTCTTTAACCATATGGTTAATATTTTCAAATTATTCTACGAATTAGGTTAGAAAGAGAAAACTGATATAACGCGCCATAAGAAAAATGGATGCCAGCTCGGTTTTTGTTGTTTCACTCACTCCTAAGTCGTAGAAAGTGTTGCCATGTTAGCGTAAAACGGACTAAAAACCGCTCTGTTTTCTCCTAAAATCGCTTAGTTTTTCCCCATATTTTCTTATAAAACTCTACTGTCGAGTCTGTATTTAGTCTGTGCTATGACGATGGTAATACGCAAACACATTCCCAACCAGGGGTAACTCATGAATAGTAGTGTCAGTAATAACGAAGTCGTTATTAATAGATGGCAATCTTTTTTTGGAAAGTCAGACCCATAGAGAAACATAGAGGCGAAGGTGAAAGAAAAAATAATATCACTATCTTTTTCTAATTTCTCACACGTACGTTGTCGATGTGAATTCACCACACAATACATGTTTACAAGTCGTACTTTGACAACAAATACATGTATACAAGTTGTACTTTGACAACTCAATTTTTGACGCCTTCGCCTCTATGTTTCTCTATGGTCAGACCACAGACTAAATACAGACTCGACAGTAGAGTCACAGACTAAATACAGACTCG
Source organism: Pegoplata infirma (assembly GCA_963921195.1). Taxonomy (NCBI): domain Eukaryota; kingdom Metazoa; phylum Arthropoda; class Insecta; order Diptera; family Anthomyiidae; genus Pegoplata; species Pegoplata infirma. Next base: position 161,236,657 of record OY992539.1, read on the forward strand.
ACAGTAGAGTTTTACAAGAAAAACTGGGGAAAAAATAAGCGATTTTAGGAGAAAACACAGAGGTTTTTAGTCCGTTTTACGATAACATGGCAACACTTTCTACGAATTAGGAGTGAGTGAGACAACAAAAACCGATTTGGCATCCATTTTTATTAGGGCGCGTTATATCAGTTTTTTCTTTCTAACCTAATTCGTAGAATAATTTGAAAACTTTAACCATATGGTTAAAAAATACTTTTTTGACACCTGTCATATTTGTCGAGTCTGTATTAGTCTGTGGTAGAGTTTTATAAGAAAAAATGGGGAAAAACTAAGCGATTTTAGGAGAAAACACAGCGGGTTTTAGTCCGTTTTACGCTAACATGGCAACACTTTCTACGATTTAGGAGTGAGTGAAACAACAAAAACCGATCTGGCATCCATTTTTCTTATGGCGCGTTATATCAGTTATCTCTTTCTAACCTAATTCGTAGAATAATTTGAAAAAATTAACGATATGGTTCAAGAATACTTTTTTGACACCTGTCACTTATGTCGAGTCTGTATTAGTCTGTGGTCAGACCCCTAGGCACAGACCATATAGACATGCAACACAAGTGCTTATTTTGGTACTTTCAATATGGACGCATACAAAATACTACTAAATTTACTTCTCTGCCTAGAATACGTGTGCCTGTACGTGTGAGCTTTTGCATCTGTATTTTCGTTGTTTGTTTACGTTTTGTATGAAACGTCAAAAGTTACACGCGCGTGCCGTCACTAATACATAAACATGTGCGAAACTTATTCGTTTCACCCCTATGCCACAGACTAATACAGACTCGACATAAGTGACAGGTGTCAAAAAAGTAGTTCTGAACCATATGGTGAATATTTTCAAATTGTTCTACGAATTAGGTTAGAAAGAGAAAACTGATATAACGGGCCATAAGAAAAATGGATGCCACATCGGTTTTTGTTGTTTCACTCACTCCTAAGTCGTAGAAAGTGTTGCCATGTTAGCGTAAAACGAACTAAAAAACGCTGTGTTTTCTCCTAAAATCGCTTAGTTTTTCCCCATTTTTTCTTATAAAACTCTACTGTCGAGTCTGTATTTAGTCTGTGCCTATGCCCTAGGGTTTGTATGCGCATTGTAAATATAGATGGCGTATGCTTATTTTTTCCAGTATATTCCGGAAACGGAAGAGAAGAAAAAAATAATTATTATTAGAAAAATAAATAAATAAAAACCAAAGAAGTGCAAAAACGACTTGTTTTTATTTGCTTTATTGATTTTTATGTGGTCATCAAGATTTCAGTCATTAACAAATGAAATTAAGAACTTTTAATAAACTGCCGGAAACAGTTATAAAAAACGCCATCTAGTGAACAATAAAAAGAAGAAGCATTTGCTGCATCTTTATTATATATGTCTTTGGGAAAGTATTTGGGAACGTTTTGGGAATAACGAAAAATAAACATTGAAAAATTTAAAAATGATGAATGAAAATTATTGTTGTGTCACTACAAAATAGAAAAAAACATAATAAAATAAAGAAATTAATTTAATTAAATCAAAACAACCAGCAAAATTAAACGGAAAATAAAAGGTAAACAAATTTTCCAGCTTTCCCAAATGGCATTTGTAAAACTAACGCCACCTTTAAAAGTCAAAAAGAACTGACTCATACATAGTCTTTATAAATATAAGTTTTTGTTCCCAACAAGAAATACAGAAACACTAGCGGTTTTCACCCTTCATAGAAAACATTTGATGAAATTTCCTACAAGAAAATTTTCTATCGGTTTTTTTCACTAAAGAGTGAACAACTATTTAAACAAATTTTCTCACACTAACATTTTCTATAACCTCAAATTATTTTACATATTTAAAACCACGAAATAAAAATAAACAACGCGATTTTTAGTAAAAATATAATTAATCATTTAAGGCCCATTTAGATTAGCACACTTTTTGAAAAGATTATCAAGATGAAAAAGTCTTTTCATATTAAACCGCTTGTCAAAAAGTTGTTGCGGGAGACATGAGCGGAATATTAATGGGGCAACTCCATGACAGTCACATGAGGTCACAACCATAGAAAAGATTAGAAGGTACGCAGTGTTGTATTTGATGTATTTTCCAATATGGTGGCAAAATGCTTGTTCTTCCTCATCTCACACGTATTTAATATCAAATTAGATTCTTTGTTTACAAAAAAATGGAATTTGTCTTTCATTTAATTAAATTTATTATTTATTTGGCTGTATTCAACGTTTTTTTTGGATAATACGCACTATTGATAGTTTAAATACTTTTCTTTTTCTCTCTTTTGGGGTGTGCTTTGTTGTTGTTCTCCTTTATCTTGCATTGTATTTATTAACCGTCAGAAGGTACATAATGTGCTGTCACGAATACTTATTCAAGCGAAATACGACTCTGTTTCATTTCTATTTTTTTTTCAATGGTCACAACAGACCTCAGAATCCAGAAAGCCTAACCCAAGGCCAAGATAAGCTGTTAGGAAAGAGAGAATGAGGAGATAAGATATGTAGTAATCAAAAGGAAAGAACAGTGATAAATTGGAATTAGTCGGACCTGGCCGACTGGATTTACTTACTGTTTTCCCTCTATGTGGATAATGAGACAAGAATAAAACAGTCCGCACACGACCATCAGCCACCGTTGCTGCAAAGAAAAAGGGAAGTGACAGCCATGATACTTTCTAAAAATGCAAGAAAGTGTCATGGCGTCTTAACGAATCAATCATAGTCATGCATGATGTCGATAAGGGAGATTCAGACATGACTGTGATTGAGCTGGAGATAACAGTGATGCATTTCTTTAAGTGTTGCGTGTATTTACATCACGTTTTTTTTTACATTGTTGGTTTTGATTGAACTGGGGCTAAAAGTTTGTGAGGACATACATATTTCTATTTGTACGTGTAAGGGCGAGTCGCAATTCATAGGGGTTTTTTTTTTGTTTTTTGGCTATAAAATCGTTTTTTTTATAATATAAGAACGTGAAGGTTAATAAAATACGCCAGAACCAAGAAAAATACCGATTTTATATTTTATGTGAGTTAGGAGCTCTTGGCGTTTTAGTGAACAAAATACAGTAAAACCTGGGCGAACGCATCTCACTTTAACGAATAGCTAGTAAAACCACTTATTGAAAAACAGGTTTTTTTTTTAGCACAGACTACCGGATTTAACGAACGTATAAATTTGTCATGCTCGATATAACGAACAACCAACATTTAATTACGGAAACCAGAGATAACGTACATTTAAAACATGTTCCTCTCAATCTTACTAGTGCCCACTAATACGGAAAGACACAAAAACAATCGGGATGAAACGAATGGGCCTATCATTATATTATTTATTCGTCGTAGCGAGCTTTCACAGTAATTTTTTGTTTGTGTACCCTGCAGCCACAGTATGGTGGAACTCACCTGGTCATTCAGTGTGTAATGTATCGAACTCTCGGTGTAGGGCCCCATAAAGTACATAGGTTATTGATCAGTTATGAAGTCGACGATATTCTGGAAATGTTTGACCATCCGGATGCTGGGGATCCATGTAATACATGATAAACACGAGGCAGTTCTATTTGTTTGGAATATGAAACGTATGCTTTCGGGCTGAGGTGAACCTTATAACTGAATCTCAATGCATCCTGTTGAACTTTGGCTGGGAATCGTATTTTGGATCCACAGATCCTCATTCCAATTTATAAGGGAACCGGACCAAATCAATCTTTCGAAATTCATGTAAATTGGATGTTGTACGCAATTGGTATTAGTAAAGGTTTGACGGGTGCTTTGGGACCCTAATCGAATCGGAGTGTAATTGGGCCATTTTTTTTATGGACCGCAGGAAGGTTTCCATCTTTGCCGGTAGTTTTAGGTTAGGTTCCTTTTTGTTGTATACGGGAGGAAAGTTTTTTTTATACGTTTTGTTTTGTTTTTTTTTTTGTGTAATTGGATTTTTTTTTATTTTGCATTTTTGATGTTTGTTTTTTTTTATTTTTTATATTTAATATTTGTTATTTTTAGTTATATTTTAAGATTTTTCGTTAATTAAATCATAAATCACCTAAGTTCGGCATGTACCAGTAGTCGGCACTTTTTGAATTTAAACGTAAATAAATAAGTATTATAAAAGTAAAATATTTAAATAAGATTAAATTTACATTAAAAATATATTAATCTCTCTGTTTTCAATGATTAAATTGGACTAAGATGATTATTTTGTCCTCGTTTTATCCTTTTTTTGAAAACAGTTTTTTAGAATGTGAGAAATTGCTTCTTTTTAAGAAATTTTTTAGTGCATAGACTTATTTTAAAAGCAATGTAATTATATTAATTTATGTTTTATTTGAACTCTTATGGTTTCTGGGGGAAGATATTAATTAAAATATTGTTTTAAATGTTAAAAGTTACAAAAAAACATTATTTTATCTTTTTTTAAGAGATGCCGCCATTAGGAACAACAATTTTTTACAATTGCCAATAGTCGGCATAGGTGTGCCGACTACTGGTAAATTAGAATTTTTCTATGTTTCCTATAGTCGGCATCAGTTTTTAAACTTTATTTTATTTAAGCCTTTCAACCATTTTCAGATGTAATTCGTAAAAGATCAATTGAAATTCGTAGATTTCATTTGGAATTTGAAAAGAACAATTAAAATTTAAAAATTATCTATTAAAATTTAAAAATTTCATTGCAATTGGATTAAGATTCCCAAAAATCAATCCGAATCCGAAAAAGATTAATTTAAATTCAAAAATAAAGAATTAAAATTAAAAAAATATCAATCAAAATTAGTAAATTATCAATTTAAATTCCGAAAAAATCAGTGAAAATTGTAATAGCTCTTTTACGAATTTCAAGTGATCTGCTTTGAATTTAATTTAATCTGTTTTGAATTTAAGTTGATATTTTTCGAATTTCAATTAATATTTTACAAATTTAAATTGATCTTTTTTGAATTTCAATTATTATCTTCAAATTTACACTGCTCTTTAATGAGTTTTAATTGAGATTTAACAAATTTTAATTGATCCTTTTAAATTTTTTTTTTTTTTTAATTTCAATTGATGTTTTATAAATTTTAATGCATTTTTTCGAATTTCCCTTGGAGTCTTCGAATTCGAGATGGAGTCTTCAAATTTGAATCGATATTTTTCGAGGACCAATTGGAGTCTAGAGTTTCAACTGGACTTTGAATTTCATTTAATCTTTCTCGAATTTGAAATAGAATCTTTGAATTTTCTTTGATATTTTTCATATTTCAATTGAAATCATTAATTTTTAATTGACATTTTTCCAATTTCAACTGATGTTTTTAGAATTATAATTGGTCTTTTTCGAATTTAAATTGAAATCTTCGAATTTCAATTAATCTTTTTTAAATTTTTAATGAAATTTTAAAATTTTTATTGGAGTTTCAAATGTAGTTTTTAAACTTTAAATAATATATTTTAATTTCAAATAGAATCTTCGAACTTAAAATCGAATTTTTGAATTTCAAACTGAAAAGATTCAGTTCGCACTACTTCTTATGACTACTACATCTAAAAATTAAGTAGTCCTGTAGGTGCAATCATAACAGAAAAAGTCATGCCGACTATTGGATCACCACATGCCGAATATTGGGAAATGTATGCCGACCACTGGCAAATATGGTGTATTTTACAAAATATATAAATAAGTCAAATTTAATAAATAATTTGTTTAAAACTGTTAATTGCACTTAAAACAAAACCCTTTTTTGAATTGGAATATCTAGGTGCCATTCCAATAGCATGCTCACATACGTAACGACCCCAGTTTGAAAACAGAAAAAACGTTAAAGTGCCGACTACTGGTACACTTACCCTATTTCTTTTGTAGTATTTTTTTTTATCTTTTCTTTGTTATTTTTGTATGAGTGCAGTAATGAATGTGTGCATGTATGTGTAAATTTGTAGTAGCGAGTAGTTTTTTTTTGTGAGATCGTAAAACATAGTTGTACAAATAGTAGTATCCCCTTTTAGTCTATTACAATTTATTCTGTCCGCGTTGCCAGCTTCCCAGTTTTTATGAATGGGGATACAGAGCTGTATTTTGGGATGAAACCCATTCATAAAAAAACGGTTTGTTGGCATAAATTAACGTTCCTGTTTTCTTTGAAATGTGTTTTATGTTTCCATTTATGTCTGTATAATAGTGTCCGCCAAATTTCGTTTATATTTTCTCGTAGTCCGTTTTGGGGTCCAATGTCCATTGGAAAAGCTTTTGGGTTGGAAGAAATAGTGGAAAGCAATGTAGGTTGATAGGTAGATAGTTAGGAAAATAAAATCATTATTATCCAAATATTCAAATTGTGCGGTCAAAGTAAAGAAAATTCATTTACACAGTGTTCGTTATTAAAATTTTTTTTTGTAACTTACTTGTTTTTTAAAACTTAAGAAAATAAAGACATTTTTTTTGTGTTTATAAACATAAGATTTTTTTTTATTAATACTATGTTTAGACCAAACAAAAACTAACTTCTCTTTGGCCAAAACTGATTTTTAAAAACCAAACCGTTTACACCGAATAAATAGAGTTTTTGTTTGTCAAATCAAATTAATTATTTTATAAACTCACCAAAAACCACAAATTTTATAAACTCACCAAAAACCACAAACAATAGCCACACGTTAATAAAAAAAATAAATTACATATTTATTAACTTTTTTAACAGATTGGAATAATAATTTCACAAAAAACAATTATTTTATTTTTGACATTCGAGTTAAGCAAAACAAAACTGAATAAATATTCACACAGAATGATTAGCTAGTAGTGAACACAGCCAAAACTCTAGTTTTTGTTTAGTTTTGGTTGGCAACGCAGTTTTTAAACTGTATGGAAAAACTACATAGTTTTTGCCAAAAACCAAAAAAATATTCAAAAACAAGTTGTTTTCGTTGGTGTAAATACCGTATAAGAGTGAACAATTTTATATTCGAAGTGATTTTAAATTTTTGTTTTTGTGAAAAAAGGGAAAGTGTAGCAGCAATGTTTTTTTTTATCTTTATGTAGAAAATTTTTGGGAAATCCGGATCGGTTGACTAGGTCAGGGTAGATGACTCTGTCTGTGTGTTCCGGTTGCAAAAAGGAGGAAAAAAGGGGATTGTTCAGCACGCCCAGAAGATTTCCGGCAAATAAAGTATTTAGGTCCACCTAGAATACCTAAGGTAACCGATCCAATATATTTTTTTGTTGTTGTAAATCCGCCAATTTGAAGATTACCGGCTATTTGTTTTTGGTGGTGAAACTGCCATCCGTGAGTGCCATTTTTGTTGCCAATCGGCAAAGCCCCGCCGACGCCAGCAGCCATTAGGCGTCCATTTGGTGGCCATTTGAAAAGAAAGTAAACGAAATTAAAAGATTAGTGGTCGTGATATATGTAAATGTAAATTTTTTTTAACAATAAGCGTTAGTTTTTTTTTGGTTTAATTAATTTTTAAATTTTTGAAAAAAAACAATACGATTGTAAGTGCCTCAATTTTTAAAGTTCAGTGTTTTTTTTTGGTTGTGCAAACGTTTTAGTGAATAATTACAAAGTTTTTTTTTGGTGAAATTTTAATTATTACGATCCTTCTAATTTAAAAGAAAGGACCAAAGTTTTGCGACCTAAGAGAGCTCGTTTAGGTAGGCCAGTGTAGTTTTTTTTTATAACCGACTCAAAAGGAGTCTTTTAAAACTTTGTAGGTTCAGGAAATTTTGCGATAAAGGTTACATAAGTTTAACCAGTAAAGTTTTTTTTTATTAATTTTGGCACCAATATATTTGTTGGTATAGTTTTTTTTGGATCCTTAAAGAGGACGCTAAATTTTCATATATTGTTTTTTTTGTTTTTCGATTTTTGGCATTATTTTGCTTGGCGCAAAGAGCCGCCATTTTTTATTAATTTATTTTTTTTATAAGTTTAAATTTCAATTTTTTTAGTATAGTTTTTTATTATTCATTTAGGTTTAAGTTTTTTTTTTATATCATTTTTTAGTAGTTTTAGTTTTGTTTTAATAAATATGTAATTTGATTTTTATTTTATAAACATAAATATGTTGGCTTAATTTTTTTAACAGGGTAAGGTCAAAGTGAGGTAAGTGTGGGCAAATGTGTGTGGGATTTGGGGGCGCCAACAGAGTTGTTGGATTTTTGGCGTCCATGGTTGGGAGGGCTACATAGGGGACCGAACATCAAGTCCTCCCTCTGAATATGTTCCCCGTCGAGTATAAAGTGTAAGATTTAGTTTTGTTTTTTTGATAGTTCAAGTTTTATTATTTGTGCTTGTCCCTGGGCTGTAGTGGAGGGTTGGAACCGTCCCTTGAAGTGCCGTTGAGCTGGCTGGCCACTACCCTACAGCGCCTTTGGCGACACGTAACAATATGGCGCCCAAGCAAATGTGAATTTCTAGTTTTTTTTTTACTTTGTGTATATAACACCTAGATACACAAAATAATAGACCGATAATTTTTTTTTAATAGCCCGACATCAACTGTGGTGTTTGCGAATCTGGCGAAGTTTTTAGACTTGCGAACCTTTTTAAGGCCCAAATCAAAGATGAAATCTTAGATTTGTTGCGCAAGTTTAAAATGGAGTTAGATTCGGAAACTCTGCAGTATGATGATCAGTACAGTGAATTTTCGTACGCGACGTGGGGGTTTATAGTGAAACACTCCACTTGACGCGTAAGAAAATGTCACCTTTTTATAAATTAAAGTAATTTTTTTAGTATCAGCCTAAATTTTGTTTTTTTTTAGATACGTGTAGTTTGGAAATAACTAGTGATAACCGCTCAAACAATAAATTTTGAGGTCTGATGTATCACAGATATTCCATCCACGTGAAATTGTTGTTTTTGGGCCGGGATAACTCCGAATCCTGAATCAAACTTGATTTGAAGTCAGCTGAAAGGGGAATCTTGGGAGTCCAAGTTTATAGCAGATCTGCAGACCAGTTTAACTTACTGGTATCCGCTCTGGACATGATTCAGAGGTCCGAAGTATTAGGGGTAATCGCGGCCTCTCGTTTAGACGTAGAGGGCTCAGATCTATTTAGGAAAATTTTACAATTTTTGAGTTTTAAAGTTGATTTAGGAACATGTTTAGAGGCCTGCCAAGGCAGGTATGTAAAACCCCACACGCACCAGCACTTGCCTCACGCAAAAGACCGAACCCGTATGTTTAAAAGTATCTTTTGTAACGTTTTATTTTTAAGTTTGTGTTTTTTTTAGTAGTACATGTTTTATGTCTTTAAGTAAATGATTTTTTTTTGATATTAAATTATTTTTCTAAAAAGATTTTTTTTAATACGTGTGTTGTTAAAAATTTTATTTCTTTAATTTAAATTTTTGTTTTAAATCGAATTTTTTTTTATTAATTTTTTTGTTAGTCTTTTTTTTTTGATTTTTGATATCCGTTTTTTTTTATATATAAATTTTTTTTTTTTTGTTTTCTTAAATTTAAAATTTCAAAAATTATTTTTTTTTTATTATACATTTTTTTTCTATTTTTTCAATTTTTTTTTTTTTTTTACGTTTCTTTTAATTATATTTTTTTTTATTAATAATTTTTTTTTCTCCTCTGAAAAAAATATTAATTTTTTTTTGAGAAAGAAAAAGGTCATTTATTTTAATGTTAGTTAAAAGTTTAGTTTAAAAATATTGTGTTTTTTGTTTTGTTCGTAGTTTATTTAACAGTTTTTTTTAGTGTTATTTAAATCGTCAAATGATTTTTTTTTAAGTCCAATTTTTTTTATTATATATTTTTATATCAAAATTTTAATTTTTATTTTTATTTTTTTTTAAATTTTCAAGAAACTTTATTTTTTTTAAAATTTAATTTTTTTTTATTTATTTATTTTTTGTGTCTCGTCATCAATTTTTTTTTATTTCATTTATACAACAAGTATCGCGTCTTTAACTGTTTGGTGTAAAGAAAAGTCGTCCGAGTCGTTTTTTTTTTTATTTTTTATCCTAAACGTTAATTAAAAATTAGTTAAATTTAAAATTATATTTTTTTTTAGTCATTAAAGTCACAAATTCGTTAATTATTTTTTTTTCTTTTTTCGAAAAAGAAATCATTTGATTCACTTTTTGTCTAGTTTAGTTTTGTTTTATTGTCTTTTATTTTTAATTATATAATTTGTAGTTTTACTATTACCGTAGATTATTAATTATATTATTTATTATAGTTGTTATTTTTATATTTTATTTATTTTTTTTATTTCACATTTTTATTATTATTTCAAATTTTATTTTTATATTACATAATTTTTTCCCCCGATTTTTAATCACTTTTCATTAATATTGATTTATAAATAAATTTTTTTTACTGCAACCCGATTTTTTCTTATACGTTTTCTTAATAAAAATTGATTTATTCACTGAAAGTTTTGATCTTTGGTACGTGGTTTTGTTTTTCAAAGTATTGTTGGTTAGAGTTTTTTTTAATTTGTTCGGAAATTTGTTGGGAGGTCTATGGACCAGCAGCAAGACCCGGAAAAGCAGAAACTTAAGAGTTCGCGAAGGTCGAAAAGACTGCTGGATAGGAACAATTCGTTTGACTTAAACAGGTCGTCTCCACAAGTTAAAAAGAAATATTATAGGAACAAAAAGGGGCAGAAAGTACCCATAGGTAGAAATTTTGTTATAGATTTGTCAGCCACGATAAATAACCCCCAGAAAAATAAGACAAACATGCAAAGACAGAATCAAAACGATCAGGGACGTCAGGACCTTAGGGGTGCTGTTGGAGGTAGCCAAATCCCGGCACACCAACAGCAAATGGACCAGGCATCCCCAAACATTATGGGCAACCAAGGTCATAGGGTTCCATTTGGTGGAACTCATCCTCAGCTAAATCGGCAACCATCAGAGGAGCTCTCACCGGCTGTGAAACTGATGGTGACCGAAAGCGTGGAGGAGATGAGGGTCACTTTGGATCGCTCTATATCCGCTATGATTGACCAGAAGATGAAGAACGAGCTCCAGAGCGTGAACACGAATATCGCCCAGCTTACAGAAGCCATTAGAAATTTGGCAATGGGGACGGCGAGGCCCAACGACCCACGGACACCTACAAGGCAGGTTCACTTTAACCTGCCCCAAGGGCAAACTCCACCCGTCCGGAATATGCCACCGTTAAGGGTGGACCACAATATTGCGGGGCCGGCAGGTCGTGATCAGGACTATGGACATGTGAACGTTGGAAGACTGGCTCCAGAGCGGGGATATTTCCAGGACCCGAATAGGGTTAGAATAGATAAGTGGAAGTTAATGTATAATGGGGACCAGAAGAGAATGACGGTAGATCAATTTGTCAAGAGGGTTGAATTTTTGCAGGGCCAGTATGACAATATAGGGTGGGGCGAAGTCCTAAGGGACTTTCACGTATTACTTGCCGACCCCGCATTAGAGTGGTACTGGGAGCTAAGGGCGAACAAGGACGTGACTAATTGGGAGACCCTGAAAACCGAACTGGAAAACCAGTACGGTTCAGGTGCCTCGAATTTAGACCTTTTGTCGGAACTCCAAAATCGAGTGCAGAAACCGGGCGAATCTATACCGGACTTCTTTCATGCCCTTAAAGTGTTGAGGTCCAGATCGAAAATTCCAATTTTGGAACAGGATATGATAAGGACCGCAAAACGAAATATAAGGGGGGAGTACAGTGGGAGTGTATATTCCTCCAGTGTTCCAACGTTAGACGCCTTCCGTTTGGTATGCACGGAGGCGGAAAAGGATTTTTCAAGGAGAGATACTAGGGGAGTTTCTCGCCCCATGGTTATCCGTCCACCTCACGTTAGTGAGGTCACTTGGGAGGACAGTGTTCCCGTAGACGATGCTCCGTATGCAGAATTAGCGGCATTGGGAGCACCGCTCCTCACATGCTGGAACTGTCTCAAAGCAGGACATTTCTTTAAACACTGCCCGATGAGAAAGTTCCGGGTGTTTTGTTTTACCTGCGGTAGGCCCAACACGGTTTCGCCTGAGTGCCCCGTTTGCACCAAGAATCCGGGAAACCAGGGGCGGAACGTTGTTCCATCGGGGGAACATCGTTCGAAGGAAATCGCCCCGAAATAAATTTTAATAAGAATCAGGATATAAAGCCAAAATTTTCGAAAATTAGGCATTATTTGTCATTAGAGGATAGGGAGAAAAATTATAGAGAAGTTAGGGATCGGATTTTTGGGGAGGAAGAGAGGTCTAGTATTACGCCTAGGATAAATTCAATTGATCCAAAAGGGATCGAAAATTTTAACTTAAGAAATTATGAGAGAAACCTTAAACGCAGAAAGGCATTTATTGCAAGGAGGGGACAAAGACGATTAATAGCCAGTGCTATTAACCGCCTATGTACCGCTTCCGACCCAAGACCATATGCAGATATTGTAATCGGCAGCCAGAGTTTCAAAGGACTCTTGGATTCTGGGGCTTCGGTCAGCCTTTTGGGACGAAATTGTAGGGATATTTTGGAAAGTTTAGATGCTAAAATGAAGACTTTATATACTAACGTTCGTACTGCTTCGGGTAAACCACATCGTGTTTTAGGGAAATGTAGTTTAGAAGTAGAATATAAGGGAGTGAAACGGGAAATCGTATTCTATTTGTGTCCAGATTTAGAGCAAGAAATCTACTTGGGAGTAGATTTCTGGCGGGCTTTTGGAATTGCTCCCGATATTTTGCCTGTGGCAGAGCTCGATCTGGACATCGTTAGAAGAATGCTCGACGAGCACATTTCCCATAAGCTAAAACCACATGATCTTAACCCTGAGCAACAACAACAACTAGATGAGGTGATTAGGAAATTTCCGGCTTTTGAGGATAAGGGCCTGGGGTGTAGTAGTCTCGAAAAACGCGAAATCAAGTTGGTAGAGGGTACGGTACCCGTGAAGGATCGGCATTACCCGATTTCTCCTGCGGTACAGGAGATAGTCTACGCCGAACTTGACAATATGCTAGCCTTGAACGTAATAGAGGTTAGTGATAGTCCTTGGTCTAGTAGGACTACCGTGGTTAGAAAACCGGGGAAGAATAGGTTTTGTCTCGACGCAAGGAAGTTGAATGCGGTGACCGTTAAGGACGCGTATCCTCTTCAGAACATCGACGGAATCCTGAGTCGCATTGATCAAACCCATTATATAAGCAGTGTCGACCTGAAATATGCTTTTTGGCAAATCGAACTGGAAGACGAAGCCAAGCCATATACAGCCTTCACAGTTCCAGGTCGACCACTGTACCAATTTCGGGTAATGCCATTTGGTCTTTGCAATGCGGCTCAGCGATTGTGTCGATTGATGGATAAGGTCATACCTGCACGCCTTAAAACAAACGTTTTCATCTATTTGGATGATTTGTTAATTATTTCGGACGAATTTACAACACACTTGAGTATTCTAGGACAAGTCGCGGACTGTTTGAATAGGGCTAATTTGACAATAGGACTGAAAAAATCAATGTTTTGTTTTCGCGAACTTAGGTACCTCGGATTCATAATTGGAGGCGGTATGTTGAAAACCGATCCCGAAAAGGTGGCGGCGATACAGAAAATTTCTGTGCCAAAGTCACCGAGGGATGTGAGGAGCTTTTTAGGGACTGCCGGATGGTATCGGCGATTTATAAAAGATTTCGCTGGTATCTCCGCAGCTTTAACCGATACGCTGAAGAAGGGGAAAAAGTTTGAAATGACCCCTGAAGCTATCGAGGCGTTTGAGTCCCTGAAATACTCTCTCACCACCGCTCCAGTACTCCGCCACCCAGACTTCGCCAGGCCATTCTACATCCAGTGTGATGCTTCAGATTTTGGGATCGGAGCAGTTCTTTTTCAGAAGAATGTTGACGCAGGTGAGAATCCAATCGCCTTTTATTCGCAGAAGCTCACATCAGCGCAAAAGAACTACTCCGTGACCGAAAAGGAATGTCTGGCGGCAGTTTTAGCCATAAAACGTTTTCGACCTTACGTCGAGATGATGAAGTTTACCGTTATTACGGACCACGCTAGCTTGAAGTGGTTAATGTCACTTAAAGACCTAAGTGGACGGTTGGCTAGGTGGTCACTTCAACTTCAGGCATATGACTTCACCATCGAACATCGTAAAGGGTCGGAAAACGTGGTGGCGGATATGCTTTCGAGGATACCGATAGAGGTCGAGGAAATAGTAACAGAAGATTTTTTCGATTTCGAAACAACTGCTTTCGAAGACGAAGAATACGTGGAACTAGGTCGCAACATAGTTGAAAACGCGAACAAACTTCCCGATTTGAAATTTGAAAACGGAAAGATATACAAAAAGACTTTAACAGAAAACGGACTTGAATTAGGAGAAATAGGGTGGAGGTTATGGGTTCCTCAGGACATTACGCACATACTTATAGAAAAAGCCCACGACGACCATACATCTTCACATGGAGGTGTAAGGAAGACTCTAGATAGACTTAAACGTTTGTATTATTGGCCCCGAATGGCTATACAAGTTCGGCAATATGTCCTTAACTGTCAAACATGCAAAGAGACAAAACCATCAAACCAACACCTAATGCCAACGATCGGTGATGAAGTTCGAACGGATCGGCCGTTTCAGAAAATATATATCGACTTTTTAGGAAAATATCCCAGGTCAAAGGGCGGTAACGCATATATATTTATAGTAGTCGATCATTTTTCAAAGTTTGTGTTCCTTAAGGCCATGAAGGACGCAACCCAAGAACGTAATTCAGTTCCTTGTACAGGAAGTTTTTCAGAAATTTGGAGTCCCTGAGGTTCTCCACAGTGACAATGGTCAACAATTTGTGTCTACCTTGTTTAAGGAAATGATTGAAACGTATGGGATTACCCATTTGAAAACCGCTTTTTATTCACCTCAGTCAAACGCGGCTGAGCGTGTTAATCAATCGGTTTTGGCAGCCATAAGGGCATACTTGAAAAATGATCACCGTGATTGGGACCTGTACCTACCAGAGATAGAATGTGCTTTGAGAACGTCGATACACTCAGCGACTGGGGTCACCCCATTTTTTGCGCTTTTTGGGTACCACTTGTACTCCAATAGTGCCGACTACAAACTAGCCAGAAAATTACAGTCAATGACTGATCATGAGATTTTAAACTTAGAACGGGAAGATAAGATTAAGATAATTCGGGAGAAGATCAAACGCAACATGTCGGAAGCCTACGAAAAAAGTGCACGCCGGTATAACGAAAGAGCTCGTGTAACTAAATTTAACCCAGGTCAAGAGGTATATCGCAGAAATTTTGTGCAATCAGATTTCAAAAATAATATAAACGCAAAATTTTGCAGAAAGTACCTGAAGTGTAGAATAGTAAAACCAATCGGAAATAATATGTATGAATTAGAAACCCTACAGGGTAATCCGATTGGCGTCTTTCATGCAAAAGATATAAAAATCTGATAAAATGTGCAATAAATTCTTTCTTCTGTGATATAAAAAAAAACACCAAATAAGTGCAATATAGGTAGGCTGACCATTCGTACTGATTTGATCAGTACATGTACTGATTTTTAGTCAGGTGTACTGATCAAAATACCTTGTACTGATTTGTACTGATTTTTTAAAATATGTACTGATTGTACTGATTTTTGAACATTTCATCATAAAAAATAATTTTATTCGAAAATTCTATGCAAAATCTTGAATTTCCATATTATAAGTCGTCAAAGTAGTTTTTTATAACTTAAGTCTGACAATGCGATAATTTATAATGAATTTTATTCTATGGAGATTAGAGTTCGTGAATCAAGAGTGTATGTATCTGAGCATAAGATTATTTTGATATTCCTAAATTTATATCAAAATGCGCACAGAATCTTTGAGGTTTTCTATAACGAAAAGCTCATGGATCATGAGTCTTCACAATTTTGGGGTTTTCTTATTTTTAAAACCTGGGGAATTTTGTTTTGGTTTCTGTGCTGAAACGATCAAAACATTCAAATGCAGTTGTTTAAAGTCAACTAAATTTTCTGCAAAATAACTACAACCATTGTTTTTTATCAGCTGCTTTTCATTGCAGTAGTTTTTTAACGGTTGTTTTTTGCAGTTGTTTATTAACAGTTGTTTTTACTCAAAGTACTTGGGGTCAAGTTAATTTAACCGAAATGTTTTGGGTATTGCAAAGACATCAGTGTTTTCCCATAGAAAAAAATTTTAGAGAGTTATTTCTTAAAAAAAAAAACATTAAAACTTGGCCGTACTGATTTGAGCTCAGAAAAAAATGGTCACCCTAAATATAGGCTAAGAGTTCAATATAGAATTAAAAATATGCAATATAGTTTTTAAGTCTATGTTTGTACTCGTCCTGTATCGTACTAATTTTGTGTCAATGACCTAACATTTTTTTGGGTATCTGGTATAGAGTTCCTCATACTAACAGGCTCATGGTTTCATGATTGAATATGCTACATTGTGATAGATTTGGATAAAATCCAGCCTTTTATGGTTAGTTAATTGCTACCGTATATATACCCGTCACAGTGTGCACTAAGCTCATTGAAATACACGATAGCTCTTAGTTTCCGGGGACACCTTCACCAGCTTTTACTTGAATGCTGGACAAGTAAAATTCGTATAAAACTGATGGTTAACGCGTCCAGTGAAGTTTCCCAGGAAAATGAGAACCAGTTCGTGCATCCTCATGCAAGATCCTTAAAATGGGGGGACAGTGTAAGAGTTGTATTGTGCTGACGACCAAGTTCTAACCATCCCTCGCCCAGACTCAATGGCCGTTGGTATATTCCGAACCTTACAGCAAACTATACCAAGTAAAGGAATAACAAAATCTATCACATAATGAAATTGTAGCGGATATTTTTTTTTTTTATGTAACTTGTAGTAGGAGTACCCTATAAAACCTGCACCCTAAACAAATCAAAATAAATTAGAGATCATGGGGTTCAGTCCAACTGTCCAACCGGGGTCCGAAAAGGAGATTCACTACGCGCTTTCCGAGATAAGCCTAAATATCTTAAATTTAGAACTCACCGCAAACACCTTTTCTTAATATATCGGTCATGAATATAGAGGTCATCAATGTAGAGTAGTTAGCATACACGATGGGGAGTAAACCCGTTCCAAGATTCCTGAAATAAACAGAATTTCTCCAGATTACATAATTCCTGAACGTTAGTCCATGATCAAGTTAGCACCGTATTATAACATAAAGGGGTTGCAAATCAAGTAGTACGTAATGCGGGATTCACACTTGCGAGGTTTGAGTGTTCAAGTTCGACGTTTGGTGAAAGTCTTAGTTCAGTGCCCACGACGTTTATATTTTGTTACTGGGGTTTTGTGAATTTAGTTTTTTTTGTCAGGGATACCTAAAATGGAAGGATAATTGACAAATGACTTTGTAACTGATTGACTTGTGATCCATATATCTTACTGGGTGTGAATACCACTAATATTTCTTCTGTTTTGAGTCATTAACCCCAAAACTTATATTGATAAGGCTATGCATGAGTCAGGGTCTTTTGACGTTTAAAGGTGGTGTTGATTTTTCAAATGGGGTCTGGGAAAGCTGAAAGATTTGTTTACCTTTTGTTTTTTTTTTATGCCTTAGAGGAATAAAGTAAAGAGATTGTAATTGGTTCAACTCTCTTTTTTCTATCTCACGCGGAATCTGTCTGGGATCAGGTAAAATTTTTTTTTTTTTTTAAAGTCATGGAACTTGAACTTTATTTGCACTTTTAATATTTTTTTTTTAATTATATTGAATCGTTAACATTTTAGTAACGTAAATTTCATAAAATTTGTTTTATCTAAAACAGGATAAAAAATTTTTTTGTTTTAAAAGAAAACAAAAAGTTTTTTTTTTAATTCCTCGCTCAACCTTCAGTCTATTAATCCCATCCAGTTAAAATTATTTCTCACGAGAGCCACGAATAGCCCCTGGTTATGCTGTCTAAGACCAACATTGACTAGTCAGGGAATTCGCGGTAAAATAGTGTAGTGTCGAATCGTTTTTGCATATTTTGGTGAAAATGCAGATTTTTGGTGGAAATGCAGATTTTAGCATATTTTTTTTTAACGCATATTTTGATCATATTTCCAACTTTTAAGTGCATATTTTGGCACGAAATTTGTAATAACCCAAATTTGAATTTATTTGTTTCAAAAAGCTATTTTTAATTTAAAGGGAAGATTGTTTTTTTTTATAGGAAAAGTTAATTTTTGTCTTTTATATAAAGTTCTAAATGTTGCTACCGAAACTCGGCTAAGACCAATTTAAATTTATAAAGGGTATTATCCACTAACCTAACTTTTCCTCAATAGTGGGTTTTTGACAAATTTTAAAAACAATAATATTTACTAATTTTCAAAACGAAGGAAAAATATTTTTTTTTTCGGCATAACTAACTTGAGTTCAAACTACTTTATTTATGCTTAAAATATTTGAATTTTGTTCAATTTGTGATTTGGAAAAATAAAAGGATTTCGTTTGATTTTAATAATTTAAGTGTTTTCTAAAATTTCTGAGGCTTGAAAAGCGCTTAAATTGGTTAATGTGTGCACTAGAGGTGTCCTTAAAAACGAAAATCACCTTTTTATACCTGGTAGGGTCCTATATTGTTCTTTAGTATCTAAAAATGAGTGAGCCAAAATTTGGGGACAATTGGCTAAAAATAACTCGTGCCGAAAATGGATTGAAGTTTTGGGACATTCTTATAAGAACGAAAAACTCGTTTTTTCTAGTTTTTGGAAAAACATTGGTATTTGATATTTTTTGTTAAATTTTTTGTGAAATAATATGAAAATGGTACTAAATTACCTTTTCAAAACGACTAATAAAATTAAAATCGGATGAAAAATAAGCATTTTACGAATACATGCCCCAGACCATTGTAAGGTTTTTAGAGCCAGAATTTCAAAATTTTCAAATTTTTTAGGCAAAAAACTAGTAAAAATTTAATTTTAGTTTATGATCAAATTGAAAATATGTTTAAGATTAAAAATAGCAGATATGGTAGTCAAGCTTTTTTTTATTTGGCGCGGGTAGTGATAAAAATTCCGCGGATTCCAAACAAAATGCGTTTTTCTACAATAATTAAGCAAATTTTTGAAAATTTGTGCTCTATTGTGCGGATCGAAGTGTAAAACGTAAATTCTGTAACTTTTGAGAAATCGGATATATGCAGATATTTTGTATTATAGAAATGTATAACGTCTCAAATTTGTCATTTCACCTTGACGAAAAGGGGTTAAAGATGCCCGAATTCTCAAAAAATTTACAGAATTTATGTATTTCACTTCGTATAATACAATACAGAAAATTGTTTCCCATATTTGCTAAATTATTTTAGAAAAACTAATTTTCTTTGGAATCCGCGGAAATTATATCACTACCCACGCCAAATGAAAAAAAAGTTAGACTACCATATCTGTTAGTTTTTATCTATAACATGTATTTAATATAATTATAAAGTAAAATTTATTTTTTTTTATTTTTTTGCCTAAAAATTTTGAAAATTTTCAAATTTTGGCTTTAAAAACCATGTAATGGTCTGGGGCATGTATGCGTAAAATGTTTATTTTTCATCCGATTTGAATTTCTTTAAGCTTTTTGGAAAGGTAATTTATTACCATTTTCATATTACTTAACAAAAAAATTAACAAAAAATAGCATATACCAATATTTTTCAAAAAACTAGAAAAAACGTGTTTTTTCATCAGATAAGAGTGTCCCAAAACTTCAATCCATTTTCGGCACGAGTTATTTTTATCCGATTGTCTCCAAATTTTGGCTCACTAATTTTTAGATACAAAACTACAATTTAGGACCCTACCACGTATTAAAAAGTGATTTTGAAAAATTACCTTAGTCGTTAGGACACCTTTAGTGTGCACTGAACCTTTCAATCGTTATTGACGACTGAAATGATTTTTGAGAGATAGTTGTTTTCATTTACGTCGCTAAAATATAACCTTTATCAATCTACCGTACCCGTAACATATAATGTGGCAAAAACACCCGATTGCTAAATCGATTACAGAGTCGCTAACTCAATCACGTGGGATTGTGAAATGTCAAGTGTACTCACCTCTATAGCCCGGCTTGAGACTTGTCAGGGTGTGGGAATTCCCCACGTTGGGGCAAATGCATCCTGGATGAGGGGACAAGCACCCTACACGGGAACCCCGCACACCGATTCTCCCATCGTGGACTTGGCAGCCTCGGAGTTTTGTTGCGGGAGACATGAGCGGAATATTAATGGGGCAACTCCATGACAGTCACATGAGGTCACAACCATAGAAAAGATTAGAAGGTACGCAGTGTTGTATTTGATGTATTTTCCAATATGGTGGCAAAATGCTTGTTCTTCCTCATCTCACACGTATTTAATATCAAATTAGATTCTTTGTTTACAAAAAAATGGAATTTGTCTTTCATTTAATTAAATTTATTATTTATTTGGCTGTATTCAACGTTTTTTTTTTGGATAATACGCACTATTGATAGTTTAAATACTTTTCTTTTTCTCTCTTTTGGGGTGTGCTTTGTTGTTGTTCTCCTTTATCTTGCATTGTATTTATTAACCGTCAGAAGGTACATAATGTGCTGTCACGAATACTTATTCAAGCGAAATACGACTCTGTTTCATTTCTATTTTTTTTCTATGGTCACAACAGACCTCAGAATCCAGAAAGCCTAACCCAAGGCCAAGATAAGCTGCACTAAGAAAAAAAAATATTAAAATCAAACAGAAACAACTTTAAATTAAATATAAAACAGTGACGAAATAGAACAAAGTTTGTTTTTATTTAATTTAAATATGTTTCTAATTGTTTTTAACATGACACGATTAGTAGACAACATGTTAAAATTAAGATGTAACAATATTGTTTTAAAATTGGCCATGCTAAATTTAAATATGCAACAAATTTTAATTTAAAGTTGATCAATATTAATTTTAATATGCAAATTTTTTTTCTTTTGCAGCTTTTTACTTACCTAAAAACCATGAAACTTAAAATAAAACAATACACATTTTTGTTTTAATTTTTTTTTTAATTATTTTTACAATATTTTTTAATAACACATCAAAAAAATTAACACTACTCTAATTGTACATCTAAGGTAGAATTACATCCAAGGCTTTGGCTTTAAATATTGCTTGTTGGCTTTATTTTTTGCTATTCATAAAAAAATCAAAGCCAAAGCCTTGGATGTACTTCTACCCTAATTGTAGCACTACATCTAATTACAACAAATGTAATTAAATACCAAAAATGAAAAATAAACATACTTAAATTAATACTATATACCATATATAAAAAACAAAAGTTACAAGTTTTCATTTTCTGCCAATTACATACATAGATACATCCCCTCCTCTTCTCTTCTTTGTCTTTTTCACTTGGTTTTTTTTACTTTTTTTCAGTTTTATTTTTGTTTTAATTGTTAATAATATTCTTTTTCACTTTAGTTTTTTAATTTTTAATTTTACTTTATTTAATTTAATTAATTTCACTTAAAAGTCGCCACATTTAGAGATGTGAAAAATGTGCGTCTTTTTTTTAATGAAAAAATATTTTAACATTGTATCTACTTAAAATAAAATTGCCCAACTTTACTATATTTCTTGAAAAAAAAACTTTAAATGTCAAAAAACAAAATTGTCCAACTTTAAAATAACCACGAAAAATATTGTTTTTAATACAAATATTTTAATAAGATTTTTTTAAATTTTTAACGACTTTTAATGACAGCATATTAAATTTAAAGTGATCAATTTTAAATCAAAATTGTATGCAATTTTAAAACAAACATATTTTGTTTAAATCAATCAAAAACAATATTAAAATTTAAATTTTTCCAAAAATATGTAGCATACTTAAAATAAACATGAAAATATTTGATTTAAATATGGTTTTTTCCCTCAGTGTGTTAGGAAAGAGAGAATGAGGAGATAAGATATGTAGTAATCAAAAGGAAAGAACAGTGATAAATTGGAATTAGTCGGACCTGGCCGACTGGATTTACTTACTGTTTTCCCTCTATGTGGATAATGAGACAAGAATAAAACAGTCCGCACACGACCATCAGCCACCGTTGCTGCAAAGAAAAAGGGAAGTGACAGCCATGATACTTTCTAAAAATGCAAGAAAGTGTCATGGCGTCTTAACGAATCAATCATAGTCATGCATGATGTCGATAAGGGAGATTCAGACATGACTGTGATTGAGCTGAAGATAACAGTGATGCATTTCTTTAAGTGTTGCGTGTATTTACATCACGTTTTTTTTTTTACATTGTTGGTTTTGATTGAACTGGGGCTAAAAGTTTGTGAGGACATACATATTTCTATTTGTACGTGTAAGGGCGAGTCGCAATTCATAGGGTTTTTTTTTTTTTGTTTTTTGGCTATAAAATCGTTTTTTTTATAATATAAGAACGTGAAGGTTAATAAAATACGCCAGAACCAAGAAAAATACCGATTTTATATTTTATGTGAGTTAGGAGCTCTTGGCGTTTTAGTGAACAAAATACAGTAAAACCTGGGCGAACGCATCTCACTTTAACGAATAGCTAGTAAAACCACCTATTGAAAAACAGACTACCGGATTTAACGAACGTATAAATTTGTCATGCTCGATATAACGCACAACCAACATTTAATTACGGAAACCAGAGATAACGTACATTTAAAACATGTTCCTCTCAATCTTACTAGTGCCCACTAATACGGAAAGACACAAAAACAATCGGGATGAAACGAATGGGCCTATCATTATATTATTTATTCGTCGTAGCGAGCTTTCACAGTATTTTTCGTTTGTGTACCCTGCAGCCACAGTATGGTGGAACTCACCTGGTCATTCAGTGTGTAATGTATCGAACTCTCGGTGTAGGGCCCCATAAAGTACATAGGTTATTGATCAGTTATGAACTCGACGATATTCTGGAAATGTTTGACCATCCGGATGCTGGGGATCCATGTAATACATGATAAACACGAGGCAGTTCTATTTGTTTGGAATATGAAACGAATGCTTTCGGGCTGAGGTGAACCTTATAACTGAATCTCAATGCATCCTGTTGAACTTTGGCTGGGAATCGTATTTTGGATCCACAGATCCTCATTCCAATTTATAAGGGAACCAGACCAAATCAATCTCTCGAAATTCATGTAAATTGGATGTTGTACGCAATTGGTATTAGTAAAGGTTTGACGGGTGCTTTGGGACCCTAATCGAATCGGAGTGTAATTGGGCCATTTTTTTTATGGACCGCAGGAAGGTTTCCATCTTTGCCGGTAGTTTTAGGTTAGGTTCCTTTTTGTTGTATACGGGAGGAAAGTTTTTTTTATACGTTTTGTTTTGTTTTTTTTTTTTGTGTAATTGGATTTTTTTTTTATTTTGCATTTTTGATGTTTGTTTTTTTTTATTTTTTATATTTAATATTTGTTATTTTTAGTTATATTTTAAGATTTTTCGTTAATTAAATCATCAGCGTGGTGAGTGGCGTGGTATTTCTTTTGTAGTATTTTTTTTATCTTTTCTTTGTTATTTTTGTATGAGTGCAGTAATGAATGTGTGCATTTGGGGGTGGGATAGTGCACGAGTTTTCGATTTCGACACGCTAGAACCGCTTATTTTGTGAGGTTCGTAAAAAAAATGCATGAGCCAAAAAATGGGGCAGATCGGATAGGATCTAGGGGTCGCTCATCGGGGTCAAAGTTGGGCATAGAGGGGAAAAAATTCACAAAAAGCCATACAACTCCCCTGGTTTTGCCCCTAGAGGGGTCAAATGTGAGACCGGCCCCCATTATTTTTTCGCCCCAAACACTTTTGCCAAATATACCTAAGCCCTATCCCCTCTCCTTAAGGGGGCTCCCATACAAAGGTTGAATGTTAAAACATATTTGCTCCTACCTCTCTAGCTGCCTTAAAAGTGGCCCTAGAGGAATCAAACATATGACCGGCCCCCAATATTTTTTCATCCCCAACATTTTCTTAGAACATACTTACCCTCTATTTTGAACCGTTAGGGTGGTCCCAATACATTTTTTTTATTTTTCCTTAATTTTTTTTTATTAAATCACCTCCTACCGGTTCAACGGTACTTCCTAGAGGGGTCATTATCAAGACCGACCCCCATTTATTTTCCACCCCCAACATTTCTTCGGAACATACCACTTCCCTATCTCCAATTCCTAAGGGGTCTCCCACACAAATGACATTTTTATAAAATTTGCTCCAACCGCTCTAACTGGCGCGGGGATGACCCTAGAGAATTTAAATATATGACTGACCCCCAATATTTTTTCAGCCCCAACATTTTCCCCAAACAAACCTACCCTCTATTTTTAATCCTTAAGGGGGTCCCCACACATTTTTTTATATTTTTTATAAAATCAGATGTTATCGCTCCCATGGTGCCTCTTAGGGATAGGGAATTTAGACTTACCCCCATTAGTTTTTGCCCCCCACATTTTTTCCGAACATACCTACTGCGTATTTCCACTTTATAAGCGTGCTCCCCTTAGGAAATCCAAATTCGTAATGGTACTGGAACCTAACGTTGGAGTATTTAGAATTTACAAAAGTACAACAATTAGCAACACTTTTATTTATAAATTCAGCTCTTACCGCTCCCATAGTACCTCTTAGGGACGGGAAATGCAAACTGACTCCCTATATCTGCCATGCAAACATCATATTAATAAACTTCAAGTAAAAGAAGTGTTTGAAACCAAATTCGGCAAAACGTCTGGACCAGGAGTTCCAATGTTTGAGCGTTTTAAAGAGTAATGGAAAAATATAAAACACAAACCATACAGTCCTGGCATAGAAGATTAGAAAGTGGCGGGCAACATACCTGCTCTAGTCGAACCTGCATCAAGTTCTTTTGTTGGGCTCAAATAAAGGAAAAGCGACCCAGAGACGATTTCAAGGAGTTTCTTGAAATTGTTGTATTATACCTTGGTGAAGATATTCCTAATAATCATTTTAGCCCACCAGGACCCATCAGTCATGCTCGATGGATGGCAAAAGGCATATATTGCCTAAAAATGTTTTAGGTTTGACCAAAAACAATTTACGTGAAATTTTGGTTTAGCGCCACTAAAGCAATAGAACCTCCAAATAATGATTTTAATTTTTTCAAAGCGATTGCTAATTATGCTTCAATTAATAAGATGTCTCAGCGATTGGAGAAGAGATTCTCTGACATCTTTGGTATCTCAGTGGTGAAACTGTTGCACTATTTGATCCGAATATCTCTTGTGAAATAAAATGAAAAAATGGCAAATGCAAGCATGAAGAGTTATCTGATATCGGGGAAGATTATGACTCGGGGGACAGCGGTGAAGGTGGCAACAAAGATCGTGATCATCCAGTACACGTGGTTGGATTCGAAGGTTTGAAAATAATTAACATGGAATCGAAACAAGTACATCCAGAACTCATAATATAAAGAATGATTTAAGCCACTACGTCACAGCTGAGACACCAACATTTCTTTCACGCTTCGGATTAACAACAAATTTCATTGGTTCCGGTCCAAACACTTGGGAAAATTGTGAGGACTACCAGCAAGAGCTGCAAATATTACTTCAATTACATGTTTTCAACGACGATGCCGAAAGAGGCGTAAAATTAATAGAGGACTATAACTACGTGTTGTGCCGTAATGGAGAGGAAAAAATATTACCCTAACAAAGTGGAAATACGGCGTAGGTATGTTGGGACAAAAAGTAGGAGGCAAAAATTTGTTGGGGGTCAGTCTGCATTTCCCGTTTCTAAGAGGCACTATGAGAGCGGTAAGAGCTGATTTTATAAATAAAAATTATAAAAAATGTCTGGGAACCCCCTTAAGACTTAAAAATAAGGAGTAGGTTTGTTTGGGGAAAATGTTGTGGCTGAAAAATATTGGGGGTCAGTATAAGATCTGATTTTATAAAAAAAAAAAAAAAAAATGTGTGGGGACCCCCTTAAGGCTTAAAAATATAGGGTAGGTTTGTTTGAGGAAAATGTTGGGGCTGAAAAAATATTGGGAGTCAGTCATATATTTAAATTCTCTAGGGTCATCCCCGCGCCAGTTAGAGCGGTTGGAGCAAATTTTATAAAAATGTCATTTTGTGTGGGAGGCCCCTTAGGAATTGGAGATAGGGAAGTGGTATATTCAGAAGAAATGTTGGGGGTGGAAAATAAATGGGGGTCGGTCTTGATAATGACCCCTCTAGGAAGCACCGTTGGACCGGTAGAAGGTGATTTAATAAAAAAAATTAAGGAAAAATAAAAGAAATGTATGGCGACCACCCAAACGGTGGAAAATAGAGGGTAAGTATGTTCTAAGAAAATGTTGGGGATGAAAAAATATTGGGGGCCGGTCATATGTTTGATTCCTCTAGGGTCACTTTTAGGGCAGCTAGAGAGGTAGGAGCAAATATGTTTTAACATTCAAACTTTGTATTGGAGCCCCCTTAAGGAGAGGAGATAGGGCTTAGGTATTTTTGGCAAAAGTGTTTGGGGCGAAAAAATAATGGGGGCCGGTCTCACATTTGACCCCTCTAGGGGCAAAACCAGGGGAGTTGTGGGGCTTTTTGTGAATTTTTTCCCATGTACGCCCAACTTTGACCCCGATGAGCGACCCCTAGATCCTATCCGACCTCCCCCATTTTTTGGCTCATACACTTTTTTTACGAACCTCACAAAATTAGGGGTTCTAGCGATTCCAAATACTGCTGCTTAAAATCTCACACAACACTATCCCACCCTTAGTGTGCATGTATGTGTAAATTTGTAGTAGCGAGTAGTTTTTTTTTGTGAGATCGTAAAACATAGTTGTACAAATAGTAGTATCCCCTTTTAGTCTATTACAATTTATTCTGTCCGCGTTGCCAGCTTCCCAGTTTTTATGAATGGGGATATAGAGCTGTATTTTGGGATGAAACCCATTCATAAAAAAACGGTTTGTTGGCATAAATTAACGTTCCTGTTTTCTTTGAAATGTGTTTTATGTTTCCATTTATGTCTGTATAATAGTGTCCGCCAAATTTCGTTTATATTTTCTCGTAGTCCGTTTTGGGGTCCAATGTCCATTGGAAAAGCTTTTGGGTTGGAAGAAATAGTGGAAAGCAATGTAGGTTGATAGGTAGATAGTTAGGAAAATAAAATCATTATTATCCAAATATTCAAATTGTGCGGTCAAAGTAAAGAAAATTCATTTACACAGTGTTCGTTATTAGAATTTTTTTTTGTAACTTACTTGTTTTTTAAAACTTAAGAAAATAAAGACATTTTTTTTTGTGTTTATAAACATAAGATTTTTTTTTTATTAATACTATGTTTAGACCAAACAAAAACTAACTTCTTTTTGGCCAAAACTGATTTTTAAAAACCAAACCGTTTACACCGAATAAATAGAGTTTTTGTTTGTCAAATCAAATTAATTATTTTATAAACTCACCAAAAACCACAAATTTTATAAACTCACCAAAAACCACAAACAATAGCCACACGTTAATAAAAAAAATAAATTACATATTTATTAACTTTTTTAACAGATTGGAATAATAATTTCACAAAAAATAATTATTTTATTTTTGACATTCGAGTTAAGCAAAACAAAACTGAAAAAAATATTCACACAGAATGGTTAGCTAGTAGTGAACACAGCCAAAACTCTAGTTTTTGTTTAGTTTTGGTTGGCAACGCAGTTTTTAAATTGTATGAAAAAACTACATAGTTTTTGCCAAAAACCAAAAAAATATTCAAAAACAAGTTGTTTTCGTTGGTGTAAATACCGTATAAGAGTGAAAAATTTCATATTCAAAGTGAGTTTAAATTTTTGTTTTTGTGAAAAAAGGGAAAGTGTAGCAGCAATGTTTTTTTTTATCTTTATGTAGAAAATTTTTGGGAAATCCGGATCGGTTGACTAGGTCAGGGTAGATGACTCTGTCTGTGTGTTCCGGTTGCAAAAAGGAGGAAAAAAGGGGATTGTTCAGCACGCCCAGAAGATTTCCGGCAAATAAAGTATCCAGGTCCACCTAGAATACCTAAGGTAACCGATCCAATATATTTTTTTGTTGTTGTAAATCCGCCAATTTGAAGATTACCGGCTATTTGTTTTTGGTGGTGAAACTGCCATCCGTGAGTGCCATTTTTGTTGCCAAGCGGCAAAGCCCCGCCGACGCCAGCAGCCATTAGGCGTCCATTTGGTGGCCATTTGAAAAGAAAGTAAACGAAATTAAAAGATTAGTGGTCGTGATATATGTAAATGTAAATTTTTTTTAACAATAAGCGTTAGTTTTTTTTTGGTTTAATTAATTTTTAAATTTTTGAAAGAAAACAATACGATTGTAAGTGCCTCAATTTTTAAAGTTCAGTGTTTTTTTTTTGGTTGTGCAAAAGTTTTAGTGAATAATTACAAAGTTTTTTTTTGGTGAAATTTTAATTATTACGATCCTTCTAATTTAAAAGAAAGGACCAAAGTTTTGCGACCTAAGAGAGCTCGTTTAGGTAGGCCAGTGTAGTTTTTTTTTATAACCGACTCAAAAGGAGTCTTTTAAAACTTTGTAGGTTCAGGAAATTTTGCGATAAAGGTTACATAAGTTTAACCAGTAAAGTTTTTTTTTATTAATTTTGGCACCAATATATTTGTTGGTATAGTTTTTTTTGGATCCTTAAAGAGGACGCTAAATTTTCATATATTGTTTTTTTTTTTGTTTTTCGATTTTTGGCATTATTTTGCTTGGCGCAAAGAGCCGCCATTTTTTATTAATTTATTTTTTTTATAAGTTTAAATTTCAATTTTTTTTAGTATAGTTTTTTATTATTCATTTAGGTTTAAGTTTTTTTTTTATATCATTTTTTAGTAGTTTTAGTTTTGTTTTAATAAATATGTAATTTGATTTTTATTTTATAAACATAAATATGTTGGCTTAATTTTTTTAACAGGGTAAGGTCAAAGTGAGGTAAGTGTGGGCAAATGTGTGTGGGATTTGGGGGCGCCAACAGAGTTGTTGGATTTTTGGCGTCTATGGTTGGGAGGGCTACATAGGGGACCGAACATCAAGTCCTCCCTCTGAATATGTTCCCCGTCGAGTATAAAGTGTAAGATTTAGTTTTGTTTTTTTGATAGTTCAAGTTTTATTATTTGTGCTTGTCCCTGGGCTGTAGTGGAGGGTTGGAACCGTCCCTGGAAGTGCCGTTGAGCTGGCTGGCCACTACCCTACAGCGCCTTTGGCGACACGTAACAAAGTATAAAAAAACTCTCTTGAATGTCTTTTGTGTGTTTAAATTAAATTGTAGAAGAAAAAAAGCTGTTCATTACAAACACACACCCAAACAAAATTTTGCAATTGTAAAATTTACAAATCATCCATAGAATTGAGGTAAAATATTCTCATCAATTCGCGTTCCTTAACCAAAAGATGCATAAATCTAAATCTTTACTGATTCCGACATCTCGGATTCCAAAATCTCCACTGACTCCATATTCCTTGTTTCGCAGAAAGTTTGGCTACAGTTTGGTAGACATTTCTCTGATAAAAAAAAAATATCACATCTAAAACTTTTAGTGCTATGTCCAAAAAAGGAAAAAAAAAATTGTCGGTGGCCCATGGTTTCCGAGTTATGGGCCTCTAAAGTTCGGATATCGAATTTGATATATCTTCTCCAATAATTGTCCGATCAGACCAAGATTGGTTTCATTTCAAAGCTTAATCAAATACTTTTATTTTGAAATTTAAAAAAAATTTGATTCCATTAACCCATTGCGGCACAAAACCAAATTTTTTTATTTTTAAATCAAAGTTTTTGGAGAAAATGCGTTATAGTTCAAAATTGTGTGTTATAAGGGCATGTATTTATAAGACGAGATTTAAAGCTTAGATATTAACTTTCATTTAAGCTTTTAATGGACCTTTTAACCCTTATAGAACCGGAGTTATTGACTAATAACCATTGACCTTGCTTATATTTTAACAAAAAAAAAACTTTATTTAGCGAAGCCGCTTAATTAATATATGAAAATGAAATCCCTAAGCCCGTCCGAAGGCCGGCAACCCAGAAAACCTTTTAAGGCAAAAAAAAAATAAACTACACAAAGGTCTGGTATATATATTCAAATATGTTTTCTAATGTTTAAACGTAAATAACTCAGGTTCTATAAGGGTTAAAAGGTCAAATGAAAGCTCAAATCAAAGTTTAATATCTAAGATATAAGCCTAGTTATAAAAGTGAATACCTTAATAGTGCATAATTTTAAAATTTTAACCCATTTCTTCAAAAACTTGGGATGAAAAATCTAAAATTTAGAGTTGTTTTACAATGGGTTAATGAATCCAAATTTTTTAAAATGTCAAATTAAAGGTATTTGAATAAGCTTTCGAATGAAACCAATCTTGGTCTGATCGGACCATTATTGAAGAAGATATATTTAATTCGATATCCGAACTTTGGAGGCCCATAACTCGGGAACCACGGGCCGCCGACAATTTTTTTTCTTTGTTGAAATCACCTAAATCATCCCTATTTCAAAAAATAGAAAAACAAAATCGGACCAATGTCTGCCAACTATACTTGTTCCAAAAATTTAGCACAAATAAAATTTTATTTATTTTTACCACCACTTCACAACAGCTGTTGTTATTATTTGTATTTTTTTTACATAAAAAACATCCCTGATCTAATGAAAATAGTAATTTTTTGAAATTTTTCAAAACACAAAAATTACATCCGTATGTCAACATTTTCCTCTCCGTACTGACAAAAAGCCTGTCCGTATTGGTATGTTGAGTGTTTAGACGCAGAAAAAATTCTCTCCGCATGAATTTTTGACAGGTCGTTTTACAAGTCTGCTAATCTAAATGGGCCTTTAAGTTCCAGGTTAAATTTCGTATAAAAAGTCTGAAAATATCACAAAATAATTAAATGCCTCTCTAATCAGCTGTTTTGTTGGTCTAGAAACTTTTATTTTTTTCTATACTTCAACTTACTCAAGCATCAAGTCGAAGAAATTTTCTAGGTCGAAAAGAAGAAACCAAGAAAATGAGAAAAACGAGCCGCCATGTATTTTGTTGTTGTATCTGTCAAACATTTTCTTGTTTTCTTCGATTCTCCGATTCTTTTCTCGTTTTCTATCAAGGGTGAGAACAGCTACTAACAATTATTTTAAGTGATTGTGTTTGTGTACGCAGACCCGTACGTTATATAACGTACCGTTTTTTTTTCGAACACTGTTATGAAATTTAAAATTCAAATGCGATTTTCTCGAAAAAAAAAACACATTACGGAATTCTTTTGTGTGAATAGTAGTGATGGGCACATGAGCAGATTAGAGCGTGATTCACGCGATTAACGCGTGATCACGCGTGAGTGTGATTGAATTCCATTAGTGTTTATAAAAAACCGACTTTTTGGAAAACCGGTTTCTCGGTTAACCGAAAATCAGCTTTTTCGGTTAACCGGTTTTCTCGGTTAAACCGGAATGAAAAAACCAGTTAACCGGTTTTTTTTTAACTGACAAACCCAAAAAATCTTTAAAATAGCTAAATTTTATTAAATACAAAAGCGAATATATAACTTAAGTTAACATATTTGTTTCTTTCAGCAAAGTTGGCAACTGATACCTTTTCAAAATAGCGGTATTTAAATACGGTGCTTTTATTTTCCTATATTCTCCGGGGCTTTAATTTAACTTTTATTGGTTTTAGTTAAAAAATACATCACTTCGTTGTAAATTGCAGTACCGCATTTTATTTCGATGTAGACTTGCCACCTTTTTAAATTTCCAAAACGGGACACCACCAAAAAACATAAAAAAATTCAAAAAAAAAAGATCGGCGTCTCAAAAATTCTATAACGTCTCAAAAGGACTTAGATTCAGGACATCAACCTTTATTTATCATATGTTACACTTTAACACAAGTTGCACCGTTTTTCTGTAGCATCCAATAAGATTAAAATCTTATTATCTCAAAAACCCCACTAACGATTTTTTTTTCAAATTGGGCTTAAAATGTTTGTACGGGTGCCAACTAACATAATCTGCAATAAAATTTCATATGCAGCGAACTTTTAATTAAACTTGTTCAACCACACCGTAATCTGGTTGAAATTTGCAATACCTTTTCGTTCTATTTTCATCCATTTCCTGTGTTGCTGCCGATTCATTTATATCTGCAGCTCTTTTTCTGTTCATTTTCCTGTGAAAAATTTAATAGTTTAACCACAGACTAATACAGACTCGATATAAGTGACAGGTGTCAAAAAAGTATTCTTTAACCATATGGTTAATATTTTCAAATTATTCTACGAATTAGGTTAGAAAGAGAAAACTGATATAACGCGCCATAAGAAAAATGGATGCCAGATCGGTTTTTGTTGTTTCACTCACTCCTAAGTCGTAGAAAGTGTTGTAATGTTAGCGTAAAACGGACTAAAAACCGCTGTGGTTTCTCCTAAAATCGCTTAGTTTTTTCCCATTTTTTCTTAAAGAACTCTACCACAGACTAATACAGACTCGACATAAGTGACAGGTGTCAAAAAAGTAGTTCTGAACCATATTGTTTATTATTTCAAATTATTCTACGAATTAGGTTAGAAAGAGAAAACTAATGTAACGCGCCATACGAAAAATGGATGCCAGATCAGTTTTTGTTGTTTCACTCACTCCTAAGTCGTAGAAAGTGTTGCCATGCTAGCGCAAAACTGACTAAAAACCGCTCTATTTTCTCCTAAAATCGCTTAGTTTTTCCCCATTTTTTCTCATAAAACTCTACTGTCGAGTCTGTTTATAGCAAGGATGGGTACCAATTCGATAAAAGTATTGGTATTGGTATTGGTTTTTAAAATTATATTAGTATTGGTACTAATATATACCATTTTTTCTCATAAAACTCTACTGTCGAGTCTGTTTATAGCAAGGATGGGTACCAATTCGATAAAAGTATTGGTATTGGTATTGGTTTTTAAAATTATATTAGTATTGGTATAGGTATTGGTTTTCATTTTTTGTTGAATTGGTATAGGTATAGGTTTCGGTATTGGTTTTGAATTATTTAGGTATTGGGTATTGGTATTGGTTTTAGCCTCGAATTGGTATCGGTTTTTAATAAGTATTGGTATTTATCTTATATCGGTTTTGGTATTTGTATGCAAAAGGTTTTGTCGTTAATATTAATTTATTTAACGTACGTCGTCCTTCTGTCCGCCCCACAGTGCACACTGGGGCGTAATGGTAGGTTTTTTGGCCAAAAGTCTCTACAGGTCGTAAATGTTAACCGATCTTTTTGAAATTCAGAAATTAAGCCTATATTAAGGTAATTAATAAGTGCCTTGAAAGTTTTTGAAATCGGACCTACAAGGAAACTATTTTAGGGTGGACACTTTATTTTTAATCAAATTCACAGATGTTATAGATGAATCAAATGAAGAGACACTTGTCTTTTGTTTATGTATTTGAATTAGAGATGGTCTGTGGTCCCGTTATTTGCGTGACTCAGAAAACCACGTGATTAAGGCGTGAGCGATTTTTATTTAAATCACGTGATTATTGAGCGATTGTCATTTAAATTAAGTGACTATATTAGGGTAGGTTAACCTAACGTAACCTAGGGTAATAAATAAGTGCCTTGAAACTTTTTAGATTCAGACCTACAAGGAAATTTTTTCAAGGGTGGACACTTCATTTTAATTAAAATTTACAGATGTTATAGATTAAACAAATGAAGAGAAACTTGTCTCTTGTTTATGTATTTGAATTGGAGATGGTCGCTGGTCCCGTGATTCGCGTGACTCAAAAAAGTGATTTTCATTTAAATCACGTGATGTTGAGTTGAAAAATTCTAAGTGAGTGTCTAGAGAGTGGGTCGAATTTTTGCGTGAAGGATTTTTTTTTTGAAAAACCCCTTTAAAAAAATAAATAAAAAAAAATTGTGGAAACCTCATTTTTAAACTCATCGTTATCAAAAGTTCTACGCCCTTTCAAAAAGCTGTCTGGGCCAGAATTATCCTTTCTATCCCAACTTTCCAAAAAATTTGCCCGCTTGTGTCCGTTTTCAAAAATGGAATTAAAATAAATTTTATAAAAAAATAAAATTTATAAAAAAATTCGAATTTTTTTTTTTTTTTTTTGAAAACTCCCTTTTAAAAACTCATCGTTATAGAAAGTTCCACGCCCTTTCAAAAAACTGTTTGGACCAGGATTATCCTTTTTATCCATACACTGAAAAAAATAACTATACTGAAATTAAATAAACACTGTTATTAATTTAAGTACACAATTTTTTTTATAATTTACTTCAACTTACCTTAATATAAGGTAGTTTTACTGAAAACAAAGAAAATAAACTTGAAGATAGTACATGCAAATACTTAAAAAAGCACAAAAGTTTTCCTTAATTTGTTTTTTTAAATTAAGTTAAAAATTCTTTACATTAATGGCGAATTGATTGCATTTAAGAAAAAAAGGGTTTATTAAAAAATTTTGTTTTACTTAAAAGAAAAAAAATTAAATTGTGTGCAAAAAAAATAAATAAGTACGTAACTTACTTAAAAATAGTATAGACATTTTCAAGACATTGAATCAAATAAGTACTAATCTTTAATTCCAAAACGCATTTTCCTTAATTTAATCAATATTTGTTTTAAGTTAAGAAAAAAGTAACCTTTATTTTATTGATTTCATTGACTTTATTTGAATCCATATCTTCATCAGTTTAAGAAAGAATTGACTTAACTTAAGAAAAAAATACTTGAGGTATTTTGGAGACCCCATCTGGGGGCCCCATCTAAAGACCCCATGAGACCCTAACTTTAAATCCAAATTTCGATTTTCGCGGAATTTTCAAATGCCTATAACTCTGCAAATACTGCAGATACGAAAAAAATTCCAAAGGCATTTTTGTAGTCCTTAACTTGTATAATATGACCGCCGATGACCCGAAAGCTCTCCGAGTTATAGTTTTCGAGTTATTTCATGATCAAATTTCTCAAGACCCCATTCCCAGATCTCGAAAACTAAGCCAGATAGAGCGATTCTGACAAAAATTTTGGATCAAAATCAATAGTGGCCCTATAATAGTGTATGCACATACTCATGGGCGGACCCCATATATTGGGGGCCCGTAGGGTCCTCACATTGGGACTCCATAGGGTCCACAGAATCCGTAAGTTTAAGGAAATTTTTCCTTATTTTAAAAAAATATTTTTCCTCTGGATAAAAACAATTCAACTTATAATAAGTACACTTTTACTTACTTTTAAGATATATTTAAGTAAATGCATTACTATGTTTTAGGAAAAAATATACTTGGTAGAAGAATTAATATCTTTGGAGCCCTCGCATACCCTTCTTTTTTTAAATTAAGTTCAACATGCTTTAAAAATGGTAAAAAAAATTTTCAGTGTACTTTACAAAAAACTTGCCCGCTTGTGCCAGTCAACACAAATTGAAATGCCAAAAATTAAAAAAAAAAGTAAAAAAATTTTTGTGAAAACCCTCTTTTTTAAACTCGTCGTAATCAAAAGTACCACACTACTTCAAATCGGTTTTTTGTGTATTCGGGTTTCATTTTATCCAGTATTAATATAGAAATAAATATGTTTGTACTTTTGGAAAAACTTAAAAATTGTTAATTCATAAAATTAATTTATTCAATTATAAAATGCTCATTTTAACAACTTTAGATTTGTTCATCTCCCTTTCTATTAATATTTTAAACGCAGACGAAAAAACAGGGAAAAGGGGCAGGTCAGTCTTAATGCTAGTAAACCAACGAAGATTTTGGCGTCCTAAGTTTTGGATTATGTCGCGGAACATTTTGGAAAAACTATTCAAAATTGAACAATTTTAAAAAATTTAAATAAAAAAAATTAAAAAATCACAAAAAACAGAATCAAGAACTGTCCATACCCATTTACAAGTTGTACATCCTTTTGTCTTAATAATGTATAAATTTGTTAGCTTTTTTGATAACGGTATATGGAGATTTAAACATAAATATTTTATTTTTGATTGATCATTCCAAGAGAATGGCTGTACCTATTTTTACAAAAATTACAGACAATGTGGCATCAAGTCATACTTAATACAATAGAGCATTCACTTTTTTAAATTTTCTAATTTTTTTTTATCAATTGTAAACAGTTTTTTTAGGCATTTGTGCCTTTTCATTGGCATTAAATGCTAATGCTTTTTTTGGCAGTGGCATTAGTTCCAACTAATGCCAATGAAAATTCAATGCCAATTAAAAATTCCCATGTATGGGTTAGATTGACCATTGTACAATCGTCAATATTACCCACACACGATCAATATAATGGCGTTTTCTTTTCTGAAACAAAATGTTGCACCCTTAAATAGTATCATTTGTAAAATGTAGCCACAGCCCTTTTAATGTGTGGCCAGTTTTGTGATTACAAAAAAACAAAAAATTTAGAAAATTTTTCTTTCAACCAAAATATTGGCAATCAGCAGTTTTTATAAGGCAATTTTACTACCCCGTCAATTTATGAAAGTGGGAAAAGTGTGACATTTTCAAACTTTAAAAATGCAACATTTTTAGAAAAAAACATAATAAATTTTTAAAGTGTTGCCAGTTTTTTAGAAAAGAACAAAAAAAGTGCAATATTTTTTAAAGGGACGGTAAAATGTGACATTTTTTGCCAGAAAAGAAAACGCCATAAAAGAAGAAGGAGAAGAAGTGCAAAAATCATAATAAACCCAGCAAAACTTTGGTAATGGGTAGTGATTATATAACACATTACCAGGTAATGTATATACCTTATTTGTAGCATTATTTTAGGATGTCTTACCAAAAATTTGTTCCACAACGTATTATTTTAAAGTGAAAAATAATGCATTACCAATAATTTGCTACGTAATGCATGATTATTGGAAAAATGTATTTCATATTTATTATTTCTAAACATTATATCATGGATGATTTATATTTGGTTACATTATGTATTATTTGAAAGTTTGAAATAATGCATTATTTATAATTAAATGCATAATGCATTACAATAACATAAAAAATAATTATTTTATAAAAAAATGCATAAGTTTAAACTAAAGATGGGCTCACGACAAGAAATTTCTAACGACACACACTCACTAGCATATTATATCTACTTACACTCACTTACAATCACGTGAGTAAATTTAATACAAAATTACTTTTTCACTACTCGTAACACCTTATATATTACGTTCTGGTATGCTATATTACATTACTCGTAACCTATAAAATATCATATATTTTACACCTTACTGGTATTCTTCGTTATAAATTTATGACTTATTTTATACCTTACTGGTATTCTATGTGATAATGTGGATGCATTACTTTGAGTCTCATCGCCTGTTAAAATCATCAATGCTGCAATGTATAAAATAAGAGATCATATACCTTATTTTATACCTTATTTGGTAATCTAAGTTTTGCTGGGAATCTATTTGACAGCATTCATCGCGCGGAGGAAAAATTAAAAAAAATTCCTAACATTTTTTTATATATTTATATTTTGGAGGGTATAAAAAATAAAAATGCGTAACAAATTACCTAATTTTTATTGGTCAGTTTTTACTCCATTTATGTCCACTGTACCAATGCGAGAAGAACTTATTTTTCGCTTCTTTTTTAAATAATAATGATAAAATTAAAGTTAAAGCCAACTAAATCAAAAGTGGTTTACAAAAATATATATTTTAAGGCGTTTTAATTTTATCTCTTTTGAGAAAAATTAAAAAAAGGAAATTTTATGAAATTAAAGGCCTATTCACACCTGAGGTGAAATCTCGTTCGAACGAGATTTCGATCATATGGTCTGTATCATTTTATACACAACCATATGATCGAAATCTCGTTCGAACAAGATTCACCTCAGGTGTGAATTGGGTATAAGATTCAATTTTATTTTTCCTTTTTTAGTGAAATTAGCACCGGCAGATCTTAAAAATCTTGTAAAAAAAAAATGTTTAATATTCCGTTATTCCAGAAAAGCCATATAAATTGCGGTGGTAAGGGTAGATATTTTTTTAACCCATTTTGATCCTCTGTTCGATTTTTCGAACAGTAGAGAACACCTTTTTCAAAAAAATATTTATGTATGAAAGAGTTGGAATTTCGGGTATATGTGGTTATGAATGTTAAGTCTCATCTTTCTGCCATTAAAAAAAATATACCCGCTTGACCACCGCATTTTATATGTCCATTATATACAATGCAAATCAGCACAGAAATTGTTTCAAGCAAAAACGAAAATTTTGCATTTTTCGATTTTCGGCTTTTAATTTTTTTGACTAATTTAAAATTTTTCCAGATTTAATTTATTATCAAATTCCCATAATTTGAATTATTTTGAAACTATTTACTTTGCAAATAATGAAATACATTAATAAAATAGCAAATAAATCCAAATATTAAAATTGCATAAAAAGTTGGAATGCAGGCTTTTCTGGAAAAACGGTATATTGAAATTTTTTTTGACAGGATTTTTGAGATCAGCGGGTGCTAATTACCTTAAAAAAGTACCTTTTTCCAAAAAAGAAAAATAAAATTGAATCTTGGTCCAAAATGGGTTAATTGCAGAAAGATGACACTTAACATTTGTAACAAAATATACCTGAAATTCATCCTTTCATACATATTTTTTTAAGTGATTGAAATGGGTTATCGTGCAGGGGCCCCTTTTTCGATTTTAGATCTTTTTGTAATTACACGGGCAATTTTTTTTTCTTATATGGAGTTCACAAGTTGTTTAACAAAACACCAATAACTGAATAAAAACGTAATGGATACAGAACAAATAATTTTTTAAACACGTAGCCCTTAAACTCTCAAAAATAGCAAGTGTGAACCGCACATTATGCATTCTTAAATTCTTTTATAATATGACTGTGCCTCTAATAAAACAAACAAAATTTTTTTTCTGGATTCTGGTGTTGTGACATATAATTTTGTAACGACTGCTTGGTTAAAATTTTGGGATTTCCAAAAAAGGACATTAGTATTTTTTTTACAACGTAAAGAACAGTGCAGTGACATTCAATATATGTGCATCACATATTAATAATGTTTGCAAAAGAAAAAATTTCATTATAGAAAAGGTCTAAATTTTTTAAGATATACTTTTATTAGGGGTCATAAAAATCACGTAACGTTACAAAAATATTTGTTTTATGTTTTTATGGCTTTTAAAATTCAAGTAGCTAAATCCGTTTTGTTATATGACTTTGTATGCAAACGATTACTGATCGATGTAACATCTTTTGTAAACATCTGTAGCAATTCGTTAGTCAGGTAAAACCTAGTAATGTGATGGAAAGAAAATGTTTGACGTCACAACTAAAACAAACGAAAATAAGAATACAAAAAAACCGAAACAAAACCGATTCGAAAGTAGAAAAAAATGAATTGGTATTGGTTTTTTATTGGTATTGGTTTTGAAGAATAAAAGTATTGTTTTTTAATTGGTATTGGTAGTGGGGAATCAGTATTGGTTTTTTATCGGTATTGGTATCGCACAAATAAAGGTATTGGTTTTTAATTGGTATTGGTTTTCAATTTGAATTGGTATTAACGGGTATTGGTATCGAAAAGGTATTGGTACCCATCATTGGTTTATAGTCTGTGACTCTACTGTCGAGTCTGTATTTAGTCTGTGGTTTAACATTTGTGCAAATTATTGGAAAGAATATTTACTAAAATAATAAAAAAATACCTCTACAAAAAATCACGCTGTGTTAAAATTTTAATTCATTTGAAAGTTGAAAAATGAAATAAAAAATATATTTTAAAAAATGCCAGTGTTGCTAATAAAAATAAGTACTAAGTTTTCGATTTATTTTTTGTGACAATGAAAAAATTCGTTTTTTTCTCAAAACGGGACAAATGGCGTCCCGTTCAGGGTATCGTCGGGACACGGGACACTCCATTCTAAAACTGGTCTGTCCCGACGAAAACTGGACGGTTGGCAAGTCTATTTCGATGTTCTTTTATTGGCATTCTCTCCATTAACAGGAATTTTACTATCTGGTTAACAGTCACTTATAAATGAAAGTGCCCAAAACTTGCTTACAACAATGTGAATTTTTAATATTTACCAGATTCTGAATAAAATCCCTATTTGGAAAATTGTTTCTTGTAGATAAAAAATATTTTAGACTTTCTTTCCCACGGATTTTCAAGGTTTTTTTAACGAAATTTTGAAAATGTCATAAAGAATAAGTAAAAACCCTTAATAATTGCTAGAATAATCTGTTTTGCATGTATTTAAAGAAACCGGTTAACCGACAGAAAAAAATCGGTTTTCGGTGCACCGGAAATTTTCAATTCCGGTTAACCGGTTTGCAAAAAAACCGAAATTTTAAGAAAAAAACGGTTTTTCGGTTAACCGGTTAATAAACACTAAATTCCATTTTACTCACGTGATTGTGAGTGAAGAAAAAAATTGCGTGAGTGAGTGTGCGTGAGTTAGATTTTTGCGTTAGTGAGGGTGCGTGAGTTTTCATACCAAAAAAAGCAACAAAAAAATTTTAAAATTTGACTTAATTTAAGATTTCGTCCGAAAAAGCAAAACAAAGATATAAAATTTCGCTGTACTTTAAATTTTGCGAAAATTTTGAAAGATTTTAGAAATTTTAGTTTTTTAATTTTTTTTTGTATAAATAAGAGTTTCGTGAGAGTGAGTCAACGTGAGTGTGAGTGAAGCTTGCGTGAGTGCACGTGAGTGTGAGTTGTATTAAATTTACTCACGTGATTGTGAGTGAGTATGAGTAGATAAAATATTTTCGTGAGTGATTGTGCGTGATTCAAAAATTCCTGTCGTGAGCGTGAGTGAGTGTGAGTCAAAAGTCACTCACGTGCCCATTTCTACTTGTGATTATGTGTCAATCACGCACAAATCTAATTATATTACCTTCTCTTGTTTATATGCATAGGCACATAAAATTACTACTAGCAATAAGATTTATGAATAATACCTGAATTTCAAGCATTTCTGAAAAAAATTAAAAATGTCCTATCACAAAACTTAGCATAACTCATTCATTTTTTAACCGATTGTAATGTTTTTTGGGTGGTTTGGAAAGCTACTTTACTATACTTTTTTACAAAAATAAAAAAAAATGTTTAATGATACACTTTCAACTTAGAGTAAAAAGTTTATGGCAAATTTTTCAAAAAAATTGAGTTTATTTAACTTAAACAATCGTACCTCAGCCAATTCTTGATCGATTTTTAATATTTTTGTTGTGTTTAAAAGGTATGACTTATACCTTTCAAAAAAATCCATAAAATCGAAAATCGGTTGCACATTACCAAAGTAATAATTTTTTAAAATTGTAATTTAAGAATTGCCGTTCTTCAACACATTTGCCAATAAAAAACGTACTTAACGAAGTGATCCAGAAAAACTATGAGTATATCAGTACTCTATGTACTCAAACCAACCCGAATTTTCATATGAGAACCCCTGCATATTTTTGGTGTAGCACTTGTGTTATTATGAACATATTTTGGTTAACTTAGTACTTATAATTTTGTTTTATTGTTGCTTTCAGATTCCAAAAAAGTGAGGCCGTAAAAATATACATATTTTGAGCTTTTAAGCTGTAATTTGCGAGCACTGATGCTTTCGGCTGTTCTAATGAAACCAGGAGCGTGGGATAACCAATTCATCTTTCAAGTATGATCAGGATTGTAGTATGTTTTCACAGTTTTATACAATTTTTGATAGGTCCAAATTTTCGCGACATTTTTCCTTAAGAAAAATTATATAATTTTTCTAAAATATATGTAAATGTTGTTGACATTTCCTTTAAAAAAAGTAGCAGATTCGAAACATTTTTCCTATGTATATAAAAAGTCTCAAATTGTGAGACATGTTTCCTATAGAAAAAGTCTCAAACTGTGAGACATTTTTCCTATAGAAAAAGTCTGAGATTCTGACACGTTGTTCCTATAGAAAAAGTCTCAGATTCTTAGACATTTATCCTATAGAAAAAGTCTCAGATTCTGAGACATTTATCTTATAGAAAAAGTCTCAGATTCTGAGACATTTTTCCTATAGAAAAAGTCTCAGATTCTAAGTCATTTTTCCTAAAGAAAGAGTCTCAGATTCTGAGACATTTTTCCTATAGAAAAAGTCTCAGATTCTGAGAAATTTTTCCTATAGAAAGTCTTAGATTTTGATACAGTTTTCCTATAGAAAAAGTCTCAGATTTTGGGACATTTTTCTAAAGAAAAAGTCTTAGATTCTTAGACTTTTTTCCTAAAGAAAAGGGGTGGTATTCTGAGACAATTTTCATATAGAAAAGTTTCAGATTCCAAGACATTTTTCCTATAGAAAAAATCTGAATTATTCCATAATACGTTCCATGGAACAGATATGTAACCTTTCTAGTTTGAAGGAAAAGGATGCATTGCTTTCGTGACAATCTCAAACAAAAATCATCGATGATGCAATGCATAGTAGAATCGATTGCCGGGTAGTATAGTTGATTCTACAATAAATTCTTTGGAATCAAACATTTTGTTAGGTTATTATAATTAAAAAAAAAATTAACTTTAGCCCTTTTTCGCATAATGTTATATATTCCTTAGCATCAATCGTTTAACCGAAAAGGCATCCACGTTTAACAAAATTTAGTTGACATCACTGTTGTTGAATGTCTAAAGCGCCAATCAGACGACAGACAAATCTTACAATTTGTCTTCCAACCGCTCATTTTTTTTCTAAAATAAT
Organism: Pegoplata infirma; assembly: GCA_963921195.1. NCBI lineage: Eukaryota > Metazoa > Arthropoda > Insecta > Diptera > Anthomyiidae > Pegoplata > Pegoplata infirma. Next base: position 161,279,393 of record OY992539.1, read on the forward strand.
TTGCGAACTCACAACTGGGGGCCAATTCTGGTTCTGTAATATTTTTCACTGAAAAAATAATGTCACTTTGGCTATTAGTTTTAAATGAAGTTTACTGACATATTTTTTCATTCACACATTTTTCACAGAACCAGAATCGACCCCCTGAACACATACTATTATTGACGCCATTTTCATATGATGCCATATTCGCATTCATTTAAACTAGTTTAATTATGTGTTTTCCCCATACAATTTAAACACTTTATCTGTCAAAATAAAACGCAATTTAATTTTGACGTTTAAATTGTATGGGAAAACCAATAATTAAACTAGTTAAAAATGAATACGAACACCGTTTTAAACTAGTTTAATTGCGTGTTTTCCCCATACAATTTTAAATACTTTGTCTGTCAAAAATAAAACGAAGTTTAATTTTGACTAGTGTTTATAAACCGGTTAACCGGTTAACCGAAAAACCGTTTTTTTCCCAAAATTTCGGTTTTTTTGCAAACCGGTTAACCGAAATTAAAAAATTCTGGTGCACCGAAAACCGGGTTTTTTCTGTCGGTTAACCGGTTTTTTTAAATACATTCAAACGAAATATTTTGGAAATATTAAGGGTTTGCACTTATTTTTTATGATATTTTTAAAATTTCATTAAAAATACCTAGAAAATCCGTGAGAAAGGAAGTCTAAAATACTTTTTGTCTTCAAGAAACAATTTTCCAAATAGGAATTTTAATCTGGAAAATATTTGAATTATCCCCGTTATAAGCGGTTTTTGGACAGTTTCATTAAAAACTTAATAAGTGACTGTTAACCAGGTACTAAAATTCTTATTAATGGAGAAAATTTCAATAAAAGAACATTAATATAAAATACTGACTACAATTTATAACGAATTGATGCATTTGTTTTTTAAATAAAAGCAACAAAAATAAAATAAAGCTCCGGTGAATATAGGAAAATAAAGCACCGTATTTAAATACCGCTATTTTTAAAGGATAACAGTTGCTAACTTTGCTAAAAGAAACATATATGTTAACTTTAGTTACATTTGATTTTTTATTTAATAAAAATTTGCAATTTTAAAGTATTTTTTGGGTTTGTCAGTTAAAGAAAAAAAAAACGGTTAACCGGGTTTTTTATTGCGGTTTAACCGAGAAAACCGGTTAACCGAAAAAGCTGAATTTCGGTTAACCGAGAAACCGGTTTTCCAAAATGTCGGTTTTTTATAAACACTAATTTTGACGTTTAAATTGTATGGGGAATAACTAAACTAGTTAAAAATGAATGCGAACACCGTTTAAATTTATTAAGGTAAACACGAAAAAAAGGTTTGTGTTTATGCTTATTCATTAAAAATGTGAACTTGGCTCACTTTTTATCGAAGCTTTAAATTACCGCCGATAAATATCGGCAAGCTAAAAATAAGGTTATGCTGTTGAAAAATCTTTCTTTTTTGCTGTTTTCAGTTTCTGGTTGGCATATGTGAAAAGAATTAAACACCGAATGGTATTTTAAAAAGTACGAAAAGTACGAATAGGTTTTTTTTCACAAAAACGAAAATGATAGTGGATTTTTTTTTCATTCAAATTTTTTTTTTTGCGGAATTTTTTTGTTTCATTTTTTTTTCTCTCAAAAGTATTTTTTTTGTAAACTAATTGTAAGTTCCAATAATCTTTTTTTTTAACATTGCGGAGGGTATTCGTCAAGGCCGAATTTAACTTTTTTACTTGTTAAAACACACTCTAAAAAACGCATGTAAACTTACTATTATAAATTGGGTAAGTTTTTGTTGAATAGCACGCATTATGTGTTAATATAAACACTAAATGCGTATAATAAATTCAAACCAATCAAACACAGCAAATTAAAAATATTATCCGTTAATTCAAATATTTTACACACAAATGCGTTAATTAAATTGTCGAACAACATACATACACACATGTTAAATAACTAAAACGCCAGATAAAAGTATAAGCTGCCGTAGCGTAGTGGTTAAGAAGTGTACTTTCAAATCAGAAGGTGGCGAGTTCGATGCAGGCTGGCGCCGCATGTTTTTTTTTTTTTGATGTTTTGTTATATTTTATTCACCTCTTTTTTATTTAAATTGACCACATGTGGTCAATTTATTTAATTTACACATTCAGAGTAAAATTACCCAATTTATAGTAGGAGTCCAGTTTCCTACTATAAATTGGGTAAATTTCAACAAATTTTGATTAGAGTGCAGTATTCGCCCTTAAAGGACTTTTGCAGTTCGGTTGTAAAAGTAAAATGTGTTTTGGTTTTACTATGTAATGGTAACATGTACCAGAATATATGTTTTATTTATACGAGCAGTTTCGTAAATCAGGGGTTGATGTATGGAGTTTGCGTGTTTGAAATTCTTATAAGAACAAGTATAAAAAGTATTTGTGAATCTAGTGAAAATAAATAAATAAAATTTATTAATAACCACATTTTAAATATAAAAAGAAACAAAAAAAAAAAGTTGAGCAGAATTAATTCATATTAAAATCATATCGTCTTGCATATCAATCTAAGAAAGTAAGTTTTAACTTAAATTAAAAAGGTGTGCGTGCAATTGTTTGATTTTTTGTTCTTGCAAACATACCAATACACAATTTTCCAAAAGTGTATACATAAATTGTGTCTCTACGTTATATTATCCTTTTGAAAGTTAGTATTAATTCCAATATATTTGAAAATATGAATACCAAAGAGCAGAAATTAAAGCTTATATTTTATAATTGTATATGGTTGTTTCTGATAACTTTGAAGTTTATTTAATTTAGTGTAAATGCTGTTGGCTGTAAATTTATTCCAACCAGATGATAAAACATGGCTGTTAAGTTAAAAAAAAAAAAACAAGTAAAAAAGTTAAATTCGGCATTGCCGAATGTATTAATAAACACAGTGTAAAAAAGATTATTTCAAAAAACTTTAAAAAAAAACACTTTTTTTGTTAAAAAATATGTTCATATTTGTTAAAATACCATTCGATGTTTAATTCTATGTCAAACAGCAGCCAAATAAAAGCATTTTATTTGATTTTTTTCTGTAAGTACAGATCGAGCACGGGCTCTAATTATATTGTTATAATTTTGTATCTTTAGGTTATGTTGAATGTACCTAAATGTTCGTGGTGTCCTAACATTTTCATTCATTCCTTTTGAACCGCTAAACTGATATCGCTAAAATGCAATACCAAACTTCTCGGCACAACAAGAAGTAAATATGTTAAGTTTCAGTCATATCCGAGTAATATTTTGGCCATGATCGCCATTGCAACAGACAGACATCGCTAGAATGTCTAAGAATCGATCACTGATCAGTAGGGTGAACCAAATTTCTAACAGTGGTATTCATAGGTAAATGTTATGAGCTGCTTATACATCGCAGACAACGAAAAAGTATTCATTAACCATATGGTTAATATTTTCAAATTATTCTACGAATTAGGTTAGAAAGAGAAAACTGATATAACGCGCCATAAGAAAAATGGATGCCAGATCGGGTTTTGTTTTTTCACTCACTCCTAAAGGTACCTACACTGATAGAAAAATCACTAATGAATGGAATTCATTAACGTTGTTTCATTACAACAATGAAATTTTTCATGTGCTGAATGAAATTTCATACATATTGTGCAAGATATTCATTAATTTTGATTCATTAGATTTCGTAGTTTCATTAAAAAATTTCATTGAGTTTTGTTTACAAAATTTTCTGTTTTTTGACACTTGTCGTGTCGCGTCTGTTTAGCCTGTTAGTTTATGCGCGCAAATCAGAGCGTGTTTTTTCTAAAAATTTTTTTACGAAATTTAAAATGAAATATTGTTATTTAATTATAAGTATTTATTAAACTCAAGTTGTTTTAAATTATTTCGGGGTTCTACTTATGTATTAAAAGTAAACGTTAAAGTAAAATTTTGTGTTAGAAAACTGAGTGAAATCGCGACCTTGGAACAACAAGGTTCTATTTGCACCAACACTACTATTGAGAAAACTAAGGTTGAATATTGTAAATCGCTTTACTAAGTCAGTTTTAACTAAATTTAAAAACGGTTTTTGAATAATTTTAAATTAGTCCTTAAATTTTATTATGTATTTAAAAATATTCGCGCTACTATATTAGTTTTTGCACAATTTGAGTCTCAAAAAGCAGATAGAACTCTGTTGCTTAACGATAAGGCACATGAATTTGGACAACATGGTTCTAACTGCCAAATAGAACCTTGTGTTTCTGTAAGAAATTATTTTTTGCAGATAGAACCTTGTGTTATTTGGATTTCAATATAAAAATACAACATTTGTTAATCAAAAATAAACCGACTTACAAGGTAAGCCTCCCTAGTGTCCACCTGGGATCGTCATAATATTTTTTTGTATTTTGTAGAGCAGGAAAAATAATGTCACACGTTATTAGGGGGGGGGGGGGTACATAAGGGGATGAGAACGGTCAGTTTTTAGTCCTGGTAATGAGTATTTCATTGTAATGCTTTCATCATCGGCATGAGTTTTAATAAAATACTCCATTGCTAGGACCATAATAGAATTTTTGCTTTTTAGTACCACCAGAATCGCTCCATGTTAACAGTTTTGTGATATTCTTGTCTTCGAATACTTTTTCGGACATTTTTTTGGAAGGCTGGTGCTATGTCATTCACACTTCTTCCGCCAGTGCTTCTGTTGGAGTAACTGAAGTTTTATCAAAAGCCTTTTATTTCATGTGTTTTTACTTTAAAAACCTTGCTTCAGGAATTCGTTTTGCGGATTTTAATTCCAAATCGCATCTTTTAGCTACCCCAGTTAAATTATTTTTCTTCTCGAGTGTGTTAAAACCATAGAGAAACATAGAGGCGAAGGCGTCAAAAATTGAGTTGTCAAAGTACAACTTGTATATATGTATTTGTTGTCAAAGTACGACTTGTAAACATGTATTGTGTGGTGAATTCACATCGACAACGTACGTGTGAGAAATTAGAAAAAGATAGTGATATTATTTTTTCTTTCACCTTCGCCTCTATGTTTCTCTATGGTTAAAACTATTTTTTGGGAGTTGCAAAAGCTACAAGCTAAGCCAGTAGGGAGGGAACTCTTTATTTTCAATAAGTTTCAAGACAATACTGTGCTCATGTGACTTTAAACACATATTTCTCCTTATAGTTGGTTCTAAAATCAAAAAAAAACCTTGTCAAATTACTAGAAAAGTCCCGTAATCCCATTTTAAAATATCTTACAGTTTTCCTTGTTTTTTAACAAAAATTTTTTTATCGATATATAATTTTTTTTTTTTGTAATTTTACAATTTTTTTCGTAAATGTACAAATTTCCAAGGTAATTTTACAAAAAAAAAAATAGTTAAGGCACGAGAATTCCTTGTAAGCATTATCGCATCAAAAAAGTTGTAAATTTCCAATTTTATTGGTAAGAAACTTGTAACATTACAAAAAAGCTCGTAATTTTTACTACTAATTCTCGTAAAATAGGAGTTGGAAAAACTTAGTTAAGTTACGAGAAGTCCTTGTAGTTTTTATCGCGTCAAAAAATTTTAAATTTACAATTATATTGGTGAAAACCTTGCAAATGGTTTGTAATTTTACAAGCTTGTTACCAATAATATTGTAATTTTACTAGAAACTCTCTTGAAATAGGAGGTACTCGTAGCAAACTATCATTTTACGAGAATTTTTTGGTAACTTTACAAGATTTAAAAAAAAAAACATGTTAAATTACTAAAAAAAGTCTCGTTATCCTGTGTTAATTTGTGTTTTGTGTGATCGAAATTTACATTTTTTTTTATAAATTTACATTTTTGTTGGTAAAACGTTAGTTATCCGCAGCCAAAATTTACGAACAAATTTTAAATTTACAAGAAAAAATTATTGTTCACAAGGAATTCTAGTAATTTTATAATAAAAACAAAAATCTCGTAATTTTTACAAGGAATTCTCGTAAATTTGGTAATTTTTAATAGGAATTCTCGTAAAATAGGAGGTAGATAAAAAAATTACAAGCTTTTCTTATCATTTAACAAGTTTTTTGTTAAGTGTATTTGTGCAATATGCAATTTTTAATCTGTGCAACATGGTTCTGTTTCCAATTAAAGTGTCCACATGGTTCTATCTGCAAAACAATTTGGCCTTTTTTGGAACCTTGTTAACTAAATCTCAAACCAAAAACACGTAGATAGAACCTTGTTGAATTGAATATCTCAGAAACTGTAAGAGATAGAGAAAAACTGAGAACGCCAATCGCAAGCGCGTAGTCGCTTTAGTGCGATGCGATATATAACTCATTTTTGAAAAAAATGTCAGTTAGAACCTTGTTGTCCCAAGGTCGCGAAATCTATAGATAAAATAAAAAAATAGGTAAAAGTGTTTTTTTAACTTGATTATTTTGTGATTTTTTCAAATTTTTTACGAAATTTTAAATAAAAACTAAATTATTAATTAACTAATTTTAGTGATGTTTTGTATTAGTTCGTGGTTTGAATTATGTATTACAATTTAAGGTTGAAGTAAAATTTTGTGCGAGAAAACTAAATGAAAACAATTTTTTATATATTGTTATATTGTATTCTATATATTTTATATATTTCATTTTAAAAATAAAAGTAACATTTTTTCAATAAAAGTATTTCATTTCAAAAATAAAGAGTAGGATTTATTCAATGAAAGTATTTCATAAGAACTAAATACTTTTTTCATTAAAGTAATGAAACATTTTCATAAAATACAATTTTTATTTTGTATGAACAATTTTCATTAATTTAATGAAACTTGTTCTTGCAATTACATTTTATGATACCCATTTCATTAATTCAATGAAACCCTACATAGGTTCCTTTTTAACGTCATTTTTCATAACATTTATGTAGATTTTCATTATTGTCATGTACAAATTTCTATCTGTATACAGACGACACAATTTTATGTACAATATTCAATTATATTGATGGTGTGTGAGTAAGATTGACCATTGTACAATCGTCAATATTACCCACACACCATCAATATAATTGAATATTGTACATAACATTGCGTCGTCTGTAGGTACCTTAATTCGTAGAAAGTGTTGCTATGTTAGCGTAAAACGGACTAAAAACCGCTGTGATTTCTCCTAAAATCACTTATTTTTTACCCATTTTTTCTTATAAAACTCTACTGTCGAGTCTGTATATAGTCTGTGGCAGCGGCAAGCATCAGCCAGTAAGGTACCTACTAGAGTTGTCAATTATTCGCCTTTCAACTTTGGTCGAATAATTCAAATAATTGTTTTTGTTCGTTCGATCAAACGATTAAATCTAAAAAATTATTCGATTAATCGATGAGAATAACGACTAAAAAGGAGTTATTGAAAAATAAATAATTCATACAAAAAACTTAAAGATAAAATAACTAATATTTTATTTACAAAAAATAAATAAAAAAATTATAAATTGTATAACTTAATTTAATTTTTTATGTAAAAAATGCTTGGTGGAGGTAAGCGAGGGACGTTGAAGAACACCTTTTCCCTTTTTATAAATGCCTACAAATTCATTTTAACGATATTTATGTCCAAAAAAAAATACTTTTATCATTTTTTGTATTATTTTCGGAAACCACGCCTTTAAGGAGTGGGCCGAAAAAATAGCATTTCCTAATCATCTTGTTCCAAGTGCATATGGCATAAAAATATTTCATTTGTTGAACAAATATACAAAAAAAACTGTAAAAAAATTGTGTTTTTCTGTTGGTGTTTTAGTTTTTTAAGGGATAATCGTGCCAAACTTCAACAGTATAGCTCTTTTATTTTGGAATGCATCGCGCCCTCCACAGACGGACATCGCTAGAATGTCTTAGAATCGATCTCTGATCAACAATACATATTCTTTATGGGGTCCTAGACCGATATTTCGATATTGTAGTTAAGGGTATAAAAAAGATAATTGTTCGATTAATTGACATAAATTAATCGATTTATTCGTTATTCGGAAATCGCCATTTTTAAATTAATCGAACAGGAGTTTGGTTTTGTTTGATCGATTAATCGAATTATTCTTAATCGGTTGACAACTCTAGTACCTACACTAGGCCTCTTTTGTTGGCAAACATTGGTTGTTAACATGCGCCAAAACGAAACGTTAACTTCCATAAATTTCTTAATTTAATTTAGCGTCGTTTGGAATAGTTTTGTAAAATATTACACATTTTCGAAGAAATATTGATAAAATGAGCTTATTAAATGCAATTTAGCTTGAAAGCAACACAAAAACATTTATCTTTTTTTATTAATACCAAAGAGAGTCATTTACAATGTATGCAAGTTAATTGTGAGCGTTAACACTCACTTAAACTTTGTATGGTAGAACACTAGGGTTACCAGACGGCCTGGAATGAGCTGGATTTTCCAGTTATTGTGGGTCTGGTCCAGTTTCCAGGTAAAATATAATTTATCCAGTTAAAAAAGAATTTCTTTAATTTTAACAATATTTTTTTTATTTATTATATTTAAATTTTTTTTTGGACTTTTTGAATAAAACGTAAATCTTTTCACTACTTTTTAAATGTGCTCTTTTCTGCATTTCTACTACTCTTTTTATTACTTTTTCGAGCATCTAACAGTGTTAATTTCAGTATGAATGTTTTCCTTGAAATCTTCGATGATCTGAGCATTGTTTGGTGAACATTTTGCTTTTTAAATAAACCAAAAAAAATAGGTCAGCAGGATGAGGGCCAGTTATTGTCGCCCTTTTTTGACATCGCACGTCAAGGGAATTTTATATGCCCACCCAGATTTCCCGATTTCACTACTTTGGACTTATTTTTGTGGGGCTATTTGAAAAGAAAAATCTACGCAAACAATACTTAACCCATTAAGAGCTCAACATTTAGAGATGATCAAATATGTAGTGGAAATGCTTAAAAAGGAGCACATTTTGCCGTGGCCAATAAATGCAGCCATTTGATTGATGTGATATTCGAAAAGTTGTCAAAATATCTTACTTTTGAAAATCGGTCAGTTTGTTCAAAATAAAATCCAGTTATTTTTTCAAAATCCAGCTGAATTTTTTCCATTGTCCAGTTTTTTGCCTTTTAGTATCTGGCAACCCTATAGAACACTGATAATTATGTCAACAAAAAAGGCCTTCTGTAGGTCCTACAGACGACGCAATATTGTCTGTTGGGGTGAATCTCTGGAGTATTGAATGCTGGAACACTGAGCACAAATAAAATCCCAATTGATTTTATGGCTCATTTAAAATGAGAACAAAATATCACAAATAACCAAAAACCGAAAAGAAATAAATAAAACAAAGGTTTGGAATTAGGATTTTGGACAAAAATATTTTATTCTGCAGAAAAATGATCTTGCCAATGCAAGTGCTAGGATGACAAGAAATAATAAATCTATTGCTAAAGGTGCATACAGACGACGCAATATAATGTACAATATTCAATTATATTGCGTCGTCTGTAGGTACCTTAAGAGCGGAAGATGGTATCTAACTTTCTATCATTTATATCATTCAGCATTTATATAGATATGAAAATGGGAATTATCGGTTTAAAAAAATACGGCGTTAGTGGGAAATATTTTAAGGCCATTTGGCATTAACAACGTCTTTTAATTTACACTACCTACTACTTTTATCTGTCCATTTCTTAAATTAAATTTTTTAATACTTACTATTTTTATCTGCCTCACTTGGTCCGCGAACTCTGAACCCCCTGTTCACTGGTCTAGCACCTTACCCATTTAGCCAAACTTTGATAATAAATGTGTTTATTTAACAACAAATTTAAATAAATTTATTGTTTGAATTGTCCTGTTATATATATTTCGTCTCCTGGATTGAAAAATGCTACATTATAAATTTTTCTTCCTCATCCTATTTAACAAGATTTTGTTAGAGTTATTTAATATGCTATTTACATATACCCCGAAATCCACATAAATTTGGATTTCAAATCCAATTAAAATCTATACCGTTTACATATGCTTTTTTGACATTCAGCGGGATTTTGTTTGTACTAACTCTGTATTTTCTTTTGATTTGTGTACAGGGTTGTTAGTTGGAAAATTACCCAATTTTATAAATATTTCTAAAAACAATGATTTTTCTTTGCCGGAGCCAATATTTTCAATCCCACTAGTATATGTTGGGACCACAATATCAAAAAATGTGTTTTTACGTAGAGCTGCTTCTTTAAATGCAAGAAAATTAACATTTTTGCCAAGTTGGGGGCCGCCACCATTGAGTGTTTTTCTTTGTTAGGAAGACCAAATTAGTCAACTAAATTGTGCGTTTACCATTTGCAATGGTAAATTTTAAATGAAACATTGTTAAACATTGTTTTTATTAATCTTTTAATAGTTTTAAAAAATTAAATTTTAATTGTTTTTTTACTTTATAAAAAACAACAACAGCTGATAAAAAATCGTGTGCAGCGTTGTAAAAAAAGCATTAGGGATGATTATTTTGGGAAAACCCATAGTTCTACAATTAAGTAGTAGAAATTTTTTAGGATTTTAAATTGCGATTTTACGATTTTCCCAAAATCCAAGTTTTTTTTTTTTTTAAATCCAAAAAAGTAATTGGATTTGCTTCAATTTTCGTTGAAATCCCATTTTTTTTGGATTTCGAGGTATATGTAAATGGCATATAAGCGTATCTTGTTTTTATTATTATTTATACAAAACACAAAAAATCATTTACAAAAAAAAAATATTGCAGGAGCCCTTTACAATTAAGGTGACGATATATTCAATTTATTTTGTTTTTTACAAATTTGAAAATATTATGATTTCAAAATATATTTTATTACAAACAATTTTAAGTTGTGGTTGGCCTTGTTGTCTAGCAGGTTCGACAGCTTACGTGGCTGTCGAATTAAACCAAGGCCACAAGCCTTGGTTTAATCCCCGGTCGCGGATTTTTTATTTTTTTAAGAGCATTTTAATTTAATTTTTTTAATAACAAAGAAAATTAAAAGAATTTTAAAGGATTAACCAAAATTGCATCGATTTTACATCGGATGCATGTCATTAAGTTTTTACATGTCATTAAGTTGTCTTTAGTAAAATGTATTAACTTGCTGACTTCTACCTGATGAATCATTACTGACATTAAGGGCCGGATTAACCATGTCAGGGCCCCTAGGCAATGTATGTCTTGGGCCCCTTCTGCATTTTTTACCAAAATTTATTTTTGTTCACAATTACGCATCGAAATATCGTGTCTAATAGTCCTAGGCAGGCTAATTTCGTGAATGGGTGAAATTGGACAAGGGGACAAAAAATTTCCCCCTTGAAGAACTAAGCCAACATCTGAAAAACGCGACTTTTTTAGAGGTTTTTTGTATTTTTGCTAAACAAATGTTATATTTTTTGTGTTAATTATTTTTGCATTTATACACAATTATGTGTTTTATGTCGTGAAATATTATTTTTATTTTAATATAAATGTAAAACTGACTAAAGGATTATATATTCAATAAAAATTCCCCTGAAGATGTTGGAAAAATCCCAACGAAACGTCGGATAGAAAATGAATAAATAATGTCTTTTATTAACATTTAAGAGAAAAAATTGACTTTAAAAGCCTGTTTTAGAAATAATTTCTATAAAAATCAAATAATTAATAAGAAAAAGGTCGATTAACTACAAAAATCATAAACATTTTTAAGTTCAAAGTCCTGCACTTAGGCCCAAGGGATTAGAAAACGTATTTTTTCGTCCTCCCCATTTTGAGAGCGTGGATAAATAAATAACACTGTAAGTAAAATTTAAACTTTTGAAATGACACACAAAAACGCCGAGACACCCCAACTTATTTTTGGGTCTTAGAATCCAGTGGTATACTCTGTTTTAAAAAGTTAGCTCAAAATAACGACATATTTCGATTTTAAATTTGCAAATGTAGAGTAAAAATTGAATAAATCCCAAAAAAAAATTTAAAATTCAACAAAATAAGACCAAGTATTGTTCCATGTCCGCTTGAAAATGGACGTCCATTATTTCTAGATATAAAATTTTGACAAATAACAAGTTTTTAACAAGTTTTTTTATGTTTTTTCATTCAAATAAAATGAAAAATGGCCTTAAATCTACTACAAATTTTAAATCAAAATATCTCGGGACTTTGAGCTAACTTTTCAAAACGGGGTACACCACTGGATTCTACGACCCAAAATTAGGTTGACGTGTTTCGGCGTTTTGGTGTGTCATTTTCACCTACTTACAGTGTAATTGAAATAATGATAAAATTACATTACGTTAGTGCAAAAAGCTGACTAAACATTTACCGCAAAAGGCAAGGGAATTATTACTAATCATTGATTAGCTTTCAGAAAGTTACTAGCCATTAGAATTGGAACATTTTTATAAAACATAAGCTAGGAAGTTAATATGTTTTCAAAATGTTTCAGAATCTGAAAATTTTTTTATTAAAAAAAATGATTCATAATCTGTGAATTTAAAAAAAAATCCAAAAATCCGGGAGTTTTTTTTAAGAAACTGCTTTTCATCAGAGAATTTTTCTATAGAACATTTTTTAGAATCCGTGAGTTGTTTATAAAATAATGCCTCAGTATTATTTCAAAAATCTGTCGGTATCGAAATTTTTTTTTTAAAGATAAAACCTTTCAGATCTTTCATTGGAATTTTTTTTTAGAATCAGTAAGTTTTTCTACTGCAAAATCTTTTAGAATCCAGGAATATTTCTATAAAAAAATGTCTCAGAATTTTAAAATCTAACAATTTCTGTTAAAAAAAAATATCTCAGAATTTTCTATCCAAAAATAAATTATAATCTGAATATTTTAAAACAGAAAATATGACATAAAATCAAAAATTCCAAAAAAAAATTTAGATCGTGAAATATTTTTTTGTAAAGAAATACTTCTTAGTTCTTAGAAATTTTTCGAGAAAAAATTTATAGATTCTGATTTTTTTTATCAAATGCTTTAAAAAAAATTAAAAAAAAACTCCAAACATAAGGGGGCTCTGGCAAATATGTTTACGACCATGATTGTCGTCCTGTTCTCTAACAAGACGTTGTTAAATTGTCTTGATAAAGTGAATTATTATTCTATAATAATTTGAAACACGTTTCTAAATGTGCGGAAATATGATGATGTAATATAAGTACAAGGCAATTGTTATACAAATTTTTGAGTATATTTTCTCTAAAATCAAGAGAGGGCCCCTATTCGATGTGGGCCCCTAGGCAGTTGCCTACTTTGCCTTAAGGGTAATCCGGGCCTGCTGAACTTGTCTTAAGGGCACATCAGATGGCAGACAAATCTTACAATTTGTCTTCCAACCACGCATGTTTTTTCTAAAAAAAATTGCGAACACACAACTGAACACATACTATTTTGACGCCATTTGCATTCGGTCGTTAGACAAATTGTAAGACTTGTCTGTCGTCTGTTTGGCGCTTTAAATACCAAATTTCTAATTGGGAAGGGAAGTATCTACACACAGAAAACGAATTTGCTAATTTCCAACTGAAATTCAGCTGTTGCAACAAAAATTCGGTTGATGCAATTGTATTATGGTTAGGGTTGCCAGAATTTTATTTCGAAAATGCGGGACAACCTCCCGAAAATTACAAAAATGGCAGGATTTGAAAAATTTTCGCGGGACAAAAATAAAAAATTTAGCAGCATGTACGTTTAGAAAAAGAAAAAAAATTATGCCAAAAGTTGTGAAATATAGAGTACATTCCGGGACAAATATTAATAAAATTTTCCTTGGGCAATTATGGTTCAGCGTTGCATCTCTAATATGGCGTTCACACTTGCGACCTTAAACAATTTGTTCAACAAAACACCAGTAACAGAATAAAAACGTAATGGACACGGAACAAAGACTTTTTAAAACATCTCACACTTAAACACTTCAAAACAGCAAGTGAACGCCGTATAAGACAGAAAAGTATGTACTTAAAACTTTTATCCCCCTTATGAGCTAAATTAGTCTCAAAGGCGGCATTAAAATAGTTCTAATAATGAGGTCTCTTTTGCGCAGCTTTAGAGACTAATACGGCGTTCACACTTGCTGTTTTGAAGTGTTTAAAAGTGAGATGTTTAAAAAAGTCTTTGTTCTGTATCCATTACGTTTTTATTCTGTTACTGGTGTTTTGTTAAACAACTTGTTTAAAGTCGCTAGTGTGAACTCCATATAATTTAGTTAAAGTAAATTTTAGTACACACATTTCCATTTTGAAGATACAACGCTGGACCAGAACCACTCCATGGAAATTTTATAAATATTTTTCCCGGAATGAACTCTATGTTGTGGAAATTTTGGCGTACAATATTTTTTTCAAGCAAGCACTGAGATTGCAAATTTTTTGTGCTTTTTTCCTTTAAAAGGTCATAAATCTCCATCATTTGTGGGTCAAGGTAAAACAAATTTTACAATAGCTTTCAAATAAACCTTTTAAAAAATCTGGACAGTGATCACACAAAGTGATAGTTAGCTATCGTCGATTTTCAGAGTCATTTTGTTCCAAAATTATACAAAATGTTTCCATTTTTTTTTTTAAAGAAAAATTTTTAATTTTTTTCCCAAAACGATATGTATTTTGATGTCGTTAATGCATCGTCAATCGTTTTCGTTTTTAGCCTCCAGGCTTTTAAAGTTAAAAATAGTTGTAAACAAAAAATGAAAAAAAAAAGCGGGAATATGGAATCCCACGCGGGACGCGGGAATCCCGCCAAATGCGGGCCGTCTGTGTAACGTACGATTTGGTAAGTCGGTATATACCGTCCCAATCGTAGTTAAGTGTCTTTTGAAGAGAACGATTTATCACCTATCCACATGTTCTCTTATGATTTTGCCAGGCGAATACTCAGTGGTATCGTGGATTGTGTGGATAGACAAAAGGGGAATGTGCTTTACACACACAAATAGAACAAAAGTTATGAGTAAACATTTTATCTCTTAACAAAAAGATAATTATATTTGCCTTTACTTACATGGTGACCAGTATGCCACATCAGCCCAAAATGAAACTAAACTAATTTATCATTTTAGTATCTCAAATTTCAAAGAAAAATATTTATTTATTAATATATAAAAGCGATTTAAGCTGAATACTGCTAATATCATGAATTCACTTTTCTTATGGTTAATAAATGAAAAATTTAAATAAATTTATGTTTTGATCATTTTAACAATTTAAATAACACTGATTTGGTATTTCATTTTTTTTATTTGACTTAAAGTAAATTTAATATAATGTACACCATGTGATATTTTTAATTCATGTCTTTATATAATTCAACTAGCTTACAATCCCGGTACTTCGTTACCGGTTGTATTGAATACCGGATAATAGAAGGATCAGGATTACTCTATCGATTTTCAAAAAATTCCCCTACGTAGAATTTGTTTTATTTACTTGTCGACGTTTAAGTCTTCCATAAAAAAATATTTCAATGAATAATATAAACAACAAAATTTTAATAACTTTGCTGGTACGTTATCATGTTCGTTCCGGGGGAAAAATATAATGACAATTTTCGAGCCCTTATGTCGGGATTTTGGATTTTGAGTGAATAAATATTTCAGTGAAAAAAGAAATTGGAATAAAAAAAAAATATGGAGTAAAAAAAAGCTAAACACCAAAAATTTGTGTTAAAAATATCATTCCATATTGTTCCCTGCTCTATTCCATATTGTTCCCCGTTCTACTCCATTTTATTTCCAATTCCATCTACATCTTCTAAGGTCATTATTATAGGTACAGAAAAAGTACCAAAAGTACACTTTATTACCCCCATTAGAAACGGAATTTAAAAAAGTACCTCTTTCAGAATGTTTTTTCTTCACCGAAGGATCCTACAATCCATATTTCAATTATCTAGGATCATTGTTTCAGCAAATATTAAAAGTACTATTTATCCCCGTTAAGAAACGAAATTTCCAAAAAAAAAACTTTTCCCAATCTCTTTTTTTCACCGAAGGATTTTACATTCCAAATTTTAAGTTTCTGGGGCCATTATATCAGGAAATAAATAAGTACACTTTTTTATTCCTTTTAACCCCATTATTTTCCGAGAGGCGAACCTTTTCCAATTTCAAGTTTCTATGTTTATTATTTCAGGAAATAAAAAAGTACCAAAAGTGTACTTTCGGCATATTTAACAAAACGTACTTTTTATGAAAGGTACTTTTTATAAAAGGTACTTTTGATAAAAGGTACTTTTGATAAAAGGTACTTTTGATAAAAGGTACTTTTTATAAAAGGTACTTTTTATAAAAGGTACTTTTTATAAAAGGTACTTTTTTATAAAAGGTACTTTTTTTATAAAAGGTACTTTTTTTATAAAAGGTACTTTTTATAAAAGGTACTTTTTATAAAAGGTAATTTTTATAAAAGGTACTTTTTAAAAAAGGTACTTTTTATAAAAGGTACTTTTTATAAAAGGTACTTTTTATAAAAGGTACTTTTTATAAAAGGTACTTTTTATAAAAGGTACTTTTATAAAAGGTACTTTTTATAAAAGGTATTTTTTATAAAAGGTACTTTTTTATAAAAGGTACTTTTTATAAAAGGTACTTTTTATAAAAGGTACTTTTTATAAAATGTACTTTTTATAAAAGGAACTTTTTATAAAAGGAACTTTTTATAAAAGGACTTTTTAGAAAAGGTACTTTTTATAAAAGGTACTTTTTATAAAAGGTACTTTTTATAAAAGGTACTTTTTATAAAAGGTACTTTTTATAAAAGGTACTTTTTATAAAAGGTACTTTTTATAAAAGGTACTTTTTATAAAAGGTACTTTTTATAAAAGGTACTTTTTATAAAAGGTACTTTTTATAAAAGGTACTTTTTATAAAAGGTACTTTTTATAAAAGGTACTTTTTATAAAAGGTACTTTTTATAAAAGGTACTTTTTATAAAAGGTACTTTTTATAAAAGGTACTTTTTATAAAAGGTACTTTTTATAAAAGGTACTTTTTATAAAAGGTACTTTTTATAAAACGTACTTTTTATAAATGGTACTTTTTATAAAAGGTACTTTTTACAAAAGGTACTTTTTATAAAAGGTACTTTTTATAAAAGGTACTTTTTATAAAAGGCACTTTTTATAAAAGGTACTTTTTATAAAATGTACTTTTTATAAAAGGTACTTTTTATAAAAGGTACTTTTTATAAAAGGTACTTTTTATAAAAGGTACTTTTTATAAAAGGTACTTTTTATAAAAGGTACTTTTTATAAAAGGTACTTTTTATAAAAGGTACTTTTTATAAAAGGTACTTTTTTTTAAAGGTACTTTTTATAAAATGTACTTTTTATAAAAGGTACTTTTTATAAAAGGTACTTTTTATAAAAGGTACTTTTTATAAAAGGTACTTTTTATAAAAGGTACTTTTTATAAAAGGTACTTTTTATAAAAGGTACTTTTTATAAAAGGTACTTTTTATAAAAGGTACTTTTTGTAAAAGGTACTTTTTATAAAAGTACTTTTTATAAAAGGTACTTTTTATAAAAGGTACTTTTTATAAAAGGTACTTTTTATAAAAGGTACTTTTTATAAAAGGTACTTTTTATAAAAGGTACTTTTTATAAAAGGTACTTTTTATAAAAGGTACTTTTTATAAAAGGTACCATTATTTCAGTAAATTAAAAAAAGTACCAAAATTACACTTTTTTTCAATTTACCCCCGTAGAGTCAACATTGGCAAAAACCTTCATTGCAAATTTTAGGTTTTTAGGACCATTATTTAAGAAAATATAAAAGGTACCAAAAGTACAGTTTTTTACCCTTTTTACCCCTAAGAATCAACATTGGCAAATTCCAGCCTTAGTAGATTTATATTCCGGGAGCTGAACCTACATTCAAAATTTCAAGTGTCTAGCACCATTTTTTAAGGAAATATAAAAGGTACCAAAGGTACATTTTTTTACCCCTATTACCCCCATAGAATCAACATTGGCAAAAATCAGGCCTCACTGGATCTATATTCCAGGAGTTGAACATACAGTCCAAATTTCAAGTCTCTGTGACCATTATTTCAGGAGATATAAAAAGTACCAAAAGTACAGTTTTTTACCCTTTTTGTCCCCTTAGAATCAACAATGGCAAAAAATCCGGCCTTACTGGATCTATATTCCGGGAGGTGGACCTACAGTCCAAATTTCAAGTCTCTGTGACAATTATTTCAGGAGATATAAAAAGTACCAAAAGTGCAGTTTTTTACCCTTTTTGTCCCCTTAGAATCAACACTGGCAAAAATCCGGCCTTACTGGATCTATATTCCGGGAGGTGAACAGACAGTCCAAATTTCAAGTCTCTATGACCATTATTTCAGGAGATATAAAAAGTACCAAAAGTACAGTTTTTTACCCCCTTAGAATCAACATTGGCAAAAATCCAGCCTTAGTGGATCTATATTCCGGGAGGTTGACCTACAGTCCAAATTTCAAGTCTGTAGCTTCAGCGGTTTGGGCTGGGCGATGATGAATGAGTATATCAGTCAGTCAGTCAGTCACATTACTCTTTTATATATATAGATAATGATGTATCACTTAAATTTATTCCTAAAGTTAATTTTTTCTCACTTATGGTGTTTTCTTTTCTAAAAAAAAATGTTTGCCTTTTTAGGGCATACATTTTTAAAAT
The DNA here is from genome assembly GCA_963921195.1 of Pegoplata infirma. Lineage (NCBI taxonomy): Eukaryota > Metazoa > Arthropoda > Insecta > Diptera > Anthomyiidae > Pegoplata > Pegoplata infirma. The sequence continues at coordinate 161,298,017 of OY992539.1, forward strand.
GTTTAACACACCTTAAAAAAATCTATAAAAATTTGCATTTTATTTGACTGGAATAGAACACAACATACAGAAATACTCTGCCCTGTATTTTTTAACAGCTGTTTTGAGAAAACAACACAGAAAAAGTCAGCTGTTGTATAAGGCAATTTCAACCCCGTGATTTTTTACGGGGTAAAAAGTGCAACTTTTTTGCACTTTATAGGGCAGACATTTTTAGAAAAGAACACGATATTCTTTATAAGGGTTGACATTTTTTAGAAAAGAACACAAAAACACAATTTTCGGGGCGAAATGCAAAAAAAAGGCACATTTTTTGCCAGAAAAGAAAACACCATTAGTATATTGATCGTAAAATCTCTGCCCTTCATAGGTTGTAATATTTCATGGACTGCTATAAATACCTTTATGTCATAGATCAGATTGTTAACCCCAATGGATGTAGTTATATCACTATGCTGAAGTTTCCCATTTATGGTAATTGCATTTGGTTTCTTTCCAGGCTAAATTACCACATTCATGCAAGTCAGTTGATGTATTTTAGCAAGTATTTATTTTTATTTGAAACGTTTGGCACCTTCAAGGTTTTGGAAAGCTATACCCAATTTATAGGTGGAAACCATGTATGTGGAAGTATCAGAATTATGTCCAAAATTAGCACCGAGTTAAATACTGAAAAACTATTTATCAGAATTTGTCTCTTCACAGAAAATTCTCAAACCTTACCTCGGTGTAAATATTAATTTTTGAAAACTCCAAAATTTTATATATTTATAAAATTTTATTTTTATATATGGAACATTAAATATTATTTTCAATTTTTTTTTTTTAATATTCAGAACTATTTATTTAATTAATATTAGTAGACATGTGTCACTTTACAAAACTCTCATTTAATTCTTTTATTTAAACCTTCTTGATGGAGTATATGAATGATTTTGAAACATGTGAGTTCAAAATTATTACCTTCTTGTATAATTTGTCTTCACCATCATATAAAAGCTTTTACCTAACGGTACATCAAATGAGTATCTTTGCATATGAAATATAATTACGTTTCAATTTATTACCATATAAGGTAATAACGAAGATCAATTAAAATAAACAAGTCAGGGTTTGAGAAAGAAAACCTTACCGTTTTATGTTATCGAAATGTTGATTTAATACCCTGTTCTCACGAGCATCTAAAAACGGTTTTAAACGACATTTGTTTTAATTAAAAAAAAAGTGTTCACACGTAATTTCACTCGTTTTATTTTGGTTTTTATGTTTTATTTTGACATTTTCATTATCAGCTGATAAACATGTACACATTTTAACAACAAACGATATTAAAATATTGAAATTATATTCATTAATTATACATATAACTGTTTATAATGTTCAAGAATTGTTTAAAGATTAAAATATCACGATTTTTTTTTGTATTATTTACATTTTAGTAATAAACAATGTTGCCAATATTAATAAAATGCTTTAAAAACGCTGAACATTCAAAAATACTCAATTCAACCCCTGGAATTCCGCTCGTTTTAAATCGTTTTAATTTTAAAACGAGCTAAAAACATTTTTATTTTGACATATTACAACAAAAAAATGTATGGTAAAACGAGCCATAAAAATGGTTTTTAAGCATAAAACGAAAAATGTTGCTAAAAATGGTTTTTAAGTGTAAGTGAGAACAGGGTATAAGACAAAAATTACACTATTTTATATACATTCTAACAGCAGTGAAAATTGTTCTATTCGCTCTTTCAGCAGCATTTGCTTGTGGAGAATAAGTACCAGTTAAGATTTGTTCTATGCCATGTGAATTACAGAATTCTTTAAATTCTTTAGCTAAAAACTGACTTCCATTGTCCGACAATATTTTTTCGGGTACACCAAAAAGATTGAAAATTTCATTTAGACTGTCAATTGCTAATTTTGAAGTAGCATTGCGTATGGGTTTAACGTAGATATACTTTGAAAAGTTATCTAAAACAACTATATGCTAAAACGTATAATCTTAGAAGTAGACCGATCGTTTTTAAAGAGAATCAACTTGTGTATAAGCGTAACTTCTATAAAAGTGATAAGTCCAAACATTTTAATAGCAAACTTGCTCCAAAATTTACCAAATGTAAAATCTTAAGAAAAATAAGCAACTTCTTATATGACTTACAAGATTTCAATGAAATGAAGTATATACGAGTGCATGCGAAAGATTTATTTGCATCTGGGCCCGGCTAGTTAGAAGTAATCTCAGGGTTTAGGGTCTACCCCACGTTAGTTATGATAAAATATACTCTTTTCAAATTAAACTACGTAATTTGACATTAATTTCAAATTAATCGTTTAATTCATTTTGTAGTGTAATTTTTGTCTTAAATCAACATTTCGATAACATAAAACGGTAACGTTTTCTTTCTCAAACCCTGACTTGTTTATTTTAATTGATCTTCGTTATTACCTTATATGGTAATAAATTGAAACGTAATTATATTTCATATGCAAAGATACTCATTTGATGTACCGTTAGGTAAAAGCTTTTATATGATGGTGAAGACAAATTATACAAGAAGGTAATAATTTTGAACTCACATGTTTCAAAATCATTCATATACTCCATCAAGAAGGTTTAAATCAAGGATGGGTACCAATTCGATAAAAGTATTGGTATTGGTATTGGTTTTTAAAATTATATTAGTATTGGTATAGGTATTGGTTTTTATTTTTTGTTGAATTGGTATAGGTTTCGGTATTGGTTTTGAATTATTTAGGTATTGGGTATTGGTATTGGTTTTAGCCTCGAATCGGTATCGGTTTTTAATAAGTATTGGTATTTATCTTATATCGGTTTTGGAATTTGTATGCAAAAGGTTTTGTCGTTAATATTAATTAATTTAACGTACGTCGTCCTTCTGTCCGCGCCACACATTGGTTGATGTTCATAGAACGAGCGGCTAAAAATAGAAGAAGTTGTCGAAGGACAATGAAACTTTGCACATAGGCTTTTTTGTTTGAATCAAGAAAAAAATGCAAAAATCAAAATGATCCGCCCACTTTTACGCCCACCTCCCATACAAAGTGAAAATTAAATTTTGACCTACGGCATTGTTTTTTGGCACATATCATTTTTAAACACTTAGAATCATTTGTGTGAAGTTTGAAAAATATCCGCCCTTTTTTACGCCCACTTTTACGCCCACTTCCCATACAACTTGTATTAAAAAAGTGGCATAACTCCCTTGATTTTTAATGTATCAACTAAATTTTCACAAAAAATAAATATTGTAATTGTAGAATGGGCTCCTGAAAATATAAACCTGATCCGCCCACTTTTACGCCCACCTCCCATAAAAAAAAAAAACAAATAGAAACAAGTAAGAGTGTTAAATTCGGCTGTGCCGAATATTTTATACCATCCAACACGTTTAAAATAAAAAATAAATCGCAGGGGCGACATTTTTTTGGTGGGGGGGGGTCGGCGGAGTTGGTGGGGAACACCTGTATCCCCGCTATATATGTTAACAAATTATTTGTTTATGATAATTACTCTTAAATAATAAATTTTTATCGTTATTTTTAATTAATTTCTATAACCACGCCCCCAAAAGGGGGCGGCCTGGAAAAAAATAGAATTGTCTAACCCCCTTGGTTCAAGCGCAGGTCTATGAACATAATATTAAATACAAATGTTACATTTATTGAGCAAAAATTAAAAAAAAAAACTCGTTAAAATATCGTATTTTTCAGGAGTCGTTTAAGGTCTTCAAGGGGGAACTTTTTCCCCCTGTTCCGATTTTTCCCATCTTCGAACTTAACCTTAACAGTAACATAAGAGATATTCTTGCCCAATTTCAGGGGTCTAGCTCTTTTTGTTTGGACTGCATCGTTATTTCTACAGACGGACGGACGGACATCGCTAGAATGTCTTAGATTCTATAATGGATCAATATTATAAATACTTTGTAGGGTCCCCGACCGTTATTTCGATTTGTTACACACGGAATGGCAAAGTGAGTATACCCCCTTACTGTGGTTGGAGGGTATAAAAATCAGAGTTTCTGAAGCATGAACGAAAATTCATGTTTTGTTACTTTATTATTTTATAGTTCTTACTGTTTTTTTTTTTTGGAAATGAGCAGGTATGAGCAGCTGAATTTTTTTTTACTTTTAGCTGAGACTTCAAGCTGCAATTTGGCATCTTTCGTTAAACAGCGCTCCACAGCGCTAAAAAGATGCAGTCCACTGAAGTTGATGAACATTGAAATTTTGATGTTGTTTATACTTTGTTCTACGAAATTTTTTATATGGCACTTTTTACAACTTTTTTTAATGCAAATCTCATTCATGACAATTGTCATTTACGAAAATATACAACAAAGTCAAATGATAAGTTTACTTTGATTGTACCAAAAGATTGAATGTACAGTAAATTTGCATGCCATTTTAAACAAGCGAACATATATGAACTTTGAGCGTGCCTGTCCAAACAAATAATTAATATATCAGCCTAATATTACGGAATCATAATATTCAGATATCTGACAACAAAATACCAAAAAATTATCCAAGTCGGCGAATATGAAAAAAATTAATTTCGGCCGCTCTTCAACCAATGTGCGCCACAGTGAAGAAAAATATACCTTTATGTGCAATTTTTAACCGAGTTTAGTTTTGATTTTAAGCCATCGATCGGACATGGTGGATTTTAGAATAATGATTTATTTTTCTTATATTAAGTAGAGATGGGCTCATGAGCAGATTAGAGCGTGATTCACGTGATTCATGCGTGAGTGTGACTGAATTTAATTTTATTCACGTGATTTTGAGTGAGTGTGAGTGGAGAAAAAAATTGCGTGAGTGAGTGTGCGTGAGTAAGATTTTTGCGTGAGTGAGTGTGCGTGAGTCGATTTTTTTGTGTGAGTTTGCGTGATTTATTTTCTCTTCATATTTCCATTCTTACCAAAAAATGTAGAAAAAAATTGTAAAATTTGGCTTAACTTTAGATTTCATCCCGAAAAAAGCAAAAACAAAAAATTGCAAAATTTCTCTGAACTTTAAATTTTGTTTAAAATTTTGAAAGATTTTTCAAAATTTTTCTCCACTTGTGGGTGGGTCGGTAGTGGCAATTGAAGGGGGGGGGGGGAGTTTCTCTCTAATATGTGTTTAAAAATTCATTCTTATGCTTTTTGCACTAAAGAAATGAAAGTTTTTCATAATTAAAAAAAAAATTCCACGCCCATAAAAGGGGGCGGACCGAAAAAAACAACATTTTCTAATTCTCAAGTTCCAAATGCAGGACTTTGATCTTCTTGTAGCATAAAAATGTTTCATTTGTTGAACAAAAACACAAAAAACTGTGTTTTTAGAGGTTGGTTTAGTTCTTCAAGGGGGAACTTTTTTCCCCCTGGTCCAATTTTGCTCATTTACGAACTTAACCCGCCTAGGAATATAAGACATATTTGTGCGTGTTAACTACAGACGGACAGTCGGATGGACATCGTTAGAATGTCTTAGAATCGATCACTGATCATACATATATGTACTTTATGGGTCCTAGACCGATATTTTGATGCGTTACACACGGAATGAAAAAGTGAGTATACCCCCATACTGTTGTTAGAGGGTATAAAAATCCCAGTTGGCAAAATAAAATCACACCTGACATACTGCTGACACTCCCTTTATGAAATCGCTGACATCTTCATACAATTTTTCAAAGTGTCATCAATGACATGTCAGCAGTTGGTCAGCAGTGTCCACCAGTATTGGTGGCCACTAACAATTCGTTTAACCAACCGCTGACCAACTGCTGACATGTCATTGATGACATTTTGAAAATTTGTATGAAGATGTCAGCAATTTTATTAAGGGAGAGTCAGCAGTATGTCAGGTGTGATTTTTTTTGCCGACTGGGATTAAAAGCCTAAAATAATAAAATGCAAACTTTTCGTGTTTTCTTTACACAATTTCTGTGCTGATGAACATTGCATTTAATGCACACATAAATTGCGGTGGCCAAGGGAAGATATTTATACCCTACACCACACTGTGGTAAAGGGTGTAAAGATTTTGTGCTGATGTTTGTAACTATCCGAAATATTGGTCCTAGACCCACTTTTAAGTATACCGGTCGACTCAGAATCACTTTTTGAGTCGATTTAGATCTTTTGGTATTTGCGATTACACGGGTAATTGTTTTCTTATAAGGGGTTGAAACTTACGACAAGTTGTTTATCAAAACACCAGTAATACCATATTCGCATTCATTTAAACTAGTTTAAATATGTGTCTTCCCCATACAATTTTAAACACTTTATCTGTCAAAATAAAACGGTGGTTTATTTTGACGTTTAAATTGTATGGGGAAAACCAATAATTAAACTACCCAGGCAGAAAAATACAAACAGGAGAGCGCTGGCAAAGTACCTTTTATGGTCGCTTGTGTGCTGGGAAAGTATCACAGTTTAGTACTCTCCCAGCGTCCAAAATGATAACCACGGAAAACGGTATGCCGTTGCTATTTTAAAGCGCCTTGTGGTACAGGGTATAACGAGTTTATGAATAAAAACGTAACGGATACAGAACAAAGATTTTTTAAACACGTAGCCCTTAAACTCTCAAAAATAGCAAATGTGAACCGCACATTAAATAAAATAAATTCTTATATAATATGACTGTTCCCGGAACAGTGTGCCTCTAATAAAATAAAATTTTTTTTTTTTTTAATTCTGGTGTTGTGACATAAAATTTTGTTACGACTGCTTGATTGGAATTTCCAAAAAAGTACATTCCCAAGTAAAAATGTGAAGGATCAGTACTGATCCGAAAAATGGATCGCTAAGATTAGATCAGTTTTAATCGGAGGGATACAATTTTATCCGAAAAATGGGTTTATCTAATTATATAAACCCATTTTTCGGATGATACTGATCTAATCTTAGCGATCCATTTTTCGGATCAGTCCTGATCTTTCAAATTTAGGATCAGTACTGATCCGAGTAAGATCTTTCAAATTCGGATAAGACGTGATATATAAAAATATATCTATACATTTTTACTCGGGTTAGTATTTTTTTTACAACCCAAAGAACAGTGCAGTGACATTTAATGTATATCAAATATAAACAATGTTTGCAAAAGAAAAAATTTCATCACAGAAAAGGTCTTAATTTTTTAAGATCTACTTTTATTAGGGGTCATAAAAATCAAATTTGGTTAAAAAGAAGTAAAAAAATTTTTTTTTTTTGTGTTTTTATGGCTTTTTAAATTGAAGTAGCTAACTCCTTTTTGTTATATGACATTGCATGCAAACGATTACTGATCGATGTAACATCTTTTGTGAACATCTTTAGCAATTCGTTAGACAGGTAAAACCTAATATTAATTATCAATATCAAAAATTTATCACAGAAAAGGTCTACATTTTTTAAGACCAGCTTTTATTAGGGGTCATAACAATCAAATTGGGTTAAAAATAAGGATATGGTACGTGACAAAAAAAAAATAGTTTTATGTTTTTATGGCTTTTAAAATTCAAGTAATCCTTTTTTATGTGACATTGCAAGCAAACGATTACTGATCGATGTAACATCTTTTGTGAACATCTTTAGCAATTCGTTAGTCAGGTAAAACCCAATAATGTGATGGAAAGAAAATGTTTGAATTCATAATTAAAACAAACAAAAATAAGAATACAAAAAACCGAAACAAAACCGATACGAAAGTAGAAAAATATGAATTGGTATTGGTTTTTTATTGGTATTGGTTTCGAAGAATAAAAGTATTGGTTTTTAATTGGTATTGGTAGTGGGGAATCGGTATTGGTTTTTTATCGGTATTGGTATCGCACAAATAAAGGTATTGGTTTTTAACTGGTATTGGTTTTCAATTTGAATTGGTATTAACGGGTATTGGTATCGAAAAGGTATTGGTACCCATCATTGGTTTAAATAAAAGAATTAAATGAGAGTTTTGTAAAGTGACACATGTCTACTAATATTAATTAAATAAATAGTTCTGAATATTAAAAAAAAAAAATTGAAAATAATATTTAATGTTCCATATATAAAAATAAAATTTTATAAATATATAAAATTTTGGAGTTTTCAAAAATTAATATTTACACCGAGGTAAGGTTTGAGAATTTTCTGTGAAGAGACAAATTCTGATAAATAGTTTTTCAGTATTTAACTCGGTGCTAATTTTGGACATAATTCTGATACTTCCACATACATGGTGTACACCTATAAATTGGGTATAGCTTTCCAAAACCTTGAAGGTGCCAAACGTTTCAAATAAAAATAAATACTTGCTAAAATACATCAACTGACTTGAATGAATGTGGCAATTTAGCCTGGAAAGAAACCAAATGCAATTACCATAAATGGGAAACTTCAGCATAGTGATATAACTACATCCATTGGGGTTAACAATCTGATCTATGACATAAAGGTATTTATAGCAGTCCATGAAATATTACAACCTATGAAGGGCAGAGATTTTACGATCAATATACTAAGTGAGTAAAAATCAACTTTAGAAATAAATTTAAGTGATACATCATTATTGAATTATATAAAGACATGAATTAAAAATATCACATGGTGTACATTATATTAAATTTACTTTAAGTCAAACATAAAAAAATGAAATACCAAATCAGTGTTATTTAAATTGTTAAAATGATCAAAACATAAATTTATTTAAATTTTTCATTTATTAAAGCCTCTATGACACTACATTTTTTTTTGTATTTTATTTTTTATTAATTGAGAGAATGAAACAGCAAAAGAAGAAATGAAAAAGAAACATAAAATAAACAAACAAATAGTGATGATTACTTTCATTTAAATAAAAACCCGCTGAATAAATACCAAAAACCGTCAAAAAAGCAAAAAAAGTCGCTTCATTGAATGAAAAACAGAAAAGTTGGCAACACTTAATGTCATTAAAGCGTAAATGTCAAAAAAATATGTAAAATTTTTACATTTTTTTTGACATTCAATCATTTGATAACCAAATTTATCGATAACACAAAAAACAAATTTGACGTTTACTGTTTTTTTTTAGTTTGCTTTTACTCTTCACACTTGTTCAGGTTTCCTATGGTGATATATTTGCACTGTTCACATAAATTTCATCAATACAAAAAAAATGTAGTGTCATAGGGGCATAACCATAAGAAAAGTGACGAATGAGTTTCACTTTCGACGACCGAGTTTCACCACATTCTACAATACTTCAGTGGTATCGGTGAAGGAATATCGATTAATTTTTGTCATCACTAGCAAAACACAAAAAAACAACAAAACATATAAAATAACATGAATTGTAAATTAATTAAAATTATATTGCGGTTCATATTTTATATTTATTTTCAATCTTACAATAATATATATAATTAAAAAATTAAGAAAAAGTATTTTAAACTTCAGAAATTAAACAAAAAATCGCCATAAACAAAAATCCGTCCCTATGTGGCACAGTCCGGGAACAAATGCAGTTTGCATTTTCATGGTTTTTATTCTGCTGGAGACATTTTTATTACATAATTTATACAAAAATAAAACACTTAATTGATATTTAAAAGAAAATTCTATGAGTTTTAATGATTTAGTAAAAAAAAACACAATTTTCTATAAAAACGCGCCAAAAAAGATGTCGAACAAAATTGTATGAATCTAGCGTCGACGACGAATTGAGGAATACGTCGAATGTCGACGATGACGAAAAAACATATGTTTTTCGTCTGTATCATCTCCAACGTATTCAGGAATACCAAAAATTACCTTCGTCGCGTTTTAAACGCGTTTATGACAACAGGAATAGCCCCCATTAATAAAATTTTCCTTGGGCAATTATGGTTCAGCGTTGCATGGCGTTCACACTTGCGACCTTAAACAATTTGTTCAACAAAACACCAGTAACAGAATAAAAACGTAATGGACACGGAACAAAGACTTTTTAAAACATCTCACACTTAAACACTTCAAAACAGCAGGTGTGAACGCCGTATAAGACAGAAAAGTGTGTACTTAATACTTTTATCCCCCTTATGAGCTAAATTAGTCTCAAAGGCGGCATTGAAATAGTTTTAATACTGAGGTCTCTTTTGCGCAGCTTTAGAGACTAATTTAGTTAAAGTAAATTTTAGTACACACATTTCCATTTTGAAGATACAACGCTGGACCAGAACCACTCCATGGAAATTTTATAAATATTTTTCACGGAATGAACTCTATGTTGTGGAAATTTTGGCGTACAATATTTTTTTCAAGCAAGCACTGAGATTGCAAATTTTTTGTCCTTTTTTCCTTTAAAAGGTCATAAATCTCCATCATTTGTGGGTCAAGGTAAAACAAATTTTACAATAGCTTTCAAATAAACCTTTTAAAAAATCTGGACAGTGATCACACAAAGTGATAGTTAGCTATCGTCGATTTTCAGAGTCATTTTGTTCCAAAATTATACAAAATGTTTCCATTTTTTTTTTAAAGAAAAATTTTTAATTTTTTTCCCAAAACGATATGTATTTTGATGTCGTTAATGCATCGTCAATCGTTTTCGTTTTTAGCCTCCAGGCTTTTAAAGATAAAAATAGTTGTAAACAAAAAATGCCAAAAAAGCGGGAATATGGAATCCCGCGCGGGACGCGGGAATCCCGCCAAATGTGGGCCGTCTGGCAACCCTAATTATGGTTGTAACAACTAAATATCGGTAGTTACAACTAAATTTTGTTAATAGTTGTTTTAATTAAAACTGTGTTTTAATTAAAACAACTAAAAAATTTGTCTGCCACAGCGAATAGCAGCAACCGAATTTTCAGTTGATACAATTGAAAAATTCAGTTGGAAATTTGTTTTTCTCTGTGTAGGGTTTCTAAATTCCCGAACATTTTAATTTAAACTAATTTTTAACTTCATCATATAAAAATTATTATATTACAAATTAAAGTCCATGAAGTTAAATTCAAAAGTTGAATTCAATTTTACGTAACAGTCTTGAACTTGTTTAGTTTGGCTACATTGGCAAAAATCCTTCAGCAATTTTCCACACACATAAACTCGGAAAAGTAATATTTTTCAAAAAAATTTTAAAATCCTTAGTAAATACAATTCAGAGAAACGGCTTTCATATTTGCATAGAGCATAAAAAAATCTTTAATTGGATATATCGCAATAGTTTTGAATTTTTTTAGTTTGGCTACATTGGCCAAAATCCTTCAGCAATTTTTCACACACATGAACCCGAAAAATAAATATTTTTCAAAAAAATTTTAAAATCCTTAGTAAATACAATTCAGAGAAACGGCTTTCATATTTGCATAGAGCATAAAAAAATCTTTAATTGGATATATCGCAATAGTTTTGAATTTTTTTAGTTTGGCTACATTGGCCAAAATCCTTCAGCAATTTTTCACACACATGAACCCGAAAAATAAATATTTTTCAAAATTTTTTTTAAATCCTTAGTAAATACAATTCAGAAAAACGGCTTCCGTATTTGGAAAAAGCATAAAAAGATCTTTAATTTGACATATCGCAGAAGTCTTGAACTTTTTTAGTTTGGCTACATTGGCAAAAATCCTTCAGCAATTTTTCACTCACATGAACCCGAAAAAGGAAAATTTTTCAAAAAAATTTTAAAATCCTTAGTAAGTAAATACAATTGAGAAAAATGGCTTCCAGACTTAGATAGAGCATAGAAATGGCTTTAATTTGATATATCGTAATAGTCTTGAGCTTTTTTAGTTTGGCTACATTGGCAAAAATCTTTCAGCACTTTTCCACATACATAAACCCGAAAAAGGAATATTTTTAAAAAAAAATTTTAAAATCCTTAGTAAATACAATTCAGAAAAACTACTACCAGATTTGGATAGACCATAAAAAAAGCTTTAATTGGATATATCGCAATAGTCTTGAACTTTGTTAGTTTGGTTATATTGGCCAAAATCCTTCAGCAAATGTTTTATACAACGTTGAACAATTTTTCTTAAATCCCATTTTATAAATTTGGACAAATGTTCGCCATATTTAAATTCAAAATTTAAAACCATTATTTTACCTTTTAGAATTATCGCCTACAGGTTTTATTTGAAATAAAAGCAATTCTTTAAGTGAATTTCAAAATTGAATTTATCTTCCTCTGTTACGTCATATTGAATTTAACTTTTGAATTTAACTTCCCGTTGTTACGTAAAATTGAATTTAACTTTTGAATTTAACTTCATCGACTTAGTTTTTTATTATAGTTTTCTTTTTCAGATGTGGAAGATGATGTATTTAAATCAACCTACTACATGCCTGTTCCTATTGTTTATGTCTTCGATGTGTTATATACCAAGAACAGGTAAGTACACCAACATTTTTGTATATGAGGCATTACACACCAAATGTTCAGCAAAAAAAAAGTGATGTCGTGGCAATATGAAATCAATTGCAGAGTATTCCCCCTTAGGGCACTATTAAATAACACAAATAAAATTTAAGTTTTTTCAAAAAGTGGGTCTTGTAGGCATGGTCAAATATTGAAAATTTTGGGTTTTTTTGCCGAAGTATCTTTATTTCATTATTTATGCAAATTAAATGAAATACAGTGACGTCTTTAAAATAAAAGTTTTTTATAGATTTTTGCATGGGCTATCGATTAAAAAAATAAAATTTGGAAAATTTTCAGAAGAAGTTCTGAATTTTTCAAATATTAACTTAAACTTTATTTATCAAAAAACATGCCACAATTTTTTTTTTTTAAATTTTTAAAATAAAGTTAAGGTGTATATCTATCAGTTCTGAAATTTTCAGAGATGCTTTTGCCTTGTTTCGAGAAATCAATTTTTAAAGATCTCACTACGCTTATATTATACAAAATGTGGTATGTAACGAGTGCGTATGAGTAATAAAAACAACATATAAAGTAGTGATGGAATTGTGAGTGAGTTTTTATTATGATTATTATGATTAATCACGCTTTAAAATAAAAAAAATGGCTCACGCCATTCCCGCTCACGTTAGTAAAAGAACATGTAACTATCACGCGTGATTCATCATTAGGAAAAAACCTTCCATTTTTTCAATATTTAGTTTATTTACACAGTGTTTTTTAACAAATTTCCATACAAAATCATACGTAAATTTAAGATTTAAAGCACTTGTGACTAATGATTTTTTGCCATTTTAGAAAATTAAATTCCAAGAACATTTGATCTTGTCTGAAAGAGAAAATTACACACTTTCGAATGAGCTGATACCAAGTCATTTGCATGTCAGGATCTTATTTTATAGGCGTTCAAAAATGGTCAAAATGGGCATTTTTTACACTTTAATCGCGATTTTCTCAAAATTGCGACGTGATAGAAAAATTTAAGAGACCGTTTTGGAATCGGGGGCACCAAACCCAATCAACTTTTTTGGTTTCAGCCAAAACGCAGCGACAAACCTCAGATTTGTAGAGCGGTGTAATTTAAAATTTTACTTTAAAAAAAATAAATATTTTTGAAAACAAAAAAAAATTTGTACCTGGATAAGTGTAAATAATATTAATAAATGTAAATAAAGAGAATGTACCCGCTTAAATGTGTCACTAGGAATGTCAGCTTTGAGACACGCTTTCTTAAAAAACTAAGGTTATAAAATCATTGGATAAATACACTTATCACACACTAACAAGGGAAGTATCTCAACCCTTATAAACCGATTTGACTGAAACTTAAAATATATATAAAAGAGACAATTTTAAGGTTGGGGTGTCTCGGTTTATCGGCCATATCAGTGTTTCAAAAATTCGTTGTCCCCTTATGAAACAATGTGGACCTCCGGGGAAATTTCGATAACTCCCGAACTAACAGGAATATCCTCTAGATCAAAAATACGTGTCAACTTAAATTTAATAAAGATTATTTTGTATTCATATGGACATCGTAGGGGTATGTCTATATATAAATTGTAGCGGATGTGCGGAATTGTTTGGTATTGAAATAGGGTAAACAACGTTGCCAAATTAACGTATGTACATAAAAACAGCTGTTTGAATTTGGTAAAGAAACTGGTAATGACAATAGGGATAAATTTGAAGGTAATGAAATAACAAAAATCAACTGCAAAATAAAAATAACGGTTACTAATTTTTATGAGCGCCTGATAGTTCGGTCAAATGAACTTCATTATTTGTTCGGTAAAAGATGGCCGAAATGCCAGATACATCCTAAAAATCAGGAGTTTGGATGAAAATAAATGGCCGGAGGATACCGTTCTACATTTTTTTTGAAAGAATCGAGATACAATTTAACCTAGGATAAAAGGGAAAAATATCATTATAGATAATGGTATCCGTAAGATAGAGTGGCAAAGGAAAGGATAGCGGTTAGTAGAAATAGGGGGCGGGACTTATTTGTTTGAGAACATTTATGTGGGAAATTTGGCTTAGCGTTCGAAATGCATTTTTGATAGAGTCATTGCTGCTATTAAAGTTGTAGAGTTAAGACGCGAGAAGCTCAACCACAAAGTTCCCGTGTCTAAGGAAAATTTTAATTCATCGTTTTTTTATAAAACACTTTGACTTATAAATAAGTGTGGGATACACTTCATATACAGAAAGGGTGAGTTAGAATCTTACGACATTTTTTATAGCAAAACAATAAGAGGGTTTCTTTTACTTCTCAAACAAAGATAGACTCGCCAGATCTCCAAAGGAGGGATTTGGTATCCAGATTAAAACCACCTGAAGGAGGGCTACCGTCATTGGAATCTGCGGGAATAGAAAGGCAAGTCAAGGCTCCTTTTGACCCAGCTGACCGTAGTCCATTCTATTGTTGGCCATCCGGAAAACCTGTTTTTTTCTTATGCTTGGACACTTTGGTTCTCGAGGGAAATTTTTCAAATTGCCAGCATACCAACAGACACCATTTTCTTTTTACGGATACAAGATCAACAAATCATTTATATATCTTTGGTGAGTCCGATCCAAATAAGTGAAGTGAATTTTGAAACATAAGTGAACAAAAATACAAATAAAATACAGATAAAATACGAATAAATTTTAAAAAGCAGTGATACCTCTGAACTACATGTAGTGTTAAGAAAATTTTGGTTAGGAAAATAGGGAATAATATGTGTTTTATGTGAGCCCAAAACTAGTGATCCTTTACCCTTTTTATTTGCGAGGCTATTTGCCTAAAGACAAAAATACCCTGAATTAGAGAGCTCTCTCATTAGGCGAAGTGTAACGTTAATGACCAAAGGTTAGGTCCGGGGAAAGACGGTAATTTTGCGAGTTTGTGTAATTTTTTATTGTGCTAATGTTTGTCAATTTTTAATGTTTTTTTTTTATTTAGAATGTTAATAGTTTTAAAATTATATTAAATTCAATTTTTTTTAGTGCCAAAATAATAAATGATATATGTATCTTTTTATAACGTAGAACTTCGTGTTTATTGTGTTTTTTTGACTGAAATGTCTGGCTAAAAGTTCATAGGTGTGTGTTAACGTAAGTATATATAGGGTGATCAATTTGTAAGTGTCTGTGGGGTAACATAATAAATGTATTTTATGTTACCATTAGTAGGGAGGGCTACTAGGGGGGACTAATTTCATATTTTGTCCTCGTAAAATCTGTAGGTCCAATGTATTGTAGGTATATTGTCAGTCTGCATAAAAAAAGGAAAACTTTTAGCGTTTAATGTTAAATTAGTGTATTTTCTGGGTGGTTTTGTTAGTGTTTGATTTTAAAGCTAAATGTTAGTTAAAGTTTAGGTTTGTTTTGTGTGTGATTTATTTTAGTTTAGAAATTTTACTGTTCGGCCCTCTGCCGGAAGTGACGGGTCATCCCCCCCTGACGTCGTTGAGCTAGACGGGCGTTCAAGTTCACTTTCGGTATGCTACGCCCAGGGTTTTGTAACAATACCCCCCAAAACTTACACATTTTCATGAAAAAAGTATTTAACGAAGCCAAACTTTTACAAGGTTATGGCACCGTTGGATAGACAATAAAAATACCTTTCTTTACATATGCAAACATCATATACATAGTTTCTTAGAAGGAAATGGCTGAAAAATCCAAAAAACGATTTTTTCGCCATTTTTTTACCCATGTTTTGAACCCCTAAATCCCCGATATGGCCGATAAGCCGAGACACCCCAACCTTAAAATTGTCTCATTAATATATAATTTACGTTTCATGCAAAGCGGTTCACAAGGGTTGAGATACTTCCCTTGTAAGGTAAGAAACGTTTAAATTGGATCATTTAAGCGGGCTGTTTGAAATTCTTCACTTATAAGAGCTCTAATGAAATTTTACCTACGTGTCCGTAAATAAACTTAAACAGAAAAATGTTAGTGCGTAAACACGCGTGATAAAAAAATAATTTTTTTGAGCGCGTCGTAACTCACGCGTGATAGTTACATGTTTTTTACTCATGTGAGCGTGAATGGCGTGAACCATTTATTTTTATTTTAAAGCGTAATTAATCGGAAATGAAAACTCACTCACAATTCCATCACAACTTTAATTGTTGTTTGTATTACTCATACAAACACGTTTTATACCATATTTTGTAAAATATAAGCGTAGTGAGATCTTTAAAAATTGATTTCTCGAAAACAAGGCAAAAAGCATCTCTGAAAATTTCAGAACAGATAGATATACACCTTAACTTTATTTTAAAAATTAAAAAAAAAAAAATTGTGGCATGTTTTTTGATAAATAAAGTTTAAGTTAATATTTGAAAAATTCAGAACTTCTTCTGAAAATTTTCCAAATTTTATTTTTTTAATCGATAGCCCATGCAAAAATCTATAAAAAACTTTCATTTTAAAGACGTCACTGTATTTAATTTAATTTGCATAAATAATGAAATAAAGATACTTCGGAAAAAAAAACCAAAATTTTCAATATTTGACCATGCCTACAAGGCCCACTTTTTGAAAAAACTTAAATTTTATTTTTGTTATTAAATAGTACCCACAGAGCGAAAACTTTGCAAATGATATCCCATTGAAACCACTATGTTTTTTCTGTGGTGGAACAGTTGGTGTGGAATGCCTCATATGTGTAACATTAGAGTGTTTTTTTTCACGTCCTCACCCGCAAAAAGCTTTGCCTGATTTTTTCAGATTAAAAAAAAAAAAAAAAAACAAGTGAAAGTGTTAAATTCGGCTGTGCCGAATCTTGTATACCCTCCAACCACAGTATATACCAAGAACAATATATAGAAGAGGATATTCAATGTTCTGACGCCAAAATAAGTTTGGCGTCTTGGCGTTTCTTACATAGGCCAACTTGAAAGGGTGTCAGGTGTTTTTTGCGGAAAAAAACGGGAGTTGGTTGTATCCAACAGTTGCGCATCTCATAAAATTGAGATTTTACAGCGAAAAAATGATATTAAAACTTTAAAAAATTAAAAAAAATTATGAAAGAATTAAGAAAAAATTTTACCAATAAAAAAAAATAAGAAAATTAAGAAAAAAAAAATTCCCAAAATATTTTATTTTCAATTTTTAATTTTTTTATGGATGAGTTATTTGTTAATTTGTTCTCATTTTTTTTTTTTTAATTTTTTAAAGTTTTAATATAATTTTTTCGCTGTAAAATCTCAATTTTATGAGATGCGCAACTGTTGGATACAACCAACTCCCGTTTTTTTCTGCAAAAAACACCTGACACCCTTTCATTTTGGCCTATGTAAGAAACGCCAAGACGCCAAACTTATTTTGGCGTCAGAACATTGAATATCCTCTTCTATATATTGTTCTTGGTATATACAGTAGCGAAACTCTTAATGGTGAATTTTCCCCCTTTTTTATTCACCTCATTTTGCTCATACGTATAGGAAATGTGTGAATTCAACACATTTGTCAAAAATTTTAATTCTTATGACATTTGTCTTTATATTTTATTCAATTGTATATTTTTATTTATTTTTTTAATTAAAAAAAACTATTCCATCGCATCTTAAATTTTAAAAGAAAGAAACGGAATTAAATGTTAAGAGGAGCTCGGCACCATGGAGTGTCAAAAGTGTAGCGAACTTGAAACCAAATATCGTATTACACTAGGGCTAGAAGATGGAATATGTAAATGCAGGAGTTTGTTATTTTTAAGCGTTCCTGGTTGATCTATTAAAAGATCAATAAATAAAACATTTGTGCATTTAATACGTTTTAAATAAAATAATTAGTTTATTAAAATACATTTTACTTCAATACATAAAAAGACAGATATTTTCCTTTTGAAAAATTTAAGACACATTTTTCCTATTGACAATGTATATGATTCTGAGGCACTTCCAGAAGAGAGAAAATTGTAAGACTGATTCTGAGATATTTCCTACAGAAAAGTCTCTGATTCTGAAACATTTTTCCTATAGAAAAGGTCTCAGATTCTGAGACATTTTTCCTATAGAAAAAGTCTCAGATTCTGAGACATTTTTCCTATAGAAAAAGTCTCAGATTCTGAGACATTTTTCCTATAGAAAAAGTCTCAGATTCTGAGACATTTTTCCTATAGAAAAAGTCTCAGATTCTGAGACATTTTTCCTATAGAAAAAGTCTCAGATTCTGAGACATTTTTCCTATAGAAAAAGTCTCAGATTCTGAGACATTTTTCCTATAGAAAAAGTCTCAGATTCTGAGACATTTTTCCTATAGAAAAAGTCTCAGATTCTGAGACATTTTTCCTATAGAAAAAGTCTCAGATTCTGAGACATTTTTCCTATAGAAAAAGTCTCAGATTCTGAGACATTTTTCCTATAGAAAAAGTCTCAGATTCTGAGACATTTTTCCTATAGAAAAAGTCTCAGATTCTGAGACATTTTTCCTATAGAAAAAGTCTCAGATTCTGAGACATTTTTCCTATAGAAAAAGTCTCAGATTCTGAGACATTTTTCCTATAGAAAAAGTCTCAGATTCTGAGACATTTTTCCTATAGAAAAAGTCTCAGATTCTGAGACATTTTTCCTATAGAAAAAGTCTCAGATTCTGAGACATTTTTCCTATAGAAAAAGTCTCAGATTCTGAGACATTTTTCCTATAGAAAAAGTCTCAGATTCTGAGACATTTTTCCTATAGAAAAAGTCTCAGATTCTGAGACATTTTTCCTATAGAAAAAGTCTCAGATTCTGAGACATTTTTCCTATAGAAAAAGTCTCAGATTCTGAGACATTTTTCCTAAAAAAAAAGTCTCAGATTCTGAGACATTTTTCCTATAGAAAAAGTGTCAGATTCGAAGACATTTTTCCTATAGAAAAAGTCTCAGATTCTGAGACATCTTTCCTATAGAAAATGTGTCAGATTCCGAGACATTTTTCCTATAGAAAGTCTCAGATTCCGAGACATTTTTCCTATAGAAAAAGTCTCAGGTTCCGAGACATTTTTCCTATAGAAAAAGTATCAGATTCCGAGACATTTTTCCTATAGCAAAAGTCTCAGATTCCGAGACATTTTTCCTATAGAAAAAGTCTCAGATTTTTCCTATAGGAAAAGTCTCAGATTCTGAGACATTTTTCCTATAGGAAAAGTCTTAGATTCTGAGACATTTTTCTTATAGAAAAAGGGTCAGACTCTGACACATTTTTCTGAGACATTTCTAAGACATTTTTCCTATGGCAAAAGTCTCAGATTGTGAAACATTTTTCCTACAGAAAAAGTTTCCGATTCTGAGACATTTTTCCTATAGGAAAAGTCTCAGACTCTGACACAGTTTTCCTATGGCACAAGTCTTAGATTCTGTGACATTTTTCCTATGGAAAAAGTCTCAGATTCCGAGACATTTTTCCTTTGGCAAGTCTCAAATTCTGAGACATTTTTCCTATGGCAAAGTCTCAGATTCTAAGACCTTTTTCCTATGGGAAAAGTCTCAGATTCTGAGACATTTAAACTTATGGCAAAAGTCTCAGATACTGAGACATTTTTTATATGAAAAAGTCTCAGATTCTGAGACATTTTTCCTATGGAAAATATCTAAGATTTTGTATAAATAGTTCTCAGATTATGAAACAGTCCTCCCATGAAAAAAAAAAACGTAGACTAAGAAATTCCTCTTTAGATTAATTCTTCAATATATTTATACGAAACTCCATGAATTTTTAGAACAGCACCGCTTGCATGGTACAATAATACAATGTTCTGCTTCCAATTTTTACTAAAAATAGTTTAAATATTTTGTTTGTTTTCAATTTTACAAAATTTATTTTGTTGTGGAGGATTTTTAGATATGTAAATATTTTGGAAAATTTAAATTTACTGTCAAATTTTAATGTGGTGATTATAAAATTATGACGTGTCCGAGGTTAATTACAAAAAATAAATGACATTTCGGTGTAACACCCAAAACAGTATGCTATACATTTTTTCTTAACTGACAAATATTATAATGGGTGTTTTGTGAGTAATCACATTGGTGAATTGTTCTATCGTATTTTTTGCACAAATAATGCAAATTTATAAATACAAAATACCTTTGCATGTAATTTTAAAAAAGGAGATTTATTTGTAGCGGCGTTTTGATCCGTATTAATACTAATTTTAGTAAATTCTGGAGTAAACACCATAATTCTTATCGCATCCTGTATGTAAAATTAACCAATACAAGCAAAACAAAATGTTATAATATTAGTGACAGAATGATTCAAGTAAACCCAAAAAAAGAGTTTCGCTACTGTATATACTGTGCTCCAACGTTTACAAAAAAAATCCTTGGGGACACCTTCTTTCTGGTTAAAAATGTTTACAAATTTAATTACTACACCCAAAAAATTTCATAGTTGCTGATTACTATTTTTTCACTATGTCATAAGTAAAATAACCCCAACTATGCCATAGTTGATGTGACATAGTGGTTGGTAACTATGTATCTATCAAATTTACAAATCAACTATGGAAAAAGTTACTGAAAACGATGTGTTTGATAAACATATGTAAAAATCATTAGGTCCATAGTCAAATGCATACAAAAAGTAAACAGTAATTATTTACTATTTATTCGTTGTTTTTATTAACGACCTAGATTTAATTTTTTTAATAAAAATGCAATTTTTTGTTTTATATTTTTTTTATTAAAATTTAATAATAAACGTCTTACATCATTTTCAATATTGAAATCTGTTAAAATTTCTTGTTATCTTAAAATAAATCGTCAGATTTCTCGGGTTTTCTTCCTTCTTCTTTTCAGCAGCGGCATAGACGGCATCGCCACCATTAAAAAAATATTCAATAAATTTTAAAATATTTTAATATTGAAATTATAAATTTTAATTAATATAGATAATTCCACAATTTTATATTTTTTTTTTTTTGACAATATAAATATTTTGTTGTTTTTGAAAAATTAAACTGTTTAAAACTTCAATTATTAAATAAATCGTTGTTAACAACGTTGTCCATAGTTGTTTTTGATTATAAAAAGTTGATTTAAAAAATATTTAAAATAACTATGGATTTTGTTAACTATTCAACTATGTAATTTTTTGGGTGTATGCTTTTTGTACAAAAGATATACAATTTCATCATTAAATAAATTATTTGATAATATCCACGCCCACAAAAGGGGGCGGATCAGTCATTTTCAAATCCCCTGGGTCCAAGTCCAAGACTTTGAACTTTTTCAAGCATAAAAATGTTTCATTTGTTTAACAAAAATACAAAAAAAACCTATAACAAAAAAAACCTATAAAAAGTTACCTTTTTTCATTGGTTGGTTTACTTCGTCAAGGGGGAACTTTTTCCCCCCAGGTCCGATTTTTCCCATTTCCAAACTTAACCAGCCTATGAAGAGAAGACATATATGTGCCAAATTTCAGGAGTCTAGCACTTTTATTTTGGACTGTATCGTGTCTTCCACAGACTGACGGATAGACGGACATCGCTAGATTGTCTTAGAATCGACCACTGATCAATAATATACACACTTTATGGGGTCGTTCGTTCAACTGTTGACAAGTGTGGACGTGTTTTAATTTGTCTCCGTGCTATTAATTGAATTTTTGAAATTGTTCGTAATAGGTATTTTTGTAATATTTTCATGACCACATCCAGGAAAATGAAAATATGGACACAAATGATACCGATTTAATTCGAGGCTCTGCCTCACCGACTGGTGCTGGTCCTAGCACTGGTCTTAGGGTTGCGACCTTGAAGTCCGACCTTGATTCTGGTAGGGGTGCTCAGCCTAATATTGGTGGTAAAAAGAAAAAGAAACTTAAACCATCAAAGGTCAGGCACAACCAGAGACGGCTTTGTTTGAAAATAATTAACAGACTAAGCCAACTTGATGGAACGAAGCTATCCGAACGTGAGAGGGCGTCGCTATCATGGGCGAAAGGAGTCATTGAAGAACAGGACAAACTTTCGGCAATGCGCGCATCTGAGAAACAGAGCGCTGTTTCGGCCTCGTCATCGAAGTCTGGTAAAAGGTTGCGCTCGCCCGACGAGAAACCTTTACCTAAGAGATCTAAGGTGACCGGCAACGTCTGGACTCAGTCTTTTAGTGAAGTGGTTAAAGGTAACTTCGTTAGGGCTGTGATAAACAGGCAAAATGGGGATTGTAGTATTCCAAGAGACAAGTGGAGTTTAGTTGAAACTAAACTAAATGAAATCTACTATAGGCTCCTTGAGAGTATGCCTGATTTTCTCCCTACTACTGTCAACGCAGGTTGGTATCAGGGGCGAGTAAAACTCGTTGCTTTTGGGAACGAAAGATCCGCAGCCGTATTTAAGGTTGCCATTAGCCAAGTGGGAGAGTTATGGCCTGGAGCCAGACTGGACGTTGTGGAAAAACATGATATCCCCTCGCAACCCAGAGCTCATGCATGGATCCCAATGGCTACAAATGACACTGCGGTGATTCTTAAGATGATAAAAGTCTGCAATCCTGACCTTCCAACTCAGAATTGGCAAATTGCTAGATTGGGTGAGATGGAGGGCGCTCGTCGTCAAGCAGTGGTCTTGGTTAATGAGGAATCGCTTCCGCTTTTAGCCAGGACTGACGGCATTATTAGATTTGGATTTTTTCATATAAGAGTCAATGTCTACAAGGGCGACCAGAAGACTATTTTGGACGCAGACAAGCCAGTGGCAGAGTCGGCTGGGGAGGAGAATCTAGAAAAGGTTGATATTTAGCTGGCCGATTCTAGGCTGATGGGAGATGCATCTGGCTTTTTTGAAACCGAATCTGGTAACGAATGCGACCTCTGTGATGGCATGGAGGATAAAGCTGATGCCACGATGGGTGACATTCAGGACGTGGCCCATGCAGTGAGGAATTCGGAGAGTTCTGTTGCCTCCGATTCAGAACAGATGGGATATATATCTGGCTTATTCGAAACCGAATCTGGGGACGAATGCGACCTCTTTGATAACACGGAGGATGAAGCCAATAACACGGTGGTGGAAAGGATGGTGGAAATAAAACAAGATGTTGCGGTTCCTACAAATAAACCTCCATCACTGTAAGGCAGCCTCAGTTGCACTCTTGCTGCGCCTGACGACAGGAGCAGTTGACTTGGTTTTTATCCAAGAGCCCTGGGTGCGGGGTGGCAGGGTTTGCGGATTGAAGACCCCTGGGTTTAAGTTGGTGGTTGCCAAAGAAGAGGGCTCACCAAGAGCCTGCATCTTGGCAAAAAATGGCTTAAATATATTCTTTTTATCAACTTTTAGTGATATGGATGTTACAGCGGCTAGCTTAGAGCTTCATGGGAAGTCTATTTGGCTCGCCTCTGCGTATTTTCCTAATCCGGGGTCAATACCCCCGGAGAAGGTTGTCGGTCTAATTCGGGAGTCTGAATCTAGGGGACACCAGTTAGTAGTGTGTTGTGATGCTAATGCACATCATTCGATATGGGGAAGTACAGACACAAATGATAGAGGCGAATCAAATTTGGAGTTTTTGTTAAGCACTAACCTGTATATATGTAACAAGGGTGGTGAACCAACTTTCGTTACAAGTACGCGGCAAGAGGTTCTTGACGTAACACCTGTATCAGATACATTGTCTGATAGAATTGATGACTGGAGAGTTTTGGAAGAGCATTCTTTCTCAGATCATCGCTACATTGAGTTTTTACTCAGGGAGCGTTTGTAATAGGTGCCTGGATGCGTCTTGCCCTTCTGCAAAGCCTAGAGGGAAAAAAAGCCACCTTGGTGGTCAAATGAGTTGCAGACGAGCAGAGATTCCTGCAGAAAGCTCTTTAATAAGGCTAAATTTTCAAGAGCGGGCGAGGACTGGTCTGCATACAGGCTGCAACTTAAGAGTTATAAAAAGATGATCAGAAATGCAAAATGTGATTCTTGGAAAAACTTCTGTGGAAACATAGAAGACGTTTCTGAGGCATCCAGGCTGCGCAAGGTTCTGGCCATGGACTAATTAAAAAGGACTGCTATCAACGACGTAAATCAGAACAATAACAATCATGACATTCAAATAAATATTTTCTTTTTTTTTAAATTTTTACTTTTTCTTTATTGCCCTTTTCATAAACAATTTTAGTTTGTTTACATTTTTGAAAATTTTCAATGTTTTTAAAAAAGGGTATGTTGAAATTATTAATGCATTTGTAACAAAGTTCGCATTGGGTATATTAACTTGATCATTCCATACGTAACACAAATCAAATATCGGTCTAATAAAACACAATAAATAATTATTTAAAATTTATTGAATTAAAAATTATCAAAATAAATATGAGATAAACAATAAATTATACATTAATATAAAAAAATATATGTAAGAGAGTTAAAATCGGTCAAAATTCTCTGAGTCAATTTATAAAACAATTTTTTTTGCTACAAAGTCCATAAAAGTCCATTATTCTCCCACAAAGTTCCTTATTCTGAAATAATTTCCCTATGGTAAAAGTTTCTTTCTTTCTTAATAGAAAAAATGTTTCAAAATATGGGAATTTTTCTATGGGAAAAATCTCCCATATTCTGAGAACTTAGAAAAATGTATCAAAATGTAAGAATTTTTCTATAGAAAAAAGTTTTAAAATCTTGGAATTTTTCTAAAGAAAAAACGTGTCAGAATCGGAGACTTATTTTATACGAAAAATGTCTCAGAATCTAAGGCCTTTTTCTTTACGAAAAATGTCTCTGAATCTAAGGCTTTTTTTATACGAAAAATGTATCAGAATTGAAAACTTTTCGTATAAAAAAGTCTCAGATTCTGTTACATTTTTTCTAGAGTAAAATTCTCAGATTCTGAGACTTTTCTACAGAAAAATTTTTGCATTCTGAGACTTTTCTATGCGAAAAATGTCTCAAAATGTTTCAGAATCTGAGACTTTTTCAATACGAAAATGTCTCAGAATCTAAGACTTTTTCTGTACGAAAACTCTGAGAAGTCTTAGAATCTGAGACTTTTTCTATACGAAAAATGTATCAGAATTGAGAACTTTTCGTATAAAAAAGTCTCGGATTCTGAGACATTTTTTCTATAAAAAAAATATCAGATTCTGAGACCTTTTTCAATAGAAAAATTTTCAGATTCTGAGACTTTTTTCTATAGTAAAGCTCTCAAATTCTAAGACTTTTTCTATGCGAAAAATGTATCAAAATCTGAGATTTTTTCTTTACGAAAATGTCGCAGAATCTGAGTAGAACACCTGTACGAAAACTCTGAGACTTTTTCTATACGAAAAATGTTTCAGAATCTGAGACTTTTTCTATACGAAAAATGTCTCAGAATCTGAGACTTTTTCTATACGAAAAATGTCTCAGAATCTGAGACTTTTTCTATACGAAAAATGTCTCAGAATCTGAGACTTTTTCTATACGAAAAATGTCTCAGAATCTGAGACTTTTTCTACACGAAAAATGTCTCAGAATCTGAGACTTTTTCTATACGAAAAATGTCTCAGAATCTGAGACTTTTTCTATACGAAAAATGTTTTAGAATAGAGATCTTTTCGTATAAAAAAGTCTCAGATTCTGAGACATTTTTTCCATAGAAAAATTCTCAGATTCTGAGACTTTTCTGTACGAAAACTCCGAGACTTTTTCTATGCGACTTTTTCTATACGAAAAATGTTTCAGAATTTGATTTGTAAGCCTCTCCAAAAAATTTTAAAAAACAAATACCAGTTCTGGTCGGCGCACCGACGATATGTTCCAGAATCCAAGAATTTTTTCATAGGAAAAATGTCTTATTGTGGAAATCTTACAATTTTTCATTATGAAATGTTTCAGTAGCTGTTTCTGGTATTGCCTTTGCTGCAATTTCTGCTGTTGTTAGATAATAAAAGCTTCCAATTGGGGTAGTGACGTTTAAATGGAAACTGAAATCCCGATAGTCAGCTTTCTGGCTGGAATCGGTATGCCATAATCTCGGCCCATGGGGTTTTTATTAAAATGAGTGGCATTTGCGCGCAATCACTCATAGAACAATTCATGTTTTTTTTTGTTAAAGCTTGGCAAAAATTATATATTTTATTTATTTTCAATTTTTTTTTTAATATTTAATGAGAAAATTTATTTTGTTTTTGATTTATATTAATTACAAATTTGAAATATTTTGAATTTTTTTTTTTTGTTTAAAAATTTCGTAAATATTATTGTTCTGATATTAATCAAAAAAATAACTATGGCGACCAACTACTTGTTTGGAAGCATTCCTTTATACATCTTCCTTGGTTCTAGCTTCTTCTCCTTGCACCCTGGGATACCTGAAAGATCCTAATGGGGTGTGGTCTTCCTCCAGTGGAGAGTCGCTGGATCTCCTTTTAAACACGCATTTTCCGGGCAATTCCATGACGCCGTTTCAAGCTTTGGAACGTTCTGACGCCCAAGCATCTGTAATTGCTTCGGAAATAATAAATATGCCAACATTAATCTGGGCGATAAAAAGCTTCAGGCCCTATAAATCCCCGGGACCTGATGGTATAATCCCGGCTGAGTTGCAGCAAGTGTCGGACTATATAGCCCCGTTGCTGTATAATCTATACACAGCATGCATCAACTGGTCGTATATTCCTTTAAAATGGAGGGATACCAGAGTCGTATTTATCCCGAAGGCTGGGAAAAGTTCCCACACAGCTCCAAAGGATTTCAGACCAATTAGTCTGTCTTCTTTTTTGTTAAAGACAATGGAACGAATGATAGACTCATATTTGCGTAGAGTGATTGACCCGAGGTTGCTTTCGACAAAGCAACATGCATACAGCAAGGGACGATCAACGGAAACAGCTCTTCATGAGCTCGTTGGTACCATCGAGAGATCGCTTTCGGTAAAGGAGTACACTATGGTGGCCTTTCTTGATATTGAGGGGGCTTTTAATAATGTCATCCCAGAATCGATAATATTGGCATTGTCTGGTCTGGGAGTAAAGCGTGAAATCGTTTTAATGGTGGAAAGCCTACTTGCCAGTATACGTATAACGTCTGAATTGGGAGCGTCCGTCATATCTCGATTTGTCAATAGGGGCACACCACAGGGAGGTGTTCTTTCGCCGCTTCTTTGGAACCTGGCACTGAATTCAATGCTACTATCTTTAGAAGCACGTGGTTGTCATGTTGTCGCATATGCTGACGATGTCGCGATAGCGTTAAAGGGGAAGCATCTGCCAACATTGCGGGACATTCTTCAGGGTTCTCTGAAAGATCTGTCTAAATGGGCAAGAGACTGTGGTCTAGGAGTTAATCCTAGTAAAACAGAGCTTGTTTTATTTACAAGGAAAAATAAGATTCCTGCTTTTGATCCTATTTCTCTGGACGGTACAGAAATCACCTTCTCAGATGGAGCCAAGTATCTTGGAGTATTTCTAGATAGGAAGCTGAATTTCAGGCGTAATATTGAGGAACGGGTGAGAAAAGCAACGATTGCTTTGTATTCCTGTAAAAGGGCCATTGGAAAACGATGGGGTTTTAGCCCTCAAGTCGTTCATTGGATCTATACAGCAGTGGTGCGTCCAATTTTGCTGTATGGAATCATTGTCTGGTGGCCTGCTTTAGAAACAAAAGCGAACTGTGTCTTTATCACGAAGGTACAGAGAATGGCGTCAATGTGCATCACTGGAGCTCTTCGTACTACACCTACGGCTGCATTAGAAATCCTCCTTCACCTGATACCCTTGGACATATTGGGTAGGCAGTATGCAGCTGCGTCGGCAATTCGACTTAATAGCACGCTGCAATGGAGGAGCAGCGATTGTGGCCATAGCGCGATCTTGAAAAAGATAACAATACCACAAAATGTGGATTGTGCTCCCTCTTTGAGCCTCTTTGAGCTCCACTTTACCACTATGATACCATCCAGGGAGTCTTGGATGGGGGATACTCCGGGAAGTGGAGCTACCATAAATTTTTACACAGATGGATCGAGGCTGCACGAACAAGTGGGCTTTGGAGTCTATTCGGAAGAGTTTGGGTTGAGCCTGGCTCGTAGATTACCAGATCATTGCAGTGTTTACCAGGCAGAGATGCTGGCAATAAAGGAAGTGGCTGACTGGTTGAGCTGCAATGTCTTGTCTACAACCGCAGTCAACATCTATACTGACAGTCAAGCCGCGGTCAAGTCCCTGGATTCAATGTTTCTGAAAACAAGATCTGCCCTTAACTGCCGCACGTCTATAAATGAGATGGCCAAGCAGTTTAACATACGACTCATATGGGTCCCAGGGCACAGAGACATTCCAGGGAATTGCAAAGCCGATGAGCTTGCAAGACTAGGAACTACCTTACAGGTTCCAACAGAATTGGAATGTGTTGGTATGCCTCTAGAAACTTGCAAGCAAAACCTACGGCTTTGTTCTGCGACGGAGACTAATCAAAGATGGGCAAATGGATGGACGTGTGAGACAACACGACTGATTTGGCCTTCTCTTAATCAGGGGCGCACAAGTGAGCTGATATCGCTTCCAAGAGGAGAGATTTCGACGGTGGTTTCTATAATTACCGGACACTGTCTTAGAGGGAAGCACGCAGAGCGGTTAAATGTGCCGTCGAATGACTTTTGCCGAAGTTGCATGGATGAAGAGGAGTTGGAAACTATCGAACACTTTATTTGCCATTGCCCGGCACTTTCTGGTCAGCGACTTGCATCACTGGGATCTAGGGAGCTGTACGATCTTTCTGATTTGTCGGATGTCAAAATTCAACATCTAAGGAGTTTCATAAGAAGCTCAAACTGGTTTAACGACAGGGACTAGTAGGGAAACCTATTACGATCCCGTGGTATCACAATGGACCTCAGAGTCTACGTGTGTTGACGTAAAACGTCAGCAGCCACTTACAACCTAACCTAACCTATGGGGTCCTAGACTGATATTTTGATGCGTTACATACGGAATGACAAAGTGAGTATACCGCCATACTGTAGTTGGAGGGAATAAAAATGTTTGGAACTGTTACAATCATCATTTTGCATCCAAAGTGCATATGAAAGAAATATTTGTTTTCTTTGCGGTCTCACCTCCTTCCCCAATTTAACATTGTTTGGTGCAAAAATCTTTGCCTGATTTTTTTAGATTTTCCAAAAAAAAATTTTGAACTGTCATCATATGAAAAAAAATATATCTTTTTCTTTGCGGTCTCATCCCCCCCCATTTAATGTTATTTGCTGAAAAAATCTTTGCCTTATTTTTTTAGATTTTAAACATTTTTGAGAGGTGTTTTAAGCATCATTTTGTATCCGTACATTAAAAAAAAAAGTTTGTACTACTATATTAGAGTTTGCAAAACGATTAAAATTGTAATCGCGATTAATCGCACCAATTAATCGTAATCGACAAAAATATCATGCGATTACGATTAATAATTTTCTATGAAATACTCTGTTTTTATAACGAATTTAAAATATATAAAATTTTGGTCCATGTTTCATTTAACTTGTTTGCATTTTTCTTTCTTTTTTTCTCGTGAATGTCATTAAAATTTAAAGTAAAATTTAAATTTTTTTAGTAACACCTCAATTTTGTTTTACAAATATAACTAATTGTAAGAGGCTTTGGCCGGATTGAAACTTTGAAAAAAAACTTATTTTTTCAAAACTTTGATCGCTGCAGTTTCGACTAGCGCGCTGGTTGCCGTCTGAAGAAGCCGTTGGAAAAATTAATATCAGCCATTCACTTTCCACCCTTTTTTAACAGAAAGCAGCTTTTGGAAAGGAGTCATGAGTCAAAGAGCGCATCCAAACCACATGAAATCAGGCTATTTTAGGGCACAGTGAAATCATGTAACTTTTCAGAGCTTATTCAAGCACTCTTGTAGAGTTGATTTTTTTCTTAAAAATCATAATTTGTGATTCGAAAGGTGTTAAAGATGTTAAAAAAGATAGCATGTATGAAATTTTATAAACAAAGAATTTTATATTATCAGTTTAAAAAAATATATCAAAAAATTTTAATTTCTCTTCCTTACGTTTACTTCAATATCAAGAGCGCTCTTTGATACGCTATTACAAGAAACTGTGTTGTTAAACTTTCGATTTATTGTTACACAAAAAGAATTGAAAACGAAAGTCAATCAACAAAAACGCGGATTCAATTAATTTTTTAATTGAAACTCCTCCGATGAACAAAATTGCTATATCAACCATCAAATTGTAGGTGATTAATTGATTTTTTATTGTTTTTTCAATTAATCACTTTTTCGATTTTGACCAAAAATTTGTTGTGTTTTTTATTTAAAGTCAATTAAAATAATGATTGACTTAACAAACACTCAGAAAATTATGTAAGTTACTACATTTTAGTTATTTGTATATTTTATAGTAGTTAGTTGTTTTCAACTTCAAAGTCAGTTGTTTTTGTATGAAAAATATCAAACAACTATTTCAGTTAGTTATTTTAAGTCGTTTTTTTGAACAACTAACAAAAAAGTACTGTAATGTAGTAACAGTTAATTAAAGTAGTTAATTTCTTTTTTTTATCTCTGAAAAATTTCCAAAGTTTTTTCCAAAAAATTAAAATAAATTAAATTTTTTTTTATTTTTCACAACTTTAAAAAAAAAAAAAAAAAAAACTTGGAAAAAATTTGGTCTTAAATTTTTTTTGAAAAATTTTTTGAAAAAAAAATTATATATTGATTATTTTATTTTTACTACATTTTAGGTGTTTTTACTACAAATGTAAGTAGTTTTTACTACATAAGTCACTTGTTTTTTGTCATTTAAAATAACTAACATTGTTAGTTGATTTAACTGAAGAAGTAAACAAAACCACTTACAAAGTAGTTATTTTAACTGACATTTTCAGTTGATTTTACTAACATAATTTTTTGAGTGAATGAACTTTAAGCTTATGGAGCACAATAAAAAAAGTAAAACCCTAGATTAAAGTATATTTTTGAATTAAATAATAATACTTGTTCTTGATGCTGAAAGAACTGCCTCTTTACTGGGCATAGGCTGTCTATAAATATCTTCCATCTTCTAGACGCCGCTTCTCGAAGTTCTCCTATGTTGTTGTAGTTTCTATCTTCGGATGTACTATTAATCACATTAAGTGTCGACCTTCTCCAGGTTGTTTTTGGTCGACCAAGTCTTCTTGAACCTTGTGGGCTGTAGAAGAGAGCTTGGTGACATATTTGAATGGGTGGTTTTCGTAGCGTATGCCCAATCCACCCGAACTTTCTTCGGCGTATCTCGATGTTGACGTCTCTAAAATTTGAACGGTTCCATAGCTCTACATTAGAAATACGACCCGGGCAAAAAATTTTCAAGGTTCTTCGTAGACACCGATTGACAAAAACTCGAAGTTTGTTTTGAATTTTATCTACTACGTACCAAGTTTCGCAACCATACAGTATTGTAGAACTGACAGTACACATGATATTTTTGAATTAATGTATTTAAATAATTGAAGTAAAAAAAATCTGGTATGTTGAAAATTTGTAATTTGATAGTTAAAGCAAAAATGTTGATCAAAACAATAATTGACTCATTTAAATTTTGTTGATTAATAGATTTAATTGAAATTTTTTAGCCAATAATTTGTTGTGTGCAGGAAAATTCGAAAGTTTATAATTTTGTTTCTTAACAATTTTAATTTTTGTATAATAATCGCGATTAACGACGATTTTTTTAATCGTAATCGCGATTATGAAATATCTTGATTATTTGCAAACACTACACTATATTATTAGTTCAGAAGATATAAAATGTTTGAAATTGCCCTCTTTTCGCTTCCCCCGCTTCAAGTTTCCAGTGCCATTATATCAGAAAAAATGTCCCTACACAGAGATAACAGTTTAGTTGTGCCAGCCGAATTTAGAGCCAACTGCATAGTTTAATTACAA
Source organism: Pegoplata infirma (assembly GCA_963921195.1). NCBI lineage: Eukaryota > Metazoa > Arthropoda > Insecta > Diptera > Anthomyiidae > Pegoplata > Pegoplata infirma. Next base: position 161,330,222 of record OY992539.1, read on the forward strand.
TAACCGAAATTTTCGGGTGCGATAACCAAAATATGTTTTAAAAATTTGTTTTAAAAATTTCTGTTGGTTCAAATAAATTTTCGTAATCGCAACCGGAAATTTCGGTTAGCTCCAACTTCGGCTGGCACAAATTCTGAGTAAAAAGCTCAATTTTCCCCTTTTAACTCCTTTAAAAAATTTTGGTTAAACAAAATTTGTAAAAAATTTGAGTAAAAAAAAATTTCGGTAACAAAAATTATAAGTCAAAAAAAATTTGAGCAAAAAAAATTTGAGTAAAAAATTTTTAAGCATAAAAAAAAATAAAGTGAAAAAAAAATGTTGAGTCAAGAAAATTTGGTAAAAAAATATTTGAGCAAAAAAATTTTGAGTTAAAAATTTAAGTAAATTTTAGTAAAAAAATTAATTAAATTTTTTTCCCGAGAGGATGCTATAGTCGAAATTTTTTGTTTCTAAGACAATTAGTTCAGAAGATACCAAATTGTCTTATTTTTTCTTCTCCCCCTTAGAAAGGGAATTTTCAAAAAAGTACATTTTTCAAAAGGTTATTCAAGTTTCTAGGCCCATAAGTTCGAAAGATACAAATCCCTAAAAGCGAAATTTTCAAAAAAGTACTTTCTTTAGATAATTATTTCCGCTAAAGGATCATAAAGTCCAAATTGCAAGTTTCTAGGATCATTACTTAAATGATTTGGAGCGCCCCTGCGTATTTTCCTAATTCGGGGCCAATACCCCCGGAGAGGTTGGCGGTCTGATTCGGGAGTCTGAATCTAGGGGACACCAGTTAGTAGTGTGTTGTGATACTAATGAAGTACAAACACAAATGATAGAGGCGAGTCACTTTTGGAGTTTTTGTTAAGCACTATCCTGTATATTTGTAACAAGGGTAGTGAACCAACTTTCGTTACAAGTACGCGGCAAGAGGTTCTTGACGTAACACTTGTATCAGATACATTGTCTGATAGAATATATGACTAGAGAGTTTTGGAAGAGAATTTTTTCTCAGATCATCGCTACATTGCGTTTTTACTAAGGGAGTGTGCCCCGGTTGAGACAGTCTCTAGAAATCTAAGGAGAACAAACTGGGTGAAATATAGGGAGACTTTTTCTTTGCTTTTGGGTGAAGTACTATTATCTGAATATAGTTTGGCGGAAATTGACTGTCTGGTTGACCGTATAACAAATGTTTGTAATAGGTGCCTGGATGCGTCTTGCCCTTCTGCAAATAAGTTGCAGACATAATACAGTCCATTTTGACACTTGTCGTTCTGTATACTTTTTATTCAACTGTGCGTTTTGTTTACCTCAGACGGACATAATAAAAATTTTTTGTTTTGAAAATTAAATAAATTTGTTTTATTTTCGTTTTTAAATATATTTATTTTTCTAAAAAATACTGTGTTAAATTAAAATTTAAATTCGATATAATTTAATAATTAATTAATTTTCAAAAAGCCGTCGGGATTGTGATAAAAGTGTTGATTTTAAAATTTATATTTTTTACAAACATATTTACATATATAAATACATTTATATTTCTTTCCCACATACAGTGTTTTTTTATTTCAAAACAAATTAGTTATTTTTTTAATTTTCCTTTATGCTTTGTCCGTTTTAACAAAAAAATCGTCATACCCCCCAAACCTGTGTTAATTTTTTTCCAATACAAACTGCAGATCATCTGCTTTTATACATACCGTGTTGTTGTTGTTTTGTTTATTCAGTTTTTTTTATAACTGATTTTAAAAAGTACCCTACAGTCCGTCATAGTCGCGACTTAACAAGTGTGTGTTTTTTTATTGAAAATTTTCTTTGAAAATTTTTTATCCTTTTTTCGTGAAATTTTTTGACTACCACGACAGATCTTCGGGTTTTTTCGGAAGCATTCGTGTTTTTTCGGAAAATTTGGTACATTTAAAGAATTTTGAAAAATTTTAAACTTTTTGGAAAGTTTTTATACTTTTGAAAAATTTTCTTGATAATTTTAGCCGAGCACGAAATTTCTTCGGATTTTTTCGTCAGTTTTCGGGTTTTTTTAGATTATACGCCTGTTTTTGGAAATTTTTAAAAGTTTTTTGTGATTTTTCGAAAGTTCTTGTACCATTTTCAAATTTTTGAAATTTTTTTTTTGAATTGGTAAGATCTTCGTGTTATATTCGTTGTTTTTCGGAATTCTTCGTGTTTTTTGGTAAATTTCGTGATTTCGATTTTTGAAAAAATTTGTAAATTTTTTTGAAATTTTTGATATATTTCTGAAATTTTCGGAAAAATTTTTCAGGTCTTCGGATTTTTTTGTGGATCTTCGTTAATTTTCGAAAAACTTCGGGTTTTTTCAAGTTTTCTTGATTTTTTTTTAAATTTCTTTGGAAATTTAATATTTTTTTTAAATTTTTTTCACGAATAAAATGGAAATGACGGCACTTGAAACCTTCATTAAAGCTTCGGAAGATGTTGTCACCTTTGGCGTTGGCTTTTTTAAGCTTGACGATAAGGTACACAACGTTTTTTCGTTGGAAATGAGGGGTAAGCGATTGGATTCATTGTGGGAGAAAGTGGAATCCTCCTTTGTGGAAAGCATGGATTACATAAAATCGCTGGAAGACGCTGATGTTTCTGATTTGACCTCTATTGAGTCCAAATATCAGTTAGCGTTCGACGCGTACGTAAACTGTTCTTCCAATATAAAGGAAAAAATACAGGTTTTCGAAGCAATAAAGGAGGAATCAAAACCGAAACCCCAGCCTTTGGCGGTTACAGCTCCTCCGGTTGATGATTTGTTTCATCGTATGGCGCTTCCGCCATGTGATATCGATGTTTTTGAAGGAAATTATTTGTCGTGGCCTACGTTTAGGGACCTTTTTACCGCGGTTTACATTAATAATTCTCGGTTGAGTAATGTTGAGCGCCTTTGTTACCTCATTAAAAAGACTAGTGGGGAAGCAAAGGAAATCGTTTCGCGAAGCCAACTTGCTAACGAGGGTTTCAATATTGCGTGGAAAAATTTGGGTGACACATACGACAACAAGCGTATGCTCGTTTTCAACCAATTTGACGCTTTTTATGCTATTCCTTCTTTTGAGGAGGAAACTAGCGAAGGTCTAAAGACGATTCAGCGCGGCGTCAATAAATGCCTTACTGCGATGTCTACATATAATATTCCAATTTCCGATTGGGATCCAATAATTGTTTATAATTCGATAAAACGGTTGCCTCCGCACACCGTACATCTATTTGAACAAACGGTTAAAGAAAAGAAGTCTATATCTCCATGGAAAGACTTGGACAAATTTCTCACTGAGAGAATCCAAACTTTAGATTGTCTACGCGATCTTAAAGGCTCTGGATTGTCCAAAAAGTCTACCCAACCTAAAGTTAAATCGCACCACACTAACGCTACACCTTCAACGGTTTCTTTTTGTGCTTTGTGTCCGAATCAAGGGCACTTTTTACGGATGTGTCCAAGATTTAAAAAGCTTTCGGTTGCGGATAGATATTCTACGGTAAAAAAGTTTCATCATTGTGTCAATTGCTTTTCAAAGGCACATGAAGCTAAAAATTGTAAGAGCAAAAATACTTGCTCTATTTGTAACAAGCGACATCATACTATGTTGCATCGTGAGATACAAACAGTTGATAGATCGGCAAGGGGAAATAATCCTTCTACGGCAGTTGTGAGTACGCCTTCCGTCCCTGGATTACAGAACTCCCTGCCTGAAAATTCTCTACTTCAATCTACATCTACGGGTATTAGTCACGTGGCTCCTGCAAATCGGCAGACATTCCACGCGTCTCAGAGTAGGACAGTACTCCTAGGGACAGCAATGGTGAATATCGTTCACCATGGTACTACGTACCAAGCCCGGGCTCTTATAGATCCGGCTTCCGAGGCTTCGTTCATTTCTGAACGCTTGCAGAATCGCCTGAAACTCTCAACGCATTCCACGAATGCTCAAGTTTCAGGTGTAAATCAAGTGGTCTCGGCTACTTCAAAGAAAATTTGTTCTTTGAAAATTGGCTCTCCCTTGGACAGTACACTTATCTTGGAGACTATGGCTCTTGTTTTGCCTAAAATTTCGGGTAATTTGCCATCATTTGTCATTCCGCCATTTATTAGGGATAATCTACCCGATTTACATCTGGCAGATTCCGGATTTTATGACAGCGGACCTGTCGATCTTTTACTTGGCGCGGATTTATATCCTCAAATTCTTTTGGTAGAAATTCGTCGTAATATTTTGGGTTCTTTGTTGGCTCAAAACACGATATTTGGTTGGATTATTACTGGTCCAGTATCACAACCTCGAGTTCACGTTTATTCTACTACTGTAGACTTTTCCGAGGAAGATTCTTTGAATAGAACTCTTCTTAGGTTTTGGGAACTTGAGGAAACTCCTGGAAAGGAAATTTTATCCGTATTTGATAAAATTTGTGAGGAAAATTATAAGGCGACAACACCTCGTACTTCTGATGGTCGATATATAGTGACCCTACCATTCAAGCCAGAATTTCCTGGAGTTTTGAACTTAGGTATATCGAGGTCAAATGTCTTAAAACAATACTTTAGGACAGGGTCCTCGCTTCTTCGAAGACCTGAGATTAAGGAAATGTACGATAACGTCGTAAAAGAATATCTGGACCTTGACCATATGAAACTTGTTTCATATACACCTCCGGCTGTGACACATTCGTGCTATTTGCCACATCACCCAGTCATTAAACCAGAGCGAAAGACTACAAAACTGCGAGTCGTGTTCAATGCTTCGAATAAAACTTCGAACGGGAATAGTCTTAACGACTGCCTTTACGTCGGACCAACTTTACAGTCTGACTTGGTCCTCTTAATTTTAAGATGGCGCCTCTTTAAATTTGTCTTCAATTGCGATATTACGCAAATGTATAGGCAGATTAGGGTGGATTCTTCTCACACTCCATTTCAACGGATCTTATTTAGAGATTCTCCGACGGAGAACGTTAAGGAGTATGATTTGCAAACGGTGACTTTTGGCGTAAATTGCGCCCCTTATTTGGCGATTCGAACGCTTTTGCAATTAGCGGACGATTCGGAGGCTGAATACCCCCTGGCATCACACATTCTTCGGAAGTGTATGTACGTCGACGACGTTTTAACAGGGTCTCATGACGTCTCGACTGCTCTGATCGCTCGTGATCAGCTTATAGCAGCTTTGTCTACCGCTAAATTCGAGCTTCGAAAATGGACTTCAAATGAACGCTCCATTTTAGATAGGTTTCCCCCAGAGCATTTGGTTGATGCTAAACTTTTGACTTTTGTGGAGTCTAGTAGCTCTAAGACATTGGGTATTCAATGGAATGCTCAATTAGACTCGTTTTACTTCAGTGTGAACCCTATCACACCTAAATCAAGTCATACTAAGAGAGAAGTTTTGTCTCTTATAGCAAAACTTTTTGATCCCGTGGGTTGGCTTGGTCCAGTTATTGTCGTTGCTAAGATGATAATGCAACGGATTTGGCTTGATCACATTGGTTGGGATGAGAATCTTCCTTTGTCGACTGAAAAATGACTGGCAAAAATTTGTTACTTCATATCGTGAAGTCAACAATATTCGAGTTCCAAGATGGGTTCATTACAGTCCTGATTCTTTGGTGGAACTTCATGTCTTTTCTGATGCCTCGGAAAAGGCATACGCGGGGGTGATATATATTCGAGTTGAGACTTCCAGCGGTGAAATTTATACTCACCTATTATCTGGCAGGACAAGAGTTGCTCCCATAAAATCGATTTCTATTCCTCGCCTTGAGCTTTGTGGAGCAGTTTTGGCTTCCGAACTTTTGCAGACAGTGCTTAAGGAAATTGATATTGGGATTCGGCAAGTTTATTGCTGGACGGACTCTACCATCGTTCTTGCTTGGTTAAGAAAGACCCGTGTACCTGGGCCACTTTTGTCCGAAACAGGGTGTGCCAAATCCAACAAAATGTTGGAAATCACAATTGGTATCACGTGAGATCTGAAGACAACCCTGCCGATTTAGGTAGTCGTGGTATTTCGCCCAATGAACTGGCGGATAACGATCTCTGGTGGCATGGACCACTTTGGCTTCGCCAGGAAAAATCTTATTGGAATATATCAGATCTTTCTGGTTTGCATACGGATATTGAAGCTCAGACCGTTAAGGCCCATGCTTCGTTCTTTGCAGACAATAAAGAAAATGATTTTGATATTCTTGGGAGATACTCAAAGCTCGACACAGCACTTCGCGTAATATCGTATGTCTTGAGATTTATCTACAATTCTCAAAAAGCGCGAAAGTCCGGTAGATGTTTGTATTTGGACAAGGCACTTTCCAATTGGGAGATCAAACGAGCAAAAATGCATTTGGCCATTATAGCTCAAAAACGTCACTTCGGGGACGAGTATAAATGTCTCTCGGAGAAAAGACCTCTTTCCGCTAAAAGTTGTTTGGTTCCTTTGAACCCCTTTTTGGATAAAGACGGTGTTATGAGGTTAAATGGTCGTTTAGTTAAATGTCCATCTCTCTCATATTCTGAACAGCACCCTGTGATTTTACCATATTCTGATCGGTTTACTCATCTTTTAGTAGAGTTTGTACATTTGATTTCCATCCACGGTGGAAATCAGTTGATGCTGCGAATTCTTCGGATTGAATATTGGATCCCGCGAATGAAATCGAAAATTCGTTGAATAATCGGACGCTGTAAACGCTGCATTTTAGATCGAAAACGATCATGCAGTCAGATTATGGCAGCGCTTCCTCCTGAAAGGACTAGACTTGATAGGCCTTTTACTACAACTGGTGTAGACTTTGCAGGGCCCTTCGACATCAAAAGTTTTACTGGAAGAGCGTGTAGAATAACAAAAGGCTACGTTTGTATTTTCGTTTGTTTTTCTACGAAGGCAATACATTTAGAGGCAGCTTCGGATTTGTCAACGGCTACTTTCTTAGCCGCTTTTCAAAGATTCGTTTCGCGTAGAGGCTGTCCTCGTACCATGTTTTCGGATAACGGGACTAACTTTGTAGGCGCGTCGCGTGAGTTAGAAAGGGATTTTAGAACTTTTCTTAAGGAATGTCAGGTCGAGGTTTGTAACATTTCCAGTTACCAGGAACTTTCTTGGCGGTTTATCCCAGCTGGCGCCCCTCATGTGGGTGGTCTTTGGGAAGCCGGTGTGAAAAGTTTTAAACTTCATTTTCGAAAGGAAGCACAGGCTTTCAAATATACTTTTGAGGAGTTTTCAACCATTCTTGCGAGGATTGAAGCTTGTCTTAATTCGCGTCCGCTTTGTCCAATGACGGATAACCCGTGGGAACCGGTTGCCCTGACTCCTGGACATTTTCTGATAGGTTCTCCAATTCTAGCTCCTGCGGAGCCCGCAATAAATGAGTCTCCGATCAGTTTTGTCAATCGGTTTAGAAAAATGAAAGCTCTTACTCAGCATTTCTGTCAACGGTGGAAAGATGAGTATTTAATGGGCTTACATAAAAGGTACAAATGGCAACATCCAACACGGGAAATTCAGGTAGATGATTTAGTAGTTATACGACATGAGCAGCTACCTCCGACTTCTTGGAGGTTAGGCAGGGTCGTTGAAATACACCCTGGAAGTGACGGTCATGTTAGGGTCGTTGACGTACGCACTGCGAATGGGGTTGTTAGACGTCATATCGCAAAACTGGTCATTCTAACTAACTTAAATTAAATACATATCTATTTTCCTTTCTGTTAACCTTTATTATTTCACAGCAAAATGGACTCCTTGCGTAACCAATTTGATGACGCCATTTTGGACGACTACAATGATGCGATGGAGGTTACAGAACCGGTTGTTGCAGCAGCTACCTTAGTTGCATCTGAAACGGCAACAGCACCTGATACGACGCCTTCGCCGGTGGACACACCCACTTTTAATGGTGTTTCTCCGCCAGCTGCTTCCCTTGAAGTGGCACCACCTACATTTGCGGTGTCCGAACCCTTGTCGGACACTAATGGACCCTCGGATTCGAATGTGACCGCGAGCACTGTCGTGACTGGTAAAATTAAGTGTAGGGTCTGCAACGGCACTCACCCTTTACGGGCGTGTAGGGCTTTTCTTAGATTCAAGCCTGAGAAGAAGATCAGAATGGTGGTTTTGCATCGCTATTGCTGCCGATGTCTGGCTTCTTCTCACTTGGCTAAGGATTGTCCTAGCACGTCCAAGTGTCGTCGGTGTCAGGGCGAACATCACGTCTTGCTCCATTTTCGGCAACCTACACACGCAGACTCTGCCAAACAAATACAGTCTCGCGCAGCTCAACCCGTGAAAAAGCAAACTCCTAAGCCTTCCATAAAGGCTATTACAAAAAAACGTCCGTCGTCGTCCGTACCACAAGTCTGCTCCCTTCCGATTCGTCATATCGTTACTTTCTCCCCCACGCTTATAGTCAAGCTTCAGATTCCTGGAAATTACATTCCAGTGCGAGCCGTTTTGGACCCTTGCTGTAGCATCAGTTACATTTGCGAGTCGTTGTTTCGAAAACTTCGGCTACCCCTATCCACTATGGATGGGAACGGATATTGTCGCTTGACCCTTTGTTCGTCGTATGATCGGGAACAAAAAGTTTCGATCACGGCTAAGGTGACAAAAATGAAGGGTGTGAGTACTCCATCGGAGTCAGTACCTGACTTGATTAAGGAGAATTTTGCTGGGTTTCAGTTAGCTGACCCTCGTTTTAATATTTCTGGTCGGGTTGTTCTGGTCTTAGGGCCAGAGGTCACTCCCCACATTTTGAAGGGTAGAATACATTCGAGCCCGGGTCTGCCATTAGCGCAATATACCATCTTTGGCTGGATAATTTCGGGCCAATCTCCTATCTAGGGGGAAAAAAAATACGGCTCTTTTAAGACCATCCAGTCCCCTTGGACAAATTGGCTCTCATGAGACCATCCGGCCCCCTTGGGTCAAAATCGGCTCTTTTACAAAGAGACCATCCGGCTCCCTTGAGACCATCTACCCCCTTGGGTTATACGGTTATTTTAACCGCTTTTTTATAAAAAATCCAGTTTACACTGGTTGGTCTCTTGGCCATTTAGATTTAAGTGTTATTTGAAAAAATGAAAAAAAAAAATACATACTTGAATTTTTATAGAAAATTTTGAATTTTATTTTTTATTAAATTAGTTAATTTTATTTAAGACTTTGTTGCAATTTTGAATTAATATTGCAAGGCGGCCGGCAATGTTTAAGCCTAAAGCCTTTCTTTGGTTTAATTTGTCCCAGTTTTCACCCCTTGAGTCTTTCGAGGGTTAATACTAGTTAAAATCTACTTGCTCCACTTTCCGTGCAACTCTGTAAAGAGTAAGCACAGGGGTAACACATGAATAGTAGTGTCAGTAATAACGAAGTCGTTATCTACAGATGACAATCTTTTTTTGGAAAGTATTTGGGAACGATTTGGGAATAACGAAAAATAAACATTAAAAAATTTTAAAATTATGAATGAAAATTATTGTTCTGTCACTTGAAAATAAAAAAATATATAATAAAAAAAAAGAAATGAATATAATTAAATCAAATCAACCAGCAAAATTAAACTCAAAATAAAAGGTAAACAAAATTTCCAGCTTTCCCAGATACCATTTGTAAAACTAACACCACCTTTAAACGTCAAAAAGAATTGACTCTTGCATAGTCTTTATATATTTAAGTTTTTGAGTAAGCAGTGATTTTAACTAGTTAACCGATAACGGGATTTTTAGACATTGTTTGTCGTCCCTTTTTGTTCTAGTTTTAACTTTACTCACTGCTCTTCTGTATACCAACCAACGCACTACGTGCATATCTATACAAAGGTAATATAAATTAAATAAATATAATTTTCTTTACAAAACTTAAACTGTTTCTTGTGTTTTTATTTTTTATATATTTACATATTTGGACCCGCTTTTACGGCAAATCTACAAGAGCGGACGAGGACTGGACTTCGTAAAGCCCGCAACTTAAGAGTTATAAGAAGATTATCAGAATTGCAAAATGTAATTATTGTAAAAACTTCTGTAGAAACATAGAAGACGTTCCTGAGGCATTTAGGCTGTGCAAGGTTCTGTCTTCTTCTCCTTGCACCCTGGGATATCTGAAAGATCCTAATGGGATGTGGTCTGAACACGCATTTTCCGGGCAATTCCATTACGCCGTTTCAAGCTTTGGAACGTTCTGACGCCCAAGCATCTGAAATTAATTCGGAAATAATAAATATGCCAACATTTATCTGGGCGATTAAAAGCTTCAGGCCCTATAAATCCCCGGTACCTGATGGTATAATCCCGGCTGAGATGCAGCAAATGTCGGACTATATAGCCTCTTGGCTGTACAATCTATACACAGCATGCATCAACTGGTCGTATATTCCTTTAAAATGGAGGGATACCAGAGTCGTCTTTATCCCGAAGGCTGGGAAAATTTCCCGAAGGATTTCAGACAATGGAACGAATGATAGACTCATATTTGCGTAGTGTGATTGATCCGAGGTTAGGTTAGGTTGTAAGTGGCTGCTGACGTATTACGTCAACACACGTAGACTCTGAGGTCCATTGTGATACTACGGGATCGTAATAGGTTTCCCTACTAGTCCCTGTCGTTAAACCAGTTTGAGCTTCTTATGAAACTCCTTAGATGTTGAATTTTGACATCCGACAAATCAGAAAGATCGTACAGCTCCCTAGATCCCAGTAAAGCAAGTCTCTGACCAGAAAGTGCCGGGCAATGGCAAATAAAGTGTTCGATAGTTTCCAACTCCTCTTTATCCATGCAACTTCGGCAAAAGTCATTCGACGGCACATTTAACCGCTCTGCGTGCTTCCCTATAAGACAGTGCCCGGTAATTATAGAAACTACCGTTGAAATCTCTCGATATCAGCTCACTTGTGCGCCCCTGATTAAGAGAAGGTCAAATCAGTCGTGTTGTCTCACACGTCCATCCATTTGCCCATCTTTGATTGGTCTCCGTCGCAGAACAAAGCCGTATGTTTTGCTTGCAAGTTCCTTTAGGCATACCAACACATTCCAATTCTGTTGGAACCTGTAAGATAGTTCCTAGTCTTGCAAGCTCATTGGCTTTGCAATTCCCTGGAATGTCTCTGTGCCCTGGGACCCATATGAGTCGTATGTTAAACTGCTTGGCCATCTCATTTAAAGACGTGCGGCAGTTAAGGGCAGATCTTGTTTTCAGAAACATAGAATCCAGGGACTTCACCGCGGCTTGACTGTCAGTATAGATGTTGACTGCGGTTGTAGACAAGACATAGTGGCTCTACCAGTCAGCCACTTCCTTTATTGCCAGCATCTTTGCCTGGTAAACACTGCAATGATTTGGCAATCTTCGAGCCAGGCTCAATCCAAGCTCTTCCGAATAGACTCCAAAGCCCACTTGTTCTTGCAGCCTCGATCCATCTGTGTAAAACTTTATGGTGGCTCCACTACCCGGAATGTCCTCTATCCAAGACTCCCTGGATGGTATCATAGTGGTAAAGTCGCGCTCAAGGAGGCTCAAAGAGGGAGCGCAGTACACATTTTGTGGTATTGTTATCTTCTTTAAGATCGCGCTATGGCCACAATCGCTGCTCCTCCATTGCAGCGTGCTATTAAGTCGAATTGCCGACGCAGCCGCATACTGCCTACTCAATATGTCCATTGTATCAGGTGAAGGAGGATTTCTAATGCAGCCGTAGGTGTAGTACGAAGAGCACCTGTGATGCACATCGACGCCATTCTCTGTACCTTCGTGATAAAGACACAGTTCGCTTTTGTTTCTAAAGCAGGCCACTAGACAATGATTCCATACAGCAAAATTGGACGCACCACTGCTGTATATATCCAATGAACGACTTGAGGGATATTACCGAATCGTAACCAGATTCGGTTTCGAAAATGCCAGATGCATCTCCCATCAGCCCAGAATCGGTCAGCTGAATATCAACCTTTTCCAAATTCTCCTCCCCAGCCGACTCTGCCACTGGCTTCGCTGCGTCGAAAATAGGCTTCTGGTCGCCCTTGTAGACATTGACTTTTATATGAAAAAAAGCCAAATCTAATAATGCGGTCAGTCCTGGCTAAAAGCGGAAGCGATTTCTCATTAACCAAGACCACTGCTTGACGACGAGCGCCCTCCATCTCACCCAATCTGGCAATTTGCAAATTCTGAGTTGGAAGGTCAGGATTGCAGACTTTTATCATCTTTAGGATCACCTCAGTGTCACTTGTAGCCATTGGAATCCATGCATGAGCTCTGGGTTGCGAGGGGATATCATGTTTTTCCACAACGTCCAGTCGGGCTCCAGGCCATAACTCTCCCACTTGGCTAATGGCAACCTTAAACACGGCTGCGGATCTTTCGTTTCCAAAAGCAACGAGTTTTACTCGCCCCTGATACCAACCTGCGTTGACAGTAGTAGGGAGAAAATCAGGCATACTCTCAAGGAGCCTAAAGTAGATTTCATTTAATTTAGTTTCAACTAAACTCCACTTGTGCCTTGGAATACTACAATCCCCATTTTCCTTGTTTATCACAGCCCTAACGAAGTTACTTCTCACCACCTCACTAAAAGACTGAGTCCAGACGTTGCCGGTCACCTTAGATCTCTTAGGTAAAGGTTTCTCGTCGGGCGAGCGCAACCTTTTACCAGACTTCGATGGCGAGGCCGAAACAGCGCTCTGTTTATCAGATGCGCGCATTGCCGAAAGTTTGTCCTGTTCTTCAATGACTCCTTTCGCCCATGATAGCGATGCCCTATCACGTTCGGAGAGCTTCGTTCCATCGAGTTGGCTTAGTTTGTTAATTATTTTCAAACAAAGCCTTCTCTGGTTGTGCCTGACCTTTGATGGCTTAAGTTTCTTTTTCTTTTTACCACCAATATTAGGCTGAACACCCCTACCAGAATCAAGGCCGGATCAGTGCTAGGACCAGCACCAGTCGGTGAGGCAGAGCCTCGAATTTAATCGGTATCATTTGTGTCCATTTTTTCATTTTCCTTGTTGTGGTAATGAAAATATCACAAAAATACCTATTACGAACAAACCTATTACGAACAATTTCAGTAATTCAATTAATAGCACGGAGTTAAATTAAAACACGTCCACACTTGTCAACAGTTGAACGAAAAATATGTAATAGGCCATTTACATATGCCTCGAAATCCAAAAAAAATGGGATTTCAATGAAAATCCAAGTAAATCCAATTACTTTTTTGGATTTCAAATGTCAAATCCCATACAAAAAAAACTTGGATTTTGGGAAAATCGTAAAATCGCAATTTAAAATCCAAAAAATGTTTACTACTTAAATGTACAACTATGGGTTTTCCCAAAATAATCATCCCTAATGCTTTTTTTACAACGCTGCACACGATTTTTTATCAGCTGTTGTTGTTTTTTATAAAGTAAAAAAACAATTAAAATTTATTTTTTTAAAACTATTAAAAGATTAATAAAAACAATGTTTAACAATGTTTCATTTAAAATTTACCATTGCAAATGGTAAACGCACAATTTAGTTGACCAATTTGGTCTTCCTAACAAAGAAAAACACTCAATGGTGGCGGCCCCAAAATTGGCAAAAATGTTAATTTTCTTGCATTTAAAGAAGCAGCTCTTCATAAAAACACATTTTTTGATATTGTGGTCCCAACATATACTAGTGGGATTGAAAATATTGGCTCCGGCAAAGAAAAATCATTGTTTTTAGAAATATTTATAAAATTGGGTAATTTTCCAACTAACAACCCTGTACACAAATCAAAAGAAAATACAGAGTTAGTACAAACAAAATCCCGCTAAATGTCAAAAAAGCATATGTAAACGGTATAGATTTTAATTGGATTTGAAATCCAAATTTATGTGGATTTCGGGGCATATGTAAATAGCATATAAGGGTTAAAAAAATATTAAAAAAAAAAGACGTCCAAGAAATTTCTTAAATTTATCAATATTTAAAAAAACTTTGGAAAACTACACTCAAAATAATAACTCTGGTAAATTGCAGAAAACAGTTGATCCGAGGTTGCTTTCGACAAAGCAACATGCATACAGCAATGGTAGATCAACGAAAATAGCTCTTCATGAGCTAGTTGATACCATCGAGAGATCGCTTTCGGTGAAGGACTACACTATGGTGGCCTTTCTTCATATAGAGGAGGCTTTTAATAATGTCATTGTCTGTTTTAGAAGTAAAGCATGGGACCGTTTTAATGGTGGAAAACCTACTTGCCAATAGACGTATAACGTCTGAATTGAGAGCGTCCGTCATATTGAATTTCAGGCGTAATATTGAGGAACGGGTGAGAAAATCAACGATTGCTTTATATTTCTGTAAAAGGGCCATTGAAAACGATATGGTTTTAGCGTCCAATTCTGGTGTATGAAATCATTGTCTGGTGGCCTGCTTTAGAAATAAAAGCGAACTGTGTCTATATCACGAAGGTACAGAGAATGTCTTCGATGTGCATCACTGTTGCTCTTCGTACTACACCTACGGCTGCATTAGAAATCCTCCTTCACCTGATACCATTGGACATATTGTAGCCATAGCGCGATCTTGAAGAAGATAACAATACCACAAAATCTGGACTGTGCTCCTTCTATGAGCCTTTTCGAGCGCCACTTCCAGGGAGTCTTGGATGGGGGACGTTCCGGGTAGTGGAGCCACCATACATTTTAACACAGATGGATTGAGGCTGCACGATAAAGTGGGCTTTGGAGTCTATTCGGAACTGCTTGGATTGAGCCTGGCTCGAAGATTGCCAGATTATTGCAGTGTTTACCAGGCAGATATGCTGGCAATAAAGGAAGTGGCTGACTGGTTAAGCTGAAATGTCTACAACCGCAGTCAACATCTGACAGTCATGCGGCGGTGAAGTCCATGGATTCAATGTTTCTGAAAACAAGATCTGCCCTTAACGGGTGGCTGAAATAAAGCCATAGGCTAAATTAATTTATGGAGTTTGTAATCCCTAAGCCCGGCCGAAGGCCGTCTACGTTGAAAAACTTTTTTTTGTTTAACTCTCTTTAAATTAAAAACCCACATATACCAGGAATCTCTGAACTCAGAGGGGCCTAGAAGCACCATTTCCTTGTTATATATATATATATTTCCTTTATTTACATAAAATAGTAAGATAAATATGTATTAACTAAATTATATAAAAGTTCATAATGAACATAGGGCGTCTACAAATTCTCTCCATTTGGAACGATCCTTGGCTAGCGACTTAATTTGATTCCAAGACAAGTTGCAACTTTGACCTTCGTTTCTCACCATCCTCACCCAGGTGTTTCGCGGGCGACCAGGATTGCGATGACCTCGCGGATTCCATTCAAGAGCCGCTCTGGTGATTTCATTGGTCGGTCTTCTTAATATGTGGCCTATCCAAGACCACTTACGACGTTTAATTTCAATATCAATAGGTTCACAATGGGCTAGATATAAAAGTTGTTCATTTGTTACCCAGCATGGCCAAAAGATACGCAGAATCTGTCTAAGGCAACGATTTACGAATGTCTGCAGCTTTCTTTGGGTGGCCTGTGTTGTACTCCATGTTGTGCAACTGTAAAGCAGGACAGACTTAACACTACAGTTAAATATTCGCAGTTTCGTAGCTTTTGAGATGTTGTTTGCTCGCCAGACTTTATTTAATGAGTGAAATGCGACTCAAGCCTTGTTGATGCGCTCCTCTATATCTTTTCCAGAACCACCATCTTTTGTTATGCGGCTACCTAGGTAGCAAAAAGAGTCAACGTCCTCAATAAGGTCTCCGTGCAATATGAGAGGTGTTGAGTTGTTTGTACCAATTCTCATTAGCTTTGTCTTATTAACGTTGATTCTAAGACCTACTTTTCTTGCGTTTCTGTCAAGACATATGAGTTTCTGTTCGATATCTTCAAACCGATGGGCCATCATGCATAAATCATCTGCGTAGTCAATATCATTAAGACGTTCACGTAGGTTCCAACGTATGACATTCGGAGCTTCGATTTTTGTGTGCTCCATGACTCCATCTAAGAGTATTAGAAATAAAGTCGGCGATAGAACACACCCCTGTCTGACTCCCTCATTATGTTCAAATGGACGGCTCTCTTGCCCACAGAATCTAACTCTACCCAAAAAATTTCCCAGTTACTAGCTACTATTTTTTTAACTGAGTCCCAGTTAAAATACACCTAACTGAGTCCCAGTTATTCAAATTGGTTGACAATAACTAATATTTTTAAATATAGAAAACAACTATTGTCCAGTCAACGGGAACCAACATTTACGTTATTTTTCATTGTTATTTATAATCATTTAAAGTCAAAAAATAAATAAAGAAACACCAACATTGATTATTTTTATTTCGTATTCCCTTTATTTGATTTATCTTAACATTTTATTTTCACTTTCACATCATACATATTTTTTTCTTGTTTAATTTTTGAATAGAGCACCGCCAATGACTTTTTTTCCATTCCATGGTTTTCTTGGTCTCTGTCTGAAAATAATGATAAGATTTAGCTTATTTTTGTAACATATTTCGCTTAATCAAATAGATCAGTCTTACCTTACCAAAACAAAATATTTAAAAGTCCAAATTTTCCAATATTTATTTATTTCTTTATTTTTTTGGTTTGTATTTATTTTTTTTTAAATAATTTTGACAAAATGAAATAAATTGAAACACAGGGCAACTAAAACTCTGTTATAATTTACTGAAATCCCAGTTATTTATTACTACATTAGTTATTTGAACAGAATTGGGTTTTAACTGGGAAATTCTTTAACTATACGACTGGGAAATTTTTTCGGTGTACATTCGGCACCATTGTAAAGTTCACGAATGAGATCAATAATCTTATCGGGTACGCCTTTACTCCTAAGAGCAGCCCATATTGCCGGTTTGTATACGGTGTCAACGGCGCGCTCAAAATCCACAAACAGCATATAGAGGTGGTTATTGAACTCTTGCGATTGCTCTATGATAATTCGTAGAGTATTTATATGGTCCGCGCATGATCGACCAGGCCTAAAACCCGCTTGCTCCTGACGTAACAGCGGTTCAACAATTGGTGCTATTCTTTGCAAAAGAAGAAGGGCCATTACTTTGTTGATAACGTTTAGCAATGTAATCCCTCGCCAGTTTTTGCAGTAGCTCAGATCACCCTTCTTGGGTATAGTGATAATATTGGGATAATATTGCTCCTTGTTAGCAGGATTTTAAATTTAAAGATTGCTTAACAAAAAAGTTTTTCTGTGTAGCCGGCCTTCGGCCGGGCTTAGGGATTACAAAACCTATATGGTATTATGGTATTCAGTTATGGGGTACTGCCTCTCCGTCTAATGTGGAAAGAATACAGAATACATCCTTTGTTAAAGATGAAATTGTGAGACATACCCAGAACTACTTACGGAAACTAGAATCACATCCAAACAATTTAGCGCGTAATCTTCTAAATAATAATGGTCACCAACGCCTAAGAAGGAGGGCCACCACTGACCTGGCACTATAAAATGAAGGATGATGCTTTTGAAAACATTGTATAATTTATGAGCAAGTGAAATTTTGTCTGGCACTGGCCGGACTAAATATTAAGCTATTATGTTAGATTAAAGATTTTTACACTTATTGTTCGTTCAAATAGTTTTAGTGAAGATTCAAAAAAAAAAAAAATGAATGAGAGAAAAAAAAGTGCAGTCCTTGGAATTTATTCGATTGAATGGAAAAAAATGAATACATTCGATTTCGTGTTCATTCGATTTAAAAAAATTTCTATGGAGCTGTCGAATGCATTCTTTTTTTTATAATTTCACTGCAAATGCGATAGACCTAAATGGAGCCAAATTTTGGTAAATAGTATCGTCGACTCTTTTTACACACGATGGCCCTAATTTTGAATCTAAAAAAATTGGTGATCCCGAAAATTTTTAAAATGCAAATATCAACTGCCTACACGACAAAAAGTGTGAAGAGTGTTGGCGATATTATGGACAAAAACTTGGCTCCGTTTTGCTCTATCTCGGTTAGTTTTTTAAGTTTTTTATGCAATGCATGAATAAGTCATTCGATTTTTCAAATTAAATGAAAATAAAATCGATTGCATTCGCAAGTGAATGCATTTTTTTTATTGAATCTTCACGTAAATGTGAACTAACAATAATTATTTAAGTGAATGCATTCAATTTTTGAAAGTCGAATGAAAACTAAATCGAATGCATTCGCTATTTATAAATCGAATAAATATCTACTTACTTTTCTATGGAGCTGTCGCGATAGGTAATGAGTTAAGAGCTGAATATCTATGAATTCTGGAATAGAAAAAATGTTTGTTTTTTTTTTGTCTGGTGTTTTTTGTTATTTTTGTTGTATTTCATTACATTTGTTGTAGTTTTAAAACACTCCACTGGGAAGTGGTAATGACTTTTTTGCAGGGTGGTAATTGTTTTTCTAATATGTGAATTTTTTATTAATATCAATACCCAGTCTGGAATCGAACCACGGATATTTTTCATACCATTAACAATACTGGCAGCATGTCACTTTAGACCTCACTGCCACAATATTGCTTAGATATGCTATTGATAAATATTCGTTTTCTAGTCATTACTGTTTGAATTACATATTAATAGTTTTCGGCACAGAGACTGATAATTATAACAACAATTCAGCCGTTAGTAATTATAATTTCACATCATCCATTTATTCAACTTGTTTGTCTCTTTTATATTTCCCAATGGTGCGGCCACATGATCTGGAATTTAAAGACACATGTAGGAAATTGCATTTTTTGGGCGACATTTCTGTCAGTATTTATTTGTTTGTTTTTTCTGTTGGTACAGATCGAGCACGGGCTCTAATTATATTTGTTATAAGCTTACTAAAACAAAAAAAAATTGTTGGATAAATTTTTAGAGTAAGACCCCAACCATCCTAAATTTTTTTTCGTGGTCACTTTTGGAACTGAAATGTTTGTCCGACCAAAATGAAACTTTTTTGTCGTTAATAAGCTAATCAAGCGAAATTTTTATAAAAATAAAGTCGATTTATTCTTTTTTTTTGATTGTCCCAGCAAAAACTTGGTAATAGGTACCCCTTCCTGCCTCGCTTACGTGGTAATGGCCTTGACTACTACTAATTACCATTAGCATTACATTGCGCCAAAAAAGACAAAATGTGGTTACCTCCAATGACATCACCGCATATTGTGATATTCGTGCGCATTTGGGTCAGAAAAAAAAATTATTCGAATCATTTTTTTTATGTGCATATTTAATTTAGACACTCTGGAGAACAGAAATCAGTTTCCGTTATGTCACTATCACTCTTAGTTTGACTGAGCCACAACTCCAAAATCTAGAGTTTATCAAATTTTTTTTAATTTATTTATTTTTTGTAAAGGACATTTTTGAAAATTTTTTAAAAATTCATCTTGTGGAGCAATCCATACAAATTTTTTGCAAAATGTTCTCAAGATACGTTATTTTATTATCCTGTTTTGTTTATAACAAAAAAGTAATCCAAACAAAAGTTATGTTGAGTTAAAGTCCGTGCTTTTTTAAAAATATATTTGAAAATCCACTTAAGTAATAGACTGCAACTTCTGCAGATAATGATGGATAATGCAAAACGCTATTGTGCGTTATACTAGAGGTGTTCCCTAACATTTCATTTGTTATAACTTTTGCCCTAAAGTGCCCTTACTGCGTCAAATCGAGGTTAAAGATAAGGTTAAAAACAAAAATATTAAAATAAATTGGAAAATTTGTTTATATGTTTTACAATTTGATTGGTTTACACAGCATAGTTTTTATTTCTTTGGCGTTCTTTTGAAAGAAACATGCCAGGTCCACACTGTTATGTACGCAGAATAAATTTTTCGCGATTTCGCGGTGAAACTTTTCGCCTCGCGAAAATGGATAAAAAATCATTTTTAATGTGATTTTAGTTTGTTTTAAAAAATATTCGAATATCGAAGTGGCAAATATATTGAACTTTCTTCTGTTTTTTTTTTATAATTTAATTTGTATTGGTTATTTTTTGTAATTTTGTTTGTATTAAAATAAATTTCCTGAGGGCAAACAAGTAATATGTTTCTCAAAATGATGGTCGTGAATTCAGATTTTTGGATTTAACCATATAATTGTAATGCACGTGACAAAAATTCGTTGATATAAAGTATAATTTTCAAGAAAATCTATATTTTTTTAACTTTTTTTTTTTGGTTAGTTAACCGACTTTACCTCCTTGTTTTGAGTAGGGTATTGACAGTACATCCTTGAAACAACATCAAAAAAATGCTCTGAGTTCCTAGTTTCCAAAACTGTAGCAAACGTTTAAATAGGTTTATCCGTTCAAGAGTTATAATTACCCAGCAAAAATAATTCGAGATTTTGGCGACACAGCATCTTTTTATAGCATACCGAAGCGCATCCAAAGAGCGCTCTTGAGGATGCAGTAAAAGTAAGGGGAAAAATTTTAATTTTTTGTTAAGATTTTTTGTATAAAACTTGCAACATAAAATTATTTTTTAAGAAAATTTCGTATTTGCTTTCATTTTTAAAATTTTTAACACTTTTTAAATGAAAAATATAGAGTTTTGGACAAAGACACATGATTTGACTGCATCATTATTGCGCATTAATCGGCGCTGCAAAGAGTGCTTCAATCATAACATCTTTAACACATTTTGAATGATGGCGAATAGGACGACCAAAAAACAGCAAATGCTTTTTGTTATTTCAAAGAATAAATAAATTTCCATTTATATTTCAAAAATTTCTATTTATATATCAGAAATTTCCATTTATATTACAGAAATTTCTATTTATGTTGCAGAAATTTCCAATTGTATTTAAGAAATTTAAATTTGTATTTCCAAAACATTCTAAATGCTTTTCAGAAAATTCCATTTGTATTTCAAAAAATTTCCATTTTAGAATTGCTATTAAGAAAATTTTATTTAAATTAAAAAAAAAAAATCCACGTATATTTTAGAAATTTCCAATTGTATTTCAAAAATTTCTATTTGTATTTCAAAATTTTCTTTTTATATATCCACACAGTACACAATTTTGGGTAAATTTTAATACCGTGCTGGTGTGTATATATGGGGTGGTACAATAACAAGTATCTTTTTAAAAATGCAATAAAATTATCAATACTCAACTTTTTTTGGAATGTTATGGCTTTAATTGAAAGAGCAAACATTCCCGTTTTTTATGGCAAACGACTTCATTGATGCGTCCTCGGCTTGCTCCGCTGTATCGCGTTGTAGCGCAGTACTGCGCTGCCAAATGGCACGTTTTTCGAAAAAAGTTTTTAACCGAAGTAAGGCACTCAAATGAGGTTATGTTAACAAATAAATTGCTACATCTTGGGATCTTAAAACTCGCACGGTATTGTAAAGAATCCAATTCATCAATAGAAAGCAACA
The DNA here is from genome assembly GCA_963921195.1 of Pegoplata infirma. Taxonomy (NCBI): domain Eukaryota; kingdom Metazoa; phylum Arthropoda; class Insecta; order Diptera; family Anthomyiidae; genus Pegoplata; species Pegoplata infirma. The sequence goes on from OY992539.1 coordinate 161,351,644, forward strand.
GATTTGAGTATCAGCATCATTACACAATATTTTCAAAAATACAGCGGAAAACCCCATTTTCGTCAAAGATGAGCGCTACAGAGCCATGATTACCGACTTTTTGTTGGCCGTAATAGAATATATCAACTTGGATGACATTTATTTTCAGAAGGATGTCGCAATATGTCCCACAGTCCATCAAACAATCGATATTTTCCGCACTTAGTTCGGAAATCGTGTTTTTAGCCATATTCGCGGTGACAATTGATCACTTCAGAGCTGCCGATTAAAACCTTTAGAAATTTTTTTGATGGGTCTCGTTAAAGATTCATGCAACATGGGAAATCCAGAAATGTTCTAGGCCCTTTCGACGAATATCGTTCAAGCCATTCGTGAGATAGAACCAGAAACATTAGAAAAATGGGTGCCGAGGATGAGCTACTGCGGAGCTAACCCAGGCAGCCGCATGAATGAAGTCGTTTGCCATAAATAATGGGAATATTTGCTCTTTCAAATAAAGCCATAAGGTTCCAAAACTATTGAGTATTGTTCATTTCATTGCATGTTTTAAAAAGATACTTGTTATTATAAGAACCTATCATACCGGTATGGTCAATGTTATACTGACAACAAAAAACGTTATACGGTGTCATTTTGGTCAAAAAACCTTCGGCACCGATTGCATTTTCTAAAACACCACAAATTTTTTTTTTTTTTTTATGTTTTGAGGTGGAAATCCTTCCCTTCAACGGTTTTTTGGGTTTTTGTCGTTTTACAACATAAATCAAACAAAAATAAAATAATAGTATGGTTTTCAACATTCGAAATATGGGTTGCCTGAATAATTGAAAAAAATATTAACGAAAACTTCAGCGCCATCGGTGCCGAACCTTTTTTAACATTCGCGGAAAAAGAGCACACATTTCTTATTGATTTGTCATCTACTTTCTCACCATGATAGGTCCTTTTTGATATTTGCAAAACAATGCAAATGGTTATATCCCTACTGTTACATACACTATCCATATAAAGCGTATACCGAACGTAGGGTGCACAAGCGATTTAGAAATATACAAGTTTGATATATTAATGACCCTAGGAAATGAAAAATTTGAAAAAAATAATTAACTGTTACTTGCACTATCATATAGAGGGTATACCGAACGTAGGGTGCACAAGTCAGATAAATATATACAAATTGGAAACACTTATGACCTTAGGAACTTAAATATGTCAAAAAATTATTTTGTCTCGCTAGCTTGTTCTTGTCGTCACAGTGTGGTCTGGTTGGTATTGAATAGCAAAATCGGTCGAGTGGCTCAAAAGTTATTAAGAAAACCGTAAATTTTAGATTGGTTTCACCATAAATTCACGTGTTGAAACACCGTTTTAAAAACATGATGAGTCAGAAAAATATTTTACAAAGTATTTTTTGCCACTCACAAATATTTTTACAATAAAGGCCTATTCACACCTGAGGTCCGACAACGTCCCCCGCCTACCCCCTAAAAACGCTCTTTTTTTTTACATTTTAGGGGGCATTTTAGCAAAAATGGTAAAAATAAATAAGTATTTAGTATTCAAATTGAAAAAAAAAAAATTTAGTTTTTATACGTTTTTTATATTTTTAGCATTTTTTTTGACGTTTCGGTATCGGTAATACGTAACCGATACAACTCAAATACCGTAACCAGGCGCGGATCCACGGGGGGGGAAAGGAAATTCCCCCCCAAACCGAATTCGAAAGAAAAAAAAAGGAAAAAAAGAAAGGAAAGAAAAGAAGAGAAGAGAGAAAAAGGAAAGTGAAAAGGAAATAATCTGAAAAAAAAAAAATTCTATGAAAAATGTCCAAGGATCTGAAAAAATCCTTAAAAGTTTTCTATTCGAAAAATCTAGAAATTTTTCTATAGGATAATTTTTTTCTATAGAAATTCTTCTATGAAAAATGTCTAAGAATCCTAAAATGTTTCTGACTGTTAAAATATGTCTACGTGGTAAAACTTTTCTTTATAAAAAATACAAAAAATTTTATAGACGAAATATTTCGGAATTTTTCTAGACGAAAATTTTTTTAATTTTTCTAGACGAAAATTTTTTTAATTTTTCTAAATGAAAAATTTGGGAATTTTTCTATAGAAAAAATTTGATAATTTTTCTTAGAATTTTTTCATAGTAAAAATCTTGAAACTTTGACAATTTTTATATAAAAAATGTAACAGTTTTTTTATAGGAAAAATCTGATAGTTTTTTATAGGGAAAATCTGAGAATTTTCTATATTGAAAATTTGACAATTCTTCTGGGTAAAAAGAATAGAGGAAATGAAATCATAAGTGATAATTTTTCTAAAATTTTCCGGAATCTCATAAGTTTTCTTTAGAAAAAATGTTTTTAAATCTTAAATTTTTTTAGAGAAAAAAAGTAAAATTAAAATAAAATTTTTCTGTAGGAAAAATAAGAAAATTTTTTTCAGGGAAAATTTGAGAATTTTTTATACAAAAATGCAATAGAACTTTGACTTTTTCTTAAGGAAAAATTATACAGAATCTGGGAGTTTTATAGGAAAAATTTCTCGAAGTCTAAGTATTTTTCCTTATGAAAAATGTATCAGAATCTAATATTCTACTATTTTTATTAGAAAGATGTTTCAGAATCTAAGATTTTTTTATTAGGAAAGGCTGAGACCTTTTCTATAGGAAAAATGTCCTAGAATACTAGAAAAAAAAATTTCAGATTTTTTCGAAAGAAGAAATTAATTTTTGAGTTTTAATATTAAAAAAATATTCTAAAATCTATGACTTTTTCGATAGGAAAAATAACTCAGAATCCAAGTATTTTTCTATAAAAAATGCTTTAGATTCTGAGGATTTTAGAAAAAATATTCTGAGAATTTTAGAAAAAATATCACAGAATCTAAAAAATATCTTAGATTCCAAATTTGTTTTTAATTTGAAAAAATGTCTCAGAATTCAAGACTTTTTTTGTAGAAAAAATTTCGGAGACTCAGACTCTGAGACTTTTTCTATGGGTAAAATGATCTAGAAAATTGCCTCCAAAAATTTTAAAAAGCATTTAAGTCTTAAATTTTTCTAATCTCAGGTACTTTCTAGGGAATATTTTTTCAAACCCTAAAAATGTAGGTGTAGAAAGATCGTTTCGGTATCTTAAACCTTTTTTGTAAAAAAATTGAATAGAAAAAAATATTTCAGACGTTTTAAGTTTTCAATGTGGAAATCACTTAATCTGAGAATTTTTCTTTACGAAAATTGTTTCTAAATATAGAAATTTTTTGGTGTGAGAATTCCATAAGTATCTGACTATTTTTTATATGAAGGTGTGTCAGAATTTAAAATTTTTTGTATTAATTCTGATTAATTTTATTCAAAAATTTGGCCTTTGACGTTACATTTGACCTTTAAAATATTATATTTTTAGTAGGTTTATTTCCTTTACTTATTTAGACTATGATATTTTCATGGAATAATTTTTTGAAAATTATTCAATAAGAATATCACGGTTTTAAAAAGTAATGAAAATTATGACCTCGAGCTAGAATAAACCTGCTAAAAATATTTTTATGTAAATTTTAAAGGCTTTTCTTTATTAAATGCCTCAGAACCTTACAGTTTTTCTATTTGGATAACGTCTCAGAACTATAAACTTTCTATTTAAGAAAATGACTCTGAAAAATTTCCAAATCAGAAAACTTTTTGTGAATAAACATATCAAAATCCTGACTTATTTTCTATTAGAAAATTATGTCAGAATCTGGGTCTTTTGCTATCAGAAAAATACTTTAGAAGCCGAAAATATCTTGAAGAGACATTTTTCAAACTATCAAACATTTAAGTGTTTTTTTTATTATAGGAATAAATTTTTAAAATTTGAAAATGTTTCTATAGAAAAAATCAGAATAAAAAAGAGTTGAACACTGAAAAAACCTTATAAGGTTATAACTAGGGCAAGTACTTTCATGCATCTAAAAAACGAAAATATGTGCCTATAATATGGGTCTAAAAATCCAAAATATGCACTAAAAACTTCAAAAATATGCATCTAAAAATTATTTTTTTTACTAAAAAAATAATTTGTCAACATAAATTAGGATCTGTCAAATACTTTGAAACCCTCGACAATTCTTAAACATTTTTTATTGAGTGGAACAATTTTTAATAAGTAAAATATTTTTTTGCTTAAGAAGTTTTTTCTTTGAGTCACCAAATATTTCTGAAGAAAAAAATTTTATAAAAGAAAAAGAATATTTATTTTTCAATACTTTTTGTTCTTTATTCTAAAAAAATATTTTTAAAATATTTTTTTCCCCCTTTTTTTCGGAGTTTTACGATTTTTAAGTCTAAAAATTAACTCAAAATCAAAATACCTCACCCTAACTCTAATCAAAATAAAAACGCAATTTTCCTGCAAAAAAATCTTAAATTCGAAAACATTTTTTTCCTACGAATTAGTAAAATGTCTCAGAATAGAGACATTTTTAATAGGAAACATTTCTCAGAATCTAAAAATTATACTTTTAGAATCCATTTTCTTTAAAAAATGCGTTAGAATATGATTTTTATAAATAAATACATTTTTGTATAAGAAATAGGCGATTGGTTTTGAATTTTCCTAAAGACGTTTTGAAAAAATATTGATGAAATTAAAAAAAGTCCAAATTATAAGAAAATATGCAAAAATATGCATTTATACCAAAATATGCAAAAATATGCAACTACAAATCAATGCCATTTTATTGCAAATTCATTGATTCGGATAGATATTTAATTTATGTTATGTTTACAATGCTGAGTAAAAATATGCATTTTCATGAAAGTACTTGCCCTAGTTATAACCAATGATTCAAATTCGACCTGCAATTCACTGCAAAAAAAATTTTGAGCAAAAAAAAAATTCCCCCCCCCCCCCCCCCCCAAACCCAAGAGCTGGATCCGCGCCTGCCGTAACCGATACCGATTCCGGAATAAATAAAAAAAACGATACCAATACCGATATCGATACCGTTATTCGTTTCGATTGCCAACCTTGCATAAATTTATAGAATTTTTTATTATTTCAATGCTTTTGTAAAAAAAAGGTTTTTTTTAGAAATAAAAAGTTTTTTCAAAAAAATTTATGGCAACACTGTGTGGGAGGGTAGATAGTGTTATAGGCATGTTTAACGGGTACTACGGCCTAGAACTCACTTACCAAGGTAGAATATAATCTCTTGCAACATAAATTTTATTTTTTAAACTTTTCTCGATCCCAGTCATTAAAGAAATGGGTCAAACGGATGGCTGCATCCTCACGACTGTCGAGGACCCAGAAGAAATGGTGAAAAATTCCAGATATTTAACACACAATGCTACTCAAAATTAAATGGAAATGTATTTCTTGGGTACTAAAAACAATTAAATGCTGCTATGTACGTAATAACTTGGATAAAAAGTCAAAAAGATATGAATATTTTACCAAAAAGGACCGGGTCACAATTTTTGGGATAAATTACAAAATGTTCCAACTAAGGCGCTACAAAAAATTCAACTCCTAGATTATTAAAAGATATAAAAAAGAATGTGTGTATTCAAAATCAGTATCATTTCGAGTTCAAAAAATAGTTTTTTTTTCGGTTTAAACGCAAGTGAGCACTCACATTTTGAACCTTAAAATGAACCGCCATTTTGTTTCTGTGACTGTAGCTTAAATAAGGAAAATATTTTTGGCTGCTTAATATCATATTCGCATACAATGTTTAAAACATCGTTTAACTTTTGTGTTTAAAATTAAACGAAAGTGTTCGCATTGCCAGTAGTTTAAAAAAGCATCCGCTTCTCATTTGGCTCGTTTAGCAGCGGCTCTTTTTTTCATGACAACTTAACATAGGGTTGTTATTTCGTGTTTCCGAGATGTTTTAGAAATGTTTTGGAGATGTTTTCGAGATGTTTAAAATTAAACGATGTTTTGTTTTGAATGTATGGGGAAACACATGTTTAAATTTAAACATGCCAATGTGAATATGGTATAAGTCAATAACATTAAAATAGATACATATGGGGCATTCCATGTCAAATCGGACACTTTGAAAAATTCTTTTTTTTAGATTTTCCCAATATGTTTACAGTTTTTAGTACCCTTCGAAAACTCTTTCGTGGTAAATTTTCATATTTTTTTGATGACCCTTTCAAAAGATATCGAATTTTTAAAAATTGGTAGTTTGCTCCTTTACTAAAACTTCTTTTACTCATAACTTCTTCAATAATGGTCCAAATTTCAATTTTTTTTTCAAAATTTTTGTTATTTTGCGTACTTTCTAAAAAAAAGTTAAAAAAAATTCTTAAAAGCGTTCTAATATGCGATTTTTAAGTTTTTAAATTTAAATCTCATTTTTGAAAATGTTTGTACTCTTCGATTTTTTTTAAATTTTTTTGTGTAAAACTTCTATCGATTCTAAAAATTTTTTGCCCAGGAAGATCGTGGGATAACGATTATTACTATTTTTTAAAATTTTTTGAAAAAAATTTATTGTAATTTTCCAATCTTAAAATCATTTCTACTGCTCCAATGGTGCGTCATAGAGGGGTCATTTATAAGACCGACCCCCATTAATTTTTACGTCTTAACATTTCTTTGGAACAAACAAATACCCTATCTCCAATTTCTAAGGGGGCTCCCACACAAAACGAGATTTTTTAAAATTTGCTCCAACCGCTCTAACTGCCCAAATAGTGGCCTTAGAGCAACAATATTTTTTTAGTCCAAACATTTTTTCTGAACACACCTACTCCCTGTCTTTAACTGTTAAGGGGGTCCCCATACAATTTTTTTGATTTTTTGTAAATTTGTGTTATTTAATCAGCTTCTACCGGTCCAATGGTGCGTTCGAGAGGGGTCATTAGTGAAACCGACCCCCATTTATTTTTACCCTACAACATTTTTTTAAAACATACCTACGCCTTATCTCCACTCCCTAAGACGGTATTTACACACTGCGTTTTTTCTTGCACGCCTTTTTTATCTGAGTTTTTTTTTGATGGCAATCGGGGGTGAGAAGCATAGAAGAAGGAAAACAGAATTCGTGATTTTTTTTCTACCCCGTTTTCTTTTCACCCCCGTTTGCCTACAAAAAAAAGTTGCAAGACTTTATTGCAAGCAAAAAAGGCTGTGTATAAATACCGTCTAAGTATGCTCCCATACAAAAAAAAACAAAACTTAAAAATCGCATACTAGAGTGCTTTTAAGAATTTTTTGGGATTTTTTTTTAAAAGTACGCTAAAAAACAAAATTTTTGAAAAAAAAAAAATGAAATTTGGACCATTATTGAAAAAGTTATGAGTAAAAGAAGTTTGAGTAAAGGAACAAACTACTAATTTTTAAAAATTCGATATCTTTTGAACGGGTCATCAAAAAAATCTGAAAATTTACCACGAAGGGGTTTTCGAAGGGTACTAAAAACTGTAAATAAATTGGAAAAATCTGAAAAAAAATTTTTCAAAGTGTCCGATTTCACATGGAATGCCCCATATGTATCATGAAGAATAAATATCATTAATAGGGCATGCATAAAAAATATATTTTTTTTTTACAAAACAAATGATTTGAAAGTAAAAAGTCGTAGTGAGCCCTCAATTTGTTAGTAAGTGGTTTGTTAAAATTTAACGCAAGGTTTTTGTCATACACAGAAAAAAATAAATAAAAATTTTGAGTAAATTTTTAATACTATTGAGTAAAAAATTACTCAATTTTGCACCAGTAAACGATTTAATAGTATTGAGTAAACTTTTAATAAAAAATTATTAAATGCTTAATAAAAAATTTGAGTAAATTATTAATTCACAAAATTAAACCTTTACTTAAAATTTTTCAATATTTTTAAGTAACTTTTTAATTGTGTCAAGTAAAAATTTACTCAAAATGTATCAATTTATTTTTTAAAAAAGTTTAAAAAGTTTCGAATTTTTTTTCCAAAAAAAAAAATAGCTTTTTCAAACTTTACCAAATATACTGATGTCTTCAAGACAAAGGAAAATTTTATAAAGATGATTTCAAACTATCATATACATACACAAAAAACTATAAACTAAATGAGAATTCAAATCACCAAGAGAATAAAAAAAAAACTTAAAAAAAATATTAAATTTGTATTAAATTATTTACTCAAATTTTATTTTCAATTTTTGAGTAAATTTTTAATTGTGTTAATTAAAAAATTACTCAAATTTGTTTTAAAAATTTAAACAAGTGATTACTCAAATTGTTTTTCGCTATGTTATTTTCTGTGTACGTTTTTACACCGTTTTTTTTTCTCTGATTCTTTTGTACTAAAATTGTTCTAAACAATGCTGCATTGTAAAATATAATGGCCGTATTCATTTAAACTTGTATACACCAAGTGTACCGTATAAACTTACCAAACTTATTTTTTATACCCTCCACTCTAGTGATAGAGGGTATATATAAGTTTGTCATTCCGTTTGTAACACATCGAAATATTGGTCTAGGACCCCATAAAGTATATATATTCATGATCCTTGATCGATTTTAAGTCGATCTAGCGATGCCCGTCCGTCCGTCCGTCTGTCTGTCTGTCCGTTAAAAACACGCTAACTTTTGAAAGACTTTACGGAGGCTCCTGAAGTTTGACATATATGTTCTGCATTTACCGGGTCAGGTTGGTATTGCAATCCAGCGAAATCGGTCAAGTGGTTCAAAAGTTATGAGCAAAAGAGTAAATTTCGGCAAGGGTATTTTGCAAATTTACAAGATTAAAACCCCTCTAACTTTCGAATGACAATTCTGAGGGGGCTGAAGCTTAGCATATATATTTGTCGTTCCCCAAGTCTGTTTGGTTTTGAATTTCAGCAAAATCGGTTCAGTGGTTCAAAAGTTATAAGCAAGGCCCTGAATTTAAAATTAGTTTCACCTTAAACTGTTGAAAACTCGTTAAACAAGAGCATGGTGAAATACCAGTTTTTTAAAACTTGTTGTTGTTTGTTTTCTTGTCGTGGGGTGAAGTTTAGTTGTTAGACAAGAAAATATTTGTTATTGTTTTGTTATTGTTATATATTATTTGTAACTGTATGTAACGGTGTATAGTATATATTTTTTGGAAAAAATCTAATGAAGTGGGTTTTATATGATACAATGTTAGTTTGTTTTTGGTTTTTAAAGAAAAGGATGGTAAAATAAAAAGAGGGAAGTATGTGAAATAGTTTTTTTTTTGTATTACATATAGGTGTAAAACAACAAAAATATTTTACAAAGTAATTTTGTTACTCAGAGAAATTGTACACTAAAAAATATATTTACACTAAAAAAAAAATGTTAGATTCAAAAAAAAAATGTTACACTCAAAAAAAAAATTATTTTTTTTTTAATGAAATGTCACACTCAAAAAAATGCTGACAGTCAAAAAAATGTTACACTAAAAAAAATTTGATTGATTAAAAAAAAAGTTTTACTTAAAATAATATATTTCTAATAAAAAATTTGTAAAGCAATTTTTTGAAATTTTTTTAGAAAATTACTACCAGATAACATTGTGGAGGGTATTCATAGATTCGACCAAGTCGAACTTAATTTTTCTACTTGTTATAAATGGAGTTTGACATAAATTGTATAAATTTATCAGACTTACATATTATACGAGGGTTTATACGGTTAGATGCATACCATTAATAGCTACCACATTTTACAACCTTTGATTACAAAAACCCTCTTGGTATGTGGATTTATTTAAATCGTAAAATACTAATACAAACACGCAAAAAACACACCAATAATTTAGAGGAAATGTTTTTTTCTGTTTTTAGAATCACATGCTGATGAACCGTACATAGCTACTGATGGCGAGACACCTTCTGTTGCTCCAAAATTTTTATCACGGGGACATTTATACAAAGTAATAGTTGGAGAAACAATTGAACTGCCGTGCAAGGTTCAAAATTTAGGATCATATGTGTTATTGTGGAGAAAGGGATCATCGGTTTTGACCGCTGGTCATCTAAAAATAACCAGAGATGCTAGATTTAAAATAGTCGGGGACTATAACTTACAAATAAACGGTGTTAAAACTCAAGATGCTGGAGACTATATATGTCAGCTTGGTGATCAAGAAAATCGTGATCAAGTACATACAGTTGAAATACTAGGTAAGATATCCTAATAAAAAAATTCAAGCATAATTGTAACAAACAAAAAATATACGCAGGGGTAACACATGGGATTAGCTGGCAGTTATAACAAAGTCGTTATCAATGGCGATCTTGTTTTGAACAGTACTATTTTTGAAATTTTTAGGAATAACGAGAAATAAACATTAAAAACTTTCAACAGTATGAATGAAAATTATTTTTGTGTCACTTGAAAATGTGTGAAATGTGGTGGGTGGGATGCCTTTCGAAACTTGCAAGTAAAATCTACAGATTTGTACCGCGACGGAGACCAGATGGGCACAAGTAGAGATTTCGATGGTGGTTGCTGTAATTACCGGACACTGTCTTATAGAAAAGCCCGCAGAGCGGTTAAATGTGCCTTCAAATGTCTTTTGCATTTGAAAATCTGATTTTAGATTCGTATTTAGTGACCCATAAAACCCGGGTATCGAGTTCAACTTAAATGTGATAACTTAACAAAAAAATTCGTCCGCCATATTGGATCCGCCATTTTGAATTTTTGAAATATGAATAAAAATTCGAAATCAGTTTCCCAATTAACCCCTTGGTTAACAAGTGTGAAGCAAATCATAAAATAAAAAAACGCCATACTGGATCCGCCATTTTGAATTTTGGAAATCCCGGGCTACGAGTTTTTTTTGAATGCCAAAACCTCGAAAAAAATCATCCGTCATATTGGATCCGCCATTTTAAAATCTGAATGAAAATTCGAAATCAGCGCCCCAATAAATCCCCTGATAACCAATTTAAGAAAAATCCAATAACTCCTTCATTCGTTTCCATCTTATTTCGATTCGTGCCGCCATATTGACTCACTTGGCTTTGGGTTCAACTTCCGCCACTCAGCTTTCTAAAGTAAAGATCATTGGCTAAATTTTAAGCCATAATTCAACTCTCTACGACCAATTGAGTTTTAGAGGAGGGGGTCCCTCGTTGACGTGAAATGGCCCATATATGAGTAGTTCTGTTTTAGACTTAAAATTCGGGGTAAAAAATGTGTTTTTTTATGGAACATCGATGAAAGTTGGCATTAATATTTGAAGATATTTAAGCATAAGAAATTCGTAAGCGTCGATTAAATCGAGCGAGGGGGTCAAAAGCTGCGGCGGTTTAAAGATTTGGCGTTTTTAAAAATCTTAGCATTACACAGGCCAACACTCAATTTGCTTCTTTGAACTTATCAACTGATTTTAGTTAATTTGGGTGCGCTGAATTCAAATCTGTAATCAGTTTGTCTCTATCAGCTCAAGTTTTCATGATATAGCTTTTTTATACCCTTTTTATAAAAATAAAAAATTCCAATTAAATATTATTTTGGAAATCTTTCAATTGAACAGTTCATGCGAATAAGGACGAATAGACCACGTTTTCGCAAACACTTTTTTTGCATAAATGCATTTTATTAGCAGAGCCCTACAATCCTATGCAGAAATTTTGGGGAAATTTTTACTTTTAAGGCTAAAAAAATGACTTTGAAAGTGCAATAATGCGTATAAGGAGTGAGATCATAAAAATGTTAACACACATAAAGTTAAATAAAAAACAGACTACTGAATTTTAAGACTTCAAACCAAATTTTTATTAAATAAAATTTAATACAAAATCATAACAAAAAAACCGCATGGAACTCTAACCACTACGAACAAAGTTATCCACTTTTTCCGGAAACCCTCCCATTAAGGCTTTTATGGTAGTTTCTGTCACCTTTTTAGAGCAGGTGGTCCATCTACGTTTGAAATCTTGCATGTCCTGGGAGACCTTTTTTGTGCCCTTTAATTCTTTTTTAACAAGAGCCCAATATCTCTCCACTGGCCTGAGCTCCGGGCAGTTTGGTGGATTTGCCTCAAAAACCACATTATTATCATTATACCACTCCAGCGCTTTCTTGCTGTAGTGACAAGATGCTAAATCGGGCCAAAAGTAAGTGGATACATTGTGCTGACTCAAGAACGGAAGAAGTCTCTTCTGCAAACACTCCTTGATATAAATTTCGCTGTTTATAGAGCCAGATGTCACAAATGACTGGCTTCTTTGGCCGCAGCTACATATGGCTTGCCATACTAGAAATTTTTTGGGGAATTTCGTTTGCTTTTTTGACCGAAATTTTTCCGCAACATTTCCTCGAACATCGGAAACATAAAATTCTTGACCAGGGAGCTGCGCAAAATCAGCCAGGACATAAGTTTCGTCGTCCATTACACAACAGTTGTATTTTTTTATAAAATTTGATTTCAATTTTCTAGCTCTGGTTTTGGCCTCCAAATTTTTAAAAGCGTTTCTATCGGGAACTTTTTGAACTTTGTAGGACTTTAGTCCCGCCTTACGTTTCACTTTACGTACAAAAAAGTCTGAGCATTGGGCTAACCGAGCTGTTTTTCTGCCAGATGTGTTAGGAGCTCTCTTAAGGATGCTTTTAACTTTATATGCCTTACCAATGTTACGATAACCAGTCGTTGTTCCTGTTCCCGGCTTCCTTTCAATTGTTAGGTGTTCCAGATACCTTTTTACCACTTTTGAAACTGTTTGGCGGCATACATTAGTTTCTTTGGCAATTTTTTTGTATGTCCATGTTTGGTTTTGTTGAAAATATTTAATTATTTTTGAACGCACTTTTCTTTCATCGTCCATTGTGTAAAAAATTGCAAATTAAAACTCATGATGTAAATTAATTTATTAACTGACATATTTTTAAAATGTAAACTGCCGAAAAAAAAAAAAATTTGGAAGCTTTACACCAAAGTTGTAGGCAAAAATGTGTGTTAACATTTTTATGAACTCACTCCTTAGTTTTATATTTTTGTTTAAATTGGGAGTGAACTAACGCACAATTTTGATTAAATACAACTCAAAAACATACAAAAATTTTACTTTCGGTAACAATGTGTTAAAAGAACATTACGAGGAACAAACCACACTTATAATATTGGCAAAAAATTTTACCGTTCTTGAGTTATAAGACTTTAAAGTGTGGAAAGCAAAAAGGCCGAATATCCATCCTTAACAAAATACTATATAAAAATTATTTAGCTGCGAGTTTAAAATTGATATAAGCTAAAATTTGAAATTGTACACAAAAAAAAAACAATCTTAGCACATACAAACAAATTAACCAGATTTGCGAAAAAAAAAATCTGCAGTGTCCTTAAAAAGTATATCCTTGAAGTCCTTAAAGTGTTACAAACAAATACCAACCACAGTTCGTCAAGTTTTGCAAGTCTCACGAAAATGTAGTCAAAATCTGCTGCAAAATAACACATTTTTATTCAAATTTCAATACTTTTTTTTGGATATTCGCCCTTTTTCCATTTAAGCAAAAATTGAAGTCCAATTTTTGGAAAGTTTTCTTTTGAATACCTTACTAAAATTTTGTATATATTTAGATGTGACTTAAATCTTTAAGCTTATACCAAAAAGTGGACAAAAATATTATTTTTTAACCGTTTCCTGCGTTTTTATTGTCCCCTATAAAATTCTACAAATGGTCTATTCGTCTTTATTCGCATGAACTGTTCAATTTATTTTTCTTTTGCTTTTTTACTTAAACGTATTATCACCGCTATTTTGTAAAATGGTTCGTCAACCTCAGAGAATTAACCATCAGATAAATTACTGAGAAGTACAAACAATGCTGTAAAAGATGAAATTCCAAAAACCAAATCAAAATTGGACACCAATATTATTTTCAATGCAGATATTTCAAAGGGTGCAATTCCAAAAACAAAATCAAATCTGAATACAGATAGTAAACCAGCTAAAACACGAAATAATCTTATTTCAAATATTTAATATAAGAAAAATAAACGACAATATTCCATCAAATGTTGATAATTTAAATGATTTTTCATTTCAAGACGTCAGTTGTGGTACATCAAAACTTAATTTGACTAACAATAAGACAAAATCCATTGAAAAAATCAATATAAGGTGGATTTTTTTGCTAACGTGTATAAATTATCCCATACAAATTTTACATAAATTTGCCGTATATAGTTAAAAAAACGTCAAATTTGTATGGGATACACGTTAGCAAAAAAATCCAGCTATAATAAGCAATTTGGAACTTCCTTCTTATTTCCCTTTTAATTTTCAAAATAAAAATCCGTTGACTTTGACAAACACCTTTGTTGACTTTGAAAAACACCCACTAACAGCAAAATATACAATTAAAACTCAGAATGTTTTGGAATTGACAATTCTTCTGATGTCAATAATGCTACATCCTCTGAAATATTTACTAAGCATTCAAACAATGTGAATCAGAAAGCTAATGGAACACGTATTGAAAATATAAATTATTCAGATGATCAAGAAGGTTTTTCTGGATTTGAAGCTGGTAGTATCATGCAAAAGAAAACATTAGACGTAGACTTAAAAAACCTTTGTAAAACTCAAATATCGCAAAATAGATTTTCAATTCTCGGAGAATTAATTCCTGAATCAAATGACAATTGTGGTTATTCATAAAACCTAAAATATATTTAAAGTAGGTTTATTTGACATATATTGCAGGAACAATTGTCAAATAAACCTACAATAAGTCTGTTATAAGTATTATGAATAAGAGCCAATGTCTTTAGTTGTTCATCAAATATTAATTTAACTAGACTTGCCAACCGTCCAGTTTTCGTCGGGACAGACCAGTTTTAGAGTGGAGTGTCCCGTGTCCCGACGATACCCTGAACGGGACGCCATTTGTCCCGTTTTGAGAAAAAAAAATAATTTTTTCATTGTCACAAAAAATAAATCGTAAACTTATTGTTAGTACTTATTTTTATTAGCGGCACTGGCATTTTTTTAAATATATTTTTTATTTCATTTGTCAACTTTCAAATGAATTAAAATTTTAACAGAGCGTGATTTTTTGTAGAGGTATTTTTCCATTATTTTAGTAAATATTCTTTCCAATAAATTTCCACAAATGTTAAACTATTAAATTTTTCACAGGAAAATGAACAGAAAAAGAGCTGCAGATATAAATGAATCGGCAGCAACACAGGAAAAGGATGAAAATAGAACGAAAATGTATTGCAAATTTCAACCAGATCACGGTGTGGTTGAACAAGTTTAATTAAAAAAAAAATGTACAAACATTTTAAGCCCAATTTGAAAAAAATCGTTAGTGGGGTTTTTGAGATAATAAGATTTTCATCTTATTGGATGCTACAGAAAAACGGTGCAACTTGTGTTAAAGTGTAACATATGATAAATAAAGGTTGATGTCCTGAATCTAAGTCCTTTTGAGAAGTTATAGAATTTTTGAGACGTAGATTTTTTTTTTTTAATTTTTTTATGTTTTTTAGTGGTGTCCCGTTTTGGAAATTTCAAAAGGTGGCAAGTCTAAATTTAACTAATAAGTCAAAAAACTCAGGTAATGTAGGGAGACTATCGGTTTTTCCGCCGATTATATTATATAACGTTAATATTCCTAAATTAGTTGACCAATTAAAAGAGGTTATTCCTAATATTTATTTTAAAATTGTTAACAAATCTAAAAAAAATTTAAACTTTACTTTCAAGATACTCTCGATTCTCATTCGTTTACTCCCCCTCAACTAAGAAAAATTAGTATAGTTTTAAGATGTTTGTTCTATTCGACTGATCCATCAGAAATTAGAATTGAATTAGATTCTATGATTCCTTATTCTTTGAAAAATAATTTTGATACCGGATTATAATATCTTGGATACCCGTGTTACTGGCAAAGTATTAGTTGATATTGAAAGTATTCTATTTCTTCTAAATCAATCTATTTCCTGGGAGGCACCTAAATCTAAAAAAGGGAAATACAATGCTTCAGATACCAAAAGTGAGGTCATACACTTCAAAAAAAAAACTGTAATGTTAGCAAAAAAAGCTTGTAAGCCTACAAGAAAATTTGCTGATTTTGAACCCACAATTTTTTTGGTAAGGTTAGCAAAAATGTTTTGCCAAAAATTAGTTAACTGAATTTTTTTTTATTTCAACTTAGTTCATACACATTTGAGGACCCCATTGGGTTCGGACCCTATAGGTCCAGACCAAAAAGAGGACCGGCGATACTATCGCCGAGAACTATAGCCCGAGAACCAAAAATTGCCTCCATTTTGCTCTATCTGTCTTACAAGGGAAGTCTCCCTAGTGTCACCCACGGATCTTTATGGAATTGGTTTTATTTGGTAGAGCAGAAAAAATAAAGGGACACGTATTTTTTTAGCGGCCCAAATTTATATTTAGGGGGTAAAAAGGAGAGGGGAAGACAAGGCCATTTTTCAGTTTTTTTCGTTTATCTCCTATACTATGCAAAGAAACCTAGTCATGTTACATACCAAATGAAAGGTCTTTGGAAAACCTATCTACGTGTGCTAAGAAAGTGTCCAAACATGTACAACTTTTCATCATATTGAGTAAAATACCAAAATTTTAGGACATTTTTGTTAATAAGTCGAAAAATATTAATTTCATTGGCCCGTTGTTAGCACCACGAGATAGGTATTTTTAATACCTTTAATCTGGTACCACACTTGCCTATATTAATTTTGTTTAAATAGGCGTAAATCGTAAAAAACTGAAAAAGGTAAATTTTCCCCCCAACAAATCTACCCCCCTAAGAATTAGTTTGGGCCGCTAAAAAAATACGTGTCGAATTAATTTTCGTTCTTAACAACATATCCAAGTTCCATGAATATCTGAGGGTGACACCAGGGAGAGTTCCCTTGTTAGTTTCCGAGATAACGCCATTTTACGTTTTCTTAAAAAAAAAACTTAACAATCTATTTTTGCTAATATTAGCAAAAAAGCATGTAAAAATTTGGTCAACTCAATTTTAAATTTAGCAAAAAAAATAGTTCAAATTTTGTTTAAAATTGCTAATGCGCTAAATGAAGTTTACAAGATATTTTTGCTAATATGCTAATCTCAACTAAAAATTTGCCAAAGGTTAGCTTACTAGCATTAGCAAAAAAAAAATAGTAAATCTACTAATGTATTATTTTGGGTGTACCGCACGTAATTGTAATCGTCCTTATGTATGCATAAAATGTTCTGACTCACATGCTCCTGGAGAATGTTTGGTAAAATTGGGAAAATATATTCCTCCAACTTGCGCAAAATAAAGGATATCTGGAATATAAAGCATATTTGAACAGGAAAGCTACTTTTATTCGTTCAACAAATAAAAGAAAAATTAAGGCAGCAAATAATGTTAACTTCGCATTAAATAAAACAAGTCATGTTGCTCCAAATAGATCTTATGCTAAATCATCTAAACATTTACCGTCATTTATTCAGGATTTTTTTAATATTTCTGATTATTTCAATAACACAGAGAGTTTAGAATTGCAAATTTTTAAAAAGTCTTTTAGGACTTTACCTAAAGCTGTAATTACCCAGGTAGAAAAATACAACCTTAAAAACGCTTTTAAAGCGCTCTGCATGGTAGTACGAATGCTTTCAGACCATACGGAAAACCATCCTCAGAACGCTTTCAGATAATCCTAATGATAACACCGTTAAATGGTTTATTTAAAGCGTTTTTAAAGACATTTATAATAGTGATTTGAGAACGCTTTACAGCAGCAAGCAGCAAAATTTCCACATGTATTTTTTTGTTGTACCAACAACAAAATACATGTGGTACAAGAGATTGCTGCTAAAATTAGTTTTAAAAAGGTTAATTTCTTTTATTTCGCAAGAAAATGTTGTAATATTGCAACAAATTTAAATAACATATCTGATGACATAATTTTAGAGTTTCAAAGGGAAATCTTTCGATTTAATGGATATTGAAAATTGGAAAATAAGATATTTTTGTTATGTGGTTGAGAAATTATTTAAAAAAATGTGGTGGAATTTGGCACTTTAAATTCTTTACAAAGTTTGTCGTTTTTTTACATTCAGCAGAATAGATACTACTACTTCAAAAGCGGTTTATTAAAGAAAATTATTAGAAACTAACATTGAATTTTCACAGCCTTATTCACATCGCAGATGATGTAGCTGATATAATATTTTAGTTTAGTAATGGGAAAATTATGATAGCGAACCCAATTTTTTGTTCAAATCAATCCAAACACAAATCTGACAATAACTTTTTTCAATGGTAGTGAAATAAATGAAATTTTTTTTATTACCCAATTTCATCAAAAGATATGCATTAATGTATTAAAAATTTTGGTGAAAATGTAATTGAAAGAAACCTTAATATAGCAGAAGTTAAGGGTAAAATTTCTTAATTTTGTAACTAAACAAATGATATAGCACATAACTCGTTTACAAAAATGATTGTAATACTTAAAAACGTAGACTTATTTAAAATAAGAAAATGCATGATTATGATTGAATCATAAATTTCAAAGTACTACAAAAAGGGTATTTGAAAACGATTTTAGTCGTTTTAAGCATATTTTACAGGTTGTGTAAAATATATATATTTTTTTAAATCATAGGTTTGGTTAAAAAGTATTCCCAAAACGCTTTTCCAAATCGTTAAAAAAGCGTTATGAAGTTATGCTTTAAAATTGCGTTATTTTTGATAAGTCTTGATTTTTTTTTATAACCATCATGAATTTCTACTTAGGGGTGTTTTGAAAACGCTTTATCTTATTACCATCATGAATTTCTACTTAAGAGTGCTTTTAAAGCGCTTTATTTTTATTACCGTCATGAATTTCTACTTGGGTAAATACCAAAATTTATTAAAAGAAGTATTAGAAAAATATGGCCCATAAGAGTTTAAATTTGTTGTCATTTAATGTTAGATCTTTGATTGAGTTATCATAATATCGACATTTGTTTTTTACAGGAAACTAATTTAAAAAGTAATTCTAAAATTAGTATGCAAAATTATAATATATATAGTTAGAGATAACTCTTCTCAGCGTTCAGCAATTGTTTTTAACAAACTAAAATTTTTACTGGTAGATATTTTAAACATAAAATGTACAAATTGCTCTGTTGAAATTTCTTTGTCTTTTTCCGGTAATACTAAAAAATCCTTTTGGGTGGTGTGTATAATCCCTGCAATTTTTCATACAAATATATAACTACCCAATTAGAAATGTCGTTAAGACATCTCAAAGACTTCCTTATGACAATGTCAGTGTACCTGCTGACTGAAAAATCTCTGACCATACAAAAAAAGCTCTGACACCTCCTGACTTTTTCAAGTATTTTGTCAAAATTCCTCGCCAACAAGTATGCAGGTAGTCAAAAGTGCTGACTACATTATGACATATACATAGTACGTCTGAGATCGTTCAAAAATTGAAAATTTAATAATCACGTCTTTTAATTTACACTACTTACTATTTTTATCTGTCCATTTCTTAAATTAAATTTTTAAAACTTACTATTTTAATCTGCCTCACTTGGCCCGCGAACTCAGAACCATCTGTTCACTGGTCTAGCACCTTACCCCTTTAGCCAAACTGTGATAATAAATGTGTTTATTTAAAAAAATATTTAATTTAATTTATTATTTGAATTGTCCTGCTATCTATATTTCGTCACCTGAATTGAAAAATGCTACAATATAAATTTTTCTTCCTCAAATATAAAATTTTCTTAAATATTAATTGGAATTTGGCTTCATCCTATTTAACACGATTTTGTTAGAGTTATTTAATAGTGCGTTTACATTGGATTTCTAATCTAGTAAATTGCGATTTTAATCTACTTTGCAATCTGTACCGTTTACATTGGCATTTTTTACATTTGAAAAGATTAACCCCCAGTTTCTGTAATACGAACAAAATACATGCAAATTCGTTGCAGACGAATGGCGTTCGTATTACAGAAACTGGGGGTAAGATTGGCATTTATAACAAGTTGGTAATTAATGTGTGTGACTGCGTCAAAAGACAGCAAAGGTGATTAGTCGTCGTATGATTAACAAGTACAGTGACGGCGTTTACAATAACAATGACGGCGGCATAAACATACTATCGGTGTTTTTCAGTGTTGGAAAATGCAAATAATAGAAATACAGAGTTGTATCTAACTTTACCAGATTGCGTTTGCCGATTAGAGTCTAAACTACTAGATTGAAAAAAATAAATTTGTATGGGCAATCTAATAGATTGAAACTGGATTGGAGCCACAATCTACTTTAAGCTAGCTTAGAGGACCAGTGTAAATGAACTATAAGCGTATCTTAGTTGTTTTTAATATTATTTATACAAAACAAAAAAAAAAATCATTTACAAAACAAGATTTTATTGGAGTATTTAAGCGTATCTTAGTTGTTTTTAATATTATTTATACAAAACAAAAAAAATCATTTACAAAAGAAATATTGCAGGAGCCCTTTACAATTAAGATATTCAATTTATTTTGTTTTTGACAAATTTGAAAATAATGTGATTTCAAAATATATTTTATTACAAATAATTTTAAGTTGTGGTTGTCTAGTTGTCTAGCAGGTTCGACAGCTTACGTGTTGTAGATTTTTGGCCTTGGTTCAATCCCCGGTCGCATATTGTTTTTTTGTTTTTTTTATTGTTTTAATTACAAAGAAAATTAAAAGAATTTTAAAGGATTAAACAAAATTACATCGATTTTACATCCGAGAACATTTTTTTAGTAATGGGTCGGATTTGCTATATAATTGTCAGCATGAATGACATGATTTTTCTAAATTGATAAGACAACTTATATGACAAGTCAGTACATTTATAGAACTTGGGGAGCTCCGACAAAAATTATGACATGTCATTAAGTTGTCTTTAGTAAAATGTATTCACTTGCTGATTTATACCTGATGAATCATTACTGACATTGTCTTAAAGACAAAATTTCTAATTGGGTACTAGCCTTGAAACTATTTAATATGTGTCCCTTAAATATGATAATGTGTTTTTTTTTTTTGTGTAGATTTTAATTCAAAAAATATATCATGGGGAGATACTTCTAATCAAGAACAATATATATAAGAGGATATTCAATGTTCTGACGCCAAAATAAGTTTGGCGTCTTGGCGTTTCTTACATAGGCCAAAATGAAAGGGTGTCAGGTGTTTTTTGCGGGAAAAAACGGGAGTTGGTTGTATCCAACAGTTGCGCATCTCATAAAATTGAGATTTTACAGCGAAAAAATTATATTAAAACTTTAAAAAATTAAAAAAAAAAAAAAATGAGAACAAATTAACAAATAACTCATCTATAAAAAAATTAAAAATTGAAAATAAAATATTTTGGGAATTTTTGTTTTCTTAATTTTCTTATTTTTTTTTATTGGTAAAATTTTTTCTTAATTCTTTCATAATTTTTTTTAATTTTTTAAAGTTTTAATATAATTTTTTCGCTGTAAAATCTCAATTTTATGAAATGCGCAACTGTTGGATACAACCAACTCCCGTTTTTTTCCGCAAAAAACACCTGACACCCTTTCATTTTGGCCTATGTAAGAAACGCCAAGAAGCCAAGACGCCCAGTGTTGCCATAACTATGAAATACAAATCTGCTAAAAGGCTAAAAAAAATCTGCTAAAATGCACTACAGCTCAAAAAAAATCTGCTAGATTTTTTTGAGGTATTTTTTTAACTAAAAAAAACTTTGTTAAAAAAATAATGTTAATTTTTTTTTTTTAATAAAAACAAATAACAATATTTTTTAAAAAAATATTAGATAAAATTATATATTTAACCACAGTTTTGGAGGGTGTATAAAATTTCGTCTTCCTCATCCACCACAACTTTTTCGTATTTTTCTGATGACCTTATTTTTGGAACTAAATCTTCTGGTATTTTAAACGTGTAACAGCAAGAGGTGTCCAGCTTTAAACCTTCTCTGATTTGTATGATGCTGCACAGCAGATCCGCTTTCATTTTGTTTCTTAACTTATTTTTAATGAGACCCATCATACTAAAAAGACGTTCTACGTCCGCATTTGAAAATGGCAAAACAAGTGACGAAATTACAAAATCAGATAATTCCTTAAATGGATTCACTTTTACTGAATTTTCAAAATTATTGACTTGAATCCAAAAAGATGTGGTATCCATGTTTGTATACCACTGCTGTTTTGTTATATTATACCACTGATTATATCTACCAAATTAAAATCCTGGAAACAAATTATTTTTCTTAAAATTTCACTTATAAACAATTGAAGAAAACGTAACTGTGTTAATTTTCTCATTATTATTTGGCTGAAAAAAATAGTATTTAGTTCTTTATAACAAAAGTGTTGGTGTTTTTTCACAATTCAGCAGTAAGCAGCAGACAGCAAAATTTCCTATATAGCGAACAATAATATGTTTAGGGAATTTTGCTGTCTCCTGCTTGCTGTTTAATTATGAATCGGTATTTATTTCTAAATAACAGTTGTAAAAAACCACAGTTACTAACAAAACTACATTTTTTACACTTAAAAAAACTATTATCTTAATTGTAAAAAAAAAAAATGCTAAAAAAAAATCTGCTTTTTAAAAAAAAAATATGCTAAAATCTGCTTTTTCAAAAAAAATATGCTAAAAAAGCAGTTAGCAGATTTTTTAAAACAAAATCTGCTTTTACTAAACTTTATCTGCTAAATCTAGCAGAAAATATGCTAAAATGGCAACGCTGAAGACGCCAAACTTATTTTGGCGTCAGAACATTGAATATCCTCTTATATATATTGTTCTTGCTTCTAATAATATAAATAGTAACTGTTTTAAAGATTGGTTGGAGAATTCGGCTCACGAATTTACACGAATATGTCTTTTTGTTTTCTTTAAAAAAACGCTTTTATGTGGTTTTAAACAAAACAAATTTATGAAATTTACGTTCTTAAAATGTTAAAGATTTAATATAATTTAAAAAAAAGTATTAAAAATGCTTAAAAAAAATTTTTTTTTCCTTGATACCAGACAGCCTTCGTGTGAGAGAAAAAAAGAGAGTTTAATCCAGCGACAGGCAAAAGCACTACGCGGCGTTTTTGCTCTCACACCAGTGTTGCCAGTTTAGGGGTTTTCCCCCCAGATTTAGGGGTTTTTTCTCTTTTGGGGGTTTTTTTAGGGGGTAAAAATTTTGATTATTTTTTTGGGGGTTTTTTTAGGTGTTTTTTAAACAAAATTTAGGGGGTATTTAAAAAAATATTTTTCATTGCAATATTTTACAAATATTACTTTAAAGTTTATTGAGTAATTTTTTGTTAAATACAGACGTGTGTTAAGAAGGCTCGCTTTTCGTTTTAAATAAAAAGAACTAAAAAGTGAAATTTCATACCCGAAAGGTGTTTGGTTACCAAAAGGAGTAGCATCTTCAGCTGTGTTATTGGTGTTATCTTCCACAATTTTGTTTTTGCTGTATAAATAGGATTTTAATTTATTAAAATCTTTTAATTTCTTTTTGATTCACATTTTTATATTGGAAAGTGAATTTTACAAAAATAACTCAAAATTAACACAAATAAAAAACAACATAAATCAGCTGGTCTCTTTCTGTCAAAATACTGGTGTTTTTTAACAGTGCTGCCAAGTTTTTTCCTTCATAGAGTAATATAGAAGCGAAGATATGCAAAATAATGTGGATGAAAATAATCAACAAATTATCAATACAGTGGGCATAGTAACGCAAAATGCGAAAAGAAGGTTTAGTGAAACATCACCAGAGACAAGTTCACAAGTTGGAAACATGTCCACCATTGAACTTATAAACATGATGTCTAACCTACTAGATGAAAAATTAAAGAATTTACCAACAAAGAGCGATCTTTTGGAGGTAAAAGAAGACATAAATGAAATGAAATCAGAAATGAACAGATTGGCAAATGAAAATAAAGTTTTAAAAAAAGAAATGCAACAGCTTAGAGAGAGTAAAGAAATAGACCAGAACAGAATGAGGCGAATGGAAGAGGATCTAGCCAGAAAAAAAAAATAATAATCCGGGCTCTTCCTAGTCAAAGATCTGTTTATGGGGCTGTAAAGAAATTGTGCAAAGTAAACTTGAAGGTAAAAAGAGAAATAGAAATTGAATATGCCACAAAAATCTACGAAAAGGATAAGAAAATGACAGTGCTGGTAGAATTAAAGTCCTCTAGAATGGTGTCGGAAATATTAAGCAATACAAAAAATCTTAAGGGATCATCTATTTCGGTGGAACGTGATTTATCGAAAGAACGACTTCAGAATAAAATGGTAATGCTGCAGCTGAAAAAGGAGATATTGAAGGTAGACGAAAGCAAAAAGATTTCTGTAAACAGTGATAGGCTAGTTGTGGATGGAAAATTCTTTATTTGGAATAAGAATAAAATTCTGATGTGTTGCCAAAGTGAAGGTGAGGAAGTATTACAAAATATTTACGGAGATTCTATTATCAATGTTTGTTTAGAATACAATTCATTAGCAAAGTCTATTAATCCATCTCTCGATTTGTCAACTAATGTATCATTTAATTCAAAAAACTGTTAAAATCTTTAACTGCAAAAAAGAAAAAAAAAATGTACTACTGAAAAAAATGAAATATTAGATATAGAAAATATAAAAAATAAAATTAATTTAAATATAATTGCTTATAATGTAAATGGTTTAGAAAGTAAGCATCTTCAGCAAGGTTTCTTTGAATATATAGAGCAAAATGAAATTTTCATTTTGTAAGAAACGCATGTAGAATGCAAAAATTTTTACAAATTTAATCACAATTTCGAAAACTTTAGCACCTTTTGGAAATCAGCAACACGAATCAGTCGTTTTGGAAGAGGTATAAGCGGTAGCGTCTGTGGTGTCCGTAAAGATCTTGTAGAAAGAGGTGTAAAGCACATTTTTCAAAGTTATGATGATGATTTTACAATAAAGATTCAAACAAAAGATTTAGAGTTTGAAATTATCCCAGCATATATAAGAGGTGCAAATTGGAATCAAGAATTTGATCAAATACAAAATCTGTTCAAACATGACCTAGCTAATCCAATATTAATAGGTGATGTAAATGTAAGATTGGGAGAAGAACAACAGAATTTGGAAGAAATAGCAAATTTAGCCTTTCAGGCTGGTTTGGAATCAAGAAAATCTATGGATAAAATTAAGATAAATGCAATTGGCAAAAAATACTTAGAATTCTGTAAAAATTATGGTTTGGTGATTACGAATGGTAGAACAGTTGGAGACGAAGAAGGAAGTTATACTTTTCTTAGAAATAATGGATGTTCGGTAAACGATATATCTGCAGTTTCAATTGATATTCTGAGATATGTAAAAAGTTTTAAGGTTGAAAGTAAGATTTGGTCTGACCATCTCCCAATTATATTGAGTTTAAATAGTGAAGATAATTCTGATGAAAAAATGAGTCTTTTACCCAAGTTAAAATGGAAGGAGTGTAACAAGGAAAGGTATCAGGAAAAGCTGGAGGCAAATTTAAAGATAGAATTAGAGAATAATCCAAATATAAATATAAATGACCTTAATAACGTCATTTTGAAGTCTTATAGTCAGCCATCAAGCTCTAAAAATTGTTGTCAATTTAAAAATAAATGGTTTGATAAGTACTGCAAAAAAGCTAGAGATGAGTCAATGGAACGTTTGAATAATTTCAGAATTTCGAAGTCATTAAACGATAAGAAATTATATATTGAAAAAAGGAACGAGTACCAACTTCTATGCAAAATAAAGAAAAAAGAATACTTTGAAGAGCTGGAACGTAAGTTGGATTTAGTCTCCGATAGTAAACAATGGTGGTCAATAGCAAAAGAAATTAGACAACAAGAAAATTACATTGGGTGTAAAATTAATGCGGACATACTTAGAGAATATTTTAAAACCTTGCTAAATCCTATAGCCAGAGTCGTAGAAATGTCATATGAGTACAATTTTATCACAGATGTGTATCTGGATAGCAATTTTACACTATCAGAGATAAAAGAACAACTACAGAAAGCTAAACCCAATAAGGCTCCTGGCGTAGATCGTATTCCTTATGAGTTTTACATAAATGCAAGCGAAGAATTTTTGAGAACGTTATCAGAGGTATTTACAAAGATATTAAATGGTTTTGAAGACTATGATAGTTTCAGAACAAGTATAATTTTTCCTATCCATAAAAAAGGGGACGTAAATCAAGTCAACAACTACAGAGGCATCTCGCTAATGAATAGCATAGCAAAGATTATGATGGGTGTAGTGAATGAAAGAATAACAGAGTGGGTCAATAGACGGAATATTTTAAATGAATACCAAGCTGGTTTTCGTAAAGGCTTTTCAACGTTTGATAATATATACAATCTTACAACAATAGTTAACCTTAAATTCAATGAAAAGAAGAAAGTATACGCCTTTTTTGTGGACTTTAGCGCTGCGTTTGATCGTGTTCCCAGAAATTTATTAATCTACAAGCTAAGGCAAATCGGACTTTCCACAAAAATTGTAAATTTTATAGAAAAAGTTTACCAAAATACAAACTCATCCGTGTGGACAGGCACAGAGCTTTCCAATAATTTTGAAACATACTCTGGAGTTAAACAAGGTTGCTTGTTATCGCCTCTTATGTTCGCTTTATACCTTAATGATCTACACGATTATCTAGAAGGTGGTTTGTTTATTGATGACATTAACGTTAGAGTCTTGTTGTATGCAGACGATATAGTTTTACTTGCCGACGAAGTGATAGTTTTACAGAAAATGATTAACAAATTGGAGAACTACTGTCGTTTATGGGCAATGGAGGTAAACCTCTCTAAATCAGAAATTATTGTGTTTAGAAAACAAGGTGGAAGACTAAGGTCAAACGAAAAATGGACGTTTAAGGGTGAAATTGTACGAATTGTTAACGAATATAAATATCTTGGAATGGTTCTAACTCCAACAATGTCATTTGTAAAACATGTTAACCAAAAAAACGATGCAGCTAAAACTTGTTTAAATGTTACATGGAGCAACTTTATTGGAAAACGTGAAGTATCTCTTAAGGCTAAATGGAAAATGTTCTTGGCAGTATGCCGGTCCATCCAATCCTATGGATCCCAAATATGGGGTTATCATTGTTTTCCAGAAGTAGATAAAGTACACAGATTTTTCATAAAAAGAATCCTCAAGCTCCCAGAAAATACACCGAATTATATACTCGCATTAGAAACCGGTCTAGAAGATGGACACTTTTACACATATGCTTTGCATCTAAAATATATATCGAAAACAGTTTTTGAGTATGGTAATGGTAGATTACCACACAAACTTTCTTTAAAAGTAATCGAGAAAAATACTTATTGGTACAAGGATCTAAAAAACCGGATAACGCAGTGTAATGTAGAACACGCCTACATCAACAATAGTAAACATCAATGGAACAGTTCTAGCAGCATGTTGTTAGAACAGATGAAAAATCAAGCTTACCTCGATTACGTCGCAAGTGCACAAGGTAGCCAGACTAGGTTCTACAGGTTGCTAGACTTTTCCAAAGGTGCTACGTATTGTAATATGTTGTATACACAAACTCAAATTTCTTTAATATTAAAAGCTAGAGGTGATTTGTTGTGGCTAAATGGCAACTCCTACCAATTAGGTGATAACCGTCATTGTTCTATGTGTAATCTAAGAGAAATAGAAACAATACAACACTTCTTGGGAATATGTCCAGTCCTAAATGAAATAAGACTTCGTTTTTTTCACAGTGTAAGATTGTCTGAGGAACATATAATAAATATTTTAAATTGTGTTGAAGATGCTAATTGGTCTAACCTTTTTAATTATCTTAAAATAGCTTTAAACTATAGAAAAATGTTAGTATCTGAGTACAACTTCTAACTTATAAGAACAAAAAATAATTTAACTCAATTCTCCGGCTGACGGTTTTTATAAACCAAGCCGTATATTTCTTTATTAAAAATTTCTAATTTTTTTTTAAATAATTTATTTATACTTAGTATAAGAATTATTGTAAAATTTTTTGAAAAAACAAATAAAGAACTCTACTCTACTCTACTCTTTAAAGTTTTTTTTCAAAAATGAAAATATATAATACAAAATAGTAACAACAAACTGTAAGAATTTCGTTCTGGTATCAAAAATGATTTTGAAAAGTACTTTTTTTTACCTCCAAAGACTTTTTTATAATTTTTTAAGAACTAAGAAATCCAAAACAGCAATATATCAATTAGTTGTAAATTTTGTATAGAACAAATAAAGATGATGATGCAGGGATGGAAAAGTTTGATATCTTAAAGTAAAAATATTAAACTCAAAAATTTCAAATGTGGTCCAATGTAAAAAAATCTTATTGGAAAACAACCTTTATTATTTTTTTGATAAAAAAATTATTACGAAAAAATGTTGTACATTGAAAAGTACTTTTTAAAATAATTTTTGATATCAAAAGGAAATGTCTATATCTCATTCCTGTGATGATGTGACAGATATTTCTGGTATTATCTAGTATGTGTGTCGTTCTCCGTGAAATCAATCATGAATTTTCTTGAGCCCTTTCATTTTGATGAAATTTGGTTTAGTTGTTAAACTAACAATAAGTGAAAAACTGACAAATACAATAAATTTTAGCCGTGTAATTCAGCAGGGGTCGAAATTACGATTGGTCACAATTTTGCCCAGAATCTTAAAATCGCGACACTCTTGCACCTTAAAAATTCAATTTAACAATTTTCAGTTTGAATTAGTAAACTTTAAGAAGATTTTTATGCTTTTATGGATATTTTTACTGAATTCTTTGTCATTTAGTTTTAGAAAATACCACCCATCAGCGATTTATTTAGCTAATTTTACAGAAATATTTAGTTATCCCGTTTTCATGAAAATTATCTAAGTTTTATTTACAAAGATTGAATTAAAAAATTAAATTTTATGAAAAAACAGCTTAACTAAAAAATTAACACTTTGAAAAAAAAAACTTAGAAAATTTTGTTGAAAAAAATTACAATCTTTTATAAGTCTTTTACATATAAAAAATACCTTTTAGATGTTTATCTAAAAACAGAAGAATTTTTTGCTAAAACCAGCAGATTTTTCTGCTAAAATCAGCCGATTTTCCAGTTGAAATCAGCTGATTTTTTTTAGCAGATTTCCTTAGCAGATTTTCTCATATAGCTCAAAATGGGTGTATTTTCAGCCGATTTTTCTGCTAATTGGACAAAGGTTTTATTTTGAGTGCACAATTTGTGTAACAACTAAACCAAATTTTATCAAAAATTGGAAGGGGTCGAGAACACTTTTTAGTTGTTTTTGAATGATTTGACAAAGAATGACCCATGTAAGAAGTCAATTTTGGTGTTTTTCGGTAATTTATACAATTTTTTATATTGATTGATCTTCTAAATTTATTAAATATCTATATTTTTAAAGTTTAAGATTTTTAGGGGTTTTATTTCCAAAATCGCTTAAATCTTGGATTTTTTGACATTTTGTACGGTTGACCAAAAAAATATATTTTGATTTAATTTTATATAATTATTTCAATTTAAAAAAGTTTAGGGGTTTTTTTTTTGAAAATTGCCCTAATCTGGGGGTTTTTAAAACTTTTTTAGGGGGAGGATAAAAAAGTACCTGGCAACACTGCACTGTAAAATGTTGCACTCTCATACTCAATGCACTAAAAGAAATTTATAGTAAAAATAAGAATACATTTATCAATATAAAAAATAAAAAATATAATTCATGACATTTGTTAAAATGTCTAGTAATGAAATATTTAGTAAAGAGTAAACTAAGCATTTTGGTTTACCAAAAAATGTTCCTTAAACAAGAATTTGACATTAAAATTCTTTATTAATGATTTCTCTAAGTATATTTTAAACAAAAAGAGAGAAGAAAATTGTGTTTTTTTTTTTGTTTTTGTTTAATGTGTGAGAGCATGTATGTGTGAGACCGCCGCGTAGTGCTTTTGCCTGTCGCTGGTTTAGAAAGAGGAAACTTATATGACGCACCATAAGAAAAATAGATGCCAGATCGGTTTTTATTGTTTCACTCACTCCTAATAGTAGAAAGTGTTGCCATGCTAGCTTAAAACTAGCTAAAAACCGCTCTCTTTTCTTCTAAAATCGATTAGTTTTTCCACATTTTTCGAGTCTGTGTATAGTCTGTGATATTGAAGGGTTTTAGTATAAAGACCTATTCACACCTAAGGTGAAATCTTGTTTGAACGAGATTTCGATCATATGGTCTGTATCATTTTATACACAACCATATGATCGAAATCTCGTTCGAACGAGATTTCACCTTAGGTGTGAATTGGGTATAAACATCGACATTTTGTGTAATAAGCGCATTTTATATTTGTCGTTTTCATGTGTCTGTACTGTTATTCTGTAATTGTTGTTGTTTAACTAACTAACTAAAAATACATTGCCATATGTTTGTTGTTGTTGTACACGTGGTTTCTTTTATATGTTTGAGTTTCATAGAGACATAAAACTACTCATTAATATAATATGTGTTATGGGTTTAGCTTATCCTATATGTGTTTTGTGTTTGGCTTGTGACACGGTGGCAACCTGGCTGCTCGTCGGATTTGGCGTGGTTCTAAGCCATTAACACACTACCCAAAACATAAAATCGTGTCACTTTTTATTTGTAAAGATAAAAAGAGAATAAAGAAAGATAACATAAAGAAATTCACACAGATACGATAAGAATACACCCAAAAAAAAAGGGTATTCAATACTAAAAATTTAACTAATTTTAGTCCAAAAGGACCTAGTGCAGAAATTGGTAACCAATACTAAAATTTGTAACTAATATTAGTCAAAACCAGTCAAAATTACAAATTTTAGTACTTTGAAGATACTAAAATTAGTAACTAATTAGTAGATTTTGGTACAATATCACTTACTAAACCTTTTACTGTAGAATTATTTTGAGTGTAGAAATCCACAATCAAAAAAACACCACTGCATCTCATACCATTGGTTAATACCCCCCCCCCCCCCCCCCCATTTATTTTTAATTTTCCGGACCGACATCAGCGACTACACTCACCTACTTCACCCTGATTCTACTCGTTTACGTATCCTACAACCATTCACCCCCCAACATACAAACCAAAGTATTGTCCCGTCCGATCGAGCTAACCCTCCCCTTCTGCTATTCATCGCAGCCTTTGGACTACCTAAGCCCGTGGTTACACGGTAGTCCCCTTTGAAGTCAGTTTGGTCTGTTCATCCGTTGTCGTCTACATGCCCTTCAGAAACTCCTTAACACCCTATGTTTTCCATCCCCTCGTTGTTGACAAGATCTATTTAGCAGATCATTATGAATTAAAACCGGTCTTCAAAGACTGAAATAAAACGACTGGACATATTCAATTCATGACAGAAAATTACTAAATTTATTGTTGTTTATACTTTTTATATAAAAAAAAATTTAAATATTTTGAAATAAACGAAAGTAACATTGAAGATTAATTTTTAAGTTTTTTTTTTTTTTTACTAGATTAATTTTACAAAATTCATTTTTGTTGTTTAACTAGCACTATGCATTTTTCTATTCGTTATTATTCTCAAAAAATTTTAACGAATTATATATTATAACGAATTGAAATCATCTGAAAATATGTTAAAGTTTTATTACTAAATAAAATTATTAAACCCTAAAAGAAAACGCGTTGAAGCCACACTTGTATAAAAAAAATGTTTTAATTTTTGTATATTATTAATTATTATTTCATATTTTTTTTTTGTTTTGATTCCAAAAAAAAAAATAAGTGTTATATTACCAAATGTTTTCTTCTACTCACCGCATCGTTGATATTGGCGCCAGCATCGACGATTATTAAGGAGAAAGAAGGACTGATATATATTTGTAAATATTAATAATAATAATAAGCCCTGCTTTGCATCTTCCGATTTAAAGCCGCCTCTATACTGGGCATAGGCTATCTATAAGTAGTCTCCAACTCTCTCTTCTCCTAGCTATGTTGCCAAGTTCACTGATGTTTATCTTTCTTTCTCGGTTTGCGTTGATTTCACTTAATGTGGAACGTCTCCAGGTAGTTTTTGGCCGCCCTCTTCTTCTACTACCCTGTGGATTGTATGAAAGTGCTTGTCTGCATATTTCTTCTGGAGGTTTACGTAGTGTATGACCAATCCATCCGAATTTACGTTTACGTATCTCAATGTTTACGTCATTCACGTTTGTACGCATCCCCAGTTGTTCATTTGAAATTCTATTTGGCCAAAATATTTTAAGAATTTTGCGTAAACAGCGGTTAACGAACACCCGTAGTCTATTTTTAATTTCTTCCGTTACAAGCCACGTTTCACAACCGTAAAGCAGTACTGATAATACACAGGATTTAAATACGTTTATCTTCGTTTTAACGCTATACACATTATTGGTCCACACTTTGCTCAGTGTAGTAAATGCGCCAAGAGCCTTTCTAACTCTACTTTTGTAATATACAATCCCGATTTTTTTAGTGTTTTCGGTACTTTAGAGAAAATAAGAAAATATAATTTTCTTAAAGTGCAAATGTAAATCATCAATTTATATATTTTATATTTTTTTTATACAAATACATTTTTAGTTTTTTTCTGTTTTTATGACAGTAAGAAAGATTTCTTTTACTGACATAATTTTTATGAGTGTAGATTTTTTTTGTTTCTATCTTTAATAATACTCGTTAAAAACCAACAATAAATCCTTTTTGTTAATTAGAAAAAGACAAAGGGAACAAAAAAACCCAATATGTCGCCTCTCCGCAAGCAAAAGATAAAAACAAAAATATTGAGACTTAAATACGATATTACCAGGGAATTAATATTTAGTCTGTTAAGACAGTTTATGGATCAGGGGTGATCGTTTTCTCGGTCCTTTAGTATTTTAGGAATGTTGGGATATTTTTTGGTTTTGATTTTAACGCAAGATTTGTATCTGGTGGTTTAGGTCTTTTATCTAGAAAAATTTATTAGGAGATTTTCTAAATTTTTCTATTCTGAAAAACAAATGGGTTCTATTTGTTTTATGCAAATCAAAAGAACAGATATGTATCTAGGTTCGGCAAGTTTTTAGTAGTTTAAAGTTTTCGTATATTTAAATTTTAACGGTATAACAGTGTTGATTGCATTGATCACTGGAATATTAAGTCGAAACCAAAGTATCTCTCAGCTGATATGCTACTGACAGATTTTGAGAACAGACTAATTAATGACTACTATTGCTTCTCACAAATTCGAGTCGCCTCCCATGGATGTAAAAATCTTTCTTTCCGGTTATTTAAAAAAAAAAAAACAACAAAAATAGTTAAAAGTCTTCACCTTTTGCATAAAAGCTAACAAATCGTTGCCTTGATCAACGTCAAAACATCACATGGTTTTCTTAGACCTTTATATGGTAATTATAACCTAAATTCTTGGAATTTTGTCCATTTATTTTTGTAAAAATATATAATTTAATTTTTACAGATTAGTGTTTGAATAAAAATTATTGGAAATTTCAACAAATCACCCTGAATTTATTAAGTTAAATGGTGCAAAATTTAATTTAAATAAATACAATTCATTAGGCACCCATCTACGGTTGAAATCACCTAATATCAGATCGTTAATTAAAATCCGGAAAGATATCTTGGTTTATTTGGCAAAAATAAAATGTTTGGTTTAAAAATCATCAGTTTTATAAACTTCCTATTTTTTTAAAGAAAAAAAGGTAACTAAATTTTTTTATATAAAAAAAAAAAAAATTTGCTAAAACCAGATACAATCTATCAAATTCGAATTTTTAGAGGGCATAAAAATAAGACCAGTTTTTTTTCTCTACCAGAGAAAACATCCCTTTGGGCTCAGTCCATAGCAACAGGGCTGTATTAATATTGTTCCTAAAATTTGGATGGAAGAAAAAGGTAAAGAACAAAATAAAATCAATTTTAGTCTCTTGGTTCTCATAACCAAAATCTTCTCTTAATTTTCAATAGTGATCTCCTTGTCCACCTGGAAATTCCATAAACAAACTCTATTTTTTTATAACATCAAAAGAAGAAGCAAACTGGTCTAAGCAGATGAAAAAAATTCCAGTACTTTAGTCGTCTTATTGCTATGAAAGGGACAATTTAAAATCGTAAAAGTCGGAGTGCGTAGAATAAAAGAGAATTTCCCTTTATTCGCTGAGTAAAAATAGTTTAACAAATTAATAATTAAAAGAATAGTTAAAATTAGTGAATAGTTAGTATAGTGATTGAAGGTAAAGTGAATTTCATAGAAATTTTAAATATTTAAGTGAAAAAAATTAAAACATACAGTTATTACAGTGTAACAAAAATTTGCACAGTGTCGTGATTCGGGTAAATTTCGGGTTTATTTTTTTTTGTCGGAAAATAAAATCGTATAAAACGGAATTTTGAAAATTAAAATTTAAAAAAAAAAACTATTATTTTAAATTTACGGAAACGTCGAATTTAAAAAAAGTGTCATCTCCTCATAAAGTGGTTTTTTGAAACAAATACATATTGTTAAATAGTAAAGTGATTATAGGATTAAAAATATCACAGTTTTTTTTTTAATCATTGCACAAAAGTTAACGTAAAATTAAAGTTAAAAAAAAAAAAAAACAAAATCTAAAAACATTAAAACAAAAAAAATAAACAAATGAATCTAAAAACAGTATCTCTTTTGCTGGAAATATTTATATCAGGAAAATATCGATTGAAATCCAATTTTTAATTACGAAGAAAAAAACAATTATTTTTGTCATAATTTTTTTGATATAAATATTGCCACTATCGTGATACTGTGCATAAAAAAGTCAATTTTAAGAAATATAAGAAAGTGTAAAAAAAAAAATAAGGAAATACTGGTAAAAGAAGAAACAAAAAAAATTTGCATAACAGTAGTTTTGCAAATAATTAAATTTGGTAAAATTTAACAACAAATTCCTCAAGAAGGAATTAATAAGGAGAGCAAAGCTACTTCAAACCATCAGAGCAACAAGACCAGCATCATATTCATCGATGGAAGGCCTTTCACCGTGCATATGTCAGTAAGTCTGTATTATTTTTTTTATTCTTCTTTGTACCATGTTAATGTTATGTTAACTAGAAATTTGGTGTTGTGTTAAACTTTACAAAGGCTGGTTTATTTATTTTATATGTCTTCATAATTGCTGGTAAAATTTGAGAAAAAAAAAACAAAATAATTAAAATAATGTTTTTATATGCATTCGTGGTTTTCTTCGGAAATCATTAAGAAAAAAATATAAAGTAAAATAACAGCTAAATTCAGATTTTTTTTTGATGATTTTTTCTAATAAATTAAATTTAAATAATATTTAATTTTTTTTTTAATTAAATATAATAAAGCAATTATGGTTTCATTATAATTATTTCTTTTGTTTTATACATTTTCTTATTCGCGATATCGATATTTTTCCTTCGTCAGTTATCGGTCGTAATCAAAATAAAACCAAAAATTTATTTTTTTCTTACAAAGGGCATTGAACCCTAGTGCAAAACGTAAAATCCATTTATTTTTAATATGTAAAAATCCACTTATTGAAAAGAGATGAATATAAGTGTCGCGAAAACTAAAATCAAAACAAACAAAAACTTAGATTTTTATTAAATTTGTATACCCTACGTTTTTCGGTCGGTAATATAACTTTCGTACATCAATAAACCTTGTGCAAATTTTTATTTTTTTTTAAATCAATCTAAATCTCATTTTGGATGAATATTAATATTTAAAAGCAATCCTCATAAATATTTTATAAGCGTTGTAATGAATTATTAGGTGTTTATAAATATGTGTAGTTTTTTTTTTAACTTTCGAATTTTAGATAAGCAATCTAAAACTTAAAATTTTCAATGAATTTTTCATACTTTTTGTCATTCCTAAATTAAGTAATTTTTAGATTTATTATATACAACATAATTTTTCTTTTGGCAAATAAAATGAATTTTAAGTGAATTATATAAATTAAACATAATGTCGTGCTAAATTCTTTTTAGACTTTCCTTTGAGAATGTAGGGTAACTTCCGATAAGGGTTCTCCAAAATTTTGTACCAAATGTTATGGAGGACAAGGTTGGGAGGGTTTTGAAACCTGGGGACTTAACATCTGTATCCCCTTCTTTCTTGCATAGTATACCTTCAGTAAATTTCATTTTTAATCTGTGATACTACTTTAACGGGGAATTTAATAACAATAGTTTAGTTTACCGGTTCATTTTCCATTTTTATTTTCAAATTCATTTATTCGGGACTCTGTAATAAAAGAGTAATGTACAGTTTGGAATGGTAGGGTCAAGAACCTCCCCAACCACTGATTGCTAGCTGCAGAGACGGGTCCCGCAGACCCTTTCCATCCAAACCGTGGTGTAGAAATTAAATATACTGAATAGTTGAATGATTTACGAATTTTAAAATGCCCTGTTTATTTGTGTTGTGGTTGACTTTCACGCTACTGGCAGTAGTTTTGGCCTGTGTTCGTTTATGGGGTTTTAATATCATAGTCTTTCAGTATTTTTTTGGTTATTGTTTTTCTACCTTCCTACCACAACGTCAGCTGTGAGATTTCATATCCCAATTTTGCACATTACATAAATGGCTCCCAACGTGGGGCTGATTCGTCGATAGAATATGTTTCGAAAGAGGCAGAACTTTGTCGATTTATCGGTCGCAATTGAGGGGTTATATAAGGTAGCTCCTGTGTAGCAAGTTTTTCTTGTTTTCACGAAACAATAATTCAGTTTTTTTAAATTTTATTCAGTTTTCTAAATGATGATTATTATTAAATTTGTTGGTCTGAAATAAATTTTATATCTATTTTGGAATTCGACTAGCTGTCGTGATTTTTGGTACGGGTAGATTTCGACCAAATAGCTCTGTAAAATTATTTTTCTTTCTCTTATTTTTTAATATCTATCGTTTTTAAATACTGGGGATTTGTTTTGAGGTGTTTGTTTTAGAATTGTCTGGTTTCAGATTTTTTTTTTTTGGAAAATCAAAAGGTTGCTTCCTACAGCAATTTTTGATCTATTAAATTTTTCTGAGGTAAGATCAATTGTAGAATTGACAACTTAGATAATCTGTTTCAATAGACCTAGTTTTTTTTTTTCAGTATATTATGCTTGAATGTTCATATTTTGTAATAAGTTATCCTTCATAAGTCTCTATGTAGGAAAGTCATTTATTTTTAATACTAAATCAATCCAATTTAATCGGGTTTTTTCGAATCGGAAAAAACAACCTAACAAGTATAAAATTTATTTTGTGGTTTCAATACAAAACCAAAAATTTATTTTATTTTTCAATAATTTCCTTGGCGTTAAATTTTTTTTAAAAATTTAATTGGAACTATAAACGCTGCTAAAATTAGTGCGTTCTTAATTTTGCAAGAGGAAAATATAACACTTTATTACTAAAACATAAATAGTTTTAACAGTTTTCATAGGGATATTTTATCTGATTTTTTAAGAAAAA
Source organism: Pegoplata infirma (assembly GCA_963921195.1). Classification (NCBI taxonomy): domain Eukaryota; kingdom Metazoa; phylum Arthropoda; class Insecta; order Diptera; family Anthomyiidae; genus Pegoplata; species Pegoplata infirma. The sequence continues at coordinate 161,389,096 of OY992539.1, forward strand.
TAAAGACGGAAAAGAGAGAAAAACAAATTAAAAAGCAAAATTTTGGTTTGCTCTCTGATAAATTTTAATTTTATATTTTTTTATTATTTTGTTTGTCAGATATTTTTTTTTTCATAGTGTAAGAAATAGTTTTTTGATTCAAATTAATTACAATTTTTAAGTAATATTTTCTATTACCATAAAAAATTTTTTTTCCTTTAAAATTTTACTTTGAGAATTTTTTTAACTGAAGTCGTTTATTCGTATTTTAAAAAATTTCTTTACAATGGCGGTCGTTCATAGTCCAGGAGATATGACGGGCGTGAGTGAATCTCATATTTTTACATGCTCTTTATGTGACATCGAAATGTCAAATCAGACTGAATGTCTAAAGACTAAATGTAATCATACCTTTCACAAAAATTGTGTTGAAAGATGGCTACTGACTTCCACGGAATGTCCAATGTGTCAAAAGCTTTGCCATCCTAGTGATTTAGTTACACTGGGTTCCCAAACTGGTACAAAACCAAAGACAACTAGTATTCAAGGTAGGGGTCGTGGGTCCGCAGTTAAAGTCCACAATACACGCAATTCAAAATCTAAAAAACTTCACGGTGCTCATTCTATTGGAGCTGTAGCTAATCCACCGATGCAGCAAAATGATGCTGTTAATCAAAATAACAATCTTCCAATGCTAGATTTTGATAGTTCGCTCGAAATGCCAATTAGAGCTCAAAATGTACAATCACTTCAGACTCATAATCAATCTCAGAATAGTAATCGATCTAATAGATCTAATCGAAGAAATTCATCTCGAAATCGGCAATCCAATTTTGATTTTAATCAGATTTCACAGATGATTGAGGCTAGTGTGCAAAGAGCATTGGGACAAATGAACATAAATGCTCCACAACAAATTAGACAGGCTTCGCCTGCACGGCAGGTACAACCTAATCGACAATTAGATGCTAACAATAATGTTAACAACGGTGTTAATCCTCGAAGACGAGTTCAATATCCACCCGTTAATCTGACTCCAGATAAAATAACTATGATTATTCAACACTGGAATATGAAATTTGATGGGTCAATAAAAGGACTTAGTTGTGAAGAGTTTATATATAGGATTCGAAGTTTAACCAGAAAAAGTTTTTCTGGCAATTTTGATGTAGTTTGTGACAACTTGCATATTTTACTAGACGGTAAAGCAAAGTCATGGTATTGGCGGTATCATAAGACCGTTGAAGACCTTGAGTGGGAAGAATTTGTGGCCAAGTTGCGTTTTCAGTATAAAGACTTTAGGACTTCTAGTGACATAGAAGAAGAATTACGTAACAGAAAGCAAAAACATAATGAGTCCTTTGAAGACTTTTACGAGGCTATGTTTGATATTGCGGATCATTTACCAGTGGGCTTAGATGATTCAGACTTAATTGATAGAATAGTTAAAAATCTTCGATTCGAAATTCGCTGGCACATTTTGGGAGTTAAAATTCAGTCAATGGCTGAACTTAAAAAATTGTGTTTAGAACGCGAAAAATTGTGCAAGGAAGAATCTTCCAGTCGTACTCAACATTTTCGGGCTCAAATACCCCAACGCAAAATTGCCGCTGTAGAAGCTGAAGATTTTGATGATTCCCAAGATTCTGAAAAAGAATCTGATGATAAGACTTCAAAGACTGTAAATGCTATCGCAAAACCAGATAAAGTCATTAAATGTTACAATTGTGACGAAATTGGGCATTATTGGGACATGTGCGATAAGAAACGTGAAATATTTTGTTATGGATGCGGGCTCAAAGGTGTTTATAAACCTCAATGCGAAGTCTGTGCAAAAAACCCAAAATTTTCCAAGGGCTTTCACCAAAACAAAACGAAACCGTAACAATAAATAAACATTCTAACATTAAAACCCCTGATGATAAAAATAGCGATGATAAAGGACATGAATTCGACAATGGAAAATGTATAGGAAATGAAAGTAGTGAATTAATAGATAATGAAAAAATATGTATTATGAAAAGGCCACAAAATTCTGATGAGAAAATTAATTCTTTTAAAATTCGGCCTTATCATGAACGTCTTCGAGATTACATAAAAGCTCGTACAAAAATTTTTAGTGATGCTAAACTAGGCAAAGAATTAGTTAAAAAGTATAAAAGGTCCACGGTGCGTATGCGCAATTTTTACAAAAAAATTAAGTATACAAAACGTTTATTTGTTTCGTCTATTTTAAATTGCGAACAAGATGGCAGGCTTTACGCTGCAGTAAAATTTTTAGATCGTGAAGAATTCGGACTGTTAGACACCGGGGCTAATGTAAGCTGTATTGGTGACGAGTTAGCTAACGTGGATTATTCCAGTCATCCTGGTTTTCGTAAATTAAAATCAATAGTTAAAACTGCGGATGGAAAATCTCAAAGTGTAGTAGGTGAGTTACAAGTCGAGATGACTTATAAAAATTTAGTAAGAACAGTGACTCTATACATTGTTCCTACTATCAGTCAAAAATTAATTCTTGGCTTGGACTTTTGGCGATCTTTCGGACTAATTAGTAATATAATTTCGGGTTTAACTTTGACGAATAGTAATGATACGGGTTTAGAAAAAAATTCTGAATCTATTTATTTATCTAAATCGCAACAACAACAGCTAGAAATAGTAAAGTCGTTGTTTCCCAATTTTGAACTTCAAGGTTTAGGTCGTACTGCTCTCATAAAGCATAACATAGATGTAGCAGGCGCTAGGCCAGTCAAACAAAGATTTTACCCTGTTTCACCAGCAGTAGAAAAACTTATGTTTACTGAGGTGGACCGAATGTTGAGTCTGGGGGTAATTGAACCCAGTTCAAGTGCTTGGAGCTCTCCAATGCGGATGGTTATCAAGCCTGGTAAAATAAGGTTATGTCTTGATGCGCGTAAAATTAATGAGGTGACTAAAAAGGACGCCTATCCTTTGCCTAATATTGAGGGAATATTTGCTCGTCTGCCCAAAGCAAATATTATTTCTAAAATAGACCTTAAAGATGCGTATTGGCAGATTGAACTTGATTCAGAATCGAAACCCATTACTGCTTTTACAATACCCGGTAGACCATTATACCAATTTAATGTAATGCCATTCGGGCTTTGCAATGCCCCACAAACAATGTGTCGGCTCATGGATGATCTCATCCCTCATGATTTAAAACACTGCGTTTTCGGCTACTTAGATGACGTGTGTGTTGTTTCGGACACGTTTGAAGAGCATTTGTCTATTTTAGTGCGTTTGGCTGAACAATTTAAAAAAGCTAATCTTACATTGAACATAAACAAAAGCAAATTTTGTGTTCGCAAGGTGAAATATTTAGGGTATGTTATTGGAGATGGTGGTATCTCGACAGATCCCGAAAAAATAGAGTCTATTTTAAATTGGCCCATTCCAAAGACTTTAAAGCAAGTCCGCGGCTTTCTCGGCTTAACAGGGTGGTATCGTCGGTTTATCGAAAACTTCGCTGACGTCACTCATCCGATAACCGATGTTTTATCGAAAAAGCGAAAGTTTGAGTGGACCCCTGAAGCAGATGAAGCTTTTAAAAAGATTAAATTACTTTTGACATCTGCACCAGTTTTAAAAACCCTGATTTTCAGAAAAAATTTTATGTACACTGCGATGCTAGTGATTTTGGCATAGGGGCTGTATTAGTTCAGTTGGATGATGAGGGAAACGAGAACCCAATCGCGTTTATGTCCAGGAAACTGAACTCAGCTCAACGTAACTACTCAGTTACGGAGAAAGAGTGTTTGGCGGCCATTGAAGCGGTTGAGCGATTTAGGTGCTATATTGAACTTCATGAATTTGAAGTGATCACTGACCACAGCAGCCTGGTGTGGTTAATGAGGCAACCAAACCTCAAGGGAAGACTTGCCAGATGGGCGTTAAAATTACAAAGCTATAAGTTTTCAATAAGCCATCGAAAAGGGAAAGAAAACGTAGTCCCAGATGCGCTCAGCAGGATGCACGAAAGTGAAATCTTTGCATTGGAACATATAGGCCCTGAAGTGGATTTGGATTCGCCACACTTTTTAGATCCAGCTTATCTGAAGTTGAAAGAAAATTTTCTCGCCAATCCTAGTTATTATCCTGATATAAAAGTGGTAGACAGGTACATTTATATAAAAAAATCATTTTCGACAGGTGATGAAAATGAGGATCAGCAGACTTGGAAACTCTGGATTCCAGAGCCTCTAAGGCAAGCTATCCTCGCAAGGTCGCATGACTCGGTAGTCGCTGCGCATGGTGGTACAGGGAAAACATTAGAACTCATTCGCAGAAATTTTTACTGGCCAGGTTTAGTCGTTAATGTTAGAGATTATGTGAGAAATTGTGAAGTATGCAAAACAACAAAACCTACAAACAAAATCTTAAAACCGGAAATGGGGAAAATGGCAATTTCCGTTCGACCATTTCAGCGTATGTATATCGATATTTTAGGTCCATATCCGCGTAGCAAGAAAGGTTACATAGGTATTCTAATTGTATTAGATCACTTTTCTAAATACCATTGGTTATGTCCAATGAAAAAATTCACCTCCGCGATTATCGTAGAATTTTTAGAAAAACAAATTTTTCATATGTACGGAGTACCGGAAATTATGGTTAGCGATAACGGTAGCCAATTTAAATCTAACGATTTCAATGCATTTTTAACTCGAAATGGAATTAACCATATTTTCACTGCGTTTTACTCACCGCAGAGTAATGCGTCAGAGCGGGTAAATCGCTCTATCATTGCCGCCATTAGAGCATATTTAAAGAAAGACCATCGTGAATGGGATGAAAATTTGTCATCCATTAGTTGTGCACTACGTAATGCTGTTCATACTTCTTTAAATATTAGTCCTTATCATGCGCTCTATGGATTTGACATGGTTACCCATGGCTCATCCTATAAATTGTTAAAATCAATCGAATCATTAGAAGAACCAGTGGCAAATTTAGATCGTGATGATAAACTCACACTTTTACGAAAACAAATAGGTGAAAATATCCGTAAGGCTTATGACATCAACACAAAGACCTACAATTTAAGGGCTCGCCCTATTAATTTTTCTGTTGGACAAGAAGTCTATCGAAGAAATTTTGCCCAAAGTGACGCTACAAAATCGTTTAATGCAAAACTTAGCCCAATGTTTGTCAGGGCCCGAGTTAAGGAAAAGCTAGGAAGTTGCTACTACTTCTTAGAAGATATCGAAGGTCGTGGTTCAGGCACTTACCACGCCAAAGATATAAAACCGTGATTTATTTTTTTTTCCGCCTAATCTTCTTGTAATTACATAAGATTATACGGTTTTGTAATATACAATCCCGATTTTTTTAGTGTTTTCGGTACTTTAGAGAAAATAAGAAAATATAATTTTCTTAAAGTGCAAATGTAAATCATCAATTTATATATTTTATATTTTTTTTATACAAATACATTTTTAGTTTTTTTCTGTTTTTATGACAGTAAGAAAGATTTCTTTTACTGACATAATTTTTATGAGTGTAGATTTTTTTTGTTTCTATCTTTAATAATACTCGTTAAAAACCAACAATAAATCCTTTTTGTTAATTAGAAAAAGACAAAGGGAACAAAAAAACCCAATATGTCGCCTCTCCGCAAGCAAAAGATAAAAACAAAAATATTGAGACTTAAATACGATATTACCAGGGAATTAATATTTAGTCTGTTAAGACAGTTTATGGATCAGGGGTGATCGTTTTCTCGGTCCTTTAGTATTTTAGGAATGTTGGGATATTTTTTGGTTTTGATTTTAACGCAAGATTTGTATCTGGTGGTTTAGGTCTTTTATCTAGAAAAATTTATTAGGAGATTTTCTAAATTTTTCTATTCTGAAAAACAAATGGGTTCTATTTGTTTTATGCAAATCAAAAGAACAGATATGTATCTAGGTTCGGCAAGTTTTTAGTAGTTTAAAGTTTTCGTATATTTAAATTTTAACGGTATAACAGTGTTGATTGCATTGATCACTGGAATATTAAGTCGAAACCAAAGTATCTCTCAGCTGATATGCTACTGACAGATTTTGAGAACAGACTAATTAATGACTACTATTGCTTCTCACAAATTCGAGTCGCCTCCCATGGATGTAAAAATCTTTCTTTCCGGTTATTTAAAAAAAAAAAAACAACAAAAATAGTTAAAAGTCTTCACCTTTTGCATAAAAGCTAACAAATCGTTGCCTTGATCAACGTCAAAACATCACATGGTTTTCTTAGACCTTTATATGGTAATTATAACCTAAATTCTTGGAATTTTGTCCATTTATTTTTGTAAAAATATATAATTTAATTTTTACAGATTAGTGTTTGAATAAAAATTATTGGAAATTTCAACAAATCACCCTGAATTTATTAAGTTAAATGGTGCAAAATTTAATTTAAATAAATACAATTCATTAGGCACCCATCTACGGTTGAAATCACCTAATATCAGATCGTTAATTAAAATCCGGAAAGATATCTTGGTTTATTTGGCAAAAATAAAATGTTTGGTTTAAAAATCATCAGTTTTATAAACTTCCTATTTTTTTAAAGAAAAAAAGGTAACTAAATTTTTTTATATAAAAAAAAAAAAAATTTGCTAAAACCAGATACAATCTATCAAATTCGAATTTTTAGAGGGCATAAAAATAAGACCAGTTTTTTTTCTCTACCAGAGAAAACATCCCTTTGGGCTCAGTCCATAGCAACAGGGCTGTATTAATATTGTTCCTAAAATTTGGATGGAAGAAAAAGGTAAAGAACAAAATAAAATCAATTTTAGTCTCTTGGTTCTCATAACCAAAATCTTCTCTTAATTTTCAATAGTGATCTCCTTGTCCACCTGGAAATTCCATAAACAAACTCTATTTTTTTATAACATCAAAAGAAGAAGCAAACTGGTCTAAGCAGATGAAAAAAATTCCAGTACTTTAGTCGTCTTATTGCTATGAAAGGGACAATTTAAAATCGTAAAAGTCGGAGTGCGTAGAATAAAAGAGAATTTCCCTTTATTCGCTGAGTAAAAATAGTTTAACAAATTAATAATTAAAAGAATAGTTAAAATTAGTGAATAGTTAGTATAGTGATTGAAGGTAAAGTGAATTTCATAGAAATTTTAAATATTTAAGTGAAAAAAATTAAAACATACAGTTATTACAGTGTAACAAAAATTTGCACAGTGTCGTGATTCGGGTAAATTTCGGGTTTATTTTTTTTTGTCGGAAAATAAAATCGTATAAAACGGAATTTTGAAAATTAAAATTTAAAAAAAAAACTATTATTTTAAATTTACGGAAACGTCGAATTTAAAAAAAGTGTCATCTCCTCATAAAGTGGTTTTTTGAAACAAATACATATTGTTAAATAGTAAAGTGATTATAGGATTAAAAATATCACAGTTTTTTTTTTAATCATTGCACAAAAGTTAACGTAAAATTAAAGTTAAAAAAAAAAAAAAACAAAATCTAAAAACATTAAAACAAAAAAAATAAACAAATGAATCTAAAAACAGTATCTCTTTTGCTGGAAATATTTATATCAGGAAAATATCGATTGAAATCCAATTTTTAATTACGAAGAAAAAAACAATTATTTTTGTCATAATTTTTTTGATATAAATATTGCCACTATCGTGATACTGTGCATAAAAAAGTCAATTTTAAGAAATATAAGAAAGTGTAAAAAAAAAAATAAGGAAATACTGGTAAAAGAAGAAACAAAAAAAATTTGCATAACAGTAGTTTTGCAAATAATTAAATTTGGTAAAATTTAACAACAAATTCCTCAAGAAGGAATTAATAAGGAGAGCAAAGCTACTTCAAACCATCAGAGCAACAAGAACAGCATCATATTCATCGATGGAAGGCCTTTCACCGTGCATATGTCAGTAAGTCTGTATTATTTTTTTTATTCTTCTTTGTACCAGCTCTGTTAGTTTAACATAACTATGTTAACTTATGTTAACTAGAAATTTGGTGTTGTGTTAAACTTTACAAAGGCTGGTTTATTTATTTTATATGTCTTCATAATTGCTGGTAAAATTTGAGAAAAAAAAAACAAAATAATTAAAATAATGTTTTTATATGCATTCGTGGTTTTCTTCGGAAATCATTAAGAAAAAAATATAAAGTAAAATAACAGCTAAATTCAGATTTTTTTTTGATGATTTTTTCTAATAAATTAAATTTAAATAATATTTAATTTTTTTTTTAATTAAATATAATAAAGCAATTATGGTTTCATTATAATTATTTCTTTTGTTTTATACATTTTCTTATTCGCGATATCGATATTTTTCCTTCGTCAGTTATCGGTCGTAATCAAAATAAAACCAAAAATTTATTTTTTTCTTACAAAGGGCATTGAACCCTAGTGCAAAACGTAAAATCCATTTATTTTTAATATGTAAAAATCCACTTATTGAAAAGAGATGAATATAAGTGTCGCGAAAACTAAAATCAAAACAAACAAAAACTTAGATTTTTATTAAATTTGTATACCCTACGTTTTTCGGTCGGTAATATAACTTTCGTACATCAATAAACCTTGTGCAAATTTTTATTTTTTTTTAAATCAATCTAAATCTCATTTTGGATGAATATTAATATTTAAAAGCAATCCTCATAAATATTTTATAAGCGTTGTAATGAATTATTAGGTGTTTATAAATATGTGTAGTTTTTTTTTTAACTTTCGAATTTTAGATAAGCAATCTAAAACTTAAAATTTTCAATGAATTTTTCATACTTTTTGTCATTCCTAAATTAAGTAATTTTTAGATTTATTATATACAACATAATTTTTCTTTTGGCAAATAAAATGAATTTTAAGTGAATTATATAAATTAAACATAATGTCGTGCTAAATTCTTTTTAGACTTTCCTTTGAGAATGTAGGGTAACTTCCGATAAGGGTTCTCCAAAATTTTGTACCAAATGTTATGGAGGACAAGGTTGGGAGGGTTTTGAAACCTGGGGACTTAACATCTGTATCCCCTTCTTTCTTGCATAGTATACCTTCAGTAAATTTCATTTTTAATCTGTGATACTACTTTAACGGGGAATTTAATAACAATAGTTTAGTTTACCGGTTCATTTTCCATTTTTATTTTCAAATTCATTTATTCGGGACTCTGTAATAAAAGAGTAATGTACAGTTTGGAATGGTAGGGTCAAGAACCTCCCCAACCACTGATTGCTAGCTGCAGAGACGGGTCCCGCAGACCCTTTCCATCCAAACCGTGGTGTAGAAATTAAATATACTGAATAGTTGAATGATTTACGAATTTTAAAATGCCCTGTTTATTTGTGTTGTGGTTGACTTTCACGCTACTGGCAGTAGTTTTGGCCTGTGTTCGTTTATGGGGTTTTAATATCATAGTCTTTCAGTATTTTTTTGGTTATTGTTTTTCTACCTTCCTACCACAACGTCAGCTGTGAGATTTCATATCCCAATTTTGCACATTACATAAATTGGAGGCCCCGGCGAGATGTGATGATGTTTTGACGTTGATCAAGGCAACGATTTGTTAGCTTTTATGCAAAAGGTGAAGACTTTTAACTATTTTTGTTGTTTTTTTTTTTTTAAATAACCGGAAAGAAAGATTTTTACATCCATGGGAGGCGACTCGAATTTGTGAGAAGCAATAGTAGTCATTAATTAGTCTGTTCTCAAAATCTGTCAGTAGCATATCAGCTGAGAGATACTTTGGTTTCGACTTAATATTCCAGTGATCAATGCAATCAACACTGTTATACCGTTAAAATTTAAATATACGAAAACTTTAAACTACTAAAAACTTGCCGAACCTAGATACATATCTGTTCTTTTGATTTGCATAAAACAAATAGAACCCATTTGTTTTTCAGAATAGAAAAATTTAGAAAATCTCCTAATAAATTTTTCTAGATAAAAGACCTAAACCATACAAATCTTGCGTTAAAATCAAAACCAAAAAATATCCCAACATTCCTAAAATACTAAAGGACCGAGAAAACGATCACCCCTGATCCATAAACTGTCTTAACAGACTAAATATTAATTCCCTGGTAATATCGTATTTAAGTCTCAATATTTTTGTTTTTATCTTTTGCTTGCGGAGAGGCGACATATTGGGTTTTTTTGTTCCCTTTGTCTTTTTCTAATTAACAAAAAGGATTTATTGTTGGTTTTTAACGAGTATTATTAAAGATAGAAACAAAAAAAATCTACACTCATAAAAATTATGTCAGTAAAAGAAATCTTTCTTACTGTCATAAAAACAGAAAAAAACTAAAAATGTATTTGTATAAAAAAAATATAAAATATATAAATTGATGATTTACATTTGCACTTTAAGAAAATTATATTTTCTTATTTTCTCTAAAGTACCGAAAACACTAAAAAAATCGGGATTGTATATTACAAAACCGTATAATCTTATGTAATTACAAGAAGATTAGGCGGAAAAAAAAATAAATCACGGTTTTATATCTTTGGCGTGGTAAGTGCCTGAACCACGACCTTCGATATCTTCTAAGAAGTAGTAGCAACTTCCTAGCTTTTCCTTAACTCGGGCCCTGACAAACATTGGGCTAAGTTTTGCATTAAACGATTTTGTAGCGTCACTTTGGGCAAAATTTCTTCGATAGACTTCTTGTCCAACAGAAAAATTAATAGGGCGAGCCCTTAAATTGTAGGTCTTTGTGTTGATGTCATAAGCCTTACGGATATTTTCACCTATTTGTTTTCGTAAAAGTGTGAGTTTATCATCACGATCTAAATTTGCCACTGGTTCTTCTAATGATTCGATTGATTTTAACAATTTATAGGATGAGCCATGGGTAACCATGTCAAATCCATAGAGCGCATGATAAGGACTAATATTTAAAGAAGTATGAACAGCATTACGTAGTGCACAACTAATGGATGACAAATTTTCATCCCATTCACGATGGTCTTTCTTTAAATATGCTCTAATGGCGGCAATGATAGAGCGATTTACCCGCTCTGACGCATTACTCTGCGGTGAGTAAAACGCAGTGAAAATATGGTTAATTCCATTTCGAGTTAAAAATGCATTGAAATCGTTAGATTTAAATTGGCTACCGTTATCGCTAACCATAATTTCCGGTACTCCGTACATATGAAAAATTTGTTTTTCTAAAAATTCTACGATAATCGCGGAGGTGAATTTTTTCATTGGACATAACCAATGGTATTTAGAAAAGTGATCTAATACAATTAGAATACCTATGTAACCTTTCTTGCTACGCGGATATGGACCTAAAATATCGATATACATACGCTGAAATGGTCGAACGGAAATTGCCATTTTCCCCATTTCCGGTTTTAAGATTTTGTTTGTAGGTTTTGTTGTTTTGCATACTTCACAATTTCTCACATAATCTCTAACATTAACGACTAAACCTGGCCAGTAAAAATTTCTGCGAATGAGTTCTAATGTTTTCCCTGTACCACCATGCGCAGCGACTACCGAGTCATGCGACCTTGCGAGGATAGCTTGCCTTAGAGGCTCTGGAATCCAGAGTTTCCAAGTCTGCTGATCCTCATTTTCATCACCTGTCGAAAATGATTTTTTTATATAAATGTACCTGTCTACCACTTTTATATCAGGATAATAACTAGGATTGGCGAGAAAATTTTCTTTCAACTTCAGATAAGCTGGATCTAAAAAGTGTGGCGAATCCAAATCCACTTCAGGGCCTATATGTTCCAATGCAAAGATTTCACTTTCGTGCATCCTGCTGAGCGCATCTGGGACTACGTTTTCTTTCCCTTTTCGATGGCTTATTGAAAACTTATAGCTTTGTAATTTTAACGCCCATCTGGCAAGTCTTCCCTTGAGGTTTGGTTGCCTCATTAACCACACCAGGCTGCTGTGGTCAGTGATCACTTCAAATTCATGAAGTTCAATATAGCACCTAAATCGCTCAACCGCTTCAATGGCCGCCAAACACTCTTTCTCCGTAACTGAGTAGTTACGTTGAGCTGAGTTCAGTTTCCTGGACATAAACGCGATTGGGTTCTCGTTTCCCTCATCATCCAACTGAACTAATACAGCCCCTATGCCAAAATCACTAGCATCGCAGTGTACATAAAATTTTTTCTGAAAATCAGGGTTTTTTAAAACTGGTGCAGATGTCAAAAGTAATTTAATCTTTTTAAAAGCTTCATCTGCTTCAGGGGTCCACTCAAACTTTCGCTTTTTCGATAAAACATCGGTTATCGGATGAGTGACGTCAGCGAAGTTTTCGATAAACCGACGATACCACCCTGTTAAGCCGAGAAAGCCGCGGACTTGCTTTAAAGTCTTTGGAATGGGCCAATTTAAAATAGACTCTATTTTTTCGGGATCTGTCGAGATACCACCATCTCCAATAACATACCCTAAATATTTCACCTTGCGAACACAAAATTTGCTTTTGTTTATGTTCAATGTAAGATTAGCTTTTTTAAATTGTTCAGCCAAACGCACTAAAATAGACAAATGCTCTTCAAACGTGTCCGAAACAACACACACGTCATCTAAGTAGCCGAAAACGCAGTGTTTTAAATCATGAGGGATGAGATCATCCATGAGCCGACACATTGTTTGTGGGGCATTGCAAAGCCCGAATGGCATTACATTAAATTGGTATAATGGTCTACCGGGTATTGTAAAAGCAGTAATGGGTTTCGATTCTGAATCAAGTTCAATCTGCCAATACGCATCTTTAAGGTCTATTTTAGAAATAATATTTGCTTTGGGCAGACGAGCAAATATTCCCTCAATATTAGGCAAAGGATAGGCGTCCTTTTTAGTCACCTCATTAATTTTACGCGCATCAAGACATAACCTTATTTTACCAGGCTTGATAACCATCCGCATTGGAGAGCTCCAAGCACTTGAACTGGGTTCAATTACCCCCAGACTCAACATTCGGTCCACCTCAGTAAACATAAGTTTTTCTACTGCTGGTGAAACAGGGTAAAATCTTTGTTTGACTGGCCTAGCGCCTGCTACATCTATGTTATGCTTTATGAGAGCAGTACGACCTAAACCTTGAAGTTCAAAATTGGGAAACAACGACTTTACTATTTCTAGCTGTTGTTGTTGCGATTTAGATAAATAAATAGATTCAGAATTTTTTTCTAAACCCGTATCATTACTATTCGTCAAAGTTAAACCCGAAATTATATTACTAATTAGTCCGAAAGATCGCCAAAAGTCCAAGCCAAGAATTAATTTTTGACTGATAGTAGGAACAATGTATAGAGTCACTGTTCTTACTAAATTTTTATAAGTCATCTCGACTTGTAACTCACCTACTACACTTTGAGATTTTCCATCCGCAGTTTTAACTATTGATTTTAATTTACGAAAACCAGGATGACTGGAATAATCCACGTTAGCTAACTCGTCACCAATACAGCTTACATTAGCCCCGGTGTCTAACAGTCCGAATTCTTCACGATCTAAAAATTTTACTGCAGCGTAAAGCCTGCCATCTTGTTCGCAATTTAAAATAGACGAAACAAATAAACGTTTTGTATACTTAATTTTTTTGTAAAAATTGCGCATACGCACCGTGGACCTTTTATACTTTTTAACTAATTCTTTGCCTAGTTTAGCATCACTAAAAATTTTTGTACGAGCTTTTATGTAATCTCGAAGACGTTCATGATAAGGCCGAATTTTAAAAGAATTAATTTTCTCATCAGAATTTTGTGGCCTTTTCATAATACATATTTTTTCATTATCTATTAATTCACTACTTTCATTTCCTATACATTTTCCATTGTCGAATTCATGTCCTTTATCATCGCTATTTTTATCATCAGGGGTTTTAATGTTAGAATGTTTATTTATTGTTACGGTTTCGTTTTGTTTTGGTGAAAGCCCTTGGAAAATTTTGGGTTTTTTGCACAGACTTCGCATTGAGGTTTATAAACACCTTTGAGCCCGCATCCATAACAAAATATTTCACGTTTCTTATCGCACATGTCCCAATAATGCCCAATTTCATCACAATTGTAACATTTAATGACTTTATCTGGTTTTGCGATAGCATTTACAGTCTTTGAAGTCTTATCATCAGATTCTTTTTCAGAATCTTGGGAATCATCAAAATCTTCAGCTTCTACAGCGGCAATTTTGCGTTGGGGTATTTGAGCCCGAAAATGTTGAGTACGACTGGAAGATTCTTCCTTGCACAATTTTTCGCGTTCTAAACACAATTTTTTAAGTTCAGCCATTGACTGAATTTTAACTCCCAAAATGTGCCAGCGAATTTCGAATCGAAGATTTTTAACTATTCTATCAATTAAGTCTGAATCATCTAAGCCCACTGGTAAATGATCCGCAATATCAAACATAGCCTCGTAAAAGTCTTCAAAGGACTCATTATGTTTTTGCTTTCTGTTACGTAATTCTTCTTCTATGTCACTAGAAGTCCTAAAGTCTTTATACTGAAAACGCAACTTGGCCACAAATTCTTCCCACTCAAGGTCTTCAACGGTCTTATGATACCGCCAATACCATGACTTTGCTTTACCGTCTAGTAAAATATGCAAGTTGTCACAAACTACATCAAAATTGCCAGAAAAACTTTTTCTGGTTAAACTTCGAATCCTATATATAAACTCTTCACAACTAAGTCCTTTTATTGACCCATCAAATTTCATATTCCAGTGTTGAATAATCATAGTTATTTTATCTGGAGTCAGATTAACGGGTGGATATTGAACTCGTCTTCGAGGATTAACACCGTTGTTAACATTATTGTTAGCATCTAATTGTCGATTAGGTTGTACCTGCCGTGCAGGCGAAGCCTGTCTAATTTGTTGTGGAGCATTTATGTTCATTTGTCCCAATGCTCTTTGCACACTAGCCTCAATCATCTGTGAAATCTGATTAAAATCAAAATTGGATTGCCGATTTCGAGATGAATTTCTTCGATTAGATCTATTAGATCGATTACTATTCTGAGATTGATTATGAGTCTGAAGTGATTGTACATTTTGAGCTCTAATTGGCATTTCGAGCGAACTATCAAAATCTAGCATTGGAAGATTGTTATTTTGATTAACAGCATCATTTTGCTGCATCGGTGGATTAGCTACAGCTCCAATAGAATGAGCACCGTGAAGTTTTTTAGATTTTGAATTGCGTGTATTGTGGACTTTAACTGCGGACCCACGACCCCTACCTTGAATACTAGTTGTCTTTGGTTTTGTACCAGTTTGGGAACCCAGTGTAACTAAATCACTAGGATGGCAAAGCTTTTGACACATTGGACATTCCGTGGAAGTCAGTAGCCATCTTTCAACACAATTTTTGTGAAAGGTATGATTACATTTAGTCTTTAGACATTCAGTCTGATTTGACATTTCGATGTCACATAAAGAGCATGTAAAAATATGAGATTCACTCACGCCCGTCATATCTCCTGGACTATGAACGACCGCCATTGTAAAGAAATTTTTTAAAATACGAATAAACGACTTCAGTTAAAAAAATTCTCAAAGTAAAATTTTAAAGGAAAAAAAATTTTTTATGGTAATAGAAAATATTACTTAAAAATTGTAATTAATTTGAATCAAAAAACTATTTCTTACACTATGAAAAAAAAAATATCTGACAAACAAAATAATAAAAAAATATAAAATTAAAATTTATCAGAGAGCAAACCAAAATTTTGCTTTTTAATTTGTTTTTCTCTCTTTTCCGTCTTTATTTTTCTTAAAAAATCAGATAAAATATCCCTATGAAAACTGTTAAAACTATTTATGTTTTAGTAATAAAGTGTTATATTTTCCTCTTGCAAAATTAAGAACGCACTAATTTTAGCAGCGTTTATAGTTCCAATTAAATTTTTAAAAAAAATTTAACGCCAAGGAAATTATTGAAAAATAAAATAAATTTTTGGTTTTGTATTGAAACCACAAAATAAATTTTATACTTGTTAGGTTGTTTTTTCCGATTCGAAAAAACCCGATTAAATTGGATTGATTTAGTATTAAAAATAAATGACTTTCCTACATAGAGACTTATGAAGGATAACTTATTACAAAATATGAACATTCAAGCATAATATACTGAAAAAAAAAAACTAGGTCTATTGAAACAGATTATCTAAGTTGTCAATTCTACAATTGATCTTACCTCAGAAAAATTTAATAGATCAAAAATTGCTGTAGGAAGCAACCTTTTGATTTTCCAAAAAAAAAAAATCTGAAACCAGACAATTCTAAAACAAACACCTCAAAACAAATCCCCAGTATTTAAAAACGATAGATATTAAAAAATAAGAGAAAGAAAAATAATTTTACAGAGCTATTTGATCGAAATCTACCCGTACCAAAAATCACGACAGCTAGTCGAATTCCAAAATAGATATAAAATTTATTTCAGACCAACAAATTTAATAATAATCATCATTTAGAAAACTGAATAAAATTTAAAAAAACTGAATTATTGTTTCGTGAAAACAAGAAAAACTTGCTACACAGGAGCTACCTTATATAACCCCTCAATTGCGACCGATAAATCGACAAAGTTCTGCCTCTTTCGAAACATATTCTATCGACGAATCAGCCCCACGTTGGGAGCCATTTATGTAATGTGCAAAATGGGGATATGAAATCTCACAGCTGACGTTGTGGTAGGAAGGTAGAAAAACAATAACCAAAAAAATACTGAAAGACTATGATATTAAAACCCCATAAACGAACACAGGCCAAAACTACTGCCAGTAGCGTGAAAGTCAACCACAACACAAATAAACAGGGCATTTTAAAATTCGTAAATCATTCAACTATTCAGTATATTTAATTTCTACACCACGGTTTGGATGGAAAGGGTCTGCGGGACCCGTCTCTGCAGCTAGCAATCAGTGGTTGGGGAGGTTCTTGACCCTACCATTCCAAACTGTACATTACTCTTTTATTACAGAGTCCCGAATAAATGAATTTGAAAATAAAAATGGAAAATGAACCGGTAAACTAAACTATTGTTATTAAATTCCCCGTTAAAGTAGTATCACAGATTAAAAATGAAATTTACTGAAGGTATACTATGCAAGAAAGAAGGGGATACAGATGTTAAGTCCCCAGGTTTCAAAACCCTCCCAACCTTGTCCTCCATAACATTTGGTACAAAATTTTGGAGAACCCTTATCGGAAGTTACCCTACATTCTCAAAGGAAAGTCTAAAAAGAATTTAGCACGACATTATGTTTAATTTATATAATTCACTTAAAATTCATTTTATTTGCCAAAAGAAAAATTATGTTGTATATAATAAATCTAAAAATTACTTAATTTAGGAATGACAAAAAGTATGAAAAATTCATTGAAAATTTTAAGTTTTAGATTGCTTATCTAAAATTCGAAAGTTAAAAAAAAACTACACATATTTATAAACACCTAATAATTCATTACAACGCTTATAAAATATTTATGAGGATTGCTTTTAAATATTAATATTCATCCAAAATGAGATTTAGATTGATTTAAAAAAAAATAAAAATTTGCACAAGGTTTATTGATGTACGAAAGTTATATTACCGACCGAAAAACGTAGGGTATACAAATTTAATAAAAATCTAAGTTTTTGTTTGTTTTGATTTTAGTTTTCGCGACACTTATATTCATCTCTTTTCAATAAGTGGATTTTTACATATTAAAAATAAATGGATTTTACGTTTTGCACTAGGGTTCAATGCCCTTTGTAAGAAAAAAATAAATTTTTGGTTTTATTTTGATTACGACCGATAACTGACGAAGGAAAAATATCGATATCGCGAATAAGAAAATGTATAAAACAAAAGAAATAATTATAATGAAACCATAATTGCTTTATTATATTTAATTAAAAAAAAAATTAAATATTATTTAAATTTAATTTATTAGAAAAAATCATCAAAAAAAATCTGAATTTAGCTGTTATTTTACTTTATATTTTTTTCTTAATGATTTCCGAAGAAAACCACGAATGCATATAAAAACATTATTTTAATTATTTTGTTTTTTTTTTCTCAAATTTTACCAGCAATTATGAAGACATATAAAATAAATAAACCAGCCTTTGTAAAGTTTAACACAACACCAAATTTCTAGTTAACATAAGTTAACATAGTTATGTTAAACTAACAGAGCTGGTACAAAGAAGAATAAAAAAAATAATACAGACTTACTGACATATGCACGGTGAAAGGCCTTCCATCGATGAATATGATGCTGGTCTTGTTGCTCTGATGGTTTGAAGTAGCTTTGCTCTCCTTATTAATTCCTTCTTGAGGAATTTGTTGTTAAATTTTACCAAATTTAATTATTTGCAAAACTACTGTTATGCAAATTTTTTTTGTTTCTTCTTTTACCAGTATTTCCTTATTTTTTTTTTTACACTTTCTTATATTTCTTAAAATTGACTTTTTTATGCACAGTATCACGATAGTGGCAATATTTATATCAAAAAAATTATGACAAAAATAATTGTTTTTTTCTTCGTAATTAAAAATTGGATTTCAATCGATATTTTCCTGATATAAATATTTCCAGCAAAAGAGATACTGTTTTTAGATTCATTTGTTTATTTTTTTTGTTTTAATGTTTTTAGATTTTGTTTTTTTTTTTTTTTTAACTTTAATTTTACGTTAACTTTTGTGCAATGATTAAAAAAAAAACTGTGATATTTTTAATCCTATAATCACTTTACTATTTAACAATATGTATTTGTTTCAAAAAACCACTTTATGAGGAGATGACACTTTTTTTAAATTCGACGTTTCCGTAAATTTAAAATAATAGTTTTTTTTTTTAAATTTTAATTTTCAAAATTCCGTTTTATACGATTTTATTTTCCGACAAAAAAAAATAAACCCGAAATTTACCCGAATCACGACACTGTGCAAATTTTTGTTACACTGTAATAACTGTATGTTTTAATTTTTTTCACTTAAATATTTAAAATTTCTATGAAATTCACTTTACCTTCAATCACTATACTAACTATTCACTAATTTTAACTATTCTTTTAATTATTAATTTGTTAAACTATTTTTACTCAGCGAATAAAGGGAAATTCTCTTTTATTCTACGCACTCCGACTTTTACGATTTTAAATTGTCCCTTTCATAGCAATAAGACGACTAAAGTACTGGAATTTTTTTCATCTGCTTAGACCAGTTTGCTTCTTCTTTTGATGTTATAAAAAAATAGAGTTTGTTTATGGAATTTCCAGGTGGACAAGGAGATCACTATTGAAAATTAAGAGAAGATTTTGGTTATGAGAACCAAGAGACTAAAATTGATTTTATTTTGTTCTTTACCTTTTTCTTCCATCCAAATTTTAGGAACAATATTAATACAGCCCTGTTGCTATGGACTGAGCCCAAAGGGATGTTTTCTCTGGTAGAGAAAAAAAACTGGTCTTATTTTTATGCCCTCTAAAAATTCGAATTTGATAGATTGTATCTGGTTTTAGCAAATTTTTTTTTTTTTTATATAAAAAAATTTAGTTACCTTTTTTTCTTTAAAAAAATAGGAAGTTTATAAAACTGATGATTTTTAAACCAAACATTTTATTTTTGCCAAATAAACCAAGATATCTTTCCGGATTTTAATTAACGATCTGATATTAGGTGATTTCAACCGTAGATGGGTGCCTAATGAATTGTATTTATTTAAATTAAATTTTGCACCATTTAACTTAATAAATTCAGGGTGATTTGTTGAAATTTCCAATAATTTTTATTCAAACACTAATCTGTAAAAATTAAATTATATATTTTTACAAAAATAAATGGACAAAATTCCAAGAATTTAGGTTATAATTACCATATAAAGGTCTAAGAAAACCATGTGATGTTTTGACGTTGATCAAGGCAACGATTTGTTAGCTTTTATGCAAAAGGTGAAGACTTTTAACTATTTTTGTTGTTTTTTTTTTTTTAAATAACCGGAAAGAAAGATTTTTACATCCATGGGAGGCGACTCGAATTTGTGAGAAGCAATAGTAGTCATTAATTAGTCTGTTCTCAAAATCTGTCAGTAGCATATCAGCTGAGAGATACTTTGGTTTCGACTTAATATTCCAGTGATCAATGCAATCAACACTGTTATACCGTTAAAATTTAAATATACGAAAACTTTAAACTACTAAAAACTTGCCGAACCTAGATACATATCTGTTCTTTTGATTTGCATAAAACAAATAGAACCCATTTGTTTTTCAGAATAGAAAAATTTAGAAAATCTCCTAATAAATTTTTCTAGATAAAAGACCTAAACCACCAGATACAAATCTTGCGTTAAAATCAAAACCAAAAAATATCCCAACATTCCTAAAATACTAAAGGACCGAGAAAACGATCACCCCTGATCCATAAACTGTCTTAACAGACTAAATATTAATTCCCTGGTAATATCGTATTTAAGTCTCAATATTTTTGTTTTTATCTTTTGCTTGCGGAGAGGCGACATATTGGGTTTTTTTGTTCCCTTTGTCTTTTTCTAATTAACAAAAAGGATTTATTGTTGGTTTTTAACGAGTATTATTAAAGATAGAAACAAAAAAAATCTACACTCATAAAAATTATGTCAGTAAAAGAAATCTTTCTTACTGTCATAAAAACAGAAAAAAACTAAAAATGTATTTGTATAAAAAAAATATAAAATATATAAATTGATGATTTACATTTGCACTTTAAGAAAATTATATTTTCTTATTTTCTCTAAAGTACCGAAAACACTAAAAAAATCGGGATTGTATATTACACTTTCAACATCTTTGTCAGCACCACCATCTTCGCTTACTACACTACCAAGGTATTGGTATTCGTTCACCCTTTCTACTAATACACCATTTAAGTTTAAGGGTTCGTCTGAAACAGGATTGATGCGCATTTCTTTAGTTTTTTTTATGTTTATTTTCAGACCCATTTTCTGGGATTCGTTCGCCAAGTCGTCCAGTTTATCCTGCATATCTTGCTGCCTATGTGCAAACTCACACTTATCATCCGCTTAGTCTAGTGACTCCAGTCTTACTGTAGGGTCAAGTGGATTCCACACAATACCCCTTGGCTCTCTTGTTGCACGTTTGGAAACTGCGTCTATCACAATTAAAAATAATAGCGGAGACAATAAACATCCTTGTCTTACCCCTGAAATGGTGCGAAAGGGATCGGATAGCTTGCCACCGTGAAGTACGCTTGTTTTGAAACCATCATAACTAATGCGTATAAGTTGTACTATTTTTTCAGGTACACCCATGTTTTTTAGTTCATTCCATATACAATCTCTACTTATGGAATCAAATGCCTTCTCGTAATCGACGAAAAGAACATACAGCGGTGATTGAAATTCAACAGCTTGTTCAATTATAATTCGGAGGGTGCTGATTTGATCGACACAGGAACGCCCACCTCTAAAACCAGCTTGTTCTCGACGTAATTTTACATCAACAAACTTTAACATTCTTTGTAAAATAATTTTCATGAAGACTTTGAAGACCACTGGCAAGAGCGTTATACCTCTCCAGTTGTTGCAGTCAGTACCATCTCCTTTTTTTAACAACTTTACAACTACACCTTGTAGCCAATCATTAGGAAACACCTCTTCTCTCCATGTGTCACAAAATAGTGGATGCAGAATGTCTGTAAACAATTGTGGATCACCCTTAATTACCTCAGCGGGGATGTTGTCGATACCAGCGGATTTACCATTTTTTAAAGATTTTATAGCTTCAGTAATTTCTGTTTTTGTAGGTAGGTCAGTTCCAATAGGAAGTGTTGCTGTGTTGGAACTTTGAGTTTGGGTTACACCTTCGTTTTGCGTATTTAAAACACTTTCAAAATGTTCTTTCCATCGCTTGAGCTGGTCAGCAATATTTGTTAACAATCTTCCATCCTTATCCTTTACTGGTAATGATCTCTTGCTGTTCTTGTTAGCTATTTGTTTGGTAATGTCGTAAAGATCTTTCAGGTTAGCAGTTGCCGCAGCATTTTCCGCTTGGGTGGCTAGCCCATCAATGTATTCTTTTTTATCGTCTCGTACTGCACGTTTGATTTGCTTATCTATTTGATTATATTGACCACGTAAAGTTGATTTTTCTTGGGTACATCTGCATGCATTAATATTATTTTTTATTCTGGCGCGTTCATCTATTAAGTCCCATGTTTGTGCAGATATATAGTTCTTGTCTTTATTGCATTTTCTTCCTAGATTTCTGGAGCATGTTTCTGTCACCGTCTCTTTAATTGCACTCCATCTTTGATGTATGCTACCATTTACGCCTGTAACATGCAATTTTTCACGAAGTGTGTTGTAGAAGACATTTCGTTGTTCATTTGATTTCAATCTGTTAACCTGGTATTTAACTCGAGAGTTGATGATTTTTTTACGACTGTTTCTTAAGCTCAATGATATTTTACCAACAATCAGGTGATGATCCGATTTAATATCTGCTCCTCTCTTATTACGGACATCGCAAAGGGTGTTGCTCCATTTTGCAGAGACACATATATGGTCAATCTGGTTTTCTGTATTTGAGTCAGGTGAAACCCATGATACTTTGTGTATCCGTTTATGAGGGAACAGGGTTCCACCAATTTTCAGCTCGTTTAGGCCACACAATTCGATAAGACGCTCACCATTATCATTCATTTGACCCAAACCATATTTTCCTATAACATGCTGTAAATTGGTATTATCATCGCCCACCTTCGCATTGAAATCTCCCATTACTATTCTTAAATCTGTTTCAGGTGTACCAGCGATAGAAGAATTAAGTTGATCATAGAAAGCGTCTTTATGTTCTGCATCAGCATTTTCGGTGGGGGCATAGCATTGTATCACAGTTAAATTACGTTTATTGCACTTAAATCGCATAGTCATTATACGCTCACTTATAAACTTGTATTCTATTATCGCATCTTTCCATTTTGAGTTTACTAAAATTCCAACACCATATTGATGAACATCAGTTTCATTGGGCATACCAGACCAGTACATAGCGTGACCTTCGGGTGATAAAATATGGCCACTCTCGTTCCACCTGACTTCACACATTCCCATTAGGGCTAGGTTATATTTTTCTAATATAGAACATGCTTGAGCAAATCTACCAGACTGATATAAGGTTTGCACATTATAAGTTCCTAATCGTATTCCATTAACATTGCCAAAGGTCGTCATCGGTTGTTCGGTTTGGTTTTCTTTTCTACTTATAGACTTTCTGGGAATAAGGAGTATTTCAGATTATCACAGGCTATCAACCCATGATATCCAATCCTGATAGTGGGGCTGCCACTTTAATGCCATCAGGCTGGCATACATTTGCTCCTATTTTACTTAGTGAGGCATAGCACCACACCTACCCCCCGAGACGCTAAAATTTTGTCATTTGCCATTCGGACTAAAAATCAGAGCTTTTACTGAGGATCGGATTATCCTTTACCTCAAACCCTCTCCATTTTATCCGGGCTTGGGACCGGCTGTGAAACAGCATGTTTGACAAAACAGATATATCAAACACTCTGTAACCCAGGCAGGATTCATTTGTAAATATTACATGCACTTATTATTTTTATTCGTAGTTTTTTTTTTTTATTATTCTTGATTTTACTTTTTCTTCATATTCCCTTGTTTATTTTTTTTTTGTACCAGCTTTCTTTTAGCAACAAGTTTTGTTATATATAATTTATTTTTTTAAATTTAATTTAATTACTTTTTGCTTTTTTTTATACACCATGAGGCTTCACTTAATTTAACTTTAATTTAATATTGTAAAATAAAAAATCTATAAATATAAACGGATTTAACTGTATTCTTTTTTTTGTTTCTTATATCATTATTTTTTTCTATATTCTTACTAACTTTCCTTTTACAACTTTGAATTATAAACTCTCACTTTGTGATATATATTTTTTTTCTAGATCCTCTTTTTTTCACTTTGCTTTTCAGAATATTTTATGTAATTTTCTGTTTTTTTTCTTGTTTTGCTTGTTCAAAAAAAAATTCTTTCCTTTATTTTTGTTTTATAATTTGATTTTCTTTCTATGATCACTGACACTATACTGAATATTTTCCTTTTCTGCCATACATCAAGACATCTAATTCTTCTTTTCGCCTTTCCTAGAGTTTGATTGGAGAGGTCCTCTCAGTTAAATTACGACATAAATTTTAAGAACTGTCAAAAACTGAGCTTTTTGCAAGTTCTAACTCTCCGAGCTATTGTCTGTAGTTCGACAATTGACAATATCCTCTCAATTCAACCAAAGCTCGGCAAATAAAAAAACACAAAAGAAAAAGTTTTATTTGAGGCCCCTTTGGAAATATTTCCTTAACAAATAAGAGACCTGTAGAAAAAAAAAAAAATACAGCACGTTATGTACGAAGAAAGTTTAAAATTACATGTCATAAACATATTACCTCAACAAAACTATTTTTTTCCTTTTTTTTTTGTTTCAACAAAAAAACTGAAAAAAAATCTGTTGCAAATAGTTTCAACCAACAAAATAAAATAATTTTTGAATCTAAAAAAAAAAATAAAATTTTCTATATAAAAATTTAAATTTTTTTTTATCAAAAAAAAAATATAAAAAACTAACAATTTTTATTTTAAATAAAAATTAATTAGAAAATACATATATAGAGAATTGTTACTTTTTCCCATAAGTAAATATAAATTAAAAAAGACCCAAGTGCTGATTTCGTACAATTGCTTCTACAAAAGATAACTTCTGATATGAATTATATTATTACGAAGTCATCCCAAAAAACCTCTTAAAATCCCAAAAAAAAAACTAAGCTGTAACCTATTTCTCACTATTTACGAGCCATAACATATTATCCACATTTAAAAGTGAACCTGAAGCATTAATACTAGTTGTAAACATAGTATATCTTAAGGATTATTTAAAAGAGACGTTAGAATAACTAAACTTTGAATTACAGGCGTACGTTACAAGCTCGAAATCGTCGATGTTGTCTGTGACATGGAACGTTTTCGCAAAAAAAATAATACGCAGCCTGTTCCCAAACATGTGGCCTCGACCCACTTACTCGTGCTCATTAAGCTAGCCGGAAAATTTTTATTTACCACTTAGCTTACCTTGGAAATTCTATAAAAAAAAAATATTAATACAACAAAAACATTTAGAATTAAATCCCAGTGCACTACACTAAAAAAAAAACACCCTTCAACACAGGAAAAAAAATTAATTTGAACATATTTCAAGAAAAAAATTAGAACAATTTTACAAACTGTTGAAATTTCATTTATTTTTCCTGTTTTTTGAGTAAATATCAGACTTGAACGAAAAAAAAAAATGGACTTAGATTTTTAAAAGTTAAGAAAATTATTAGAATAACCGCCCAAAATGGTAAAAATCGCAAAATAAAATAATTTTTTTTTTTTTTTTAATTTAATTAAAAGCCTGCACAGAAAAAAAATCTCTACACAGAAAAAAAACAACAAAAAAAAACTATGGAAAATTTGTCAGGAAGACACAATTTTTCACTTATCTGTGAAAATCTATAGTACCAGCAACGCATACCACATAACTTTTTTAAGCGGCAAAGATATCCTTTGCATGATAAACGCCTAATTTTTTTCCTGCCAAATTTCCAAGTTCGGATAAAGAATTCCCAATAACTTTTAGTACAAAACACTTGATATTCGTCGGAGCCAATTTTGCATTGTATTTTTCAAGAAGACTGCTCTGTTTAAAGTTTTTTCTATATACGATTTGTCCCTCTTTGAACTTAACGTCTTTACATCTGGTATTGTACACCTTTTCATTTCGGAGATGTGCCTTTTGAAGTTCTTTAACAATTTTTTCTCGGATAAGGTAATTCTTATCTGATGGCAATACTACATCGAAGGTGGGATCTTTTAGAGAATCTAACTTTCGACCCACCTCATAAGAATTACCATGCTGCATCATATGCATGCCAAAAACTGCATAGTATGGTGATACCCCGATGGAGCTATGTAGAACGCTACGCAAGGCAAAAGCTGCATCACTGATGTGCAAATCCCAATTTTTCTGATTATCGCCTATGTACGACCGAACAATCTGTAAAATAGACCCATTTACTCGCTCAGATGCATTTGCCTGAGGCGAGTAAAAGGCTGTTTTAACATGTTTAACCCCATATTTAAGCAAGAACTCCTTAAATAGCAGAGACACAAATTGTTTGCCATTATCAGAATGGACAAGCTCAGGCACCCCAAATATGTGGAACACCTCACGTTCTAAGCATCTCACCACGTCACTGGCAGTAGCCTTTCTTAATGGCTTTAAAAATACATATTTTGAAAAATGGTCAAGACACACAAAAATAAAAGTATTCCCATCCCTGGTCCTGGGGTATGGTCCCATAAAATCGATGTAAAAGCGTTGAAAAGGTCTTTCTGGAATTTGTTGAGATCCCATGGGTGGTCTTCGTGTACTATTTGATGTTTTACAACTTTTACAGACCTCACAACCCTTTACTATCGACTGAACGTCTGAAACCATGCCTGGCCAATAATATTTGTCACGCAGCTTGGCTAAGGTCTTCTGAATTCCCCCATGCCCTGATGATGGTGAATAATGTACTCTTTCCGTAAGTTCTGCACGTAACTCTGTGGGAACCCACAACTTCCAAGCACGGTCCTCCTGCAAAGCATCTCCGGTACGAATTTCTGTTCGCTTATACACAAACCCGTCTGAAACACATAAGTCTGGCAAGTCCTCATTTTTATCCATAACTGTTCGTATTAGTTCCATGTACTCATCCGAAGAAAAGAATTCCGAACCTAAATCTACGTCTAAAATCCTATCATTTAGCTCAATCAGCTTTATGTCCGTAATGTCTCCACGCGACAGTGTATCTGGCACTACATTTTGAGAACCTTTACGGTGCTCGATATTGAAATCGAAAGCTTGCAGCTTAAGACTCCAGCGTGCTAACCTGCCTGACAATTCTTTTTACGACATGTGCCATTTTAAGCTCGAATGATCAGTGATAATAGTGAAAGGTAAACCCTCCACATATGGTCTAAATTTCTTAACACTTTAAATTGCTGCATAACACTCCTGCTCCGTGACACTATAGTTTGTCTGAGCCTTGTTGAGTTTAGCTGACAAATATGCAATGGGCCTCTCATTACCATCGTCATCGACTTGAAAAAGCACACCTCCTACTCCTTCGGATGACGCATCGCACTTGATGTAGAAGTGCTTTTTGAAATCCGGTATCGATAAAACTGGGACAGTGACCAGACTATTTTTAAGTTTTAAAAATGCCTCACGTCCTTCCTCTGTCAAAGAAAACTTTTTGATTCTTTCGTTTGTCAACGAATCATGCAGCGGTGCAGCTATATTAGCATAGTCTTTGATAAAGCGCCGATACTAGCCCGCCATGCCAAGAAAACGACGAAGCTGTTTCGGTGTTTTAGGTTCGGGAAACTCTTCCATTGCAGCAACTTTATCCCTATCCGTCCAAAGGCATCCATCTCCCACAACATATCCTAGGTACTTCACATCACGAAAACAAAACTTGCTTTTCCCGACGTTAATGGTAAGTTTTGCCTTACTAAAGCAATCAGCCACTACCTTGAGTAGTTTCATATGCGAACCGAAGTCAGGGGAATATACTAGCAGATCGTCCAAGTAAACAAAGACAAACTCGCGGATACTGGCAGGGATGACCTTGTCCATTAGCCGGCACACTCGCTGGGCGGCATTGCATAAGCCAAAAAGCATAACGGTGAACTGGTACAATGGCCGCCCAGTTACTGTGAAGGCTGTTTTTTCCCTCGATTTCTTCTCCAGCGGGATCTGCCAGAATACGTCTTTCAGGTCAATGGCTGATATGTACTTTGTTTCTTGCAATCTGCTCAGTATGCCCTCAATGGGTACGCATCTTTGATTGTACGCTCGTTGACTTTTCGCGCATCTAAACATAACCTGTTTTTGTTTACTTTTCTCACTAAGGTCACAGGTGAACTCCAACTGCTATTACTCTCCTCTATAACACCAAGTTTCAACATTCTGTCTAGCTCTTCAAAGATTAGGCCCTGAATGAACGGAGATATAGGGTAATGTCGTTGTTTAACTGGCAAACCCTCATCAACCACTTCTATTATATGTTCCTCCAGACCTGTTTTTCCTAACCCAAGCACCTCAAATGACAGAAACAAACTCTTAACTTGCTCTAACTGTACGACCTCACTATCTGAAAGTACATGTTGATTCGCATCTAAAACCACATTATCGTTACCGATTGTTTCTGGCAACTTCTCTAGCGTTACACCATCCTTTTTAACATTTAGGCCAGTTGCACTAGCCACTAAATTCAAATCAAAAACTTGCCAAAAATCTATTCCAAAATACATCTGCTGATTTAAGTTTGGAACAATCAGAAAATCCATATCTCTCGATTTACCGTCCCAATCAACTGGTAAAGTCACCATCCCGGTTACTGGTGTTTTAGAACCATTCGCTGTTCGTATGTTTTGGCTCTTGACAGTCACAACCTTATGCTTACTCTTTTCCAAAAATTCGGTTGCATTTCTACCAATACAGTTAGCACATGCTCCCGAGTCCAACAACGCTACAACTTCTTCGCCGTCAACAGTTGTCCTTGCATATAACCTTTTATCTCCTTCCATGGTAATTATAGATGACACAACAATTTTCTTTATTTTCCTTACATTTTTTTCTTTCAACTTTTTGATTTTTTTATACTTTCTGGTAGACTTCTTCTCTGTCAGTAACTCTTTGTAAAAAATGCGAGCTCTTGCGGCTTCGTATTCTGTTATACGCTGGTGAAGACTCTTAACGTGAGCCATTGGTGGTGACTTATTTTTCGGCACACAGTCACCAGCGCTTCTATTTAACTGAGAACCTTTTTTACTGAGGATTCTCCGGATTGGTCGACTCCTGGCTGAAGCTCCCGGACACCTCCGCAAGGCTGTGGTTTAACCCCTTGCTTTCCTGACTGTTGTAGTACGATTCATTTTTTCCGCATTCAAAACATATCATTTCATGAAAAGTACACTTACATCGACTTTCCTTCTTGGCTTCCGCGGGATTTTTGACAAAATAATCACCTGGCATTCCACATGTGAAACACAAAGTCAAATGGAATGGAGAGTGACAAAATACAGTGCGATTATCTTGTGGATTGGATCGAAGAGAGTTAACAACAGGGGTTGTTAGGATGGTTACCTCCCAAGCCTAGTTTACCGACTCCATAGCTGATGGCATCAATATTGTCTACCCCTTCCTCGAAACTATGTTCTAAAGCACTTACTTGCTTGTTAGTGTTGCGTGACCTTTTGTCTGCCTTTATTTTCTTTTCTGCCTCCTTACAATCTGTCTTTAATTCTGACAGTTTTTTATATTTCGTGAAAAATATCAGGTCTGAGACACTTGGCTTGACATTTATAAGATTCTTTTCCTTAATTTTCTTTTTTAATTTAAAAGTAAGATTGTGAATGTCAGCATAAAAGTCATCGAAACTTTCGGTTTCCCGTTGCTTCCTTTTCATTATTTCCCGTATAATTTCGAAATCAGAATCGGCGGTCTTATAGTTTTCCATTAGTTCCTCTTTAAGTTCGAAGTAACCAAAATCCTCATCATCATCGTCCTCATGATCCTCCAGTAACTGCCAGTACCACTTTGCAGCGTTTCCGGTGACCAAATGATGAAAATCGGTAAACAATTTATCGAACGTGATATTGTGACGTACTCTTAACTTTTCAATTCGAAAGAAAAAGCTTTCAACAGTCATCCCCTTACTCGAACCATCGAACTTAATGTGCCACTTATCCAAATCAACCTTTTTATCCTTGTTAATCAGGGTCTGACAGAAATGCCCTGATCCGATAGAATGTTCTACATGAATGTTCTATCTGCTACTCTTTCCGATCTGCTTTTCGCTCCTGGTCCTTGTGTTTCTCCCGTTTCAGCCCCTCCACCTGTCCTTAATTCTGGTGTCGATGTTGATGATGGTGGTGGTATTGTTCCATGTTGAATTGACCCTTCAGTTTCAGCTACTCGACGACTTCATGAAGTTAATTCTCTTCTGAAATTCCTCATTTCGTCCATGCATTCAAGCATAACTTTGTTTTGTTGTGAAAACATTGCCATCATTTGGGCGAACTGATCTGGAGCCCCACCAACCTCATCCGATGGATTTCCCAAATCTCTGTACCCAGCTCCTTGAAATTGGGCAGTTGATTTGTCAGTAGGCATGGTGCAAACCTGATATAACTTACAAGAAAAACTAATAGAGTTCGAGTCTACTACTGTTTGAAGGCTTATTCCTCGAGACTCAAACTCCCGACTTCTTCTCCCAAAAACTAAATCTGCGCAGCGATCTAAGTAATTTGTTGGTACAAAGTCAATTGTGTGCACAATTCCTGTATCTATCTGGTTGAAAATCGAACCAACTATCTGGTTTTCAAGTCCTCTTGTCACACTACGTGTTATTGGCCGATTTGCTAGAATTAAGGGCAGTTCACACGTTAACTACCCTTGACCACCCTTATCTACTATTTCCCAGTATTGGTGATACGGTTTGCCGGGTTTAAATAATTTTGTATGAAAAATTATTTGAATTTGACAATTGCTATCCTCCAATACTGGGAAATAGTAGATAAGGGTAGTCAAGGGTAGTTAACGTGTAAATCAAGCTTTAAGTACTTGCGTTCTCTTCTCTCTATCTTTTTCTGCAGGATTGGGTGAACCCTCCAACAACTTCTTTATAAATGGTATTTATGAGGAACTAATCCCAAACAATAAAAAAATCAACAAATGAAACAACTGCTTAAGAGATTTCGATGATTTACTCAACCTAAAATTTCTAACCTACCTTACTCTTAAAATTTTAATTAACCACTATTTGAAAAAAAGGACACTTAAAAAAAATGAAACGGAAAGCTAAAGTATCGAACCTAATAAAAAAAAAAACCCAAAAGCAACTAGGATTTCCTAATATCTAACGCAATCGAAGAAATATTCAAAACTAAACACCAAAATGGTAACTTGAGACCTAACTATCTAGCTTATTGTTAGTTAAAAACTAACTGTATTATTTTTATCGTAAATAATAAAAAAAATATCTATAAAAAAAATATTATAATAATAAAAAAATAAAATACAAATAACAATAAAATTATTATTAAAAAGAATAAAAAAAAATGAAAAAGTTAAAAGGGAATAAGTGAAAATTAGATTCACCAAAAAAATATAAAAAAAAAAAATATATATAAAAATTAACACAACAACGCGGTTCAGGAAAAATTTTAAATGTCTGCTAAGAGCTTCTTTGGCAAAGTCAGTTTAAAGGTTTCTGTCCGTAATACCTATTTATGTCATACCCCATATAATTTCCTTTAGAACAAATGTACCCAAATGAATCATGATTCTAAAAAGAACAAACCCCCATTCCTACTTCGTGCAATCACACCCTGAGAGAACCCCCTTTTAAGGTGACTGCATAAATTAGGCTTGAAACTGTGTAGGACAAGACCTTTTAGATATAACCACTATTTTGAACCAACTTCTTTTAATCCATTTAGAAAAAGAGTGCGAAAAAAAGTATATGGTTAGATCTCCCAAGAATACACAACATAGTCACATATAGCACAAAGCTCAGGTAAAACCCAAATTAACTCGTTTCCATATGCCACAGAACATATAACAGAAAGTCAGACAGACATTTATTACACTCAAATAAAAGTAGTCGTATAAAGTAGATTAAAATTGTCTAAATCAACCAATTACACTGTGCAACAGTGAAATTGGGGGGTGAACCAAACCAAGACAGAATGATAGTATTTGGTTAGTATAGTAAAACCCCCAAAGGTTTTGGCGCTGTGTGGGTACAGTCAATTTTTATGGCCCACTGAAATTTTTATTTTTTTCTCAAAGGGGTTTGAGAAAATTCGAGAAAAATGAAGTTTATATAAATCTGAGCCTAAAACTGAACTCAGCTGTCTTCAGTAGAATTTTATGGGGATTATTTTTCTAGAATATATTAACCCTCTATCTGCCTTGGTTTTGGGTCATTTTAGTCCATTTTTTAAGAAATGACTTAAAAGTCTACTAAGATATGCGTTTAAAGGGTTAAAATATTCTAGGAATATTTTTTGCATCAAATTTCACTAGGGGTCTTCACAGGCGGAAAGTTAAATAGATCTGTAGAAAATGTTTAAAAATTAAAAATTGCAAAGTC
The DNA here is from genome assembly GCA_963921195.1 of Pegoplata infirma. NCBI lineage: Eukaryota > Metazoa > Arthropoda > Insecta > Diptera > Anthomyiidae > Pegoplata > Pegoplata infirma. The sequence goes on from OY992539.1 coordinate 161,421,316, forward strand.
TTATTAATTTTTGATGTATATGCTGGAAACTGTTTACGATTGTGTGCAACAAATATATGATAATGGCCTGGGGGTGGACCCTTCCAGCACAGGCTGACAGTATTTGGTTAGTGCAGTAAAATCCCCAAAGGGCTTGGTGCTGGATGGGTACAGTAGGTTCTTATGGCCCACTGATTTTTTGTTTTATTTGTCCAAAGAGGTTTATACAAACGAAAAAACTAATGCTTATGTTACTCTGAGCCTTAAATTGAACTCAGGTGTCTGCAGTTGAATTAATTGGGTATAATTTTTCTTCAATACATTAACCCTCGATCTCTACTTTTGGGGTCATTTTAGTCCTTTTGTTAAGAAATGACAAAAAAAGTCTCCTTAGATTTGCTTTAAAAGGGTTTTACAACACACAGCGCCAAGCCCTTTGGGTGGCTTAGATTTGAAAAACTAATAAAACTTAGGTCCACTTTTTGGTATTTCTGGTAAGCTGGCAAATCTTTCTGTCTTTAAAGATCCCTATTGAAATTGGATGAAAAAACATTCGTAAAATCCTTTTAAAGCAAATCTTAGAAGAATTTTTTGTCATTTCTTAACAAAAGGACTATAATGACCCAAAAAGTGGAGATAGAAGCTAAATGTATTCTAGAAAAATTGTACCCATTAAACTCTACTGAAGACATGTGAGTTCAATTTTAGGCTCAGAGTAACATAAACACTATTTTTTCGTTGTTTAAATCTCTTTGGTCAAATAAAACAACAAATCAGTGGGCCATAAAAACCTATTGTACCCACCCAGCGCCAAGCCCTTTTGGGATTTTACTGCACAAACCAAAAACTGTCATCCTGTGCTGGAAGGGTCCACGCCCCAGACCATTAGCCTATATTTGTTGCATACAATCGTAAACAGTTTCCGGCATATATATGAAAAATTAATAAGACTTTACAATTTTAAATTTTTAGGCATTTTCTACAGACCGGTTTAACTTTCCGCCTGTGAACACCCCTAGTGAAATTTGATGCAAAAATTAATCCTAGAACATTTAAACCCTTTAAAATCATATCTTAGTAGACTTTTAAGTCATTCCTTAAAATAAGGACTAAAATTACCCAAAAGCAAGGCACATAGAGGGTTAATATATTCTAGAAAAATAATTTTCATCAAATTTTACTGAACATATCTGAGCTCAATTTTAGGCTCAGATTAATATATACTTTATTTTTCTCGACTTTTTCAAACACCTTTGGGAAAAAAATAAAAATTTCAGTGGGCCATAAAAATCGACTGTACCCACACAGTGCCAAACCCTTTGGTGTTTTTACTATACTAACCAAATACTATCATCCTCAGCTGGAAGGGTCCACCCCCCAGATTAATATCCTATATTTGTTGCTCACAATCGTAAACAGTTTCTGCCATAAATATGAAAAATGAATTAGACTTTACAATTTTAAATTTTTAGGCATTTTCTGCAGACCGGTCGAATTTTACGCCAGTGAAGACCCCAAATGAAATTTGATGAACAAAATATTCGTAGAATATTTTAACCCTTTAAACGCATATCTTATGAGACTTTTGAGTCATTTCTTGAAAAAAGGACTAAAATGACCCAAAAACAGGGCAGATAGAGGGTTAATATATTCTAGAAAAATAATCCCCATCAAATTCTATTGAAGAAAGCTGAGTTCAATTTAAGGCTCAAATTAATATAAACTTAATTTTTCTCGAATTTTCTCAAACCCCTTTGGGAAAAAAATAAAAATTTCAGTGGGCCATAAAAATTGACTGTACCCACACAGTGCCAAACCCTATGGGGGTTTTACTATACTAACCAAATACTATCATTCTGTCTTGGGTTGGTCCACCCCCCAGACCATGACCTTCAAATTGTTGCACAGTGTTATAAATAAATTCGTAAAATTACTTAAATTGGTTCGAGGTTGGCTGGCTCAAACTAGAACAAAACGACAAACGGACTTATTAAAATATCCAAAACCGAAACCGGTTTTAAAAGTTTTATTTTCTTTTTTTTTCAAATAAATCGAACCCCGTTATATAAAAAAATTTTTAATTTAGGGCTAGAAAAGATGTTCGGTGTACGTAAAATCAAATCAAGCTCTAAAGATTATTTTCTAAAATCCTAATAAAAGCCGAACAATAAAAATAAAAAAATGACAAGTTTTAATTCCACTCAGTTAATATTTTTATCTTTTTACCTATTGGTACTATTTAATTAATTTTCTGAGTGTAATACAAGAAGAAAAATAAAAGAAAGATATAAAGCCGGTAGATTACTCAAAAGAACGACTTTAATCTTTCGTTGGGAGCCATTGTAATGGGTTTAGCTTATCCTATATGTGTTTTGTGTTTGGCTTGTGACACGGTGGTAACCTGGCTGCTCGTCGGATTTGGCGTGGTTCTAAGTAGAGATGGGATCGTGAGTGACTTTTCAATCACGATCACGCACGCTCACGAAAAAAAAAATTTAATCACGCACGATCACGCACGCAATTTTTTTTGTACTCACGCACGCTCACGTGAGTAGAAAACTATTTTAATCACGCTCACGATGTAATCACGTTCACGAAATACTCACGAATTAAAATACAATAAAAAAAATGTTATGCCATATTTTTTATGTTTTTAACATTTATTTAAATTTACAAAATGTTTTTGTAATTATAAAAGGGCAATTCCAAAATATTTAGAGCCAATTTTAGTCGTTTTTGGGAATGGTTTCTTCAGATTTAATTGAAAATTGGCACATAGATAGCCAACATTCCTATGATAATGCAACTTTCTATCGTTTTTTAAATTCGGTTTACTGATCGTATTATGGCAGGTAAAACCTCGACTTTTTTTTTGCAAAATTAGAAAAACATATCATCACATAAAACATGTTCTAACTTTTTAACCAATTATCCGTTTTTCACAATTCTTGGCTCATTTGAGAGCTTAAGTCTTGTGCTTTTTGGAAATAATTTTAAATGCAAAAGGATTCATTAAAGAAAAGTATCAAAAATGCAAAAACTTTTTTCTTTGCGAATATTTAAAACAACACAACTTCGTTTTTTTTAAATTCGGCGATAGTCAAAATGTTTTGTATAACATATCCAAAATTCAGAGGGGGATCAAAAGCTATTCTGGTTTGAGTACTAGGTTCGCATAATTTTCCATTAGAAATTTTTATTTTTTATACCCTCCACTCTAGTGATAGAGGGTATATATAAGTTTGTCATTCCGTTTGTAACACCTCGAAATATTGGTCTAGGACCCCATAAAGTATATATATTCATGATCCTCGATCGATTTTAAGACGATCTAGCGATGTCCGTCCGTCCGTCTGTCCGTCTGTCTGTCTGTCTGTTGAAAACACGCTAACTTTTGAAAGACTTTACGGAGGCTCCTGAAGTTTGGCATATATGTTTGGCATTTACCTGGTCAGGTTGGTATTGCAATCCAGCGAAATCGGTCCAGTGGTTCAAAAGTTATGAGCAAAAGACTGAATTTCGGCAAGGGTTTTTCGTGAATTTATGAGATAAAAAGCACTATAACTTTCGAAAATCAATTCTGAGGATGCTGAAGCCTGGCATATATATTTTTCGTTCCTCCAGCCTAGTTCATATTGAATTTCACCCAAATCGGTCCAGTGGTTCAAAAGTTATTAGCAAAACCTTGAATATCAGATTAGCTTCACCTTAAATTCACGTGGTGAAAACCCGTTTAACCTGTTTTACAACCATTGGTAAGTCACAAAAATATTTTAAAACGTATTTTTGTAACTCAAAAATATTTTTATACCAAAACAAAAAAAAATACACTCGAAAAAAATGTTACACTCAAAAAAAATTTTACACTCAAAAAAAATAGTATTTTTTTTTAATGTAAAATTCAAAAAAAAAATTTAAACTCAAAAAAAAAATTTACACTCAAAAAAAAATTAGTTTTTTTTTTTCAAAAATTACTAAAAAAAAAATTTACACTCAAAAAAAATTAGAAATTTTTTTTTGAATGTAAAATTCGAAAAAAATTATACACTCAAAAAAAAAATACTGTTTTTTTTTTTTAAATTACTTTACTAAATTATTTTTTTACACAACATAAAATATATCTAATCATAACTGTTATTATTTCACGTTAGAAATTTACTTTCACTTAAAATGGGCATTGTGGAGGGTATTCATAGATTCGGCCAAGTCGAATTTAACTTTTCTACTTGTTTTATTTTTGAAATGTTTTAAAAAATTTAACAGGGATAAGATTATATCCCTTATACAGGTTGTATTTTTCTCACTTTTGCTAAATCAGTCGAACTTCGACCCACGATAATTCGAAAACTATACTGAACTTTGAAAATCCAAATATGAAATATGCTATGGCAAATTTTAAGTCAATTCAAACAGTGGAGCAAAATTTTTTTAAAATTGCTCAAAAAACTTATTAAATTTAAATTTATTAATTTATTTGAAAGAACTTAAAAAAATAAAAAAAACGTAACCGTAAAAAAACGGTGAATAAATTAAAATCACGAAAAAATCACGCAGCAATTTTACTCATGCACGATCACGCACGAACTTTTTTTTGTTACTCACGATCACGCACGCTCACGTGAGTAGAAAATAAAATTACTCACGAATCACGTGATTCACGCGTGATTCACGTGATTCACGGTAATCAGGTGATTGGTGCGCATCTCTAGTTCTAAGCCACTAAACACACTACCCAAAACATATAATCGTGTCACTTTTTATTTGTAAAGATAAAGATAAAATGAGAATAGAATAAAGAAAGATAACATAAAGAAATTCACACAGATACGATAAGAATAGAAATCCACAATCAGAAAAACACCACTGCATCTCATACCATTGGTTAATACCCCCCCCCCCCCCCCCATTTATTTTTAATTTTCCGGACCGACATCAGCGACTACACTCACCTACTTCACCCTGATTCTACTCGTTTACGTATCCTACAACCATTCACCCCCCAACATACCTACCAAAGTATTGTCCCGTCCGATTTAACTAACCCTCCCCTTCTGCTATTCATCGCAGCCTTTGGACTACCTAAGCCCGTGGTTACACGGTAGTCCCCTTTGAAGTCAGTTTGGTCTGTTCATCCGTTGTCGACTACATGCCCTTCAGAAACTCCTTAACACCCTATGTTTTCCATCCCCTCGTTCACTGATAGAAATTTGTACATGACAATAATGAAAATCTACATTAATGTTATGAAAAATTACGTTAAAAAGGAACCTATGTAGGGTTTCATTGAATTAATGAAATAGGTATCATAAAATTTAATTGCAAGAACAAGTTTCATTAAATTAATGCAAACTGTTCATACAAAATATATATTGTATTTTATGAAAATTTTTCATTACTTTAATGAAACAAGTATTTAATTCTCATGAAATATTTTCATTGAATAAATCCTACTTTTTATTTTTAAAATGAAATACTTTCATTGAATAAATGCTACTTTTATTTTTAAAATGAAATATATGTAAGAAATTGTAAAGATCTTTTTATAGAATTAAAAATAATAAAAAATGGTTTTCACTTAGTTTTCTCGCAAAAAATTTTACACCAAACTTAAGTTGTAATACATAATTAAAACCACGAATCAATATAAAACAGCACGAATTTAGTTAATATAAAATTAATAATTTACTTTTTATTTCAAATTTTATAAAAAAAAAGCTGAAAAAATCACAAAATAACCAAGTTAAAAAACACTTTTACATATTTTTTATTTTATCTATAGATTTCACTCAGTTTTCTCACACAAAATTTTACTATAACATTTACTTTTAATACATAAGTAATACCCTGTTCTCACGAGCATCTAAAAACGGTTTTAAACGACATTTGTTTTAATTAAAAAAAAAGTGTTCACACGTAATTTCACTCGTTTTATTTTGGTTTTTATGTTTTTATTTTGACATTTGCATTATCAGCTGATTAACATGTACACATTTCAACAACAAACGAAACTAAAATATGAAAATTATAATCATTAATTATACATATAACTGTTTATAATGTTCAAGAATTGTTTTAAGATAAAAATAGCACGATTTTTTGTTGTATTATTTACATTTTAGTAATAAATAATGTTGCCAATATTAATAAAATGCTTTAAAAACGCTGAACATTCAAAAATACTCAATTCAACTCCTAGAATTCCGCTCGTTTTAAGTCGTTTTAATTTTAAAACGAGCTAAAAACATTTTTATTTTGACATATTACAACAAAAAAATGTATGGTAAAACGAGTCATAAAAATGGTTTTTAAGCATAAAACGAAAAATGTTGCTAAAAATGGTTTTTAGCTGTAAGTGAGAACAGGGTATAAAACCACGAAATAATATAAAACAACGCGAGTTTAATAAATACTAAAAATTTATAAGCAACATTTCATTTTAAATTTCGTATAAAAATTCTAAAAAAAAAATCACGCTCTGATCAGCTGTTTTTTGCGCGCGTAAACTAACAGACTAAACAGACGCGACACGGCAGGTGTCAAAAAAACAGCAAATTTTGAAAACAAAACTTAATGGCATTTTTTAATGAAACTACGAAATCTAATATATCAAAATTAATGAAAATATTACACAATATATATGAAATTTCATTCAGCATATGAAATACTTCAATGTTGTAATGAAACAACATTAATGATTTCCATTCATTATTGATATGAAGCGTTTTTCTATCAGTGTTGTTGACAAGATCTATTTAGCAGATCATTATGAATTAAAACCGGTCTTCAAAGACTGAAATAAAACGACTGGACATATTCAATTCATGACAGAAAATTACTAAATTTATTTTTGTTTATACTTTTTATATAAAAAAAAATTTAAATATTTGGAAATAAACGAAAGTAACATTGAAGATTAATTTTTAAGTTTGTTTTTTTTTTTTTACTAGATTAATTTTACAAAATTCATTTTTGTTGTTTAACTAACACTATGCATTTTTCTATTCATTATTATTCTCAAAAAATTTTAACGAATTATATATTATAACGAATTGAAATCATCTGAAAATATGTTAAAGTTTTATTACTAAATAAAATTATTAAACCCTAAAAATGTTTCAATTTTTGTATATTATTAATTATTATTTCATATTTTTTTTTTTTTGTTTTGATTCAAAAAAAAAAAATAAGTCTTATATTACCAAATGTTTTCTTCTACTCACCGCATCGTTGATATTGGCGCCAGCATCCACGATTATTAAGGAGAAAGCAGGACTGATATATATTTTTAAATATTACATACACTTATTATTTTTATTCGTAGTTTTTTTTTTATACCCTCCACTCTAGTGATAGAGGGTATATATAAGTTTGTCATTCCGTTTGTAACACCTCGAAATATTGGTCTAGGACCCCATAAAGTATATATATTCATGATCCTCGATCGATTTTAAGACGATCTAGCGATGTCCGTCCGTCCGTCCGTCCGTCTGTCCGTCTGTCTGTCTGTCTGTCGGTTGAAAACACGCTAACTTTTGAAAGACTTTACGGAGGCTCCTGAAGTTTGGCATATATGTTTGGCATTTACCTGGTCAGGTTGGTATTGCAATCCAGCGAAATCGGTCCAGTGGTTCAAAAGTTATGAGCAAAAGACTGAATTTCGGCAAGGGTTTTTCGTGAATTTATGAGATAAAAAGCACTATAACTTTCGAAAATCAATTCTGAGGATGCTGAAGCCTGGCATATATATTTTTCGTTCCTCCAGCCTAGTTCATATTGAATTTCCCCCAAATCGGTCCAGTGGTTCAAAAGTTATTAGCAAAACCTTGAATATCAGATTAGCTTCACCTTAAATTCACGTGGTGAAAACCCGTTTAACCTGTTTTACAACCATTGGTAAGTCACAAAAATATTTTAAAACGTATTTTTGTAACTCAAAAATATTTTTATACCAAAACAAAAAAAAAATACACTCGAAAAAAATGTTACACTCAAAAAAAATTTTACACTCAAAAAAAATAGTATTTTTTTTTTTAATGTAAAATTCAACAAAAAAATTTAAACTCAAAAAAAAAATTTACACTCAAAAAAAAATTAGTTTTTTTTTTTCAAAAATTACTAAAAAAAAAATTTACACTCAAAAAAAATTAGAAATTTTTTTTTTTTTAATGTAAAATTCGAAAAAAAATTATACACTCAAAAAAAAAATACTGTTTTTTTTTTTTTAATTACTTTACTAAATTATTTTTTTACACAACATAAAATATATCTAATCATAACTGTTATTATTTCACGTTAGAAATTTACTTTCACTTAAAATGGGCATTGTGGAGGGTATTCATAGATTCGGCCAAGTCGAATTTAACTTTTCTACTTGTTTTTATTATTCTTGATTTTACTTTTTCTTCTTATTCTCTTGTTTAACTTTTTTTTGTACCAGCTTTCTTTTAGCAACAAGTTTTGTTATATATATTTTTTTTTTAATTTAATTACTTTTTGCTTTTTTTTATACACCATGAGGCTTCACTTATTTTAATTTTAATTTAATATTGTAAAATAAAAAAACTATAAATATAAACGGATTTAACTGTATTCTTTTTTTTGTTTCTTATATCATTATTTTTTTCTATATTCTCACTAACTTTCCTTTTACAACTTTGAATTATAAACTCTCACTTTATGATATATATTTTTCTTTTTTTTTCCTAGATCCTCTTTTTTTCACTTTGCTTTTCAGAATATTTTATGTAATTTTCTGTTTTTTTTTCTCGTTTTGCTTGTTCAAAAAAAAATTCTTTCTTTTATTTTTGTTTTATAATTTGATTTTCTTTCTATGATCACTGACACTGTACTGAATCTTTTCCTTTTCTGCCATACATCAAGACATCTAATTCTTGTTTTCGCCTTTCCTAGAATTTGATTGGAGAGGTCCTCTCAGTTAAATTACGACATAAATTTTAAGAACTGTCAAAAACTGAGCCTTTTTGCAAGTTCTAACTCTCCGAGCTATTGTCTGTAGTTTGACAATTGGCAATATCCTCTCAATTCAACCAAAGCTCGGCAAATAAAAAAACACAAAAGAAAAAGTTTTATTTGAGGCCCCTTTGGAAATATTTCCTTAACAAATAAGAGACCTGTAGAAAAAAACAAGTAGAAAAGTTAAATTCGACTTGGCCGAATCTATGAATACCCTCCACAATGCCCATTTTAAGTGAAAGTAAATTTCTAACGTGAAATAATAACAGTTATGATTAGATATATTTTATGTTGTGTAAAAAAATAATTTAGTAAAGTAATTTAAAAAAAAAAAAAACAGTATTTTTTTTTTGAGTGTATAATTTTTTTCGAATTTTACATTCAAAAAAAAAATTTCTAATTTTTTTTGAGTGTAAATTTTTTTTTAGTAATTTTTGAAAAAAAAAAACTAATTTTTTTTTGAGTGTAAATTTTTTTTTTGAGTTTAAATTTTTTTTTTGAATTTTACATTAAAAAAAAATACTATTTTTTTTGAGTGTAAAATTTTTTTTGAGTGTAACATTTTTTTCGAGTGTATTTTTTTTTGTTTTGGTATAAAAATATTTTTGAGTTACAAAAATACGTTTTAAAATATTTTTGTGACTTACCAATGGTTGTAAAACAGGTTAAACGGGTTTTCACCACGTGAATTTAAGGTGAAGCTAATCTGATATTCAAGGTTTTGCTAATAACTTTTGAACCACTGGACCGATTTGGGTGAAATTCAATATGAACTAGGCTGGAGGAACGAAAAATATATATGCCAGGCTTCAGCATCCTCAGAATTGATTTTCGAAAGTTATAGTGCTTTTTATCTCATAAATTCACGAAAAACCCTTGCCGAAATTCAGTCTTTTGCTCATAACTTTTGAACCACTGGACCGATTTCGCTGGATTGCAATACCAACCTGACCAGGTAAATGCCAAACATATATGCCAAACTTCAGGAGCCTCCGTAAAGTCTTTCAAAAGTTAGCGTGTTTTCAACAGACAGACGGACAGACGGACGGACGGACGGACGGACGGACATCGCTAGATCGTCTTAAAATCGATCGAGGATCATGAATATATATACTTTATGGGGTCCTAGACCAATATTTCGAGGTGTTACAAACGGAATGACAAACTTATATATACCCTCTATCACTAGAGTGGAGGGTATAAAAATACAGCACGTTATGTACGAAGAAAGTTTAAAATTACATGCCATAAACAAAACTATTTTTTCCTTTTTTTTTTTTTTTTTTTTTATTTCAACAAAAAAACTGAAAAAAAAATCTGTTGCAAATTGTTTCAACCATCAAAATAAAATAATATTTGAATCTAAAAAAAAATAAAATTCTCTATATAAAAATTTAAAATTTTTTTTATCAAAAAAAATATAAAAAACTAACAATTTTTATTTTAAATAAAAATTAATTAGAAAATAACAACTAACCTTTATAAGGAAATCAATAAAAAATATTCTGAAGCCAAAACTCCAACAAAATCACCAAAAAGAAACGTTACTTTTTTTTCTTATTTACATATATAGAGAATTGTTACTTTTTCCCATAAGTAAATATAAATTAAAAAAGACCCAAGTGCTGATTTCGTACAATTGCTTCTACCAAAGATTACTTCTGATATGAATTATATTATTACGAAGTCATCTCAAAAAACCTCTTAAAATCCCAAAAAAAAACGAAGCTGTAACCTATTTCTCACTATTTACGAGCCATAACATATTATCCACATTTAAAAGTGAACCTCAAGCATTAATACTAGTTGTAAACATAGTATATCTTAAGGATTATTTAAAAGAGACGTTAGAATAACTAAACTTTGAATTACAGGCGTACGTTACATAAAGTACTGCTCAAAATTATAGCGCACTTTAAATTATTTTTTACAACTTATTGTTTCTATTCAAAATATCAAAAAAATGTCAAGTTTTTTTGTGTCAATAAAACATTTCTATTCAAATTTATTTAATTAAAGTCAGAATTCAGTTTTAAAGTACACAATAAAAAAAAGTCTAAAATAGACTGTTCATAATTATAGCGCACTAAAAAAATTAATTCATTAAATGAAAAGTTTATCAAAATTTAAACACAGCCTGATGAAATACTTACTCCTTTAGCTTTAAAAAATACATTTAATCCTTTATGAAATCGATTTGACCGACTTGGAGCAGTCATTTATGGTTGCTTTCGATTAGATATCTTTCATGGCGCTGATCAATTCACTTTTATAGTTATTTGGTAGATTTAAGGGGCACGATCGGTAGTGAACCCAATGTTTTCAATTGAATTCAATGTCTGGTGATTTTTTTAATATCTTTGGCCAATATAATTTGGGAAAATTGTAGTTTCCTAACCAGTCCATAGAGAATTTCGCCTTATGACAGGGGGCATTATCACTTTGAATTAGAGATGCGCGCGTTACACGAATTTTTCGTAATTCAAGTGATTCACGCGTGAATCACGCGTGATCGTGAGTGAAATTTATTTTTACTCACGTGATCGTGAGTGCGCGTGATTATAAAAAATAGTTTCGTGCGTGAGCGTGCGTAAGTAATTTTTGTTTCGTGAGTTTGCGTGATTTTTTTGTGCTGTTTAAAACAGAAAACGAGTAAAAAAATCGTCATTATATTGAATTTAGATGGAAATTAATCCAAAATTGTGATTTTTATTATTGTTTTAAGGAAATTCAAAACTTTTTGTTCAAGAAATCGAAAATTTGCTAATTTTAATTTCGTGAGTCTTCGTGAGCGTGATTTTTCGTGAGCGTGAGAAAAATTTTAGTTACTCACGTGAGCGTGCGTGAACGTGATCAGAAAAAAGAATTTCGTGCGTGATCGTGCGTGAGTAATATTTTTTTTCGTGAGCGTGAGCGTGCGTGAGTCAAAATTCACTCACGCGCCCATCTCTACTTTGAATGCAGGCCAGGGTCGATTCAGACCCAAATATTTGATCAAAATATAATGGAAACTCTTCGGAAATTGAATCGATATAGCTGCTAGCATTTAAAAGTCCTTCTCAAAAGAGTACTAAGGCGGCACCATGGGCTGTAAAACATTTGCATACGCTAACAGAACCACCACCACGTTGTGTGTTTGGCTGGAACCATTATGGTTGATCCTTATCTTGCATTGTACATTGAAAAAATTATTTATTTTTACAATTAATCAACTAATTAATTATTTGTAATGAATAAATTATTATAATGAAGTTATAAATGGTTAAAATCCATCATTTGTTCGATGTACAATGCAGGATAAGGACCAACCATATTGGTTACAGCCAAGCGCACAACGTGGTGGTGGTTCTATTAGCGTATGCAAATGTTTTACAGCCAATGATACCGTCTTATTGCTCTATTAAGAAGGACTTTCAACTGCTAGAAGCAATATCGATATAATTTATGAAGTATTTTCTTCGTATTTTGATCAAATATTTGGGTCTAAATCGACCCAGGCCTGAATTCAAAGAGATATTCCCCCCTGTCATAAGTCGAAATTCTTAATGGACTGGTTCAGAAACAACAATTTTCCAAAATTATATTGGCCAAAAGATAATAAAACAGTCACCAGATATTAACCCAATTGAAAACCTTTGTTCTACTACCGATCGTGCCCCTTAAATCTACCAAATAACTATAAAGCCGCATTCACAATGTTGGAGTACTCCAATCTGTGGAAAATTTTATATCTTTCCCTTTTGCACTTTCATATTTTTGAATTTGTCTATCCTTTTTCAATCCACTCCAGAGTCAAACATGTTCTACTCTGGAGTTCCAATCTGGAGTTAACAGAGGTATGTTAACCGTTAACAGAGAAAAAATACACCCCTGTAAATGTGCCATCACTAATAATGTCATTGAAAAAAATAAACAAATCTAAAAATTTTATATTAAAACAATTTAAAATTAAATAAAATATTTTAAAACGTAAAAAAAAAATATAATTTAAAACGTAAACTAAATTTAGTGTGATAATTTAACCATATTATGAGACAAGTAAGTAAACTGACAAATACAATGTGACAGAACTCCACTCTGCATTTTGTACAGTTAACATTTCAATCTGTGGCCGAGAGTGGAGTGACTCCGACATTGTGAACGTAGCTTAAAAGTGAATTGATCAGCGCTACGAAGGATATCTTGTCTAAATCAACCATAAATGACTGCTCCAAATCGGTCAATTCTATTTAAAATAGGATTAAATTTATTTTGAAAGCTAAAGGAACAAGTATTTCATCAGGCTGTGTTTAAATTGTGATCAAGTTTTCATTTAATGAATTAATTTTTTGTAGTGCGCTATAATTATGAACAGTCTATTTTAGACTTTTTTTATAAAACCACCTCTGATATTTTTATTGTGTTATTTAAAACTGAATTGTGACTTTAATTAAATAAATTTGAATAAAAATGTTTTATTGACACAAAAAACCTTGACATTTTTTGATATTTTGAATAGAAACAATAAGTTGTAAAAAATAATTTAAAGTGCGCTATAATTTTGAGCAGTACTTTATGTTGGCAAAACAAATATGCAAATGAATACATTATTTTAAATCTGTACCTTGGCTAAAAATTTTTCAACTTGGTTTTTTGTACATTTGTTAAACAATTTAACCATTTTTGTGTCTGAAGAAGTTCAAAATAACTCCAGCCTCCCTCCCGAAAACGCCCTGCATATTTTTTAACATTTTTTTTTGGAGGATATAAAATATGCGTCACCGTCGAATTTAACACTCACTTGGTTTTACTAAAATTATTTTTTTAATAAATTAAGTACTACTATTTAATAATAATTTTTTTACACAAAGTTATTTTTTCATTATCTCCTCCTTTTTATATCCTCCAACTACAGTATGAGGGTATACTCACTTTGTCATTCCGTGTGTAACGCATCAAAATATCGGTCTAGGACCCCATAAAGTATATATATTTATGATCAGTGATCGATTCTAAGACATTCTAGCGATGTCCGTCCGTCCGTCTGTCCGTCCGTCCGTCTGTCCGTCTGTAGTTAACACGATGCAGTCCAAAATAAAAGAGCTAGACTCCCGACATTTGGCACGAATATGTCTTATGTTCATAGGCAGGTTAAGTTCGTAAATGAGCAAAATCGGACCAGGGGCAAAAAAGTTCCCCCTTGAAGAACTAAACCAACCTCTGAAAAATACCATATTTTTACATGATTTTTTGTGTTTTTGTTTAGCAAATGCAAAATTTTTATGCCACAAAAAGTTAAAAGTCCTGCATTTGGACCCACAGAATTAGAAAATGTCGTTTTTTCGGCCCTCACCCCCTTTTATGGACGTGGAAAAAAACATTTTTTTAAAATAATGATAATCTTGTATTTCTTTAGTGCAAAAAGCATAAGAATGAATTTTTAAACACAAATTCGAGGGAAATTTTGCACCCCCTCAATAACTTCAAGCGAACCCCTGACCCCCCCCCCCCCCAAAAAAAAACGCCCCTGTTTTTTTTTTATTTTTTTGCATGTTGGAGGGTATACAAGATTCGGCACAGCCGAATTTAACGCTCTTACTTGTTTATATTTATGTTTATAAAACGAAACGTTACTCTACAAGTGATACCATAACTATTATGTCTATTCGATTACCCAAAATTCGATATATTTTTACTACAACTGGAAAGTTTTGTTTACTTTTTGTATTAAAAATGTCCAGCTGTAATTAAAATAGTAAACAATTGTAGACTCTAGTAAGGTAATCAAACGGACCTCTTTTAAAACATACAAATAAAATATTTTAGAATAAACCCAGATGTCATCTAATAATAAACAACCCATCAATGGGTTTGTTGACATATTTTGATTCCTCCCATATATTTATGTTTAAACAAAGACTTAAATGAAAATAAATATTTTTTTTTTTTGCTTTTAGTACCACCTACCCTCCGAGCTCTTCCTCACAATGGACAAGTTACTGCAAGAAAAGGTAGTACAGTAACTCTAGAGTGTAAAGCATCTGGAAATCCTGTCCCAACTATATATTGGTTTAAAAAGGACATGTTCTCGGGACCGACGCACTTATCAGACAGTTCTACTTTAATTTTAGAAAATGTTGATAGACATCATGCAGGTATTTACCAATGCTCAGCAGATAACGGAGTTAAGGAAAGAGTATCAATGGATATACAACTAACAATTTTATGTAAGTGTTTTATAAGTTTACATTAATTTTTTTTTTTTTTTGTAACAAAGAAATAAAGTTCATAACAGGAATGTTTTTGCATTTACACCCTCCGATCTTTATGATTTTTATTAAATACCCTCTACTCTAGTGATAGAGGGTACATATAATTTTGCCACTGACTGGTATATACGTTTTTTTTTATTTATAAGATTTAAATACTCATTCTTACAAGCAGAGTCTCCCTGGTGTCACCCTCCGATCTTCATGAAATTTGGATATGTTGTTCAGACCAAAAATTAATTTGACACGTATTTTTTTTTAGCGGTTTTCACCCCCTAAATATAAATTTGGGCCGCTAAAAAAAATACTCGTCCCTTTATTTTTCCTGCTCTACAAAATAAAACCAATTCCATAAAGATCGGCGGGTAACACCAGGGAGACCTTCCTTGTTAGTCCACATAATTTTAGAAAAGTTTCAATTAAAAATGGAAACATGAAAAATGACAAAATAAGCCATAAAAAATCTTCCCGACTAAAAATGAATTGTATTACCCTAACCAGCAAAGGTTCGTACCCCACTATTTAATTTTCATATATAAACTTTGAGTAGCTGTATATCGCAGAAATATTAACCGATTTTAATGCTTATACACTCATTTAAGGGGTAATTTTATTCCCTTTAAGAATCATTAATTGAAGATAATATTTTAAAAAAAATTGTTTTGTTACAAAACAATAGCTTCATGTACTAAATTAACAGTACATGTACTAAATTAACAACTTTTTATTTTGACCCTTTTATGTTCGTACTGCATATAAAATATTAGTAATTTTTTTGTGACGTAACCCTTGGATTAAATAACGGCTTTAATTTTATTATTTATCGAATTTATTAAAGTTTAACACTCACTAGTGGTGATAGAATCCCATATTTGATGTATTTTTACCAAGGACCGGAGAACTTTTTTTTTTTGTTTTCATCAAATATATGTATTGAATAAAATTAAAATTTCAAAGAAAAAACAAATTAAAATAAATATCTATCAAAATATTTTTCATAATGTAAATAAAAACCAAAACAAAAAAAAAAACGTTTAAAAAAAAAAGAAAAATATAAAAAGATCGCAAAATAAAAAGTTTTTTATTGTTTTCAATATTTGAATTTGTTTTGGAAATTTTATTTATAAATATTTGGCATTTAAAAATAAATTCAAAATATAAACAAATTTGTTAACAATAATAACAACAACATGTGTTCCAACTTTTACTTTAACAAAAAAAACTTTTTATTTTTGTTTTTATACCCTCCACTCTAGTGATAGAGGGTATATATAAGTTTGTCATTCCGTATGTAACACATTAAAATATTGGTTTAGGACCCCATAAAGTATATATATTAATGATCCTTGATCGATTCTAAGTCGATCTAGCGATGTCCGTCTGTCTGTCTGTCTGTCTGTCTGTCTGTCCGTCCGTCTGTCTGTCTGTCTGTTGAAATCACGTTTTTGGCTATAATCCAGAACCGATTCAAACGCCTGGGGTACCAAAAGTTGCGTAATTCTCCTAGGCAGAATCTAATGGTTTTTTTTTTTTAAATCGGTTAAGTAGTTTAAAAGTTATGAGCGAAAATGTAAATTTTGATGAGTGAAAATGTGAATTTTACACAAAATAAATGCTATAACTTGACACCTGTTGAATGAATGTAAACGAAACTTTGAATTTAATGTAATTTTATCATTCCTAATACTCACAAAAAATTTGGGCCGAATCGCACAATGGGGCGTAGCACCAGCCATTTAACCCAAAATTTTAAAATGATTTATCTTGGCTCATGGTTGACATATTCAAATAAAATTTTAAATAGGTTCTTATTTTATTGTTCTCAACGTTCTTTTGGTTATTTTGGTACCAATTATGGCAAAATCGGTTCAGGGGTTAAGAAGCTATGAGCAATTGAGATGAGTTTCAATATAAACCTCTATGATATGGCGTGGCAGCGCGTTTTTGTAGTTGTTGATGGTTGTTTGGCTTGTTTTTATTTGTATCAAAAGAAGTTAAAAATACGTAGTATGTGTCATACACGTGCCACGTGGTTGCTTTTATATAATTTTTATATAATTTTCATACATACATATTTATAATATATTTTTTTTTGTTTTTTAAATATTGGCATTGCACTATAGTTCCGATTATCACTTTTCTTGGCCAAAATTACAAAAATGGAAAAAATTTTGGTTTTAAATAGGTTTTGTGGTAAAAATTGTTATAATTTTTTTGTTTTCCATGTATAATATTATAAAAAATTTTTTGTATTTAAACTCAAAAAATTAATTGAAAAAATTTAAAAAAATACTTTTTTTTTATTTTTAGCTAAATTTGTTTTTGAACAATAAATGAGTTTGTACAAAAATAAAATATGTTTTCTGTTGTTTGTAAGTGTTTACGACTTTCTATAAAATCCATTTTGAGAAAATTGAATTTTGGCCAACAAAGGTTGTCCGCGAAACCATAGTGCATTGGTTAACATTGTGGAGGGTATTTAAAGATTCGGCACAGCCGAATATAGCTTTCTTACTTGTTTTTTTTTTTGTTGTTTTTGATAAATATCATTTGAAATATTTTTGGAAAAAGTTTCGTTTGATATTTTTTTTTTCATATTTTTATTTATTGAATCTTCACTTTAATTCCGTGAACTCACAATAAGTGTTCATATCTTATATCTAAATATTCTTAATAATAAGTCCAGCCAGTGCCAGACAAAATTTCATTTTCTCATAAATTTCTTAAATTTATTTGTTTGCTATTTTTTGTTTTAATTTTTTTTAAAGAAAGATATATTTTCATCTTTCGATGAAAATAAAAAAAATATTACAGAAAAATATTTTATTTTAAACACAATAAAACTTTTTAAATTAGACGAAAACTTTAAATTTTGTGTTTTCGGTTTTTAAAATCCGGTGTCTGATTTTTACTTTCATCCACAAAGATGTGATTTGGGGTCGTTTTTAAGCGCCGTTCATATTCGCCATCACAAGATCAATCGGATTTAAGTCCGGACATGATGAGGTATAGTTTAGGAGACTAATTTTGTTTGTTGTAAACCTTTTTTGCTGATTTTGATAATATGGACTATTGTTGGAAGGTGATGCTCCACAAGATATCATGTTTGCAACTGATTCCATTCAGGGCTGCCCTACCATATTAAATAGGACGGTCCTATGGAATGGCCCAAAAGAAACTAAAAATCGAAATCTACGAGAAATTCTAAGAAAATTTTCCCAAAAAACCTTTAGTCTAAATTTAAACCCTACGCTGAGGGAAAAAAGCATATTTAAATCAAAAATGTTAAATTTTATTTTAAATATGCTGCATATTTTTGACAAAAAGCAAATTTTAATATTGATTATGATTGATTTTAAAATAAAATTTTTGTTTTAAAATTGTCTACATTTTGTTTTAAGTTTTGCCAACTTTAAATTTAATATGATGCCATTTAAATTCGTTACAAACTCAAACTAATTCAAATCTGAATTTTTCTTATAAAGACAATATTGTGTCATGCTTAAGATAATGTTGAACAGTTTTATTTTCTGAAATTTCAAAACCATGAGTCAAATTTTAATATGGAAACATATTTAACTTAAATAATTTCATTGTGAAATAATTTACGCAAAAAAATCAAAGCCAAAGGGAAAATTTTTAAAAAATGCAAAACAAACTTACATTTTATCAATTTAAAAATACATTTCGAGGAATATCAATAAACGAAGGTAAGTGAATTAATTGTAATGTGTTTTTTGTACATTAAAGTGTTAATTAAAGTGTTTTTCATATTTTAAGTCGCGTTTAGACGGGAGAGAAAACCCCTAGATTTAAAGTAAAACACAACTCTGTGGTAATATTCTTTGACTTTAAAAATTGTTGTGTCAAATTTCATTTCTTTTATACTTGTTTTTGCATACCATTTTCATTATATTATTTGTTTCCGCACATTTAGTCAATAATTTGTAGATTTGAAACCGAATTAAAGTAAATAAAAAATATATAATAAAATTTTATTTGACATTCCAATTTTAAAAGTTGCCACGGAGTTGGTTTTTACTTTAAATCCAGGGAAATTCTCTCTCGTCTAATCACGCCTTTAGGTTTAAGGTTGGGTCTTGGAAAAATTGAGTTATTGGCACCGTAATTATGTTCCCAGATTATTATCCATACCAACTTATGGCTTATTAATAACATTCTAAATAACAAAGATATGATTTAATTGTAATTGTAAGTAATGTTATTTTCTTATACAATTTAATAAGTCTTGCTACGTACTTGCGCATTTTTCCTGATTGTATAGACTGTGGTTTGTAGCTTTATCAATATTTATATATAAAAGTGTACTTTTTATACCCTCCAACTACAGTATGGGGGTATACTCACTTTGTCATTCCGTGTGTAACGCATCAAAATATCGGTGTAGAACCCCATAAAGTATATATATTTATCATCAGTGATCAATTATAAGCAGTGTTGGCTACCGTTACCCTTTCAATACCGTTACCGATTAAAAACCCATTAATATTGACTACCGTTACAGTTACCAATACCGAAATAAAAAATTTTAAATACCCTTACCGATAAAAAAACCGTTACCTTTATTCGGATTTTTACCGGTATTATATCGGTTTTGTTTCGGTTGTATTAATATTACTTATTTTATTGTTTTTGTGGATAAAAACATAGTAATAATTAGAGATGGGCACATGAGCAGATTAGAGCGTGATTCACGCGCAATGATGGGTACCAATACCTTTTCGATACCAATACCCGTTAATACCAATTCAAATTGAAAACCAATACCAATTAAAAACCAATACCTTTATTTGTGCGATACCAATACCGATAAAAAACCAATATCGATTCCCCACTACCAATACCAATTAAAAACCAATACTTTTATTCTTCAAAACCAATACCAATAAAAAACCAATACCAATTCATTTTTTTCTACTTTCGTATCGGTTTTGTTTCGGTTTTTTGTATTCTTATTTTCGTTTGTTTTAATTATGAATTGAAACATTTTCTTTCCATCACATTATTGGGTTTTACCTGACTAACGAATAAAGATGTTCAAAAAAGATGTTACATCGATCAGTAATCGTTTGCATGCTATGTCACATAACAAAAAGGAGTTAGCTACTTGAATTTTAAAAGCCATAAAAACATAAAACAATTTTTTTTTGTCACGTACCATATCCTTATTTTTAACGCAATTTGATTGTTATGACCCCTAATAAAAGTAGATCTTAAAAAATTTAGACCTTTTCTGTGATAAATTTTTGATATTGATAATTGATATTAGGCTTTACCTGACCAACGAATTGCTAAAGATGTTCACAAAAGATGTTACATCGATCAGTAATCGTTTGCATGCAATGTCATATAACAAAAAGGAGTTAGCTACTTGAATAAAAAAAGCCATAAAAACATAAAAAAAAATATATTTTTTTTTACTACTTTTTAACCAAATTCGATTTTTATGACCCCTAATAAAAGTGGATTTTAAAAAGTTTAAACCTTTTCTGTGTTGAAATTTTTTCTTTTGCAAACATTGTTTATATTTGATATACATTAATGTCACTGCACTGTTCTTTGGGTTGTAAAAAAAAAATACTAATGTCCTTTTTTGGAAATTCCAATCAAGCACTCGTTACAAAATTTTATGTCACAACACCAGAATCCCCAATTTTTTTTTTGTTTTATTATAGGCACACTGTGCCGGGCACAGTCATATTATATAAGAATTTATTTTATTTTAGTGTGCGGTTCACACTTGCTATTTTTGAGAGTTTATGTTTTTATTCTGCAAAACGATGTTCGCATTCATTTTTTACTACCCAGGCAGAAACTGCCAACCGTTCCACAAAAAAAGTCTCGGCAAAGCACTTAATTTTTTGTGTATAAGGTAGTATGAAAAAAAAGTGCTTTCCAAGCGCTTTGCCTATGTTTTCTATTTAAATCCGTTCAAAGTATAATTTGTAATTAAAATTTTATTAATTTTCATAACAATTGTAATATTTTTCATTTCCCTGCAGTATTAGTTATTGGTCCTTGATAGCTCTCGTGATATGTCACTTACAAGGGAAGTCTCCCTAGTGTCACCCGCGGATCTTTATGGAATTGGTTTTATTTTGTAGAGCAGAAAAAATTAAGGGACACGTATTTTTTTTTAGCGGCCCAAATTCATATTTAGGGGGTAATAAGGAGGGGGGAAGACAAGGCCATTTTTCAGTTTTTTTCGTTTATCTCCTATACTATGCAAAGAAACCTAGTCATGTTGCATACCAAATGAAAGGTCTTTGGAAAACCTATCTACGTGTGCTAAGAACGTGTCCAAACATGCACAACTTTTCGTCATATTGAGTAAAATACTAAAATTTTAGGACATTTTTGTTAATAAGTCGAAAAATATTAACTTCTATGGCCCGTTGTTAACACCACGAGATAGGTATTTTTAATACCTTTAATCTGATACCACACATGCCTATATTAATTTTGTTTAAATAGGCTTAAATCGTGAAAAACTGAAAAAGGTCAATTTCCCCCCATACAAATCGACCCCTCTAAAAAATGAATTTGGGCCGCTAAAAAAAAAATACGTGTCGAATTAATTTTCGTTCTTAACAACATATCCAAATTTCATGAAGATCGGAGGGTGACACCAGGGAGACTTCCCTTGTTAGACACAATTCCTATCACAAACTTGACACCTTTTATATAAAAACACGTTTCTTTTGTGTGGAAGTGTCTTATACTTCGTATACATCACATGTGAAATGCCACTGGGTCTATCCCTTAAGAAAACAACACGTTTCGGTTCAATACATCACTTTTTTTCGGAACTTTTGCTAAAAGGTTAATCTAGAACTATTATTTCGGGTAGTTTCAAACATAAGCATAAACTCGTTATACCCTGTACCACAAGGCGCTTTAAAATAGCAACGGCATACAGTTTACCGTGGTTATCATTTTGGACGCTGGGAGAGTACTAAACTGTGATGCTTTCCCAGCACACAAGCGACCATAAAAGGTACTTTGCCAGCGCTCTCCCGTTCGTATTTTTCTGCCTGGGTAGTTTAATTATTGGTTTTCCCCATACAATTTAAACGTCAAAATAAACCACCGTTTTATTTTGACAGATAAAGTGTTTAAAATTGCATGGGGAAGACACATAATTAAACTAGTTTAAATGAATGCGAATATGGTATTACTAAAGGGGCCTCCACTATAACCTATTTCGATCACCTTTTTCAAAAAATATTTATGTATGAAAAGGATGAATTTCAGGTATATTTTGTAACGAATGTTAAGTCTCAACTTTCTGCAATTAAAAAATATCTTCCCTTGGCCACCGCAATTTATATGTGCATTAAATGCAATGTTCATCAGCACAGAAATTGTTTAAAGAAAAAACGAAAACTTTGCGAAAAGTTCCCCCTTGAAGAACTAAACCTACCTCTAAAAAACATAATTTTTTACATGTTTTTTTGTGTTTTTGTTTAACAAATGCAACATTTATATGCTACAAGAAGATCAACGTCCTGCATTTAGAACTTGAGAATTAGAAAATGTTGTTTTTATCGGTCCGCCCCCCTTTTATGGGCGTGGAATATTTTTTTTTTAATTATGATAAACTTTCATTTCTTTAGTGCAAAAAGCATAAGAATGAATTTTTAAACACATATTAGAGAGAAAATCCCCCCCCCCTTCAATTGCCACTACCGACTTACCCCACAAAAAAAAATATAAAACAACCAATCAGAAAAAAATAAACACCCAAAAACAATGACTACTGCGACTTAAAATTTTAAATATAAAGTTGATTATTAAAAATATATTTTAAAAGTCGATTTTATCAATTTTTTGAGGACTTGAGGTGAGGCTGTTTGAATTTTAATTTGGTTATAAAAACTAAATAATTAATATAACAAATGCTATTTACATCATTAATAAGGGGTTCAAATACCCTTGCCTATTAATTTTTTTAAAGAAAAAATACTGAAAAATGTCCTTAATATTAGAGATGGGCGCGTAAGTTATTTTTGACTCACTCACGCTCACGACAGGAATTTTTGAATCACGAAAACACTTACTCACAATCAAGTGAGTAAATTTAACACAACTCACACTCACGTGCACTGACGCAAGCTTCGCTCACACTCACGTTGGCTCACACTCAAAAAACTCTTATTTATACAAAAAAAAAAATTAAAAAAACTAAAATTTTGAAAAATCTTTCAAAATTTTAAGCAAAATTTAAAGTTCAGAGAAATTTTACAATTTTTTTTTTCTTTTTTCGGGATGAAATCTAAAGTTAAGCCAAATTTTAAAATTTTTTTGTACATTTTTTGGTACGAAAAGAAATATGAAGAGGAAATAAATCACGCAAACTCACGCAAAAAAATCGACTCACGCACAATCACTCACGCAAAAATCTTACTCACGCACAATCACTCACGCAATTTTTTTCTCCACTCACAATCAATTGAATAAAATTGAATTCAGTTACACTCACGCGTGAATCACGCTCTATTCTGCTCATGAGCCCATCTCTACTTAATATAAGAAAAATAAAAAATAAATCATTATTCAAAAATCCACCATGTCCGATCGATGGCTTAAAATCAAAACTAAACTCGTTTAAAAATTGCACATAAACGTATATTTTTCTCCACTGTGGGGCGGACAGAAGGACGACGTACGTTAAATTAATTAATATTAACGACAAAACCTTTTGCATACAAATTCCAAAACCGATATAAGATAAATACCAATACTTATTAAAAACCGATACCGATTCGAGGCTCAATACCAATACCCACTACCTAAATAATTCAAAACCAATACCGAAACCTATACCAATTCAACAAAAAATGAAAACCAATACCTATACCAATACTAATATAATTTAAAAAACCAATACCAATACCAATACTTTTATCGAATTGGTACCCATCCTTGTTCACGCGTGATCACGCGTGAGTGTGACTGAATTTAAATTTACTCACGTAATTGTGAGTGGAGAAAAAATTTGCGTGAGTAAGATTTTTGTGTGAGTGAGCGTGCGTGAGTCAATTTTTTCTGCGTGAGTTTGCGTGATTTATTTTCTCTTCACATATACCTTCGTACCAAACAAAAGCAACAACAAATTGTAAAATTTGACTTAACTTATGATTTCGTCCCAAAAAAGCAAAAAAATGTAAAATTTCGCTGAACTTTAAATTTTGCTGAAAATTTTGAAATTTTATGCTACATCTCAACTGTTGAGTAGCAGGTTTCTCTGCTGAACACGCCCAATTATGTTAGAGATTAATCAAAAAGTAATATCTGCAGTAATATTTAAATTAAATCAATTAGGGTTTTCACAGTATCGATTAAATTTGCCTTTTTTAGTTTGGTATTTGGCAAATGTGCCAAACGTCAAAAAAATGCCAACTTGAATGTGGCATATTTTTCTTAAAATGCCCAACTCAAACCTTGTCTAAAAACAAAATGCCAGTGTGCAAATAAAAAAAAACATAAAAATGACAACAGCTGTGATTGTTTATGCTGAAATTTTGAACGCGGCAACAAAAACATTTATACAAAAAGAAACATACACATTTTTTGTGTTTATTTTAAAATTGTGAATGTAAAAAGTTAATTAAAGTTATTTTGTATTAACGAAAAGTGCGCTCACGATATGTAAAGAAAAAATGGTGGCAAATACTTGAAGTTTAGTAAAATGGCAAATTTGCCAAATACCCAACTAAAAAAGGCAAATTAAATCGTCACTGTGAAAACCCCAAATGTAAATACATTAACAAAAAATCAACTGACGTTAGTTAACAGAAAAATCTATAATTTTCTGGTACGTGTAGAACTCGTGTACGACAGTGATGGGCATTTTTGAACCTCCTATTCCCGCGGGAATAGGCTAAAAAATGCTGCTTGTGCGCTGTCGACACACGTACACTATAAAATTCTGTTGCTCGAGCAAATTTTGTTGACTTTTCGTTTGCTACTACCCACACAAGCATAAATGTTATAGTATGTGTGAGCGCACCACTGCTCTACGAACAAGAGGTCGTATTTGTTCAATTACAAAATTGCGTGAATGTTTTCATTAAATTCTGAGTTAATTCATGGTATTTAATATGTACTAATAAAAATATAATTGTGTATATAAAATTTACTAAATTTAACAGTTTTTTTAATTTTTTTAAATATTTTTTTTTTTATTTTTTACGTGTTTTTAACAAATTTAAGACTTGTTAACATTTTATTCACAATACCGGTACGTAACGGTGAACCGTTACCGAAATAATCGAAAATACCGTTACCTTTACCGTTACCTGTATAAAAAATATGTAATACCAATACCGTTACCGACACCGTTATTCGTTTCGGTTGCCAACCCTGATTATAAGGCATTCTAGCGATGTCCGTCCTTCCGTCCGTCTGTAGTTAACACGATGCAGTCCAAAATAAAAGAGCTAGACTCCCGACATTTGGCACGAATATGTCTTATGTTCCTAGGCAGGTTAAGTTCGTAAATGAGCAAAATCGGACCAGGGTGAAAAAAGTTCCCCCTTGAACAACTAAACCAACCTCTGAAAAATACCATATTTTTGCATGATTTTTTGTGTTTTTGTTTAACAAATCCAACATTTTTATGCTACAAGAACCCAGCAAAAAAAATTCGAAGTAGTTCAAGAGGAAGTAGACTTAAACTACAAAAAAAGTAGCAATTAGAGAATATTTTTTGTTGCAAAAAAAGTAGTTTAAAATAATATCCAAATATGTCAATAAGAAGGGAAATAATATGGATTCCACTACTTTAGAACACTATAGTCGGAATGAGTTTTTTATACCCTCCAACTACAGTATAAGGGTATACTCACTTTGTCATTCCGTGTGTTACGCATCAAAATATCGGTCTAGGACCCCATAAAGTATATATATTTATGATCAGTGATCGATTCTAAGACATTCTAGCGATGTCCGTCCGTCCGTCCGTCTGTAGTTAACACGATGCAGTCCAAAATAAAAGAGCTAGACTCCCGACATTGGGCACGAATATGTCTAATGTTCCTAGGCAGGTTAAGTTCGTAAAGGAGCAAAATCGGTCCAGGGGGAAAAAAGTTCCCCCTTGAGGAACTAAACCAACCTCTGAAAAATACCATATTTTTACATGATTTTCTTTGTTTTTGTTTAACAAATGCAACATTTTTATGCTACAAGAAGTTCAAAATCCTGTATTTGGACCCACAGAATTAAAAAATTTCGTTTTTTCGGTCCGCCACCCCCCCTCTTTTATAGGCTAGGAATATTTTTTTTTTAAATAAACTTGTATTTTTTTAGAGCAAAAAGTATACGAATGAATTCTTAAATACATATTCGAGAAGAAATGCCCCCCCAATAACCACTACCGACCCCCCCAAAAAAAAAAATAAAACGCCCCTGCAATTTTTTTTTTATTTATTTGCATGTTGGAGGGTATAACAGATTCGGCACGGCCGAATTTAACACTCTCACTTGTTTTTAAATATTTTTTTAACGTAATGAAAAGGACATATTTATTTAAATTTATTTAATAGAGTTTTAGTCTAAACTATAGTTTTATATATAATTGAAAGGCAAAAAGTTTATATTTGATAGGTTACAATTCCAGGAATAAAAACATTTTTTTATACCCTCCACTCTAGTGATAGAGGGTATATATAAGTTTGTCATTCCGTTTGTAAGACATCGAAATATTGGTCTAGGACCCCATAAAGTATATATATTCATGATCCTTGATCGATTTTAAGTCGATCTAGCGATGTCCGTCCGTCCGTCCGTCTGTCTGTCTGTCCGTTGAAAACACGCTAACTTTGGAAAGACTTTACGGAGGCTCCTGAAGTTTGACATATATGTTCTTCATTTACCGGGTCAGCGAAATCGGTCAAGTGGTTCAAAAGTTATGAGCAAAAGAGTAAATTTCGGCAAGGGTATTTTTCGAATTTACAAGATTAAAACCACTATAACTTTCGAAAGACAATTCTGAGGGGGCTGAAGCTTAGCATATATATTTGTCGTTCCCCAAGGCTATTTGGTTTTGAATTTCAGCAAAATCGGTTCAGTGGTTCAAAAGTTATAAGCAACGCTCTGAATTTCGGATTTGTTTCACCTTAAACTGTTGAAAACTCGTTAAACAAGTTTTATAAGCATGGTGAAATACCAGTTTTTTTAAAACTTGTTGTTGTTTGTTTTCTTGTCGTGGGGTGCAGTTTAGTTGTTAGACAAGTAAATATTTGTTATTGTTTTGTTATTGTTTCTGTAACTGTATGTAACGGTGTATAGTAAGAATTTTTGTCAAAAAAATTTTACACTCAAAAAAATTTGATTGATTAAAAAAAAGTTTTACTCAAAATAATATATTTCTAATAAAAAAATTGTGATGCAATTTTTTGAAATTTTTTTAGAAAAATACTATCAGATGACATTGTGGAGGGTATTCATAGATTCGACCAAGTCGAACTTAATTTTTCTACTTGTTATTTTTAATTTGTTTAATCTTAAATTTGGTGTAAGCTGACTTTGTTTTTATACCTTTTAACTACAGTATAGGGGTACACTCACTTTGTCATTCCCCATAAAGAGAATCGTCGCCTAAAATGCAAAACAAAGTGACAACACTTTTTTTAAAATCAAGTTATTGATTGTGATGCATTGTCCCCCTATAAAATTATCAAAATGTGATTTGCTAGTTGTGATACAATTCATTAACTGAAACCATTTCCAAAAATTCAGACCTATCCGATGAAAAATGACGGACTAATGAACAAAATTAAAAAAAATGTTTCACAACGTTTTTCGCTGCTACTTTAAAAAAGCAAAATGTGTTGGATTTTTGGTGACGATATATTATATTTATCAGTGATCGATTCTGAGAAGTTCTATGAACATCCCTCCGTCTGTCTGTATGTAACATGATGAAGTCCAAAATAAAACAGCTATCCACCTAACGTTTGGTACAAATATTTTTTATAGTCCTAGGTAGGTTAAAATCGGACCGGAGGGGAAAAGTTTCACCTTGGAGAAGCGAACCAACCTCTAAAACGCAATTTTTTAACGATCATTGTTTTTTTGTCAAGCAATGAAACAATTTTATGTCGGATGAAGCATAAAGTCCTGAACTTGGACCCAATTTTTTGAGGTACGAACACTTGTGGGCGTAAATATGTATAATAGGGTTATAACTTTTTATGTCAAAAAAAAGCTCATCCAACCACGCGATGGGCATTGTTGTGCGGATAATAAAAATCTTTTTTTTTAGTTCATTTTGGTGAAAAAACGTTCACGCACCAAATGCAATTTCTAAAACTTCCCCAGGAATATATTTTTTTTTTTAACTTTTATATTATACCCTCAAATGATAATTATTTAAAAAAAAAACACTAATGAACATTTTGAAAAAATATTGATGCGACTGGGCCGCGACCTTACACAGTTAATTGCAATTGTTCTACTCACCACAAATCTGGTCTCCAAACTTTTCCATCACATCAAGTTTTTGGGAAAATTGATGTCAAAGTTAAAAAAAAATCGCCGTTTTGTTAATTTTTGCCAAATCATAGCGGATGAACCCGATATGATAGCGACTTAAAAATAAGTCGAGGATAAAGCTTAAACATTGCTCTTAAGGATTCTAAACTCTTTTGGTCAGTCGCCTTAACCCCTAGGGCACCAATTGTCTCTCAATGATGTCTTCTTCTTAAAATAACGGTTTTTGCCGCTACAAATCATATGAAAAAAAACCTTATTCGAATGGAACGCCACCTTATAGTATAAGGCTTATAAACATGATTACAATTATTCTCCTGGTCACAAATCCGGTCTCCATACTTTTTAAGGGTAAAGCTAAAACATTGCTCTTAAGGACGTATAACTCAATTCATCAGTCGCTTCAACCTTTGGAGCACCAATTGTCTTTTAATAAAGTGTTTTCCCCCAAAAACTTTTTTTTGATATGACAGCATTGAAATACAATTGGTGTCCAAAAAGCTAAGGCGACTGACCAAATGAGTACTGCATCTTAAAGAGGAAAGTTTTAGCTTAACCCTCGACTTAGTTTGAAGTCGCCATCACATCGGGTTCATCCGCTATGAGTTTGCAAAAATTACCAAAATGGCGATTTTTTTGAACTTTGACCACAATTTTCTCAAAAACCAGATGTGATGGAAAAGTGTGGAGACCGGATTTTTAACCAGCAGAACTAATGTAATCAAGTGTATAAGGTCGCGTCCCAGTCGCACTTTCGATGTTTAGTAATGTTAGTAGAACATTGGCATCGTCAGAATCGCTTACTAAATCTACTTCCTAATGAATTCTTAAAATACACTTTTTAAGTAGTGCAAAAATGCTCTTAAATAGTGATCTTAAAGATGTTATTAAACTTTACATACAAAAACTTAAACTATGACAACAGTATGAGTACTACTTTATATGTACTTAAAAAATGTTAAAAAAACTACTTATTTTGCGCGACACCGCCATGTTAAATTCACTAGAGTTTCAGCAAAGTTAGAACTACTTTAGCAGCAGTTGAACTACTTTTTATTAACATTTTAGTATGTTCTTTTTTTGCTGGGAAGTTCAAGGTCCTGCATTTGGACCCACAGAATTAGAAAATATCGTTTTTCGGTCCGCCCCCCTTTTATGGGCGTGGAATAATTTTTTTTTATATATTATGATAAATTTGTATTTCTTTTTTTTGCAAAAAGCATAAGAATTATTTTTTTTAACACTTATTCGAGAGGAAATGTGCCCCCCCCCAAAAAAAAAGGAAGACGCCCCTGCAATTTTTTTTTTATTTATTTGCATGTTGGAGGGTATAAAAGATTCGGCACAGCCGAATTTAACACTCTTACTTGTTCATATTAATTTTGAATAAAAAATTTATAAAAACATAAAAATATTTTCTTTAATTTACTAAACATTATTGGTTTAAGACAGCGGTTACCAACCTTTTTGGCTCGCGTACCCCTAATTTTAAATTTTGTCAGCCGCGTACCCCCTAACGAGTTTTTTGTTTTCGTTAAAAAAACTTCTCACTTAAATATTAGAGTTAATTTTGAAAATTTTTTGGAAAAATTTTCGCTCCTTGGGGTGGCTCAATGCATCTGAAAACGCGGATTTTGAGCTGATTTTTCTGCAGAGCAAAAACAGCTGAATCTGATTTCAGCAGTCGTTTCTACACCAAAAATTTAAACAACGGACGTTTTTTGAACTCTTAAAAAGGTTCCAAAAACACATCACAGGGGGCGGAAATATAATGTTTTTTTTTTAATTTTTTTTAAATGTTTTTTTTTTAATACAAGGGCAGATCAACAATTCCGTGACTTTTCGAAGCTTAACAAAATGGTGCCAAAATTTCCACTATATCACAACCCGTCTCAAAAATGCCCAAAAACACATTTTTTAAGAACTTTGACATACATTTTCTTAAGGTTACCATACGTACTCTTTTTTAGAGGACAATACTCTATTTTAACTAGCTGTACTCTATAAAATTTGTGTCCTCTTTCGGTCCTCTTTTTTCCAATTCTGTCCTCTTTGTCCTCTTTATTTTTAAAAGCATGATCAATATTTGTTTTTGTTTTTATAAATTCAGACAAATTTTATTTCACAGCGGTCACCGGTTGTTACTGTCAAATCGTATGAATTTTCTTTTTGTAAAAGTGACCATACACTTGCAGTATCAAAGTAAAACTTGTTGGATGGACGTGTATATGACTGACTCACCTTACATGGGCAAAAAAAGGTTTAAGTTGTACCCCCTGAAAATTAACTTTGACAATTTTTATGATGATTCCCAAAATATTCTAGCGATAATCTATCGTGAGCTAAACTGCGTCAAAAAGGGTCCAAAACTTGTATTAGTTCATGAACCCGAGTAAAAATTTTTATATGATACAATATATAATGATATGTAACACAATATATATTTATACGCAATTTGATCCGAATAATGGTGGATCTTTTTGCATTAAAAAAGATCAACTTATATAAAATATGATTTGATTTCATCCAAGTTTTGACCAGACATTGCCATATATTAGTGGATCTAATTAGATCTAATTGCATAAAAACATGTAAAATCCTGGTGTTTTTTGGTTTGGGTTGAGACACACCACAGGTCAACGATACATTCACCAAACATATAATTTTCTTAAACAAAAAAATGTTCGGGTACGCTTCGAACCAGATAGGTGATATACATAACCCTAACAAGGAAATGTTTAGGAACATTTTAAAAAGTTTCTCATACTTTGCCTTAAAAACTTAAAAAATTGTTGGTTAAATGGAAACATATATTGTTATATATGGAACAGAATAGGATATATATAATTTTATATTAAATTATACAGAAAAACAAATTTTGTATTGACCCTCATATAATTTTATACAATTATATTAACCGTGCTCCTTTTAATCCGAATCAGGATTCAATTATATATAACTAAATATGACTGCATTTAACAAATTTTGAAAATATCTCACGCGATATATAATCATTAGGGCGGGTCGATTTGTATGGATCGAAAAAAACTGAAAAATCGTATAGCAAAAACAAAATCTACAAGAAATTCTAAGAAACTTTTCCAAAGAAACCAATGGTCTAAAATCAAACCCTATTCCGCGCCTAACGACATGAAAATCTGTCCGTCCGTCTGTCTTTTTGTCTGTGTGAAACACGCTAACTTTCAAATGTTAGCGGAAGAATGAGAAATATATACGGCAAGCTGCTGAAGCGTGGCGTATATATTTGTTTGTTATTTCCGGTCAGATTTATACTAAATTTCAGCGAAATCTGTCCAGTGGTTCATAAGTTATTAGCAAAATGGGGAATTTCAGATGGGTTTTAACCCGAACTCCCGTGTTGAAAAAAACGCTAAACACACTTTAAAAAGGAATGGTAAGCCAAAAAAAAATATTTTAGAAACTATTTTTGTCACTCAAAAAAACTAAAAAAAAAAATATTACACTCAAAAAAAAAAATATTACACTCAAAAAAATTTACACTCGAAATTTTTTTTTTTTTTTTACAAAAATTAAAAAAAAAAAAAATTTACTCAAAATAAATCAAATACTGATGTAAATAAAAATATTCAGTTATCAAAATTTTTTATTTAACACAGCTTTTTTCCTCTTCGATATGCAACTCTCCAATTTCATCCCACAAAAGTATCTATGTGTTTTTTTTGACGAAATATCATTATGATCCTCAATTACATACTTTTATTTACTAAGAAAAATCCCCTGCACCAGCTTCCCTTTGTAATTAAAATACAAATTCTTTGGAGGGAATCGAACCCACAACCCCTGCACTTACTATCAGAGTATCACGCTACATGTTAATATAGTGCAGCCCAATATAAAATAAATAATGGAGTAAAATTATCATGGATTAACGATAAAAGCAGCGATTTATTGTTAAAATTTCATATTATAATTTTTCGTCTGCGGCGTTTTCATTACAAATCAATTTAATTATTTATTTCTCCATTTCAGAGATTATGTCTAATATACTTGCAGGTCATAATCCCAAAAATTGTTCGAATTATATCCAGCGGCAATTAGTAAAACATAGCCGTTGGATATGTTCTTGCAGCATATCGGTATATAAAACTATGTTTTCTTTACATCTGAGGTATAAGGTATGTTTAGCAACTTTGTAGAAAATATTATGGCAAATATTTTTGTGTAACATATTAACCCTCTAACTCCCTCTCATAACGGTATTTTTTGGCTCTATTCTAACAAATCGCAAAAAACACCCCGAAAGAGGAGGAGGGTGGGGATGAAATGTTCTACAAAAATGTTGCAAATAAAATTTTACTATATACCTCAGAGCACACCAAAGCCCAAAAATTGACACAAACACCAAAAAAGAGTCAAGTTCTTTGTTTTGCTTATGAAAAAAAGGACGGACGGACAAATCTTCATGTCGTTAGGCGCGGCATAGGGTTTGATTTTAGAAACATGGTTTCTTTAGGAAATGTTCTTAGAATTTCTTGTAGATTATGTTTTTGCTATACGATTTTTGACAAAAAAAATCGACCCGCCCTAATAATCATATACATGGACGTATACAGGGGGTGGGCACAGGGGGCACGTGCCCTTTTCGATTTGAAAAATTTTTAAAATTTTATACACAAAAAAGCATTATACAAAAAAAATTCACAAGTTTCTAAATATTTTGATTTTAAAAGAAAAGATTTTATTTTTTTTTATTTTTTTTATAAAAACACTAGAGTTTGAAATAATTTCGTTTCTAAAAAGTAATTTATACCGAAAAATATGTAAAATATGATAAAAAAACACATAATATTTCTTTTATCTTTCAAACAAAAGGATAAGCGAAGTATCTCAACCCTTATGAACCGATTTCCCTGAAGCTTAAAAGAGGATTTCAAATTTACAAATTTTCATAAATAAAAATATTTAACGAAGCCAAATTTTTATAAGGTTGTGCCCCGTTGGATAGGCATTAAAAAAATTTATTCTCATATGGAAACATCATATAGTTTCTTAGAAAGAAATGTCTGAAAAATCAAAAAATTCACCATTTTTTAGAGACCACAACTTTTGTTTCTTTAAAATGAGGGTTTCTTCGTCAACTCTTTAAATACAGGTTTTTGTGGTCGTTTAAGAAGAATCTGAAGTTGGAATTTTAAAATTTAAAATGGCGGATCCACCATGGCGACACATATTTTTAGAAAATAAACCCATTTGCTTGAAACTTTTTATGGCCGAGTTTTTGGGATCGCTAAATAAGAACCTAAAGTTAGATTTTCGAATGGCAGATTCTAATTTAGCAACCCAACAAGAATTTTGAGTGAATCTGTTATTTTTTAAAAAAAAATTATCGCCATGTTGGATCCGACATTTTGAATTTTAAAAATCTAACTGCAAATTTTTCTTAAGCGACTCCAAGAACCCGTGCATGAAGAATTTTAAGCAAATCTGTAATATTTTTAAAAAAATGTTGAAATTCAAAATCGCCACTCGGCAGTCAAAACCAAAATTATTAAACAATGTTTAAACCCATACCAATTTTGGAGAGAAGGATAGCCCGGTTGATGGAAAAACCCTCATAAAAATTTGAAGTTTCATG
This sequence comes from Pegoplata infirma, assembly GCA_963921195.1. Lineage (NCBI taxonomy): Eukaryota > Metazoa > Arthropoda > Insecta > Diptera > Anthomyiidae > Pegoplata > Pegoplata infirma. The sequence continues at coordinate 161,455,648 of OY992539.1, forward strand.
CAAAACGGTTTCATACAACAATTTCGAGTTTTTATAAAAAATCTGATATTCCAAGACATAGAAAGACGAAATTGTCTTGGGGGGGGGGGGGGGTTGTTAAAAAGAAATATAAATAGGGGATGACAAAAAAATTTTTGGGAGTTGTGCCCCCCCGTTTTCAAATTCCTGGATACGTCGCTGATCATATATGATTTATTATGTTTGCATCAAGTTATATATTGTTATATATGTTTATTTTTACTCGGGAATACAAAATTCGATAAATTTTTAAACTTTTCCGTTTTTTTATATTTTCACTTCTAACACATCGTTAAAAAAGTGTTGACCTCCGCTTGGTGGTACTCGCGGTCATTTATGTGAATATAAATTTGTCTGTAAAATATGTAAAAATGTTGAATTCGAATAATTTTTTTACTTTTTTTTATGTCCTCTATTTTTATTTTCCAAATCTGGTCGCCTTAATTTTCTCAAAAACATAGAAAAATCATAGAAAAATTTGGGAACCATATTCGGAATCAGAATTGAAAGGTTAATCGAAAACAAGTGTTCAGATCTCAAAATATCGAAAAAAATACTCTCTAAATTGCACAAAAATACGTTTTTTGTGAACTTTGACCTCAACTTTCTTAAAAACCTGACGTTATGGAAAACTTTGGAAGCCAGATGCAAAACCAGCATTGAAGGTTAATCTTAAACGAATATCCAAATTTCTAAAATTTTGCGTACCCCCGCGGACAGTTTCGCGTACCCCCTAGTGGTACGCGTGTAGTGAGCATGGTGTGTCGTTGTTGCCCAGCATTTAAATATTCAATTTAAGTCACATTCCATTCCCACAGTTTTGATATAAGGAATATGACACCTTATGCTGACCAAGTACAATTGATAAACACACACTTATGCACACTCACGCCAAAACCTTTTTACTTAGATATTTAAGTTATAGACATTTAAGTTGAAATAAATAAAATCATTATTAAACAAGCAACCAAAGCATACAGTCATTTTTATTAAAATCAGACTTGTTTACATGGCGACCGAGATAGATGCAGAAAAATAACCAAAGCAAAATCATCAACACCAACTCCCATTTGGACAACCATACAAAAAGTGGCAGATGCAGGAAAATAGCGAAAGCCAAATCATCAACACCAACTCCCATTTGGACAACCATACAAAAAGTGACAGATGCAGAAATATAGCCAAAGCCAAATCATCAACACCAACTCCTATTTGGATAACCATACAAAAAGAGATTGATGCAGAAAAATAGCCAATGCCAAATCATCAACACCAACTCCTATTTGGACAATCATACAAAAAGACAGGAAGGTTCTGAGAATATCGCTCGCAAGCTGAATGAATTCAGTTAAGTACTAATTAAATTTAAAAAGTGTTATGACTTGTAAAGGAACCGCAGACAAATAAGTCAGCCTTTCCAAACCCTTATGAACCGCGGATAAAAAAGTCCGCCTTTCAAAAAGGGAAAAGAAATACTTTTTGCACTTTGCCCGCGGCAGGTTTGCCGGTAAATATTATTAAATGAAAAATGGGTAAATAAAAACCCGAATTCTACAAATTGTAAATATTATTAAATGAAAAAAAAAAATGGGTAAAACTGAATCGAAGATTGAAAATCCAAACTCAGAAGTAATTAATCAAGTTCGTGTGGTCAACACGGAGCCACCGACATTTTATTTGATGATCATAATAGCAATATTGTCAGCAAACCTAGCGACAACATTGTACCAGCTCCATAAAAAATCAATAAAAAAAAAATTATCTGAGAGCCGCCTCAATGGCAAACGAATTAGACAAAATTTAAGAAAAATTTATTTTAATACTTTTATTAATTTACTTAATTAAGATCCAATTTTAATCTTTTTATCACAAATTCCTTATAATGACAGGCGGGAAAAATGGCCCGATTAGACTCTCAATTGAAGAATACAAAAAAAGACAGATAAGAAATTTAGAATCTAGATTAACCAAAATTCCAAAAGTAGAAAAACCAAAAACAAGAGGGGGACAAAGAGTAAAACATAGGAAAAGAGCAGCAGCTATTAGGGAAGCAAAAAGTAGAACAAATCCAATAATTGAAAATCAAAATATTCCATTAACCCTTAAAAGGAAAAGGTCAAGAGGGGGAATTAGAGAAAAACTTCGGAAGAAAGCATTCCAACTAAGGACCCTTTTGAAAAAGGAACCTCCTCTTCAGGGATTAGAGTACGATATGGCCCAGGTTGAATATTTGAAGATAGTTCACGAACTCCACCAAAGTAAGAGGAAAAACCATGACTAACTGTTGTATTTAGTTATGGATAAATGGGAATGTATAGAAAACACACTAAAAACATATCTAGAGAACTTCAGAAAATCGTATAAGTGTATATATAGAAACGCATTTATCCGAAATGAAACGATTCGAAAGCACTTACTAATTCTAGTGCAAAATTATAATGATACTGTTTCACTAATAGGAAAGTACAGAACTAAATTTAGGGAAGTACACCTTGAAGTGGCAACTTCCATATACTGGGAGATAAGAGACAAACTATTAAAAGTCTATTCTAAATATAATATCGAGGAAAAAATTCCTCACAGTTTCGACAGTCCAATACAATTGGACGTCCAAAGGCTCTTCCTAGCTGAAGAGTCCGAAATACTAAAGCCAATCACGGAGGAAGAGAATATTGAAGATTTGGAAGAACATATTCCACAATTATATTCCTTGGATGAAAATATGGCACAAACAGCGGAGCAGTTCGTTAATACGGCCTCGAAGTTCATTAGTGAATTTGATGGCAGCGCTGTAAATCTACAGAGTTTTATAGACGGACTAACTGCAGTGGACCACTTGAAAGGGGAACACGAGACTTTGGCCGTGACTCTAATTAAGACTAAACTAAAAGACACTGCCAGACAACTTATTACTACTGAAACCACGGTAAAAGGAATAATAGAAACTTTGACAAAATCGATTAAGGGGGAGTCCGTTGAAGTTTTGACAGCTAAGCTGATGAATATTCAGCAGAAGAACAAGACCGCCAATCAGTATACAAAGGAAATTGAGCAACTGGCGAAGGCAATTCAAGGTGCTTATATCTCCGACGGTGTACCACCGTCAATTGCTACAAAGTATACGACCAAAGCAGCCGTTAATGCAATGGTTAAAAATTGTAGTGTTAGTGAAACTAAACTAGTGATGAAATCCGGACAATTCAGTAGCTTGAATGAAGCTGTTCAAAAGTTCGTTGAAACTTGCACTGACGCAACAGGTAGATCGGACACTATCCTACATTATAAGCGTCAAAATAACTACTTTCGTGGAAACAGGCGCGGAAACAATAACAGAGGTAGAGGGAGTTATAATTATAATGGAAATAACTCTTATCGGAGTAACGGAAATACTTCTGGCCGGAATGATTCCTATTACGGAAATAACCGCCAGAATAACAGAGGCCGACATACCAATAATGTCAGAACAGTCACTGAGAACAACAGCGCTTCGGGAAACTCATCCCAGCCCTTGAGTCAATAGACTCCACTCATAGAATATATAACTTCAATCTTAATTTAGGCGTATTTGTAAAACTTTATAATTATTCTACAAATAAATTGTTGACATTGCTTGTGGACACAGGTGCAGACGTCTCACTTTTGAAAATTGAGAGTGTTGGAGAACACTGTCCTATTGATAGAAATGAGACGACTTCACTAAGTGGTATTGGTCAGGGAACAATCAAATCAATCGGTTGTACCCGTTTGGATTTGAGAATCGAGGACATCCTGATAACGCATAAATTTCATACGGTTCATGATGATTTTCCAATACCATGCGATGGAATTATCGGCATGGACTTTCTCTCTGAGTTTAATTGTAAACTTGATTTCATGAGGAATAAGGAATGGCTTGTTCTTCGGCCATTTAATTACCAACCCTTCGCAATACCGATACGAAACACATGTATTGAGGATTCAATTTTGATTCCAATAAGATCACAGGTGATAAGGAAAGTTGGTTTCAAGACGGGTCATAAAGATTTATTGGTTGTGAATCAAGAAATTCATCCAGGCGTTTACATTGCGAATACAATAGTTCAGGCAGATGATGCCTACATACGAATTTTGAATACGAATAATTCCAATGTAACGATAAGAGTCGATGATATCAAAACGGAAGATCTATCGGACTATGATATCGTTCGAACCAACGGTGAATCGGATAGTAGATCCTCCGAAATTTTGGAGAAACTCAGGAAAAATTTTCCAGTTCAATTTAAGAGTGAATTGACCAATTTATGCAAGAATTATAGTGACATATTCGCGCTCGAAACAGAGCCAATTTCTACAAATAACTTTTACAAGCAACGTTTAAGGTTGAGAGATAAAACACCAAGTTATATAAAAAATTATAGAATACCTCACTCCCAAAGGGAAGAAGTCGATAAACAGGTTAGGAAATTGATTGATGAGGACATAGTGGAACCATCTACATCGGAGTACAATAGCCCATTGTTGTTGGTGCCTAAAAAGTCGCTACCAAATTCAACGGATAAAAGGTGGCGACTGGTGGTTGATTACCGCCAAGTTAATAAGAAATTAATAGCGGATAAATTTCCACTACCGAGAATAGAAGATATTCTCGACCAACTGGGTCGAGCTAAATACTTTTCATGCCTTGATTTGATGTCGGGTTTCCATCAAATTGAATTACACGAGACCTCAAGAGACATTACATCCTTTTCAACGGGAAATGGCTCTTATCGGTTCAAGCGACTCCCGTACGGATTGAAAATAGCTCCAAATTCATTCCAACGTATGATGACTTTAGCATTTTCCGGCCTAAAGCCATCGCAGGCATTCTTATATATGGATGATTTAGTAGTGCTAGGTTGTTCAGAAAGCCACATGTTGAAAAATTTGACAGATGTTTTTGAACTTTGCCGAATGCACAATTTAAAGTTACATCCTGATAAATGCTCATTCTTTATGCACGAGGTAACCTACCTAGGGCATAAATGTACGAATAATGGAATCTTACCGGATGATGGTAAATATGCAGCGGTCCGGGACTATCCAGTTCCAACAGACGCTGATGGAGCAAGAAGATTCATTGCCTTCTGTAATTATTACAGACGGTTTATTAAGAATTTCGCGGAACATTCGCGTCATATAACAAAATTGACGAGAAAGAAAGTTCCGTTCCAGTGGACAAGCGAATGTCAAATGGCATTTAATTATCTTAAAAAGGCATTGATGAGCCCGGAAATTCTTCAATATCCGGACTTCCAGAAACCATTTTGCATCACCACGGATGCAAGCAAGCATGCGTGTGGAGCAGTGTTGAGTCAGGAATATGAAGGTAAACAGTTACCAGTTGCTTATGCGTCGAAGACCTTTACGCAAGGGGAAAGCAACAAATCAACAATAGAGCAGGAACTCACGGCTATTCATTGGGCAATAACATACTTCAGGCCATATATATATGGTAAACATTTCTTGGTCAAGACTGACCACCGCCCACTTACATATCTATTTTCGATGAAAAATCCGAGTTCAAAATTAACTAGAATGAGGTTGGATCTCGAAGAATACGATTTCACTGTGGAATATCTCAGGGGCAAGGACAATTATGTAGCGGACGCGCTGTCGAGAATAACGATAAACGATTTAAAGGAAATGAATAAGAACATTTTATTGATGAAGGTCACGACTAGATCGGCGACAAAAACTAAACAGGATATTGATAATACATCCAATCAGCAAATAAGGTACAATAAGCCCAACATATATGAAGTCATAAATTATACTGACGTCAGGAAAAGAATTAAATTAAAGATGACTTCCGACCATTGTTTTTTTAAACAGGGTAATAAAATTATGGAAAAGATATACATATACGATCTGTTTGTTAATGGAAAAATTGATCTAGAGAAATTGTTTCCAAGGCTACAAGGATTAGCCAACAGACACGGAATATGTAAAGTACAAATGGCACCTAGTGAGAAAATTTTCGAATTTGTCTCCATTCATGAATTTAAGGCCAAGGGCAATAAACTATTGAGTAAATTAGAAGTAGCGCTACTACCAAAGGTGACCAAGCTGAATAAAAGGGATGACATAAATAAAACAATTAAAGAGTTTCATGATGATCCAGTGCAAGGAGGACACTGTGGAATCACAAGAACACTGAACAAGATAAAGAGATACTTCTATTGGCCAAACATGATTAGAGACATAACGAGGTATGTCAAGTCATGTCAGAAGTGTCAAAAATCCAAAGTAACACGTCATACAAAAACTCCTATGACCATAACAGAGACCCCTACCAACGCTTTTGATACTGTGTTAGTGGATACCATTGGTCCATTGCCTCGAACGGAAAATGAAAATGAGTACGCAGTCACGCTTATATGTGACCTGACAAAGTATTTGGTTACGATACCAGTACCAAACAAAAGTGCTAAAACCGTTGCTAGGGCTATATTCGAACATTTTGTACTACTGTACGGACCCATGAAAACATTCATTACGGACATGGGAACTGAGTATAGGAACTCAATAATAACTGAATTGATGGAATATTTGAACGTTAGAAATATAACGTCCACAGCCTACCACCACCAGACGCTAGGTACTGTGGAACGCAGTCACCGAACGTTCAATGAGTATGTACGATCATACGTATCCCTCGAAAGAGATGATTGGGATGAGTGGTTGAAGTACTTCACGTACTGTTTTAATACTACCCCATCAGTGGTTCATGGATATTGTCCATATGAGCTAGTATTCGGAAGAATTCCTAATGGATTCCATAAGTTTAATGCAGTGGCTGAAGTGGAACCTCTTTACAATGTGGATAGTTATGGCAAAGAAGTTAAATATAGATTAGAGATAGCTTATACCAGAGCAAAATCTCTATTAAGTAGGTATAAGGAAAAACAGAAAACCATTTATGATAGGAATATAAGAGAGTTAGAAATTTAAATAGGAAACCTTGTATATCTTAGAAATGAAACAGGGCATAAGCTAGAAAGTAAATATTTGGGACCTTTCAGGGTCATAGAACTAAGGGAGAATAATAACATAGTTATAGAAGACAATAATGGAAAAGCACAAACTGTGCATAAGAATAGGTTAAAAATACACAATAAATAATAAGAGAAGGGGAATATAATTTAAGTTCCGGCCGGAACCCAAAAAATAATAGAATGAAAATTGTTATTTAAGAATAGTTTATAAGAACAAAAATACTTAGAATAATTACATATTTTTTTTAATATTACATTATTCTTTCGGAAAGGGAGGTGTAGTGAGCATGGTGTGTCGTTGTTGCCCAGCATTTAAATATTCAATTTAAGTCACATTCCATTCCCACAGTTTTGATATAAGGAATATGACACCTTATGCTGACCAAGTACAATTGATAAACACACACTTATGCACACTCACGCCAAAACCTTTTTACTTAGATATTTAAGTTATAGACATTTAAGTTGAAATAAATAAAATCATTATTAAACAAGCAACCAAAGCATACAGTCATTTTTATTAAAATCAGACTTGTTTACACGCGTACCATAGGTTGGTAACCGGTGGTTTAAGACATCATACACCCAAAAAAAAACGTCGGTATTCAATACTAAAAATTTTACTAATGAACTAATTTTTTAGTCCAAAATGATCTAGTGCAGGCGTTGGTAATCAATACTAAAATTTTTTACTAATATTATTCACCAGTAAAAATTACTAATTTTAGTACTTTGAAGATACTAAAAAACTATCGTACTACTGGTAATTAGTAACTTATTAGTAGATTTTGGTACCAAATCACTTACTAATATTTTTACTGCAGAGTTATTTTGAGTGTAAAAATAAAATTACATCAACGTTAAACCAATATTGATTTCAATTTTAAATTAAAGTGGAACAACTTTAATTTTAACATGACCGTATTTATTTGGTCATTTAAAAAAAAAACATGAAAATATTTCAAATAAGTTGAAACAAGCTTTGTTCTATTTCGTCACTATTTTAGATTTATTTTAAAGTTGTTTCTGTTTGATTTTAATATCTTTTTTTCTTAGTGTATACTGCGCCTATCGACATGAAGATTTATATCCTCTTTATATGCCAAACAAAGCAGTATTTATGTAAATATCATTCTGGATTTAAAACGCATCAATTCAACCGAAGACTTGGGACCAAAATAGGGTTTCCTTAATGTTTTTGATGTGCCGAATCCAAATATGACCTTAGCTACCATAGTCTTCGGTTGAATTAAGGTGTTTTAACTAAAATATTATATTTACATAAATATTGTGTTGTTTTGCTTATGAAGAGATCAATCTTCACGTCGGTAGGCGCAGTATAGGGTTTGAATTTAGACCAATGGTTTCTCAGGAAAATTTTCTTAAAATTTCTCGTAGATTTTGTTTCCTAGTTTCTTTTGGGCAATTCAAATCGACCCGTCCTATTAAATATGGTAGGGCAGCGCCTAATGGAATCAGTTGCAAACATGATATCTTTTGGAGAATCACCTTGGAACAAGAGCCCATATTATCAAAGTTAGAAAAAAAAAGTTCGCAACAAACAAAATAAATGTCCTAAACTATTCCTCATTATGTCCGGACTTAAATCCGATTGATTTTGTGTTGGTGATTATGAACGGCGCTTAAAAACGACCCACAATCACACCTTTGTGGATGAAAAGTAAAAATACATGAAATATGGGATTCCATCACCACTAGTGAATGTAAAACTTTAATAAATTCGATAAATAATCGAATTAAAGCCGTTATTTAATCCAAGGGTTACGTCACAAAAATTTTACTAATCTTTTATATGCAGTACGAACTTAAAATTGTCAAAATAAATAGTAGTTAATTTTAAGTACATCAAGCTATTGTTTGTAACAAACCGAAGTTTTAAAAAATATTATCTTTAATTAATGATTCTTGAAGGCAACAAAATTACCTTTCAAATGAGTGTATAAGCATTAAAACCGGTTAATATTTTTGCGAAATACGGCTACTCAAAGTTTATATTTGAAAATTAAATAGTGGGGTACGAACCTTTTCTGGTTAGGGTAGTATATGGGCAGTAGGGTGGCAGCGAAATTTCAACTTTGGATTTTTAACCTTGTCGGGTCGAAATATTGTGCCACATGGTCTAAAAGTGATGTGGGCAAAATTTCACCCAAATTGGATAACTCTAACCCGTGCCCCATTGAGGTCAAAGTAAACAAGGTAAAAAAAAATTTCCATACAAGCAAAAAATTTTTTTTTTCTATTTTTTATTTTTGAATGTTATTGAGCTTTATTAGCTTATTAACGGCAAAAAAGTTCATTTTGATCGGACAAGTTTTTCAATTCCAAAATGGACTTCGAAAAAAATGTTGAAGCAGGTTGGGTGCTTACTCTAAAAAATTTTCAAAAATTTTTTTTTTTTAGTTTTGACAAGCATATATTAAAGATTTGTTGTTGCTCTTGAAAATGCTCTTTATTTTTAGCTGGGTTACAAAAAAAATTCTCCCTAACTTTTACTGCAGCCTGGAAATAATCTTTTACAGCCCACTGGAAATAATCGTTGGTACATAAGTAATTCAACTAAAGCAGGCTCAAAATATAAAAAGCTCACAACTTTATGTTTCAAAGTCGATCAAAATTACAAAATGTCTAAAGCCTGAAATTCGAGATCATGTTAGTAAATTTTGCGAAAAATTTATAAAAAGACAAAAAAGTAGATAGATGGTATGAAGTAACATTTAAATAGATGGTATGAAGTAACAATTAAACATTAAACAAAAAAAAATTGGAGTAGAGTCGAATATGTATTAAGATTTTAGTTTGATCATTAATGTTCAATGTTGTATAGAGTTTTTATTTTTGCTATATAATCTTGACAATGGGATCTGACAAATTCCGAAACACGTGTCGGTTAAGTCCTGCAAAAAATGACCAACATAAATAAATTTTAAACAGAAAAATAATTTTCTTGAACATTATTCTATGATATCATAGTTTTAATTAGTAAAGGAAATAATGATCTGGAACTAGAATAAACGTACTCAAAAAAGGTCGAATAAAACAATTTTTATTTTTTCTGTTAGTACAGATCGAGCACTGGCTCTATTTTTTTAATAAAAATTAATCATGTGGGACTCCTGTATTTATGGAGTCCCATCTCTGTAAGATTATATAATACTTTGTTTTAGAATATTTAAATTTTGAAATAACAACTTTTCTTTGGTTTTAATTTTGTTTGTAATTTGGAATATTGAAAATAAAATAAAGAAGAATACATTTGAATTCGAAAAGGCACACATCGTCTTATTGGCTCCCAACGTAAAATTTTAAAAGGAAAATCATTTTTTGAATTTTCCTGCTGCATCCTTGTCGTCGAGGATATTTCTGGATTACAAATTCCTGGCTTACCGGAAAAAGTCTGTGCTGCCTTATTGGCGCCCAACATAAAATTAAAAATTTACTGTTTGACTTTCCTTCATCCTTGTTGTCGAGGATATTCTTTAATTATTTCCTGCCGTTACAAGATCCTGGATTACCGGAGAAATTTGGTGCCGCCATTTTGGTGCCCGGCATTAAATTTAAGAAAATATTGTGCGAGTATTTTTGATTGGCGAAATTATTTTAATATTTAAAAGAAGGAAAAAATAATTTCCTGTTGTATCCTGGGTATCCAGCGTTTATAGTTATTATTAATTGGACTGGTTAAAAATTTCTGGATTACGTATCGTATCATGTGGGGGTGTTCTGTAAGTTATGCGAAAAGTTTTCACATCGAAAAGTATGAAACAAAAAATTCCATCGTTTCTCGATTCTGTAAAAAAAGTTGTTCTCGGCAAAGCACTTTATTTTTTGTGTAAAAGGTCCCAGGCAGAAAAATTCGAACGGGAGAGCGCTGGCAAAGTACCTTTATGGTCGCTTGTGTGCTGGGAAAGCATCACAGTTTAGTACTCTCCCAGCGTCCAAAATGATAACCACGGTAAACATACCGTTGCTATTTTAAAGCGCTTTAAAAACAAACAATATGGTACTATTATAGCACTTTTAGAACAAAAAAATGGGACGTATCTAAATTGTATACATAAGTCCATAAGACACAACTTTTTTTGGTGTTTATTTGAATAAAGAAATTTATTAAATTAGGATAAAAAAATTATTGACTCATTTATTAGGATAAAAAAATTTTGAACAAACTTTGAACAATTTTCTAAGTCCCGGAAAAAAATTGTTTGCAGTTTTCTTTGCGTTTTGAAATAAAAAAATTTATTAAAAATGCTTTTAGGAAAAAATTTGGAAAAGTCCCGAAAAAAAGTGGTGTATTGAACCGAAACGGGTATGTATCCGGAGTTTAAGGGTGATGTATCCAGAGTTTAAGACACATCCTCACGAAAGAAACAGGTGTTTTTATATAAAAGGTGTCAAGTTTGTAATATGTAGGTCATTGTGTCTAACAATAAGTGACATATCACGAGAACTATCAAGGACCGGCCACTTATCCTGCGGGGAAATAAAAAATATTCCAATTGTTACGAAAATTAATAAATGTTTCTTTCGTGAGGAAGTGTCTTAAACTCCTGATACATCACATGTGAAATGTCACTGGGCCTATCCCTTTGGACCACTACTCGATTCGGTTCAATACACCACTTTTTTTCAGGACTTTTCCAAAAATTTTCCTAGAAGCATTTTAAATACATTTTTTATTCCAAAACGCAAAGAAAACTGCAAACAAATTTTTTCCGGGACTTAGAAAATATTTCAAAGTTTGTTCAAGATTTTTTTATCCTAATAAATTAGTCAATAAATTTTTTATCCTAATTTAATAAATTTCTTTATCTTATGTGTCTTATGAACTTATACAATTTTAATACGTCCCATTTTTTTGTTCTAAAAGTGCTATAATAGTACCATATTTTTTGTTTTTAAAGCGCTTTCAAAGCGCTTTAAATAGCAACGGCATACCGTTTACCGTGGTTATCATTTTAGACGCTGGGGGAGTACTAAACTGTGATGCTTTCCCAGCACACAAGCGACCATAAAAGGTACTTTGCCAGCGCTTTCCCGTTCGTATTTTTCTGCCTCGGATGTCATTAATAATATTAGTTGATAGTATTTGCTTGAGAAAATTATTGTTTTTTATTTTATCTAACTCAATAGTTGTTTAATTTACGAAATATCGCACCATTTTTAAATGTGAGTAATTTTGACACTTCAACTTCAAAAGTTTGCGATCAATTGGTTTACAGAAACAGTTTTTCTCGCATCTTTCCAATAATTTTGAAAAAAATCATAATTGACAGAAAGTTTCCGCATAACAAAATTACAGAAACAATCGAATGCGAAAAGTCAGGTTTTGTGCCGATTCACGATGTTTCTGTTTCGTTTTTCATGTTCCATGTGAGAAATCTTTCGATTCGATAGTTATAGAACACCGCTACTGGTTGCCGAAAAAATAAATATATTTTTACAAATTTATGCCGTATCCTGGTTGCCCAAAATATTAATATATTTTTACATATTTCGTGGACTCGTTATAAATTGTCGCATTACCGAAAAATTTTATGATTTATTTGATCCAGTCTCAGCCTGTCCGTATTTACAGATATTCCTGGATTGCACGAAGATTGTAATTTTGTTGAATTCAGCCGCATCTTGGACTAATTAATATACCTTGATTGCCGGAACTTCAAAATTTTTGGTGTTATCTCAGTTTTAATCTCATTTGTGTTATCTCAGTTTTAATCTCATTTAAATTTTGCTGCTGTGTGTGAAATAGCTTGGTTAACCAGCTAAATCGTCAACATTTTTATCCTGTTTTGTTATCCGGTCGTTTCCTGGCTCAAAACAGTTTCGCATTTAATTTTATATCCAGTGTGGTTATCCAGTATCCTGGTTTGTTAACTTATAATCCAGTAGTGTTCCTGGTTTGTTAAATTTTATCCGGTTTGGTTACCCAGTAAAATATCCTTGTATTAAGTCAAAATTTCCAGTGGTTTGATCCTGGTTTGACATTATTGTACTGTTTGTTGTATCCGATGTGGTTACCCAGTTTCCGGATTTGTAGTTATAAAAAAAAAAAAAATTTTAATCGATTTTTATTATAATGCACGCGTAGATAGGAAGGTGTTAGTAACCCAGGTTGCCCTGTGACTGCCCTTCTGTTCTTTTTACTTCTTTTCAATCCTTCTGTCACTCCTTAGACTTTAACCGGTTTCCTGGAAGAGTTAATAAGGATGACCGAAGCGTTTTGATTAGACCATTTATTTTTTAATTTTACAATTTGTTTTACCCAGGTATCCCTGTGACTTCTATTCTTTTTACTTGTTTTTATCTCTTCTGTCACTTCTTCGACTTAAGCCGGTTTCCCGGGAGAGTTAGTAAGGATGACTGAAGAGTTTTGATAAGACTATTTATTTTTTAATTTTGCAATTTGTTTAATAGTATGTTCAGATTGGCCTCGAAACCCCGTTTAACGAGGTTTCATTCCAAACCTCATTTGAAAATACGTATTTTTCCTCACAAATTTAAACCTTTTTGTAGTGAGGTTTCAACGAAAGTACGATCGAAACCTTATAAATTTCATAATTCTACATATTTTTACCACTGTGCGACAATAAGAAATAGAGAAAATGGGAAAATGCCAAAAATAATAAGACCCAGATTCTGTAACAATTTTCCAATAGAAAATACGATATCATACAAAACATTCTCAGATACTGAGGCAATTTTCCATAAAAAAATTCCTATATTTAGAAAAATTCTTCTTTTAGAAAAATTATCCGATTTAGGGCGGATTACTCAATGAAAAGTTAGCTGCTAACTGCCGATTTAACGGAGCCTTATGTCAAAATTTGTATGAAAAAGTTAAATTTAACGGAGAGTTATTTTATAACGGAGCATTGAGTAATCCAGCCTTAGTGACTTTTTCCCCATAGAAAACCTCTTCGGTTCTGAAATCCTTTTTGCTATTCTATTTTTTACAGGAAAAGTCTAAGATACCGAAACGTTCTTTTTTCATATAAATCTTTATGTTTTGAACAACAATTCTATCGAAAGTACCTGACATTAGAAAAATTAAAGACTTTAAGCTTTTAAAAATTTTTTGAAACAATTTCCTAGATTCAGAGACATTTTTCTATAGAAAAGTATAGTTCTCTGAGACACTTTACCTTAGAAAATATCAAACACTTTCTGAGCTATATTTCATATTGAAAAGTCTGAGAATCGAAAAAAATGTTTCCACCATAAAGTCATAGATTCTGAAACATTTTATAGAAATTTTTTTGCAGAAAAAGTTCCAGATTCTGAGGCATTTTTCAAATAGAAAAAATCTCAGAATTTAACACATTTTCTCAAATTCTGGGAAATTTTTACTAAAAGTCACAGATTCTGAGGCATTTTTTCTATAGAAAAAGTCTCAGATTCAGAGTCATTTTTGCTTTAGAAAAAGTCTTAGATCTTAGATTTTTTTATGGCACATTATTATCGTTTTGTACGATTTTAAGCTGATACTTAAACATGCGAAATCTGTTATAGTAACTCACTTTCATCAATGCGTGCGAAAGTTATGGCGGTTTTAAGTTAGAAGATTTAAAAAAAAATCTTAAAAATCCAGTTTTTGAAATTGGCAAATATTTATAGAACATACTGAGAGCTATAAATATATTCCAAAATGTATGTCCTATGTTTATTATTTGGCGAGATACACTTAAAAATATAAATTTTTAAATATTTTTTTCACCTTCATTAAGAGCAGCTAAGAACTCATTAGGTTAATTTTTTTTTTTTTAATATAGCTAAGAAGGAGAGAAAATTTCCAATATTATGCAAAAAAAAATCATTCAAATCCCTTCAACCGTTCAAAATTTACAACGGTTTAAAAATGGCTTACCATGTCATATTATTACATTTTTAGTACAAATTATAAAGAAAACACAGTTTTTGCTTTTAAGAGTAAATACGCCAATTTTCCCAAACTTAAAGTTGATTATTGATTTTAAATGCTAAATTAAGATAGGGCAGAGTTGTTTTAATAAAACAAAAGCAAAAAATATTAGAAAAATAAAAAAAAAATAATAAATCTTTGAGGATGCTTTTTAAGGTTAGGAAAATTTTGTTTTATCTGTAATTTTTACAATCTTCAAAATTTTTTAACGCCCATACGATTTTGCAATAAGGCATTGAAAAAGCTTTAGATTTTTTTTTATTTCAAGTGATTTGATGCAGCGCCTTAGATGTGCCATCGCAAAATGTCTGGAGATAAAAGTGCAGATATTTCCGCTTGAATTGAAATCAATTATTTGCATCGTTGCATTACTTCCTAGTCACTTAACATTAAATTTTAGCTTTGTTTGCTAATGCAAAATGCAAAAACAAAATTTGCAAATTTTTAAAATGTCTCCTAAAATTTTTGCAATTCTAAATTTTAAGATGCCCACTTGACTCTGACATGTTAATAATAAAAAACTTTAACCCCAAAAAGCGCTGGCCAATTTGAAATAAAATTGCGAATGTGCCCGGCCAAAAACAGCTGTTTTCAAAAAAATTTCGCTCATTCTCTCAATTTTTGAGGAGACGCACAGTTGGGAAAAATTTACTTTTTTTATCCAATTTTGCCTACAGGTCGCAATTCTTAAATTTAGTTTTTCTTTTTTTGTATTTTAGCTAATAAAATTCCACATCGATCTGTCATGATGGATTTTTTAAAAAAGGTTTTAGTTCACTTTTTAAATTTTCCTAAAGTTCAGAAAATTTTAATTTTTTCAGTATTTTTGCAATAAAAAATGTATTAGGTATAGGACGAATTGCTGTATAGACTAAATTAAAGGTATTTAAACCCCTTATCAACGATGTGGTTAACAATTGCTTATACTTATACTATTATTTTCAATGATTTTTTTAAACTAAATCTTATCTTGTGCTTATTCAAAATTGGATTTTTGGAATTTTAAATTAATTTTTAGTCTGTTTTAAAAAAAATATGTATTGTTACGTTGTAAGTTCGAAAAAAAAGTTAAACTATTTTTCAAAAATACTTTGTTTACCAATAATGATTAAGAAAATGATAAGCTTTAATCTAATTCATTGAAATTGGTACATTATTTCAAATTATATAGGGACTTAAAAGTGAACAATTTTGAGTTTTTATATGTTTATAAAAAGCAAAATAATAGTTTATTAGCCAATGAATTTCACATCGATTATAAGAAGTTCAAATACCTTTAATTTTATCCATGCAGCTTATTCGTCCCTTGCCTATTAAATTCTTTAGATCAACAATTCTAAAAAAATTAATATTTTTTTAACTTAAAAAAAAATATTAAAAGAAAACTAAAACGTTTTTAAGAAATCCGGCATGACAGATCGATGTAGAATTTTATTAGCTAAAATTCAAAAAAAGAAAAGCTAAAATCGGTTAAGAATTGCGACCTGTAGGCAACGGTAAGTTGTTCTTCCATAAGTTGTAGGTAATTACAGCCGCTATCGACTACTTTGATCGGAATCTAATTATGTTAATGCGCACGCATTCCATGGCCAAACAACCACAAACATTATAAAAAAAGCTCAAATTTGGTTTCAATTTTGGACCCCCCCTATATTTTTTTAATTAAATGATATTCTGGCAGGTCTATTAATGTCAGATTTATCTCTAATACCCAATTCACACCTGAGCTGAAATCTCGTTCGAACGAGATTTCGATCATATGGTTGTGTATAAAATGGTACAGACCATATGATTGAAATCTCGTTCGAACGAGATTTCACCTCAGGTGTGAATTGGCCTTAAGGTATAATCAGTTTATCGTATGCTGGTTGACATCAATAACAAAAAACTAAGGACGCAAAATAAAAAAGAATGAAAAAACATTGGTTAGTTTCAAGCCGTTTTTACCCAATTTTTAGACTTTAAATGGCTACAAATTTTGCAGAAAAGAACTTTTGGACAAAAAAAAAATTGGGACTAGTTTTTTATATTATTGATCTTTCTGTATTCACAGATTCATGTAAATGTGTGGACAAAAGAAATAATTGACAGCTAATTTCAGGTATCAAAAGGTGCAAAAGAAAAATATTCTTTCCCATATGAACAATATATGGAAGTGTATGTCATATATGGGAGCATATATGAATGCACACAAGTAATAAAACATTTCATATATGTAAATGTATGAAACTATATGTGGAGAGGTTTATATTATACACCTTATTATATGCTATGCATCTGCATTAGAGTGTCCCTTATTATAGAAATGTTAAAAATGTTGAGACGGTAACCGCTAATCGCAAGTATGAACAGAATTTAACCATAAAGTAACCGCTATAAAAAGTTGTTAATTGCCTACAAGAAAAGGTTCTAAATTAAACCATTCCATAATTTTAAGCATTTTGTCGCTTGAAAAATATTTAAAAATCCCACCATTTTGAACATATTTTCCATTTGACCATCTTTTTCGTTACCCGAGTAAAAAAAAAACTTTTTAGATCTAATTTGATCTCAAAATTGGCTGTATCAAGTTGGATCAAATATTGATCTAATTGTATTATTTTAGATACACAAATATAAAAAATGATACAATTAGATCCGAATTTTTGTCACATCCAATTAAATCCACTTGATCTTATTTTATATAAATTAATATAGATTTATATAGTTACATAAAGTCAGATGTATTTATGTATAGCCTCAGATAAGAAAATGGAGCCTCAATAAATCTTAGATAAAATTAGATCTGAGCATATAAAAAGTCCTATATAATTTAATATCATTGTATCAAATTATATATCATTATATCAAAACTTTTTTACTAGGGTAATTATTTTTTGTCAAAGCTATATCTCTTAAGCGTCTCATTTCATTTATACATATATAAAAAAAATCTTTACTTCTAGCTCCACCAGAAATAACTGTAGAAAAATCATGGGTACATGCTGCTGAAGGCTACGATGTGGAGTTAGTTTGTGTCGTGCATGGAGACGTTAACTCAGAGGTTTGTTAATTTCATAAAAAATGCAGCAATTTTACAAAATACAAATATTAATTTAACTTTTTAGATGCTTTGGTATCAGAATTCTTTTCTGCTTGATCCAACGGACAGGAGATCCATGTATCCGAGAGATGACCGATATAGTCTTATTATAAGAAATTTTCAGTCGTCCGATTTTGGAAATTATAGTTGTGTTGCTGATAATGCTCTTGGCCGTACAAAAAAATACATTGAGGTATCGGGACGGCCTGGTCCTGCAGACTTCATTTCGCCAGCACTTAGCGGTTCTTTAGATCATTACAATCTTACTTGGACTATAGAATCAATTCCTCAACTGGATGAAATTAAACTTTTATACAGGCGACTATTGGTTAGTGTTACCTTAGTGTTAATAAATGGTTTACCGAAAATCTGAAAATTTTAATAACCCAAATCTATTTATTAGATGAATGAAACCTACCAACATCCCGGAAAGTGGCATGAATTTCATATTAAACCAACAGCAATACGACCTGACAGTACACACTATGTGATGTCATATGTTATAAAAAACCTAGAACATAATGCAGTGTATGAAGCTATTGTTCAAGCCAGAAATAAATACGGCTGGAATGAGGTAAGAACTCAAAAACGTTTATTTTAATATTTGCGTATTGCGAACACAGTATTTTTAAAACCTGAAAGCACATTAAGAATTTTCCTTTCCACTTATTAGTTCAGACCGAAAATGTCAGACGCTGAGACTAAAATATTTCTACAAAAATATTCTAAACCCAAAAAATTCCCCATTTAGATAGTTACTAAAATTCTCAGTTGATTTGAAATAATTTTAAAATAACTGAATTAGTTAAAATCATATATATAATAATATCTATTAAAATTAAGCTGACCCGTATTTTTGAGCTCAGTTTTGAAATCGTTGACCCCGAAAACTTTAAGATACCAATTTTTGGCTACGACAATTGGAAAGACTGTTGGCCGGAAAATACCTTCTGTCACTATTGCCATATTTGACGATTTCTCTGCATTTTGACGATTTTTACTCCCCAAAATAGCAAAATGACGATTTGACGATTTTTGCCCAAAAAATGACGATTTTTAAAAATAACAAAAACCTGACAATTTTGTCTGCTTTTTAAAAATTTTTTAATAGAACTTTAGTTTTCAATGAATATTTTTTGAATATTTTTGTAGTGAGAGGGTTACATTCTCTTTTTCCCTTCAAAATGTAATAAAATTATAAAGAGTTTTTTGGCGGAGGACTAGGGTGCGCCAAAAATGTCAACTTTCGATTTTATACCGTCACTCCCCCTAGAAATATTCGTTTTGGTATCAAAATACACTATGCAAAAAATTATGGCGATCGCTTAAGGGGAAAGGGTGCCTCAAACGCCTTGAAAATGGAGAAATATGTCAAATTTGACCATTAGATAAAAAAAAAAAAATTTTTTGTTGTTATTCAATTTCGCCAAAAAAAATTTTTTTGTATTAGGTTTAATAAGAACTACTTACAAAAAAAATATAAGCTCTCCACTACATCGCTTACCCATTTTAACTTGCGATACAAAAAAGGCCAGTTATTTTTAGGGGTACCCAAAAGCAACATTTTTACATTTTTGAAAATTTTATTAAAAAAAAATTTTAAAAATTAAAATCGCTCTCCACCAGTTTTTTATATATATTATAAAGATAAAAAATGTGAAATATTATAAATATCCGTTCGGCAGTTTTTCTTTTATAGCGACTTGAAGTTAGCGGATTTCAAGGAAAATTGATTTTTTGCTGTATTTTCTTTAATTTTGAACTTTGGGGGGAGTGCCGATCTCTAGCATAATTTTTTTTTTACCCATACAACTTTGGCGCACCCTACGGAGGACCTTTCTTTTCTTTGATTTATTATGATATTTATGCAATTTTATCATTATTATTTTTTTTATACCCTCAAAAAAGGGTGGACAGAAAATAAATACATTTTCCAATTAACTTGACCCAACTGCATGACCTTTTCTTTCATAAAAATATTTTATATGCTTAAAAATATACCAAAAATGTAAAAAAAAAATTCAGAGTTAGGTTTACTTTTACAAAGGGGAACTTTGTTCTTCCTAATCTGATTTTGCCAATTTTCGAACTGAATCATCCAATGGCCATAAGATATATTTGTGCCAAACTGCATGGATTTAGCTCTTTTGGAATTGGACTGCATCATGTCTTCAGCAGACGGGCGGACATCGCTTGAATGACTTAGAATTAATCTTTAATCAAGCATAAATATACCTTTTTTATTTTGACGATTTTTTGACGATTTTGTAAATGGGATGACGATTTTGACGATTTTTTTTATAAAAATCGTACATTTTTGACGATTTTGTACCCAACAATTCTGGCAACCCTGCCTTCTGTGTCTACGTATGCAATGTAGTTAGGGTTGCCAGACGGGCTTGATTGTCAACCTTTTTTGATAAGTGTCAAGAATCAAGCTAAAATGTCATTTGTCAAGCTAAAATGAAATTTTCAGGGCATTGTTTCTATGGCAATACCGGAAAAAAGTTGTCTTCTTGTGTCTCGATGGCAGCACCTACTAATGAGACTTTAGTAGCATACTAAATTTTAAAAACTCTGTATCTAACTTTTGCGTGCAAAATGTTCAAATTTTATTTTATATGTACGATATTGGATAGTTGCTACGAGTGTATGGAAAATTACATAGTTATCTGAGCAGTATTTCCTGAGTTATTTGAGTCCTTACTAAGTTTTAGTATTAGCTCAAGAATATTCTTGAGTTTGTCATTCCGTTTGTAACTCATCGAAATATCGGTCTGCGACCCCATAAAGTATATATATTCATGATCCCCGATCGATTTTAAGACATTCTAGCGATGTCCATCTGTCCGTCTGTCTGTGGAAATGGTGATCACGGCCAAAGTATTATACGGTTATGACTTAAAATATATATTGAAAGTTCTCCCGAGAAGTTTGGTATAGCATTTCAGCGATATCGGTTAAGCGGTTCAAAAGTTATGAACGAAAATGTAAGGACACCTCAGAAATTTTGGTACATACAACATAACCTAAAAATACAAAATGCTTTAATTCGGCTGCTGGTTGACATATGTAAACATAATTGAACACCAAATGGTATTTAAACAAGTACGAACATATTTTTTGACAAAAAAATAAAAAAATCGCGGATTTTTTTTGCGCGGAAATTTTTTTTGTCAATTTTTTTTTTTCAAAAGTCATTTTCTTTTAAAAAAAAGTTTTTTGCAATATTTTTTTTTTAAATTGTGGAGGGTATCACTACATTCGGCAAGGCCGAATTTAACTTTTTTACTTGTTTCTAATTTTTTTCCATTTTTGCGATTTTAAATGCCTAAATAAATATCGACCCAGACAACCGTTTCAGCTTAGTATATTTGTACCAACCGAGATATATTCCCATTAAAATTTTTTCAATTATCAATCGCATAGCACTAAAATTTCGCGATTTGGTAACATTTTTCTATGACAGCATCACTTTCTATCGGGACCACAAGGCCAAGATTTTGATATATTGTGTAAAAACCACAAAAAAGTATTTGTGCCAAATCTCAAACAAAAATGTTTTCATCTTAAAAAGTTATAATAAAAAAAAAAATATTTCGCCCTACTAAATAATATTAAACAAGTGTTTTTTTAAATTAGTAGTATTTAGTAAAATGTTTTCCTTTTGTTTTTGTAATCAAAACTCAATAATTTAATTTAGTAAGGTGAAATAAATGTTTTTCTACAATAACTTTTGAAGATGAAAACATTTTTTGTTTGAAATTTGACAATTACTTTTTTGAGGATTTAACACAATGTGTCACAAGCTGGGCCATGTGGTCATCTTGGAAAGTGATGCTGTCATAGAGAGATTTTGACTAATCACTCATTTTTCGATGACTTAACATATATATTGAAAGTTCTCCCGAGAAGTTTGGTATAGCATTTCAGCGATATCGGTTAAGCGGTTCAAAAGTTATGAACGAAAATGTAAGGACACCTCAGAAATTTTGGTACATACAACATAACCTAAAAATACAAAATGCTTTAATTCGGCTGCTGGTTGACATATGTAAACATAATTGAACACCAAATGGTATTTAAACAAGTACGAACATATTTTTTGACAAAAAAATAAAAAAATCGCGGATTTTTTTTGCGCGGAAATTTTTTTTGTCAATTTTTTTTTTTCAAAAGTCATTTTCTTTTAAAAAAAAGTTTTTTGCAATATTTTTTTTTTAAATTGTGGAGGGTATCACTACATTCGGCAAGGCCGAATTTAACTTTTTTACTTGTTTCTAATTTTTTTCCATTTTTGCGATTTTAAATGCCTAAATAAATATCGACCCAGACAACCGTTTCAGCTTAGTATATTTGTACCAACCGAGATATATTCCCATTAAAATTTTTTCAATTATCAATCGCATAGCACTAAAATTTCGCGATTTGGTAACATTTTTCTATGACAGCATCACTTTCTATCGGGACCACAAGGCCAAGATTTTGATATATTGTGTAAAAACCACAAAAAAGTATTTGTGCCAAATCTCAAACAAAAATGTTTTCATCTTAAAAAGTTATAATAAAAAAAAAAATATTTCGCCCTACTAAATAATATTAAACAAGTGTTTTTTTAAATTAGTAGTATTTAGTAAAATGTTTTCCTTTTGTTTTTGTAATCAAAACTCAATAATTTAATTTAGTAAGGTGAAATAAATGTTTTTCTACAATAACTTTTGAAGATGAAAACATTTTTTGTTTGAAATTTGACAATTACTTTTTTGAGGATTTAACACAATGTGTCACAAGCTGGGCCATGTGGTCATCTTGGAAAGTGATGCTGTCATAGAGAGATTTTGACTAATCACTCATTTTTCGAGTGATGCGATTGATAGTTGAAACGTATTATCATAGAAATATATCCCATTTGGTGCACCTATACTTATATGAAACGGTTGTTTATGTCGGTATTTACTTAAGCATTTAAAATCGCGAAAATGCTAAAAAAATTGAAAAATGGGATTAAACGCGAAATACCACTTGAGTTTCAAACATTTGATAGCGGATATGGTACTTAAAATGTAGCTACATTTATAGTCCTTCAATTTCAATTACAAAAGAGCAACTTTAATTTCAAAAAGTTTGAAGACATTTCGCGAAAAAACTGTACCTTAGATTTTAAAATGGTTTGCACCATTGGATTCAGCATGCCCGAATTATATAAAATTGTTGGTTAAATCTCAGGTTACTTTTAAGATCCAAGATTTTGTCACGCTGTGTAATAAACTATTTTGATTGACCCCTTAAAACTCCTACCCAGCAAAATTTGGCATTACCAGTAATGTGTTTTGTAATCCGAAACAACTGTTAATAAGTAGTTACTTATTGAATGAAACACTAATTATTTTTACAAGGGCGTGAGACAAAAATAATTAGTGAAGAGTATGGAGGTAAATAAGTAGTTACTGACTCGACCGGTTGTTTTCCAACACAATTTACTTTTATTATTTACCCTTATTTTAAAATACAATAATTTCCAAATGAAACAAATGAATTAATAAAGGTTTCTGTTTTGTTTATAATATAATTGAATAAATTCGGTCTTTTACTTGACAAATCAGAAGTGGGATAACCACGAATGAGCAAAAAGTATTCATTTGCATACATAAAAGAAAAAAAGGCGACATTGTAGCTCTGCGTATATAGAAAAGGCACGAAGAAAGACAATATTAACTGAAGAAAACGAAACGAAAAGCTCGTTCAACGTGAAAAGGCATAAGTGCAACGTCAACTGAAGAAAAAAAAAAAAGCTCAATTAACGTACAAAGAAGAAGGCATAAGTGCAACGTCTAAAAGAAGAGAAAAAAGATACAGAAAAAGCTCAACGCAGCAGAGCGGCATACAGAAAAGGAAAGAGTAAACGAAAACACTCAGATTGAACGTTAAATTTTTAAAAGATTATTGAAGCTTGCTACGACATGCTAGCGTGGGTCTGAGCAAAACCAACAACGGAAAAGTTAAGATACGAGAAGAAAAAGAAAAAATATTTTTTTTTTTTTGACACAACGCTTGGTGATCAAGAAAAATCGTAAAAATATTGTTTTTTTGGAAAAACAAACGTACGGAAAACAACTAAAATGAAGATAAAGCTAGCAAGTTTAAGAATTGGTCAAATTAATAATCTTTTAAAGAGCTATAGTTTGCAGGCGAACGGCACGAAGGCACAAAAGTTAGCAGCTATATCAGAAGTGCTTAATTCCGATGAGGTGGATGAGGAGGAATTAGAGGAGCCATGGGAGGCGCAAGTAAATGAACTGAAGAATATGGTGGCAAATCTAACACGAATTGTTGGTCAAATCTCAAACAACGAAAGTATTGCGAATCAAAATAGAGAGCGAACCCCAAGTGAAAATGATGGCAACGTTAGTACTCAGCATGTCTCAACAGGCATGCAACACAGCACACAGGACATCATCGGAATGCTACCAGAATTTGATCCAGTAAAGGGAGCTACTAAACCAAAACATTTTCTTAAGAAAATTATTCAACTGCAACGGGGTTATGGTTGGAAAGATGACGTTTTGTTATTTGCAGTCCAGCATAAAATGAAAGGTCACGCAAAAACCTGGTTAGATTCACAAGAGGAAATGTTCGCCACGTTTGACGAATTTAAGAACGCTTTTGAGAATGATTTTCCAGACATCACAAATGTGGCTGATGTACATCGTGAACTCAATAGCCGGAAGAGGCACTACAACGAATCGTTGGTGGATTATTATTTCGCTATACTAGCAATTGGCAGACGAGGCAAACTTGATGATGGATCCATAATTTCATACGTCGTCAACGGCATCAACGACCCTGATTATAGAAGAACGTTATTGGCAAGTAATTTTAGAACATGTAATGATCTTTTTCTTTCATTACAAAACCTATCAAAGGAACCAAGTAGCAACGTACGAAGCAGCCAAGGACAACAACAACATCAGGCAACAAATGTTCGGTCAAGTGATAAGGCAGGCGGTTTACGTACGGTTAAATGTTTTAACTGCAACGAAATGGGTCATATTGCCGCCAACTGTACAAAACCTTCAAAGAAACCAAGATGCGACAAATGCAAGAAGGTTGGTCATGAGGCAAAAGATTGCAAAATACCACGGAATGTTAGCAAAGTGGAAAATTTTGATAAAATTGAAGTTACACCAGAAATTGTAAAGCCGGTATACTTAGGTGGAAAACAACTGCTGGGGTTTATTGATACGGGTAGCGATTGTTCCCTAATACGGTCATCTGCAGTACCAAAGGATATGCATCGAGATGCATGTGGCAAACGTTTACACGGTTTTGGTGGAGCCGTCGTCGAATCATTGGAGGTGGTAAGAACAGTGATAAATTTTGAGGGACGTGATATCCAGGTCGAACTGAATATAGTATCAGATGAGTTGATACTGCACCCGATCCTAGTCGGCAGAGATGTTCTGTTCCAGTTCGATATTAGTCTAGGCCAGGGCCTTTTCGTTATTCAGAGTGGTGCTAACGAATTGGCACAAGATGAGACAAATAATTTATTGCTGTCAAAGAAAGACTGCAGCCGTGAGCTTAACGTTAACAACTCTCTGAGAGAAGATGATTATGGGAACGTGTGTAAACTCTTGGACAAGTATAGAATATGTTTTGCTGAAGACATCACCCACCTAGGTAGGAGTAAGTCAACTTCTATGAAGATTGACGTCATCACTGAGGGTCCGATTGTGGGAAAACGATATCCAGTCCCATTTTCACAGAGAAATACTTTATCTGGTATAATAGACCACCTACTGCAACACGAAATTATTCGTCCTAGTTATTCCCCGCATGCTGCGTCAGTGGTACTGGTACAGAAGGCCAACGGAGAGCCACGTATGTGCGTGGACTACAGAGTGCTTAACGCTCACACCGTACAGAAACAATTCCCTATGCCGGTAGTAGATGAGCAGTTGGCGAAGTTGTCGGGTAACAGGTTCTACACTACATTGGACATGACGTCGGGATATTACCAAATTCCGCTTGATGAAGACAGCCGGAAGTTTACGGCTTTTATGACACATGATGGTTTGTTCGAACATAACGTGATGCCTTTTGGACTAATAAATGCCCCAATGTATTTCCAAGAGATGGTCTTAAAAATTGTGGCACCGCTGGAGAACCGCAAGTATATTATTAGTTATGTGGATGAAGTCATTATTGCCACTCCAACGGTTGATAAAGGTATAGAAGTTTTGGTGGAGTTTCTGATGGCCATACGGGAAGAAGGGCTCACATTACGCCCGTCCAAATGCGTGTTCCTCGAAACCGAGGTAAGTTTTCTTGGTCATGTTATAAACGAAGAGGGCATACGTCCAGGTGAACAGAAGACGAAATGCATAAAAAACTTTCCACGACCGACAAACGTAACAGAAGTGCGTCAATTCCTGGGCGTTACAGGCTATTTTCGTAAATTTGTGGACAAATATAGCCATATAGCTGAACCCCTATCAAGATTGTTAAGGAAAGATTCCGAGTTTATATGGCAACATGAGCAATCAAACGCTTTTGAATTTTTAAAAAATGCAATCACGAGTCAACCCATATTAGTCCTGTACGATCCGACGAAGTCACATGAAGTACATACAGATGCCAGCAGCCTTGGCTTATCAGGTATACTTCTTCAGAAAGAGGATGCTGGAATGAAACCTGTGTTCTTTTACAGTCGTCACTGCACTGAGGCGGAAAGTAAGTACGCCAGTCATGAATTGGAGGTGCTTGCCATCGTCGAGTCATTGGAACGGT
Organism: Pegoplata infirma; assembly: GCA_963921195.1. Classification (NCBI taxonomy): domain Eukaryota; kingdom Metazoa; phylum Arthropoda; class Insecta; order Diptera; family Anthomyiidae; genus Pegoplata; species Pegoplata infirma. Next base: position 161,482,490 of record OY992539.1, read on the forward strand.
TTCGAATATATTTGTTAGGTTACCATTTTACACTTGTCACTGATTGTAATGCCGTTGCAACAACGAAGAACACAACACCTTTACCTCCTCGTATATCAAGGTGGTGGCTAAGATTGCAAGAATTCGATTTTGAAATACGTCATAAAGCAGGCTCTCAAATGGCACACGTTGATGGTATGAGCCGTATGCCTGTTCTACCGCAAGAATTATCTCCAACAGTAGCAGAATCCATCTTTCAGGTTAGAAGTGACAACGACCCCGATTGGATTCTCTCTATGCAACTACAAGATGAAAAGGTAAACGAAATTTTTAAGATTTTACGAAATGGTGACAGCAAAGAATTTAAACAAACCAATTTGGATTATGAGCTGCACGCGGGTCGTTTGTACAGAAAGGTTAAAGGAGAACGTAAGCTTGTTATACCTCATGCAATTCGATGGAGAATAACCCGGGCATGCCACGACGAGGCTGGTCATTTCGGCCTGGAGAAATCAGTACAGCGCATTACAAAAGATTTTTGGTTTCCAAGAGTAAGACGTTACGTAAAATCATATATCGCAGCCTGTCCAGAATGTTGCTTGAATAAGATAAAAGCTGGTAAGCCCGAGGGTGAGTTGCACATAGATGAACCGTCTCCGCTTCCATTCCGATGCTTGCATATGGACCACCTTGGACCTTTCCCGCGCAGCAAGAAGGGAAATCAGCATATAATCGTAATGGTGTGCTCTTTTAGTAAATACACTATTCTCAAGGCAGTACGGAATACTAAAACAACTCCGGTTATAAATTTAATAAGAGATGCCATGAATGTCTTCGGATTGCCTCAAAAGATCATCACCGACAGAGGAACAGCATACACGTCTAGGGAATTTGAAGCATACGTCGACAAGTTCGGTATACAACACGTTAAAACAGCGGTAAGAACACCACGGGCGAATGGTCAAGCTGAAAGGGTCAACAAAACTATTTTGGCCAGTATTAAGAGCATGACGAAGTCCTCCAAAGAATGGGACGATACTCTTCCAAACCTACAATGGACGATTAATTCACAGATCAATGCTACAACAAAATATTGCCCAAATGACTTGATTTTTAATTACAACTGGCGTAACGTTAGCGAAAACCGACTAGTTCAAGCCTTAAATAATGACATCTACAAAAGTCCAGAAAGAGACGAAGAGTTTAAGACTCAAGCAGCGGTCAATATTAGCACGGAACGTGAAAAGTGGAAGCAAAGATATGATGTTCGTCACAAGAAACCTCATCAGTACAGTGAAGGTGATCTGGTAGTCCTCGACCATGTTCCAACAGCGACTGGACAATCACATAAACTAGATCCAGCGTACAAAGGCCCTTATGTTGTGACCAAGGTAATTGGGTGCGATCGATATGTAGTTGAAGATATTCAAGACAACAAGCGTAAACAGAAGCGATACACAAGTGTCCACTCAACAGACCATATGAAGCCATGGTGCAGCCTTAGCCCAGATCTTGATTTGAATATGGACGCAGAAGATTCGTCGGCAGAGGACGAAAAGCCAGGAGAGGCCGAGTTGTAAGCGACAAGCAGTCTTTGTTGAGCGTTCGTCGCGACCGGTTGTTTTCCAACACAATTTACTTTTATTATTTACCCTTATTTTAAAATACAATAATTTCCAAATGAAACAAATGAATTAATAAAGGTTTCTGTTTTGTTTATAATATAATTGAATAAATTCGGTCTTTTACTTGACACTCGGATTACTAAAAAGGAGTAAAAACCCATTACCAATAAGAAGTAAAATAATTAGTTAATTAAAACATTTAAAATTTAAATTGTTTTTACTAAAAATAAAAAATTTAGTAATTTTTATTAAGTTTTTAAGTCCTTTTTAAGTTAATTGAATTGTAAAGGTTAAAAAATGCAAGTGCAAGGAGATATTATTACTTGAAAGTACTTTTATTGCATACTACTGAAAAGTAGTTACTTGTAGGCTTAAAATAATGTTAATGGTATTGTGTACTCATTATAAATAATGTACTTGGTAATGATTACTTTTCACAACTCATTACCATGTTTTTGCTGGGTAATAACCTAGTTTTACTGTCCTATATCTATTTTTATCTATTTTGATAACACAAAGTTTTTGCCAACTTTTTAATTTTATAAAAACTTTTCTTTTTAGATCAGTGACATTCACCAATTTTATACGAGAAATCACGATTTGCTACTTGATTTGGATATGGAATATAAAATGGGTATTGCAAACGGAATAAATACAAGATTGAATTACTGCAAATTACTTCTATGTTTGACATTCCTAATACAAAATCTAATTATTTTTTAAGATTCACAATTTTTAGTTTTGTATGTATATTTTTCTTAATTTAATTGTACAACGTGCCTTACATTAAGCATTTAATTTAGGTATATTATTAAATTAATTGTAATTTGAAATAATATTAGTTCATATCATAATTTAAATACACATCAAACTGACTAGAATTTTATATAGAAGATTAAAGCACTCATTTAAGTTATGGCTGAGCACTAGCAATAAGATATAATTTTAACGAAGATTTAACTTAACTATCAAAAACCGTTTCTCATATTCATTCCATATTTAAAGTATTGTTTTAAAATTTACATACCATTCACCGCTCTGTGGTACAAGGTCCATTAGAGTGTTCTTTTTTGCCAAAATTTTATTTTATCCAGTGTCAAGGCAAATTTTTAATACACTAGGGTAAATTTTATGAGGTTTAAATTTGAGGTCAATCGGATTAGTTTGATTTTTAGAAAAAAAAGTGAGAGTGTTAAATTCGGCACTAGCAATAAGATATAATTTTAACGAAGGTTTAACTTAACTATCAAAAACCGTTTTCTAATATTCATTCCGTATTTAAAGGATTGTTTGTTTTTGTTGTTTTAAAATTGTTTTTAAATTAACATACCATTCACCGCTCAGTGGTACAGGGTCCATTAGAGTGTCTTTTTTCCCCAACATTTAATTTTCTCCAGTATCTAGGTAAATTTTTAAAACACTAGGCGTAAATTTTAAGAGGTTTAACTTTGAGGTCATCAGGATTTGTTTGATTTTTAGAAAAAGAAGTGAGTGTTTCATTCGTCTGTGCCGAATCTTTCATACCCTCCAAAATGTAAGAATTGTTTTTTTTTGGGGGGGGGGGGGGTTTGGCGGGAGTTTTTGGGGGCACATTTGAAGTACATCTGACACATAAAAGGTAATTTTGTTTAACAAATATGCAAAAAAAAAACATGGTCCGATTTTGCTTATTTCCGAACATAACTTAACCACCATATGACCATAAGACATATTCCTGCCAAACTTCAGAAGTCTAACTCTATTAGTTCGGACTGCATCGTGCTAACCACAGATTGAAGGACGAACGGACACACAGACATCGCTAGAATGTGTAAGAATCTTTCATGGATCAATTACATACATGTATACTTTATGGGGTCCCCGACCGATATTTAGAAGCGTGTACACTAGAGGTGTTTTTATTTTTTAATATCGGATTTTTGTGTTTCACTGGGCTGAATTTTGACCTTTGTAGTAAAAACTTAAAAAACAAAAATTTGGAATTAATTTGATATTTTCGATATTTAAAATTAAGTTTGAATTCAAATGGTTACAGAATTATGATGTAATAAGGCAATAAAATCGGTTAAAAATCAGCCAAGTTATTACAACTTCCCCAGGCAACTAGCGTGTGACAGACCACTTGATCAAAGAATTCAAATTCTATTTTTTAAATTGATTGAAACTATCTACTATAACAGCATTTTTTCATTCTTTAAGTCCCAATGTACTAAGGTGATAGGTATTTTTCATATTGTGTCATGCTAACTTATTTTAAATTAATGTTTACAAATCTCCAATTTTAAATTTTTATTTTTTTTGGCAAAGAAAATTTAAAAAATCGACCATTGGACAATAAGGTTTTGTTAAGCACATATAAGGGAATAAAAGCTACAGAAATTGTAGACATTCCTTTTTTCATTAGGTTAGTCTTTTTAAGCTTTAAGTTAATTTTTTTTTATCAAATTCATATGTTTTCTACCGAATTATAACAAACAGCATAATATAGAATACTTTTATATTCTTTTAATTAGGGCAAAATTGAGAGTTAAAAAATTTACCCAGTTTCGGGGGATACTATCCTCCCTATTTTATCCCCCCTTATTTTTTATTTTTTTCAAAAATAAAAAAAATTAAAAAGGTCTTGTAGAGCATACCCAGCAAAAATAAATCGAGATTTTGGCGACACAGCATCTTTTTATAGCATACCGAAGCGCATCCAAAGAGCGCTCTTGAGGATGCAGTAAAAGTAAGGGGAAAAAAATTAAAATTTTTTGTTAAGATTTTTTATATAAAACTCAAAATATAAAACTATATTTTGATAAAATTTCATACATGCTTTCCTTTTGAATATATTTAGCACTTTTTGAATAAAAAACCACGAGTTTTGGACAAAGACAAAGCTCGGCAAAAAGTGCTTCAATCATAACTCCTCACATTTTGAATGAAAAAAATTGAGTACACCATTTCCACTTTAGTTTCAGAAAATACAAATTATATTACAAAAAATGTCCAATCATATTTTAGAATCTCCAAATATATTTAAAAATGTCCAATTATATTTCAAAAATTTCCAATATAATTGAAAATTTTTGAAATGTAATTAAAATTTTTTGGTTATAAATGGTAATATCTGAAATATAAATGGAAGTTTCTGAAATATAATTTGAAATTTTCGAAATATAATTGGAAATTTTTTAAATGTAATTGGATCTCTTAGGCTATTTTTCTTCCAAATGCTTGCAGGGAGTCAACTGATTTTCAGAATTAGTCAATTGTATTTAAGATTTTCCAATTGCATTTAGAAATAGTCAATTGTATTTCAGATTTTGTAATTTGTATTTCAGAAATAGTCAAATGTGATTCATCTTTATTCCGCTTAAATCAGCTCTAAAAATATACTTGAATTCACTGCATCTTTATAGCTATTTTTTCAGCGCTCTAAAGAGATGTGAATTCAGAGCATCTTAAGAGCGCTTTTTCGGTGTATACAACTAGCGCTCTAAAGTGTGACATCGCCTTAGAGAATCATGCATGAATTCAGCAGGTTTGGATGCGCTCCTTGACTCGAGTTTCCTTTCCAAAAGCTGCTGCCAGTTCAGCAAAATTTCTGCTGGGATATTATGATCTTTAAAACAAACCAAAAATGTGCTCTGTAGCTACAATAGAACCCACGATATTAATTTAGAGGTCTGAAAATAAGTGTGTGTCAGTTTATCACTTACAATTAGTGTTACAAATAAATCAAATTTCATCAAAATCGAAGGGGGTCAAGAAAATTTTTAGCTATTTTTGATTGATTGATTTCACTAAGAATGACCCTTTTAAATTTATTTTATTTTTCTGTAGTAAGGCTGATTAATTTTTTGATAGATTTTTATATTTTTTGATATTTTGGAAAGTTAATGTACCATACTTTTTTACAAAAATAAAATATTTTACTGACTCACGATCAACTAAGACTAAAAAGAAAGTGAACATTTTTGGGAAAAAGTGTGTTTCTTTTAACTTAAAGGACCGCATCTCAGCCAATTTTATACCGATTCTCAATATTTTTGTTTTGTTAAAGAGGTAATACCCTCACTTACAGTTAAAAACTATTTTTAGCAACATTTTTCGTTTTATGCTTAAAAACCATTTTTATGACTCGTTTTACCATACATTTTTTTGTTGTAATATGTATGTCAAAATAAAAATGTTTTTAGCTCGTTTTAAAATTAAAACGATTTAAAACGAGCGGAATTCCAGGGGTTGAATTGAGTATTTTTGTATGTTCAGCGTTTTTAAAGCATTTTAGTAATATTGGCAACATTGTTTATTACTAAAATGTAAATAATACAAAAAAATCGTGCTATTTTTATTTTTAAACAATTCTTGAACATTATAAACAGTCATATGTATAATTAATGAATATAATTTTAATATTTTAATTTCGTTTGTTGTTGAAATGTGTACATGTTTATCAGCTGATAATGCAAATGTCAAAATAAAAACATAAAAACAAAAATAAAACGAGTGAAATCACGTGTGAACACTTTTGTTTAAATTAAAACAAATGTCGCTTAAAACAGTTTTTAGCTGCTCGTGAGAACAGGGTATAAGACTCTTATCTTTCAAACAAAATCAAAACTGGAAAATCTGATATAAAACCACAAAGTAATAATTTTTTTAAGTTTTTGGCCACTATTTCAAAAAAGTAATTCACATAAAAAATGTGAAAGTGAAAATTTCCGAATCTTTTTTTTGTGTTCTAGAGCAGCGGTTACCAACCTATGGTACGCGTACCAATAGGGGGTACGCGAAACTGTCCGTGGGGGTACCCGAAATTTTAGTTATTTTTTGCTTACAATTGAAAAAAAAACACACTTTTTCAAAAAATGTTCACCATCTTTTTACTCAAAGTTGATCGGGAGTCATTAAAACATATTGTTAAAAATTCAAGTTTTCAATGCACCCTCCAAAAATGTATGGAACATCTTTACACAAAACTTAGCATTACTCATTAACTTTTTGATAGATTTTTATATTTTTTGAGGTTTTGAAAAGTTACTGTACCATACTTTTTACAAAAATAAAATATTTTAATATGTGTTTCTTTTAACTTAAAGGATCGTATCTCAGCCAATTTTAAACCGATTTTCAATGTTATTGTTTTGTTTAAGAGGCATCATATCTTTCACACAAAATGGAAAATTTGATATAAAAACAAAGTTATATACTATTAATTAAGTTTTTGGCCGCTGTTCCTAAGAAGTGATTCGCATAAAAAATGTGAAAAGTAATATTTCCGAAACTTTTTGGTGTTCCAGATTTCACTTCCAAATAATTTTATTCGTTTTGTTTTAAAAATTCGATGTAAACATCGAATGAATACGTAAAAAAGATAGCGCCGAATTTGATTTTGAGTGATTTGCATAAAGGCATGTGAATTAAAAAGTTGAGAAACACAGAACAGGGACCTCTACTCACATTTGCTAATAAAACAAGTACTAAACGAAGTGATCGAGAACAACTATGAGTATTTCCGTACTCTATGGACTCCAATCAACCCGAATTTTTATTTGAGAATCTCAGCATATTTTTTTTGTTCACTTTTGAAGCACTGTGTATAAGTTTCATAAAGAAGTAAAAGTAATACAATTATTTAAACATAACAACATAATTTGTTTTAAATTTTTAACCATATTAATATGTGAAGTATTTTGACAAAAAAAAAAATTTTGGGGGTACGCGGCTGATAATATTTAAAATTAGGGGTACGCGTACCAAAAAGGTTGGTAACCGCTGTTCTAGAGTACAGTTCCGAATATTTTTATTCGTTTTGTTTCACAAAAAACATTTTTGGTGAAAGTAAAACGAATGCTCTTTTTTCGTTATGGAAACGAAACTTCGCATGAATACGTAAAAAAGTGATCACAGAATTCGATTTCATGTGATTCGGAAAAATTCATGTGCATTGAAAAGTTGAGAAAGACAGAACAGAGGCCGTTATTTAAGAATCTTAGTTGTTCAACATATTTGCTAATAAAACAAATACTAAGAGAAGTGATCGAGAAAAACTATGAGCATTCCTGTACTCCATGGACTCCAATCAACCCGAATTTTTTTTTTTTGTTTACTTTTGAAGCACTGTGTATAATAGGGTTCTAACTTTTTTTGGACGTCATTCTCCCAAGGGTCTATCTTATGTGCATTATTGTATTAATGATGGAAAAACAACGTTGGAAAACATGTAAAGAAAAGTTTTTTATTTACATTAAATAATATAGGCCTAATTAGCTGACTTGATACAATTCAAACATAAAATATTTATTAAAATTTGGCCAAATAACACATTAGTTTAAACAATTTTAGTTCAATTTGTTTAAAAAAAAACCTTACGTACCGAAAGAGATTTCTAAAATGCCTTTAATGATTTTTTCATTATTTTTTTATTAACATCTTTTTCATTTCCACTGATTCAAAAACGGACTTCACTATTGAAATCAGCATGCATTAATTATATCGTTGGCTTAGTCGGCAAATATGGCAAGTCCGTTTTTAAAAATTTTTCAGGAGAGACAAAAAACTGTCAAACTTTTTTTTGGGTTAACTTTTTTTAAATCTGTAAACGCAATTTTCTTCTTTAGTTCATCTTGTTTAACCCTAAAAAATCATAGAATTCTAAAATAAAAGTTTGTAGACTTGTAGGCTCTTTTTGGACTTAGCGCATTTGCTCTTTATAATTTTCTATTTCAAATATGGACTTATTGTTAGCAGATTTTCTTTCAACTTCGTGGACTTAGCAGATTTATTTTATTTTTTTATTTTATTTTTATTGATTTTTTTTGTGTTTTCATAATAAAAAATACTACATACTCAGTGCTGCCAACTTTGACGGTTTATCGTCATTTTGACGATTTTTGAAGTCAAATTTTTTAAAATGAAGGTTGACGATTTTTAATTTTCGCCAGGAACAAAAATGACGATTTTTTTAAATAAGGAAAATATGGTAAACTTTTGTCAAAAAATTCAAACTTTGCAAGCAAATTCTTTGAAGTTCACTTAATTGTTTGAAAAGAAAAGAGAAAAACATGTATTTTTTTTAAAAGATATTTACTTTTAAGAAAAAAGCTAAACAACTTCGGGAAAAGACATGAAAAGTTAAAAATTTACCAGAAAAAATATAAAAAAAAGTTTTTTATTGGAAAAATGGACAGTTGGGTTGACAGACGACAACATAAATCCGTTTTGTCAGATTACAACCACAAAAGTTAAAGAATTTTTTATTTTTTTTTTTTTAACATCTGCTTCTATCATCAGATAATTAGCACCAAAGGTGTATAAATTTTTTTTAAGACGGCAATTTGATTAAAACAAAAAATGCCGTCACGATAAGAATGTCGTCGCGATTTTTTACTTTTTAGCCAATTGCAGTTTAAAAATTTTTTTTACACCTCAAATTTTTTTGGTGCTAATTACCTAATGATAGAATCATTTGTTAGAAAAAAAATTAAAAATTTAATAACTTTTGTGGCTGTAATCTGACAAAAACGATTTGTAGTTATAGTCTGTTGACCCAACTGTGACTTGCCTCTCAGTTTGTTACATAAGTGGTAATTTGTTGTTCCCTCAATGTAAATTGGTGCGTTAAATTTACAACGCTTCAATATCGGGAGGAATTTTAATATGGGGACTATGCACATTAAATCAATATTAATAATCTTCGTCCTTGGGCCTTTAGCCTTTCTTAAATTTCAAATTTCAGGCCAATGAATTGATAATTGCGACTTGAAGACAGGTCTAGGACCAATATTTTGGATAGTTACAAACATCAACATCAATCATCTGGGATATTAACAATTTTAGTATTTATTAGCGTATTTTTATCATGACGATATTTTGACGACAATTTTTTTTAACTTGACGATTTTGACGATTTTTTTTTTTAATTGACGATTTCTCCAAAAAAAAGTTGGCAGCACTGTACATACTTAATGGGCGGATCCACGGGGGAAAAAAGAAAATCCCCCCCAAACCGAAAAGGAAAAAAAAGGAAACAAAAGAAAAGAAAGAAGAGGAAAGGAGAGGGAAAAAATTAAAAAGAAAATTAAATAACATGAGATTTTTTTCTATGAAAAATTTCTAAGAAAGGAAAGATGCCTCGGAATGTTAGAATAGCGGTTCTCACCCTTGATAGAAAACAAAAAAATAATCGGAGAAATGAAGAAAACAAGAAAATGTTTTACAGATGCAACAGCAAAATACATGTATTTCTGTCAAACATTTTCTTGTTTTCTTCATTTCTCCGATCCTGTTGTTGTTTTCTATCAAGGCTGAGAACCGATATTTTTCTTTATGAATCAATTTGAGTTCTATAGGAAAAATTTAAAAACAAAATTCCATAGGAATGATTTAAGAATTTTTCTGTCTGAAAAACCTAAGAAACATCTGAGAATTGTTCTATAGTTGAATTTTTTTTATAGAAATCATAAATGATAAATTTCTTAGAATCTTAAAATTTTTCTTAAGAAAAACTGTCTCGAGGTGGTAAAATATTTCTAAAGTCTCGGAATATTACAATTTTTCTTAAAAAAAGAATACAAGATTTTTTTTTGACAAAAAAAAAACGTGGGTATTCATTACTAAAAATGTAACTAAAGTACTAATGTTTTAGTCCAAATGGACCTAGTACAGGAATTGGTAATCAATACTAAAATTTTTACTAATATTAGTAAAAACCAAAACAACGAAAAATTTTAGAATTTTTCTAGACGAAAAACTTGAGAATTTTTCTATAGGAATAATTTATGAGTTTTTTAGCAAAAATTTCAGAATTCTTCTAAAGGAATAATCTGAAAATTTTGTATAGGAAAATCTACAAATTTTTCTATAGGATAAATTTGAGAATTTTTTAATTGAAAAAATCTAAAAATTCTACTTTGGACAAAATCTGAGAAAAAGATGGGTAAAAAGGAAGAGAAAAATAAATGAATTGATATGAGAATTTTTATCTAGAAAAAATGTCCAAGAATTTCAAAATATTTCTATAGGAACAATGTTTTTGAATCTTTGAATTTTTTATAGGAAAAAATTCTCGGAATCTTAAAATTGTTCTATAGGAAAAATAAGAAAATTTTCTTCAGGGAAAGTTTGAGAAGTTTTCTTTAGAAAAATGTGTTAGAATCAGGGATGCCAACTTTGTGCTTTTCGCGCTAGATCTAGTGCTTTTTGATGTGTCAAAACGCGAAAATTTTTGAACTAGTGCCAAATTAAAAAACGCACTAACTTGGTGCTTTTAAAATTTTCAGTTAGTGCTTTCAGTGCTTTTTAAAATTAATTTTTATAGCCTCCAAACAAAGTATGGCGGTATACTTAGTTTGTTATTTCGATTGTAATGCATCGAAGTATTAGTCGGAGACTTCAAAAATTATGTATACATTTTATTGATTTTTGATCGATTCGAAGACATTTTTTGAATGTCCATCTGTCTATCTGTAGAAAGCAATATGCAGTTCAAACTAAGAGCTAGACGCCTGAAATATGGAACGAATTTATTATTATGGTCCAAACCTGTAAAAAACTTAAATAAAAGTATTTTCAAGTAAGTATACAAAAACTTGTACTTGAAATTTTCAAGTATAAATATTTTTTACTTACTTGAATAATTTTTCAAGTAAGTAAAGATATACTTGAACTTGAAACTTTCAAGTTCAAGTATTTTCAAGTATTTTTTATTTGAAACAAATTTTTATCAAGTAAAATACTTGATAAACGTTTTGTTGAAATAAAAAACTTGAGCAACAAATTTTGGAAATAGTATACATTTCTTTGTGAGATTGTCAAAAAAAAAATAATAATATTTTTGAAATAATTTTGGTTTTCTCTGTAGTTTCCGTTTTTTGTTGTTATTTTTACATATGTGTAATGTCTGATCGCGATTTTGAAAAAGCCTACAACTATTGTATACATTATGCAACTATTGCATTATGCATCTCATTGGAGCAAAGGTGAAGGGGTAAAAATAAAACAAAAAGGCCAACAACTGCTCCGGAGTCCTATATGAGACCAATGAAAGATCGACTCTTATCCAGCATTTGTTCTCAATAAAACTTATCCTTATCTACACTGCCTAAGGGGTCTTCCATTAAATATTATATAAATTTTTATAAAATTACTCGGAAGCCCCAAGAGAAATCGAATGTATGTCCAACCCCAATATTTCTTAAGACATTATGCAACTATTGTTTACATTATGCATCGCATTGGAGCAAAGGTGAACGGGTAAAAAAACACAAAAAGCCTTACAATTGCGTCGGAGTCGTTCCTAGATGAGAGCAATGTAAGACCGGCTCTTATTTATTTTTAAACCACAGCATTTTTTCTTAACAAACCTAATTCCTATTTCCACTCCCTAAGGGGTCTTCCATTAAACATTACATTTATATAAAATTTACTCCGATCGCTCTGTTTCAAGGAAGCCCCCAGAGAAATCAAATATATGACCGACACCAATAATTCCTTAACTCCAGCCTTTTCTCAAAGCAAAGCAAACCCTTCAGTCTTTAAGGCGTTCCAATTTTTTATAAACCTAATTTATTAAATCTGCTCCTACCGCTTCCATGGTGCCTTCTATATGTAGGACTAACCTACAATAATTTTTGCCCCCAAAAATTTTTGTGAAACATACCCACCCCAATTATCTGCTCAAAATTTTCCAAGAATATGTTTTTTATGCAATTTTTTCTGCCACAAAAGTTTTGTTTATAAAATGTTGCTTAAATATTTTATTTGGAAACATTTTTGTTTAAAAATTCATTTTGTAGTATTTTACTTAAACAAATTTGTGCTCAAGTATTTTATTTGAACAAATATTGTTGCAATAAAAAAATACTTACTTACTTGAACTTTTCGTCAAGTAAATACAAAATATTTGTACTTGAACATTTCAAGTACAAGTATTTTTTTAATTACTTGAAAATTTATTCAAGTAAGTAAAAAATACTTGTACTTGAAATGTTCAAGTATAAATACAAAAATACTTGAAAAAAATAAATATAAGTAAATAAATACTTAAGTACTTTACAGGTTTGTTATGGTCAATAACCATTGCACATTGGTCTGGCAAGCCACATTTTTTGGCCAAAACTAAAATAATCACTTATACACATGAACTCAAATAAAATACACTATTAACAACAGAAAACTGAAATTTTATAAAGTTTTGAAACATTTAAATCTATTTTTTAACCCATCGAGAGCCGAGGGAACATATTATTCTCTTTATGTTTTTAATTTTTTTTACTATAACACTGTGCAACACGCTTTTTATCTTAGATAGGACCAAAAAAATAAAAGTATACCAAAACCCGAAGAGTTTTAAAAACTTAGATCGAGTTAATTTTTTATAGCCCACTAAAGTTTTCAAAATTTTTTCAAAGACTTTGATTAAGTAAAAAAAGTATTAAATCTAAATCTGAGTTAAATAATGTTACAAGATGTCTGCAGTAAAATTTGATGGCGATTCTTTTCTTCGAAAATATTAACCCTATATCTCTCATTTTTAGGAGTCATATTGCTTCTTTTTTAAATATGTGTGAAATGGGTTAAAATGACATACAAAAATTTTCTGCATCAATTTTCACTAGGGGTTGTCAAAAACCAAAAGTTCGTGCGAAAAATGCAAAATGCTTAAACAAAAAAATTTTAAATTGTTGAATCGTTTTTCACCAAAGTCGTGTGAAAAAAAAAAATATAAATCAGCTTCTAAGCTAAATAATGTTAACAGATGTCTTCAGTGAAATTTGATGGCGGTTCTGTTCTTGTAACATATTACCCCCTATCTTCCATTTTTTGTGGTCATTTTAGACCTTTTTCGCAAATATTCTCTTAGAACACCACTAAAACGTGCGTTTTGTACAAACATTTAATGAATTAAATTTCACTATGGGTTGTCAAAGTCTAAAGTTCGAGCAAAAAGTTCAGAATGCTTAAAAAAGTAAAATTGTAAAGTATCATATTGAAACACAATTTAACAAAATATGACAATTTCAAAATTTAATTTTTTAAACATTTTGGTTATATCGCACTAACTTTTGGTCGTTGATAACCCCAAGTAAAATTTTATGCAAAACATTTTTTTATAGCATTCTCTTTAAACGCACGCCTTAGTGGTGTTCTATGAGGATATTTGAAAAAAGAGCCAAAATGACCCCTAAAAATGGGAAATAGAGGGTTAACATGTTTTCAGAAAAGAACCGCCATTAAATTTTACTGAAGAAATCTTTTTGTTTCTTCTATTTTCGCCAAGAAACACGTTCGGGTTGTTCCTATTTTTTATTTTCACCAGGGTTGGCAACCGAATCCCACCTAGAATAACGGTATTTGGCTATTGTGCCGCAACTAATAAAGATATGGACATTTTCAAAAGCGATTATGAAAGCTGATGAAATTTCTAATATTTTAAATGTGTCACTTTGTGTTTCTACCGGTCCGTTTTCGAAATAAAGGTCAATACCTTTATAATACCGTTTGAAACGGTATTATAACGGTATTGGGCTATATAACTAAAACGAACCGGTAGAAACACGAAGTGAAACGTTTAAAATACTAGAAATTTCATCAGCTTTCATAATCGCTTTTGAAAATGTCCATATCTTTATTAGTTGCGGCACAATAGCCAAATACCGTTATTCTAGGTGGGTTTCGGTTGCCAACCCTGATTTTCACTCTGCCAACCTGTGAGTAAATCAGAATTTTTGAAGCAAAAGTTTCCTGAAACAAAAATTGATTTCTTGAAAATAAGCAACAACTAGCAAAAAGTTATTGATGATTTGTAAGCACCAAATATCATTTTATTTTTTTGTATTTTTGAGTCGTTGAAATCGCTTGAAATTATATAAGTTTTATACTATATTTTCTTTTATAAAAAACAAAAATCACTGATTTTGAGGTTATGAAAGTTTTCCTGTGTTTTCCTTTTTCCTTTTTCCATAATTTTTATTGAATATTTCAATATTAAAAATTCAAATACTTACCATTGTCATTAATTTTCATAACTAATAGTTTAAAAAAGTTTTTTTTTATTTTCGTCTGGCCAGTGTCCTAAGAAAACAAAAAACTACACCACGTGTTTCAGTTTACCACTGCACTTACAACATGGAACTTTCTCACTTCATAGAATAACAGTTAATTTAAGTTTGCAAAAACAATTTTTTTTTTTTGTTTATCTGAAGTGTTTGCTTCAATATTTCAAAAAAGGGCAAAATCGGACTAAAGGGAAAATGTTTTCCCTTGAAGAACTAAACCAACCTCTAAAAAAATGCCATTTTTTGTAGGTTTTTTTTTGTATTTTGGTTTAATATTTGAATTCTGTTCTGGATGAAGTTCAAAGACTAAATTAAGCTTTTGAAGCGGAAAATGCAGACCATGTAAAATTGCACACCGATTTATATCGGTTGCTGAAAAGTTTAACCAACAAACTTATCAAAAATTTTGTTTGAATAAAAATATTATTTTTTTTATCTATTTAAAAAACAGTCTAGTGCTTTTTCACCCTTTTTTTCAAAGCAAATTTATGCGTTTTTACCCGTTTATAAAATTTTTGTGCGCGTTTTGCTCTCAAATAGTTGGCATCTCTGGTTAGAATCTTAGACTTTCTAAAGGAAAAATTACACAGAATATGCCTGAGACTCACAATCTAGGACTTTTTCTGTAGGAAAAATGTCTGTGGAGGTGAGATGTTTTCTAAGGAAAAATTTCTCTGAAGATGAGACCTTTTC
Source organism: Pegoplata infirma (assembly GCA_963921195.1). Classification (NCBI taxonomy): domain Eukaryota; kingdom Metazoa; phylum Arthropoda; class Insecta; order Diptera; family Anthomyiidae; genus Pegoplata; species Pegoplata infirma. Next base: position 161,497,833 of record OY992539.1, read on the forward strand.
TATAGGAAAAATGTCTGAGAATCCTAGACATTTTGTAGGACAAATTTCTTTGATCTTAGACTTTTTAAAAGGAAATATATCCTAGAAAACTTTGAGAATCTTAGACTTTTTCTAAAAAAAATACTTTTCCTATAAAATAATTTCTCAGAATCTAGGAAATTGCCTCAAAAATTTTTTAAAGTCTAATTTTTCTAATCTCAGATACTTTCTATAGAATAGTGTCTTAAAACCTGAAAATTTTGGTGAAGAAAGAACGTTTCGGTAACTTAAACTTTTTCTGAAGAAAAGTAGAATAAAAAACAAATTTCAGAGCCTATGAATTTTTCTATACGAAGAAATTATCTAAATATAGAATTTTGAAAATTGCATAAGTATCTGAAAATTTTCTATATGAAAATGTATCAGAATCTTGAAATTTGTCTATACTAAGAATTTTTTAAATTCTAAAACCTTTTTTGTCGCAAAATGCCTCAGAACTAGAGTTTCTGTTTCGGTTATAACCGTAACCGAAACCGCGGTTATTCAAGACGAAAACAGAACCCGAAACCGACCCATATTTGTTCGGTTATCGGCGTTTTATTAATATTATAGATTTTTTATATTTTTTTTGTTGTATATAAAAAAAAGTTATTCAAATTAACAACTATTTACACATACAATTTATGTTTTTCGTTAAAAAAATTTGATTATTTACTTTTTTGATGACATTAGTGAAATTTAACTGCTACGCTTTAACATTTTAATGTAACAGTGACTGCATGATTCATATTACAGTCAAACTCGGTTATAACGAACTCGGTTATAACGAATTCTCGGTTATAACGAACTAATTTAAAGTCCCGACGTTTTAGCATAAATTTTCACACAAAATACTTCTTTTATAACGAACTCGGTTATAACGAATCCTCGGTTAAAACGAACTGCTTATTATGGTCCCACGAACACAATTTTATGTATATTAACCTTTTTATAACGAACTCCCATAAACATTTTTTAATGAGTGGCAATCATGTTTATCAAACTAACAAAAGGTTGGAATTTTTTGGTTTATATTATAATTTTGATAAAATTTATTTATATTTTTAATGATTTCTTCTCAATAAACAATTTATTTACGAAAAAAACATCAAATAAAACAAAATTGGATCTATTTTTTTGGAAATGAAACTAGGTTGATAAAAAATATACCCCGCTTATAGCGAACTTCGCTTATAACGAATTTTTTTTACTGGTCCCTCGGAGTTCGTTATAACCGGGTTCGACTGTATATTCACATTTAAAAGAACTGCCACTCGTTTTATTTTTATAATAAAGAAAAAAGTTACTAAAATCGAGTGCCAATTTTTCCCTAGTAATTAAAATGAGTGTGAAAAAGTTAATTGAACGTTTTTCGTTTTGAATATAGCCGTTACAGCTTAATTTCCTAATATTTTTCAAATTTAAAATTGAAAACATGAGGAACCACCACTCAATCTTTGGAAGATGAATTAAGTTCAGCTTTTTAGAAGAAATAAGCGGAAGCTAAACCAAAATGGGAATTTAAACTGAATCGATTCTATTAAAAAACTATTCAAAAATAAAGTTTTTCCACCGGAATAAAAATTTTGCTGATAACCAAAAGTATCCGAAGCCGATCGGGTACTCAATTTTTGATAACCGAAACCGCGGTTACTAAATTTATCGGTTATTTAGAAACTCTAGGGATCAGTAGGGGAACCAATTGCAGTCCCGTGGTATCACAATGGACCTCAGAGTCTATGTGCGCTAACCTACCTTTTTATAACGAACTCCCACAAATAATTTTTGGTTTATATTTAAATTTTAATAAAAATTTATTTATATTTTTTATGTTTTCTTTTCAATTAGTAGTTTATTTACAAATAAATCATCATATAAAATAAAATTGGAGCTATTTTTTGAAAATAGTACTAGGTTAATATAAAATATACCCCGTTTAAAGCAACGATGTTTTTTTCATTCTAAATTGTATTTTTTCCTATTAATATGGTATCGTTTTCGCTATCGAAAATCCTGTCACAACGATAGGTTTTCAGATCTTCGTTATTCCAGGCAATAATGACATCATTTCGGTATAAAATTTACGAATCATTTTCGCTATCGGAATTAGGCGACAGTAAAATCGCCAACACTTTGAAAATGGTATCAAAATTTTACTTAAATGGGACACCGCTCGGCCGAAACAACTTTAACGTCAAGTTGCGAACTGTAAGTGTATCTCTTGATTATGAATCTGGAGTGCCCTACTCTCAAAATCTTACGAGAGCCGTTTTAAATAAATCGCGGTCAAACTTAAAAAAATTGAAATTTTAAGCTTATCTCGAAAACGATGAGAGATGTGAAAAAAAACTAAAGACAAAGATTATTCCTCGGAAAAAATGCAATAAAACTGCAATTTTGCAATTGCAATGGTTTTGTTGCCAAAAATTGAACTTTTAAATTCCAAGATAAAAACTTGGCGTTTTCTATAAATAAATAACAAATTGTTATAAGCGCGATACTTCTTTACTTACTTTATATCAATTTAATCGGGTTTGTTGCAAAAAAAATATTTTTGCATTATGTTTTTTATAAATGTTTACCTGCAAATTTGTGTATTTATAATTCGAAAAGGAAGCAAGATATTAAAAAAATGACTCATGACCAAAATTATTCCTTGCAAAAAAAGCAATAATATCGCTCACTCACATTTGTTTGTTTTAATGGTTTTGTGTGTGTATTGATAACATACACAAAGGTTATTTTAAAAAAAAAATATTTCCGATATTAAAAAAATTATGGTTTCTTTTACAAAACCATTGAAATAAAAAAGTGCGAGTGAGCGATCTTATTACATTTTTTGCAAGGAATAATTTTGATCATAGTAATTTTTTGATATCTCGCCTTTTCAAGTTATTAACACACAAAGTTGCAGTTAAACATTTATAAAAAACATATTGCAAAAATATTTTTTTTGCAACAAACCCGATTAAATTTAAATAAAGTAAGTAAATAAAGAAGTTTTAATCGCGGTATTATCAATTACTTTGTATTACAATATTGAATTAATAAAAAAAAATAAAAAAATAAAAATTCCTTATTTATTTACAGAAAACGCGAAATTTTTAGCTCGGAATTTAAAAGTGCAATTTTTGGCAAAAAAAAAAAAAAACTTGCAATTGCAAAATGTAAAATTGCCGTTTTATTGCATTTTTCCCGAGGAATAATTTTTGTCTTTAGTCATTTTTTTCATATCTCTCATCGTTTTTGAGATAAGCTTAAAATGTAAATTTTTTGACGTTTGACCGCGATTTATTTAAAAACGGCTCTGGCGAAGATTTTGATTTTCGTCGAAATATTTTAGTGGGGCACCCTGGATTCATAATCAAGAGAGACATTTACTGTGTTCGCAACTTGATTTTAAAGTTGTTCGGCCGAGCCGCACACAGAAAATTATTGGCTAAAAATTTTCAATTAAATCTATTGATTAACAAAATTTAAACGAGTCAATCAATGTTTTGTTAGTTTTTTTTTTGGTATTTTTTTTAACTGTCGAATTAAAAATGTTCAACATACCAGATTTTTTTTTTGCTTTATTTTATTTGAATACATTAATTCAAAAATATGCAATACAATTGGGGTTTACTTTTTTTTTATTGTTGGCAACATATTGAAAGCAAAAAATATGAATTTCTTTATAATTTTACAATAAACTTACAATTCATTCGTTAAATCAGTTATTATTTTGATTGACTTTAAATAAAAAATTGATTAAGTTTTTGATCAAAATCGAAAAAGTGTTTAATTGAAAATAAAATCAATTAATTACCTACAATTTTTTTATTCATATAACAATTTTCTTCATCGGAGGAGTTTCAATTAAAAAAATAATTGAAAACGCGTTTTTGTTGATTGAAATTTGATTTCAATTTTTTCTGTGCGTAAACCGTATTATACAGATGATAGTATTTTCTATATCACTTATCGATTTTGTGTTTATTGGGCTATAACTTTATTGTAAAAAAAAATAAAGTTTAATTAGTTTTTAACCTAAAGAAATAAAAATAGAGTTTCTTGCCAAAACCAAAAACGGTTTCTTAAAAAAACCGGGTTTTTAAAAATAAGCTGTTTTGAATAAACCGAAAACCGTTTTTTAAAAATGGCCAGGTTTTTGAATACTCTAGTAACTAGTTACCTTCAATTTCAAAGTTCATTATACTCAAAGAAAAATGCTTTATCGTATTGATGAAACGGAGTCATCACTGCTGTCATCAATTTTTTTTTTCAAAATGATGAAATCAAAATTAAAGAAACAAGTGATGACACATTACATCATGTCATAAAAAATGTCATCAAAATGCCTTTTAAATTGTTTCTTTTTTTATTAATTACAATAATATTAAAACAAATAAAACAGTTGAATAAATATATTAAAAAAATAAAAAAAAAAAATCCTGCCTTGGCTGGTAAATGAACCCACGGCCTTCCAGTTCTGGTGTTTTCTGTCGACGCCTTAGCTAGTTGAGCCACCAATAGAAGAAAATCTCTCCACCTAGCAGTTTGTTAGATAACGTTTGCTAATGTGTATTTGTAAGACTCGAACATTTTAGTTATATCATGAAATCCAGCAAAGATTTTATAAAATCTGACCGAGGGTCTTCAAATTTATCTAATTTTTTGTACACATGTGCTCAATAGAGCCAATTAAACATATCCATTTTCAGTTTTTTATATTTAAAAAAAATCGCGATTTTTTCGCGATTTTAATTTTCTTCAAAAATTGAAAAAATCAAAAAAGTATGCTACTTTGAATAGTCATATCTTCGGAAGTATCTATCGAATTTCTTCAATTCAAAAAGCATTCGATTCAGACGATAGTCTTACTTTATATTAATGTAATAAAAAAAAATATTTAAAAAAAAAAGTGCATTTTTGATGCAAATGCATTTTTTGGATGCATTTTTTAAAACTTTCTCCCCCTTCAATTTTTTTTAAACCTACATAAATCGGAAATATAGCATTTTTTACACAAAACTGCGTACAGCTTTTTTTGTGACGGAGTTTCGTAAAAATTTTGTAATGTTTTTAAAAATACCTTATTGGTTTTTCCATACAATTTTTTCATAAAATTCATAAAATAACAAAAAAAAATGTTAGTCTAAGGAAAAACTACGTAAGCATTTTTAAAAAAAATCACTAAAATTTTGTGAAACGCCGCACAGTGGTCAATTTCGCGAGATAGCGGTCAAAACTCTATAAGTTTTGACCGGATTGGTATTTTTTTACGCAATTTGTTTTGTTCAATAGGAGGGACTTTAAGCTTCAATTTGCGTGTTCAAACGTAAAAATCGACTGATAGGAACGTAAGTAATGTGGAGTTAAAAATGCATTTTAATTTTTTGTTGAGTAAAAGTTGAATATTTTGACATTTTAAATAGGTATTTTTTTATAATTTCTTATTTTCTTCAATCGTATTTTACAACCAATACTTATTTATTATTCCTAAACTTAATTTTGGTCAGAAAATGCCAACATTTGGCCCCTGACATCTATTTATTCTCAATATTCACAGGTCCTTTGTCCTTTTGATAGGTCCTAGGATAGGAGCTTTTGATAGGTCCAAGGATATGTCCTCTTGATAGGTCCTAGGATAGGTCCTTTTGATAGGTCCAAGGATAGGTCCTTTTGATAGGTCCTAGGATAGGTCCTTTTTATAGGTCCAAAGATAGGTAATTTTGATAGGTCCTAGGATAGGTCCTTTTGATTGGTCCAAGGATAGGTCCTTTTCGTAAGTCCAAGGATAGGTCCTTTTGATAGGTCCTAGGATAGGTCCTTTTGATAGGTCCTTCTGAAAGGTTCTTTTAATAGGACCAAGGATAGGTCCATTTGATAGGTTCAAGGATAGGTCCTTTTGATAGATCAAAGGATAGGTCCTTTTAATATGTAAAAGGATAGGTCCTTTTGATAGGTACAAGGATAGGTCCTTTTGACTGGTACTAGGATAGGTCCTTTTGATGGTCCAAGGATAGGTCCTTTTGATAGGTCATAGGATAGGTCCTTTTGATAAGTCCAAGCATAGGTCCTTTTGATAGATCCAAGGATAGGTCCTTTTGATAGGTCCTTTTGATAGGTCCTAGGATAGGTCCTTTTGATAGGTCCAAGGATATGTCCTTTTGATACGTCCAAGGATAGGTCCATTTGATAGGTCCAAGGATAGGACCTTTTGATAGGTCCAAGGATAGGTCCTTTTCGTAGGTCGAAGGATAGGTCCTTTTAATAGATCAAAGGATAGGTCCTTTTGATAGATCAAAAGATAGGTCCTTTTGATAGGTCCTTTTGATAGGTCCTTTTGATATGCAAAAGGATAGGTCCTTTTGATAGATCAAAGGATAGGTCCTTTTTGTAGGTCCAAGGATAGGTCCTTTTGGTATGTAAAAGGATAGGTCCTTTTGGTAGGTCCAAGGATATGTCCTTTTGATAGGTCCTAGGATAGGTCCTTTTGATAGGTGAAAGGATAGGTCCATTTGATATGTAAAAGGATAGGTCCTAGGATAGGTCCTTTTGATAGGTCCAAGTATAGGTCTTTTTGATAGATCAAAGGATAGGTGCTTTTGATAGGTCCAAGGATAGGTCCTTTTGATTGGTCCAAGGATAGGTCCTTTTCATAAGTCCAAGGATAGGTCCATTTGATAGGTCCTTCTGATAGGTCCTTTTGATAGGACCAAGGATAGATCCTTTTTATAGGTTCAAGGATAGGTCCATATGTAAAAGGATAGGTCCTTTTGATAGGTCCAAGGATAGGTCTTTTTGATAGGTCCAAGGATCCACAGGTTATGTCCATTGGTTTTAAATTTATTTGCAATTTTCAGGTATTTAAGTTATGTAATATTAGATGGCAATAAAATCATTTTTTACCTTTTCCAAATGAATTGCCAGATACCACATAATTTGAGAGTTCTATTGTCATTTTTGTCAAAATTTTGATACACCCTTCTATGTGGACTAGGTCCAAATATGGGCCAACTTCTCCTAATTTCAACAGAATTATTTTTTGGGTCAATAAGAACTCTTGTACAAAATTTCATCAAAATATATGCATAATAGCCATTTTCACATACAAATAACTTCTCAAAAAATGTGACGTGCATTTGTACCGAATATCTTACCTTGGGTCAGAAAAATTGCAGTAGCTCAAAAAGTGCAGTCCCGATGCATGGACATGTATATATAGGAATGTAGGGGAGAGTTAGGACTACAAAATAGTAAATTTGTGTTTTGACTCAGCTTGACTCACAGGAGTTGTGCTCTATGAAGTAGGAAATTTCCGAGAAATTTGACCTTTTTTAAAAAAAATATTTAAATTGTTCTGAAAACAGTAGAGCTTCAATTTGTTTACCAGTAATAGGAAATAAGTTAAGTTACAACACAAAATTTATTTCGTCCAAAAATCTTGAAAAACAAAAAAGTTATGATCATTTAAACTTTAAAAATCAACTAAAAATATCATAAATTTACTAAATTCTGAAAAAGCCCATTTTGGACCACCCTGTTCTCAGTGAAATAGTTGAAATAGAGTTCTAATTTTTTGGCTCCCGAGGTTTACTACTGTCTACTTTTAAATGAGTCTACTAACTTTAAAATCGGAGAACAAAAACCAAAAGGAGTTTTGGCCGCTATCTCAAAATATTGACCACAGTGCGCCGTCACAAAAAAATGTACCCAATTTTATGTAAAAAATTCTATATTTTCGATTTATGCAGGTTTCAGACAAATTGAAGGGGGAGAAAGATTTAAAAAATGCATCCAAAAATTGCATTTGCATCAAAAATGCATTTTTTTAAAAAAAATATTTTTTGTTAGTGCATTGTTATAAAAACGGATAATCAGTTGAATCGAATGCTTTTTGAGGCGTAGAAATCCGATAGATACTTTCGAAGAAATGGCTTTTTAAAGTTACATACTTTTTTGATAAAATTGCAAAATAAATATTAAATTGATTTTTTGTATGGAAAAAATCAAATAAGTAGTTTTAAAAAAATCACGAAAATTTTTTGAAAGGCCGTCACAAAAAAAACGGTACTCAATTTTGTGTAAAAAATGCCATATTTTCGAATTATGCAGGTTTCAAAAAAATTTAAGGGGGAGAAAGATTTGAAAAATGCATCAAAAAATTGCATTTGCATCAAAAATGCACTTTTTTGGGAAAAACTTTTTTTATTGCATTGGTATAAAAAAGGACGAACGTTTGAATCAAATGCTTTTTGAATCGAAGAAATCATACAGATACTTTTGCAGATATGGCTCTTCAAATTAACATACTTTTTAGATTTTTTAAATTTTTGAAGAAAATTAAATTCGCGAAAAAATCGCGATTTTTTTAAAATTAAAAAAACTGAAAATAGATATGTTTTATTAGCTTTATGGAGAATGCATACCGTTAATATAAAGAAAATCGAAAGACCTAAGGTCAGAAAATAGCATTTTTTATGTGTTTTTTGGTGGATTTTGTGATATACAATCATCGGCGTATACAGGGAGGGGGCCCAACAACAACAACAAAAAAATATTTTTTTTATATGTATTGGAAAACACGAATCTCACGAAAAAAACAACAAAATTTTTTTTGTTGTTGTTGTTGGGCCCTGAAAAAACAGTCCTGCATACGCCGTTGTATACAATAATGTGTAAGGATTCAAAAATGTTAGTTTTATACGAAACTTCTCTCTTTTTCTCTCACAGCTTTTGACAGAGCATATTGACATACAAACTCTGAATGTTATAGCACACAATACGCAAAACGGATTTTTAGTGTTATTACTTGTTGATATGCTTTAGGTAGGTGGCTAGAGGCTAAGCTTAACAAACGAGTGGTCCGGTGTTCAAATTTTTGTAGGGATATGATAAAAACGATGTAAATTTTTAAAAATAGAAATTAGCAAGTAAACTGTATGTAAATAAAATAAATAAAATTTAATTAATAAAATAAAATAAAATAACAAATAAAATTGCGTTTTTTACTTATTTTTCACTATACAATGATCTCTTAAACCACACTGATAGAAAAACCCTTCATATCACTAATGAATGGAATTCATTAACGTTGTTTTATTACAACAATGAAATATTTCATATGCCGAATGAAATTTCATACATATTGTGCAACATTTTCATTAATTTTGATTCATTAGACTTCGTAGTTTCATTAAAAAATGTCATTAAGTTTTGTTTACAAAATTTGCTGTTTTTGACACCTGTCGTGTCGCGTCTGTTTAGTCTGTTAGTTTACGCGTTAGTTTACAGCTGATCAGAGCGTGATTTTTTTTTTAGAATTTTTATACGAAATTAAAAATGAAATGTTGTTAATTAATTATAAGTATTTATTAAACTCGCGTTGTTTTTAATATATTTTTGTGGTTTTACTTACGTATTAAAAGTAAATGTTATAGTAAAATTTTGTGTGAGAATACTGAGTGAAATCTATAGATAAAATAAAAAATATGTGAAAGTGTTTTTTAACTTGGTTATTTTGTGATTTTTTCAGACTTTTTTTTATGAAATTGGAAAAAAAATAAAATATTAATTTTATATTTACTAAATTTGTGCTGTTTTATATTAGTTCGTGGTTTTAATTATGTATTACAATTTAAGGTTGGAGCATGGACTAATTATAAAGGACTGCTACCAACGACGTAAATCAGAACAATAACAATTACGACATTTAAATACTTATTTTCTTTTTTAATCAAATTTTTATTTTTATTTTATTCTCCTTTTAATTTTTTTTGTTTACATTTTTTAAAATTTTAATTTTATTGAATAAGGCGGCATACTATTTTCATCATTCCGTATGTAACAAATTTTGTATCTGGAATATTATTTTTATACCCTCCACTCTAGTGATAGAGGGTATATATAAGTTTGTCATTCCGTTTGTAACACCTCGAAATATTGGTCTAGGACCCCATAAAGTATATATATTCATGATCCTCGATCGATTTTAAGACGATCTAGCGATGTCCGTCCGTCCGTCCGTCCGTCCGTCCGTCTGTCTGTCTGTCTGTCTGTCTGTTGAAAACACGCTAACTTTTGAAAGACTTTACGGAGGCTCCTGAAGTTTGGCATATATGTTGGGCATTTACCTGGTCAGGTTGGTATTGCAATCCAGCGAAATCGGTCCAGTGGTTCAAAAGTTATAAGCAAATGAGTAAATTTCGGCAAGGGTTTTTCTGGAATTTACGAGATAAAACACACGGTAACTTTCGAACGGCAATTCTGAGGGTGCTGAAGTGTGGCATATATATTTTTCGTTCCGCTGGTCGAGTTCGTTTTAAATTTCAGCCAAATCGGTCCAGCGGTTCAAAAGTTATTAGCAAAGCCGTAAATTTCAGATTAGTTTCACCTTAAATTCACGTGTTGAAAACCCGCTAAACATGTTTAAAAAACATTTGTAAGTCAAAAAAATATTTTACAAGGTATTTTTGTCACACAAAAATATTTTTACACTAAAACAAAAAAAAATACACTCAAAAAAAATTTTACACTCAAAAAACATTTTACACTCAAAAAAAAATTTTACACTCAAAAAAAATTAGTAATTTTTTTTTTTCAAAAATTAATAAAAAAAAGTTTTTTTACACAAAATAAAATATTTCTAACCAAAAATTTTATTTTTTTCACGTTAGAAAATTTACTATCACTTAAAAAGGGCATTGTGGAGGGTATTCATAGATTCGGCCAAGTCGAATTTAACTTTTCTACTTGTTTTCATAACGTTTGTAACACACTTCGAAATTTCGGATTATTCCCATATAAGATCTGCAATTTGTGTAAAAATATTTTTTTTTTATATATTAAATTTTAAATAAATAAAACACAACGTTTTTTTTTAACGCTAAATATTATTTATTTAGTTGAATTTACAAATAATAAGATAATTCAGAACCGATTTATTCTAGAGGTGCAATTTCTTCGGATCTGATGACTTTTCTTAAGAAAAAATGTCCCAGAATCTTAAAATTTTTCAATAGGAAAAATTTCTCAGAATCACTGAATATTTCGGAATTTGGGAGTTTTTCTATAGGAAAAATGTATTAAAATTTGAAAGCTTTTCAAATCAGAATCTGAGAATTTTTTAGAATTTGCGATTTTTTCTCAGAATCTGAGAATTTTTTTTTTAGGAAAAATGTTTCAAAATCTGAGAGTTTTTCTTTTGAAAAAATGTCTCAGAATCTGAGAATTTTTCTATAGAAAAAATGACTCAGAATCTGAGAATTTTTCTATAGAAAAAATGTTTCAGAACCTGAGAATTTTTCTATAGAAAAAATGTCACAGAATCTGAGAATTTTTCTACAGAAAAAGTATATAAGAATCTGTGAATTTTTCTATAGAAAAAATGTTTGAGAATCTGAAAGTTTTTCTTTAGAAAAAATGTTTCAGATCCTGAGAATTTTTCTATAGAAAAAATGTCTCCGAATCTAAGAATTTTTCTATAGAAAAAATATCTCAGAATCTGAGAATTTTTCTATAGGAAAATGTCTCAGAATCGATAATTTTTGTGTAGGAACATTTTTTCAGAATCTTAGAACTTTTCTTTTAGAAAAAAATGTTATAATCCGAAATTTATCAATGAGAAAGATGTCTCAGAATATATCTTAGAATTTAAAAAATGTTCTTAAGGGGAATGTATTTAAATCTGACAATTTTTCTATAAAAAAAGTCTCAGAATCTGATAATTTTTATAGGAAAAATTATTCAGGTTCTGGGAATTTTTCTAAAAGAATTCGCAGAATTTTTCTAAATTGTAAATTTTGAGTCAACTTAACAAAATGTTGAAGAATCTTCTTGGAATCGTAGGACTTTTTCTCTGCATTTGTTTAAACCTCGTATATCTTGGGTCCACGGTTCGTACGTATAGTTTTACCTTCAAAGCACCAAACGTTGGATAGTTCATATGAGGAGGCGGATATCATGTTCTATAGATGGAAACAAAAAATATAAAGTTTTGTTTGTATTTGTATTACAATTAATACACAATACCTTAATTCCAAAGATTCCAAGAACTAATGAAAACAATTTAAGGTATTCCGTAGTTTTAAAGTCCGCATAACAAAATCCTTTTCACAGGGTTTTTCCTTTATTTTACGTCTGAAAAAAAAAAGAAAAAAAAAAACAATTTAAAGATACTATGTATCTTGTTTTATCCGAATCCATCGTTTTTTACTTCACTTACCGTTATACAATCCAAAATCTGATCATTGAAATAAAATTATTCTGCTCGCGATAAAAAAGTTTTTTTTTTATATTTTAATATTTTTTGTTTTTGACAAATTTTCAATAGGTTTTTTTTTTTTTGTTCAAAATAAAATTTGAAAATTTGTATGTTTTTTTTGTTATTTTATTTTTAAAATTCGTAAATATTATTGTTCTGGTTTTAATCAAAAAATTAACTATGGCGACAAACTACTTGTTTGGAAGCATTCCTTTATACATCTTCCTTGGGTTGGAGTAAAATTTTGTGCGAGAAAACTAAGTGAAACCCATTTTTTATTATTTTTAATTCTATAAAAAGATCTTTACAAGTTTATACATATATTTCATTTTAAAAATAAAAGTAACATTTATTCAATGAAAGAATTTTATTTCAAAAATAAAAAGTAGGATTTATTCAATGAAATTATTTCATAAGAATTAAATACTTTTTTCATTAAAGTAATGAAAAATTTTCATAAAATACAATTTATATTTTGTATGAACAATTTTCATTAATTTAATGAAACTTGTTCTTGCAATTACATTTTATGATACCTATTTCATGAATTCAATGAAACCCTGCATAGGTTTCTTTTTAACGTCATTTTTCATAACATTAATGTAGATTTTCATTATTGTCATGTACAAATTTCTATCAGTGCAGATATGATTGCAGCAATGAAGTCATTGTTTTTTAAATTGTATTAAAACATTTATACTGTTGCTTAGAACATTTAATAGTCGCTTTAATCACGATCAAATAATTGCTACATCAAAAATATGATATTAGTAACATTGTTATAGTTACTGATAATGATCGACACACCAAAAATTTAAACATAATATGATAATAATAATCATTAGATAATCACAACTAAACGGAAATTGATGTTTGCAAACACACATACAGTGGTTGTTAAATAATAACACAGCGAGGTGACGTCGACTTTTCAACTGTATATTTATTTTTTAAATCAAACTCTTAAATAGTACTAATTATACATATCTTAAAAATAACCTAGAACTAGTTATTATAGAGTAGCGCACAAATAACCCATGCATGGAATAAGTGAGAATCTAAACTTATCACCAGAGACTGGAACATCATGCAAATGCATGTTTTTTCTCGTTATTCTGAGAACATTGTTATTGGGATATTTTTTCGAATCAACAAATTTGCATTAAAATGGCATTGATTTGTTAGTGCATATTTTTGCATATTTTGGTAAAAATGCATATATTTGCATATTTTTGAAATAATGGCATTATTTAAGCTAAGTATGTTTACACCATACCACTGAGTAGTATGATTTTCATGAAAAAGCAAGATTTTTGTATAGCATAATTTTAGGCATGTAATATATATAGGATTGTTATTTAAAAACGACAAAAAACTTTACATATTGTTAAATTTATAAACTTAAGATTGAATAAATTGTTATATTTGTTTATAAATTTAGCAAAATGTAGAGTTTTTTGTCGCTTTTTAATAACAATCATATATTTACTACATGCCTAAAAATATGCTATAAAAAACATTGCTTTTTCATAAAAAATCATACGACTCAGTGGTATGGTGTAAACATAGCTTTAGTGATATTTTGTAATATTTAAGTAAAAATTCAAGTGTTATAATTTTTTCGCAATTGTTTTTAAATACGTACATTTTTCGAATTTTATTTTTTTTATCAATAATGCAATTTTGACGAGTTTTGACGTCTCGCATTTGGAGGGATTATCCTGCTTTATGTCAACGTTTCCCACAATCGCTAAGTCTTTTTTGCATAAACAAAATACTAGATGTTTAGATTGTTCACCTGAAGTCAGCAGATTTTTTTACTGAACTCAGCTTATTTTTCTGCTAAAATTAGCAAATCGTTCAGCTAAAATCAGCAGATTTTTCATCTAAAACCAGCAGATTTTTCTGTCGAAGACAGAGATTCTTATATGGCTCTAAATGGGTTTATTTTCAGCAGATTTTTTTGAAGTAAATGTGTATACATTTAGGTACTTATTTTGAACTTCGACAGGATCTTGGATTTAATGTTATTTTATCAATGACAATTTCAGAAGATAGAGACCAAATCATTGATAAAGGAATTATTTTGACCCGCCAAAACTATTCGAAAAAACTTTTAAATTTCCATCTCTTTACATAAAAATATAGTTTCAAACTGCATTGCATAAAAACTAATTGTTTTTGTACCGCCAAAAATTTTAAAATCCCGCCATTTTCTTAAATTTTTTGCCTTTGTCCCGCTTTTTGGAAAAAAATTCTGGCAACCCTTGGCTAAAATCACATCCGTAGCCGTAGATCGATCTTTTTAAATTTTTTTAGATCGAATAGACTTTACCTTTGATAATTTAAAGAAGTATTTATTTGTCAATGTAAATAAGACTTTCTAAAGCAAATATTTTTTTTTTTAATCTCTCTTTATTTAAAAAAAATTTAAATTCATATTTTTTAATTATTGTTGCATATTTTAGGATTTTTAACGCATATTTTACGCGCTTAAAACAATGTTTTTAGATGCATGAAGTTCCAGTCTCTGCTTATCACACACAAAGATTTTATAACTTGCACAAAAAAGATATAAATAATGAATTTTATGTCTATGGCAAATCTTATCTTAAATGATTGAAGAATGCATTAGGACAAATTTATAAATAGTTTACCTTTATCGGAAAATTTTACATGTGTAAAATGGCAAATCTTATCTTAAATGATTGAAGAATGCATTAGGACAAATTTATAAATAGTTTACCTTTATCGGAACATTTTACATGTGCTGATATATTGCTGAAGATTTTAAATAGCCGATTTTCCTTGGTTCGTAGCTCAACCCAATAGGACATTTCATCTACTAAGTCATATATATATGTATATATTTGTTCATTTTACTCCTACAAGGAGCATAGGGCCGCTACAAGGTTGTTCCAATAAGTTCGATCTGATGCATGGTATTTGATTTCATTCCAACTCATGTGTAATTGGGATATTTCAGCATCAATTTGCCGTTTTCATGTGTGTGATGGTCTACCTACACCAGTGGCGTATACAGGGGGGGGGGGCGGTCCCCCCCCCCCCGAAATGATTTCACAAATTTCAGTATTTGGTATCAAATATTATGTACAATGTAAAAAAACTTCTTGAACAAATTTAAAAACATTTCAGAATCTGAAAATTTTTTTGAAGGAAAATATTTCGAATCTGAAAATTTTTCTGGCAGAAAATGTCTCAAAATCTGAAAATTTTTTTAGAATTTGAAACGTTTCAACTTAAAATTCTAATGGAAAATTGTCTCAGAATCTGAAGCTGTATGTATACAAAAAAATGGATCTAATTGTAAGTAATTTGTAGTAATAACTTAAAAATTTGTTATTAGTTCATACAACAATCTTCTCAGAATCTGGTAATTATTCTGACTTTTTCTACAGAAAAAATTTCTTAGAATCTTCGAAAAAATATTCCAGATTCTAAGACTTTTTAGTAAAGTATCTATGTATGTATATAATGTCTCATAAAGTTAGACTTTTACTCAGAATCTCAGATTTTTCTTTAGGAAAAGTCTAAGAATCAGAGATTTTTTCTATATAAAAATATCTCAGAATCAGAGCCTTTTTTGGAAAAAATATCTCAAAATCAGACACTTATGCTATCTAAAACTCTTTTTATTTTAAAATGTCTTAGAATCTGAGACTTTTTCTTAGGAAAAATGCCTAAAATTCCGAGACTTTTTTCATAGGAAAAATGTCTCATAGGAAAAATGTCTCTATATGAAAAATGTCTTAAAATCTGAGAAATTTTCTATAAAAAAAATGCCTCAGAATCTGAGAATTTTTGTAATAGGAAAAATGTTTTAGAATCTTGAAATTTTTTATAGAAAAAATGTCTCAGAATCTGGAATTTTTCTACAGAAAAACTGTCTTATAATCTGAGAATTTTTCTATATGAAAAATGTCTAAGAATCAGAAAATTTTTCAATAGTAAAAATGTCTCAGAATCTTAAAATTTTTCTTTAGGAAAAATGTCTCAGAATCTGAGCTTTTTTTTAAAAAAAAACTGAGAATATGAGACTTTTTAAATAGGAACAATTTCTGAGAATCTGATACTTTTTCTTTAGAACCTGATGGTTTTTCTTTAGGAAAAATGTATCAGAATCTGATACTTTTATAGGAATAGGAATGTATTAGAATCTAAGACTTTTTCTATAGAAAAAATTACTTTTTCGGGAAAAATGTATCAGAATCAGAAACTTGTTCTATAGGAAAAATGTCTCAGAATCTAAGACTTTTTCTATTTGGAAAATATCTTATATGCCATTTACATATACCTCGAAATCCAGAAAAAATGGGATTTCAATGAAAATCCAAGTAAATCCCATTACTTTTTTGGATTTCAAATGTCAAATCCCATACAAAAAAAAACTTGGATTTTGGGAAAATCGTAAAATCGCAATTCAAAATCCCAAACAATTTCTACTACTTAATTGTACAACTATGGTCTTTCCTAAAATAATCATCCCCCTAATGCTTTTTGCAACGCTGCACACGATTTTTTTATCAGCTGTTGTTGTTTTTTATAAAGTAAAAAAACAATTAAAATTTATTTTTTAAAAACTAGTAAAAGATTAATAAAAACAATGTTTAACAATGTTTCATTTAAAATTTACCATTGCAAATGGTAAACGCACAATTTAGTCGACCAATTTGGTCTTCCTAACAAAGAAAAACACTCAATGGTGGCGGCCCCAAACTTAGAAAAAATGTTAATTTTCTTGCATTTAAAGAAGCAGCTCTACATAAAAACACATTTTTTGATATTGTGGTCCCAACATATACTTGTGGGATTGAAAATATTGGCTCCGGCAAAGAAAAATCATTGTTTTTAGAAATATTTATAAAATTGGGTAATTTTCCCACTAACAACCCTGTACGCAAATTAAAAGAAAATACAGAGTTGGTACAAAACAAAATCCCGCTAAATGTCAAAAAAGCATATGTAAACGGTATAGATTTTAATTGGATTTGAAATCCAAATTTATATGGATTTCGGGCAGTGACGGTCCGTGAAGTTGTCACTGGGTGTTCTCTAATTTATAAAAACAGAAAATTTAAGTATAAAATTCGTGTTTTTCTGGACCTAACGCATTCCCGAGATAGGTAAAGATGGGATGTTACTAGTTTTGTATATTTTTAAATGAGATGCAGCCCAAATTCTATTTTATTGTCATTTTGTTGCCTCACCACATCGACAATTAACAAAAAACATTATTTCGCAAATAAATGGAGTGCAAAAATTAATTTTGGATGCATGTCAATAAAAAAAATTAAAACTGAGGCTTTGTGTATCACGGGAACGTGTTACGTCCAGAAAAACGTATTTTATATATAATTTAATTTTTATAATTTTTATATTTTAAGTAAGTAGAGAACACCCAGTGACAACTTCACGGGCCGTCACTGATTTCGGGGTATATGTAAATAGCATATTAGAGTCTAAACTTTTTATAGGCAAAATGTCTCAAAATCGAAGACTTTTTCTATAGAATTAATGTCTCAGAGCCTGACACTTTTTCTAAAGGAAAAATGTCTCAGAACCTGATACTTTTTTTATTAGAAAAAATGTCTTAGAGTCTGATACTTTTTCTTTAGGAAAAATGTCTCAGAATCTAAGACTTTTTCTATGGGAAAAAATCTGAGACTTTTTCTATATTTTTTTTTAGATTCTGAGATTTTTCTAACGAAAAAATGTTTCAGAATCTGAGAATTTTTCTATAGCAAAAATGTCTCAGAATCTGATACTTCTTTCATAGGAAACATTTTTCAGAATCTGAGGCTTGTTCTATAGGAAGAATGTATCAGATTCTGAGACATGTTCCATAGGAAAAATGTCACAGAAACTGTGATTTATTCTATAGGAAAAATGTCTCAGGAGCTTGGACTTTTTCTATAGGAAAAATGTCTTTGAAACTAATACTTTTTCTATTGAAAAAATTTCTGAAAATCTGCGACTTTTCTATAGAAAAAATGTCTTAGAATCTATCACTTTTTCTATAGAAAAATGTCTTAAGTACGTACATATCTTAAAAAATTTTAAATTTTTGAAAGAAAAATTATCAGAAAAAAATGTTGGGCCCCCTGCGAAATAAAATCCTGGATACTCCCCTGACCTATACTAGGGTTGCCATTTCCTTTTTGAGAAAAAGAGGACATCAACCTCAAAAAAGGAGGACATTTGACCCAAAAAAGAGGACAATTTTTTTTTTCAAATTAATTTAAAAAAAATCAACAACGATATACAATAAAATATATTTTTAGTATTCCCTTTGAAAAATGGTACAAATATGATCATATATGCGTTCATACAGCGTCATATATGTCCATATATGTAGCATATATGAATATATATGGCACTCTATGAAGTCATATATGATCATATTTGCAACATGTATGTCCATATACGTAAAATGAGGGCATATGAACATATATGACATATATGCTCCATATATGTCATATATGTCATACATGGGCATATGCCCTCATTTTACGTATATGGACATATATGTTGCAAATATGATCATATATGACCATATATGCTCATATATTTACATATATGCTCATATATTTACATATATGCATCCATATATTTACATATATGTATCCATATATGCTCATTTTTCACCGGGTTAGGAAATTTTTTTTATTTCCACTTACTATTCAAAAATTTTCCATTATATTTTGAGAAAGAATATTCTCAATTATTTCCAATTACATTTAAAAAATTTCTATATATAATTTAAAATTTTTTTATTTTATATCAGAATTTTCTATTTGTATTTAAAAATTTTCTAAATGCTTATCAGAAAATTCAATTTGAATTTCAAAAATTTCCATTTTTATTTCAAAATATCTTTGTATGATTTTCAAAAAATTCCATTTGTTAATTGAAGCTTTTTGAAAGGCATTTGGAAAATTTTGAAATAAAAATATAAATTTTTGAAATATAAATGGAAATTTTGATAAATTTTTATTAAGAAATAAAAATTGTTTTATTCGACCTTTAAAATTTTTTTTGTTTGAGTTTATTCGTACTTGATATATATCATAGCTTTACAAATTAAAGCTATGATATTCTCATAGAATAATTGATAATTTTTGCGGAACTAAGTCAACACGTGTTTAGGAATTTGTCAGATTCCATTCAACTCCTCAATCATTGAGAATTAGAAGAAAAAAATTGTACGATCTTACTAAGAGATTGTGCAATTTTCTTCTTCTCATTCTCAATGAATGAAGATTTGATTATGAATTAATAATTTAAGTTCTCGTTTTGCTCTCAAAAAGTTTACATTATTGCTGATAAGCTAAAATAAAGCCAATAATTCAAAGTTTAGAAGCATTAAAAAAAAGTTATGGGGAAAAGTCCAAAAAGTAGGACAACCCCGGACACTTTCCAAAAAAGAAGTAGGACTGCCCCGGACGCCCTTAAAAAGAGGACGGTGTCCGGAGAAAATAGGACGGATGGCAACCCTAACCTATACGTCTACTGCCTTGCGGGTTCCATTTTATGGCTTGTTTATAGGCCATTTACATATACCTCGAAATCCAAAAAAAATGGGATTTCAATGAAAATCCAAGTAAATCCAATTACTTTTTTGGATTTCAAATGTCAAATCCCATACAAAAAAAAACTTGGATTTTGGGAAAATCGTAAAATCGCAATTTAAAATCCTAAAAAATTTCTACTACTTAATTGTACAACGATGGGTTTTCCCAAAATAATCATCCCTAATGCTTTTTTTACAACGCTGCACACGATTTTTGATCAGCTGTTGTTGTTTTTTATAAAGTAAAAAAAACAATTAAAATTAATTTTTTTAAAACTATTAAAAGATTAATAAAAACAATGTTTAACAATGTTTCATTTAAAATTTACCATTGCAAATGGTAAACGCACAATTTAGTTGACCAATTTGGTCTTCCTAACAAAGAAAAACACTCAATGGTGGCGGCCCCAAACTTGGCAAAAATGTTAATTTTCTTGCATTTAAAGAAGCAGCTCTACATAAAAACACATTTTTTGATATTGTGGTCCCAACATATACTTGTGGGATTGAAAATATTGGCTCCGGCAAAGAAAAATCATTGTTTTTAGAAATATTTATAAAATTGGGTAATTTTCCAACTAACAACCCTGTACACAAATCAAAAGAAAATACAGAGTTAGTACAAACAAAATCCCGCTAAATGTCAAAAAAGCATATGTAAACGGTATAGATTTTAATTGGATTTGAAATCCAAATTTATGTGGATTTCGGGGTATATGTAAATAGCATATTAGCAATATCGTTGGGTTGTTTACGCAGTGTGTGTCCAATTCCATTTACGATTGCGGATTTCAATTTGGATTGGTTGTTGCCCAGTTTCTAACCAGAGACGATGATTTGGGATTGTTATAGGCCAGAATATATGCAAAATCTTTCTTAAGCATTTATTAACAAAAACTTGTATGTAGTGTATATCATTTGGTGCTGCATTCCACGTCTCGCAACCATACAACAGCGTGGATTTTACATTAGAATTGAAAATTTTTAACTTCGTCCTTCTTGACATAAACGATGAGTTCCACACCGATTTCAGTTGGCCAAATGACTGTCGAGCTTTGTTTATGCGACTAGATATGTCGGCTTTGGAGCCACCGCTTTTGTCTAATAAGCTCCCCAGGTAACAGAAAGACTCAACTTCATCAAGCGATTGATTCTGAACGGATAACAGTTGTACATTATTAACGTTTATTCGCATTGTTTTCGTCTTGCCGATATTTATTTTTAAACCAACATGTGATGCTGTTTCCTGGACAAATGATAACTTTGATTGCACGTCTGAAAAAGTGTGAGTAAGTAGACAAATGTCATCAGCGTAGTCAAGGTCCTCTAGTCTGCCTTGCAGACCCCAGGTGATCTCTCTTCTATGGGATGTTGCCCTGGACTATGATCACGTAAAGTGAGAATGATATATCGACGTCGTCAAAACGATGCATTGGCTTCACGTAACTCGATTTTTCTTAAATCGTATGTTCGAAATCGTCTTTTTGACGATTTTTAGCTTCACGTAAGCTCTAAATCGTTTAACGAGAATCGTTAAATCGACTTAAAATAAACGACATCAAAATAGGTGTCGTGTTGCACAGTTTTTTGCTTAAATAAAAACAAAATTGTTATTTAATAAATTATTTTATACTTTTATTTAAAATAATAATGATTTCCATTCAAAAAACTATTAAAAACATAATAAAATAAACATTTTACATTTAGCGGTTTTTTGATGCTTCAGTATATGGGGGAGCAGTTAAAGTTTAACACTCGGTTTGTAACACCTTTAATAAATTTTAATATAAAAAAATATTTGAAAAACCATTTTTACAGAGATTTTATTTAATATATTCACTGATATTCACATTAAATCTTTAAAATTATTAAATAAATAATTATTACACACATTTCAATTGGTTGCATTCAACATATGCATGTAGGGGTGTAAAAACCAAATTCTACAATTGAGTTTAATATACACTAATTTATCACACGTATATCAATAGCAACTGCTAAATTAATTTATTAACGAATTTGGTAAAAAAACTCACTTTAATATTTTGTTTTAATAGTTTTTTGATAATTTTTTTATTTTGCAAGAAATAATAATGCGAAAATAAAAACAAAACAAAACGTCAAATTTTCATTTATCGTCTTCGAATTATGTTCGAAACGATACGTTAGTGATGTGCTTACGTGAAGCAACAAAAAATCTTCATCGTTCAAGCGTCGATAGACGACACTCATTTTACATGATCACAGTCCTGTTCATTACTACGTCAAGTACGCAGTTAAAAAGCAAGGGAGACAATGCACACTAGGGTGCTCCAAAAAAAATGAAGTTGTTAAATATTGGCCGTAACTCCCCCCAGAAATATGTCTTTGGATGTAAAAATATGTTTTGCAAAATTATAGGGTAATCGGATGTGGGTAAGGCGTGCCGCATCGGCCCTGAAGTTTGAAAAACGGATTACAAGGGGAAAATATGACTTTTTTCATTTTCTCAATTTTTTTGATATTTTGTTTGAATTCAAATGGTCACTGAATTTTGATTTAGAGTTAAATGTCTATCAAATAAGGTATTAAAAATTAAAATCGGTTGAAAATTAGCCGAGTTATTACAACTTCCCCCGGCAACTAACGTGTGGCACACCACTTTATCAAGGAATTCGAGCCCCATTTTTAAAATTTATTGAAATTATCTACTGTAAGTACATTTTTTTATTCTTCAAGCTTCAATGTACTAAGATGATGATTATTTATAATATTGTGTTTTGCTAACTTGGTTTAATTTTATGCTAAAAATATCTGAATTTTTAAGCACGGTTTTCAAATCTCCAATTTTAAATTTTTATTTTTTTTGTTAAAGAAATTTTAAAAAATGGACTGTTGGAGTTTAAGGATTTGTTAAGTACATATAAAGGAATAAAAACCCCAAAAATTGTAGGCTTTGCTGTTTTCATTTGGCTATTACAGTGATGTAATTTCGGCGGATTTCGGGAAAGTAGTGATTTTTGGCCCTTTTTTAGCTTTTATTTATTTTGTTTGGTTTTTTTTTACAAACTTCATATGTTTTGGACCGAATTATATCAACACGAGATAGAATACTTCAATTTAAAAAAATTAGGGCGAAATTGAGATATAAAAAATTGCCCCTGTTAAGGGTCAAAGGTCAAATTTTAGAAAATTTTGAATTTTTAAACATTAACAGATTTGCTGGGCGGATTTTGTTGAATCTACTTGATGTTATTTTAATTGGTCTAAACTAAATGGCAAATAATTAAAATTTAGAAATTTAATCTTTAAGTGCTGTTGGGGCCTTTATTTTTTTTTTTTCATTTAATAGAGATAATGTAACTGTATTTTGTTCAAAGGGTCGAATAGGCCCCACTAGCAGTAAAGGGTTAATATTCTGAATTTTAATAAAAAGACATATGCTAAGACCTTTTAAAATGACATCAAGTAGTTACATATGTTTCCACTCAGAAAATCTGTCAATGTTTAAAAATTCAAAATATTCTATAATTTGACCTTTGACCTTTAGTTGGGGCAATTTTTTATTTCTCAATTTTGCCCTAAATTTTTGAATTGAAGTATTCTATCTCGTGTTAATATAATTCGGTCCAAAACAAAGGAAGTTTGTAAAAAAAACAAACATAAATAAATAAAAGCTAAAAAAGTGCCAAAAATCACTACTTTCCCGAAATCCGCCGAAATTACATCACTGTAATAGCCAAATGAAAACAGCAAAGCCTACAATTTTTGGGGTTTTTATTCCTTTATATGTGCTTAACAAATCCTTAAACTCCAATAGTCAATTTTTTAAAATTTCTTTAACAAAAAAAAATAAAAATTTAAAATTGGAGATTTGAAAACCGTGCTTAAAAATTCAGACATTTTTAGCATAAAATTAAACCAAGTTAGCAAAACACAATATTATAAATAATCATCATCTTAGTACATTGAAGCTTGAAGAATAAAAAAATGTTCTTACAGTAGATAATTTCAATAAATTTCAAAAATGGGACTCGAATTCCTTGATAAGGTGGTGTGCAACACGTTAGTTGCCGGGGGAAGGTGTAATAACTTGGCTAATTTTCAACCGATTTTAATTTTTAATACCTTATTTGATAGACAATTAACTCTTAATCAAGATTCAGTGACCATTTGAATTCAAACTAATCAAAATATCAAAAAAATTGAGAAAATGAAAAAAAGTCATATTTCCCCCTTGTAATCCGTTTTTCAAACTTCAGGGCCGATGCGGCACGCCTTACCCACACCCGATTACCCTATAATTTTGCAAAACATATTTTTACACCCAAATGCATATTTCTAGGGGGAGTTACGGCAAATATTTAACAACTTCATTTTTTTGGAGCACCCTAATGCACACCCTTGCCGTACACCGGAGTTGATGTTTATTTTGTTGCTTAGTTGTTTTTCGTGAAGAATTCGACATGAAGTGTTTTCATATAGACCTTTGGTGAGATTTATTAATTTGAGAGGTACCCCTTTACATTCTAATGCGCTCCAAATGGCTGAGTGATTTAGGGTGTCGAATGCCTTCTCGAAGTCTATAAACGTTAGGTACAAAGGTGATCGCCATTCTACAGATTGCTCTATTATCACTCTTAAGGCTGGTAACTTATCAAAAGCTAATTAGTGATTAATACTAATCATTGATCAATTTCATATAAATTTGACGTTGGAAAACAATGATTAGCATTGATTATAATGTGATGAATTACCAGCCTTAGGCTGTTAATATGATCAACACAGGATTTGTGAGCACGGAATCCGGCTTGTTCCTTTCTATGTTCAGGAAGAAGAGAAGTTGACAATCTTTTATTAATTATGTGAGCTATCACCTTGTTGATCATACTTAAAAGAGTAATGCCTCTCCAATTTGTACGGGCTGTAAGGTCGCCTTTTTTTTGTAAGTTTATGATAACTCCTTCAGAAATTTCCTCTGGGAGGAGTTCAGTACACCAGAATCGGTTTATAATAGGCGTGAGTAGATGGGCACTTGTTGTCGCGTCAATTTTAATCAGCTCTGGGGAAATGTTGTCCATACCAGGCGATTTTTTGTTTCTTAACGATTTAATTGCTTCGAAAATTTTAGTTAGATTGGGGCAGTCAATGGGGATATTTGTGTATGTAATGTGCGAATCACAACTGCAAATTGCCCGTGAAAAATTTCCTAGAAAAAGATGGCAATATTGTCGATTTATTTAAAATAAAAATCTAACCAGTAGAATAAAAGTAATAAAAAGACAAACAATTTTTAAAATAAAGTTAAAGTAGTTAGGTGTGGGACTAATAAACTGTAAGTTCCAGGTTCAAATTCAGTTGGGACAAAAAAAGGCGAAAAGTTTTTTCTAAATATGAGAAAGATAATTTTTAAAGGAAAATGGATAAAAGTAAAAACTAAAGAAAATACGAAAAATTTTTGTATTTTCGCATGACCTACGTCAGATATTTCCCCAAAGAAGTCTTCCCAGCAAAATTTTCGGTTGCAAAGAACCGATTGTGGAACAACTTATACTTCCCTAGAACCTGTTCTAATTCTTATGCAACACCGATTCTTTTTACAAAGGGATTGTCCCAAAAGCAACAGGTGTTTGTAAGCAAAATTAGAACATATTTTTGTTCCTAGGAATCGGTTCTAGAAGTAAAATTTGGAACAGAAATGAAAATTAAAGAAATATTTTGAATTGCATTAATTTATTAAACAAAGATAAAGAAAATCATATATAACAAGGAATATTTACATTTTTTTAACACACATTTATCCTTCTTCGCCTCAAATGTTACATTTTGGGCCTTACAATAATGACATACCAGAACATGGACTTCCTGCAAAAAATAAAAAACATAATATTATTAGTATTTGACCCGACCCAGACAATGAAAATTTAATTTACTCACCTTTGTGTCAACAATTTTCGCGATAATATCACGCTATTTTAATAGAATTTCGTGGTTTTTCTTGGTTAACAAAAATAAATTGATATTTATTTTTTAATTTTTTTAACACATAATTTTTTTTTAATTCCTGAGAACCAAAATATTATAAAACTTTGATTGCAGTGAACAAGCATGACAATAATTTACACTTAACTTGTTCTGAATAATTAAAGTGTAATAGTGTATGGTTACTGAAGAACCTGTTCTAGAACAAGTGTTGTCAGAATCGGTTGTGAAAAATTTTCCTGGGTTAGGTGACATGTCCCCAGAAGGTCAGCCTTGACCACTGCTGACTTCGAGTGAGGACATTTTGAAAATTTATATGAAACTGTCCTTAACCCAGTGTATAGGGATGTCTTGTGGATGTCAGCAGTGACTCTGACATGTCACCGCTCCGTCACTGAGGATGGCTCGAGGACGTTGCCAACTGGGTTTGTATCGGCAGCTACCCATGGAAAGTTTTCTTCACACACTATTTGATTGCTAAGTGTTTTCTTAGATTCGATTAGTATTGCTTGCGACAAAAAGTGGTAGGAGTCAAGTTTATAATTGTATACTATGTAAGGGTCCTTCATCTTTGCTATTTAAACTTGGTCATCCCTCTTGAATGCTACAGGAACTATTTTGTAAAACTGTGATGCTTGGTGATTGAACAGAGGTATCTTCAAATCTATAATAAGCTGGCTTCCAACGAATATATCCTGTTAGAAGATGCCATATCTCTTTTAGTTCAATGTTGGTATGCTTTCCTGAAAGAACATCTTTCTCAGGTAAGGCATCACGGATTTTAACAATTTCTGCTTGTAATTGCTGAGGACTTATCAGGGCTGGGTAAACTTTTCCATGATTAACGTCAAGTAATAGATCAATGGCTTCCTTCTGAACTTCGTTACATTCGTCTATAAGATCATGATTTTGTTTTGTAATCATGAAAAATCTAATAGACTCTCTGTAAACGTAATAGTGTTCATTCATGGTTAAGCTTATGTTTTCAATATTGGACTTTATATCCGAAAATGGCTGTTGTCCTCGTCAGCAAGTTAATAGTAGAATCTACTACTGAAGTTTTGCTTCTTGGAAAGCTCCTTAAGATCGTGTTGATTTTCTAGTAAATTTTTCATGTTAGTCTCAAATGCTTGCCTATCATCTTCGTCCATCACACCGAAAATAATATGAAAAAAGGAGCCGGTGAATTTTAAGGGAGCATCTCGTTTCAATCTTGATTCCACATTAAGCAATAGTTTGTTGTTTGTATTATTTTTATCAACATTGGTTTGGATTCTAGGGCAGATTTATTTCGATTTGTCGATAAACAGGGAAGCTTCGTTCAAAACATCATTGTGCTTGAGCAGTAAATCTAAAGAGACGCCCAACATTTGGTGACCCCGACGTGATCATTGAATTTCAAGTTTCCCCCCACCAGTGGTAAGGAACTTGAAACACTCATTGATTCACACGCATTGAAAGGCAAGGCTCCTCCGCAGTGATTTCAGCTTCAGTGATTTCATCAATAGAACAACAGTCTAGCTGCTCAACAGGATTCAGCTATCCCAACTTCATCAAGTCCGAGGAATCTGAAGCAGTAAAACTATGGCAACCATAGAGGAACTTGAAGGCCAGCAAGATGATCTGGCCTTGGGCATCAACAAGGCGATATCCACGATCAAAAAGACTACCAAGGAGAGAAGAACGCTGGACTATTACAACAAAAAGGCCAGCGAACTGGCCATATTATGACAAAAGTTGGAAAAAACAGACAATACGATCCGAAGATTACCGAACATTTTCAAGGATCATCCGTACTTCAAAAGTGGCTTATATGAAGATATAGACACGCGGCATAGCAACTTTGTGGATGAAATGGAAGGCATCATGAAGGTTTCGAGCGCCACAACATCAGTGAAGCATCCTGAAATTACGGAACATGACCTTTCGCTCCAATCTACAAGTCAAGTCAACAAACCGGAAACTTCATTACATCCTGCAAAACAACAGTTAGTAGTGAAACAACAAACGTTCATTGCAACCATAAACAACATGTTGGACAATCTATTGGCAGATAGCACAAACAGAACCAACATTTATATGGCTACAAAATTAAGGCAAATAGAAATCCATTTCAACACTGTGCAACAGTTGCATAATAAAATATGCTCCGAAGATATTGAATACTAGCTATACCCGGTCCGCGTTGCTGGCCCTAAGAAAATAACTATTTTATATTGCATCTTAATTTAAATATAGTGTCGGACAAAATTAAAGCACGGGTCCGGGCCCAGCTAGTAACCTTTGGTTCCACCCTCAGTTAGCACTATCTTTAGAGAAATCTCAACAAAATCGGTTCAGCCGTTTTTGCGTGATTTCGAAACAGACAAACATAACGTTAAATAACGTACAAAGGGGCATGTAATTTAACGCATTTTTATCGAATCTTGATAGTCTCAAGTTCCATGCTGCATCCTCGATTAGTACTATCTGTGATGCAAATTTCATTGACATCAGTTTTGTCGTTTTTGTGTGATTGCGAAAGAGGAGGAAATAACTTTTTATTTATGAAAAACGGGAGTGATATTGTAAACCCTTTTGCCGAATCGCGCTATACATATGACCTACAGTTCCCGCTCGGTTAGTTCTATTAGTAGTGACAGATTCGGCTTATCCGTTTTTGCGTGATTTCACAACAGGCAGATATAACGTTCAGTATAAAACTAAGGGGCTTGTCAATTTACGCCTCTTTGTTCAATCGTGGTCAGTATAGTACTAAGGGCGTTGCAATTTTGATCCCTTTTTCCAATAACGATCATATAGGGCCTACATATGCACTTGGTTAGCACTGTATGTAGTGAAAATGTCAAGAGAATCGGTTCAGCTCTTTTTGTGTGATTGCGAAACAGGCAGACAATGTCCAGTATAGTACAAAGGGGCGTGTCATTTTACGCCCCTTTTTCCAATCGAAGTAAAACATGGCCTATAGTTCCGCACTTGGTTAATACCATCAGTGCTGAAAATTTAATTAAAATCAACAGTTTTTGCGTTATTGCGGAGCATGCAGAAATAAAATTCAATTCAATACAAAGGGGCATGGCATTTCACGCCCATTTGTCCGATCACGCTCTAATTTGGCACACATATAGTACTTGGTCAGTACTATCGTTGGTTTGAATTTCATCGAAATCGGTCCAGCCGTTTTTTATATATAGATGTCATTAATGGTGCAATGTAAAATTCGATTTTGCCCACCCCTCCGCCCACTGGCAAAAAAGCATGGCATTTTACGGCCATTTGTCCGATCACGCTCTAATTTGGCATATAGTTAGTACTTGGTTAGTACTATCTTTAGTTTAAATTTCATCAAAATCGGTTCATCCGTTTTTTATATATAGATGTCATTAGTGGTGCAATGTAAAAATTCGATTTTGCCACGCCCCTCCGCCCACACGCAAAAAATTAAAAATCTGACTGCACAGTGTTACTCCCTAGGCTATTCTGAATATTCCCTGAAAATTTTATCAAGATCGGTCCAGCCATTTTCGCGTCCATAAGGAACATACATATAGCCGTTTTTTGTATTATTGAAATAACTTTCAATTCAATACAAAGTTGCATGGCATTTTACGCTACTTTGTCCGATAACGCTCAAATTTGGCACATAGTGAGTACTCAGTTAGTACTATCTTTGATATAAATTTCATCTAAATCGGTCTATCCGTTTTTTATACATAGATGTCATTAGTGGTGGAATGCAAAAATTGGATTTTGCCACGCCCCTCCGCCCACAGACGGAAAATCAAAAATCCGACTTGACAGTGTTACTCGCCAGGCTATTCTGAATATTCCCTGAAAATTTCATCAAGATCGGTCCAGCCGTTTTCGAGTCCATACGGAACATACATACACACATACATACATACATACACACATCCATTTTTATATATATAGATGATTTGGAACAGTATTTGGCCACAGAGGCGTCAATTTGGGACAAGATAACGCAAGCCCAAGAAATTCAAGAAGGCCTCACATCAACACCTCGAGTTTATTTGCCAAGGGTGTTCAAGATTAGTAGAACATGATATGTATTTCTATTTTTTATTTTTTAAGAATGTTAGAAATTATTAATAGCAGCTAGATTAGGTTGTGTGTTTAGTTGTTCGCATGTGGCAAGTAAACGTGTGAACTTCTGATCCATTAATAAATTGTTTCATTGTTTAAATAAAAAAAAAACGATGCGAATTAAATTTAATTGTTTTGAGAGTGCGCATCCCATATCAAACACACACATAAAGGTGCGTTCACACGAGAAAGAAATCTCGACAGAAAAATTCTTAAATATCATCTCTAAAAAAAATAAATTTTGTTTACATTATAATTTTTTTATTAAACAAAATACAGACTTCAAATCAAAAACAATATCAATATCTTCAAAAAATCTGTAAGATTATCGAAAAAAAGGTAAGAAATAATACGTTTTAGAGGAATTTGATTTGACACAATTATTGAAATAGTCAAATTCACAGGTACACAGAGTCGTTTTTTGGTCTTTGTCTAGCAGTTTTCTCTCCCGTGTAAACACGCCTTAAGACTATCTCCTGCTGAGATAATACAATCTCTTGGAGGTAGTCTAGTTTAGTTTTAAGATTTTTAGATGTAGTACTTAAGGTTTTTAATTTTAAATAAAGTTTAGTATCCTACAAATACTCAATGAGTATTGTTTAAATTTTCAAATCATCGGTTTATTTAAACTATACATTTGGTCCTTCGAAAGAGAAACCAGAAAAACTTTAAAAAAGAAGATAAAAATATCTCTAAAAACAGAGGTATAAATAGCATAGAAGGCAAGCTCGGCAAAACAGAGTGGACATTTATTTAAAAAAATATAAATAAATATACGATTGGAAGCAAAAGAAAACGCAATTAAAGACTTATAATGTTGAAAGTGTTTGAGCGCCAATCAGTACTGGGACAAGATGCAGTCAACTTACGGAACTTTCTCAGCAGGGAAGATGTTCGTCTTAAAACACTTCCTGAGCACGAAAGACGCCTCGCTAAGATTGAGACTGAGTTTACAAAAAACCACAATAAGCTAATAGAGCCAGGTGAAGAAAAAAATGACTATTTCGGTCAAAAATACTTCCAATCTATAACCAAGGTTTTTGAGGAAATTCGAGCCAGAATAGCAGCGTTGTATGAGCGGCCACAGCTAAAGGTGGCTGAAATTGATGAAGAAGAAGATGACTCGCACCAAGAACCACTAAAAACATCAACACAACAGTTGCAAATTGAAGAAAAGGTGGACACTACACCACCGAATGATGTTGAAAATGTAGACATGAATGAGAAGCTATTTTTCCATCAGGCAAGGTCAAAGTACAAGGATTTAATCCAAACCGAAGGTCGCCTTGCTACATACAACGATGACCAATTAGACGACGAATTAAAAAATATTGATGAAGATTTTGAAACCCTCGATGAAATTTTCAATCAAATTAACAAAAATAATAAAAATTTCCTCCAGATCTTCCAAGAAATGAAAAGTGTTAAGGATCTAAATCGGGAAATAATAAGAAACATTAAATCAAGAAAAAATCAACAGAAGACGGAACAACCAGAAGCAATAAAGTCAAGATTAGTTGACATAAAAACACCAGTGTTCGACGGGACAGTTAGTGAATGGAACCAATTTCACGATTTACATATTTATGAGTGTAGTGCACAGTAAAAACATGACAAATGTTGATAAGCTGTACTAGCTAAAGCAAAGTGTAAAAGGAGATGCTGCTAATCTGATTCAGCATCTGAAGATAACCAACGATAATTATGCAGCTGCTTGGGAAATATTGAAGCAGCGATACGATAATCGTCGGTTGATGTTCACAACATTAATAGACAAAATTCTTGATCAGCCTCAGGTATTTGGTGAATCAGCAGCAAGTGTAAAGCAGCTACTTGATACAACAAATAGCTGCATCCATGGACTGAAAAGCATGGATATTGAGTTAAATAATGAAGAGCCAGTAATTGCAAGAATAATTATTAGAAAACTCGATGCAAATGGTCTTCGATTATACGAGCAGAATGTCAAGAAGACAAAAGAAATCCAAAGCCTTGCAGATGTGATGGGATTTTTAGAGCAGCAGTACCACTCTTTAGAAGCCGTTTCAAAACAACAAAGTGGATATAAACTTCAAAAGAAAAAAAATGTTGATTACCAAGCAACACTGGTTTCTACAAAACAAACGTGTTTATGTTGCAAAAGAAATCATTTAACAACAGCTTGCTTTAAATTCCTGGCACTATCCAAAATGGACAGACTCGGTTTAGTAAAAAAGAATAGTTGGTGCCAAAGATGTCTAAGCCACACAATCAGCCAGAGATGTCAAAGTAACCATAGATGCAGTACCTGCAGATTTAATCATCATGAATTGCTACACGTTGATGAATTTAAGAAATGTTATAGAGGTTTTGTTTTAAGAAAACACACGAATTATAAAAAGTTCAAACAATGTTTATTGAAAATGAAAAAAGAACTAAACGAAAAGTTATTTAAATTGTACAAATAAATTTATGACAATCTGAAAAGGAGCACTCGATAATTATTATTTTATGCATTTGAAAGTGGATAACAAACAGGTTACAACATTCCCCCAAACTTAATATGGATCAAATCTTTTAGGTCTCTTTATCATTCGATGAGAACGGCGTAAGGTTGTTGCAGGTGTATTTAATCTGTTTGGCCTCTTTCGTGCTCTGCGAGATGCATGCAAATTATTTGTAGAAGTAATTGGATGCTGTTCCGAAGAGGTATCCCTGTTTTCTAACGGTGACCTTATGAACTGTTGCGGAGGTGACCCCTGGTTGGTTGGACTATTGGGCAAATTATTGACTGGTGATGTAAAATTTTCCGGTTGGTTGTTGTCTGGAGTACTCGGAAACTCTATATCGATGTCAATATCCTCTTCGAGTTGGGATGGATCTCTATCCGTTTCATATCTGATTTTTAACTGATTTTGATGTCTTCTAATTTTACCACGTTTCGTTTTTATGGTATACATCATATTGCCATTACAATTCATAACCACTCCTTCAATCCACCTTTTTCCTCCAGCAAAATTTCTTGCATAAATTAAATCGTTAATTTTGAATTTAGTTTGACCTTCTATTTTTAAACGTTTTGAAGGAAACAATGCTGACAAAATAGTTCGAGGTTGTCGACCGTGGATAAGTTCTGCTGGGGATTTACCAGACAAAGTATTTGGAGTAGTTCTGTATGTAGTTAAAAATTTAAAAACCGCTCTTTCCTTATCTTGCGTATTCGACATAATTTTCTTAAAAGATTCCTTAAACGTACGAACAGTTCTCTCCGCCAATCCATTCGAAGCTGGATGAAACGGTGCGCTAGTCATATGTTCGATTGAATTACGCTGACAGAATTCCTCAAATTCTTTAGAAGTAAATTGACTTCCATTGTCACTAACTACTGTATTTGGAAGCCCTTCAATTGAAAAAATTTCTTGAAGTGCATGAATTGTTGTGGATGATGTAGCCGTTGACATTTCTGTTATATACGGAAAGCGTGAAAATGAATCTACTACTATAAGCCACATTTTAGAAAAAAATGGACCCGCAAAATCAATATGAATCCGTTCCCACGGATGTGTGGCTTCGGGCCAAGATGAAAATTCACGTTTTGGACAACTGCTATTTTCCTGACAAGTGGTGCAGGAATTTGAAATGTTTTCTATAGCGTCGTCAATTTTAGGAAACCAAACATATCGACGAGCTATTTGTTTCATTCGACTTTTACCCCAGTGCCCTTCGTGAACCATTTCGAGAATTTTTGATCGTAACGATATTGGAATAACTACTCTACTGTGTTCCGTATGCATTAATATAACCCCATTATGAATAGACAGGGATAACCGTCTAGAAAAATATGGTTGCAATTTACCTTCAGATTTTGGTATATGATCCGACCAACCTTTGATGATGTATTGACTTACAAGTTTTAACACTGGATCCTGTTTTGTATGTTCGGCAACCAGATTTGCGTCCACTGGAAACTCAGTTATTGTTGATTCGTAAATGTTTTCAATATCAAGTAAATTTTTTTCTTCATTATCAAATTCAACATCTTCTCCAACTGGTAGTCTGGATAGAGCGTCTGCATTGGCATGTTGAGTTGTATTTTTGTAGCGAATATTATAATCATAGGATTGTAGAACAATAGCCCACCGTTGAAGACGATGTAAAGTCATAATTGGAAGTTTTTTATGAGGATGAAATAATGTTGTGAGGGCCTGATGATCTGTAGTTAATTCGAAATGACGGCCGTAGATATATTGGTGGAATCGAGTTACCCCGAAAATTATGGACAGGGCCTCTTTTTCAATTTGCGAATATCTACCTTGACTACTATTTAAAGTTTTGGATGCAAACGCTATTGGTTTTTCTGTTCCATCTGGATATCGATGTGACAATACCGCTCCAATACCACTTTTCGAAGCATCAGTTGTCAAAATAATCGGTAGGTTTTCATCATAGTGAACTAAGTTAGAAACGCCAATTATAGCTTCCTTCAGTGATTGAAATGCCTCTTCTTGTTTAGAACCCCAAACAAATTTAACATTATTTTTCCTCAACCAATTCAAAGGAGCAGCTTTTGTTGAAAAATTCGGAATAAATTTGTTATAATAATTTAACTTACCGATAAAAGCTTCTAGTTCTTTAATATTTTTGGGATGAGGCATTAGACGTATTGCATCCAAACGTTTTTCAGATGGCATGATTCCCTTACAATCAATTATGTGTCCAATATATTCAATCTTCTTTTCGGCAAAATAACATTTTTCTTTTTTACATCTTAAGCCGTGAAACTCCAAACGTTCAAAAATTAAATTAACATTTTTAATGTGCTCTTCATTATTTCTACCCGTAACAATACCCGAAATGACGTCTTCCATGAATCTTTGAAAAATACCAGGAGCACTTGAAATTCCAAAAGGCATTCTCTGGTATTCAAATAATCCGAATGGCGTATTAACCACCATCATCTTTTTTCAGGCATCTGACAAAACAATTTGTAAATAGGCTTCACTTAAATCTATTTTACTAAAAAGTTGGCCCCCTTGAAGTTTATGGAACAACTCCTCTATTCTAGGCATTGGGTATCTTTCGATTTCAATTTGTGAATTTAATGTTACCTTAAAGTCTGCACAAATTCGTATACGTCCATCAGGTTTTTTAACTACTACAATAGAAGCAGCCCATTCACTTCATTTTATAGGTTTGATGACACCTAAAGAAGACAGACGATCCAATTCTTCACGTACAGCCTCATGTTGACCAAAAGGTATATTATAAGGCTTGAAAAATTTCGGTTGAGCGTTAGATTTCAGTTTGATGTCAGCTTTAAATGTGGTACACAGACCAAGGGTAGGTGAAAATAAAATACTGTGATCACGGACAACATTGCTTAACGATTCGGAAAGATTCTTCTGGTCTGTATCGATGTCGGTATTATTACAGTGATGTAGCAAAGAGTTACCTGAAGAAAACTTGATTTCAAAATTTAATTTGCGGAACCAGTCTAACCCAAGAATATTTAATCTTGTGGATTCATAATGCGCGGATTTTTTTTTTTTTTTTTAATCGTCGCCAAATGTTATAGAGGTTTTGTTTTAAGAAAACACATTATAAAAAGTTCAAACAATGTTTATTGAAAATGAAAAAAGAACTTAACGAAAAGTTATTTAAATTGTACAAATAAATTTATGACAATCTGAAAAGGAGCACTCGATAATTATTATTTTATGTATTTGAAAGTGGATAACAAACAGGTTACAACAAGAAAAAAGATAAATTCAAGCAAATCTCGTCAACATCAATGGTAACGAAGGAAGACTCTTCTACACTAACAAGGGAAGTATCTCAACCCTTATGAACCGATTTGCCTGAAACTTAAAATATGTATTAAAGAGACGATTTTAAGGTTGGGGTGTCTCGGCTTATCGGCCATATCGGTGTTTAAAAATTTCGTTGTCCCCTTATGAAACCATGTGGACCTTCGGGAAAATTTTGATAACTTCCGAACTAACAGGAATATCATCAAGGGCAAAAATACGGGTCGACTTAAATTTAATAAAGATTATTTCTTATCCATATGGATATCGTAGGTCTATGTCTTCACATAAGTACCCCCCAAAATTTACACATTTTCCTGAAAAAATTATTTAAAGAAGCCAAATTTTTACAAGGTTATGCCACCATTGGATAGGCATTAAAAAAACCTTTCTTCTCATATGAAAACATCATATAGTTTTTTAAAAAGAAATGGCTGAAAAATCCAAAAAACGATTTTTTCGCCATTTTTTGACCCATGTTTTGAACCCCTAAATCCCCGATATGGCCGATAAGCCGAAACACCCCAACCTTAGAATTGTCTCT
This sequence comes from Pegoplata infirma, assembly GCA_963921195.1. Classification (NCBI taxonomy): domain Eukaryota; kingdom Metazoa; phylum Arthropoda; class Insecta; order Diptera; family Anthomyiidae; genus Pegoplata; species Pegoplata infirma. The sequence goes on from OY992539.1 coordinate 161,534,087, forward strand.
TTGATATATATTTTAAGTTTCGGGCAAATCGGTTCATAAGGGTTGAGATACTTCCCTTGTAAGAAAAAAAAAATTTCAAATTAAGCTGAAACAACCTCAAATTAAAAAGAAAACAGTGACAAAAGTCAACAAACTTTGTTTTTGCTTAATTTGAGAATGTTTCTTTTCATTTTTAAAATGGGCGAATAAAAAGTAACTTTTTAAAATCAAAGTTGCTTTATTTTTAATTTAAAAGTGAAAAATTTTTGATTTATTGTTGATATAATTTTATTTTTGTGTTGTTCCATTTTATTTTATTAATAAAAACATTTTTTTATAATTTTAATATTAAACAATTTATTTAAAATAATAAAGAAATAATATGCAGTTTTGTATAAAATTTTTGATTTGTCTATGTAGTCTATGTAGCCTGGTAATATGATAAACTTAGACTATATTGACTATTGTAAAAACTTATATTACTTTAAAATTGCACATTATACTTAACCTGATTAAACTAAATTATTTTATTATTTTCCTTTCCGGGAATTGAATCGTAAAGTCCATTTTATAATTCTTGTCAATTATTTTTTCCACGACAACGCCTTTAAACCAGAGAATCAAAAAGAACAAAATCAAGTTAGTCAACAAAAAAAAAACATATTGAAGTTTATAACTTACCATTGCTTATAGATATTTTACACAAATCTATTTTCTTACAGATATAACTCATTATATCTTAGGGATTATTCATATTTTAACAAAAATTTCCTTTTTTTTGCAAAAATTAAGAAATGACGCAATATATTTTTTTTTAAATGAACATGTTCAAATTAAAAATGTTTTCATCTCAAAATTTGACACATGATTTCGAAATGTCAATTCACAACTAAAATTAAAATTGTTTGACATCAAATTGAAAATGAAACAATATAGTTTTTAAAATGAAAATTTGAATTGGCAATAATTCAAATTTGTAACGAGTTTTTACGACAGCATAATAAATATGAAATTATTCATTTTTAAATTAAGAGGTTAACAACTTTAAAACAAAAGTATTTATTTTTAAATCAACATATTTCAATATAAATAATAAAATTTTTGGAAAATAATGTAGCATTTTAAAATTAAAAATTAAAATTTTTTATTTAAATATGTTTTTTTCCCTCAGAGTACATACTTTTTGCCTACAGCATTGGTAAAAGTTTGAGCAGCTACGGGAGAACTCGTTACATTAAGAGCAGTTATAGATCATGCGTCGTAAATATCAAGTATATCTGAAGAAGCGAGCCAAATATTAAGATTGCCTCGAATTAGAGCCAGTAATAATATAAACGGGTTGGGTTGTACCGAGGTTGGTACTTCAAAAGCGAAAATTATGCTAAACATCCAACCACGTTTCAAAAGTGACGATGTGATTGAAGCCGAAGCCTGGGTCTTACCATCAGTAACAGATCCTCAGCCAGGGGTTTCATTTGCGATTGATGCCAGTCAGTGGAAAAATTATATTCTGGCCGATCCTCTGTTTAATAAAACTGACAGAATAGACTTACTACTGGGTGGAAAAGTGTTTCTAAAAATTACGAATGATGTTAAGCCTCTTATAAAAAGGGATAGTTTGGCTCAATCTACTAGATTGGGTTGGATTGTATGCGGTCTTTCAAAAAATCACCAAAAGCTGTCTACATTTTTATCTGCAGTAACCAATTTGGAACGTTTCTGGGAAAACAACCAAAGTTGATGACAAAGGCCAAATAGTGGTAAAACTGCCGTTAAAAGAAGACAGTGAGTTAAGTGATTCCAGAAAGCAAGCAATGGCCAGGTTTTTACGTTTAGAAAGAAAGCTTGAAATCAATACCAAGCTCAAAGAAGACTATGTAACATTTTTGCGCGAGTATTTACAACTGGGTCATATGACAGAAGTAAAACAAAACTTAACTGGAAAATATTACTTGCCTCATCAACCCGTAATTAGAGAAAGCAGCTTAACAACAAAATTACATGTAGTTTTTGACGCTTCTGCAAAAACAACGAATGGAAAAAGCCTGAATGATGTGATGTTTATTGGTTCTAAGCTTCAAAGAGATTTGTATGACATCATCTTAAACTGGAGGGTTTGGAAATATGTGTTAACGGCTGATGTCGAAAAGATGTATCGACAAATAAAAATTGATGAAAATGATCAATCCTATCAGTATATTTTATGGAGAAATAATAAAAATGACCCCATAAAAGAATATAAACTATCAACAGTAACATACGGTACGGCATCAGCTCCGTTTCTAGCAATAAGATCACTATTCCACATAGCTGATAGCTGCCCAGATGATAAGGACTACATTAAAACTATTATAAAAGTTGATTTCTATATGGACGATCTGATGACTGGCGCTGACACCATTTCCCAATGCAAGAAGGTACAGCATGAAGTAGCAGAACAACTATTAAAGTTTGGATTTTATTTACGGAAGTGGCTCTCAAACGAAAATGCGGTTATCAGCCATTTAAAAAATTCTGATAAAGATGAACTGATAATAATTAAAGATGACAAATCAGTAGAAACGCTGGGTCTTCAATGGGATCCCAAAAGTGATAATTTTAGTTTCAACATTAGTTTTAAATCAAATGTGAGCGTTACCAAAAGACAAGCGCTTTCAGATGTCGCCCGAATATTCGATCCGTTGGGGTGGTTATCCCCGGTAACAGTCGTAGCTAAGTTATTTATACAAAAACTATGGCTGCTACAATTAGCATGGGATGAATTGTTATCCAAAGAACTTAATAAAGATTGGCTCGAATTCACAAAGTATTTGTCAGAAATTCGTCAAATTAGAGTGCCAAGATGGATGCAAACTGCAAGCAATTCCAAAATTGAGCTCCATGGGTTTGCAGATGCATCAGAAAAAGCTTATGCGGCAGTTATATATGCAAAAACCGCATATTCAGTTATTTTAATCACAGCTAAAACCAAGGTGAATCCCATTAAGAATAAGAAGACTTTACCAAAACTGGAACTGTGTGCAGCACACTTATTAGCCAAGCTTTGCTGCTAACATGGTTCCATATAGCATTAGGAACAAGACTTGTTATCTCAGTTACTCTGTTTCTGACAAACTTATCTTTGTTGGTTTTGTTGTTAATCCAGCATAGCGTTATAGTTGAATCACTCCAGGCGTACATCGTATTTTAATATTTAATAATGCTCGCTACTTTATACGATGTACGCCTGGAGTGATTCAACTATAACGCTATGCTGGATTAACAACAAAACCAACAAAGATAAGTTTGTCAGAAACAGAGTAACTGAGATAACAAGTCTTGTTCCTAATGCAATATGGAATCATGTTAGCAGCAAAGAGAATCCAGCAGATGTTGCATCAAGAGGAATATGTGCTCTAAAATTTAAGAACTATTGTTTATTGTGGAACGGACCTGAATGGCTTTCAAAACCAACTGAATTTTGGCCCAAAAAAGAAGAAATTGTTGCCACAACAAATAGAACAACCATGATTACATCATACTCACAAATTTATTTTTTGGACGAGTTAATAAGTAGAAATTCAAATTTCAAAAAGCTACAAAGAGTATTAGCTTATGTCCTGCGATTTGCAAACAGAAGAAGAATTCCATCAGAACGTGATCATATTACAGTCGCAGAACTAGAAGCTGCAGAAAGATGTATTATAATTCGGCATCAAGAGAAAGAATTTCATCACGAGCTCATGGAACTAAGACGGAATGGACAAGTAAACACAAAAAGCAAAATTGCAATTTTATGTCCATTTATAGACAAAGACGGTATCCTTCGGGTTGGTGGTAGATTGCAAAATTCAAATTTAAGTTACAACAAAAAAACATCCCATGATTTTGCAAAAATCTCATTTAGCATCAATAATTATTCGAGAAACCCACATGACAACATTGCATGGGGGAAATAAACTGGTCGAAACAACATTACGTCGAAGATATTGGATCATAAATATGCGAAATTCTGTTAAGAAATGCATTCGAAGCTGCACTAAATGCATCAGGTATCGTCAAGAAGCATCGAAGCAGCTAATGGGAAATCTTCCAATTTCCAGAGTAACGGAGTCATTTCCATTTTTACACACTGGTGTAGACTATGCTGGGCCCATTCACATTATATGTTCCAAAGGAAGAGGAGTTAAAACCTATAAAGGGTATATTGCTGTGTTTGTGTACATGGCGACGAAAGCTGTTCACTTAGAAGCAGTAAGTGATTTGACAACAGAATCCTTTATGGCAGCATTAAAAAGATTCTTTGCCCGAAGAGGTACAAGTTCGCACATATATTCGGACAATGGTACCAATTTTGTTGGTGCTGATAGAAAATTAGATGCCGATTATAAAGCTGCTGTCAAAAACAATCAGACGGTAATACCAATTTTAGCCGCACAGAATATTCAATGGCATTTTATTCCCCCGCAGCCCCTCATTTTGGAGGGATTTGGGAAGCTGGCGTTAAGTCAATGAAATACCATTTAAAACGAATAGTTGGAGACACTAAATTGGCTTATAAAGAAATAAGTACTTTATTGGCACAGATAGAAGCGGTGTTGAATTCAAGACCAATAGCCGAGAAACTAAGAAATGATTTCTGGAACCGAAGGATAAATGAGTATTTAGTTACGTTGCAACAAAGAACGAAGTGGAGGCAATCGTCTCCTGACTTAAAGAAAGGAGCAGTGGTTTTAATAAAAGATGAAGCTACTAACCCTGCAATTTGACCTTTAGGAAGAATAGTCGAAACACATAAAGGCAAAGATGACAAAGTAAGAGTAGTAACTCTTAAGCTTCAAGATAGCATACTAAAACGACCTATACACAAAGTATGTGCCCCACCAGCTCCTGATAAGGCCGATAACGAAGATGTAGACAAATCACCAGTCACTAGTGTATGCACTGTCGCCAAGAAGCCAAAAGTGGGAACATTAGGATTCTTGTTGGTGTTATTAATGATGATGGCAAGCAAAGTTAAAGCAGCACCACCCACATTCGAAACGGCGCCTTCAATTCTGAATATAACTGAAAATACTGCACTGGATAACGTAGGTCAAATGAACGTAATAAATTCGAGGTGGAATTTAATTATTTACTGCGACCTTAGCAAATTTCAACAAGAGATGGAGCAAATTTAAATACGAAAAATTGAACTAGAGTGTCCGATGCTTAAAAATTACAAAGAGTCGTGCGATATGGTTATATCAACGATGAATAGACGCTACAATAACTTAAAACAAAATAATGCTCTTTTAATAAGAAAAGAAAGGAAGAAAAGGGCTCCTTTTGAGTTTGTGGGCTAAATATACAACATTCTTTTTGGAATGATGGACGCTAATGATCGCAAATTGATGGAAGAAAATATGCGAAGCTTATTTCAAAATCAAGAAGATTTGACTTCTTCAATTTGACTTCTTCGCTAAAGAGCAAACATCAATAGTGGATTCAACTATTAACATCCTTAAAAAGACAACAGATGAAGTTAACAATAATTTCAACAAAATGTTTACACAGCTGAAACTATTTTATGAAGAAATTGAAGAAAATACAAATACTGAGCGGATAATATCGTTTTTTAACGTCATGACAATGCAATTGAATCTTATGAATAATGAGTGTGAAAAAATTCAAAATTCCATTATGTTAATTGACATCAACCATGGACATATAAATCCAGATCTGTTAACGGTAGAGCAGCTGCAGAATGAACTATCGAACATTGACAAGTTATAACCAGATAATTTAATATTGCCTGGCAAGAACACAGATACAGAATTAAAAGAAGTCTATAATTCCATGACTGCAAAAGGAATAATGGTGGACAATCGTTTAGTTATACAAGCAGATATTCCATTAATTAACTCACATAGTTCTGAGGTTTTTAGAATAATTCCGCTTCCAATACAAGAAAATAACAATACAATGATCGCAAGAGTTGATGGAGAATACATTGTGTACAGTTTTGCAACCAATCTGTATTTTTTAATGACAGAGGCACAAATTAATACATGTACAAAGAATCTGCAAGGACAATTCGACTGCGGTGGGAATATTGCATGGAAACCAGCTATCGAGAGGTCATGTGAAGTTTCTGCATTAAAGCAGTCCAGACATGCGGAATGCAACTTTAAGGAAGTAACTAAGAAAAGTGTGTGGAAAGCACTCTCTACAGAAAACAAATGGATTTTTACAATTTTCGACCAATTTACTCTTGGAAACCGCAGTTGGATAACGTTGCCGCCTAGGGGTATTCTAAGCTTGTCACCAGGCTGTACTGCCACGTACGAGGGAGTAACACTTACAGCATCGTTAAAATTCACAACACAAAGAAGTTCATCCATTCAAACATCTTCCTGGAGTTTGGATATTGGCCGAATGGAGTCAAGGCTAGTAAAGCCATTTGATGTAACCACTGTGAACAACACTAAAGATATCAAAAATCTAATGAAGGAAGTTAATCAGTTGCAGGCCACCGATATAGAGCTGAAGTCGATGCAATATCATCATCTGAGTGGGCATACGTCATTGACGCTAGTTGTTATTATATATTTTATTGCAATTTGTACACCGAAAAAATTCCCCAGTTAGATAGTTACGAAAATTCATAGTTGATTTGAAATAATTTTAAAATAACTGGGTTAGTGACAAACAACTGGATTTTCAATTAATTAAAACTATCTATCAGTTACCCTGTTAATATTTCATTTATTTATTTACAAGTTTCAAAAACCAACATCGTTTTTATAAAAATATATATAAATAAAAAAGAAAAAAACCCCTCACGGATTTTTATTTTTAAATGGTAAGTTTTATTTGCAAATTTGTGTCTTTCCGTTATAAAAAAAACTAATATTTATTTCAGATGGAGAATAAATACGTATGAAGAAATATGATAGCAGCCTGTAAAGAAGAGATTTTGGTGTTCTAAATCTGAGATGTGGTAATTCAAAATCTGATTTTATATGGTTTTTGTAATGTAATGATGTCTTAAATAAAATAACAGTGTTAAAAATTAAAATATCAGTTCCCATTGACAATTTTTATTTGTTAACCAGTTATTATTAACTATTTTCAACGATTTCACAAATTTAACTAATATTCTGTTGCCTGTAACTGGAAATTCAGTTGAATTAAAAATTGTTTATAAAATTAGTTACCATCAACCGAATGAAAACAACTGGGGCTCAGTTAGGTGTATTCTAACTGGGACTTACAATTAGTTAAATTCTTAGTAGCCAGTAACTGGGAAATTTTTTGGGTGTATCTATATCAAACATAAATGTTGCAGTTCCCGTAAGTCGGTAGTAAAATTAGACTTTTCGCCGTCTGTTGCATTTACGCCCCGGCAGAATGTTGAAGATTAGTAGAACGTGATTTGTATTTCTATTTTTTATATATTAAGAATAAAATTATTAATGTGTGTTTTTGGTAGGAGGGATGTTAGAAATTATTAATAGCAACTAGATTAGGTTGTGTGTTTAGTTGTTCGCATGTGGCAAGTAAACGTGTGAACTTCTGATCCATTAATAAATTGTTTCATTGTTTAAATAGAAAAAAACGATGCGCATTAAATTTAATTGTTTTGGGAGTGCGCATCCCATATCAAACACACACATAAGACTATCTCCTGCTGAGATAATACAATCTCTTGGAGGTAGTCTAGTTTAGTTTTAAGATTTTTAGATGTAGTACTTAAGGTTTTTAATCTACACCGAAAAAATTTTCCAGTTGGCCAGTTAAAAAAATTCCCAGTTGAAATGAAATACACTTTAAACAACTGGCTTAATCGAAAACAACTATTTTTTCAGTAAATGGTAACAATTTTTTGTCACCCTATTAATTCAAATTCATTTACAATTGTCAACAAAATCAAAAAAATATTCAAAAAATAATTATTTAAAGAAAAATACAGAAGAAATAACAAGCATGGATTTTTTCATTTCGTGGATCTTTACTATTTAATATTATGGTAAACAAAATAAAAATAATTCATAAGAATCCTTTTCATTAATTTTGAATATATCATTTCAGATATCCAAACACAATTAATATCTGGAGCGGAACATTTTATTTAATTAAAACCATGAAAAAGGGGTGGTGAATTATTATTGATGGCATATTCAAAATGGGACTCCGAAGGGTTTCCCATTTGGCATTAATTTTTCATTCAAAATAGTTAACCAATAACGTGGATTTAAGTTCTAATATGTTATTTATTTTGATGGTGTTAATAAAATAAGGATATCTACAAATGTACATACATACATCCAATTTGTTTTTAATATTAATAAGAAATCGAATAAAAATAAGCTAGCATTTTTGCATTTCATGGTTAATTGTAACTAATTTCAGATTCTCGACCAGTTTAACTGAAATTATTGTTGTATGTAACTACCTACCCAGTTAAATTATTTATTTATAAAAAGCTCAGTCACAGTCAACTAATTTGAATAACTGGGACTTAGTCAGAGGTATTTTAACTGGAACTCAGTTAAAAAATTAGTTACCAGTAACTGGGAAATTTTTTGGGTGTATACTTCTATATTATACTTTATACTTATATTATAAAGAGGTAATGTTTGTATGTTTTTTTGTTTGTTTGTTTGTTTGTTTGTTTGTTTGTAGAAAGTAATCTCCGGAACTACTCATCCGATTTCAAAAAAGTTTTCAGCAATATTTAGAGTGTTCCTCCCGGACGGACATAGGCTAGGTTTCATCGACCACGCCCACTTCTACGCCCACTTTTTGACAAAAAACGTAAAATTTAAAAATCTTCAAAGCTACTAAACCGATTTCAATTTTTTTTTACCAATACATATTCGGAATGGTCCTTCATGATGGACATATGCTGGGTTTTATCGACCACGCCCACTTCTACGCCCACTTTTGGCAAAAAACTTAAAATTTAAATATCTTTGAAACTACTCATCCGATTTAAAAAGTGCTTTTAGCAATATTTAGAGGGCTCCTCTAGAGTGGACATAGTGTAGGATTTTTCGACCACGCCCACTTCAACGCCCACTTTTGGCAAACAACTTAAAATTTAAATATCTATGAGACTACTCATCCGATTTCAAAAATTTTTTTACTAATATTTAGAGTGTTCCTCCAGGGTGGACATAGGCTAGGAATCATCGACCACGCCCACTTCTTCGCCTACTTTTTGGCCAAAAAACCTAAAATTTAAAAATCTCCTAAATTACTCATACGATTTCCAAAATTTTTCCACCAATGCTTAGTATGGTTCTTTAGTGTGGAAATATGCTGAGTTTCATTGACCACGCCCATTTATACGCCCACTTTTGGCACGAAAAACGTAAAATTTAAATATTATGAATCTACTTATCCGATTTCAAAAATTTTATCACCAATATACATTTTGAATGGTCCTTCAGGGTGGACATGGGCTAGCTGTCATCAACCACACCCTTTCTACGCCCAGTTTTGGTTAAAAAACGTAAAATTTCAAAATCTCCGAAACTACTAATTCGGATTAAAAATTTTTCATAGAAACTTGACATGTGGGATCCTCCTGCCCAAAAAAACATTATTTCTTCATCGCATGTTATGAAAAGCAATGACTTGGACTTCAATGAATTGAAACAAATAGAACAGGGAACGAAATGGAATAGAACGGGGAACGAAATGGAATGATACGGGGAAAGAAAGGATATCAATAATAACGATATAAGAGCTCGAAAATGTTCAAGAAATTGTTTTACCGGAACGAACATGATTCCGGGCTAAACGGGGCTGTTTTAATTTTATTGTTTGTTTTAAATAGTTTTTATTTAAGACTTCAACGATAAAAAATTAATAAAATAAAGATTCTGCAGGGGACAACCTAAGAAATGGGGACTCTAATCCTGGTGCTTCTTTAATTCCGTATTTATTATTACCGGTGACAAAGTTCCGGGCGGGCCTGCTAGTTTTAAATAAAGTTTAATATCCTACAAATACTCAATGAATATTGTTTAAATTTTCAAATAATCGGTTTATTTAAACTATACAAAGGATAACAATACAAACTTTCAATGGCGAATATCTACAATGGCAATCGTTTTATGATCTTTTTAACGAAATGATCCACATGCAGTCAATCCCAGCTATAAAAAAGATGTGGTTCTTGAAAAACCATGTTAAGGGAGAAGCTCAAAATCTCATCCAGCATTTATCACCAACCGAAGCCAACTACACAACAGCTTGGGAAATGCTACAAGACAGATACAACAATGCCAGAATTCTAACGTTCACATTACTGGAAAGGCTAACTGGACAGAACAGGCTACCCTCTGATAACCCGTCTGCATCAGCTATCAAATCCCTCCATGACACAACAAGGGAAACAATTGCAGCACTTAACAATGTGGGTGTAAACACCCAAACCTGGGATCCAATCATAATTCATATTATTATCAGCAAATTGGACAAGGGTACTCATATGCTGTATGAGTTGTCCCTATCACAGCCAAAGGCAATTCCGTCATTAGAAGAATTCCTCAAGTTCTTGGAAAACAGATTCCAAACACTGGAGGCAATATCCCAGAAGGGCAAGCAACCTTCAACAAAACCACCACATAAAACATGTTCCACGGCAGCAACAAGGGCATCCGATAATAAAGCGAAATGCAGTGCTTGCCAAAATAAATATCATCCGCTATACCGATGTCAAGCATTTTTAAACCAATCGATCCATAAAAGGTTGCAACGTCTAAGGTCAAACAATTTATGCATCAATTGCTTGAAACCAGGGCATGTTGCAAATAAATGCTCTTTACAACACTGCACCAAGTGTAATCGTTGTGCATTGGTGCACAACGATTACAATAGTAGCTCACAGAAAATCATGAAAACAGTACCAGCTCCTCCTACGGTTGCTTCAGCGCAACATCATGGCCCCCGGGAGGGTTACGTGCTGTTGGCAACAGCAAGGGTCAGGATCCATGCAAACAATGGACAATTTGGCGAGTTCAACGCAATTTTGGACTCGGGATCACAAATCAACATCGTGACGGAAAGACTGATAAACAAGCTCAACATTAAACCATCAGAAGCATCCCAGCGGATCGAAGCGGTTGACAGAAAGGCGAAGTATACAGACAAACGTGTCAACGTGAGTCTGCAATCTAGGACAAGCAAATATAAAACTAGAATTGAGGCGTTCGTGCTCCCGAGCATTATTCCGGATCAACCGGCTCAAGACTTCAACATTTCTTCATGGCCAATCTCGGAGCAGAACATTTCCAAGATTTAATGACGACCGGAAAAATTAAATTATCAGATGAATTACCAACGCTCCAGAATACAAAGTTGGGTTGGATAGTAAGCGGCAAAATAAAGAAGGAGGTAGGAAACTCAGCAACTTGCGCAATCTACGGTGAAGATGAAGCATCTACAACCAGTGGCGTATACAGGGGGGCCCGGGCCCCCCCGAAATGATTTCACAAATTTCAAAATTTGGTATAAAATAACAAATACAATGTAAAAAAAACTTCTTAAAAAATATATAAAACCATTTGGGTATCTTAACATTTTTCTGAAGGAAGAAGTTGCGAATCTGAAAATTTTATGGCCAGAAAATGTCGCAAAATCTGAAAATTTTTCTGTCAGAATTTGAAACTTTTCAAGATCCTAATGGAAAAATGTCTCAGAACCTGAAGGTTTTTGTACTCAAAAAAATGGATCAAATTGTAATTAAAACGTAGCAAACCTAAAATATTTATTAGTATTTCATGTAACAATCGTCTAAGAATCTGATATTTATTGAGACTTTATCTATAGAAAATATATATCAGAACCTGAGACTTTGTCATTCGGAAAAATATCTCAGAATCTGAGACTTGTCCTTTACGAATGATGTATCAGAATCTGAGACATTTTCTACAAGAAAAATGTCTCAAAATCTGAGACTTTTTCTTAAGGAAAAATGTTTCAGAATCTGTAACTTTTCAATAAGAAAAATGTCTCAGAATACATAATATAATATATAGACTCTTTCTATACGAAAATTGTCACAGAATCTGAGATTATTTCTATAACAGAAATGTCTCAGAATCTGAGACTTTTTCTAAAACAAAAATGTCTCAGAATCTAAAACTTTTTCTATTAGAAAATGGCTATAAGAAAAAAATCTGAGACTTTTCTATTAGGAAAATGTCTCAGAATCTGAGACTTTTTCTATAAAAAATATGTTTCATAATCTGAGACTTTTTCTATAAGAAACCTCTCTCAGGATCTGAGAATTTTTCTATACGTAAAATGTTCCAGAATCTAATACTTTTTCTAAAATAAAAATGTCTCAGAACCCGAGACTTTTTCTGTAAGAAAAATGTCTCAGAATCTGAGATTTTTTCTATAAGAAAAATGATAAAAAAATGAAGTCTCAGTTTATGAGACATTTTGCTATAAGAAAAATGTCTCAGAATCTACGACTTTTTCTATAAGAAAAATGTCTCAGAATCTGAGACTTTTTCTATAAGAAAAATGTCTCAGAACCTGAGAATTTTTCTATAAGAAAAATGACTCAGAATCTTGGACTTTTTCTATAAGAAAAATGTCTCAGAATATTGTTATGTATTTCATGATGATTAAATACCTTTGTAGTCCTGTAATATTGTACGCAAAATTAACTGTTATTTTCAGTACTCTCTCTCTTGAGTTACTTTAATAGTTAAGAATTGGATACATAGTTATTTCTATATTCTTGCTTTGCATAACATTCGCTTATTAACGTTGAACAAAGAAAGTTGTTTTATTCAAATATGCAACATAATTTGGCGACGAAAAAAATAAAAAAAAAAAAAGTAACCTTGAAAAGTAAAAATTAAAAAACGTGTTAAGTAAAAAGTAAACTTAATGTCAAATAAAGAAGAATCAAAAGAACAAAAAATTGTTATTCAGAAAACAAAAATGATTGGTCACATGGATCCGTTCCTTGTTGGGAATGACTTTTCAGAATATGAAATAAGACTCCGACAATTTTTTATTGTTTATGATGTTGCTGAGGAGAAGAAGGTGGCATTTTTTATTACATATATTGGTGCTGATGCATATTCTGTGCTACGGAAATTATTTTCTCCAGAGGATCCAAGTGAAAAGCCATATAAAGACCTTGTTGAGGCATTAAAAAAATATTTTGAGCCATCTGTAAATGAAATTGCTGAATCGTATAAATTTAGTAAAGCAGAACAAGGGTCAAAATCCATAAGGGAATTTATTGTTGAATTAAAATCTCTGGCTCAAAAGTGTAATTTTGAACAATTTTTGGAAAGAGCACTACGTGACAAATTTGTGTGTGGCGTACGAGATAGTCAACTTAGATCAAAATTTCTAAAGGAGTCGAAATTGACATTTAAAAACGCATGTGAGATTGCACTGAACTGGGAAATGGCAGAAGGTGAAACCAAAGAAATTAGTTCGAAAAAAGAGAATCTTACTACTTTTGCTGTTAGTCAAGCTCAAAGTAAGCCACGAGGTTACAATCATGGACAAAACAATGCAACCAAACCTTGTCATCGGTGTGGTAAAATCGGCCACAATGCTGAAAATTGTATTTGCAAAAATTGGGTATGCTTTAAGTGTCATAAAAAAGGGCACACTGCTAAAAGGTGTAGTCAATGGAAAAATTCACAAAAAAGCGATAATAAAGTAAAGTGCGTTGATGAAATGATGGAAGCAGTTGGCCTTAACAGCATTTCAACTGAAGATGGAAATTGCAATAAAATAAATGGTGTCGCTGTTGGTGGTGCGGAGTGTATAAAGCTGCTGATTGGGGGAGTGTTGTTGGAGATGGAGGTAGATACCGGAGCTTGCGTGTCCGTAATTTCTAAAGCTAAGTATTTACAGTATTTTTCTAATATTAAGTTAGGTTCTGTAGATAAAAGGTTTCTTTCTGTCACTGGTAGTCAACTGAAATGTGTTGGAAAAATTGAAATTGTTGTAAGCAAGGTGAACAGCCAAACAGAATTTACTTTAGAAATGATCGCAGAAGTTGGTTAAATATATTGTATCCAAATTGGAGACAATTATTTAGTAGTAATTTAATTAACATGATCGGCCTTAATCAATCTGAAATTCTTAATGAAATACAATTAAAATTTCCGCGAATATTCAACAACGAGCCAAACCACTGCATTGAAAATTATACGGCGGAAATTGTTTTAAAACCAGATGCCGTACCAATTTTTAAAAAAGCATATGACGTTCCGTTTAAATTGAGACCTCAAGTAGAAAAAGAATTAGATCGTTTAGTAAATAAGGGAAAATTAGTACCTGTAAAATTTAGTAGGTTTGCATCTCCGATAGTCATAGCTTCAAAACCGGGAAATGAGATTAGAATTTGTATAGACTGTAAAGTTACCATAAATAGGTTTATAGAAACGGAGCATTACCCCTTACCTCGAATAGACGACATATTTGCTAATTTAGCAAATTCTAAATTCTTTTGCGTTATAGACTTATCAGGAGCTTACCAACAATTAAAACTATCTGAATCTTCTAGAGAGTATGTTACTATAAATACGCATAAAGGGTTGTACCAGTATACTAGTCTTCCTTTTGGTGTCTCCAGTGCACCATCGATATTTCAATCTGTCATGGATCAAATACTTTTAGGAATACCAGGTACATCGTGTTATTTAGACGATATTTTGATTGGGGGCTCTACTTCACAGGAGGCAAAAGAGCGATTATTTCAAGTTTTAAATAAACTTAATAAGTTCAACGTAAAAATCAATTTGGCAAAATGCAAATTTTTTGAAAATGAAATTAATTATTTGGGACACACCATTTCGCAAAATGGATTAAAGCCAAATAATGACAAAGTAAAATCTATTGTAAATGCTCCAAGTCCAAAAAATTTGTCTGAGCTACAGTCTTATTTAGGCATGTTAAATTACTATAGCAGTTTCGTTCCGAATTTGTCCTCTGAATTAAAACCGTTATATGATTTGCTTAAAAAAGATCACCCATTTGTATGGACAGAAGATGTTCAAAATTGTTTTGAAAAATCTAAAAAATTACTTTTAAATAATAATTTATTAGAACTATATGATCCAAACAAACCAATAATAGTAACCACTGATGCCAGTCCTTATGGCGTAGGAGCTGTACTTGCTCATTTGGTCAATGGTGTTGAAAAACCGGTTTTGTTTGCTTCAAGTACCTTATGTCCATCAGAGAAAAATTACTCTCAAATTCATCGTGAGGCACTAGCAGTTATGTTTGGAATAAAAAAATTCCATAAGTACATATATGGTCACAAATTTACTCTTTGTAGTGATAATGAAGCTCTCAAAGAGATTTTTAATCCAAATAGAGATACATCAAGTATAACCGCATCAAGATTACAGAGATGGGCTGTAATGTTATCGATTTATAAGTACGATTTTAAATATCGTCCGGCAAAACGTAATGCTCCAGCTGACGCAATGTCACGCTTACCTTTGGAAAATGAAACACAGGTGGAATCGATAAACAATCTCTCCAGTGTAGTAGATTTACCCATAAGCATAGAAAAAGTAAGGGAATTCACGTTAAATGACCATGTTTTAAATGAAGTTTTAAATTTTGTAAAAAACAATTGGCCTTTAAAAGTATCACCACATTTTGAATGCTGGTACAAATTTCGTAAAAGTTTATCAACAGATAATGATTGCCTTTATTATAGAGATAGGTTAGTAATACCAAAGCCACTACGTGGTGAAATTTTAAATACCCTACATGAAAATCATGATGGTATAGTACGGTTAAAAATGCTCGCTCGTAGTTCAGTTTGGTGGCCTAAAATAGATAAAAGTATTGAAGAATACGTTTCAAAATGTTTTTCGTGTCAATCAACTCAAAGAGTACCTAGAGAACAAATAATTAATAAGTGGCCATTAACTGAATTACCATTTGAAAGAGTTCATTTGGACTTATTTTATTTTGAGTCAAAGACATTTTTGATCTATATTGACTCGTTTAGCAAATTTATTGAAGTCAAATATTTGATAAAATCCGATTCAATAAATTTGTGCAATAGTTTATTATCCATTTTTAAAATATTTGGTTATCCAAAAGAAATCGTTACGGATAATGGACCACCATTTTCCTCATTCCATTTCGAAAATTTTGCAAAAAATTTAAGCATTATTTTAAAGAAATCTCCACCGTATCATCCTCAAAGTAATGGTTTAGCTGAACGCGGTGTTCAAACAATTAAAACTAGTTTGAAAAAATATCTTTCCGATGAAAAATTAAATCCTCTACCGGTTCAAACTAAATTAGATAAAATTCTTATGTGCTACAATAATACACCTTGCACGACTACTAATAAAAGTCCAGCAAGTTCTATTTTTGCATATACACCTAAAACTTTAATTAATTCATTGGCAAAACCACAAAATGATACATTAGAAAATAAAAATTTGAAAAACAAAATTAGAAAAGAACAGAAGAATAAGGAAATTATTAAAATGGGGAGAGCAAATAGTGAACATTTGTTTAAAGTAGGAGATAAAGTATTGTATAGAAATCATTTTAAAGACTTTATAAAATGGATACCGGCCACTATTCATAAACAAATTAGTCATTTTACTTATTTAATAAATATAAATAATTCTATCAAATATGTTCATAAAAATCAATTACGTTTTTCAAACTTATCGGATAAGTATCACCCTTTGCTAAATAATGAGTTAACAAAAAACCCTAATACCACAAACCCTAAAAATAAAAAAACACCTACTGTTAATTATAAGAAATCGAAAAAGAGAAATGAAAAAAGAGTCTTACATGAGTCGATACCTCTTCGAAAATCATACCGCATTAAAAAGAGACCAAGTAGACTTCAATATAAATAAAACAAAAATATGTATATATATTATATAAGGTATGATTTTTGTATAGGTATTTTATATAATTATATAAATAATATTATAAGTACCTTTATAAAAATGAATTTTTAATTTAGATCATAAGATATCTAAAACCTTTTTATGAATTAAAATGAATTGTAAGTCTTAAATAAAAAAGGGGAAAATGTTATGTATTTCATGATGATTAAATACCTTTGTAGTCCTGTAATATTGTACGCAAAATTAACTGTTATTTTTAGTACTCTCTCTCTCTTGAGTTACTTTAATAGTTAAGAATTGGATACATATGCTGTGTTTTTCAATAAGTGGATTTATTTTCGAATTAATCTTATTTTGTTTAAAATAAATATTTTAACATACCAAAAGAAATTTGGAATATTTTTTTCCGTAATCTACGATAAATTAGCATTAATAATCCGAAAAAATAATAAAAAAATTTGGAAAATGAAAAAATTTATAAATAAATCAAAATTAATCCAATTAAATTTTTGGATTTAATAAGTCCACTTTGGATTAATTTTTAATTATTTATAACTTTTTTAATTTTTTAAATTTTTTTATTAATTTTTCGGATTATAATTGCTAATTAGTCGTAGATTACGGAAAAAAATATTCCAAATTTGTTTTGGTATGTTAAAATATTTATTTTAAACAAAAAAAGACTAATCTTTAAATAAATCAACTTTTTGAAAAACACAGCAATAGTTATTTCTATATTCTTGCTTTGCATAACATTCGCTTATTAACGTTGAACAAAGAAAGTTGTTTTATTCAAATATGTAACAAATATGAGACTTTTTCTATAAGAAAAATGTCTTATGGATTGGATTCATAAACACACACAGCTGATTTCCGTGAAAAAGTGTTGTCGAAACAATCCGCATTGGTTTCATAAATGCCACGATAACACTGCGTGACAAAACTAACCACTATTTTAGAAAACAAGAGGTACGACCATCATTTCAATATATTTCGGACATGCTGAATTGAATGGCCTACTCCGTTTTTCGATGTATGGTACAGTTTTCTTGTAAAATGTCATTAAAGATTGGCTGATTTTCCGTTGCTTTTTTAACAAAAAAAAATCCAAAGCTAATGATTTTTAAATTTTTTGGCATGGAAAACAAAGATATAACTTGTAGCAATATTTCTAATATAAATTTGGTTTAAAGCTTTTCATCTTAAGCCCTTAAATTCGCGGATTTCTTCATTTTTTTAAGTTTTCGCGAAATTAATTGCTAAATTGGTCTCTGATAAAAAACTTGCATTTTGTGGATCATAAAGGCGTCCATGATACTACGAATAGTGGACAAAAAACATCTATGTTATATGGACCATCATGATGAAAATCGCGAAAAACCGTTTTTTTGTATATGGCAGCATCACTTTAGGAGATGATTTGAGGCTTCATCTTTTAGTATATAATGTGGGAACTTTAAACAATGAACTGACCCAAAATTTGTCCAATAAAGTTTTCATTTGCAAAAGTTATCTTAACAAAAACTATAATTATTGTATCGCAAACACTGAAATAATAGTTTTTGTTAAGATAACTTTTGCAAATGAAAACTTTTTTGGCCGAATTTTTGGTCAGTTAGTTGTTTAAGGTTCCCACATTATATACTTAAAGATGGAACCTTAAATCATCTCGTAAAGTGATGCTGGCATATACAAAAAACTGGCTCGAAATCAGCAAATCTTTAACGACATTTTGCAAGAAAACTGTACCATACATCGAAAAACGGAGTACGCCATTCGAATCAGCATGTCCGAAATATATAGAAATGATGGTCGTAGCTCTTGTTTATTTTTTAGTGTTCCGCAGTATAATCTGATTTAGTTACATTTCCCACTGCATATCGGTCCGCTTACGGTCCGAAAGTGTCGTACTCTCAACGGATTTCGAATCAGATTCGATGTTCCTTATAGTCCGTTTTCTGGTCCGTATACGGATCCAGAAAACGGTCCGTATACTGAGTTGGATTCCGTTTTAGACGGACCAAAAACTGACCATAAATGGACCTTTTTGTTTGTTGGGTTGAGAAATAGACGATCGTAAACAAATTTGAAAATATGTGCTGTTATGTAAATTTTTTGTTAAAAAAAATTTTGGGCCCCCTGCGAAATAAAATCCTGGATACGCCCCTGTCTACAACCGAACTCATAAAACGATTTTGGGAAGTAGATGACTTCGATACGTATAAAACCCTCACAATCGATGAACAAAGGTGTGAGACACATTTTGTTCAAAGTACCACCAGAAATAAAGATGGAAGATTCTTAGTCCGATTGCCATTTTCGGAGAATCCAAGCTCCCTAGGTGAAACAAAAAATGTAGCCCTGTCAAGATTCCAGGCCTTAGAACGAAGACTAGAAAAGGATCCGTCGTTAAAGTCCCAATACATCGATTTAATGAATCAGTACGAAGCATTGGGTCACATGACCCGCATTAATGGAAATGAAGTAGAAACACCGCATTTTTTTATCCCTCATCACTGCGTGCTGAAGCGAGAAAGTAGCACCACCAGTTGAGTTGAGGGTGGGTTGTACAAGCCTAAAGAAAATAAGAAAATTTTCTAGGCAAGCCCATGGCGCTCAGACTTAAAGTAGTCCATTGTACCGTACCCTGAAAAGAAAGATTAAGTAAGGGTGATAAAAGGTTGAGAAGAAAAAGAAAGAAAAGTGCTTGTTCAGAACTTCTCAGTTGCTTTCACAAACTTGAGAAAATCAGACAAGGGAAGTCCTTGGACCATGTCCATAGACAGAATATCAGAACCCAATATCCGCAGTCTAGCCCTTGAGAACGCTGGACAACAACAGACGTAATGTTCAGTTGTGTCATCATCCTCAAGACAAGCCACGCATAATGGGTCTGATAAGACTCCTAATCTCGTCATATGACGAGCACAGGCATTGTGTCCCGTAATTAAGCCAGTAAGTCTGCGACAGTCTATTCTACTGAGGCTGAGTAGATAGTTAGCCACTTTCTTGTCCGGCTTAATCACAAAACGTTTGGTATTCTTGCATGCCAACTCATTTGACCATGTTTCCTTGAAAGTTTCTTCCATATGAGAGTTTATCCAACGCATCAGCCATGTCAAGCCAATACTAATTTGAGGTTCCGGATTGTAAGGAATTGTATCAGAGCCAAGATTTGCCAAAAAGTCGGCAATCTCGTTTCCCCGTATTCCTCTATGACCCGGAACCCACAGAAGACTGACGCTATTCCCACATGAGACCTCATTGAGTCTGCGTCTACATTCCTGGACAATTTTGGATGAAGTGACTGGAGATTCAAGTGCAATGAGCGCAGCCTGGCTGTCACTGCAAATACTGATTCTCCTATTACTCCATCTGTTTCTAATTATCCAGATCGCTACGTCCAAAATAGCAAATATTTCAGTCTGAAATACTGAAGCCATTTTTCCCATAGCAATATAGCATTTGGTCGCATCGTCAACATACCAGCCAGACCCAGAGCCATTTAAGTTACTGGATCCATCCGTGTAGATCAATGGTGCCCAAACACTTGTTAAAGATCGACAAAAATACACGTACACAATCCGAACAACAACAAAACTAACAACAGAGAGCGTAAAAAACAAAAAAAAAATATTATCGTTTCTCTTTTTGGGCACCGCTGGTGTAGATAGTATCCGTGTAATTTTCCAGTAGGTCTGCTGGGTTTCCCCAGTCTTCCCTACTCGGAAATATTACAGTAAACTTCCTACCAAGCTCGATGCAAGAGGTTGTACTGTCCAAAGGCATAGAAAACATCGGACAAAGTTCCGATAGCCTATTGAACAGACGACCATGTCCCACATTGTACTCCCCATGCCATGTTCCGCTTTTGCGGAGCCTGCACAAAGATTTCATGGCTTCTCCTTGAATATGTAAGTCCAAGGGAAGCATATTTAACATAGCGTCCAGAGCTGCGCCTGGGGTGGTGCTCATGGAACCAGTAATTCCCAAGGCAGCCGCTCTTTGTAGTCCGTTTAGCTTGGATCGAATAGTCTTCACCATCGTTCTCGGCCACCAGACTACCGCCGCATACGTCACAATAGGTCTAATTACAGCTATGTACATCCAATGTACATTAGCAGGTCTTAGACCCCATGTCTTTCCAAAAGCTCGCCGACACTGCCAGAAAATCCGAAGTGCCCGTGAAACTTTTTGTTCAACATGTTTTGTCCACATTAGTTTACTATCTAGGGTAACCCCTAAATACTTAACTTCTGTGGACAGTTGAAGAGTTATGCCCTTCAACGTAGGAAGCTGAAGATCCTTATGTTTGGTTCTTCGCGTGAACAACACGAGTGTTGTCTTATTTGGATTGACAGACAATCCATGTCGATTGCACCAGTTGTCCATCAAGTCAATAACGGTCTGCATTTTCTTGCATACCAAGTTAAGTGACTTTCCGGATACGAATGCGCACACATCGTCAGCGTGTGCCTGTATGTGTACACCTAGAGCTTGTATTTCAACCAAGAGTGAGTTTACCACAAAACTCCACAGCAAAGGAGAGAGAACACCCCCTTGGTGGCAACCTCTACTAACCTCAACCGTTACTTTTGTGCCCCACTAATCTTCAGCCGTCAACAAACTCCGGGAGAGCATAAATTGAATCCACTTGACTAGAACTGGATCCACGCCATGCAATTCAGCCGAAGTTTTCATAGAATCGAAAGTAGCATTTTCAAAAGCGTCCTCAATATCAAGAAAAACACCCAGAGTATAGTCTTGTTTGTCAATGCCCTTCTCAATATTGACCACAAGATCGTGAAGTGCCGACTCACAAGATCTACCACTCTGATACGCGTGTTGCTGACTATTTAGGGGGCATTCTATTAATGCTACTGACCTAATGAACTTCTCAACCATTCGCTCAAGACTTTTCAGTAGAAAGGATGATAAACTGATTGGTCTAAAACTTTTTGGCAAGGTGTAGTCCTCCTTCCCAGGTTTGGGAATAAAAACAACCTTGACATCGCACCAAGATGATGGAACATACCCATAAGCCAGGCTGGCTCTGAAGATATTTTTAAGAACCTTCACTAGGGTATCTCCACCACTCTTCAACATCATAGGATATAAACCGTCTGGTCCAGGGGATTTATAGTTATCAAAGGAAGATAAGGCGTGCCTGATCGATTCCTCAGAAACTACCCTAGATGCTATATACCAGTTCCTACAAGTAGTATTACCAAGAGGACTCTCAATAATATTTGTATTTATCGTTGTCACTTTGCATCCTGGAAAGTGAGTAGATAACAGAATATCATTGACCTCCTGTTGGTTGTTTGTGTAGGTACCATCTGGCTTTCTGAGGGAATCAAGCTTCGCTGACCTATCTTTTTGAAAGATTTTACAGAGCCTTGCCGTATCCCTCGTACCATTTACCTCCTCACAGAAAGTCCTATAAGACTCAAGTTTGGCTTCCCGCACTTTTTTATTATATTCCTCTTGCATGAGGTGGTAATTGTTCCAGTCAGCATCCTTTCGAGATTTTAAGGCTCTATTCAGAAGCTTTCTTGAACTTTTCTCAGCTTACCAAGTTCCACGTTCCACCAAGGGACTGAGTTACCTGGTCTGCTTTTCCTTAACGGACAAACAGTCTCATAGCAGTCAGTTAACGTTTTACCCAATTTCTCAGACTCCACATCAACCGACTCTATACAACTAGGTATTGGGATGGGACGTAATCTTTGATGTAGTAGTTCCTCAAATCTTTTCCAATCCGCTTTTCGAGGGTTTCGGCCCTGTGGGATTGTTGGTTTATCAATCCCAAGCCTAAACTCGATGTAGCGGTGGTCCGACAAGGATACCACATCAAGAACACGCCAATCCCTTATCATTGTACTCGCCTTACTGTTAGATAAGGTAAGATCAATGACCTGTTGTCTTCGTTGAGTGGCAAACATTGGAGAATTTCCAACATTTTGCATCACCAGATTTGAAGACAAGATGAAGTCCAACAATTTGTTACCTCTAGAGTTGCACTTTGTGCTAACCCAGATGATATGCTGAGAATTGGCATCGCATCCAATAATCAACCCAAGCACCACCAAGCTCCGCGTCGTTTTTGATGCTTCAGCTAAATCAGCATCAGGACTATCGCTTAACGACATTATGTACACCGGCCCACAGTGTTGTGACCTTGGCCATAAATGGTCAAACTAAATGTCTTAAAACTTCAGGTTTTATGAATTTTATTTTAAGAAAATTTCCTAAATAAAACAAATCCAAAACAGTTTATAGATATCTTTAATAGTTTTTAAGTTACATGTCACTAAAGTTGAAGTTTTTGAAATATATCATATTGTGGCATTAAAATCTTTGAAATCCACATGCACTTGTAACGGTTAAAAAATTATATTGCATTTAAAATTCGACCTTATTGGTAATTCAGTTTTAAGTTAGATATGTTGCTTGTATGATAATGCTGTTTTGGTTGACATAAGTTAATCATATGGCAAGTAACACTGTTATAAAGTGAGTTCCAAAGAAAATACAAATTTATTTTGCAAATTTGATATGTGATAGTCAGCTACTTTTGTGGCCCTCATTGGCGCGCTTAGTTCTTTGCAGAAAATATTGGCATAAGTATGTAGATTAAAAATAACAAAAGAGCTCGTCCACGTTTTTTCACTTTTTTTAAGTTAATTTTTTTTTTGTGGGAACCCGAATATAAATTTGTAGTTTTTTTTTAACGAACGGCTTAAAGTAAAACACCAAGCTGCAGCAGTTGTCCTTGATAATTTAAAATGTTTTGCGAAAAATAATTATGGAACACATATAATAAATCGGAATGCAAAATGAATCGGTCGGTTAAATTTTAAATTTTATTTAAATTGGTCCAAGAACCATTATTTGTCATCCAGGCCTGACAAAAATTAGATGCTTGGCAAGACACAAGTTGTACATTTATTTCAGGGTTGGCAACCGAAACGAATAACGGTATCGGTAACGGTATTGGTATTACATATTTTTTATATCGGTAACGGTAAAGGTAACGGTATTTTCGATTATTTCGGTAACGGTGAACCGTTACCGAAACATCGATACCGGTACGTACCGGTATTATAAATAAAATGTTAACAAGTCACAAATTTGTTAAAAACGCGTAAAAAATAAAAAATTTGTTTAAAAAAATTAAAAAAACAATGTTAAATTCTGTACATTTTCTATACATAATTACTAGGGCAAGTACTTTCATGAAAATGCATATTTTTACTAGGCACTCCAAACATAACATAAATTAAATATATATCCGAATCAATAAATTTGCAATTAAATGGCATCGATTTGTAGTTGCATATTTTTGCATATTTTGGTATAAATGCATATTTTTGCATATTTTCATATAATTGCACTTTTTTTAATTTTCATTAACATTTTTTCAAAAAATCATTTCAAAAACTTAACATTAACCAAAACCGAGCCACTATTTCTCGTAAAAAAATATTTTTTTCTTATAGACATGATATTCTGAGACATTGCCTTAGAAATTTGTTACTAAAAATAGAGTTTTTAGATTCTTAAAAAAAGTTTAAAATTTTCCTGTTCTGAAGCATTTCATTAACCGTATAGAAAAATTCTTAGATTTTAAAAATTTCTTACAATAAAATTGTTTCAGAAATGCCTATACAACAACTTTTGTCATTCTCCTGGTCAGGTTGGTATTGAATTTTAGCGAAATTTGCACAGTAGTTAAGAAGTTATGAACAAAACCGTGAAAGTAAAAAAGGTTTTATCCCAAATTTACGTGTTGTAAATTACGCTAAATACGTTTTGAAGGAGATTGGTAGCCACAAAAATAATTTAAAAATATTTTAAAAATTATTTGTGTGACTCAAGTAAATTTTTTAGCTCAACAAAAATTTACACCCAAATAATTAATTTTTTTTACAAAAATTGCTTAAGAAGTATTTTAATTAAAATAAAAATTTTAATTAATTTTTTTTTTCCAGAAACTTTTTTTGAGTCAAAGAAAAGAACTTTTAAAGAAAATTTGTTCAATTAAAATTTTTAGAGTCCGACCGAAACCAGTTTTCGAAGCCGAACCGAAACCGAACCGAATATTCGGCCGAAAAAGTAATATTCGGCCGAAACCGAACCGAAACCGAAACTCAAAAAAAATTATCGCCTGGCATGAATAAAATTATTTAAAAGTTGTTAAAGATAAGTATACAGTAGAGTGTCCCTTATTTTGGAAATGTTGGAAATGTTGAGACGGTACCCCCTCATTTTTTTCCTTTTGACTAAAAAATAACTCAGGAAAAATTTCACGCCCCTACGACCACGCCTTCCCTACGCGACGGGGCCGTAAAGAGCGGGGCCTTAAAAATCATTTTTCCATACAAAGCAAAAAAAAATTTTTTTTATTTTAAATTTTTTTGTTATTAATTATAATATTACTTGGTTAGCTTATTCACGACAAAAAATTTGAATTTGGTGGGATGAGGCTTTCAGTTCTAAAAAAATTTAGAGCTTTTGGGGTCCTACAGTAAAAATTTTTTAAAAATTTTTTTTTTTTAGTTTTGACAAAAAACTAAACTGAAATAACCCAGAACATTCATTAAAACATTCACGCAATATTGTAATTCAACAAATACGAACTCATGTTCATAGAGACACCTTTGTCCAAAAAGCAAAAAGGTCTGCCTTTTGAGCCATATGAGAAATCTGCATATTAAGCTATTTGAGAAATCTGCTGATTATAGCTGACGCGGTTTGCAAAATTTCTGTCTGGATAATCTAGGTAGAATCTGTTGAAAAGCCGTCAATACAGCAGAAAAATCTGCTGATTTTAATAGAGAAACAGCCTGAACTGTTTATTTGAAATCAGTAGATTTTTTTTGAATAATTTTTATTAAAAAATATAGTTCACATTTGCTTAGATCTATGACCTACGAAGCCTTGGCTTGTCTGTAGGAACTTATGCTATTTTTAAAATTCATTAAATGTATTTATTCATTGCGAAGTTGTGTAATGTTTTTTTAAAAGTTTTTTTCTTTTAAATTTATTGGGAATGTTCATTAGATGTACTGGAAGTTTGTTCAATACAGTTGGTAAGGTGACCTGTAGCGTGTTTTTTCCATAATTGTTTTGATATCTCTCAACTTTGTATCTTCCATCAGCTCTACGTCTTGTGTTGTGTTGATGATCTATTACTTGTAGAAATCTTGAGTCATTATAAAACTCGTTTATTATTGTCATGTTGTAAATACTCTCAACATTCAATATACCAAGTCTTTTAGTAATGGTATCAGTTGTTTCATTCCTGGTTGTGGTATTAGTAGTATTGTTTTGATTTCTGTTGATTGTTGTTGTAGTGTTGTGGCTGGTGTTGCTGCTATTATTGCCGATGTTGTTGCTGGCAGTATTGGTAGGGTTGCTTGTTTCAGTGTTGCTGTTATTGCTGGTGTTGTTATTCGTGTTGTTGCCGATGTTTTGAAAAATAAATTGATTGTTGATTTCCGTGTTGTTTTGTGAGTTGTGATAAAGAACGTTGTTATAGCCTATGCCGTTATCATTGTTGGTGGTGTAGAAGGAGTTGTATAAATTATTGATGTTTGTTGTTCCAGTAATGTTGTTGTTGTTGTGTTGGGTCATTGAAAGACGTTGATTTTTCTCTAAAATTTTAAGGACTCTGTTTTGCGTTTTCTGAAGTAGCCTGCAGTGTGTTGAGTTTCCCCATGCTGCTATTCCGTGCCTAATATATGATTCGGCCAATGAAAAATAGGCCTGTCTTAGGACGCTATATGTGGAACAGTTACTGAGATGGTATAGCATATATGCTGTTTTTCTTAATTTCTTTTGCACATTTTCTACTTGGATTTTCCATTTAAAGTGTTGGTCAACGTATACACCAAGATATTTATAGTTGTCTACTAGCTCTATGAAAGTGTTACATGTGTCGTGATTGTTGTTAACAATGTTGATTTTGTGTAAGCAGTCCGTTTCGTGAAATCTTATTTTAATGTTTGTGCTTTGAAAATTGGATGATCGTATATGCATAAGTTTAGTTTTTGTAGCATTTATAACTAACCCATTGTCATGACACCATTTACTGACAATGTTTAGCTGATCTTGCATAATTTCAGTGGCGGTTTCAATGTTTTTATGCGCGACAATAACAGCTGTATCATCTGCATATGCAAAAGTGGTGCTATTTTTGAGTTGGTTTATCATATCATTAGCATAAAGTAAATAAAGTACTGGCCCAAGTTTTGAGCCTTGAGGTACTCCATGTTGGGACACAATTTTTTGACTAAGATTGTCCTTAATTTTCACTCGATACGATCTGCATTCTAGATAGCTTTTAAACCAATCAAGGCAGTTTCCTCTAATACCATTTCTTTCTAATATTTCAATTAGTTTTGAGTGGGATAACGTATCAAAAGCCTTACTAAAATCAATAAACAAGGAAAGGCAATGCTTTTTTTCACTTAGAGACTTGTTAATGAAATTAGAAAAATTTCCCAATAACTTGTTTATATTTTTGTCTTTTTGAAAGCCGAACTGATTTTTATTTATAATTTTGAATTTTTGTAAGAACCCTGTAAGTCGGCGCACTACGATTTCCTCAATAACTTTTTCAACTACAGATAAAATTGATATTGGCCTATAATTGTTGTATTCTGATTTGGCTCCAGATTTGTAAATAGGTCTTACTATTGATATTTTTAATAACTCAGGCATACATGAGTTATTTAAACTTGAATTTATCAGGGTTGTTAAAATCGGAGTTAAAAAGCTTGCATTTGTCTGAATGTCTTTTGGTCTCAAACCATCCATTCCCGCTCCTTTTTTGGTATTGAGGCATTTTAAAATATTAAAAACTTCCTCCTCACATGTTGGTGTAAAGTACATAGAGTTTTGAACTATATTTGGTCTAAAGTCTGTCGTTTTGATATCACAATTATGAATTATGTTTTGCACATTTTGATTAAAGTTTGTTGCAAAGTTATTTCTTAGTTAAAATGATCAAAACTGTTTGTGAACTTCACACGGCATAAAAATGTTTCATTTTCTAAACAAATAGACGAAAAAGTTAAATAAAATATATTTTTCTAGGGTTTTTTAAGTTTTTCAGTATTTCCCATTTCGTAACTTAACCAGCCTATGACCATAAGACGTATTCGTACCTGCAGAAAAGCACATTTATTTTGGATCGTATACGATATATCGTGTCTTCTGCAGATGGAGAGACGAACATCGCTTACAATCGATCACTGATCAATAATATAAAATTTTTTAAATTCCAAGACCGATATTCGAATTTAGTTAATTGCGAATGTGATCATTGGTTGGATTGGCAATGAACAAAAATTTGTTATTTATTTTAAGTTGTATATTAAAAATATTTTAATATGTTTTTAATCCACAAAAAATCGAAATAAGTAATATTAATGCAACCGAAACAAAACCGATATAATACCGGTAAAAATCCGAATAAAGGTAACGGTATTTTATTGGTAACGGTATTTAAAAATTTTTATTTCGGTATTGGTAACGGTAGTCAATATTAAAGGGTTTTTAATCGGTAACGGTATTGAAAGGGTAACGGTAGCCAACACTGATTTATTTAGTAAGATTTTGTTGAGGAAGTACGTTGTATTATATTTTTACTTGCTTATTTTATAAAGGTCTTTTTGAGATAGGCATATTCCTGATCAAACCTAAACTATATTACACGTATTGTAAATACTACGTGCCAAAAGTGTTGTGAATTATTGATAGTTTTAAGATCAAAGGATTTCCCTGAATTTTCTCAAGTCTTTATAAAAAGGATATCTAAGAATATCCTAAGGATAGGTTAAGGAAAATACTTGCTTCAATTATACTAAAGAAAAGGTATTTTCAACATTATCAGAACAGAATTTCATAAAGTACGAAGGATTTTTTAAACTTTTTTTTAAATTTTTTAAGGACATTTTTAATTTATGAATTACATCCTTGCTTCAATTTTTCATTTGATTAAGATTTGAGGTATATTCTAAGTATTGCGGATGCAAAAATTAATGAAAGGATTTGAATTTTACACTTTTTCTTGACTTTTTTAAAAAAGGACATTTTCGAGGAGAGCGTATCCTTGTTCCGATTTGCACAAATTTTGGTAAATACATTGGGCATATTATAACAGTTATATTTTCAAAATTTCATGAAATAACTTTAATTTTTACCCTTTTTCTGAACGGTTTTTTAAAAATGACATTTTTGAGCTAGGCGTATCCTTGCTCCGAATTCGACAAAATTAAGTAGAATAATTAATGACATTATAGGCAATGACTACAATAAATAGCATGAAGATTGAAGTTTTAGTTTTAATTTTATGCCATATTTTAATTTCAGGATACATGGGAAGGATACGAATCCTTGGGCGGATATTTACCAAATTCAAAATTTTTCTTGATCTTATGGATGTTAACAAGTGTTCCAAATTTAAACGCTCGAACTTAATTCCTTCTATTTTTGGCCACTCTTTACACGAAGACGCAACACTGTGCGGCCCACCCACTCAAGGAGACCTGTTTGGCATGTTATTAAGGTTTCGCCAACCAAGGATTGTGTTTTGCACAGACATAGAAAAAATTTACCGTCAGATTCTAATCAATCCAACTGACCATCACATGCAGCTAATATTCTGGAGGAAGAATTCATCAGAGGCAATTCAAATATATAAGCTAAACACCGTAACGTATGGAACGTCTGCAGCACCATATCTCGCAACAAAATGCTTACAACAGTTAGCAGAATGGAAGATGGAGAGGTACCCACTAGGTGCTCATACTTTAAGATATGATTTGTACGTGGATGATGGCATGAGTGGCTCTAACTGTTTAAGAACAGCCATCGACATGCAGCAACAACTCACAAGATTACTTCAGGAAGCTGGATTTAAATTAAGAAAATGGTGCGCAAACCATTCTCAATTATTAAAGGGAATTCCACCTGAAGACCTGGAAGTAAACCTAGACCTTGACAATCAATCAACCAAGGTTTTAGAATTGATATGGACTCCCAAATCAGATTTATTCTGCCTCAAGGCAGACATCTAAGACAAGAAGACAATAATAAAACGCTCTGTTACATCAGACGTTGCAAGAATATTTGATCCATTAGGAATAGCAGGTCCTGAGGTAGTAGCAGCAAAAATGTTCATACAACATTTATGGGATTTTCAAATCGCATGGGATGAGCCTTTATCAGCAGATCTTAACTTACATTGGACAACATTTCGCAAGAATTTGACTCACCTTAACAGCGTACACACTAAGCGACACGTTTTTGATGGTCAAATATCTACTCACACTCAAATGCATACGATCGTAGATGCTTCCGAGAAGGCTTATGGTGCCTCTTTTTATCTACGCTCGATTTTGAAGGATGGCAGACTTATCGTCAGATTATTATGCTCCAAATCACGTGTTGCTCCGCTCAAGAAGTTAACCTTACCCAGGTTAGAGTTATGTACAGCTGTATTTGGAGCCGACCTAACAACAAGAGTTCGGAAAGAACTGCAATTTGAAAACAATCAAACATACCTATGATCCGATTCTGAAATAGTACTACATTGGATCAACTCACCATCATACTCACTCCACACCTTTGTGGCAAATAGAATCAGCAAAATACAAGAATTAACAACAAACACTCAATGGCGCCATGTTAGATCCAAGCAAAATCCCGCGGACCTACTCTCTAGAGGTTTAAGTCCCGAGAAGTTATCAGCATGCACCATGTGGTTCCATGGACCAAATTTCTTACATGGTAAAGAAGATCAGTGGCCTAAGGCATTCTCGAAAACCCTACAACCTACAATTGACATGGAGTTTAAGCAAAAAAATGTTACTACCGCTTCAATTGCATACACAGGATTAGCAGAAATGATATATAAAATTAATCATTGGGACTCTTTCAATGTCCTTCAAAGGGTAGTTGCATACATGCAGCGATTCATTCAAAACGCCAAAAGACTGACTCCTCAAGAACTAACTTCCGCATTGCATATAATAGTCAGAACCATACAAACAGCTGATTTCAAGCATGAAATCACAAAATTAAAGAGGAACAAGGAACTCAATAATTCCAGCCCTATTTGCAGCTTATCGCCATTCCTCGATGAAGATGGTGTAATGCGAGTCGGTGGAAGACTAGAGGCTTCAGGCCTCCCATTTAACGCCAAACATCCAATACTTTTTCCATACAGCGACTCGATTTCAAAACTAATAATGAAGATGTTACACAAGGACAATCATCACTGTGGTCCACAAACATTATTAGCCATCTCGAGACAACAGTTCTGGATCATCAAAGGCAAATCAATGGCCAGAAACATCGTCCAGAACTGCGTTCGATGCACGAGATCAAAACCAAGGTTACTCAACCAAATCATGGGTGAATTACCTGCCAGCAGAGCCACTCCTGCGCGCCCATTCATTAAGTCGGGGTTGATTACTGCGGACCATTTTGGGTCCACTACAAGGTAAGGGGCAAGAAGCCCCACAAGGTCTACGTAGCTGTATTTGTCTGTTTCTCAACAAAGGCAGTACATCTAGAAGTGGTGAGTGACCTCACTACTGAAGCTTTCATTGGAGCTCTCAAGAGTTTCTTAGCACGTCGAGGACGTTGTCAGACAATCTATTCAGACAATGCTACAAATTTCGTCGGTGCACGGAATCAGCTGGAGGAATTAAAAGAGGCCATCTTTGCTAAGACATCACAGGAAGCGATTATCCGTTCATGCAGCAAGGAGGGCATCGAATTCAACTTCATACCTCCTAGAGCGCCCCACTTTGGGGGATTATGGGAGGCAGAAGTAAAATCTGCAAAACAACTGTTACTGCGAAGTGTATCAACGGCATCGCTCACGCACGAAGAGCTTGAAACAGTGATTATTGAAATCGAAGAAATCTTAAATTCTCGACCACTTACCCCGCTTTCAAGCAATCCGAATGATTTAACCGCATTAACCCCAGGACACTTCATAATTGGAGAACCACTTACAGCTCAAGTAGACACTAGAGCACCTCAGCCGACAATCTCCCTTGCAACAAGATTGAAACTTGTACCTCAACTTAAACATGAGTTCTGGAGACGTTGGTCAACCGAATATTTACACCATCTTCAAGAAAAACGAAGATGGAAAACATCATCCGAAAATGTGCAAGAAGGCCAAATGGTCATCATAAAGCAAGACAACTTACCTGTTATGAAATGGCCACAGGGAAGAATTCTCAAAACATACAAGGGAAATGATGGTAGAGTTCGTGTAGCAGATATAAGAACAGCTTCGGGTATAACAAAAATACCTATTCATAGGCTGGCACCATTAGTCCACGACAATGAAGAGGGTGAACTTCCAGCAACAAATTAATCACATTCTCGACAACAGAGAGACGACGAAAATGATATTCCAAGAAGCGCAAACGTCTGAATCATCCAGTGTTTCTCACGATGCTTATTACGATTCTGCTTATTCCTGCTGTCATAAATAGCAATATCCAGATCAGCAAGTTTCGTACTGATCCAGGACTCTACTTTGAAGGAATTGGAACAACGAAATTAGTTACATCTGAATTGAAAATGATGGTATACTATGACTTAGCTCAGTTTTCATCAGAACTAGAGTCTCTTTCATCAGGAATACAAGTACTACAACAGTTGTGCCCAGAAATCAAACATCAGTCTATGGACGAGGTCCTTACCAACAACCTTGACCAGATAAGCATTGAATTGCACCAAGAGAAGGAGATATTTACAATACATAGAGCAAAAAGAGCAGCATTCAACATTATCGGAAATATAGCACGATCATTAGTCGGTGTTTTGGACTCAGATTATGCCGAAGAAATGTCAAGAACCATTAATCAAGCAAAAACAGAGAAGGGGCACATCCTCCAATTACTTAAAACCCAGACATCAATCATAGACTCAACCATAAACGTCATAAAACAAGACGAAAGCAGAACCCAAGACAGCATTAATAAAATCTTAGAAAGAATCAATCAAGAAACGATTCTATTAGACAAAGAATCGCAACAAATCAGCAAAACACAATTATTTGGAATTCTGTCAACTCATCTCGCACTAATAGCAACGAACCTTCAAAGAACAGAATCTGAAATCATTAATGTACTCACAGACGCACATAATAGAAGAATAAGTCAACTTCCATTATCACCTCACCAGCTTAAGGCCAAGCTAGATACCATCAAGGCTCATCTCCCGGCCTTTCATGCACTTCCAATTGATGAGGACAACCTAATTCAGCTAAACAAGTTAATGAATACCAAGGGCGCTGTTAACAAAGGAGAAGAAGTTTTCGAAATTAAGTTACCACTAGTTGACCAGCAAGTCTTAGAGTTGTTTAAGATAATTACGGTTCCAATCGAGAAGAACCAAACTCTAATCGCCATCATACCAGATAGCTCCTTCATAGCTGTAAATTCACACAGAGATCAATACATTCCATTGTCTACTGAAGATGTCACCAACTGCCTAAAGACCAAACCTGACACTTATGTATGCAAAAATAAGCAATCCAAGTTAGGAAGCAATTCAGATATAAATTCAAGTGACATTAACAACAAAAATACAACTAGCTGCAAGTTAACCCGACTGGCAGGTACCTCTGCATGGACTCAATTAAACAACCCAAACAAATGGATGTTTTCAATGACAACAACCTCCGAATTCTCTGCAGTTTGCGGCACGGAAACTCTACAAGCCACATTATAAGGTGGTGGAATTCTGGAAGTAGGACTAGCTGTGTTATCAAAACCAACACGATAACAATACAAGGCCATTTTGGGGCATCAAACAAGGTGCACACCTCATACGCCAATTTTAAGGAAATCGAATCAATCAGCACACCTCATGAAATAAGGAAGGTTTTTAATACAGCAAATCATCAATTCAAAACCCAAATAGATCAACTAACCGATTTGCAAAAACAACTAAATGAATCAGCCCTAATTCATATCCCTAAAATCATCAACTCAAATAGTCAACATCATTCTGCAGTAAGTTATACAGCTCTCATTCTTTCAATGATTTTGCTGCTTGCCTGTATAGTTGTAAAACTGCACCCAAGATGCCAAGTCTGATCAAGCCGAACCATACCAAGCAGAACCACAGCCAACTCCACGACAACGGCCAATACAACGGCAACCGACATGAATAGTGCTTATTATACAAAAATAAGTTCAATAACTTAACTACTGTTTTGTTTATTTGGAATTTTAGCATAAGTTCAATAACTTAACAGTAATTAAATATCTGGAGTAAAAGTCAACGACTTAACTATTTTTATGCTTAGTCAGTAATTCTTTATTTATAGTAAATTTTGTACATTAATTATTTATCATATTATTTTATTGCAATTATGCATTTATATTGTGTACTAGCGTGCGCAGGGTATTTCGTTGCCCGTAAATACAGAAAAATTTCATAATGATAATAAATGACCCATTTTTGGAACTTTTCGCTATGTAATCTTTATATATCGTCACCTGAGAATTGGTTTGATCCATGGGGTTTTTACCATCCTATAGAGCAAACCAATTCTAAGGTGACGATATGTCTTAATCCTTTACAAAAACTGTGCTTATGATGATCACAACAAAAAATACCAAATACATCAGTTGATATAATAAGTACTACATCAACTTTAAGACGGTCTTACGTTGTCAAAAAAAAAAAAACATTGATTTATTAATTTGAACAAAAAAAAAAAATGAGTAAATAAAACTTTGAGTCAAAAATTTAATGAAAAAATTTTGTAAAAATATGAACCAACATGTATGAATGAAACAAAAAAATTATTGAAAAATTAATTGATAAACAAATTTTAGTACAAAAAAAATTTAGTAAAAAAAAAATTAAAAAAAAAAATTAAAACATTTTCATTTGAATTCGTTCCAAGTTTCATTCCATTTCGTTCTCAGTTCTATTCCATTTGGTTCCCTGCTCCATTCAATTTCGTTGGTGTTCATTCCATTTTGAATAGTATCCGAACAAAAGAGTTTCTAGGGATAAGATCATTAAATTAAAAAGAATCATTTTGCCCCTTATTTTGTTTCTGGCAATTTAAAAAGTACCCCTTTAACTCCTTAGGAATCAGAATTAAAAAAAAAATTATTTTGGGAACGTTTTTTTTCGCTACATTCCAAATTTCAAGTTTCCAGTACCATTATTTCAAATAATATAAAAAGTACCAAAGTGCTCGTTTTTACTCCCTTAGAATCGAAAAAAGTACTTTTTAAAGATTTATTTTCTGTTGTTGGATCCTACATTCCTAATTTTAAGTTTTTATGACCTCTATTTAAGAAAATATAAACAGTACCAAAAAGTAATTTTTTGGGGGGGATTTTTTCCCGTTAAGTTAATTTCAAGTTAATATGCTCATTATTTAAGAATATATAATTCCCTTTTTAATTAATTTCCGTAGGAATCAGAATTTCCAAAAGTTATTCTTTTGGGAATATTTTATTACGCTAGACAATCTTACATTCAAAATTTCCATTATAATTATTTCAGAAAATATAAAAGGTACCATAGTACTCGTTTTTATCCCCTTGTATCGGAACCGGAATTTCCAAAAAGTACATTTTTCATAGTTCTTTTCTGTTGTTGGATCCTACATTCCTAATTTTAAGTTTTTATGACTTTTATTTAAGCATGGGATGCTACATTTCAAATTTCAAGCTAATAAAACCATTATTAAATATAAATATATAAAAAGTACCAAAATACCTTTTTTACCCGTTTTGCCCCCATAGAATCATTATTTCAAAAAACCCAGCCTTAGTGGATCTATATTCCGGGAGATACAGTTACATTCCAAATTTCAAATCTCTAGCTTCATTGGTTTGTAGAACTATAAAAAGAATCAACATTTCCAAAACCCAAGCCTTAGTAGACCTATTTTCCGGGAGGTGCATCTATATTCCAAATTTCAAGTCTCTAGCTTCAGTGGTTTGTGGAAATATAAAAAGTACCAAAATACCTTTTTTACCGCTATTCCCTAGAATCAACCTTTCCAAAAACTCAGCCTTAAAGGATCTATACTTCGGGAAGCGCACCTTCATTCCAAATTTCAAGTCCCCATTTCGTTCCCTGTTTTATTCCATTTGATTCCCTGTTCCATTCCGATTAGTCCCATGTGGCTTTCATTCCGTTCCGAATATGCGCTTACATGCGCTAAAAAACAGAAAAAAATCTTTGCCTTCTTCAGAAATCTTTTTTCACTAAATGACCCTGCATTCCAAATTTAAAGTTTCCAGGACCATTATTTCAGGAATTATAATAAGTATCAAAATTCACTTTTTTACCCCCCTTAGAATCGGAATTTCGAAAAAGTACTTTTTCAAAATTTTTCGCGTTGTTGGAACTAACATTTTAAATTTTTTTTGTAGGACCTTAATTTCAAAAAATTTAGAAAGTACCAAAGTAAATTTTTTTACCACTTTTTACCCTTAGGAGTCCGAATTTCCAGAAAGTACTTTTTTTGGAAATGTTTTTCCGTTAGAGGATCCTACATTCCAATTTTCAAATTAATAGGATTTTTTTTTTTTTCAGAAAAAGTAAAAAGTACCAAAGTGCTCGCTTTTTACCCCCTTTAGAATCGGTATTTCGAAAAAGTACTTTTTCATAATTTTTTTCATTGTTGGATACAACAATGCAAATTTTAATTTTTTTGTAGGACTTTAATTTAAAAAAATATAAAAAGCATCAAAGTACAATTTTTTACCCCTTTTTACCCTTAGGAATCCGAATTTCCAGAAAGTACTTTTTTTTTGGAATGTTTTTCAGTTAGAGGATCCTACATTCCAATTTTCGAATAGGATTTTTTTTCAGAAAAAATAAAAAGTGCCAAGGTACTCGTTTTTTTACCCCCCTTAGAATCGGAATTTCGAAAAAGTACGTTTTCTGAATTTTTTCCGTTGTTGGAACCAACATTGCAAATTTTAATATAAACCCATTGCAAATTTTAATATAAATAAAAATTACCAAAGTACCATTTATTACCCCTTTTAACCCTTAGGAAACCGAATTTCCAGAAAGTTAATTTTTTTGGGAATGTTTTTCCGTTAGAGGATCCTAAATTTCAAATTTCAAATTAATTGATTTTTTTTTTTAGAAAAAAAAAATGTACAAGTACTCACTTATTCCCCTTTTTCAACCCTTCGTTTTTACCCCTTAAAATCAACATTTCCAAAAACCCAGCCTTAGCGGATATGTATTCCAGGAGATGAAACTACAATCCAAATTTCAAGACTCTAGCTTCAGGGGTTTGGGCTGTGGGATGATGCGTGATTAGTATGTCAGTCAGTCAGTCATCAGTCAGTCACTCAACTACTTTATATATATAGAAGATAAACTCAAAATAAAATAATTGTTTCGTTAGTCATAAAGACAAAATTCAGTCTTTCATTTCAACCATCTTCAACCATACTTCCAAGTTTATGTGTTTGGGCAGTAAATCTAAAGAGACACCCAACAATCATAATAGGGTTTCATCTCATAATAAATGACAAGGTTCCAAGAAGAGGTTGCTACGTTGATTTGGTTTAAAGGATCCAAATAAACTCCAGTATTCTTGAGTTCTTTTCCCTTTGAAAAGTAAACAGCATACGTATTCCAAAACATACATAATATTAACATGGTCACCATTAGCGATGATATATTGATTCTTGGTGACTTTATTATCGTCAAATTTGAGTGACCACCAACAGGTCATTAGTGTGGGTCGTTTTGCCACTTTTTTGTCGGATCGAAACGCTATACCCGACAAAAGTTGTCTACCAAGATGGGTATTACAGATGCGAATTTTTTTGGAAATCGGTTGATATCTTCTGCTCTCAGAATGGGCTTAAAGTTTCGAAATTTCGGCTAAAAATCCCAAAATGCCAATTATTGAGGCTCGAAAAAGCGGTTATTTTTTTTTTGTAAAGATATGTTATTTTAAACGTAAACTCCATTTTAGGCATCAAAATGCCTAACCTCCCTCCCGGAGGTCCAGGGAATACCCCCGATATCCAAAGAGGATGTGAATTTCGGCTAAAAATACCTAATTGATAATTATTGTGGTTCGAAAAAGTGGCATAATTTGTGGGTACAAATATGTTATTTTACGTTAAATCCCTTTTAGGCATCAAAATGCAATTTTAAGCCCTTTCCAGGGAATACCCCCGATATCCTAAGTGGGAGGTGAATTTCCAAAATTGTAAAAAATTCAAGTCCAGATAAAGTGTCATTACACTCAAAATAATAACTCTATAAAATGCTCTGAAAAATTACTGTAATCTCAATTCAACAGATATTTGACAGAGTTTTCTGTCAAAATACAGATTTAAAGAAAATACTTTGTATTTTGTTGTGAAAAAAACAAAGTTTCCTCGGTTATATTACTTTTTACTTTGTAATCTTAATTTTACAGATTATTAACAGAGTTTTCTGCTAAAATACAGATCTAAGCCAAAAATGTTTTCTGTTTTGAGTAGTTTTGTTACCAAACATCAAAATTTTATCTGTATATTTTATTTTTTTTTTGTTTGAGAAAAAGTTGAAAAGGTAGCAAAAAAAGTTATCAAACATTTTTTTCAGAAATCTTATAAAAATTTTACAAAATAACATGCATTTAACTAAACTCTGTAAATTTGCATAGTTTTCTTTGCTAAATGGTGGTTTATTTAACCAATATTTTACTAGAAACTCTGTAAATTAACAGTTTTTTTTGTCCAAATCATTTTACAGAGTTTTATAGTAAAATTAAAAAAGCTTTCATATTTAACCAATATTTTACTATAAACTCTGTAAATTAACAGTTTTTTTTCTGTCAAAATCATTTTACAGAGTTTTTTAGTAAAATTACCAAGAAATGTTGTTAGCTGGAAAGGTATGGTGTACTCTGTTAAATTAGCAGAGATTTTCTGTAATTTAACAGAGTTATTATTTTGAGTGTATATATGGGTAAAGATGCCTTAAAATGCTATTTTGAACGATACCTCCCCACCCTCAATATCAGGAAAAATTGTCACAAATTGAGATTTGAATTCTAATTTTGTTGGAGCTTGTCTTGAAATTAAATACATTTTATTATGCCATCCCTTGCGTTTCTGTCGCACACTCTAGATAATGCTTCAGATACTAATTTTACTGTTCGTTCGACTGCAACTGAATGGCACGGAAACCGTGTTTTCAGGAAGTGCAAGTTTGTCAATAAGTTATTTATTTGATACCGTCCTTAAAACGGGTGGTACTGTGTTAGAAACATCAGTAATTTTCCAGAAGATCATTTCCACGTAATCAGTGGCTTCAAAATTTAGCCTTGGAATAATATTGTAGCGAATGAACTGATGACGATTTCCTGTTTGTTCTTCTTGAGTACTAAGAATTCTTTTTGGTGCATCTTGACGGACAGCAAGTCGACAATCTGTCATCATCGCGAGAAGAATATTTTCGGGCAGTGCAAAGAACGCATTGGTTTGAATGGATGAATGAACTACAGCTTTTTCTTTTTTTACTTTGAGCCAACACTCAGGGGATGCCCCCTGCCAATGCAATGCATTGTGTTGGTATAAGAAAAATAGGTTATGAGGAGAAGGAAAGAGGGAGTAGTGTTTATGGACATTTAATTTGAACTTTTCTATAAATTATAGCCTACTGGCTATAATTTAAAAACTATTTCTATGAGTTCCTTGCTTTGCAGTTGTCAACCTGGGAGCCTTGTTCAATTTTCCAGAAATCATCGAAGCAAGAACCTCCGAGCATTCTGCCGAATCAATAGCTTTAGCTATAAGATACAAGTATTTGAAGTCCTTACTGAGTTTTTTAAGCTCTTCGGAACTGTGATAAAGAAGATCACATTTAATTGCTATAAATGACACAACAGGAAGTTTTTCAGATCCGTGTAATTTTGAACCTATAGGACCTGTGTAAAAATTGGGACCTGATGTTTGGCCGTCGATATGCTTAAAGAGAACTCGCAATGGTACTTCGATAAAATGCAAAAGGCAACCTGCCTATTGCATGGATTTTCCTATTAATTCTTCTAATTTTCGAAGAATTCTACCTCTATGGAAAATAAAACTTTTAAAATATTCTCTTTACTCCACTAGATTTCTTTACCATATAAACACTTTTTGATAACCTCTAGCCAAACAAAATTAAAAGATATAAATATATCTAGAAAAATCTAAAAATGTCGATCTTGACAAGCCCGGCCTTTAAGTTGAGTCTCGGCGAGAACTATAAAATTATCAATGTTCCATATAACCAAAAATGGCTTTTTGGCAAAAATGGAAGTTTGGGCATTTAAAAAATGCCCAAACTTCCATCTTTCTCCGATCCCGGCGGGGGTCCTTGACCCCCAAGGGGGGTTAATAATTTTTTTTTAAGGCATAAATGTGAGATGACGTTTAAAATAACACATCTTTACACAAACAAAATGCCACTTTTCGAACCTAAATAATTGTCAATTTGAGTATTTTTAGGCGAAATTCACTTCTCTTTTGGATATCAGGGGTATTCCCTGGATTTCCGAAAGGGATTAAAATTGCATTTTGATGCCTTAAAGGGATTTAACGTCTGAAATAACATATTTGTACCCACAAATTATGCCACTTTTTCGAACCACAATAATTATCAATTAGGGTATTTTTAGCCGAAATTCACATCCTCTTTGGATATCGGGGGTATTCCCTGGACCTCCGGGAGGGGTTAAAACTGCATTTTGATGCCTTAAATGGAGTTTACGTTTAAAATAACAAATCTTTAAAAAAAAAATAAACCCTTTTTCGAGCCTCAATAATTGGCATTTTGGGATTTTTAGCCGAAATTTCGAAATTTTGAGCCCATTCTGAGAGCAGAAGACATCAACCGATTTCCAAAAAAATTCACATCTATAATACCCATCTGGGTAGACAACTTTTGCCGGGTATAGCGTTTCGATCCGAGAAAAAAGTGGCAAAACGACCCACCCTAGTGGTCATCATTAGTTGGTGTTTCCTGGTGCTCTAACAGACATATTTTATGAATCGGCCTTTTCATTGTATTTTTTTTTTTTTCGTTTTTATAGTTACAACTCTGACTATCCTATCTGCGCCTGGGTGAACGTCTATTATTCTTCCAAGCGGCCAACGAGCGGGATGCGTTTCTTCATCTTTAATGATGACGAATTGTCCCTCATTAAGGTTCTTACTTTTCGTTTTCCATTTAAAACGATGTTGCAACGAGGATAAGTATTCCCCTTTCCACTGCTTCTAAAAGTTAGTTTTAAGCTTCTGAATAAGCTTCCATCAATCAATTACATCAATTCCTTCTGAACTCACACAAAAAATTATTGGCTAAAAATTTTCAATTAAATGTATTGATCAATCAAATTTAAATGAGTCAATCAATGTTTTGATTAAAATGTTTGCTATTTTTTGTTACAAACTTTCAACATACCAGATTTTTTTTCGCTTTAGTTTATTTGAATAGATTAATTCAAAAATATACAAAATAATCTGGCTTTACTTTTTTTATTGTTGGCAACATATTGGAAAGAAAAAAAAAATAAATTTTTTGATAATTTTGTCATATGCTTACAATTCATTTGTTAAATCAATCATTATTTTGATTGACTTTAAACAAAAAATTGATCAAATTTTTGATCAAAATCGAAAAAATGTTTGATTGAAAAAAATTTCAATCAATCACCTACAATTTGATGATTGGTATAACAATTTTTTTAATTGGAGGAGTTTCAATCAAAAAATTTATTGAATCCGCGTTTTTGTTGATTGAAATTCGTTTAAATTTTTTTCTGTGCTACTGTTTAAATCGTGTAGTGGCCTTGAGTTTAATACTGCTTCAATTTGAGACAACAATGTGATAAGCTCTTCATAAGTACACCCAAAAAATTACATAGTCGCATAGTTAACAAAATCCATAGTTATTTTAAATATTTTTTAAATCAACTATTTATAATCAATAACAACTATGGACAAAGTTGAAAACGATTTATTTTATTATTGAAAGTTTCAAAAAGTCAAAAAGAAACAAATATTGAAATTGTCAAACAAAAATTGTAAATTGTAAAAAAAAAATTTCAATTTCCTATTTAATAATTGAATATTTGGATATTTGTAAAATATTTATTTTTTAATGGTGTTGCTTCTGAAAAAAGAAAAAGAAGATGGAAAGAATCTGATGGTGATATGGGCTTCGCTCTTTTCGATTATTTTAATAGACAAGAAATTTGAACATATGTATTGGTAACATTTATTATGAAATTTTAATAAATTAATTAAATAATATATATAACACAAAATTGTATTTTATTTAAAATAAATTAAATCAAGATCATCAATAAAAACAACGATTAAATAGTTATAAATCACTATTTTTGCTTTTTACTTGCATTTGACTATGGACCTAGTGTTTTTCACTTATTGTTAGTACATCGTTGGCTGTAACTTTTTCCATAGTTGATTTGAAGATTTAAAAGAAACATAGTTACCAACCACTATGTGACATTAACTATTTAGTTAGGGCTATTTCACCTATGACATAGTTGAAAAAATAGTAATCAGCAACTATGTAATTTTTTGGGTGTAAGTTTATTTTCACCTATAATCCTTTTAAGATGGTATTTCAAAGATTTTATAGCTGCTTCCCATATTCCTTCAAAGTGAGGACTTGCGGGTTGTAAGTGGCTGCTGACGTTTTACGTCAACACACGTAGACTCTGAGGTCCATTGTGATACCACGGGATCGTAATAGGTTTCCCTACTAGTCCCTGTCGTTAAACCAGTTTGAGCTTCTTATGAAACTCCTTAGATGTTGAATTTTGACATCCGACAAATCTGAAAGATCGTACAGCTCCCTAGATCCCAGTGAAGCAAGTCGCTGACCAGAAAGTGCCGGGCAATGGCAAATAAAGTGTTCGATAGTTTCCAACTCCTCTTCATCCATGCAACTTCGGCAAAAGTCATTCGACGGCACATTTAACCGCTCTGCGTGCTTCCCTATAAGACAGTGTCCGGTAATTATAGAAACCACCGTTGAAATCTCTCCTCTTGGAAGCGATATCAGCTCACTTGTGCGCCCCTGATTAAGAGAAGGCCAAATCAGTCGTGTTGTCTCACACGTCCATCCATTTGCCCATCTTTGATTAGTCTCCGTCGCAGAACAAAGCCGTAGGTTTTGCTTGCAAGTTTCTAGAGGCGTACCAACACATTCCAATTCTGTTGGAACCTGTAAGGTAGTTCCTAGTCTTGCAAGCTCATCGGCTTTGCAATTCCCTGGAATGTCTCTGTGCCCTGGGACCCATATGAGTCGTATGTTAAACTGCTTG
This sequence comes from Pegoplata infirma, assembly GCA_963921195.1. NCBI lineage: Eukaryota > Metazoa > Arthropoda > Insecta > Diptera > Anthomyiidae > Pegoplata > Pegoplata infirma. The sequence goes on from OY992539.1 coordinate 161,577,296, forward strand.
GCCATCTCATTTAAAGACGTGCGGCAGTTAAGGGCAGATCTTGTTTTCAGAAACATTGAATCCAGGGACTTGACCGCGGCTTGACTGTCAGTATAGATGTTGACTGCGGTTGTAGACAAGACATTGCAGCTCAACCAGTCAGCCACTTCTTTTATTGCCAGCATCTCTGCCTGGTAAACACTGCAATGATCTGGCAATCTACGAGCCAGGCTCAACCCAAGCTCTTCCGAATAGACTCCAAAGCCCACTTGTTCGTGCAGCCTCGATCCATCTGTGTAAAAATTTATGGTAGCTCCACTACCCGGAGTATCCCCCATCCAAGACTCCCTGGATGGTATCATAGTGGTAAAGTGGCGCTCAAAGAGGCTCAAAGAGGGAGCACAGTCCACATTTTGTGGTATTGTTATCTTTTTCAAGATTGCGCTATGGCCACTTGCGGGGGAAATAAATTCGGCACTGCTGAATTTTACAATCTTTTACTTAAATAAAATACAATTTCGCTGTTCAGGCTGTTTATCTGAAATCAGCAGATTTTTCTGCAGACTCTACTCTGGTTTATCCAGACAGAAATTTAACAAATCGCGTCAGCTCAAATCAACAGATTTTTCAAATGGCTCAAAATGCAGATTTTTGCCATGATTAGACAAAGACATCTAATAAACGTGTAAAAAATGAAAAAAATTATTTGTTGGATTACAATAATGCGTGATTATTTCAATTAAATCCTGAGTTAATTAATAGTAATAAATACTACTATATAATTATGTGTTGAAAATGCACAAAATTTAACAGTTTTTTTTTTAACTTTATTAAATAAATTTTTGATTTTTACGCATTTTTAACAATTTGGTGACTTTTAAATATTTTTGGTACTTAAATTTTATTCATAATACCGGTACGTACCGGTATCGATGTTTCGGTAACGGTTTATCGTTGCCGAAATACTCGAAAATGGCGTTACCTTTACCGATATAAAAAATATGTAATACTAGTACCGTTACCAATACCGTTTTTCGTTTCGGTTGCCAACCCTGGTTTTTAATCGTTATTCGTTTATGGAAATGCACCCAAACCAATTACATGAAAAACTCTACAGTCTTTACAATGTATTAAAAATCTTTATTTTTATAAAATGTGTTAACATATAACTCTAAAAGTTTATGATACGTCAATTTAGATGATCCTTGGTCGTGTATCTTTTCTATATTAAATGAATCCAATTTTTTAGCTCGTTCAAAAGCTTCAATTATGCAAGATCTGAAAATAAAAAAAAATTGACTATTAGAGATTTTGAATGATAATTATTTTATGTTCAGTTTAATTTTAGAAACACATTTTAATTACAAAAAAATTAAAAATAATTTGGCGGTAAATAATTGGAACTTGAAAAATTATAAAAGTTGTTTGTTTAATATCCCAGCAAAATTTTCCATTACCAGTAATGGGTTTTGTTATCCGAAACAACTGTTAATGCTTCCAGATTAGGATTCCACTTAATTTTAAACAAAGTCAAAATGGTAAATGACTTAAATATATCCTAGACTAGGATTCCTAGTGTTACTAATTGTTAACCTCCATGTCAGTTAAGCCAACATTTTTATATAATTTAAGCGAATTCAGCTTAATTCTCTTTAAATAAGCGTTTTTCTAGTAAGATGGCCGATATTTTTTTCTTTACAAAAAACGTCAAGTGCAATTCGAGCTTTGATGAACTAAATACTACACCAAGCTAAGCCATTTGTGAAGTCATACACCAATTTAGATACGCGAAATCAGTCAAAAACGAAGCGAAAATAATACAAAATATAGTATGCATAAACTGACCTACCATCCCGCTTTTGGCGGGATTATCCCGCTTTTTGATGTGTCATCCCGCCTTGAATTCCGATCCCGCTTTTTAAACAAAAGTCCCGCTTCATCCCGCTTTTTGACTTTTGGAATAGCAAAGTACAATTTTAAGGTTATTTTAATAATATTTTGAGAAATATATTTTTGAGCATATTATCTATTTCTTACCGTATAAAGAAAATTTTAAGAAAAATTTTGTTTACTCAAAAAAACTGTTCACAAGAGAACCCTACTGGACTGATTTAAATCAAAAATAAATTTAAATTAAATTTTTACATAAAATTTGTTCATTGTGATACTTCGAATATTCCGAAAAAAGCTTTCAATAAAAAAGTATTAAACTTAAATACATTTTTCTTAATTCTCAGATTCTTAGAACTTTTTTGTATACAAAAATCCTCAGATGCTGAAACATTTTTCATAAAAGAAATATTTCAGATTCTAACAAATTATCGGTGTCTAAAAAATTCTTCCTAAAAAAAAAATCTGATACCCTTTTCTAAAAATTAATTCTTAAATTTTATAGCCCCGTGAAAAAATTTATTAGATCTGGTCTGATTTGTAAAAATCTAATGATTTCATTTGTATCTGATAAGATCTACTAGATACGAAATTTTTACGAACTGATCCGTAATTGAATCTGACCAGATCCTGAAATTGTGGAAAAATGTCGGATCAAAAAGACCTGATCAGATAAAATTATATTTTTTAGATCAAAACAGATTAAATCAGATCTAATAGATTATTTCAAGGGGCATTTTTCGATAGAAAATATTTGAGAAGGGAAATTTTTAAAGTTATAATGTTTTCTAAGATAATTTCATATAGAAAAATTATTAAGTTTTAAGACATTTTTCTAAAGAAAAATCTAAGAAGCAACTTTAAAAGAAAATTTTACAGACTCAAAGACACACTTCCTTTAAAAAATTTCTCAACAGAAATATTTTCAGATTCTGGTAGATTTTTCATACAAAAAAAACTTATGCTGTGTTTTTCAAAAAATGGATTTATTTTTGGATTAATCTTATTTTGTTTAAAAAAATATTTTAACATACCAAAACAAATTTGGAATATTTTTTTCCGTATTCTACGATAAATTAGCAATGATAATCCGAAAAAATAAGAAAAAAATTTTGAAAATGAAAAAAGTTATAAATAAATCAAAATTAATCCAAAGTGGACTTATTAAATCCTAAAATTTAATTGGATTAATTTTGATTTATTTGTAACTTTTTCAATTTTCCAAATTTTTTTATTATTTTTTCGGATTATAATTGCTAATTTATCGTAGATTACGGAAAAAAATATTCCAAATTTGTTTTGGCATGTTAAAATATTTATTTTAAACTAAATAAGATTAATCCGAAAATAAATCCACTTATTGAAAAACACAGCATTAGATTCTGATATAATTTTCTATAGAAAAATTCCAAAACATTTTCCTTTTTGGAAAAAATCATAGATTTTGAAAAACTTTTCCTATAAAAAAATTCTCTGATTCTAAAATATTATTTAAACAGGAAAAATCTCTTTTTCCATATAATAAATTCAAAGATTCTGAAATATATTTCTCATAAAGAAACTATCAGATTCTGAAACGTTTTTCCTGTAGAAAAATTATTCGATTTTAAATTTTTTTCCAGAAAAAAAAATAAATTAACAGTTGCCAATGGATTTTTTTTATAGAAAATTCCCAGTTGGAAAATGTGTCACTGAGGAAATTTCCACAGTGATTGAAATGTCTTCAGGTTCTGACAAATCATAGGCAATCCTTGATGACATTTCCTAACATTGTCAGCACTGAATGTTTGCTTTAAGAGTGTGGACAATTCCTCTAAGACGTCTAAAAGGAAATGTCTTCAGAATAGCAGTATATTAAATTAGAATTTTAAATCTGGGCAACTCTTCAATTTCCAAGAAAAAGATGGCAATATTATCGACTTAATTAAAATAAAATCAAAATCTAACAAGTAGAATAAAAGTAATAAATAGACAAACAATTTTAAAAATAAAGTTTGGAACAAGTGGTTAGGTGTGGGACTAGTAAACTGGAGGTTCCAGGTTCAAATCCAGTTGGGACTAAAAAAGGCGAAAAGTTTTTTCTAAATATGAGAAAGATAATTTATAAAGGAAAATAGATAAAAGTAAAAACTAAAGGAAATACGAAATTTTTTTGTATTTTCGCATGACCTATGTCAGACATTTCCCCAAGGAAGTCTTAGGTGAAATGTCCCCAGAAGGTCAGCCCTGACCACTGCTGACTTTGAGTGAGGACATTTTGAAAATTTGTATGAAACTGTCCTCAACCCAGTACATAGAGATGTCTTGTGGATGTCAGGTGTGACTCTGACATGTCATCGCTCCGTCACTGAGGATGGCTCGAGGACGTTGCCAACTGGGTTAATAAGGCCCTTAAACATTTTTCCTGCAGAAGAATTCTTAAAATTTTAGATAATTTTTCTTTTAAAATATTCTTAAATTCTGAGTAAAATAAGTATCTAAATATTTTCTAAAGACAGTCTCGAGTTCTGAAACGTTTTTTTATAAAAAATATATTAGATTTACTTTCTCTTAGAAAATGATAAGAAAAGTTATCAGATTCAGTCTACGACTCTAATTTAATTTTAGTTTTTCATATGCATTTTTTTTATTCTAAGGGCTGGTAACTTATCACAATATAATCAATGATTAGTGCTAATTATTGTTTCCAAACGTCAATTTTATATGAAATTGATCAATGATTAGTGTTAATCATTGATTAGCTTTTGATAAGTTACCAGCCCTAAAACATTTAATCCCAACGTTGGTAAAAAAATCCTTTAGACTTGAGACTATGTTTGCTGACGTAATCTAAATAAAATTTTTCTAGTCAAAGTTCTTATGCATATTTTTACATAAAAAAATACAATCCCTTAAAAGTATTTCCAGAATTTTGAGCATTTTGAAGGTTATTCGTAGGTTCGTTCAAGTCGAATTTCACTTATTAAAAAAAATCCCGCTTTTTAGATCAAAATCCCGCTTTTTCAACCTTTCGATCCCGCTTTTCAGTCAAAAGCAGTTGGTCAGGTTAAGTATGCCGAAAGAAAAACGCACAAAAAATGTGCAATAAACAGTGCACTCAAAAAAATCACTCTGTTAAATTACAGAGATACTCTGCTGAGCCAGCAGAAAATACCATAGATTTCCAACCAGCAAGATTTTTTGTTATTTTACGAAGAAAACTCTGTAAAATGATTTCAATAAAAACAAGTGAGAGTGTTAAATTCGGCTGTGCCGAATCTATAATACCCTCCAACATATAAAAAAAAAATAAAAAAATTGCAGGGGCGTTTTTTTTTGGGTGGGGGGGGTCAGAAGGGGTCATTGGGGGACACATAAATTCATGCGGTAAATGTTTAAAAATTAATTTATTATGCTTTTTAAGCTTAAGTAATACAATTTTATCGTTATTTAAAAACATTTTTAATATCAACGCCCACAAAAGGGGGAACGTTCAAAAAAAAATATTTTTTTATTTCCTAAGTCCAAGTGCAGGACCTTGAACTTGTTCTGATATCAAAATGTTTCATTTGCTTTACAAAAACATAAAAAAACCTTTGAAAATATGGCGTTTTTCAGAGGTTAGTTAAGTTCTTCAAGGGGGAACTTTTTCCCCCTGATCCAATTTTGCCCATTAACGAATTTAAACTGTCTAGACCTGCCAAACTTAACGAGTCTATCTCTTTTATTTTGGACTGCATCGTGTCTTATACAGACGGACGGACGGACATTCTAGAAATGTATTAGAATCGATCATAGATCAATAATATATATACTTTATGGGGTCCCCGACCGATATTTCGACGCGTTACAAACGGAATGACAAAGTGAGTATACCCCCATACTGTAGTTGGAGGGTATAAAAACTGTAAATTTACAGAATTATCTGTTAAATAATTATAAAAGCGACCAGAACTTTACTATTTTATTTGATTCCTGATTAATTTATATTTCCTTAATGTGCAAATAGTGTTGAAAATTGGGAATTGCTATAGAGTAAATTTGTCCGCTTTAATGCTTCCAAATTTTAAATTTTCTTTTTTTAATTTTTGTGAAAATTACGAGTTCTTTTTACGAGTACACACGATATCCTCGTAAAATTTACCAGGTTTGAAATATTTGGAAGTTTTTTAAAGAGATTTTTATTTGTAACCTGTAGAAGAAGTGTTTCTGCGTCGATTGCTATATGTAAAGACGGGTCTATCAGAAAATTTATATTTTAAAGTTACAAACATCAGTAAAAACTCATTATACCTTGTGCCATAAAGTGTATAGGATATAAATATGTGAGTCCTATGTACAATGACATATTTCGGTGCTTTAGTTCTTACCTGAATAACTTTTGATGTAAAACGTATGCACTCACGTGACCAGCATCTAAGTATCGAACTTCAACACCTGGCCATATTTCTTCCAAGGCAGAGCAACCCTCTCGTGGAACATACGCATCATCCTTAGCACAAACAGCAATAATTAAAGAAGTCTCGTGTGGAACAGAAAAGTTTTTAAGATGTGTACACTCGTCCATCATACCTCGCATAAATTGTAACGCTTCGCGTTCCCACCAATTTATTTTTGTGATATCAATTTTATCGTCGTCAGATGTCTTAGGAAGAATTAATTTCATTAATCTAGTTATAGTGTAATTTTCGCCAGTTCCTTTATAAACATCAATACCAGATAATTTTTCTTCTTGTAACATTTTTGTATATTTTATGTCTTTTTTCAGCTCTATTAATGACTGGTTAAAATTACGAATAAAAGTTTGCCCAGCTGTAAACGCATCGTCAATTACAGTAACCATTTTTGATAATCGTTCATTATATTTTCCATCGGAATAGTATTGAGTTTCAAGCATGTCCCAGTTAATTGATTGGCTCATGACACCCTAAAAAATTATAAATTAATTATATTAACAATTTTAATAACTGGGTAAGTCCATGGTAAATGTTGTTGGGTGTTCACTGATTTTGCTAAATTCACTTTTCGATAAATATTTTTTGAATACCCTCTTCTTGTAACGAACTTAATCTGATTCGTTGATGTTTTTTGTCAAGCTAATGGGGCCTAAATTTCCTCAATGTAAATAAAAATCAATTTTTAATCACAATTTTTGTTCCCGACGTTTGGTCGATTGTTTGTCAACTTTTTTAAGGGATTGTCTATTTAAAAAATATATAAAACAAGTAAAGAAAGTACAATAGAGGTATTCAGAGTCCTACTTGCCAGCCGTGGCAATGGTGGTTAAAGAGCACTTTTTCAAATTACGTTTCAAAACACATGTATTTTTTGAAAGAAGTACTCTTTTGCTACATTGCCAGGGCTGGCAGCAAGACTCTGAATACCTCTACCCGAGTAAAAAAAAAAACTTTTAAGATCTAATTTGATCTCAAAATTGGCTGTATCAAGTTTGATCAGATATTGATCTAATTGTATTATTTTAGATACAAAAATATAAAAAATTATACAATTAGATCCGAATTTTGGTCACATCCAAATAAATCCAGTTGATCTTATTTTATATAAATAAATGTAGATTTATCTATTTATATAAAGTCATATATATTTATGTATAACCTCAGATAAGAAAATGGATCCGCAATAAATATTAGATAAAATTAGATCTGAACATATAAAAAATCATATAAAATTTAATATGATTGTATCAAATTATATATCATTATATCAAAACTTTTTTACTAGGGTAATGATACCCCGAGTAAAAAAGTTCCTATATAATTGTATATAATTTTATAAACATCATATATGATTAAATAGAATTATATAGAATTTGATGCGAAAAATGAGTCGATAAAACTATATAAAATTTGATCAATGTTTCATATATTTTGATAAATTTTTTATATAATTTTATGCGAAATTTGGACCCCTATTTTTATATAATAATAGCAAAATTATATAATTAGATATAATTATATAAAAATATATAAAATTGTATAAAACTGCATAAAACTATATAAAGTTACATAAAATTATATATAATTATATATAATTAAAACAAAATTTTATGATTTATATAAAACTTGATATAATTTTATATAACTTTATAAAATTATATATTGTTTTATATAATTTGATATAGTTGTATATAATTATATTTGATTATATAAATTTGCTTTTGTTATATAAAAATAGGGGTCCAAATTTCGCATAAAATTATATAAAAAATTTATCAAAACACAAGTAACATTGATAAAATTTTATATGGTTTTATCGACTCATTTTTCGCATCAAATTCTATACAATTCTATTTAATCATATATGATGTTTATAAAATTATATACAATTATATAGGAACTTTTTTACTCGGGACTACACAAAACCAATTCAGACCTTCAATATGAAATTTTATTACCCGAGTAAAAAAAAAACTTTTTAAGATCTAATTTGATCTCAAAATTGGCTGTATTAAGTTGTATCAAATAATTATCTAATTGTATTATTTTAGATACAAAAATATTAAAAATGATACAATTAGATCCGAATTTTGGTCACATCCAAATAAATCCAGTTGATCTTATTTTATATAAATAAATGTAGATTTATATAATTATATGAAGTCATATATATTTATGTATAACCTCAGATAAGAAAATGGAGCCATATTAAATCTTTCATATAATAATAATAATAATCTTTATTTTGTTTTTTCATAAATCATTACATTGGATTTCATTAAAATTAAAATACTTAAAAACAAAATATAGTTTTAAAAAAGGGGTTTAAAATGACAATGACTGTAAAGTCGTCTGTCATATATAATTTTTTTTATTTTCATATATTTTTAATAATTGAATTCATCTATTAACAATTTTCTATAATTCAAAGCACTTGTAACATAATTATAAATTCTATTCCAACTATCATGTATATTACCATTTAAAATATGGATCAACTCATTCTCTTCAATGGCTGTTTTTCCAAAATACCTGAGTCTGAATCCTCTTAATATTGGACATTTTGCAATGAAGTGTTGTAGTGTTTCATCTTCTCTCATATTGCATAAAGTACACAACTTGTTGTCTTCGTTTCTAAAACTATTAGCATTCAGGGGAAGCATACCACATCGGGTTTTAACAATAATTGATACTTTGTTTAGATTCTGTAACTCTTTCAAGTAATTTTCTCCAATATTGTGATTTAGAAATCTATAAAAACGATTATTACTGGATAATGCTGCTTCTATATTTTCTCTACGACTTTTATTTTTTAATTCCTGTAGAATTAACGTTCCTTTTCGAATCCAGTCTTGTGTCGATATATTTTCAGTATCAAACGTTATGTTGAAGTCTGCTCCCAGCTGGTTTATTTCTTTTGCCCAATAGCATCTTTTGTTCAAAATCAAAATTGATGATACATATTTGAAAGGAGGAATAAATATAGAGTCCACAAATATTAGATTGTTAATGTACGCAGATGACATCGTGATATTAGCGGATGATATTGCTGTTATGCAAGATATGGTTCACAGACTGGAGAAGTACTGCGAAATGTGGAACCTTGAAGTAAATCTGAATAAATCAGAAATGATGATATTTAGAAAGGGAGGAAGAATTTCAAAAAAAAGAAAAGTGGTTATTCAAAGGAGAGCCAATAAAGATCAAAAATGAGTACACATACCTAGGAGTAACATTATCTCCTAAAATGTCATTTCAAAAACATTTGGAGAGTAGAAATTTATCGGCAAAAAATAGTATTAACGCAACTTGGAGAGAGTTTCTGGCTAAAAAGGAAATTGGTTTAAATGCTAAATGGAATCTTTTCAAATCAGTATGCCGTGCAATTCAGTCGTACGCAGCCCAAGTATGGGGGTTTCATCTATTTGATGAAGTAGACAAACTCCAACGATATTTTCTAAAAAAGGTTTTAAAACTTCCGCCATTTACACCAACATACGTTCTTATGCTAGAAACAGGTATGGAAAACAACTACATTTATACGCTGGATTTGCACATTCGGTATATTATTAAAACACTGTTTGAATTTAAAACTGACCGCCTACCAAATCAACTAACGAAGTTAATAATTAAAAATAAAACATATTGGTATAGTTATATTGATACAATGGCAATAGAGGTAAATACCATGAGAATTTCGGAATGCACAACGAGAGAACATTGGGAGCAATTAAGGATCGACATCATAACCGGGTTAAAAATTAAAGAAATGAACCAATACATAAGCAAAGCATCTGAAACCAGCCGTTTTTACTCCAAGCTTTATTTTCAAGAGCAACAAAATTATTTTGAAGTTACAAATGATATAACTGCAATAAGCTATATTTTTAAAGCCAGATGTGATCTTATAGAGCTGAATGGGACAAGATTTCAAGAACAAAGATCGCGTATGTGTTCATTATGTAATCTTAATGAAACGGAAAACATTCTTCATTTTATAGCCAAATGCCCAATTTTTCGACATATAAGACATAGATATTTTAAAAAATATATCCTCACAGAAACTGATTTAATTAATTTACTAAATAATGCTAAGACATATTTAAAAGAATTATCTCGTTACATTATAGATGCGTTAGGTTACAGAAAGGAACTTATATATGAATTTAATTACTAATTGTTACACAAAATACAAATATTTATTACTATACACTTTTCCGACTGACGACATTATGTCAAAGTCGTATGTTCTAGTTTTTAATATTTCAAATTGTAAAATTGAATTTATGATGAAATAAAGAACAATAATAATAATAAAATAATAAATAAATAAATTGATAGTTTGTGTGGTAATCTGCTTTCGTTATATTTAAATATTGTGTTGAATATATAGTTCATATGCAAGTTAAGTGTATAGAAGTGGTTATCCTCCGCGTTTGTTTCCAGTGATAAGGCATAGTTTGGCGTGAAATCTGGCAACCTCAATATTCTTTTTATAAAATACCTTTGTAAAACATCGACCTGGTTAAATAAAGAACATCCCCAAACTTGAGCTCCATAGGACTGTACCGATCTACAAACAGCTTGAAAAAGTTGCCATTTTGATTTTATTGAGATTGTTGTTTTACTCAGAAAGTTTTGCCACGTACAGTTTATACTTCGTTTAGCCAAAACATTTCTTTGCTCTAGATGTCTCACAAATGACATTCGTGGAGTGAGAACTACACCTAGGTAACAAAACTCATTTTCGATTTTTACTTGCTGTCCTTTGTAAATCCATCTCTCTTGTCTTGATAGCCGACCACCCTGCCTAAACACCATCATAGCAGATTTTTCTAAATTTACCTCCATGTTCCATTCTGTACAATAAGCTTCTAGATTATTTATCATTTTTTGCATTGTGTGTATGTTATCTGACAAGAGAACTATATCGTCTGCGTAAAGAAGTAACCGTATATTAATTCCTCCTACTCTTAACCCTCCTTCTAACGTAGTATGTAGATCGTTTAGGTACAAAGTAAACAACAAAGGAGAAAGAAGACAACCTTGGCGTACACCAGAGTATGTGTTGAAGCTTTCTGATAGTTCTTTACCAGTCCATACTGCTGATTTAGTGTTTTCATATATATTTTCAATTAGGTTTAGCATTTTTGTGGATAAACCTAGCATGTGTAATTTATATATCAATAACTTTCTTGGCACTTTGTCAAAAGCTGCCTTGAAATCCACAAAGAATGTATAAACCTTCTTTTTTTCTTCAAATTTCAGGTGAACAATTGATGCTAAGTTGTAAATATTATCTACAGTAGAATAGTTAGGTCTAAAGCCAGCTTGAAATTCATTAAGTATTTTGTGTTTATCCACCCATTTTTGAATTCTTGAGTTTAAGATACCCATTAGAATTTTAGCTACAGAGTTCATGAAAGTAATTCCCCTATAATTACAAGGAGAATCAGCATTACCTTTTTTAAATATTGGGAATATAATAGTTTCATTAAACGTATCATCTACTTTTCCAGTTTCAAATATGTTGTTGTAAATAGCTGTTAGCTCCGAATAAAATTCACGTGATTCATTTTTAAAAAATTCATATGGCACTCTATCAATTCCTGGTGCTTTGTTTGATTTTGCTTTGTATAGAGTTTTGCACATTTCATCAATAGTAATTTCCTTATCCAGATCATCATCAACTTGTAACATTGCTGCATAGTGTATATTATTTGCCGTTTGTATCGGATTTAGGAGTGAATCAAAATAATTTTTAAAATCTTCAGCTGCTATATGAGCACTAGGGATATAACCATTTGCATTTTTTTGCAAATATCAAAAAGAGCCTATCATAGTGAGAAAGTACATAAAAAATCAATAAGAAAAGTGTGCTCTTTTTTCCGCGAATGTTAAAAAAGGTTCGGCACCGATCGCGATAAAGTTTTCGTTAAAATTTTTTTCAATTATTCAGGCAACCCATATTTCTAATGTTGAAAACCATACTTTTATTTTATTTTTTTTTTCATTTATGTTGTAAAACGACAAAAACCCAAAAAACCATTGAAGGGAAGGATTCCCACCACAAAACATAAAAAATTAAAATTTGTAGTGTTTTAGAAAATGCAGTCGGTGCCGAAGGTTTTTTGACCAAAATAACCCCGGAAAACGTTTTTTGTTATCAGTATAATATTGCCCATACCGGTATGATAGGTTCTTATTTTGGTTATACGCCTAATGAGCACCCATATGAAAACTTTGACCTCTTATCTGTTTTGCTACCTTCCACCAATCTTTAGCATCGTTTGAAGTATTTATTATTTGCTCCATCTCCGCCTGATATTCATTCTTTCTTTGTTTACATACTGATTTATAATACTGATTTGCTTGAATGTAATTGTTTTTATCATCTGGGTTATTGGATTTTCTAAAGGCATTTAATAGTTCAAAGGATTTTTCCCTAGCTTTCTCACATTTGGTGTCGAACCATATACTTTTAAACGTTGTTTTTTTATTGCAATGTTGCTTATTATTTGTAGAGGTTTTTATTATATTTATCAAATCATTTAGATTAGTTACTTTTCCTTGATTTTCTTGTAAAATAAGGTTTGCATTTAGTTTTTGCAAGTATTGCGGCTTTTGCGATTCCTTCCACTTTAGTTTCGGTAATAAATTCATACAAGTTAGTTCTTCATCTTCTCTATCAAAATTTAGGGTAATTTTTAGCGGCATATGGTCCGACCATATCTTTGACTCAACTTCAAATCTTTCAAAGTATTCTAAAACTTCATATGATGTAGCGCAGATATCATTAACAGAGTGACCTACTGTACTGACAAATGTAAAATTACCATCTTCATCTCCTATTGTTCTGCCGTTAAGCACTACTAACCCATAATCTTCACAAAATTCTATAAAACTTCTTCCTTTCGCGTTCACTACTTCATCTTTTGACTTTCTTACCTCCAAACCAGCCGTAAATTTGTCGTTGTAATTGTCATCTATAATTTGCTGCATGTTTCCAATTCTAACATTGATATCGCCCACCACTATAAAGTTTGTATTTTCAGTTTCTCGGAAAAAGGTTTTGATTTCCTCAAACTCTGTACTCCAATCTTCTCCACGTATGTAAACTGGTATTATATTCAAATATTTTTCTTTTGATTGCAAAATAATAACATCAATTTCATTAAAAGTTTTAAAATCATGTTTTATGCCAGTTTTCTCTAATGTCTTATTGATTCCATATACACTACCCCCACTAGCTCTTCCAAATCTGCTTAACCGCTTTGCAGGTTTCCAGTACAGTTTAAAATCTTTAAAATATGTTGCCCATTGAGCTGTATTTTCTTCAACTACGTGCGTTTCATATAATGCAAAAATTTGAGACTGACCAATGTATTCGAAAAACCAAGGAAGCATATGTTTATTATTTAGACCATTAATATTATATGAAATTATGTTTAATTTTTGAAAATTTAATTTTGTAGTTACATTTTTATTTATTATGTTACTAGTGCTTTGATGTATATTTTCTAGTTTTTATACCCTCCAACTACAGTATGGGGGTATACTCACTTTGTCATTCCGTGTGTAACGCATCGAAATATCGGTCTAGGACCCCATAAAGTATATATATTATTGATCAGTGATCGATTCTAAGACATTCTAGCGATGTCCGTCTGTCCGTCCGTCTGTCCGTCCGTCTGTGGAAGACACGATACAGTCCAAAATAAAAGTGATAGACTCCTGAAATTTGGCACATATATGTCTTATGTTCATAGGCTGGTTAAGTTCGGAGATGGGCAAAATCGGACCAGGGGGGAAAAAGTTCCCCCTTGAAGAACTAAACAAACCTCTGAAAAATACCATATTTTTACATGATTTTTTGTGTTTTTGTTTAACAAATCCAACATTTTTATGCTACAAGAAGTTCGAGATCCTGCATTTGGACCCACAGAATTAGAAAAAATCGTTTTACTGTCCGCCCCCCCCCCCCCTTTTATGGGCGTGGAATATTTTTTTTTTTTATATAATGATAAATTTGTATTTCTTTAGTGCAAAAAGCATAAGAATTATTTTGTTTTAACGCTTATTCGAGAGGAATTGTGCCCCCCAATTACCACTACCGACCCCCCCCCCAAAAAAAAAAGAAGACGCCCCTGGAATTTTTTATACCCTCCAACCACAGTATGGGGGTATACTCACTTTGTCATTCCGTGTGTAACGCATCGAAATATCGATCTAGGACCCCATAAAGTATATATATTATTGATCAGTGATCGATTCTAAGACATTCTAGCGATGTCCGTCCGTCTGTCCGTCTGTCCGTCTGTAGAAGACACGATACAGTCCAAAATAAAAGAGCTAGACTTCCGAAGTTTGGCACGAATATTTCTTATATTCCTAGGCAGGTTAAGTTCGGAAATGGGCAAAATCGGAGCAAGGGGAAAAAAGTTCCCCCTTGGAGAACTAAACCAACCCAATAAAAATCGCATTTTTTGCAGGGTTTTTGGTACTTTTGCTAGGCAAATGCAACATTCTTATCTCAGAAGAAGTTCAAAATCACAAGGGGAAGGTGCCCCTAACGTCTCAGACCAACCCCGCCCCGCCCCGCCCCAAAAAAAAAGACGCCCCTGGAATTTTTTATATTGTTTTTTTTACATTTTGGAGGGTATAAAAGATTCGGCACAGCCGAATGTAACACTCTCACTTGTTTTTTTATTTATTTGCATGTTGGAGGGTATAAAAGATTCGGCACAGCCGAATTTAACACTCTTACTTGTTTAAATTTAATTTGTTTAATAATAAATCATAATTAACAATAATATTAAATTCGTTACCATAAAGTTCTTTTAAAATTGTGACGCCATCATCTTTGCCGCATACCAGTTGTTTTTCCTTGTTCCATTTGAGCCACTTTTTATTTACATTTAATCTATCATCGCGAACCAAAATACGATATTTCTCACTTACAGCAAGAATTTCTTTTTTTAATTGCAGCAGAACCACTTTATTTTGTTGTTTTTCACTATCTAAATCACGCTCGATATAAATCGCCGTTCCTTTCAGCTCTGGTGTTTTCTTCAGGAAATCTTCAACGTTATCATTTGATTGGAATTCAACTAGAACAGTCATTTTTCCTTCCTTCTCAAAAAGCTTTTTTGTTGATTTAATACCCGTAGTGTCTGTCATCTTGAGTACCTCTGAGCATACTGCATTTACTGCTTCATTAGCCGATTTTTTTGAGTCTAATCCCTTGAAAATCAAATTTTTTCCTTTGATTTGCGATTCCAAAATAGCAATTCTTCTTCGGTCCTTATCTCTTTCAAGTTTAAGTAACTCTATCTCATGCATAAGAAATTCGTTTTGCGTTTTAAGTTCACGTACTTCTTCAGTTAGCTTTGCCAGCCTTGCTAAAACTTCACCATTGCTCTCTTTAATAATATTTTTTAAATCATCAACGGATAGATCGGTAATTTTTTGACTCATCTTTTGTTGTTTTATTTTATTTTCCCCCACTGGAGATATTTGATTTGCTTTTCTTTTTTCCAGTTTGTTTTAATTTATAATATTTGATTCTTTTACGTGGTATACGACACGTTATAAGAGGGAGAACTGTAGTTTTATTAATCAGCTGATGTATTCATTTATCTATTGTGAATGTTTTTTTTATTTTTATTTTTTATTTTTTGGTTTTGTTTTCACCACTATAATGTTAGCGGGAAGTTATTGTTTTTATTTTTGTTTTCTTCACTTAGTTTGTTGTTGTTTTTAAAGAATATTTTTTCTTCTTTAGTCTTTTTTTTTGTTTTTTTTTTTTTTGTTTTTGTATTACTGAATATTGATATTTTGTAATTTTATTACTTTTATGTTTATTGCAGTTTTATATATATTCACTGACACTATTAATGTTGCTTATAATTTTAGAAACACGGTTAATTATCAATTAGTTGTTTTGATTTTATTTTAATAAATAAACTCCAGCAGAAATATTTTTCTTCCAATCAGAACCAGTGTTGCTCATATAATTAGATCTGGGGGCTAATTCTCGCAGTCGATAGCGATCGAAATTCTACTCGAACGTGCAATTTTTTTTCTTTTGGGATGATATCACTCGTGATCGAGTTGTGTGTACCCGAGTAAAAAATTTTATATGATGCAATATATAATGATATATGACACAATATATATTAATACGCAATTTGATCCGAATAATGGTGGACGTTTTTGCATTAAAAAAGATCTACTTGTATAAAATATGATTTGATTTCATCCGAGTTTTGACCAGACATTGCCTTATATTGGTGGATCTAATTAGATCTAATTGCACAAAAACATATAAAATCCTGGTGTTTTTTGGTTTAGGTTGAGATACACCACAGGTCAACGATACATTCACCAAACATATAGTTTTCAAAAACAAAAAAAAATGTTTGGGTACGCTTCGAACCAGATAGGTGATATACATAACCCTAACAAGAAATGTTTAGGAACATTTTAAAAAGTTTCTTATACTTTGCCTAAAAAACTTAGAAAATTTTTGGTTAATTGTAAACATATATAGGTTTATATGGAACAGCATAAGCTATATATAATTTTAAGTTAAATTATACAGGAAAAGGAATTTTGTATTGACCGTCATATAATTTTATATAATTATATCAACCGTACACCTTTTAATCCGAATCATGATTAAATTATATATTACTACATATGACTGCATTAAAAAAATTTAGAAAATATCTCAGGGATGTATAATCATATATAATTTATTATGTTTCTATCAAGTTATATATTGTAATATATGTTTATTTTTACTCGGGTATCAAAATTTCTAATGATGTCATTCGATATCGAGCGAGTGTTTATAAGTTATCGTGCGGTATTTCATTCGATAGCAAATTAGCTTTCGATATTCCGTTAATTTCTGTATTTTATGATATAACTGTATTAAATTTTTGTATAAAATTACAAATAACATTTTTTAAGAGACAAATACAAAAAAAAAACGGAAAATCTTATTCAACAAGGTGAACTTTGTATTTAATGCTTTTAAAGTGTGTATTAAAGATGGGCGATGGTCACGTGATTTGCGTGAATCATCACGTGATTGTGAGTAAGCGTGAGTTGAAAAAAATCTGGCGTTAGTCACGCGTGAACAATTTTTTTTACTCACGTGATTAGTAAGTGATTATACATTGTCAAAATGTATAATCAAGAGTTAGTCAAAAAATTATATTATTAAAATTTAAGTCAAATCGGAGAATTTTAACCCTTCACTTATTTTTTTTTTATTAAACTAAGCGTGTTAATAACTCTACATTTTTGAAAATATATTGATAAAATTTGATTATTTAATACAATTCAGCTTGACGGCAAAACATTTTTTTACAATTAAAAACTTATTTACAATGTATTGCATTTAATATTATCTACCCGAATTTTCGACGTTAACACATAACCGTGAACTTTGTATGGCAGAACATTGATAAGTATGCCAACAATAAAGGCCTGTTATAATTCGAAATTATTAAAATAAATATAAATATTTATAAATGCATATGTTTAGGCTGAGCGACAAAAACATGTTTTACATTTAAAACAAAAACAAATCATACGTTTATTACATGCCTAAAACTATGCTTTAAAAAATACAAAAACACTGAAACATAAAATCGAATCGAAAAGTAACGAGTCCCATCATCCGCAAATTTCGAACTATCGATATTTTACACGAAACAAAATAATTTCGATCACGACTGCGAGAATTAGCCCCCTGAACATATAAAAACTCATATATATTTTAATATGATTGTATCAAATTATTTATTATTATATCAAAACTTTTTTACTAGGGACTTTAAAAATAAACAGCCTTACCACAAGTCCCCAAAAAATTAATAAAATCGGCTTTTAAAATAGAATTTTGATAATCAACTTTAAATTTAAAATTTTGTGTCCCAGTAGTCATTGTTTCTGGGCAGCGTTGCCAGTTTTTGTTGTAATTTGTCCCCAAAAAATCCTCAAATCGACTTTGATTCATCATAACTTTTATAATAAATGTGGGATAAGGTTTATTTTGGTCAAATTGGATTCGTGAACATATTTTCTGTAAGTCTGACCAATTGAACAAAGTCCAGATCCACGTACAAAAAAATTATGTAGCAAAATGTTGAATAGAAAATTGTACATCATTTTTTTAAGTAGCCAACACATTTAAAGTTATATTACTATGAACAATTATTTTTTTATGAATCAGTCTTATAGAAAAAATATTCGCGAACCCAATTTGACCAAAATAAAAGATATTCGGCATTTATTTAGAAAGTTATGATCATAGAAAAGATTAGAAGGTACGCAGTGTTGTATTTGATGTATTTTCCAATATGGTGGCAAAATGCTTGTTCTTCCTCATCTCACACGAATTTAATATCAAATAAGATTCTTTGTTAATAAAAAATGAAATTTGTCTTTCATTTAATTAAATTTATTATTTATTTTACTGTATTCAACTTTTTTTTAAGATAATACGCACTATTGATAGTTTAAAAACTTTTTTTCTCTTTTGTTGTTTGCTTTGTTGTTGTTCTCCTTTATCTTGCATTGTTTTTATTAAACGTCAAAAGTAACATAATGTGCTGTCACTAATACTTATTCAAGCGAAATACGACTCTGTTTCATTTCTATATTTTACAACAAAAACTGGCAACGCTGTTTCTGGGTGTTTATTTTTTTATTTTCAAATTCTGATTGGTTGTTTTATTATTTTAGTTTTTCTTATTTTTATTTATTTTGTTCTGATTGGGTATTTAAAAAAAAAAACGCTTTCCAAAATCTTTATTTTAAATATTTTTTTTATGGTACGGATAAAATAAAGTTTTATTTTATTTAAAAGTTAAAAAACAAAAACGTTCTGTGGTAAGGCTGAAAAAGTTGAAGATATAACAAGAAACATAAATTTAAATTTTAAATATCACAGCTTAAATTAATGCAACACTATAACTTGCATTTATGTTGTTCGTATCCTCCTTCAAATTCATTGTTTTCTTAATGTGTTGTTATATTCTAAGACTTTCAATTGTGTATCTCTTCATTTCTTTATTTTCTATATCGTAAATTCTAACATCATCTAATCATTACCCAGTCAGACAAATACAATAATCATTACCCAGTCAGAAAAATACAAATTAAAAAAAAAAACAAGTAAAAAAGTTAAATTCAGCCTTGCCGAATGTAGTGATACCCTCCACAATTTTAAAAGGATTATTGCAAAAAACTTTATTGAAAAAGAAATTACTTTTGAAAAAAAAAAAAATTTAAAAATTTCCGCGAAAAAAAAAATTTGTTAAAAAAAATCAGCGATTTTTGTCTTTTTTCTCAAAAAATATGTTCGTACTTGTTTAAATACCATTTGGTGTTCAATTATGTTCACATATGTCAACCAGCAGCCGAATTAAAGTGTTTTGTATTTTTAGGTTATGTTGAATGTACTAAAATTTTTGAGGTGTTCTTACATTTTCGTTCATAACTTTTAAACCGATGAACCCATATCGCTCAAATGCAATACCAAACTTCAAACTTCGGGAGAACTTCCAATAAATATGTTAAGTTTTAGCTAGGGATGTCGCGAATATTCGTCACTATTTGGTATTCGGCATATTCGGCATGTTTTTTGAATATTCGGTTAAATAAATATTCGTTAACAGTTTGCCGAATATTCGGCAAAATTTAAATTATTTAAAAAAACACTTGTTATTAACGTTTAACTCTTTTTTGTAGTCATTTCAGTTTGTTTTCTATGCAAAAAAACTTGAGCACTTCATTAAAATTCGGATTGTTAAGGTACCAGAAAAAATAGTGTCAACAGCGTTGTTGGCTTTTAGTCTGGTACTTTTTTTTAATATTTTACAAATGTAAAATACAGGCGTATGTATAATTAAATTATTCCGCAAATATTCGTATTCGGTTCAAACCGAATAGCAAATATTCCGTAAAATGCCGAATACACTATTCTCGACATCCCTAGTTTTAGCCATCCCGTGTAATATTTTGGCCGTGATCACCATTTCCACAGACAGACAGATGGACATCGCCAGAATGTCTTAAAATCGATCGGGGATCATGAATATATATACTTTATGGGGTCCCAGACCGATATTTCGATGATTTACAAACGGAATGACAAACTTATATATACCCTCTATCACTAAGTGGAGGGTATAAAAAAAATCTAAAGAACTCTTAAAACGCTTTTCGAATACGCTCGCAAAGCGTTCCAAAAAAACGTTTTGAGATTGCTTTTTTTTTGTTATAGTGCTTTCAGAACACTTTTCAAAAACGCTCGCAAAGCGTTTGAAAATAGCGTTTTAAGAATGCTTTTTTTGTTACAGTGCTTTCAGAACGCTTTTTTTTAGAACCGTCATCAATTTCTGCTTGGGTAATCATCATTGATTGTGCGACCAGGATGTAGGATGTGTTGTGCTAGTGCTGTTGTCTCTTATTTCCGCATTATGTCCATCTTGTGTTCACCCATTCTTGTCTCCAGTGTACGTTTTGTTATTCCTATATAAATTAAACTCGCAACTCTGTGTGTCATTTCCTTCATATCACATTGTTATTCGTATGCAATGCTACTTTGTTGCTGTTTATTAAATGGCGCCTTGACTTTAGAGAAAAATTGAACTTAATGTCAAATTGGGTTTATAAGCAAAACATATGTTTTTTGTTTTTATAAATGACTGGTTACATTGTAAACATGTGTAGTACTCTTGTGTACCATCAACACTACACTTTTTTTCACCGTTTTTTATGTATTTGCAAATATATTCAAAAATTAAAAATAAATATTCGTCAGATATGAAAAAATTTCCTACTTGGCAACACATTATTATTAATATCTTTGGACTTAATACGTTCACCAACGTGAAATTTTTAAAGCTTATAGCTAAGACACAAAGCATTAACATATATTTTTCTCAGATTTTTAAAAATATCGCTTTTTTATATATTATCGCGAATTGTGCAGAAATACAAAAAATATCCCAAAATAAAATTTTTTGCAAAATGGTATAATAAAGGTGATGGTTTTGTCTAAGAGTAATATAGCTCGAATACTTTTAAAGATATAAATACTTATATATTACCCTTTTTTTCTTGACTTTTGAAACGTCATATTTCCAAAACTACGAAAGTTAAAAGTCTTAAATTTTGTTTGAGTATTAGTCTAGTAAGTCCTAACATACATACCGAATTTTTTGAAATCTGTAGCCCGTTTCTGTAATTAAAGGGAGAAGTTTTCGCATCGAAAAATATGAAACAAAAAATTCCACCGTTGGACTCTGGAATAAAAACTGTTTCTGTATGTCAATGCGAAAACGCCAGCGTTAGTGTTGGAATATTCCAAGATAACTGTCACAAAATCGTTATGAAATTTTATATTCAAATGCGATTTTCTCGAAAAT
Organism: Pegoplata infirma; assembly: GCA_963921195.1. Taxonomy (NCBI): domain Eukaryota; kingdom Metazoa; phylum Arthropoda; class Insecta; order Diptera; family Anthomyiidae; genus Pegoplata; species Pegoplata infirma. The sequence continues at coordinate 161,599,050 of OY992539.1, forward strand.
AAAACGAAAAACACATGTCTGAACTTTTTGTGTGGGTAGACAAACATATAAACTTAAAAAAAATATAAACAAAAACAAAAGTGGCCGGAATTTTGATAAATTGACTTTTTTAAAAATGGAAAATTTCAGAACGGGTTCTGAAAATTTTCCAAAAAAAAAAAAAATTAATCGATAGCCCATACAATACTACTCAAAAATTTAAATTTTTGATAAATATTTAATAGGGTATTCAATTAATCGAGGTTCTTGTTTAATCGGTTAATCGAGCAAATAATTAATCGGGGTTGAGATTTAATCGGTTAATAATCGATTAAATTTGAATTATTCGATTAACCGAATAATATTAACTTAAAATTTAAATTGAATATAAAACCACGGATTGTATGTACTTTAAAAATTTTTATTATAAACAAGTAAGAAATCTACATACGCTATGCCAAAGCTTCAAATACCCCCAACAATCTCAGCCCAAATAAATAATTTTTGTATGGCATCCTGAAAAATTACCCAATCCAAAATGACACCAACGTAAAAAATATCACCTCATAATTAAATGTCAAATTTGACCCCAATTTAATTCGAAAAAAATGCCAAAAAAAAAAAATATTTTTATAAAAAGGAAATTGCCCTAAAAATATTTAAAAAGATTGTTTGGTTTCCAAATTTGTTTTTTTTTTTTTTTATTTTTAGTGCTAAAATTGCAATAATTTCATAGGTCAATATCTCCGTGATCAAAAAGATATCTGAAGGATTCCAAAAGTATTTTTTTCAGATGTGATAAACTATTTTCACATCTAAAAATATTTCGCGGTTTTATAGGGTCCCGAACATTACGAAAATCTGAGTTTATTCACACTCTAATTAAAATGATTTCAGTTTCCTACTATAATTGGGTAAATTTACACAAATTGCGTAATTCTACTTAAAATTATTGAAAATTTACACAATTTATAGTAGTTATTTGAATTTGTATAAATTTACCAATTAATAGTTGGAAACTGGACTCACTTTTTAAGAGAGCAGTATTTTAAATAGATTCAGATTACGCGCATGAAAAACTATTAGAAAAATATATTGTGCTGGAAATGTATATTAAGTTATTTTTTTTTAAGCCGAAATAAATTTTTAGGGCCTCGATAAAATATTTTCTTGACGACAATTTTACACAGCAAAAAATAACCAAAATAATTAAAAAAATAAATTTCGGTTAATCGACACAAATTAATCGGTTTATTTGTTATTTGAAAATTGGCAATTTTAAATTATTCGAACAGGTAATCGACCAAAGTTAATCGGTTAACCGATTAACGGTTAATCGATTGAATACCCTAATATTTAAACAAAGCAACTCGACACAAATTTGACCATTTTTCCAATACTTGACCACGCCTCCTAAGCCCAGTTTTTGAAAAACCAAAAACTCAATTTTCTTAGTTACATATAGGGCAATTCATACAACCTATTCGGGCAAATCCAGTTTAAACCACACAGCATTCGGATTTGTCACCTTCGATTTAAATAAAATTTGCCAAATATATTGCAAATGGATAGTGTTCCTAAAATCATTACCTTTTTGGCTCCAAAATCTTTCGGTTTTCGAAATATGGCGTCTTGAAAATTGGCAAAAACGTCAAATTTTCAATAAGGTGCACATACAAAGTCACCCATAACTTTAAAACTATAAAACCCACAATTACCAAATAGGTACCATTTGAAAGCTGAAAGGATTACTTTATAACTGGCATGCACAATTGTTTCTTGTAACGAAAGGTCAAAGGTCATATTTCAAGGTCTAATGTTCAAAGACCTATATCTCAAAATCCGATATTTTTAAAATTCTCAAAAAAATATATGATAACAATCAAGTCTTTCCCTACATTTGTTCAAAATTTCAGGGTGGACACTCGTATGGTTCCAAAGTTACAGAGGAAAACGTGCTTGAAGTCAAGATTTTCTCTACGAGTTCATTGCAAAAGCTTACACACACGAAGCAGCATAGCATGCTGCTAGCAGTAAACAAACAATGGGACGAACCTAACAACTGAACTCATTATTTATTAATATTTCGACCTCCTGAATTTGATTTCACTATCAAAACTGAATTTTATCGTAGGGTTTTCTTGTTTTCTTACAAGGAAAATCTTCAAAGTGAACATACGTAATTTCTTTGAAATTTATGCCCATGAAAGACAAGAAATATCTAACATCGACCTGTCTGAGCTTATTGGTCTTAATTTAGTTTTAAAGGGTTAAAACTAACCGATTTTTAGAAATTTTAACTTTTAGGTACATTGATGCCACTTATATCAGATCCGTTTCATTTGAAAAAAAAAAAAATTTGGCGTCTCTTTGAGACATTTTATTTGTTGCATAATTGTTTTTGTTAAAAATGTATAGTTTTTGTTAAACTATATAGTTTTTGTAAAACAAATTCATTGTTGGTACTATTTTCTATTTAAATTAAGCAATCACATGAATTTTTTATTGGCAGTTTTTCTTACAGGTCGGGTTTCATCCGAATTTAAAAAAAAAATATCTTTATTAGTGTCCCGAGTAAAAATAAACATATATTACAATATATAACTTGATACAAACATAATCTATATATATAAAAGAGTGTGGTGACTGACTGACTGACTGACTGACTGACTGATTGGCAATAATCATCGCCCAGCCCAAACCGCTGAAGCTAGAGACTTGAAATTTGGAATGTAGGTTCGGCTCCCGACAAAACCACCCACTAAGAAGGGATTTTTGGAAATTCCGATTCTAAGGGGGGCAAAAGGGGGAAAATAGGCCCCTTTGGGGGATTTTGTATCTTTTGAACTAATAGTCCTAGAAACTTCAAATTTGAACTCTAGGATCCTCTCGCGAAAATAAAATTTCGAAAAAAATATTTTTGGAAAATTTCGCCTCCAAGGGGGGAAAATAGGGCAAATTGGTACATTTTTTATATTCTAAACAAATGGTCCCAGAAACTTGAAATTTGAAGTCTACACTAAGAAAAAAAAATGTTAAAATCAAACAGAAACAACTTTAAATTAAATATAAAACAGTGACGAAATAGAACAAAGTTTGTTTTTATTTAATTTAAATATGTTTCTAGTTGTTTTTAACCTGCCACGATTGGTGGACAACATTTTAAAATTAAGATGTAACAACATTGTTTTAAAATTGGCCATGTTAAATTTAAATATGCAACAAATTTTAATTTAAAGTTGACCAATATTAATTTAAATATGGGACAAATGTCTTTTGTAGCTTTTTACTTACCTATATACCATGAAATTTAAAACAAAACAATACATATTTTTGTTTTAGTTTTATTTTTTTTTTTCAAATTAGTTTTACAATATTTTTTAATAACACAGCAAAAAAAAAAATTAACACTACTCTAATTGAACATTTAAGGGTAGAATTACATCCAAGGCTTTGGCTTTAAATATTGCTTGATGGCTTTGGTTTTCGCTATACATAAAAAAAATCAAAGCCAAAGCCTTGGATGTACTTCTTCCCTAATTGTAGCACTACATCTAATTATAATTGTATACAACAAATGTAATTAAATACAAAAAAAATAACCACATTTAGATTAATACTTATATACCATATATGAAAAACTAAAGAAGTCTTCACTTTCTGCCAATTATATAGATACATCCCCTCCTCATTCTCTAGCACTTTCTTTTTTATATTTTTTTCACTTGTTTTTTAACTTTTTTAGTTTTATTTTTGTTTTTTTTTTTGTTAATAATTTTCTTTTCCACATTAGTTTTTAATTTTTTTTTAATTTTATATTAGTTAATTTAATAAATTTCACTTAAAACTCGTCACATCTAGAGAAGTGAACAAATTGACGTCTTTTTTTAATAAAACAATATTTTAACATTGTTTCTACTTAAAATAAAATTGCCCAACTTTATTATATTTCTTGAAAAAAAAACTTGAAATGTCAGAAAACAAAATGTCAAAAAACAAAATGTCAAAAAACAAAATTGTTCAACTTTAAAATAACCATGAAAAATATTGTTTTTAATACAAATATTTGAACAAGATATTTTTAAAATTTTTAACGACTTTTAATGACAGCATATTAAATTTAAAGTGATCAATTTTAAATCAAAATTGTATGCAATTTTAAAACAAACATGTTAATGTTAAAATCAATCAAAAACAATATTAAAATTTGAATTTTTTCCAAAAATATGTAGCATACTTAAAATAAACCCGAACATATTTGATTTAAATATGTTTTTTTCCCTCAGTGTAGGACCCTCTCGCGGAAACAACATTTTGGAAAAATCAATATTTTGAAAATTCCGTTTCTAAGGTGGGGGGAGGGGGAAAATAGGGCAAGTTGGTACATTTTGTATCTTCTGAACTAATGGTCCTACAATCTTGAAATTTTGAATATAGGATACTCTCGCGGAAATAACATTTTGAAGAAAGTACTTTTTTGAAAATTCCGGTTTTAAGGGGGGAAAAAGGGGGAAAATAGGGCAATTTGGTGTTTTTTGAACTAATGGTCCTAGAAACTAGATATTTGAACTATAGTACCCTCTCGGGGAAAAAACATTTTTTTACTAAAATTTTTTTCACTCAATTTTTTTTCACTCAAAATTTTTTTTTAAGCTAAGTACTCTGTTTCTTACGGTGAAAATTTCACTTAAACTTTAAACGCCTCAAATCGCAATAAAATATTTAAAAATCAACAACTTTTGACAATTATAAGAAAGAAACGATCATAACAAAACTGAAATGTCACTTTTTCACGACAATTTAAATTGTCTTGTATAATAAAAATTCGTGAAAACTTTTTTTACAATTTCCCTATAATTCCTCGCGTTGCCAAAATTTATTTTTTTTATATGGAGTTTGACAGATTTTTTCCCGTGAAATCGAACAGAGTACTTAGCTTTACTCAAAATTTTTTTTCACTCAAAATTTTTTTTTTACAAATTTTTTTTTTCACTCAAATTTTTTTTCACTCAAAATTTTTTTTACTCAAAATTTTTTTTCACTCAAAATGTTTTTTTTTACAAATTTTTTTTCACTCAAATTTTTTTTTCACTCAAGATTTTTTTTCACTCAAAATTTTTTTTTACTCCAAAATTTTTTTTCACTCAAATTTTTTTTTTTTACAAATTTTTTTTCACTCAAATTTTTTTTTTTTCACTCAAAATTTTTTTTCATTCAAAAATTTTTTTTTACAATTTTTTTTTACTCAAATTTTTTTTCACTCAATTGTATTTTATTCTTCAGTTTTTTTACTCAATTTTTTTTTACTTAAATTTTTTACTTCGAAGGTGTTTTCACCCAAATTTTTTTTATTCAATTTTTTTTACTCTAAATTTTTTTCGCTTATTTTTTTGACTCAAATTTTTTACTCAATTTTTTTTCTCATTTATTTTTTTATTTTTGGAAATTTATTGATTTAATCACTTAAATTTAGGGGGAAATAAGACAATTTTGAACATTTCGATCTTCTGAACTCAGTAACCTAAAATTTGGACTATTAGGTTACTGACTATAGGATCCTCTCGCGGAAATAATACTCTAAAGAAAGTATTTAAAAAAAAAATAAGAGTGGGAAATGGGGGAAAAAGGGCAATTTGGTACATGTTCTACCTTTTGACCTAATGGTCCTAGAAACTTAAAGTTTGGACTATAAGATCCTCTAACGGAAAAAACTTTCTGAAACAAAGTTTTTTTTTTTTTTAATTCTGATTCTAGGGGGTTCAAAGGGGAAAGTAGGATAATTTGGTACATTTTGTATCTTCTAACTTATGGTCCTAGAAACTTAAAAATTTGGACTATATGATCCTCTCGCGGAAATTATGTTCTGAATAAAGTATTTTTTGAAAATTTTTCATTCAAATTTAGGGGGGAAATAGGACGATTTTGAACATTTTCTATATTGTGAACTAATGGTCCCAGAAACCTGAAATTTGGACTATAGTATCCTCTCGCGGAAATAATATTCTGACGAAAGTACTTTTTAAAACGGCACTTATAAGAAGGGGAAAAGGGGAAAAATTGGGCAGTTTGGTACATTTTCTTTTTTCTGACCTAATGGTCCTAGAAACTTAAAGTTTGGACTATAAGATTCTCAAAGTTTTTTTTTCAATTCCGCTTCTAGGGTGGTAAAAAGGGGGATAATAGGACAATTTGGTACACTTTGTATATTCTGAAATAATTTTCCCAGAAACTTTAAAATTTTGACTATGGGATCCTTCGCGGAAATAACATTGTGAAGAAAGTTCTATTTTGAAAATTTCGCTTCTAAGGGGGAAAGTAGGGTAATTTTGTGTCTGCTGAACTAATGGTCGTAGATCCTTGAAATTTGGGCTATACGATCCTCTCGCGGAAATAACTTTCTGAAAGAAGTACTTTTTGAAAATTCCGGTTTGTATCTGCTAAACAAATAGGACTGCACGATCGTCTCTCGTGGACTGCACGATCATTTCGCGGAAATAACATTCTGAAAAAAGTACTTTTTTGAAAATTCCGCTTTAAAGGGGGAAAAAGAGGAAAGTAGGGCAATTTTGTATCTGCTGAAAATATGGTCCCAGATACTTGAAATTTGGAGTGAACGAACCTCTCGCGGAAATAACATTCTAAAGGATGTACTTTTTCAAAATTCTGGGGGGAAATCGGGAAAGTAGGGCAATTTTGAATCTGCTGAACTAATGGTCCTTAATACTTCAAATTTAAACTGTACGATCCATTCGCGAAAATAAAATACTTAAAGAAGAACTTTTCAAAAAATCCGCTTCTACGGGGAAAAAGGGGAAAGTAGGGTAATTTTGTATCTGCTGAACTAATGGTCCTAAATACCTGAAATTTGAACTGTACAATCCTCTCGCGGAAATAATATTCTAAAGGAAGTACTTTTTGAAAATTCCGAGGGAAAAAGGGGGTGAGTGGGGTAATTTTGAATCTGCTGAACTCATGGTCCTAGATACTTGAAATTTCAACTGTACGATCCTCTCACGGAAATAACATTGTTAAAGAAAAACTTTTTTAAAAATTATGCTTCTATGGGAAAAAAGGGGGAAGTAGGGCAATTTTGTATCAGCTAAACTAACATTGTTAAAGAAAAACTTTTTTAAAAATTCCGCTTCTACGGCAAAAAAGGGGGAAAGTAGGGCAATTTTGTATCTGCTGAACTAATGGTCCTAGATACTTGAAAATTGGACTGCACGATTCTCTCGCGGAAATAAAATTCGAATGGAGGACTTTTTGGAAAATCCCGCCTCTAAGAGGGAAAAGGGGGAAAGTAGGCAATTTTGTATCTGCTGAACTAATGGTCCGGGAGACTTGAAATTTGGACTGTACGATCTTTTCGCGAAAATAACATTCTGAAAGAAGTACTTTTTTAAATATTCCGGTTTTGAGTGAAAAAAAGGGGAAAAGTAGGGCAATTTTCTATCTGCTGAAATAATGGTCCTATATACTTGAAATTTGGACTGTACGATCCTCTCGCGGAAATAACATTCTCAAGGAAGTACTTTTTTGAAAACTCTACTTTTAAGGGGGAAAAGGGGAAGGTAGGGCAATTTTGTATCTGCTGAACTAATGGTCCTCGATACTTAAAATTTAACTGTACGATCGTCTCGCGGATATAACATTCTAAAAGAAGTCCTTTTTATAAATTTTGCTTCTACGGGGGGAAAAGGAGAAAGTAGGGTAATTTTGAATCTGATGAACTAATAGTCCTACATACTTGAAGTTTGGACTGTACGATCCTCTCGCGGAAAGAACATTCTAGAAGAAATACTTTTTTGAAAGTTCTCCTTCCAAAGGGGGAAAAGGTGGAAAGTAGGGCAATTCTGTATCTGCTGAACTAATGATCCTAGACACTTGAAATTTGAACTGTACGATCCTCTTGCGGAAATAACATTCTAAAATAAGTACTTTTTGTGGAAAGTTCCGCTTCTAAGGGGGAAAAGGCGGAAAGTAGGGCAATTTTTTATCTGCTGAACTAATGGTCCTAGATACTTAAAATTTAGACTGCACGATCCTCTCTCTTGGAATTAACATTCTGAAAGAAGTACTTTTTTTGAAAATTCCGATTTCAAAGGGAAAACGGGAAAGGTAGGGCAACTTTGTATCTGCTGAACTAATGGTTCTAGATACTTGAAATTTGGCTGAACGATCCTCTCGCGGAAATAACATTCTTAAGAAAGTACTTTTCAAAATTCTGGGGGAAAAAGGGGGAAAGAAGGGCAATTTTTAATCTGCTGAACTAATGGTCTTAGATTCTTGAAATTTGAACTGAACAATCCTTTCGCGAAAATAACATACTTAAAGAACTTTTTTAAAAATTCCACTTCTATGGGGGAAAAAGGGGAAAGTAGGGCCCTTTGGGGGATTTTGTATGTTTTGAACTAATAAATAAGCTAAAAAATATTTTTTTTAAAATTTTGCCTCCAAGGTGGGGAAAATAGAGCAAATTGGTACATTTTTTATCTTCTGGACAAATGGTCCCAGAAACTTGAAATTTGGACTCTAGGATCCTCTCTCGGAATTAACATGCGAAAAACAAAATTTTTTGAAAATTCCGCCTCCAAGGGTGGGAAAAGGGGAAAATAGGGAAAATCGGTGAATTTTTTTTCTTCTGAACAAATGGTCCCAGAAACGTGAAGTTTGGTCTTTAGGATCCTCTCGCGGAATCAACATTCCGAAAAAAAAATAGTTTGAAAAATTCCTCCTCCACGGTGGGAAAGGGGGCGAAATAGGGAAAATCGGTACATTATTTATCTTTTAAACAAATGGTTCCAGAAACTTGAAATTTTAACTCTAGGATCATCTTGCAAAAAAAAACATCTTGAAAAAAGTAGAAGGGGGAAAATAGGGCAATTTTGTATCTTCTAAACTACAACTTTAAGTTTTGATCCTCTCGCGGAAATAATTTTTTGAAAAATACACTTTTTGAAAATTTTGGTTTTAAGGAGGGCCAAGAGGGGGAAAATAGGGCATTTGGTAAATTTTAAACTAATGGTCTTAAAAACATGACATTTACAATACAATGAAAAATTTTTTTTTGAAAGGGGAAAGAAGTGCAATTTTGTACCTGCTGAACTAATGGTCCTAGATATTGAAGTTTGGACTGTACGGTCCACTCGCGGAAATAACATTCTGGAAGAAGTACTTTTTTGGAAAAATCTGCTTCTATGGGGGAAAAAGAGGGAAAGTAGGGCAAATTTGAATCCTCTCGCGGAAATTACAGAAATGGAAGTACTTTTTTGAAAATTTCGCTTCTACGGGGAAAAAGGGGGAAAGTAGGGCAATTTTGTATCTGGTGAACTAACGGTCCTAGATACTTGAAATTTGGACTGTACGATCCTCTCGCGGAAAAAACATTCTGAAAGAAGTACATTTTTGAAAATTTCGTTTAAAAGGTGGAAAAGAGGGAAAGTAGGTCAATTTTGTATCTGCTGAACTAATGGTACTAGATACTTGAATTTTGAACTGTTTTGTATCTGAAGCACTTTTTTAGAAAATTCTGCCTCTAAGGGGGAAAATGAGGAAAGTAGGGCAATTTTGTATCTGCTGAATTAATGGTCCTAGATACTTGAAATTTGGACTGTACGATCCTTTCGCGGAAATAACATTATAAAATAAGTACTTTTATGAAAATTCTGCTTCTAATGGGGAAAAAGGGAGAAAGTAGAGATACTTGATATTGGTACTTTACGATCCACTCGCGGAAATTACATTCTGGGAAAAATTTTTTTTTTTAAATTTCGCTTCAATTTGGTACATTGTTCCTTATGCACTAATGTTCCTTGAAACTTAAAGTTTGAACTATGCGATCCTTTCGCGAAAATAAAATTTTTTGCTACTGTAAATCTTCTCAAAATATAATATTTTACAGGTCGAAACTAACAATTTTTATGTTTAATTAAAAATTAATAAGAATTTGAAGTAATAAAGTTGTGTTTTTTTGTTACAGCTAACCGGTAACGAAGTACCGGGCGAGTTAGCTAGTAAATTATATATGATTATACATCCCTGAGATATTTTCTAAATTTTTTTAATACAGTCATATGTAGTAATATATAATTTAATCATGATTCGGATTAAAAGGTGTACGGTTGATATAATTATATAAAATTATATGAGGGTCAATGTATAATTTAATATAATGTATAATTTAATATAACATTATATATAGCTTATTCTGTTCCATATAAAACTATATATGTTTCCAATTAACAAAAAAATTTCTAAGTTTTTAGGCAAACTATAAAAAAAAAATTTAAAATGTTCCTAAACATTTCCTTGTTAGGGTTATGTATATCACCTATCTGGTTTGAAGCGTACCCAAACATTTTTTTTGTTTTTGAAAATTATATGTTTGGTGAATGTATCGTTGACCTGTGGTGTATCTCAACCCAAACCAAAAAACACCAGGATTTTATATGTTTTTGTGCAATTAGATATAATTAGATCCACCAATATAAGGCAATGTCTGGTCAAAACTCGGATGAAATCAAATCATATTTTATACAAGTAGATCTTTTTTAATGCAAAAACATCCACCATTATTCGGATCAAATTGCGTATTAATATATATTGTGTCATATATCATTATATATTGCATCATATAAAAATTTTTACTCGGGGTGTCCAAAATAAGGCAATAATTCAAAGAAGTTCGAAATATTAGTGTTTTCATTTCTAAACCATTTTTATGCTTGATTATATTCTTGTTTATGAGCTTTATTCCGCTTTGAACATACGGTTCCCCCACCCCATTCCTATTTCCCTACTATGGAAGAATATAGGTTTCGAATGAAACCGATCTGTTATATGTGGCATCATATAGCATAAAGTACCTAAACTTTAAAATAACTGAAAATGGGTAATTTTTAACCCCGTTTAACCTGAATTTAGGCCGACAAGCTCAGACTGGTTGATTTTAGCTTTATTTTTTCTAGATTGTGTATAAATTTTAAAGAAATCAGGTATGTTCACTTTCGAGGACTTTCCTTGTAAAAGAACAAGAAAACCCCTACAATATAACTCAAAATACATAAAAAGTATTCAGCCTTGTTCTATGCCCGCACCTTTGTTTACGACTATGTATATTGTTTTGTTTGTGCAATATTTTTTATATGAACTCGTAGAAAAAACCTTGCCTTCGAGCACGTTTTCTTCTGTAACTTTGGAACCATATGAGTGTCCACCCTGAAATTTTGATACAAATGTAGGAAAAGACTTGATTGTTATCATATATTTTTTTGAGATTTTAAAAAATATCGGATTTTGAGATATAGGTCTTTGAACATTAGACATTGAAATATGACCTTTGACCTTTCATTACAAGAAAAAATTGTGCATGTCACTTTTAAGGTAATCCTTTCAGCTTTCAAATGGTACCTATTTGGTAATTGTGGGTTTTATAGTTTTAAAGTTATGGGTGACTTTGTATGTGCACCTTATTGAAAATTTGACGTTTTTGCCAATTTTCAAGACGCCATATTTCGAAAACTAAAAATTTTTGGAGCCTGTAAGGTAATCATTTTATGAAAACAACGCATGTGAAATATTTTTTGCGAATTTCATTAAAATCGGAGGTGACAAATCCGAAAATCACAGTTTTCTGTGCGGTTTGACATGGAATCCCCCATTCAGAAATTCACGGACACATGTTTTTCTGTAGCGGGACATTTGGTGTGGAATGCTTCATATATAACTGTTAAATTTGGTATCTGATTTTAATAAAAAGCAGTATTCGGCTTCGGCCAATTATTTGAGTTCCAAGCAAAATTTTCTGTTGCAAAGAACCGATTGTGGAACAACTTATACATTTTTAGAACCGGTTTTAATTCTATTTCAACACCGATTCGTTTTGTATAGAGATTGTCCCAAAGGCAACAGGTGTTTGTAAGCAAAAATAGAGCATATTTGACCCGACCCGGAAAATGAAAATTTAATTTACTCACCTTTGTATTAATAACATTGTGTCACAAATTTTCAACAAAGTCGTGTCCAAATGAATCTGACACCTAATTATGTAAAATTGCCCGCTGAATCCGAATGTGAAGTCAGAATGGTCAAAAGTAGAACAGTTTTCGAGATATTGAAAAATTATCGTTATTTGCATTTTTAAAAAAGATGATGTGACTTTAATAAAAGTATCTTCGAAAATATTGGACGGATTTTTCTATTTATTTTATTCGTTGTAAGATAATGAAATTACCAAAACAATCACGGGTCGTGTGAAAAAATTGGTCAAGAAATGACTGAGATCATTGATCGGACTAATTAAAGGTACCAATTAATTGATGGTTTAATTACCATTTAATTGATGTCAATGGTAATGAAATTTTTTTCATTACCATTGGTTGTATCAATTGTACCAATTAAATTACTTATCAATTTAATTACTAATGAAAATTAAAAAAAAAAAAATAATTACCATTGGTATGGCATCACTTAAAAAAAATAACTACCATTAGTAAAAGTCATCACAATATTGTCAAAATCGTTAATATTTGGAAAAATCTGTTGTTTTTTGTTTTTTCTGCAGAATAAATGTGTCAGATTTTGAGAGAGTTTCTAATGAAAATATGCCCCAAAATCCGAGATTTTTTCTTTAGAAAATATACCTCAGTCTGAATAATTTTCTATAAAAAATGTCTTAGGGCGGATTACTCATTAAAAAGTTAGCTGCTAACTGTTGATTTAATGGAGCCTTATCTCAAAATTTGTATGAAAAATTTAAATTTAACGGAGGGTTATTATTATAACGGAGCATTGAAAAAAGCTGAAAAAGTTTTTATTAAAATATGTTTCAGAGTCTAAAATGAAAATTTCCGAATTTTTTTGGTGTTCTAGATTTCACATCCGAATTTCTTATTCATTTTGTTTCACATAAATAAAATTTGGTGAAAGTAAAACGAATGCACTTTTTTTCTTATAATTTTTTAAATTTTAATTATTCGATTTCAACTTCGAATGAAAACGTGATCAACAAAACACTAAACTTGATCTCATGTGATTCGGAAATTTTCATGTGAATTGAAATGTTGTGAAAGACAGAACAGAGGCCTACGACTTTTTCTTTAGAAAGAATATTTTAGAATCTGAGTCTTTTTCTACAGAACAAATTTCAGTTTTTCTACAGAAAAAAATATTAGAATATAAGACTTTTTCTATAGAAAAAAATCAACTCTCAGCAACTGAACCTTTGTCTTAAGAAAAATACGTAAATCTAAGACTATTTATAAAAAATCCCTATAAATCTAGACATTTTTGAAGTATAAAATTTCTCAAAATCTGAAAATTGTTCAATCGAGAAAATTTCTCAGAAAATAATGACTTTCCTTTTTTTAGGGATGAAAATTTTTTTTATAACTTTCTCCCACCAAAACTCAAAAGCTATACCCTCCACTCTCTACATTTTACATAAAATCAGTAATATACTTCTATTATAAATTTTTATAAACCGAAAAAATAATTAAATTTAAATTATTTTAAAAGATTGCGGTTAACCGCGGTTAATCGCTTGAAATTTAATCGTAACCGCGGTTAATGAAAACTGCGGTTAATTGCAAACCCTAGTTTTTTGTCTTTAACATTTTCATATTTTTTTTTTTTGTAAAATCATACTTTTCAAAAAATCAAAAATGTGCAAACCAATGGTTTTGAAACCAATTATAATTGGTGTTTTTCAACAATTGGTGCATTTCATTACCATAAGTAATTATTTTTTCAATTAAAAAAACTTAATTACCATTAAATGGTAATGAAAATTTTTTCATTACCATTGATATCAACCAATGGTAATTAAATTTCAATGGTAATGAAAAATTCCCATCTATGACTGAGATACAGTGGACCAAAGTTAAAATTTCGCAAAAATGTTAATGATTTTTTGCAATTTTGCTCTTTTCAACTTATTTTTTTAAAACCATTATTGTTTGTTCAAGTTTTATCACTTCAAACGTTAGCTTATTTCAATATGAACATTTTGTGCCCAATAGGATTCATGTCGGTGCAAAAATGACAAAGTTAAAGAAGATTAATTGAATTATTCCACTTTTCGATTTTTATCAAATTAAAAAAAAAAAACAAGTAAAAAAGTTTAATTCGGCCTTGGCGAATGTAGTGATACCCTCCACACTTGCAAAAAAGATTATTGCAAAAAACTTTATTTAAAATGAAATTACTTTTCAAAAAAAAAAATTTAAAAAAAAAAAAATTCCGCGAAAAAAACATTTGATAAAAAAAATCCGCGTTTTTTTCTTTTTTGTCAAAAAATATGTTTGTAGTTGTTTAAATACCATTTGGTGTTCAATTATGTTCACATATGTCAACCAGCAGCCGAATAAAAGCATTTTGTATTTTTAGGTTATGTTGAATGTACTAACAATTTTTAGGTGCCCTTACATTTCGTTCATAACTTTTGAACCTCTAAACCGATATCGCTCAAATGCATTAAAAAACTTCTCGGTAGAACTTCCAATAAATATGTTAAGTTTCAGTCATCTTCGTGTAATATTTTGGCCGTGATCACCATTTCCACAGACATACAGACAGACGGAAATCGCTAGTATGTCTTAAAATCGATCGGGGATCATGAATATATATGGGGTCCCAGACCGATATTTCGATTAATTACAAACGGAATGACAAACTTATATATACTAGGGATGCCAAACGGGAAATCCCGAATCCCGAAATCCCGAGATTTTTCGGGATTGACAAATCCTGAATCCCGGGATTTATTTTTTTTAATCCCGGGATTTTCCGGGATTGAGAAATCCCGGGATTTCGGGATTTTTTTTGTCAAATATTATAATCAAAATTGACTATTTCTTTAGTGTTTGTTGTCCGATGCTAACAAAATGGATATCCTTTGAAAGGTGTTTGAAATATCCTTCAAATGAGGCATGTTGGGCTTAAATTCTCTTACTCTTTTGGAGTACAATTTAATTTTCAGGTCGTATTACTTAAAATACAGAAGTGTGAAGCATATTTTCCTTTTTTCCAATTTAAAAATTGTCGGAGTCAGAATTGATGCCTTTTATGGTCAATATTGTTCCTGCAGGGAAATGTCTTCAAAATCGGAAAAATCCGAACAAAGTAAAACATTTTTTACTTTGTTTGAAACTTTCACATCTTCTTGTCTAAAAAGGAGCCCTACAGGTCCAATATTTTAAGAAACAGTTAAATTTTGCCGAGATTATAATTTATAAGGGATCGTTAAGTAATCCATCTGTAAAGTTTATTTTTAACAGTTTTAGGCCACGTTCACACTACAAGAACTTACCATGGTAAATTGAGATGATTTTGTGATTTTTCTTTATGCTAGTACAATTTAGAGTTGATTTTGTAAATCACTATGTGATTTTGTTCAAAGGAAAATCACATAGTGATTTTAAAATCACGCAAGTCTGTATACAGTATAAGTATTAATACAAATTTTGTATTGGCAGAGGACGTTGGGGACACCTTCCCCTCGCGAAGAATTGTAAAAAAAAATTATTAACACAATTTTATCATTATTAAAACAAATATTTTATATCCACGTCTACAAAAGAGGCCGACCGAAAAAAAGTATTTTCTAATCATTTGAATTCGACTGCATCACATCTTTCACAGACGCACATCGCTCGAGTCTATTCAAATCGGTCATAGCTGTTTCTAAATTTTCGGTTTTCTGTGCTAAATATGTGAAACTTTACGAAAAATATTCAATGGTTATGAATTAATTGAATATTTAATTATATACAAAATTTATTAAAAATGTTACGTAAAAAATCCCAATTTTAATAAATCCCGAAATCCCGAAAAATCCCGAAATCCCGAAAAATCCCGGGATCCCGAAATCCCGAAAAATCCCGGGATCCCGGGATTAGAATTTTTAAATCCCGATATTTGTAAATGTCAATCCCGTTTGGCATCCCTAATATATACCCTCTATCCCTAACAAGGGAAGTCTCCCTGGTGTAACCCTCCGATCTTCATGAAATTTGGATATGTTGTTAAGAACGAAAATTAATTCAACCCGTATTTTTTTTAGCGGCCCAAACTCATTTTTAGGGGGGGTCGATTTGTATGGGGAAAATTGACCTTTTTCAGTTTTTTACGATTTACGCCTATTTAAACAAAATTAATATAGGCATGTGTGGTATCAGATTAAAGGTATTAAAAATACCTATCTCGCGGTGCTAACAACGGGCCAAAGAAGTTAATATTTTTCGGCTTATTAACAAAAATGTCCTAAAATTTTGGTATTTTACTCAATATGACGAAAAGTTGTACATGTTTGGACACGTTCTTAGCACATGTAGATAGGTTTTCCAAAGACCTTTCATTTGGTATGTAACATGACTAGGTTTCTTTGCATAATATAGGAGATAAACGAAAAAAACTGAAAAATGGCCTTGTCTTCCCCCTCCTTTTTACCCCCTAAGTATGAATTTGGGCCGCTAAAAAAAATACCTGTCCCTTTATTTTTTATGATCTACAAAATAAAACCACCCAGTTGGAAAATGTGTCACTGAGGAAATTTCCACAGTGATTCCTTGAGGAAATGTCTTCAGGTTCTGACAAATCATAGTCAATCCTTGATGACATGTCCTAACATTGTCAGCACTGAATGTTTGCTTTAAGAGTGTGGACAATTCCTCTAAGACGTCTAAAAGGAAATGTCTTCAGAATAGCAGTATATTAAATTAGAATTTTAAATCTGGGCAACTCTTCAATTTCCAAGAAAAAGATGGCAATATTATCGACTTAATTAAAATAAAACCAAAATCTAACAAGTAGAATAAAAGTAATAAATAGACAAACAATTTTAAAAATAAAGTTTGGAACAAGTGGTTAGGTGTGGGACTAATAAACTGGAGGTTCCAGGTTCAAATCCAGTTGGGACTAAAAAAGGCGAAAAGTTTTTCTTAAATATGAGAAAGATAATTTATAAAGGAAAATGGATAAAAGTAAAAACTAAAGGAAATACGAAAATTTTTTGTATTTTCGCATGACCTATGTCAGACATTTCCCCAAAGAAGTCTTAGGTGACATGTCCCCAGAAGGTCAGCCCTGACCACTGCTGACATTGAGTGAGGACAATTTGAAAATTTATATGAAACTGTCCTCAACCCAGTACATAGAGATGTCTTGTGGATGGCAGGTGTGACTCTGAAATGTCATCGCTCCGTCACTGAGGATGGCTCGAGGACATTGCCAACTGGGCAATTCCATAAAGATCCGCGGATTACACTAGGGAGACTTACCTTGTAAGTGGAGGGTATAAAAACATGTTCTCCCGCGTTATTTTTATTAACATAAGCTTTTTTTGTGATTTTTTTACAAAATTCAATGTTTCTAATATTTACAGCGTTCGTTTTTCAAATTCTGCGTATCTACTTTCTTTGGGTTTTCGATTTGATAAAAAGCGAAAAGTGGGTTAATTCACTAAATCTTATGTAGCTTTGTCATTTTTGCACCGATCTGGGTCTTGTTAGGCGCAAAATGTTGGTATTGAAATAACCTAATGTCCTATGTAATAAAACATTATAATTTTTAATTGTTTGGTTTAGAAAAAATAATTTAAAAAGAGTAAAATTGCAAAAATTTATAAAATTTTTCATGAAGTTTGAACTTTTGACCATTCTGACTTCATATTCGGATTCAGCAGACAATTTTACATAGAGATTTGGTGTCAGATACATTTGGTCAAAAAACTGTCACGTAGTGTAATTTTTACGATTATATCCTGATATTTGAATAGAATTTCGTGTTATTTCTTGGTTAACAAAAAAAAATATATTTATTTTTTAATTTTTTTGACACATAATTTTTTTTTAATTCCTAAGAACCAAAATATTATGAAACTTTTATTGCAGAGAACAAGCTTCACAATAATTTTCACATAGCTTGTTCTGAATAATTAAAGTGTAATAGTGTAGAACCTGTTCTAGAACAAATGTTGTTAGAATCGGTTCTGAAAAATGTTCCTGGGTTAATATACAAATAATCAAAACATTTTTTTAATTCTTAAAATAAAGCTGGAAGCATTTCAAAAGCCAACAAAGCTGATTTTTTTTTTATATAAAAAAATAATATAAATATTTAAAAAAAAACTTCAGTTTGCTGGCTTTTGAAATGCTTTCGTTGAACAAAATTTTTTGGGAAAGAACCAACTGGGCAGGAACCAAACTAAAACTTAAAGGTATGTTACGTATTACCGGTATTAATTTCACTTCAATCGGCCCAGTACTTACTGAATTATCGAATTATATTAACAAAATTTTGGAAAATATGTTACTTTGTGATGATATATTGAGCCACAAGCGGTAAGTGTCTCACTATATCTTTAAAAAAAAAGTTAGATGCCCGCTGTTTAATTGTGAACACGGGTTATACTTCTTTAATAGATAAGTCCATGAATTTGCAAAAATTGTGAACTTTAGCATATTATGCTTTCTATCTTAATAATATTAACTCACAGTCGTAAAAACAGTTGCTGCTGTAGACCAAGAAAGACAGGGAACTAGCACTAGTGGTTTCGGCCAATTGGTTGCCGCCAATGATGCCATCTGAAAAATTTAATTTATACAATTAGATAAATGTCGCGTACACTAAAAATATAAAAACTTGTCAAATTACTAAAAAATGTACCGTAGTTCTTGTTTTTTTAAACAAAAAAATTCAATAGATATAAAATTTTTTCTTTGTAATTTTACATTTTTTTCGTAAATGTCCAAATTAAAGGTAATTTTACAAAAAATTTAGTTATGTTACTATAATTCCTTACAAGTATTATCGCACGAAAAAAGTAAAATTTACAATTCTATTGTTAAAAAGCTTCTAAATTTACAAAAAAGCTCGTAATTTTTACTAGAAATTCTTGTTAAATAGGAGGTAGCACAAAATCTAGTAAAATCACGAGAAGTTCTTGTAATTTTTTCTCGTCAAAAAAGTTGTAAATTTACATTCCCGGTGAAAAATGTTCATATATGCGCATACATGTTTCATATGTGATCACTAGGGCAAGTACTTTCATGCATCTAAAAATCTAAAATATGTGCCTATAATATGCATCTAAAAATCCAAAATATGCACTAAAAATTTAAAAAATATGCATTTAAAAATTATTGTTCTACCAAAAAAAAATAATGTTGTTAACATAAAATAGGGGGTTTTTAAACATTTGATGTCCCCTACAATTTTTAAAAAAGTTTTTGTTACTGTAAACCATTTTTTATTGGTAAAACATCTTGTTTCATAGACACATTTTGTGATGTGTCTATAAAACAAAAATTTCCGTTCCAAATATTCGGTTCTAGAACGCAACATATTACCCTGCAGCCGATTCTACTTAATATTTCGGAATCGATGATTTAATATTCCTGGGGCGCAAAAAAAATTTTAGTCATTTTTGTAAAAAAAAAGTTGAGGTAATTTTTTTTTTGAGTTTATAAAAACGGAATGACAAACTTATTTACATAAACCTTCCTAGAAAAATTTTCCGTTTAAAACAATTAGTTCCAGAACCTTGAAATCGATTATACTTATCGTTCCAGAATCAATGATTTTTTTAAATTGTCAAAAAAGCATTCGCTTGAATAGGTATTTCAGAGACATTTTTTTTTTGTTAATTTGTAAATGTTTCAAAATAGGAAAATTTTAGATTTTAATATGGGAAAAAATTCTCAGAATCTAAAAACTTTTTAACCTGAATCCAATTTTTGCAAGAAATGCCTCAGAATATCATTTCTATAACAAAAAATAATTTTTCTCCAAAAAAAAATTATAGAAATTGATTTTTTCTAAGGTGAGTTTTGAAAAAAGTGATAAAAATTAAACGAAAAGTGCAATTTGTATGAAAATATGCAAAAATATGCATTTATACCAAAATATGCAAAAATATGCAACTACAAATCGATGCCATTTTATTGCAAATTTCTTGATTCGGATAGATATTTAGTTTGTTGAATGATAAAAGTGACGAGTAAAAATATGCATTTTCATGAAAGTACTTGCCCTAGTGATCACATATGAAAAATATGTGATCATATATGCTCCATATGAATACATATATGAAGCAATATTTCTTGATTTTTTTTCATATATGCTGATGTATGAAAACACATATGTACACATCTGCACGTACATATGTCTGGGACTTATAAAATTTTCAAAAAAAAATTTCAAAAGCATTTGAACTGAAATTTTTTACTCCAAAACGCATAAAAAAATTTCCAAAAAAAAAACTTTAAAAATTTTCAAAAAAAAGTTTCAGATATGTACACATTTGCACATATATGACATGTACTTCCATATGTGTCCCGATACAAGATGTTTGAATTTTTCTCAGGACTTAGAAAATTTTTCAAAATTTATTTTCTAAAAACATTTTTTAATGATTTTTTTACTACAAACACTTGGTACTTCGAAAATTAAAAAAAAAAATCGGATGTCCCGACTTAGAAAATTTTTCAAAATTTTTTTTTTTTTCTTAAAATATTTTTTTATTAAAAACCGAAAAAAAAGTTGCCAAAAAAAATTTTGTGTCTGGGACTTAAAAACCAAAAATTTTGGAACTTTGAAAATTAAAAAAAAAAACATAAAAAGGCGTTTTTCTGAATTTTAAAAAAATGTTTAAGACTTCAAAAATTTTTCAAAAATAGTGAAACAATTTTAATGAAATTCTTAACACCAAAACGCAAAACGGAATTAAAAAAATATATGTTACATATGTGACCATATATGTCCATTAGAGTGTCCCTTATTTAGGAAATGTTGGAAATCTTGAGACGGTACCCGCTCATTTTTTTCCTTTTGACTTAAAAATAACTCAAGAAAAATTTTACGCCCCTAGGACCACGCCTTCCCTACGCGACGGGGCCTTTTTTCGAAAAAGATAAAGATGTCACAGATACAAAAAATACTTTTTTATGAATATATATCATTTAAAGCAACATAGCAGCTAAAACCGTTGCTGGTCAAAACTAAAAAAAAATATTTTTTAAAAATTTTTTACTGTAGGACCCCGGCGGCTCAAAATTTTTTTTTGCGAACAATTTTTTAGCGCTGAAAGACTTATCCCACCAAAATCAAATTTTTTGTCGTGAATAAGCAAACCAAGTAATATAATAAATAATAACAAAAAATTTAAAAATCAAAAAAAAAATTTTTTGGTTTGTATGGAAAAATGATTTTTAAGGCCGCGCTCTTTAAGGCCCCGTCGCGTAGGGAAGGCGTGGTCCTAGGGGCGTAAAATTTTTCCTGAGTTATTTTTAAGACAAATGGAAAAAAATGAGCGGGTACCGTCTCAACATTTCGAACATTTCCAAAATAAGGGACACTCTAATGTCCATATATTTACATATGCCGCCAATTTTCGCATTTGCTTCATATATGTAATATATATGGGCGAGCATATATGAATAATATATGAATAACATCTGATATTTTTCGCCGGGTTGGTAAAAAGCTTATATTTTTTTGTAATTCCCGAGTAAAAATAAACATATATTACAATATATAACTTGATACAAACATAATAAATTATATATGATTATACAACCCTGAGATATTTTCTAAATTTTTTTAATGCAGTCATATGTAGTAATATATAATTTAATCATGATTCGGATTAAAATGTGTACGGTTGATATAATTATATAAAATTATATGAGGGTCAATACAAAATTTGTTTTTCTGTATAATTTAACATAACATTATGTATAGCTTATTCTGTTCCATATAAAACTATATATGTTTCCAATTAACAAAAAATTTTCTAAGTTTTTTAGGCAAACTATAAAAAAATTTTTAAAATGTTCCTAAACATTTCCTTGTAAGGGTTATGTATATCACCTATCTGGTTCGAAGCGTACCCAAACATTTTTTTTGTTTTTGAAAATTATATGTTTGGTGAATGTATCGTTGACCTGTGGTGTATCTCAACCCAAACCAAAAAACATCAGGATTTTATATGTTTTTGTGCAATTAGATCTAATTAGATCCACCAATATAAGGCAATGTCTGGTCAAAACTCGGATGAAATCAAATCATATTTTATAGAAGTAGATCTTTTTTAATGCAAAAACATCCACCATTATTCGGATCAAATTGCGTATTACGCACCATCTACACGTGGGAGAATTTTTTCATGAAAGCAGAGATAACGTCGGCAGAGAAACAGTTGGAAAATTTCAATATTTATCTCAATATCAAGTGGTGTAGAAAACGAGCTGCAATTACTCTTATGAAATTTTATAATTTAGAATCAGCCGTGGAATAACTATGTATGTTTTTCATCATAAATATATGTACAATCTATTATTTAAGCACATACATTTGTTTATACACTTATTTTTTAATGTTTTATTTTATTTTTGATTTTTCCGACACCATTTATCCAAAAAAAACAATTGTAAACATATAAATATAAGTGAATTTGACACTTGATCTCATCCAATCTCATCAGATTGTTATTATGAGATATCTCATAACAACTATCTGATGAGATCAAATACTGAGACTAATATTTAGTCCACACCTGAAAAATATTTCTTTGCGATTGATTTTGACGTTTCTTAATACAAATATCTCAGTGTTTCTCCCAGGTGTAGACAGCGGGTTAATATATATTGTGTCATATATCATTATATATTGCATCATATAAAAATTTTTACTCTGGTTGTAATTTTTACTAGGAACCCCCCTCGCAAAATAGGAGGTAGCAAAACTTATTTTACCAGTTTTTTATTTTGATCATTTGACAAGATTTTTTTAGCGTATATGTATATTGCAATACTCGTTAATAAATGATAAATAAATCGTCACCACAAATGCAAAACAACGTAACAACACTTTTTAGAATTTTACAGGAGAAGCAAAAAACGTTATTAAATGAAAAATATTTGCAATATAAAAGACTTTTGTGAAGTGTTAGCTTAAAAAACAGCGATAAATCCATTTCTGAAATAAAAAAGTCGTTTTTGTAAATATTTTTTGAGATATGTGGGTTACGTTTTTCGTGGAATCGTGTTTTGTAAAACAAAACGACGTAACATCACAAAGTTGAATTAATTGCTATTTTTTTTTTAAATAATTCAGCCATTCAGTAAGTACTGGACCGAGAGCCATGAAATTTGTAGTGGTTATAGCTAACGTATTTTAAGTTTGGAAGTTGGAGTCCAGCGGTTGAACGGGGGAGGCAGCAGAACCCCCTAAAGTATGGCACCTTTTGTATACGAACACTTAAAACAATTGCCATTTTTTTTGTTTGTTATCATATTTCTTAAAAAAATATATGCGGACAATGTGCTAGTAGCGGCCTAAAAACCTCTTAAGTGGGTGTGGTTATCTCTTATACTTTCCGAGATAGAACCATTTTAAAATTTATAATTTTAAAATTTTACCGATAGCCGGCAAAGCCGCATTTATTCCAATTTATTTTAACCTAATTTCATTTGAAGATTATATAGATTTCTGATTTTTTAAAAAAAACAACAACAAACCGATATTTTGTTTTAGTCCGAAATCACATTATTTTAAAGTTAAAAATTAAAAAAAAAATACTTTTTTTTTTGAACAAAGTACCAACACTCTTTTGACTTTAGATAAAAAGTTTCGTTTAAAACATGTTGATTGTTTTTACTAGTTTGAAAGCTCGTGTAGATGAGTTTAAATCAAAAATAAAATTCGAGGTTTAAATATTGCGTCCGCCAGCACCATTCAAAATTGGGTAATTTTGGCTGCCGCCTTTATTTTCCTTATAGTTTTTTTTTTTTTTGACTTAACCAACACTCAGGGGATGTCCCCTATAAATGCAGTGCATTGTGTTAATTGGGAAAATAGGTTATGGGAGGGAGGATGAAAATTCATGAAATTTTTTTTTCAGTGTAGTAGCATCCTTGGGACAGTTAGAGAGATAAGAGTTAATTTTATAAAAATTTAATTTTGTATGGATGCTCCCTTAGGGAGTAACGAGGAGTAGAACTGTTAGGAAAAATATTGGGTTCTAAAAATGAAAGGGGGTCAATCTTCCATTGAACTTCTTTAGAAGCGACCCCGATGCAATCGTTGGTGCTTATTACCCTTTACCGCCACTTTTTTGCCAAAACAATTGCCTAGGAGTCGCTTCTAGAGGGGTGCAATGTAACCAAACCCCCATTCATTTTTACAAGCCAACAAAGATTTAAGCATACATGTTTTGGTTCTTAAACATTTTTAATGATTTAGGCTGGATTACTCAATGCTCCGTTATAAAATAACTCTCCGTTAAATTTAACTTTTTCATACAAATTTTGACATAAGGCTCCGTTAAATCGGCAGTTAGCAGCTAACTTTTCATTGAGTAATCCGCCCTTAATACCATATTCGCATTTAGTAAAACTATATACATTTTTCGTTTTTCCTATACAATTTATTTGTCGAAATAAAACGCCGTTTAAATTTGCCGTTTAACGTATGGAGAAAACGAATAAATAAACTAGTTTAAATGAATGCGAATATGGTATAATATCGTCAATATCTTCAAAAACAAAACTTAAGCATTTGCTTTGCATCTTTAAAAAAAAAACTTCGAGATCTTCAAAAATTTTTAAAAAAACCTTTATACTTAACATTTTTAAGAGTTCTTATAAAAGGTAAGGGTTTATCAACATATTTAAAGAATTTTGCTGTAGTAAAGATCCAAAAAAATAAAAGTTTTTGATCTCACTTGGTTAAAAAAAATATTTAGAACCCGAAGGTTTCTTTGTAAGAAAACGGGCCCTGTATGATTTTTTTTTTGTTAACTTAAAGTTTTACCTCAGAATCAAAGGGTTGGCTTCGGAAAGAAAATTTTGAAGTTTTAACATTTTTTTAAGTTCTTGAAATTGGTTTTGGTATAGGAAAAGTTTTAGGAAGAAACCATACATTTTTAAAAAATCTGTGTATTCTTAGGAAAAACTTTCCAATTGAACTGGTAAATTACACAGAATTTGAAACAGGATTCGAAAAACCTGCGGATCTAGCTATTTTCATTTACAAAAAAAATACCCCACGGAATTACTGTTAAAAAAACGACACTTTAAAATTCAATTTCTCAAAACTAATTTTAAATAGAACCTACGTTCTTTTTTAACAAAGCCAAACATTATGTCAATTCGATTACCAAAAATTCAAACTATTTTTACTACAACTGGAAAGTTTTGTTTACTTTTTGTATTAAAAATTTCCAGCTGTAGTAAAAATAGTAAAAAAGAGTAGATTGTCGTAACGTAATCGAACGTACCTAATAAATTAAAAGAAAAAATATTTGGTTAAAAAAACGATAAATTAAAAAAAAATTATACAATTTTGGAAAAAATTTAAAAGATAAATTTTTTGAAAATTTTATGTAAATTTTAATCAAAAAAATATTTATTCAATTTGTATGGTGAATGTCTTAAATATTTACGCGATTTCAATATATAAAAATATATTGAAATATATTAATATTTGCTCGATTGCATATAAATTGTGTGTGTAACACTGATGTTACGTTGTTTTAGTTTATGAAATGCATGCACTTGCTGATACGTTTTTTTGTTTATTGTTAATAAATTCGCAATTTTTGAACTTTGACTTCCAAAATTTTCCAGAGACATGTAGTTTAGTCAAATGCATCATAATCAATCAAAAACTCGATTTTGATTTTTTTGTTGTTACGTTGTTTTGCATTTAAGGTGACGAAATACTAATAAGGTGGGCAGAAAAATAAAAGTTGAGCTCCTAGAATTAAACATTAGTTAAAGACATACATAGGAATTTTTAATTGGCATTGAATTTTAATTGGCATTAGTTGAATCTAATGCCAATGCCAAAAAAAGCATTAGCATTTATTGCCAATGAAATTTTTTGGCATTGGCACTATTTGTACTAATGCCAATAAAACCGCACAAATGCCTAAAAAAATTATTTATATTAATTCCAAATTTATATAAAATCGGGTTGCCAATGTGGAAAACACAAACACATCCTTTTTTGAAAATGAAATTGAAAAATTAAAAATGTATGGAATGGAAAATACGCAACTTTTCTTCTTGATATTCAAAAGATAACATATTAAACTACCAAAAGAAAAAAATCTTAAACTTTAGTACAATTTGATTTTGAACAAAAAATTAAATTTGCAACAATGCGCAACATTATTTAATGGTACTATGAAATAACTCCCAAATGAACTATCTCCCCACAATAAAATTAAATTACTCCCAAAATGTTTCCATTACGAAATAAGTCACAGTGCATGCGGACTTATTTCTCAAATGAAAAAACTCCCGAAGAAATTATTTTGGAAGTTATTTCATGTCTTTTTTTGCATTAGGATTTATTTCATTAATGTTGGGACTTATTTCATTTTAAATGAAATATCGTTGGGAATTACTTTCGATCTGTGCAATTTATTATTTATTTTTTCTTAAAAGTTTTTCTGCGTTGCAGGCCATCGGCCGGGGTTAGGGATTACAAACTCCATGCATTAAACCTATCTTCTCCGCAAAATAGTTATTTTTTTGGTAGCATGCTTTTACGGGATAAATTTTTCTTGCGTAAAAAGTTTTTCTGGGTATATATTATATATTCTGGGTATATATATCAATTTATATATTTTCATAATTTTTGAACCATGACCAACATGTAGGCATAATGCCTGTTATGAGGACTTATTTCAATTTTGTTGGACTTATTTCATTGGGGGTTCTTTCATTTTTTTTGAAAGTTATTATTTTGATTTTATAGGTCGTTCCACAAGGTTACCGCGGGTGCCCGCTGGTACCCAAAACAGCCCGAAAAGCGTTCCCGTACGCAAAAATTGGGTAAATGAGAGAGTTTTTGAGAGTTTTCTCATTTTATCGGACTTACTCGCACTTTTTTTTCGGGTAAATTGGTAACAATCAGATATTGAAAAAACAGCTCTTTTTTTTGTGAAGTTAAATTGGAAATTTAAATAAAATAAAGAACTAAATCAAGGAAATGTGTTATTTCAATACAAAAAAAGATAATTTGTTATTAAAATAAACTTTTACAATTTATTTTCTTGTTTAAAGTAATTTTTCTTACGAAAATATTTTAGCGTAATTGGTTTGTTTACATTTTTTACTTTGGGCTTGAAATGTGGTTTTTTGCGTTCCCGTACTTTTGTGCATTTTTGTGGTATCGTGAGGGGTTTTTTGATTTTCTATCATTTTACCGAACTTTACACGGAAAGTTCTGGAACACACCTTATATAACTCCCAAATATTGGGACTTACTTTATTTTTTCTTTGGGAGTTATTTAATTTTTTAAAGTTGTGAGTTAATTCATTTCTCTTGGGACTTATTTCATTTGGGAGTTATTTCGCAGTACCATATTTTATATCTTGAATGGGGCGCCATGCAATAGCTTCCAATGAAATAAGTGCCAACGAAATAAATCCCAAATCAAATGAAACATCTCCAAAACCAAAAAAATTAACTAAGTTCCGAAAAAAATTAAGTAAGTCCCAAACAAAAAATGAAAAAAGTCCCAACGAAATAACTCCCAAGAGAAATAAAATAAATCCCAATTTTTTTGGAATATTAAATTTTTAACTCTTTAAGTCAAAAAACACTTTAATTGTATCTCTTTGATCTCTTTCCTTCAAATTCATAAAAGATACAAGAGGTTTATAAAAGGTCTATAAAGAAAATTTTGTATGGAAATTCGACTAATAAACCTGTTATTAAACGCTTTTGTTTTTTATGAATTTGGACGTTTATATTTAATCTCTTAAGTGCCTACAATCGCTTCCCAACTTTTTTTGGGATGAAGCTTACTGACACATTGATTACAGTTCGTTAAGTGTTTGAATAATATCATTATAATATTCCATGCAATAGCTAACTTATCGCAGGTCTAGCTGGCGCGTGCGAAAGAACCAGAAAAGAAACTCCATAAAAATATTAACTGAAATCTTAATATAAATGGAAAAAAATAATTTTAAAATTAATTTTTGATCCATTTTTTATTTTTCTTATATTTTGTATACAACTAGTTACGTATATGTTCTAAACACCAAGAATTTTGGAGTGGAAAACTTATTTTTTTTTTAAGATAGCAATTGTTGCGTGTCACAAGAGAAGAATGGCCTACTTGTACAATTTTTGTGATTTCTCCAAAAGTACTATACTTTCCACTCTGAAATTTTCAGGGTCTTTAGAACATATGCTATTTGTATAAAAAATATAATTATATTTTATAATTTTATTTATTTTCTTATGCCCTAAAGCATAGCCGTTACTATGCAAAAATTATTTTGTCGATATCTTTTACACATCAAAAGTTATGACTAGGGCAAGTACTTTCATGCATCTAAAAATCTAAAATATGTGCCTATAATATGCATCTAAAAATCCAAAATATGCACTAAAAATTTAAAAAATATGCATTTAAAAATTATTGTTCTACCAAAAAAAAATAATGTTGTTAACATAAAATAGGGGGTTTTTAAACATTTGATGTCCCCTACAATTTTTAAAAAAGTTTTTGTTACTGTAAACCATTTTTTATTGGTAAAACATCTTGTTTCATAGACACATTTTGTGATGTGTCTATAAAACAAAAATTTCCGTTCCAAATATTCGGTTCTAGAACGCAACATATTACCCTGCAGCCGATTCTACTTAATATTTCGGAATCGATGATTTAATATTCCTGGGGCGCAAAAAAAAATTTTAGTCATTTTTGTAAAAAAAAAGTTGAGGTAATTTTTTTTTTGAGTTTATAAAAACGGAATGACAAACTTATTTACATAAACCTTCCTAGAAAAATTTTCCGTTTAAAACAATTAGTTCCAGAACCTTGAAATCGATTATACTTATCGTTCCAGAATCAATGATTTTTTTAAATTGTCAAAAAAGCATTCGCTTGAATAGGTATTTCAGAGACATTTTTTTTTTGTTAATTTGTAAATGTTTCAAAATAGGAAAATTTTAGATTTTAATATGGGAAAAAATTCTCAGAATCTAAAAACTTTTTAACCTGAATCCAATTTTTGCAAGAAATGCCTCAGAATATCATTTCTATAACAAAAAATAATTTTTCTCCAAAAAAAAATTATAGAAATTGATTTTTTCTAAGGTGAGTTTTGAAAAAAGTGATAAAAATTAAACGAAAAGTGCAATTTGTATGAAAATATGCAAAAATATGCATTTATACCAAAATATGCAAAAATATGCAACTACAAATCGATGCCATTTTATTGCAAATTTCTTGATTCGGATAGATATTTAGTTTGTTGAATGATAAAAGTGACGAGTAAAAATATGCATTTTCATGAAAGTACTTGCCCTAGTTATGACCTTTTAAAGGAAATCCAGACCTCGCAATTTGCTGAAATTCAATGCTATTGGGTTGCCACAGTAAAATGTGGCATGTATGTATTAAAAAAAAATTTTGATACATAATTTCACTACCGCACACACTCACAAAATTAATTCAAAATCGGAAGACATGATTAACTTAACGTTGATATTAAATGGATTTGCTGATTTAACAAAAACAGTTAGTACAAAATAAAAAAATATGCTTTGAGAAAGTGTTGGGGTTAAAAAAATATAAATGGTCGGTTTCAGGCCCCTAAAAAAGTTTTTTACTAAAATATTAAAATTGTAAGCCCCTAAAAATCCCCCGTAATCGAGAAAAACATCCTAAATCTGGTGGGGAGAAACCCTTAAACAGGCAACGCTCAACTAAACCATCCTCTGAAAAATCCATTTTTTTAAAAGTTTTTTCGTACTTTTGTTAAGCAAGTAAAATAATTTTAATTTAAGGCAAAATTCCAACAAAGCTATTTGTTGAAAATCATCTCGAGGAGAAAGATTTTCCCCATAGCCTCCCACCGAATAGTACTTTGGTCAGAATGTTTTTATACCTCCAACTACAGTATGGGGGTATACTCACTTTGTCATTCCGTGTGTAACGCATTAAAATATCGGTCTAGGACCCCATAAAGTATATATATTTATGATCAGTGATCGATGTTATGTGTCTGTTTTCATTGCGAGAAGACGTATTTATTTCGTGCTTATAAAAAACATTTTTTTTTTTCCGGTTAAAACAAACAAATAAAATTTCAAAAAATCAGTAAATCATCCACAAAAGGATAGCAAAAAATATACTTAACGTATTATTTTAACAATTTCTTTTAATAGTGTTATTTAAAATCCTTAAAAAATTAAAAAACAAATTTTTATTTTAATAATTTCAAAAAGAATATAAAAAAAGACTAATAAAAACCTTATAGATATGCCGCCAAAAGTAAACAAAAATCAAAGAGATGAAGATAATGGTGATAATGAAGATCAATCGAAACGTTTTAAGGATTCTCTTTCATTAGAGGCGATGAATTCTAAAGTATGTGCAGTTCAATCAGATGTTACTGAGCTTAAATTAGACATAAAAGAGATTAAGACTTCAATACAAAAGATGTCTGCAAGTGTGGGTGTAGCGAACGATAATATGAAAACCGAATTAACAACAGCTCTTTCTAAAATTACTGAAACTCTTACTGGATTAGTTACACAGGTCAATAACAGGGCTGCCATATTTGCCGATTTATCGGCATTTTGCCGATTTTTTGCCTCAAAATTATCAAAGTGCCGATTTGCAGATTTTTGGTCCAAAAATGCCGATTTTTTGATCAACTCAAAAACACGGTCGCTTTTTATACTTTTTTAATTTCCTGCTATAAATTGGGTAAATTTACAAAAAAAAATGCGCAGTTCTACCTAAATTTATTGGAAATCTACACAATTTCTAATAGCATATTATTTGAATTTGTAGAAATTTACTCAATTTATAGTAGGAAACTTGACTCATTTTTTTTAGAGAGTATGTATAGAAGTTTGTCATTCCGTTTGTTATACCTCGAAATATGTATGGTGGTTACACAGAAAGAATTGACAACGAAAGTCAATCAACAAAAAACGCGGATTCAATTAATTTTTTAATTGAAACTCCTCCGATAAAAAAAAAAAAATCAATCATCAAATTGTACACGCAAAAAAAAATCTGTGTAAGATTGAGCAATCCTACTTGGTAAAACTTTTTTCATACCAAAAAAAATTTTTTACCAAATTTTTGCTAAAATTATGCTTGTCGATGTTAAAGTAACATAATTCATTTTTTATGTAAAATAACCAAGTACCTTGCACAATAACGCAAATTACTTGCACAAAAATTTATCGAAAGAAAACAACAACAACAAAAAAACAAATACAGACCGCCATTTTCATTTTGTATTTTTGTGTGCGTTGTTCGTTTATTTTTTGTGTTATAAAAACGTAAAAAGGAAATTGATAAATAAAATTAAAGTAAATTAATAAATAAAAATAAATAATTAGTTTTTTAAAAGATAAATAAATGTAAGATAAAAGAATGCTAAAGTTAATTTTGCTTTCATCACTTAAAACACCATTCATTAAGAAAACCCAATGGAGTCCCAGACGTATGTTTCGATGAATAACAAATGGAATGATAAAGTGAGTATACCCGCATCCCGCATTAAAAATTAGTGTTTGGTAATAATTTTCTATTTTTACAGGGTACTGCTAAATAAATTTTTGAAGCTATGGCGAATCCTTCACTACAATAAAGAGCATGGGCACCAGTCCTGCCTTAAGTTATAAAATTAAAACCTAAAAACGCAAAGCAGAGGGAGTCCAGACCTGTTTTGATGAGTTACAAATGGAAAGACAAAGTAAGTGTTCCTCCATACCAAGAGACCAATGGGGTTTACCAATTTTTTAAATTAAAAATTTATGTTTTGTAATAATTTTCTATTTTTACAGGATGCTTTTAAATAAATTCGTGAAGCTATAGCGGATCCTTTACTTCAAGAAGAAGCGTAGGCAGCAGTCACTCGAGAAAATTGTACAAAAAGGGTCAGTTGGTCGGTGGTTAATTAAATCCTACACAACATTTATTATATTAATATGGATTTATTCTGTGAAAATTTTAAATTCAACAAATATACAAATTTTTACAAAAATTTATTGAAAATTTATTTTAGCATAAATGTGGTAATTTTTAGCATTATTTTTAGTCATCTTTTCTAATAATTTTGGTATATTTCACCATATCTCTTTTGGTATACTTTACCAAGTTTTTACTTAAATAGCATTAGCATTTTCTTCAAAATTTTTTACATAAGCGCTTTGGCTAAATTACGAAAACTACTTCGTCGGTTGTAGTTTTAGCATATTCTTGGTATATTTCACCATATCTCTTTTGGTATACTTTACCAAGTTTTTACTTAAATAGCATTAGCATTTTCTTCAAAATTTTTTACATAAGCGTTTTGGCTAAATTACGAAAACTACTTCGTCGGTTGTAGTTTTAGCATATTCTTGGTAAAATTATGCCAGATTTTTGCTCACTCCGACACAGATTTTTTTTTGCGTGTAGGTGATTAATTGATTTTTATTTCAATTAATAATTTTTTTCGATTTTGATCAAAAATCAATTTTTTATTTAAAGTCAATTAAAATAATGATTGATTTAACAAATGAATTTTAAGCTTATGGAAAAATTATGAAGAAATTCAAATTTTTTGCTTTCCAAAATGTTGCCGACAATAAAAAAAGTAAAACCCTAGTATAAAGTATATTTTTGAATTAATGTATTCAAATAAATTGAAGCGAAAAAAATTCTGGTATGTTGAAAATTTGTAATTTGATAGTTAAAGAAAATAACAAAAATGTTGATCAAAACAATAATTGACTTATTTAAATTTTGTTGATCAATAGATAAAAAAACTGAAATTTAACTAAAGTAGGTTAATTTGACAGATATTGCATGAATATCTGTCAAATAAACCTACAATAAATGTGCTATAAGTATTATGAAAATAGCCTATATATTCACGATCCTAAACCGATTTTAAGTCAATCTATCGATGTCCGTCCGACTGTCTGTAGAAAAAAAAAAATTTTGCTTAGCGTTGGGGTCAAAAAATTTGCTTCTATGTTACGTTTTTTTGTCTTAAAAAACGGAAAAATCTGAACAAAGTGAAAAAAAAAATATTTTTTTGATTTTTTGCACTAATGAAAAATTATTTTTATGATAATCGTAAATTTATTTGGTCTATAAAAATTTTAATTTTTTAATTTTTTTTGCGAAAAAAATATTTAAAGTTTTTGTAGGGACCAAAAATGGTTATTTCTGATTTTTATGTTATTAAATATATTATATGCATTTATTAATGCTAAATTGTTCTCTTTTGTTATTTTTTATCAATAGAAATGTAATTTATTGTATTTAAAATAGTTATTTTTCATTTGCCGATTTTTTGCCGATTTTTTAAATTGAAGTGCCGATAATGCCGATTTTTTTTTGAAAATATGCCGATTTTTCATCGAAATCATCTGGCACCCCTGGTCAATAACCTTAATGAAAAAATAAAGAGAAAGAAGTTAAAATTAACGAAATGGACCGAAGAATTAACTCACTAGAGCAACAATTGCTTAACAACAGCTTTGAAATAAAAAATATACAAAACAAAAATATGAGTGCCAATGATATGGTAAAAACTATAGCAGCCAATGTGAACGTAGAAATAATAGAAGACGACATTTCTAATGCATACAGGCTCAAAAAAATGACACTAAAATTATTGTTTAATTCTCTTCAATAAATAGAAAAAGGCAAATAATGTCCAATATTACACGTCACAGAGTTGAAGGAAATATAATAAATGAAACATCGTCAGCAAACACTGAAAGTCAGAACAACAACAATAACTTCATATATGTTAATGATCTTTTAACCCCTTACAACCGTCGTCTTTTATGGTTACCCAAAAGTAAGGCAAAAGAGTGTAAATGGGATTTTGTATGGTTTAGAAATGGTTTAATACTCGCAAAAAAAAAACGAAAAATCTTCATCAATTTTAATTAAAAATGTTAGTGATATTGAAATGATTGCCTAATATTTATATAATTTTTTTTTGTATCTATAAAATTCTAATAAAAAAACAATAATGAATGAAAAACAAAGTGTAAACAATTTTAATCAAATCAATAAAGATCTTTTAAGTTATCCCTTGTCCATAATTTATTTAAACATACGATCTCTACGAACTAACTTCGCCACATTTCTTGCAACAATACATAATATAATTCAGCACATTAAAATAATTATTCTCATCGAAACTAATATAACTGACAATGAAAACGATCTATTTAACATTATTGGCTTTAGCTCGCTTTTTTTTAACAGAAAAGGGAGAAGCGGTGGGGGTATAGCCATCTATGTCAGAGAAAACATTACATACATATGAATTCCCCATAATTCGGTCTCGTTTGAAAGTTTGCAAATTGACGTACATACTTGTAATGAAACTATGTCCATCATCTCAATGTACAGACCCCCAAATACAAACAAGAAAATGTTTGTAAAAGAACTTGAAGAGAAAATATACTCAATAAAAAAACAACAAAACTTAATGATCATTGGTGATATTAATATCGATTTATTTAAACAAGACACTATAACTGCAAAGTACCTTGATATTATGCTGTCAAATGGGATAATATGCACTATTAATGAGATAACAAGAGTTGATTTAATCAAAAACTCAAATACTTGCATAGACCATATTTTTGTCAGAAATAAGCAAACAACAACAGAAATACAAGCAGCAATTATCAAAACAAATATATGTGACCATTTCTCTTTATTCTGCGGCTTAACAAATAAAGAAAACTCTCAGGATTTAAGTAACAACACAATACAGGGTGTTCAGCTTAGCGGTTTTAAAGTAAATCAACAGATACGAAATGTTAATTGGAGCATGGAGTTACCTGAAAGTGATAATGTTAACGATATTTACTTAAGAATGTATAACAACTTCAGGGAAATCTATTCAAAATCAAAGATAAATCAATCTAAAAAAATAAGAAGAGTTGCGAATCAGTGGATGACCGAAGAACTGGTTAAATTGATAGAAATTCTTTAAATTAAAAAATTTTGTATACAAAAAACAATTATTATAAAAATAAATTCGTAGAAAATCGAAAAAACATTCGCGTTACTTGGCAACTCATTAATGAAATAATTGGAAAAAAGTCAAGCAATATTGATGATGTATTAATAAAAAATTTTAAAAACGAAAATATTACCGATATAGCAAACAATTTTGCAATTAATTTTAAAGAAAACGTAACAAAAATTGTGCATACCTGCAATATACAAACTAGTTTTAACACTACAAGAACTTTACAAAACTCATTGTTTATTACAAGAACTAATGAAGAAGAAATTTTTAATATACTGAACAGTTTAAATACAAAAAAAACAGCTGGTTTTGACAATATTAGGCCAAAAGATATTAAAAAAACCGCTAATTATTTAACACCAATTATAACCAAATTTGTAAACTCGAGCTTAGATAATGCGATTGTACCAGAGATACTTAAAAAATCATTGATACGGCCAATATATAAAAGTGGTAAGAAAAATGATTACAATAACTACCGTCCGATATCTGTGCTACCCGTTATTGAAAAGATTCTAGAAGAAATCGTATGTAGGAGGCTAACAGATTTTACACAAAAATACAAAATACTAAACAAAAATCAATTCGGGTTTCAAAGGGGAAGAATATAAACATGCTTCTTGGTAACTTCAGCAATCATATAAATGAAAATCTTAGTGTAAATAACCATTGTATAGCAGTATTTATCGATTTTAGTAAGGCCTTTGACACCATTTCACACTCTAAACTTCTACTTATATTAGAAAAAATCGGAATACGAGGTGAATGCTTAAAATGGTTTCAAAACTATTTCGTACTTCGATCATACTGTATTAAAATAAATAGCACTCTTAGCAATAAGAGCTCAGTTGAATATGGGGTACCTCAAGGTTCAAAGCTAGGACCAATCCTTTACATAATATATGCTAATGAGATGATGAACATTTTGCAAAGAAGCACATCATTTGCATATGCTGATGATACCGCCGTCGTCGTGGTGCACAAGAACTTAGAAGAAGCTGTTAAAATCATGCAGGAGCAGCTGGACACTATACAAAACTGGTTTCATGACTTCGGGTTAACGATCAATGCAAATAAAACGAAAGTTATGCACATTAAACCTTCGCATATTCGTAACACCAATATAAAACTGAAATTCCACTATACCAATTGTCTACATACTTTAACTAAAACAAATGATAAAACAAATTATAACTGCTCAACTTATATTGAATTAGTTAATAGCTACAAATACCTTGGTATTATTGTTGATCATAATTTTAAATGGTCAAAATCTGCGTACATGCTACACCACCTAACTAATTGTTCAACATACAGTGTTGTTCGCCAAGCATATTACGCACTTGTAGAATCACGAATTTCTGCATGGGGTAGTTCAACACACTGTGCAAAACTGAAACAAATGCAAGATAAGATTTTGAAAATCCTCTGGAAAAAATCTGAGCACAAAAACATCCCTACAGTCGGTACAACTGATAGACAACATAGTTCAACCAACAATAATTCTAATAACACAAATGAAACCAACAATAGCATCGTCATATCCCAGGTAGCAATTCATCAAGAACAGTGTGTAATAAAAAACCAACAAAAAAATCAAAATTTTAAACTTTGTAAACGACTACAAATACTCAATATAAAAAGCATGTATAAAAAAACATTAATCAATGAATTTCATAACGATAGCAGATTTCTTCAACGCATCGATCATAACTACAATACCAGAAGAAAAGCAGAAGGAAAGTACAAGATTGGAAAACATCGCAACAGATATGGCGAAAGTACGCTACAAGTAACACTTCCTAAATTTGTGAATATAATTCCTGAAGAGACTCTTTCAATAACCAATGAACATAAAAGAAAAAAAAGTATTAAAACATGTCTTATAAATTCTCAATGAAAGCAAATTAAATGAACTATTTATATAAATATTCGATTAGAGTTTTATTCTAGTTCGAGGCCAAAAAATATTTCTATTTATGATATTGTCATAATAGAGTATTTTTAATTTATTGCTTTAAAAAAGTTACTATCTCATAGTATGTCTGTACTGATCAGTTTCATCCCCACTAAAGGAATCTTCAGCAGACTTTAGAGAATCATCGTTGTAAAATAACAGCAACACATATATTAATAGTTACCGACGGTGATTTAATATATACAATTTTTGCTTTAAAAGAGTTATTTTTGTTGGAAAACAGATTTCGGACCTTCATAATAGTACTTCTCATATAACTTGGGAAATATATCAAATATTATGTCTGGTTTGATGTTTGATTGACCAACGATGATTCTCTAAAGTCTGCTGAAGATTCCTTTAGTGGGGATGAAACTGATCAGTACAGACATACTATGAGATAGTAACTTTTTTAAAGCAATAAATTAAAAATACTCTATTATGACAATATCATAAATAGAAATATTTTTTGGCCTCGAACTAGAATAAAACTCTAATCGAATATATATACATATATAAAGGCCGAATAGATACATTTTATTTTTATGTACCTTTTGGTACTAAAAATAAAAAAACAACATTTAACACAAAGTTTAGTACGACTTATCCTACCAACACTATTGTTTGGTTAGGCACTGTTGTTATTGTAAAATAACAGCAACACATATATTAATAGTTACCGACGGTGATTTAATATATACAATTTTTGCTTTAAAAGAGTTATTTTTGTTGGAAAACAGATTTCGGACCTTCATAATAGTACTTCTCATATAACTTGGGAAATATATCAAATATTATGTCTGGTTTGATGTTTGATTGACCAACGATGATTCTCTAAAGTCTGCTGAAGATTCCTTTAGTGGGGATGAAACTGATCAGTACAGACATACTATGAGATAGTAACTTTTTTAAAGCAATAAATTAAAAATACTCTATTATGACAATATCATAAATAGAAATATTTTTTGGCCTCGAACTAGAATAAAACTCTAATCGAATATATATGGGGCATTCCATGCCAAATCACTCACTTTTAGGCCCGACCCCCTTCGATTAATTTTAATTTTGGCTATGTTTTAGTACGTATTAAATGCAACTTGCAGCCAAATTTTCAGCCTTTTATACCAAGGTGGTGTTGAGTAATCAATTTTTCAAAATGGCGATTTTTTCCAAAAAATTAAAAAATTTAAATTTTCAATCAATTTTGACCAGTAAAAAATATAGATATTTCAAAAAAAGTTTGACAACGTTTTGTTGGTATTTAAATGTAGTTTTAGAAAAAAAATGTGAAAAAATTATTCGAAGTAATTATCACTTATTTTTTGACGTTTAAAAATTAAAATCGACTTTTTGAAAAAGTCCGAAACCTTCGATTTTTTTGTAAAAAACTATAAGAATTCTACTCTAAATTATGCAACTTTTAAGCCATAACTCGAGATGTGATCACAATTCTTTCTATTTTTTTTTTAATTTTTAAAATTGCACCTTTTATGTTTTGGCTCTGATTTATTTTATATGGTGCTCCAAAAAAAAAAAAATGGTAGATACTGACCCTAACTTACCCTAAATATATTCATTTGGAGGTAAATATACGTCTCACAAAAATTTGGGACGATCGGACATGTGTAAGGCGCTTTGCATGGTCCTTGAAGTTTAAAAAACCGATTACAAGGAAAAATATGAATTTTTTTCTGTTTTCGCAATTTCTTTGGTATTTTAAGTTAAGTTTTAATTCAAATGATTACAGAATTATGATGTGGAGTAAAATGCCTTTCTAATAAGGTACTAAAAACTAAAATCGGTTGAAAATCAGCCAAGTTATTACAACTTCCCCAGGCATCTAGCGTGTGCCATACAACTTGATTAAAAAATACGAGGCCCTTTTTTTAAATTTATTGAAATTTTCTACTGTAATAACATTTTTTCATTATTCATGTTTCAGTGTAATATTTTTTTGACTTTTCCAAATTTTACAACAAAAAAAATATTTTTTTTTTTAAATAGAGATTTCAAAAGGGTGTGGAAAATGCAGGCATTTTTAGCCCTAATTTAAAAAATGTTAGCAAAACACAATATGAAAAATACTTGTCATCTAATAACATTTGAACTTGAAGAATAAAAAAATGTTATTACAGTAGAAAATTTCAATGAATTTCAAAAATCGGATTGTATTGATTAATCAAGTTGTCTGCCACACGTTAGATGCCTGGGGAAGTTGTAATAACTTGGCTGATTTTAAACCGATTTCGGTTTTTATGACCTTAATAGAGAGACATTTTACTCTATATTTCAATTCTGTAACCATTTGAATTCAAAATTAACTTAAAATACCAAAAAAATTAAGAAAACAGAAAAAAATGCATATTTTCCCTTGTAATCCGATTTTCAAACTTCAAAGCCGATGCGGCACGCCTTACCCATGTCCGATCATCCTAAAATTTTTTGAGACGTATTTTTACACCCAAGTTAATATATCTAGGGGAAGTTACGGTCAATATTTACCAAATTATTTTTTTTGGAGCACCATATAAAATAAACCAGACTCAAAAAAAAAAAAAAGTGCAATTTTCAAAATTTGAATAAAAATAGAACGAATTACGATCACATCTCGAATTATGACTTAAAAGTTGCGTAATTTAGAGTAGCATTTTTTGACATTTTTAAAAAAAAATCGAAGGTTTCGGACTTTTTCAAAAAGTCGATTTATATTTTTATACGATAAAAAACAAGTGATAATTACTTCGAATAATTTTTCATATTTTTTTTCTAAAACTACATTTAACTACCAACAAAATGTTGTCAATCTTTTTTTAATATATCTATATTTTTTACTGGTCAAAATTGATTGAAAATTTAAATTTTTTCATTTTTTGGAAAAAATCGCCATTTTGAAAAATTGATTACTCAACACCACCTTGGTATAAAAGGCTGAAAATTTGGCTGCAAGTTGCATTTAATACGTACTAAAACATATCCAAAAATAAAATTAATCGAAGGGGGTCGGGCCTAAAAGTGAGTGATTTGGCATGGAATGCCCCATATACATATATAAAGGCCGAATAGATACATTTTATTTTTATGTACCTTTTGGTACTAAAAATAAAAAAACAACATTTATTTATATAAATATTTTTTCCTACAGATAAACCTTAGTGGTTTTGTAGGGTTAGTTAAGTGAAAATGTAATAATAAATTTTGAAATAAATAAATAAATTTTGAAAAAAAGAAAAATTCTAAGACATTCTAGCGATGTCCGTCCGTCCGTCTGTCCGTCCGTCTGTCCGTCTGTAGTTAACACGATGCAGTCCAAAATAAAAGAGCTAGACTCCCGACATTTGGCACGAATATGTCTTATATTCCTAGGCAGGTTAAGTTCGTAAATGAGCAATATCGGACGAGGGGGAAAAAAGTTCACCCTTGCAGAACTAAACCAACATTCTGAAAAATACCATTTTTAACATGATTTTTTGGGTTTTTGTTTAACAAATACAAAATTTTTATGCTACAAGAAGTTCAAAGTCTTGAATTTGGACCCAAAGAATTAGAAAATGTCGTTTTTTTCGGTCCGCCCCCCTTTTATGGGCGTGGAATAATTTTTTTTTTTAAATAATGATAAACTTGTACTTCGTTAGCACAAAAAGCATAAGAATGAATTTTTAAACACATGTTCGAGAGGAAATTTGTCCCCCCCCAAAAAAAAAAAAAAATAAAACGCCCCTACAATTTTTTTCATTTTTTTGAATGTTGGAGGGTATAAAAGATTCTGCACAGCCGAATTTAACACTCTTACTTGTTTTTTATATTTTTTATATTTATATAACGCATCCTTATTTTCTGGTAGGTGAATTTACTTTACAAATATTGTGCTCGATTCTCGAATACGACTTCACCATTCACCCATTCACATTGTCACCTACATCTATGTACAAAAGAGTTGGAAGACTGGCTAATTCATCATCGCACAACCCAAACCACTGAAGCTAGAGAATTAATGTGCTCGATTCTCGAATACAACTTCACCATTCACCCAATTTTTAAAAATTTGATATTCTTTCGAATTTTAAGATTTTAAAATTTTTTTCTTGTAACAATTAAAGATCTAGTTAATATCATTAATAATTACAAGAACAAATTAAAAAATCTTAAAACTCGAAAGAATATCAAATTTTTAAATTGGGTGAATGGTGAAGTTGTATTCGAGAATCGAGCACATTAATTCTCTAGCTTCAGTGGTTTGGGTTGTGCGATGATGAATTAGCCAGTCTTCCAACTCTTTTGTACATAGATGTAGGTGACAATGTCTTGTAACGAAAAACAACTTTGTTACAGTAATGCGACTCAAAAAGTGATTATATGTCGATCAAATATAACGAATGTGGGTTTAAAACTAATATTTTCTATAGTTACAAATATTAGCACAAACTCACTACAAACTGTATCACAAAGTGGTATAGAGTTTGAAAAAACTGGGAGCTTTCGGCCCTGGTCCGACTTTGGCTATTTACGAACTTAACTAGCATATGACCATAAAAAATCGTGCCAAATTTCAGGCGTATATCTGTTGTGGTTTGGAAATACTTACGTGACCGCCCATTGATAAGCCTGTTATACCCAATGGACCAAAACCATTTCGCTCACACCAGTGCAGTAATACGAGACATTCCAAAACGAGACAACCTCCCATAACAAATATATCAGAGACATTGTGCAAATTCGAACGCCTGTAATTAGAAACTATTCATTAAAATATATATAATCTTTTATATATAAAATATTTTAATAAAATTTAATAGTATTTAAATTTTAAAGCATAGAATTCTGTTCGTTTTCACGGGAAAAATATGTCAAACTCCATTTAAAAATAATAAATTTTGGAGAGTGATTACGGAATATGCAGAAATAACTTTCAATTTAATACAAAGGGGAGTGGACCTATACGCCTATCCGTCAGAGCGCCCTCCTATTATAACCTATAGTGCCCGCCTGGGTTAGTACTATGTGTGGTGATTTTTTCATTAAAACCGGTTCAGACGTTTAAGAGTGATTACGGAACAGGGTAAAATAACTTTCAATGTAATACAAATGGGCGTGGCATTTCCACCCTTTTATCTGATCGCCGTCCTATTATGAACTATATTTCCCGTTTGGATTCGTACTATGAGGCATGTCACAGAATTCGTTCGGATACGATTTGATTCCGTAGTTACCATTCCGAACGGTTTTGTTTTAGCTTCTTCAGATTCCGTTCGTTTTCATTAAATCGAAAAATTTTCAAAAACACTTTTTTGTGTATTAAATATGGCAACATGGCATGAATCAAAACAAAAAACATATGGATTTTGTAAACAAACCAGGAAAAAAATCGTGGAGTTTTTTTTTTTTTTTAAGTTAATGAAAAAATATACATCCTTTCCAAAATTAAGAAAAATGCCAGGCATTTCAATTGTTGCTGTAATGGACGAGGTTAATATACAACCTTATATAGAAAAATTGCGTCGCCGAGCTTTAAGGGATGCATCGGATCCTTTGTCATATCCAAATGCAGTGTAAGTACTTACATAAATTTATTTAGATTTAAAATGCTTATACTTTGTATAGTTTTATTAGCTATTTTCGACTTAACAAAGATGCTTTCCTAATGGTATTGGAGAAACTTTCGCCACATCTTCCTAGTTCAACAATACCAGCAATTTTACAATTGGCGACAACTCTTCGGTTTCTTGCAACTGGTTCGTATCAAGGAGTAATAGGTAAGGACAAGTATTCCCTAGCTTCATAATGAGTGTTAAGGTTGATTTACATGTTGTTTACTACCCCTGACAACCCATATCTACTATTTCCGAGTATTGGGGATACTATTTGCTATCAAGGGTAGTTAACAAGTAAATCAACTTTTATTTTAACAAATTACTACAGCTAAAGATGTTGATATCAGTCTCGGAAGGAGTACTGTTTCAACTGTGATGTGGAGGGTAATAGATGCTGCAGAAAATGTTATTTGCTCACGTTGGATAAAACTTCAAATGTCAAATGAGGAAAAGCGGAGTTCAAAGGCTTATTTTTTTTAAAAATGTCAGATACCGGGGATAATAGGGTGCATTGATGGTTCTCACGTCAAAATGATAAAGCCCTCTGAAGATGGCTATATAAACAGAAAAGGGACATATAGCGTCAACGCAATGATTGTAAGCTATGTATTTTGTTAACAAATATGTATTCTTATTAAAAAATCACTTATTTTCAGATATGTGATTACAAAATGAAAATAAGAGGTGTGGATGCTTCTAAACCAGGTTGTAATCATGACTCATTTGTTTGGAGTTTGAGTACTGCAAGAGACCATTTTTTTAATGCGTTTACAAATGGGGATCGCAATTCATGGTTATTAGGAGA
Source organism: Pegoplata infirma (assembly GCA_963921195.1). Lineage (NCBI taxonomy): Eukaryota > Metazoa > Arthropoda > Insecta > Diptera > Anthomyiidae > Pegoplata > Pegoplata infirma. Next base: position 161,642,418 of record OY992539.1, read on the forward strand.
TTCTGGCTATGGTTTAGAACCATTTTTATTAACTCCTTACAAAGGTGTAACCGTAAGAACAATGGAACACAAATTCAATAGAAAACATGCGTCAGGTCGCAACATTGTAGAGCGTACAATTGGTGTACTAAAAAGTCGATTTAGATGTTTACTAGGCACCTTGGAGTACACTCCGGAGAGAGTTATCCAAATCATAAATGTATGTTGTGCCCTACATAACATCTGTAGGGAATTCAACGTGGACTTCGAAGAGGATCCTCCATTGGACGAAAATTATGATGAGGATGATGATGCTGAAGTTGACGTTGATGAACTTGTTGACAGGAATCTGTTTAATATTGCCAAGCACCTAAGAGACAATATTGCTATGCAATTAAATTAGTTGAAAATTTGTTTTTAAAGTTAAATTCAATTTATTTCATAAAATAAAGTTAAAAAAATACATTTAATGTAAAAAAGGAACTTGTACACTTTGAGATTTTTTTTTTTATAAATTCAGTATTAAGCTATTAGTTTTTATCTAAAAATATTGGCCGACAATATGGTTATTTTGCTTTTTTTCGACTAAAAAAAATGGAGCCCAGTTTTATGTGAGGTTTGGGAAAAAAAACAATAAAAGACCTAATTATTAACAATAAGTATTTTTGTAAAAAGTGCTGTGTAGATAATTTATCAAGCTTTAATTTAAGCATAATATCGTTCAGATTGAGTAAATATTAAATGTGCTACCAGGGTCGAAATGGAAATGGAAATTATTAAAAGACCTTTTTGAGAAAATTTTTTAAAAATATTTTTAAGTCGATTTTTTCAAGCTCAAACATTATAAATTAAAAAAATGGTCCAATAGTTTATATTCAGTCATCAACTATCTTTTGTAAAGACCCAAGAATTTTTTTTTTTAAATACAGTAAAAAAAATTGTCATTTTTTTATCTCCAATTCTATTGGCTACCAATTTTTTGTAAATAAAGAAAATGTTTAATTATTTTCATACCTCATTACTATAGACTTAGATGTACTAAAATTAATAAACCAAAATTTTTTTTCTTCATTTACAAAAAATTTGTGGTCAAAAGAATTGGAGGTAAAAAAATTACGATTTTTTTACTGTATTTAAAAAATAATTTTTACTTGGGTCGTTAGAAAAGATAATTGATAATTGAATATAAACTATTGAAATTTTTTTTCAATTTTTAATGTTTAAGCTTGGAAAAAATCGACTTAAAAATATTTTTAAAAAATTTTCTCAAAAAAGGTCTTTCAATAATTTCAATTTCCATTTCGACCCTCGTAGTACATTTAATATTTACTCAATCTGGATGATATTATACTTAAATTAAAGCTTGATAAATTACCTACAAAGCACTCTTTACAAAAATATTTCTTGATAATAATTAGGTCTTTTATTGTTAACTTTTTCGTTTACTAATTACATCTCCTACGTAGACTTACGTTGACATTTGTCGGCCACTGTATATATGGGGCATTCCATGCCAAATCACTCACTTTTAGGCCCGACCCCCTTCGATTAATTTTATTTTTGGATATGTTTTAGTACGTATTAAATGCAACTTGCAGCCAAATTTTCAGCCTTTTATACCAAGGTGGTGTTGAGTAATCAATTTTTCAAAATGGCGATTTTTTCCAAAAAATGAAAAAATTTAAATTTTCAATCAATTTTGACCAGTAAAAAATATAGATATTTCAAAAAAAGTTGGACAACGTTTTGTTGGTATTTAAATGTAGTTTTAGAAAAAAAATGTGAAAAAATTATTCGAAGTAATTATCACTTATTTTTTGGCGTTTAAAAATTAAAATCGACTTTTTGAAAAAGTCCGAAACCTTCGATTTTTTTGTAAAAAACTATAAGAATTCTACTCTAAATTATGCAACTTTTAAGCCATAACTCGAGATGTGATCACAATTCTTTCTATTTTTTTTTTAATTTTTAAAATTGCACCTTTTATGTTTTGGCTCTGATTTATTTTATATGGAGCTCCAAAAAAAATAAAAAATGGTAGATACTGACCCTAACTTACCCTAAATATATTCATTTGGAGGTAAATATACGTCTCACAAAAATTTGGGACGATCGGACATGTGTAAGGCGCTTAGCATGGTCCTTGAAGTTTAAAAAACGGATTACAAGGAAAAATATGAATTTTTTTCTGTTTTCGCAATTTCTTTGGTATTTTAAGTTAAGTTTTAATTCAAATGATTACAGAATTATGATGTGGAGTAAAATGCCTTTCTAATAAGGTACTAAAAACTAAAATCGGTTGAAAATCAGCCAAGTTATTACAACTTCCCCAGGCATCTAGCGTGTGCCATACAACTTGATTAAAAAATACGAGGCCCTTTTTTTAAATTTATTGAAATTTTCTACTGTAATAACATTTTTTCATTATTCATGTTTCAGTGTAATATTTTTTTGACTTTTCCAAATTTTAAAACAAAAAAAATATTTTTTTTTTTTAAATAGAGATTTCAAAAGGGTGTGGAAAATGCAGGCATTTTTAGCACTAATTTAAAAAATGTTAGCAAAACACAATATGAAAAATACTTGTCATCTAATAACATTTGAACTTGAAGAATAAAAAAATGTTATTACAGTAGAAAATTTCAATGAATTTCAAAAATCGGATTGTATTGATTAATTAAGTTGTCTGCCACACGTTAGATGCCTGGGGAAGTTGTAATAACTTGGCTGATTTTAAACCGATTTCGGTTTTTATGACCTTAATAGAGAGACATTTTACTCTACATTTCAATTCTGTAACCATTTGAATTCAAAATTAACTTAAAATACCAAAAAAATTAAGAAAACAGAAAAAAATGCATATTTTCCCTTGTAATCCGATTTTCAAACTTCAAAGCCGATGCGGCACGCCTTACCCATGTCCGATCATCCTAAAATTTTCTGAGACGTATTTTTACACCCAAGTTAATATATCTAGGGGAAGTTACGGTCAATATTTACCAAATTATTTTTTTTGGAGCACCATATAAAATAAACCAGACTCAAAAAAAAAAAAGTGCAACTTTCAAAATTTGAATAAAAATAGAACGAATTACGATCACATCTCGAATTATGACTTAAAAGTTGCGTAATTTAGAGTAGAATTTTTTGACATTTTTAAAAAAAAATCGAAGGTTTCGGACTTTTTCAAAAAGTCGATTTTAATTTTTATACGATAAAAAACAAGTGATAATTACTTCGAATAATTTTTCATATTTTTTTTTTCTAAAACTACATTTAACTACCAACAAAATGTTGTCCATCTTTTTTTAATATATCTATATTTTTTACTGGTCAAAATTGATTGAAAATTTAAATTTTTTCATTTTTTGGAAAAAATCGCCATTTTGAAAAATTGATTACTCAACACCACCTTGGTATAAAAGGCTGAAAATTTGGCTGCAAGTTGCATTTAATACGTACTAAAACATATCCAAAAATAAAATTAATCGAAGGGGGTCGGGCCTAAAAGTGAGTGATTTGGCATGGAATGCCCCATATACATATGAAACGAAAATAACGACCTGCACTATTTCCGAGTTGCTGCATTTGAGATCATTTTCAACTTAGGGTATAGTTTAATGTTTTTTTGGATTTTGTCTTTTTATTTCCAGTTTTAGGGTTTCTATTTCAAGTAGCTTGAGTTTGAATTCGTTTTTTTCGCATAATTTTTTTTGAACTTCCATATCATTTAGCTGTTTGGCCTTATAACTTTTTTCCAAAATGTCGCAAAGACTATCCAGTTTTTGGTTTTGAAATTTCATTTCGTCACGTTGTTCTTCTAACACTTGAATAACTTTTTCTAGCTTTTGGTCAACACGCTGCTGTTCCAAAATGTTGACTATGTTTTTTAGATTGTTGTTTTCTTCTGCTAAAAGGCTGTTAAGATTAGGTTTTAATGGAGTATGCGGAGTACTTGGTCTGGACATCTTTCGTTTAGGTGGTGGTGATTGAGAAGGAATTACTTTTGTTGCTGTTTTAGCAGATTTTGATGTCGAAGCGGTACAATTAAGCTCATTTGTCTTAGCAGATTTTGATGTTGAAGCAGTAACGTCAAGTTCATTTGTTTTATTAGTTTTTGATGTTGAAGTCGTAACATCAAGATCTTCATTCTCTTTATCGGAATCGCTTAGGTATAAATTGATATCGACGTCCCCGAAAGTTTTAGCGCCAGCAACTCCTTCTACGTTTTTGTGTATACCGCAAATTCTAGCCAACGTTTCCTCAATATCGGACAAGACATATTGATTGTATTGACCACCACCAGTTTTTCGGGTTTCTTTCTTATTGTGCCACATTTTTTTCTTTACAAAACATTTCCAGTCAGCCCATGTCTTCTTCCAACCATTACAGTCCTTAGACGGTGGCCCAGAAGAATTTAATAAGTTCGTCAAGTCCGACCAACACGATTCCGACACAACTCGATCACCCTTAATGTATCCCCTAGCGATGTCTTGGTGGGACTCCATAAATTCGATGAAAATCTTGTCTTGCTCCGGGTTTCTGTGTTTTCCCCTGTAATTACACAAATTTAACTTATTTTTATTTTTCTTAACAAATTTTCAAAACTTACATTTTTCCGCTCTTTTTTCTTTTTGCCTGTTTGTTTTGATGTGAACTTCGTGTGGCCATTACATATTTTTTTACAAAAACTCTAGTGACAAAAAAAGTGGTTTGCTTAAAATTAAAAGGTGGCAACACTTCAATAAAAGTGTTTTTATTTTGTCAGCTGTTTAGATTTTTTTTTGTAGGATTTTACAAAAATGTTAAATTTTTAAATAATTAAGAGCTAAATGTATTAATTTAACGTGAACATAATTAATAAAATATATTTTTTATTGATAAATGTTGTTTTTAGCAGGTTTGTTAAGATTAAATCACAAAAAATATGAATTCCACTTTGAATTCCAAAAGTGGTTTCAATCCGAAAAAAATAATCGGTTTGAGTTTTCTAAAGAAGCAAAAAGTGGTTTCATTCCACTTTCGATCGGAATTAAGTTCTGTGACATGCCTCTATATGAGGTGAAAATTTCTTTAAAATCGGTTCAGCCGTTTAAGAGTAATTGCTGAAAAAGCAGAAATAACGTTCAATATAATACAAAGGGGCGTGGCATTTTACACCCACTTGGCCGATCGATCTTTCTTTTGGCCTATAGTTTTTTTTATTTTATAATTACTAACTGTGGTGAAAATTTCATGTAAATCGGTTCAGCCGTTTATCCGTGATTGTGGAGCAGATTGAAAGAAAACCAAAGGATGCCACGCCCTTTGTAAGGATATTATATTTACAAAAAGTGGGCGTAAAAGGAGGCGTGGCTTCCAATTAAGATTCGGGATGGTCTATATTTCCCTGCAAAAAACATCCTATTAGTATGCCAAATTTCATGCTAATCTGTAACAAACATCCAAATATAGTAACAAACAACCAAATATATTGAAAAATCTGAAATTCACAAAAAGTGGGCGTAAAAGGAGGCGGGACACCCAATCGAGATGCCTCTTGGCCCATTTTTCATTCCAGAAAATTCTTTATCTACATGCCAAATTTCATGTCATTCGGTTCAGTAGTATTCTTCTGAAAGCGACACAAACAAACATACAAACAAACAAACAAACTAACATGTCATTTTTATATATATACTAGCTGTTTTGCACCCGGCGTTGCCCGGGTTGAAAAAAATATTATGTAATGAATGAGTTTTTTATTAGTCAGTTTATCTACTTGTTCGTGGCTTTTCACTGGTGAATATAAACCTATTCATGAGGTTTAGTAAATTTTTTTCGATTTTGATTAGCGTCGGGAACATGGTTATACGTGTTCCTCCGTCATGGGGACAAACCTAATATTAAAGTATTTCTTAAATTGCTTTTAAAAGGAACCTATAGTTCCCTCCTCGGTTAGCACTTTATATAGTGAAAACATCAAGAAAGACATAACTTTCACTGTAGTTCAAGTGGGTGTGGCATTAGGGGTACACGTTTTTTACATTTTTTGCAAATATCAAAATTGGCATAGCACAGTCATATAGGCCATGAAAAACTATGAAGAAATATGTTTTCACTTTTTCGCGGATGTTAAAAAAGTACACGCACCAAACGCGATGAAGTTTTAAATTAATATTTTTGTATTTTTTTTTTTTAATCGCAAAATGTTGGTATTTTAACTATGATTCCGCTTTAGTAGAGTCCGAAACTAAAACTAAGGTAGGCGGGGAAGGTACCTAGTGGGTAATTTCCACCTCCCCAACAACATTGTAACATTCATTTTAATACCAAATTACCAAACTGAGCTTTACCCAATATGTGCCTTTATTTGTGGCAATTGGTTTGACATATGGTTCTCAGACCACCGATGGGAAGGGAAGATGACTTTAAATCTCTGGAGCAGTCCCTAACTAGCTTTAAAAACACTCAGAAATGCTTTTTAAGACATTGGGAAAAAGAATATTCAATAATTCCAAGTAATATTTGCGTGGAACGTGCCATTAAGGTGGTCCAGGATATTTATCCTTTATGTAAATCAGCACAAACTTTAAATCTAAAGTTTATTTCCTTCAATAAGGAGACATTAGTATTTTTTTAAATATTTTTACTTGTTACTTGTTGTTAAATAAAAAATACGTAAATATTGTATTAATAAAAAAAAATTCTTGAGGACTTTTAGAAAATGCATTTGGTGCGTGTGGTTTTTTTTGCAAAATGATCGTAGAAAGCGATTTTGTTTAATAAAATAATATTGTCTATCACGTGGTGCTATGCCAAAAATTTGGTTATAGCCCTAGTGTGGCATTTAACGCATTTAGTTCAATTTTGGTCTCATATGACCTGTAGTTCCCCTATTGGTTAGCACGTGAAGAAATTTGCAATTAAATTTGCTCAACTCTCACTAAAGTACAAAGGGCGTGCCATTATATGTCTTTTTATAAATCGCAGTTTAATATTGTCTATATCACTATTTATGTTGAAGATTTCATTGAAATCGGCTCAACTGTTTTCAGGTTCTGATATCGCAAATAGTTTGCGCTCAGTTAATTCTAACAGTAGTATTTAAAGGAGTTGGTTAAGCCGTTTTTGCATGATAGCAAATAAGCCAGAAATAGCGTTACTTCCATTTGTCTAATCGCGGGCTAATATGGCATATCGTTTAACGGGAAACAGGAAAATATATTTTTTTTTAATTTAATACAAAGGGGTGCGGCATTTTAAGCCCCTTTTCCCGATCGCCATGGTAAATACCATCTGTGGTGAAAATTTGATTAAAATTGGTTTCACCGTTAACGCGTGAGTACGGATCAGACAGAAATAAATTTCAATGTATTACAAAAGTGACGTGGCAATTCACACCTTTGTCTAGTCGTGTCTATAGTTTCCGCCTCAATAAGTACTAACTAACTGTGGTGAAAATTATAATAACATCAGGTTTACCGTTTAAGCGTGATTACGGAAAGGCAGAATGAACTTTCAGTACATTGCAAAAGGAGTGGCAGTTGATACCATACTGAAGTTCCCGCCTCTGTTAGTACTATTTATGCAAAAAATTTTGTTAAAACCGGTTTAGTCGTTAAAGCGTTATTAAGGAACATGCAGAAACACTTTCAGTATAGTACAAAGGCGCGTGTCAATTTACGCCCCACAGTGTTGTGACCTTGGCCATAAATGGTCAAACTAAATGTCTTAAAACTTAAGGTTATATGAATTTCATTTTAAGAAAACATCATAAATAAAACAAATCCAAAACAGTTTAAAGATATCTTTAATAGTTTTTAAGTTACATGTCTCTAAAGTTGAACTTTTTTAAATATATCATATTTTGGCTTTGAAATCCACATGTACTTGTAACGGTTAAATAATTATATTGCATTTAAAATTCGACCTTATTGGTAATGAAGTTTTAAGTTAGATATGTTGCTTGTATGATAATGCTGTTTTTGTCGACATAAGTTAATGATATGGCAAGTAACGCTGTTATAGAGTGAGTTCCAAAGAAAATACTAATTTATTTTGCAAACTTCATATTTGATAGTCAGCCATTTTTGTGGCCCTCATTGGCGCGCTTAGTTCTTTGCAGAAAATATTGGTATAAGTATGTAGATTACAAATAACAAAAGAACTCGTCCACGTTTTTCCACTTTTTTTTTTAATAAATTTTTTTTGTGGGAACCCGAATATAAATTTGGAAATTTTTTTAACGAAAACACCAAGATGCAGCAGTTGTCCTTGAAAATTTGAAATGTAATGCGAAAATTAGTTATGGAACACATATAATAAATCGGAATGCAAAATGAATTGGTCGGTTAAAATTTAAATTTTATTTAAATTGGTCCAAGAACCATTATTTGTCATCCAGGCCTGACACAAATTAGATGCTTGACTAGACACCAGTTGTACATTAACAGATGCAGACTTTTATTTAGAAAGATTTTGTTGAGGAAGTACGTTGTACTATATTTTTACTTGCTTATTTTATAACGGTCTTTTTGAGATAGGCATATCCCTGCTTAAACTTAAAAACAATATTCAACGTATTGTAAATAATACGTGCAAAAATGTTGTGAATTATTGATAGTTTTAAGGTCAAAGGATTTCCCTGAATTTTCTCAAGTCTTTAAAAAAGGATATTTATGCGCTAAGAATATCCTAAGGATAGGTTAAGGATAATCCTTGCTTCAATTATACTAAAATAAGGTATTTTCAACATTATCAGAACAGAATTTCATGAAGTACGAAGGATTTTTATACCCTCCAACTACAGTATGGGGCAGTGGCGGTCCGTGAAGTTGTCACTGGGTGTTCTCTACTTATTTAAAATATAAAAATTATGTATATAAAATATTTTTTTCTGAACGTAACACGTTCCCGTGATAGACAAAGCCTGAGTTTTATTTTTTTTATTGACATGCATCCAAAATTAATTTTTGTACTCCATTTATTTGCGAAATAATGCTTTTTGTTAATTGTCGATGTGGTGAGGCAACAAAATGACAATAAAACAGAATTTGGGCTGCATCTCATTTAAAAATATACAAAACTAGTAACATCCCAAATTTACCTATCTCGGGAATGCATTAGGTCCAGGAAAACATGAATTTTATACTTAAATTTTCTGTTTTTATAAATTAGAGAACACCCAGTGACAACTTCACGGACCGTCACTGGTATGGGGGTATACTCACTTTGTCATTCCGTGTGTAACGCATCGAAATATCGGTCGGGGACCCCATAAAGTATATATATTATTGATCAGTGATCGATTCTAAGACATTTTAGCGATGTCCGTCCGTCCGTCCATCTGTAGTTAACACGATGCAGTCCAAAATAAAAGAGCTAGGAACCTCAAGTTTTGCACAAATATGTCTTATGTTCCTAGGCAGGTTAAGTTCGGAAATTGGCCAAATCGGACCAGGGGGAAAAAAGTTCCCCCTTGAAGAACTAAACCAACCTCTAAAAAAATACACGTTTTTACAGGTTTTTTTGTATTTTTGTTAAATAAATGAAACATTTGGTATATTTATCACGATGGGAAGGTGCTCTCAACGTGCCCCACTGACCCTATCAACTTCGCCCCCCCCCCAAAAAGAAACGCCCCTGTCAATTTTTTTTTTTTACATTTTGGAGGGTATAAAAGATTCGGCACAGCCGAATTTAACACTCTCACTTGTTTAAACTTTTTTTTTAATTTTTTAAGGACATTTTTAATATATGTATTACATCCTTGCTTCAATTTTTTCATTTGATTAAGATTTAAGGTATATTCTAAGTGTTGCGGATGCAAAAATTCATGAAGGAATTTGAGTTTTGAACTTTTTCTTGACTTTTTTAAAAAAGGACATTTTCGAGGAGGCCATATCCTTGTTCCGATTTGCACAAATTTTGGCAAATACATTGACCATATTATAACAGTTGGATTTTCAAAATTTCATAAAATAACTTAAATTTTTACCCTTTTTCTGAACGTTATTTTAAAAAGGACATTTTTGGTCTAGGCGTATCCTTGCTCCGAATTGGACAAAATTTTGTAGAATAATTAATGGCATTATAGGTAACATAGCTGTATGCTATGATTGAAATAACGAAATGAATAAATAACAATATTTTTTCAAAAATAATCAAATAACAGATTATTTAAATATTTGAAAATGAATAATATTTATTTTGATTTTATTTGAATAACGAAAAATCGAATAATTTTTTCTGATTTTTTTTATTCAAACAAACAAAATATAATTTTTCAAAATAATCAACAAAAATTTGTGATTTTTTTTGGTTATTCACAAAAATTCAAATAAATAACGTATTATTCAAACAACAAAAAATAAATATTCTTGAAAATTTTGTGTTTGAAAAAAAAACTATTTTATTTATTTTGTACAGTTTAACAAAAAATTATTCTTACAAAACAGTTTTGTTTTAATATCAGGTTCTTATAAATTGTAATTTATAAAAAGTCCATTTGAATTCAGAAAAGTTAAGTTGTGATTTAGGAAATTCCAAGTGCAGAGCTTTAAACTTATGCAAATATTTACTTAACAAAACTTTTTTTTTAAAGAAAAGTATAAAAATCTGTAAAAATTGGCGACTTTCATAGGTTGGTTTAAGGAGTATACTCACTTTGTCATTCCGTGTGTAAGCATCGAAATATCTATCTAACAAACCATAAAATATATATTATTTATTAGTGATCGATTGTTACACATTCTGCAGATGTCCGTCCGTTCGTCTGTGGAAGACATGATACAATCCAAAATAAAAGAGCTAGACTGCGAAAATTTGGCAGAAATATATCTTATGGTCTGAGGCTGGTTAAGTACGGAAATGGGCCAAATCGGATCATATTTAAAAATTTGAAAAAAAGGCAGAAGCAAATGAAATATTTCTATGGCAGAAGAACTTCAACGTCCTGTAGTTGAAACCAGGGGACTAGAAAATGAAATTTTATGATAAAATTTAGCGGTCATATAACCAAATTTAAAAACATGCGATTTGCGAAATGGAATGATATCTGATAATAATGATAAATACCGAAATGTTTATTTATTACATACACTCAAAATATTATGTCAGTAAATTCAACAGAAAATACGTCTGAAACTTTATTTAAAAAAAAGACTACTTATATAAATAACTGTAAAAATCCGTAAAAACTGACTGAAAAATTTTTACTATAAAAACGGTTAAAATTACGGAAATGTACATTCATTTTTGATTTTTTAGAAATAATTTTAAAAAACATCGAACCTGAGGAGAATCGAACTCATAATTTCGGGCTGATAGCCCAGCACGCTACCCTCTGTGCCACAAGCTACTTATATTTTAAGCAACTAAATTTGAATTTAAAATTAAAATTAAAATTAAAAAAAAATTTAAAAAATGTTATTTATAAGCGTTTTTATAGCACCACTGTTAGACATTATTGCGTTAATGTCAAACACTAAGAGTGGATTTTATGTAATATGGACCTGTAGAATCAAAATCTGTCATCTAAAATACTGTAGCTTGTTTCGTTTTTGTGTTTTTCGCGCTTAAAAATGTGCCCAATTCCATACCATATAAAATACATTCAAAATAATTATGTTTATTTTTTCACCGTTTGAATACTGCAATGTAAATTTTTTTGAATACTTTATATAAATGCATAATTCCAAATAATATTTGTTTTTTTTGATATCTCTAGTTTTCGAGAAAATTCGAATATAATAATCTTTTGCAATTCAACCGCGATTTTTGAAAAAAAGTGCTCGATCGATATTTTGGTTTTTGTTCCTATATTATTCTTAGACATTCCAAATACGTATTCAAAAAAGAAAATATAGTATTCGCACTTTTAGGCAAAAACTGTTTCCAACCACCCGTGTTTTACTTGGTTGGTCAAAGTCGCAAATTTTACCTGGCCTATGTGATATAGTTATAAAGTAAATTTGAAACATTTTTGATATATTATAACTTATTATTTTAATTATTTTCAATATGATACTTCCCCAGTGAAATTTCATGCACTAATTCGTAGAATATTTTTTCCCTTTTGGTAGACTTCAATGTATCTCGCTTAAAAAATATAACAGTTAATCCGTAAAATGAGGGATAGAAGGATAGATCGTTATGTGCTAGAGAATCACAATAAATTACATCATCAGTACAACATCAGTTTTACCTCAAAAGTAGTCAAAAATAAAAAAATATTATAAGCAAATATGCATTTAAATTTTAGAAATAGAATAATGCATTTTCTATTGCAAAAATGTTCAATTGTATAAAGAATGAAATTTTTTTCGATTAAAATAATTTTTGTGTAGTAGAAACATTTCACAGTTAATACTAAAGAATATTTTCTTAAAAATGTCACCAAAGCAAAAACCCTTAAAAATCTCAATGTTTTGCAAAATAAACCTTTACAATTAAGGTTATTTAAGTAATTATACATCCTTTCACGACTTTTTATTGTTTAAGAAAAATATCGAAAAGTCTAATCAACTAGAGTATTTTTCATAAGAAAATGTTTTAAGAACATTTTTTAATCAGTAAAAGTCAATTTGGGAAAAAATTAAAAATAATCTAATTAATGTTTTAGTAAAGAAAACCGTAAATAAGTAAAACAATACACTCAAAATAATCACTCTGTTAAATTACAGAGATACTCTGCTGAGCCAGCAGAAAATACCATAGATTTCCAACCAGCAAGATTTTTTGTTATTTTACGAAGAAAACTCTGTAAAATGATTTCGATAAAAAAACTGTAAATTTACAGAATTATCTGTAAAATATTGATAAAAGCGACCAGAATTTGACTATTTTATTTACTATTTGATTTCTAATTAATTTATCTTTCCTTAATGTGCAAGTAGTGTTGACAATTGGAAACTGCCATCGAGTAAATTTACCCGCTTTAATGCTTCCAAAATCTAAATTAACTTTTTTTTTATTTTTGTGAAAGTTTTTTTACGAGTACCTCCAATTTTACACGACATCCTTGTAAAATTTACCTGGTTTTATTATTACAGAGCAATAAGTAAAATTACAGTTGAAATTTTGTATTTTGGTTACGAGAAAAAAAACACAAGTTTTTTATAAAATCTGTATTTTAACAAAAAACTCTGTTTATTATCTGTAAAATAGAGATACAAAGTAAAAAGTCAAATTACAGATAAAATTTTGTTTTTCGGTTACAAGAAAATACAAAGTATATTCTTAAAATCTGTATTTCGACAGATAACTTTGTCAAATATCTGTCGAATTGAGATTACAGTCATTTTACAGAGTTTTTAACAGAGTAATTATTTTGAGTGTAGTGGTTTGTAAGAATAATTGTGTGTTTTACTGTATAATAAAATTCAAAATAAATAAAAAAAAATTATTTTTCAAACACAAAATTTTCAAGAATATTTCTTTTTTTTGTTTAAATAATACGTTATTCATTTGAATTTTTGTGAATAACCAAAAAAAATCACAAATTTTTGTTGATTATTTTGAAAAATTCTATTTTGTTTGTTTGAATAAGCAATCAGAAAAAATTATTTGATTTTTTTGGAAAGAAATATTATTTCATTTTTATGAATTTGAATAAAATAAAATTTTATTTTATTCAAACCAAAATAAATAAAATAACAAAACATTTTATTTTTTGATAGCCAACTAAAATATCAAAGTATTTTATTTTTTTCCAAAAAATCCAAATAAAAAAAATCAATAATACAGCTATGATAGGTAATAACTACAATAAATAACATGAAGATTAAAGCGTTAGTTTTCGTTTTATGCCGTATTTTAATTTCAGGATAAATGGGAAGGATACGAATCCTTGGGCGGATATTAACCAAATTCAAAATTTTTCTTGATCTTATCGATCTTAACAAGTGTTCCAAATTTTAAAGCTCTAACTTAACTCCTTCTATTTTTAGCCACTCTTTACATGAAGACGCAACACTGTGCGCCCCTTTGTCCAAGCGCGCTCTATTTTAATCTATAGTTCCCGCCTCCTTGGTAAATATTTCATTTAATTTTAGACAGAAATAGCGTTCAATAAAATAAAGAGGAGCGCGCTATTTTATTTTTTATTAAAATCGGTATAGTCGTTTAAGCATGATTACGGAACATGCAGAAAAAACTTTCAGTATAGTACAAAGGGGCGTGGCATTTGCCGCCCCTTTGTCCATACGCGCTCTATTATAATCTATAGTTTCCGCCTCTGTTAGTGCTATCTTTGAAAAAAATATCATTAAAATCGGTTCAGCCGTTTATACGTGATAACGGAACAGGAAGAAATAACCTTTAATACAATACAAAGGGGCATGGTATTTTACGACCCTTTTTTCTATCGCCCTCTATTGTGGCTCATAGTTTTCGCTTCGGTTAATACTATATGTGGTGAACAATACATGAAAATCAGTTCAGCCGTTGAAGCGTAATTGCGGAAAATTTAGAAATAACTTTTAGTGCAATAAAAAGGGGCGTGGCATTTTACGACCCTTTTTTCGATCGCCCTCTATTGTTGATCATAGTTTCCGCCTCGGTTAGTACTATCTGTGGTAAAAATGTCAGTGAAATCGCTTAAATCACTTTTCAGTGATTGCAGGAGAGGCAGATATAGTTTCTGTACAAAACAAAGGGGCGTGGCATTTTACGCCTATTTTTCCGATCGCGGATTTTTTGGCCTATAGTTCCCGGCTTGGTTAGTACTATCCGTGGTGAAAATTTCATGAAAATCGGTTCAGCCGTTTTTCCGTTATTGCCGGACAGGCAGATATAGCTTTAGCATGGTACATAGGGGCGTGGCATTTTACGCCCCTTTGTCCGATCGCGGTCGCTTATGGCTTATAGTTCCCGCCTCGGTAAGTACTATCTGTGGTGAAAATTTCATGAAAATCGGTCAGCCGTTTTTCTGTTATTGCCGTACAGGCAGATATAGCTTTAGCATGGAACAAAGGGGCGTGGCAATTTACGCCCCTTTGTCCGATCGCGGTCGCTTATGGCCTATAGTTGGTTTATATGTGGTTTTTTTGAAAAAAATAAATTCGAACTTAAAATTCAAGGTCAAAATATTAAATTGTAATTATCTTATAAGGGTCGCACTTTTAGATTTTTTTCACTAAGCCTACTAGAAAGATGGAATTTTTTTTTAATTTCGATTTTTTTAAAAAAATGGTATGTATGATACTTTATCAAACTGTACTGATATCTTTATTTTTATGCGTGCAACGTTTGTTGTGTGTGTTCACAATACACACTTAATCAAAGCATTGATTTTTGTTGTTGTTATTATATACAGATTAAAGCGATTTCAGTACAATTTGAGTGTTATATACTACTGAAAAATTGATTTCTCATAAAGTATCATACATACCATTTTTTTTTTTAAAACCGAAATTAAAAAAGTGTCAAGCTTTCTAATGGGCTTACAAGGGAAGTATCTCAACCCTTATGAACCGATTTGCCTGAAACTTAAAATATATATTAAAGAGACGATTTTAAGGTTGGGGTGTCTCGGCTTATCGGCCATATCGGTGTTTAAAAATTTCGTTGTCCCCTTATGAAACCATGTGGACCTTCGGGAAAATTTTGATAACTTCCGAACTAATAGGAATATCATCTAGGGCAAAAATACGGGTCGACTTAAATTTAATAAAGATTATTTCTTATCCATATGGATATCGTAGGTCTATGTCTTCACATAAGTACCCCCCAAAATTTACACATTTTCCTGAAAAAAATATTTAAAGAAGCCGAATTTTTACAAGGTTATGCCACCATTGGATAGGCATTAAAAAAACCTTTCTTCTTATATGAAAACATCATATAGTTTATTAAAAAGAAATGGCTGAAAAATCCAAAAAACGATTTTTTCGCCATTTTTTGACCCATGTTTTGAACCCCTAAATCCCCGATATGGCCGATAAGCCGAGACACCCCAACCTTAGAATTGTCTCTTTGATATATATTTTAAGTTTCAGGCAAATCGGTTCATAAGGGTTGAGATACTTCCCTTGTTAGTGAAAAAAAATGAAAAGTGCGACCCTTGTAAGATAATTACAATTTAATATTTTGACCTTGAATTTTAAGGTCAAATTTTTTTTTTTTTCAAAAAAACCACAAATGCCATTTTAAAGGCCATCAAAAATACTTTAAAATTAGTTTTTTAAATTATAATTTTTGTTTCATCAAAGTGTTAAATTAAAATTCACCAAAATATATTCTTTTCAAAAACATTAAAACTTCCCAACCCTGTAATTCTGCCAATATTTCATCACGATAAAAAATTTTTAAAAAATATTTTTTTAGTTTTGACAAGCAACGGTTTTAGTTGTTATGTTGCTTTTAATGATATATATTAAAAAAAAATATTATTTATATCTGTGACATCTTTATTTTTTTCGAAAAAAAAAAATTGAGCCGGTTTTAGTTGTTATGTTGCTTTTAATGATATATATTAAAAAAAATATTTTTCATATCTGTGACATCTTCATCGTGTATCGAAAAACATCATAAATACATTTTTTACCCTTTTTTAGAACACGATAAAGATGCCACAGATACAAATACATAATATTTTTTTATGAATATATATCATTTAAATCAACATAGCAGCTAAAACCGTTGCTTATCAAAACTAAAAAAAAATATTTTTTAAAAATTTTTTACCGTAGGACCCCTGCGGTTCTAAATATTTTTCTTCGAACAATTTTTTAGAGCTGAAAGCATTATCCCACCAAAATCAATTTTTTTTTTTTAAATCAAAAAAAAAATTTTGGTTTGTATGGAAAAATGATTTTTTAGGCCCCGTCGCGTTGGGAAGGCGTGGTCGTAGGGGCGTAAATCAGTTATTTTTAAGTCAAAAGGAAAAAATGAGTGGGTACCGTCTCAACATTTCCAACATTTCCAAAATAAGGGACACTATAATGTTAACTAAAAAAATCAAAAGTGGAAAAAGTTGACGAAAATGCACCCCAAAAATGCATTTGCATTTAGAATGCATTTTTTTAATGACAAAATTTTTTTAACTTTTATGTTTAAAGTAGACGAGTATAGCTTTTAATTTCAATTTCGATTATAAAAATCCGATATTTACTTAGGAAGTTATAGATCTTTAAACAACACCACTTTTTAATTTTTTTGTGATTTTTAAAAAATGAAGATCGCAAATAAAATCGCGATTTTTTTGAATTTAATTAAACTGTAAATGGGAATGTCTAAATGGCTCCATAGAGCACCTTTGTTAGGTTAGGTTAGGTTGTCAGTGGCTGCTGACGTTTTACGTCAACACACGTAGACTCTGAGGTCCATTGTAAAACCACGGGACCGTAATAGGTTTCCCTACTAGTCCCTATCGTTAAACCAGTTTGAACTTCTTATGAAACTCCTTAGATGTTTAATTTTGACATCCGACAAATCAGAAAGATCATACAGCTCCCTAGATCCCAGTGAAGCAAGTCTCTGACCAGAAAGTGCTGGGCAATGGCAAATAAAGTGTTCGATAGTTTCCAACTCCTCTTCATCCATGCAACTTCGGCAAAAGTCATTCGACAGCACATTTAACCGCTCTGCGTGCTTCCCTATAAGACAGTGTCCGGTAATTATAGAAACCACCCTCAAAATCTCTCCTCTTGGAAGCGATATCAGCTCACTTGTTCGCCCCTGATTATGAGAAGGCCAAATAAGTCGTGTTGTCTCACACGTCCATCCATTTGCCCATCTTAGTTTCCGTCGTAGAACAAAGCCGTAGGTTTTGCTTGCAAGTTTCTTGCAAGTTTCTAGCAATGATCTGTCAATCTTCGAGCCAGGCTCAATAAAAGCTCTTCCGAATAGACTCCAAAGCCCACTTGATCGTGCAGCCTCGATCGATCTGTGTAAAAATTTATGGTGGCTCCACTACCCGGAATGTCCCCGAACCAAGACTCCCTGGATGGTATCATAGTGGTAAAGTGGCGCTCAAAAAGGCTCAAAGAGGGAGCACAGTCTACATTTTGTGGTATTGTTATCTTCTTCAAGATCGCGCTATGGCCACAATCGCTGCTCCTCCATTGCAGCGTGCTATTAAGTCGAATTGCCGACGCAGCCGCATACTGCCTACCCAATATGTCCAATGATATCAGGTAAAGGAGGATTTCTAATGCAGCTGTAGGTGTAGTACGAAGAGCACCAGTGATGCACATCGACGCCATTCTCTGTACCTTCGTGATAAAGACACAGTTCGCTTTTGTTTCTAAAGCAGGCCACCAGACAATGATTCCATCCAGCAAAATTGGACGCACCACTGCTGTATAGATCCAATGAACGACTTGAGGGCTAAAACCCCATCGTATTTCAATGGCTCTTTTACAGGAATATAAAGCAATCGTTGCTTTTCTCATCCGTTCCTCAATATTACGCCTGAAATTCAACTTCATATCTAGAAATACTCCAAGATACTTGGCTCCATCTGAGAAGGTGATTTCAGTGCCGTGCAGAGAAATAGGATCACAAGCAGGAATCTTATTTTTCCTTGTAAACAGACCAAGCTCTGTTTTACTTGGATTAACTCCCAGACCACAGTCTCTTGCCCATTTAGACAGATCTTTCAGAGAACCCTGAAGAATGTCCCTCAATGTTGGCAGAAGCTTCCCCTTTACCGCTATCGCGACATCGTCAGCATATGCGGCAACATGACAACCACGTGCTTCTAAGTAGAGATAGCTGCATTGAATTCAGTGCCAGGTTCCAAAGAAGCGGCGAAAGAACACCTCCTTGTGGTGTGCCCCTATTGACAAATCGAGATATGACGGACGCTCCCAATTCAGACGTTATACGTCTATTGGCAAGTAGGTTTTCCACCATTAAAACGATTTCACGCTTTACTCCCAGACCAGACAATGCCAAAATTATTGAGTCTGGGATGACATTATTAAAAGCCCCTCCTATATCAAGAAAGGCCACCATAGTATACTCCTTTACCGAAAGCGATCTCTCGATGGTACCAACGAGCTCATGAAGAGCTGTTTCCGTTGATTTACCCTTGCTGTATAAATGTTGCTTTGTCGAAAGCAACCCCGGGTCAATCACTCTACGCAAATATGAGTCTATCATTCGTTCCATTGTCTTTAACAAAAAAGAAGACAGATTAATTGGTCTGAAATCCTTCGGAGCTGTGTGGGAACTTTTCCCAGCCTTCGGGATAAAGACGTCTCTGGTATCCCTCCATTTTAAAGGAATATACGAAAACGTTCCAAAGCTTGAAACGGCGTCATGGAATTGCCCGGAAAATGCGTATTTAAAAGGAGATCCAGCGACTCTCCACTGTAGGACGACCACACTGTTTGGCCAGTACATAATTATGACATTTATTTTAACGTCCTTGTAAACATCAACATGAGTGTTATCAAAATCTCAAATAATGACTACTGTTAATTGTGTACTTATGAGTTGTATTAGTTTGTAATTTATTTTTAAACTTTAAATTTAACCGTCACTTCTTGGCGTTATTACATGAATTTTTCGAACATTATGTAAATCATACATGTCAAAAGGCTTGGGATATTTTCCCTCCCCCTTTTGTATTGTTTTTCTATGAAAATAACGGCTTATGGAAAGCCATTTATACTATAAGAAATCATTTTTGAAAGAATAAAGAGTCATTAGCTAAGAAAACTACAGATCAGTGCAGACGTGTTGTTATTTAAATCGATTTTTATTAGTGAAAATAGTCCCTTATTTTAGTAAAGTTATTTTCAAATTCTTAAAAAAGCTTGAGAATTTTCATTGGCGCCCGAGCAGGGACTTCATTTGTGGAGGAAATTAAGTAAATTGTTCTTAATTCCATACTGTTTCGTGTAAACCGTCTGCGCAATCTTTCTGTGAGAAGGGAAACTTGAAGCATTTTTCCAGAGGAGCAAGGAGCCTTATTCATTGTAGGAACCATCGTATAATTGAAGACATTTGGCCGAAAAACCTATGGATAGCAAGGAAAGTGTAATGGACAATCATTCATCACAGGAAGAGGAGGTAACGTATAGTTGTTAGTGTTGTGAGACTTCTAACCTCAACTTTGTAAACTGTTCAAAGTTGAAGTTTGTTGCTTAAATTGTTGGCAGCCACAGTAAAACTAACACCTATACTTCTTTTATTTAATTACCACTATAAGTATCTGTAAATTTGTTGATCGCTCTGGAAGTAAAAAGTATAACAATTAGTTACTGGATTTGTTGGATAAAATTTGTGGTCATCTTACCTACATATTTGAAAGAAACTACGCATATAATATATGCTGTTCACTCCACTCTAATAATTATTGAAGAATAATACCAGTTGAGTGTTCTTACTGCAAATTCTCTTGACTTTATATATTTTTCCAAATTAAAGGGCAAATAGCAAATAATTTCTATCGTTTGTTGCTTTGAAATTATAATTTTTTTTGTTTCCAAAGTTTTCATTCATCAGCTGTTTTAAAATTTTCCGAATTTATCGGTAAGCGTTACCACTGTTTCATTTTTTGTGTTTACAATCCGGGATTGGGAACAAATGAGTATAAATAAAATACTTTTAAAACTACTGAAAAAGTTGCTAGTTTATGTAACTATAAAATTAAAATTCTTAGTGGTTATTGAAGTAACAACTAAAGGGAAAATAAATACTATTTTCCTAAAATTAAACGCAATTCTGTGATTTATTGCACGAACATATCGAACATAATTTGATCGATTGTTATCGATAAAGTACCATCGCCTTTGTAAAACAACTGGCAAAGAAAATAAAGAAATTAAAAAAAAGAAAAGAAAAAACTACACGTTTTAAGAGAAGAAAATTATAAACTGCACAAATAAAGCAGTAAATATTAAAATTATTATAAACAAAAATTAAAAATCAAATTTTTGCCAGTACCATAAGACTGGCTGTTTTATAAAACTCCACAAGCTACAATTGAGAGTAGAAGATCAAATAGAAGTCTACACGCCCGTGATCTTACCGAATAATTATTTGTTGAGGCAGGTTGTAAAGTATTTGTAGAGTGGGTAAGTCGTTTACGTATAATCTTCCTGTAAAGTACGCGTTTATAAATCTAAAAATCTTGTTGTTAAGAACATTAGAGTGAACGGAAAATTACGTTTTGTTAATTTGGCATAAGTGACTAAACTCAGGCTGAATCGTTGTTAAAACGTTAGAAATTAATTCATTTTATGCAAGTAGAATCGTTGTTGCAAATAAAATCTCAAATATTATTTTCTGTGAAATCCTGCACGGTATACGAAAATTGTTTTATTCCTTTAATTTGTGTATAAGGAATTATTGAAATCATTTTATAAAGTTCGTCTGTTGGAGGTAAAATGACGGGAAAGAAAAGACAGTCGTCCCCGCCAAAGAATGAAACTTTGGAGATTTTACAAAAACAAAAGACTACTGTTGTAGCTAGTATCAATAGAATACGCGAATCTATTGTTAATAAGACCATATCATTCAACCCAAATGAATTACAATGTCGTTTGGAGATCTTAGACTCTTATATAGAGAAGGTTATGGGCTTGCAGTCAGAATTAGAGGAACATGATCCTTTAAATGAAGAACGGGCTGACCTTGAGGACTTATGTGTCGGTACTAAAAGCTTATACCTAAATTTGATATCGAAGAACAGAAAGTCCAGTATTGCTGAAACTTCATTTAGCGTTCAAGGCCACCATTCTAGATTACCGAACATGCGTCTTCCTAAATTTAGTGGTCAGTATTCAAAATTTAAGAATTTTATGAGTTTGTTTCAAAACTTGGTCGATAATGACCCGATTTTAACAGACATAGAAAAATTTAACCATCTGATTTCGTGTCTGTCAGATGAGGCTCTGGGTACTGTAAAGGCGTTCCAAGTCACAGAACAGAACTATCCCAAGGCACTTGCTAGTCTGAAGAGAGTATACGATAATGATTGTCTAATATTTTTCGACAATATATCGCAACTTTTAGATCTCCCAGAGATTACCAAGCCCTCAGCATCTGCCTTGAGAACAATGATTGATACTGTTTCAGCTATTTACGATTCATTATTATCAATCGGAGATGATAAGCATATAACTAATGCGATTCTGATTCAATTAGTAATGAACAAGGTAGACCCAATCACAAAGACCAAGTGGGAGGAGCAATTAAATTATGAGCAATTGCCCTTATGGAGTGACTGCGAGTTAGCGCTAAATAAAAGATTTCAGCATATTGCTGCAGATGAAGCGTCTTCATCAAAACCCAAAAACACTAAAAAAGAAAAGGAAAGCGCTCCCAAAAAACATACGAAAACTTCACTTTCATGTTCCAAGACCAGTAAACCGGTTGAGAAGTGTATTTTTTGTCGATCTTCACAGCACGAGGTTACCAACTGTCCTTCCTTTAACGCTGAACCAGTCTTAAAGCGGTTCGATTATATAAAGTCAGTACCGGCATGCATTAACTGCCTGAAAAAGGGGCATACTGTTGCGAAATGTAAATCGCAAAGATGTAGAATTTGTAGTGGTGCTCATAATGTGCTTCTTCATAGATTCACATCAAACCAACAGTCAAGTCCTAATTCACTGGATCATGTTAGCTCGGAACAGCCTTCGGTTTCTTCCGCAGCTGTCAATCATTCTTTTATACAAGATACTAATATAATATTGGCTACAGCTGTGGTTCAAGTGCGCAATAATTCAGGAGGTTATGTTTTCGCAAGAGCGTTATTAGACTCCGGGTCTCAGCCTAATCTGATAACCGAGGAGCTGGCCCAAAAATTGAATCTTAAAAGGGAAAGTGGTCATTTGAACTTAGTTGGTATTGGTGAATCACGTTCCTCCGCTAAGCGGAGTATTCAAGTGTCTGTTAAGTCAAGAATAAACTCTTATCAATTCAACTCAAGATTTTGGATAATGAGTTCTATTACTTCAGCTCAACCAGACAGGAAGATATCTGTTTCATCATTAGAAATCCCGGATAATATTCAGTTAGCCGACCCGTCCTTTCAGAAACCACAGAAAATTGATATGCTGATCGGGGGAGAAATATTTTTTGATTTACTATGTGTTGGACAAATTAAGTCCAGCTCATGCCTCCCGATCCTTCAAAAGCTTTGCTAGGCTGGATTGTTGCTGGAAAATACAATCAGTCAGAAAATTCCAATTCAGAGGGTTCCATTACAAACTTTTGTAATATGAATATTGTTGAGAGTGAATGTTCGGTAGACTCGCTTGTTAGAAAATTTTGGGAGTTGGAAGAACTACCGGGAGAATGTAAGGCCAATTTAACCAATGAGCAGAAAGAGTGCGAGGACAAATTTATGAAGTCAGTGCGAGAACTGCCTTCGGGGCGTTTAGAAGTAGCTCTTCCATTCAAGGCTGATCCGAGTCTTTTAGGTCAGTCATATGAGGTGGCTAAGAGGCGTTTTTTAGCATTGGAAAGAAGACTCCAGAAGGATGGTGATGTAAGGGAGATGTACCACACTTTTATGAGTGAGTACATTGATTTAGGGCATATGTCTATTAGGGACTGTGACATACCCCTCGTTTCACACTATTTCATTCCACATCAAGTGGTTTTACGTCCTCAGAGCACGAGTACAAAACTCCGAGTAGTGTTTGATGCTTCATGTCAAACTTCGTCTAACATGTCACTGAATGAACTGCTAATGGTCGGGCCAACTATTCAGAATGAACTATATTCTACATTAATCCGTTTTCGAATGCACAAATATGTACTCACGGCGGATATAGAGAAAATGTACCGCCAGGTTTTAATTGGTGAGGCTGACAGAAACTATCAGCTGATTTTTTATAGAAGAAGTCCATTGGAAAAGTTACAAGTTTTTTGTCTAAATACTGTAACATATGGGACATCTTCAGCTCCATTTTTGGCTATCCGATGTTTAAATTATTTAAGTGATTTATACAGGGATAAATTTCCAATTGGGAGTAAGGTCATTCGCAGGGATTTCTATGTGGATGATTTGTTGACCGGCGCTGATACTATTGAGGAATTAGTCGAGATTCGAGACCAGGTTGTGAAGATATTAAGTACGGCTGGTTTCAATTTAACAAAATGGTTTTCAAACCATTCTAATTTCAGCGTTGAGAGTTCTACTGAAAAGTTATTACAGAGTGACTCTGATGTCGCTAAAGCTCTAGGAATACATTGGGCACCTAAGAATGATCTCTTTAGATTTCATTTGGATAATAATTTCTCGGAACTTAAGGCTACTAAAAGAAACATTTTGTCTGTTTCAGCTCGATTATTCGATCCTCTCGGACTTTTATGCCCAATTATAATAAAAGCAAAGATGTTACTTCAAGAGCTATGGCTACAAAAAATCGATTGGGATGAGTCAATTCCTCAGCATTTAGATACTGTCTGGGAAAATTTCAAAGATAATTTGAACAAAATTGACACTATACGGATTCCCCGGTTTGTAAATGCAACTGCTACAGCAAGTTGTGAAATTCATGGGTTTGCTGACGCTTCTATGCGTGCTTATGGTTGTTGCATATACGTTAGAAGTAGGGTTTCTAATGAAATCTCTTGTCGGCTCTTAACAGCAAAGTCAAAAGTAGCA
Source organism: Pegoplata infirma (assembly GCA_963921195.1). NCBI lineage: Eukaryota > Metazoa > Arthropoda > Insecta > Diptera > Anthomyiidae > Pegoplata > Pegoplata infirma. Next base: position 161,666,953 of record OY992539.1, read on the forward strand.
CCTTTGAAGACGAAGTCTCTTCCCAGGCTCGAGTTGTGTGCTGCTCACATGTTAGCCAAACTGTGGAAAAAGTTACAACCGATTTTAGGATCTAGAATCGAGAGTGTATATTTTTGGACCGATTCCGAAATTACACTTAACTGGATCAAAACTCATTCTTCTACTCTGACGGTTTTTGTTTCAAATAGAGTTTCTGAGATTCAAGAACTGTCAGACAACGTATCATGGCGTCATGTTCCTGGGAAAGATAACCCAGCTGACATTGTGTCCAGAGGATGCTCTGTGGATGAACTAAATAACTCTATTTGGTTTAAAGGTCCACCATTTTTACTTGAGAATCCTTCTGAATGGCCTTATAATCCACATTTTGAGCTTTCTGATGACCTGAAATCATTAGAAAAAAGGAAATCCAAAGTTTTGGTTGCGGTTGACGTTGCGGTCGAAGAAGTTGTCGACAAAACTCAAATTGTCAATACAAATGTTGTATTGGAAATTGTGAAAAATAACTCTTCTTACACGAAGACGCTTCGAATAATCGCGTACGTCTATAGGGTTCTGGATTTCTTAAAGAATCGAAAACGGCATTCGTCAGTTAATGTAACAGCATGGGAAATAAAGCATGCATTTCTAAAAGTCGTAGAGACAGTCCAGAGCACTGAATATTCTGAGGAAATTCATAAATTAAAAAAGGGATTAACTTTACCTGTTAAGATACAAAGACTAACTCCGTTTATCCATGTTACTGAAATAAATCAGCGACCTCTAGAGTTAGTTAGGGTAGGAGGAAGATTGTTAAACGCTCCATTAAAATTCGAAACAAAGTTCCCGCTCTTGTTGCCCAAAGGTAATCATTTTGTGAATGTTTATTTACACCTTCTTCACATCCAAAATTGCCACGCAGGGCCTAAGGCTCTAGTGGCCTTATTAAGGCAAAAGGTGTGGATAATCAATGCTCGAGAAGAATGTAGGAAAGTTGTACGAAAGTGCATTCGTTGTTTTCATTTTAAGCCAGAGTTGAGAACCCAGATAATGGGAAATTTGCCCACAGATAGGGTTACGGCATTAAGACCATTTCTTATAGTGGGAGTCGACTTTTGTGGTCCAGTGAATGTCTCACTGAGGATACGTGGTAGGCCCCCTTTGAAAATGTACATTGCAGTGTTTGTATGCTTTACTTCCAAAGCGGTCCATTTAGAACTCGTGTCCAATCTTACTTCTGAATGCTTTCTTTTATGTTTCAAAAGGTTTGTGTCTCGCCGAGGCTTGCCACTCAAGGTCATGTGCGACAACGGAACCAACTTCGTGGGAGCAGATCGGAAGCTGAGAGAGCACCATCAAGAGCTAATGAAAGGAGAAGTCGAATCATACGCAGCGAGATTGGAGGTCGAATTCGTCTTCATACCACCGCGGGCACCACACTTCGGCGGCCTTTGGGAGGCAGCCGTCAAGTCAGCCAAGCACCTACTTCTACGATCCGTGGGCAGCGCCCTACTTTCCGTGGAAGAGTTTCAAACAGTACTCGTAGAGGTAGAGGCGGTGCTCAACTCGAGACCAATAGCACCGCTCAGCACAGATCCCAACGACGGAGAGGCGTTGACGCCAGCCCACCTGCTAATAGGAGGGGATCTCCATACGCTGCCGCCAGAATCCGCAGACGACGTTCCCGACTCCAAGCTGGGGTCCTTGAAGCGTTGGCGACAACTTTGCGTTCTCAAGCAGAGGTTCTGGCGGGCTTGGTCCAGGGATTACGTCCTGGGTCTTCAAGCCAAGGCCAAGTGGATAGAAGAAGTGCCCAATTTGGAAATAGGCCAGCTCGTGATAGTTCACGAAGACAACCTGCCACCACAGAAATGGCTGACCGGGAGAGTCGTCGGGGTCGTACCAGGCCAGGACGGCAAGGTCAGGGTGGCAGAGGTCCGAACAAAAAACGGACTTTTTAAGAGGCCAATTCATAAGCTAGCTTTGTTACCATTAAGTTGAAGACTAGGTCCTTCAACGGAGGCAGAATGTTTGGCCAGTACATAATTATGACATTTATTTTAACGTTCTTGTAAACATCAACATGAGTGTTATCAAAATCTCAAATAATGACTACTGTTAATTGTGTACTTATGAGTTGTATTAGTTTGTAATTTATTTTTAAACTTTAAATTTAACCGTCACTTCTTGGCGTTATTACATGAATTTTTCGAACATTATGTAAATCATACATGTCAAAAGGCTTGGGATATTTTCCCTCCCCCTTTTGTATTGTTTTTCTATGAAAATAACGGCTTATGGAAAGCCATTTATACTATAAGAAATCATTTTTGAAAGAATAAAGAGTCATTAGCTAAGAAAACTACAGATCAGTGCAGACGTGTTGTTATTTAAATCGATTTTTATTAGTGAAAATAGTCCCTTATTTTAGTAAAGTTATTTTCAAATTCTTAAAAAAGCTTGAGAATTTTCACACACCCCATTAGGATCTTTCAGGTATCCCAGGGTGCAAGGAGGAGAGGCCAGAGCCTTGCCTCAGAAACGTCTTCTATGTTTCCACAGAAGTTTTTTCAAGAATCACATTTTGCATTTCTGATCATCTTCTTATAACTTTTAAGTTGCAGCCTGTATGCAGACCAGTCCTCGTCCGCTCTTGAAAATTTAGCCTTATTAAAGAGCTTTCTGCAGGAATCTCTGCTCGTCTGCAACTCATTTGACAACCAATGTGGCTTTTTTTCCCTCTAGGCTTTGCAGAAGGGCAAAACGCATCCAGGCACCTATTACAAACATTTGTTATATGGTCAACCAGACAGTCAATTTCCGCCAAACTATGCGGTTCAGATAAAGGTATTTCACCCAAAAGCAAAGAAAAAGTCTCCCTATATTTCACCCAGTTTGTTCTCCTCAGAGTTCTAGAGACTGTCTCAACCGTCATCAATTTTATCAGACAATGTATCTGCCGCGTACTTGTAACGAAAGTTGGTTCACTACCCTTGTTACAAATATACAGGTTAGTGCTTAACAAAAACTATAAAAGTGATTCGCCTCTATCATTTGTGTCTGTACTTCCCCATATCTAATGATGTGCATTAGCATCACAGCCAGTGTTGCCATATATTTTTTTGAAAAAACTTTTTATGTCTGAAAAAAAATCTTTTTTTTGTGAAAAAAATCTTTTTTTCACAAAAGTATTGAAATAATTCAAAATTAATACAAATTTATGTATTTTCAATTTTTATATATTTATATAAGTGTAAAAAAAATAATAAAAAAACAACCCAGCGTTAATTTGGAGCTCGAAAAGACTCATAAAAGAGTCCTTAGACGCTCGGAAAACATAATAATATGTTATTCCTTTCAAAATGGTCCTTTTTCTGAGCGCTCTTATAATATATACAATGACAAGTTTTCATTTAGTTTTCCCAATTTAATTACAAATTATTTTTAATAATTATTTAAACCTAACCGAGAACTGGTTACAATGATCGTCGTCTCGTTGCATCGAAATCGACCACGTTTTTAGTGGGAATCGAACCCTGTTTCATAGGCTAGCACTCTACCAACTAACCTACAGGGGCACCTTTGCATTCTTATATGACTCAAAAGATTCTGAAAAATATGTGTAAATATTCTTTTGAGTTTATGAATGTTAAAAAAAATTTTTTTTTTTGATTTTTTTACATATCCATAATTAAGAGTCAAATATGAATCTTTCAGGACTCCAAATTTCGAGCGTTCCATTAATATTTTTGAGCCTTGAAAGAGTCATAATTTTTGAAGGCTCAGAAAATTGTACACAGTTACCAAATATCAAAGACCGGTGCATGCTCGTCAATATATGACGGATTGGATCTATATGTGATAAGATCATTTATTAGTGCAGCAAATACACAATTTAAGTGAAAAATTATTCTATGTTACCAACTTACAGATGTAAGTGACTATCGGGTGGAATTTTCATATGGCGACCAAGTCAAAGAATGATTTTAAATGGATTCAATAAGGTTAACAAGCTAAAAAAAAATTTAATCGAATATCTCATCTTCTATAGAATAAAGCCGCTTACATAGACTGAAGGACGGACACGATAAGTCAACTCAAATAGTGATTCTGAATCGGTCGGTATACTAAAAGGTTGGTCTAGGACCAATATTTTGGGTATTTACAAAAAAAAAAACTGATACTTTTTGTATTTTTTAACTAATTAAGAAAAACTTGAAAAAACTTTATTATTTTCCAAAAAACTTGTTTTTTTAAAAAAAATCTTGAAATCTTTTTAGCACCTCAAAAAACTTGCAAAAAAAGGGAAATCTTGATATATGGCAACACTGATCACAGCACACTACTAACTGGTGTCCCCTAGATTCAGACTCCCGAATCAGACCTCCAACCTTCTCCGGGGGTATTGGCCCCGGATTAGGAAAAAACGCAGATGCGAGCCAAATAGACTTCCCATGAAGCTCTAAGCTAGCCGCTGTAACATCCATATCACTAAAAGTTGATAAAAAGAATATATTTAAGCCATTTTTCGCCAAGATGCAGGCTCTTGGTGAGCCCTCACCTTTGGCAATCATAAACTTAAACCCAGGGGTCTTCAATCCGCAAACCCTGCCACACCGCACCAAGGGCGTTGACAGTAGTAGGGAGAAAATCAGGCATACTCTCAAGGAACCTTTGTTTATAATATAAAAAAAAATCTGAAGACACACGTCGCTGATAAACGGTGTAAACTAGATAAACTAGGAATATTTGCAAAGTATTTAAGCTCACAACAACAAATTATATGGGTTTGACATTTCATTTGCACATGCATTTATCCCCACGAATTTATTCATATGCTCACAAAAAACCAAGAGTACATTTCATTTGCACAATCAAATGAAATATACTTATCTGTGAGGAAATAACAGAGTTGCTTTTAATTTGATATTTGAACAATGATAAAGATATTTTTAATTAAAATGTGGAGTTTGTTACACCTAAACAAATAACAAATATGTAGTCCTCGTGCTCAAAAGTACTTAGATATATATCTTTATCCAATACAAACGCAACATTAATTAGTAATGGAAATCACAACATTTATTTTGTGGATAATAAACGGTGTAAACTAGATAAACTAGAAATATTTGCAAAGTGTTTAAAGTCACAACAACAAATTATATGGGTTTGACATTTCATTTGCACACGCATTTATACTCACGAATTTATTCATATCCTCACAAAAAACCAAGAGTACATTTCATTTGCACACGCAAATAAAATATATCTGTGAGGAAATAGCAAACAGACTTGCTTTTTATTTGACATTTGAACAATGATAAAGACATTTTTATTTAAAATGTGGTCTTTGTTAAAAAAAAAAATTAAAGCAATCTACAAAATAAGAAAAATATTTTTATTAAATAGAAAAATAATTAAAATGCTAGTAAACGATGTTAAGAAAATTGTTTTATCTTCTTCTTAACTCTTGTTTTGATGCGTGTAAAAAAATAAAATTTATCTAAATTTTCAATTGAATAAAACTGGGACGCTCACAACAAGTAAAAAATAATTTATTTTATCTGCATAATCTGAAAATTGAGTGTAATAGTGCATTTACACTGGGACTCTAATCTAGCTTAAAGTAGATTATGCCTCCAAACTAGTTTGAACATACAAATTTATTGTTTTCAATCTAGTAGTTTAGACTCTAATCGGAAAACGAAAATCGCGCAAAATTCGATACAACTCTGTATTTCTATTATTTTCATTTTCCAACACTGAAAAACACCGACACGAAGTCTGCCATTTTGATGACGCCGTAAAGTATGTTTATGCCGCCGACATTGGTTATTGTAAACGCCGTCACTGTCCTTGTTAATCATACGGCTACTAATCAAGGTTGCCATTTTAGCCATTTTCCAGCTAGATATAGCGGTTTCATTTTCATCTAGTCATAAAAAAATGGCTAGATTTTATCTAGCCGGAAGATCTAGCCATTTTTTCCACTCTAGCCATTTTTTATATGAACTTTTTTTGAAAATACGACGCTAAATTTTTAATAAAATATCGAAATTTTTACAATACTTATAAAATACTCGTATTGTGCAATGTTTTATTATTTTTAACCATGGATGTTGAGTTTTTTAAATTTATTTAACTCTGGTGCGAGAATTTTGTGGATTGTTTCTCATACAGAAATTGTAAAAATCATGGTTTATATATAAGCCCAGTCCATTGAATAAATTTGTAATATTTTGAAGCGATCTGAAGTTAGGCGGGGATAACTAATACTGCTATACTAAAAACGATAAAAAAACGTGAAAAATAATATTTAATGACACCAAGTAAATTTAAATATTTTTCCTAAATCCACACAGAGAGAAAACACAGGTTTTGAATATGATTGCAGCACACCAAATCACCCATAATTGATCATATATATGATTCTCACAATCATACTATGATCACCTACAATTATAAAATGACAATTTTTATCATACTACTATTAGCGAAGATCATAATATGATCGCTACAATCATAAAAGTTATCAATCATATTATGTTCCCACTCCATTATGGTCGTCGCAATCATGTTTTTTCTCTGCCTGCAGTATTGACTTATTGAATGATATAAGGCCTGTTTGATTACTTTTTTTGTAGTAAAAGTAGTAAAAGAGATTTTTTTTTAAATTTTACTCAATATGTCGAAAACTCCAAAAAAGTAAAAAAACGGAAAGTAGTAAAAATAGTAAAATTTATTTATCATTCAAATTCTCAAAATACATATCGTGAACCTATATTCAAAATATGCCAACTCAAATTTGACCGAAATGAGTTTCCGATGGAAAATAGCTCCCCTATACAATACCCATCTGTGGTAAAAATTTCAGAGCAAAAAAATAATTTTTTGTCGTTTTACATCCATTTTTGTTATTCTGCTAACTCAAAGTACATATTTTTTTGGTGAAAATAAATGCCAACTCCCATTGTAAATTTCCAAAAATTTTTCAAAATTTTTTTTTTTTAAATTAGACCACATATCTTATTGCATTTGCCTTTCTTAACACAAATTTGGTAAAGATTTTGATATCTAATGCCTAGTTTTCGAAATATTGCCATTTTGAAAATATCGGTAAATAGTGTTTGCAAAAAAATAATTGCTTATATATATGTAACTTTCAAACTATTTATCAGATTGAAACATTATGAGTGGGGCAAATAAAGTCAATGATATAAGCTTTCAAAATAGCTAGTTTGGAGTGAGCCTTCTACAATAAAGCGTGAGTTACAGAGTGCCAAAGTTGACCACCCTGAGATTAAAAGGCTTTCGGAGCTAGTAACTTTTGAAAATATGCAAAGATTTTTAATTTTTTTTAGTTTTTGCAATTACCGCACCAAGGAAAACAAAATCCAAAAAAAAAAAAATTATAAAAAATTTTCAAAAAAAAAATATTTTTAGTTTCCGACAAAAATATGCCAACTCTAAAAAAATATTTGTTTTTTGATACAGTAATAAATGCCATCTCAAAAAAATACGCAAACCAGTGCAAAATATGAAATTTTTGGCATAGGTAAAAATTATTTAGAATATTTAAACCATCTTATGGAAGCTACATTGTTTATTTTTACAATAATATGCAAAATAACTAGTTTTTTAGCTCTCCTGAAAAGAAAGCTTTTTCGAGTTGGCATTTATTATATATAGTTCGACGATATATTTTAAAATTTTATTTTGAAGAACGTTTTAGAATCTATACAAAAAATTAGAAGAAATTTTCCATAAACGCTAAAAATCACATTTTTTTTAATTCACTTGGTAAAATTAATCAATTTCATATGTTTCATTTATTAAACGTGTAAAAAACAAAAAAAAAGCATAAAAAATTGGGGTTTTCTGGAGTTGTCTTAGTTTTTAAGGGTGGAACTTTTTTTCCAACTGATCCGATTTTTTCCATCTCAAACTTAACTCGGATTCTGATAATTTTTTTTTTTTTTTGAAAAAGTCCCCGATTCTAAGAAATTTTTTTTTAAGAAAAAGTCTGAGACATTTTTTCTATAGAAGAAGTCTCAGCTTTTGAAACAATTTTTCTATGGAAAAAGTCATAGATTCTGAGACATTTTTTCTATAGAAAAAATCTTAGATTCTGAATCATTTTTTCTGTAGAAAAAGTCTCAGGTTCTGAGACATTTTTTATATAGAAAAAGTCTCGATTCTGAGACATTTTTTTCTACAGAAAAAGTCTCATATTCTGTGACATTTGTTCTATAGAAAAAGTCTTAGATTTTGATAAATTTTTTCTATAGAAAAAATCTTAGATTCTGAGACATTTTTTCTATAGAAAATGTCTCAGATTTTGAGAAATTTTTTCTATAGAAAAAATCTTAGTTTCTGCACAGAAAAAAATAAAAAAAATATTTGAGTAAATTTTTAATACTATTGAGTAAAAAATTACTCAATTTTGCACCAGTAAACGATTTAATAGTATTGAGTAAATTTTTAATAAAAATTTATTAAATGTTCGAAAAAAAATTTGGGTAAATTTTTAATTGTGTCAATTTTCAAAATTTATCTATTTATTTTTTTAGGGTCGAACCAGAATCAAATTGCGTCGCGCAAGACGTAAAAAAAACAAAAACAAACACGTCAAATTTGAAATTTTTACGTCCGTTTGATTTAGGTTGGACGCTTAAAGTTTAAAAAAGTTTTAAATTTTTTTACAAAAACAAAAAACTTGTTTTTTTCAAACTTTACCAAACATATTTATGTCTCAAAAACATAGGAAAATTTTATAATGACGATTACAAACTTTCATATACATACACAAAAAACAATAAACTAAACGAGAATTCAAAAAACTATGAGAGTTTAAAAAAAAAATAAAAAAAACTATTAAATTTTTATTAAATTATTTACTTAAATTGTTTTTAAAATTTTTGAGTAAATTTTTAATTGCGTCAATTAAAAAATTACTCAATTTTTGTTTTTAAATTTGAACAAGTGATTACTCAAATTTGTTTCCCCCATATTTTTTTCTGTGTGAGACATTTTTTCTTTAGAAAAAGTCTCAGATTCTGAGACATTTTTCTACATAAAAAATCTCAGAATCTGCGACATTTTTTCCATAGAAAAAGTCTCAGATCCTGAGACATTTTTTCTATAGAAAAAATTTCAGATTCTGAGACATTTTTTCTATAGAACAAGTCTTAGATTCTGAGACATTTTTTTATAGAAAAAGTCTCAGATTCTGAAATATTTTTTCTATAGAAAAAGTCGCAGATTCTAAGACATTTTTTCTATAGAAAAAGACTCAGATTCTAAGACATTTTTTCGATAGAAAAAGTCTTAGATTCTGAAACATTTTTTCTATAGAAAAAGTCTCAGATTCTAAGACAATTTTTCTATAGAAATAATGTCTCAGAATCTGAGACTTTTTCTATGGAAAAAATGTCGCAGATCTGAGACTTTTTCTATGGAAAAAATGTCGCAGATTCTGAGATATTTTTCTATAGAAAAAGTCTCAAATTCTGAGACATTAGTTTATTATTCCCTCTGTTACGCATCGGCATTTCGGTCTAGGACGTATTAATAGCGACAACCGTCTGTCCGTCTGTGGAAGATTTAACACAGTCTAAAATAAATTAAAATCTTCGAGTGTGGGAACTTTAAGCGTGTTTTTATGAAGATTTGTTTTTATTTTAAACGTTCCAAAGATATGCCTATAAACTTATGTACAATGCACAGCATATTTATTTAGATGTTTTGTTGTTATTTCATCTTGGATATAATTTGCATATAGAATTTGCTTTTTTTTTATTTTTTGTTTTAAATAATTTTTTTTTAATAAATATAAAAATTTGTCAATAATTTTTTTGACATAATTTCTATACTTACACATTGAAATTTTGCCAGTAAATTGTAGTAAAAATAAAGCAAAAGAGAAATAAATTTTCTCTTAAATTGATTACTACATTTACTATTTTTATGTGTACACGAACGGTTTTTGAGCAAAAGTAGTAAATTGAGTAAAAAATAGTAAATTGTAGTAGGTAAACAAACAAAGCTTTAATTTGGTTAGATTTATTTATATGCTTTCACATTTTAATTTTTTTTTTCTTTAGATTATATTTGTTTTAAGGATGTAGATTTTTATATTTTTTCGCATCACTATAATTTTTTTTTTAATAAAATAAATCAATTGATTCAAAACACATTATACATCTCAAAAATTGTAATTTAATGAATAATTCACAGCCCGTATGAGTTAAAACCAGTATTAAACGTCTCCACGTAATTTTTCATAAGATATGTTAGGTTTTTTTAATGAATGTCAAAATCTAGCCATTTCTAGCCATTTTTGTTCTGAAATCTAGCCATTTTTTCTCCTCTAGAGTTGGCAACCTTGCTACTAATTACCGTTGCTGTCTTTGAACGCAGTCACACACATTTAGTACCAACTAGTTATTTTAAATGCCAATCTTAATCTTTTCAAATGTAAAAAAAATGCCAATGTAAATAGGGTTACCAGATTTGAAATATGGAATAACAGTACATTTGGTCTCAAAAAACAGTATATTGCAAATAAAAACAGTACTTTTTTTAAAGTCTTATTTTATATCAAACTACAAAAACTTAGCCCTTTTACCCTGATTTCAAACAGATCTCAGCCAAAACGAGCATAAAAGGTTGTTAACAGAAAGGTGGAACATTTTAGATAAACCGTCTCAAATTTATTCTATTTTTTTTTATCAGTGTTAAAAAAAAATGCGATTGACTTTTTGGAGCATTTGTCTTAGTTGCCGCGATATCTTACTTGAAAAGCTTTTGTAGTCTATGCTTTCGCTTAACTAAAACACGATTTTCCTATCAAAAACATATAAAAAAAATCCATAAAACAGTGTTTTAATTAAAACACGACTTTAAAAAGCAATAAAAATTTTGAAATTTCTTTGACATAATTTGCAACCAATTAGTTCATCATATTTATCTTCTTAGAATTGATAAAGTTTTTTCTTCAGGTTTAGTAAATTTTATGCAATTTAAGGAAATTTTTTTTTTTCAAAAAATGTTTCAAAAATTTCAAAAACTAAGCCAGAAAGAGAAAAAAGTGTTCATTTTCGATTCTAAAAATCTTAAAAGAATCTCCGGTCCTCTTTCAATGTATGGACTCCTCAATTTGAATCTAAAAATTTGGGCGTTCCTCATTTCTCAAAAAATATTGCCGAAACAAAAAAAAAAATGCCTAATATGTTTTTGTAGTTCTTTACACGACCGTCTTAATCCCTCCGTGTAATTGTTTTTTAGTTATCCCGTTAAGATTCTAAAGACCCTTTTAGGCCCTTAAATTCCCGTATCCTAAAAACTAATCAAGGTAGAGCGAAAAGGGCAAAGATGTTGAATCAAAATCTATGACGATCCTTAATAGACCCAATGGGACTGGGCCTAAGGTGGTCTGGACCCATGGGTTCCGAACCTAATGGGGTCTGCCCGTAATCGGAACTTTAACTGAGATGTACTCAATAAAATACATTTTTTCCCATTTTCTAGTTTTTTTCTTTTTTTTATTTTTCAGAAAAATTTAGATAAAAAGAAGGAAAACATGGCAATGGAGCTAAATAATTATTGAATTTAGTTAAGTTTTCCACTTTTTAAATAATTTTTCTTTTTGATTAATTAAATTGCATTTAGCTCCTTTTTAAAAATTGAATTAAAATTTTGTCAAATATAAAACATTTTTCGAAAAATGTTACATTTTGGTGATAAGTATAAAAAAACAGTACAAAAACAGTACACGCTTTAAAAAACAGTACTTTTGCGTACTGTTTTAGGTGCTGTGCATAAAACAGTACTTTTTATAAAAAACAGTACATGTACTGTTTAAAACAGAACGAATGGCAACCCTAAATGTAAACTATACAGATACAAAGTAGATTAAAATCAGTGTTGCCAGTTTAGGAGTTTAGGCCCCAAATAGGGGATTTTTTTGGGAAATTGGGGATGAAAAATTTGATTTGGGGATCCGGGGATTGCATGGGGATGACACTGATTTTTTCGGGGATTTTTAGGGGATGAAATATTTTAGATAAACAATTATTTTTTTTAAATACATCAATTATAAAATAATACTTAAATCGGTAAAATGAACTCTAAAACGTCAAAAAAAAAACCGCAAACGTAGGAATTATGTGAGCTTTATAAAAAAAAAACTTAAAGTTTTTTATGGTGTCTGTCAAAACCTGGATCGTAGTGGCACAGACTAAATACAGACTCGACAGTAGAGTTTTCTAAGAAAACATGGGGAAAAACTAAGCGATTTTAGGATAAAACAGAGAGGTTTTTAGTCCGTTTTACGCTAACATGGCAACACTTTCTACGGCTTATACGGCGTTCACACTTGCTGTTTTGAAGTGTTCAAGAGTGAGATGTTTAAAAAAGTCTTTGTTCTGTGTTCATTAATTTTTTATTCTGCTACTGGTGTTTTGTTGAACAACTTGTTTAAGGTCGCTAGTGTGAACACCATATTAGGAGTGAACGAAACAACAAAAGCCGATCTGGCATCTATTTTTCTTATGGCGCGTTATATCAGTTTTCTCTTTCTAACCTAATTATACCCTACACCACACTGTGGTACAGGGTATAATGAGTTTGTGCTGATGTTTGTAACTACCCGAAATATTGGTCCTAGACCCACTTTTAAGTATACCGATCGACTTAGAATCACTTTTTGAGTCGATTTAGCGATGTCCGTCCGTCCGTCTGTCTGTCCATGTAAACGGTGTAAACACGATACAGGTCGCAATTCTTAATCAATTGACTTGAAATTTGAAACTTAAGCTTCTTTTGGCCCAAGGACGAAGCCTATTGAAATTGGAAAAAATCGGTCCATATTTAGACCTAGCCCCCATACAAAGGTCCTCTTTAGTTTTGGCTCAAATGACTCTAATAGCCGCAGTTTAATAGGTATCTTTTCGAAATTTGCCAGGTAATCATGTTTTATCCACACAAATCAACATTCCGAATTTTAAAGAAATCGGACCAGTTCTTCTTGTAGCCCCCATACAAACCACCTTCCCGATTTTCACATAAATCTCTCAAATTTCATGAAAATAGAAAATATTTAATTAAAATTCTGTTTGTGTATGTTAAACGCGTTCTTTAATAACCTTATCAAATCTGATTATCATCGGACCATTTTTGGACTTAGGTCCCATGTGGAAATTTCCCCCGATATTCAGTTGAAGCGATTTATTGTCAGCAAAAAGAAGCCTATTCCACTCAAGTTTGATTAGTGAGTGCTTTTTACACTTATTAAAGATTTGACAAAATATAGATCTAATCAGTCCATGTTTGAACTTGGGACCCATTTTCCGGGAAACTCTGGTGTAGGGTATTATATGGTCGGTCTTGACCGACTATAATTTTCTTACTTGTTCGTAGAATAATTTGAAAATATTAACCATATGGTTCAGAACTACTTTTTTGACACCTGTCACTTATGTCGAGTCTGTATTAGTCTGTGGTAGTGGTATCATGCTTTTCATTTTCTTTAAACCAAATTGCAGATTTTCATACATTTTCTATAGTATATCCTTAAAATATATTGTGGAAAATTTCCAAAATTCACTAGTTTTTTCTGTAGAAAAAAGTCTAAAAGTACATCAATTGAAAATACTGGTCTTTTACGACTTCTTAAAATCTTAAAAAGCAATACCACGTTTTAGATACCTATTCCGAAATAAGTATTATTATTATTATTATTAATATTTATTTAATGCAAATTTAATTTACAGAAAATGTATAAAGAGAAAAGGACTGGCTGCCAAGGCCTTCGCCTTTTATAAATTGAGATTTAAAGTATTTACATAGATAATTGATTACAAAAGGATATATAATAAAAAGTATAAAATGGTTTATAATTTGTTAACTACGTCCTGAGGTAGATGTTTTTTAAGGTGGTTATAATCAAAGTTCTGTATGGATTCCGTTAAAGATGTTGTTTGGTTGTTTCTGTTGAAGCAGGATAAGAGGTGATCCATAGTTAAGATGTTGCCGCAGTTAGGGCATGCCGGTTTTGAGGAGGTGTTCTTAAGGATGTATTCATGGGTTAATTTTGAGTGACCTAGTCTCAGCCTTGTAAACATTTTTTGTTGTTGTTTAGTAAAGTTGGTAGGATATGTTTGTTTTTGTAAAAGAGGGTTTATTTTTTTGTAGTATGCATTTGGTAAGGTGTTGTTGTTTTGATGTTGTTTTATTTTTACTAGATTTTGAATGTCTTTTTTTGTGTAGTTATTAATTAATATGGTTGGTGATTTGTTAGTGATTTTAGCAATCGTGTCTGCAAATTCATTTCCTTTAATATTCATGTGAGCCGGTGAATAGAGTATTTTTGTGTGTTTGCTACGAACAAGATTTTCTTTGATGCGGGAGATTAGGGGATCAGAGTGCTTATTTTTTTTTTTTTTTTACAGATGATAGGCTATCAGTGCATATTAGGAGGTTCACTCCAGATGGTTTAAGTTTGATTGCTTCTTCTATGGCTGTTATTTCTGATGTAAATATTGAAGTAAAGTCAGGAAGCATTCCAGTTTTGACTATGGTATTGTTTTCATCTACTACAGCAAATGCATTGCCACTGGCGTTTTGGAGCCATCACAGTACCAGATTATGTAGTTTTGGTTTTTATAAGTGTTTATTTGTTCAAGGTGTTGCTGAATAATCTGGTCTGAATTATAGTTCTTTTTGGCGATATTTGTGGTTTTTATAAAATGCGTTTCTGTATTAGTCCAGGGCGGAAAGTGTACTCTGAAACTTGATGGTTTGTTTAGTGAAATTGATAGATTATTGGCTGATTTTGTGATTGATGCAATAGTAGTTTCAATTTTAGGTTTTCTTTTCAATTTTGAGAAGTTGATGGCGTCATTAAATATAACGTTATTTTTGATTTGTGAAATTTTTATTATTTGGTTACTGATGAGTTTACAATATCTGTCTTCTATAGTTGGTAGCCCCAGTTCTGTAAGCATGTTCATTATTGGTGTTGTTCTAAAAGCTTGTGAAATGATTCGTATTGCGTGATGATAGTATTTCTTAATAATTGACAACTGTGTTTTGGATGCTTTTCCATATATTATGAGGGCATAGTCAATTTTGCTTAGTATAATTGATTTAAGAACATTAGTTAAACTGTTAATGTGGCTTTCACTTGAAAGACCGCAAATACTTTTAAGGATATTTATTCTTTTAGAGAGATCACCTGCTAGAAACGCAATGTGACTATTCCAATTACATGTTTTATTGAATATAAGGCCAAGAACTTTGAGTTCTTTGACATTAGTAAAAGCTGCGCTGTTTATTTGGAATTGATCTATAGAACATCTGTGTTTACGACATATATGTAAATGTTTACTTTTTTCTTGTGATATTGAAGCGCCAGATATCTTACACCATTTGTTGAGGTCGGTAAAAATTTTGTTTAATGAAGTTTGAACCTCATGTGGGTTTTTTGTTTTAGCAAACAAATAAAAATCATCAGCATATAAGCAGTGATGAATCTGTTTGTGGTTTTTCATTATTTGATTGATTTTTTCAAACGCTATTAAGAATAAGATGACCGATAGTGGAGATCCCTGTGGGATACCATTATCAAGTTTGGTTAATTTTGAAAAGTGCCCGTTTGCCCTTACAGAAAAAGTTCGGTTGCTAAGAAATGCTTTTACGTAGTTATAGATATTTTCTCCCACATTCCATTCCTTTAGTTGGCCAAGAATGTTGTGAATGCCGATTTTGTCGAAGGCTTTTTCGAAATCTATACTAAAGATTGAGCAGTGATTACGTAAAGATATTGTTTTTGCAAGAAAGTATTCAATGTGAATTAGAGCATCTGTTGTTGAGCTGTTCTGTTTAAAACCAGTTTGTTTAACGTGGATTAAATTGTTTTGAGTTAGAAACCATGCAATTCGTTTAGCTGTTATTTTTTCTAATAGTTTGCTGGTACAAGAAATTAACGAAATTGGCCGATAAGACTCTGGTTCTAGTTTGTTTTTTGTGGGTTTAGGTATACAAATTATATTTGATCTTTTCCATACATGTGGAATGGTACCAGTTTTGAGAATGTTATTAAATAAATCTAGGAGTCTTTGTATAAACGCTTCAGGAGCATTTTTAATCATAGAGTACGTTACTCTATCAGGGCCGGGACTGTTATCTTTAGTGGTCTTCAGAGCTAGGTGTAGTTCGTATTTTGTGATTTGTTCTTCAATTATTTTAGCATTTTTACTGATGTTCAAAGGCGAATAATTTCCAGATAAATATATGTTTTTTTCTCTTAAAAATTCAATTGAATAATTTAAATTTGATGAAATATTAGAGAATTGAGAAGCAAGTATTTCGGTAATATCTTCGGGTGTTGTTGTAATATTGCCATCAGGCCTTTTTAATGCTTTTATATTTTGAATTGTTGGAGTTTTGTCTGAGAAACATTTAATTGTTCTCCACATGTCGGTAATTTTCATTTTAGGGTTAATTTTAGACGTGAAGTCTTTATATGCTTTTTGTAGGCCGTTTTAACATTTTTCCTAAAAATAGCGTTCGCTTTTTTGTACTCGATACTCAAGGTAAGAGTTGGGGTTTTGTTTAGTTGGTGCAATAATTTCATTTTGTTATCTCTAAGAGTGTTTAGTTCTTTGTTCCACCAATATGTGTTGTGGCTTGATTTTCTAGGTTTATTTTGAGGAATACTTACATTTGCTGCTGATAGTATGGACTTGGTGAGTAAGGCGTTTTCTTTGTTGTTGTTGTCAGATTGTTTTCTTCTACTCAGCTCATGTTCTAATGTATTGCAATATAGAGCCCAATTAGCAAATTGGGGTTTGAATGTAGGATTAAACGGTATTGTAGTATTGTTTCTCTCGAAATGTAAGATTATAGGATTGTGGTCACTACCATGGAGGTCTTCTTCGATATCCCATATAATTTTGGTTGATAGATTAGTGCTGCATGCAGACACATCAATTGACGTAAAGGAGTTGTGTGTTGAATAATGGGTACTCTTACCATTGTTAAGAACGAATAAATTATTCAAATTTATAAAGTTTTCAAAAGTTTTGCCACGATCATTGCTTTTGACTGAACCCCATAGGGGGGACCAACCGTTTACATCACCTAATATAAAGTTGTTTGGAGCAGAAACATTTAAGGAGTTTTCTAAGTCCTGTTTTGTTATTTTCGTATTAGGGGGCAAGTATATGTTTTGTATAAGTAGTTCTTGTGCCATTTGTACTTTAAATGATTGAATTTGGTAGTTAACTGGAAGGTTTTGATCAAACAAAGAGTGATGTATGTTTTTTTTGATCATAAATGCTAGCCCTTGTTTGCTTTGATTTTGGTTATTATGAAAGTAAATGTGATATTGTTTTGGATGCTTTCGTTTGATGTTCATTGGAACATGCGTTTCTTGGAGAACCACTATATCAGGTTTATATTTTTTGATTAGGATTTCAAGGTTGTCGTAGTTATTTATATATCCATTTATATTCCATTGTATTATTATCATTAATACTGATAATAAAGGGTAAGGTGTAGTGGTTAAAATAAAGAAGGAACAATTTATCGATTGATAAATTATTCTGTTATCATTGTTTCATCATCACTAACATCAGATGATATTTGAATCATCTCATCTGATGTTTGTTGTAGTGACGTTGAAAGAGATTTTGTTGTTTTATTAGTTTTATTTTGTATTTCATTTTTATTGAGAATACTTAGTACTTTGTCGTTTAATATTTGGGTTTTAGATGCTAAGAGAGTGTTTGTTAGTTTTATTGTTGTATTTGGTTTTGCTTTTGCTATATTTTTTGATAATATGGAAGAACCTGAAGGTTCTGCATTGGGTAACTGTTTTGTAGATTTTGTTGTTTGTGTTTTTTCATTGTTGGTTTGTTTTGTATTATTTGAGTTGATAGATTTTGTTAAAATTGTTTTTTCGGAATTGTTTGTTGTTATTGTTTCTTCTTCTTTATTTGTTTCGTTTTTTTTTATCAGTTTCGTTTTTTTTATTAATTTCGTTTTTTTTGTTTTCCATTATTTCTTCTAAAGTTTCTATTGGAGTATTTTTTGTAAAGTGATCGGCTGCGAAGTTTAAATTGATGTATTCAGTTGCTTCTGCAATTGATGTTCTATTTATGGTTGAGTGTTTTATTATTTCTTGCCTTTTTTTATTTTAGGACAATTTTTGTTTGTGGACCTGTGTTGCATACTGCAATTAATACATTTTACTTGGGTACAAAGTTCTTCCTCGTTATGTAATGTTAGTGAACAAATTGAACAGGTTGCGGAATTTTGACAGCGTTTCTGGGTGTGCCCAATTGTGTTACAATTTTTGCATTGCATAGGTTTTGGTACATAGTGATCAACTTTGTACAGTTGAAAACCAATTTTTATTTCTGAAGGGAGTTTGTACAGATCGAAAAGAAGTATATGTAGTGGAGTGTTAATTGTTTTACCATCTACCATTTTTTTAATTTTTTGAACTTCTGTGACGTTTTGATCAGAGAGGCCGAATTTTATTTCGTCTTCAGTTATTTATTTCGTCTTTCACAGTATTCAGATTATCATGATACGAACATGTGATATCACAAACGTTAGCTAGCTTTTTGGTTTTAATGAGCAAATCTGCTTGTCTTTTGGTTTTTGTAAGAATCAGTATGTTGCCGTCACGTGTGAATTTTGTAAAAATTCGATTGCTTTCACTTATAACACCATTAAGAGCCTTACTTAAAAGGAATATATTAAGTTTGTTTAAAGGTTTTTCAGCGTCTGTAGATTTCATAGAATCAAATTTTGGATTGTCTTGTTGGTTTGTTTTTGATGAAAGGTATGGAAAATTGATTTCCGTTTCAATGTAAGCTTTGTGTTTAGATTTTTTTCTTGGAGGGGAGTCTTTGAAGAGACCACCTCCTCCTCCCCCTGGAGGCGGAGAGCTCATGTTGAAAAGGTTTATGCAATATTTTTCACTATGCGGTGTTTTTTATGTTTTATTTTGCGAGAGTAAGAAATTAAACCGGTTTTTGTTTAGTGTTCTTTCCTACGATAGAATAATTAAAGCGCGCACAATTTTATAGGTGTTGTTTGTTCAACTGTTAACTGTGTACTCCGAAATAAGTATTTATAAAAGGTTATGGGTTTTTAGTAAAAATTTTTTACAGCAATATGTAAATCAAACCTTAAAAGAATTTTCGTTGTTGTTTTTATAGGGTACAAATAATTTCTAGGGCCGATGACTTATGTTTGCTGAGAAAACCTTTGGGGGAATTCAAGATATAAAACAAGATTAAATCAAATTTGGACCAATAAAGTACTCTATCGGTGCTTTGTAAATTAAAGACTCATGAGCTATCCATCTCTGATAAAACATTTCCGTTAGTTTTTAAATTTTATCATAATACTCATCGAAACATTGGCTGTTTCAAATGATGTGCTAATCGCTCAACATGCAAAATACACTTACACTTTTTAGCCAAGTTTCTGTGTAAAATACAAACCACCATGTGTTTGTGCCTAAGTTAACCAAGTTTTTGTTCTAAAAAATTATCTAAATTACTCAAAAGCACTTGATGGGCTGCAAGTGTTTTTTGCGTGTATTAAATTGTGAGAAATTTTTTTTGGGAATTTTTGGGGATGAGAAATTTTAAATTGGGGATGGCATCCAAAAAAAAAACTGGCGACCCTGATTAAAATCGCAATTAACAAGATTAGAATTCCAATGTAAACGCACTATAAGTGACGTGAAAGTCACTAGTAAAACAATATATTCAAAATAATAAGCCCAGCTAAAAACGCCGTATATCGTAAATTATTTTTAAAAATTGTAGGGATCAAAACTGATTTTTGAGACATGGTTTGTTTGGCATTTTTTCTTAAAATTTTATGTAGAATCCAAATATCCTAGACTGAAAAATGACCGTTCTTCCCTATTCAATTGCACCCCCTAAATATGAATTTGGGCCGCTAAAAAATATACGTCTTCCTTTATTTTTCCTGCTCTACAAAATAAAACCAATTCCATAAAGATCGGCGGGTGACACTAGGAAGACTTCCCTTATAAGATTTAAAAAAAAACTGGGTTTGCGTCAATTTCTTTGCCATATTTTTCCCGTAAGAGTCCTAATTGCAAGCATTTTCAAATTCGAAAAAATCCGAATTGGGGACGTGCTAACGTACATATTTATAAATATTTTTGAGTACATATAAATATTTTCACAATGGGACTGAATATAATGTTTTTCACGTTTTTTTTTATAAATACATAAATGTTAAAATAAATCAATTTTAAAATGCATATTTTTTTAAATTTTTACTGCATATTTTTTAATTTTTGATACATATTTTAAGCGCTTGAACTTCCTTGCCGATGAGTTTTTAATTTTCCAATACATTGGAAATACATTTTTCCAATACGTTTCAGTTACAACTGAACTAAACTGCAATTTCGTTTTTCTAACTCTGAAAAAAGGTTGTTCAACAACTGATTCTTTGCAATCAAGAACTTTTGCTGGGGTATTAAAAATCAATCCAAATTTGAAGCACTAAAGTTAATATGTCATGCTTATTTTAATTATTTATATGTATATACTTTACACTTGGTTATCAGGTTTTCGAGTGCCATAAAAAGGATTTTCCAAAATAATGGATCCAATGTTAGCTTCCTTAAGAAGTGGCTTCGCTATCAAATTTCGACGCCTCCAGAAAAACTAAAAAGAAAATGTTTGAAAATTAGAAAATATGATTCTGGTAGTGTTTTAAAATTTGTGTTCATATAACTACACCGAAAAAATCTATGCGAAAAATACATGAATCCTTCGGTAAAAAACTTCTCGATAAATATTTTTTAAAAATGGATTGTTGCTGACATAGCTTCCAAAAATGAAAGCCTTTTCGAATGAATTCACAAAAAAAAATCTATTTTAAATATACACATTGCATGAATTTCTTGGAAAGCATTCAATTGAATAGTAAAAATCGATTAAATGTTAATGGAACTTTTTAAAATCGACTGCATTCATTCTTTTTTATAACATTCATTTCTTTTTAATATGACTTTATTCGATTGAAATCCATTCGATTTCATTAGCCGCGATTTATAAAAATGTAATGCATTAAATTTTTCAAAGTGGATTGAAAAATAAATCGAATGAGACCAAATGCGAATTCATTTATTTCGATAAAATGTGATTAAGGGTACGGGGTGGGGGGGGGGGGGCTTTAAAGTTTCTTGCGGAGCATTTATTCGATACCGTATACTTTAGTAAACTGTCTCTAAACATAAATATCTTATTTGTGAGAGCACGAAGAGACCTCAGAATTTTTGTGATGACACGAAGTGTCATCCGCTTACGGTAGCGCCGTTTAAATTCGATTATAGAGTACAAAAAATATAAATAAAAACCGTTTGATACACTCGCGAAATTTTTTGTCCTTCGTTTTATATTGTTGGGTGCGTTAAAACTATTACTTTAAAGTAAAGATGCGCGCGTGACACGAATTTTTCGTGATTCACGTGATTCACGCGTGAATCACGCGTGATCGTGAGTGAAATTTATTTTTACTCACGTGATCGTGAGTGCGCGTGATTTGAAAAAACAGTTTCGTGCGTGAGCGTGCGTGAGTAACTTTTTGAGTAAAAATTTTAGTAACCCACGTGAGCGTTCGTGAACGTGAGCAGAAAAAAGAAATTTCGTGCGTAATCGTGCTTGAGCAATATTTTTATTTCGTGAGCGTGCGTGAGTCAAAATTCACTCACGCGCCCATCTCTACTTTAAAGTAAATATCGCTTAACCAGTATACTTGGGCAATTATTTGGTGTAGGTTCAGTGGATGTGTATCTTTGATACAAATTTTTTTCAATTTTTGAGATTTTTTTATTGTAGCTTTTGGTGCAATCTGTAATACTGTGCTACAAATTTTGAGTCATCGCTTTGAGCCTCAATGCCTTCAACGCCATATGAAAGTAGACTCTCAAATGGACAAATTCACGAAAGGATTTTCCTAAGTCAGTTCGGATTTCTTTTTTATAGCCCACTGAAGTTTACATTTTTTTATCAAAGGCGTTTGGAAAACGTTAAAAATGCTATAATAAAAACTCATATGAGCTTCAAAATGTGATTTGATGTCTTCAGTGAAATTGTATGGCGGTTCTTTTATTAGAACATTTTAACCCTATAACAGCCATTTTAAGGGGTCATTTTAGTCCTTTTTCAAAAGCTTAACGCAGAAGTCTAATAAAACGTCCATTTAGAGGGTTAAAATGTTCTACAAATATTTTCCTTATAAAATTTCACTAGGGGTTGTCAAGTGTTCAAAGTTTGTGCCACATGCGAAAATGCTTAAAAAGGGTCAAGTATACACAATCTAGAGTTTGCAAATAATCGAGATATTTCATAATCGCGATTACGATTAAAAAAATTGCCGTTAATCGCGATTATCGATTAATCGAATTTTTTAAATAATTTGAGTAGCAGCAAAAATAAATCGAGATTTTGGTATTTTATGTTTTTTTAATATATTATAGCGCATCGAAAAAGCTACCAAAGAGTGCTCTAAACTGCGGCATTGCCCACAGAAATCATACCTGAATTCAGGTGGTTTGGATGCGTTTTTGGCTCGTGATTCTTTTCCAAAAGCTGCTTCCTGTTTAGCAAACATTTTTCAAAGGCCTCTTCAATCAATAAACAACGGCCAAGGTTTGGAAAAATTAAATTTTTTCTACAAAATTTCATGTTTGACCTTTTAAATATATTTTAAGAAACAAATTTATTGGTTACTTAGATCAGAACTTTAATTTTACGCTCCAAATAATCTGTTCCAGAACGCATCATATTATCCTGCAATCAATTTTACTTAACATTCCAGGATCAATGATTTTTGTTTGAAATTGTGCCGAACGCAATCGTTTTTTGAGCAAAGAGCTTTTTTGAAAAAAAAAAAATCTATATATATAATTTCCCTATTTGTGTGTTCCTCTTTTTTTGTCTATCCAGAGCTTTTTGAAGCCCAGTGATGAGCTACAAAGCTGAAAATTGGCATGCATATAGTAAAAGAGAAAAAAGGGGCGTGGCAAAATTGTGTTTTTTAATATTTTAACTAATTTGAAGACCCCCAATGACCTATGAAGATGAAAATTTACGTTTTTGCTTATTTTAAAGTCCTCTAATGACTTAGGAAGCTGAAAATTTCCTAACATATAGTCCTATCGATTAAGCATATCCTGAAGTAGTCGAATTTAAAATTTTTGGACTGTGTGCGTAGAATTGAAAGGAAAATGGGGAGTGACAAAATTGGGACTTTTAACATTTTAACTTCTTTTGAAGCCCCCAAAGGAAGCGGAAAATGCAAAGCGTATAGTCCAAACGATGTAGTATATCCTGAAGTAATCGGATTTAAGATTTCTCGACTGTAGATGGAGAATTAAAAGATAAAAAAGCGTGAAAAAATGGGTTTTTTTAATATTTTAACTAATTTAAAGACCCCCAATGACTTAGGAAGATGAAAATTGGCACGTATGTAGTAGATTTCATGGGGAAGATCAACACGAACCTGGAATTTTGATGGGTATGGGTGGAGAATAAGAATGGCAAAGGGGCGTGGTAACTTTATTTCCATCTATTTTCTGTGCATATAATCTTTTTTTTTTTGGTGGTTTCTCTTATTTTTTGTGTATCCAGCGCCTTTTGGATCTCATTGATAAGCTTAAAAGCTTAAAATTGGCATGTATATAGTTAAACACCAGGGACAGATTCTTACGAACCCGGATTTTTTACCTGTGGGCGGCGAATTACGAGAAAAAGGGGACTTGGAAAAATTTGTTTTTTTTTTTAACATTTTAGAGTATTTTTGTTATTGAATTAGGAGGCTGAAAATCCCTAACAGTTCTAACTATGAAGCATATTCTAAAGTAGTCCGATTTAACATATTTGGAATGTAGACGGAGAGTTGAGAGGAAAAAGGGGCAAGGCAATGTTTTATTTTTTTTAATTTAACTAACTTTAAAGCCCTAATGACCTACGCAGCCGAAAATAGGCAAGCATATTGTCCTGACAATGGAGCATATTCTAAAGTAGTCAGACTTAAAATTTTTGGACTGTCAACGGAGAATTAAGAGGGAAAAAGGGCCGTGGATACGAGTATATTTCTAACGATGGAGCTCATCCTAAAGTAGTCAGATTTAAAAAAATTGGAATATGGACGGAGAATTAAGAGAAGAAATGGGCATGGAAAAATTATGTTTTTACATCTTACCTAATTTTAAAGTCACCTAATGACCTTGAAAGATGAAAATTGTGACGCATATGGTACGGACTATGGCAAAGATAACTCTGACCTGGATATCCAGTGAAAGGGCGGAGATACAAAAAATCCGTTGTGAATTTTGTTCAGTTTATATATATAATCTGTAACGTAACCGGATTTTCGGCCTCTAAGACATGGGGAGACGGTGAAATTGGTGGAAGACGGTGAAATTTAGTTTTTAAACATTTAAACTATTTCTGAAATCCCTATTGACTAAGGAAGCTGAAAAATGTAAAGCATAAAGTATTGACAATGGATCATATCCTTATGATGTCAACTGTGTACGGTGAATTAAGTATAAGGAAAAATGTATGTGAAAAAAAAAACATTTTATCTAATTTTAAAACCCTTCATGACTAAGGGCGGATTACTCAATGAAAAGTTAGCTGCTACCTGCCGATTTAACGGAGCCTTAGTCAAAATTTGTATGAAAAAGTTAAATTTAACGGAGAGTTATTTTTTAACGGAGCATTGAGTAATCCAGCCTTTTATACTCATAAAATTGTATTCCAGTTTGGGAAATACACTCAAAAAATTATGTTAGTAAAATCAACTGAAAATGTCAGTTAAAATAACTACTTTGTAAGTTGTTTTGGGGTCAACTACTTTTTCAGTTAAATCAACTAACAATGTTAGTTATTTTAACTAACAAAAAACAACTGACTTATGTAGTAAAAACTACTAACATTTGTAGTAAAAACAACTAAAATGTAGTAAAAATAAAATAATCAATAAATATTTTTTTTTTTTTTTTTAATTTTTCAGAAAAAAATTCGAAGACCAAATTTTTTTTTTTTTTTAAAAAAGTTGTGAAAAATAAAAAAACGAAAATTTATTTTTTGGAAAAAAATCTTTGAAAATTTTTCAGAGATAAAAACAATAAAATTAACTACTTTAAATAACTGTTACTACATCACAGTACATTTTGTTAGTTATTCAAAAAAACTACTTAAAATAACTAACAGAAATAGTTGTTTGATATTTTTCATACAAAACAACTGACTTTGTAGTTGAAAACAACTAACTACTGTAAAATATACAAACAACTAACATGTAGTAACTTACATAATTTTCTGAGTGTATATTGATATAACTCAATCTAGCAATATTAAATTTTTGAAGCACAAACATATTTTTTTTATAAAGTTTGGTAAAAAATTAGAATTATTGAGAAAGGTGATTTGGTGTTCCGCCTGGCAGGGACAGGCTATTCGACTAGTAATAAAAAATTTTACATAGAAATTTTGTAGCGATTACCGTAGAATATATTGAGGAATTTATTGCTAAAGGAATCAGTTCCAAAAAAAAATTGAAACTGATTAAAATTCGTTATAAAAACAGTGCATTTCACAGAAAATTAATAATCGTAATCGCATGATTTTTTTGTCGATTACGATTACGATTAATTGGTGCGATTAATCGCGATTACGATTACGATTTTATTCGTTTTGCAAACTCTAACACAATCAATGTTTGTTTTTTTTTCTAAAGCAGTGTTAAAAAACATCGACAAAAAACCGTGCAAATATACTTTTGAGCTAAAAATTATGTTCTGACGTGTTTTATAAAATTTTATGATGATTCTTTTCTTTGACCAAATTAATACTCTAGCTCCCGTTTTAAGGTGTCCTTTTTGTCCTTTTTTAAAAGAAATACAAAAAAGTCTTTTAAAAATGGCAGTTAGAGGGTTAAAATATTCTACAAATATTTTCTGCATCAAACTTTACTAGGGGTCGTCAAAGCCAAAAAAGACATTTGCACTATGTAAAATGCTAAAAAAAAGTATGTGCAAAAACTGTATGTGCAAATTTAACAACTTTACTTTTTTTTAGCATTTTACATAGTCCAAATGTATTTTTTGGCTTTGAAGATCCCTAGTAAAATTTGATGCAGAAAATATTTGCAGAACATTTTAACCCTCTAACAGTCTTTTTTAGACTTTTTTGTATTTCTTTTGAAAAAGGACAAAAATGACCCAGTAAAACGGGAGCTAGAGGGTTAATTTGGTCAAAGATAATAATAATCATAAAATTTTATAAAACACATCAGAACATAATTTTTAGCTCGGAAGTATATTTGCACTGTTTTTTTGTCGATATATTTTAACACTGCTTTGGTAAAAAAAAATAACAAACATTAATTATTTATACTTAACCCTTTTTAAGCATTTTGCGCATGTGGCACAAACTTTGAACATTTGACAACCTTTAGTGAAATTTTATGAGGAAAATATTTGTAGAACATTTTAACCCTCTAAATCAATGGTTCCCAACCTTTTTTGCGCCACGCCCCACTTTCAAGCTAAAAAAACAACAATGTCCCCCCTACACTCAAGAAAAATTTGTAAATTTTTCTAATTTGTTTTAAAAATTCATAATTTACTTGTGGCTAAGCAAACTTTTTGTTAAAATCATCGTTTAACAAAGTTTTAAGAAAAAAGTGTCAACAATCAACTAAATAATTTAACTAAAATAATATTTTTTTTAGTTTATTTAACAAAAAAAAATTTAAGAATTTGTTCGTTGCCCCCCTGAAGCATTCAAATTGCCCCCCAGTGGGGCGAGAATCGAAGGTTGGGAACCATTGCTCTAAATGGACGTTTTATTAGACTTCTGTGTTTATATTTTCAAAAAGGACTAAAATGACCCCTTAAAATGGCAGTTACAGGGTTAAACTGTTCTAAGAAAAGAACCGCCCTACAATTTCACTGAAGACATCAAATCATATTTTGAAGCTCAGATGAGTTTTTATTATAGTACTAGCTGTTTTGCGCCCGGCGTTGCCCGGGTAAAAAAAATATTATACAATGAATTATTTTTTTTATTAGCGAGTTTATCTACTGCTTCATGACTTTTCACTGGTGAACATTTTTTTCATTTCGCTTAGAGCCGGGTTTGGAACAGTTGCCTTTTAGGGTCAATATTAACACAACAAAATATTGGACTTGTGGGGAACGTTTTTTGGGTTCCTGTATTTACTTGAAAATCGGGAAGCTCCGAACAAAGTGAAAAAATGTTTAATTTTTTACTGAAAATATATTTAAATATTAGGACATTAAGCCGATGATCTTTTTATTTATGTTTTGTTTTTGTCTAACGCATTGTATTTTTTTTTTTACGTTAAAACGTAGAGAAATTCTGTTTCGAATAAAATTTAGTACTGGTGAAAATTTTAGTAACATCGGGTTCGCGTTTCAGTTTGATTACGGAACAGGCAGAAAAAACTTTCAGTACATTGCAAAAGGTGTGGAAATTTGCATCTCTTTGTACAATCGCCCGTTGATACAGACTAAAGTTCCCGCCTCGTTTAGTACTATATGTCGAGAAAGTTTTGTTCAAATTGGTTTAGTCGTTGACCTGTAATTAAGAAACATGCAGAAAAAACTTTCAGTATAGTAAAAAGGCGCGAATCAATTAATGCCACTTTGTCCAAACGCACTCTATTTTAATCTATAGTTCCCGCCTTGGTTAGTGCTATCTGTGGTAAAAGTTTCATTTAAATCGGTTCTGCCGTTTATGATAGATTGAGGAACAGGCAGAACTAGCGTTCAATAAAAGAAAAAGGGTCGTGCTATTTTACGCCCTTTTGACGGAGTGGAATTTTTCGCCCCTTTGCCCAAATGCGCTTTATTATAATCTATAGTTAGCGCCATGTTTAGTAATATCTGTAGTAAAAATTTTATTAAAATCGGTTCAGCCGTTTATGCGTGATTACGGAACAGGCAGAAATTACTGTCAATGTATCACAAAGGGCGTGGCATTTTACGACCCTTTTTTCGATCGCCCTTTATTTTGGCGCATAGTTTTTGCCTCGATAAATACTGTCTGAGGTGAAAATTTCTGAAATTCCGTTCAGCTGTTTAAGCGTGATTGCGGAAAAGGCAGAAATAACTTTCAATGTAATACAAAGGGCCGTGGCATTTTACGACCCTTTCTTCGATCGTCCTCTATTTTAGCTCATAGTTTCGGCCTCGGATAGTACTATTTGTGGTAAAAATTTCATTAAAATAGGTTCAACCGTTTATGCGTTATAACCGAAAAGGCAGAATAACGTTCCACAAAATGAAAAGGGGCGTGTCATTTTACGCTCCTCTGTCCGATCGCTCTTTTTGATAGCCTATAGTTCCCGCCTCGGTTAGTACTATCTGTGGTGAAAATTTCATGAAAATCGGTTCAGCCGTTCTCCCCTGATTGCGGAACCGACAGACGGACAGACAGACAGACAAACCAACACTCAGATTTATAATAACAACTAACTGTTTTTCGCCCGGCGTTGTCCGGGTAGAAAAAATATTATTCAATGAATGAGTTTTTTATTACTCAGTTTGTCTACCGCTTTATGACTCTTCATAAACCTATTCATAAGGGTAGAGCGATTTTTTTTTTCGATTTCGCTTAGCGTCGGGGTTTGGAGCAGTTAGGGTAACAACAAAATATTCGACTTGTGGGGAACTTTTTTTGGGTTCCTGTTTTGACTTGAAAATATGGAAGCTTCTAACAAAGTGAAAAAAATATTTTAGATTTCTTACTTAAAATATTATTTAACATTAGGACATTACAGAAAAATCGTTTTATGGTAAACGAAAACCGTTGTTGAGCTGTAAAAAATGTTTAATCTTATTTTTTTCAACTAAATATTTTTAATTAGGGTTTACTAAAAAAGACGTGGCACATTACACCCCCTTTTCCGGTCGCCCGTTAATAAAGACTATAGTTCCCGCCTCGGTTATTATTTTCTTTGGTAATAATTTTATGAAAATTGGTTCAATCGTTTTCCCCTGATTGCGGAACAGACATATGTATGTGGTGAACGTTTTATTAAAATCGGTTTAGTCGTTTAAGCATGATTACAGAACATGTAGAAAAAAATTTCAGTATAGTACAAGGGAGCGTGTCAATATAGGCCCCTTTGTCCAAACGCGATCTCATAGTTTTCGCCTCGGTTAATACTATCTGTGCTGAACATGGGTTTAGCCGTTTAAGCGTGATTGCGGAAAAGGCAGAAATAACGTTCATTAAAATACAAAGGGGAGTGGCATTTCCCGCCCCATTGTCCAAAAGTGGTCGATTATGGCCATAGTTTCTGCCTCGATCAGCACTATCTGTGGTAAAAATTTCATTAAAATCGGTTCAGCCGCCTCCTGTAGTGTATCATAGTTTTCGCCTCGGTTAATACTACCTGTGGTAAAATTTTCATTACAATCGGTTCAGCCGTTTTTGCGTTATAACGGAATAGGCAGAAAAAAGTTCCATAAAATAAAAAGGGCGTGGCATTTTACGCCCCTTTGTCTGATCGCTCGCTCTTATGGCCTATAGTTCCCGCTTTGGTTAGTACAGGTGAAAATTTCATCAAAATCGGTTCAGCCGTTTAAGCGTGATTGCGAAAAGGCAGAAAAAAACTTTTAAGGGGCGTGGCATTTTACGCCTCGGTCAGTACTACCTGTGGTAAAAATTTCATTAAAATCGGTTCAGCCGTTTATGCGTTATTAAGGAAAACGCAACACAACTTTGCATAAAATAAAAAGCGGCGTGGCATTTTACGCCCCTTTGTCCGATCGTTCTCTCCCTCGGTTAGTACTATATGTAGTGAAAATTTCATCAAAATCGGTTCAGCCGTTTTCCCCTGATTGCGGAACACACAAACAGACAGACAGATAAACCAACACTCAGATTTATAATATTACCTGCTGTTGCGCCCGGCGTTTCACGGGTCGACTTAGATATGAGTATCTTAACAGCTTCTCCCCAGCGCCGTCTATCGGGTCCGTAATAATACATAATTTTCTCAAGACGAAACATATATACATTCAAGTGTTGTAAAATTTCACTGAATTGAAGAATTTTGTTAATAACTTTACCCCAGCGCCATCTACAGGGTCAAAATTTTATCAAAAAACTTATTTCTGTTTTTATAAATGTATCATGAGAATTTGAGCCACCTTGTACCATAAATTATAATTATAATGACAACAGTGCCACCTATCAATTCCAAATATATCAGGAAACTTATTTTTGTTTAATAAATATATTGTGTGTATATCAGCCAAATCGTACCATAAATGCAAAAAATTTAAATATTGCAACAACAGCGCCACCTATCGGGATTAAACATAAGATACCTGGCTCAAGACTAAACTAATATATTGTCCAAGTTTGGTATCAATCGGTCCAGCGGTTCTTGAGTTTTAGTAATTAAGATAATTCCCGCCTCGTTTATTACTACTTGTTGTAAAAATTTCATTAAAATCGGGTCACTCGTTTATGCGTGATTACAGAACATGCATAAATAACGTTCAATAAAATGAAAAGGGGCGCGGCATTTTACGCCACTTTGTCCGATTGCTCTCCACTGTTCCCGCCACAGTTATTACTATCTGTGATAAAGATTTCATTAAAATCGCTTCAGCCCTTTATGCATGATTAAGGTACAGGCGAATATAGCGTTCAATAAAAAAATGGGTGTGACATTTTACGCCCCATTGTCTGATCGCTATATTTTATGGCCTATAGTTCTCGACTCGGTTGGTAGGATCTGTGGTGAAAATTTCATGGAAATCGGTAGAGCCGTTTAATAGAGATTGCGGAAAAGGCAGAAATAACCTGTAATAAAATAAAAAGGGGCGTGGCATTTTACGCCCCTTTGTCCGATCATTCTCTTTAATTGCCAATGGTTTACGCCTCGGTTTGTACTATCTGTTGTAAAAATTTCATAAAAATCGGTTCAGCCGTTTAAGTTTGATTGCGGAAATGGCAGAAATCACTTTCAATGTAATACAAAGAGGCGTGGCATTTAACGCCCCCTGATTTTCGATCGATTGTGGGTCATAGTTCCGCCTTGGTTAGTACTATCTGTGTTAAAAATTCCATTAAAATCGGTTCAGCCGTTTACGCGTTATTACGGAAAATGCAAAATAACGTTTCATAAAATAAAAAGGGGCGTGGCATTTAACGCCCCTTTTTCCGATCGCTTTCTCTTATGGCCTATAGTTCCCGCCTCGGTTAGTACTATTTGTGGTGAAAATTTCATTCAAATTGGTTCAGCCGTTTAAGTTTGATTGCGGAAAAGGCAGAAATTACTTTCAATGTAATACAAAGGGGCGTGGCATTTTACGCCCCCTTTTTTTGATCGCCCTCTATTGTGGGTCATAGTTTCCGCCTTGGTCAGTACTATCTGTGTTAAAAATTTCATTAAAATCGGCTCAGCCGTTTACGCGTTATTGCGGAAAAGGCAGAATAACGTTCCATAAAATAAAAAGGGGCGTGGCATTTAACGCTCCTTTGTCCGATCGCTTTCTCTTATGGCCTATAGTTCCCGCCTCGGTTAGTACTATCTGTGGTAAACATTTCATTCAAATCGGTTCAGCCGTTCTCCCCTGATTGCGGAACAGACAGACAGACAGACAAACCAACACTCAGATTTATAATATTAAAATAGGGATATTATTGACGTTTTCCAAACGCCTTTGATAAAAAAAATAAAAACTTCAGTGGGCTATAAAAAAGAAATCCGAACTGACTTTGCAAAACTCTTTGGTGATTTTGTCCATTTGATGGTCTACTTTAAAAAAATCCTATATAAACTGATTCCATTTAAAATAGCACAGGCAATCAGCCGATGATGGTTCAATTTATCCAAAATTAACATATCCATTCTTCTGATTTTTATTGAAGTTCAGTTTTTTGTTATTATTCGAAATTGTGAATGGTTCGCGTTTTATCGCTGTTCAAAGCTGGTATTTTGCATAGTGTTTATAAACCGATCTATTTTGCATAGTGTTCATAAACCGATTTACCGGTAAACCGAAAACCCGGGTATTTCCCACAATTTCGGTTTTTTGCAAACCGGTTAAGCGGAATAGAAAATTTCCGGTGCACCGAAAACAGGGTTTTTTCTGTCGGTTAGCCGGTTTTTTAAATACATTCAAAACGGAATATTTTTGCAAATATTAAGGGTTATTCATTTAAGGCGTGATTAGACGAGAGAGAATTCCCCTAGATTTAAAGTAAAAAACAACTCAGTAGTAACTTTTAAAATTGGAATGTCAAATAAAATTTTATTATATATTTTTTATTTACTTTAATTTGGTTTCCAATCTACAAATTAATGAGATTTGACACAAAGTTAAAAGTATATTACCAGAGAGTTGCGTTTTACTTTAAATCTAGGGGGTTTCTCTCCCGTCTAAACGCGCCTTTATGGTTATTTAAAAATTTCGGGGAAACACCTTGAAAATCCGTGAGAAAGAAAGTCTAAAATATGTTTTGTCTTCAAGAAAATATATTCCGAATCCGGAAGATATGTATTTGAATTATTTACCGTTGTATGCGTTTTTACACACTTTCATTGAAAATTTAAAAAGTGACTTTTAACCAGAT
This sequence comes from Pegoplata infirma, assembly GCA_963921195.1. Classification (NCBI taxonomy): domain Eukaryota; kingdom Metazoa; phylum Arthropoda; class Insecta; order Diptera; family Anthomyiidae; genus Pegoplata; species Pegoplata infirma. Next base: position 161,699,631 of record OY992539.1, read on the forward strand.
ACTAAAATTTCTGTTAATGAAGCAAATCAAAATAAAGTACGGTTCTGCAATTTACAACAAACTAATATTTTTATACCCTCCAACCACAGTATGGGGGTATACTCACTTTGTCATTCCGTTTGTAACGCATAAAAATATCGGTCGGGGACCCCATAAAGTATATATATTATTGATCTATGATCGATTCTACGTCGTTCTATGAATGTCCGTCCGTCCGTCCGTCCGTCTGTATAAAACACGATTCAGTCCAAAATAAAAGAGCTAGACCCCTGAAAATTGGCAAGAATATGTCTTATGTTCATAGGCCGGTTAAGTTCGGAAATGGGCAAAATCGGGCCAGGGGGAAAAAAGTTCCCCCTTAACGAACTAAAAAAACCTCTTAAAAAACGACGTTTTTACATATTTTTTTGCTATTTTTGTTAAAAAAATGAAACCTTTTTATGTCAGAAGGGGTTTAAGCTCCTGCACTTAGACCCAGGGGGCTGGAAAATTTATTTTTTTTCTGCCCGCCCCCTTTTGTGGGCGTGGTTTTAGAAAATCATTAAAATAATGAGAAGATGGTATTACTAAATTGCAAAAATCATAATAATTAAATTAGTTAACATTTATCGCGATGGGGAAAGTATCCCCCACCGAGCCCCCCCCCAAAAAAAATGACCCTGGATTTTTTATATGTTTTAACATGTTGGAGGGTATCATAGATTCGGCATAGCCGAATTTAACACTCTCACTTGTTTTTTTTAATAAAACCAATATAAATTTAAGCTCCGCTGAGTATGGGAAAATAAAGCACCGTATTTTTACAGCTATTTTCAAAGGGTAACAGTTGCCAACTTTGCTCAAAGAAACAAATATTTTAACATAGGTTATATTCGCTTTTTTATTTAATAAAAATTAGCCTATTTTAAATTGTTTTTGTGTTTGTCAGTTAAAGAAAAAAAACGTTTTTTATTCCGGTTTAACCGAGAAACCGGTTTTCCAAAATGTCGGTTTTTTATAAACACAATTTTGCCACAATTTTATGAGAAATACATAATGTTTAAATGATCGTATCTTTGAAACGCATTATCCGATTGCCACGAAATAAAGCGCACTTTCCAGCTTTTCTTATCGTGTGGGAGTCTTCCCCTCTTATCGTGTGGGAGTCTTCTCCTTCTTATCGTGTGGGAGTCTTCCCCCTTAAAAAGTATTTTCGAAAATGATATGATTAATCCAATAATAATGGGTGATTTAAATATAAGAATAGGTGAACTCCAACAACAATGTTTAGAAGGATTAATTGAATCAATGTTTCCCGCTGGTTTAGAAAAAAGAAAGTCTATGGACAAAACAACTCTTTCACATGGCAATGATTTTTTAGAATTTTGTAATAATTATGGGCTATTGATCGCAAATGGCAGAACAGTTGGTGATGAGGAAGGTTGTTTTACTTGTATGAATTATAATGGAAGCTCCGTTAATGACATATGTGCGTTAGCGGTTGATGTTTTAAAATATGTAGAGAGCTTTGCAGTAGAAAACCAAATATTTTCTGATCATCTCCCCATCAGATTGAATTTAATACTAAAAGAAGCAAACAACATATCTAAAAAAATGAACTTGTTACCCAAATTAAAATGGATCGCGTCTACCGAACAGAGGTACCAACAAAATTTAGATGAAAACTTGAGAAAGATTCAAGAACAAAAAGAGTTTTTAGGTTTAAATGATCTTAAAAACGTGATTCTAGAATCATATAAGCAGCCAATATCAACAAAAAAGACTATCGATTTCAAAAATAAATGGTTTGATAAGCAATGTAACAAAGCTAGAGAGGAGTCAATGGAACGTTTGAATATTTTCAGAGGTTCCAAATGTCTTGTTGATAAACAAATCTATATTGTGAAAAGAAATGAGTACCAAACTCTTTGTAAAAGTAAAAAGAAGGATTATTATGAAAATTAAGAACGTAAATTGGATTTAGTTTCAGATAGTAAGCAGTGGTGGCAAATAGCGAAGGAAATAAGAAATCAGGAAACTCATATTGGCTGTACAATCAGTTCAGACAGTATTAGAGATTATTTCAAACGACTATTAAATCCAACTACCAGGGCAGGTGAAATTTTCTATGCATCAAACTTTGTTACAGATGAAAATCTTGACAAAGAATTTACACTACAAGAAATTAAACAGCAACTTAAAAAAGCTAAATTAAATAAGGTTCCTGGGGAAGACCGTATTCCATACGATTTTTTTAAAAATGCAAGCGAAAATTATTTAAAAGTTCTAGCAGATGTATTTACCCAAATTTTGGAAGGCCGCAATGATTACGAAGCTTTTAGAAAAAGTATTATCTTTCCCATACATAAAAAAGGTGACTTAAACCAGGTAAACAATTATAGAGGAATATCATTTATGAATTCTATGGCAAAAATTATGATGGGCTCGATAAATGATAGAATATCAGAATGGGTAAATAGATATCACATTTTTAACGAGTACCAGGCTGGTTTCCGCAAAGGTTACTCAACTATCGACAATTTATACAATGTATCCGCAATAGTTAATATAAAATTCGCCGAGAACAAAAAAGTGTACGCTTTCTTTGTAGATTTTAGCGAAGCTTTTGATCGAATACCTAGAAAAATGTTAATATACAAGCTTCACCAAATTGGATTGTCAACGAAGATTATAAATTTTATCGAGAATGTATACCAAAATACAAAAGCAGCTGTATGGACAGGTACTGAGGTGTCAACTTATTTTGAGACATGCTCAGGCGTAAAACAAGGTTGCTTGTTATCGCCGCTTATGTTTGCATTATACTTAAACGATCTGCATGAGTTTCTTAGTGGTGGATTATTTATAAACGAAATTAATATACGAGTATTAATGTATGCAGACGATGTAGTCTTAATTGCCGAAAAAGCAAGCGTTTTGCAGAAAAAGATTGACAAACTCGAACAATACTGTCATATGTGGGCAATGGAAGTAAATCTAACGAAATCTGAAATAATGGTTTTCAGAAAAGCAGGTAGACTTGGTGCTAGTGAAAAATGGACGTTCAACGGAGAAGATGTAAGAATAGTAAATGAGTATAAATATCTTGGAATGTTGCTCACACCGACAATGTCGTTTACAAAACACATAAATGGAAAAACAGATGCTGCAAAATCTTGTCTAAATGTAGCCTGGAAAAACTTTACAGGCAAAAACGATGTCTCCATTAAAGCAAAATGGAAAATGTTCCTCGCAGTATGTAGGTCAATTCAGTCTTACGGGGCACAAATTTGGGGATACTGAAACTTTGATGGTGTAAATAAGCTGAATAGATATTTTACGAAAAGAATCCTAAAACTACCAGACGTAGTAGTAACTCAGTAGTAACTTTTAAAATTGGAATGTCAAATAAAATTTTAATATATATTTTTTATTTACTTTAATTTGGTTTCCAATCTACAAATTATTGACTAAATGTGCGAAAACAAATAATAATATTATGAAAATGGTAAGCAAAAACAAGTCTTAAAGAAATGAGATTTGACACAAAGTTAAAAGTATATTACCAGAGAGTTGCGTTTTACTTTAAATCTAGGGGGTTTCTCTCCCGTCTAAACGCGCCTTTATGGTTATTTAAAAATTTCGGGGAAAACACCTTGAAAATCCGTGAGAAAGAAAGTCTAAAATATGTTTTGTCTTCAAGAAAATATATTCCGAATCCGGAAGATATGTATTTGAATTATTTACCGTTGTATGCGTTTTTACACACTTTCATTGAAAATTTAAAAAGTGTTTTTTAACCAGATACTAAAATTTCTGTTAATGGAGCAAATCAAAATAAAGTACGGTTCTGCAATTTACAACAAACTAATATTTTTTTTTTTCAATAAAACCAATATAAATTTAAGCTCCGGTGAGTATGGGAAAATAAAGCACCGTATTTTTACAGCTATTTTCAAAGGGTAACAGTTGCCAACTTTGCTCAAAGAAACAAATATGTTAACATAGGTTATATTCGCTTTTTTATTTAATAAAAACTAGCTGTTTTGCACCCGGCGTTGCCCGGGTTGAAAAATATTATACAATGAATGATAGTTAGTAATGCCCCATGGTTCCATCCTCGGTTAGCACTACATCTGGTGAAAATTAAAATTTCGCATCATTTCACAACACCTCTGTCCGATCGCGCGCTGATATGGCCCATTGTTCCCGCCTCGGTTAGTACTCGACTTTTAAGCGTGATTACCCAATAGGCAGAAATAACTTTCAATATATTACAGAGGAGTGTGGTAATTTACGTCTCTTTGTACAATCGCATGCTGATATGGCCCCGCATCGGTTAGTCAGTTGTAAAAATTGGCTCAGCCATTTTGCGTGATTGCGGAACTGTCAAAAATAATTTTCAAATAGTGCAAGGGGGTGCAGCATTCTACAACGCTTTTGCCCAAACGATAATATGGCATACTGTTACCGCCTCGGTTAGTACTATATGTTGTGGAAGTTTTGTTAAAATCAGTTTAGACGCTTAAGCGTTATTACGGAACAGACAGAAAAAACTTTTAGTGTGGTGCAAAGAAGCGTGGCAACTTACGCCTCGCGATCTATTATGGTTTATAGTTCCCGCTTCGGAAGTACTATATGTGATGAATATTCCATTAAAATCGGTTAAGGCGTTTAAGCATGATTATGGAACAGGCAGAAATATCTTTCAATGTAATACAAAAGAGCGTGGGATTTTACTCCTCTTTGTCAAATCGCACTCATTTACGGCCTATAGTTCCCGCCTCGGTTAGGTTAGGTTAGGTTGTAAGTGGCTGCTGACGTTTTACGTCAACACACGTAGACTCTGAGGTCCATTGTGATACCACGGGATCGTAATAGGTTTCCCTACTAGTCCCTGTCGTTAAACCAGTTTGAGCTTCTTATGAAACTCCTTAGATGTTGAATTTTGACATCCGACAAATCTGAAAGATCGTACAGCTCCCTAGATCCCAGTGAAGCAAGTCGCTGACCAGAAAGTGCCGGGCAATGGCAAATAAAGTGTTCGATAGTTTCCAACTCCTCTTCATCCATGCAACTTCGGCAAAAGTCATTCGACGGCACATTTAACCGCTCTGCGTGCTTCCCTATAAGACAGTGTCCGGTAATTATAGAAACCACCGTTGAAATATCTCCTCTTGGAAGCGATATCAGCTCACTTGTGCGCCCCTGATTAAGAGAAGGCCAAATCAGTCGTGTTGTCTCACACGTCCATCCATTTGCCCATCTTTGATTAGTCTCCGTCGCAGAACAAAGCCGTAGGTTTTGCTTGCAAGTTTCTAGAGGCGTACCAACACATTCCAATTCTGTTGGAACCTGTAAGGTAGTTCCTAGTCTTGCAAGCTCATCGGCTTTGCAATTCCCTGGAATGTCTCTGTGCCCTGGGACCCATATGAGTCGTATGTTAAACTGCTTGGCCATCTCATTTAAAGACGTGCGGCAGTTAAGGGCAGATCTTGTTTTCAGAAACATTGAATCCAGGGACTTGACCGCGGCTTGACTGTCAGTATAGATGTTGACTGCGGTTGTAGACAAGACATTGCAGCTCAACCAGTCAGCCACTTCTTTTATTGCCAGCATCTCTGCCTGGTAAACACTGCAATGATCTGGCAATCTACGAGCCAGGCTCAACCCAAGCTCTTCCGAATAGACTCCAAAGCCCACTTGTTCGTGCAGCCTCGATCCATCTGTGTAAAAATTTATGGTAGCTCCACTACCCGGAGTATCCCCCATCCAAGACTCCCTGGATGGTATCATAGTGGTAAAGTGGCGCTCAAAGAGGCTCAAAGAGGGAGCACAGTCCACATTTTGTGGTATTGTTATCTTTTTCAAGATTGCGCTATGGCCACAATCACTGCTCCTCCATTGCAGCGTGCTATTAAGTCGAATTGCCGATGCAGCCGCATACTGCCTACCCAATATGTCCAAGGGTATCAGGTGAAGGAGGATTTCTAATGCAGCCGTAGGTGTAGTACGAAGAGCACCAGTGATGCACATTGACGCCATTCTCTGTACCTTCGTGATAAAGACAAAGTTCGCTTTTGTTTCCAAAGCAGGCCACCAGACAATGATTCCATACAGCAAAATTGGACGCACCACTGCTGTATAGATCCAATGAACGACTTGAGGGCTAAAACCCCATCGTTTTCCAATGGCCCTTTTACAGGAATACAAAGCAATCGTTGCTTTTCTCACCCGTTCCTCAATATTACGCCTGAAATTCAGCTTCCTATCTAGAAATACTCCAAGATACTTGGCTCCATCTGAGAAGGTGATTTCAGTACCGTCCAGAGAAATAGGATCAAAAGCAGGAATCTTATTTTTCCTTGTAAACAAAACAAGCTCTGTTTTACTAGGATTAACTCCTAGGCCACAGTCTCTTGCCCATTTAGACAGATCTTTCAGAGAACCCTGAAGAATGTCCCGCAATGTTGGCAGATGCTTCCCCTTTACCGCTATCGCGACATCGTCAGCATATGCGATAACATGACAACCACGTGCTTCTAGAGATAGTAGCATTGAATTCAGTGCCAGGTTCCAAAGAAGCGGCGAAAGAACACCTCCTTGTGGTGTGCCCCTATTGACAAATCGAGATATGACGGACGCTCCCAATTCAGACGTTATACGTCTATTGGCAAGTAGGTTTTCCACCATTAAAACGATTTCACGCTTTACTCCCAGACCAGACAATGCCAATATTATCGATTCTGGAATGACATTATTAAAAGCCCCCTCAATATCAAGAAAGGCCACCATAGTGTACTCCTTTACCGAAAGCGATCTCTCGATGGTACCAACGAGCTCATGAAGAGCTGTTTCCGTTGATCGTCCCTTGCTGCATGCATGTTGCTTTGTCGAAAGCAACCTCGGGTCAATCACTCTACGCAAATATGAGTCTATCATTCGTTCCATTGTCTTTAACAAAAAAGAAGACAGACTAATTGGTCTGAAATCCTTCGGAGCTGTGTGGGAACTTTTCCCAGCCTTCGGGATAAATACGACTCTGGTATCCCTCCATTTTAAAGGAATATACGACCAATTGATGCATGCTGTGTATAGATTATACAGCAACGGGGCTATATAGTCCAACACTTGCTGCAACTCAGCCGGGATTATACCATCAGGTCCCGGAGATTTATAGGGCCTGAAGCTTTTTATCGCCCAGATTAATGTTGGCATATTTATTATTTCCGAAGCAATTTCAGATGCTTGGGCGTCAGAACGTTCCAAAGCTTGAAACGGCGTCATGGAATTGCCCGGAAAATGCGTGTTTAAAAGGAGATCCAGCGACTCTCCACTGGAGGAAGACCACACCCCATTAGGATCTTTCAGGTATCCTAGGGTGCAAGGAGAAGAAGCCAGAACCTTGCGCAGCCTGGATGCCTCAGAAACGTCTTCTATGTTTCCACAGAAGTTTTTCCAAGAATCACATTTGGCATTTCTGATCATCTTTTTATAACTCTTAAGTTGCAGCCTGTATGCAGACCAGTCCTCGTCCGCTCTTGAAAATTTAGCCTTATTAAAGAGCTTTCTGCAGGAATCTCTGCTCGTCTGCAACTCATTTGACCACCAAGGTGGCTTTTTTTTCCCTCTAGGCTTTGCAGAAGGGCAAGACGCATCCAGGCACCTATTACAAACATTTGTTATATGGTCAACCAGACAGTCAATTTCCGCTAAACTATGCGGTTCAGATAGGGGTACTTCATCCAAAAGCAAAGAAAAAGTCTCCCTATATTTCACCCAGTTTGTTCTTCTCAGATTTCTAGAGACTGTCTCAACCGGGGCACGCTCCCTGAGTAAAAACTCAATGTACCGATGATCTGAGAAAGAATGCTCTTCCAAAACTCTCCAGTCATCAATTCTATCAGACAATGTATCTGATACAAGTGTTACGTCAAGAACCTCTTGCCGCGTACTTGTAACGAAAGTTGGTTCACTACCCTTGTTACAAATATACAGGTTAGTGCTTAACAAAAACTCCAAAAGTGATTCGCCTCTATCATTTGTGTCTGTACTACCCCATATCGAATGATGTGCATTAGCATCACAGCACACTAGTAACTGGTGTCCCCTAGATTCAGACTCCCGAATCAGACCGCCAACCTTCTCCGCGGGTATTGGCCCCGGATTAGGAAAATACGCAGAGGCGAGCCAAATAGATTTCCCATGAAGCTCTAAGCTAGCCGCTGTAACATCCATATCACTAAAAGTTGATAAAAAGAATATATTTAAGCCATTTTTCGCCAAGATGCAGGCTCTTGGTGAGCCCTCACCTTTGGCAACCATCAACTTAAACCCAGGGGTCTTCAATCCGCAAACCCTGCCACCCCGCACCCAGGGCTCTTGGATAAAAACCAAGTCAACTGCTCCTGTCGTCAGGCGCAGCAATAGTGCAGCTGAGGCTGCCTTACAGTGATGGAGGTTTATTTGTAGGAACCGCAACATCTTGCTTTTTTTCCACCATCCTTTCCACCACCGTGTTATTGGCTTCATCCTCCGTGTTATCATAGAGGTCGCATTCGTCCCCAGATTCGGTTTCGAATAAGCCAGATATGTGTCCCATCTGTTCTGAATCGGAGGCAACAGAACTCTCCGAATTCCTCACTGCATGGGCCTCGTCCTGAATGTCACCCATAGTGGCATCAGCTTTATCCTCCGTGCCATCACAGAGGTCGCATTCCCGCCTCGGTTAGTACTATCTGTGTGTGGAAATTTCTTCTAAACCAGTTTAGCCGAAAAGCGTGATTGTGAAAAAGGCGAAAAGAACGTGCAATAAGTTTAACAGGGGTGTCATTTAATGCCTCTTTGTCTGATCGCTCATTTTCTGTCCTATAGTTCCCGCCTCGTTTACTATTTGTTGCAAAAATTTTGTGTTAATAGGTTCAGCCGTTGATGCGTCATTGCGGAACTGACAGAAACAACTTTTAGTATAGTACAAAGAAGCGTTGCAACTAATGCCTCTCTGTCCAAACGCGCTTTATTATAGCAGCATTAGTAATTTTGAATTAGTACAACGCCTTTGCCCAATCACGTGCTGAAATGGCATATTGTTCCCGCTTCGGTTAGTACTATCTGTGTTAAAAATTTCAATAAAATCTGTTCAGACGTTTATAAGAGATTACGGAATATGCAGAAATAACTTCCAATGTAGGGGAGTGGATTTATACGATAAAGGGGAGTGGACTTATACGCCCATCCGTCAGAGCGCCCTCCTTATATACCCTATAGTGCCCGCCTGGGTTAGTACTATGTGTGGTGAAATTTTCATTAAAACCGGTTCAGACGTTTAAGCGTGATTACGGAACAGGTAGAAATAACTTTCCATGTAATACAAATGGGCGTGGCATTTCCACCCCTTTGTCTGTCCCCGTCCTATTATGAACTATATTTAACGTTTGTATTAGTACTATATGTGGTGAAAATTTCTTTAAAATTGATTCAGCCGTTTAAACGTAATTGCTGAAAAGGCAGAAATAACGTTCCATGTAATACAAAGGGGCGTGGCATTTTACACCCACTTGGCCGATCGGTCTCTCTTTTGACCCACCTCAGGTAGTACTATCTGTGGTTAAAATTTCATGTAAATCGGTTTAGCCGTTTATCCTTGGTTGTGAACCAGATAGAAAGAAAACCAAAGGATGCCACGCCCCTTTGTGAGGATATTATATTTACAAAAAGTGGGGCGTGGCATTTTACACCCACTTGGCCGATCGGTCTCTCTTTTGACCCACCTCAGGTAGTACTATCTGTGGTTAAAATTTCATGTAAATCGGTTTAGCCGTTTATCCTTGGTTGTGAACCAGATAGAAAGAAAACCAAAGGATGCCACGCCCCTTTGTGAGGATATTATATTTACAAAAAGTGGGCGTAAAAGGAGGCGTGGCTTCCAATCAAGACGCGGGATTTCCTTGCAAAAAACACCATATTAATATGCCAAATTGCATGCTAATCTGTAACAAACATCCAAATACAGTAACAAACAACCAAATATATTGAAAAATCTGAAATTCACAAAAATTGGGCGTATAAGGGGGCGGGGCATCCAATCGAGATGCCATTGGTCGCATTTTTCATTCCAGAAAATTCTCTATCTACATGCCAAATTTCATTTCAATCGGTTCAGTAGTTTTCTTCTGAAAGCGACACAAACAAACAAACAAACAAACAAACTAACATGTCATTTTTATATATATATAAGGATTAGCCTATTTTAAATTGTTTTTGTGTTTGTCAGTTAAAGAAAAAAACGTTTTTTATTCCGGTTTAACCGAGAAACCGGTTTTCCAAAATGTCGGTTTTTTATATACACAATTTTGCCACAATTTTATGAGAAATACATAATGTTTAAATGATCGTATCTTTGAAACGCATTATCCGATTGCCACGAAATAAAGCGCAAAATAATGGTTATGTCCTGTTCTTAAAAATGAATTTTGAAAAAGGATACGATGCTTTGCAAAAAGGATATTGGAATTACGTAGTTCTCATAAAATTGTGGCAAAATACGAACTTTGAACAGCGATAAAACGCGAACCATTCACAATTTTTACTAAATAACTAAGAAAAAATGCCGAACAAACCATGTCTCAAAAATCAGTTTTGACCCCCCCAATTTTCAAAAATTGTTTTGTACGATATACCCCTTTTCCTTTTGTACGATATACGCCAGCACGAGAAAAAGGGTATTTTTTGACCTGGGATCTTTAGATTGTGTACATTAGGGTCTATCACCACGTGATAGACAATACAAAATTAATATTAAAAATCGTATTTGCGAGTCATTTTGGCAAAAAAACTTTCCGCACCAAACGCAATTTCTAAAAAGTCATAGATATTTTTTGTTTTAAGTCCTATTTTTCAAAAATAAGGTAATTTTAACCCTTCCAATGAATGAATTATATAAAAAAGATCTTGCGAACACTTACGAATAAAAAAAAACCGCCCGGACTTTTACTTTTATAGCTACATGATGCCAAAGTTGACGTTATGAATAGTTACCGTTATTCAGTTAAGGGTTAAAACGCCAAATTTTAATCTTGAAGGAATCAAAAAAGTCCCTTCTAAAAGCATTCGTCATTTTGAACGTAAAATGATTTTCCTACGCATCGTTTGAGTCTCATAATTTCTTAGTTTTAATCAAAATAAGAAACTATAGACCAAATTTCATCTCGTTTGGTGCGGGAACTTTTTTGACGGAAGCGAAGTAAAAATGCAATTCTTAATATTTTTTTATGGCCTTTTTGGCTAGGGAAGGTACATTTTGATATTTGCAAAAATATCCAAAAAGTCATAACCCTAGTGTACATAGATACACTATGGAGCCATTTAGACATTCCCATTTACAGTTTTAATAAATTCCAAAATCTCAGGAATTTATTCGCGATTTTAATTTTTTTAAAATCACAAAATATGAAAAAGTGTTGAAGTTTGATGAGCGATAACTTCTTAAGTAAATATCCGATTTTGAAAATCAAAATTGAAATTAAACGCTTAAGGCTGGATTACTCAACGCTCCGTTATAAAATAACTCTCCGTTAAATTTAACTTTTTCATACAAATTTTGACATAAGGCTCCGTTAAATCGGCAGTTAGCAGCTAACTTTTCATTGAGTAATACTCTAATCCTCTACATTAAACGTGAAAATTAAAAAAAAATTATGTCATAAAAAAATGCATTTAAAATGCAAGTGCATTTTTTTAGTGCATTTTCGTCAACTTTTACAACTTTTGATTTTTTTTTTAATTAACTTATGAAAGTATGACATTTTTACAAAAAAAAATCAGTCATTAATTAACTGTGATATTAAAGATAAGATGTGTTTTATTGTTAAATTCGTGTTTTCTGTTTTATGTTACATGTTAAATGTTTAATTATCTATAATATTTTAATGTAAAGGCATAATTACTTGAGCGAATACGGTTCGGAGACGTGTCAGCTGATACGTTAGCTTGTATTAAAATAAATAGAAATAGGTACTTAAACGAATACGTGACGGTGCTGTAGCGGCCGAACCTAAAAAATTTTGATTTTCCGTACGTTTTACGTGTCAGCTGATTTTATTTTTTATTTTGTGTTGAAATTTTATCATTTGTGTTGCAGAATTGACAAATAAATATAAATAAACGAAAAAAAAATGTTTTTCTGTAAATATAAATTAAAAAATATCACAAATAACCACTTTTTAAAATAAAATTTGTAAATTAAAAAAAAAAAAATTAATTTGCATTTAAAATTAATTTTTGTATTGAGACATTTTTTGAACTTTTCAGTTTAAAGTAGAGGATTTTAGCTTTCTATTTCAATTTTGATTTTAGAAATCCGATATTCACTTAAGCAGTTATGGCTCTTTAAAATATATTGATAAACAATTTAAAAAACATTAGATGGATTCAGAGTCTTGTTGCCACCCCTGGCAATGTAGCAAAATAGTATTTCTTTCAAAAAATACATGTATTTTAAAAAGTAATTTTCAAAAAAGCTCTCTACCACCAGTGCCAGGGCTGGCAAGCAAGACTCTGAATACCACTATTAATTTACAAAATTTTCAAAAACAAAAAAAATCTATCTTTTCTTATTTTTATATTGAAAAAAATTATCAAAATTTAAAAAAAAAAATCTTAAAAATTAAAGACCTTTATATAATATGTTAATTTGAAAAAAATCAAAAGGGATAAAAGTTGACGAAAATGCACTCAAAAAATGCATTTGCATATAAAATACAATTTTTTAATTTTTACGTTTAAAGAAGAGGACTAAAGCTACGTTCACAATGTCAGAGTCACTCCACTCTCAATTACAGATTGAAATGTTAACTGTTCAAAATGTAGAGTGGAGTTCTGTCACATTGTATATGTAATTTTACTTACCTGTGTCACAATTTCACGAAATTTTGCCATTAAATTTTGTATACTTTATTCATTAATTTAAATTTAAAATTTTTCAATGTTTTTTTTTTTCAAATATCATAAAAATACATATTTGTTTTGATTTATATATTTTTCTTAATGACATTATTAGAATTGTCACTTTTAGAGTTGTATTTTTTCTCTGTTAAAGGTTAACATAGCTCTGTTAACTCAGATTGGAAACTCCAGAGTAGAACATGTTTGACTCTGGAGTGGATTGAAAAGGGATAATTAAATTCAAAAATATTAAAGTGCAAAAGGGAAAGATATAAAATTTTCCACAGATTGGAGTACTCCAACATTGTGAATGCGGCTTTAAGCTTTCAATTTCAATTTTGATTATAAAAATCCGATATTTACTTAAGAAGTTATAGCTCTTCAAACTTCACCACTTTTTAATTTTTTGTGGATTTAAAAAAATGGCAATAAAAAACTGAATTTTTAATGCACTCAAAAATTTAATTTGCATTAAAAATTAATTTTTGTATTGAGACATTTTTTGAACTTTTCAGTTTAAAGTAGAGGATTTTAGCTTTCCATTTCAATTTTGATTTTAGAAATCCGATATTCACTTAAGCAGTTATGGCTCTTTAAAGTGTATTGATAAACAATTTAAAAAAAACATTAGATGGATTCAGAGTCTTGTTGCCACCCCTGGCAATGTAGCAAAATAGTATTTCTTTCAAAAAATACATGTATTTTAAAAAGTAATTTTGAAAAAAAGCTCTCTACCACCAGTGCCAGGGCTGGAAAGCAAGACTCTGAATACCACTATTAATTTACAAAATTTTCAAAAACAAAAAAAATCTATCTTTTCTTATTTTTATATTGAAAAAAACTATCAAAATTTAAAAGAAAATCTTAAAAATTAAAGACCTTTATATAATATGTTAATTTTAAGAAAATCAAAAGGGATAAAAGTTGACGAAAATGCACTCAAAAAATGCATTTGCGTGTAAAATACAATTTTGTAATGGCACAATTTTTTAACTTTTAAAAATCCGATATTTACTTAAGAAGTTATAGCTCTTCAAACTTCACCACTTTTTAATTTTTTGTGGATTAAAAAAAAAATAAAATCGCTAATAAAATCGCGAGTTTTTGGAATTTAATTAAACTGTAAATGAGAATGTCTAAATGGCTCATAGAGTATCTTCCTTCATAATAAAAAAAAATCTGAAGACCAAAGTACAGACTTTTGTTCTTAGCGCCCTATAGCGGCGGTTTAGAGCAAACTAAATAGGTGTGTTCCAGAACTTTCCGGGTAAAGTTCGGTAAAATGAGAGAAAATCAAAAAACCTCTCACGATACCACAAAAATGCACAAAAGTACGGGAACACAAAAAACCACATTTCAAGCCCAAAATAATACAAAATGTAAACAAACCAATAACGCTAAAATATTTTCGTAAGAAAAATTACTTTAAACAAGAAAACAAATTGTAAAAGTTTATTTTAATAACAAATTATCTTTTTTTTGTATTGAAATAACACATTTCCTTGGTTTAGTTCTTTATTTTATTTAAATTTCCAATTTATCTTCACAAAAAACAGCTGTTATTTCAACATCTTACTGTTACCAATTTACCCGAAAAAAAAGTGCGGGTAAGTTCGGTAAAATGAGAAACTAATTTATTCTCTCAAAAACTCTCTCATTTACCCAATTTTTGCGTACGGTAACGCTTTTCGGGCTAGTTTGAGTACCCGCGGGCACCCGCGGTAACGTTCTGGAACGAACCTAATATCAAATATGGATTCCCCGTACCCAAAAATATCAGGTACACCTCTTAATACAAAATAAAAGCATCATTTATTAGTAAAACAATATATTCCAAATAATAAGCCCAGCTAAAAAAGTCGTATATCATTCAAAACTATTTTTGAAAATTGGGGGGGTCAAAACTGATTTTTGAGACATGGTTTGTTTGGCATTTTTTCTTAGAATTTTATGCAGAATCTGAATATGCTAGACGATTTTTTCGAAAAAAAATTACTCCGCCCTAATATATATACCAATTGAAAAAGTAAGGCCGAAAAAGTGTTTTTTTTTTTTTTGTAGTCAAAAATTTTCGAATTTATCTATAATTTAAAAAAGTAGAAAAAAATGTATTTCGTTAGATTTTGACATATATTTGAAATTAATATTTTTTTAATATTAGAAGTTATTGACAATTGTCCATAAACATCCCAGCAAAATTTTCTGTTCCAAATAATCGGTTCCAGAACGCATCAAATTACCCTGCAACCGGTTCGATTAACATTCCAAAATCAATAATTTTTGTTTGAAATTGTCCCGAAAGCAATCGTTTTTTAGAGCAAGTAGTTTTTTTGAAAAATAATTTTAACAAAGAAAATGTTGTTGTGATTATCGTTGAATATATTCAAGAATCTATTGAACCAGAATTTGTTCCAAAAAATGTTCCTGGGATTGCATAGCATATATGAGGCATTCCACACCAACTGTTCCACTACACAAAAACCATAATGGTTTCAATAGGATATCATTTGGAAAGTATTCGCACTTAGGACACTATTAAAAAACAAATATAAAATTTTAGATTTTTCAAAAAGTTGAACTTGTAGGCATGTTCAAATATTGAAAATTTTAGCCTTTTTTGATGTCTTTAAAATAAATTTTTTTATAGATTTTTGTATGGGCTATCGATAAAAAAAATAAAAATTGGAAAATCTTTAGAATAAGTTCTGAATTTTTTAAATTTTAGTCTCAAACTTTATTTATCAAAAAACATGACACAATTTAATTTTTTTTACATCCCAGCAAAAAAAGAACATACTAAAATGTTATTAAAAAGTAATTCAACTGCTGCTGGAGTAGTTCTAACTCTGCTGAAACACTAGTGAATTTAACATAGCGGTGTTGCGCAAAATATGTAGTATTTTTAACATTTTTTAAGTACATATATGTGTATAGTTTAATTACATCTTTAAGATCAGTATTTAAAAGCATTTTTGCACTAATAAAAACTGTCTTTTAAGGCGCGTTTACACGGGAGAGAAAACTGCTAGACAAAGACAAAAAAACGACTCTGTGTACCTGTGCATTTGACTTTTTCCATAATTGTGTCAAATCATATTGCTCTAAAACGTATTATTTCTTACCGTTTTTTTTGATAAAGCTAAGTACTCTGTTCGATTTCACGGGAAAAAATCTGTCAAACTCCATATAAAAAAAATAAATTTTGGCAACGCGAGGAATTATAGGGAAATTGTAAAAAAAGTTTTCACGCATTTTTATTATACAAGACAATTTAAATTGTCGTGAAAAAGTGACATTTCAGTTTTGTTATGATCGTTTCTTTCTTATAATTGTCAAAAGTTGTTTATTTTTCATTGTTTTATTGCGATTTGAGGCGTTTAAAGTTTAAGTCAAATTTTCACTGCAAGAAACAGAGTACTTAGCTTAAAGTTACAGATTTTTGGAAGATATTGATATTATTTTTGATTTGAAGTCTTTATTTTGTTTAATAAAAAAATTATAACGTAAACAAAATTTATTTTTTTAGAGATGATATTTAAGAATGCTAGGGGTGACAAATTTTAGATTTTTCTGTCGAGATTTCTTTCTCGTGTATACGCACCTTTAGAACCCATTGGGATGTAGATTTAGTAAGCGATGCTGACGATGTCAATGTTCTAATAACACTACTAAACATGGAAAATGCGACTGGGACGCGACCTTATACACTTGATTATAACTGCTGTGCTGGTCAAAAAACCTGTCTCCAAACTTTTCCATCACTCAGGTTTTTGAGAAAATTTAGATTAAGGTTCAAAAAATTGGAGTTTTGGTCAACTTATAGCGGATGAACCCAATGTGCTAGCGATTTAAAAGTCGCCGGCAAAGTTTCTCTATCATTACTCTATATCATTACTCTATAAGATGCAGAACTCATTTGGTGAGTCGCATTAACCTTAAGGGTACCAATTGTTTTTAAATGATGGCCCAAAAAAGTTTTTTTTTTAATATGTACTGGGGAATAAGACATCATTGAAAGACTATTGATGCCCAAAGGGTTAAGTCGAAAAACCAAATATATATAATTTAGTTGCAATATTGTTGCTTTTGTTGTATATTTTGTTTTGTCAAATAATAGTTTTATTGTTGTAATTTCTTTTAATATTTAAGTTAAAGTTGAGCGTATATAAAGAGTTTAAAACATCATTAAAAATTAAGAATTTAAAACCTAAAGAAATCTGCAATAATCCCGTTGTACCAGGCCTGATGCATCGTAAGGAGAAAAAGTGGTATGCAGTAAATGTATGTAAGTAAAACCAAGCTCTTTGTCTCCCGCTCTTAATATTTTGAAACTTTTTAACAGAAGGTACGAAAACTGTTAGACGAGGAAAATACGATAATGTTAAATTAACATTGTTGGTTTGACAAATAATGCTAACTTTTTATATAGAAAAAGCGCTTAATAAATAAAAAAAAAATGTATCAATTTATAATTTGTATGTTAATATTATTTAGGAAATACCTTTAAAAGTGTTTAAAACAAATTGTAAGCAAATAAAAAGTCATTGGATTTCCCGATAATCCACAAAAAAAACTTTTTTTACAGCTAGATGAAAAAAAAAACGCTAGCTTTAGTCTGAAAATCGCTAAACTGCAACACTTTTTTTTGTTTATATCGAACTTAAGGGATTTTTTTTGGTTTGATCAAACGTCCAGTTCGATGGCGGACTTAGCAAAGGGAATTTAAGAGCGGCTTTAACAGAAGAAGAGCGAGTTCAGATCTCTTTAGTATTGATACTCTTTGGTAAAACACAATTTGGTAATTTTATTTGCTCTTGATTTTTTATATGCGTTCTCTTAAATTTTTTTTTTTTGTAATGATAATGGTAATTATCTATTTTGTTTTGATATAAGTAATTCAGTCAGTCATTGACAATTTTTTTTTTGTGTTTTCTTGTTATAATTTTGCATAAATATTTTGTTTATATTTTCATTAATCCAAAATTTTAACACTATAATTACCAACAATTAATTAAAATACCAATTATTAGAACTAAATGAATTTTGAGTAAATTATAAACATATATGTGATCAATATGATCTTTTGCTAATTTTTTGTAAATAAAGGTACCTGGTAGCCAAACCTGAATAATAATTGGGTTATCAAATAAAAATTAAACAAGGATTTTATTTTGATAGCAAGGTTGGGTTTAGGGCAAAAATAAGGAAAACATCTAACCTTATTATCTCAAATAGTCAACCAAATAATTTATAAAGTGTCCAGATTTTAGTTCGCACGTAATTTTTGTTATTGGTGTTTTGATAGCGGTTGGTGAAAAGATCCCTACCCCATCCGACGAATCCTAGCCGGTTTAAAACGTGCATCACCAATTCTATCTATAGTAAAAAACGTAAAATAATGATCCTCACCATTACAAACTTAAGGTGTGTTTATATCATCCCACCGAGTCTTTGGATTTTAAGAACGTAAAATATTACCAAAGTCTTAATACTGCCAAAAAATCATAAACAAAATCAAAAGACATTTTTAAAAACAGCTGTTTGCGTGTAGTGTATCCAAATATTGTAATTAAAAATTTCATACAACACTTATCCCAGTGTAGTTAAAAGTAGGTGTTGCGTATGGGTGTGTGTGTAATTAAAACGCAGTTAATAAGAGCTAAATTATAAGTTTATTGTGACAGGTTTGAGAGTTAACAATCGAATGCAACTAACTACGAATATGAATAAAAGCAAAGCGGTTATTGGAATAATATATGTGTGTTAGTATGGTTGCCATCTGACCACAACATCTCCCTTTTTAAGTAGCATAATCTCTAAACCAATTTGGCTCCCGTCTATTACGATGAGATCGACGAACCGTAGGTTCAGGACTGGTCTGATGTTCTGCCTGCTGACTATTTAATTCCTGATTTGGTTGTGATACTGGAGTTGATGCTGGGGTAATTTCTAATAAGCTGCTGGGTTGAACAGTTGTAGCTGGAGAAGCCAAATTACGAATACTGTTGGTGTTGTCTTTTGAAGTCGATGCAATCTCACCATTGTTGTTGATTTTATTTGATATTATCTCAGGTGGTGGGCTGAGGTCAAAACTATCTAGCCACGAGTTAATATTGGATGACTCAGAATGACGCAGTCGTAATTGATTTGCATGGGACTTCATTGTTTTGAAATAAGGGAAAGTTACGATTTCTACCTCATAATTCACATTACCAATACGTTTTCTTATAATACCAGGTGCCCAAAAATACTTGTTAAGTTTGTACACTTTGGCATAAACTTCATCTCCAACATTGAATTGACGGTCTTTGGCGTCGAATTTACGATTGTATTGCAATGCCAATTTTTTATTTGTCTGGTGGACAATTTCTTTTGGTTTTACGAGTAAATCCATGTTTATTCTTACCTTCCTCCCCAAAAAAAGTTCGGATGGTGATTTATTATCAATTGCATTGCTGTTGCTTGTAGCTCGATAAACATGTAGAAAATCACGAATACCATTAGTTAAATTTGACGAATTTTGTTTTTTTAGGGCTCGCTTAAACGTATCCACAAAACGTTCAACTTGCCCATTGGATTGTGGGTGGAAAGGGGCAGTACGAATGTGTTCAATTCCACGCTCCCTGCAGAAATTAAAAAAATCTTGTGAGGTAAATTGTGTTCCGTTATCACTCACCAAAGTTTCTGGCCATCCAAAGTGTGAGAAAAACTCATTTAAACAATCGATTACAACTGCTGACGTCATTGATTTCAGTGGATAAACTTCCGGCCATTTGGAGTAAGCGTCAACCACCAAGAGATACGTTTTTTGTTCCACAGGTCCTGCCAGGTCAATATGTATACGTTGCATTGGCCTTTGGGTAGTCGGCCAGGGATGAAGATTTGTTCTTGGTGGAGCTTTAGCAGTTGAGGCACACGATGTACATTGTTGGACTAATTTTTCGACATCTTTGTCTATGTTTGGCCAATAGACGTAGCTTCTGGCAAGAGCTTTAGTTCGTACTATACCTTGGTGTCCTTTATGCAATTGATTTAGTACCCGTTGGCGTAGACTTTTGGGAATAACTATTCTATGTTGATAGAGAAGACAATCATCAATTACGCATAAACTGTCTTTACGAAAGTAAAACAGATTTTCTTCTTGTGATTTTGTATGCGGCCACGAGCTTTTGATGTATTTCATGATGTTTTGTAGTAACTCGTCTCGTTGAGTGGCTGAACGTACCATGTTGTAAGTGATGGGTAAAACTTCTATATTATTTTGTACCACATATTTAACCTCTGCTTCAAGTGTTGCACAGGCTATAATAACGTCTTCTTCCAACTTTTGATTTTTATTTATTAATCGTGACAAAATATCAGCACACCCAAATTGTTGTGTGGGTATGTAATTTAAATCAAAATCATATGACATTAATGTTAATGCCCAGCGCTGCAGTCGGCTAGCTGTGTGTGTTGCAATACCTTTTTTGCTGCCGAATATAGCCAGTAGAGGCTTGTGATCAGTTTCCAGCTTGAAACGACGACCATACAACATTTTATGAAATCTTTTTACGGCAAAAACGAGGGCCAACCCCTCTTTTTCAATTTGCGAATAGTTGCGTTCTGCCGGCGTCAGTGAACGAGAAACATGGTATACGGCTTTTTCAGAACCATCAGGAAATTGGTGGCAAATGTAGGCACCAATACCCACATTGGAGGCGTCTGCAGCAACCTTGATGGGAAGACCTGGGTTGTAGTGTGTAAGCATTAGGTCCGAAGTCAAAATTTGTTTGAACTGTTGAAAAGCTTCTTGGCATGGTTTTGTCCACTTCCATTCACAGTCGCGTTTTAAAAGAGCATCCAATGGTGCCCTTAACTGCCGCATCATGCGGATAAATTTCCCGTAGTAGTTACCCAAGTAGAAATTGACGACGGTTCTAAAAAAAAAGCGTTCTAAAAGCACTGTAACACAGAAAAAGCATTCTCAAAACGCTATTTTCAAACGCTTTGCGAGCGTTTTTGAAAAGTGTTCTAAAAGCACTATAACAAAAAAAAAGCAATCTTAAAACGTTTTTTTTTGGAACGCTTTGCGAGCGTATTGGAAAAGCGTTTTAAGAGTTCTTTAGATTTTTTGTTTGAAAAAAAATTTTTAAGTTCCGAAACTATTTTTGAATAACAATTTTTTTTTTGTTTTTTAAGTAAAAAAAAAAATCATCAAACATTTTTTTAGAATTTTTTTTTTTTAATTTTCTAAGTTTCAAAATTTTTTTTGAAAAATTTTCTAAGTATCTTGGAGTACTAAAATATTTTTTTCGGATTTCACTTTGTATCAAACAAATTATTATAACCGAACTAAAACAAAAATTCTTTACTTTGGGTTTTTAAAGCGCTTTGTAGGATTTAAAAAAAACGTTCTCAAAGCGCTTTTTTACATCGCTTTTAAAACGCTTTAAACCTAGCGTAGATCGATGTTATCATTCGTATCATCTGAAGGCGCTTTGAAGTTGGTATACAGAACGCTCGTACAACCGTCCACAACGCTTTTGCGATTGTATTTTTCTGACTGGGTAACTGCACCGAGAAATGATCGCAGCTCTGTGAGATTTGTAGGAGCTGGCATTTTTAAAATTGTTGAAATTTTACCTGGATCAGGTTTAATGCCTGTACCATCGACTTTGTATCCAAGGTAGGTGCAGCTACGAGAAAAAAAACTACATTTATCAAAATTTACAGTAAGTTTATACCTTTCAAAACGTTTAAACACTTTGTCGACCACATTTTTGTTTTGCTCCATTGATGAGGTTGCTATGATGACATCATCAAGGTATGGATAGGCGTGTTGAACACCAGACAGAATTGTGTCAATCGCTTGCTGGAAAGCTCCGGGTGCTGATTTTACTCCAGGTGCAAGTCGATTGAAGGTAAAGAGACCTCTGTGTGTGTTGATGGTGAGTATCTCTTTTGTAGCCTCGTCGACCTCCAATTGCATATATGCATCTGTTAAATCAATACGGGTAAAAAATTTGCAATTGTTGAAGTTGACGAAAATATCATCCGGTAATGGCAGAGGATACGTGTGTGTTTCCATACATTCGTTTAACCCGGTCGAATAATCGCCGCATATACGAACCTTACCATTAGCCCTTTTTACAACAACAATAGGCGCCGCCCATCTGGAGTAACTTACAGGTGTTATTATATTAGCCTGTTCTAGGCGCTGAAGCTCATCATCTACTTGTTGCCCTGCTGCATAAGCCACTGGTCGCTTTGGTTTAAATTCCGGCTTGGCATTTGCCTTAATTTTAAGACTTACGTTAAAAGTAGAACAATGACCAGGCTGGCTGGCGAAAACATTTGGAAATTTGTTTTTGATTTGTTGAATTTCCGATACACTAATGTTGTTGCAAATTGATTCGATTGGTAAACTCCAAATTCAAAGTTTATCCATTACATCAGACCCCATAATATTCAAATGATTGTGGCTTGTTACAAAAAGTGTTGCTATAATCGACTTTTCTTTAAATATTACCTCTGCTTTACACTGGCCAATTAGCTTGAGCACATTACCTGACGCGTCTCTTGCTGTTTGCGATGGTTGAGTGAGGTTAGGTTTATTTATTTTCGACCACACAATTTTTGAAATTATGGTGATGTCTGCACCAGTGTCAAACTGCAAACGTTGTTTCATACCATTAATTGTAACGGATATGTGTTTCCTATTTGCAGCGACGCTGTGTACGGCATGTAAATTTGTTTGAAATTTTCGTTTTGATTTTCTCTTATTTTTATTGTCGTTTTGGTGTGTGTTTTGTGAAGAGAAACTTGCGCAATAGCCTTCTTTATGGCCGACCACTTCGCATTGCTCACACAAATGCTTGGTGTATGTGCAATTTTTAACAAAATGCATTTCACCACACTGCCAACACGGTCTCTTCGGTTTTTCATTTAAATTGTATTTTTCTCTTTCTTTGGCTTTGTAATGATCTTTTGACTTAACAGCGTTCACATTTTGTTCACAAACGGCGCCATCTTTTTTCAAACTGAGAAGTCTATGTACTTCGGTCACCATTTTGTTGATCGTGTATGCTCCATCAGTGTCTCCCTCCAAAAAATTTAGAAGGCGCACTTTAATGTCGGCGTCATCTGAATTTTGTAAGCCACGGAGAAACATTAAACATTTGAATTGTGTTTCCTTCAATTTACCAAATTCAAAATTGTCACAATTCCGGTTTACCATGGCACCATACGTTACAAAGTCAATGCCATTATTTTTGGAAAACTGAAGGCAATTCATACGTGCGCTGAAAAGAGATTCTTTTCTTCCAAAAATGGTTTTTAATGTTGAAACTGTATCGTTGAAATTTAAATCACGAGGAACCTTTGGCAAAATATAGTCGGCGTACTTGTCAAAAACATCAGCATCCAATTTTCTTAAAACTAACCTCACTTTTTCAGCGTCTGTTAGTTTGTCGGCATCTTCGCCAAAAAGATGCTCATAACGAGCGTACCATGCCTCAAACGTTTGTGTTGAATCGGCGCTGTAAGAAAATTCTTTAATGTTTTTTGAAATTATGCCCATCACGGCATCAGAGCTTGTTGACGCAGCACTCGACGATGATGATGATGATGAACTCCCACTAGCCAAAGCAGCCAAATGTTCAATCAGCCTTTGTTGTTGTTCCATTTGAATTTGCTGGCGTTGAAACACTTCCTGCTGTTGAGACAAAATATTTGCGATGTAATTTAATTTAAAAAACTAAATTTAATTATTTTACGAAAAAAAAAATTTATTTTACTTTTAGCAAAACGACAATTCGCGTGAGTTTAAGTTATATATATCTATATTTTTTTTTTTTATAAAGAACCAATAAAAAAAAAACGATCTCTCGTCGCCACTGTTGCGTATGGGTGTGTGTGTAATTAAAACGCAGTTAATAAGAGCTAAATTATAAGTTTATTGTGACAGGTTTGAGAGTTAACAATCGAATGCAACTAACTACGAATATGAATAAAAGCAAAGCGGTTATTGGAATAATATATGTGTGTTAGTATGGTTGCCATCTGACCACAACAGTAGGAATTTTTAAAAAAGGTATTTTTTTAGTATGTTTTTTTCTGCGAGTGGATCCTTCAAAAAATATTTTTCAGAATGAAGTTTCCACGAGCGGATTCTACAGTTTAAATTTCAAGTTTCTAGAACCATTTAATCATAAGATAAACACATTTTATTAGAAAATTTTACCCCCCTAGCAGCGGAATTTCCAAAAAATACTTTTTCAAAATGTTATTTCCGCGAGAGTATCATATAGTCCAAATTTCAAGTTTCTAGGATTAATTTTAGTTTTTGACATTTTTTTGTATAAAAAGAGTTTCGTGAGTGTGAGCTGTATTAAATTTACTCACGTGATTATGAGTGAGTGTGAATAGAAAAAAATACGCTCGTGAGTGTGCGTGGTTCTAAAATTCCTGTCGTTATCGTGAGTGAGTGTAAATCAAAAGTCACTCACGCGCCCATCTCTAGTTCAGAAGATACAAAATGTACCATATTTTAAATCCATCATATTTTTACTTCGAACTTAATCTAGCGATTATCTACTATTTCCCAGTATTGGTGATGCGATTTTCTGGGTTTAAATTATTTTGTATGAAAAATTATTTGAATTTGACAATTGTTATTCCCCAATACTGGGAAATAGTAGATAAGGGTGGTCAAGGGTAATTAACATGTGAATCAACCTAAATGTTGCATTTTCTAATTTACTTACATGATCTCCAGTGCCAGCTAAATGTATACACATGGGTTTATATCGTTGAGACCACTTATTTGGTAAAATAACTTGAAAATGGGCGTCTTGTGCAGCTTTAGGTACTATTCCCGGCAAATGTAGCTCAAATGGTGTAAGAAACTTTCCTTCCAGTACTATACAGTCGGGATATTTATTTTCTTTAAGGATTTCTACTGGATAATCTTTTGGAACTAATGGAAAGCACGTTTCTCTTTGAGAAATAATCTTCCGAAATTGAAATAATCTATAAAAAAATAATCACACAAGATATTTTAATTCATAAATATTGAGTACCAAAAGTCTGACTAAATAACCTTTATGATGGTAAGGACTGCGTTTAAAAAATATAGCGCATACTAGTGCCTACACCCAGAAAAGTTTTACAGTAACTTTTTTACGGTTATTCAAAAAGTTTTTAGTTTAAGTTGTTTTAAACGTTTTATCGTTTGTTTTTCAAAGAAAATAAAATATTGAATGATTTATACAGTTGTTAAAACAATAAACTACAAAAGTTACGGAAAAATATTTTTATCAGTTAAATTATTTGTGACTGATTATTCCGTATAATTTTACAGAAGAACGGTTTTTGTAGTTTGTTACTCAAAAAATTAAATTTTTACTCCACAAAATGAAAAATTGTAAGCAGTTAAAATAACTGAAATATCGTTTGTTTTTACGGAATGTCTAGTCATTCATTAACGTTTAAAAATAACTGAAAAAGTCTGTTGTTTTAAATGAAATATAAGTAGTCCGTTTTTTAAACGGAAAAACGATTGTTTTAAACGTTTTTTCAGTTGAATTTACTTACAAAATATTTTTAGTGTACGGTCAGTACCGTAGTACCGGGAATACCGGTATTCCCGGTATTACCCGGAAATGTGGTACCGGATTCCCGGTTCTTAATTCATTCCAGGTATTCCCGGTTCCAGTTCTGACGGTATTCCCGGGATTACCGGTATGTATATTTTTTAAAATTTTGTACAATTTAAATTTTTTCTTTGCTTTTACCAAAAAAATATACAAAACTTGTGAAAAATACCATTTCCATTTAATTTTTTGATTTAAGAACAATAGTTACATGATTTTCAAATAATTTTACAAACACAACTAAATATATCTGAAATACTGATTAAATAGTGTAATTTAAATATTTTATGGTATAGTATTTTTTTAGTTTTTGAGAACCGGTACCAGGATCAAAACCGGGAATACCGGTATCCCGGGAATATATCTAGAACCGGGAAACCGGTACCAGAACCGGGAATACCGAGAACGGGAAATGGTGGGCACTACATTTTCGCTTATAAAATAGTTTTTAATTAAAAAAAACTGTAAATAATATTTGCTCTGTAACTTTCTGAGAAAACGAGAATTTCAAATTTCAAGTCAATCGGTTAATTAGTTCGCACAAAAATGCAATTTTTGTAAAATGTTTTAAATTCATTTTTTATGGCGCACTCTGTTGTTGCCGTCGACCATTTTGATTACAATAGACAACTTTTGCTTAAAAATTTGTATGTCTTTGGCAATTTACTTTGTGCCCTTCATTTTCCTCTTGACCAGAGCTAAACAGGCCTAAGTAAAGGGCAGTAACGAGAATTTGCCTTTTGGGTACTTAAACAACTTTAATCTTTTGGTACCAACCAACCCCCAATTTACTTTAAAGGCGTGATTAGACGGGAGAGAATTCCCCTAGATTTAAAGTAAAAAACAACTCTGTGGTAACTTTTAAAATTGGAATGTCAAATAATCTTTGAGCCTTTTTGAGCGCCACTTTAACACTATGATACCATCCAGGGAGTCTTGGATGGGGGGCATTCCGGGTAGTGGAGCTTTCATAAATTTTTACACAGGTGGATCGAGGCTGCACGAACAAGTGGGCTTTGGAGTCTATTCGGAAGAGCTTGGATTGAGCCCGGCTCGACGATTGCCAGATCATTGCAGTGTTTACCAGACAGAGATGCTGGCAATAAAGGTAGTGGCTGACTGGTTAAGCTGAAATGTCTTGTCTACAACCGCAGTCAACATCTAAACTGACGTCAAGTCGCGGTCAAGTCCCTGGATTCAATGTTTCTGACAACAAGATCTGCCCTTAACTGCCGCACGTCTTTAAATGAGATGGCCAAGCAGTTTAACATACGACTCATATGGGTCCCAGGGCACAGAGACATTTCAGGGAATTGCTTGCCAGACTAGGAACTACCTTACAGGTTCCAACAGAATTGGAATGTGTTGGTATGCCTCTAGAAACTTGCAAGCAAAACCTACGGCTTTGTTCTGCGACGGAGACCAATCAAAGGTGGGCAAAATATTTTTTATTTGAAAAAAAACTTAAACAAAAAGATAAATAAGAGTATCAAAAATGAGTGTGCAAAATTATCTAACAGCAACAAGTGCTCTCTGTAACACTTGCAATAAATCTATGCCCATTACTGGAGACTATGTAAATTGTCGTCATTGTGGTCGTAAATTTCACTACTCTCCTTGCGCTACAGTTTCTAAGTCGACGAACATGATTACTGAAAAAAAAAATTCATGGAAATGTATGGTATGTAGAGGACAAGCCCGTAGTAAATCACCAAACAATCTATACCAGGCGGTGACCTACGAAGGAAAACAACAAGACCAACAACATTCAGATAAACAACAACAAGATCAACAACAAAACAAACAAATTAATGATGATAATTGTGATGATGAAAATGCAAAACATTACAAAGACTCCCTTTTTATACCCTCCACTCTAGTGATAGAGGGTATATATAAGTTTGTCATTCCGTTTGTAACACATCGAAATATTGGTCTAGGACCCCATAAAGTATATATATTCATGATCCTTGATCGATTTTAAGTCGATCTAGCGATGTCCGTCCGTCCGTCCGTCCGTCCGTCCGTCTGTCTGTCTGTCTGTCTGTCCGTTGAAAACACGCTAACTTTTGAAAGACTTTACGGAGGCTCCTGAAGTTTGACATATATGTTCTCCATTTACCGGGTCAGGTTGGTATTGCAATCCAGCTAAATCGGTCAAGTGGTTCAAAAGTTATGAGCAAAAGAGTAAATTTCGGCAAGGGTATTTTTCGAATTTACAAGATTAAAACCACTATAACTTTCGAAAGACAATTCTGAGGGGGCTGAAGCTTAGCATATACATTTGCCGTTCCCCAAGGCTATTTGATTTTGAATTTCAGCAAAATCGGTTCAGTGGTTCAAAAGTTATAAGCAAAGCACTGAATTTCAGATTTGTTTCACCTTAAACTGTTGAAAACT
The DNA here is from genome assembly GCA_963921195.1 of Pegoplata infirma. Classification (NCBI taxonomy): domain Eukaryota; kingdom Metazoa; phylum Arthropoda; class Insecta; order Diptera; family Anthomyiidae; genus Pegoplata; species Pegoplata infirma. The sequence goes on from OY992539.1 coordinate 161,727,587, forward strand.
CGTTAAACAAGTTTTAAAAGCATGGTGAAATACCAGTTTTGTAAAACTTGTTGTTGTTTGTTTTCTTGTCGTGGGGTGCAGTTTATTTGTTAGACAAGTAAATATTTGTTATTGTAACTGTATGTAACGGTGTATAGTAAGAATTTTTGGAAAAAAAATCAAATGAAGTAAAATAAAAAGTGGGAAATATGTGAAATATTTTTTTTTGTATTGCATATACAATAAAACAACAAAAATATTTTACAAAGTAATTTTGTTACTCAAAGAAATTGTACACTAAAAAAAATATTTACACTAAAAAAAATGTTACACTCAAAAAAAAATGTATACATAATTTTTTTTTAACGAAATGTCACACTCAAAAAAATGCTGACAGTCAAAAAAATTTTACACTCAAAAAAATTTGATTGATTAAAAAAAAGTTTTACTCAATATAATATATTTTTAGAAAATTACTATCAGATGACATTGTGGAGGGTATTCATAGATTCGACCAAGTCGAACTTAATTTTTCTACTTGTTTTAGATACCGTCACCTCAAATGTCCAAGATCTTAAATCCGATTTCAGTTCATTTAAAACAACTGTTACAAACGACATGACAGACATAAAGACGGCTATACAGCAATTAACAATTAGTTTAAACACAACACACAATGCGTTACGTGAAGAGATGGCTGGTGCATTTACAAAGCTCACCGACGCAATGGCTGGTTTAGCTAATCAGGTCAATGACCTGAAAGAGCAAAATAAAGAGAACATATGGAAAATAAAGTAAATGCTCTGGAACAAAAAATTCTAAACGAGAATGTAGAGATTAAAAACGTAAAAAACGAAAAACTTACACCCGTCGAAGTTATAAAAACGATCGCTGCTTCTGCAATGCATACAAACTAAATAAACAAAATAATAGTTGAGTTTTGCTCACTAAATAAAAAAATGAAATGAAGTCAAAGGCCACGTTCACACTACAAGAACTTACCATGGTAAATTGAGATGATTTTGTGATTTTTCTTTATGCTAGTACAATTTAGAGTTGATTTTGTAAATCACTATGTGATTTTGTTCAAAGGAAAATCACATAGTGATTTTAAAATCACGCAAGTCTGTATACAGTATAACATAACTCGTCATAGGGTAAAAGGAGGTATATTTAAGGTGTATACTGAAAATAATACACAAACTACTAAAACCAACAATGAGGATAGTGTTTATTTAAATGATGAACTATCAGCTCATAATCGTAAGCTTTTATGGTTAGCAAAGACAAAAGCTAGGGAATCCGGATGGAAGTTTGCGTGGTATAAAAATGGTCATGTGTTAGCTAAAAAAAGTGAAACTTCAAATACAATTTTAATCCTAAATGCATGTGATATTGAACTAATTATGTAAATAAAAAATTTAATTGTCTTAATAAATTAAAAAAAAAAAAATCTTTTATTTAAAAAAAAAAAAAAACGCAACACAACATGAACAATATACTTTTTGAAACAGTTGACACTGTTAGTCAAATAAATCATGATCTCTTTAAGTTATCCTATATCCATACTTTTTTTAAATATTCGTTCACTTCGGACAAGTTTTAACTCATTTTTGGCTACAATACATGGTGTGATACATTTAATTAAAATAATCGTTCTTGTTGAAACAAATATAGAAGACAATGAAACTCCCTTTTACGGTATAAATGGCTTCAACTCAACATTTGTAAACAGAGATGATAGAGGGGTGGATGTGTAGCAGTTTACGTCAAAGAGACCATACCATGCACAAACATATCGATTAATACAAAATCGTTTGAGTCCCTACATATAAACATTCAAGCAAATGAAAATATTTCCCTCTTTGCAATTTACTGTCCCATCCAACAAAATAAATGAGTTTATTACAGAATTAGATGATTTGTTAGACAAAGTAAATAAACAACAAAGTACTATTGTAGTTGGGGATATAAATATCGATCCTTTAAAAAGAGACTTTAACACTACTCTTTATCTTGATATGATGTCAACCAATGGTCTGCAATGTATGATTGACGAATGCACAAGAGAAGATTTAAATAGAGATACTCACACGTGTATTGATCATCTCTTTGTTAAACTTAAACACATAAATACAAACATATATTCATCTATAATAAAAACAAATATCTCTGATCATTATTATCTAATGTGTTGTCTCCCAGAAAACGAGAAGGTAAGCAGAGCAATAATAAATGATACCCAATACACCAAAATAAGTAATTATCAGAGACTGGAACTTCATGCAAATGCATGTTTTTTCTGCTTAGTCTAAGAACTTTGTAAATAAAATATCTTTTCGAATCAACAAATTTACATTAAAATGGCATTGATTTGTTAGTGCATATTTTTGCATATTTTAGTAAAAATGCATATTTGTGCATTTATGGCATTCTTTTAATCATATTTTGTAATATTTAAGAAAAATTTCAAGTTTTTAAAAAATTTTTTGTTATATTTTTTTCGCAATATTTTTTACAAAGCACTTTTTTCGTATTTCTTATTTATTAATGCTGCCATTTTGACGCTTTTCGGGTATTTATTGTAGCTTTTTTGAACAGCGTACCTAGAAGTGTTATAAAATGGTTAACATTTTTGGCAAAAAAGTTAAAATTTTTTTAAATTTTACTCATTTTCGTGTATGTATTGTTGACGCATATCTTTTTTTTAATAGTTGGCATCACTGAACTAACACTCCAAAAGTCGAATATAGGTTGGAGACCAGATAAAGTGTATATATTATTTATAGTAAGATATTCTATGAATGTGCGTTCGTCTGTAATAAGCACAATGAAGTCCAAAATAAAAGAGCTAGACTCCTGTAATTTGATACAAATATGTATTATGGTTCCCCTTAAAAAAAAAAGGTCCGAAAAAAACAAAATTTTTTACTATTTTTTTTGTACAAGGCTAACAAATGACACACTTTTAAGTCATATGAAGTTCATTGAACTGCACCAAGGGGATTAGGAAATGCAACTTTTTAGGAACGTCCTATTTTGGGGCGTGGATAATATAAAATAATGGTAAAATTGTATTATTTAAGAGTATTTATGTGTAAACATTTATGTCAAGAGGGGAAATGTCCCCCAATGCTCCCCACCGACCTTTCTCCACCAAAACGCCCCTGCCAAACTTTTTAATTCTAATTTTTTACATTTTTTCACTTGTGTTTTTTAAGTCGGTAAGAAATAAGTCTGAATTCAACTGTTATGTTTTTAATAAAAGTAAAAAAAAAAATAAATGCATATTTTTAAAATTTTGATGGCATATTTTTGGATTTTTTATGCATATTATAAGCGCTTAAAACCAGGTTTTTAGATGCATGAAGTTCCAGTCTCTGCTAATTACACTAGTTTACAAGTAAAAAAAATTTTGCGATCCACGTTTTAAACTTCATTGTGAACGGTCGTGTTTTATAAGTGCTCAATCAAAAGTTATTATTTTCGCGTTTTTAACAAAATAAAAAATATCGAAAAATTAAAATCCATATAATATACAAAAAATATATATTTTTTCGTGTTAAAAAATCATCAAATACATAAAAAACACATACAAAATTTTATTTTTTCATAAACCACAAATTCAATACAAAACTTTATAAGTATAAAAACAATAAAAAAAATGCCTTCACGAAGAGATATCCTCTGCAGTCAATGCAGCTTCTCAGTTAAAACGAATGCATTCGTCAAGTGTTATAATTGCAACTCAACTTACCACTTCTTCCCCTGCTCCTCTGTCAGAGAAAATGAATATGCAAAAATGGATAAAGAGATGAAAACTAATTGGAAATGTATTAAATGCGATCGCCCCAAATCTCCAAACAACCTTTATCAAGCTGTAGTTTATGATGACAAAAATCAGCAGAAACAACTAAGAGATGAAGATGATGAGGATAATGATGCAAAACGTTTTAAAGAGTCAAAATCGTTAAGTGATGTTAGTAAGAGTCTATACGAAGTCAAATCTAACGTCACTGATCTAAAATCAGATGTTAAAGACATAAAATCAACAATACAACAACTATCAATGAGTGTCAATCAATCAAATGTACAAATTAAAGAGGATATTCAAAAGGCTCTAGAAACGATCACCAATACTCTCACAAATCTTGTGGCTGAGGTAAAAGATCTCAGTGAAAAAACAAAGAAAAGGAAAAACAAATGAGCGAAATGGACAAACGAATTAACACCCTAGAACAAAGATTCCTCAACAAAAATATAGAAATAAAAAACATAACTAATGAAAACATTTCACCTAATGATATTGTTAAAACAATCGCTTCTTCAGTTAATGTAGAAATTAACGATAATGATATAAGCAATTCATATCATATAATGAAGGCTGAGAAAATTATTGTCGAATTCACGTCATTAAATAAAAAACAAGAGCTTTTGAGTAAAATAAATCGACATAGAGTTGATTCCAATTTAATAAACACAAATGATAATAGCAGCAACACCAAGACCACAAACAACAACAACAAAAAATAATTTATTCATATTAATGACCACCTTACAGCCTACAATCGCCGACTTCTTTGGCTAGCAAAAAAAAGCACGGGAATCCAATTGGTCATATGTGTGGGTGCGTAATGGCAATATACTCGCTAGAAGGAATGAAAGCTCCAGTTATGTAATTATTCACAATGCCACATATATAGAATTAATAACAACAATCAATTAATTTGTCTAATTATTTTATGTATATACTTTCCTTTTATTAAATCAATTAAAAAATTTACTTAAATAAAAAATGAACCAAAATTATTCTTTTGATAATTTTAATCAAATTGATAGAAACTCTATAAGTTATCCTGTTTCAATCATATACATGAACATTAGATCACTTCGTTTAAACTTTACACCATTCTTAGCCAGTATACATAACATAATAAATAATGTAAAAATTATAAAACAATTCAACTCTATAATATTAAGAAAAGGAAATCTTCTAAAGCTGGATTGGTACCAAAAGCCAATTTATTAATCTTCGGGTAGATTAATAAATTTCTATTCGAAACATCCAAAGCGAATAATTATAAATACGGCTACTAATTTCATCAGCAGGGTCTTAGATATAAGTGACTATCAGTTTCACAGAGAAAACGTATGTAAAATCAAGAATATTTTAAAAATGAATGATTTCCCAAAAAAGACGATAAATGATTTGATAACAAGAGTAAGAAATAAATCCCCCGTAACTAATACCGTAGAATCAGAGAAGAAAATCTTTAAATCTATAAGCTATATACCGAAATTTTCTGAAAGAATGAAAAACTCCAATATTTATAACAAAGACAAGTTCCAGCTAGCCTTTAAATGTAACAATACTGTTAATAAGTTATTCAGCAAAACAAAATCTAAATTGAAAACTGAGGAAAAACCAAACGTGGTGTATAAAATTAACTGTAATGGTGACAATACCAACATATGCCAGAAGGCATATGTTGGTACAACTAAAACTAAACTAAAAACCAGACTCTCATCACATAAGTCTGATATAAAGGCAACTGACAAACCACTTGAGCAAAAAACTGCACTCGCGGCCCACTGTGCAATTACTGGGCATCGGCCAAATTTCGATGACGTCAAAATATTAGTAGAAGAAAATAATTATGCTAGGAGATTTACATTGGAGATGCTACACATACTTGACTTGGACACAAAAGAGAGATTAAACTACAAACTAGATACAGAAAGCATATCAGCTCACACATACAAACACACGATACACAAAAACAGAAGGAGACCAAAATAGAATAATAAAATATCAAAACTCATCAGTTGACAAAAGCTTACAAGCAGAACAACAGCTCCAGCAAAGAAATTATTTGTTTTTTATTTAATTTTTAAATGTAATTATATTTTCGTGTTTTAAATGTTTTGTGTAATTTTTGTAATAATTTTGTGTAATATTTTTGTATTCATGTAGATCCCCCTGAAGATGGTCAACAAGGTTGACTGAAATATTGGGACAATAAAAGAAAAATTTAAAATAAAATATGTTTTTATATTTTTTATTTAATTAATTTTTTTAACTCATGACCTAATGCCGAACTAAATCAACAAACTACGAAACTAAAGGTCAACTATTCACAATTTTAAACAATTCAATTCAATTATAAAAAATGAAAACAATTTCTACAATATTAATGGATTTAACTCTGTGTTTATAAACAGAGACGGGAATGGAGGAGGCATCGCTGTATATATTAAAGATAATATCATATTCTCACATCTTCCTACAAACACAATTACATTTGAGTCATTACAAATTGAACTGAATATTAATAAAACACCAATTTCTCTCCTTGCAATATACAGCCCCCCGCGACAAAACCCAAATGCTTTTATAATAGAACTTGATGAAACATTAAACAAAATAAAGAAGAATCACCAAGTTTTAGTTATTGGAGACACTAATGTTAATACACACAAGCAAGACCAGACAACAAAAAAGTACTTGGACATGATTTTGTCAAACGGTCTGCAATGTGTTATAACTGAGAGCACAAGAGAAGATGCCAACACGAGCTCGAGCACTTGTATTGATCATATACTTAAGTATATAATAACGTGGCAATTAATAAATGAAATTATGGGTAAAAAAACAAACAATATTGATGAAACTATTAACAAAAATTTTTAAATAGAAATTCAACCCAACAATAAACTTTAAAGAAAATGTCCAAAATATAATACATAATTGTAATATCAAAACCTTTCAACCAATAGGCAAAACTATACAAAACTCAACGTACTTTTCACCAACTAACGAAGAGGAAATATTCAGTATACTAAATAACTTAGATATCAAAAAAGGTGCTGGTGCTGATGGAATAAGACCGAAAGACCTTAAGTATAATGCTAGTTTTATGACCCCTGTTATAACAGCTTTTATAAATTCAAGCAAAGAAAATGCTTTTATTCCAAAAATCTTAAAAACTTCAATCATACGCCCAATATATAAAAGTGACATAAAAAATGAATATAATAACTATAGACCAGCGACAGGCAAAAGCACTACGCGGCGTTTTTAGTCTCACACCTACATGCTCTCACTCATTAAACAAAATCAAAAAAACACAATTTTTCTCCCCTCTTCTTGTTTAAAATATACTTAGAGAAATAATCACTTAAGAATTTTAATGTCAAATTCTTATTTAAGGAACATTTTTTGGTAAACCAAAATGCTTAGTTTGTCACTATTCACTAAATATTACATTGCTAGACATTTTAACCAATGTCATTTATTATCTTTTTTATTTTTTAAATGGTTAAATGTATTATTATTTTTAGTATAAGTTTCTTTAAGTGCATTGAGTATGAGAGTGCTACATGTTACACACACAAAGACAAAATATAATAGTATGTGTTTGCCTGTCGCTGCGATAGACCAATAGCTATATTGCCTGTCATTGAAAAAGTTTTAGAAGAAACCGTAGTTAGAAGGCTTACTGAATTCACTTGCAGATATAGTATTGTACATCAAAACCAATTTGGATTTCAAAAGGGAAAGAACATCAATAAACTTCTTGGTAACTTCGCACATCATATTAATGAATCTTTAAATGAAAATACCCACTGTCTAGTACTCTTCATAGACTTAAGCAAAGCCTTCGACACCTTGACTCACAGTAACTTATTAGAAATATTAGAAAGAAATGGCATAAGAGGAAATTGTCTTCAATGGTTTAAAAATTATCTGGAGTTCAGATCATACCGCGTAAAAATCAACAACGATTTAAGCGACGGCATTCACTTAAACTACGGAGTACTACAAGGGTCAAAACTGGGTCCCATATTATATATAATATATGCTAATGACATGATAAACATGCTAAAAAGAAGTACTGCATTTGCTTATGCTGACGACACTGCAATTGTTGTGAGACATAAAAATGTAGACATTGCTGCTGGAATTATGCAGAAAGAACTAAATGATATAGTGAAATGGTGTCACGATAACGGACTTGTTATAAACGCAACCAAAACCAAGCTTATGCACATAAAAACTCCTCATCTGCAACATGCAACCATAAATATAAAATTTCATAACACAGAATGTCTGCACAGAGAAGCTACCAACACCAACTCCACAATTGATTCATGCAACACTTACATTGAAATGGTAAACACCTACACTCAAAAAAATACGTTAGTAAAAAAATTTGTAAAGTGGTTTGTATCTCAACTTTACAACTTTTTTACTAAATTCTACTAAAAATCAATTTTTAGTAATTCTTTTTAGTAAACTCGCTTTACAAACTATTATTTTTTACTGATTTTTTAATAATTTTTTCAGTTATTTTTTTTAAAATTATCGTACTAACTTTTGATAATTATTTTGTAAATTTTACAATATTAGTCAGTAAATTTCGTTTTTTTTTCTCTAGAAAAGTTATACACTATAATTAAAAAAAATTAATTTTATTAAAATATTTGGAAATTAAAAAAATAAAAAAATATATTATTAGCAGACATGGGCGTTTATGATTACAATTGTGTAATTGATTACAGTTTCAATTACAATTACATGTAATTAGTAATTGAGTTTTTTCAATTACAATTACAATTACAAGTAAAATTGAAAATTTTCAATTACTAATTACATCTAATTGTAATTGAAACTGTAATCAATTACATAATGTAATCATTAACGCCCATGTCTGTAACTTACCCTAAAGTGCCCCTAGGGGAGCCAAATGTATGACCGACCTTTCATGTAATTGTAATTGAAACTGTAATCAATTACACAACGTAATCATTAACGCCCATGTCTGATTATTAGTTATTTTTTTAATGATAAAACTTTGATGAGTATGAATATGGTTATTATTTTTAATATTCAATTACGCTTCATTGGTTTTTTTTTTTCAATTTAAAAAAAAATATATATTAAAAAGGAAACAAAATAGAGTAAAGAGAAGACATGCAAAATTTAAAAACAATGCCGACCTTTTCAAATGGAAAATTTCCGTAATAACACCAGTTTTTTCTTTCTTCTTTACTTGCGGAATTTTTTTGTTTATGCTATCCACGAATATTTTTTTTCTCACCACTGTTGCCAAGTTGGAGGTTTTCCCGCTAAATCTAGCGCTTTTTGTTTGGATTTAGCGGGGGAAATTTGGTTTTAGCGACAAAATCTAGCGCTTTTCGTTTGGATTTAGTGGGAAAAATTTAGAGGTTTTTTTCCATTTTTTTTTTTTTTTTTTTCAATCAAAATCGCCAAGTTTGTCGAATTTCAGCGCTTTTTTTTGTAACTTAGCGGGAAAATTTTATATTTTCCCGCTAAATTTTTTCGGCGGTTTCTTGTGCTTTTTTAGTGAGAAGTCATTTTTTGTAGAAAAAAATAATTTGGAGTTTTTTTTTAAATTTTGATTTTTTGTCAATCAAAAATGCCAAGTTTTTCAGTTTTTAGCGCCTTTTTTCGTAATTTAGCGGGAGAATTTTAAATTTTTCCCGCTAAATTTGTTTTTGGCGGTTTCTAGCGTTTTTTTAGTGAAATTTAGAGGTTTTTGGTTAAAAATAGTTGGCAACAGTGTTTCTCACGCACATAAAGGGTTGATTTTTGTGTAATTTACTTTATGCCTTTCTTTGAATATTTTAGTCACAAAATAACATTCGATCGGTGAACATCGCGCGACGGATAAAATGAATAAAAAAAAATGTACAAAAAAAATATTACAACACAAAATGCAGGTAACCAAATTTTAAAGTATTTTTTGTTTAAAATTATGTAACTCGTTTTTTATTTTTAGAATAATAAAGCAAAAAAGGAAATGATGACAACAGGTAACAATTGTATATTTATGTGATCCATTTAAAACATTATGTTGATATTTTTTTTATTTTAGTTCACCGTACACCAATTTATTCAACATCAATCTTCAAAGAATTAATTTTATATGGTAGTATGTATATTTTGTATTAAAAAAAATGTGTTCAATATTTTCTCTTACATATTTTAGATAGAAAATTCTAACAAAAACTGACTTGTATGGAAATAGTTATTGGCGACAACAAGCGCAATACGCAATTTACATGATGTATACAAATACCAAAAATTAAAAATACACAATTTAAAATTTTTTTACAAAAAAAGTTAATATTACATACAAACGCGTTTTAAAATCCATTTTACAAAAATTGTACAGAAAAATTTAGTAATACTAATTTTTTTAGTATTTTTAAGATTACTAATTTTTGAAAACCAAAGTTTGTAATGGTAACTGAAAAAGTTATCGGGCACAAATTGAAAACTTTATTAGTAATGGTAACAGACTTTTTTGTAAGGAAGATTACTAATTTTTTAAGATTTTAAGATTACTAATTTTACTAAAGATTTTAAGATTACTAATTTTTGAAAACCAAAGTTTGTAATGGTAACTGAAAAAGTTATCGGGCACAAATTGAAAACTTTATTAGTAATGGTAACAGACTTTTTTGTAAGGAATACTAACAAATTTTTATGAGTGTACAATAGGGTGCTCCAAAAAAATGAAGTTGTTAAATATCGGCCGTAACTCCCCCTAGAAATATGCATTTGGGTGTAAAAATATGTTTTGCAAAATTATAGGGTAATCAGATGTGGGTAAGGCGTGCCGCATCGGTCCTGAAGTTTGAAAAACGGATTACAAGGGGAAAATATGTTTTTTTTTTCAGTTTCTTAATTTTTTTGATATTTTAAGTAAAGTTTGAATTCAAATGGTCACTGAATTTTGATTAAGAGTTAATTGTCTTTCAAATAAGGTATTAAAAATTAAAATCGGTTGAAAATTAGCCGAGTTATTACAACTTCCCCCGGCAACTAACGTGTTGCAGACCACTTGATCAAGGAATTCGAGCCCCATTTTTGAAATTTATTGAAATTATCTACTGTAATAAAATTTTTTTATTCTTCAAGCTTCAATGTCCTAAGATGATGAGTATTTATCATATTGTTCTTTCCTAACTTGTTTTAATTTTATGCTAAAAAGGTCTGAATTTTTAAGCACGGTTTTCAAATCTCCAATTTTTAATTTTTATTTTTTTTTTTGTTAAAGAAATTAAAAAAAATCGACTATTGGAGTTTAAGGATTTGTTAAGCACATATAAAGGAATAAAAACCCCAAAAATTGTAGGCTTTGCTGTTTTCATTTGGCTATTACAGTGATGTAATTTCGGCGGATTTCGGGAAAGTAGTGATTTTTGGCACTTTTTTAGCTTTTATTTATTTTTTTTTTGTTTTTTTTACAAACTTCATATGTTTTGGACCGAATTATATCAACACGAGATAGAATACTTCAATTCGCAAATTTAGGGCAAAAATGGGAAATTAAAAATTGCCCCAACTAAAGGTCAAATTTTAGAAGATTTTGAATTTTTAAACATTAACAGATTTTCTGAGTGGAAATATATGAAACTACTTGATGTCATTTTAAAAGGTCTTAACATATGTCTTTTTATTTAAATTCAGAATATTAACCCTTTAGTGATGGTGGGGCCTATTCGCCCCTTTGAACAAAATACACTTACATTATCTCCATTAAATTAAAAAAATTATAGGCCCCAACAGCACTTAAGGGTTAAATTTCTAAATTATAATCATTTGACATTTAGTTTAGACCAATTAAAATAACATCAAGTAGATTCAGCAAAATCCGCCCAGCAAATCTGTTAATGTTTAAAAATTAAAAATTTTCTAAAATTTGACCTTTGACCCTTAACAGGGGCAATTTTTTATATCTCAATTTCGCCCTAATTTTGCGAATTGAAGTATCCTATCTCGTGTTGATATAATTCGGTCCAAAACATATCAAGTTTGTAAAAAAAAACAAAAAAAATAAATAAAAGCTAAAAAAGGGCCAAAAATCACAACTTTCCCGAAATCCGCCGAAATTACATCACTGTAATAGCCAAATGAAAACAGAAAACCCTACAATTTTTGGGGTTTTTATAACTTTATATGTGCTTAACAAATCCTTAAACTCCAATAGCCGATTTTTTAAAATTTCTTTAACAAAAAAAATAAAAATTTAAAATTGGAGATTTGAAAATAGTGTTGAAAAATTCAGACCACTTTAGCATTTATTTAAAACAAGTTAGCAAAACGCAATATGAAAAACATGTATCTTCTTAGTACATTGGGACTTGAAGAATAAAAAAATGTTTTTACAGTAGATAATTTCAATAAATTTCAAAAATGGGGCTCGAATTACTTGATTAAGTGGTCTGACACACGTTAGTTGCCTGGGGAAGTTGTAATAACTTGGCTGATTTTCAACCGATTTTAATTTTTAATACCTTATTAGATAGGCAATTAGCTCTAAAGGTACCTACAGACGACGCAATATTATGCACAATATTTTTGACGTTTACCCACAAATGGCATACATAAAAATACTGTTTAAAATATTGTACTGAAAAAAATACATGCAGATTGTGAATAATATTGAATCGTCTGTAGAGGCCTTAAATCACAATTCAGTAGTCATTTGAATTCAAACTTAACTCAAAATACCAAAAAAATTGAGAAAATCACAAAAAAGTCATATTTTCCCCTTGTAATCCGTTTTTCAAACTTCAGGGCCGATGCGGCACGCCTTACCCACATCCGATTACCCTATAAATTTGCAAAACATATTTTTACACCCAAATGCATATTTCTAGGGGGAGTTACGGCCAATATTTAACAACTTCATTTTATTGGAGCACCCTAGTGTACAATATATCTTGGAATACATGTCGACCAGAACTTGAAGTGGCTAACACACATAGAAAATTTAAGAAAAAAACTTCGTAAAACGGCTTATAGCTTATATCACTTAAGCAACTACACTACTTTTGGAGTTCTTAAACAGGCTTATTTTTCTTTAACCGAGTCTTACATCCGACATGGTATAACTGCTTGGGGCAGTGCTACATACTGTAAACTGCTTCAACAAACACAGAACCAAATTTTAAAAATTTTATGGAAAAAAAACACAAAGACAGGATAGATTTTTCAATGATCTATGATAACCACCCAAACAACATACGCACCAACAACAATATCCAAAATACTACACCCAATTATATGCCCAACAATTACCACCTAATAATTTACAACTCACTTAATATTGCATACAACAACACATCGTTTATCGCAAACAACAATACATTACACAACAACATGATAAGCAACAACATATATAACAGCTTAAATAATAACAACAACAATAACAATCGGCGTATAAACACTTTTACTAGCAACAATAAAGTAAGCAGCAACAACAACATTGCCAGTGAACTAGGGGTATTGAATATTCATAGTATCTACTGTTCAACTTTAATAAACGAGTTTTATAACGATTCCCGATTTTTACATCCTATTGATCACATTCATAATACTAGGCGGCGAGCAGAAGGCAGATTCAAAGTCAAACGTCATCGTAACAACTATGGAAAAAATAGCCTAGATGTAGCCCTACCTAATATTGTTAATAAATTTCCAGTTAACATTTTAAATGTTAGAAACTTAATTAAAAGAAAAAAATGTTAAAAAAAACATATTATAGATTCACAATGAAAAAATATATATATTTCAAATGAATTCGTATTATTAAAATTATATTTATTAAATGAACATTTAAACTTATCTCAATTCCTGCAGACAAGCCGTAAGGCTTTGCGGGGTTAGCATTAAGCATAATGTACATTAAATTATTTAAATAAAAACTGAAATTTAAGAAAAAAAAAAAATTTTGCATTTATTTTTTATGTAAAATCTTACGCTAAATCCGAAAATCCACTCCAAAATTTATTTTTAATTTTTAAGAAGAACAGTTTTCGAGGTATTGCCAACTTTTCAAATTTTCATCTTTAAATTAAAGGTTATTAAATGATCTATCAACCCTTTATACAACATTTTTCAATCAGATTATCAAATTAGAAGCTATTAATAGATATATCAAAAATTGTGCTTCAATTTTACCTAAATTTGTCAAAAAAAGAAAATTGCATTGCAAATTTCACAAAAAAAAAAAATTTTAAATTCGTTTTTCTATTTGACGTTCAAGTCTGGTCTAATACAAAGAAATTAAAGAAATTAAATCCGTTAAAAAATTGTAAAAGTTTTATGTATTTGAGTATAAATGCAGAAATTCAGTTTTTATGCAAATGCAGTTATAAGGCCTTTTTTGTTGGCAAACTTTGATTGTTACCATGCATCAAAACGAAAAAAACGACACCCTAACTTCCATAAATTTCTCAATTTAATTTAGCGTCGTTTGGAATAGTTTTGTAAAATATTACACATTTTCGATGAATTATTAGAGGTATTCAGAGTTTTACTTGCCAGCCCTGGCACTGGTGGTAAAAGAGCACTTTTCGAAAATACTTTTCAAAATACATGTATTTTTTGAAAGAAATACTCTTTTGCTACACTCTAAAAAATGCTTGTAAAATTGCTACTATAATGTGGGTAAAATTTTATGTAAAATAACACACAACGCCTAAAATTAAACACGAAGTGTTTAAAACTTTAGTTTGCACACAAAAATTTTAAAATTACACACATTAGATAGTATTATGTGTGTTGATAAACAAATTCGTAAACAAATAAACACATAATTTTTAAAATTACACATTTTGTGTGTATTGTAAGCATTTTGTGTTTAATTTTAAGATATTGAACATTAAATGTGTAATTTAAAATAAAATATTGAAATTGTCAAAATAAAAAGGAAAAAACATAAAACAGAAACTTATGCGCTAAAAAATATATTGAAAAAAGGAAATAAACATCATTGCGTTGTTTAAAAATTTGGAAGAGCATTGGAAAATGTTCAAGCATCAATAAGCAATCATCAATAAAATAAAGATCGGAAATCTTTTGTTCATCATATTTTCCAATAGTGGCCAATTTGAAACCAGAACGGTAAGTACATCAATAACATTTTAAAAAGTTTTATTGAAAACTGGTTCGGATTCTGATATTTTTTTTTCTTATTTGCTTCTCGCATAGAGACAGATTCTGAGAATATTTTTAACACAAATTCTCAGATTCTGGGAATTTTCTGTAGAAAAAATATCTCGGATTCTGAGAATTTTGCTAAAGAAAAACTATAGAAAAAATCTCGCACTCTTAGTTTTTTTATAGAAAAAATATATATGATTCTTCGAAATTTTCCATAAAAAAATTTATAAGATCCTGAGAATTGTTTAAAAGAAAAATATCTCAGATTCTGATACTTTTTCTTTAGAAAAAATATTTCAGATTCTTAGAATTGTTCTTTAGAAAAAATTTCTCTCATTCTATAGAAAAGAAATATCAGATTCTTTTTTTAATATTTTTTTCTTTGGAAAAATATTAAAGTTCTACTTTTTTATCTATTTGCAGAATCAGATGACGCAGCAAAAAAATTATTTTAATGATGAAGAAAGTAATGTGCAAAAAATTGCATTGGTTTATTAAGGATTTTTTTTATCAAGAAAAGCAATTCAATTTATTTATAATCAATAATTCGACTTTTTAATATAGTGATTAATAATTTTGTCCTATGTTATCCTTTGTTATTTTTTATATTATACATATATATCTGTCTTACACGAGTTTAAAAAAAAACTGTTCAATTTCAACTAAAATTTTTGCATATTATATCTATTTTAATTCAACTATAGTTAAAATAAAAGCTGTAATATATTAAAAAACATATGTTTTTGTTTTATTTTTTAGCAGGAGTTTTATCTGTAAAAAAATATTTAAAATGCGATTTTGAACATTTTAAATGTATTTTTGCACACATTGGAATGCTTTTTTAAGCACAAATATTTTAAAATTACACACTTTATGTTTATTGGTAGATAATTTTGAAAGCGGCAAGCATGTAGGTGTACACACAAAATGTTTATTAGTTGTACACATTTTGTGTGCAAATGTTGAAATTTAAACACATTGAGTATTTTTACCCACTTTATTGTAGGAGAACAGTTACCTACAATAAAGTGGGTAAATTTCAACAAAAATTTATAAGAGTGTACATGGCCAGGGCTGGCAGCAAGACTCTGAATACCTCTATTGATAAAATTAGTTTATTAGACGCAATTAAGCTTGAAAGCAACACAAAAACATTTATCTTTTTTATTAATACCAAAGAGAGCCATTAACAATAAGAGAATCATTCACAATGTATGCAAGTTAATTTTTAACTTCTAGAATTTTGAGCGTTAACAATAATGTGAACTTTGTATGGTAGAACACTGATAATTATGCCAACAAAAAACGCCTATATTTGTGTGTTTTTATATTTGGCACACACGAAATAAACAAATACAACTGGGGGCTAATAATGTAAAACGAAAACGATAGATGATGCATAAACGACATCAAAATACATATCGTTTTGAAGGGAAATTTAAAAGTTTTTCTTTATTAAATTATTAAAGACTGTTGTCTAATCCAGAAACATTAAAAAAATTTAAACATTTTGATTAGTTTAGGAGCAACAATGCTCCAAAAATCGACGATAGTCAACTATCGTTTTACGTGATCACAGTCCAGGACTGTGATCATGTAAAATGAGTGTCGTCTATCGACGATTGAACGATGAAGATTTTTTGTTGCTTCACGTAAGCACATCACTAACGTATCGTTTCGAACATAATTCGAAGACGATGAATGAAAATTTTACGTTTTGTTTTGTTTTTATTTTCGCATTGTTATTATTTCTTGCAAAATAAAAAAATTATCAAAAAACTATTAAAACAAAATATTAAAGTGAATTTTTTTTACCAAATTCGTTAATAAATTAATTTAGCAGTTGCTATTGATATAAGTGTGATAAATTAGTGTATATTAAACTCAATTGTAGAATTTGGTTTTTACACCCCTACATGCATATGTTAAATGCATCCAATTGGAATGTGTGTGATAATTATTTATTTAATAATTTTAAAGATTTAATGTGAATATAAGTGAATATATTAAATAAAATCGTTGTAAAAATGGCTTTTCAAATATTTTTTTTATATTAAAATTTATTAAAGGTGTTACAAACCGAATGTTAAACTTTAACTGCTCCCCCATATACTGAAGCATTAAAAAATCGCTAATTGTAGAATGTTTATTTTATTATGTTTTTTGAATGAAAATCATTATTTTTTTAAATAAAAGTATAAAATAATTTATTAAATAACAATTTTGTTTTTATTTAAGCAAAAAACTGTGCAACACGACACCTATTTTGATGTCGTTTATTTTAAGTCGATTAAACGATTCTCGTTAAACGATTTTGAGCTTACGTGAAGCTAAAAATCGTCAAAAAGACGATTTCGAACATACGATTTAAGAAAAATCGAGTTACATGAAGCCAATGCATCGTTTTGACGACGTCGATACATCATTCTCACTTTATGTGATCATAGTCCAGGTTTTGTATAAAACTGAATTTGTGCTTTTTTGTTCAAATGCATGTAACTTTTACAATTTTTGACGGATTTTATTCAAAGACCTCTTATTTTCTTCGCAATAAATCAGTCTTGAAGTTTATGTACAAAAATTAAATTTAAAAAATTTTTAACTAACCAAAAGAAAAATTTACAATAGAATTTATTTATTTTTTTCTAAATTTCATTTAAATTGAAGTAAAATTGTCGATATATCGATGAATAGATTCTAAGTCGATTATCAGTTTGAAAAATATTGTATAGAGAATTGATGAAGTACACTCAAAATATTTTGTAGGCAAAAACAAAAGAAAAACACACTTAAAACAAGTGAATAAACAATTGAAAACCATCCTAGTAATTATTCATTTATTTTAACAAACATCAACATTTATTTTTTACTGTTGACAAAATTTTCTAAAATAAATAACATTAAACATTAAAAAATTACGGTTTTTTCACTCTTTTTTACTAACATATTCGAAAAAAATAACCTACGAAAACATTAAAAATTAATGATAGTTCTGTTATTTTTATCAACAAATTCCAAAAAAATAACCTACGAAAACATTAAAAATTAATGATTTCGTAGGTTATTTTATACAATTTTCTATTGAAATATTTTTTTAAAAATTTTTAATAAAATTTTGGGGAATCGATCCCGCAACCAACTACATTCTGGCCAGACACTCTAACCATCGTGCCAAAGTTACTTGATACAAACATGTTTTTATGTTTCTATAAATAATTTTTTGATTTTTTTTTTTCTACAAAAAATTTATTGACTTGTGTAGGTAAAAACTAATGATATTTCATTAAAAAATACCAACAATTTAAAAAAAAATGACTTACACAAATCATTAAAAATTTAAAGAATAATCAGTAGTTTTTACTTACAGAACAAAAATAAATGACTTTAAAGATTAAATGTTAATGAAAGTCTTTATTTTTTAGTGTGTTATTTTTGAAACAAAGGACAGAAGAAGTCATTAATAAAAACTGAACATCAAACAAATGTTTTTGCTTTTAAATACGACTAAACGGAAAACTTTTTTAAATAAACTACAAAGAGTTAATGACATAATTTTTTGAGTGTATTTATTAAGCTTTAATTTAAAAGTAAAAAAATTCAAATTCTCCAAATTTGGCCTGAGATATTTTTATTTATGTAAAACTACTTTCTTAAATGTGGAACTTGGCAATATCTTAAAAACTTTTCTACTTTTTAACTTGTTGACTTCATTTTTGGATTCAGCGCGCGATTTCACATGGAAAATAAATGTAAAATATCGTGAATCGAACAATATTTCAAAATTTGTAAACTGGTGTTACACTCAATAAACTAAAAATGTATGAAAACTGAATTTCGCATTTTACTCAAATGCATGTAACTTATACAATTTTTAACGGATTTTCTTAAAAAGCATCTTATTTTCTTCGTAGTAGATCAGACTAGAACTGTAAAGAGAGAAATAAATTTTTATTTTTTTTTTTTTATTTCTAAAATTTACAAAAGAATTTACTTTTTCCCCCAAATTTCGCTAAAATTGCAGTAAAATTGTCGATATATCGATTAATAGCTTCTAAGCCGATTATAAGATTGAAAAATGTTGTGTGTAGGGTTGATAGATAACTAAATTACCTTAAATTTAAAACCGAAAACAACTAAATCCATCAATTTGTTCCGGAGATATTTTAATTTAAGTAAACCACTTTTTTAAAAAGATGCAAATTTGGAAAATTGGAAATATCTCGAAAACTGTTCTACTTTTAAAACTTTGAAGTGAATTTTCAGATTCAGCGTTAGATTTATGGAAAATTAATGCAACATGTCGTGGATCAAAATCTCTGTAAACTAGTGTTACCAGTAGCACGGTAGTTTTTTAGTATGTTCAAAGTACTAAAATTAGTAATTTTTAATGGTTTTGAATATTATAAGCAAAAAATGTTAGTATTGTTACCAATTCCTGCACTAGGTCCTTTTGGAATATAAAATTAGTTCGTAAGTTAAATTTTTAGTATTGAATACCCACTTTTTTTGAGTGTATAAAATCTTCGTTCATGGTTTATTTACCTTGTTCCCAATTTTTCTATTTTTCTAGTCAATTTCATTCAAATTTGAAGTAAAATTTAAATTATGATCTTACACTCAAAATAATTCTACAGTAAAAGTTTTAGTGATTTTGTACCCTAGTCTACTAATATAAGTTACTAATTTCCAGTAGTACAGTAGTTTAGTATCTTCAAATTACTAAAGTTAATCATTTTTACTGGTTTTGAATAATATTAGTATAACATTGTAGTATTGGTTACCAATTCCTGCACTAGGTCCTTTTGGACTAAAATATTAGTTCGTGAGTTAAATTTTTAGTATTTTTACGGAGGGCCCCCGTAGGCTAGTTGGTAGCGTGCTAGCCTTTCAACGTGGGAGTCGTGGGTTCGATTCCCACCAGAACCCTTGTTTTTTTTCGCAACAACGAGACGACGATCATTGTTACCAGTTCTCGGTTAGGTGGAATTTATTAAAAATGAGAAAAAAAAAAATTTTTTTTGTAGTCATAAGCGTAGCTAGACCATTATTCTAGAGTGGGCTAAAGCCCCCTTCCCAAAATTAAAAAAAAAAAAATATTAAAACAAAACTAAAAAACAAATACTTAACAAGAAATCACAAAATTAAAGTTAACTACTATTTTCGTTAAAAATATATAAACAATAACACTGCTCTACACGGTTTTTGCACAGACGTATGGAATACATTTTCTAAAGTATTTTGGCCTCCTAAACACAAATCTGTCATCAGAAAAGTTGTATCGAATCACCTTCTCGAGATATAGGCATTTTCATTTTTTGTGAACCAAGCCCTCAAAACCAATTTTTTTTTTATACCCTCCAGTTAGTGATAGAGGGTATATATAAGTTTGTCATTCCGTTTGTAACTCATCGAAATATCGGTCTGGGACCCCATAAAGTATATATATTCATGATGCCCGATCGATTTTAAGGTATTCTAGCGATGTACGTCTGTCCGTCTGTCTGTCTGTTTGTCTGTGGAAAATGCTCTCACGGACAAAATATTGCACAGAGATGACTGAAACTTAACATATATATTGGAAGTTCTCCCGAGAAGTTTGGTATTGCATTTGAGCGATATCGGTTCAGCGGTTCAAAAGTTATGAACGAAAATGTAAGCACACCTCAAAAATTTCAGTATATTCAACATAACCTAAAAAGACAAAATGCTTCAATTCGGCTTCTGGTTGACATATGTGAACATAATAGAACACCAAATGGTATTTAAACAAGTACGAACATATTTTTTGTTTTTATTCAACGCATAGCTTACAGTGTGTCCAGATTAGCAATCATCACTTCTATCATACGTCACAATTGATTGTAATGGCTGTCATTGCTAATCCGGACAGTTTATACAATGATGGTATACAATTGATGGTAGAGCGCCTGTTCTACTATAGATTGCTAGCAATCAAGTGTCTATATGAAATTGCTAACCATTGGTTACTATCGAGTTTGGCGTTTGTAAATGTCAAATGTAACACTGAACACCCTTTATGGTTGCTTTGTTGGTTGCTAATCTAGACCGGGTGTTAGAAACTTCACTCAGAAAATTATGTAAGTTACTACATGTTAGTTGTTTGTATATTTTACAGTAGTTAGTTTTTTCAACTACAAAGTCAGTTGTTTTTGTATGAAAAATATCAAACAACTATTTCTGTTAGTTATTTTAAGTAGTTTTTTTGAATAACTAACAAAAAAGTACTGTCATGTAGTAACAGTTATTTAAAGTAGTTAATTTTATTTTTTTTATCTCTGAAAAATTTTCAGTTTTTTTCCAAAAAATAAAAATAAATTTTCGTTTTTTTTTTATTTTCACAACTTTAAAAAAAAAAAAAAAAAAAAACTTTGAAAAAATTTGGTCTTCAAATTTTTTTCTGAAAAATTTGTTGAAAAAAAATATTATTTATTGATTATTTTTTTTTTACTACATTTTAGTTGTTTTGACTACAAATGCAAGTAGTTTTTACTACATAAGTCAGTTGTTTTTTGTCAGTTAAAATAACTAACATTGTTAGTTGATTTAACTGAAAAAGTAGTTGACCCCAAAACAACTTACAAAGTAGTTATTTTAACTGACATTTTCAGTTGATTTTACTAACATAATTTTTTGAGTGTTCTTTCACAATCAGCAGAACTAATAGGAAGGCTAATTGCTACTTGAAAAATTAGAAAAAATATTCCTGTCAATTTTGGATTTAAGCATATCAAAGTTTAA
This sequence comes from Pegoplata infirma, assembly GCA_963921195.1. Classification (NCBI taxonomy): domain Eukaryota; kingdom Metazoa; phylum Arthropoda; class Insecta; order Diptera; family Anthomyiidae; genus Pegoplata; species Pegoplata infirma. The sequence goes on from OY992539.1 coordinate 161,749,305, forward strand.
ATAATTAAAAAAAAGGAAAATTGTCTGGGGTGGGCTAAATCGATTCCCCCCGTTCCTACGCCTATGGGTGTAGTAACCCAAAAATTGAAAATATGTTTAAAAGCCTTTGGCCGTGAAATTTTGTCCAAAAACGTATTTTTTCAAACTTTGACCGCTGGTTGCCGACTGAAGATGCCGTTGCAAAATTTATTTAAAAAAATTTCCCACAATCAGCTGTTCACATTGCATCGGTATATATTCAGACACGACCCAGCAGAAAATTTTCTGAATTGGAAACAGCTTTTGGAAAAGAATCACGAGTCAAATAGCACATACAAACCAAATGTATTCAGGCATGATTTCTATGGGCAATGTCACAGTTAAGATCACGCTTTGATAGCACAGATAAAGCGGTATTTGGACGCAGTGAAATCATGTATAAGCTGTTCTTTCAAAATCTCGCTTTATTTTTGCTGTGGAAATTCGAAAGTTTATAATTATATATCTTTAAAATATTAACTGTGCGATACGCTATCTCGGTCGAAGTGAGTGACTACAAAATTTGTACGTAAAGCAAAAACAAAAAACTCAAATTAGTTTTACGAACCAAATTTCTAGTCACTCACTTCTTACGACATACTGAATCAGGGCATAATTTTTGTTATTTTGTACGTTCTGAAATGTAAATTCTAAAATAGTTTTTCAAAAATTGAATTAATCGATAATCGTGATTAATTTTTTTAATAGAAATCGCGATTATGAAATATCTCTATTATTTGCAAACTCTAGCATAAACCATTCAGTTATTGACAAAATCATAACATATTTGCTGTAATCATAACATGTTTGTTACAAAATTAAAATTACCCAGCAAAAATAAATCGAGATTTTGGCGACACAGCATCTTTTTATAGCATACAGAAGCGCATCCAAAGAGCGCTCTTGAGGATGCAGTGAAAGTAAGGGGGAACATTTTTAATTTTTTGTTAAGATATTTTATATAAAACTTATAATGTAAAATAACTTTTTGATGAAATTTAACACTTGCTTTTCTTTTTAATATTTTTAACATTTTTTGCGTGCAAAAGCATGAGTTTTGGACAAAGACACATTATTTGACTACATCATTATTGCGCATTAATCGGCGCTGCAAAAAGTGCTTCATTCAAAATATCTTTAACACATTTTGAATGATGATAAAAAGGCTAACAAAAGAACAGCAAATACTTATTTCTTATAAATTTCCAATTGTATTCAAGAAATTCAAATTTTTACTTCCAAAAATTTTTAAATGCTTTTCAGAAAATTCATGTAATGACTGGTGGTCATTTATAAAAAGTGTTCCCTATTTTTATCAGGTAATTTAATTTGGCCGGCGTTTGAAACGCCACTGGCACTGTTGTTGTAAGCCGGCACTAAAAAGCGCCAAGGCAAAGCACTACTTGGAGGGCTGGTGGTTTTTAAAAAGGAATAAAACAAAGAGCCAATTGCTCGGCTGTGTTTCAAGTTAGAATTTTGAATGATCCTTTATTACAAAATTTGTCTCCTTATAAACTAAAATAACGGTACTTAAATCTAATCCTTATTCTATCTATTTACATGCAATTATATGCTTACACATACATACATACATACATAAAAATATTGTTTATTTACTAATAAAAAAAATAAATAAAACAGCTGATTCTAAAAATATATGAAACAGCTGATTCAATCGATAAATTATACAGCTGATTAGAGATGTGTAACAAATAATAATAAATGATTAGAGATGTGTAAAAAATACATTACATTCCATTTGCATTTCAAAAATTTCCATTTAGATTTCAAAATCTTATAATTGCTATTAAGAAAATTTTATTTTAATTTAAAAAAAAAAATCCATTAATATTTTAGAAAAAAACAACCATATAAATGTTAAAATACAATTTTGAAAACAATAACTTGATTGCTGCAATCATAACTGAATTTAGTGATCATAGTAAAGTTGCCGTGATCATGTCCATATTTTTTCTCTGTGTGTACACATGTGAGAAACTTCTTTGTTTTACCCCTATCACCAGGTATCCACCTGATTTTTTCGGTGGCAATAACAAATAACGTCGGCAGAATAAACAAAATAAAACACTTTTTGTCTATTTTGATGAATTCCAAACAAAGATGACGTTCGATTTTGATGTTTTATTGCCAGCAATAGTTGCTCAGCCAAATTGCCAAGCAATTATTGCTATATATATTTTGGCTTTATATTAATTTTGACGTTATTGCTAAGTTTTTTACCAGTTGTGGACGATGTGTATGGGTAATACTAGTTATAATTTATTTTGCTCCCCTTTTTATACAACTTTGTATGGAGTATTTTCGGGGTAACTCATGAATAGTAGTGACAGTAATAACCAGGGCAAGAAAGTTCATGCACTAAAAATCGCGTTTTAAGTGCTAAAAATATGTATATGCAGTGTGCTTGTTTTAATAGTTGAGTGATCAAAAATTGGAAAAAGTTGAAAATTTCTTGTTCAATTTTTGAACTTAAAAAATGCTTTCCAATAGAAAAATGTCTGAATTTTCAAAATCTGGTATTGGATTTTCTGTATCTGTTAAAGTTAAAAAGATATTCTTGTCTAAATTAGGAAAACATTTCAAAGTTTGAGGATTGATTGCTCATAACAATGATTTGGCAGTACTAACGATGGTAAAAGTTCGCGGCGATTTTCGAGTATGTTACTCTTATTCAATCAATTACAAAAAATATTGCGCATCGTCTGCAATTATTTAGCAAAATTTTAAATGCCATAAACCGTAGCTTTAAAAAATTTTGAAGAACTTGCTTCAAGAAAATTAAAAATAAATTATTGCCTATATTGTTTCTGGAGAAATTTATCTCCAACAATCCATAAGGTTCTTTGGCAATATGAACAAATTTTAAAACATCACTTCTTTTTTATCTTGAAATGCAGCCCAAAGCTGCAAAACACAGATTTGGTGATCTTTTTATGATATGATACCATTTCTATCTACTTTATTCTGTTAAAATGAAGGTATGAAAAATAATTACTAAATTTTCCAGAAGATCTTTTAATTTTTTTTTACGTTGAACCAACACTTAGGGGATGCCCCTATTAATGCAGTGCATTGTGTTGATATCAGGAAAAAAGGTTATGAGGAGGAGGAAAGAGGGAGTAGTGTTTGTGGATATTTGACCTGAATTTATCTACACAGAAAAAAATTGAAACGAATTTCAATCAACAAAAACGCGGATTCAATCAATTTTTTGATTGAAATTCCTCCAATTAAAAAAAATTGTTATACCAATCATCAAATTGTAGGTGATTGATTGAAAATTTTTTCAATCAAACAATTTTTCGATTTTGATCAAAAATTTGATTGATTTTTTATTTAAAGTCATTGATTTAACAAATGAATTGTAAGCTTATGACAAAATTATCAAAAAATTCATGTTTTTTGCTTTCCAATATGTTGCCAACAATAAAAAAAGTAAAGCCCGATTATTCTGTATATTTTGAATTAATCTATTCAAATAAATTAGAGCGCAAAAAAAAATCTGGTATGTTGAAAATTTTTAACAAAAAATAGCAAAAATTTTAATCAAAACATTGATTGACTGATTTAAATTTTGTTGATCAATACTTTTAATTGAAAATTTTTAGCCAATAATTTTTTGTGTTTACATTGAAAGAGACTGCGATCAACTTGACAATCGACAACAAACGGATGTGATTTACTAGACAACCGAGTATTGCGAACAAAAACTCGGGCTCTAGGGATAAGTTCACTTATCTCAGCAGAACACTTTACATGGTAATATCGATAGAACAGAGTCACACAACCCACATTCCGACGATGCACCAATGAATCAATAGAGTTGGACACCCTATTGTCATTGATAATCATCAACGCCCAAGACGGTCCAAGAGCTCCAAAATATACTTTTAGAACCCATCTATAACAACACGTATAGAACGATCTCTGAGGAAACTCTAAATAAATCGAGAGAAGTCATTACCGACACCAAAGGCATTAAGCTTGTAAATGAGCGCACCGTGACACACACAATCAAATGCCTTGGAAATATCCAAAGCAACCACCTTACTCTCACCAAAATGGTGGATCAAACGACTCCAATATTCCGAAAGGAACGCCATCAGATCCCCAGTAGAACGAGTTCTCCGAAAACCATACTGTCGATCGTTTAAAAGTAAGTTGGCCTCAAGATACCAAACAAGATGGCAATTCACCATGCTCTCCATTACTTTCGAGAGCGCTGAGCATATTGCGATTGGGCGGTAATTATCAGGGTTATTAGACGCACCCTTTTTAGGGACTGGCTGTAGAGGTGTCAAACTATCGATAGGGCCACTATCAACAGTTTTTGATAGTTTAAAAAAATACATCGATATATCAATTCTCAACTATCAAAACACAAAAACTATGGAGAGTTTATTTTTTTGACGATACTATTAGAGCTGCAAAACTATCGATAGTCGCCCCATTCGATATTTTCGATAGTTTGTTTTTAAACTATCGATAGTATCGGATATTTTAAGGAATTGTAAGATTTTGCGTTAAATTACGTTTTCATTTATTACAACTTGGTACTTATAAACACACAAATGATGTTGGCGTTCACTGCCATTCCAATCTATTTTAACTCACTACGGCGATCTTCCACCATGTCGTGCTTGTTGTGTTCGGACTTTAAATTTCGCAATAACATTAACTATCATTGCTTTAATACTTTAAAAATTAAAAAGTAGAATTATTCCACAATGATATAAATATTTTAAAAACGGTTTACTTTTTGATTAAGTTTTCAGCAAGTGACAATCTTTTTGAAGCTAATTTTTTTTGGCGATAGTATCGCTATCGGGTAAAAACTATCAATAGTTCTTTTAAAATAAAACTATCGACAGTACCATCGATAGTTTTGGAGCTCTAGATACTATCGTGATAGTTACAAAGTTTAATACATAGTGAGAAGACATGTGCATTAAATACATTATGTTAAGACAAAACCAAACAAAACTTTAATTCATTATTTAATAAATAACAAAATTGAAAAAAAAAATAAATAAATTCGTACTACGCATAAAATCAGTGGTTGATCATTTACTATCGATAGTGGGTAAAAACTATCGATAGTTTTACAATGTTAAATGAGTACAAAAAACCACAATCGATAGTCACAAAACTATCGATACTATCAATAGTACTATCGATAGTTTGACACCTCTAACTGGCTGCACATTGGCAACCTTCCAACATGATGGAAAGAGTCCCTCACGGAAGCATAAGATAAAAAGGTTGGACGTGCTAACGTCGAAGTACACTGTTTCAGCACCAGCGCTGGTATACCATACGGTCCCGATGACTTATTTACGTTAAGATCCGCAAGAACCCTTTTAACTGCGCGAGCTCGGAAAAATATCTTGGGCATAGTATGACTGCCCGATTTCGGGCAGTGGTTGATTGCTTTCCGACAAGAAAGAATTTCTTGCAAAAAGGCTAGCCAACAGGTTAGCTTTATCAACCGGTTCTGTGAACACTTGGTCGTCTTTTAAAAGAGTCGGGATGGAAGAACTAGCATTTTTCTTGAGTCTTTTAACAAACGACCAAAAGCTCTGACTGCCCCGGGAAGCCGAAAGAACATTAGCACGAACTCGTTGTTCGTAAAGAAGCTTTTCACGACTAAGTACTCGAGCACACTCAGATCTTGCCTGTTTGTGTAGCATATCAGTATTAGCGTTTTTATTATCACGCCAATTTTTGAATGCCTACTTCCTGGATCTGACTGAATTCCTGCAAGTCTGGTTAAACCAAAATTTGTCTCTTGGTTTAGCCGAAATGAGCTTCGATTTATAAATGACTTCATTCCAAGCACAATAACATTTTCGACCATTTGCGCCGCGGCGTCGACGTTGCCGTCGAGAACACAGTTTCCAGCTGAAATGCCGGAAAAAGTCATTGAGTTCTGCCTAACGACCCTTCTCATATATAAAAACTGAAAACTTCGTAGCTGTTGTCGGCACGTTACGAAGATCGGAGCACGAAAAGAATGCGGAAATGGTGCAATAATCCGAATTGCCAAGAGGTGCAGATGTTTTTACTTCATATTTGTCAGGATGTGAAGTAAGAAAAAGGTCGAGAGTATTCTGGTGTTCGTTCCCAACGCCCGTTAACCGCGTTGGTTCATTCACTAATTGCGAAAGGTGGTTATGGGCGCGAATAACTCAACGTAATCGCCAACGGGAGTCGAATGGTTTGAATGGAGAATCCAGGAAGAGTTGTAAACATTGAAATCACCTGCCACGACAATTTCAGTTACAGATTTTTGATCACTCACACTACAAAAAAACACACTGTGCGACGGAGACAAATCAAAGATGGACAGATGGATGGAAGTGTGAAACAACACGACTGATTTGGCCTTCTCTTAATCAGAAGCGCACAAGTGAGCTGATATCGCTTCAAAGAGAAGAGATTTCGACGGTGATTGAAATATTTACCGAACACTGTCTTATAGAGACTGTCTTCTGCCGGAGTTGCATGGATGAAGAGGAGATGGAAACTACCGAACACTTCATTTGCCATTTCCCGGCACTTTCTGGTCAGAGACTTTCTTAACTGGGATCTAGGGAGCTGCAAGATCTTTCTGATTTGTCGGATGTCAAAATTCAATATCTAAGGAGTTTCATAAGAAGCTCGAATTGGTTTCACGTCAGGGACTAGTAGGGAAACCTATTACAGTCCCGTGGTATCACAACGGGCCTCAGAGTCTACGTTTGTTGACATAAAACGTCAGCAGCCATTTACTAAAAATTGGTGTGCAAGTTGCATTTAAACATATAAAAAAGCTAACTTCGAGCGAACTCGAAGTGGATCGTGTCCGAAATTGTGCGATTTGGCATGGAATACCAAAATAATTCTAAAAACTACCACATTTATGCTAAATTAAATAAAATTTAACATATTTTGTTATTAGTTTTGGTAGAAATTTGTATATTTGTTGAATTTTAAATTTTTACAAAATATCCTTATTAAAATAATAAATGTTGTAGAGGATATAATTTACCACCGACCAACTGACCTAACAGTTTTCCTACAATTTTTTTCAATTACAGTAAATGCTAATACAACGTTTTAATTTTATGACTAAGGGCATTACTGCTGACCATGCTTTTTCTTGTAGTACGGGATCCGCTTTAGCGTAACGAATTTATTTACCAGCATTTATCTTGTAGTGAAGGATCCGCTATAGCTTCACGAATTTATTAACGAGCACCCTGTAAAAAAAGAAAATAATTAAAAACGTTAATTTTTAACTTAAAGGCCCGCATTTCGCTCACGTTCGCGTGAAACAAAAAAACTATTTAACTCTATTGGTGTATTCGGGAATTTTTCAAAAAAAAAATCCTAAAAGCATTTTATAAAAATTTCTTTACTCCAAAACGCAAAATAATTTTCCAAAAAAAATGCAAAAAAATTGCCTAAACATTTTTTGTAGACTTAAAAAATTATTTTTTAGACTTTAAACAAAAAAATCTTAAAAATATTTTTACTTTAAAAGGCAAAAACAATTTGCCGAAAAATTTGGACGGACATTGTCAGATCGTCTTACAATCAATCAAGGATCGATATATATTAGGGTGGGGCGATTTGAACATCTTAATGGGCGCTTCGCGTTTCTGATTCTTGGGATTGTTTTGAGCAAAAAAGTCCCTTAGACCATATGTCTACGGTGAAAATCGAGCTTCCACTTTTTGACTTGGAGTTTTTTCTAAGACTTTATTTTTTTGGACAATTTGCTAATTTTCTTGGGCTCATATTTCGTAAACTATTTTAAATTTTGACTTATTTTCAAAAGTAAAGTTGTAGCTATTGTCTCAGACTACAATTTCTTTGAACATATTGTTTAGAAAAAACTTCGTTTTAATGATCAAAAAGTCGAAAATGTAGAAAATTCACCACTATTTGTCACGTTTTTTTTTGATATTTTGGCCTATAACAACCAAACGATTGAGATTTTCGATCCAATACTAAGACAAAAATTGTAGCCAAGACAATAGCTAATAACTCTCTAGTACATTGCAAAAGCATTGGAGCTCTCCTTCAGGCAGTTCTGGTCTTGTGAAAGTGCAAATTTTTCGTGAAAATATTGATAAATTACCATTTTCAGTTGTTCATATCGCAAAATCATAAAAATGTTCTATTTCTTTTGTTTCCACTTTTTTTATCCAAAAATATAATGTTTTTTTTTTTTTTTTTGTTCAATATTTATTTTGAAAATTATAAGAAATTCATTTAAACACAGAAAAAATTTTGTACATTAATAGTATGAATTAGATTCATTGATTTCTGTTTTTAATATGTATGAACAAATTCCTACTTTTTATGTACATATTTTTAATTTCAAAAATATTGAAAATTTTATTTTGTTTAAATAATAATCAACATGTCAAAAAAAATATTGCAATTTTGTTTCTTGAAAAAATCCTGAAATTGCAACAAAATAAAGATAGCAGACGCTCTTGGTGAACACCATGTTGTCCTACATGATAAAGGTAAGATTAATTTTTAAGGATAACTTTAAAAAATCGCATTTCTAATTGTGTACTTATTACAACTTTATCTTAGAAAGAAGTCTCTGCTGGGAAAAAGAAAAAAGGAAAATAATAAAATGATCCGCCTCGTGGAAGTTCGGAATTGTCCTTGGAATTGCCCAAATTGAATAGCTTTTTGTAAAACAAATAGTTTTAATCAAAGATGACATGAAAGCCCAACGTTAAAATATTGAAATGACTGCACTTTTCACGGCTTTCTATCTGTGTGCAATCCACGTTACAATGATTTTCTAATGTGTGCGAATAATTTACCATTTTTGAAATAAATATCTTACTTACTAAAATTTTGGTAGTTTTAATTTATTAGCAGCTATTCCATGTTTTATTTTGTAATGGACGCAGACGGTTCTTTAAAATAAATTAGTTGCATGCAATCGGGAAATATCAAAAACATTTTAATTTATCTGTTTAATATAGCTAAAATGCATAAATTTTATCAATAAACCCTTCATGAATTTGTTTATAATATGTATGAATAAATTCATGGTCAGCATGAAAAAAGTTTGAGAAAAAAAGTCATGTTAAATTCATACTATTTATGAACAAATTTATTGCAGGTATGAATTATTTTTTTCTGTGAAGTCCAAAGTAATTTTATTGGTAGAGACAAGGTATGAATCAAGAAGAAAGCAATTATTGTTTTAAACGATTTCACATCGAAAATTCCAATTCAGTGTATTTTTCAATCAAAGATTGCCTTCCAAATCTATTCGAGATTCCATACGAGACGCTTTCTTTCGGCCTTCAGATACAGATCATGTGAACATAATGCGTACAATCAAAATTGATGTTTGGTTTTACATATGCGCTATGAACAACTGAAAATGGTAATTTATCAATATTTTCACGAAAAATTTGCAAGGCTACAACTGCCTGAAGGAGCTCACATTGGGTTCAAATGGTGCCAAAGTGACGATTAATTGAAATTTATAAATGAAGTTTTTGTTATAAAATTTGGTATGGGGTAAAAGTAGATAAAATTCTGCAACACTAGTTATCAAAATCAATCAACTAACAAGGGAAGTATCTCAACCCTTATGAACCGATTTGCCTGAAACTTAAAATATATATCAAGGAGACAATTCTAAGGTTGGGGTGTCTCGGCTTATCGGCCATATCGGGGACTTAGGGGTTCAAAACATGGGTCAAAAAATGGCGAAAAAATCGTTTTTTGGATTTTTCAGCCATTTGTTTTTAAGAAACTACATGATGTTTTCATATGAAAAGAAAGGTTTTTTTAATGCCTATCCAACGGTGGCATAACCTTTTAAAAATTCGGTTTCTTTAAATATTTTTTTCAGGAAAATGTGTAAATTTTGGGGGGTACTTATGTGAAGACATAGACCTACGATATCCATATGGATAAGAAATAATCTTTATTAAATTTAAGTCGACCCGTATTTTTGCCCTAGATGATATTCCTGTTAGTTCGGAAGTTATCAAAATTTTCCCAAAGGTCCACATGGTTTCATAGGGGGACAACGAAATTTTTAAATACCGATATGGCCGATAAGCCGAGACACTCCAACCTTAAAATCGTCTCTTTAATATATATTATAAGTTTTAGGCAAATCGGTTCATAAGGGTTGAGATACTTCCCTTGTAAGTTGTTTACTTTTTTTTCGGTGAGCTGTCAAAGTTAACAAATTATTGCAGTTTTAGAAAAAAGTAAAAAAATTTAAATTTTTTACAATTCAAGCGATTATTAGTGATATTAAGTTTTTTAAAAGAAAATCTTTTATAATGGAACCTTAAACACCAGGGATTAAACTAAATTTTTAAATTTTTTTTGTTTATAAAAATTGTGTCTCAACGTTTTTAATAATTTTTTTAAAAAGGGTCCAAAATTGGGATATTTTCCATATTTAATGGGCCACACATATTAAGTTAGTAATAGTTGGATTTAGTTTTGTGGATTTAAAAAAAGTATAGGATATCAGCTTTTATTTAAAAGAAAAAAAAGTACGGACAATTCCCGGCCCTTTCTTTTATTCCCATTTTTGTGTAAAAAGTCTGGGTAACATTTATTAAACAAATCCATTATATGTGTGTTTATACCCTTCAACTACAGTATGGGCTTACACTCACTTTGTCATTCCGTATGTAACGTATCTAAATATGGGTATAGGGCCCAATAAAGTGTATATTATTGATCACTGATCGATTCTAAGACATTCTGTGACTAACCGTGTGTCCGTCCGTCCGTCTGTTGTTGAGCACACCATAAAGTACATAAAACAAGAGCTAGAATCCTGAAGTTTGTCACAAATATGTATAATGATCATAGGCTGGTTAAGTTCTTGAACGAGCAAAATCGGACCAGGGGGGAAAAAGTTCCCCCTTGAAGAACTAAAACTACCCCAGAAAAATATTTTTTTTACAAGTTTTATTTGTATATTTGTTCAATAATTGAAACATTTTAATGCCATATGAAGTTCATCGACCTGAATTTGAACCAAGGGGATCAGGAATGCCAATTTTTTCGGTCCGCCACTTTTTGGGGGCGTGTATAGAAAAAATAATTTAAATAATGATAAATTTGTATTAATTAGGTGCAAAAACTGACATCTATTTTTTTGGCAAGGTGTCCCCCATAGTCTCCCGGTAAACCCTCCCCCCTACGCGAAAAAAACGTCCCCTCCATTTGTTTTTTGTAGCTTTATTACATGTTCAAGGGTTTCGTGCTTTTTTCCAAAAACATAAAAAACGACTAAAAGATTAAAAAAAAATTTTTTTGTTAAATTTTTTTTTTCTAAAATGCTATGTTTTTATGTATTTATGATAATTCCTTAATAAAAAACTATAATATTCCCATAAATCACTTTTTTCAGATAAATTTGTACATTTATGAGATTTTGTGAAAAACAAAAATTGGATTTAAAAAAAAAAATTATAATAATATAAATACATATTATGCGTTCTTTCTTTAATTACTTTGACAGCACATTATGTGCACTTTAATTTACATTTTTTTTTATTAATTTATCGCTTTTCGTTCCAAAGTTACAGCAAAAATTGTGAACTATAACCCTTTTTTCCGAAAAACAAAAAAACGCCTAACAGGTTAAAAAAAAAATAATTTCCAATTTTTTTTTTCCAAAATGTGTATTTTTACGCGTTTATATTGTGTCATCAATAAAAAAATATAATATTCTAAAACTACTGCTTATCTGAATTAATCGCCATTTCGGGTACCATCGAACCCAATGTGGAGTGTTCCAATGCTTTTGCGATGAACTAGAGTGTTCTTAGCTATTGTCTTGGCTACAATTTTTGTCTTAGTATTGGATTGAAAATCTCAATAGTTTGGCTGTTATAGGCCAAAATATCAAAAAAACGTGACAAAAAGTGGTGAATTTTATACATTTTCGACTTTTTGACCATGAAAACGAAGTTTTTTCTAAGTAATTTGTTCAGAGAAATTGTAGCCCGAGACAATAGCTATAACTTTACTTTCGAAAATAAGTCAAAATTTTAAATAGTTTACGAAATATGAGCCCAAGAAAATTTGCAAATTTTCCTCAAAACAATCCCAAGAATCAGAATCGCGAAGCGCCCATTAAGTTTTTTTTCCTTCCATACTAATCGCCCCACCCTAATATATATATATACTTTTTGGGGTGCCAGACCAATATTTCGATGTGTAATATACGGAATGACAAAGTGGGTATTAGACTGGCTCAAAAATGTATGGTATTTGCAGATGTAAATGTATTGGACTTGCAGATGTATACATAAATGTTGTTGTTAGTTATGTAGAACGGCACTTTATACGACGTTGTACATAAAAAAGGCGAATACATTAGCCCGTGTATGAGATATTACACGGTTACTTAGTTTGGTTGACATTTTTGAACACACCCATATACTTTGTGGGGTCCCTGACCGATACACTTTGGGGAAAATGGACTTTTTTTATCCAATTTTGCCTACAAGTCGCAATTCTTAACCGATTTAAGTTTTTCTCCTTTTTTTTTGTATTTTAGCTAATAAAATTCCACATCGAACTGTCATGATGGATTTTTTTAAAAAAAAAAGGTTTTAGTTTTCTTTTTAAATTTTCCTAAAGTTAAGAAAATTTTCATTTTTTTTTAGCATTTTTGCAATAAAAAAAGTATTAGGCATAGGATGAATATGCTGTATAGATTAATGTAAAGGTATTTAAACACTCAAAAAATTTTGAAAGTAAAATCAACTGAAAATGTCAGTTAAAATAACTACTTTGTAAGTTGTTTTGGGATCAACTACTTTTTCAGTTAAATCAACTATCAATATTAGTTATTTTAACTAACAAAAAACAACTGACTTATGTAGTAAAAACTTCTTACATTTGTAGTCAAAACAACTAAAATAAAATAATCAATATATAATTTTTTTTTTCAAAAATTTTTCAGAAATAAAATTGAAGACAAAATTTTTCCATGTTTTTAAAAAGTTGTGAAAAATAAAACAACGGAAAATTTATTTTTACTTTTTGGAAAAAAATTTTGAACATTTTTCAGAGATAAAAAAAATAAAATTAACAACTTTAAATAACTGTTACTACATTACAGTACTTTTTTGATAGTTGTTCGAAAAAACGACTTAAAATAACTAACAGAAATAGTTGTTTGATATTTGTCATACAAAAAAAACTGACGTTGAAGTTGAAAACAACTAACTACTGTAAAATATACAAACAACTAACATGTAGTAACTTGCATAATTTTCTGAGTGCAATGATGTTTCAAACTCTTGTTTACACAACTGCATTTATAGTTGTCCTTAATTCAATAAATGGAGGTTTTATTTAAAATTTATGTCAGTTTCACTAATTGTAAATTGAAATTTAAAAATGATTTTGTCATATATTTTTTTTGTTTGTATATTTAATAAGATGATAGATAAAGAATTTTTTTTTTTACTTAAAAATAAAAAAATTAATCGCGAATATCGCTAATACATACGCCAACTTTGAAAAAAATTATATTACAATGGGATTTAGTGTACACGAACTAGCTTTACCAGATGGGTTTCGTAAATTCAAATCAGAAAAAAATTATAGTGTACGACCGAACGTTCGGATTCGGTTACGGAGTTCGGCAAAAAGTGACGGTCGGTCCTGCCGAACTTTTGTATGTATTGCTTTTTATCGTCTCAAAATTAAGCCACACTAAGAAAATTATGTCATTAACTGTTTGTAGGTTATTTTAAAAAGTAATCAGTAAAGTTATTTTAAAAGAAAAATCATTTATAAAGGATTTAATTTTTTTACTATTTCTGTAGTCTAAAAAATATAATTTACTGTCTTAAAAATGAATTTTCTGTTACATTTATTTTCGGCAGTAAAAAATTTCTTCTATAGTTTTACTGTTTTTCAATACAAAATAAGTGAATATTCAGTAGTTTTTTAATGCTTTGGTTAGCCATTAAATTAACATTTAAAATTGACTGTAATGTGTTTTTATTTTAAATGAAAAAAACAGTGGAATGGTTTTTAACCAAAATTTCATTTGTTTTAAGTGAATATTCACTGGAATTTACCTACATAATTTTTTGAGTGCATATTACCAGTGCATCTACTTTACACCTCGAATTGGGCTATTGTTAAAAAGAAATTATTTTTTTTTTTTTTAAATCAACTTGAGCTTTATTTTTCCACTTTTTTAAGCATACAAAAGTACAAAATATTTATTTTTTAACTTTAAAGTAGCACAACTAATAAAAAAAAACCTTTTTTAAAATGTTTTTTTCATAATTATGTGCAAAAACAACTTTTTTAAATAAAAAAAAAATAAAAAAAATCGGGTACGGGTTCGGTCGAAATTTGCAAAATTGACCGAAGTTCGGGTTCGGTCTGAAAAAGTACGTTCGGTCGGACGCTAAAAATTTCGCAAAACTAAAAATATTTTTAGGGAAAAAACTCAAAGTATTGTGGTTTGTTGTGTTAGTTTAAAAGTTGTATAGTTTTAAATTTGAAACTTTTTTTGTGTACTTAAAAACATCAAATTTTTAAATCGCGAATACCTCGAATACGAGCGCTAACTCTGAAAAAGGGCTAGCAATATTGAATTTAGCGTTCTCGAATTAACTTTACCAGTAGCGTTATAAAATAATAAATTCGAGCACAGTGGTATCGTTTAATTTTGTGTGTTTTAAAAAAGAATAAAGAAAACTGACAATTAAAATTGATGAAATTAATAAATAAAAAAATAAATAATTTGTTTTTTTTTTTAAACATAAATAAAAGATACAAAAATGCTAAACTTTTTTTGCTGGCATAAACTTCAAACCATCTTTTAATTATACACATATTTTTAAATGATTAAATTATGTAATTAAAAAGAAACGTAAGCTCAAAACTGTGATACTAATAAGTTCTTAAAATTAAAAAAAAATAATCTTGTAAAAAATTTAATTTTTTGTTAACAGAATTTAATAAAAACATAACTCCTGATGATGCCGGAATACAACTGACGAAACGTTGAGAAACATGGTAAAATAAATTGTTTTATTTATATCAAATTTAATCCCTGACCATAATCAGCTGTAGGCAAAATCGCCCAAAAAAGAAAATGAAATTTCGCCCAAAAATTTTTCATACAAATTTGGGCCATATTTCATATGAAAGTTTACCCAAAAATTTTGGGCACATTTTCATAGTTTTTGGGCGAAATTTTGAAATAAAAAATTGGGTGATTTTTCATTACGAAAAATTGCTCAAAAATAAAATATGAAAAATTCCAAATATAAATGGTTGGAATTTTTGTCAAAAAACAAAAAAATTTTAACAAAAAATCGCGCGATTTTTTTTTAAATTTGTTAAAAATTTTCGCCTGCGGCGCTTTCATCGCACCTCCATGCAATTTTTTTTTCTATTTTTTCATAATTTATGTTACAGACTTAATATTTTTTACATCAATTACCTACTTATGTATAGCTTTTTCAGACCAATTATCAAGAAGACGATATGTCAAAAATATTAATAGGGATACGTAACAAAGTCATGTCTTAAAATTTGTTCCTTTTTTCTTAAAATTTTTCTGCATAGCTTAGGGATTACAAACTCCATGCCTTAAACCCACCCTCTCCGCAAAATAAAAAATTTTTGGGTAATATGTGTTGTGGGGAAAACGTGTTTTCGGAAAAATCATTTTTTTTGGGTCATTTTTCGTAAATTTTGGGAGAAATTTCATATTTTTTTTTGGGTAATTTTTTATATTTTTTGAGCGATTTTGCATTTGGACGATTTTTCATAAAATTTTTTGGGCGATTTTGCCTACAGCTACCATAATCAGCCCAAAATAAAAATTTAAATTTGTTAAACATACACACAATTGGTCATAAAACACAAACAAACCATTTATTTAGAAAATCTAATCACGGTGCCCTGGGGAAAATTTAAATAAAATGTTGGTGTTATTCCAATTTTTAAAAGGATTATGTTTTTAGACGATAAAAGAAAGAGAATGAGCCAAAAAAGAAAAAAAAGTTCTAGGCGCTCTTTTTTTGGCGGGAAAAAAAAAGAATTACAAAAACACAACGAAAAATAGATGCCAGATCAAATGCATTAAAATTTTTTAATACAGACGTAAATTCATCACATATTTGCTTATCAGTCAGATTTTAATATATATGTATGTGACATATTTTTTCAGATATGAGACTTAAAAAATAATTTCACTATTAAGTGAGACTAAATGAAATTTCTTCTTTAATTTATTGAAAATTTTGATTATAGAAGTTCTTCACATTTGAGGCGGATCCTGTTTCTATATTTTGAAGAGGGGAAAGAATACAAACAAAATGGACAAAGGTTTTTTGACAGAATAAATAAATTAAATATCGATTTTTAGTCCATCCATGAAGTTTATCAATAAAAAAAATAGTCCCAACCACTTTCTACATGCCTTTTCAAACTTTTTACATTATTTTACTCTTCTTAAGACACAGCAAACACAATTTGAGATGATTTTTACTATCGTTTTGTAATTTTTATTAGTTAAAAAAAACACATTTTTATCAAAAAAAGTATAAGTTCTTTTAAAATGATATGACTTACTAATGTCAAAAGTGAGGAAACTTTGTGTTTTGCTGTCTGTCTGAGTAGTACACTAAGAAATTTTAAGAACCTACATTTTTAAATAATTTACAAGAACATATTGTATTTAGTGTCACTTGATAGTGAAATTGTTCTTTTAAGTCTCATATCTGGAAAAATATGTCACACACATATTTAAGTCTCACTGATAAGTGAATATGCAATGAATTTACATCTGTATAAAAAAATGTTAATGCATTTGAAAGAATTTTTTTTTTTTTTTTGTTTTTGTAATTCTTTTTTTTTTCAGCCAAAAAAAGCGCTTACAAGGGAAGTCTCCCTAGTGTCACCCGCGGATCTTTATGGAATTGGTTTTATTTTGTAGAACAGAAAAAATAAAGGGACACGTATTTTTTTTTAGCGGCCCAAATTCATATTTAGGGGGTAAAAAGGAGGGGGGAAGACAAGGCCATTTTTCAGTTTTTTTCGTTTATCTCCTATATTATGCAAGGAAACCTAGTCATGTTACATACCAAATGAAAGGTCTTTGGAAAACCTATCTACTTGTTCTAAGAACGTGTCCAAACATTCACAACTTTTCGTCATATTGAGTAAAATACCAAAATTTTAGGACATTTTTGTTAATAAGTCGAAAAATATTAAATTCTTTGGCCCGTTGTTAGCACCACGAGATAGGTATTTTTAATACCTTTAATCTGATACCACACATGCCTATATTAATTTTGTTTGAATAGGCATAAATCGTAAAAAACTGAAAAAGGTCAATTTCGCCCCATACAAATCGACTCCCCCTTAAAATGAGTTTGGGCCGCTAAAAAAAAATACGTGTCGAATTTTTTTTCGTTCTTAACAACATATCCAAATTTCATGAAGATCGGAGGGTGACACCAGGGAGACTTCCCTTGTTAGTACTTTTTTAATTTTTTGACTCATTTTCTTTCTTTGATCGTCTAAAAACATAATCCGCTTAAAAATTGGAACACCAACATTTTATTTAAATCTTCCCAAGGGCACCGTACAATGGAGTACCAGACCTGTGTTTCGATGAGTTTAAATAGAATGACAAAGTGAGTATGCCGCCATACCGAAGTCACCAGTAGGGTTTAATAGTTTTTCAAGTTAAAAATTGTTGTGTTTTGTAATAATTTTCTTTTTTCTTTCACATGGTCCTGGCTAAATAAAATTATAAGAAATAAATAATTTGTTTTTTAAAACATAAATAAAAGTAATATACAAAAATGCTAAACTTTATTTTGCTGGCATAACCTAAAAACCATTTATTTAGCACAGCCAATGGAGTCCCAGACCTACGTTTCGATGAGTTTAAATGGAATGACAAAGTGAGTATGCCGCCATACTGAAGACACCAGTAGGGTTTAATAGTTTTTTAAGTTAAAAATTATTGTGTTTTGTAATTGTTTTCTTTCACATAGTGCTGGTTAGTAAATTCGTGAAGCTATAGCGGATTCTTCAGTAAAAGAAAAAGCGTGGGCAGCAGTCCTGCCTGTTTCTCTGGTCCTGCCTTTAGTTTTAAAATAAAAACCTACAAAATAATTTATTTAACAAAGCCTATAGAGTCCAAGACCTATGTTTCGATGGGTTACAAATGAAATGACAAAGTGAGTATGCATCCATACGAAACACACATTAATAGCACAGACTAATACAGAATAGACATAAGTGGCAGGTGTCAAAAAAGTAGTCTTTAACCATATGGTCCTCTAAGCTAGCTTAAAGTAGATTGTGGCTCCAATCCAGTTTCAATCTATTAGATTGCCGATACAAATTTATTTTTTTCAATCTAGTAGTTTAGACTCTAATCGACAAACGCAATCTGGTAAAATTAGATACAACTCTGTATTTCTATTGTTTGCATTTTCCAACACTGAAAAACACTGATACAAAGCCTGCCGTTTTGATGACGCCGCCAAGTTGTTTATGCCGCCGTCATTGTTATTTGTAAACGCCGTCACTGTCCTTGTTAATCATACGACGACTAATTACCGTCGCTGTCTTTTGACGCAGTCACACACATTTATTACCAACTTGTTATTTTAAATGCCAATCCTAATCTTCTCAAGTGTAAAAAATGCCAATGTAAACGGTACAGATTACAAAGTAGATTAAAATCGCACTTTACTAGATTAGAATTCCAATGTAAACGCACTATTAGGTTAGAAAGAGAAAGCTAATATAACGCGCCATACGAAAAATAGATGCCAGATCGGTTTTTATTGTTTCACTCACTCCTAAGTCTTAGACATAGTTGCCATGTTAGTTTAAAACTAGCTAAAAACCGCTCTGTTTTCTCCTAAAATCGCTTAATTTTTCTTAATTTTTTGTTATAAAAGTCTACTTTCGAGTCTGTATATAGTCTGTGCCAAAAGGGTTTAATACGTTTTAAATTATAGCTCAAAATAAGCGGAAAGCGCCCCCACTTTCTAAATAAAAACAAATATGGATAAAAATAGAACTCGAAACCACAGACTAAGTGTCTCTTCACAATACAGCAGCAGACAGCAAAATTTTCACATGTATTTTGTTGTTGCCTTTAAACTACATAGCTTAATTACACTATTAATGCCCCTAACAACTCTCTGACTACCTCCTCCACCGACTTTTTGTTGCTATTTATTATTAGTGTCCGACCGAACGTTCGGGTTCGGTTACAGAGTTCGGCAAAAAGTGACGTTCGGCCACTGTTCGGTATTCGGTCAACTTTTAGCCGAACTTTACCGAACACCGAACTTTTGTATGTATTGCATTTTATCGTCTTAAAATTAAGCCATATTACCAGTGCAACTACTTTACACCTAGAATCTGGCTATAGTTTAAAAGAAATATTTTTTTTTTCCAAAAAAAAATCAACTTGAGCTATATTTGTCCACTTTTTAAGTATAGGGGTGGTGGAGCCTAAAGTTCAGACTCCTCGCATAGACCGGCTGGTCCATAGCGATACTTTTTAAGTATACAACTAATAAAAAAACACATTTTTTAGTTGTTTTTTTCATAACTATTTGCAAAAACAACTTTTTTTTTAATAAAAAAAGTTCGGGTACGGGTTCGAACTTTGCAAAATTTACCGAAGTTCGGGTTCAGGTACGGGTTCGGTCTGAAAAAGTGCGTTCGGTCGGACACTATTTATTATAAGCTTTTGAGAATAGTCTATCGTAATTTAATGTGGCATTCGCACTTGATGTTTTGAAATTTTCAAGAGTGAGATGTTTAAAAAGTCTTTGTTCTGTGTCCATTACGTTTTTATTCTGTTACTGGTGTTTTGTTGAACAACTTGTTTAAGGTCGCAAGTATGAATGCCATATAACGCATGGTCTTTTACATTTTTTGCAATATACCTTCCATTCTTTGTCTATTGCTTTGCAGCAATATATTACCAATTTTTCACATGGAATTTTTCACAAAAACAACGTGAAAAGTCAATATATGTATGCGAAAACGCCAGAATTTATAAAAACGGTAAATGAACAAACATAAAAATACATGAACAATGAAACAGCAAATCAACGAAAAAAAAGCATTCTGGTGAAAAAATACAAAAAATATTTAAATTTAAACAATAAAAAAATCAAAATAATCATAAAAATAACAATAAAAAGTGTGCCGCTCAACAACTGAAATTAATGATAGGACGCCACTCGCAGCTGTTTTTCACGAAAGGAAGCCATATTAAAGATATAAACATTTCGTGAGTTTTAATATTATAAAAAAATATTTATTTAATGTTTATATTAAATGTTTTTATTTTAAAATGTGTAAAAAATAATATTATATTCAAAATTTTATGTGAAAACCAAAAATCCTAGGTATTATGAAGCACTTTTCTAGTCAAAAACAATCATTTATAAAACACACTTTACACTATTATACTTTTCCATTAAGATTGTTTTACACGTTAACTACCCTTGACCACCCTTATTTACTATTTCCCAGTATTGGAGGATAACACTTGTCAAATTCAAATAATTTTTCATACAAAATTATTTAAACCCGGCAAACCGTAAAACTAATACTGGGAAATAGTAAAAAAGGGGGGTTATTAGATACGACTAGGTTTTAATTAAGAAAGAATACATAAATCTTTTGGAAGTTGTTAAATTTTGATGTGTATAATGAAAAAGTGTGATAGTGTAAAATAGGTATATATGGTTATTTGTATTAAATAATGTGGGTAATTTATTTGTTTTTGTCCAATTTTCCGTTTCCTTAAACGGCAATATTACTTAAGGTTTGAAAGGTGAAAAAAACCTTCGTGATATAAATGAAACAGATTCATAATTTTGTTTTCATTTAACCAATAAGGTTATTGTAATATCATACATGTTGGAAACGGATTTCATAAAATTAAATGAGAACTACAAAGTCTGGGCTTAAGTCAAGTTTATATCCACCCCTCTACTTGCAACTTTAAAGTCACACCCACTCTCTTGTGGGCGTTTGCCCCCACAGTGGTACCACTGGAATCAGGATGAGGTCCTTAGTGGATGCACAAAGTTTCGTCTGATTTAAAGGGGTTGAGAAAAACTTCATTTAAGCCACAACATAACCCACAAAATAAACAACACACTTTTAATTTTTTTTTGTATTTATATTTCACTCAGCTTTCTCACACTTGAATTTTAAAAAAATAAGTAAAACCAGGAAATAATATGAAACAACTCGAATTTTAGTGAATATATTTAAATAATCAATTGCATTTTATTTTGAGTTTCGTAAAAAAGTAGAAAAATTACAAAAAAAACTCTTTCTTCGTGCCGCTCTGATCAGCTGCTTTTGATTTTTCTCATTTTTCGCGACAAAAACAGACTTATGGCCTAATTTTGTAAAACGCAACGCGCCGCGTTGTCAAAATTTCAATACAATTTTTTGTTGTAACAAAAACAAATTACACAGAAATTTTGACAACGCGGCGCGTTGCGTTGTACAAAATTAGGGGGTTAGTGTCTCTTCACAATACAGCAGCAAGCAGCAAAATTTCCACACGTATTTTGTTGTTTGCAGTATGAATAATTTTGCTGTCTGCTGCTTTTTGCTGAATTGTAAACAGACCCTAAACAAACTCGACTCGACAGGCGTCAAAAAACAACAAGTTTTACAAACAAAATTTAATGACATTTTTTAATGAAATTATGAAGCAAATTTTATGAAATTTGTTCCCAATATGCATGATGTTTTATTAAGCTTATGAATTTCTTCATTGGTTAAATGAATACCGTTTGAAACGGTATTTTAAAGGTATTGGCCTATATTGCGAAAAGCAACCGATACAAACACGAAGTAACACATCAAAAATACTAGAAATTTCATCGACTTTCATAATCGCTTTAAAAAATGTCCATATCTTTATTGGTTGCGGTACAATAGCCAAATACGGTTATTGTGGGTGGGTATCGACTGCCAACCTTGATATAAAGCAAATTTATAAACAATTGTCTGTTGGATTCTCTGTAACAGAAGACATAGAGGAAGAATAAAGTTCCACATTATTGCAGTTACTACATAATGTGTGTAGTAAATAGTAGTTGTTTTTTTCAACTACAATTTCAGTTGGTTGTGTATGAAAAATCTCAAATAACTATTTTTTGTAGTCGTTTTAAAAACTAAATACAAAAAATTACTACATTGCAGTAACAGTTGGTTTATGTATTTGTTTTTAGCAGACCTGTAAATACTTGAAAATTTATTTACTTATTTTATAATTTTTCAAATATTTTTTGTATTTGTACTTGAACATTTCAAATACAAATATTTTTTTACTTACTTAACATTTTTACAAGTAAGTAAACCAAAATACTTACTTAAAGAGTACAAGTTCAAATATTTTCAAATAAATAAAATATTTGAAAAAATGTTTACAAATAAAATATTTGTCAACAATGTTTACAAATAAAAAAACTTGAGAACATTTTTTCAAATATTTTTATACTTGCCCAAAATTTTCAAATATTCAACATTATTATGGTTGACGAAAAAAGGGCATAAAGTCTAATTTTTTCAATACAACTTTTTTGCACAAATGCATTTTTCTAATACAGCTCTAAGCCCTTCTGTAAAAATATTGATAATTTTTTAAGATTTTCCTATAAGAAATTACGCTTTTTTTCAAGTTTCAACAGAATTGTATGGGTATTAAACTTCATATTTTTAAGCAAATCGATACCTTTGGACAACAAGGTTCTATTTGCTTAAAGAAATAGGCACAAATAGAACCTTGTTGTCATATGGTCGCGAAATCTAGGTAAGATTTCGAGACATGGAGTATCGGAGTCAATATATGGCAAAAAATTACCCCTAACGCATTTGAATAACAAGATCACTTACGTGCCACCTATTGATTGAATAAGAACTGTAATATTGTTTTTTAGCGGTCAAAACTTATTTTTAGTGTTGGTCGACTTGTATGGGAGAAATAGACTTTGTTTTTGATAATTTTTTGGTGACATGTCATAATCCTAACTTCCGGTATGGGGATTATGATTTTAATTAAAATTCCAAACTAAGGGATTTATGGATAAATGTTGTGAAACAGCCATTGACGTCATATATTTATGTATGTCCTATATGGTTATTATATTCATAATGTCCTTTATGGGAACTTTGTCTTTTTTATATGGTGTCAGTCCCCTTAATGTGGAAACAATAATTTTTGCATTATTTTTTTTATTTGGATCACTTTTGTAGGGATTTGGAACTCCACAAACTCCACAGACTCAACCATAACGGCTGCGTTACATACATAATTTTTGTAGACCTCTGCATGGAGATTTAGGCCAAACGGCTTCGCTTCTGCTGCGTAACAGCTTCCGGCCGGACTTAACGATTACCAAATTTAAAGATTCAGCCCAAAAGTCTTCGCTGAATTAAGCTTTTTTGCGTAGCAGAAAAATTTATAAATTTGAAAAAAAAAATTCTTGAAAATTTTATATGTGTGTACATAAATAAAAATATTTATGACAAATAAATTTATTTGAAAAAATGTTGCCAAATATTTTATTTGAGTTCAAATATTTTATTTGTAAACATTTTCTTCAAATATTTTACTTATAATAAGTATTTTACTTATGGCAAGTATAAACATATTTGAATTTACTTGTATTTGATTTTTTAAATACAAATATTTTTTTTACTTACTTAAACAAATGTTAAGTAAGTAAATAAAATATTTGAATTTGAAAGCTTCAAGTATAAGTATTTGAATACTTACTTGAAAATACTTAAGTACAACCTTTTTACAGGTCTGGTTTTTAGTCTATAAAAAAAAAATAGAAAAACGGATGTGTTGAGAGATTTTGAAGTTTTTTTTTTTATTTTATTTATTTTTTTTTTATAGCCAGATGCAGCAGGAATTATCACCAAACAATTTTAAAAACAACTGAAATTTGAGGTTGTTTTTACATTTTTTTTAATTGTTAATCAATAGTTAAAAAAAACAACAATTTTTAATTTTACCGTTAAATGTAGTGGACGCCTAAACAAAAACAAATGTAGTTGTTTAAACTGTCTTTTGTAGTTTTAATAACTCTTTTTTTCTATTTGTTTTGCAAAATTTTGTTTTTTTGACGCCGTGGTATTGTGCTAAGATTAGTGTGAAGTGTGGTGTTCTCCAATCCCTCCCTCCTCTATTTATAACCTCCTTGCTCATATCAACATATTCTTAGGAGAGAAAACCAAAATAAGGCTATTAAAGAAAAAAATATAACAACCGTAACTTATGGAACTTCTTCAGCTCCATTTCTTTCGATAAGAGCACTTTCCCACATTGCTTATTGCTGCAAAAATGAAAATATTAAGAATATTATACAGTCCGATTTCTACATGTACGATTTAATGAGCGGAGCAGACACCATTAACGAATGTAAAAGTATTCAGCGCCAAGTAGTTAATGAACTGTTAATATTTGGTTTTCATTTGCGGAAATGGTTATCGAATGAAAAGTCAATAACTGAAGATGTAGAGAAATTCATAAAAAATGCTCTAATTCAAATTGAGGATGGTGATTCAGTTAAAACTCTGGAGTTGCAATGGGATCCTGTAGTAGATCAATTCAGATTTTTAATAAACTTCTTGGAAAAAGATGAAATAACTAAAAGACAAGCACTATCAGAAGTTGCAAGAATATTTGACCCTTTAGGTTGGTTATCTTCAGTCACCATTGTTGCAAAACTCTTCATACAAAAGCTGTAGTTGCTTTAATCGAAATGGGATGAAGTGTTGTCTAAAGATCTTCAAGAAGAGTGGCTCGAGTTTACAACACAACTACCAGATCTTCAGCAAATTCGAGTGCCAAGATGGATTTTAACTACAGAAGATTCACAATTTGAGCTTCATGGGTTTGCAGACGCGTCAGAAAATGCAAATGCATTGGCAATATATTTGAAAACTAATTCTCAAATAATTCTCCTGACGGCCGAAACAAAGGTGAATCCTATCAAATATAGAAAGACGTTGCCAAAACTTGAGCTATGTGCCACATATTTATAAGCCAAACTTCTTAGCAGGGTTGCCAACACTATCCACTAGTTCCGAATGCCAACTGGAGTCATGTAAGTAGTAAAGACAATCCAGCAGATGCTGCATCTAGGGATATCGGCGCTCGAAAATTTAAAGAGCTTTCTTTATGATGGCATGGGTCGGAATGGTTTTTGAAGGCTTTTCATTGTTGGCCGACAAAAGCAGAACAACTAAAGTCACTGCTGTAATTTCAATAACAAAATCTCATTTTTTTGGACGAGTTATTGAATAAATACTCTGGTTTTACAAAACTTCAAAGGGTAGTAGCATACATATTTTGTAAGCAAAATTAAGGTTCACTCAGGGATTCAACAATCTTCAATAAAAAATCAACCTTTCCGTAGAAGAATTGGAGGATGCAGAAAAGATGATTATCATGCGTCATCAAGAACAAGAATTTCTACATTAGATCACGGAACTTAAAAGGCATAGAACTGTAAATAAAAAACAGCAAATCGTGAGTTTATATCCTTTTATAGACAAAGATGGTATGCTTCGAATTGGTGGTCGATTAGAAAATTCAAATTTACCATACAACAACAAACATCCCGTTATATTGCAGAAGTCTCACTTGGGGTCTCTTATTATTCAAAAGGCGCATATTGCAACATGACATGGTGGTTGGTGGAATCAACGGTAA
Source organism: Pegoplata infirma (assembly GCA_963921195.1). Lineage (NCBI taxonomy): Eukaryota > Metazoa > Arthropoda > Insecta > Diptera > Anthomyiidae > Pegoplata > Pegoplata infirma. The sequence goes on from OY992539.1 coordinate 161,775,130, forward strand.
GAAGAAAATATTGGATTTTGGGCCTGAAAAATTCGATAAAAAAGTGCATACGGAACTGTCCAAAATGCATCATCAAAATGCATATCGTCAGGAAGCGACAAAGCAACTCATTGGAAATCTACGCGTAATTCCTGTTACGGCATCACCGTCATTTCAACATACTGCACAGTGCCACATTTGGTCAATCAAGCACGACAAAAATCAAAAGAAAAAGTTCCCCGATTTTCATGATATGGAGTCCTAGACCGATATTTCGAGACTGTAGTTGGAGGGTATAAAAAAAAATTTATCGATTAATTGACATAAATTAATCGAACAAGAGTTTGGATTTGTTTGATCGAATTTTGGAATTATTCTTAATCGGTTGACAACTCTAATCAGTAGCCATATGTACTCCGACAACGGAACAAATCTTGTGGGTGCAAACATAAAATTCGATGCTGATTTTAAAGCTGCGGTGAAGAATAATGATTCAAATATACCAATTTCAGCATCATCCAAAACGCAGTGGCATTTTATTCAACCTGCAGCCCCTCACTTTGGAGAGATTTGGGAGGCTGGTGTAAAGTCGGTCAAATATCACCTTAAACGTTTGATAGGAGATACGAGGTTAACGTATGAAGAAATGAGTACGTTTTTAACTCAAGTCGAAGCTGAAGTGAATTCTAGACCTCTGATTGGTATAAATAGCGAAGGTTTGGAATCCATGGATGTACTTACTCCAGACCATTTTCTGATTGGAAGGCCAATAAATGATTGTCCAGAGTATACTAATACTTCACATGTAAGTTGTCTCGATAGATGGAAGTTAATACAAAAACTGAAGAAAGACTTCTGGAACCGTTGGAAAGAAGAGTATTTAACAACCCTACAGCAAAGTAAGAAATGGAGGCATTCCAAAATCAATTTGAAAGAAAGTGCAATCGTTCCCAGCAAAAAATAAACGAAGTGGTTCAAAAAGAATTAGTGGTTTCACTACATACAAAGTAGCGATAGGTGCCGAACTTCATATTCCGTAGGAAGTACTTTTAAAATCACTTCCAAAAATGCTACAAAATAACTATAAAAACATCTTTCACCAGTTCTTTACTTTTTTTTGGTTGTAATGATTAAATGACAGTGTTATAAAAACACCAGTTCTTTAATTAAGGATTTTAAAGTATCCAAATCATATTAAATCAGATCACCAACACATATGAACTTCTTTTTGAACTGAAACACTTAGAATGGGGGTGATACACGAAGTATGCTCTTTTTTCTACGTCCAGCTTTGAATAGATTTAGGTTTTGCAAAAATGGTGCCAACATTTGGTAATGGCATTTCATTTCTCTTTATTTAAAGCTTAAAAAAATGGAAACAACGAAAATCGATTATTCCCAAGTAAAAATGCGAAGGATAAGTACTGATCCAAAAAATGGATCGCTAAGATTAGATCAGTTTTAATACAATTTCATCCAAAAAATGGGTTTATCTAATTATATAAACTCATTTTTCGGATGACATTGTATCCGTCCGATTATAACTGAGACTTTTATTTTATTTATTTATTTGTTTATTTGTCTATGGAATTAATCCTTACAGACTATTTACAAAAATATGAAAATAAAAAAAATTAAATATCCAATCTTAGCGATCCATTTTTCGGATCAGTACTGATCTTTCAAATTTCGGATCACTTTTGATCTTAATCGGATCAGTAGTGATCCTTCAAATCTTGGAGAAGATGTGATGTATATAAATATATCTAAACATTTTTACTCGGGTTGATAAATTTTTTAAATTTCATACAAGCAATTTGACGTTTAACTACCATTCTATATCTTATGTCGAAATTAAATAAATACATTTACGAACTAAAGCGGATGTTTCTCCATCACATTATTAAAAATTGTTTAAGCTTTTTAGAAAATCCTAAATTAAATAAATACATTTACGAACTAAAGCGGATGTTTCTCCATCACATTATTAAAAATTGTTTAAGCTTTTTAGAAAATTGAGGTTTAGGCTTGTGGTCAGAACAAACTGGTGAATCGATTCGCCGTGAATTTTTATAGTTTTGTAATCTTTATAATTACGCAGTTTTTTAATTCGAAGTATATACGTTTGATTGCACAGGCACACAAAAAAAAGTGAAACCTGAAATGACAACAAAAAAATTGTGTGACCCTTCCCTCAACCCCTAGCACGCCCTTACAACCCCCTGAAGGGGGATGCATTTTGAGTGTTTATACATAATTAAGATGTATGTGGATTTCTAAGTTTTTTGGACCGCCAAAACCAATATGACTACAAAAAGTGTATAATACCCCTCCCTAACTCCCTAGTATCCCTTGCTACACCCTATAGGGGATTTAATTTTGATTAACGTTTTAATGAAAATTTCAAAATTAAATCCCCTATAGGGCGTAGTCAGGGGTTATAGGGAGTGAGGGAGAGGAATTATACATTTTTTGTAGTCATATTCGGTTTTAGCGGTCCAAAAAACATAGAAATCCATATACATCTTAATTTTGTATAAACACTCAAAATTCATTCCCCTTCAGGGGGTTGTAAAGGCGTGCTAGGGGTTGAGGGAAGGGTCACATTATTTTTTTGTTGTCATTTTAGGTTTCAGCTGCCAAAAAAACATAAAAGTACACATTAATTTTAAGTTTCTATGAGAATTTAAAGTCAATCCTCTGGGGGGTTATAGGGGGGCGGTTGGGGGAAAACTGGCAATTGAAATGATTTTTTATGGTCATAATCGGATTCAGCGACCCCAAAAACCTAGAAATAACTGGGTCTACCCTCTGGGTCTGACCACTTTTTTTTATTTGTGTGCCTGTGTTATCAATGAAATTAATTTTTCTATCACGTAAGGTTTTTAAGATATTCGCGTTTGAATATTAATATACTTGGGTCTCCTCTGTATCGTATTCTTAAGTTGCTCAAACACATTATTACTCGATTTAGTAAAAATAAGACATCTTTATTACAAATCTGGTATCCAAATTTTTCTATCGCGTACTGTTTTTGAAATATTGGCGTTTAAAAATATAAACTCCACTGTTGCGCGCTTATATTCTTTATAAATCACACTAACATTTTCAAACGCGAATATCTCAAAAACAAAACATGCTTGAAAAATTTGGATTGCAGTTTTGGAATCAGGGGGTCCATTTTATATGAAATCAAGTCCTATTTGGTGTAAGCAACGTAAGAATGCGTAACAGTGGACTCCTAAAAGTGCTAAAATATTGTTTTTTTACTTTTTAACAGCGAATATCTCAAAAACGGTACGTGCTATAAAAATTTGGACGGTAGATTTGGAAGCAGGAGACCAAAATCTATAAGGACCTGTTAGAAATTTCACTGGGAGGTTTGTGCTGTCGAACAGTATTTTTAGTGTAAATATTATAAAAAAAATACTCCTTAATTTATCTTACAAAAAGAAGTGAAAAAATCACTTCTAATTTAGAAGTTCTAAATCACCAAATAAAAATGACATAATCACACCCAAAATGCCAAGAAATATGTACTTATAAAGAAGTGATGAAACAGTAACATCCGGATCACTACTTCAGAAGTTGTGATAAAAATGTTAATATATATGTACATAATAAACACTAGTGATATATGTTATTCTTAAGTGTCAATCTTTCGCCACTGAAAAGTGGCGAAAAAAAGAACATACTTTGTGTGTCACGCCCATATTAAATTCATCAATGTTTCAGTTGAAGAAGTACATCTGGTTCATAAGTTGTGGTGAATTTTGTAGTGAATGGTAAGCTCTTTTTTTGCTGGGTTATTGTGAATGACGAAAATACTAACACTGCTGTCTTCTACTGGCAAGACTTACAGAAGTTCATGGTGGCAAGGTAAGGTATCTGAAGAAGAAGATAAGGTAACACCAGTAAACTCCGACATTTCTACAACCAAAGAAGATATCGGCACGCATATTTAACTTGATTTATGTTTGGTATTTAGAATTATTCTGCATTTATGGTAAAGATAAATATTATTAGTAGTAAAAGTAGATTTTTATAATCAATTGGCATTAAGTGCCCGGCAAAATGTTCACACATGAACACGATATTTCTTAATCTATTTTTTGATTTTCCACAAAATCGATTAGTATTGTTTAAATAGGATTGTGTTCTTTTTATTATTTACATACTTATGATGACGAAAATTACCAATTGTGATGTTACTTTTTATTATCATGTTTTCAAGGGCAATACTTAAGGATGTAGATAAGAAAAAGATAACATAACACATGTATCTAAGTATATTAGAGTGTCCCTTATTTTGGAAATGTTGGAAATGTTGAGACGGTACCCCCTCATTTTTTTCCTTTTGACTAAAAAATAACTCAGGAAACATTTTACGCCCCTACGACCACGCCTTCCCTACGCGACGGGGCCGTAAAGAGCGGGGCCTTAAAAATCATTTTTCCATACAAAGCAAAAAAAAAAATTTTTTGATTTTAAATTTTTTTGTTATTAATTATAATATTAATTGGTTAGCTTATTCACGACAAAAAATTTTATTTTGGTGGGATAAGGCTTTCAGTTCTAAAAAATTTTTCGAAAAAAAAATTTAGAGCTTTTGGGGTCCTACAGTAAAAATTTTTTAAAAAATATTTTTTTTTTAGTTTTGACAAGCAACCGTTTTAGTTGAATTGTTGCTTTTAATGATATATTTTCATAAAAAAATATTATTCCTATCTGTGACATCTTTATCGTGATCTAAAAAAGGGTAAAAAATGCATTTTTGATGTTTTTCGATACACGATCAAGATGTCACAGATATGAATAATATTTTTTTATGAATATATATCATTAAAAGCAACATTACAACTAAAACCGTTGCTTGTCAAAACTAAAAAAAAAAAAAAAATTTTAAAAAATTTTTACTGTAGGTCGTAGGGGCGTAAAATTTTTTCTGAGTTATTTTTTAGTCAAAAGGAAAAAAATTAGGGGGTACCGTCTCAACATTTCCAACATTTCCAAAATAAGGGACACTCTAATCTATATATATAAAAATGGATGTGTGTATGTATGTGGGTATGTATGTATGTTCCGTATGGACTCGAAAACGGCTGGACCGATCTTGATGAAATTTTCAGGGGATATTCAGAATAGCCTGGCGAGTAACACTGTCAGGTCGGATTTTTGATTTTCCGTCTGTGGGCGGAGGGGCGTGGCAAAATCCAATTTTTGCATTCCACCACTAATGACATCTATATATAAAAAACAGATGGACCGATTTTGATGAAATTTAAATCAAAGATAGTACTAACCAAGTACTAACTATATGCCAAATTAGAGCGTGATCGGACAAATGGGCGTAAAATGCCATGCTTTTTTGCCAGTGGGCGGAGGGGCGTGGCAAAATCCAATTTTTGCATTCCACCACTAATGACATCTATATATAAAAAACAGATGGACCGATTTTGATGAAATTTATATCAAAGATAGTACTAACTGAGTACTCACTATGTGCCAAATTTGAGCGTTATCGGACAAAGTAGCGTAAAATGCCATGCAACTTTGTAATAAATTGAAAGTCATTTCAATAATGCAAAAAAACGGCTATATGTATGTTCCTTATGGACGCGAAAATGGCTGGACCGATATTGATGAAATTTTCAGGGAATATTCAGAATAGCCTAGGGAGTAAAACTGTGCAGTCAGATTTTTAATTTTTTGCGTGTGGGCGGAGGGGCGTGGCAAAATCGAATTTTTACATTGCACCACTAATGACATCTATATATAAAAAACGGATGGACCGATTTTGATGAAATTTAAATCAAAGATAGTACTAACCAAGTACTAACTATATGCCAAATTAGAGCGTGATCGGACAAATGGGCGTAAAATGCCATGCTTTTTTGCCAGTGGGCGAAGGGGTGGGCAAAATCGAATTTTTACATTGCACCACTAATGACATCTATATGTAAAAAACGGCTGGACCGATTTTGATTAAATTTAAACTAATGATAGTACTAACTAAGTACTAACTGTGTGCCAAATTAGAGCGTGATCGGACAAATGGGCGTAAAATGCCATGTCCCTTTGTATTGAATTGAATTTTATTTCTCCATGCTCCGCAATAACGCAAAAACGGTTGACTTGATTTTAATTAAATTTTCAGCACTGATAGTATTAACCGAGTGCGGCACTATAGGTCATGTTATACTACGATTGGAAAAAGGGACGTAAAATGCCACGCCCCTTTGTACTATACTGGACATTGTCTGCCTGTTTCGCAATCACACAAAAACAGCTGAACCGATTCTCTTGACATTTTCACTACATACAGTGCTAACCAAGTGCATATGTAGGCCATATAAGATCGTTATTGGAAAAAGGGATCAAAATTGCAACGTCCTTAGTACTATACTGACCACGATTGAACAAAGATGCGTAAATTGACAAGCCCCTTTGTTTTATACTGAACGTTATATCTGTTGTGAAATCACGCAAAAACGGATAAGCCGAATCAGTCACTACTGATAGAACTAACCGAGCGGGAACTGTAGGTCATATGTATAGCGCGATTCGGCAAAAGGGTTTACAATATCACTCCCGTTTTTCATAAATAAAAAGTTATTTCCTCCTCTTTCGCAATCACACAAAAACGACAAAACTGATGTCAATGAAATTTGAAGCACAGATTGTACTAATCGAGGATGCAGCATGGAACTTTAGACTATCACGATTCGATAAAAATGCGTTAAATTACATGCCCCTTTGTACTATACTTAACGTTATGTTTGTCTGTCTGTTTCGAAATCACGCAAAAACGGCTGAACCGATTTTGTTGAGATTTCTATATAGATAATGTTAACTGAGGTTCGAACCAAAGGTTACTAGCTGGGCCCGGACCCGTGCTTTAATTTTGTCCGACACTATATTTAATGCAATATAAAATAGTTTTTTTCTTAGGGCCAGCAACGCGGACCGGGTATAGCTAGTATTTAATAAAGATATTGCTGACACACAAACCCCCCGGGTATGGATTATTCTAGTTCTAGGTTAGATTTAAGATTATTGTAGTTAGTTCATAAGGTTTTAAAATGTTCCGTATGGACTCGAAAACGGCTGGACCGATCTTGATGAAATTTTCAGGGAATATTCAAAATAGCCTAAGGAGTAACACTTTTTGATTTTTTGCGTGTGGGCGGAGGGGCGTGGCAAAATCAAATTTTCACATTGCACACTAATGACATTAATATATAAAAAACGGATGAACCGATTTTGATGAAATTTAAACCAATGATAGTACTAACCAAGTACTAAATACGTGCCAAATTAGAGTGTGATCGGTCATATGGGCGTAAAATGCCATGCTTTTTGCCTGTGGGCGGAGGGGTTGGCAAAATCGATTTTTTACATTGCACCACTAATGACATCTATATATAAAAAACGGATGGACCGATTTTTTTTAAATTTTGATTTAAGGCAACGATAGTACTAACCAAGTACTAACTATGTGCCAAATTAGAGCGTGATCGGACAAATGGGCGTAAAATGCCATGCCCCTTTGTATTGAATTGAATGTTCTTTCTGCATGCTCCGCAATAACACAAAAACTGTTGATTCGATTTTAATTAAATTTTCAGCACTAATAGTGTTAACCGATTGCGGAACTATAGGCCATGTTATACTACGATTGAAAAAAGGGGCGTAAAGTGCCACGACCCTTTGTACTATACTGGACGTTGTCTGCCTGTTTCGCAATCACTCAAAAACAGCTGAACCGATTCTCTTGACATTTTCACTGCATACAGTGCATATGTAGGCCATATAAGATCGTTATTGGAAAAAGGGATCAAAATTGCAACGCCCTTTGTGCTATACTGACCACGATTGAACAAAGAGGCGTAAATTGCCACGCACCTTTGTTTTATACTGAACGTTATATCTGCCCGTTTTGAAATCACGCAAAAACGGATAAGCCGAATCTGTCACTACTAATAGAACTGACCGAGCAGAAACTGTAGGTCATATCTAAAGCGCGATTCGACAAAAGGGCATAAAATGTCACTCCCGTTTTTCATAAATAAAAAGTTATTTCCTCCTCTTTCGCAATCACACAACAACGGCAAAACTGATGTCAATGAAATTTGCGTAACCGATAGTACTAATCGAGGATACACCATGGAACTTTAGACTATCACGATTCGATAAAAATGCGTTAAATGACCCGCCCTTTGTACTATTCTTAACGTTATGTCTGTCTGTTTCGAAATCACGCAAAAACGGCTGAACCGATTTTGTTGAGATTTCTCTATAGATAGTGCTAACCGAGGGTGGAACCAAAGGTTACTAGCTGGATCCTTGGACACTTTATTTAAATTAAGATGCAATATAAAACATTTTTTTTCTTAGGGCCAGCAACGCGGACCGGGTATAGCTAGTATATATATAAAAATGAATGTGTGTATGTATGTGGGTATGTATGTTCCGTATGGACTCGAAAACGGCTGGACCGATATTGATAAAATTTTCAGGGAATATCCAGAATCGCCTGGGGAGTAACACTGTGCGGTCAGATTTTTGATTTTCTGCCTGTGGGCGGATGGGCGTGGCAAAATTCAATTTTCACATTACACCACTAATGACATCTATATATAAAAAACGGATGAACCGATTTTGATGAAATTTAAACCAAAGATAAAACTAACCGAGTACTAACTATGTGACAAATTTAAGCGTGATCGGACAAAGGAGCGTAATACCATAACCCTTTGTATTGAATTGAAAATATTTCTGCATACTTTGCAATAACGCAAAAACGGTTGTATGTATGTTTCTTATGGACGCGAAATCGGCTGGACCGATTTTGATGAAATCTTCAGGAAATATTTAGAATAGCCTGGGGAGTAACACTGTGTGGTCAGATTTTTGATTCTCTGTCTGTGGGCGGAGGGGCGTGGCAAAATCGAATTTTTTCATTGCATTACTATTGACATCTGTATATAAAAAAGGAATAAACCGATTTTGATGAAATTTAAAACAAAAATAGTACTAATCGAGTACTAACTATGTGCCAAATTATCGTATTGAATTGAAAATATTTCTGCATGCTTAATTTTTAGCACTGATTGTACCAACGGAGTGCGGAACTATAGGCCATGTTACACTACGATCTTTAAGAGTAACTTACATTGTGAAAGGTTGGTTTTCGATTTCACTGCGAAATTTTTGCAAAAAAGATTGGTTTCCAAGTGGTAATTGCAGACGGTTGGTGCATATTCAACTAGATATCTGGAAGCGATTAAATTTGCCTTTTTTAGTTGGGTATTTGGCAAATTTGCCATTTTACTAAACGTCAAGTATTTGCCACCATTTTTTCTTTACATATCGTGAGCGCACTTTTCGTTAATAATTTGCACAAAATAACTTCAATTAACTTTTTACATTCACAATTTTAAAACACACACAAAAAATGTGTATGTTTCTTTTTGTATAAATGTTTTTGTTGCCGCGTTCGAAATTTCAGCACAAACAATCACAGCTGTTGTCATTTTTATGTTTTTTTTATTTGCACACTGGAATTTTGTTTTTAGACAAGGTTTGAGTTGGGGGCATTTTAAGAAAAATATGCCACATTCAAATTGGCATTTTTTTTGACGTTTGGCACATTTGCCAAATACCAAACTAAAAAAGACAAATTTAATCGTCACTGTGAAAACCCTAATTGATTTACACATTGGATTGGTCATAATTTTATAAATTAAATCGTGATATTTTTATTATTTTTTACTGGAAAGTCAAGAAAAACTATTTTCACTCAAATCCTCGCTAAATTTTGTTGTAAGATAAACAAAAAAACATCTGCTTGCCTTGTTTAACTAAATACTGGTAAGTGCTGCCATTTGACAGATCGAATTGTGCTGCCAGACTTAAGCTAAAGTGCTGCCATAGCAAATAATAGTGCTGCCATATACATAAAAAGTGGTGCCAAATCGACATTTTTGAACTGTATTATCTTTTCCGGTTTGTGTCTAAGCTAAACGGCTTTTAATTTTAACGCCCAGAAATATGTCACAAAACAATTTAAATTCTACACCTACTTCCGTTGAAAATGCTATTAAACGGAAACTCAAAGAGACGTCGCCAGTAGATAGGAACGAACAAAATGACCTGGTAGGAAATGTGGCGGTGGGTGATTTGCTTAAGATGATGGAAGCCATAATGGATAACAAACTGAAAAATTTATCTACTAAGGATGATATAGAGGAAGTTAAACAACAAATTACCCATGTGGACAACAAGTTTGAGACCTTAAAACAAGAAAACATGTTGCTAAAAGAGGAAATTGAAGAAATGAAAAAAGAAAGAATAAAAGACCATATCCAAATCAAACGATTAGTGGACCAATGCAAACGAAACAAGTAAAAAAGTTAAATTCGGCCTTGCCGAATGTAGTGATACCCTCCACAATTTCAAAAAGATTATTGCAAAAAACTTTATTTAAAAGGAAATTACTTTTGAAAAAAAAAAAATTGAAAAAAAATTTCCGCGAAACAAAATTTTGATAAAAAAAAAATCCGCGATTTTTTTTTTTTTGTCAAAAAATATGTTTGTACTTGTTTAAATACCATTTGGTGTTCAATTATGTTCACATATGTCAACCAGAAGCCGAATTAGAGCATTTTGTATTTTTAGGTTATGTTGAATGTACTGAAATTTTTGAGGTGTGCTTACATTTTCGTTCATAACTTTTGAACCGCTGAACCGATATCGCTCAAATGCAATACCAAACTTTTCGGGAGAACTTCCAATATATATTTTAAGTTTCAGTCATCTCTGTGCAATATTTTGTCCGCGAGAGCATTTTCCACAGACAGACGGACAGACGGACATCGCTAGAATGTCTTAAAATCGATCGGGCATCATGAATATATATACTTTATGGGTCCCAGATCGATATTTCGATGAGTTACAAACGGAATGACAAACTTATATATACCCTCTATCACTAAGTGGAGGGTATAAAAATGAAATATTCAGAGGAATAGTAAAGCATGATACTCCAAAAGCGTCAGTTAAACACGTATGCGAGGATATCATGAAACTAACCACAATCAAAATTAACACTGCAAGAATAATTTACACCGACAAAAACAACACAATCAGTGTAGTAGCTGAACTGGAAACTAAAGAAATGGCAAATACAATTTTTGGAAGCCTGAAAACACTCGCCGGTACTGCTATAAAAGTCGAAAAGGATCTAAATGAGGAACGCCAACAAAACAGAAAAGTCATGTTCCAGCTTAAATCAGAATTATTATTAAAGGACAAGACTCACAAAGTCTTTGTTAAAAATTATGCCATTAAGGTTGGCACTAAGTGGTTAACCTGGAACTCAAAAAGACAGTTAATGTGTGGACAAGAGGAAGCGGAAGGTATTTTAGCTGAATTATATGGTAACGGTATAAATTCTATAAATTTTAATTATGAAAATCTATTAGAAAAAGGTAATTCAAAAAACTAATTCCTAATAATTTATGTAAAAGCAAAACTTTATCTATAATAAAAAATCTAAAAATCTTATCTTATAATATATACGGCTTAAAGAATAAAATATTTAATGCAGGAGGCTAATTATGTAACTTGATAATCGTCAATCGTCATCGTTAGCTCATTAATCTTTTACCTTAAAATGACACTATATGGTAATGGAATAACGATGAAAACGATACGATTGACGACTATCAAGTTACATAATTACCCCCCTGATTTTTTTAAATACATTAACTCTTCCGACATATTTGCATTGTTGGAAACCCATGTTGATTTGAATGATATAGTAAAATATGAGAGGTACTTAAGTGGTTTTGATTTATGTTGGCAGCCTGCAATTAGAAATAGCACCTACGGTAGAGCAATTGGAGGATGTGTATTGGGTATTAAAAAAGATTTAAATGAATATGGTCAACGTGCTTATTTTAAGAACATTCAGGGACTAGACGTTATTAATATGGAAGTAAATGAAATGCATCTAAACATAGTTCCTCTATGTATGCGAGCTGCTAGCTGGAAAGACCATTTTAATACACTCGAATTGTTTATGATAGAACATGATATGCAAAATGTAATCGTAATCGGTGATTTAAATATAAGAATCAGTAATCTGCAGGCAACAATAGCGGATAGTATTAAATTGAAATTTGCCGCTGGTACATCTATAAGAAAATCGAAAGATACTATTAAAAACAGTAATGGAAAAGCTTTTATACAATTTTGTAATGATCATGGGTTAGTGGTAACAAACAGAATGACAGAAGGAGATGAAAACGGTGAATTTACTTTCTTAAGTGGGGTTGGTGCATCTACGAACGATATATGTGCAGTGTCACAAGATCTATTACAATATATTGATAATTTTACGGTTGATAGCAATATTTGGTCTGACCATTTTCCTATTTCGTTAAAGTTAAAATTTAATATTTCAAATACGTCAAATACCAAATCGAGTCTATTGCCAAAGTTAAGATGGAAACAGAATAAACTACAACAATACCAAGGAAAAGTGAGAGATGCATTACAGATTGCACAGATGGAAAAAGATAATTTTACTTTCGGTGATATTGCAAACATTATACAAAAAGCTTATGATAAAATACACAATAATGAAAGACCATTATAGCCAAACAAAAATGGTTCAATAGTGAATGCAACAAAAAAAGAACTTTATCTTTTGAAATGTTGAAAAAATTCAAAGCCGATTCTAGTTTTGAAAACAGAAAAAAATATATAAATGCGAATAAAACTTTTAAAACGACATGTCAAAAAGCTAAAATTCAGTATTATGAAGCTCTTGAAAGAAAAATTGAAGAAGTAAATGATAGTAAAAGCTGGTGGAAGATTGCTAAAGAAATTCGAAATGAAAACAGCCTCCCCGAAGTATCTGTACCAACAAATAAGTTAAGAGATTATTTTCAAGAGCTGTTTAACCCGCCACAACTGTCCCCCAACATTCAATATCCACATTTCAAGAACATATGCCATGAGTTGGATAAACCCATAACAATAATAGAAATGAAACAAACGTTGTCAAAGACCAAGCCTAATAAAGCTCCCGGTCAGGATCGTATTCCGTTTGAGTTTTTTTTTTTTTTGATACTATGTAACTTTATTGCAATCTGTCTTTTTACAAGATAGTAAGACATTCAGCAATACATTAGATTATGAACTACTTAAAACTAAATAATATTTGTGATGGTATGTCGCCATTGCGCCATCCATCTAACTGTAAGTCCTAGTTTACTAGGTCTATTGGGGCTCTCCTCTTCAGTCTTGAAAAAGTGGATGATTGACCCATCAGGTTTGAAGCAAGCTGATTCGGATGGTCTGTTATACGAGACATGTATCGATTGGCATTTGTGCGTATTTCATCCTTTACTAAAGGAATTTTAAGTTCTTTATGCAATTGAGAAATCGGAAAAAATTGTTGTGCATTTACGATTTGTTTTAATATTTTTGACTGAAATCTTTGCAATATTTCAAGGTTTGAGTTTGCAGCAGTACCCCATAACTGTATTCCATAGGTCCATATTGGCTTCAAAATACACTTATATATAGTGAGTTTGTTTTCGAGAGAAAGTTTGGATCTACTATTGAGCATCCAATTTAATGACCTTAGTTTAATTCCAAAAGCTACTCTTTTTGTAAATATATGTTTTCTCCATGTAAGTTTGTCATCTAAATAAATACCAAGATACTTTGCATCCCTACATTGGGGAATTATGCTATTGTTTATATAAACTGGTGGACAAGTGTTTCTTCGCAGAGTAAACGTTACATGGACAGATTTACTGTCGTTTGATTTAATGCGCCATTTCTGTAACCATTGGTTAATATTATCGAAACCTGTTTGTAATTTTCGTGTGGCTTGAATTGGATTGGAATCGGAAGCAATTACGGCTGTATCGTCTGCAAATGTGCCGAGTAGTGTTCCTTCAGTAGTGGGTAAATCAGAAGTGTATAATAGATATAGCAAGGGTCCCAATATGCTACCCTGTGGAACACCTGCATTTAACCTGTATAAGGAGGATATTTCATTACCTTGTTTAACAAAATAATGACGATTGTCAAGGTATGATTTCAAAAATAGGAAAAAGTTTGTGGGTATTGTTTCTCTTAATTTACAAAGTAGGCCCTTATGCCATACTCTGTCAAAGGCTTGGGAAATATCTAGAAATACTGCATTACAGTATTCCTTTCTCTCAAATGCAATATGTATATGCTCAACTAGTCTATGGACCTGTTCAATAGTGCTATTTTGTTTTCGGAAACCAAATTGGTGATCTGGGATGAGTTGTTTGGATTCGACAACTGGATTAAGCCTATTTTGGAATAGTATTTCCATTATTTTGGACGGAATAGGTAATAGACTAATGGGCCTATAGGAATTCGGATCGTATGGGGGCTTTCCAGGCTTTGGAATCATTTTGATTTGTGAGACTTTCCATTGAGGAGGAACAAATGATTTAATCAGGATTGCATTATAAATAAACGTAATAAACTGCAAACCCTCTTCTGGAAGCTCTTTGAGTATCTTTGCTGTGATTAAATCGTAACCAGGCGATTTTTTATCTTTTTGTTTCCCAATTGCACTTTTCACTTCATTAATGGAAAAAAATTTTATTGGCAAGTCAAGTTGATATGGTTGATTCAGAATCATATCAACGGAGTTTAAGAATTCTGGCGGGCCATCATAATTTTTTGGAACGAATACGTCTTTTAAATGGATTGCAAATGTTTCAGCTCTATCTAAATCACTTTTTGCCCATGTTCGATCGAGCTTACGAATTGGTGGTATATGTTTAATGGAATTATTTATATCTTTTGTGGCCTTCCATAAGGAGTAATCGGATGCCTTTGTGGAATCTAAGTTTAACAAAAACGTATTTAACTTTTGATTTCTATCTTAACTTAAGATCAATTTGAGTTCTTTTGTAGCCTTGTTTAGAGCAGCCTTATCAAATGGATGTCTTGTTTGTTGCCATGTCTTTCTTAATTTTCGTTTTTCTGCTAACTTGTCTCTTATATTAAATGGGAGAAATTTGTCAGAACCTTTGTCTTTTGGAACCAGAGTAGAGTTCCAGGCTGCCTGTTGTATGCTTTTGTTAAAATGTTCTACGGCCATTGTTATGTCTTCATCTGTTTTTAATGGTATGTGTTTGTCTAGGGAGGTTGAAACCATGTATTTAAATTGAGTCCAATCTGTGTGCTTGTTATGAAGAACACATGATGGCGGGTATCTTACGATATTCCTGCTTAGTGTTAACTTCACAGGAGAGTGATCTGATGAGAGATCCCAACAGGGCTCACATTTTATACTCTCTGTTTTAATACCCCTTACCACACAAAAATCTATTAAGTCAGGTATTTTATCAGGATCTGTGGGCCAGTATGTTGGCTGCCCACTGGAAAATGTTTTAAGATTCATACTGTCTATTGCAGATTTTAATTGTCGGCCTTTAGTATTAGACAATCTGGATTCCCACAGGGTATGTTTGGCGTTGTAATCTCCCGCAGCAATGAATGTGTGGCCGAGGGTTTTGAAAAATGAGGAATAATTTTCTTTAGTAATTTTGTGTTTCGGAGGACTATATATTGCAGATATCGTGATTGGATTGCACCAATCCTCATCTACTATATTTGTGGCTTGGATTTCCTCTTTGTAAAACGGATTACTGACAAAGTGTTTAATGTTATTTCTTATCAAAATACCAGAGCCGCCGTGGGCAGTGCCATCGGGGCGCATTGTATGATAGAAATTGTAATAAGGAACATTGAAGTAACTTTTGGAGGTAAAATGAGTTTCCGATATTAATAATATATCGACTTTTTGAATTTTAAGAAATAACCTTAGTTCTAGGTTATGTTTTGACAGGCCATTTGCATTCCAAAAAAATATATTTATGGAATCGCCGATTTTGCTGTAAGTTGGGTAGTTAAATTGACCAACAACGTGGTCATTGCGGTCATTTGCTGCATCATTTCTCGCATAAAACTCATGAATTCTCTTAATTCACTAGAAAAGCTAGTATCATTTGGAATAGATGTTTCAGAAATGGGAGCATTTTGAGACTCCGATTTCGTATTTTGAGGTTGTGAACTGATTCCCCGTTTTCTTAAGGCAGCTGCATATGACTGTCTTCCTGAGACGGACGGAATATTATCTTCATGGGAATGTCTATGATGTCCCACTGGTACGGAGGAGGAAGTACCAGAGACAGACGGAATATTATCTTCATGGGAATGTCCATGATGACCCACTGGTACGGAGGAGGAAGTACCAGAGGGCTGTCTCCGTTGCCTTGTAGGCACGAAAGACGGAGCACCAGAGGAAAACTGATGTAAATTATTTTCTGATATTCTCGGATAAGTTTCAGGTTGAACAGCTCTTTGTGGATTTTTTACCAAAGCAGAACTTTTAGATTTATTCAAACTCTTATAGATTTGACAGCCTTTGTAGTTTGCGGGGTGATTTCCGCCACAAAATGCACATTTCACGTCATCGGATATAGTTTTTCGGGGGCATAATGCAGATTGATGTTCTCCAGCACACTTAATACATGTCGGTATTCTATGGCAACCAACTTTCGTATGTCCATAACGTTGACAGTTTGAACATTGTGGCATTTCTCGTTTGGATCTGGGAGGTTCAAAGGATACTCTGGAGTGTAAGAGTCCTTTAACGTTATAAATGTCCTTGTTATTAGATTTGGGCTTTAATTCTATAGCAAAGCGGGAAAGTGTGGTTCTATTTTGTCTGTGTTTAATATTATAGATATTAAAAACAGTATGGCCCAAGGAATTGAGTTCCTCTATTATGTCATCGGTGTTCACCGAGTAGTGCATGTTTCTGAGAAAAACTCTAAAATTTCGTTCGTCTTTTAGCTTGTACGTGTAAAATTCTGTATTTCTTTCTATAAGCAGTTTAACTATTTTGGAAAATGTTTCAGGCAATTTTGGCTGGATTTTGATTCTATCATGTTTTAGGACTTTAATTTCAAAATTATTGGGGACATCTTTGTTTAAAAGTATAAGCAATGGTTGAATATTGCCAACTTTATCAACAAATATTGGGGGAGGCTTATGTACGACTTCTTTTGGTACCTCAGGTGCATCCACCTCAAGGCCAGAGAATTTATTTTGATCTAATTTGATCGGATTTTGCAGCCAATACATATAAAGTTTGGTCTGCTTTTGTTTTTTTTTGGTGAAGAATTGGGACTATCACGACCTCTTTTATTATTTTGGACTTGCCAGGAATCATCATTTTTATTTGAGTATGAGTTTTTGAAAAATGCTCCTGAAGAATTACTGGAAGTGTTGGTGAATAGTTGCAACATTATGTATTTATGTATGACAGTGGAATACTTGACGAATCGTTTTTTAAAAGTATAATATTTCCGATACATAAAAAAGGAGATATTGCAAATCCTAGTAACTATCGTGGAATATCTTTCATGAATTGTTTACCAAAAGTAATGATGGGTTTAATATTGGAAAGACTTACAACATGGACAGAAAATAACGAAATTATTAATGAGTATCAAGCAGGTTTTCGTAAAAATTACTGCACTGCTGATAATATTTATAATCTTACATCTATTATTCATCTTAACTTTGGAAAAAACAAAAAAAACCTATGCATTTTTCATAGACTTTAAAGCGGCTTTCGATAAAGTTTCACGTCATGCCTTAATTTACAAGTTACACACAATTGGTATGTCAACGAAGTTAGTAAGGTTCGTTGAAAATGTATATAAAAATACAAAATCTTCGATATGGACTGGTAGTGAGTAGAGTTTTTCTTTTCCCGGACTTTTTCATTTCCCGGGAAAGCGGGATTAATTTTTAAATTTCCCGGGATCCCGGGAATTCCCGCAAAAACTAAAAACCCAAATTTTTTGTCAAAAAAATATATAAAAACCTTATGAATTCGATTACACTATTTATAATGTTCATTAACACCATAAAAATCGTATTTAGTACCTTTCAAATAAACAAAAAAAAGAAGTTTCGAGAAAAAAAGAACTATTTTTGTTACCCAGTTTTTATAAAAAAACGGCCCAAATATGTCGAAGTCACTTAAAAGTATTTTTAAGGAAATATGGTATTTCACATCGCTTTATCTGTTGTAATAATAAAAAATTCATCATTTATACTAGTTCATATTAGTTTATTTTTACAATTGGTTCTCAGCGCTTTGCCTCTAAAACACAATGAAACTGAATGTCTCAATTATGCCTCTGAAACTTAATGTAACTGTTTCAGTGAAATGAAATTATAAGAAAATTTACCAAAAAATTATTAAAAAAATTAAAAAAAAAAAATCTTGTTTTTAAAAGAAAAACCCGTTAATTTCAGAGTCATTCCTTACACAGATTTTATATCAATTTATTGATTTAAAAAGAATCATGTCCAGAGACATAAATATTTTCTATAGAAACAAATAATCATATTGCAAATTTTTACAATGCAGGTCTCAGAAAGAAAATTTCTCAGCTTCTAAAAAAAGTGCCAGGTTCTGATAACATAGTGCAACAACCAAAATCGGAATGGAATGAAACCAAAAGCAAATGAAAGCATAACAAACCGCTAGATTTTATTTACACGCATTTGAAGTTGGTGAACTTTGATTGTAATTATAATAAATGCTTGCAAATTGTATAAGGCGTATGATTAATTTTGTAACTGCCTTTAAATAACAATCATACGCAACGGTGAACAGTGGATTATTTTTAATAATTTGGCTATTCAGTAAGTAGGTACGAGACCGATTGCAGCGAAATTCAAACCGGTTATAGCTAACGTATTTTCGAGCTTAAGCTTAGACATTGGACCCTACATGTCCAATAAGTGCACCACCAGGGGCTCCTAAAGGGCACAAAAGCTTCAAAGGCTTTAAAATCACCAACTTTAAATGCGTGTAAAAAATAATCTAGCGCTGAACTAAAAACACGTTTTGAGGGTTTTGTTATGTAAAATATAAAATTTCAATTGCTTTTGGTTTCATCCCACTCTGATTCGGAAAGTTCGATTTTGTATCACTGCGTAATTGTATCCTATCGAAGATTTAGATATTGTGAGACTTTTTTCATTTCGTAAGTCTCAGACTTTATGATTTTTTTTAGTTAGAAGGTCTCTCTTGGATTACTTTTTGGGTACTTCTTGTCCCTGCGTACGTTTCTGTCATAAATTATCAAGAATTTTAATAAAATCTATAAAAAATCACATACAAAATAATCAATAGAAGTGGAAAAATCTACAATTTCAAAGAAACTAAAATTCCCGGGAATTCCCGCTCTATTTCCCGGGATTTCGGGATCGAAAATTTACGGGAATTCCCGTGAAAAACTCTAGTAGTGAGCTATCAGACAGCTTTTCAACAGAATCAGGAGTGAAGCAGGGCTGCTTGCTTTCTCCAATTCTTTTTGCAATTTATTTAAATGATTTGCAATAACACTTGGGTGGTGGAATTGAGTTAGATGAACTTAATATACGTCTTCTTTTGTATGCGGACGATATAGTCATCTTAGCAGACAATGCTCAATGCCTACAACAGATGATTAACAATTTGAAAGAATATTGTGAAATATGGAACATGGAGATTAATCTAACCAAGTCAAAAATAATGGTTTTTCGAAAAGGTGGAAAATTGGCTCGACATGAAAAATGGTTTCTAAACAATAACGAAATCGAGGTGGTACCTGAATATACTTACTTAGGAGTAGTACTAACCCCTAAGATGACTTTTAAAAAGCATGTAGAAAGCAGATATCTGGCAGCCAAAAATAGTATCAACATGACATGGAGTCATTTCCTAGGCAGACCAAATATATCTCTTAAGTCGAAGTGGAAACTCTTCCTTGCTGTTAGCAGATCGATCCAGTCTTACGGTGCGCAGGTATGGGGGCACTCATCATTTCAAGAAGTTGATAAACTACAGATATATTTTATAAAAAAGGTACTTCGTCTTCCAACTAATACACCAACTTATGCTTTAATGCTCGAGACAGGAGCTGAAAATGGTCATATTTTTACACTTGATTTACATTTGCGTTATGTAGCGAAAACTATATTCGAATATGCTGGTGATAGACTGCCAAATATTTTAACAAGAAAGCTTTTAGAGAAAAAAACTTTTATGGGTGGATCATTTAAATTCCCTCGGCTTCGAGTATGGTATTGAATGGTCAAATCACAACCTTTCCAAAAGACAGTGGAATGAAAACAGAATAAATTTTTTACAATGTCTGAAAAGAAAGTATTATATAAGTGCTTTAATTCAAAAAAATCAAACTGTCAGAATTTATAAGCGACTAGACCCAATGGTTGGTCAATACTATATGACAGAAACATATAGTCAGGAAGTAATCAGGTGGATTTTTAAGATGCGGTGCGCTTTGTTACACTTAAATGCAAATAGATGGCAAATCAATGCATCAAAGTTGTGTGGAATCTGTAATATGGCTGAGGATGAAAACGTTATTCATTTCTTGGGTCGCTGCCCAGCGTTTAAGGAATACAGGATTTTTTATTTCGGTAAAGTTTTGCTTAATGAGGAAGAGGTTGCAAAAATGCTAGATGGTAACTTAATTGATTGGAAACCTTTAGTAGAATTTGTTAAAAAATGTATAACCTATAGAAATTTTTTATACAAGGATATAACTTTTAATAATTAATTTAATTTTTTTTTGATTATACATATACGATTTGGATTTGCTTAAGTGCCGACTAACGACTAACGTCAATGTCGACTATATATGGGGCATTCCATGTGAAATCGGACACTTTGAAAAACTTTTTTTTTTGATTTTCCCAATTTGTTAACAGTTTTTAGTACCCTTCGAAAACTCCTTCGTGGTAAATTTTCAGATTTTTTTGATGACCCGTTCAAAAGATATCGAATTTTTAAAAATTGGTAGTTTGTTCCTTTACTCAAACTTCTTTTAATCATAACTTCTTCAATAATGGTCCAAATTTCAAATTTTTTTTTTCAAAATTTTTGTTTTTTTAAGTACTTTCTAAAAAAAAATCCCAAAAAAATCTTAAAAGCGCTCTAGTATGCGATTTTTAAGTTTTAAAATTTAAATCTCTTTTTTGAAAATGTTTGTACTCTTCAATTTCTTTGAAATTTTTTTGTGTAAAACTTCTATCAATTCTACAAATTTTTTGTCCAGGAAGATCGTGGGATAACGATTATTACTATTTTTTAAAATTTTTTGAAAAAATGTTATTGTAATTTTCCAATCTTAAAATCATTTCTACTGCTCCAATGGTGCGTCATAGAGGGGTCCTTTATAAGACCGACCCCCATTTATTTTTACGTCTTAACATTTCTTTGGAACAAACTAATACCCTATCTCCAATTTCTAAGGGGGCTCCCACACAAAACGACATTTTTTAAAATTTGTTCCAACCGCTCTAACTGCCCTAATAGTGCCCTTAGAGCAACAAAATGTATGACCGACCCACAATATTTTTTTAGTCCAAACATTTTCTCTGAACACACCTACCCTCTATCTTTAACTGTTAAGGCGGTCCCCATACAATTTTTTTTATTTTTTGTAAATTTGTTTTATTTAATCAGATTCTACCGGTCCAATGGTGCGTCCGAGAGGGGTCATTAGTGAGACCGACCCCCATTTATTTTTACCCTACAACATTTTTTTCAAAATATACCTACGCCCTATCTCCACTCCCTAAGTAGGCTCCCATACAAAATTACATTTTTATAAAATTTGCTCCAACTGTTATTTGTGTGGGAGCCTACTTAGGGAGTGGAGATAGGGCGTAGGTATGTTTTGAAAAAATGTTGAAGGGTAAAAATAAATGGGGGTCGGTCTCACTAATGACCCCTCTCGAACGCACCATTGGACCGGTAGAAGCTGATTAAATAAAACAAATTTACAAAAAATAAAAAAAATTGTATGATGACCGCCTTAACAGTTAAAGATAGAGGGTAGGTGTGTTCAGAGAAAATGTTTAGACTAAAAAAATATTGTGGGTCGGTCATACATTTTGTTGCTCTAAGGGCACTATTAGGGCAGTTAGAGCGGTTGGAACAAATTTAAAAAAATGTCGTTTTGTGAGGGAGCCCCCTTAGAAATTGGAGATAGGGTATTAGTTTGTTCCAAAGAAATGTTAAGACGAAAATATTAATGGGGGTCGGTCTTATAAATGACCCCTCTATGACGCACCATTGGAGCAGTAGAAATGATTTTAAGATTGGAAAATTACAATAAAATTTTTTCAAAAAATTTTAAAAAATAGTAATAATCGTTATCCCACGATCTTCCTGGGCAAAAAATTTGTAGAATTGATAGAAGTTTTACACAAAAAAATTTCAAAAAAATCGAAGAGTACAAACATTTTCAAAAATGAGATTTAAATTTTAAAACTTAAAAATCACGTACTAGAGCGCTTTTAAGAATTTTTTGAGATTTTTTTTTAGAAAGTACTTAAAAAAACAAAAATTTTGAAAAAAAAAATTTGAAATTTGGACCATTATTGAAGAAGTTATGATTAAAATAAATTTGAGTAAAGGAACAAACTACCAATTTTTAAAAAATCGATATCTTTTGAACGGGTCATCAAAAAAATCTGAAAATTTACCACGAAGGAGTTTTCGAAGGGTACTAAAAACTGTAAACAAATTGGGAAAATCTAAAAAAAAAGTTTTTCAAAGTGTCCGATTTCACATGGAATGCCCCATATATATCTTATATTACTTTATTTTTTTATACTATTTTGTGTCATTATTAATGTATATTGTTAAATGTGATGAAAATAAAGAAATACTACTACTACACTACGTTCGCAATTACGCAAAAACAGTTGAACCAATTCTCTTGGTGTTTTTAATCAAGATAGTGCTAATCAATTGCATATGTAATCCATATAAGATTATAATTGTAAAAAGGCGCGAAAACACAATGAATTTCATTTATAGGAAACATCACCTATAAATCCACTTCCGCAATCAAGCAAAAACGAGTAACAATAAGCCGATCCTAATAAAATTTCCTGAACAAATGGAACTACAGGACATAAAAGAACACGATTCGTTATGCTATACTCAACGTTATTTTATCTTTTACTACTGATAGTACTAACCGAGCTGGAACTATAGTATAGAGTAAAAAAATCCCACTCCCTTTTTTTATTTAA
Source organism: Pegoplata infirma (assembly GCA_963921195.1). Classification (NCBI taxonomy): domain Eukaryota; kingdom Metazoa; phylum Arthropoda; class Insecta; order Diptera; family Anthomyiidae; genus Pegoplata; species Pegoplata infirma. The sequence continues at coordinate 161,798,317 of OY992539.1, forward strand.
TATAAGTTATTACTCCCTCTTCCGCAATCATACAAAAATGGCTAAACCGATTTCATTGAAATTTGCAGCTTAGATAGTACTTACCGAGGACGCGACTTGGAACTTTAGCTATATTAAAAGCCACGATTCGATAAGAATGCGTAAAATGACACGCCCCTTTGTACTATAATTAAAGTTACGTCTGTCTGAATTTCTATAGATAGTGCTACCCGAAGGTGGAACTAAAGGCTACTTCTGGACCCGGTCCCGTACTTTAGTTTTGTCCGACACTGTATATTTAGATCGAGATGCAATAGAAAACAGAATCTATGTTTTCTTAGGGCCAGCAACGCGGACCGGGTCAGCTAGTACATAATAAAAAAAAAAGAAATGCATATAATTAAATCAAAACAACCAGCAAAATTAAACAAAAAATAAAAGGTAAACAAAATTTCCAGCTTTTCAGATACCATTTGTAAAACTAATACCACCTTTAAACGTCAAAAAGAATTGACTCTTGCATAGTCTTTATACATATTTAAGTTTTTGACTGTATAAAATATTGGACTGAAAAAAAAATACATGCAGAGATTGTACATAATATTGAATCGTCTGTAGAGGCCTTTACAAACATTCGCCGTACGTCTATTATTTTTCTACAAGTAATCCCGTGTACATTAAGTGTTGCCAACTTTTCTGTTTTTCATTAAATGAAGCGACTTTTTGTTTGTTTTTGGCGATCTTTGGTATTTATTCAGCGGGTTTTTATTTAAATGAATGTAATCATCACTATATGCTTGTTTATTTTATGTTTCTTTTTAATTTCTTCTTTTGCTGTTTCATTCTATCAATTATTAAAAAATAAAATACAAAACTTAAACTTAGAACTTAAACGAAAACTACTAAAACAAGAGAACTCTGTAGTGGCTGGTGGTATTCGAATTCGTGGTATACCCTACTTCCAAAATGAAAACCTCTATAACATCTTTGGTGAAATATGTGATAATTTAAAAATACAAAAGCCTCAAGTAGAAAACATTTATAGACTCGAAAGAATATATAAAGAAAATAAACCTTACTCACCAACAGATGAGGTAATAGTTGTAAAATTATATTCACCCTATGAAAAAAACTTTCTTTTAAAATCAATATCACAATTTAGGCGTGAAAATAAAACCACGCTTTGCCTTTTACTCGTCGGTTTTGATAGTGATGAACCCATATATCTAAATGAAAACTTAACTCCACATAACCATAAAATATTACAAGCCGCGCTGAAAATGAAAAGAGAAGAATCCATAAAGACAGCATACACTCATCGGGAGCTTGTTTACATAAAAAAGCTTAATTCAGATGATCCGTTACAAATAGAATTCCTAGACCAACTGAACAATCTTTTTCGAGATTAAAATGGCCCATCAAATTTACGATGTATCCTGTTTTAACTCCATTTTCATAAATTGTGAAATAATTTTAATATTATTCTTTTTATATTTATATTTATTTTGCAAAAATGTACTTACTATAAATCTTTATTTTTATTTAATCCTCCATATAATTTGTCATTTATTTTTAATTTTTTTCTTAAATGAAGCAAAAACGTTTAATTTTACGCAAAAAACAAACGTTGCTGATACCAAGTTTTTATTACAATTTTTAATATATGAGTAATCCAAATAATAACAGACACTTTTCTAGAGACACAACTGCAAATATGGTAAAAGTTCTGGCCAAACAAAATAGCGGTCTTAAAATATGTCACATCAACGCGCAAAGCTTAGTTAACAAAATGGATGAATTTAGATTTATCTTTGAAAATGCCGACCTACATGTTATATGCGTATCAGAGACTTGGCTTATCAAGTCAATTGCGGATACAATGATTGCAATGAACGGGTTTAATATATACAGAGCTGACAGGGATGATGGTTATGGTGGAGTTGCCATATATATTAGGAAAGGTTTAACGTGTAACGTTAAAAGTAGAAGCGGTAAAAATAAAAAAAAATAAAAACGATAAAGTTGAACATCTTTTTCTTGAGATTTGTATCGAGGGACGTAAGATTCTTGTTGGTAGTGTCTACAGACCTAATTCCCGATAGATTTTACTCACTTCTACACCCAAAAAAAAACGTGGGTATTCAATACTAAAAATTTAACTAATTTTAGTCCAAAAGGACCTAGTGCAGAAATTGGTAACCAATACTAAAATTTTTAACTAATATTAGTCAAAACCAGTAAAAAATACTAATTTTAGTACTTTGAAGATACTAAAATTAGTAACTAATTAGTAAATTTGGGTACAATACCACTTACTAAACCTTTTACTGTAGAATTATTTTGAGTGTACAATATTCTTGATGATATCACCACTCACTATAATGACGTTAGGCGTGTTTTTTTCGAGTTTGTTATAAAATTCCCATACAAATTTAAGTAGATATACACTTGATAAGTAGGGATATTTATATATTCTTAGAAGTTTAGTATTTATAAAAAGTGGTGCCAAATCTTGAAATTTTCGTTTATATCACTTACCAACACTATTTTTTATTTTGAAAAGTCAAAAAAATAAATAAATAAATTACAAAAATCAGTTTAAAAAATTTTAATTCACTACAAAAAAAATAAATATTACAATTATTTTGTAAATTCTATTAATTTAATAAAAATAACTTCAATATAAAATAATAAATAATAAAGTGATACCAAGTGCATTCAACAAAAAAACAAGAGTTGCCAAATTTATAATGCTAAGTAGTGATACCGTTTTTTTACAAGTATTTATAGTTATATATCAAAAACTCGAAAAAAACACGCCTGTTGTAATAGCCGGAGATTTTAACTCAAACCTGCTAGCTGACTCAAGATTTACTGTTTGTATGGAATCATATGGTCTCTTTACTGCAAATAAAACATCGCCAGCACATTTTACGTCAACTAACAGCACTTTGCTGGACTTATTCTTCGTTTCGAATACCAAACATATCTTATTGTATAATCAGCTCTCAGCATCGTGTTTCTCTAAACACGACCTCATTTTCATGATTTACAATGTACCTCTTCAAACCCCATGTAACATCATTCAATTCCGCGATTTTAAGAATGTTGACTGGTACAAGTTGCAGGAAGAATACATGAAAATAGATTGGAGCCGTTTATACCACATGTTATCGGCAGATTACCAACAACTGGCATATTTGGAGCAAAATGTTACTGCCTTATATGACATTATTGTCCCAATTAAGACAAAGAAAGTAAGCAATAAACACAAGCCCTGGTTTACTTCGGAAATTAAGAGTTTTATAGACAATCGTGATCATGCCTACACCCGATGGAAACGATTCAAATCAAGCGAACTACAATCACTTTTTCGTGTAGCCAGGAAAAGAGTTACCAGGAAAATAAGAGAAGCAAAGTCGAATTACTATGCAGATAAATTCAGGAACTCAATAGATAGCAAGCAAAAGTGGAAAACTATTAGAGAGATCGGAATCGGTAAGCGTAAGTTCTGTGAAGACAATACAATAACTGACCCCAATGAGATTAATGAAAGATTCGTTAATATAACAATGCCCTAAGCCGATCATTCATATTACGAAAACAACCGTGCATTCACCTACCAACAGACCACATTTAATTTTGATTGTGTTAGTCAGTTAGATGTTTTCAACAGTTGCCTATCGGTCAAGTCAAACGCTACTGGGGTTGACGGTATTCACCCTACTTTTCTTAAAATGCTTCTTCCTTCACTTTTACCATTTATTACACATACTTTTAATAAAATTCTTATGACAAGTATCTTCCCTCAAAATTGGAAGCATGCTAAAGTCCTACCAATACCTAAATCAAATGCAGAATACAGACCTATAGCAATATTACCATACCTTTCAAAGGCCTTCGAAAGAATTCTACACCATAAAATGACAACATACATCAAAACCAATAATCTTCTAACAGATTATCAATCAGGCTTCAGAGCCAAGCATAGCTGTGTTACAGCTCTTGTTGATGTAGTCGAAGACATCAGGAGGGAAGTTGATGATGGTCGTGTGACAATGTTAGTTTTGTTAGATCATTCGAAAGCTTTCGACACTGTGGATCACACCATTCTTGTACAAAAGCTTAAATATATGCTAAATTTTTCCACAAATTCCGCTGCATTGGTGACATCTTATTTAAATAATCGCGCGCGGAATTTATTACTCGTGAATTGTTATAGATATACGTGTTTTGGTTCGCTCCTGGATTCTGCAAAAATTTTACCTGTTACACCGCTCCTTTTGTCCGGAAAATCGTTGAAACGTAAAGTGATTGTTGCATTGTATACGCATGGATGTTGGTTATGGTTTTTATCCAGAACATAATTTATAAAAAGATAAATAATTTCTTGAATTTTTCTAATATTCTTGGAAAGTTCGTAAACTGCAATTTCACTCAACTTGTAAACAAATACATCAGCTGGCCTGTTCTTGCAATATAGTGGTTGGATTGAAAAGTTCTGCCAAGTTCGTGTCGTTAGAGAAACTGTTTTATCGACAATATTTTATGCAGACCTGTAAAAAAACTTGTATTTAAGTATTTTTAAAAACATTCAAGTCCATTTAACATAAAATGACGCCGACAAAAACAACAAACTCTACTATTTTTGGAAACTTGCCAAAACGGAAACATCAAGAAACATCCCCGGATAATTCTACTAAAAATCTAGTAGGTAATGTTGAAGTAACGGAACTGATGAAAATGATGCAAGCATCTATGGAAGCTGTTATGGAGGAAAAACTTAAAAATGTGTCAACAAAAACGGACATTGAAGAGATAAAGCAGCATATCAACGAGATTGATGGAAAATTTGATTTAAAATTTGAAACTCTTAAACAAGAAAATGTTGCCTTACGTGATGAGTTAGCGCAAATGAAGGAAGAAAGAGCAAAAGATCATTTACAAATCAAACGTCTAGTTGAACAAGGCAAAAGAAAAAATGTTTTATTCAGAGGAATCGTTAAAAATGGCACCCCAAAAGAGTCGGTAGAGCATGTTTGCGAACATGTTTTGAAAGTAAATGATGTGTATGTTGCAGCAGCAAGAGTTTTATTTACGTCTGAAGAAAAATGGTCTGTCGTAGCAGAAATGCAAACTGAAGAAATGGCGAATATTATCTTCCGTAATCTGAAAAATTTGGCTGGCTCAACTATAAAGATAGAAAAAGATTTAACAGAAGAAAGACAACAGGACAGAAAAGTACTTATACAACTTAAAAATGATATTTTAGATGTCGATGAAACGCAAAGAGTTTTCGTAAAGAATGATGCGATTAAAATTGGCACCAACTGGATGGCGTGGAACAAGAACCGAGATGTGTTAATGTGTGGTAAGGAGGCAGCAGAGATTGTTTTAAAAGAATTATATTCAGATAAAATTGTTTCTGTAAGCTTTGATTATAATGTTTTATTAGATAGAGCAAATAATTTTCAAAAAAATCAAAAAAACTAGGAAAAAGCAATATATGTAAAAGTAAAACCTTTGTTGAAATAAGTCATTATCTTAAAATTTTTTCTTACAACATAAATGGACTAGGAAATAAAATATTTATAGTTGATTTCTTTAATTACATAAAAAATTTTGATATTATAGCATTGCTTGAAACTCATGTCTGTTTAGAAAACACAAACAAATTTTATAAATACTTTGGCGATTTTGATATCTGTTGGAAACCTGCAACTCGAAACAGTAGTCGTGGTAGAGGCATTGGTGGCTGTCTTATCGGTATAAAAAAGGAGTTACGTAAAAAAGGCTTGAGATATTCTTTTGAAAATAAATTACAGATAGATTTTATAACGATAAATATTAATTCAGTACAATTTAACATAATTCCCTTATACATGAGAAGTGTTACCTGGAAGGAAGATTTAAGAATGCTGGACTTACTTTTAAGAAACCACGACCTAATCAATCCAATTGTGATAGGAGATTTGAACGTTAGATTAGGAGAACTGCAAGCAAATATTAATGATGTTTCTATGATGAGTTTTATGGCTTGTACTGCAGAAAGGAAGTCTAAAGATAGCACGGTTAATGATAAAGGAAGAGATTTTTTACAATTTTGCAACGAATATGGTTTACTGATAACAAATGGCATGACAAGAGGTGATGAAAGTGGCGAATTGACATTCGTTAGTACCGTTGGTGTTTCAGTTAATGACATATGTGCTGTTTCACAAAATATTCTTGAATACATACATTCATTTGAAGTAGAACAACAGACTTGGTCAGATCACCTTCCAATAGTTTTATCTTTGCAAATAAAGCTCAATAAATACAATGATAACTCAAATCTTTTGCCAAAATTGCGATGGAGAGATAATAAATTATTAGAATACCAAAATAAAGTACAAGATATTTTAAATATAGAAAAACAACAAAAAGAGTCACTAAGATTTGGAGATATAACAAACATCATAAAAGAGGCTTACCAATCCACAATGAAGATAGAAAGTTTTAAGTTTCCAAAAGAACAAAAATGGTTTAATATACAATGTTTTAATGCCAGAAAAGTCTCATTTGACAGTCTGCACAAGTTTAGAGAAGAGGATAGTCTTGAAAACAAAGCCAAATATTTAAGAGCAAATCGGCGTTATAAAGTTATATGTAAAGAAGCAAAAGATAAATATTACCAACAACTGGATTTGAAAATTGAAAGAATAAAAGATAGTAAGGATTGGTGGAATGTTGCCAAAGAGATAAGAAACGAAGAGTCAATAACTAATATACCAATAGCAACTGATGAGATAAAGGACTATTTCCAACGTCTATTAAACCCTCCACAAGTATCACCTGATATGCATTATGCTTATCAATACCAAGCAGATAATTTTCTGGATAAACCGATAACAATGGAAGAGTTGAAAGAAGTGTTAGAGAAGGCACAATTGAACAAAGCACCTGGGGAGGACAGAGTACCTTATGAGTTTTTTAAAAATGCACCTGAAGATTTGTTAAAAGAAGTGGTAAAATCATGCAACCTGTTACTAGATGGAGAAGAAATTGATAATAGCTTTGTAAAGAGCATAATCTTACCAATACACAAGAAAGGTGACAACACGCTGCCACAAAACTATCGTGGTATTTCATTTATGAATTGCCTGCCGAAGATAATGATGGGACTTATTGCCGAACGATTGGCAACATGGGCTGATCAGAACAAAATAATAAATGAATACCAAGCGGGATTCCGAAAAAACTACTCAACCTCTGATAATATTTATAATCTTGCCTCTATTGTACATCTTAATTTTAATGAGAATAAAAGAACTTATGCATTTTTTGTAGATTTCAAAGCTGCATTTGACAAAGTGTCACGCAAAGCTTTAATATACAAGCTACACACTATGGGAGTTTCATCGAAAGTAGTGAGGTTAAAGCTTGATTTACACGTTAACTACCCTTGACTACCCTTATCTACTATTTCCCAGTATTGGAGGATAGCAATTGTCAAATTCAAATAATTTTTCATACAAAATTATTTAAACCCGGCGAACCGTATCACCAATACTGGGAAATAGTAGATAAGGGTGGTCAAGGGTAGTTAACGTGTAAACTGCCCTTTATAGAGAAGATATACGAAGATACCAGATTTGCGGTGTGGACAGGAAGAGAAATGTCAGGTGATTTTTCAACTTCATCTGGTGTGAAACAAGGATGTCTACTGTCGCCGTTACTATTTGCTTTTTACCTTAATGATTTACACGATTTTCTGGGTAATGGTACAAATGTTGGTGGCCTCAACATCAGGCTCTTACTATATGCGGATGACATAGTTATATTAGCAGACAAAGTAAATGTCTTACAGCAAATGATATTTAAATTAGAGGATTATTGCAGACTATGGAATGTAGAGGTTAATCTAAGTAAATCTCAGATAATGGTCTTTAGGAAAGGTGGAAAAATAGCTAAAAATGAAAAATGGATTTTTAATGGAAATACTATCAGTTTAACCTCGGAGTATTGCTATTTGGGAGTGACATTGACACCTAAGATGGTGTTTACAAAGCATGTAGAAGCGAGAAATCTGTCAGCAAAAAACAGTATCAATGTCACATGGAATAACTTTCTCAGGAGAGGTAATATATCTCTCAAATCTAAATGGAAATTGTTTTTAGCGGTATGTAGAGCGGTGCAGACATACGGAGCCCAAGTATGGGGATACTCACATTTTGATCTAGTGGATAAACTATCAATTTATTTTATCAAAAAGATACTAAGACTTCCAAATTTTACCCCTACGTATATTCTTATGCTGGAAACAGGATTCGAAAATGGACATCTATTTACGTTAGACTTGCATCTGAGATATATAGCCAAAACTCTCTTTGACTACAAGGAGGACAGATTACCACATCAGTTGTCAAGACAGCTTCTTCGTCGCCAAATATTTTGGGCAAATAAATTGAATGCTATAGGGTCAGAACTTGGTATTTCATGGACATATGATTTAAATAAAAGCCAATATTATCTGAATAAGGTTAATCTTATACAGTCATTAAAATCAAAATATCTCAACAATATTGAAACCCAAGTAAGCCAGACTAGCAGGTTTTATAAAAACTTAGACACATGCGCTGGGCCAAGGTATTTAACGGAAGGTAACACTCAAGAAACAATAACATGGATATTAAAAGCTAGAAGTGATCTGATAGAACTAAATGGAAATAGGTTTCAAGCTAATGCTCCAACTGTATGTTCTCTTTGTAATATGAATGAAACGGAAAATATACAACATTTTCTAGGTAGGTGTCAAGCATTAAAAGAGTTCAGACTTATGTATTTCAAAAAGGTTTTACTTCAGGAAAATGAAATAGTTAATATTTTGAACGGATTTACCGTAGAGTGGAAAGCTATAGCAAATTATGTGAAAAATTGTATTCAATACAGGAAATTTTTAATAGATGAATTTAATCATTAGATAATTAACACGTATATTTTTGAAAGTGTAATTTGTATTTGTCGACTGACGACCATAGGTCAATGTCGTACTTATTCATTATTTTTATTTTATAATATATATCATTATTTTATGTACATATATTGCTTAAATAATTGCTAAATAAAGAATAATATTACTACTACTACTAATCGCGCGCAATGCGTAGAAATTGGTACAAAAACATCAAGGTTTCTTCCTGTAAACAGAGGCGTCCCTCAGGGTTCCATCCTCGGACCTCTTCTCTTCTCAATCTACTCGAATGATCTCCCTAACCACTTGAACCACAGTAAAATAAGAATGTATGCAGATGATGTTCAACTATACATTAGTGACAAAAAAGGTTATATTGAAAACTGCACAGCCAACCTAAACGAAGATCTGCAACGTGTCTCCCAATGGGCTTCTAGAAATGGGTTAAGTATTAACCCCAAGAAATCAAAATGTATCTTGATACGAGGTAGACTGCAAAAAATTTCTATTAATCCGTTTTTACATATAGACAATCAACAAATTGAAATTGTTAACAAGGCGAAAAACCTAGGTCTAATTATTAATAACACCCTAACTTGGTCCGACCACGTAGTTGCCGCCTGTGGTAAAACTTTCTCGATGCTCCGCTCACTCTGGCCCACGCAGTATTGTACTCCTAAAAAAATACGACTAGTACTAGCTAAGATCTATTTGATACCCATACTAACTTACGCATGTGAAGTTTTTGCAAGTTGTGATGAGGATAGTAAGTCCAGGTTAAGAGTAACATACATATTGCAAGGTATGTCTATGGTATAAAAAGACGCGATTCTATTTCATCTCATTCAAAAAAAATATATGGAGTTGATTTCGAGGACCTTATGAAGATAAAAGTTTTAATCTTCCTCCATAAAATTATAGTCACCCGAGAGCCGGAATTCGTCTTAAATTCAGCAGATTACTAAAAAATAACAACTTAATACAGTTTAGACACCACACCCTTGTCTCAGAATGGCAGTTTTACATATTTGCGGTACGTCTTTGGAACGGTCTTCTTCCAGAAACAAAACTCATCAGCAACTTTTCTAAATTTAAGAAGAAAATGTTTGAATAACACTCATTGATAACATATTATTTATCACCGACTGGTGCTGGTCCTAGCACTGGTCTTAGGGTTGCGACCTTGAAGTCCGGCCTTGATTCTGGTGCTCAGCCTAATATTGGTGGTAAAAAGAAAAAGAAACTTAAGCCATCAAAGGTCAGGCACAACCAGAGAAGGCTTTGTTTGAAAATAATTAACAGACTAAGCCAACTCGATGGAACGAAGCTCTCCGAACGTGAGAGGGCGTCGCTATCATGGGCGAAAGGAGTCATTGAAGAACAGGACAAACTTTCGGCAATGCGCGCATCTGACAAACAGAGCGCTGTTTCGGCCTCGTCATCGAAGTCTGGTAAAAGGTTGCGCTCGCCCGACGAGAAACCTTTACCTAAGAGATCTAAGGTGACCGGCAACGTCTGGACTCAGTCTTTTAGTGAGGTGGTGAAAGGTAACTTCGTTAGGGCTGTGATAAACAGGCAAAATGCGGATTGTAGTATTCCAAGGGACAAGTGGAGTTTAGTTGAAACTAAACTAAATGAAATCTACTATAGGCTTCTTGATAGTATGCCTGATTTTCTCCCTACTACTGTCAACGCAGGTTGGTATCAGGGGCGAGTAAAACTCTTTGCTTTTGGGAACGAAAGATCCGCAGCCGTGTTTAAGGTTGCCATTAGCCAAGTGGGAGAGTTATGGCCTGGAGCCAGACTGGACGTTGTGGAAAAACATGATATCCCCTCGCAACCCAGAGCTCATGCATGGATCCCAATGGCTACAAGTGACACTGCGGTGATTCTAAAGATGATAAAAGTCTGCAGTCCTGACCAAAAATTAATAAGATATATAAGCAATGCTATATCAAAATAATATAAATAAAAACCATATGTTTTTGTTTACATTTCCTCATTCGGCACAACTGTTAAAAAGAGTCAGCTATACAACAATTTATTTGAGCGAATGTATTTAAAAGAAAATAGGCAAAAAAACAAACAAAGCTTTTATCAACAAAAAATAATAAAACGTGTTTTGCAAATTTTGTATATCGCCACATAATTATGTGCATTTTTAGAATAGAGGTAAGTAAAAGTTTGTTTTGAAACAAAAAAGAGTTTTTATTATTTTTTTTTTTTGCTAGATATGCTCTAAAGGCCACAACAAAACATCCCCATAAAACTTTAAAAATTAGTGATGACGATACCGAATTATTGTTTATAATTGGTGGCCAAGTTACCTACAATCACAATTCACCAAATTTCTGATTTTAATTTGCCGGTGAACCAGATTACATAGAACTGAATTAATATTGGATAGAACCCGCTGATGGAGGGGAGTCTTTTGTGGCCTTTGATGATTATAAAAAAAATATAGATATCAAGTGGTAAGTTAAATTTTTAATGCATGTTTTTGGAATATATTAATTGTATTATTCTCTTTTCAGGTTCCTGTAACTTCCTATTTTACCAGTAATGAAAAGGTCCATCCTCCTCCACCCACTACTATTATTAAAGATTTCGCCGATTGTGTTAAATGGGTGCCGGTTTAAAAGTGCTTTTAGTGGACCCAAATGTATGACCGACCCCCATAAACTTTTGCTGCTCAATATTTTTTCCAACCTTACCTAAGCCCTATCTCCACTTCCTAAAGGAACTCCCACTCAGAAGTAAACTTTTTTAAAAAATGTACTTCCACTGCTCCAACTGTTTTAAAAGTGTTTCTAGGAGATCCAAATGTTAGACCGACCCCCATTAACTTTTACCGCTCAACATTTTTTCCAACCATACCTAAGCCCTATCTCCACTTCCTAAAGGAACTCCCACTCGGAAGCAATTTTTGTTTAAATATTTACCTTTACCGCTCCAACTGTCCTAAAAGTGCTTCTCGAAGATCCAAATGTATGACCGACCCCCACTAACTTTTACCGCTCAACATTTTTTCCAACCATACCTAAGTCCTATCTCCACTTCCTAAAGGAACTCCCACTCAGAAGTAAATTTTTTTAAAAAATTTACTTCCACCGCTCCAACTGTCTTAAAAGTGTTTCTAGGGGATCCAAATGTATGACCGACCCCCACTAACTTTTACCGCTCAACATTTTTTCCAACCATACCTAAGTCCTATCTCCACTTCCTAAAGGAACTCCCACTCAGAAGTAAATTTTTTTAAAAAATTTACTTCCACCGCTCCAACTGTCTTAAAAGTGTTTCTAGGGGATCCAAATGTATGACCGACCCCCACTAACTTTTACCGCTCAACATTTTTTCCAACCATACCTAAGCCTTATCTCCACTTCCTAAAGGAACTCCCACTCAGAAGTAAATTTTTTTAAAAAATTTACTTCCACCGCTCCAACTGTCTTAAAAGTGTTTCTAGGGGATCCAAATGTATGACCGACCCCCGCTAACTTTTACCGCTCAACATTTTTTCCAACCATACCTAAGCCCTATCTCCACTTCCTAAAGGAACTCCCACTCAGAAGTAAATTTTTTAAAAAAAATTTACTTCCACCGCTCCAACTGTCTTAAAAGTGTTTCTAGGGGATCCAATTGTAAGACCGGCCCAATTAACTTTGACAGCTCAAAATTTTTTCCAACCATACCTAAGCCCTATCTCCACTTCCTAAAGGAACTCCCACTCAGAAGTAAATTTTTAAAAAAAATTTACTTCCACCGCTCCAACTGCCTTAAAAGTGTTTCTAGGGGATCCAAATGTAAGACCGACCCCCATTAACTTTTACCGCTCAACATTTTTTCCAACCATACCTGAGCCCTATCTCCACTTCCTAAAGGAACTCCCACTCGGAAGCAATTTTTGTTTAAATATTTACTTCTACCGCTCCAACTGTCCTAAAAGTGCTTCTAGAGGATCCAAATGTATGACCCACCCCCACTAACTTTTACCGCTCAACATTTTTTCCAACCATACCTAAGTCCTACCTCCACTTCCTAAAGGAACTCCCACTCAGAAGTAATTTTTTTTAAAAAATTTACTTCCACCGCTCCAACTGTCTTAAAAGTGTTTCTAGGGGATCCAAATGTATGACCGACCCCCACTAAATTTTACCGCTTAACATTTTTTCCAACCATACCTAAGCCCTATCTCCACTTCCTAAGGGAACTCCCACTCAGAAGTAAATTTTTAAAAAAAATTTACTTCCACCGCTCCAACTGTCTTAAAAGTGTTTCTAGGGGATCCAAATGTAAGACAGACCCCCATTAACTTTTACCGCTCAACATTTTTTCCAACAATACCTGAGCCCTATCTCCACTTCCTAAAGGAACTCCCACTCGGAAGCAATTTTTGTTTAAATATTTACTTCTACCGCTCCAACTGTCCTAAAAGTGCTTCTAGAGGATCCAAATGTATGACCGACCCCCACTAACTTTTACCGCTCAACATTTTTTCCAACCATACCTAAGCCCTATCTCCACTTCCTAAAGGAACTCCCACTCTATCCTCTAAATAGAAAAATATTTAAACAAAAATTGCTTCCGAGTGGGAGTTCCTTTAGGAAGTGGAGATAAGGCTCAGGTATGGTTGGAAAAAATGTTGAGCGGTAACAGTTAGTGGTGGTCGGTCATACATTTGGATCCTCTAAAAGCACTTTTAGGACAGTTGGAGCGGTAGAAGTAAATATTTAAACAAAAACTGCTTCCGAGTGGGAGTTCCTTTAGGAAGTGGACATAGGGCTTGGGTATGGTTGGAAAAAATGTTGAGCGGTAAAAGTTAGTGGGGGTCGGTCATACATTTGGATGCTCTAGAAGCACTTTTAGGACAGTTGGAGCGGTGGAAGTAAATTTAAAAAAAAAAAAAAAAATACTTCTGAATGGGAGTTCCTTTAGAAAGTGGAGATAGGGCTTAGGTATCGTTGAAAAAAATTTTGAGCGGGAAAAGTTAATGGGGGTCGGTCATACATTTGGATCCTCTAAAAGCACTTTTAGGACAGTTGGGCGGTGGAAGTAAATTTTAAAAAAAAAAAATGTACTTTTGAGTGGGAGTTCCCTTAGGAAATGGAGATAGGAGTTAGGTATGGTTGGAAAAAATATTAAGCAGTAAAAGTTAATGGGGATCGGTCATACATTTGGATCCTCTAAAAGCACTTTTGGGACAGTTGGAGCGGTAAAAGTAAATTAAAAAAAAAAAATTTACTTCTGAGTGGGAGTTCCTTTAGGAAGTGCAGATAGGGCTTAGGTATGGTTGGAAAAAATATTAAGAAGTAAAAGTTAGTGGGGGTCGGTCATACATTTGGATCCCATAGAAGCACTTTTGGGACAGTTGGAGCGGTAAAAGTAAATTAAAAAAAAAAAATTTACTTCTGAGTGGGAGTTCCTTTAGGAAGTGCAGATAGGGCTTAGGTATGGTTGGAAAAAATATTAAGAAGTAAAAGTTAATGGGGGTCGGTCATACATTTGGATCCTCTAAAAGCACTTTTGGGACAGTTGGAGCGGTAAAAGTAAATTAAAAAAAAAAAATTTACTTCTGAGTGGGAGTTCCTTTAGGAAGTGCAGATAGGGCTTAGGTATGGTTGGAAAAAATATTAAGAAGTAAAAGTTAGTGGGGGTCGGTCATACATTTGGATCCTCTAGAAGCACTTTTGGGACAGTTGGAGCGGTAAAAGTAAATTGTAAAAAAAAAATCACTTCTGACAAGGGAAGTATCTCAACCCTTATGAACCGATTTGCATGAAACGTAAAGTATATACAAAAAAGACAATTCTAAGATTGGGGTGTCTCGGCTTATCGGCCATATCAGGGATTTAGGGTTTCAAAACATGGGTCAAAAAATGGAGAAAAAATGGTTTTTTGGATTTTTCAGCCATTTCTTTCTAAGAAACTATATGATGTTTACATATGAGAAAAAAGGCTTTTTTATCCAACGGTGGCATAACCTTGTAAAAGTTGGGCTTCGTTAAATACTTTTTTCATGAAAATGTGTAAATTTTGGGGGGTATTTATATGAAGACATAAACCTACGAAGTCCATATGAATATGAAATAATCTTTATTAAATTTAAGTCGACACGTATTTTTTTTCTAAAGGATATTCCGGTTAGTTCGGGAGTTATCGAAATTTTCCCGGAGGTCCAAATTGTTTCATAAGGGGACAACGAAATTTTAAAACACTGATATGGCCGAAAAGCCGAGACACCCCAACCTTAAAATCGTCTCTTTTATATTTATTTTAAGTTTCAAGCAAATCGGTTCATAAGGGTTGAGATACTTCCCTTGTGAGTGGGAGTTCCTTTAGGAAGTGCAGATAGGGCTTAGGTATGGTTGGAAAAAATATTGAGCTGTAAAAGTAAATGGGGGTCGGTCATACATTTGGATCCTCTAGAAGCACTTTTAGGACAGTTGGAGCGGTGGAAGTAAATTTTTTTTTAACATTTTAAAACAAAATTTACTTCTGAGTGGGAGTTCCCTTAGGAAGTGGAGATAGGGGTTAGGTATAGTTGGAAAAAATATTAAGCAGTAAAAGTTAATGGGGGCCGGTCATACATTTGGATCCTCTAAAAGCACTTTTGGGACAGTTGGAGCGGTAAAAGTAAATTTAAAAAAAAAAATTTACTTCTGAGTGGGAGTTCCTTTAGGAAGTGCAGATAGGGCTTAGGTATGGTTGGAAAAAATATTAAGCAGTAAAAGTTAGTGGGGGTCGGTCATACATTTGGATCCTCTAGAAGCACTTTTGGGACAGTTGGAGCGGTAAAAGTAAATTGTAAAAAAAAATCACTTCTGAGTGGGAGTTCCTTTAGGAAGTGCAGATAGGGATTAGGTATGGTTGGAAAAAATATTGAGCTGTAAAAGTAAATGGGGGTCGGTCATACATTTGGATCCTCTAGAAGCACTTTTAGGACAGTTGGAGCGGTGGAAGTAAATTTTTTTTTTAACATTTTAAAACAAAATTTACTTCTGAGTGGGAGTTCCCTTAGGAAGTGGAGATAGGGGTTAGGTATGGTTGGAAAAAATATTAAGCAGTAAAAGTTAATGGGGGTCGGTCATACATTTGGATCCTATAGAAGCACTTTTAGGACAGTTGGAGCGGTGGAAGTAAATTTTTTTTAAACATTTTTAAAAAAAATTTACTTCTGAAAGGGAGTTCCCTTAGGAAGTGGATATAGGGGTTAGGTATGGTTGGAAAAAATATTAAGCAGTAAAAGTTAATGGGGGTCGGTCATACATTTGGATCCTATAGAAGCACTTTTAGGACAGTTGGGGCGGTTGAAGTAAATTTTTTAAAAAAATGTACTTCTGAGTGGGAGTTTCCTTAGGAAGTGGAGATAGGAGCTAGGTATGGTTAGAAAAAATATTGAGCTGTAAAAGTTAATGGGGGTCGGTCATACATTTGGATCCCTTAGAAACACTTTTAGGACAGTTGGAGCGGTGGAAGTAAATTTAAAGAAAAAAATACTTCTGAGTGGGAGTTCCTTTAAAAAGTGGAGATAGGGCTTAGATATGGTTGGAAAAAATGTTAAACGGAAAAAGTTAATGGGGTCGGTCATACATTTGAATTTTTTTAGGACAGTTGGAGCGGTAGAAGTAATTTTTTTTTTTAAATGTACTTCTAAATGGGATTTCCTTTAGGGAGTAGAGATATGGCTTAGGTAATGTGATGCTTTCCCAGCACATAAGCGATCATAAATTGTACTTTGCAAGCTTCTACAACACAGTTGGAGTTTGTACCTGGGTTTGTATGTTTTTAATATGTTTTTTGTTAATTTTTTTAGGTCATGAAATTGTCTATCTCATCTGTGCGTGTTGCTGTGGAACCCAAGAATCCTGCTTGCTAATTTGTCCAAATTGATAGAAGGCCTAAAACGTTTGGCCAAATTTTGATTCTATTGTACAATGTATCTTTGATGAATCTGGTGAACACATTATTATATTTGGAAATTTGCCCAATAGTATTTTGTGCAGAAAAAATGTCTGAGAATTTTTCAATAGAAAAGATGTATTTATTGTATATCTTTAAATATAAACTAAATAAAATGTATTTATTATTACAAACAAATTATTTTGTTTTTTGTGTCGATTTATTTTTTTATGATGCTGCTTGCTATGCATTTTCTTTTGTTTTTTGTTTATTCTTCTTTATTCCTCTATTTGGCAGAATTGAGTGAATGAAAAGAATTTGACGTCTTCATATAGTTGTCCCTCTCGCACAGCTGTACCAAGATGGCGGATTTGTTTATGTTTTATGTTGTAATCAGAGGTGCATTTTGATGTTTTTGTTGTTGTATATTTTGGCGTTAGAGATCTTGTTAATCTTTGGTCCTGACCTTCCAACTCAGAATTGGCAAATTGCCAGATTGGGTGAGATGGAGGGCGCTCGTCGTCAAGCAGTGGTATTGGTTAATGAGGAATCGCTTCCGCTTTTAGCCAGGACTGACGGCATTATTAGATTTGGCTTTTTTCATATAAGAGTCAATGTCTACAAGGGCGACCAGAAGCCTATTTTGGACGCAGACAAGCCAGTGGCAGAGTCGGCTGGGGAGGAGAATCTGGAAAAGGTTGATATTCAGCTGACCGATTCTACGCTGATGGGAGATGCATCTGGCATTTTCGAAACCGAATCTGGTAACGAATGCGACCTCTGTGATGGCACGGAGGATAAAGCTGATGCCACGATGGGTGACATTCAGGACGAGGCCCATGCAGTGAGGAATTCGGAGAGTTCTGTTGCCTCCGATTCAGAACAGATGGGACACATATCTGGCTTATTCGAAACCGAATCTGGGGACGAATGCGACCTCTATGATAACACGGAGGATGAAGCCAATAACACGGTGGTGGAAAGGATGGTGGAAAAAAAGCAAGATGTTGCGGTTCCTACAAATAAACCTCCATCACTGTAAAGCAGCCTCAGTTGCACTATTGCTGCGCCTGAAGACAGGAGCAGTTGACTTGGTTTTTATCCAAGAGCCCTGGGTGCGGGGTGGCAGGGTTTGCGGATTGAAGACCCCTGGGTTTAAGTTGATGGTTGCCAAAGGTGAGGGCTCACCAAGAGCCTGCATCTTGGCGAAAAATGGCTTAAATATATTCTTTTTATCAACTTTTAGTGATATGGATGTTACAGCGGCTAGCTTAGAGCTTCATGGGAGGTCTATTTGGCTCGCCTCTGCGTATTTTCCTAATCCGGGGCCAATACCCCCGGAGAAGGTTGGCGGTCTGATTCGGGAGTCTGAATCTAGGGGACACCAGTTACTAGTGTGCTGTGATGCTAATGCACATCATTCGATATGGGGAAGTACAGACACAAATGATAGAGGCGAATCACTTTTGGAGTTTTTGTTAAGCACTAACCTGTATATTTGTAACAAGGGTAGTGAACCAACTTTCGTTACAAGTACGCGGCAAGAGGTTCTTGACGTAACACTTGTATCAGATACATTGTCTGATAGAATTGATGACTGGAGAGTTTTGGAAGAGCATTCTTTCTCAGATCATCGCTACATTGAGTTTTTACTCAGGGAGCGTGCCCCGGTTGAGACAGTCTCTAGAAATCTGAGAAGAACAAACTGGGTGAAATATAGGGAGACTTTTTCTTTGCTTTTGGATGAAGTACCCCTATCTGAACCGCATAGTTTAGCGGAAATTGACTGTCTGGTTGACCATATAACAAATGTTTGTAATAGGTGCCTGGATGCGTCTTGCCCTTCTGCAAAGCCTAGAGGGAAAAAATAGCCACCTTGGTGGTCAAATGAGTTGCAGACGAGCAGAGATTCCTGCAGAAAGCTCTTTAATAAGGCTAAATTTTCAAGAGTGGACGAGGACTGGTCTGCATACAGGCTGCAACTTAAGAGTTATAAAAAGATGATCAGAAATGCAAAATGTGATTCTTGGAAAAACTTCTGTGGAAACATAGAAGACGTTTCTGAGGCATCCAGGCTGCGCAAGGTTCTGGCTTATTCTCCTTGCACCCTAGGATACCTGAAAGATCCTAATGGGGTGTGGTCTTCCTCCAGTGGAGAGTCGCTGGATCTCCTTTTAAACACGCATTTTCCGGGCAATTCCATGACGCCGTTTCAAGCTTTGGAACGTTCTGACGCCCAAGCATCTGAAATTGCTTCGGAAATAATAAATATGCCAACATTAATCTGGGCGATAAAAAGCTTCAGGCCCTATAAATCCCCGGGACCTGATGGTATAATCCCGGCTGAGTTGCAGCAAGTGTTGGACTATATAGCCCCGTTGCTGTATAATCTATACACAGCATGCATCGGCTGGTCGTATATTCCTTTAAAATGGAGGGATCCCAGAGTCGTATTTATCCCTAAGGCTGGGAAAAGTTCGCACACGTCTCCGAAGGATTTCAGACCAATTAGTCTGTCTTCTTTTTTGTTAAAGACAATGGAACGAATGATAGACTCATATTTGCGTAGAGTGATTGACCCGAGGTTGCTTTCGACAAAGCAACATGCATACAGCAAGGGACGATTAACGGAAACAGCTCTTCATGAGCTCGTTGGTACCATCGAGAGATCGCTTTCGGTAAAGGAGTACACTATGGTGGCCTTTCTTGATATTGAGGGGGCTTTTAATAATGTCATCCCAGAATCGATAATATTGGCATTGTCTTGTCTGGGAGTAAAGCGTGAAATCGTTTTAATGGTGGAAAACCTACTTGCCAATAGACGTATAACGTCTGAATTGGAAGCGTCCGTCATATCTCGATTTGTCAATAGGGGCACACCACAAGGAGGTGTTCTTTCGCCGCTTCTTTGGAACCTGGCACTGAATTCAATGCTACTATCTCTAGAAGCACGTGGTTGTCATGTTGTCGCATATGCTGACGATGTCGCGATAGCGGTAAAGGGGAAGCATCTGCCAACATTGCGGGACATTCTTCAGGGTTCTCTGAAAGATCTGTCTAAATGGGCAAGAGACTGTGGTCTAGGAGTTAATCCTAGTAAAACAGAGCTTGTTTTGTTTACAAGGAAAAATAATATTCCTGCTTTTGATCCTATTTCTCTGGACGGTACTGAAATCACCTTCTCAGATGGAGCCAAGTATCTTGGAGTATTTCTAGATAGGAAGCTGAATTTCAGGCGTAATATTGAGGAACGGGTGAGAAAAGCAACGATTGCTTTGTATTCCTGTAAAAGGGCCATTGTAAAACGATGGGGTTTTAGCCCTCAAGTCGTTCATTGGATCTATACAGCAGTGGTGCGTCCAATTTTGCTGTATGGAATCATTGTCTGGTGGCCTGCTTTAGAAACAAAAGCGAACTTTGTCTTTATCACGAAGGTACAGAGAATGGCGTCAATGTGCATCACTGGTGCTCTTCGTACTACACCTACGGCTGCTTTAGAAATCCTCCTTCACCTGATACCCTTGGACATATTGGGTAGGCAGTATGCGGCTGCGTCGGCAATTCGACTTAATAGCACGCTGCAATGGAGGAGCAGTGATTGTGGCCATAGCGCGATCTTGAAAAAGATAACAATACCACAAAACGTGGACTGTGCTCCCTCTTTGAGCCTCTTTGAGCGCCACTTTACCACTATGATACCGTCCAGGGAGTCTTGGATGGGGGATACTCCGGGTAGTGGAGCTACCATCAATTTTTACACAGATGGATCGAGGCTGCACGAACAAGTGGGCTTTGGAGTCTATTCGGAAGAGCTTGGGTTGAGCCTGGCTCGTAGATTGCCAGATCATTGCAGTGTTTACCAGGCAGAGATGCTGGCAATAAAAGAAGTGGCTGACTGGTTGAGCTGCAATGTCTTGTCTACAACCGCAGTCAACATCTATACTGACAGTCAAGCCGCGGTCAAGTCCCTGGATTCAATGTTTCTGAAAACAAGATCTGCCCTTAACTGCCGCACGTCTTTAAATGAGATGGCCAAGCAGTTTAACATACGACTCATATGGGTCCCAGGGCACAGAGACATTCCAGGG
Organism: Pegoplata infirma; assembly: GCA_963921195.1. Lineage (NCBI taxonomy): Eukaryota > Metazoa > Arthropoda > Insecta > Diptera > Anthomyiidae > Pegoplata > Pegoplata infirma. Next base: position 161,819,236 of record OY992539.1, read on the forward strand.
AATTGCAAAGCCGATGAGCTTGCAAGACTAGGAACTATCTTACAGGTTCCAACAGAATTGGAATGTGTTGGTATGCCTCTAGAAACTTGCAAGCAAAACCTACGGCTTTGTTCTGCGACGGAGACTAATCAAAGATGGGCAAATGGATGGACGTGTGAGACAACACGACTGATTTGGCCTTCTCTTAATCAGGGGCGCACAAGTGAGCTGATATCGCTTCCAAGAGGAGAGATTTCGACGGTGGTTTCTATAATTACCGGACACTGTCTTATAGGGAAGCACGCAGAGCGGTTAAATGTGCCGTCGAATGACTTTTGCCGAAGTTGCATGGATGAAGAGGAGTTGGAAACTATCGAACACTTTATTTGCCATTGCCCGGCACTTTCTGGTCAGAGACTTGCTTCACTGGGATCTAGGGAGCTGTACGATCTTTCTAAATTGTTGGATGTCAAAATTCAACATCTAAGGAGTTTTATAAGAAGCTCAAAATGGTTTAACGACAGGGACTAGTAGGGAAACCTATTACGGTCCCGTGGTATCACAATGGACCTCAGAGTCTACGTGTGTTGACGTAAAACGTCAGCAGCCACTTACAACCTAACCTAACCTAACTTAAAAAATTCTTAATTTTATAATTTTATATTTTATAGTTTTTTTTTATAGTTTATATTGCCGGTCTAAAGCCCTGTACTAGTTTAACTGGGCTATTCATAATGAGTAAATTAAATCTAATGTAGGTTTATTTGACTGATATTGCATAAATATTTGTCAAATAAACCTACTTTAAGTACACTTTAAGTATTATGAATAAAGGCCTAAGACTTTATGTTTTGTTGTATAGGTTACCAAAGAAAATAAATAAATAAAAAGAATCTAGTCATAGGGGCTTTATACCAGTGGTCGGCACCCATTGCACCCAGGTGCATAATGAAATTGGCTATTTGCACGTAGACAGTAGAGCATTAAAAACACAAATATATTATTTAGTGTCATGGTAGCATTTAAAAAAGCGGGTAGATGAAGCTATGTTTTAGAAAAATGTTCCCTCTTTCTGCCGACCACTGCTTTATACCTATTCACACTCAGTTTTAACCCGTTTTTAGCATCAATATTTTTAAGGGGCCATCAGATGACAGATATATATATATTTCCTTTATTTACATAAAATAGTAAGATAAATATCTATTAACTAAATTATATAAAAGTTCATAATGAACATAGGGCGTCTACAAATTCTCTCCATTTGGAACGATCCTTGGCTAGCGACTTAATTTGATTCCAAGACAAGTTGCAACTTTGACCTTCGTTTCTCACCATCCTCACCCAGGTGTTTCGCGGGCGACCAGGATTGCGATGACCTTGCGGATTCCATTCAAGAGCCGCTCTGGTGATTTCATTGGTCGGTCTTCTTAATATGTGGCCTATCCAAGACCACTAACGACGTTTAATTTCAATATCAATAGGTTCACAACGGGCTAGATATAAAAGTTGTTCATTTGTTACCCAGCATGGCCAAAAGATACGCAGAATCTGGAGCCTGTGTTGTACTCCATGTTGTGCAACTGTATAGCAGGACAGACTTAACACTACAGTTAAATATTCGCAGTTTCGTAGCTTTTGAGATGTTGTTTGCTCGCCAGACTTTATTTAATGAGTGAAATGCGACTCTAGCCTTGTTGATGCGCTCCTCTATATCTTTTCCAGAACCACCATCTTTTGTTATGCGGCTACCTAGGTAGCAAAAAGAGTCAACGTCCTCAATAAGATCTCCGTGCAATATGAGAGGTGTTGAGTTATTTGTACCAATTCTCATTAGTTTTGTCTTATTAACGTTGATTCTAAGACCTACTTTTCTTGCGTTTCTGTCAAGACATATGAGTTTCTGTTCGATATCTTCAAACCGATGGGCCATCATGCATAAATCATCTGCGTAGTCAATATCATTAAGACGTTCACGTAGGTTCCAACGTATGCCATTCGGAGCTTCGATGTTTGTGTGCTCCATGACTCCATCTAAGAGTATTTGAAATAAAGTCGGCGATAGAACACACCCCTGTCTGACACCCTCATTATGTTCAAATGGACGGCTCTCTTGCCCACAGAATCTAACTCTACATTCGGCACCATTGTAAAGTTCACGAATGAGACCAATAATCTTATCGGGTACGCCTTTACTCCTAAGAGCAGCCCATATTGCCGGTCTGTATACGGTGTCAAAGGCGCGCTCAAAATCTACAAACAGCATATAGAGGTGGTTATTGAACTCTTGCGATTGCTCTATGATAATTCGTAGAGTATTTATATGGTCCGCGCATGATCGACCAGGCCTAAAACCCGCTTGCTCCTGACGTAACAGCGGTTCAACAATTGGTGCTATTCTTTGCAAAAGAAGAAGGGCCATTACTTTGTTGATTACGTTTAGCAATGTAATCCCTCGCCAGTTTTTGCAGTAGCTCAGATCACCCTTCTTGGGTATAGTGATGATCACACCAGCCTTCCAACATTCTGGGATAATATTGCTCTGCCATGCAGACTGTATTATTGGCAAGAGCACCTCAGCAATGGGGCCAGCACCATATTTCAGCAGTTCTGCCTGTACTGTATCGGGACCGGCAGACTTTGATTCCTTCAAATTGCACAATGTTGAAAAGATTTCCTGATAGGTTGGTGGAGATGTAGCTATTTCCCTGCGAGGGTTACAACGGCGAGAGAACCAAGGGCAGCCATTTAAGTTAAATTCGGAGGTATTATTCTGTGATATACCAGAGGTGAAAAATTCTTGCTAGCGTTCTAGTTTCTCTTCAGTTGTAGTGAGATCACGACCGTGTTTATCTTTCAGCATTGATATATTCTTGATGTTTCTGCCTCCTAGATCTTTAATTGCTTTATAAACCCCACGCATGTTACCAATGTTCGCTGCTTGTTCGGCTTCCTCTGCGATGCTGTTAAAGTAGCGTTCCCGGTCAGCTCGTACTAATTTCTTTACGGAGTTCGCTGACAATCTGTAGTTCTTTCTCGCTTCAAGTTTCTCATCAGGGTTTCGCGTTCTTGAAACTATTTTGTTAAGATGCTTGCGATTTGCTATTTCGGCCCACGTCTCTTCGCTGATCCAAGGCTTCTGGTTTTTCTTTCGGACGCCTAGAATTTCCTTCGCAGTTCGAGAGCAGTTTTGTGCTACATTTGTCCAAGATTGTATACTAATGTTGTTGGTGTTGTTGTTGTTGTTGTTGTTTGGTTGAAATGAGTCTCTCAGAGTAGAACAGTAGCGGGAAGCAACATCAGGGTTACGAAGCCGAGCAGTATTAAATTTCACGACACCTTTTTGTGAGTTGACTGCCGCAGGGCGAAGTTTAAATGTGCCCACTAATAGGTTATGGTCACTATCTATATCGGCACCTCGCATTGTCCTTACATCTAATAGACAACCCAGGAACAATTTATTTATCATTATGTGGTCAGTCTGGTTGCGGGTGATATCAAGAGGGCACCGCCATGTATACTTATGTATATCTTTGTGGATGAACTTCGTACCTCCAATAAATAATCGGTGGCGTGCACATAAATCAACGAGTCTTTCGCCATTATCATTTCTAGAATTACCCAGTCCCTGAGATCCCATTACAGCCTGGAGGTTTTTGTTGTCGGAGCCCACCTTGGCATTAAAGTCGCCGAGGACGATTTTGATGTCACCGTTCGGGATAGCAGAGATTGCAGATTCTAGTTGGCTGTAAAAATCATCTTTCAAAACATCATCACCAGGTTCTGTTGGCGCGTAACATTGGATTACGGAGATTTTACGAAACTTCGAATTGAAGCGGGCGGATATAATACGGTCAGATATAGCAGTGTAGTGCAAGAGAGCTTTATTTGCCAACGGTGTGAGCAATAAGCCAACCCCATTTATACGTTTATCGCTGTTGCCAGAGTAAAGAAATGTGCTGCCATTTTGAGTGCGTGTTGCTCCACTATTCAGCCATCTTACTTCGCTGAGACCAAGAATTTCGATGTTGTAGTTCACCATTTCTTTGCAAACTTGTTCAAGCCTTGATGACTCGGAGAGAGTTCGTACGTTCCAAGTTCCAATCATTATCCGTTGTTTAAAGCCAAATGTCGTTATCGTTTTGGGGGGGGATTTTATTAAATTTGTAGTAGACGTTTCAGTAATAAATGTTTTTTACAAGAGAGGGTTATTAGCCCACAGCTTAACCTGCTTAAAGGCGAGGGACCTAGAAATAAAAGTTCAGCTTTGGATATTTGATGGCGCCAATTAATCGCCATGTCGGTTCGAGCTTCATTGACACTCAGAATTTAAAGGATACACGTCGCTGGGCGTGACCATCTGAGACTCTCTTCTCTAACCCGCTGAATTGTCCGCCACTGCTTATTTAATTCGCAGTTACCCCCCATACTACATGAGAGGGTTATCCACTATCCGCAACCCGTGGAGGCGTCCCTTAGCACTTCAGCTGTGCTTCCTTTTCTTGGTTATTATATGTCATTTGAATAGGAAGATCCCATAAAAATGTCATATATATATCCAAGGGGATATATATATCCAAGATGACAGACAAATCTTACAATTTGTCTTCCAACCGAGCATTTTTTTTTTCTTAAAATATTTGCGAACACACATCTAAACACGTGCTATTATTTACGCCATTTGCATTCGGTCGTTAGACAAATTGTAAGATTTGTCTGTCGTCTGATTGGCGCTTTAGCACCTTCTTTGTGCTATTATAGTATACTGACAGAAAATGCTAAAAATAATTGCTAAAAACTGTTTAAGTGTTTCTTCACAATACAGCAGCAGACAGCAAAATTTTTACATGTATTTTGTTGTTGTTGCCGCAACAACAAAATACATGTAAAAATTTTGCTGTCTGCTGCTGTATTGTGAAGAAACACTAAAACTGTAACACACGTTCTAGATTAGCAACCACCACTTCTATCACGAAGGCAATTCAACGTCACTTTTGACGTTTAGAAACGCCAAAATTGATAGTAAGCAATTTCATTTTTCTTTTGGAGATTGTTTGTTCCCGCTTTTGTTAGCGTCTTCTTTTGTTTATCATGAAAAACGAATGTCAAATGAAAAATGACTACTCATTTTGACACTTGATTGCGAGCAATCTATAGTAGAGCAGGCTCTCTACCATCAATTGTCCACAAAAGACTGTCCACATTAGCAATGACAGTGCTTTCTATCGATTTTGACGTACGATAGAAGTGGAAGTTGCTAATCTAGACCGTGTGTAAAACCATGTTTCCATCAAGATCAAAAACACTTGATTTGAGCAAAACACTTCGAGCTGTTTCCACTCAAGTTGAAGGGATTTGCAACGTCAAATTAATTACGAATTTTCGTAATTAATTTGACGTTTTCACTACAAAATAGTTAAAACAACAAAATTAAGAAAATAATTTCCAAAAACAATTAATACAAATAATAAAATCAAATAAAATTACTGACAAAATATGTCGCCATTAGGCACGTCTCCGAAACAGAAAATGTAAATTCCTTCATTTGTGTCTGCAATTCCAGATCATGTTGGTAACCCTTGCGAAATAATGTAAGAGACAAAAAAGTTGAAAGAAAGTATGAAGTGAGGTTGAGATTGCTAGAAATAGAATTGTAGTGTTGGAAACTGTCAAAATTTATTCTGTAGAAACTATAAATATTCACATATATAAAAAACTGTTTTCATTAACAAGACAAACCGACATTTAAAATCCTACTGATGATGACACTAACTGGGGTGTTTGAAACCGGTAAAGGAAATACCAGAAATGTCTATAATTTTTAGAAATTCAATTTTTCTTCTGCATTTTTTCAACTTGAACCCTTATAACAAATATAATTAGAGCCCGTGCTCGATCTGTACTTACAGAAAATAATCAAAATTAATTTTGTAGTTTATTATAATTAAATAAAGATGTTTAAACAACTAATTGTAAATTATTTTAGTAATAAAAAAATAAAATGTCTTTTTCTTCTAACGAACACTCACTACGAATGAGTAGCTTTTATTTTCGAATATAAAATACAGTGTTGCACTGACCAAAACAAGTGGTGACTTTAAAAAGTCGACATGTTTTGTACCAAAACACCCAATTTGAGATGTTTTGCGCATATGAAAAATGTATGGGCAAACATGTAGAAAATGACATGATTTCCTCAAAACACTCTAATTTGCCCAAATCATGACACTGGAAACATACTATAAGTGCACGCAAAAAAAAACTTGTGTCGGAGTGAGCAAAAATCTGGCATAATTTTACCAAAAATATGCTAAAACTACAACCGACGAAGTAGTTTTCGTAATTTAGCCAAAACACTTATGTAAAAAATTTTGAAGAAAATGCTAACGCTATTTAAGCAAAAACTTGGTAAAATATACCAAAAGAAATATGGTGAAATATACCAAAATTATTTGAAAAGCTGGCTAAAAATAATGCTAAAAATTCCCACATTTATGCTAAAATAAATTTTCAATAAATTTTTGTAAAAATTTGTATATTTGTTGAATTTAAAATTTTCACAGAATAAATCCATATTAATATAATAAATGTTGTGTAGGATTTAATTTACCACCGACCAACTGACCCTTTTTGTACAATTTTCTCGAGTGACTGCTGCCTACGCTTCTTCTTGAAGTAAAGGATCCGCTATAGCTTCACGAGTTTATTTAAAAGCATCCTGTAAAAATAGAAAATTATTACAAAACATAAATTTTTAATTTAAAAAATTGGTTAACCCCATTGGTCTCTTGGTAAGGAGGAACACTTACTTTGTCATTCCATTTGTAACTCATCAAAACAGGTATGGACTCCCTTAGCTTTGGGTTTTTAGGTTTTAATTTTATAACTAAAGGCAGGATTGGTGTCCACGCTCTTTATTGTAGTGAAGGATTCTCCATAGCTTCAAAAATTTATTAAGCAGTACCCTGTAAAAATATAAAATTATTACCAAACACTAATTTTTAACTAAAAATCTATTAAACCTTATTGGTGTCTTCGGAATGCGGGTATACTCACTTTATCATTCCATTTGTTATTCATCGAAACATACGTCTGGGACTCCATTGGTTTTCTTATTGAATGGTGTTTAAAGTGATGAAAGCAAAATTAACTTTAACATTCTTTTATCTTACATTTATTATCTTTTAGAAAACTAATTATTTATTTTTATTTATGTATTAATTTATTTTTATTTTATATATCAATTTCCTTTTTACGTTTTTATAACACAAAAAATAAACGAACAACGCACGCACACAAAAATACAAAATGAAAATGGCGGTCTGTATTTGTTTTTTTGTTGTTTTCTTTCGATAAATTTTTGTGCAGGTAATTTGCGTTATTGAGCAAGCTACTTGGTTATTTTACATAAAAAATGAATTATGTTACTTTAACATCGACAAGCATAATATTAGCAAAAATTTGGTAAACATTTTTTTTTGGTATGAAAAAAGTTTTACCAAGTAGGATTGCTCAATCTTACACAGATGTTTTTTTTGCGTGTGTGAATAGGGTATTAGATAGGGTTGTAAAAGTCTGCTACTTTTCAGTACTCAATTCAACTCAATACTTTTTGAATTGGGTACTCGATACTACTCGATACTTTTTGTTAAGTATACGCTCAGTATGTTTTTTAAGCAAAATTTTAAAAAAATTATGTATTACATTATATTTATACATTATACATTATTTTTATACATTATTCAGTATTTTTGACACTTGTTTTATACAAGCGGCAATGGCTAACGGATTTTTTTAAATATATTTTATAAAATCTTATACGATTTTTGCGCTTTTTAGATAAATTTATTGCTAAAATGTAAAAAAATACAAGCCTAAAAAGTATTGGGTAGGGACTTTTTGGTAGTGGGTACCCTTCTTTTTGGTTGTTGGTACTCGATACCAAGTACCCAAATACCCGGTACTTTTACAACCCTACAGCCTTGGTGTTTCTTCACAATACAGCAGCAAGCAGCAGACAGCAAAATTTTTACATGTATTTTGTTGTTGCCGCAACAAAATACATGTAAAAATTTTGCTGTCTGCTGCTTGCTGCTGTATTGTGAAGAAACACTTGCATCTACAGTAGGCCTTTTTTGTTGGCAAACTTAGATTGTTAACATGCATTAAAACGAAAAAAACGAGACGTTACTTCCATAAATTTCTCAATTTATAGGCAATTCACACCTGAGCAAAATCTCGTTTAAACGAGATTTTGATTAAAATCTCTGTTATTTTATGAGATTTTAATGGGATTCCCCATATAAAGTAAAATCTCGTTCGTAATGAGATTTTACTAAAATCTCATAAATTTTCGATAACTTTTAGGAGATTTTATAACATTTCGATAGCTTACAGAAAACCCAGACACGTCACAGTGTTGATGTATTGGCAGCACGGCCATGTTTTTTTTTTTTTATTTTTACCAAAATTTGTGGACAACTAAGAAAAAAAAATTAAAAACGTTAACATCTATATGCAAACGTATATTAAACAGCGTTTTAAGTATAGAAACATTCCAATATCACCAGTTTGATAATAAAAAATAATAATGTCTGTGTCAAGTCTATTTAACTATGGGATATGAAAAACAGGGTTGTTATATTACAAATATTTGTAAAAAATTATATTTTTAATATATCAAAAAACTTAACTAAAACAATGGCAGATATAAAACAAACGTGTTTTTATTGACAGTTATAATGGGTATTATTGAATTTTATTTAGAGCCATAGAAGAAATGTGCTATCCGCTTTCCATGATGTCGGCCCTTCACTGACCAAAAGGTTAAGAAATCTTGGTATCAACAAAGCATCTCTGGACAAATAGAGGTTTCGTGGTGTTTTTGTCATTGGATACTCTCTTTAAACAAAAAATTCCATATTCCGGTCGAAGATAAATGCTGTTTTGGAATAATTCCGATTGAGTTTTTTTTTTGTTTACAAAAATAAACAGGGTTGCTAAAACAAAATCTCGCTTAACGTCAAAAAATTTATATGTAAACGGCATAGATTTTTAAGTTAGATTTCAGCTAAAATCTACAATATTTTCGCTAGTGTGAATAGGCTATTACACACAAAAAAATGTTTAACAAGTACTTTGGAGGATATGCGTTTTAAAAGTTTTTTGCACATATTATGCAAAAAATGGCATCATCTTACCAAGTTTTTGCTTGTTTCTGATAAAAGTTTTGAAAATATTCATAAGAGTATTTAACCTTGTGTAATTTTACAAACCTTAACCAAAATTATGCAAAAACTTGGTAAAATGTTACAAAATTTTTCATAATTAATGTAAAAAACTTTAAAAACGCATATCCTCCCAAGTTATTGGTAAAATATTTTTTTGTGTGTAATTTAGCGTCGTTTGGAATAGTTTTGTAAAATATTACACATTTTCGATGAAATATTGATAAAATTAGGTAATTAAATGCAATTTAGCTTGAAAGCAACACAAAAACATTTATCTTTTTTATTAATACCAAAGAGAGCCATTAACAATAAGAGAATCATTCACAATGTATGCAAGTTAATTTTTAACTTCTAAAATTTTAAGCGTTAACACTAATGTGAACTTTGTATGGTAGAACACTGATAATTATGCCAACAAAAAACGCCTAGTACATCAGCAAGACTTTATTCCAATATAAGGAAAATAGATTGCCACACGTATTTTCATACATACTACTTAAGGTGGCTTCAGACTATAATATTTGTAATAATATCTGTCAAAATTTTGTGTAAAACCTATAAAATAGTAGTGTAAACACAAATCGGTATAAAACCAAGAGAAATACGGATTGAAAAAATGACAAGCGGATACGTATTCTCATTTTTAGAAATTTCTCTAAAAATGAGAAAACGTATACGTTTTTCATAAGATCAGGGTTGTATTTATTTTGATAATATTTAAGATGTGATGGTGTAAATACGCAAAGGATTTTTTAAAAGATTTTTTGACAAGCGTAGAAAATTTCGTATTATTTAAGATACGTATTTTCTTACTACTTAAGCCGCATTCACAATGTTGGAGTACTCCAATCTGTGGAAAATTTTATATCTTTCCCTTTTGCACTTTCATATTTTTGAATTTGTCCATCCTTTTTCAATCCACTCCAGAGTCAAACATGTTCTACTCTGGAGTTCCAATCTGGAGTTAACAGAGGTATGTTAACCGTTAACAGAGAAAAAATACACCCCTGTAAAAGTGCCATCACTAATAATGTCATTTAAAAAAAAATAAACAAAACAAAAAATTTTATATTAAAACAATTTAAAATGAAAAAAATATTTTAAAACGTTAAAAAAAATATAATTTTTAACATAAACTAAATTTAGTGGGATAGTTTTGCCAAATTATGAGACAAGTAAGTAAACTGACAAATACAATGTGTGGCTGACTGCCACAAGAGATCCTGTGCCTTACTCCAGAACAAACTAAACACTTTTTATTTGCTTGTAAAAATAATAAAGTTTTATTTTAGATGATAAATTGATGAAAATGTACAAGTATAAATAAGTGTTGTGTGTGTCGTGTGTTGTGTATGTTTATTCTCTATTACAAAATGAAAATTAAATAAAAAGAATACAATTATTACAAAGGCGCAAATTTAGATTTTTTGTACTTACTGGTTTTCTCGCTAGACACAGAATAACGTGCTAATAAAAATTAAAAATGCATTAAATCTAATATGCAAGAAAACCGGCAACAGCTAAAACTTGTATATACGTAAATTTTTCTACATTTAACAAAGAAATACATAAATAGTTATGTTACAAATACACTCATAAATATTTACAAATACGATCATACGAACATCACTCAATGAGGGTTGCCATCTCAACGACACAATGTGACAGAACTCCACTCTGCATTTTGTACAGTTAACATTTCAATCTGTAGTCGAGAGTGGAGTGACTCCAACATTGTGAACGTAGCTTTAGTATTATAGTCTGAAGTGGGCTTTAAGGCCGTTTGTCACGATAAGACTCAGTAAAATGATCTGTCAAAAAATGACACGGACGGTAATACGGAAGAAATTTTGACAGTCGTATAATACTCGTCACTTTTAGAAATATTTCTAAAAGCTGAGACTTTGCATTTTATCAGGGATGTATTTTTTTTCGTAATTTATTGCCAAAAACATAAAAACAAAAAACAAAAGACATAAAGTTAAGGTTATTAATTTATAAGTCTCTTATTTTAATGATTTTTTTAAAAATACGCAACAAATTATCTTTTTCAGCAATTATTTTTCTAAACAGCTGTTTTCATATTATTTGAAATGTGATGGTTGCAAAGAGCAATGTATCGAAAATATTTTTTGGTTTGATTTTTTGACAGTCAGACCAAATTTCCTTTTATTTTGGTTTAACAAAATCATACGACTCAGTATAATCGTGACAAACGGCCTTTAGGCGTGAAATCTTCTGGGTAAAAAGCATTAAAGAAATTGCGACATCAATGAACATCCAATGGCCTGGCAACAACTTTACTGAAATCCAATGGAAAATGTTCAGCGTGAATTTATTAACAACTTTATAACAGAGAAAACATTGGGAAATGCTACAAAAAAAATCAGAAAGCACATCAAGAATTTATAAGTTTCTTAATCCAGAAAGAGGCCAGCAGTATTTGGCAAATAATTGCAACTCAGACAAAATCTCCTGGATACTGAAGGCAAGAGGCGGTATCATAAGGCTAAATTTTAACAGATATGGTTCCGAAGAAGATTCTAAATACTGCAGTCTGTGTAATCTACGCGAGCAGGAAACCTTTCAACACTATCTAGGAAAGTGTCCTGTTTTAAGAGAATTTAGAACACGTTATTTCCAAAAGCCGGTACTCAGTGAAATGGAAATGCTACTCATATTAGATGGAAGCAGAGAAGATGATTGGGAAAAGCTTGTTAAGTATTTGAAACGATCTCTGACATATAGAAAATACCTAATAACAGAATTTAATTAAACACTGAAATCATTTAAAAATCTTCCCACAGACATTTTTGAAAAAAACATTGTCGTTCAACGTCTTTTTTTACAAACAATATTAAAACTTGTAATTTATTATAATCGAATTTAATATTAAAGAATTTGTAAATAAAGAATTATTATTATTATAGAAAAACGTCTCAGAATCTGAGAATTTTCCTATAGAAAACATATCTCAGAATCTAAGAACTTTTCTTTAGAAAAAATGTCTCAGAATCTAAGAATTTTACTATAGAAAAAATGTCTCAGAATCTGAGAATTTTTCTATGGAAAAAATGTCTCAGAATCTGCAAAAATCGTCAAAATAAAAAAGGTATATTTATCATTGATTAAAAATTCATTCAATCGATGTCCGCCCGTCTGTTGAAGACATGATGCAGTCCAAACCAAAAGAGCTAAATCCATGCAGTTTGGCTCAAATATATCTTATGGCCATTGGGTGGAAACATACAGATATCTGACAAACTACTAGTCCGATCGCGACGAATATGGTATCATTTAAAAGGTGAATTAAAGACCCCCCCCCCCCCCCCATAAAGTGATTTTAACCAAACAAGGAACTAAACCAGATTACAAAAAATTTAGATTTTTTTAATTATTTTTGTTTTTTAACTTTTAACCGTTGACCTTACAGAGTAAAAATGTGGAATCAAAAATTTTTCTTAAATATCTTAGAAAGTACTTATCCGATTTGGATAAAAGAAAATATTTTTAAAATCGGATTAGTAGTTTGTCAGATATCTGGGCATAAATAAAGGAAACTAAACCAGATTACCGAAATTTAGATTTTTTAATTATTTTTTTTTACTTTTAACCTTTGACCTTACAGAGTAAAAATGTGGAATCAAACTTGAGGGGTCACGCCCCCTTTCAAGTGGGCGGGCCTTCAAAGTTTTTCTTAAATATCTTAGAATTTTATCCGATTTGGATAAAATTAGTATCATTCGAAAGCTTGAATAAATTCCTTTCGAACATAACTTTACATGAAAATATTTCATTAACCCGTTAAGCGCCAAAACACGATTTAATTTTATTTTTTTTTAATTTTCAAATATCTCACAAATGTTATGTAATAAAGTCGTAAAAAGTATACATAGGCGTGTAGCCAAGATCCTAAGCTTTCATTTGGACTTTTATTCGACTCTCTAACTCTTCTAACACAAGAGATATAAAAGGGTTAACGTTTTGGTTAGTGTTTCCAATTATTCGACCCTGCCGGTTAACCGGTTAGGGCATTATTGGAAAAATGACGAAAATTTATTAATTCGGGTCGATTAATCGGAAAAATTGGCGATTAATCGCCAATTTTAATATATTTAATTTTGTATTTAAGTAAACGATTTGTTTAAAGTAATGTAACAAAAAATAAAAGTATTTTTAATTTAATTTTCAGTTTAGAAATAACAATGATTTCTGAATTTTAATTGGAAATTTCTGAATTTCATTGGGAATTCCTGAATTTCATCTCAATTGGGGTTTCGGTATTTCAATTAAGTGTGAATTTCAGTTGGTCTTTCCTAAATTTTAATTATTATTTCTAAATATAATTTTTGCTTTTTTATCTCTTAATTGGGGATTTCAGAATATAAACTGAGATTTCTGAATTTCAATTGGGAATTTTGAATTTCAATTGGCATTTTTGAGTTTTAATTATGCCTTTCAGAGTTTCAACTGTTCTCGTCTAAATTTCACTTGTGATTTCTATATTTTAATTTTATTTTTCTAAATATCAATTGGAATTTCTTAATTTAAATTGAGATTTCTGAGTTTCAATTGCCTTTTCTGAATTTCCTTTAGGATTTTAAAATTTCAATTACTGAATTTCAGTTGGCTTTTCTAAATTTCAATTGGGATTTCCGAATTTTAATTGTGCTTTCTGAATTTCAATAAATGTTTTTTGCCTTCTGCTGATGATACATTGACAGATTTATGCAAGAATTCTTGCTTTAACCCTTCGTACAAGTATGTTGAGAATAAAAGATCTGCAAAAGTACTATTTTCTACATTATTTAAAAAGTTTTAAAGTAAAAACCCCCATAAAATGAAATGTTGCTTATCGAGTTTTTACAATAAGCCCTTTAATTGAAATTTCTTAGTTTACATTTTTCTTTTCTAAACTTATTGGGGGTTTCTCAATTTCAAATGATCTTTTGTAAATTTTAATTGGGAGTTTTTGAATTTAATTGGGATTATGAATTTCAATTGAGGTATTTGAATTTTTATAACCTTTTCTGAATTTCAATAGGGCTTTTCTAAATTTCAATAGAGCGTTTCTGAGTTGAAATTAGGGTTTTCAATTGGGCGTTTATAAATTTCTATTGGAGTTTCTAAATTTCATTTGTGCTTTTCTTAATTTCAATTGATTGGTCTCCTCTAAAATTCAATTTTGCTTTTCTAAACTGTCAATTGTTGGTTTCTGTAAATTATAGCAGAATATATAGATAATAATATTAACCGGTTAATCGAAACATTTTAACCGATTTTTTTTCCTTTATTTATTCCACTTGGGAACATAGGGCTTCTACAAGATTATTCCAACTTAATCTATTGTTACATATTGTTTTAATTTCGTCGAAAGTTTTATCTAATATTTTGAGTTCTTGCATGATTGTTCTACGCCAAGAGTTCTTTGGAAGACCGGAGCGTCGGCTTCCTTGAGGATTCCATTCTAAAGCAGTCCTCGCGATGCTACCGTTTGGCTTTCTTAATGTGTGACCTATCCATTTCCATTTTCTTTTCGTTATTTGGCAGGTTATAGGTAACTCGTTCGACAACCTCCAGAGATCTGCGTTTGTAATTGTGTTTGGCCAAAAGATACGACAAATTATGCGCAGACATTTGTTTATAAAGACTTGTAGTCTCTGGGCTATGACATTTGTCATCAGCCATGTTTCGCTTCCGTAAAGACGTACGGACTTCACACATGCATTAAATATCCGAATCTTTGTCTTTTTCGATATTTGGGGTGACCGCCACGTTTTATACAAGCGGCCAAAGGCTGATCTTGCCTTTTTCAGCCTGTTTGTTACATCTTCTTCCACGCCGCCATCAATCGACATTATACATCCTAAGTAGCAGAACGAATTTAACAGATTAATCGGGTCGAATAATTATTCGCGTTTTAAATTATTTTTTTCGACATTAACCGAAATAGAGGCGATTAATCGAGGAATCGGTTATCGATTAACCGAATTGGAAACACTAGTTTTGGTGCTACATATGTTCAGCCCAAACGGCTTCGCTAAATAAAGCTTTTATGCCTAGCGGCCTTCGGCCGAGCTTAGGGATTACAAACTCCATAGATTCCTTTTTCTCCTCCATAGGTTCAGCCCAAAAAATAGCACCAAAACTTTAACCCTTTATATTTTTGGTCTTAGAAGAGTTATACCCTATTCACACTTACAGTTTTAAACCGTTTTTAGCAATTATTTTTAGCATTTTCTATCAATATACTGTAATAGAATAAAGAAAGTGCTAAAAATATTGCTGCTAAAAACGATTTAAAACTGTACGTGTCAATAGGGTATTAGATAGTCGAATAAAAGTCCAAATGAAAGCTAAGAAACTTGGCTACAAACCCATGTATACTTTGTATGGCCTTATATACGTAACATTTTTGAGATATTTGAAAATTAAAAAAAAAAAAAAATAAATCGCGTTTTTGCGCTTAAATGGTAAATGAAATTTTTCCATGTAAAGAAAGGTTCGAATGGAATTTCTTTAAGCTTTCGAATGATACCAATTTGATCTAAATCGCATAAGTAGGTCAAAGGTCAAGGTCATATTTTTTGTAATTTCAAGCAAGTTCGGTATTCTTAATGAGTTCTAAAAAAAAAAAAATTGGAGCAATGCCAGCCAAATAGAGTTGTTCCATATTTTTGGCACTTTCTTTATTCTATTACAGTATATTGATAGAAAATGTACGTGAGAACAGGGGGGTAATTATGTAAATTGATAGCTGTCAATCGTATCGTTTCCATCGTTATTCTATTACCATATAGTGTCATTTTATGGTAATAGAATAATGAGCTAACGATGACGATTATCAAGTTACATAATTAGCCCCCAGGGTATAAAGCTACCCACAGACGACGCAATGTTATGGACAATATGCAATTATATTGATCGTGTGTGGGTTATATAGCATTCACACTTGCGACCTTAAACAAGTTGTTCAACAAAACACCAGCAACAGAATAAAAACGTAATGGATACAGAACAGACTTTTTAAACATCTCACTCTTGAACACTTTAAAACAGTAAGTGTGAACCCCGTATTAGATTGACCATTGTACAATCGTCAATCTTACCCACACACGCTCAATATAATTGCATATTGTAATATTGCGTCGTCTGTAGGTACCTTAATGATCTGGAGGAGCCCGGCGCCACTTATCATTAATTTTGGGTTTTAGGTAGGAAACTGGTGGCGTTTTCGCTTTTTCAATTTAGGATTGCGACTAAGATCCGTGTTATATATCAAAATAAGCACTCGTGTTGCATGTCTATATGGTCTGTGGCCTGAAATATCAATAAAATAACGCGTACTCACAGTGCTCCCACTGTAAATAGTTCCGAAGATTCTGATCAATGTTATTGTTCTCATAGGTACCTTTGCAAGTTCTCTGGTTTCCCCCATCCTCTTTCGAAAAAGCGTGTTATTAACATTCGCCGGTATACACTATCTAACTTACTGGGAGCCATATAAATTAATTATGTAAAATTTATAAAAAAAATAGTTTTTAGAACTTTTAAACATATGATCAGAGCACTAAGCCGTTATTTAACTATCGGCGACACACATCGACGGCTAAAATTCGGGTACGAACCTTTAAAGCAGTGCTGCCATGTACTTATTTTTCCATTTAATTTTACACACAAAAAAATCTGTGGCGGAGTGAGCAAAAATCTGGCATAATTTCGCACCATCTACACGTGGGAGAATTTTTTCATGAAAGCAGAGATAACGTCGGCACACGCAAAAAAAAACTTGTGTCGGAGTGAGCAAAAATCTGGCATAATTTTACCAAAAATATGCTAAAACTACAACCGACGAAGCAGTTTTCGTAATTTAGCCAAAACACTTATGTAAAAAATTTTGAAGAAAATGCTAATGCTATTTAAGTAAAAACTTGGTAAAATATACCAAAAGAGATATGGTGAAATATTCCAAAATTATTAGAAAAGATGACTAAAAATAATGCTAAAAATTACCACATTTATGCTAAAATAAATTTTCAATAAATTTTTGTAAAAATTTGTATATTTGTTGAATTTAAAATTTTCACAGAATAAATCCATATTAATGTAATAAATGTTGTGTAGGATTTAATTTACCACCGACCAACTGACCCTTTTTGTACAATTTTCTCGAGTGACTGCAGCCTACGCTTCTTCTTGAAGTAAAGGATCCGCTATAGCTTCACGAATTTATTTAAAAGCATCCTGTAAAAATAGAAAATTATTACAAAACATAAATTTGTAATTTAAAAAATTGGTAAACCCCATTGTTCTCTTGGTAAGGAGGAACACTTACTTTGTGTTGGCATCCCCAAATAAGCTACTGTGTTGTAGTACTAAAATACTTCAACTGTGTTTTTATATTTTTCTTTGTTATCGTTTTACCGCCTTTAATTATTGTACGCGGTCATTTTGTACATTGTCATCTCGTCTATTGTAACAAACGCACAAGTATATACGCGGTAATTATTTATATTTTATTTTGTTATTTGTTTTATATTTAATTTGTTTTATATTAATTTGTTTTTGTTTGTTTTTAATAAAGGTTAATTTTGGGTTAGAATAATAACCATCTTATGACTTTCAATCATAACAACTGGCGACGAGGAATAAACTTTTTTTTTTAAGTGAAATTACTTTTACATCAAAATGGCGACATCAACATCTTTGGAACAGGTGGTTGGTCAACTTCTGGCGCGACAACAAGAAGCCATGGAACGACAAAATCATCTGATGGAAAGGCTAATAACGGCGACTCAAAGCTCGTCTGCTGCAAGTGTAAGTGGTACATCAACACATACCTCTACAGCTCCTGAAACCTTAATGGAAATTTTATCCAAAAATATTCGTGAATTCGTTTACATTCCGGAGGAAAACAACAATTTTGGTGCGTGGTATGAACGCTACGAGGATGTTTTCCAGGTTGAGGCAGATCAGCTCGACGATGCCGCAAAAGTGAGGTTATTGTTAAGGAAGGTCAGTGCGGATGTATTTAACAAATACAAAGACTATTTACTTCCAAAACAACCCCGTGACGTCACATTCCAACAAACAGTGCAAAATTTAAAAAAACTGTTTGGAATGAAAGAAAGTCAGTTCAGCATTCGGGTAAAATGTTTACAAAATGCAAAAGAAGAGAACGAAGACATTATTAGTTATGCCGCCAAAGTTAATCGCCTTTGCGAAAATTTTTTATTGAGAAATTGTACTGCTGATAATTTTAAATGCCTTATGTTTGTTAGTGGTTTGAAATATCAAAAAGATCAAGAGTACAAAGCAAGACTTTTAACATTGCTTGATGCTGAAACGGATCAAAAGCCTTTGACTTTGGATAATCTTGTTGCTGAAATAGAACGCCTCAATAGTCTTAAACGCGACATTACTACAACTGAAAGCAGCAATCAAAAAGTCAATGCGGTGGAAAATTTCAAACACCAATACAACAACAACAACAAAAAAGGTAATAAAGAAGACTACTTCAAAAACAAAAAAGCTAATAAAGAAGAAAAACCAAAAAGACCCTGCTGGCAATGTGGAAATATGCATTTTGTGCGGGAGTGCAGTTACTCTACCCACAAATGTTCACAATGTGGTAAGGTCGGCCATAAGGAAGGTTTTTGTTCTTGTTTTTCAGATAGCAAACAGAAATCACACAAACAGCATCAGCAGCAACAACCTGAAAATAAAAAAGGTAATTTCAAGAAAACGCGTAAAGCAGTAAAAAGCGTATATACAACAACAACAATGTGTAAAAATAGAAAATTTGTTTCTTTGAAAATCAACAATGTAAACATAACTCTTCAGCATGATACCGGTTCTGACGTAACTATCATCTCAGAACAAAATTGGGTGAAAATTGGTAAACCAACTTTGGAAATTTCTCAGCACAAGCCTAGAGATGCTTCTACAAATGAAATCAACATTATTGGTGAGTTTCAGTGTATGGTGGTTATCAACAATCATGAGCAGTCATGCAACATTTTGGTATCTTCACTTCCCGATTTAAATCTTTTTGGTTCTGATCTTATGGAACGTTTTAAATTGTGGAACAAACCCATCGATTCTTACACATCATGCAACAAACTTCAAGTTAACAATTCAATCACAGAATCTGAATTACGTACAATGTATCCAGAAGTTTTTAGAAATGAAATTGGTCACTGCACAAAATTTAAAGTTCACCTACAACTTAAACCACAAGCTGTACCAGTTTTTCGTCCTAAAAGGCAAGTAGCTTATGCAGCGAAAGAGCATCTGGATATGGAGTTAACCAGACTTGAACGGGAAGGTATTATTTCACAAATTAATTTTTCTGAATGGGCAGCCCCCATTGTGGTAGTAAAAAAGGCTTCGGGCGATCTTCGTATTTGTGGTGATTATTCCACTGGACTGAATGAACAGCTTGAACCACATACTTTTCCATTACCACTACCTGATGAAATTTTTATAAATTTTAACAAATGCTCGTACTTTTCAATAATTGATTTAAACAACGCATACATGCAAATTGAAGTAGACGACGATACAAAAAAGTTACTGGTCATCAATACTCATCGTGGTATGTACACGTTTAACCGACTTGCTCCAGGTGTAAGATCGGCTCCTGGTGCTTTTCAACAGTGCATGGAATCAATTATTGCTGGTATAAAAGGAGTTTTTCCATATCTGGATGATGTCGTTGTAGCTACACCAACACGTGAAGAAAATACTAACGCTGTAAAACAGGTATTTGAACGTTTAAAAAAATACAACATAACTGTAAATTTTGAAAAATGTAAATTTTTTAAAACATCGTGTACATATCTTGGATATCACGTTGACAGTAAAGGCATTTATCCTGATAAAAATAAAATTAAAAAAATTTTGGAATTTCCACCTCCTAAAAACATAAGCGAATTGAGATCTTTTCTAGGAGCAATCAACTACTATGGTAAATTTATACATGAAATGAGAAAACTAAGAGACCCGTTGGACAATTTACTAAAGAAAAATACAACGTGGAATTGGTCATCGTCATGTCAACGTAGTTTTGATCGTTTTAAACAGCTGTTATCATCTGATTTGTTGCTTACACATTTTGATCCAAAGCTTCCAATTAAAGTAGCAGCTGATGCTTCCAATGTTGGATTGGGTGCGTACATTTGTCATGTTTTTCCGGGTGGTAATGAAAAAGCAATTTACCATGCTTCACGGTCTCTTACACCGGCAGAAAAAAATTACTCCCAAATTGAAAAGGAAGGATTAGCGTTGGTTTTCGCTGTGGTTAAGTTCCATAAATATTTATTTGGAAGAAAATTTACATTACAAACCGACCATAAGCCTTTACTTGCAATTTTTGGTAACAAGAAGGGAATTCCTGCACATTCTGCAAATCGCCTTCAACGTTGGGCTCTCACCCTCATGTCGTATGATTTTGACTTACAATACGTTTCAACACATCAATTCGGCGCAGCTGATATTTTATCACGCCTAATTGGTAGCGTACCAAAACAAAATGAAGACACTGTCATTGCATCCATTCAAGTTGAAAAGGACATCAAAATGGTAATAGATGACATCACAAATGCTTTGCCATTGACATTTAATATGGTTTGTGCCGCTACTAAAAAAGATTCAAGTCTTCAAAATCTTATTACACAACTACAAACTGGTAAGTGGCCAAATGATAAATCAGCTGATATGCAATGTTATTTTTCAAGAAAAGACAATTTGAGTATCGTGGATGATTGTTTAATGTATGGTGATCGTCTCGTAATACCCAACTGTTTTAGAAAACGCATTTTGAAAGAATTACACAAAGGACACCATGGTATCGAAAGAACAAAGGCACTGGCACGTAGTTACGTTTATTGGCCGTATATGGATGAAGAAATTAAACGGTATGTACAAAATTGCATTAAATGCTCATCC
The DNA here is from genome assembly GCA_963921195.1 of Pegoplata infirma. Taxonomy (NCBI): domain Eukaryota; kingdom Metazoa; phylum Arthropoda; class Insecta; order Diptera; family Anthomyiidae; genus Pegoplata; species Pegoplata infirma. Next base: position 161,840,394 of record OY992539.1, read on the forward strand.
ACAGCAAAATCTTTGCCAAAAACAACACTTTATTCGTGGCCGTTATCAAAACGTCCAATGGAACGAGTTCATATAGATATCGCTGGTCCTGTCGACAATTTTTATTATTTTGTTATCGTAGATTCATTTTCTAAATGGCCTCAAATTTATCAAATCAAGTCGATTTCATCAAATGTGATTCTAAATTGCTTACGAGATTTTACATCGTTATTTGGAAATCCAGAATTGATAGTAAGTGACAATGGGACCCAGTTCTCTAGTCAACAGTTTTCGAAATTTTGCCAAGAAAATGGTATTAGTCATAAATTTACAGCGCCTTACCACCCACAATCAAATGGGCAGGCTGAAAGGTTCGTAGATACCTTAAAACGTGCATTGAAGAAACTTGAAGGATCAGGTACCTCTAGCGAAAATTTACAAACTTTTTTTTGAAATGTTATCGATCGTCACCAAATCCTAGTATTGAGGGTAAAACGCCTTCTGAATTGTTCGTGGGGAGAAGATTGAGGATTAATCTTGATTTACTTAAGAAACCTGAAAAATCTGAACTACAACGTAATGAGAAAATGGAAGAACAATTTAATAGACGTAATGGTACAAAGGAACGTAAATACAGCATTGGTCAAAAAGTTTTTGCAAAATTATTTAAATATAATAAATCTGAGTGGTTCCCCGGAACTATAAAGAAAATCCTTGGTAATGTTAATTACGAAATAGAAATTGAAAACATTCCAGACTTTCGTGCAGTTAGGTCTCATGCAAACCAGCTAAGACCTCGTTATACTGATTCTACCGTTTCTCCACATAATGTATTAATTGATTATTTTAATTTAACAACTCAACAAATATTGCCATATGGGAATGAAAGAAATGAAGTTACATCTATGCCACAAAATGGTCAACCAAATCAGTCTACTACTGATCTACAACCGATACAGGCTCCAGAGCCACTTCAAATTTCTTCACCAGCATCCAGTTCTACAAACGTAGATGATCAACCTACAACATCACAAAATCTAGCACCGATTGTTTGTGAAAATACACCGTCTCTTGAATGTACACCAGCATCACCAGTTCCAGCAGATGAACCAGTCTCTGAACTTCGGCGGTCAAATCGTAGAAAGCGTCCTCCTGTTTGGACTCCAGATTATCATCTTCATAAAAGAAAGAGAGATGTTGGCATCCCCAAATAAGCTACTGTGTTGTAGTACTAAAATACTTCAACTGTGTTTTTATATTTTTCTTTGTTATCGTTTTACCGCCTTTAATTATTGTACGCGGTCATTTTGTACATTGTCATCTCGTCTATTGTAACAAACGCACAAGTATATACGCGGTAATTATTTATATTTTATTTTGTTATTTGTTTTATATTTAATTTGTTTTATATTAATTTGTTTTTGTTTGTTTTTAATAAAGGTTAATTTTGGGTTAGAATAATAACCATCTTATGACTTTCAATCATAACACTTTGTCATTCCATTTGTAACTCAAAACAGGTATGGACTCCCTTGGCTTTGGGTTTTTAGGTTTTAATTTTATACCTAAAGGCAGGATTGGTGTCCACGCTCTTTATTGTAGTGAAGGATTCGCCATAGCTTCAAAAATTTATTTAGCAGTACCCTGTAAAAATAGAAAATTATTACCAAACACTAATTTTTAACTAAAAATCTATTAAACCTTATTGGTGTCTTCGGAATGCGGGTATACTCACTTTATCATTCCATTTGTTATTCATCGAAATATACGTCTGGGACTCCATTGGTTTTTCTTAATGAATGGTGTTTTAAGTGATGAAAGCAAAATTAACTTTAACATTATTTTATCTTACATTTATTTATCTTTTAGAAAACTAATTATTTATTTTTATTTATTAATTTATTTTTATTTTATTTATCAATTTCCTTTTTACGTTTTTATAACACAAAAAATAAACAAACAACGCACACAAAAAAAATGAAAATGGCGGTCTGTATTTGTTTTTTTTGTTGTTTTCTTTCGATAAATTTTTGTGCAGGTAATTTGCGTTATTGTGCAAGCTACTTGGTTATTTTACATAAAAAATGAATTATGTTACTTCAACATCGACAAGCATAATATTAGCAAAAATTTGGTAAAAATTTTTTTTTGGTATGAAAAAAGTTTTACCAAGTAGGATTGCTCAATCTTACACAGATTTTTTTTTTGCGTGCAGAGAAACAGTTGGGAAATTTCAATATTTATATCAATATCAAATGGTGTGGAAAACGAGCTGCAATTATTCTTATGAAATTTCATAATTTGCAATCAGCCGTGGAATAACTATGTATGTTTTTCATCATAAATATATGTACAATCTATTATTTAAGCACATACATTTGTTTATACACTTATTTTTAATTGTTTTATTTTATTTTTCCTTTTTTCGACGCCATTTATACCAAAAAAACAATTGTAAACACATAAATATAAGTGAATTTGACACTTGATCTCAAGGGATTGTTGTTATGAGATTTCTCATGACAACTATCTGATGAGATCAAATACTGAGACTAATATTTAGTCCACACCTGAGAAAAATTTCCTTGCGATTGATTTTGACGTTTCTTAATACAAATATCTCAGTGTTTCTCCCAGGTGTAGACAGCGGGTTTACCTCCGTGAAATTAGCGATGTCGCCACTGTTGCCAAGTTGGAGGTTTTCCCGCTAAATCTAGCGCTTTTTGTTTGGATTTAGCGGGGGAAAATTGCTTTTAGCGGGAACGGTGCTTCAGTGGGAAAATCTAGCGCTTTTTGTTTGGATTTAGTGGGACAAATTTAGAGGTTTTTTCCAATTTTTCTTTTTTTTTCAATCGAAAACGCCAAGTTTGTCGAATTTTAGCGCTTTTTTTGTAACTTAGCGGGAGAATTTTATATTTTCCCGCTAAAATTTTTTCGGCGGTTTCTTACGCGTTTTTAATGAAAAGTAAGTTTTCGTAGAAAAAAAAAATTTGGAGTTTTTTTTTTTAAATTTTTCTTTTTTGTCAATCAAAAATGCCAAGTTTTTCGGTTTTCAGCGCTTTTTTTTGTAATTTAGCGGGAAAAATTTAAATTTTCCCCGCTAAATTAATTTTTGGCGGTTTCTAGCGCTTTTTTCGTGAATTTTAGAGGTTTTTGATTAAAAAAAGTTGGCAACAGTGGATGTCGCTATCTTTTTTTTTTTTTTTTTCTTTGATTCACAGGGTGACACAGATATGTTAAATTTTGTACTACTGCTTGCATGTATTTATGATTTCAGATTTTTGTGGAACACTTTTGTGGATGTTATGTTGATTAATCAAGATCATTACCACAAAACTGATATAACTAGGAATAAGAACCAATCTTGACAAAAAAGTAACAATAGGAAATGATAGAGGAGATTCTTACGAGTAATTTGGTGTATCACACTTATCTGGTTTTAGTTTTTTGTGGAACACTTTTATGGATTTTATCCTGACCACTCTGGGTCAGAAACATAAAACCGCTGTTGCTGGGGGTAAAGACCAATCTTGACAAAAATGTGACAATGGGAAATCATACACTCAACCAAAAATCATTGTATTCCCAAAGAAAATCGCTGTAAATTCAACAGAAATCATTGTTGATTTTGACCCTACAAATATTTATGTTGATTTCAATAAAAATTGTTGTCAGTTTTTGTAAAAGTTGATCAACTCGTTTTTTTGTAAATCAACTCGTATTTTTTGTAAACTCAACTCATATTTTTGTTGATATAAGAAATTTTATTAAAAAAAAAATCTTGTTGTTATTTGTAAATACATATTCTTTTATTAAGTATAAATCACAATATTTTTTAGAATTATCACCGGCTTTTTAAGCTGCAATATTTAAACAAGATTTTCACACACACTTCGTTTATTTATGTTATGCACTCGTAAGCCATTCTCCAGTTTTCTAATGACACCAAATCAAAAACCTTAAAAAAAAAACAAAAACAAGTAAGAGTGTTAAATTCGGCTGTGCCGAATCTTTTATACCCTCCAACACGTTTAAAATTTAAAAAAAAAAAATCCCAGAGGCGTCATTTTTTTTAGTGGGGGGGGGGGGGTCGGCGGAGTGGGTGGGGGACACCTGTCCCCACGCTATATATGTTTACAAATAATTTGTCTATTATATTTACGCTTAAATAATAAATTTTTATCGTTATTTTTAATTAATTTCTATAACCACGCCCCTAAAGGGGGGCTGCATGAAAAAAATCGAACTTTCGAACCCCCTTGGTCCAAGCGCAGGTCTATGAACATAATATGGCATACAAATGTTACATTTGTTGAGCAAAAATTAAAAAAAACTCCTAAATATATCGTAGTTTTCAGGGGTCGTTTTAGTTCTTCAAGGGGGAACTTTTTTTCCCCCTGGTCCGATTTTGCCCATCTTCGAACTTAACCTTACCAGTAAGATAAGAGATATTCTTGCCCAATTTCAAGGGTCTAGCTCTTTTGGTTTGGACTGCATCGTTATTTCTACAGACGGACGGACGGACGGACGGACGGACGGTCCCCGACCGTAGGGTCCCCGACCGATATTTCGATGTGTTACACACGGAATGACAAAGTGAGTATACCCTCATACTGTGGTTGGAGGGTATAAAAATTATAATATAGTATGAATACATAAAGTAACCAATGTATTTTATTACTTACCAAATATTTACAGATCAGAATCTGATCATCAAATCCTATTTTTATTTATTTTTATAATCTTAAATATTTTTATAAGAAACAAACACATAAAATAATTTTATAAGAGACAAACAAATTTCACATTGCAATGCATTGCTACCAACTTGATAATACAAAATTGAACGAACAGGGTTGTTTTTTCTTTTTTGGTTTTATCTATTGAATTCTGTATAAGCGTTGTAAATAGTTGATTCAAATTTACTGATTATTCAACGATATCAACATTAATTTTTGTTGAATACGGCAATATTCTGTAAAACTTGATCTACAATGGGTTTACTAATTTTTCTACTAAGATATTTCTATGAGTGCAATGTGAAATTTTGTTTGTCTCTTATAAAATTATTTTATGTGTTTGTTTCTTATAAAAATATTTAATATTATAAAAATAAATAGAAATGGGATCTGATTATCAGATTCTGATCTGTAAATATTTGGTAAGTAATAAAATACATGGTTACTTTATGTATTCATACTATATTATAATTTTTTTTTTGTTTTTTTTTAAGGTTTTTGATTTGGTGTCATTAGAAAACTGGAGAATGGCTTACGAGTGCATAACATAAATAAACGAAGTGTGTGTGAAAATCTTGTTTAAATATTGCAGCTTAAAAAGCCGGTGATAATTCTAAAAAATATTGTGATTTATACTTAATAAAAGAATATTTACAAATAACAACAAGCTTTTTTTTAAAATAAAATTTCTTATATCAACAAAAATATGAGTTGAGTTTACAAAAAATACGAGTTGATTTACAAAAAAACGAGTTGATCAACTTTTACAAAAACTGACAACAATTTTTATTGAAATCAACATAAATATTTGTAGGGTCAAAATCAACAATGATTTCTGTTGAATTTACAACGATTTTCTTTGGGAATACAATGATTTTTGGTTGAGTGTATGTAAAGTCCATCCAAGCGCTTGGCAAAATATTTTTTTGCGTGCACTTTTTAATGAAAATTTTTTCTGCTTGCTGCTGAATTGTGAAGCGTATTTTTTTTTATAATAATGCTGTGGCAACACCGCGTTTTCTGTCACATGGACTTATACTTGATAAAATATATACTTCATGTAAAATTTGTGCTTAACTGATTGATATAATTAAAATGTTAGAAATAAACAAAGCAGCAATAGGAATTGCCGCAGGAGTTGCAGGAACATTGTTCATAGGATATTGCATTTATTTTGATAGTAAACGTCGCAGTGACCCCGACTATAAAAAAAAAGTCAGAGAACGTAAGTTATTGACAAATCTTTTATTGGATGTGCTATTTAGTCAGATTTTTATAACATACTTATATAAACACTATTTTTTCCTTATTGTATAGGTAGGCGAAAAAATCGGAAAAATGGAAATAGTTCGAAAAATGGAATGCCAAACTTAAATGATCATGAAGCTATCGAAAGGTAAAAAAATACCTCACGATGAACATTTACATGTTCAATTTTTCGGAACATGCCTGACCTTGACCTTTCAAAAGTTGAGTGTGGGGGTTCAAAACTTGGGGCGAGTTTTTAAGGTGCTATCTTAATATCTCAAAAACTAAGTCCAGTTAGCTGGTAACAGTCGATTTAAAGAAGCCTTTTGTCAAAGTTTTATGTGAAAAAGACATTGGTCCGATTTTTTTTTTAGAAATAGGGATGATTTAGGTTAGTCCAAACTTCGGATATTGAATTTAATATATCTTCTCCAATAATGGTGCTATCACACCAAGATGGTGTTCATTCGAAAGCTTATTCAAATACTGGAACTCAACCAGAATACCGAAATTGCGTGTTTTTTTCAATTTTTTTTTTTTTTTTTAACTAACCTTTGATTTTACAGAGTAAAAATGTACTGTCAAACTTAAGTGGCCACGCACTCTTTCGAGTGTGCGGGTCTTTAAAGTTAAAAAGGTTTTCTTAAATATCTTAAAAAGTAATTACCAGGGACAGGACCTTCATGCACTAAAAAACTGTTTTAGGCGCCTAAAATATGCACTAAAAAGTCTTGAAATATGCACTAAAAATCTTCAAATATGCACTAAAAATCATAAATATCCACTTGTTTTTTTACTTTTATTAAAAAAAACATAATATTTGAATTCAGTCTGGCATTGTAAGCTTAGATATTCATATATACAGTGTGCATAAAATGTTATTAAAAAAATAAAAATTATTTTAAAAAATTTAATAATTGCTTTAATGCAAAAAAAAAAAAAATATCATAAAAAAATTTCAAAAATAGCTAAAAATACTAAAAAATAGCTAAAAAACTAAAATTTATACAAAATATGACCCAAAAATATGCATTTATAACAAAATAAAAGCAAAATATGCAAAAATGTGCATTTTAAGCAAAATATGCAAAAATATGCACTAACGAATCGATGCCATTTTAAAGCAAATTCTTTGATTCGCAAAGATATTTTGTTTATGCTGTTCTATGACCAAAGGAAAAAAACATGCATTTGCATGAAAGTCCTCTCCTTGGTAATTATCCAATTTGGATGAAATCGAGTGAACTACTTACTTTGGGGGGTCACGCCCTCTTTCGAGTGGGCGGGGCTTCAAAGTTAAAAAGTTTTTCTTAAATATCTTAAAAAGTACATATCTGATTTGGATGAAATTGGCATCATTCGAAAGCTTGATGAAATTCCTTTCCAACATTTCTTTACATGGAGAAATTTCATTAAGCCGTTAAGTGCCAAAACGCATTTTTTTTTTTTTTTAATTTTTAAATATCTTACAAATGTTACGCATATAAGGTCATAAAAAGTACACATATGTGTGTAGCCAAGTTCCTAAGCTTTCATGTGGACTTTTATTCGACTCTCTTATATATAGGGTTAAAGTTTTGGTGCTCCATAAATTTAGCCCAAACGGCTTCGCTAAATAAAGCTTTTCTGCGTACAAACTCCATAGGTTCTACCCAAACGGCTTCGCTTATAAGGGTTTTCTGCGTAGGGGACTTCGGCCGGGCTAAGGATTACAAACTATATAGATTCCTTTAGCTGCTTCGCTAAAGAAAGCTTTTCTGCTTCATAGGTTAAGCCCAAAAAATAGCACCAAAACTTTAACACTTTATATCTTTGGTGTTAGAAGAGTTAAAGATTCGAATTAAAGTCAATATGGAAGCTTTGGAGCTTATCTACACACCTGTGCGTACTTTTTAAATCCTCATGTACGTAACATTTGTAAGACAATTAAAAATTAAAAAAAAAATAAAATCGTATTTTGGCACTTAACGGGTTAAAGAAATTTTTCCATGAAAAGGAATTTCATAAAGCTTTCGAATGATACAAATTTCATCCAAATCAGATAAGTACTTATTAAGATATTTAACCCTTTAACGACCACAGGCAAGAATACTTGCCAAAGCGTTTTTAGCGATTATTTTTGTTCGGGTAAAAGATAGGGTAAATGTGCTAAAAGATGAATTATAGAATAGTGGTCGGGCAACAAAAGTCTAGTTTTAGTAAGTCTCTAACTTGATCCACTTACTCGCTGTAAGTCCTCAAATTCTGTAAAATAATAATCTCTATTTTAGGCACAAAAGGATCTTCATTTGTCGAACAAAATCAGGGTCAAGAAGGGGGTTTAGATGTCCAGAGGGAAGGAAAGGGATTAGGGGTCCAATTTTTTGTTTTATAACTATTAGGTCAAAGATCACGACAATGTACAGAAAATGAAAATCGCTTTGGCAAAAATGTATGGTCGTCAAAGGGTTAAGAAAAACTTTTTAAAAGAAGCACCGCAAACTCGAAAGAGGGCGTGACCCCTCCAAAGTAAAAAGGTCACGCGACTCAGGAAAGACCCCTTACAAGGGAAGTCTCTCTAGTGTCACCCGCGGATCTTTATGGAATTGGTTTTATTTTGTAGAGCAGAAAAAATAAAGGCACACGTATTTTTTTTAGCGGCCCAAATTCATATTTAGGGGGTAAAAAGGAGGGGGGAAGACAAGGCCATTTTTCACTGTTTTTCGTTTATCTCCTATATTATGCAAAGAAACCTAGTCATGTTACATACCAAATGAAAGGTCTTTGGAAAACCTATCTACGTGTGCTAAGAACGTGTCCAAACATGAACAACTTTTCGTAATATTGAGTAAAATACCAAAATTTTAGGACATTTTTGTTAATAAGTCGAAAAATATTAACTTCTTTGGCCCGTTGTTAGTGCCACGAGATAGGAATTTTTAATACCTTTAATCTGATACCACACATGCCTACATTAGTTTTGTTTAAATAGGCGTAAATCGTAAAAAAACTGAAAAAGGTCAATTTCCCCACATACAAATCGGCCCCCCCTAAAAATGGGTTTGGGCCGCTAAAAAAAAATACGGGTCGAATTAATTTTCGTTCTTAACAACATATCCAAATTTCATGAAGATCGGAGGGTGACACCAGGGAGACTTCCCTTGTTAGTCGATACACAAAGTTTTAATATGCTGGGAGTCATTTCGGTATTCTGGTCTTATGCCTTTTTACTAGAGTCAGACCGAAACCACTTTTTTAAGGCCGAACCGAATATTCGGCCAAAAAATCAATATTCGACCGAAACCGAACCGAAACTTAAAATCAAAATAATTGCCTGGCTTAAAAAAAAATTATTATGATTTTTTTATATAGAACTTAATGTTTTTAAACCATAGGAATCGTTGTATTTATTAAAAAATATTTATTTTAATAAACTTAAAAAAAAAATCATATTTTTTTAAACCAAAAAAAGTATTTTACATTTCATTACGAAAAAAAAAATTTTAACTATAACAGTTGTATATTTATTGGACAACCTTGTTACTTTTTTTCAAGTGAACTGAACTAATGAAACACGAAATTTAAAAATTCAGCGACTTTTTTATATTTTTTTTTTAATTTGAAAAAAGTTTCGGTTTCGGCTAATATTCGACCTAAATTTGGCTATTATTAATAATACTAATGTGCCTGCAATATCTGTCAAATAAACCTACTTAAGTTATATATCAGTTTTTATGACTAACCACCTAGATATTAGGCTTTTATTTGTGTTTCATATGACCATTTAACCCTTATAGAACCGGAGTTATTAACGTTGAAACATTGAAAAACATGTTTAAATATGTGTACCAGATCTCTGTGCATTTTTTTTTGCCTTAAAAGTTTTTAACTCTATAAATAAATTTAGCGACTTTGCTAAATAGTTTTTATACCCTCCAACCACAGTATGGGGGTATACTCACTTTGTCATTCCGTGTGTAACGCATCGAAATATCGGTCTAGGACCCCATAAAGTATATATTTTATTGATCAGTGATCGATTCTAAGACATTCTAGCGATGTCCGTCCGTCCGTCCGTCTGTCCGTCTGTCCGTCTGTCCGTCTGTAGAAGACACGATACAGTCCAAAATAAAAGAGCTAGACTTCCGAAGTTTGGCACGAATATGTCTTATATTCCTAGGCAGGTTAAGTTCGGAGTTGGGCAAAATCGGACCAAGGGGGAAAAAGTTCCCCCTTGGAGAACTAAACCAACCTAAGAAAAATCGCATTTTTTGCAGGGTTTTTTGTACTTTTGCTAAGCAAATGCAACTTCCTTATCTCAGAAGAAGTTCAAAATCGCAAGAGGGATGTGCCCCCTAACGTCACCCACCGACCCCCCCCCCCAAAAAAAAGACGCCCCTGATTTTTTTTTTTTTTTTTTTTTACATTTTGGAGGGTATAAAAGATTCGGCACAGCCGAATGTAACACTCTCACTTGTTTTTATGTTAAAATATATCGTTAACTGTCAATAAATCCGGTTCTAGAAGGGTTAATAGGTCCAATGAAAGCTCAAATGAAATCTTAATATCTAAGCTCTAAATCTGGTTGTACAAATAGATGCTTTAATAATACACAGTTTTGAAATATAACGCGTTTTCTCCAAAAAAAAAATCAAAAATTTGGTGTTCTGCCACAGTGGGTTAATGAATCCACATTTTTTTAAATATCAAAATAAAGGTTATGGGCCACCAAAGTTCGATATCCGAACTTTGGAGGCCCATAACTCGGAAACCATGAGCCACCGACATTTTTTCTTCTTTGGACACAACACTAAAAGTTCTACCTGCGATATTTTTTTCGGATCAGAGAGATGTCTACCAACTATACTTTAGCCGATTTTTTTTTTTTTTAACGGATCATTTAGTAATTCAGCCTAATATGGCATACACACTTGCGACCTTATACGGGTTTACACTTGCTGTTTTGAAGTGTTTAATAGTGAGATGTTTAAAAAGTCTTTGTTCCGTGTCCATTACGTTTTTATTCTGTAACTGGTGTTTTGTTGAACAACTTGTTTAAGGTTGCAAGTGTGAATGCCATATTAAACAAGTTGTTCAACAAAACACCAGCACTGATGCCAACTTTTTTTGACAAAAACCCGCTAAATCAGGAAAAAAAATCTCCAGAAAACACCAAATTCAAAAACAGAAAACAATTTTAGCTATTTAATAGCTAAATATCATGAAATTTTAAATGTAACGGTTTTTTGAGAAAATGTAACGGTTTTTTTAAATAATATATGTATTATTAGCTATTAAAACAGTTTAAATGTTATAAAACGCGAGTTTTTTTAACAAAGCAAGTAGAGATGCCAGCGTGACACGAATTTTTCGTGATTCAAGCGTGATCGTGAGTGAAATTTACTTCACTATTGTATCAAAAATATTTTCCTACGTGAGCGTGCGTGAGTAACTTTTGTTTCGTGACTTTGCGTGATTGTTTTGTGCTGCTTGAAACAGAAAACAAGTAAAAAAATCGTCATTATATTGAATTTAAAGAGTAATTAATACAAAATGGTGATTTAAATAAATTTTTATAATTGTTTTAAGTAAATTAAATACTTTATTTGCAAGAAATCGGAAACAGTAAAATAAAAATTTGTTAATTTAAATTTCGTGAGTCTTCGTGAGCGTGAGAAAAATTTTATTTACTTACGTGAGCAAAAAAATTTCGTGCGTAAGTGTGTGTATGCAATATTTTTATTTCGTGACCGTGCGTGAGTTAAAATTCACTCACGCGCCCATCTCTAATAGCAAGTTTAAAAATTACAGAATCGAATACACCTGTTTTGGCCATAGCCAAATATTCGGCAAAATTGTTACTATTCAGCCGAAATCAAAGCCGAATATTAAAAATAAAAATTTATGTAGGAAAACAAGCGAACAAGTTAAATTATACTTACAAGGGAGGTCTCCCTGGTTCACCCTCCAATCTTCATGAAATTGGAATTTTTTAGCGGCCTAAACTCAAAGGTATTTAAAAGACCTACTCTTAGTGCCAAAATAGTTAATATTTTTTGACTAATTAACAAATATGTCCTAAAATTTTGCTACTTTACTCAATGTGACGAAAAGCTGTGCGTGCATGTTTGGCCAAGGGAAGTCTCCCTAGTGTCACCCGCGGATCTTTATGGAATTGGTTTTATTTTTTAGTACTTTTTTTTCTAAAAAGTGCTTTTTAGAAAAAATATTTTTTTTTTAGAAAATACTTTTTTTCTAAAAAATTTACTTTACTTAAAAAAAATTCTTTTTTGTCTAAAAAGTAAATTTTTTTCTAAAAAGTAAATTTTTTGTCTAAAAAGTAAATTTTATTGCTAAAAAGTATTTTTTTCAAAAAAGTTATTTTTTTTTTTCAATTAAAAGTACTTTTTTCTAAAAAGGTACTATATTTTCTTAAATAATCGGGTATATGATGGAATTCGATCGATTTCATTAAAAATTTAAACTTAACAAATTAATAGAAAATCCAAAATAATTTCTTAAAATTCTGCTTCCTCAGCTGTTGCCTTTCATCACTCATTTCTAAGCTGTATCATCACTTCTCATTCATTGACACATCAGTCTCGTTGATTGAATCGTACTTTGAAAATCGCTCTCAATCTGTATATTAAAACTTTTGTTATTCTGGAGCTTTAAATGTTACCCGCGGTGTACCACAAGGCTCAATTCTGGTACCCCTCTTATTTTCCATGTACGTTAATGACTTACCAGACATGGTATCATATACTAAAATTTACTTATATGCTGATGATGTGCAGCTTTATATAAACACTTCAGTTAGAACTTTAAATGAAAATGTATGTAAGCTAAATAATGATCTTGACAAAATCTATTGCTGGGCATCACAAAATGGTCTATGCTTAACCCTTAATATCCTACTGGTTTCGCAAGGAACCAACCAAAAAAATCGTTTGTTAAACAAATTTTGTTGAAACATCCTTCTGTGACTTAAACAATATTTATTGATATAATAAATATTGTTTACACCACTTAAGCCCACTTCAGACTATAATATTTGTAATAACATCTGTCAAAATTTTGTGTAAAATCTATAAAATAGTATGGTGTAAACACAAATGGATATAAAACCAAGAGAAATACGGATTGAATAATGACAAGCGGATACGTATTCTCATTTTTAGAAATTTCTCTAAAAATGAGAAAACGTATACGCTTTTCATAAGGTCAGGGTTGTATTTGTTTTGATAATATTTAAGATATGATGGTGTAAATACGCAAAGGAATTTTTAAAAGATTTTTTGGCAAGCGGAGAAAATTTCGTATTATTTAAGATACGTATTTTCTTACGACTCAGTATTATAGTCTGAAGTGGGCTTTAGAAGCACCTTTTTTGACATCCGTATCACAGACTAATACAGACTCGACATAAGTGACAGGTGTCAAAAAAGTAGTTCTGAACCATATGGTTAATATTTTCAAAATATTCTACGAATTAGGTTAAAAAGAGAAAGCTGATATAACGCGCTATAAGAAAAATAGATGCCAGATCGGTTTTTGTTGTTTCACTCACTCCTAAGTCGTAGAAAGTGTTGCCATGTTAGCGTAAAACGGACTAAAAACCGCTCTGTTTTATCCTAAAATCGCTTAGTTTTTCCCCATTTTTTCTAATAAAACTCTACTGTCGAGTCTGTTTATAGTCTGTGTCCGTATGCTCATCAGAGTGTCCCAACCTATAAAAAAAATTTGGTGAAATTACGTATTTTCGAAAAATCATTTTTTGTGTTAAATACGTCGAAAAAAATATTTCCGTGGATTTTTTCAATTTTCAGAATGTTTAAAATAAAAAAATGTGTTACAAAAAGTCCTTGGTAAAATTTTGATCTCCGGGGGCCTGGTTGATTCGCAAGGGTCCAAACTGGTTTTCTTCACATAGTTCAGGTAAATGTAACCTATAAACAAAGTCGTAGAACAAAAGTTCTTTAGAATTGCGAGTTTTATAACATATATTTTTTCGGCTCAAAAAAAAAGTCAGAATATTAAGGGTTAAACCCAAAAAAACAACTTTTGTTTCTTCACAATGCAGCAGCAAGCAGCAGATAGTAGGCAACAAAAATAAAAACTACTGTATTTAATTTTATTACAAATAAATGCCGTATTTTGTATTTCTTTATATGAAAATAGTATATACCAAACTGCATATACAAAAAATATACCCTTTTAATTAAAAATGTGAAAAACATTTAATTGTCGTGAGAGAACGTTACTCAATTGAGAACATTAATTGCCCAGGAACATTTTTTGGAACAAATTCCTGGTTCAATAGATTGTTAAATATATTCTACGGTAATTACTACAAAATTTTCTATGTAAAATTATTTTTTGAAAAAACTACTTGCTCTAAAAGTCGATTGCTTTCGGGACAATTTCAAACAAAAATCATTGATTCTGGAATTTTAAGTAGAACCGGTTGCAGGGTAATATGATGAGTTCCAGAACCGATTATTTGGAACAGAAAATTTTGCTGGGTGAGAGAACTTTAGTTAAGATCATGGTCTGTGGTTAAGAGTTAACAACATTTTGTTTTATTTTTAGCAAGGGTTTTAAATTTTGTTATGAATAAAACACTTGTTAAATTCATGCCAACTTTTCGTTTTGAATACGGCTGTAAGTGTATAGTAAGAAGTCCTTAAAACGAATTATTAATGCTGATATTCTAATTCAATGGTTCTCAAACGGTGGGTTGCGACCCCCTAGGGAGTCGCGGAAGAGTTTCAGGGGGGTCGCGAAAAATTTTGTTAAAACCTTAAATTTTGATAAATTTAAAAAACATTTTTTTATTGTTGTGCTATAAAAATATACAAACACTTTTTTTAAAGAAATAAAATTTTTCCATCACTTAAAGTCTCTCCGTAATCACTGCGCAGTTGGTAATTTCCTGGTCAACACTGATTTGTGAAGTTCTTTGGCTGAGTCTGGGATCTGACAGTTTGTTTTCTATTAACTTTCCAATGCTGATTCCGAATCTGGGTTCCAAATTTTTCTAGTCCGTAAGGTTTTTGAGAAAAATAAAGGCAAAGTTCACAAAAACGTATTCTTGTGCATTTTTAAGAGCTTTGTTCGTGAAATTTCCCAGGAAAATTTTTTGGAACAGATTCCTATTATAATAGATTCTTTAATATATTCTACGGTAATCACAACAAAATTTTCTATGTAAAATTATTTTTCAAAAAAAACTACTTGTTCTAAAATATCTGCCTGTCCGGCAATAACGGAAAAACGGCTGAACCGATTTTCATGAAATTTTCACCACGGATAGTACTAACCAAGCCGGGAACTATAGGCCAAAAAAATCCGCGATCGGAAAAATAGGCGTAAAATGCCACGCCCCTTTGTTTTGTACATAAACTATATCTGCCTCTCCTGCAATCACTGAAAAGTGATTTAAGCGATTTCACTGACATTTTTACCACAGATAGTACTAACCGAGGCGGAAACTATGATCAACAATAGAGGGCGATCGAAAAAAGGGTCGTAAAATGCCACGCCCCTTTTTATTGCACTAAAAGTTATTTCTAAATTTTCCGCAATTACGCTTCAACGGCTGAACTGATTTTCATGTATTGTTCACCACATATAGTATTAACCGAAGCGAAAACTATGAGCCACAATAGAGGGCGATAGACAAAAGGGTCGTAAAATACCATGCCCCTTTGTATTATATTAAAGGTTATTTCTTCCTGTTCCGTTATCACGTTCAGCCGTTTAGAACCGATTTTAATGATATTTTTTTCAAAGATAGCACTAACAGAGGCGGAAACTATATAGATTATAATAGAGCGCGTATGGACAAAGGGGCAGCAAATGCCAAGCCCCTTTGTACTATACTGAAAGTTTTTTCTGCATGTTCCGTAATCATGCTTAAACGACTATACCGATTTTAATAAAAAATAAAATAGCGCGCTCCACTTTATTTTATTGAACGCTATTTCTGTCTAAAATTAAATGAAATATTTACCAAGGAGGCGGGAACTATAGATTAAAATAGAGCGCGTTTGGACAAAGGGGCGTAAATTGACACGCGCATTTGTACTATACTGAAAGTGTTTCTGCATGTTCCTTAATAACGCTTAAACGACTAAACCGGTTTTAACAAAATTTTTTGCATAGATAGTACTAACAGAGGCGGGAACTTCAGTATGGTATCAACTGCCACTCCTTTTGCAATGTACTGAAAGTTCATTCTGCCTTTCCGTAATCACGCTTAAACGGTAAACCTGATGTTATTATAATTTTCACCACAGTTAGTTAGTACTTATTGAGGCGGAAACTATAGACACGGCTAGACAAAGGTGTGAATTGCCACGTCACTTTTGTAATACATTGAAATTTATTTCTGTCTGATCCGTACTCACGCGTTAACGGTGAAACCAATTTTAATCAAATTTTCACCACAGATGGTATTTACCATGGCGATCGGGAAAAGGGGCTTAAAATGCCGCACCCCTTTGTATTAAATTAAAAAAATATATTTTCCTGTTTCCTGTTGAACGACATGCCATATTAGCCCGCGATTAGACAAATGGAAGTAACGCTATTTCTGGCTTATTTGCTATCATGCAAAAACGGCTTAACCAACTCCTTTAAATACTACTGTTAGAATTAACTGAGCGCAAACTATTTGCGATATCAGAACCTGAAAACAGTTGAGCCGATTTCAATGAAATCTTTAACATAAATAGTGATATAGACAATATTAAACTGCGATTTATAAAAAGACATATAATGGCACGCCCCTTTGTACTTTAGTGAGAGCAAATTTAATTGCAAATTTCTTCACGTGCTAAGCAATAGGGGAACTACAGGTCATATGAGACCAAAATTGAACTAAATGCGTTAAATGCCACACCCACTTGAACTACAGTGAAAGTTATGTCTTTCTTGATGTTTTCACTATATAAAGTGCTAACCGAGGAGGGAACTATAGGTTCCTTTTAAAAGCAATTTAAGAAATACATTAATATTAGGTTTGTCCCCATGACGGAGGAACACGTATAACCATGTTCCCGACGCTAATCAAAATCGAAAAAAATTTACTAAACCTCATGAATAGGTTTATATTCACCAGTGAAAAGCCACGAACAAGTAGATAAACTGACTAATAAAAAACTCATTCATTACATAATATTTTTTTCAACCCGGGCAACGTCGGGTGCAAAACAGCTAGTAACAAATAAATTTAAACTACCAATTAACATAACTACACAACAACTACAAATTTAATGTTATAAATGTATGTTATTACTTTTTGTATCGTATAAATATTACTCATTTTACACTAGTGTTAAATTAAATTTTAATAATTTTTGTCCTTTTTTTACATTATTTAAATATTTCACTCTTTATATCTTGTCCTATATATTTTGGAAAATTTTTTTTTCATGCTTTTTGAAAACATTTTGCTTTATAAGCACCACAAAAATGTTCTAAATCATTTTTTTTTAATTTTAATTGTTGGAAAGGTCTCTAGCAATAATTTGGCTTTTACAGATTGAAACAATATCAATTAGCTGAAAATCGGCATTTCGAACTAACATAAACAAACGCCGCGATACGGGTCTTCTAATTTAGCCTCTATTTTCACCCCTCACTCTCAGAATCGACCTAACTTTTGCTAACCTGAATTTGTTCCACAGTGTTATTCAATGATATCAACATTAATTTTTGTTGAATACGGCATTATTCTGTAAAACTTGATCTACAATGGGTTTACTAATTTTTCTACTAAGATATTTCTATGAGTGTAAGAATTCATTCTTATTGAATTAATTCTTTACTGAATTAATTCAATTTATTCACCATTCAGTAAGAATTGAAAAATTTGTTAACCATTCAGTAGGTTAGGTTAGAGGTGGCGGAGTCAAAGACTCACATAGACCGGGTGGTCCATAGCGAAACTACAATAATTCCTCAGCGACGCTGATAGAACGCGTTTATCCTCATCGCGAATTGTACTATTTGCCTTAGGTCGACATTCGAAACCGTTTCCAAGCTCTCGAATTAACCATTCAGTAAGAACGCTAAATTTTGCTAACCATTCAGTAAGAACTTACAAATTTTTTAACCGTTCAGTAAGAATTGAAAAATATTTTCACCGTAAAATAAGAAAATATTTTTTTTTTGCAAAATGAAAAATAAAATTGTATATTTGTCATTGAAGAAGAAATATATATAAAATAACGGGAACTCATTAAGAATACCGAAATTTTAAGCAAATTGTATGAAAAATATATATTTTTTTTTATTTTGCAAAAAATAAATTATTATCTTATTGAACGGTGAAAATATTTTTCAATTCTTATTGAACGGTTAAAAAATGTTTACGTTCATACTGAATGGTTAACAAAATTTTGCGTTTTTACTGAATGGTTAACAAATTTTTCAATTCTTACTGAATGGTGAAGAAATTGAATTAATTCAGTAAAGAATTAATTCAATAAGAATGAATTCGTAGTGAATAAATTCTTTGCACGTATTTTAAAGAACAATAAAAAATAATGAATTCAATGAATCTTACTTTTACTGTATGGGTAACGTTGAAATTATTTTATGAAACAGTTAGAATTAATTCAATCGAGTACAAAATTGAATTACTAAATAATAAATTCGTTCAAAAATTTAAGTAATTCTTCCAAGCTCTGACTGGACATCAACCAAATTTCGATAATGTTAAAATATTAGTAGAGGAGAATAATTATGTCAGGAGATTTACATTGGAGATGCTACACATACTTGATTTGGACTAGAGATGAGCGATATTTTCATACCGGTGATTTAATCACCGTGATTCAAAAATCACTGGCAACTGCAGTTATCAAATATCTTAAATCACTGCTACTTGCAATATCGTTCTTTTCTGTTATACGCATATTAACTAACATTTTAACAGTTGCTGTGTGTTCGTTCAATCATATTTTTCAAGGTTGGTTACCGAAACGAATAACGGTAAGGGTAACGGTAACGGTATCTAATTTTTATTTATTTCGGTAAAGGTAACGGTAAGTGTTTTCAAATCGATTCGGTAACGGTATGTACCGGTACCGAACCAACCAAACCGGTACGTACCGGTATTATAAATTTAGTTAAAAATTTGAAAAAAGATAGAATTGAAAGCTAAAAATATTTTATAGACCCAAAAACCAGTATAGATTTGATATGATTATTATTTTTGTCATTTATTTTATGATAATTTGCAAATTATAAATTTAAAATTATGTTATCAATTTGATTTTATTTTTTTGTCCGTTAAAATCCCTTAAAACAGGTAAAATTTTGAATACCGGTACAATACCGGTAACTTCTAATAATTATAACGGTAACGGTAAGGGTAACGGTATTTTAAAAATATTTTTAGCGGTATCGGTAACGGTAACGGTATTCGATTTGAAAGGGTTTTGAATCGGTACCGGTATAATAAGGGTAACGGTAACCAACCATGATATTTTTATACCCTCCACTCTAGTGATAGAGGGTATATATAAGTTTGTCATTCCGTTTGTAACACATCGAAATATTGGTCTAGGACCCCATAGAGTTAAAATTTTTCAACATGAACCCCTAATTTCCTTCGATGTCTCCGAATTTGATGAAACTTTGTGTATATGTTGGGACTTATAAGACTTATACTCAGCCAAAATTTAAGACCTTTAACTTTCGTGGTTCCAGAAATATGGCGTGTCAAAAGTCAAGAAAGTCTTTTAAAGGATGAAATATAAACATTTATATCTTCAAAAGTATTTGAGCTATATTGCTCCCTGGTAGCTTGTTTTAAAGGCAAGACCATGGCCTTTCAAATAACATTTTGCAAAAATTGTTATTTTCTGATTTTTTTTATTTCTACAAAATTCGCGATTCGCGAAAATATATCTGAAAAAGCGACATTTTTAAAAATCTGAAAAAAATATATGTTATTGGCTACTATCTTTGCTACCAGCTGTACAAATCTTTAGTTGGTGAACGTATTAAGACCAGAGATATGAATAAAAATGTGTTGCCAAGTAGTAAATTTTTATCAAATCTTATGAAAATTTAATTTTATTTTTGAATATTTTTGCAAATACACATCATAAAACGGTGAAAAAGTAAAGTTAATGGTACATACGGGTACTACACATAGCTACAATATAACATGAATATTTATCAATTACACTACTCTACAAAAATCAACTTTTTTTTTGCACAGACTCTTAGATTACTAACATTTGCTAAAGTATTTTGGTCTCTTTAACACGAATCTATCATCATAAAAATGTTATCAAATCGGCTTTTCGAGGGAAGAACCTCTTTTGCGGTACCTGCCCATAAAAACCAACGAATGACTTCATATTGGAAAAATGATTAAAAATTAATATTTTTTCAAAATTCATTGAGTTTATTCGAAAATATTTGCAGAAAAATCAAAATTTTGAGCAAAATTTGCAAATATTTGCATATACTTTTTTCCCTAATATTTTTATTTTTGTAATTTTCGTTGTTTAAAAAACATTTTCTTAAGTCATTTTCCCTCTTTAACGTGAATCCACTAAGCGCGAATCCATTGTCATTTTTATGTAATCGCGTTCTTGTGATTTGCCCATTTTGTTTTTGCAGCTGAAGTATACAAAAATATTAAACGAACAAATAATATGAGGTATGTCAGTGTGAAACATTTATTATTACCTTTCTTTCTTGAGTTTGAGGGTTTAGTCTGTAAAATAATCCTATATGTCCAGAAGACAATTTGATAAAATGTTTATGATGACACATTCGTGTAGGCCAAATACTTTTCAACATTGTTCTAGAAGTCTGCAAAAAAAGTTGACTTTTGTTAAGTAGTGTAATCGATAAAAAGTTATGTTACAATTTATTCATGTGTAATACTCGTGTGTACCATCAACTTTACGTTTTTCGCCGTTTTATTTTTTGTATTTGCAATAATATTCAAAAATAGTAATTAAATATTCATCAGATTTAAAAAAAAATCCTACTTGTCAACACATTTTTATTAATTTCTCTGGACTTAATACGTTCACCAACGCGAAATTTTTAGAGCTTGTAGCTAAGACTCATACCTTTAACATATATTTTTTTCAGATTTTTAAAAATGTCGCTTTTTTTGATATGTTTTTTGCGAATCGCGAATTGTGCCGAACCACCAAAAAGATCCCAAAATAAAAATTGTTGCAAAATGATATTTTAAAGGTGATGATTTTGCCTTTAAAACAAGCTATCTGGGAGTTATATACCTCAAATACTTTTCGAGAAATAAATATTTGTAATTTACATTTTAAAAGATTTTCTTGACTTTTGAAACGTCATATTTCCAAAACTACGGAAGTCAAAAGTCTTAAATTAAGTTTCAATATAAGTTGAGTAAGTCCAAACATATATACCGAGTTTCATGAAATTTGGGTCGATTGACGTCAAAAATTCAATTTTTTTTGCTATGTTGATATGGATTTACTCCATAAAGTATATATATTCATGATCCTTGATCGATTTTAAGTCGATCTAGCGATGTCCGTCCGTCCGTCTGTCTGTCTGTCCGTTGAAAACACGCTAACTTTTGAAAGACTTTACGGAGGCTCCTGAAGTTTGACATATATGTTTCCATTTACCGGGTCAGGTTGGTATTGCAATCCAGCGAAATCGGTCAAGTGGTTCAAAAGTTATGAGCAAAAGAGTAAATTTCGGCAAGGGTATTTTTCGAATTTACAAGATTAAAACTACTATAACTTTCGAAAGACAATTCTGAGAGGGCTGAAGCTTAGCATATATATTTGTCGTTCCCCAAGGCTGTTTGGTTTTAAATTTCAGCAAAATCGGTTTAGTGGTTCAAAAGTTATAAGCAAAGCACTGAATTTTAGATTTGTTTCACCTTAAACTGTTGAAAACTCGTTAAACAAGTTGTGGAAGCATGGTGAAATACCAGTTTTTTAAAACTTGTTGTTGTTTGTTGTCTTGTCGTGGGGTGCAGTTTAGTTGTTAGACAAGTAAATATTTGTTATTGTTTTTGTAACTGTATGTAACGGTGTATAGTAAGAATTTTTGGAAAAAAAATCAAATGAAGTAAAATAAAAAGTGGGAAATATGTGAAATATTTTTTTTTGTATTGCATATAGGTATAAAACAACAAAAATATTTTACAAAGTAATTTTGTTACTCAAAGAAATTGTACACTAAAAAAAATATTTACACTAAAGAAAATGTTACACTCAAAAAAAAATGTATACATAATTTTTTTTTAATGAAATGTCACACTCAAAAAAATGATGATAGTCAAAAAAAATTTTACACTCAAAAAAATTTGATTGATTAAAAAAAAGTTTTACTCAAAATAATAGGTATATTTCTAATAAAAAATTTGTGATGCAATTTTTTTAAATTTTTTTAGAAAATTACTATCAGATGACATTGTGGAGGGTATTCATAGATTCGACCAAGTCGAACTTAATTTTTCTACTTGTTTCTTCTCTTGTTATGGGATGTAAAAAAAAACACAAACACACAAAGCAAACGCAATGTTGTTAATACTCACCACAGTACAGACTAGTATGCAAACACTGGTGCTAATTGCATTCTTTCCAATATGGTGGTATGGTTTTTAGTACAGAATGATCATCGCTGCCTAGTATATGTGTGCCTGTACGTGTGAGCTTTTGTGCATGTATTTATGATGTTTGTTTACGTTTTGTATGAAACGTCAAAAGTTACACCGTGTGCTGTCACTAATACTTACACCCATCAGATGCAACTCTGTGATACTACTACTCATGTACTGTGATACTCACACAAGGAACGACATTGCCAAAAATATTTTTTTGCTTAAAAATGAAAACTGTTATTAAAAAGAACTGTCATTTAAAATCACGTTTATTTCTACATTGAAAAACGGTGATCACAGTAACTGCTTAAAAGATTGGTTATTTGTAAATAACAATAGCTAAGAACGACGTTCTTCAATAATAACTGCATTGTTTATCTCTACTGTGTTTTTACCAATTTTTCCAGATTATCCCTTTAATTTAAATAATTTCTCAGAAAAAACTAAAATGGACCTAAATTAAACTTAATACAAATTAAGTTAATTAATAAAATATTAAGTCCGACAATACAAATATGTAATACATACTTAATACATATTAATATTTTCTATTTTGAGAATACTTAATTAAAGGAACCCATTATATAATTTTTTTTTCTTGCATCACATTGAAAAACTGTGATCACGGTAACTGTTTAAAAGAACGGTGATTTGAAAATCACGGTAACTGAGAACGCCGTTATTCAAAAATCACTATATTGCTCATCTCTAATTTGTACACTGAAGAGGGAATACTTAATGTCGCATTTACACTTGCTCTTTTGAAGAAGTCTTTGTTCTTTATTCATTACGTTTTTATTCTGTTACTGGTGTTTTGTTGAGCAACTTGTTTAAGGTCGCAATGTGAATGCCATATAAGCTACAAACTAGACACAGAAAACAGCTCACACATACAAAAACACTACACACAAAAACAGAAAAAGACCAAAATAAAATATGAAGTGCATCAGTTGACTCATAGATGGGAATTTTTCATTGATATCAATGAAAAAAAAAAATTATCTTTCTCACTTACATATTTTTTGTATGTTGGTCTCTATTTTTGGAGATGGTACTCTGTAGTAGAGATAGGCGCGTGAGTGATTTTTGACTCACACACGCTCACGACAGGAATTTATAAATCACGCACACTCACTCAAGAGCATATTTTTCTACTCACACTCACTCACAATCACGTGAGTAAATTTAATATAACTCACACTCACGTGCACTCATGCAAGCTTAACTCACACTCACGAATCTCTTTTTTATACAAAAAAAATTCAATAACGAAACTTTTAAAAATCTTTCAAAATTTTCAGCAAAATTTAAAGTTCAGCGAAATTTTATACTTTCTTTTGCTTTTTTCGGACGAAATCTTAAGTTTAGCTAAATTTTACAATTTTTTGTTACTTTTTTTTGGTCCGAAAATAAATATAAAGAGAAAATTAATCACGCAAACTCACGCGAAAAAATCGACTCACGCACACTCACTCACGCAAAAATTTTACTCACGCACACTCACTCACGCAAAAATCTTACTTACGCACACTCCCTCACGCAATTTTTTTCTCCACTCACGCTCACTAACAATCACGTGAGTAAAATTGAATTCAGTCACAATCACGCGTGAATCACGCTCTAATCTGCTCATGTGCCCATCTCTACTCTGTAGTACAGAGTACTCCGACATTGTGTCGATGCCTTAAAGACAAAAATCAAAACGCAAATAACAAATTTTTAATTTTTTGTAATACAATGGCAATCAACGCGTGTTTGGTTTATAAAATGTGAAAAATTTAAATATAAAAAAACAACAGATATTTTCAAATGTTAACGATGTTGACGATATTATGGTGACTTTTACTAATAGTAATTAGTAATAATAGTAATAGTATTTAAATTGCTTCAATTAATGGGCACGTGAGCAGATTAGAGCGTGATCACACGTGATTGTGACTGAATCCAATTTTACTCACGTGATTGTGAGTGAGTGTGAGTGGAGAAAAAATTTCGTGAATGAGTGTGCGTGAGTAAGATTTTTACGTCAGTGAGGGTGCGTGAGTCGATTTTTGCGTGATTTATTTTCTCTTCATTTTTCCTTTCGTACCAAAAATAGCAACAAAAAATGGAAAATTTGGCTTAACTTAAGATTTCGTTTCAAACAAAGCAATAAAAAATGTAAAATTTCGCAGAACTTTAAATTTTGGTGAAAATTTTGAAAGATTTTTGAAATTTTAGTTTTTGATTTTTTTATATAAATAAAAGTTTCTTGAGTGTGAGTCAACGTGAGTGTGAGTCAACGTGAGTTTGAGTCAACGTGAGTTTGAGTCAACGTGAGTGTGAGTGAAGCCTACGTGAGTGTGAGTTGTATTAAATTTACTCACGTGATTGTGTGTAGAAAAAATATGATCGTGAGCAGACCTTTGAAGATTTAATTCCCTAATTCAATTTTTTAAATCTGATTTAAAATAATTGAATTAATTCCCTGTTTCTATAAATCGAAAAGAATTAATTAATTTTATAATTCACTTATGGCGTTTTCTTTTCTGGCAAAAAATGTAGCATTTTGTAACATTTTTTTTTATTTTTTGAATTTTTTGTGTTCTTTTCTCAAAATATTGCCTGCATGTCAGGTAAAAAATGCATATTTTCCACCCCGAAATCAAATGACGGGGTGAAAAACTGCCCTGATATTCTCTCATGTAGCAAAACTCAAATTAAGCGAACAAGTTAACTGGTGCTGTTGTGGTGCAGAGGATGTGTCGTGGCATGTGACACTGGAGGTCCGGGGTTCAAATCCCGGTATGGACAATTTTTTTTTTTATTCTGGTATTTTTTATTCAATTACGTATTATTTTTTATTTAATAATGTTTTTTTTTTAAATAATTTAATAATTTTTTTTAAAAAAAAAAGTAAATTTTCATATAAAATCGACTAAATTTGTTAATTTTTTGGTATTTTTTTTTTTTAAAGTTTAAATAATTAAAAAAAAAATATTTAAAGCAAAAAAAAAAAAAATATGTGATGGCCATCGCCGAGATTCGAACCTGAGCTGCCGGCATTATAAGCAAAAAACACATCCATCGAACCAGCAAATCAGGGCAATTTGCGTACAAAACAGCATTTTTGTGTTTTTTTCTGAGTGAAACAAATGCAACATCGTTTCAGGGCCATGTCAACATTTTAAAAGTAAACATTTTAACAATGCACAATTTTTTCAACTGATTCAAATCACTTTTGATTTGAATCAACTGATTTAAACTTTTTTCACTTAAATTAAACACTAAAAATGCACATTATAAAAATCTTATCATGTCTGATTGCGTTAAATTCATTGGAATATCGTCAATTTTAAACACACGCCATCAATAAACAACACTCCAAATTGTACAGTATTATTAAATGTGTACCTTTAGTCTAGAGATGGGCGCTGGTCACGTGATTTGCGTGATTCACGTGAACCACGCGTGAGTGTGATTGATTTTCATTTCAATCACGTTATTGTGAGTGAGCGTGATTTAAATAAAAAAAACTGAGTGAGTGTCATTTATTTTTTGCGTGATTAGATTTTTTGATTTGCCCAATTTTTTTAAAATTTTTGTAAAAAATTTTTTTTTGAATTTTTTTTTTTTTGGTAAGAAAATTTTATTGCGTGAGTAGATTTTGCGTCACTCACGCGTGAGCGTGATTGAACCTGGCGTGAGTCACGCGTGAGTGTGAGTAAGTTTTTTATTACTCACGTGAATAGTGAGTGAGCGTGAGTAAAAAAATATTGCGTGAGTGATTAGTGAGTGATCCGATTATTTTTTTCGTAAGTGAGTGTGAGTCAAAATCCACTCACGCGCCTATCTATACTTTAGTCAATAACGAATTTGGCTCTTCAGCATAAAAATAACTTTAAATTTAAAACAAAAACAATGATTTACAATTTTATTATACACATACATTTCCATTATATCGAAAAGTCGTGCATTATCCCACCCTTAATGTATATGTGCAAATTAATAAATGTTATAAGTATTAAAGCAATGTCTTGCATTTTTGTGATTCCTATGCATGCGGGCATAGGCTAAAAAATGCTGCTTGTGCTCTGCCAATAAAATGTACACTATAAAGTTCTGTTGCTTTGACTTTTTGCTTGCTACTACCGCACAAGCATAAATGTTATAGTATGTGTGTGCGTGTGTAAAGTAAATACTTTGATTTAAGAAAAAAATGTTTAAATCAAATGAATTAAAACATTTTTGATTTGAATCAATTGATTTGAATCAAGTGAATTAATTCTTTTTTGATTTGAATAAAGTGAATTAATTCTTTTTTGATTTGAATCAAGTGAATTAATTCTTTATTTAAACAAGGAATTAAACAAAAAAATAGTTAATTCTTTCAACAAACATTCTTTCGAAAAAAATTATAAAAAAAAATAAAAAAAAATTTTTGATTTTTTTTCTTAAAAATCCAAAACTTTTTTGACTTTTTCCTCAAATTGGGCCCTTTTTTTTTTGATTCAAAAGAAAGCTTAGGTGATTTCCTTTAAGAGCTATGGGGTCGCTTAGTGGGATGCGAGTGGGATATCTATGAAAAAAAAAAAAATTTTAACTTTGGAACACAAAAAACAGTTCTTCAATTTTCACTATTAGACGTGGATACCTAACCAGTTTTCGATCCGCGATACCCTTTAATTTTTATAGGTTCGAAAAAAAAAGCACGAGCCAAAAAATGAGGGCGGTGGGGTGGGGCCATATGGCCCCTCATCAGGGACAATGTTGGGCGTAAAGAGGTAAAAATCCTCAAAAAGCCCCAAAACTCCCCTAGAAACGCACCTGGAGGGGCGCAATGTGAGACCGACCTCCAATAATTTTCTGCCCCCAACATTTTTCTTGAACACACCTTACCCCTATTTCCACTTCCTAAGGAGGCTCCCATACAAAACATTTTTAAAAAATTTGATCCTACCGTTCTAACTTACCCTAAAGTGCCCCAAGTGGTGCCAAATGTATGACCGACCTCCATTATTTTATTAATTCCAACATTTTTTGCAAACATACCTACAATGTATCTTTAACCATTAAGGTGGTCCCCATACATTTCTTTTATTTTTTATAAATTTGTTTTATTAAACCAGCTCCTACCGTGCCTCCTAGAGAGGCAAAAATTACGACCAACCCCCATTATTTTTTAGTTACCAACATTTTGTTCGAACATAATAACACCCTATCTCCACTCCTTAAGGAGCTCCCATACAATATAAAAACATGTATTTTTAAAAACTAATAAAAAAATAAAAAAAAATGTATGGGGACCCACTTAAGAGTCGGTCTCACATTTACGCCCAATTTTGACGCCGATGAGGAGCCATATGGCCCCACCCCACCGCCCTTATTTTTTGGCTCATGCTTTCTTTTTCGAACCTATCAAAATTACAGGGTGTCGCGGATCGAAATCGAAAACTGGTGAGCTATCCCACGCCTAATAGTGCAAATTGAAGAACCGTTTTTTGTGTTCCAAAGTTAAAAAAAAATTTCATAGATATCCCACGCGCATCCCACTAAGCGACCCCATGGCTCTTAAAGGAAATCACCTAAACATTCTTTTGAATCAAAAAAAAGGGCCCAATTTGAGGAAAAAGTCAAAAAAGTTTTGAATTTTTAAGAAAAATTTTTTTATTTTTTTTTTAATTTTTTTTCGAAAGACTGAAGAAATAGCTATCTAAACTATTTGGGACACATTTTGCTAAAAACAATAGGTAAGAAGTAACATGGATGAGAATAAACACCTCTTTTGCCAAAATGTCAAATTTCGACCCCCTCTAACTCAGAGAGTCCTTGACCGATCTCTTTGAAAAATTGTGTCTGAACTATTATCCAATAGGACTAACCTTAGTGCAAATTTCATCCCGATCGGAAGACATCGGTTTCAAAAGTTATGTCAGTTGACACGAAAACCCCTCATATGTATTTTTGTACCAATTTTTATGGTTTTTTGTTAAAATTTAAAAAAAAAAATTAAAACACATTTCTTAAAGTAAATTGGCCTCCTAAACACGAATCTGTCATCAGAAAAATTTTATCGAATCATCTTCTCGAGATATAGTCATTTTAATTTTTTGCGGATTAAGCCCTCAAAACCAACAAAGTTGGCTTCTTTTGCAAATATTTCTGGATATATGGATTTCAGATTTTAACCTGAACTTTATTAGAGTGTTTTCTTTACATATCATATTGGAGTGTCTTCTTTACATATCAGCATTAAAAGGGAAATTTCTTGCGAAATTTTGATAGTTATAAGTAGAGATGGGCGCGTGAGTGAATTTTGACTCACGCACGCTCACGCTCACGAAATAAAAATATTTTTCACGCACGAAATTTTTTTCCGCTCGCGTTCACGCACGCTCACGTGAGTAACTAGAATTTTTCTTACGCTCACGAAATAATCACGCTCACGAAGACTAACGAAATTAAAATAAACAAATTTTTATTTTACATTTTCTGATTTCTTGCACAAAAAGTATATAATTTCCTAAAATAACAATCATAAAAATTTATTTAAATCAAAATTTTGTATTAATAACCCTCTAAATTCAATATTATGACAATTTTCTTATATGTTTTCTATTTCCGAAAGCACAAAACAATCACGCACGCTTACGCACTAAACTATTTTTACTAATCACGCGCACTCACGATCACGTGCGTAAAAGAAATTTTACTCACGATCACGCATGATCATCGAAAAATCACGAAAAATTCGTGTCAACCGCGCATAAGGATAAAAGTTATAGTTATTAGGATAAACTTATAAGGATAAAACCAAAAAGCACATTTTCAACTTCCTTACATGCCCTGATGGTATCCCAGATCGTATCGAGTCCAGATTTCTTGCAGAACTTATTAAATTTTATTGGGAGTTTGAATAAAAAAAAATATAAATAACTTTAACATACACTCTTCCAATATTAACAAATTTGTCGGTTTTGAAAAAAATTGAACAATATCTGCTCTACCCAGTTGTCCCGGCCATACATTTATTTTATAATAATCTTAAAATACATACAATCTTTCATAACCTTATAATTTTTTGTTAGGTATTTTCTCCAGGAAATACAAATGGGTGAAACACTTATTGCACAAGGTGATTTTGAAAGTGGCGTAGAACATTTGGCTAATGCACTCGTTGTTTGTGGACAACCTGCTCGTTTGTTGCAAGTTTTGCAGACTACTTTACCGGCTCAAGTATTTGCAATGCTCATTTTAAAAATGCAGGAAATTGGTAACAGATCCAACTCTGATAGTAACGAAACTTCAAAGATTGTTGGGTCAAATCCATTAATTGCTGACATGACATCGGGAGGAATTTCAAGCTCTTCTGGTGGTGTAATTATTGATGACCTCGAATAACTTCTAAACTTTTTTAAAAAAATCTATTCAGCCGTTTGCATATACTTTTTGGATTGAGCTTGGCATTATTTTTTTAAAATACATATGTATAATTTATTGTATTCTGAATAAATACTTTTAAAAACTATGTTATAGTTTTGTTTGTTGGGTCTATGGGCCCAACCAACAAAAAATAAAATTTATTTAATGTTGACTTTAGTTTTATTTTTCAAACCCAACTTGTTATAATAACACAGCGTGACAAAACTGACCACTATTTTAGAAAACAAGAGGTGTGACCAACGTTTCTATATATTTGAGACATGCTGATTCGAATGGCGTACTCCGTTTTTCGATGTATGGTACAGTTTTCTTGCAAAATGTCGTTAAAGATTTGCTGATTTCAAGCCAGTTTTTTAACAAAAAAATTTGCAAAGTTAATGATTTTTAAATTGTATGGCATGCGAAACAAAGATATGACTTGTAGCAATACTTCTTATGCAAATTTGGTTTAAAGCTTTTCATCTTAAGCCCTTAAATTCGCGAATTTCTTCATTTTTTGAGGTTTTCGCGAAATTAACCGCCAAGTTGGTCTTTGATTAAAAACTTGCTTTTAATGAATCAAAAAGGTATCCCTAACAATACAAATAGTGGACAAAAACAGCTATGTTATATGGACCATCATGATGAAAATCGCGAAAAGCCGTTTTTTGGAATATGGCAGCATCACTTTACGAGATGATTTAAGGTTCCATCCTTTAGTATATAATGTGGGAACCTTAAACAATTAACTGACCAAAAATTTGGCCAAAAAAGTTTTCATTTGCAAAAGTTATCTTAACAAAAACTATAATTATTGTAGGGTTAACACTAAAATAATAGTAAAAAAACTGTTTTTCGCGATTTTCATCATGATAGTCCATATAACAGCTGTTTTTTGTCCACTATTCGTATTGTTAAGGTACCTACAGACGACGCAATATTATGTACAATATTCAATTATATTGATGGTGTGTGGGTAATATTGATGATTGTACAATGGTCAATCTTACCCACACACCATCAATATAATTGAATATTGTACATAATATTGCGTCGTCTGTACGTACCCTTAGAGATGCCTTTTTGATTCACTAAAAGCAAGTTTTTTATCAAAGACCAACTTGGCGGTTTATTTCGCGAAAACCTCAAAAAATGAAGAAATTCGCAAATTTAAGGGCTTAAGATGAAAATCCTTAAGCCAAATTTGTATAAGAAATATTGCTACAAGTCACATCTCTGTTTTCCATGCCATACAATTTAAAAATAATTAACTTTGCAAATTTTTTTGTTGAAAAACTTGCTCGAAATCAGCAAATCTTTAACGACATTTTGCAAGAAAACTGTACCATACATCGAAAAATGGAGTACGCCATTCGAATCAGCATGTCCGAAATATATAGAAATGATGGTCGTAACTCTTGTTTATTTTTTTTGTGTTCCGCAGTGTAATTCAATTCAAATTATAAAGGAAAATAATTTGTTTAATTTCAAGTGCTACAACAGCAAAGTAAAGCCTTCTAACATCTTGAAACAGTATCGTCAATCACCATCATCTTTATTCCTTAGCCCTTGACAGAGCATGGTGACATAAAAATATACATTACATTATTATAATAATAAATTTCATAAAATAAAAAAAAAATAAATAAATAAATCATTTTAAAAATTACATTTCAAAAATTTAATTTGTATTAGTTTGGTGTTCTATACAAAATTTGGTGTTCGGATATCCATTCTCCAGTCTGTTCTGTTGTTAGCTATGTGTATAGCTTCACTAAGAGTTGTTCCTATAAGCGGCCTTAGCTGGTCTGACCATCTTGTTGGTGATCTTCCCCTTCTTCGAATACCATTAACTTTACCATCTACCATCAATCTTTCCATGGTACCTTCTCTTCTCGCAATATGGCCAAAGTATTTTAGATACGACCTGTTTATTCTTTTCGTCAGTCTATCTTCTATTTCAAGTTCTTCCAGGATTGACGCATTGGTTCTAAACTCAGTCCAAGACACTCTTAAGAATTCTTCGGTACACCCACATTTCAAAGCTTTCTATTTTTCTTCTTTCCGATTGTTTAACAGTCCATGTTTCTGAAGCGTAGGTGGCTATAGGAAAGATTAATGCATCCACTAATCGCAGCTTAGTTTTCTTTGTTATGCTCCTGTCTTTCCATATTTTATTAAGCTTTGTGGTTGCTACTCTAGCTAAGGCAAGCCGCCTCTTAATTTCACTCGAACAGTCGCCATCATTGCATATTATGGATCCTAAATAATTGAAGTTTCGAACAACATTAAAACCGGCTAAAGTTGTAATTCCAGGTTGGTTGTTGTTAGGTCTATCGACGATCATAACTTTTGATTTTGATGTATTAATTTGTAAACCATACCTTAAGTTCCATTTTACAGAATCGAACGCCTTTGTGTAATCCACAAAACATAGATAGGCTGGTACGTTAAATTCTCTGACTTTTTCTATAATTTGTCTTACATTAAGTATTTGTTCCCTTGTACCTTTTCCTTGAACGAATCAGCATGTTCTTCAGCGATTTCAGGCATAACAAAATGCTTTATTCGGCTGTGCAATACGTGCAGCATTATTTTGCTAGCATGCGGTATAAGTGCTACTGTTCTGTAATTGGCGCAATCTATGGGGGAACCCTTCTTATATATCGGTATAAAAATTGAATTTACCCAATCTTCAGGCCATATCATGGAATTCCATATTTGATTACATAGTCTGAGAATTTTTTCAATGGCTAGCTCTCCCATGGATTTTATGACTTCAGCTGTAATCCCATCAATTCCTGGTGCCTTGTTGTTCTTTAGTTTGGATATCGCCAATTCAACTTCCGATTTTAATATACAGGGTTCTAAGTCTATATCATCTTCATTTACGGTCTCAAACATCATATTGGGGTTTAAATTATCATCATCAAAAAGCTTTACGAAATATGACCTCCACACCTCAGCGATTACTGCTGATTCTCTTATGACCTCGCCGGATTCATTTTGAATCATTTGTGTTTTTTTTTTTTTTTATTATTTTAGTTAACGTTTCTTTATAAGAACGCTACTCCAAGCGGAGCTTCTAGCAACAACAAATAATATATTTTATAATATGAGTACATACATATTATCTACATTAATTTAAATTTGGTTAAGTTTTTTTTTTTTTTATATAGTTTGAACAAAGTTTCTGAATCTTATTCTATTCTGCGCCAAGCTTCTTAATTGTGCCCATGAAAGGCCTTTCCTCATAAATTCTTCTTCGACGGATCTCGGCCAAGTTACACGTGGACGGCCCCTGCTTCGAAAACCCTGTGGATTCCACTGAAAAGAAACTTTAGCGATGTCGTCATTATCTTTTCTCAAAGTATGCCCTATCCACTTCCATTTTCTGCGACGAATTTCAATATCAATTGCTTCCATCCCACAAGTTTGTAGCAAATCTTGATTGTTTATACGTAGCGGCCAGAATATTTTAAGTATGCGCCTTAAACATTTATTTAAAAACACTTGCAGTTTCTTTGAAATCGTGTTTGTGACTTTCCACGTTTCACTTCCATATAGAAGGACTGATTTAACACTTGTGTTAAATATTCTAATCTTATGTTTTTTAGATATTTGGGATGATTGCCACACTTTTGCAAGAGAAGCGTATGCGTGTCGAGCCTTGTTGATTCTGCTTCTCACATCAGCATCAGCTCCCCCGTCTATACTTATTATGCTACCTAGATAACTAAACTCGGATACATCTTGTATTATGTTACCGTTTACTAGTATAGGGGTGTTGTTATCAGTTGATATTATCATGACTTTGGTTTTACGAAAATTTATCCTTAATCCAACTTCTAAACCATTTTCATTTAACCGATTTATCTTATTTTGGATGCCACCTACTGAATGGGACATTAAGCATAAATCGTCGGCATAATCCAAGTCATGTAGGCGCTGATTTAGGTGCCACTGTATACCGTCTGATGCTTCGGCGTTAGTTTTTGACATAACCGAATCCAACACTAGAAGAAACAGCAAAGGGGACAATACACAGCCTTGCCTCACTCCACGATTAATTAAAAAAGATTCACTGTCAGTACCCTTGAAGCGAGCTTTACATTGAGCATCACGGTACAGCACTTGGATGATTGTGATGATTTTTTCTGGTATACCAATGTTGAAGAGACATTGCCAAATAGCTTCACGATTTATAGTGTCGAATGCCCTTTCAAAATCAACAAAAATAAGAAAAAGTGGTTTATTCCATTCCATGGATTGCTCTACGATAATACGTAATGAGTTTATGTGGTCTAGACACGATCGGTTTCTTCTAAAACCAGCTTGTTCTTTACGTAGACTAGCTTCCACAGCAGGAGAAATACGGTCCAAGATAATGAAAGCTATTATCTTCTGTATGCTGTTTAAAAGTGTTATGCCTCGCCAGTTTCTACATTCGCTGAGATCCCCCTTAGGAATTGTGACAATGACTCCTTCCTTCCAGTCTAATGGGATGTTTCCTGTTGACCAAGCCTCATTGACTAGTGGCCAAATATAATCGGCCAGTGCAGGAGTGTACTTAAACAGCTCTGCTGGAAGGTTGTCTAGACCTGCAGCCTTATTGTTTTTCAGTCTAGTAATAGCACATAAAACCTCCTCCCTGCCTGGTGTTGATATTTGTATATCCCTACGAGGGGTTTGCCGTGGTGATAACTCTATTGGACCTAGGTCGTTGATGGACGCTGCAGGAAATTCAAAGAATTCCTTCCATCTTTGAAGTTGTTCCTGTGTTGTAGCGAGGGGTCTTCCGTTGGAATCTTTAATATGGGATACCGTCCTCATTTTTTCGCCACTAAGTTGTCGAATCGCACTATAAACTGCGCAAGAGTTTCCGCGTATCGCTGCATTTTCAGCTTCACGAGCGATGTTATTGTAAAACTGCCGTTTATCCCTTCTAACTAGCTTCTTCACATTTTTTTCGGCATTTTTGTAATTTGTTTGAGCAGATTGTATATCCGTTGAACCATTAGCTGTTTGGAGTTTCATATACAGCTTTCCTCTTTCCTCTATTGCGCTCCACGTAGTATCACTAATCCATGGCTTAACATGATGTTTACTGCAGCCAAGAACACTTTTAGCAGTTTCGCGGCATGATGTTACGATGTCTGGCCAATTATATGTGGGATTACGATCCAGTTTGGCGCATAAATGATTAGAGAATGTTGCGGCAATTGTGGGATCTTGCAAACGATGAACGTTAAACTTATGACTGGAAACCTTATGGTGATAGAATGCTTTTGGCCTCAACTTTACTTCACCAATTAGCAGTTTGTGATCACTGTAGATGTCAGCACCTCTGGCAGTCCTTACGTCCATGAGACATCCTAGAAATTTCCTACTTATTATGAAGTGATCTATGGTTTCATCATCATCGTTTTCGGTTGGAGCATAACATTGGAAAATAACAATGTTACGATATTTCGTTTTAAATCGGGCCGTTATTAGTCTGTCGGAGATAGGTTTGTATTCCAGCAGAGCTCTTTTCATGCTGTGTGTCAGTAAGATTCCAACCCCGTGAGTATGGCTGTTGTTGTTGCCACTGTACATGAAGTAATGGCCAGATGCAGTGCGGAGCTCACCATGACCTTTCCATCTTACTTCTGATAGTCCTAAGATGCATAGTTTGTAGTTATCCATTACTCGACACACTTGCGCAAGGCTTGATGATTCTGCTAGAGTTCTGACGTTCCATGTTCCGATTCTTGTCCTTATACGATAGCCAATTGGTTGTGCCGTTATTTCCGAGTTGTTTATTATTATTTGTTAATCTGCGGTTTTTAAGATGAGTGTTTGATTAGACCACAGCACCCGATCCTAGTGTTGGGGCTGCCAACAACCTCTAGGCAGGTAAGTCGTTAAAACGACATAATATCAATTGAGTTTCAGTGATTGTTTGTACCTTCTGTTGTCACCTAATTACCTGAGACGCATCGGTATTAGCATGCCATTCAGGTTACTCAACTGATCGCCTTCTCACTCTAGCTGCCGGAAGGCGGGTGCCTGAGCGACATTACCAGGGGATACGTGGTTTAAGACCGGACGTAGTGAGCTGCTTGGGAAATTCAGTAAAGGAATCGCTTCTTGCTACTCCCAAGTGAATAGCAGACAGAAAGCTTTTCGCACCGAAATGCACCTCTATGAAAGTCCCCACCCCCCGAATCATTTGTGTATGAGTCTTGAATTCTCTGGATAGAAATTTTACTGTTTTAAACAGCTTTCGAGACTCCGATCTTTCAGAGTGTTGTTCTAACTCAGTACATATTTTTAATATAAATTGTTTTTTTATCTTCCTTGCATGCTTGTTTTATTTGGCGATTTAGTTGGCGAACCTCATTATTACTATCGGAGCTGTGTTGTTGTTTAATCTTCCTTCTTTCATCAATTATTTTAAGAGTGTCGTCTGAAATCCAATGTTTTCTTCTTTCAATAACAACTTGCCCACTCTTTTTAGCAGCTTCTGATACCCAATTTTTTATACACTCAAAGAATTATGTAGGTAAATTCCAGTGAATATTCACTTAAAACAAATGAAATTTTATTTAAAAACCATTCTACTGTTTTTTCATTTAAAATAAAAACACATTACAGTCAATTTTAACTGTTAATTTAATGACTAACCAAAACATTAAAAAACTAGTGAATATTCAGTTATTTTGTATTGAAAAACAGTAAAACTATAGAAGAATTTTTTTACTGCCGAAATTAAATGTAACAGAAAATTCGTTTTTAATACAGTAAATTATTTTTTTTAAACTACAGAAACAGTAAAAAAATTAAATCCTTTATAAAATAAGTGATTTTTCTTTTAAAATGACTTTACTGATTACTTTTTAAAATAACCTACAAACAGTTAATGACATAATTTTCTTAGTGTAGACACCCATGACGCATTTATTGATGGTTCAGGCTCTGGAGGATTGCTTCTTAATATTCGTTGAAAGGCATCTGTATTACATACTTGAACATTCACATTTTTATCGGCTTTTCTTACTACATGCAGTTTGATCTTGAACTTACATTCTAGAAGTTTGTGGTCAGTATCACAGTCTGCCCCTGGTTTTGTTTTTACACATTGTACACAGAAAAAAAAATTCATTCATGGTATGTATTTGTACATACATTGTATGAATCCAACATGATTTTTTTTCCCAGAAGTTTTTTATTCTGAGTAAGAATTTGGGAACTCATTAAGAATACCGAACTTGCTAAAAATTAAAAAAAAATATATGACCTTGACCTCTGACCTCTAAAAAGTCGAGTGTGGTGTTCAAACCCGTGGGGGCGTACCCCGTTTGGGAGGGGCAGGGGTTTAAAGTTAAAATAGTTTTTCTTAAATATTTCAGAAACTACTTATCCGATCAAGACGGTTATGGTATCGTTAGAAAGGGTAGTTAAAGACCTTTCCAACGGGGTGCAACATGATGTAGTTTTATTAACCCTTTAAGTGACAAAACTTGATTTCAAAAAATTTTAACTAGACTTTTTTTACAAAGTGCTTAATCGCACGTATATAATCGCACGTATATAAACATTTTTTTTTGTCTATATAGACATGTAGCCAAGATTTTAAGCTTTCATTTGCGCTAAAAAACGGCGCTGTAAGTCTAAAACTTACTGAGATATTAAGGGTCAAAGTTGTTTTTTTAAAAACTTTTTTCAGTTTTTTTGTTAAAATTGTTTTTGTAGAAACATACAGACATCTGATAAACTACTAATCGAATTTTTAAATTTTTTTCTGCGTAGCCGGCCTTCGGCCGGGCTTAGGGATTACAAACTCCATGCATTAAACCCACCCTCTCTGCAGAAAACGGGGATTATGACCAAAATTGCTTTGGACTTACTCCCCATAATGTGAATGGGTGTTATGACCGAAAAAAGTTCGGTCGTAATCCCAACAAGGAACGGACATAATCCCTTTTTATCGCCTTTTTAATGATACCACATTCGTCTCGATCGGACTAGTAGTTTGTCAGATATCTGTATGTTACCACAAATCAATAAAATTTTAACAAACATCCTGAAAAAAGTAAAAAAAAAAAATAAAGTTACAACTTTGACCCCTAATATCTCAGTACATTTTAGACTTACAGTGCAGTTTTTTGGCGCAAATCAAAGCTTGAGGTCTTGGCTACAAGCCTATATAGACGAAAAAAATGTTTATATACGTGCGATTTTGAGATATTAAGCATTTTGTAAAAAAAGTCTTGTTAAAATTTTTTAAAATGAATTTTTGTCGCTTAAATGGTTAAATAAACTACGTCATGTTACACCCCGTTGGAAAGGTCTTTAATTACCCTTTCTAACGGTACCATAACCGTCTTGATCGGATAAGTAGTTTTTGAAATATTTAAGAATAACCATTTTAACTTCAAACCCCTGCCCCTCCCAAACGGGGTACGTCCCCACGGGTTTGAACACCACACTCGAAATCTAACAGTCCAAGGATTAAGGTCATATAATTTTTTTTTTAATTTAAACAAAGTTCGGTAAAGGTTATTTATGCCAGAATTTGTTCATACTATTTATGAAAAAAATAATTATGGATTTTGGTTTACAAGCGCTTTTTTCTTACTAAAAATTAGTTCTATCGAATAATTGGAAATTTGCGCACTTAATTAAATAAATGTAAAGGTAACCCACGCTAAAATATGCTTTTTATTACGATTTAACCGACTTTTTATTAACACAACAAATAATATGACACAATTACAAAAAATGGGCACATAAAAATGGATGTTGATGACATGACCTGTGTTCGTTGATTATTCATAGAATGCCCGTTTAGAGCCATTTCTTGAGTCCGCCAATTTATGCTGCAATTATTGTCCTACAGACTTTTCGATATGGAATCCATTTGACTGATAGGTTAGATCTACAAAAACATTAGGAAAATCGTGTTAAGTTTTAAGAAAACATTTATTTCAAGATTATTAAACTTACCTTTTGCATTTTCGCGACTCAAATTTTGCTATTATATTTACAAAATGATCTATTTTGAAAAAATTAAAAACACAAATTTATTGTTTGACAATATTTTTTTTTTTTCAAACTAAATTGTTTTTTGAAATATTTTGAACATAGAGAAACATAGAGGCGAAGGTGAAAGAAAAAATAATATCACTATCTTTTTCTAATTTCTCACACGTACGTTGTCGATGTGAATTCACCACACAATACATGTTTACAAGTCGTACTTTGACAACAAATACATGTATACAAGTTGTACTTTGACAACTCAATTTTTGACGCCTTCGCCTCTATGTTTCTCTATGATTTTGAAATTTAAACTTTTATTAACTGATTTATACATTGTACACCCAAAAAATTACATAGTAGCATAGTTAACAAAATCCATAGTTATTTCAAACCATTTTTAAATCAACTATTTATAATCAATAACAACTACGGACAAAGTTGATAACAACGATTTTTTTAAATTAGAAAAAGCAAAATAAAAAAAAAATACAAGTGTCAGAAATAAAAATTAACAAATTAAAATCAATAAATATTTTTTATTTTAAACATTAAATGGTGTGAATATAAATTTGCATCAAACATCAAAATATTTTTTTTTTTTTGCAAAAATAAACCAGCACAATAGATGAAAAAAGGAGAACAACGAAAAATATGAACAGGGATGGAAGAATTTGGTAAGAAACATTTTCATAAAAAATTAATCTAACTGTACACCGAGCGTTTCTAAAGAAAAATATCTCAGAAAATGATTTATATTTTATAGAAAATATGTCTCAGACTTTTTTTCTATAGAAAAAATCTCTCAGAATCTTATATTTTTTTACAGAGAAAATGTCTTTGAATATAAGATTTTTTCTATAGAAAATATGTACCGGAATCTAATACTTATGGTTTCTCAGAATCTGAGTCTTTTTTATAGGAAAAATATCTCAGAATCTAAAACATTTTTATAGAAAAAATGTTTCAGAATCTGAGTCTTTTTCTATAGAAAAAATGTTTGAGAATCTGAGACTTTTCTACACACAAAAAATTTTTTTTCCATGAACGATTTTCATAGTATTTATGAACAAATTCGTACAATTTATTAACTTTTTCATAATATTTATAAACTTTTTCACAGTATTTATGAATAAATCATAATATGTGAAATTTAAGAATTTTTAACATTTTTCATAAATACTATGAAAAAGTTTATAAATATTATGAAAAAGTTAATAAATTGTATGAATTTGTTCACAAATACTATGAAAATCGTTCATGGAAAAAAAAAATTTTTGTGTTTATAGATAAAATGTCTCAGAATCTGAGACTTTTTCTATAGAAAAAAATGTCTCAGAATCTGAGACTTTTTCTATAGAAAAAATGTCTCAGAATCTGAGACATTTTCTATAGAAAAAATGTCTCAGAATCTGAGACTTTTTCTATAGAAAAAATGTCTCATAATCTGAGACTTTTTCTATAGAAAAAATGTCTCAGAATCTGAGACTTTTTCTATAAAAAAAATGTCTCAGAATCTGAGACTTTTTCTGTAGAAAAAATGTCTCAGAATCTGAGACTTTTTCTATAGAAAAAATGTCTCAGAATCTGAGACTTTTTCTATAGAAAAAATGTCTCAGAATCTGAGACTTTTTCTATAGAAAAAATGTCTCAGAATCTGAGACTTTTTCTATAGAAAAAATGTCTCAGAATCTGAGACTTTTTCTATAGAAAAAATGTCTCAGAATCTGAGACTTTTTCTATAGAAAAAATGTCTCAGAATCTGAGACTTTTTCTATAGAAAAAATGTCTCAGAATCTGAGACTTTTTCTATAGAAAAAATGTCTCAGAATCTGAGACTTTTTCTATAGAAAAAATGTCTCAGAATCTGAGACTTTTTCTATAGAAAAAATCTCTCAGAATCTGAGACTTTTTCTATAGAAAAAATCTCTCAGAATCTATAGAAAAAATCTCTCAGAATCTGAGACTTTTTCTATAGAAAAAATGTCTCAGAATCTGAGACTTTTTCTATAGAAAAAATGTCTCAGAATCTGAGACTTTTTCTATAGAAAAAATGTCTCAGAATCTGAGACTTTTTCTATAGAAAAAATGTCTCAGAATCTGAGACTTTTTCTATAGAAAAAATGTCTCAGAATCTAAGACTTTTTCTATAGAAAAAAAGTCTCAGAATCTGAGACTTTTTCTATAGAAAAAATGTCTCAGAATCTGAGACTTTTTCTATAGAAAAAATGTCTCAGAATCTGAGACTTTTTCTATAGAAAAAATGTCTCAGAATCTGAGACTTTCTATAGAAAAAATTTCTCAGAATCTGAAACTTTTTCTATAGAAAAAATGTCTTAGAATCTGAGACTTTTCTATAGAAAAAATGTCTCAGAATCTGAGACTTTTTATATAGAAAAAATGTCTTAGAATCTGAGACTTTTCTATAGAAAAAATGTCTCAGAATCTGAGACTTTTTCTATAGAAAAATTTTCTCAGAATATGAGACTTTTTCTATTAAAAAAAATGTCTCAGGATCTGAGACTTTTTACATAGAAAAAATGTCTTAGAATCTGAGACTTTTCTATAGAAAAAATGTCTCAGAATCTGAGACTTTTTCTACAGAATCTGAGACTTTTTATATTGAAAAAATGTCTTAGAATCTGAGAATTTTCTATAGAAAAAATGTCTCAGAATCTGAGACTTTTTCTTTAGAAAAAATGTCTCAGAATCTGAGACTTTTTATATAGAAAAAATGTCTTGGAATCTGAGACTTTTCTATAGAAAAAATGTCTCAGAATCTGAGACTTTTTCTATAGAAAAATTTTCTCAGAATATGAGACTTTTTCTATTAAAAAAAATGTCTCAGGATCTGAGACTTTTTCTATTAAAAAAAATGTATCAGAATCTGAGACTTTTTCTATAGAAAAAATGTCTCAAAATCTGAGAATTTTTCTATTGAAAAATGTTTCCGAGTCTGAGAATTTACCTATTGAAAATTTTCTATAGAAAAATATCTTAAAATCTTAGAATTTTTCTATAAAAAAAATATCTAAGAATTTTTCTATAAAAAATGTCTCAAATTCTAAGCATTTTTTATATATTTTTCTATAGAAAAAATGTCTACAATATCTCAGAATTTTTCTATAGAAAAACATCTCAAAACTTAAGAATTTTTCTATACCAAATGTCTCTAATTCTAAGCATTTTTCATATATTTTTCTATAGAAAAAATGTCTTAATATCACAGAATTTTTCTAGTGAAAAAATGCTTCAGTCTGATAATTTTTCTATTGAAAAAATGTGTTAGAATCTGAGATTTGTTCTATAGAAGTAATATCTCAGAATCTGAGATTTGTTGTATAGAAAAAATGTCTCAGAATTTTGGAATTTTTATATTAAAAAATGTCTCGGAATCTCAGAATTGTTCTTTTAAAAAAAATAATTTTTCTATAGAAAAAATGTCTCAGTCTGATATTTTGTTGGGATTTTTTATTCAGAATTTGATAGACAAAATGTCTTAAAATCTGAAATTGTTTCTGTAAAAAAAATGTCTCACAATATGAAATTTTTCTGTAGAAAAAATGTCTCAGTATTCATGATATTTTCTAGAGAAAAAATATCTCAATTTCTGAGATTTTTCTATGGAAAAAATATTTCAAAATTTAAGATTTTTCGACAGAAAAATGTCAAAAATTGGGACATTATTTCTACAAAAATGTCAGAATTTTTGACATGTTTTCTATACAAAAAAATAAAAAAAGATTACAAAATAATACGATTTTTTTCATATTTTCAGGCTGGCTTTATATCCTACAATATTGGTGTATGCAGTTTATATGCAATTTTAATAAAATAATGTTTATGAATAAAAAAAAACTAAAAAAAAAATTTTTTTTGTATACAAATTATAGGGTATAATTAACTATTTATTAAATTACATACACCGAAAAAATTTCCCAGCTGGATAGTTACGAAAAATCCCAGTTGATTTGAAATAAATTTAAAATAACTGGTATAGTCCCCAATAACTATTAAACACAGTTAATTTTAACATTATTTCAGTTACTTGTAAATCAAAATTAATTTTATTGACAGGAAATTAAAAATTAATCAACAAATTAAATAAAATAGATACAAATAAGAACAAATCTTTGGTAAGTTTCTATTTATTATTTTGTATTTTAATTTTTGCAAAAGTTAATAAAGAAATTATTATTTTTTAGATCTTGAT
Organism: Pegoplata infirma; assembly: GCA_963921195.1. NCBI lineage: Eukaryota > Metazoa > Arthropoda > Insecta > Diptera > Anthomyiidae > Pegoplata > Pegoplata infirma. Next base: position 161,883,616 of record OY992539.1, read on the forward strand.
GAAGGATGTAAAAAATCTGAAGCTTGTAAAGGACCATATGTGATGACGAAATTGGCGAACTTGTAAATTAGTGTCGTGTTGGTGAGGCATGTAGTTCGAAATCGTTCGGTAATTAAAAAATTAAATTAATGTGTAAATATTGTATATTTTTTTCGTATGTATTTAATAAAGGTTGTTTAAAATAAAAGAGAAATTTTATTCCCCTAAAAACGTTAAAACCCAATTGTCAAATTTCAGCCAGTTATTATCTACTAAATTCCAAATTTTCATAGATTTAACTAACAACTTGTTGCCAGTAACTGGAATCTCAGTTAAATTCAAAATAGAATAAAAAATAGTTATCATTAACTGAGCCAAATCAACTGGGACTCAGTTAGGTGTATTTCAACTGGGACTTAGTTAATAAATTAGTCAGCAGTAACTGGGAAATTTTTTGGGTGTAGTAAATATTGACTATGTTTAAATTTTATAAAAAATTTAACTATGGGCCTAGTTGTTTACCTATGTTTATTAAACACATCGTTGTCATTAACTTTTCTCATAGTTAATTTGTAGATTTAAATGACACATAGTCAGCAACAACTATGTCACATCAACTATGTCATAGTTGGGGCTATTTCACCTATGACATAGTTGAAAAAATAGTAATCATCAACTATGTAATTTTTTGGGTGTATAAATTTGTTCATACACACACAAAAAAAAGACGTGTGTGAAAATATCCAATCGAACTTGGTTGTCCAACGAATTGTATTTTTTGTCACATTGAAACGTAGAGAAATTCTATTTTCAACAGAATTTCTCTACGTTTTGACGTGACAAAAAATACAATGCGTTATTTATATTTTAAAAATAATATATACTATATTTAATAGTTTAAATAAAAAAATTAATTAAAATATAAAGGCGTCTTTCTATTAATACACCCAAAAAATTTCCCAGTTACCACATACTAATTTTTTAACTGAATCCCAGTTAAAATACACCTAACTGAACACCAGTTATTCAAATTAGTAGAAAATAACTAATATTTTAAAATATAGGAAACAACTGGGCACCAGTTAACGACAACCAATTTTTTTGCTGTGCTTCAAAATTAGTTATTTATAATCAACTAAAAATGTCAAAAAATAAATAAAAAAACCACCAGAATTTTATTTTTATTTTTATTTTATTTAATTGCAAACGCAACAAAGATAATTTTAAATGATTTTTGCTTGACCCTCTTTAATTTAAACCATATAAATTATTGAATACATCACCGGTCATATCATCCTAATGATTGTTTTTAATTCCAGATTTTTGCAGAAATGCCTTGGTCTCCATCTGAAAATAAATAAAAATTTTATCTTATTTTGGTTAGAATTCTTTGCTTAATCAGTTAAAAATCTTACCGTTTTTACAGCAAATTTATTCCAATTGAAAAAATAAAAATATATTAAGGATTTCTCCTTTTCATTAAAAAAAATGTTTGCTTTTGAAGTCTAAAAAAAAATAAATAAAATATTATCAACAGGGTAACTGAAAAACTCATTAAAATTAATTGAAAATCCAGTTGTTCATAACAACCTCAGTTATTTTAAAATTATTTCAAATCAACTGAGGATTTTCGTAACTATCTAACTGGGGAATTTTTTCGGTGTAGGGAAACCAAGAAAGCTACACGCAAAAAAAAACTGGTGTAAGATTTACTACTGTAGCTTAGGTAACATTTTTTTTATATGGTTTCAAAAAAAAAGTACAAGTCATATTTAAATTTCCAAAGTTTGAATAAAAATTACCGTTGGCATTTATTTAGTATTATAACAAAGTTCACTTTGTAGCCCCTTTTATTTTCAAATTCCTTTTTAATTTTTAAATATTTGACATTATTGTTTTTTCCATGTGTAAACTTTATAATTTTACCTAAGATATTTGGAAAATATCTTAAGTTTAGTGTGATAATATACTAAGTGTTACCTCAACATACTAAAAAATGTTCGCTTGGTTGCCTTATATTTCAAAAACTGTAAAAGTTACCAAATACACGTGTAAAATCGGCCTAATGTGTTTACGGCAATCAGCTGTTTCAATCCATTTATTTTTTTTTTGTTTTGTTTTTTTATTATAATTATTGCTGCAATTTTTTTGTTATGTTTTGTAAAATAAAACTTATTATAAAAAAAAAGTAAAATAAGTAAGTACATATTTTACTATTCTTCTTATTTTATAATACCTATCGTAAGCAAGTTTAGTAATCTTTATGAGTTCCAAAAATTCTTACCTATTTTTTTAGTGTGCTGGTACCGTGGACTATACCGCTTTAGAAGAAATGACACCAGATGTCCTGAATCTCATTAGGAGCAGTGTAAAGTTGGGTACTAAAATTGCATGCGCTAATTTATATCTCTGGTAAGATATTTTGGCTGAATTGCAGTATATGGGACACACGGAAATTAAAAAAACTAAAAACGACATCCGAAGGCCGGCTACGCAAAAAAAAAAAAAATTAAGATGTCCCTTTCCTGGATGTCCCTATTAAAGAGGACCCCCAAACAAGTTCCCGGCGCCAGTCATCAATAATTTTGTTTTTTTTTTTTTTTTTTTTTAATTCTAAAGCGGATGGCGTTTTTAGTTTTTTCGATTTCAGTGTGCCCCATAAACTGCAATTTTGCCGATATTTTTTTGCGAGAATTTTAACAAATTGTTTTTAAACGATAAAAGCGTTTAGATTAACATTCATTTAGGCAAATAAATGACCCCCTTAATTGGAAAATATGAATAGCTAAAAGTTTGAAATCGACCGTAAACGAAAGTGATCGCATTCGTTTAATAACTTAATCAGTGGCGTACAGGGACGCACATTTCTTGAAAAGATGCTGCAAGCTTTGGCTGCTTTATGTAAGGGATTAGATGTCAACATGAAATATGTGATCGTATTCTTGAATCGGCCATGAAGGAATGTCGAAAAGAAGAACCACAATATTGTATTAGAACAGTTGTAACAGGGTCGTTTTGAATAGGTGAGAACAATAAAAATATAATTGCCAATTGGTAAGAAAATTTATAATCGGTAAAAAATTTTATATAGAAAATTTATAATCGATAAAAAAATGATCTATAGAAAATTTATAATCTTTAAAAAGTTTTCTTTTTATTACAAATTTTATTACAAAAACAATTTTCCGTAGAAAATTTGTAATCAATAAAGAAAATTTAAAATCGAAATAAAATTCTGTAGAAAATTTATAATCGATAAAAATTTTTCTATAGAAAATTTATAATCGATAAAAATTTTTCCTTATAAAATTTATAATCGATAAAAAATTTTCTATAGAAAATTTATAATCGATAAAAAATTTTCTATAGAAAATTTATAATCGATCAAAATTATCTTTAGTAAATTTATAATCGATAAAAAATTTTCTAAACAAAATTTGTAATATAATAAAATTGATCGATTATAAATTTTCTATAGAAAATTTATGATCGATAAAAAATTTATAATCGATAAAAAGTTTTCTGTAGAAATTTTATAATCAATAAAAACGTTTCTATAGAAAATTTATAACCGATAAAAAATTTTCTATAGAAAATTTATAATATAGCATGATAAAATTGTTTTAACGATTATAAATTTTCTATCGAAAATTGTTTATCGATTTTAACTATTCTATCGAAAATTTTTAATCGATCATAAATTTTCTATAGAAAATTTCTTTAACCGATTATAAATTTTCTATAGAAAATATTTTTCTATAAAATTTTTTTGTCGATTATAAATTTTATATAGATAATTTTTTATCGATTTTCTATACATTATGTATCGATTATAAGTTTTCTATAGAAAATTTTTTATCGATTATAAATTTTCTATAAAAAATTTTCTATAGAAAATTTTTTATCGATTATAAATTTTCTATAGAAAATTTTTAATCGGTTATTAATTTCTATGGAATTTATTTTTATCAATTTTAAATTTTCTGTAGAAAACTTTTAATCGATTATAAATTTTCAATCGAAAATTTTTTATCGATCATATATTTTCAATAGAAAATTTTTTATCGATTATATATTTTCTATAAAAAAAATTTTATCGATTATAAATTTTCTATGGATAATTTTTTGTCGATTTTAGATATTTTTTTATCGATTATAAATTTTCTATAGATAATTATTTATCAAAAAATAAATTATGTATGTATAACAAATTTTTTATCGATTATAAATTTGCTATAATTTTTTTTTATCGATTATAAATTTTCTTTAGAAACTTTTTTATCGATTATAAATTTTTAATAGAAATTTTTTTATTTTTATCGATTTTTCTATACACTTTTTTTATCGATTATAAATTTTCAATAGAAAATTTTTTATCGATTAGAAATTTTCTATAGATAATTTTTTATTGATTATAAATTTTCTATAGATAATTTTTTTTTCGATTATAAATTTTCTATAGATAATTTTTTATCGATTATAAATTTTCTATATATAATTTTTTATCGATTAGAAATTTTCTATAGATAATTTTTTATTGATTATAAATTTTCTACAGATAATTTTTTTTTTGATTATAAATTTTCTATAGATAATTTTTTATCGATTATAAATTTTCTATATATAATTTTTTATCGATTATAAATTTTCTATAGATAATTTTTTATCGATTATAAATTTGGTATAGATAATTAGTTATCGACAGATAATTAATTATCGATTAAAAAGTTTCTATCGAAAATTTTTTATCGATTTTAAATTTTCTATCAAAAATTTTTTATCGATCATAAATTTAAAAAAAAAAAAATTGTATCGATTATAAATATTTGATAGTAAATTTCTTTAACCGAATTTTCTTATAAAATTTTTTTATCGATTATAAATTTTCGATAGTTAATTTCTTTAACCGAATTTAAATTTTTTCCAGAATAGTTTTTTATTGATTATAAATTTTCTTCAAAAATTTTTTATCGATTATAAATTTTCTTCAGAAAATTTTTTATCGATTATAAATTTTCTTTAGATAATTTTTTATCAATTATAAGTTTTCTATAGAAAACTTTTAATCGATTATACATTTTCTATAAATTTTTGTAAATTTTCTAAAAAAAAATTTTTATCGGTTATAAATTTTCTATAAAAATTTTTTTATCAATTATAAAATTTCTATAGAAAATTTTACATTGATTTACAAACTTTTTTTTAATTTTTTTTTTTGATTAATTTTTTATAGAAAATTTGTTATCGATTAAAAATTTCTATAGAAAAATTTATGATCAAAAATTGTTTATATACAAATTTTCTATAGAAAAATTTTTATCGATTATAAATTTTAAATAAAAAATTTTTTTATTGATTATAAATTTTATATAAATAATTTTTTATCGATTTTAAATTTTCTATGGAAAATTTTTTTTCGGCTAAAAATTATATTATAAATTTTGTATAGAAAATATTTTATCGATTAGAAGTTTTTTATAGATTTTTTTTTATCGATTATAAATTTTATATAGAAAACTTTTTATCGGTTATAAATATTATTTAGAACATTTTTTATCGATTAGTATTTTCTATAGAATTTTTTTTCGATTATAAATTTTATTATACATTTTCTATAAAAAAATTTTTATCGATTACACTGTGCTACAGTGAAAAAATACTTCTGATGTGACATGGTATAGGTTGTTGGTGTTGTCGAGTAGATCACAAAAATGCCCATTAAACTTGCCAGACACCCTCAAATTATTGAGTTATTGTCAAAAAACGTTTTTTTGGGACTTTGCTCACTAAACCTTGTGTAATTCAGAAAATTTTCAACCGATTTTAAATTTTTTAACTGTTTTGGATAGAAGAAGGATAGGGCTTTCCATGTGTGTGAATTTGTCTACACATATATGAAACATATCTGTTGATTTTTTCTATAATATAAAATTTTTTGCTATTTTTTGAAAATTTTATGAGTTTATCGATTTTTTTCTGCTATAGTTCGTTTAACAACCTTTACATTTATGAACGTATTTTTAAAGATAATTTAATTCTAAATACGATGAGCATTATTCTGACAAAATTAGATAAGAATTGACAGAGTTGTGATAATTTTTTTATAAAAGAAAATTAAGATTTTGCAGGAAATCGCCGTTCAGATAACCCAGGCAAAAAAAAAATAAATTATCATAAGAGGTCATGTACAATATTTTTCAAGGGTTTTGGCAAGCTGAATCCGAATTTGGCCTTTAAATTGCTCTATCTCGTCAGGTTTTTGAGATATTCAATATAAATTGATATATCAAAAACTTAATGAGATAGCGCAATTTCAAGTTCAAATTCGAATTCAGGGGGCCAAAAAACTTTGAAATAATGATACGCGACCTCTCAGTATGTTCGTTTATTTTTTTATTTTTTTGCATGGGTTGTCTGAACGGCAATTTCATGCAAATTCTTAATTTTCATTTTTAGAAAAATTATCACAACTCTGTCAATTGTTTTTCGATTTTTTCGGCATAGAGCTCATCGTATTCACAACTAAATTTTCTTTAAGAATACGTCTAAAAATGTAAATATTGTAGAACGAACTATAGCAGAAAAAAATCGATTAACTCAAAAAATTTTTAAAAAATATCAAAAAAATGAGATATTGTTGAAAAAATCAATACATATCTTTCTTATATGTATGAACCAATTCACACACATAAAAAGCCCTATCTTTCTTCTATCCAAAACAGTTAAAAACTTGAAAATCGGGTGAAAACTTTTTAAGTTACACATGGTTTAGTTAGAAAAGTCCGAAAAAACTTAAAATTTGAGGGTGTCTGTAAAATTTGAGGGTGTCTGGCAAGTTTGATAAGCATTTTTGTGATCTTTTCGACGAGACCTACAACCTTAACTACCTCATTTCAAAAGTATATTCGATTTTGTGTTTTTTGTAGCACAGTGTTATAAATAAAATTTTAAATTTCATATAGAAAACTTTTATCGATTTTAAATGTTCTATAGAACATTTTGTATTGATTATAAATTTTCTATAAAAAATTTGCTGTAGAAAATTTAAAATCGATAAAAACTTTATAAACGAAATTTATAATATAATTTATAATCGATAAAAAAAAAATTTATAGAAAATTTATAATGAAATTATAATCGATAAAAATTTTCTATAGAAAATTTGTAATCGATAAAAAATGTTCGCTAAAAAATTTATAATAGATAACAATTTTTTTGTAGAAAATGGAAAATGTGTAATCGATAAAAAATTTTCTATAAAAAATTTATAATGAATAAAAAATTTTCTATAGAAAATTTATCATCGATTAAAAATTTTCTATACAAAATTTATTATTTTCTGTAGAAAATTTTATAATCGATAAAAAATTTTCTGTAGAAAATTAAAAATCGATAAAAAATTTTGTGTAGAAAATTAAAAATCGATAAAATAATTTATATAGTAGGTTTAAATTTTATTTTCTAATGTTTGCAGATTTTTTTTAATTGCATGTATAATTTAACCATAATAAATAATAAATAAAAACCTTATTGGTGATTTGTTTCATTTATGTAGTAAAGAATGTTAAAAATATAAAGGTAAATGTATTAATTGATATAAGTTATTTGGTTTATTGTGTCGGAACTAATTTGTTAAATTGAATAATATATTTGAATAAGTGGTAACTTTGACTTGATTAAATTGATAAATTTCCTTGATCATTTTTACAAAGTTTTCTTTTATAAATGTCATATTTTTTATAAGACAATTTTTTACCTAAGTATATTTACTAAATAGTCTTATAACTTGTTAAGTTGTATATTTACGTATAAACTTAGGTAGATTATGCCAGATTTTTGTGTAATATTACACCTGTTTTTTTTGCGTGTAGGTAGTATGAAGCACTTTTCTTGTCATAAATAATCATTTATAAATGGCTATTTGAATTAAATAATTTGGGTAATTTATTTGTATTTTTTGCTCAATTTTCCGTTTCCTTAAACGGCAATATTACCTAAGGTTTTTTGCACATATATTTCTTGTTTTTTTTCATAAACGGTTTCCTACGGGAATTGAGTATTTTATGCTTGTAACTTGGGTAGTGGTCTGGTACACACTTTCCTTAGGTATTTTATGCCCTAATTTTGTTTAAATTCAGCCTTGATATTTTTTGCGTGCATAGTATGAACTGAAATCAATGAATTTAATTCATAATAAATATGTACAAAATTTGTTCTGTGTATTGAGGATTTCCATCTTTTTCTTGTTAGTACGTAGTCTATCTGGTTTTTGTACAGTCCAAATTTCAGCTACTTCTTCATCGGGTGCATCAGAAGTTGGCATATACACTTGGATAACATGTAGATTCATAGGTTTGGCATTAAATGTAATTTTGATAATTCTATCATTGATAGGTTCATATTCCTTTACGAATTTTGCCATTTTATTGTTTATTATAAATGCGGTTCCATTTCGTGAGTGGGTTCCGTTTCCAGATACGTATACTATATTATTCTCTGTTTGAAAGTGACCAGTGTTTTTCCAATGTGTTTCACTTACACCACATATATTTATACCTTCACTAAGAAAAAAAAATTCTCAAATCCAACAAAAACAATCTCAAATTAAAAATAAAACAGTGACAAAAGTCAACAAACTTTGTTTTTTCTCAAATTGAAAATGTTTATCGACACTTTAAATATGACTTGAGTAACAAACAAAATTTTAAAAATAAAATGAAACAACGTTGATTTGAGAATGTTTATATGTTCAAATCAAAAGTGCACATAATCAAATTAAATATTAAAAATTATTTATATAATTTTCTTTCTGTTTCCTAAAATTTTCAATGTAAATAAAACAATTGGAATTTTTTTATATTTATATACACATTTTATTTATTTTTCTTTACCACAGAAAAGTTATAAAGATGCAATTTTCTATATACATAAAGAAATAAAATAATATATCGTCGCTGCTCTGACGAAAACACCCATGTGATTTTCAAAAATTGTTGGAGACGTCTACGAATTAGATTTATTTTGTCCTTTCGCGATCTTTTAAAGTTACACCTATCACATACATATTTAAATAATATTGCAAATCCACTTTTTCCATTAAGATTACTTTAAAATTAAACGCAAAAGTTCACAAATTAGCTAGTCTCTTTAATAAATGCACGTAGGTGTTTTTGTCAGAGCACCGACATCAAATAATACAAAAATTCCGGGATTGCTGTGATAAAATTTTAACTTTTTCTGGATTATAGGTACTCTACATTAATTTACGCAAACAGGTACTCCACACTGAGGGTAAAAAACATATTTAAATCAAATATTTTCATGTTCATTTTAAGTATGCTACATATTTTTGGAAAAATTTTAATTTTAATATTGTTTTTGATTGATTTAAACAAAATAAGTTTGTTTTAAAATTGCATGCAATTTTAATTTAAAATTGATCACTTTAAATTTAATATGCTGTCATTAAAAGTCGTTAAAAATTTTAAAAAATCTTATTCAAATATTTGTATTAAAAACAATATTTTTCGTGGTTATTTTAAAGTTGAACAATTTTGTTTTTTGACATTTAAAGTTTTTTTTTTCAAGAAATATAGTAAAGTTGGGCAATTTTATTTTAAGTAGATACAATGTTAAAACATAATTTAGGCTTTGTCAAATACTTTGAGGCCCTCGACAATTCTTAAAAATTTTTTATTGAATGGAAACAATTTTTAATTAGCAAAATATTTTTTTGCTTGAGAAGTTTTTTCTTTGAGTCACTAAATATTTTTGAAGAAAAAAATTTTATAAAAGAAAAAGAATATTAAAATACAATATTTTTCTAGAACAAGTTATTTTTCAATACTTTGTTCTTTATTCTAAAAAAAAAATATTTTTAAAATATTTCTGAAGAAAAAAATTTTATAAAAGAAAAAGAATATTAAAATACACATTGGCGTAGATAGCCCTGTATGGGGGGGCTTAGCCCCCCCCCCCCCAGAATAATTTTAGCCCCACCCAGAATTTTAATCATTCACATTTTTTTTTAATGATTTCATTAATTTTTGCAACAATAAATAGTAATATGTAATGAGTCTTTAGGACTCGTTATGATTATTCAATGAGTCTTAAGGACTCGTAATGATTATTATATAAGATCTAATAGTTTTTCCCATTGAAAAATAGTCTGAATTATTGAAAAAAGTTTTTATATGAATCTGATGTTTTTGTCAGTAATAAAAACTTTACCGAATCTTAGGGTTTTACTTTCAGGAAAACATTTAACTTCTTTGATTTAAAAAAGTTTCTAAATTCTAAGGAGTTTTTTTATAGACATAAGTTATTGAAAGAAAGAATCTGAGAGTTTTGACTAATAATCATCAACTTTTGCAATCATCAGAATTTTTTCTTGAAAAAAATCATAGTAATCTAATGATTTTACTATAGGAAAACATTAAAAATCTTTCATTCTCAAAACATAAATGGCTGTTCTAAATTTCCGAAAAATCTAAAGAATCAAAATTAAAAAAAAAAATATGAATTTTTAACCGCTTTCGGGGGGCATTCGTTTCTAGGACATCTAGACATCTATTAAAAAAAAATACCAAAAAATTAAAAAAAATCTAGGGGGGCTTTAGCCCCCCCCCCCAGAAAAGTTGGCTTCCTACGCCAATGAAAATACAATAGAGGTATTCAGAGTCTTGCTTGCCAGCCCTGGCACTGGTGGTAAAAGAGCACATTTCAAAATTACTTTTCAAAATACATGTATTTTTTGATAGAAGTACTCTTTTGCTACATTGCCAGGGGTGGCAACAAGACTCTGAATACCTCTAATATTTTTCTAGAACAAGTTATTTTTCAATACTTTGTTCTTTATTCTAAAAAAAAAATTATTTTAAAAATATTTTTTTCACTTTTTTCGGAGTTTTACGATTTTTGTGGGCGTTGTGGTGTAATGGTTAGCGCGTTGGACTATTACACAGAAGGTCCCGGGTTCGATCCCCGGTGCCGGCAACATCAAAAAATATATGTATGAGTTTTTTCTATCCCTCATACCAGACATGGGCGTTTATGATTACAATTGTGTAATTGATTACAGTTTCAATTACAATTACATGTAATTAGTAATTGAGTTTTTTCAATTACAATTACAATTACAAGTAAAATTGAAAATTTTCAATTACTAATTACATCTAATTGTAATTGAAACTGTAATCAATTACATAATGTAATCATTAACGCCCATGTCTGTAACTTACCCTAAAGTGCCCCTAGGGGAGCCAAATGTATGACCGACCTTTCATGTAATTGTAATTGAAACTGTAATCAATTACACAACGTAATCATTAACGCCCATGTCTGCCTCATACGTATCGCAACGTCCGCCTTCGGTGTTCCCATAGCAATTAACCCCACCGAAGTAAAATAATGAATCAGGGCTATGAACCAAAAAGCTTCAATAAGTTCGCCAACTCTACATCAAGTGGCGAGCAACAACTGTTCTAAGACTTATCATCTCGCGCAATTACAGTGTTGCCATGTCTGAAGCCCTTCATCTTTCCCCGCCTTTCATCTCTCTACTATCCCTTTCCAAAGAAAGCAACACACTAAAATATAGGAAGTATTTCCTGAGTGTTGCCTCTCTTTTTAAAAAAAAAAAAAAAAAAAAAAAAAGACCTCACCCTAATAGTGCGTTTACATTGGAATTCTAATCTAGTAAATTGCGATTTTAATCTACTTTGTAATCTGTACCGTTTACATTGGCATTTTTTGCATTTGAGAAGATTAAGATTGGCATTTATAATAACAAGTTGGTAATAAATGTGTGTGACTGCGTCAATAGACAGCAACGGTAACTAGTCTTCGTATGATTAACAAGGACAGTGACGGGGTTTACAAATAACAATGTCGGCGGCATAAACATACTTGGTGGCGCCATCAAAATGGCAGGCTTTGTGTCGGTGTTGGAAAATGAAAATAATAGAAATACAGAGTTGTATTTAACTTTACAAGATTGCATTTGCCGATTAGAGCCTAAACTACTAGATTGAAAAATATAAATTTGTATGGGCAATCTAATAGATTGAAACTGGATTGGAGCCACAATCTACTTTAAGCTAGCTTAGAGGACAAGTGTAAATGCACTATAACTCTAATCAAAATAAAAACCAAGGATGGGTACCAATTCGATAAAAGTATTGGTATTGGTATTGGTTTTTAAAATTATATTAGTATTGGTATAGGTATTGGTTTTCATTTTTTGTTGAATTGGTATAGGTTTCGGTATTGGTTTTGAATTATTTAGGTATTGGGTATTGGTATTGGTTTTAGCCTCGAATCGGTATCGGTTTTTAATAAGTATTGGTATTTATCTTATATCGGTTTTGGTATTTTTATGCAAAAGGTTTTGTCGTTAATATTAATTAATTTAACGTAAGTCGTCCTTCTGTCCGCCCCACAGTGCAGACTGGGCGAGATGGTAGGCTTTTTGGCCATAAGTCTCTACATTCAGAATATAAGCCTATATTAAGGTAATAAATAAGTGCCTTGAAAGTTTTTGAAATCGGACCTACAAGGAAACTATTTCAGGGTGGATACTTAATTTTTAATAAAATTAACAGATGTTATAGATGAAACAAATGAAGAGAAACTTGTCTTTTGTTTATGTATTTGAATTAGAGATGGTCTGTGATCCCGTAATTTGCGTGACTCAAAAAACACGTGATTCAGGCGTGAGCGAATTTTTTTGAAATCACGTGATTATAGAGTGATTTTCATTTAAATTAAGTACTATATTAGGGTAATAAATAAGTGATTTGAAACTTTTTGAAATCGGGACCTACAAGGAAACTATTTCAGGTGGACACTTCATTTTTAACAAAAAACTTGCCTTTTGTTTAAGTATTTGAATTGGAGATGGTCTCTGGTCCCGTGATTCACGCGTGAGCGATTTTCATTTAAATCATTTGGTTGTAGAGTGATTTCCATTTAAGTCAAGTGACTATATTAAGGTAATAAATAAGTGCCTTGAAACTTTTTGGATTCAGACCTACAAGGAAACTTTTTCAAGGGTGGACACTTCATTTTAAATAAAATTTACAGATGTTATAGATTAAACAAATGAAAAGACACTTGTCTCTTGTTTATGTATTTGAAATGGAGACGGTCGCTGGTCCCGTGATTTGCGTGACTCAACAAAAGTGATTTTCATTTAAATCACGTGATTGTGTGTTGAAAAATTCTGAGTGAGTGTCTAGAGAGTGAGTCGAATTTTTGCGTGAGGGATATTTTTTTTTGAAAAACCCCTTTTAAAAAAAACATTTTTTAGCAGTATTTGCATTTACACTAAGAAAAAAAAATATTAAAATCAAACAGAAACAACTTTAAATTAAATATAAAACAGTGACGAAATAGAACAAAGTTTGTTTTTATTTAATTTAAATATGTTTCTAGTTGTTTTTAACATGACATGATTGGTAGACAACGTGTTAAAATTAAGATGTAACAATATTGTTTTAAAATTGGCCATGCTAAATTTAAATATGCAAAAAATTTTAATTTAAAGTTGACCAATATTAATTTTAATATGCGACATTTTTTTCTTTTGCAGCTTTTTACTTACATAAAAACCATGAAACTTAAAATAAAACAATACATATTTTTGTTTAAGTTTATTTTATTTTCAAATTATTTTTAAAATATTTTTTAATAACACAGCAAAAAAATTAACACTACCCTAATTGTACATCTAAGGTAGAATTACATCCAAGGCTTTGGCTTTAAATATTGCTTGTTGGCTTTATTTTTTGCTATACATACAAAAATCAAAGCCAAAGCCTTGGATGTACTTCTACCCTAATTGTAGCACTACATCTAATTACAACAAATGTAATTAAATACCAAAAATAAAAAATAAACACACTTAAATTAATACTATATACCATATATAAAAAACTAAAGTTAGAAGTTTTCATTTTCTGCCAATTACATACATAGATACATAGATTGCATGCAATTTTAATTTAAATTGATCACTTTAAATTTAATATGCTGTCATTAAAAGTCGTTAAAAATTTTAAAAAATCTTATTCAAATATTTGTATTAAAAACAATATTTTTCGTGGTTATTTTAAAGTTGAACAATTTGTTTTTTGACATTTAAAGTTTTTTTTTCAAGAAATATAGTAAAGTTGGGCAATTTTATTTTAAGTAGATACAATGTTAAAATATTTTTTCATTAAAAAAAGACGCACATTTTTCACATCTCTAAATGTGACTAGTTTTAAGTGAAATTAATTAAATTAACGAAAGTAAAATTAAAAATTAAAAAAACTAAAGTGAAAAAGAATATTATTAACAATAAAAACAAAAATAAAACTGAAAAAAAGTAAAAAACCAAGTGAAAAAATAAAGACAAAGAAAACGAGGAGGGGATGTATCTATGTATGTAATTGGCAGAAAATGAAAACTTCTAACTTTAGTTTTTTATATATGGTATATAGTATTAATTTAAGTGTGTTTATTTTTTATTTTTGGTATTTAATTACATTTGTTGTAATTAGATGTAGTGCTACAATTAGGGTAGAAGTACATCCAAGGCTTTGGCTTTGATTTTTGTATGTATAGCAAAAAATAAAGCCAACAAGAAATATTTAAAGCCAAAGCTTGGATGTAATTCTACCTTAGATGTACAATTAGGGTAGTGTTAATTTTTTTGCTGTGTTATTAAAAAATATTTTAAAAATAATTTGAAAATAAAATAAACTTAAACAAAAATATGTATTGTTTTATTTTAAGTTTCATGGTTTTTATGTAAGTAAAAAGCTGCAAAAGAAAAAAATGTCGCATATTAAAATTAATATGGTCAACTTAAAATTAAAATTTTTTGCATATTTAAATTTAGCATGGCCAATTTTAAAACAATATTGTTACATCTTAATTTTAACACGTTGTCTACCAATCATGTCATGTTAAAAACAACTAGAAACATATTTAAATTAAATAAAAACAAACTTTGTTCTATTTCGTCACTGTTTTATATTTAATTTAAAGTTGTTTCTGTTTGATTTTAATATTTTTTTTTCTTAGTGTAAATGCAAATACTGCTAAAAAATGTTTTTTTTAAAAGGGGTTTTTCAAAAAAAAAATATCCCTCACGCAAAAATTCGACTCACTCTCTAGACACTCACTCAGAATTTTTCAACACACAATCACGTGATTTAAATGAAAATCACTTTTGTTGAGTCACGCAAATCACGGGACCAGCGACCGTCTCCATTTCAAATACATAAACAAGAGACAAGTGTCTTTTCATTTGTTTAATCTATAACATCTGTAAATTTTATTTAAAATGAAGTGTCCACCCTTGAAAAAGTTTCCTTGTAGGTCTGAATCCAAAAAGTTTCAAGGCACTTATTTATTACCTTAATATAGTCACTTGACTTAAATGGAAATCACTCTACAACCAAATGATTTAAATGAAAATCACTCACGCGTGAATCACGGGACCAGAGACCATCTCCAATTCAAATACTTAAACAAAAGGCAAGTTTTTTGTTAAAAATGAAGTGTCCACCCTGAAATAGTTTCCTTGTAGGTCCGATTTCAAAAAGTTTCAAATCACTTATTTATTACCCTAATATAGTACTTAATTTAAATGAAAATCACTCTATAATCACGTGATTTCAAAAAAATTCGCTCACGCCTGAATCACGTGTTTTTTGAGTCACGCAAATTACGGGATCACAGACCATCTCTAATTCAAATACATAAACAAAAGACAAGTTTCTCTTCATTTGTTTCATCTATAACATCTGTTAATTTTATTAAAAATTAAGTATCCACCCTGAAATAGTTTCCTTGTAGGTCCGATTTCAAAAACTTTCAAGGCACTTATTTATTACCTTAATATAGGCTTATATTCTGAATGTAGAGACTTATGGCCAAAAAACCTACCATCTCGCCCAGTCTGCACTGTGGGGCGGACAGAATGACGACTTACGTTAAATTAATTAATATTAACGACAAAACCTTTTGCATAAAAATACCAAAACCGATATAAGATAAATACCAATACTTATTAAAAACCGATACCGATTCGAGGCTAAAACCAATACCAATACCCAATACCTAAATAATTCAAAACCAATACCGAAACCTATACCAATTCAACAAAAAATGAAAACCAATACCTATACCAATACTAATATAATTTTAAAAACCAATACCAATACCAATACTTTTATCGAATTGGTACCCATCCTTGGTTTTTATTTTGATTAGAGTTATAGTGCATTTACACTTGTCCTCTAAGCTAGCTTAAAGTAGATTGTGGCTCCAATCCAGTTTCAATCTATTAGATTGCCCATACAAATTTATATTTTTCAATCTAGTAGTTTAGGCTCTAATCGGCAAATGCAATCTTGTAAAGTTAAATACAACTCTGTATTTCTATTATTTTCATTTTCCAACACCGACACAAAGCCTGCCATTTTGATGGCGCCACCAAGTATGTTTATGCCGCCGACATTGTTATTTGTAAACCCCGTCACTGTCCTTGTTAATCATACGAAGACTAGTTACCGTTGCTGTCTATTGACGCAGTCACACACATTTATTACCAACTTGTTATTATAAATGCCAATCTTAATCTTCTCAAATGCAAAAAAATGCCAATGTAAACGGTACAGATTACAAAGTAGATTAAAATCGCAATTTACTAGATTAGAATTCCAATGTAAACGCACTATTAGGGTGAGGTCTTTTGCTTTCGAGTTAATTTTTGGGCATAAAAATCGTAAAACTCCGAAAAAAGTGAAAAAAATATTTTTAAAATAATTTTTTTTTTTAGAATAAAGAACAAAGTATTGAAAAATAACTTGTTCTAGAAAAATATTAGAGGTATTCAGAGTCTTGTTGCCACCCCTGGCAATGTAGCAAAAGAGTACTTCTATCAAAAAATACATGTATTTTGAAAAGTAATTTTGAAATGTGCTCTTTTACCACCAGTGCCAGGGCTGGCAAGCAAGACTCTGAATACCTCTATTGTATTTTCATTGGCGTAGGAAGCCAACTTTTCTGGGGGGGGGGGGGCTAAAGCCCCCCTAGATTTTTTTTAATTTTTTGGTATTTTTTTTTAATAGATGTCTAGATGTCCTAGAAACGAATGCCCCCCGAAAGCGGTTAAAAATTCATATTTTTTTTTTTAATTTTGATTCTTTAGATTTTTCGGAAATTTAGAACAGCCATTTATGTTTTGAGAATGAAAGATTTTTAATGTTTTCCTATAGTAAAATCATTAGATTACTATGATTTTTTTCAAGAAAAAATTCTGATGATTGCAAAAGTTGATGATTATTAGTCAAAACTCTCAGATTCTTTCTTTCAATAACTTATGTCTATAAAAAAACTCCTTAGAATTTAGAAACTTTTTTAAATCAAAGAAGTTAAATGTTTTCCTGAAAGTAAAACCCTAAGATTCGGTAAAGTTTTTATTACTGACAAAAACATCAGATTCATATAAAAACTTTTTTCAATAATTCAGACTATTTTTCAATGGAAAAAACTATTAGATCTTATATAATAATCATTACGAGTCCTTAAGACTCATTGAATAATCATAACGAGTCCTAAAGACTCATTACATATTACTATTTATTGTTGCAAAAATTAATGAAATCATTAAAAAAAAAATGTGAATGATTAAAATTCTGGGTGGGGCTAAAATTATTCTGGGGGGGGGGCTAAGCCCCCCCATACAGGGCTATCTACGCCAATGTGTATTTTAATATTCTTTTTCTTTTATAAAATTTTTTTCTTCAGAAATATTTTAAAAATATTTTTTTTTTAGAATAAAGAACAAAGTATTGAAAAATAACTTGTTCTAGAAAAATATTGTATTTTAATATTCTTTTTCTTTTATAAAATTTTTTTCTTCAGAAATATTTAGTGACTCAAAGAAAAAACTTCTCAAGCAAAAAAATATTTTGCTAATTAAAAATTGTTTCCATTCAATAAAAAATTTTTAAGAATTGTCGAGGGCCTCAAAGTATTTGACAAAGCCTAAATTATGTTGACAAATTAATTTTTTATTAAAAACAATAATTTTTAGATGCATATTTTTGAAGTTTTTAGTGCATATTTTGGATTTTTAGATGCATATTATAGGCACATATTTTCGTTTTTTAAGATGCATGAAAGTACATGCCCTACTTATGAATAATATCAATTATTTAAATTTATTGGTAAAGTTAGCAAAAATGTTTTGCCAAAAATTAGTTAACTGATTTTTTTTTATTTCAACTTAGTTCATACACATTTGAGGACCCCATTGGGTTCGGACCCGATAGGTCCAGACCCAGATGGGCCTAGACCTAGGGGACCACCGGGGTTTTGAGAATTACAAAACCCGATAACATCAAAATAATTACTCGGAGAGCTTTTGATTATTTTGCGGTCTTGTTCTACGTGTTGAGAGCTACAAAAATGCTTTTGAACTTTTTGTTGTGTCGGCAATATTTACCGAGATATGAGCATTTTAAAATTTTCGGGAATGCTAACTTTTTTGGATCCAAAGTTAGGACCCATTAGGGTCCACACATGTGAAGAGGACCGGCGATACTATGGAGAGCCCCAGAACCAAAAATGGCCTCCATTTTGCTCTATCTGGCTTAGTTTCCGAGATAGCGCCATTTAAAGTTTTCTGAAAATAAAAAAAAATTTACCATTTATTTTTGCTAATATTAGCAAAAAAGCTTGTAAGAATTTGGTCAACTCAATTTTAAATTTAGCAAAAAAAAATAGTTCAAATTTTGTTTAAAATTGCTAATGCGCTAAATGAAGTTTACAAGATATTTTTGCTAACATGCTAATCTCAACTAAAAATTTGCTAAAAGTTCGCTAACCAGCATTAGCAAAAAAAAATTAGTAAATCTACTAATGTATTATTTCGAGTGTAAAAAGCCGAATTTTATTTTCTTAATGCGCTTTATCTTACTAAATTTTACCATTTGAATGAAATTTAAAAAAAATATGTTTTTTTATATAAAAAATCTAATTTTTCTGGCTTTGGAAATGCCATCATGTACCAAAATTCATCAGCTAAATTTTTTTTTGGAATTTTTGCCTTTATAAGTTTTATTTTCCAAAAAAACTAAGCATGTTTTTCCATACGAGCTCTCTTTTTGCGTCCTTTTAATAAAATAAACAAACGTCGAATTTAAATCTATTGAAGAAATTTTTTGATACAAAAATGCTTTCGATGTTTTTTTTTGACTTGACTTGACAGAATTTCTTACCACTGCATAACAAGAAGAAAAAACAACATAACTGCATTTTGTTTTTTCTAAATGATGTGTTTTGTGTTATATGTACTACACTGAAAAAAATAGCTTCGTGAAATTAATGAAAATTGACTTAACCTTAATGAAAAATGACTCACGTTTTCAATCGAAGACAGGTTTCATTTGATTAATGAAACTGGTGTCATTAAAGTTCCTTTCAATGAAAACTTGCATATAAATAATGAAAATATTCGTAGAACTTGTTTGAAACGTTTTATGAAGTTTTTCATAAAATGTATGAAAATATCCATTGATTAAATGTGGAATAGTAGTTGGTAACTTTATTAAGATTTTGATAAGGGAATTACGATAAATTCATGTTGGTTAAAGTTATCAAAATTTCCATAGAAAGCCCCTAATCAAGTTAGGAACAAGTTACCTAAAAACAGCACGTATCATACACCCATAAGTGAAAATTTGCATTAATAACAATTTTGGTAAGTCACATGTAACCATCACTGTAACCGTCACTGAAATTTTATTTAGGGGCATGTCACAGACTCAATTCCGATCGGATTTGAAAAAAAGTTGTTACTAGTAAAACGCAAAACATTTTTTTTTTTCGGAATGAAATCACTTTCAAAAATAAAAGTGGAATTGAATTGCTAAAAGTGGTTTCATTCCGAAAAAAAGTATTTGCTTTGCTTTTTACGAGTAAACCACTTATTCCACTTCCGAACGGAATTGAGTCTGTGACATGACCCTTAATTGCACACTTTTTATGGTTTTCACCTAGTTTTTACACACAACAAAATTTTACTCCAAACTTAAATTGGTCTGAATTGCCATATAAGGTAAACTATAAAAGACAAAAACGCGATGACTTTAAAAACACGTGCTGCCAAAACGTAGCAACAACGAAGCAATGGAACAACACAAATTACCCTACATTTCATCATAAAATTTTAATGACTTAAAAAACTATTTTTCTGTTGCAAATTATATTATATTTTATAAGAAAAAGTCAAAAGAAACACTTATACGGAACTTTTCACTTGTAATTTCAATTATATATAACCAGCATAACACACACACAAGTTTCAATAACAAAGCAAAAAAATATAAAATTATTTTATTTTATTAGAAAAAAGTTAACACACATGTAAAAATTACAATTAGACTAAACACGCGTGGTGTAATAAAACGTCGTATGTTTTTGTTCTGTTTTCTTTCTCTTATTCGCAACGCAGAGTTGTATTTAGTTCTAAAAAATCTTATGATATTTTTTAATGAAATTATGAAATCCAATGAAACAAGTTTCATAAAATTTGTTCATAACATGCATGAAATTTCAATCAGCTTATGAATTCCTTCATTTAAGTAATGAAAACAAAATAATGAATCCGCTTCATTAATATCAGGAAGGTTATTTTTTTCAGTGTAGCATCACGCAAAAAAAAAACAGGTGTAATATTACACAAAAATCTGGCATAATCTACCTAAGTTTATACGTAAATATACAACTTAACAAGTTATAACACTATTTAGTAAATATACTTAGGTAAAAAATTGTCTTATAAAAAATATGGCATTTATAAAAGAAAACTTTGTAAAAATGATCAAGGAAATTTATCAATTTAATCAAGTCAAAGTTACCACTTATTCAAATATATTATTCAATTTAACAAATTAATTCCGACACAATAAACCAAATAACTTATATCAATTAATACATTTACCTTTATATTTTTAACATTCTTTACTACATAAATAAAACAAATCACCAATAAGGTTTTTATTTATTATTTATTATTGTTAAATGATACATTTAATTAAAAAAAATCTGCAAACATTAGAAAATAAAATTTAAACATATTACTATACATTGGCGTAGGAAGCCAACATTTCTGGGGGGGGCTAAAGCCCCCCCAGATTTTTTTGAATTTTTTGTTTTTTTTTTTTAATAGAAAACCCCAGACCTATTTCTGAAGCGTTCCCTATATCATGTGTCTAGGTGTCCTAGAAACGAATGCCCTCCGAAAGCGGTTAAAAATTCATATTTTTTTTAAACAAATTTTGATTCTGAAGATTTTTCGGAAATTTAGAACTCCCAGATATGTTATGAAAGATTTTTAATGTTTTCCTATAGTAAAATCATTAGATTACTATGATTTTTTTCAAGAAAAAGTTCTGATGATTGCAAAAGTTGATGATTATTAGTCAAAATTCTCAGATTCTTTCTTCCAATAACTTTTGTCTATAAAAAACCACTTAGAATTTATAAACTTTTTTAAATCAAAGAACTTAAAATGTTTTCCTGAAGTTAAAATCCTAAGATTCGGTAAAGTTTTTATTACTGACAAAAACATCAGATTCATATAAAAACTTTTTGCAATAATTCAGACTATTTTTCAATAGGAAAAACTATTAGATCTAATATAATAATCATTACGAGTCCTTAAGACTCGTAGAATAATCATAACGAGTCCTAAAGACTCATTATTATTATTTATTGTTGCAAAAATTAATGAAATCATTAAATTATTAAAAAAAAATTGTGAATGATTAAAATTCTGGGGGGGGCTAAAATTATTCTGGGGGGGGCTAAGCCCCCCCAGACAGGGCTATCTACGCCAATGTTACTATATAAATTATTTTATCGATTTTTAATTTTTTACACAAAATTTTTTATCGATTTTTAATTTTCTACAGAAAATTTTTTTATCGATTATAAAATTTTCTACAGAAAATTAAAAATTTTGTATAGAAAATAATCGATGATAAATTTTCTATAGAAAATTTTTTATCCATTATAAATTTTTTATAGAAAATTTTTTATCGATTACAAATTTTCCATTTTCTACAAAAAAAATTTTATCTATTATAAATTTTTTAGCGAACATTTTTTATCAATTTTAAATTTTCTATAGAAACTTTTTTATCGATTACAAATTTTATATCGAGAATTTTTTATCGATTATAAATATTATATAAAATGTTTTTTTTCGATTACAAATTTTCTATAGAAAATTTTTATCGATTATAATTTCATTATAAATTTTCTATAAAATTTTTTTTATTGATTATAAATTAAATTATAAATTTCGTTTATAAAGTTTTTATCGATTTTAAATTTTCTACAGCAAATTTTTTATAGAAAATTTATAATCAATAAAAAATTTTCTATAGAAAATTTAAAATCGATAAAAGTTTTCTATACGAAATTTAAAATTTAATTTATAATCGATAAAAAAATTTATAGAAAATTTATAATAAAATTTATAATCGAAAAAAAATTCTGTAGAAAATTTATAATCGATAAAAAATTGTCTATATAATATTTATAACCGATAAAAAATTTTCTATATAAAATTTATAATCGATAAAAAAATCTATAAAAAACTTCTAATCGATAAAAACTTTTTTATACAAAATCCTTATATATATATAAAAATGACATGTTAGTTTGTTTGTTTGTTTGTATGTTTGTTTGTGTCGCTTTCAGAAAAAAACTACTGAACCGATTCAAATGAAATTTGGCATTTAGATAGAGAATTTTCTGAAATGAAAAATGCGACCAATGGCATCTCGATTGGATGCCCCGCCCCCTTTTACGCCCACTTTTTGTGAATTTCAGATTTTTTAATATATTTGGATGTTTGTTACTGTATTTGGATGTTTGTTACTATATTTGAATGTTTCTTACCGATTACCATGAAATTTGCCATCCCGCATCTTGATTGGAAGCCACGCCTCTTTTACGCCCACTTTTGTAAATTCAAGGCTTTTCAATACATTTGCCTGTTTGTTACAATATTTGGTTGATTGTTACCAATTCACATGGGATACATATAGCAATTTTTGTGGAAGTGAATATAGGACTTACCGCATTCGGATTCGATGCCCCGCCTTTTTTACGCCCACTTTTTGTTAGTTTATGCCGTTTTCACGCCAAAACGATGTAACGAATTCAAAAGGAATTTGGCATACAGTGAGTTTTCTGGAATGCAATAGTGGCTTTACGCCCACCTTTTTTATAAATTCGATATTTTACAATATATTGGTTGTTTGTTTTCTTTAACATTCCACTTTATATATTTAAAATATCTTTCTTGAATTATCCTTATCCTTATATATATATAAAAATGACATGTTAGTTTGTTTGTTTGTTTGTGTCGCTTTCAGAAAAAAACTACTGAACCGATTCAAATGAAATTTGGCATGTAGATAGTACGTTTCCTGGAATGAAAACTGGCACCAATGGCATCTCGATTGGATGCCCCGCCTCCTTTTACGCCCACTTTTTGTGAATTTCCGATTTTTCAATATATTTGGTTGTTGTACTATATTTGGATGTTTGTTACCGATAAACATGCAATTTGGCATACTAATAGGGCGTTTTTGCAAGGAAATATATGCCATCCCGCATCTTGATTGGAAGCCACGCCTCTTTTTACACCCACTTTTTGTAAATATATGATCCTTACAAAGGGGCGTGGCATTCTTTGGTTTTTCTGTCTGTCTGTACCGATTTACATTAAATCTTCACCACAGATAGTACTAACCGAGACGGGAACTATAGGTTATAATAGGAGGGCGCTCTGACGGATGGGCGTAAAAGTCCACGCCCCTTTGTATTAAATTGAAAGTTATTTCTGCCAGTTCCGTAATTACTCTTAAACGTCTGAACAGATTTTATTGCAATTTTCAACACAGATAGTACTAACCGAAGCGGGAACAATATGCCATATCAGCACGTTATTGGGCAAACGCGTTTTAAAATGCCGCTCTTTGTATTAATTTCAAATTATTTTTGACTGCCATAATAAAGCGCGTTTGGACAAAGAGGCATTAGTTGCATCGCTCTTTTGTACTATACTAAAAGTTGTTTCTGTTAGTTCCGCAATTACGCATCAACGGCTGAATCAATTAAGATGAAATTTTCGTCACAGATAGTACTAAACGAGGCGGGAACTATAGAACATAAAATGAGCGATCGGACAAAGGGGCATAAAATAACACGCCCTGTTAAATTTATTGCACCTCCTTTCTGCCTTTTTCGCAATCACGCTTATTCGGCTTAACTGATTTTAAAGAAATTTCCACAGCAGATTGTACTAACCGAGGCAGGAACTATAGGCCACAAAAGAGTGTGGTTTGACAAAGGGGACCCACGCTATTTTGTATTACATTGAAAGTTATTTCTGCCTGTCCCACAATCAAGCTTAAACGGCTTAACCAATTTTAATGGATTTTTCACCACATATAGTACTTTCGAAACGGGAATAATAAACCATAATAGAGCGTGTTTAGACCACGGGGCGTAAGTTGTCACGCCCCTTTGCACCACACTGAAAGTTATTTTCTGTCTGTTCCGTAATTACGCTTAATCGCCTTAACTGATTTTAACAAAATTTCAACACATATAGTACTTACTAACCGAGGCGGGAACAATATGCCATATTAGCGCGTGATTGGGCAAAGGCGTATATTTTTGCCAGTTCCGCAATCACGCAAAAACGGCTGAGCCAATTTTTAATAAATGACTAACAGATGCGGGCCCATATCAGTGTGCGATCGAACAAAGGGACGTAAATTTCCACACCCATTTATAATATATTGAAATATATTTCTGCCTATTCGTTTATCACGCTTAAACGTCGAGTACTAAACAAGGCGGGAATAAAGGGTCATATCAGCGCGCGATCGGACAGAGGTGGTGTAAAGTAATGCGAAATTGAAATTTTCACCAGATGGAGTGCTAACCGAGAATGCAACCATAGGGCATTACAAACTGTTATTCATTATATAATATTTTTTTCAACCCGGGCAACGCCGGGTGCGAAACAGCTAGTTTATAATATAATTTTTAGCCGACAAAAAAATGTTTATTGAAAATTTATAATCGACAAAAAATTTTCCATAGAAAATTTAAAATCGATAAAAAATTATCTATATAAAATTTATAATCAATGAAAAATTTTCTATTTAAAATTTATAATTTATAATAGATAAAAAATTTTCTATAGAAAATTTGTAATCGCTTTTATAGAAAATTTATAATCGATCACAAATTTTTTAAAGAGAATTTATAATCGATAACAAATTTTCTATAGAAAATATATAATCGATAAAAAATTCTTTAGAATATTTATGATCGATAACAAATTACACTGTAAGTAGATGAAAATGACACACCAAAACGCCGAGACACGTCAACCTAATTTTGGGCCGTAGAATCCAGTGCTGTACCCCGTTTTGAAAAGTTAGCTCAAAATCCCGAGATATTTCGATTTTAAATTTGTAGTAGATTTAAGGCGATTTTTCATTTTATTTGAATGAAAAACTTAAAAAAATTGTTAAAAACTTGTTATTTATCAAAATTTATATCTAGGAAATAATGAAAGTCAATTTTCAATCGGATATGCAGCAATACTTGCTCTTATTTTGATGAATTTTATAATTTTTTTTGGATTTATTAAATTTTTACTCTTACATTTGCAAATTTAAAATCGAAATATCTCGTTATTTTGAGCTAACTTAAAACGGAGTATACCACTGGATTCTATGACCCAAAAATAAGTTGGGGTGTCTCGGCGTTTTTGTGTGTCATTTCAAAAGTTTAAATTTTACTTACAGTGTTATCAATCGAAAATTTATAATCGATAAAAAATTATCTTTGAAAATTTACCAACGATAAAAATTTTCGATACAAAATTTATAATCGATAAAAAGTTTTTTGGAAAAAATTTTAAATCCATAAAAATTTTCTATAAAAAATTTATAACAAAATTTATAATCGATAAAAATTGTTTTTAAAGAAAATTCATAATAAAATTTAAAATTTTGTTAACGATTTTCTCCAGAAAATTTATAATAGATAAAAATATATGTATATAGGAAATTTTTTATCGATTATAAAATTTTTTATCAATTATAAATTTTCTTTAGATAATTATCTTATCAATTACAAATTTTGTACCAAAAATTTTTTATCAATTACAAATTTTCTATAAATTTTTGTAAATTTTCTATAAAAAAATTTTTATCGGTTGTAAATTAAAAAAAAAAATTAATCGATTATAAATTTTCTTTAAAAAATTTTTTGTCGTTTATAAATTTTCTATAGAAAATTTTTTATTGATCATAAATTTTTCTATAGAAAATTTGTAATCCATAAGAAATTTTCTATACAAAATTTATAATCGATAAAAAATTTTTTATAAAAAATTTATAATCGATAAAAATATAAATCGTTGAACTATATTCAATTTGAGCTATCTGCTGGTTTATAACATAGATAGCTAAAATTGAAAATAGCTCAACGATATAGAAAATTTTTTAAAGATTATAAATTTTCTATAGAAAATTTTTTATCGATTACAAACTTTCTTCTGAAAATTTTTTATTGATTATAAATTTTCTTCAGAAAATTTTTTATCGATTATAAATTTTCTTCAGAAAATTTTTCATTGAGTATAAATTTTCTTCAGAAAATCAGAAGAAAGGTTATAATCGATAAAAAATTTTCTATAGAAAATTTATATAATCGATCAAAATTCTTTTTAAAAATTTACAACCTATAAAAAATTTTTTATAGAAAATTTACAAAAATTTGTAATTGATAAAAAATTTTCGGTACAAAATTTGTAATTGATAAAAAAGTATCTAAAGAAAATTTATAATCGATAAAAAATTTTCTATAAAAAATGTTATAATCGATAAAAAATTTCCTATATACATATATTTTTGTCGATTATAAATTTTCTGGAGAAAATCGATAAAAAAATGTTAAATTTTATTATGAATTTTCTTTAAAAACAATTGAATAGTTCATGCGAATAAAGACGAATAGACCATTTGTAGAATTTTACAGGGGACAATAAAAACGCAGGAAACGGTTAAAAAATAATATTTTTGTCAACTTTTTGGTATTAGCTTAAAGATTTAGGTCACATCTACCTATATACAAAATTTTAGTAAGGTATTCGAAAGAGAACTTGCCAAAAAATTGGACTTAAATTTTTGCTTAAATGGAAAAAGGGCGAATATCCAAAAAAATGTATTGAAATTTGAATAAAAATGTGTTATTTTGCAGCAGATTTTGACTACATTTTCATGAGACTTGCAAAACTTGACGAACTATGGTTGGTATTTGTTTGTAACACTTTAAGGTCTTCAAGGATACACTTTTTAAGGATTGTCAGGACATGGAAAAAATTTTTTTTTTGTTAATTTTTTTTTAATATTCCTGCTATTTGATGCAGTAGTAATTCTTTATGACACTAAATACATTTTTAGGAATTATAATATTAACCCTTGACTGCATACTACGACGTATAATAAAAGGACATGAAAATTTTTTTTTTTTATTCCTGACATTGGATGCAGTATTAACACTAAATGTTTCTATGTGCTAAGATTGTTTTTTTTTGTGTACAATTTCAAATTTTAGCTAATATCAATTTTAAACTCGCAGCTAAATAATTTTTATATAATATTTTGTTAAGGATGGATATTCGCCCTTTTTTCTTTCCACACTTTAAAGTCTTATAACTCAAGAACGGTAAAATTGTTTGCCAATATAATAAGTGTGGTTTGTTCTTCGTAATGTTCTTTTAACACATTGTTACTGAAAGTAAAATTTTTGTATGATTTTGTGTTGTATTTAATCAAAATTGTGCGTTAGTTCACTCCCAATTTAAACAAAAATATAAAAATATACGAATAATTGCACATTCAAAGTCATTTTTTTAGCCTTAAAAGTCAAAATTTCCCCAAAATTTCTGCATAGGATTGTAGGGCTCTGCTAATAATATGCATTTATGCAAAAAAACGTGTTTGCGAAAAAGTGGTCTATTCGTCCTTATTCGCATGAACTATTCAATTTTTATCGATTATAAATTTTGTTTAAATTTATAATCGATTTAAAATTTTTTCCACAAAACTTTTTATCGATTATAAATTTTGTATCGAAAATTTTTTATCGTTGGTAAATTTTCTAAAGATAATTTTTTATCGATTATAAATTTTCGATAGATAATTTGTTATCGATCATAAATTTTCTAAAGAACTTTAATAAATTTTCTATAGAAAATTTGTTATCGATTATAAATTTTCTATAAAAAATTTGTGATTGATTATAAATTTTCTGTAAAAAATTTGTTATCGGTTTTGAATATTCTAATATTCATTATCGAAAATAAATTTTCTATAGAAAATTTGTTAGCGATTATAAATTTTCTGTAGAAAATTTTTTATCGGTTATAAATAGACATTTTTTTATTGATCATAAATTTTATATAGATAATTTTTTATCGATTTTAAATTTTCTATGGAAAATTTTTTGTCGATTATAAATTTTCAATACACATTTTTTTGTCGACTAAAAATTATATTCTAAATTTTGTATAGAAAATTTTTTATCGATTAGAAATTTTCTATAGAAAATTTTTTATAGAAAATTTCTTATCGATTATAAATTTTCTATAGAAAATTTTTAATCGAATATGAACTTCCATAAAAATTTTTTTATCAATTGAAAATTTTCTATAGAATTTTTTTATCTATTATGAATTTTCTATAAATTTTTTTTTCTATATTTAATTTTCTGTAGACAATTTTTACCGATATTAATTTTTCCATAGAAATTTTTTTTCAATATTGAATTTTGCATTTTTAATTGTTAAAAAAAATTCTTTAAATAATTTATAATCGATAAAAATGGTCAATAGAAATTTTATAATCAATAAAAAATTTCTATAGAAAATTTATAATCGATAAATTTCTATTGAAAATTTATAACAGATAAAAAATTTTCTATAGAAAATTTATAATCGATAAAAAAAATTCTATTTGTAAATTTTCTATAGAAAATATATAAATCGATAAAAAAATTTCTTGGAAAATTTATATTTAAATATTCGATAAAAAATACTCTAAAATGTGTTGGCAAAAACATTTTTAAATTCTACGAAAAGTTTTTAGTTTCCGAGAAACTTTGTCATAGAGAAAAATTCTCCGATTCTGAGACACTTTCAGGAATCTAGCATTTTTTTTGCCTTCCACAGACGGACTTACTCAAAATACAGGCATAATGATAAACGCGTTCTCAGTGGTATTGGTGTCCGAATTTGATTGATTGAAATATTGTCAACCACCATTACCGCCAACATTATAATAACCACTTAGAATTTTCCAAAATTCACCGTCGTAGGTTTGTTGCTGTCTTGTATAATGCGACATTTGTTGGTGCTGCTGCTGTAGTTGTTGCCGTTGATAGTAACTCATACTATTGCTGATGACTAGGTCGATGGTTTGGTGCTGACCCACCATAGATTGCTTCATTTGATTGGGTTTGTAGATGCCGTGATGAAATGCGAAAAGACTGAAAATAGAAATAATTGAATTAAATTAAAGATAATAAATTATATATCATTAATAATGTTTAAAAAGTATGTGGCTTTACTTACCTTACAATCTTTATCACTTTTTTAATAAAATATACACATAAAATTAGTTTTAAAACAAATTAATACAAAAATTTGCAATAAAAAAAAGATGGATTGAAACAGCTGATTGCCGTAAACACATTTGGTAAATATAAAGGTACCTACAGACGACGCAATATTATGCACAATATTTTTGACGCTTACCTACAATTAGCATACATAAAAATACTGTGTAAAATATTGAACTGAAAAAAATACATGCAGATTGCACATAATATTGAATCGTCTGTAGAGGCCTTAACAGTTTTTGAAATACATGACAACCAAGCAAACATTTTTTAATGTGTCGAGGTAACACTTTACCGGTTATAACCATAGAAAAAAATAGAAGTGTAACAGAGTCGTATTTTGCTTGAATAAGTATTAGTGACAGCACATTATGTAACTTTTGACGTTTAATAAAAACAATGCAACATAAAGGAGAACAACAACAAAGCAAACAACAAAAGAGAAAAAAAGTTTTTAAACTATCAATAGTGCGTATTACCTTTAAAAAACGTTGAATAAAGCAAAATAAATAATAAATTTAATTAAATGAAAGACAAATTCCATTTTTTATAAACAAAGAATCTAATTTGATATTAAATACGTGTGAGATGAGGAAGAACAAGCATTTTGCCACCATATTGGAAAATACATCAAATACAACACTGCGTACCTTCTAATCTTTTCTATGGTTATAACACTAAACTTAAGATGCTTTCCAAATAACTTAGGTAAAACTATTAAGTTTACACTTTAGAAAAACAATAACGTCAAATATTTAAACATTATAAAGGAAATTAATAATAAAAGCTGCTACAAAGTGAACTTTGTTATAATGCAAAATAAATGAAGTGGCAATTTTCATTCAAACGTTGGAAATTTAAATAAATCTTGTATATTTTTTTTGAAACCATATAAAAAAAATTTTACCTAAGTTACAGTAGTTATTCTTACACCAGTTTTTTTTTTGCGTGTATGTAGGTATTGAATTCATTTAGGGTTTTTTATTTTTGGGTTATATTAAAATTGGAATTAGCAACAATCTTCCAAGTTTTGTTTTTTTAATCATTTTAATTTGGTGAAAATATAAATTAAGTTTTGTTATAATTTTTATTATTTGTTTTTCTTTTCAACAATTTTGATTTTTTATAAAATTACATAAAATAATATCAAAATTAACTTAGAAAATTTTTGCTTTTTTGCTGTAATATAATAAATTATTATTATTATTATTAATAATATATTATTTGACATGGTAGCATATATATTTATATGTGGAGTTGTATTTAATTTGGCCAATCTTGTATATTTATATACGGCATATATATATATGTGACCACATATAATAATATATAACATTATCTGAGACTATATTGGAAATTATTGAAATATTTTTTCCAATACATAATTTTATCTAGAAACATCTAGTGTCAGATATAAACATATACAAATCTATATTCCTATACAATATTGTACATGACTATATCATTTCTTTTTTACTAGGGTATATAAAAACTCTCAGATCCTGAGTCATTTTTCCTATAGAAAAAGCCTCAGATTCTGAGACATTTTTCCTACAGAAAAACTCTCAGATTCTGAGCCATTTTTCCTAAAGAAAAAGTTTCAGATTCTGAGACATTTTCCTATAGAAGAAGTCTTAGATTCTGAGAAATTTTCCTACTGAAAAAGTCTCAGATTCTAAGACATTTTTCCTATAGAAAATGTCTCAGATCCTGAAACATTTTTCCTATAGAAAAAGTCTCAGGTTCTGAGACATTTTTCCTATAGAAAAAGTCTCAGGTTCTGAGACATTTTCCTATAGAAAAAGTCCCAGATTCTGAGACAATTTTTCTATCGAAAAACTCAAATTCTGAGACATTTTTCCTATAGAAAAACTCAGATTCTAAGACATTTTTCCTATAGAAAAAGTCTCAGATTCGGAGACTTTTTTGCTATAAAATAAGCCTAAGATTCTGAGAGACTTTTCTTAAAGAAAATGTCGCAGATTCTTAGAAATTTTTCTTGTAGAAAAAGTTTCAGATTCTGAGACTTTTTCTATAGGAAAAATGTCTTAGAATCTGAGTTTTTCTATAGGAAAAATGTCTCAGAATTTTAGTTTTTCGATAGAAAAATTATCTCAGAATCTGGGACTTTTTCTGTAGGAAAATGTCTCAGAACCTGAGACTTTTTCTATAGGAAAAATGTCTCAGAACCTGAGACTTTTCTATAGGAAAAATGTTTCAGGATCTGAGACATTTTCTATAGGAATAATGTCTTAGAATCTGAGACTTTTTCAGTTGGAAAATTTCTCAGAATCTAAGACTTCTTCTATAGGAAAATGCCTCAGAATCTGAAACTTTTTCTTTAGGAAAAATGGCTCAGAATCTGAGAGTTTTTCTGTAGGAAAAATGTCTCAGAATCTGAGGCTTTTTCTATAGGAAAAATGACTCAGGATCTGATTTTTCCTAAAGAAAAAGTCTCAGATTCTTGGACATTTTTCGTGTAGAAAAAGTCTAAGATTCTGAGACAGTTTTTGGATAGAACGTCTCAGATTCTGAGAGATTTTTCCTAGAGAAATAGTCTCAGATTCTGAGACATTTTTGTTATAGAAAAAGTTTAAGATTCAGAGAGATTTTTCCTAGAGAAAATGTCTCAGATTCTTAGGCATTTTTCTTATAGAAAAAGTCTCAGATTCTGATAGATTTTTCCTACAGAAAGTCTCAGATTCTGAGATATTTTTGCTATAGAAAAAGTCTAAGATTCTGAGAGATTTGTCCAAGAGAAAAAGACTCAGATTCTGAGACATTTTTCCGATAGAAATAGTCTCAGATTCTGAGAGATTTTTCCTACAGAAATAGTCTCAGATTCTGAGACATTTTTTCTATAGAAAAAGTCTAAGATTCTGAGATTTTTCCTAGAGAAAATGTCTCAGATTCTTATACATTTTTCTTACAGAAAAAGTCTCAGATTCTGAGAGATTTTTCCTACAGAAATAGCCTCAGATTCTGAAACATTTTTGCTATAGAAAAAGTCTAAGATTCTGCGAGATTTGTCCTAGAAAAAAAGGCTAAGATTTTTAGACATTTTTCTTATAGAAAAAGTCTCAGATTCTGAGAGATTTTTCCTACAGAAATAGTCTCTGATTCTTAAACATTTTTACTATAGAGAAAAAGTTTCAGATTCTTAGTAACTTTTCTTATAGAAAAAGTCTCAGATTCTGAGAATTTTTTTTATAGAAAAAGTCTCAGATTCTGAGACATTTTTTCTATAGAAAAAGTCTCAGATTCTGAGACATTTTTTCGATAGAAAAAGTCTCAGATTCTGAGACATCTTTTCTATAGAAAAGTTCTCAGATTCTGAGACATTTTTGCTATAGAAAGTCTAAAATTTTGAGAAATTTTTCCTATAGAAAATGTCTTTGCGTCTGAGACTTGATCTTAATTTTCCTGTAGAAAGTTTTAGATTCTGAAAAATTTTTCGTAAAAAAAATCTCAGATTAGGATATTTTTCAATAGAAACTTGCTAAAACTTTCCGAAAAGCGGGTACAACCACACAATTTTGCAAAACTGATGCGACATCAGGATCCTCGTTTCCTTGCCCTCAAGCTTACATTGCTTAAAGGACTATGTCTTTCGTAGAATTATTGCCAGTACGGAAAAACAGAACTTCACAGAAAAATATGCAACGAAAAGATCACAGTACAGACTAGTATGCAAACACTGGTGCTAATTGCGTACTTTCCAATATGGTGGTATGGTTTTTAGTACAGAATGATCATCGCTGCCTAGTATATGTGTGCCTGTACGTGTGAGCTTTTGTGCATGTATTTATGATGTTTGTTTACGTTTTGTATGAAACGTCAAAAGTTACACCGTGTGCTGTCACTAATACTTACACCCATCAGATGCAACTCTGTGATACTACTACTCATGTACTGTGTAAAAGATACAAAAGAAACAACGCTAAAGGCTAGAATCTTAATAAAAAGGAAATTAAAAGCAATAACTACCTTTAATTATGTTACTATTCCTTGTCTAATGTCCATTGCACATGCACATATTTTCATCCCCTTTTTTAACCGCAATCTGGTAAAAAATAATTGAATTTTGTACGTTTTTGAGCTTAAAAAACACAATTTATTAACTTTATATCAAATATATATTAGATTTTAATACACTTACCAAGTTTCTTGTGCAAAAAAACAAAAATTCATAGAGTATATGCAAAAATCATCCCAAAATCCGATATTTTATCAAAAAAATAAATATTTTTTTTTTGTTTATATTTTCAATACAAAAGTCATATTTTTTTAGTTCACCACACTTTCACAAATGTGTTGAATACACAGCATCTATATGTGTGAATTAATTTTGTGAGGTTATGTAGAGTCGGAGGTCTTGTTAGTCTTTGGCTTTTATAATATTCCAATTTAATTTTATTCACATACCTTGTATTTTTTTGTTTTCAGCCAAAGCTGTATTATTGAATACTTTTATTTGAATTTTTAGGAAAAAATAAAATACTTTAATATTTTAGTTGGTTATCAAAAAATAAAATAATCTGTTATTTTATTTATTTTGATTTGAATAAAATAAAATTTTATTTTATTCAATTTCATACAAATAAAATAATATTTGTTTCCAAAAAATTCAAATAATTTTTTCTGATTGATTATTCAAACAGGAAAAAAATAAATTTTCTTATTATTTAACAAAAATTTTTGAATAATTTTGATTATTCACAAAAAATTGAATAAATAACGTATTATTCAAACAAAAAAAAAAAACAAATATTTTTGAAAATTTTGTGTTTGAAAAATAAATGTATTTTATTTATTTTGTCATTTATTATACAGTGAAACATAAAATTATTTTTACAAACTAATATTGTTTAATAGTAAACTTCTTAACAAAGCGTTTTTTTACTAAAACATTAATTAGAATATTCTTTGTAAATTTTACCGAACTGAAATCTTTAGATTTTTGCTATTTTAAAATGTTGTTAAAACATTTTCCTATGGAAAATACTGAAGTTTTTAAAATACTTTCAGATATTTTTCAAATACAACAGAAAGTCCTGTGAGGATGTATATTTACTCAGATTTTCAAGGTTTTTGGCTTTGGTGACATTTTTAAGAAAATATTCTTTAGTATTAACTCTGAAATCTTTCTACTACACAAAATTTATTTAAATAAAAAAAATGCATATGTATACAATTAAAAATTTTTCCTATAGAAAAAAAAAATATTTTTGAATGTATTATTCTATTTTTAAATGCACCCGTAACCGTACCCTAACGTAGCGTAGAGAGGTTTTTGTTACATGAGAACAAGTGAGAGCAATTATTCTTCTTTGCAGAAGGTTACGGGATTTTGTATATGATTTTGACCGCTACGCTACGTTAGGTGACGGTAACGGGTAGCTAACCTAGTCTTTATTATTTTTCTTACTTCTATGTCAAGTAAAAACGTAAAGAAGTTTTGTTGGGAATAAAATTTCTCTAACTTAACATAAAAAAACAAAACATAAATAAGAATGTTCTGTACTATTTTGCTTAATGAACATTGCATAGAGTTAACGTTAAGTTTACGTTTTTAGGCTAACTAAATGGGGAATGAAGTGTTGATTTCTTCTTCGAATCCTAACACCTATTGCTTACACGTTTAAGCTCTTAATTTTCTTTAGTTTTCTCTTTTGTACTTTCTGCAGAAATAGGGTCAGACAGACGGAGATACAGGCGGATATCACTAGGAAGTCTTTAAATCGATCAAGAATAAAAACAAAAACATATCGTTGACAGTAGAGATGGGCGCGTGAGTGGATTTTGACTCACACTCACTCACACTCACGCAAAAAAAAAACTAATCACTCACGCAATTTTTTTTCACTCACACTCACTCCCAATCACGTGATTGAAATTAAAATTTCTCACGCGTAACTCACGCCAGATTCAAACACGCTCACGCGTGAGTCACGCAAGCTCTACTCACGCAAACAAATTTTCTTACAAAAAAAAAACAGCTAAAAATTTTTTTTTTGCAAGAAATGAAAAAATTCTAATTAAATAAGTAAAATCAAAAATTAAATCACGCAAACAAAACTCACTCACTTATCACTCACGCAAATTTTTTTTCCAACTCAAACGCACTCACAATCACGTGTGATTCACGTGAATTTAGCAGAAAACTCTGTTGATTTTATATAAACAAGATTGACAAGGTTAAATTACCATCTAAAATGTATCTTATTTACGTAAAAAAGACTTAAAAAAGATTTTGAGCATCATTTTTTTTTTAAACTTTTAAAACAGCGATTTTAATTGTTTCATAGAAAATTTTCTTAGTTTTTTTTTTTTTAAAGTGTTATTTTTTTAGACATTTTTATGTTTTTTATAAAATTTTGTTTGGGTTTTTTCAAAAAATTATATGTTAGA
Source organism: Pegoplata infirma (assembly GCA_963921195.1). Lineage (NCBI taxonomy): Eukaryota > Metazoa > Arthropoda > Insecta > Diptera > Anthomyiidae > Pegoplata > Pegoplata infirma. The sequence continues at coordinate 161,919,787 of OY992539.1, forward strand.
AAAAAAAAAATCTTGAAAACAGGATAACTACATATTTCTGTCTGTCAGAGAACTTAGTAAATATATCCATTCCAGAAGAAAAAACTGCTAAAAGTTAGCTAATTCTACCTGATAGTTCTTTTACAGATTTTTCGACAGAGTTTTTCATCTGAGTGTGCTCTTGGTAGTGGGATAACGGTATTGGTATTGGTATCGCCCAAATAAAGGTATTAGTTTTTCTTCGGTATTGGTTTTCAATTAAAATTGTTATTAAAGGGTATTGGTATTAAAAAGGTATTGGTATCCATCCTTGCTTTATTGCAAAAATCATAAAAAATGAATTTGCTAACATTTATCACGAGTGGGAAGGTGTCCCTCAATGTCCCCCGGCTCCCTCGCCTGGTGCTCCATCATAGACTTGGCGAAGGAGTATTAATAATGAATTGGGGGCCTCAAATTAAAGCTACAATAATATCACCAGTGAAGCTAAAAATAGAGTGGGAGAGAAAGATGACAGAAAAGAGGAATTTCAATTGGAATTTCCTGAATTACAACATAACTTTTCTGTATTTCAATTGACTTTTTATAAATTACAACTTAGCTTTTCTGAAATTCAATTGGGCTTTTTAAAGTTTTAATAGCATTCTCTATACCCAAAAAATTTCCCAGTTATTGGCTACTAAGAATTTAACTAAGTCCCAGTTAAAATACACCTAACTGAGCCCCAGTTGTTTTCACTCGGTTGATGGTAACTAATTTTATAAACAATTTTGAATTCAACTGAATTTCCAGTTACAGGCAACAGAATATTAGTTAAATTTGTGAAATCGTTGAAAATAGTTGCTAATAACTGGTTAATAAATAAAAATTGTCAATTGGAACTGCTTTTTTTTTTAATTTCACCATAAAAAAAAAATACTTTTAATTTTTAACAATATTATTTTATTAAAGATTCTAGTAAGATGTATTACATTGCACCAACCATTAAAAAGCCAGAGTTTGAATTCATATATCCCACTTTTAGATCACCAAATTTTACTCCTTAGCTCCTTCACACGATGCTTTTATATACATATCTATTTATTCTCCATCTGAAAAAATATTAGTTATTTTTTTATAAAGAAAAAGCCATAAATTACAAAATAAAACTTACAGTTTAAAAATAAAAATCCGTTTGAGGTTTTTCCTTTTTTTTATTTTTATAAAAACGATGTTGATTTTTAAAATTTGTAAACAAATAAATTAACAGGGTAACTGATAGATAGTTTTAATTAATTGAAAATCCAGTTGTTTGTTACTAACCCAGTTAATTTAAATTTATTTCAAATCAACTAATAATTTTCGTAACTATCTAACTGGGGAATTTTTTCGGTGTATACAACAATTCAAAAATAAAACTTTTTAAAAGAAGCTAATTTTAAACAAAACTGTTTTGTATGAATAATTTTATGTTTCATTGTATAATAAATGACAAAATAAATAAAATAAATTTTTTTCAAACACAAAATTTTCAAGAATATTTATTTTTTTTTGTTTGAATAATACGTTATTTATTTGATATTTTTGTGAATAACCAAAATTATTCAAAAATTTTTGTTGAATAATAAGAAAAAAATATTTTTTTTTTTTGTTTGAATAATCAATCAGAAAAAATTATTTAAATTTTTCGTTATTCAAATAATAGCAAATAAATATTATTCATTTTCAAAATATTTGAATAATCGCTTATTTGAGTATTTTTTAAAAATATTGTTATTTTATTTGTTTCGTTATTTCAATCATAGCATACAGCACTGTTTTCAGCCAGACATTTTTCTTTGTTAATTTTTGTAGATCTTTGACGATATCCGCCCAATGGCGGATAATATCTTTTACAATACTCAAATAATGGTGTTGTATGAGATATTATCTGCATATGGGAAGCATAGCTGAATGCTACCGGACGCGTCACAGGTTGCGGATAGTTGTACGTTCCGTAGATATACGGAGTAGCTGCTATTAGCAGTCGCGGACAGTCAGCGGTTTCGAGAGTAGAGTCTCAGAGGGTTTCCGAGTTGCACCGGTCTCCATTTAAATTCTGAGTGTCAATGATCCTCGAAACGACGTGGCGAGACGTTGGCGCCATTTTTAAATAACCAACAGCATTGGGGCACCCTTTTGTCCCAAAGGCGGACGAGCCAATAAATGGCCAACGGCATAGGATCAAGCAGGCAAGGGGAAACCACTTGATTGTATTCCCAAGAGAACAAAAATATACATGAATAACAACAACAACAATATACGAATACAAAGCGATCCGACGTATAATCGGCGCCAGCCCAGTTCCGGGCTGGGTGGTGTGAAATATGCAAGAAAAGGTCTAAATTTTTTAAGATCTACTTTTATTAGGGGTCACAAAAACCGTGACAAAAAATATTTCTTTTATGTTTTTATGGCTTTTAAAATTCAAGTAGCTAACTCCTTTTTGTTAAGTGACATTGCATGCAAACGATTACTGATCGATGTAACATCTTTTGCAATTCGTTTGTCAGGTAAAACCTAATAATATGATGGAAAGAAAATGTTTGACGTCACAATTAAAACAAACGAAAATAAGAATACAAAAAACCGAAACAAAACCGATACGAAAGTAGAAAAAAATGAATTGGTATTGGTTTTTTATTGGTATTGGTTTTGAAGAATAAAAGTATTGGTATTTAATTGGTATTGGTAGTGGGGAATTGGTATTGGTTTTTTATCGGTATTGGTATCGCACAAATAAAGGTATTGGTTTTTAATTGGTATTGGTTTTCAATTTGAATTGGTATTAACGGGTATTGGTATCGAAAAGGTATTGGTACCCATCATTGATAAAAACGCAATTTTCCTGTACACACAAAAAAATAAAAAATGAGTTTTGATTAAAAATTGCTCATATCGATTAAAATGTTAATTAGATTTGCTCTAATTAAAAAAATGATAATAGTAATTAAAAAATTTAATAAAAATTTAAAACTGAAAATAATTAAAAAAGTAATTAATAGTATTAAACAAATTAATAAAAATTATTGCTCAAAATCAGTACAAAATTACGCCCACTTAAAAAAAAAAAAAACAAATATGAATTAAAAACAAAAATGTGTTTATTATTAACAAAATAAAAACTTATTAAATATAATAAATAAATATTTAAAGCATCAAAAATGTGTTTGATTAGATTTTTGTGTCATTTTCCTCCGTTGTTGTTTGCCGTTTACCAAGATCTTCTTGTGGAGCTTCTTTGTTTTATTTTTATACTAATATTCACTTTTTTCATTTATTTATTCAATTTCAATTGTTCTCGTTCTTTTTAAATAACAAAATTAATACCGATTCAGATATAAATTTGATAAAAACGCATTTTCATTGATTTAAACTTATAAAAATATATTTTCACTTTTTCTGTTTTGTATTGCATGTGTAAGAAGAAGCATGCAAAAAAATCAGAGATGTTTACATACAAAACAATTAAACATTTTAATTATATCAAATTTTGAATTCTATTAAAACTTTTAATTAAAAAATGTTCCTTGTTATTTTTTTCTGTGTAAAAAAATCATAAATTCTAAAACATTTTTTTCTTACCGCACAGAAAAAAATAACAAGGAACATTTTTTAATTAAAAGTTTTAATAGAATTCAAAATTTGATATAATTAAAATGTTTAATTGTTTTGTATGTAAACATCTCTGATTTTTTGCATGCTTCTTCTTACACATGCAATACAAAACAGAAAAAGTGAAAATAGGTATATTTTTATAAGATTAAATTAATGAAAATGCGTTTTTATCAAATTTATATCTGAATCGGTATTAATTTTGTTATTTAAAAAGAACGAGAACAATTGAAATTGAATAAATAAATGAAGTGAATATTAGTATAAAAATAAAACAAAGAAGCTCCACAAGAAGATCTTGGTAAACGGCAAACAACAACGGAGGAAAATGACACAAAAATCTAATCAGACAAATTTTTGATGCTTTAAATATTTATTTATTATATTTAATAAGTTTTTATTTTGTTAATAATAAACACATTTTTGTTTTTAATTCATATTTGTTTTTTTTTTTTTAAGTGGGCGTAATTTGTACTGATTTTGAGCAATAATTTTTATTAATTTGTTTAATACTATTAATTACTTTTTTAATTATTTTCAGTTTTAAATTTTTATTAAATTTTTTAATTACTATTATCATTTTTTTAATTAGAGCAAATCTAATTAACATTTTAATCGATATGAGCAATTTTTAATCAAAACTCATTTTTTATTTTTTTGTGTGCGATTAGTAAAATGTCTCAGAATAGAAACATTTTTAATAGGAAACATTTCTCAGAATCTAAAAATTATACTTTTAGAATCCATTTTCTTTAAAAACTGAATCAGAATATGATTTCTATAAATAAATACATTTTTCTATAAGAAATAGGCGATAGGTTTTGAATTCTCCTAAGGGCGTTTTGAAAAAATATTGATGAAATTTCAAAAAAGCCAAATTATATGAAAATATGCAAAAATATGCATTTATACCAAAATATGCACAAATATGCAACTACAAATCAATGCCATTTTATTGCAAATTCATTGATTCGGATAGATATTTAATTTATGTTATGTTTACAATGCTGAGTAAAAACATGCATTTTCATGAAAGTACTTGCCCTATTCATAAGTGACAAGAGAGGGCAGTAGCAAATACTAAGAAAAAATCGTTTTTAGAGTTGTATTTGCTTTAATAATTTGCTTCAATAAAGCACGCAGCTCTTTTTTATCGCTTCACAAAATTTGGCGTAGAAACAATATCTCGCGAAAAACTAAACCACAGACTATAAACAGACTCGACAGTAGAGTTTTATGAGAAAAAATGAGGGGAAACTAAGCGATTTTAGGAGAAAACAGAGCGGTTTTTAGTCCGTTTTACGCTAACATGGCAACACTTTCTACGACTTGGGAGTGAGCGAAACAACAAAAACCGATCTGGCATCAATTTTTCTTATGGCGTGTTATATTAGTTTTCTCTTTCTAACCTAATTCGTAGAATGATTTGAAAATATTAACCATATGGTTCAGAAATACTTTTTTGACACCTGTCACTTATGTCGAGTCTGTATTAGTCTGTGACTAAACTACGCATTTTCAACTGCAGTGTTAAGTCTGTGTTATTGTATGGCTGTTCTACCTGGAGCTTAACAAAAGAATCCATTCGTAAAATCCAAACATTTATAAACAAATGCTTAAGGCAAATTCTTCACATCTTTTGGCCTAATTGGATTACAAATGAAGCGCTGCTGCAGATGGAAAACTCTAAGCCGGTAGAAATCGAAATTCGCAAACGCAAATGGACGTGGGTAGGTCATACATATATTGCGAAGACCATAATCAGAAATAGCAAGAATAGCCTTAGATTGGAACCCACAAGGACAGCGCAGACCTGGTAGACCCCGAAACACCTGGGTGCGCTACCTGAAACAGGAATGTGAACTTGCTCGAGTTTCATGGAATCAAGCTAAGGCGATTGCCAGAGATAGACAAAGATGGAGAGAATTTGTTGACGCCCTATGTTCACTTTGAACTTTTATTTAAGTATTAATTAAAAATCGATATGTATTTCTATTTCTATTAATATTTAATTAAATAAAGGACATATATATATATATATTTGCTTTATGGTTGTTGTCTATGATAATTGCAATTGTTTGACAAGGCAATTACAATTGGTTGACCAAGTACAAATATAGATGTCGCACATAAAGTGAATAAGAAACAAAATTTTTTAACAAAATTCAAATCGTGATATCTCAAAAACTTATTATTCGATTTCAAAAACTTAAACTTTTTTAAACTCAGCACAGGGAAATTAGTCAGAAAAGTGATATAAAAGTCTTAAGTATGTATATATATAAAAACTTTATGTTGAAAGTTTTAAAATTATAGGTTTATATTTGCAAAAGTTTTCTTAACAAAAACTGATTTTGAACTACTTGCTTAAAATAAAAATATTTCAAAAGTAAATTTATTATTTAAAAAAATAAAATAAATTTAAAATGAGCTTTTAATTTTTTTTCCATACAAATTGTTTTTGTTTTTAAAATCGACTTTCAAAAAATGTATTGAAAATTTGAAATTTAAAATAAAACTTTTGTTAAAATAGACTTTTTGTTTTCTTGTGGTAAGGGCCAAAGGTTTTTTTTTTAAATAAAATACAGATATCTAATGAACCAATTTCTGTCTCAATCTGATTTTTATATGTAAATCAATATGAAGAAAATGGAAGATATTTTCCATTTTCTTCATATTTTGAGATATTCGCTAATCAAGGACATTTTTAAAATTTTGTTATACTTTTTGCAAAAGATCATCTTTTTATAATAGGACTTTTATAAAGTAGAGGATGTAAGCTTTAATATGACATCAAATTTATAACAATCGGATAACGCGTTCATTAGATATAATCTTCTAAAGTTTAAGCATTTTTATAGTTTCCCAGCAAAAAAAGAGCTTACCATTCACTACAAAATTCACCACAACTTATGAACCAGATGTACTTCTTCTTCAACTGAAACATTGATGAATTTAATATGGGCGTGACACACAAAGTATGTTCTTTTTATCGCCACTTTTCAGTGGCGAAAGATTGACACTTAAGAATAACATATATCATTAGTGTTTTTATCACAACTTCTGAAGTAGTGATCCGGATGTTCAGTAGCACTTTAACCCTTAGGGCACACTGGGCACGTGCCCAGGGCCCCGACCTCAAGGGGGCCCCCAGAAGTAGAAAGTATAACATATTCGCTTACAATTTTTTTTTTTATATACAAATTTATGCAATAACACTTAGTCGGTTGAGTTAACAATACGGCTGAGTATAATTTTTAATTTTTTTTTTTGTTTTTTATTATAATGAGTTTGTGCTGATGTTTGTAACTACCCGAAATATTGGTCCTAGACCAATATTTCCGATCGACTTAGAATCACTTTTTGAGTCGATTTAGCGATGTTTGTCCGTCCGTCTGTCCGTCCGTCCGTCCGTCCGTCTGTCCATGTAAACGGGTAAACACGATACAGGTCGCAATTTTTAATCAATTGACTTGAAATTTGAAACTTAAGCCTCTTTTGGCCCAAGGACGAAGCATATTGAAATTGAAAAAAAATCGGTCCATATTTAGACCTAGCCCCCATACAAAGGTCCTCTTTAGTTGTGGCTCAAATGACTCTAATAGCCGCATTTTAATAGGTATCTTTTCGGAATTTGGCAGGTAATCATGCTTCATACACACAAATCACCATTCCGAATTTTAAAGAAATCGGACCAGTTCTTCTTGTAGCCCCCGTACAAACCACCTTCTCGATTTTCACATAAATCTCTCAAATTTCATTAAAATAGAAAATATTTAATTAAAATTCTGTTTGTGTATGTTAAACGCGTACTTTAAAAACCTTATCAAATCTGATTATCATCGGACCATTTTTGGACCTAGGTCCCATGTGAAAATTTAGCCCGATATTCAGTTGAAGCGGTTTATTGTCAACAAAAAGAAGCCTATTCCACTGAAATTTGATTTGTGAGTGCTTTTTACACTTATTAAAGATTTGCCAAAATATTGATCTAATCAGTCCATGTTTGAACTTGGGACCCATTTTTCGGGAAACTCTGGTGTAGGGTATTATATGGTCGGTCTTGACCGACTATAATTTTCTTACTTGTTTTTTTTTGTAGGTTCCATTTCTTAAAACAGTTAATAACATGAATTGAATTTGTACCAATTAACTATAATAAATATAAATTTAAAAACTTTTTCTTGTCATTCGATTTTAATTTTTTTTTCCAGTGGGGCCCCCAAATACTTGTGTGCCCAGGGCCCCCGGCATACCTTAACCCGGCCCTGCGGATGTTAATATAACTTGACCTTTTGGAAGCACTTTTTTCATCACTTCTTTAGAAGTACATATTTCTTGGCATTTTGGGTGTGATTATGTCATTTTTATTTGGAGATTTAGAACTTCTAAATTAGAAGTTCTTTTTTCACTTATTTTTGTAAGATTGATTGAAAGAGTATTTTTTATTGTAATATTTACACTAAAAACACTATTCGACAGCAAAAACCTTCCAGTGAAATTTCTAACTGGTCCTTATAGATTTTGGTCTCCTGCTTCCAAATCTACCGTCCAAATTTTTCTAGCACGTACCGTTTTTGAGATATTCGCTGTTAAAAAGAAAAAACACTTTTAGGGGTCCACTGTTACGTATTCTTACGTTGCTTCCACGAAATAGGACTTGATTTCATATAAAATGGACCTCCTGATTCCAAAACTGCAATCCACAATTTTCAAGCATGTTCTGTTTTTGAGATATTCGCGTTTGAAAATTTTAGTGTGATTTATAAAGAATATAAGTGCGTATCAGTAGAGTTTGAGTTTTTCAAACGCCAATATTTTAAAAACAGTACGCGATAGAAAAATTTGGATGCCAGATTTGGAATAAAGATGCCTTATTTTTACTAAATCGAGTTCTATTATGTTAGCAACTTAAGAATACGTTACAGAGGACACCCAAATATTTCAATATTAAAACGCGAATATCTTAAAAACCTTACGTGATAGAAAAATTAATTTCATTGATAATCTAACGTATATACTTCAAATTAAAAAAGGAGTAATTATAGAGATCACAAAACAATTAAAATTCACGGCGAATTGATTCACAAGTTTGTTTTGACCACAAGCCTATACCTCAATTTTCTAAAAAGCTTAAACAATCTTGAATAATGTGATGCAGCAACATCCGCTTTAGTTCGTAAATGTATTTATTAAATTTAGGACCAACTTTTTTTGATATAAGATATGAAATTTGAAAAATTTATCAATAATCGATTTTCGTCTTTTCGATTTTTTAAGCTCTAAATATGTCATGGGCATTTTTGTAATTCCTATTCCCGCGGGAATAGGCTAAAAAATGCTGCTTGTGCGCTGTCAACACACATACACTATAAAATTCTGTTGCTTGAGCAAATTTGTTTACTTTTCGCTTGCTACTACACAAGCATAAATGTTATAGCACAGACTAATACAGACTCGACATAAGTGACAGGTGTCAAAAAAGTATTCTTTAACCATATGGTTAATATTTTCAAATTATTCTACGAATTAGGTTAGAAAGAGAAAACTGATATAACGCGCCATAAGAAAAATGGATGCCAGATCGGTTTTTGTTGTTTCACTCACTCCTAAGTCGTAGAAAGTGTTGCCATGTTAGCGTAAAACGGACTAAAAACCGCTGTGTTTTCTCCTAAAATCGCTTAGTTTTTCCCCATTTTTTCTTATAAAACTCTACTGTCGAGTCTGTATTTAGTCTGTGGTTATAGCACAGACTAATACAGACTCGACATAAGTGACAGGTGTCAAAAAAGCATTCTTGAACCATATGGTTAATATTTTCAAATTATTCTACGAATTAGGTTAGAAAGAGAAAACTGATATAACGCGCCATAAGAAAAATGGATGCCAGATCGGTTTTTGCTGTTTCACTCACTCCTACGTCGTAGAAAGTGTTGCCATGTTAGCGCAAAACGAACTAAAAACCGCTCTGTTTTCTCCTAAAATCGCTTAGTTTTTCCCCATTTTTTCTTATAAAACTCTACTGTCGAGTCTGTATTTACCCCTAGTTTCTGTATGACGAACGAACGACAAACGTCAAAAATTTGCATGTATTTTGTTATTGTAACAAAAACAAAATACATGCAAAATTTTGACGTTCGTCTATCGTTCGTCATACAGAAACTGGGGGTTAGTCTGTGGTTATAGTATGTGTGTGCGCATCGCTGCTCTAATTCAATATAATAATAATCGTTCAACTGTTGACGAGTGTGGACGTGTTTTATTTTAACTCCGTGCTATAAATTGAATTACTAAAATTGTTCGTAATAGGTTTGTTCGTAATAGGTATTTTTGTGATATTTTCATTACCACATCAAGGAAAATGAAAATATGGACACAAATGATACCGATTTAGTTCGAGGCTCTGCCTCACCGACTGGTGCTGGTCCTAGCACTGGTCTTAGGGTTGCGACCTTGAAGTCCGGCCTTGATTCTGGTAGGGGTGCTCAGCCTAATATTGGTGGTAAAAAGAAAAATAAACTTAAGCCATCAAAGGTCAGGCACAACCAGAGAAGGCTTTGTTTGAAAATAATTAACAGACTAAGCCAACTCGATGGAACGAAGCTCTCCGAACGTGAGAAGGCGTCGCTATCATGGGCGAAAGGAGTCATTGAAGAACAGGACAAACTTTCGGCAATGCGCGCATCTGACAAACAGAGCGCTGTTTCGGCCTCGTCATCGAAGTCTGGTAAAAGGTTGCGCTCGCCCGACGAGAAACCTTTACCTAAAAGATCTAAGGTGACCGGCAACGTCTGGACTCAGTCTTTTAGTGAAGTGGTGAAAGGTAACTTCGTTAGGGCTGTGATAAACAGGCAAAATGGGGATTGTAGTATTCCAAGGGACAAGTGGAGTTTAGTTGAAACTAAACTAAATGAAATCTACTATAGGCTTCTTGAGAGTATGCCTGATTTTCTCCCTACTACTGTCAACGCAGGTTGGTATCAGGGGCGAGTAAAACTCGTTGCTTTTGGAAACGAAAGATCCGCAGCCGTGTTTAAGGTTGCCATTAGCCAAGTGGGAGAGTTATGGCCTGGAGCCAGACTGGACGTTGTGGAAAAACATGATATCCCCTCGCAACCCAGAGCTCATGCATGGATCCCAATGGCTACAAGTGACACTGCGGTGATTCTAAAGATGATAAAAGTCTGCAATCCTGACCTTCCAACTCAGAATTGGCAAATTGCCAGATTGGGTGAGATGGAGGGCGCTCGTCGTCAAGCAGTGGTCTTGGTTAATGAGGAATCGCTTCCGCTTTTAGCCAGGACTGACGGCATTATTAGATTTGGCTTTTTTCATATAAGAGTCAATGTCTACAAGGGCGACCAGAAGCCTATTTTGGAAGCAGACAAGCCAGTGGCAGAGTCGGCTGGGGAGGAGAATCTGGAAAAGGTTGATATTCAGCTGACCGATTCTAGGCTGATGGGAGATGCATCTGGCATTTTCGAAACCGAATCTGGCAACGAATGCGACCTCTGTGATGGCACGGAGGATAAAGCTGATGCCACTATGGGTGACATTCAGGACGAGGCCCATGCAGTGAGGAATTCGGAGAGTTCTGTTGCCTCCGATTCAGAACAGATGGGACACATATCTGGCTTATTCGAAACCGAATCTGGGGACGAATGCGACCTCTATGATAACACGGAGGATGAAGCCAATAACACGGTGGTGGAAAGGATGGTGGAAAAAAAGCAAGATGTTGCGGTTCCTACAAATAAACCTCCATCACTGTAAGGCAGCCTCAGCTGCACTATTGCTGCGCCTGACGACAGGAGCAGTTGACTTGGTTTTTATCCAAGAGCCCTGGGTGCGGGGTGGCAGGGTTTGCGGATTGAAGACCCCTGGGTTTAAGTTGATGGTTGCCAAAGGTGAGGGCTCACCAAGAGCCTGCATCTTGGCGAAAAATGGCTTAAATATATTCTTTTTATCAACTTTTAGTGATATGGATGTTACAGCGGCTAGCTTAGAGCTTCATGGGAAATCTATTTGGCTCGCCTCTGCGTATTTTCCTAATCCGGGGCCAATACCTCCGGAGAAGGTTGGCGGTCTGATTCGGGAGTCTGAATCTAGGGGACACCAGTTACTAGTGTGCTGTGATGCTAATGCACATCATTCGATATGGGGTAGTACAGACACAAATGATAGAGGCGAATCACTTTTGGAGTTTTTGTTAAGCACTAACCTGTATATTTGTAACAAGGGTAGTGAACCAACTTTCGTTACAAGTACGCGGCAAGAGGTTCTTGACGTAACACTTGTATCAGATACATTGTCTGATAGAATTGATGACTGGAGAGTTTTGGAAGAGCATTCTTTCTCAGATCATCGGTACATTGAGTTTTTACTCAGGGAGCGTGCCCCGGTTGAGACAGTCTCTAGAAATCTGAGAAGAACAAACTGGGTGAAATATAGGGAGACTTTTTCTTTGCTTTTGGATGAAGTACCCCTATCTGAACCGCATAGTTTAGCGGAAATTGACTGTCTGGTTGACCATATAACAAATGTTTGTAATAGGTGCCTGGATGCGTCTTGCCCTTCTGCAAAGCCTAGAGGGAAAAAAAAGCCACCTTGGTGGTCAAATGAGTTGCAGACGAGCAGAGATTCCTGCAGAAAGCTCTTTAATAAGGCTAAATTTTCAAGAGCGGACGAGGACTGGTCTGCATACAGGCTGCAACTTAAGAGTTATAAAAAGATGATCAGAAATGCCAAATGTGATTCTTGGAAAAACTTCTGTGGAAACATAGAAGACGTTTCTGAGGCATCCAGGCTGCGCAAGGTTCTGGCTTCTTCTCCTTGCACCCTAGGATACCTGAAAGATCCTAATGGGGTGTGGTCTTCCTCCAGTGGAGAGTCGCTGGATCTCCTTTTAAACACGCATTTTCCGGGCAATTCCATGACGCCGTTTCAAGCTTTGGAACGTTCTGACGCCCAAGCATCTGAAATTGCTTCGGAAATAATAAATATGCCAACATTAATCTGGGCGATAAAAAGCTTCAGGCCCTATAAATCTCCGGGACCTGATGGTATAATCCCGGCTGAGTTGCAGCAAGTGTTGGACTATATAGCCCCGTTGCTGTATAATCTATACACAGCATGCATCAACTGGTCGTATATTCCTTTAAAATGGAGGGATACCAGAGTCGTATTTATCCCGAAGGCTGGGAAAAGTTCCCACACAGCTCCGAAGGATTTCAGACCAATTAGTCTGTCTTCTTTTTTGTTAAAGACAATGGAACGAATGATAGACTCATATTTGCGTAGAGTGATTGACCCGAGGTTGCTTTCGACAAAGCAACATGCATACAGCAAGGGACGATCAACGGAAACAGCTCTTCATGAGCTCGTTGGTACCATCGAGAGATCGCTTTCGGTAAAGGAGTACACTATGGTGGCCTTTCTTGATATTGAGGGGGCTTTTAATAATGTCATTCCAGAATCGATAATATTGGCATTGTCTGGTCTGGGAGTAAAGCGTGAAATCGTTTTAATGGTGGAAAACCTACTTGCCAATAGACGTATAACGTCTGAATTGGGAGCGTCCGTCATATCTCGATTTGTCAATAGGGGCACACCACAAGGAGGTGTTCTTTCGCCGCTTCTTTGGAACCTGGCACTGAATTCAATGCTACTATCTCTAGAAGCACGTGGTTGTCATGTTATCGCATATGCTGACGATGTCGCGATAGCGGTAAAGGGGAAGCATCTGCCAACATTGCGGGACATTCTTCAGGGTTCTCTGAAAGATCTGTCTAAATGGGCAAGAGACTGTGGCCTAGGAGTTAATCCTAGTAAAACAGAGCTTGTTTTGTTTACAAGGAAAAATAAGATTCCTGCTTTTGATCCTATTTCTCTGGACGGTACTGAAATCACCTTCTCAGATGGAGCCAAGTATCTTGGAGTATTTCTAGATAGGAAGCTGAATTTCAGGCGTAATATTGAGGAACGGGTGAGAAAAGCAACGATTGCTTTGTATTCCTGTAAAAGGGCCATTGGAAAGCGATGGGGTTTTAGCCCTCAAGTCGTTCATTGGATCTATACAGCAGTGGTGCGTCCAATTTTGCTGTATGGAATCATTGTCTGGTGGCCTGCTTTGGAAACAAAAGCGAACTTTGTCTTTATCACGAAGGTACAGAGAATGGCGTCAATGTGCATCACTGGTGCTCTTCGTACTACACCTACGGCTGCATTAGAAATCCTCCTTCACCTGATACCCTTGGACATATTGGGTAGGCAGTATGCGGCTGCATCGGCAATTCGACTTAATAGCACGCTGCAATGGAGGAGCAGTGATTGTGGCCATAGCGCAATCTTGAAAAAGATAACAATACCACAAAATGTGGACTGTGCTCCCTCTTTGAGCCTCTTTGAGCGCCACTTTACCACTATGATACCATCCAGGGAGTCTTGGATGGGGGATACTCCGGGTAGTGGAGCTACCATAAATTTTTACACAGATGGATCGAGGCTGCACGAACAAGTGGGCTTTGGAGTCTATTCGGAAGAGCTTGGGTTGAGCCTGACTCGTAGATTGCCAGATCATTGCAGTGTTTACCAGGCAGAGATGCTGGCAATAAAAGAAGTGGCTGACTGGTTGAGCTGCAATGTCTTGTCTACAACCGCAGTCAACATCTATACTGACAGTCAAGCCGCGGTCAAGTCCCTGGATTCAATGTTTCTGAAAACAAGATCTGCCCTTAACTGCCGCACGTCTTTAAATGAGATGGCCAAGCAGTTTAACATACGACTCATATGGGTCCCAGGGCACAGAGACATTCCAGGGAATTGCAAAGCCGATGAGCTTGCAAGACTAGGAACTACCTTACAGGTTCCAACAGAATTGGAATGTGTTGGTATGCCTCTAGAAACTTGCAAGCAAAACCTACGGCTTTGTTCTGCGACGGAGACTAATCAAAGATGGGCAAATGGATGGACGTGTGAGACAACACGACTGATTTGGCCTTCTCTTAATCAGGGGCGCACAAGTGAGCTGATATCGCTTCCAAGAGGAGAGATTTCAACGGTGGTTTCTATAATTACCGGACACTGTCTTATAGGGAAGCACGCAGAGCGGTTAAATGTGCCGTCGAATGACTTTTGCCGAAGTTGCATGGATGAAGAGGAGTTGGAAACTATCGAACACTTTATTTGCCATTGCCCGGCACTTTCTGGTCAGCGACTTGCTTCACTGGGATCTAGGGAGCTGTACGATCTTTCAGATTTGTCGGATGTCAAAATTCAACATCTAAGGAGTTTCATAAGAAGCTCAAACTGGTTTAACGACAGGGACTAGTAGGGAAACCTATTACGATCCCGTGGTATCACAATGGACCTCAGAGTCTACGTGTGTTGACGTAAAACGTCAGCAGCCACTTACAACCTAACCTAACCTAAAATCGCTGCTCTAAATAAAAAGAAAAGAAATGCCATTACCAAATTTTGTCACCATTTTTGCAAAACCTAAAATTGCATACTTCGTGTATCACCCTCATTCTAATTGTTTCAATTGAAAAAGAAGTTCATATGTTGTGGTGATTTGATTTGATTCCTAAGAACATATAAAAAAAGTTATTTCAAAATCATTAAGCAAAGAACTGGTTAAAGATGTTTTTATTGTTATTTTGTAGCATTTTTGGAATTGATTTTAAAAGTACTTCCTACGGAATATGAAGTTCAGCACCTATCGCTACTTTGTATGTAGTGAAACACTAATTCTTTTTGAACCACTTCGTTTATTTTTTGCTGGGTTAACTAAAAAATCACAACTTTAAACAGCGAGAAAACGCGAACTACATTTAATTTGGCAAAAATCAAAGAAGGATTTCTTCATAATCGTCTGGTAAATATATGTATCAAATTTGGAAAAAATCTAAGGTGGTCAAGTAAAAAACGTGTGATTTTTGTGTCTATTGAGGTTGGAATTCTTCTTAAGCTTGATTTACACGTTAACTACCCTTGACTACCCTTATCTACTATTTCCCAGTATTGGAGGATAGCAATTGTCAAATTCAAATAATTTTTCATACAAAATTATTTAAACCCGGCAAACCATATCACCAATACTGGGAAATGAAAATTTCCGACTTTTTCTTTGTTTTTTGAAAATTTTTGAAACTTTGTTGAAACTTAAAACAAATTTGAAAAACAAATTTAAATTTTCCCAAAGTGTTTACAGTCGTATCCATTTATATATGAGCACGCACTCACAAATAGCTCAAGCAATTTTTGCAAAAAAACGGTCTTAAAATATATTGTTCTGAAATTAATATCATAGATGACGTCTATGCCAGAGAACATTTTGCCATCAAAAACTCATTTTCGTCAAATTGAATATAGTTTTAACGATATGTATTAAAAAAAAATGGAAATTTAAAGTTGCACCCACTCCTTTCTGGACGTTTGGCCCCCGACAAAAGTGGACTCAGGATGATGTCCTTAGTCGATGTACAAAATTTCATCAGATTTAGAGAAGCAGAGGTAATCTTGGCATAAGCCAAGAAGGTTGTCCAACATGTTAAAAGGTTTGTCAAAAAGTGTATTTTAAAAATATTTAATATGGTAATAGGTAGTCAACATGCACACCGCGCTTAATAAAGAAAAAAACAAACAGATTTTCGAATATAAATATACAACCATATTTAAAAAACTCTTTATTTTAATGGTATCATTTTTTTGACGTTGGAGCTCCCACTAATTTTGACATAAGTTTTTGTTCTTTTGCTTGACGTTTGGCCTCTTTTTGTTTTTTCTTGTCTTCGCGTTCCTTTTGTTCAAGAACCTCTTTAAATCTCTCATCTCTGGGATCAACCTTGTAACCAAAGTGGCGACGTACTTCCTCAATCAAACGTTCTTTTCTTTGCTTTGCTGCAATTGCATCTGCTTCCTTTTTCATAACTCTAGAATAAAGCTCCTGCTTCCATTGATCCAGTTTATCAATTTTTTTTTCAATTTCATCTTCTCTTTTATTAATTTCGTCCAATTTACGCTTTTTTTGTTGTTTAGATTTGCTTATCATGGACTGCAAGGTTTCCGGTTCATTTAGCTTTTCATAACGATCAAGAGACTTTATTTCAAGCGTTTGGGGAAAACAAATTCGAGAGTTTACGCCACTTTCGGAGCCGTAGCGACCAAATACCTTACGTTGATATTTCTCCCTTAAATGAATCCAAGAACTCGGTTCCTTGTATGGTGTGATGTTGTGAAGAATATTTCTATGTTGGTTCAACAATCCAGAACGGTTAACACCTCCATAGCATTTGGCATCTTGTTCCTCTCTTGAAACATCTAAACTGGAAAGATATTTTCGGTGCAGAAATGTAATTACTTTAGTTTTATCAAGCGTAATTTTTTGAAATCTTAAGGTGATCATATTGAATAACTAGGAAAGACCAAACCGTAAGAATGTTATTTAATTTTTTAATCGTTTTATTGACTCGTGAGCAGAGGTCCAAGCCGACCTGCTCAAGCCGCTCGGTGCGCCGCCGCCGGTCAGTTTTGCATGAGCCGAGCCGCCGCCGATTTAGTCGGCTCGCATCCAGAGTTAAGGCTCCCATACATTTCAAACAAATTGGATGACTTGTTGGATGACCAATGTAATTTTTCTCGTGTATGGGGCTGTCGGATGGCAGAGGGCCAATTCTGTTTCTGTGATAAATTTATCACTGAAAAAATAATGTCACTTTGCCTATTAGTTTTCAATGAAGTAAACTGACATATTTTTTCATTCATACATTTTTCACAGAACCAGAATCGACCCCCTGGTCGGATGAAAAATCAAAAAGTTTTGATTTTTCGATGGACGGATGAAAAGTTGGATGACATGTCGGATGGTGTATTGACTTGTCATCCGACCGTTGTACGAACAGAGACGTTTTAATTCATTATTTGTTATTGTTTTTCACAAAGTAATGTTTTTGTATAATACCCTATTCACACGTACAGTTTTAAATCGTTTTTAGCAGCAATATTTTTAGCACTTTCTTTATTCTATTACAGTATATTGACAAGAAAATGCTAAAAATAGTTGCTAAAAACGGTTTAAAACTGTAAGTGTGAATAGGGTATAAAGCAATGATGTTAAAAAGTAAATTTTAACCTAAATATATTAAAAAAACATAAAAAAGAGTTGAAAAATAAAAAAAATGTTCATGTTACTCCTTCAAGAATTCTAAAAAAATGAGCGGTCATCCAACATGTGTATAAATTTGTCGGATAAGTGTATTTTGAAAATATTTTTTCGTCAACTAATACCCTATTCACACGTACAGTTTTAAATCGTTTTTTGCAGCAATATTTTTAGCACCTTCTTTATTCTATTACAGTATATTGACAGAAAATGCTAAAAACAATTGCTAAAACGATTTAAAACTGTAAGTGTGAATAGGGTATTACAAGTCATCCAACATGTATTGTGTCTCTGGGCGGCTTTATAGACACAAGGCCTTTTTTGTTGGCAAGCTTATACCACAGACTAATACAGACTCGACATAAGTGACAGATGTCAAAAAAGTAGTTCTGAACCATATGGTTAATATTTTCAAATTATTCTACGAATTAGGTTAGAAAGAGAAAACTGATATAACGCGCCATAAGAAAAATAGATGCCAGATCGGTTTTTGTTGTTTCACTCACTCCTAAGTCGTAGAAAGTGTTGCCATGTTTGCGTAAAACGGACTAAAAACCGCTCTGTTTTATCCTAAAATCGCTGAGTTTTCCCCATATTTTTAAATAAAACTCTACTGTCGAGTCTGTTTATAGTCTGTGCTTATACCACAGACTAAATACAGACTCGACAGTAGAGTTTTACAAGAAAAAATGGGGAAAAACTAAGCGATTTTAGGAGAAAACACAGCGGTTTTTAGTCCGTTTTACGCTAACATGGCAACACTTTCTACGACTTAGGAGTGAGTGAAACAACAAAAACCGATCTGGCATCCATTTTTCTAATGGCGCGTTATATTAGTTTTCTCTTTCTAACCTAATTCGTAGAATAATTTGAAAAAATTAACCATATGGTTAAGAACTACTTTTTTGACACCTGTCACTTATGTCGAGTCTGTATTAGTCTGTGCTTATACCACAGACTAATACAGACTCGACATAAGTGACAGGTGTCAAAAAAGTATTCTTAAACCATATGGTTAATATTTTCAAATTATTCTACGAATTAGGTTAGAAAGAGAAAACTGATATAACGCGCCATAAGAAAAATTGATGCCAGATCGGTTTTTGTTGTTTCACTCACTCCTAAGTCGTAGAAAGTGTTGCCATGTTAGCGTAAAACGGACTAAAAACCGCTGTGTTTTCTCCTAAAATCGCTTAGTTTTTCCCCGCTTTTTTTTATAAAACTCTACTGTCGAGTCTGTATTTAGTCTGTGCTTATACCCTGTTCACAGACTAATACAGACTCGACATAAGTGACAGGTGTCAAAAAAGTAGTTCTGAACCATATGGTTAATATTTTCAAATTATTCTACACGCAAAAAAATCCGGTGAGTAAAATTATGCAATCATGCTTGGTAATTTTTTTTTTCTATAGAGTTTTAACATTTTTCGCAAGCATTGTTTTGTTTTCCTCTGTCAAAGCTAAAATTTCATATTTATGTTGTTAACAAATATTACCAAGCTTGCTTGGCACATTGCAAATACTTTTAAACATTATGCAAAACGACTTGTTTATTATTGCCCGCTATTAAATTGATTTATTTTTGTAAAAACTTGGTAAATTTTTGCATGGGCGTGTAAAAGTGACCTAATACAGTACGAAAATAATTTGCAGTTCATTTAAACTAGTTCAATTGTACTAGTTCGTTCAACAACTCTATAGCTGCCCATTCACTTGCAATATTATTGTTCAACTACCTCCGTGAAGTTAGCGATATCGCTAACTTTTTTTTTTTTTTTTTTTCTCTGGTTAACAGGGTGACACAGAGATGACAAATTTTGCAACAACTACTACTTTTATCAACCCTTCTCAATTTGAATTGCTCAATTTTGCAACAAACCAATGAATTTCAAGAGATGTGACCAGTAATCCTCCTCTAAAGAGGCACTTGGTCGTTCGGTGTAGCCTTTTGAAACTGAATAAATTAGAGGACATTACCATGATGAATTTGGTGTACCACACTTATGTAGAATCAGCTCCTAAATGACAATTTTCTTTCAAAAAGAATCTGGCCACCAGTGGTCAGTTGGTAAAACCCTTGTGGGAAGCTCCTTAATGTCGTTCGGTGTAGCTTTTTACACCTAAATATCATAGTAGATATTACTACGAAGAATTTGGTGTATCACACTTGTATGGAATCAGCTCGCATCTGTTCCATTTGTCCATTTCCATTAAAAAACTATCTGGCCAAAAGTGGTCAGTGGGTAAAACCTGTGTGGAAAGCACCTTAATGTCATTCGGTGTAGCTTTTTATAATTGAATATCGTAGAGGACATTACTACGAAGAATTTTGTGTATCACACTTGTATGGAATCAGCTCGCATCTGTTCCATTTGTCCATTTCCATTAAAAAACTATCTGGCCAAAAGTGGTCAGTGGGTAAAACCTGTGTGGAAAGCACCTTAATGTCATTCGGTGTAGCTTTTTATAATTGAATATCGTAGAGGACATTACTACGAAGAATTTTGTGTATCACACTTGTATGGAATCAGCTCGCATCTGTTCCATTTGTGAATTTTTACATTTCCATTAAAAAATTATCTGGCAAAAGTGGTCAGTGGGTAAAACCCTTCTGGAAAGCACCTTAATGTCGTTCGGTGTAGCTTTTTATAATTGAATATCGTAGAGGACATTACTACGAAGAATTTTGTGTATCACACTTCTATGGAATCAGCTCGCATCTGTTCCATTTGTGAATTTTTACATTTCCATTAAAAAATTATCTGGCCAAAAGTGGTCAGTGGGTAAAACCCTTGTGGAAAGCACCTTAGTGTCGTTCGGTGTAGCTTTTTATAATTGAATATCGTAGAGGACATTACTACAAAGAATTTTGTGTATCACACTTGTATGGAATCAGCTCGCATCTGTTCCATTTGTCCATTTCCATTAAAAAACTTTCTGGCCAAAAGTGGTCAGTGGGTAAAACCCTTGTGGAAAGCACCTTAGTGTCGTTCGGTGTAGCTTTTTATAATTGAATATCGTAGAGGAAATTACTACGAAGAATTTTGTGTATCGCACTTGTATGGAATCAGCTCGCATCTGTTCCATTTGTCCATTTCCATTAAAAAACTATCTGGCCAAAAGTGGTCAGTGGGTAAAACCCTTGTGGAAAGCACCTTAATGTCGTTCGGTGTAGGTTTTTATAATTAAATATCCTAGAGGACATTACTACGAAGAAATGTGTGTATCACACTTGTATGGAATCAGCTCGCATCTGTTCCATTTGTCCATTTCCATTAAAAACTATCTGGCCAAAAGTGGTCAGTGGGTAAAACCCTTGTGGAAAGCACCTTAATGTCGTTCGGTGTAGCTTTTTATAATTGAATATCATAGAGGACATTACTACGAAGAAATGTGTGTATCACACTTGTATGGAATCAGCTCGCATCTGTTCCATTTGTCCATTTCCATTAAAAACTATCTGGCCAAAAGTGGTCAGTGGGTAAAACCCTTGTGGAAAGCACCTTAATGTCGTTCGGTGTAGCTTTTTATAATTAAATATCGTAGAGGACATTACTACGAAGAATTTTGTGTATCACACTTGTATGGAATCAGCTCGCATCTGTTCCATTTGTGAATTTTTACATTTCCATTAAAAAATTATATGACCTAAAGTGGTCAGTGGGTAAAACCCTTGTGGAAAGCACCTTAATGTCGTTCGGTGTAGCTTTTTATGCTTAAATATCGTAGAGGACATTACTACGAAGAATTTTGTGTATCACACTTGTATGGAATCAGCTCGCATCTGTTCCATTTGTGAATTTTTACATTTCCATTAAAAAATTATCTGGCAAAAGTGGTCAGTGGGTAAAACCCTTCTGGAAAGCACCTTAATGTCGTTCGGTGTAGCTTTTTATAATTGAATATCGTAGAGGACATTACTACGAAGAATTTTGTGTATCACACTTCTATGGAATCAGCTCGCATCTGTTCCATTTGTGAATTTTTACATTTCCATTAAAAAATTATCTGGCCAAAAGTGGTCAGTGGGTAAAACCCTTGTGGAAAGCACCTTAGTGTCGTTCGGTGTAGCTTTTTATAATTGAATATCGTAGAGGACATTACTACAAAGAATTTTGTGTATCACACTTGTATGGAATCAGCTCGCATCTGTTCCATTTGTCCATTTCCATTAAAAAACTTTCTGGCCAAAAGTGGTCAGTGGGTAAAACCCTTGTGGAAAGCACCTTAGTGTCGTTCGGTGTAGCTTTTTATAATTGAATATCGTAGAGGAAATTACTACGAAGAATTTTGTGTATCGCACTTGTATGGAATCAGCTCGCATCTGTTCCATTTGTCCATTTCCATTAAAAAACTATCTGGCCAAAAGTGGTCAGTGGGTAAAACCCTTGTGGAAAGCACCTTAATGTCGTTCGGTGTAGGTTTTTATAATTAAATATCCTAGAGGACATTACTACGAAGAAATGTGTGTATCACACTTGTATGGAATCAGCTCGCATCTGTTCCATTTGTCCATTTCCATTAAAAACTATCTGGCCAAAAGTGGTCAGTGGGTAAAACCCTTGTGGAAAGCACCTTAATGTCGTTCGGTGTAGCTTTTTATAATTGAATATCGTAGAGGACATTACTACGAAGAAATGTGTGTATCACACTTGTATGGAATCAGCTCGCATCTGTTCCATTTGTCCATTTCCATTAAAAACTATCTGGCCAAAAGTGGTCAGTGGGTAAAACCCTTGTGGAAAGCACCTTAATGTCGTTCGGTGTAGCTTTTTATAATTAAATATCGTAGAGGACATTACTACGAAGAATTTTGTGTATCACACTTGTATGGAATCAGCTCGCATCTGTTCCATTTGTGAATTTTTACATTTCCATTAAAAAATTATATGACCTAAAGTGGTCAGTGGGTAAAACCCTTGTGGAAAGCACCTTAATGTCGTTCGGTGTAGCTTTTTATGCTTAAATATCGTAGAGGACATTACTACGAAGAATTTTGTGTATCACACTTGTATGGAATCAGCTCGCATCTGTTCCATTTGTGAATTTTTACATTTCCATTAAAAAATTATCTGGCAAAAGTGGTCAGTGGGTAAAACCCTTCTGGAAAGCACCTTAATGTCGTTCGGTGTAGCTTTTTATAATTGAATATCGTAGAGGACATTACTACGAAGAATTTTGTGTATCACACTTCTATGGAATCAGCTCGCATCTGTTCCATTTGTGAATTTTTACATTTCCATTAAAAAATTATCTGGCCAAAAGTGGTCAGTGGGTAAAACCCTTGTGGAAAGCACCTTAGTGTCGTTCGGTGTAGCTTTTTATAATTGAATATCGTAGAGGACATTACTACAAAGAATTTTGTGTATCACACTTGTATGGAATCAGCTCGCATCTGTTCCATTTGTCCATTTCCATTAAAAAACTTTCTGGCCAAAAGTGGTCAGTGGGTAAAACCCTTGTGGAAAGCACCTTAGTGTCGTTCGGTGTAGCTTTTTATAATTGAATATCGTAGAGGAAATTACTACGAAGAATTTTGTGTATCGCACTTGTATGGAATCAGCTCGCATCTGTTCCATTTGTCCATTTCCATTAAAAAACTATCTGGCCAAAAGTGGTCAGTGGGTAAAACCCTTGTGGAAAGCACCTTAATGTCGTTCGGTGTAGGTTTTTATAATTAAATATCCTAGAGGACATTACTACGAAGAAATGTGTGTATCACACTTGTATGGAATCAGCTCGCATCTGTTCCATTTGTCCATTTCCATTAAAAACTATCTGGCCAAAAGTGGTCAGTGGGTAAAACCCTTGTGGAAAGCACCTTAATGTCGTTCGGTGTAGCTTTTTATAATTGAATATCATAGAGGACATTACTACGAAGAAATGTGTGTATCACACTTGTATGGAATCAGCTCGCATCTGTTCCATTTGTCCATTTCCATTAAAAACTATCTGGCCAAAAGTGGTCAGTGGGTAAAACCCTTGTGGAAAGCACCTTAATGTCGTTCGGTGTAGCTTTTTATAATTAAATATCGTAGAGGACATTACTACGAAGAATTTTGTGTATCACACTTGTATGGAATCAGCTCGCATCTGTTCCATTTGTGAATTTTTACATTTCCATTAAAAAATTATATGACCTAAAGTGGTCAGTGGGTAAAACCCTTGTGGAAAGCACCTTAATGTCGTTCGGTGTAGCTTTTTATGCTTAAATATCGTAGAGGACATTACTACGAAGAATTTTGTGTATCACACTTGTATGGAATCAGCTCGCATCTGTTCCATTTGTCCATTTCCATTAAAAACTATCTGGCCAAAAGTGGTCAGTGGGTAAAACCCTTGTGGAAAGCACCTTAATGTCGTTCGGTGTAGCTTTTTATAATTGAATATCATAGAGGACATTACTACGAAGAAATGT
Source organism: Pegoplata infirma (assembly GCA_963921195.1). Taxonomy (NCBI): domain Eukaryota; kingdom Metazoa; phylum Arthropoda; class Insecta; order Diptera; family Anthomyiidae; genus Pegoplata; species Pegoplata infirma. Next base: position 161,943,978 of record OY992539.1, read on the forward strand.
GTGTATCACACTTGTATGGAATCAGCTCGCATCTGTTCCATTTGTCCATTTCCATTAAAAACTATCTGGCCAAAAGTGGTCAGTGGGTAAAACCCTTGTGGAAAGCACCTTAATGTCGTTCGGTGTAGCTTTTTATAATTAAATATCGTAGAGGACATTACTACGAAGAATTTTGTGTATCACACTTGTATGGAATCAGCTCGCATCTGTTCCATTTGTGAATTTTTACATTTCCATTAAAAAATTATATGACCTAAAGTGGTCAGTGGGTAAAACCCTTGTGGAAAGCACCTTAATGTCGTTCGGTGTAGCTTTTTATGCTTAAATATCGTAGAGGACATTACTACGAAGAATTTTGTGTATCACACTTGTATGGAATCAGCTCGCATCTGTTCCATTTGTGAATTTTTACATTTCCATTAAAAAATTATCTGGCAAAAGTGGTCAGTGGGTAAAACCCTTCTGGAAAGCACCTTAATGTCGTTCGGTGTAGCTTTTTATAATTGAATATCGTAGAGGACATTACTACGAAGAATTTTGTGTATCACACTTCTATGGAATCAGCTCGCATCTGTTCCATTTGTGAATTTTTACATTTCCATTAAAAAATTATCTGGCCAAAAGTGGTCAGTGGGTAAAACCCTTGTGGAAAGCACCTTAGTGTCGTTCGGTGTAGCTTTTTATAATTGAATATCGTAGAGGACATTACTACAAAGAATTTTGTGTATCACACTTGTATGGAATCAGCTCGCATCTGTTCCATTTGTCCATTTCCATTAAAAAACTTTCTGGCCAAAAGTGGTCAGTGGGTAAAACCCTTGTGGAAAGCACCTTAGTGTCGTTCGGTGTAGCTTTTTATAATTGAATATCGTAGAGGAAATTACTACGAAGAATTTTGTGTATCGCACTTGTATGGAATCAGCTCGCATCTGTTCCATTTGTCCATTTCCATTAAAAAACTATCTGGCCAAAAGTGGTCAGTGGGTAAAACCCTTGTGGAAAGCACCTTAATGTCGTTCGGTGTAGGTTTTTATAATTAAATATCCTAGAGGACATTACTACGAAGAAATGTGTGTATCACACTTGTATGGAATCAGCTCGCATCTGTTCCATTTGTCCATTTCCATTAAAAACTATCTGGCCAAAAGTGGTCAGTGGGTAAAACCCTTGTGGAAAGCACCTTAATGTCGTTCGGTGTAGCTTTTTATAATTGAATATCATAGAGGACATTACTACGAAGAAATGTGTGTATCACACTTGTATGGAATCAGCTCGCATCTGTTCCATTTGTCCATTTCCATTAAAAACTATCTGGCCAAAAGTGGTCAGTGGGTAAAACCCTTGTGGAAAGCACCTTAATGTCGTTCGGTGTAGCTTTTTATAATTAAATATCGTAGAGGACATTACTACGAAGAATTTTGTGTATCACACTTGTATGGAATCAGCTCGCATCTGTTCCATTTGTGAATTTTTACATTTCCATTAAAAAATTATATGACCTAAAGTGGTCAGTGGGTAAAACCCTTGTGGAAAGCACCTTAATGTCGTTCGGTGTAGCTTTTTATGCTTAAATATCGTAGAGGACATTACTACGAAGAATTTTGTGTATCACACTTGTATGGAATCAGCTCGCATCTGTTCCATTTGTGAATTTTTACATTTCCATTAAAAAATTATCTGGCAAAAGTGGTCAGTGGGTAAAACCCTTCTGGAAAGCACCTTAATGTCGTTCGGTGTAGCTTTTTATAATTGAATATCGTAGAGGACATTACTACGAAGAATTTTGTGTATCACACTTCTATGGAATCAGCTCGCATCTGTTCCATTTGTGAATTTTTACATTTCCATTAAAAAATTATCTGGCCAAAAGTGGTCAGTGGGTAAAACCCTTGTGGAAAGCACCTTAGTGTCGTTCGGTGTAGCTTTTTATAATTGAATATCGTAGAGGACATTACTACAAAGAATTTTGTGTATCACACTTGTATGGAATCAGCTCGCATCTGTTCCATTTGTCCATTTCCATTAAAAAACTTTCTGGCCAAAAGTGGTCAGTGGGTAAAACCCTTGTGGAAAGCACCTTAGTGTCGTTCGGTGTAGCTTTTTATAATTGAATATCGTAGAGGAAATTACTACGAAGAATTTTGTGTATCGCACTTGTATGGAATCAGCTCGCATCTGTTCCATTTGTCCATTTCCATTAAAAAACTATCTGGCCAAAAGTGGTCAGTGGGTAAAACCCTTGTGGAAAGCACCTTAGTGTCGTTCGGTGTAGCTTTTTATAATTGAATATCGTAGAGGAAATTACTACGAAGAATTTTGTGTATCGCACTTGTATGGAATCAGCTCGCATCTGTTCCATTTCTGAATTTTTACATTTCCATTAAAAAATTATATGGCCTAAAGTGGTCAGTGGGTAAAACCCTTGTGGAAAGCACCTTAATGTCGTTCGGTGTAGCTTTTTATGCTTAAATATCATAGAGGACATAATTACGAAGAATTTGGTGTACCACACATGTATGGAATCAGCTCGCATCTGTTCCATTTCTGAATTTTTAAATTTCCATTAAAAAACCATCTGGCCAAAGGTGGTCAGTGGGTAAAACCCTTGTGGAAAGCACCTAAGTGTCGTTCGGTGTAGCTTTTTATAATTGAATATCGTAGAGGACATTACTACGAAGAATTTTGTGTATCACACTTGTATGGAATCAGCTCGCATCTGTTCCATTTGTCCATTTCCATTAAAAAACTATCTGGTCAAAAGTGGTCAGTGGGTAAAACCTGTGTGGAAAGCACCTTAATGTCATTCGGTGTAGCTTTTTATAATTGAATATCATAGATGACATTACTATGAAGAATTTGGTGTACCACACTTGTATGGAATCAGCTCGCATCTGTTCCATTTGTCCATTTCCATTAAAAAACTTTCTGGCCAAAAGTGGTCAGTGGGTAAAACCCTTGTGGAAAGCACCTTAATGTCGTTCGGTGTAGCTTTTTATGCTTACATATCATAGAGGACATAATTACGAAGAATTTGGTGTATCACACATGTATGGAATCAGCTCGCATCTGTTATATTATATTATTATTGTTATATATATATTATTGGTATATTATCACGACACACAAGCTACGAAATAGGACTATTTCTCCATTTTCTTAAAGAAGAGTGCGAAGAATACGGAATTAAATGGCCAATTTGTAAGCGGATTGTTACCGACTGTAGCTATGCCATTATAAATGCTCTCTTGGTAGAGTTTAACAACATGCCAAATATGCATGTTTTTTATAAGTTTTTTTCATAAGTTTTTTAATGGAAATGGACAAATGGAACAGATGCGAGCTGATTCCATACAAGTGTGATACACAAAATTCTTCGTAGTAATGTCCTCTACGATATTCAATTATAAAAAGCTACACCGAACGACACTAAGGTGCTTTCCACAAGGGTTTTACCCACTGACTACTTTTGGCCAGAAAGTTTTTTAATGGAAATGGACAAATGGAACAGATGCGAGCTGATTCCATACAAGTGTGGTACACCAAATTCTTCATAGTAATGTCATCTAAGATATTCAATTATAAAAAGCTACACCGAATGACATTAAGGTGCTTTCCACACAGGTTTTACCCACTGACCACTTTTGACCAGATAGTTTTTTAATGGAAATGGACAAATGGAACAGATGCGAGCTGATTCCATACAAGTGTGATACACAAAATTCTTCGTAGTAATGTCCTCTACGATATTCAATTATAAAAAGCTACACCGAACGACACTAAGGTGCTTTCCACAAGGGTTTTACCCACTGACCACTTTTGGCCAGAAAGTTTTTTAATGGAAATGGACAAATGGAACAGATGCGAGCTGATTCCATACATGTGTGATACACCAAATTCTTCGTAATTATGTCCTCTATGATATGTAAGCATAAAAAGCTACACCGAACGACATTAAGGTGCTTTCCACAAGGGTTTTACCCACTGACCACTTTTGGCCAGATAGTTTTTAATGGAAATGGACAAATGGAACAGATGCGAGCTGATTCCATACAAGTGCGATACACACATTTCTTCGTAGTAATGTCCTCTAGGATATTTAATTATAAAAACCTACACCGAACGACATTAAGGTGCTTTCCACAAGGGTTTTACCCACTGACCACTTTTGGCCAGATAGTTTTTTAATGGAAATGGACAAATGGAACAGATGCGAGCTGATTCCATACAAGTGCGATACACAAAATTCTTCGTAGTAATTTCCTCTACGATATTCAATTATAAAAAGCTACACCGAACGACACTAAGGTGCTTTCCACAAGGGTTTTACCCACTGACCACTTTTGGCCAGAAAGTTTTTTAATGGAAATGGACAAATGGAACAGATGCGAGCTGATTCCATACAAGTGTGATACACAAAATTCTTCGTAGTAATGTCCTCTATGATATTCAATTATAAAAAGCTACACCGAACGACACTAAGGTGCTTTCCACAAGGGTTTTACCCACTGACCACTTTTGGCCAGAAAGTTTTTTAATGGAAATGGACAAATGGAACAGATGCGAGCTGATTCCATACAAGTGTGATACACAAAATTCTTCGTAGTAATGTCCTCTACGATATTCAATTATAAAAAGCTACACCGAATGACATTAAGGTGCTTTCCACACAGGTTTTACCCACTGACCACTTTTGGCCAGATAGTTTTTTAATGGAAATGGACAAATGGAACAGATGCGAGCTGATTCCATACAAGTGTGATACACAAAATTCTTCGTAGTAATGTCCTCTACGATATTCAATTATAAAAAGCTACACCGAATGACATTAAGGTGCTTTCCACACAGGTTTTACCCACTGACCACTTTTGGCCAGATAGTTTTTTAATGGAAATGGACAAATGGAACAGATGCGAGCTGATTCCATACAAGTGTGATACACCAAATTCTTCGTAGTAATATCTACTATGATATTTAGGTGTAAAAAGCTACACCGAACGACATTAAGGAGCTTCCCACAAGGGTTTTACCAACTGACCACTGGTGGCCAGATTCTTTTTGAAAGAAAATTGTCATTTAGGAGCTGATTCTACATAAGTGTGGTACACCAAATTCATCATGGTAATGTCCTCTAATTTATTCAGTTTCAAAAGGCTACACCGAACGACCAAGTGCCTCTTTAGAGGAGGATTACTGGTCACATCTCTTGAAATTCATTGGTTTGTTGCAAAATTGAGCAATTCAAATTGAGAAGGGTTGATAAAAGTAGTAGTTGTTGCAAAATTTGTCATCTCTGTGTCACCCTGTTAACCAGAGAAAAAAAAAAAAAAAAAAAGTTAGCGATATCGCTAACTTCACGGAGGTTGTTCAACTTTTCAAATTGTACAATAATATCGCTTGTGTGTATGTAATATTTACGGTTGTGCAATATATTGGAGAATATCAAAACACTTTTGATATTTATTGTACAAACAAGAATACTGCAATATATTTTATCAGTGTGTTGTCTATATTGTACAACTTTTATTATGTTATGTTTATGTTTATATCTTGTACAATATATGGGGTTTAAGTATTGAGCAATTTTATTTGCTGTGTAGGGTAAAACGACAATAATATTGTAAAATAATTTTTTTTTAAGTTGAGCAATTTTATTGCAAGTGAATGGGCAGCTTATAGTTTCAACCGTGTGAAGAAAAAACTATGTATATAAACAAAAATGCATTTCGACAAGGTTAGTATGAAATTAATTTGTAACTTTTGTTTACTATTTAGTTTTGTTAAAATTGTTTTTTTTCCAGGTTTACGACTTTTTACGGCCGATGGAAAATGCAGTTTATACGGGATTCACACTTGCTGTTTTGAAGTGTTTAAGAGTGAGATGTTTAAAAAAGTCTTTATCCCGTGTCGTTTTTATTCTGTTCCTGGTGATTTGTTCAACAACTTGTTTAAGGTCGCAAGTGTGAATTGCCATATTAGATATGTAAGTTTATTGTATTTTATATTGTATTGTATTTAATTTTGAATACATGAAATAAATAAATGAAAAAAAATATTACTAAATTTCTTTTATTTTTTATACAAAACAAAATTGATTATATTTATTAAGCATTGACGTTTTTTTTTAATAAGACATGAATGGCAATATTTGCCAAGCATTTTTGGGCAAATATAGTTAAAATTTTGTTTACTGGGATGTTCCTAAGCGTTTTGGCAAAATATTAAAATAACTTGTTTAATGGGATTCCTCCCTATCTGCACACAAAAAAAAATCGAGGTAATATTACCTAAATTTATAGTATAACTTTATCTAAGTGCCAAGATAACATAGAGCCTACAAAGTTTTTAGACAATATTACTTAAAAGCCAAGGTGATTTTTAAAAAATGATATGTTCGAAAAATTATCTATGCTTTTAGGAAATATTCCTAGGAAACTTTGTAAACTTTTCAAAGTTAGCAGAGTAAAAATTTATATATAAATTTTGGTAATTTATCTAAATTATTTTGTTAAAACGCTAGGTATAAATAATTACACACTTTACTAAATTAAAAAATTATTTGATTTTATTATGTTTTATAAATAAATTTAATCATGAATTACAATTATTGTTGTTATAAATAGATTTTGAGAAATATTTTTCAAAAAATAAATTCTCAGATTCTGAGACATTTTTTCTATAGAAAAATTCTCATGGTGTTTTCTTTTCTGAAAAAAAATGTTTGCCATTTTAGGGTATACATTTTTAAAATGTTTAACTCTCACCTTCAAAAAATTGCATTTTATTTGACTGGAATAGAACACAACATACCTCAATACTCTGCCCTGTATTTATTTAACAGCTGTTTTGGGAAAACAACACAGAAAAAGTCAGCTGTTGTATAAGGCAATTTCAACCCCGTGATTTTTTACGGGGTAAAAAGTGCAATTTTTTTGCACTTTATATGGCAGACATTTTTAGAAAAGAACACGATATTCTTTATAAGGGTTGACATTTTTTTAGAAAAGAACACAAAAACATAATTTTCCGGGCGAAATGCAAAAAAAAGGTACATTTTTTGCCAGAAAAGAAAACACCATCAGATTCTAAGACAGTTTTTTATAGAAAAATTCTCAGATTCTGAGACATTTTTCCTATAGAAAAATTCTCAGTCTCTGAGATATTTTTTTTATAGAAAAATTCTCCGATTCTGAGACATATTTTCGATACAATAAATTATGAGATTCTGTGACATTTTTTCTATAGAAAATTGTTTTTTTTTTATAGATAATTCTCAGATTTTTAAAATTTTTTATATATTTAAAAAATTCCTCAGATTCTGAAACATTTTTCTATAGAAAAATTCTGATTCTAAAATAATTTTTCTGTAGAAAGATTATAAGATTCTGATAATTTTTTTCTGTAGAAATCTTTATAGATTCTGAAATATTTTTTCTATAGAAAAATTCTCAGATTCTAAAACAGTTTTTTGTTATAGAAAAATTCTTAGATTCTAAGACAGTTTTTTTTAATAGAAAAATTCTCAGATTCTGAGACATTTTTTCTATAGAAAAATTCTTAGATTCTGAGACATTTTTTCCATAGAAAAATTCTTAGATTCTGAGACATTTTTTCTATAGATTCTGAGACAGTTATTTTATATAAAAAAATTTTAAGATTCTGAGACATTTTTTCTATAGAAAAATTCTAAGATTCTGAGACATTTATTCTATAGAAAAATTCTCAGATTCTAAAACATTTTTTCTATAGAAAAATTCTCAGATTCTGAGACATTTTTTCTATAGAACAACTCTCAGATTCTGCGACATTATTTCTGTAGAAAATGTTTCAGAATCTTAGAATTTTTGTATAGAAAAATTTTTAGATTCTGAGACATTTTTTGAAAAATTCTCATATTCTGAGACATTTTTTATGTAGAAAAATTTACAGATTCTGAGACATTTTTTCTATAGAAAAGTTCTCAGATTCTGAGACATTTCTTCTACATAAAAAAATTTTAAGATTCTGAGAATTTTTCTATAGAAAAATTCTCAGATTCTGAGACATTTTTTCTATAGAACAATTCTCAGATTCTGTGACATTTTTTCGATAGAAAAATTCTCAGATTCTGAGACATTTTTTCTATAGAAAAATTCTCAGGATCTGAAACATTTTTTCTATAGAAATATTCACAGATTCTGAGACATTTTTCTATAGAAAAATTCTCAGATTCTGAGACCGTTTTCTATAGAAAAATTCTCAGATTCTGAGACATTTTTTCTATAGAAAAATTCTCAGATTCTGAGACATTTTTCTATAGAAAAATTATCAGATTCTGAGACATTTTTTCTACAGAAAAATTATCGGATTCTGAGATATTTTGCTGTAGAAAAGTTTTCAGATACTGAGACATTTTTTCTATAGAAAAATTCTCAGATTCTGTGACATCTTTTCTATAGAAAAATTCTCAGATTCTGAGACATTTTTTCTTTAGAAAAATTCTCAGATTCTGAGACATTTTTTCTATAGAAATATTCACAGATTCTGAGAAATTTTTTCTATAGAAAAATTATCAGATTCTGAGACATTTTTTCTATAGAAAAATTAACAGATTCTGAGATATTTTGCTATAGAAAAGTTTTCAGATTTAGAAAAAGTATCATTTAATTTGAGAACTTCTCTATAAATAATTGTCTCAGATTCTAAGAAATTATGTACCATTATACATATCATTATAATTTAGAAACAAGCTAATTTCGAAAATTGCGCGTTCAAACTTAGAAATTCCATGTAAGCACTTGTTTTAAACTTTAAAACAGCTTTAAGATTCCTTTTTCTCTAATTCTTGTTGACTTTTTCCCATCATAATTTGCCTAGAATTTCAGAAATTCGCGTTATCTAAAAAAAATTAAAAATTATTGAATTTACTATTTTTACCAATAAATAAAATAATAAAATTACCTTTGCTTACATAATTTGCTGCGAGTTGTTAATTTCCATCGGCTTTATTGCGTTGAAAAATTAAATGTTAAAATAATTTTGATGTTTGTTTTATTTTTATTTAATTTCAAATTATTGTCATGACAATAAAAAATAAAAAAAATAATTTCGAAATTTTACCTATTTTCATTAGTAAACCTTACATGGCCATTAGATGAAAATGTAAAGTAAAATTATACTTGTGGCAAAGGTAATAAGTCGTGGCTTTTAATATTCATACAAAAATAATTCACCTAAGCCAGCTTAGATAACATTACCTCGACGTTTTTTTTCTGTGTGCTTGGTAAAATTGGAACATTTTATCACAGACTAATACAGACTCGACACAAGTGACAGGTGTCAAAAAAGTAGTCTGGAACCATATGGTTAATTTTTTCAAATTATTCTACGAATTAGGTTAGAAAGAGAAAGCTAATATAACGCGCCATAAGAAAAATGGATGCCAGATCTGTTTTTGTTGTTTCACTCACTCCTAAGTCGTAGAAAGTGTTGCCATGTTAGCGTAAAACGGACTAAAAACCGCTCTGTTTTCTCCTAAAATCGCTTAATTTCCCCCCATATTTTTTTATTAAACTCTACTGTCGAGTCTGTATATAGTCTGTGATTTTATTATGAAATCGCACCCAAGTTTTTTTTTGCGTGTACGAATTAGGTTAGAAAGAGAAAACTGATATAACGCGCCATAAGAAAAATAGATGCCAGATCGGTTTTTGTTGTTTCACTCACTCCTAAGTCGTAGAAAGTGTTGCCATGTTAGCGTAAAACGGACTAAAAACCGCTCTGTTTTATCCTAAAATCGCTTAGCTTTTCCCCATTTTTTCTAATAAAACTCTACACGCAAAAAAAAACTTGTGTCGGAGTGAGCAAAAATCTGGCATAATTTTACCAAAAATATGCTAAAACTACAACCGACGAAGTAGTTTTCGTAATTTAGCCAAAACACTTATGTAAAAAATTTTGAAGAAAATGCTAATGCTATTTAAGCAAAAACTTGGTAAAATATACCAAAAGAAATATGGTGAAATATACCAAAATTATTTGAAAAGCTGACTAAAAATAATGCTAAAAATTACCACATTTATGCTAAAATAAATTTTCAATAAATTTTTGTAAAAATTTGTATATTTGTTGAATTTAAAATTTTCACAGAATAAATCCATATTAATATAAGCCCTGTTTTTTGCAGACCGGATTAAGATTTGGATTAACTTTATTTAGTTAAAAAATGGGTCAAATCAAGTCCATATTTTTTTTTTACAATTTTTTCTGAAATTACATACAATTATTTAATATAAACAGAAAAACAAATTAAGCTTTGTCCAAAATGCAAAGAATGAAAAAAAAAATTAGTTAAATCCTTGGATTAACTCCAATTTGTTTATACCATTTTACATTTTGGACAACGCTTAATTTTTTTTTTTCCTGTTTATATTAACTAAATGGATGTGAATTCAGAAAAAAAATATAAAAAAAAATCTGGACTTGATTTGACCTATTTTTTAATTAAATAGAGTTAATCCTAATCTTAATCCGGTCTGCAAAAAACAGGTCTATAATAAATGTTGTGTAGGATTTAATTTACCACCGACCAACTGACCCTTTTTGTACAATTTTCTCGAGTGACTGCTGCCTACGCTTCTTCTTGAAGTAAAGGATCCGCTATACACCCAAAAAAATAACTAGTGTTAAACAGTCTAATGTGACTTAGGTAATTTTTTTTTATATTGAGTTCAAGAAATTGCTCAAGTTTTAACTAAATTGTATATGACATTTATTTTGTAAAATAGCATTGTTTACAATATTAAATTTAACATACACAAACTTGAATCTTTTACCTAAGTTTTTTTTTATAAATTTAAATAAATTTTATTCGATAAAGTTGACATATTAATGCCACATTGTAAACAACACATTGACAACAAATTGTCTTATATTTTTTAAAAAAATGTATGTATGAGGAACTAATTTATTAAATTAATTAAAAAGGTAAGAAAAAATAATGTGTTTATATATTTGATAAACGTATATTACCCAAAATATTAACTTTCAATTGCAGACGGTGGTGGTTTATCCGACATTTGCGGCATCAGCCACGGAACTTGTAAAAATACATTACTTGGAATCTCCCCCCAAATTTAAACTGCCTAAATTTTAAGGAACGCCTTAAAAAACATAAAACCATTGGTCTCCGGTTCGCAGAAAATGACTTGAGGTTTTTGATTGCAGATTCCGGTTAGTGATAATTCAGCATCTACAGAAAAAATTCTTTAGAAAAATAGTCTCACAATATGGTACTTTCTATAGAGCAATTGTCTCAGAATCTGAAAATTGTTCAAAAGAAAAATTGTATTAGAATCTAAGATTTTTTCTTTTGAAAAATTGTATCAGAACCTGAGACTTTTTCTGTAGAAAAATTGTCACAGAATCTAAAATTTGTTTTGTAGAAAAATTGTGTCAGAATCTGAGTTTTTTTTTCTATAGAAAAATTGTTTAAGAATTTACGACTTTTTTTATAGAAAAATTGTCTCAAAATGCAAGACTTTTGCTATAGAAAAAATTTCTCAGAAATAGAGAATTTTTCTATAGAAAAAAATTCTCAGAATTACAGAATTTTTTCTATAGTAAATTTCTGAAAGACAATTTTTCTTTAGAAAATTTTTTGAAAGACAATTTTTTTATAAAAAAAATTTTCAAGCAACATTTCCATAGAAAATATCTCTAAAAACAATTTTTGTATAAAAATTTCTCAAGGACAATTTTTCTATAGAAAATTTCTGAAAGACAATTCTTCTATAGAAAATTTCTTAAAGACAAGTTTTCTATAAAAAATTTTTTAAATACAATTTTTTTATAAAAAATTTCTCATACAATTTTTCTATAGAAAACATGTATTAAGACAATTTTTCTTTAAAAATTTCTCAAAGTCAATTTTTCCATAGAAAATTTCTTAAAGACAATTTTTCTCTAGAAATGTCTGAAAGACAATTTTTCTACAGAAAATTTTTAAAAGACAATTTTTCTATAGATACTTTCTAAAAAAACAAAAAAATATCTAAAGAAAATTTGTTTTTACGAAATTTTTTACAGAATAATTTTCTATAGAAAAACTGTCTTTTCTATAGAAAAATTATCTTTAAGAAATTTTCTTTACAAAAATTGTCTTTGAAATAGTTTCTATGAAAAATTGTCTTTCAAAAATTTTCTATAGAAAAAAAAATGCCTTTAAGACATTTTCTATAGAAAAATTGTATTTGAAAAATTTTCTATAGAAAAATTGTATTTGAAAAATTTTCTATTCAAAAATTTTCTTTGAGAAAGATTTTATAGAAAAATTGTCTTTAAGAAATTTTCTATAGAAAAATTGTCTTTCAGAAATTTTCTATAGAAAAATTGACTTTCAGAAATGTTCTATAGAAAAATTGTCCTTGAGAAATTTTCTATAAACAAATTGTCTTTGAGAGAAATTTTTTATGAAAATTTTTTCAAAAATTTTCTACAAAAAAATTTTTATTTAGAAATTTTCTCTGAAAACCTGTCTTTCAGAAATTTTCTATAGAAAAATTTTCTTTTAGAAATTTTCTGTAAAAAAATTGTCTCAGAAAATTTTTTTTTTCAGAAATTTTCTATAGAAAACCTGTCTTTTAGAAATTTTATATAGAAAAATTGTTTTTCAGAAATATTCTGCAGAAAAATTGTCTCGCAGCAATTTTCTATAAAAAATTGTCTTTGAGAAAGTTTCTATAGAAAATTTTTTTTTTTAAATTTTCTATTAAAAAATTATCTTTGAGAAGTTTTCTATATAAAAATTATGTTTGGGAAATTTTCTGTAGAAAAATTATCTTTAAAAAATTTTCTATATTTCTGTAGAAAAATTGTCCTTGGGAATTGTCTTTGAGAATTTTTCTATGGAAAATTATTTTTCAAAAATATTCTCTAGAAAAATTTCTCTTAGAAATTTTCTATAGTAATATTGTCTAAGAAATTTTCTATAGAATAATTGTCTTTGAGAATTTTTCTATGAAAATTGCCTTTCAGAAGTATTCTATAGAAAAATTGTGTTTGAGAAAGTTTCCATAGAAAGATTGTCTTTCAGAAATTTTCTACGGAAAACCTGTCTTTCAGAAATTTTATATAGAAAAACTGTCTTTGAAAAAGTTTCTGTAGAAAAATTGTCTTTGAGAAATATTTTATAGAAAAATTGTCTTTGAGAAATATTCTATAGAAAAATTGTCTTTCAGAAACTTTCTATAAAAAATTTTCTATAGAAAAATTGTTGTTCAAAAACTTTCTATAGAAAAATTAACTTTCAAAATTTTTTTTAGAAAAATTGTCTTTCAGAAATTTTCTATAGAAAAATTGTCTTCCAGAAATTTTCTATCGAAAAATTTTCTATAGAAGAATTGTCTTTCAGAAAATTTCTACAGAAAAATTGCCTTTCAGAAATTTTCTATGAAAAATTATCTTTGTGAAATTTTCTATAGAAAAATTATCTTTTTTAATTGGTTTAAAACCAATTTTCTATCGAAAAATTGGTTTTAAAACATTTTCTATTAAAGAATTGTCTTTGAGGAATTTTCTGTAGAATAATTGTCGTTGGGAAATTTTCTATAGAAAAATTATCTTTAAAAAATTTTCTATTAAAGAATTATCTTTGAGAAATTTTTTATAGAAATTTTTTATAAAAAAATTGGCTTGAAAAAGTTTTCTACAGAAAAATTGTCGTCAAAAACTTTTTATAGAAAAATTATCTTTCAGAAATTTTCTATAGAAAAATTGTCAACCAGAAATTTTCTATCGCAAAATTTTCTTTCAGAAATTTTCTATAGAAAAATTGACGTTCAGAAAGTTTCTATAGAACTGTCTTTCATGAATTTGCTATAGAAGAATTGTCTTTGAGAAAATTTCTATAGAAAATTTTACTTTAAGAAATTTTCTATAGGAGTATTTTCTTTCAGAAATTTTCTGTAGAAAAATTATTTCTCAGAAATTTTCTATAAAAAAATTGTCTTTGAAAAATTTTCTATAGAAAAATTGTCTATTAAAAATTATCTATAGAAGAATTGTCTTTGAGAATTTTTTTAAAAAAATTGTCTGTTAAAAATTTTCAATAGTAAATCTGTCTTTTAGAAATTTTTTATAGAAAAATAGTCTTTCAGAAATTTTCTATAGAAGAATTGTCTTTCAGAAAGTTTCTATAGAAAAATTGTCTGTCAGAAATTTTCTAAAGAAGAATTGTCTTTTTTTTTCTATAGAAAAATTGTCTTTGAGAAAGTTTCTATAGAAAAATTTAGTTGTCACTGATCATGCTAAGTATGTATCTTAAGCTTGTTAGTATTTATATTTTATTATAAAATTGTCCTTTATATTAAAAAAAAATATTAAAAATAAATGTAATTGAAATTTATAATATTGAGCATTTTGTATGGAAGGGGATATATAAAACTATTAAATCAACCTAAAAAAAATACGTTATTTGACCAATCAAACTGTACCATTTAATTAAATATAGTGGCTAAATAAACAAAATAAAATTTGAAATAATGCTTAAATGCATTTTGTAAGTTTACCTAAGTGGATTCGGGTAACATGCAAAGAAACTTTTCAAGTTGGATTCCTGCGAAAAATCTTAGGTAAATTATACCCTAAAATTAAATAATTTCGCAATTGTTTTTTTTTGGGTGTAGCTTCACGAATTTATTTAAAAGCATCCTGTAAAAATAGAAAATTATTACAAAACATAAATTTTTAATTTAAAAAATTGGTTAACCCCATTGGTCTCTTGGTAAGGAGGAACACTTACTTTGTCATTCCATTTGTAACTCATCAAAACAGGTATGGACTCCCTTGGCTTTGGGTTTTTAGGTTTTAATTTTATAACTAAAGGCAGGATTGGTGTCCACGCTCTTTATTGTAGTGAAGGATTCTCCATAGCTTCAAAAATTTATTTAGCACTACCCTGTAAAAATATAAAATTATTACCAAACACTAATTTTTAACTAAAAATCTATTAAACCTTATTGGTGTCTTCGGAATGCGGGTATACTCACTTTATCATTCCATTTGTTATTCATCGAAACATACGTCTGGGACTCCATTGGTTTTTCTTATTGAATGGTGTTTTAAGTGATGAAAGCAAAATTAACTTTAACATTGTTTTATCGTACATTTATTTATCTTTTAGAAAACTAATTATTTTTATTTATGTATTAATTTATTTTTATTTTATATATCAATTTCCCAGTGACGGTCCGTGAAGTTGTCACTGGGTGTTCTCTACTTATTTAAAATATAAAATTTATGTATATAAAATATGTTTTTCTGGACGTAACACATTCCCGTGGTAGACAAAGCCTCAGTTTTAATTTTTTTTGTTGACATACATCCAAAATTAATTTTTGTACTCCATTTATTTGCGAAATAATGCTTTTTGTTAATTGTCGATGTGGTGAGGCAACAAAATGACAATAAAATAGAATTTAGGCTGCATCTCATTAAAAAATGTACAAAACTAGTACACTAAGAAAAAAAAAATTCTCAAATCAAGCAAAAACAATCTCATATTGAAAATAAAACAGTGACAAAAGTCAACAAAGTTTGTTTTTTCTCAATTTGAAAATATTCGTAGACACTTTTAATATGACTTGAGTAACAAACAACATTTTAAAAATGAAATGAAAGAACTGTGATTTGAAAATGTTTTATGTTTAAATTAAAGGTGCTCACAATCAAATTAAAATGATAGTCATGTTTAATTTAAAAATGTGCATTATAAATATATAATTTTCTTTATACTTATCTCCTAAAATTTTCCTTTGAAATAAAACAATTAAACTTTACATAATACATATACATATATTTATTTATTTTACAACAGAATAATTAAACATTTACTTTTGCAGTATATATAGGAACAAACTATATATCGTCGCTGCTCCGAAGAAAAGACCAATGTTTTTTTCAAAATAATTTTGAAGATGCCCACAAATTTGCTAAATTTTGTTCATCCGCGGTTCATAAAAGTTTAAAGTAAAACATATTTTATAAATAATAAATGGTATTGCATTGTCCTATTTCCATTAAGATGACTTATAAAAATCATTCAAAAGTTCACAATTTAGCTTTTCTTTAAGTCTCTTAGAACAAATGTTAAATACACACAGGAGTTTTCGTTAGAGCAGCGACGGTATAGAAAAAGAAATCAAATAATGTGATGGACATATTCTAGGAGGTCATTTAAAGTTGTTGATCCCCTCCTGGACTCAGATACTCCATATAAATTTTCACTTGTTCAAAATATTCTTTAAAATTATTTTTTTTGTTCACGGTTTTTAAACACTATCTGAACACTTTACTTTTCACACAAAATTTGTTAGCGATTTATTTAAAATGACTTATTTATTTTTTTTAAGTAGTTTTTTTTAGATTGGAAATTGATTTTAATAATTTTGCACCACGACATTTTTTTTTAATAATTATTTTTGAAGCGTCATTGCCAAAATGGTTTAAAACTCATATTAAAAATGTTTATAATCAAAATGATGATTTTTAACATGGCAGCACCATGAAATGAAAATGAGTTTTTAATTACTTAATTCAAAAACGTAAAATTTTAATATTTAGACCGAAACATATTAAATTTGATAAAGTTCAACTTCATAATTCAAATTTTTTCAAAAATTTGAGGCTTTTAAAAATGAGTATGAAAATTTTTGATTTGACAACGATTTTTTCCCTCAGTGTAACATCCCATCTTTACCTATCTCGGGAATGCGTTAGGTCCATGAAAACATGAATTTTATACTTAAATTTTCTGTTTTTATAAATTAGAGAACACCCAGTGACAACTTCACGGACCGTCACTGCAATTTCCTTTTTACGTTTTTATAACACAAAAAATAAACGAACAACGCACGCACACAAAAATACAAAATGATCGGTCTGTATTTGTTTTGTTTTTTTGTTGTTTTCTTTTGATAAATTTTTGTGCAGGTAATTTGCGTTATTGAGCAAGCTACTTGGTTATTTTACATAAAAAATGAATTATGTTACTTTAACATCGACAAGCACAATATTAGCAAAAATTTGGTAAAAATTTTTTTTTGGTATGAAAAAAGTTTTACCAAGTTGGATTGCTCAATCTTACACAGATTTTTTTTTTGCGTGTACACTCAAAAAAAAAAATCTGTGTAAGATTGAGCAATCCTACTTGGTAAAACTTTTTTCATACCAAAAAAAATTTTTTACCAAATTTTTGCTAAAATTATGCTTGTCGATGTTAAAGTAACATAATTCATTTTTTATGTAAAATAACCAAGTAGCTTGCACAATAACGCAAATTACTTGCACAAAAATTTATCGAAAGAAAACAACAAAAAAAAAAAATAACAAATACAGACCTCCATTTTCATTTTGTATTTTTGTGTGCGTGCTTCGTTTATTTTTTGTGTTATAAAATCGTAAAAAGGAAATTGATAAATAAAATTTAAATAAATTAATAAATAAAAATAAATAATTAGTTTTTTAAGCTAAGTACTCTGTTCGATTTCACGGGAAAAAATCTGTCAAACTCCATATAAAAAAAATAAATTTTGGCAACGCGAGGAATTATAGGGAAATTGTAAAAAAAGTTTTCACGCATTTTTATTATACAAGACAATTTAAATTGTCGTGAAAAGGTGACATTTCAGTTTTGTTATGATCGTTTCTTTCTTATAATTGTCAAAAGTTGTTAATTTTTTAATGTTTTATTGCGATTTGAGACGTTTAAAGTTTATGTCAAATTTTCACCGTAAGAAACAGAGTACTTAGCTTTAAAAGATAAATAAATGTAAGATAAAAAAATGCTAAAGTTAATTTTGCTGTCATAAATTAAAACACCATTCATTTAGCAAAACCAATGGAGTCCCAGACGTTTGTTTCAATGAATTACAAATGGAATGATAAAGTGAGTATACCCCTATTCCGAAGACACCAATAAGGTTTAATAGATTTTTTGTTAAAAATTAGTGTTTTCTATTTTTACAGGGTACTGCTAAATAAATATTTGAAGCTATGGCGATTCCTTCACTTCAATAAATAGCATGGCCACCAGTCCTCCCTTTAGTTATAAAATTAAAACCTAAAAACTCATTTATATAGCAAAGCCAATGGAGTCCACCAGACCTGTTTTGATGAGTTACAAATGGAATCACAAAGTAAGTGTTCCTCCTAATCAAAGACCAATGGGGTTTACTAGTTTTTTAAATTAAAAATTTATGTTTTGTAATAATTTTCTATTTTTACAGGATGCTATTAAATAAATTCGTGAAGCTATAGCGGATCCTTCACTTCAAGAAAAAGCGTAGGCAGCAGTCACTGGAGAAAATTGTACACAAAGGATCAGTTGGTCGGTGGTAAATAAAATCCTACACAACATTTGTTATATTAATATGGATTTATTATGTGAAATATTTAAATTCAAAAAAAATATACAAATTTTTACAAAAAATTTATAGAAAATTTATTTTAGCACAAATGGGGTAATTTTTAGCATTATTTTTAGTCACCTTTTCTAATAATTTTGGTATATTTCACCACATTTATTTTGGTATATTTTACCAAGTTTTTGCTTAAATAGCATTAGCATTTTCTTCAAAATTTTTTACATAAGTGTTTTGGCTAAATTACGAAAACTACTTCGTCGGTTGTAGTTTTAGCATATTTTTGGTAAAATTATGCCAGATTTTTGCTCACTCCGACACAGATTTTTTTTTTTGCGTGTACTGTCGAGTCTGTTTATCAAAGACTAACAAGACTTCCAACTCATTTTGTTTTGCTGTCAGAAGACCTAACTCTTTGTATGTATTGGAGTTAGGTCCTCTTTAGTATTGGTGCACCTAACTTTTTTCACCACCGACCAAAAATAAATTCACCATACACAGAGTTACATTTGTTTATAAATATTTTTTTTGGTTTGGAATTTTTTCGTAATAAAAAGTGGGAAAGCATAAATAAACATTAAACATAACTTTTTATGGGGCTAGTACCCACATAAACGCATATTTGCAATTAAAACAAGAAAAAAAATCAAATGGAAATACTCAAAAATATCAACTCTGAATTCGATTTTACAATTTACAACTTCTTCACCTCAAAATAATGACAAGTCAATTTAAAAAATAAATAAACTTGTATTTATTTTTGTATTGCAATTTTTTGTATTACCATCGTTTTTTATTAATTATAATTAATTACCTTTGCTTTTCATATGGCTGTTAAAAAGCCTATTCCAAAGAAAAAGACAGTGATCAAGGTTTTCTGTGAAGAAAACCGAATTAAAAAAGTTGTGGACCAACTTCACCAACCCAAGTGTTTTGCTTTGGCAGATGGACAAAATACATCGAAATGGATTTTATACAAAAACGTTTGAAGGTGCCACCATCAATTTACTCAAAATTTTGGAGAAATACCGTCCTGAATCTGCTATCGTTACTCATGGATGAGTTGGATTTTTTCTTGCCAGTCCTGTGCCACAAAATGCGTGTTTAATACTTTATTTTTAAAGGTGTAAGCCCGCCTTTGTTTTTGGTTCGTCGGAAGATCTGCATGGCTTTCACCAATGTTAAAGCTAGCGATAATGCCAATGGTAAAGTTATTCAATGACCGTCACGATGAAATCTGCAAAATTGGTCATCTAATTTTGTAAGATATGATATCTATAAAATCTAATGACATCAAACTTAGGAACTGCTTTAAAGTTTGTTTCTAAAGAACAATAAAACTCAGTTTAATATTTTCTTAAAAAAAACAACGGATATTTTTATTGCATTATTTGCGATTTATTTAGGTAAATGCTTTCTATATAATTATTCATAAATTCAGGTTCTAAGCAATTTTTTCTATAAAAGGTATCGAATTTCTGCTAAAGGTATCACAGATTCTGAGTCACTTTTTTATAGAAAAAGTCTCAGATTCTGAGACATTTTACCTATAGAAAAAGTCTCAGATTCTGAGACATTTTACCTATAGAAAAAGTCTCAGATTCTGAGACATTTTTCCTATAGAAAAAGTCTCAGATTCTAAGACATTTTTCCTATAGAAAAAGTCTCAGATTCTGAGACATTTTTCCTATAGAAAAAGTCTCAGATTCTGAGACATTTTTCCTATAGAAAAAGTCTCAGATTCTGAGACATTTTTCCTATAGAAAAAGTCTCAGATTCTGAGACATTTTTCCTATAGAAAAAGTCTCAGATTCTGAGACATTTTTCGTATAGAAAAAGTCTCAGATTCTGAGACATTTTTCCTATAGAAAAAGTCTCAGATTCTGAGACATTTTTCCTATAGAAAAAGTCTCAGATTCAGAGACATTTTTCCTATAGAAAAAGTCTCAGATTCTGAGACATTTGTCCTATAGAAAAAGTCTCAGATTCTGAGACATTTTTCCTATAGAAAAAGTCTCAGATTCTGAGACATTTTTCCTATAGAAAAAGTCTCAGATTCTGAGACATTTTTCCTATAGAAAAAGTCTCAGATTCTGAGACATTTTTCCTATAGAAAAAGTCTCAGATTCTGAGACATTTTTCCTATAGAAAAAGTCTCAGATTCTGAGACATTTTTCCTATAGAAAAAGTCTCAGATTCTGAGACATTTTTCCTATAGAAAAAGTCTCAGATCCTGAGACATTTTTCCTATAGAAAAAGTCTCATATTCTGAGACATTTTTCCTATAGAAAAAGTCTCAGATTCTGATACATTTTCCTTTAGAAAAAGTCTCAGATTTTGATGCATTTGTCCTATAGAAAAAGTCTCAGATTCTAATACATTTTTCCTATAGACAAAGTCTCAGATTCTGATACATTTTTCCTATAGAAAAAGTCACAGATCTGAGACATTTTTCCTATAGAAAATGTCTCAGATCTGAGACATTTTCCCTGAGACATTATTACTTTAGAAAATTTCTAAGATCTCGGGGAATTTTTCCTAAATAAAAGGTCACAGATACTGAGACATTGGTCCTATAGAAAGTCTTATTTTCCTGTTGAAAGTATCAGATTGTAAGACATTTTTCGTATACAAAATTCAGATTCGGAACATTTTCTACAGAGCCATTTTCACACTTTTCCCGAAAAGCGGGTACAACCAAACGCGTTTGCAAAAACTGATGCGACCACAGGAAACGCGTTGCCAAAAAGTTTGCATTGGGTAAAGGACGACGTATTTGGAAAAAGTATTGGCTGTACGGAAATTCAGAGATAATAATAATAAAAATACATAGAAAAATACATAGGCAACTGAAAGATACAAAAGAAACAACGGTAAAGATTAGAATCTAAATCACAACAAACTAAAAAAATAAGTAATACCTTTAGTAACATAATTTAACATGAACAAAATTCATTGCAATTGTATTTTCATCCCCTCTTTATAACCGAAATCTGAAAAAAAACAAATGGAAGTTTGTAAGATTTTGATCTTAAATAATACAATTTATTAATTTAAAATCAAAATATATATTAGATTTTCATTTACCTACCAAGTTTTTTTTGCAAAAAAACAAAAATCATCCAGAAATTCGATATTTTATTAAAAAAATTAATAAACAACTTTTTTGTTTATATTTTGATTACAAATGTCATATTTTTTATTTCACCACGCTTTCACAAGTGTGTTGAATACACAGTACCTATCTGTGTGAATTAATTTATTGAGGTTATGTAGAGTCGGAGGTCTTGTTAAGGTACCTACAGACGACGCAATATTATGTACAATATTCAATTATATTGATGGTGTGTGGGTAATATTGACGATTGTACAATGGTCAATCTTACCCACACACCATCAATATAATTGAATATTGTACATAATATTGCGTCGTCTGTATGTACCTTTAGTCTTTGCTGTTTATAGTCTGTGCCACAGACTACACTCATAGAAATATCTTAGTAGAAAAATTAGTAAACCCATTGTAGATCAAGTTTTACAGAATAATGCCGTATTCAACAAATATTAATGTTGATATCGTTGAATAATCAGTATACTTGTTTCAACTATTACAATGGCTTCTACAGAATTCAATAGATAAAACAAAAAAGAAAAAACAACCCTGTTCGTTCGTTTTTTTTATTATTATAACGAGTGAACGAGTGAGTTGGTAGCAATGTGAAATGTCTCTTATAAAATTATTTAATGTGTTTGTTTCTTATAAAATTATTTAATATTAGAAAAATAAATAAAAATAGGATCAGATCTATAAATATTTGGTAAGTAATAAATTACATTGATAACTTTATGTATTCATACTATATTAAAACGTTTTTTGTTTTTTTTAGGATTTTGATTTGGTATCATCAGATAATTAGAGGATGGCTAATGGGTGCATAACATGAATAAACGAAGTGTGTGTGAAAATCTTTGTGAAAATCTTCAAATATTGCAGCTTAAAAAGCCGGAAATAAAAAAATATTGTGATTTATACTTAATAAAAGAATATTTACAAATAACAACAAGCTTTTTTTTTAATAAAAAAATTTCTTATATTAACAAAAATATGAGTTGAATTTACATAAAATACGAGTTGATTAACAAAAAAACGAGTTGATCAACTTTTACAAAAACTGACAACAATTTTTATTGAAATCAACATAAATATTTGTAGGGTCAAAATCAACAATGATTTCTGTTGAATTTACAACGATTTTCTTTGGGAATACAATGATTTTTGGTTGAGTGTATATACAGACTCGACAGTACACGCAAAAAAAAAACTGGTGTAAGATTTACTACTGTAGCTTAGGTAACATTTTTTTTATATGGTTTCAAAAAAAAAAGTACAAGTCATATTTAAATTTCCAAAGTTTGAATAAAAATTACCGATGGCATTTATTTAGTATTACAACAAAGTTCACTTTGTAGCCCCTTTTATTTTCAAATTCCTTTTTAATTTTTAAATATTTGACATTATTGTTTTTTCCATGTGTAAACTTTATAATTTTACCTAAGATATTTGGAAAATATCTTAAGTTTAGTGTGATAATATACTAAGTGTTACCTCAACATACTAAAAAATGTTCGCTTGGTTGCCTTATATTTCAAAAACTGTAAAAGTTACCAAATACACGTGTAAAATCGGCCTAATGTGTTTACGGCAATCAGCTGTTTCAATCCATTTATTTTTTTTTTGTTTTTTTTTGTTTTTTTATTATAATTATTGCTGCAATTTTTTTGTTATATGTTTTGTAAAATAAAACTTATTATAAAAAAAAGTAAAATAAGTAAGTACATATTTTACTATTCTTCTTATTTTATAATACCTATCGTAAGCAAGTTTAGTAATCTTTATGAGTTCCAAAAATTCTAACCTATTTTTTTAGTGTGCTGGTTTCGTGGACTATACCGCTTTAGAGGAAATGACACCAGATGTCCTGAATCTCATTAGGAGCAGTGTAAAGTTGGGTACTAAAATTGCATGCGCTAATTTATATCTCTGGTAAGATATTTTGGCTGAATTGCAGTATATGGGACACACGGAAATTAAAAAAACTAAAAACGACATCCAAAGGCCGGCTACGCAAAAAAAAATTTAAGATGTCCCTTTCCTGGATGTCCCTATTAAAGAGGACCCCAAACAAGTTCCCGGCGCCAGTCATCAATAATTTTGTTTTTTTTTTTTCTTTTTTAATTCTAAAGCGGATGGCGTTTTTAGTTTTTTCGATTTCAGTGTGCCCCATAAACTGCAATTTTGCCGATATTTTTTTGCGAGAATTTTAACAAATTGTTTTTTTTAACGATAAAAGCGTTTAGATTAGCATTCATTTAGGCAAATAAATGACCCCCTTAATTGGAAAATATGAATAGTAGACTGCCCAGAAAAAAACAAAGTTGTTATTTTCTTGGGGGATACCTGCGAATTTTGTTCCTTTATGTGCAAAAAAATTTCGGTTTTTTTTTGGGATTTTTAAAATAATATCTAGAGGTCGCGATCTCGCGTTTTATAACGATTTATTTTTTTTGAGTTTTTTATTATTTTAAATTGTTAAATATGATTAATGTGATAAAATATTAATAATTTCAGACAAAAAAAAAAATAAACTAAAAATTAAATATCGCTCATTCCATGAGATGTCTCCCAGCATCTAATCAAATGTTCTTTAATTTATTTGAAATTTCGCACACAGGTACACTATGGAGCAATTAAAATAAATTCGTTTTTAGTTTCGCGAAAATCCACGAATTCGCGAACGCGAATATATTCGCGAATTCACGGATTTTCTCGGAACTAACAACTGATTTATTTTAATAGCTTCATAGTGTTCATGTGTGCAAAATTTCAAATAAATTAAGGAACATTTGATTAGATGCTGGGAGACATCTCATGGAATGAGCGATATTTAATTTTTAATTTAATTTTTTTTTTGTCTGAAATTATTAATATTTTATCATATTAATCATATTTAACAATTTAAAATAATAAAAAACTCAAAAAAAATAAATCGTTATAAAACGCGAGATCGCGACCTCTAGATATTATTTTAAAAATCCCAAAAAAAAAACCGAAATTTTTTTGCACAAAAAGGAACAAAATTTGCAGGTATCCCCCAAGAAAATAAAAACTTCGCTTTTTTTCTGGGCAGTCTAATGAATAGCTAAAAGTTTGAAATCGACCGTAAACGAAAGTGATCGCATTCGTTTAATAACTTAATCAGTGGCGTACAGGGACGCACATTTCTTGAAAAGATGCTGCAAGCTTTGGCTGCTTTATGTAAGGAATTAGATGTCAACATGAAATATGTGATCGTATTCTTGAATTGGCCATGAAGGAATGAAGAACCACAAAAGAAACCACGAAAAGAAGAACCACAATATTGTATTAGAACAATTGTAACAGGGTCGTTTTGAATAGGTGAGAACAATAAAAATATAATTGCCAATTAGTAAGAAAATTTATAATCGGTAAAAAATTTTCTATAGAAAATTTATAATCGATAAAAAATTTTCTATAGAAAACTTATAATCGATAACATATTATGTATAGAAAATCGATAAAAAATTATCTACACTCAGAAAATTATTGCAGTTACTACATGACGGTCGTTTGTGTAGTAAGTAGTAGCTGTTGTTTTTAACTACAATTTCGGTCGTTTTTGTATGAAAAAATCTCAAACAACTTTTTTTGTAGTAGTTTCAAAAAATAACTACAAAAAATATACTACACTGTAGCAATAGTTGATTTATGTAGTTGTTTTTAGTTTTTTTTCTAAAACTCGTTTTTTTCTAGAAATTTTTATTGCAAACGAATGTGTCGAGCGAGTTGGTCGTGCGGGATGCGGAAGGAATTATTTTTATACCAAATAAATAATATCTAAATAAATTAAATTACAATTTATTAAATTTAATTATAACAAAAAATATGTTTTTGGAAAAATACACTCAGAAAATTATTGCAGTTACTACATGACGGTCGTTTGTGTAGTAAGTAGTAGCTGTTGTTTTTAACTACAATTTCGGTCGTTTTTGTATGAAAAAATCTCAAACAACTTTTTTTGTAGTAGTTTCAAAAAATAACTACAAAAAATATACTACACTGTAGCAATAGTTGATTTATGTAGTTGTTTTTAGTTTTTTTTTCTAAAACTCGTTTTTTTCTAGAAATTTTTATTGCAAACGAATGTGTCGAGCGAGTTGGTCGTGCGGGATGCGGAAGGAATTATTTTTATACCAAATAAATAATATCTAAATAAATTAAATTACAATTTATTAAATTTAATTATAACAAAAAATATGTTTTTGGAAAAATATTCTTGAGCGAAAGAAAATAAGTGGATAAATGAGATAACAAGTGTGTATAATATAGCGCTCACATAAGCGTGCGTAAAAACCAATCGGAAAAAAACAAAATAAAATGTGTGCAGTGTTTTGTTTTCTTATGAGCGCGCCATCTTTCTTTTCTTTGTATACACAACAGAGCAGGTACATACTTTTTTGAAACATTTCAAATGAATTCTTTTTTTTATAAATCAATTTTGCCAAAGCATTTCGTTTTTTCTTATTCCAGACAAATTTTGATCAGTAGCGGTGAAAATTTGAAATGAACTATTAAAAAAACAAAGGTAAATACAATCAATTTATTTTGTTTAACATTTTATTAATATAATTTTTTTCTTCTATAATTCCAGATAAATACATCAAAAAATTGTCATCATGTCGAAATTCTATACAACCAACTGAAATGTATTGCTTTTTAAATAAATAAATATCAATCATTTAAACGTTTAAGAAATTTTTTAAATAAAATTTCAGGCAATTGTAGAAAAAACAACTGTATTAAACAGTTTTGTAGTAGTTTTTACTACATTTTGTAGTTGAAAATCAATAGTTAAAAACAACAACATGTTCAGTTGTTTTTACCGTTTATGTAGTGGACGCCTTTTCAACGACAAAATGTAGTCAAAACAACTGTCTTTTGTAGTAGATTTTACCGACATACTTTTTTGAGTGTATTCTTGAGCGAAAGAAAATAAGTGGATAAATGAGATAACAAGTGTGTATAATATAGCGCTCACATAAGCGTGCGTAAAAACCAATCGGAAAAAACCAAAATAAAATGTGTGCAGTGTTTTGTTTTCTTATGAGCGCGCCATCTTTCTTTTCTTTGTATACACAACAGAGCAGGTACATACTTTTTTGAAACATTGAAAATTAATTCTTTTTTTTATAAATCAATTTTGCCAAAGCATTTCGTTTTTTTTTATTCCAGACAAATTTTGATCAGTAGCGGTGAAAATTTGAAATGAACTATTAAAAAAACAAAGGTAAATACAATCAATTTATTTTGTTTAACATTTTATTAATATATTTTTTTTCTTCTATAATTCCAGATAAATACATCAAAAAATTGTCATCATGTCGAAATTCTATACAACCAACTGAAATGTATTGCTTTTTAAATAAATAAATATCAATCATTTAAACGTTTAAGAAATTTTTTAAATAAAATTTCAGGCAATTGTAGAAAAAACAACTGTATTAAACAGTTTTGTAGTAGTTTTTACTACATTTTGTAGTTGAAAATCAATAGTTAAAAACAACAACATGTTCAGTTGTTTTTACCGTTTATGTAGTGGACGCCTTTTCAACGACAAAATGTAGTCAAAACAACTGTCTTTTGTAGTAGATTTTACCGACATACTTTTTTGAGTGTATATAAAATTTATAATCGACAAAAAATTTTTATAGAAAAATATTTTCTATAGAAAATTTATAATCGGTTAAAGAAATTTTCTATAGAAAATTTATGATCGATTATAAATTTTCGATAGAATAGTTAAAATCGATAAACAATTTTCGATAGAAAATTTATAATCGTTAAACGAATTTTATCATGCTATATTATAAATTTTCTATAGAAAATTTTTTATCGGTTATAAATTTTCTATAGAAACGTTTTTATTGATTATAAAATTTCTACAGAAAACTTTTTATCGATTATAAATTTTTTATCGATCATAAATTTTCTATAGAAAATTTATAATCGATCAATTTTATTATATTACAAATTTTGTTTAGAAAATTTTTTATCGATTATAAATTTAATAAAGATAATTTTGATCGATTATAAATTTTCTATAGAACATTTTTTATCGATTATAAATTTTCTATAGAAAATTTTTTATCGATTATAAATTTTCTATTGAATTTTTTTTTTTCTATAAGAAATTTTTTATCGATTATAAATTTTCTATAGAAAATTTTTTATCGATTATAAATTTTATAAGGAAAAATTTTTATCGATTATAAATTTTCTATAGAAAAATTTTTATCGATTATAAATTTTCTACAGAATTTTATTTCGATTTTAAATTTTCTTTATTGATTATAAATTTTCTACGGAAAATTGTTTTTGTAATAAAATTAGTAATAAAAAGAAAATTTTTTAAAGATTATAAATTTTCTATAGATAATTTTTTTATCGATTATAAATTTTCTATATAAAATTTTTTACCGATTATAAATTTTCTTACTAATTGGCAATTATATTTTTATTGTTCTCACCTATTCAAAACGACCCTGTTACAATTGTTCTAATACAATATTGTGGTTCTTCTTTTCGACATTCCTTCATGGCCAATTCAAGAATACGATCACATATTTCATGTTGACATCTAATTCCTTACATAAAGCAGCCAAAGCTTGCAGCATTTTTTCAAGAAATGTGCGTCCCTGTACGCCACTGATTAAGTTATTAAACGAATGCGATCACTTTCGTTTACGGTCGATTTCAAACTTTTAGCTATTCATATTTTCCAATTAAGGGGGTCATTTATTTGCCTAAATGAATGCTAATCTAAACGCTTTTATCGTTAAAAAAACAATTTGTTAAAATTCTCGCAAAAAAAATATCGGCAAAATTGCAGTTTATGGGGCACACTGAAATCGAAAAAACTAAAAACGCCATCCGCTTTAGAATTAAAAAAGAAAAAAAAAAAAAACAAAATTATTGATGACTGGCGCCGGGAACTTGTTGGGGTCCTCTTTAATAGGGACATCCAGGAAAGGGACATCTTAAATTTTTTTTTGCGTAGCCGGCCTTTGGATGTCGTTTTTAGTTTTTTTAATTTCCGTGTGTCCCATATACTGCAATTCAGCCAAAATATCTTACCAGAGATATAAATTAGCGCATGCAATTTTAGTACCCAACTTTACACTGCTCCTAATGAGATTCAGGACATCTGGTGTCATTTCCTCTAAAGCGGTATAGTCCACGAAACCAGCACACTAAAAAAATAGGTTAGAATTTTTGGAACTCATAAAGATTACTAAACTTGCTTACGATAGGTATTATAAAATAAGAAGAATAGTAAAATATGTACTTACTTATTTTACTTTTTTTTATAATAAGTTTTATTTTACAAAACATATAACAAAAAAATTGCAGCAATAATTATAATAAAAAAACAAAAAAAATAAATGGATTGAAACAGCTGATTGCCGTAAACACATTAGGCCGATTTTACACGTTTATTTGGTAACTTTTACAGTTTTTGTAATATAAGGCAACCAAGCGAACATTTTTTAGTATGTTGAGGTAACACTTAGTATATTATCACACTAAACTTAATATATTTTCCAAATATCTTAGGTAAAATTATAAAGTTTACACATGGAAAAAACAATAATGTCAAATATTTAAAAATTAAAAAGGAATTTTAAAATAAAAGGGGCTACAAAGTGAACTTTGTTGTAATACTAAATAAATGCCAACGGTAATTTTTATTCAAACTTTGGATACATAATATGTTATCGATTATAAGTTTTCTATAGAAAATTTTTTATCGATTATAAATTTTCTATAGAAAATTTTCTATAGAAAATTTTTAATCGGTTATTAATTTCTATGGAATTTATTTTTATCAATTACAAATTTTCTATAGAAAACTTTTAATCGATTATAAATTTTCAATCGAAAATTTTTTATCGATCATATATTTTCAATAGAAAATTTTTTATCGATCATATATTTTCTATAAAAAAAATTTTATCGATTATAAATTTTCTATGGATAATTTTTTATCGATTTTAGATATTTTTTTTATCGATTATAAATTTTCTATAGATAATTATTTATCAAAAAATAAATTATGTATGTATAACAAATTTTTTATCGATTATAAATTTGCTATAATTTTTTTTTATCGATTATAAATTTTCTTTAGAAACTTTTTTATCGATTATAAATTTTTAATAGAAAATTTTTTATTTTCTATATAAATTTTTTATCGATTTTTCTATACACTTTTTTTATCGATTATAAATTTTCAATAGAAAATTTTTTATCGATTAGAAATTTTCTATAAATAATTTTTTATTGATTATAAATTTTCTATAGATAATTTTTTTTTCGATTATAAATTTTCTATAGATAATTTTTTATCGATTATAAATTTTCTATATATAATTTTTTATCGATTAGAAATTTTCTATAGATAATTTTTTATTGATTATAAATTTTCTATAGATAATTTTTTTTTCGATTATAAATTTTCTATAGATAATTTTTTATCGATTATAAATTTTCTATATATAATTTTTTATCGATTATAAATTTTCTATAGATAATTTTTTATCGATTATAAATTTGGTATAGATAATTAGTTATCGACAGATAATTAATTATCGATTAAAAATTTTCTATCGAAAATTTTTTATCGATTTTAAATTTTCTATCAAAAATTTTTTATCGATCATAAATTAAAAAAAAAAAAAAATTGTATCGATTATAAATATTTGATAGTAAATTTCTTTAACCGAATTTTCTTATAAAATTTTTTTATCGATTATAAATTTTCGATAGTTAATTTCTTTAACCGAATTTAAATTTTTTCCAGAAAAGTTTTTTATTGATTATGAATTTTCTAAAGAAAATTTTTATCGATTATAAATTTTCTTCAGAAAATTTTTTATCGATTATAAATTTTCTTTAGATAATTTTTTATCAATTATAAGTTTTCTATAGAAAACTTTTAATCGATTATACATTTTCTATAAATTTTTGTAAATTTTCTAAAAAAAATTTTTATCGGTTATAAATTTTCTATAAAAATTTTTTTTATCGATTATAAAATTTCTATAGAAAATTTTACATTGATTTACAAACTTTTTTTAATTTTTTTTTTTCGATTAATTTTTTATAGAAAATTTGTTATCGATTAAAAATTTCTATAGAAAAATTTATGATCAAAAATTGTTTATAGAAAATTTCTAATCGATAAAAAAAATTTTTATAGAAAATTTATAACCAATAAAAAATTTTTTTTAGAAAATTTACAAAAATTTATAGAAAATGTATAATCGATTAAAAGTTTTCCATAGAAAACTTATAATTGATAAAAAATTATCTAAAGAAAATTTATAATCGATAAATAATTTTCTGAAGAAAATTTATAATCGATAAAAAATTTTTGAAGAAAATTTATAATCAATAAAAAATTTTCAGAAGAAAGTTTATAATCGATAAAAAATTTTCTATAGAAAATTTATAATCTATAAAAAATTTTCTATATCGTTGAGCTATTTTCAATTTTAGCTATCTATGTTATTAACCAGCAGATAGCTCAAATTGAATTTCAACGATATATATTTTTATCGATTATAAATTTTTTATAGAAAATTTTTTTATCGATTATAAATTTTGTATAGAAAATTTCTTATGGATTACAAATTTTCTATAGAAAAATTTATGATCAATAAAAAATTTTCTTTAGAAAATTTATAAACGACAAAAATTTTTTTTAAGAAAATTTATAATCGATTAAAATTTTTTTTTTAAAAAATTTACAACCGATAAAAAAATTTTATAGAAAATTTACAAAAATTTATAGAAAATTTGTAATTGATAAAAAATTTTCGGTACAAAATTTGTAATTGATAAAAAATTATCTAAAGAAAATTTATAATCGATAAAAAATTTTATAATCGATAAAAAATTTCCTATATACATATATTTTTATCTATTATAAATTTTCTGGAGAAAATCGTTAACAAAATTTTGAATTTTATTATGAATTTTCTTTAAAAACAATTTTTATTGATTATAAATTTTGTTATAAATTTTTTATAGAAAATTTTTATAGATTTAAAATTTTTCCAAAAAACTTTTTACCGATTATAAATTTTGTATCGAAAATTTTTATCGTTGGTAAATTTTCAAAAGATAATTTTTTATAGATTATAAATTTTCGATAGATAATTTTTTATCGATCATAAATATTCTAAAGAATTTTTTATCGATTGTGTATTTTCTATAGAAAATTTGTTATCGATTATAAATTTTCTATAAAAAATTTGTGATCGATTATAAATTTTCTATAAAAGCGATTACAAATTTTCTATAGAAAAATTTTTATCGATTATAAATTTTAAATAAAAAAATTTTTATTGATTATAAATTTTATATAGATAATTTTTTATCGATTTTAAATTTTCTATGGAAAATTTTTTTTCGGCTAAAAATTATATTATCAATTTTGTATAGAAAATATTTTATCGATTAGAGTTTTTTATAGATTTTTTTTTTATCGATTATAAATTTTATATAGAAAACTTTTTATCGGTTATAAATATTATATAGAACATTTTTTATCGATTAGTATTTTTTTAGATTTTTTTTTCGATTTTTTTTTTCGATTATAAATTTTATTATACATTTTCTATAAAAAAATTTTTATCGATTATAAATAAAATTTTGAATTTCGTATAGAAAACTTTTATCGATTTTAAATTTTCTATAGAAAATTTTGTATTGATTATAAATTTTCTATAAAAAATTTGCTGTAGAAAATTTAAAATCGATAAAAACTTTATAAACGAAATTTATAATATAATTTATAATCGATAAAAAAAAATTTTATAGAAAATTTATAATGAAATTATAATCGATAAAAATTTTCTATAGAAAATTTGTAATCGAAAAAAAAAACATTTTATATAATATTTATAATCGATAAAAAATTCTCGATATAAAATTTGTAATCGATAAAAAAGTTTCTATAGAAAATTTAAAATTGATAAAAAAATGTTCGCTAAAAAATTTATAATAGATAATAATTTTTTTGTAGAAAATGGAAAATGTGTAATCGATAAAAAATTTTCTATAAAAAATTTATAATGAATAAAAAATTTTCTATAGAAAATTTATCATCGATTAAAAATTTTCTATACAAAATTTATTATTTTTTGTAGAAAATTTTATAATCGATAAAAAATTTTTTGTAGAAAATTAAAAATCGATAAAAAATTTGTGTAGAAAATTAAAAATCGATAAAATAATTTATATAGTAATAGGTTTAAATTTTATTTTCTAATGTTTGCAGATTTTTTTTAATTGAATGTATAATTTAACCATAATAAATAATAAATAAAAACCTTATTGGTGATTTGTTTCATTTATGTAGTAAAGAATGTTAAAAATATAAAGGTAAATGTATTAATTGATATAAGTTATTTGGTTTATTGTGTCGGAATTAATTTGTTAAATTGAATAATATATTTGAATAAGTAGTAACTTTGACTTGATTAAATTGATAAATTTCCTTGCTCATTTTTACAAAGTTTTCTTTTATAAATGTCATATTTTTTATAAGACAATTTTTTACCTAAGTATATTTACTAAATAGTCTTATAACTTGTTAAGTTGTATATTTACGTATAAACTTAGGTAGATTATGCCAGATTTTTGTGTAATATTACACCTGTTTTTTTTTGCGTGTAGAGTTTAATAGAAAATATGGGGAAAAACTAAGCGATTTTAGGAGAAAACACAGCGGTTTTTAGTCCGTTTTACGCTAACATGGCAACACTTTCTACGACTTAGGAGTGAGTGAAACAACAAAATCCGATCTGGCATCCATTTTTCTAATGGCGCGTTATATTAGCTATCTCTTTCTAACCTAATTCGTAGAATAATTTGAAAATATTAACCATATGGTTCAGAACTACTTTTTTGACACCTGTCACTTATGTCGAGTCTGTATTAGTCTGTGGTCTGTGCCCTGTTCTCACTTACAGCTAAAAACCATTTTTAGCAACATTTTTCGTTTTAAGCTTAAAAACCATTTTTATGACTCGTTTTACCATACATTTTTTTGTTGTAATATGTCAAAATAAAAATGTTTTTAGCTCGTTTAAAAATTAAAACGATTTAAAACGAGCGGAATTTCAGGGGTTAAATTTAGTATTTTTGAATGTTCAGCGTTTTTAAAGCATTTTATTAATATTGGCAACATTGTTTATTACTAAAATGTAAATAATACGGACACAGACTAATACAGACTCGACATAAGTGACAGATGTCAAAAAAGTAATCTTGAACCATATGGTTAATGTTTTCAAATTATTCTACGAATTAGGTTAGAAAGAGAAAGCTAATATAACGCGCCATTAGAAAAATGGATGCCAGATCGGTTTTTGTTGTTTCACTCACTCCTAAGTCGTAGAAAGTGTTGCCATGTTAGCGTAAAACGGACTAAAAACCGCTGTGTTTTCTCCCAAAATCGCTTAGTTTTTCCCCATTTTTTCTTATAAAACTCTACTGTCGAGTCTGTATTTAGTCTGTGATACGGAGTTCACACTACACGCAAAAAAAACTTGTGTCGGAGTGAGCAAAAATCTGGCATAATTTTACCAAAAATATGCTAAAACTACAACCGACGAAGTAGTTTTCGTAATTTAGCCAAAACACTTATGTAAAAAATTTTGAAGAAAATGCTAATGCTATTTAAGTAAAAACTTGGTAAAAATACCAAAAGAAATATGGTGAAATATACCAAAACTATTGGAAAAGCTGACTAAAAGTAATACTAAAAATTACCACATTTATTCTAAAATAAATGTTCAATAAATTTTTGTAAAAATTTGTATATTTGTTGAATTTAAATTTTCACAGAATAAATCCATATTAATATAATAAATGTTGTGTAGGATTTAATTTACCACCGACCAACTGACCCTTTTTGTACAATTTTCTCGAGTGACTGCTGCCTACGCTTCTTCTTGAAGTAAAGGATCCGCTATAGCTTCACGAATTTATTAAAAAGCATCCTGTGAAAATAGAAAATTATTACAAAACATAAATTTTTAATTTAAAAATTGGTTAACCCCATTGGTCTCTTGGTAAGGAGGAACACTTACTTTGTCATTCCATTTGTAACTCATCAAAACAGGTACACTGAGGGAAAAAATCGTAGTCAAATCAAACATTTTCGTACTCATTTTTAAAATTCTAAAATTTTTTAAACAAATTTTAAAAATGAAGTGGAATTTTATAAAATTAAATATGTTTCGGTGTTGATTTTAAAATTATATTTTTTAAATTAAATATAAAAAAACTCCTTTTTATTTCATGATGGTGCCATGATGAAAATAATCATTTTGATTGTAAACAACAGCAAAGTGAGTTTTTAACAACTTTAAAAACGACGCCTCAAAAATGACGCAATTATTTTAGAAAAGTCTCATGGTGAATCATAAGTGAAAACTTTTCAATTTTCATAAAAAAGTAAAAGAAAATCAATAAATATTTTCTAAAAGTAAAACAATAAATTAAATTTGTGTAATAAGTGATAAAAGTTAAAAGTAAATCCATACTAAAATAAAAAATGGTGTGAAAATTAATGTGGAGTACCTGTTGGCAGAAATTAATGTGGAGTACCTATAATCCAGAAGGAACTTTACATCCTATGAAAGCCATCCCGGAGTTTTTTTGTATTATTTTATTTCAATTTTATCGTCGGTACTCTGACAAAAACACCTACGTGTATTTATTGAAGAGGCTAGCTAATTTGTGAACTTTTGCGTTGAATTTTAAAGTTCAACTTAATGAAACAAAGTAGATTTGCGATATTATTTAAATGTGTATGTAAAAGGTGTAGCTTTAAAGGACCGCGAATGGACAAAATTAATCTAATTCGAAGACGTCTTTACCAATTTTTAAAATTCACATGGGTGTTTTTTTCGGAGGAGCGACGATATATTATATTAATTCTATATATAGGAAAAATGCATCCTTATAATTATTCTGTGGTAAAGAAAAATAAATAAAATGTGTATACAAATATAAAAAATCTAATTGTTTTATTTATATTAAAAATTTAAGGAAACAAAGAAAATTATAAAAATAATTTCCAATATTTAATTTGATTATGTACATATTTGATTTGAACATAAAAACATTCTCAAATCAACGTTGTTTCATTTCATTTTTAAAATTTTGGTTGTTACTTAAGCCATATTAAAAGTGTCGATAAACATTTTCAAATTGAGAAAAAACAAAGTTTGTTGACTTTTGTCACTGTTTTATTTTTAATTTGAGATTGTTTTAGCTTGATTTGAGAATTTTTTTTTCTTAGTGTATGGACTCCCTTGGCTTTGGGTTTTTAGGTTTTAATTTTATAACTAAAGGCAGGATTGGTGTCCACGATTTTTATTGTAGTGAAGGATTCTCCATAGCTTCAAAAATTTATTTAGCAGTACCCTGTAAAAATATAAAATTATTACCAAACACTAATTTTTAACTAAAAATCTATTAAACCTTATTGGTGTCTTCGGAATGCGGGTATACTCACTTTATCATTCCATTTGTTATTCATCGAACCATACGTCTGGGACTCCATTGGTTTTTCTTATTGAATGGTGTTTTAAGTGATGAAAGCAAAATTAACTTTAACATTCTTTTATCTTACATTTATTTATCTTTTAGAAAACTAATTATTTATTTTTATTTATGTATTAATTTATTTTTATTTTATATATCAATTTCCTTTTTACGTTTTTATAACACAAAAAATAAACGAACAACGCACGCACACAAAAATACAAAATGAAAATGGCGGTCTGTATTTGTTTTGTTTTTTTGTTGTTTTCTTTCGATAAATTTTTGTGCAGGTAATTTGCGTTATTGAGCAAGCTACTTGGTTATTTTACATAAAAAATGAATTATGTTACTTTAACATCGACAAGCATAATATTAGCAAAAATTTGGTAAAAAAATTTTTTTGGTATGAAAAAAGTTTTACCAAGTAGGATTGCTCAATCTTACACAGATTTTTTTTTTGCGTGTAGAGAATTTGTACTCGTTATACGGCGTTCACACTTGCTGTTTTGAAGTGTTCAAGAGTGAGATGTTTAAAAAAGTCTTTGTTCTGTGTCCATTACGTTTTTATTCTGCTACTGGTGTTTTGTTAAACAACTTGTTTAAGGTCGCTAGTGTGAACTCCATATTAAAGCCACTTGTTTAAAAAAGTAAACAAAATCGTTCACACTACATTTTGCTCGTTTAACGCTGAGTGTTTAACGTTTGTAAACAAACGCACTTAACCTAATTCTGAAAAAAATTGCAAAAATATTTCTAAAATCCTTTTAAACTTTGGCGGAAGACAAGATATTTAATTTTTTTATAACATTTACATAACACCACTACACGGAACACCTTTTTATTGACTAATTCCAAGTAAATAGGAAGATTTTTCTGTTTTTTGTTCCGGACCTGTCCGAAGCTGTTTGCATATTTATACTTCGATGGAAGGCACAATTCACTATTAGAGCAGCTGTTCCAATATAATTATAAATGAAACACACACTTTTTTCTGATTTTTCAGTAGTTTTTATTAGTTTTTTAAATATTTATAATTTCTCAATTTTCCAATGTTTTGCTACGAAAATGGTGGACCGATACAGAAGCTGGTTGCTATGAAATCTTTTTTTTTGGCATAGAATAAAGAAAAATTAAAAGCAAATATACCGAACCCTGCCTTTGAAATGTTTAGCGAAATGTTCAACAGGGAAACAAGTCGAATTTGATTGTTTAGCTGAACAACCAAATGTATGCACCCAAAAAAAAACAATTGTGAAATTATTTAATTTTAGGGTATAATTTACCTAAGATTTTTCGCAGGAATCCAACTTGAAAAGTTTCTTTGCATATTACCCGAATCAACTTAGGTAAACTTACAAAATGCATTTAAGCATTATTTCAAATTTAATTTTGTTTATTTAGCCACTATATTTAAATAAATGGTACAGTTTGATTGGTCAAATAACGTATTTTTTTTAGGTTGATTTAATAGTTTTATATATCCCCTTCCATACAAAATGCTCAATATTATAAATTTTAATTACATTTATTTTTAATATTTTTTTTTAATATAAAGGACAATTTTATAATAAAATATAAATACTAACAAGCTTAAAGTACATACTTAGCATGATCAGTGACAACTAAATTTTTCTATAGAAACTTTCTCAAAGACAATTTTTCTATAGAAAAAAAAAGACAATTCTTCTTTAGAAAATTTCTGACAGACAATTTTTCTATAGAAACTTTCTAAAAGACAATTCTTCTATAGAAAATTTCTGAAAGACTATTTTTCTATAAAAAATTTCTAAAAGACAGATTTACTATAGAAAATTTTTAACAGACAATTTTTTTAAAAAATTTCTCAAAGACAATTCTTCTATAGAAAATTTTTAATAGACAATTTTTCTATAGAAAATTTTTCAAAGACAATTTTTTTATAGAAAATTTCTGAGAAATAATTTTTCTACAGAAAATTTCTGAAAGAAAATACTCCTTTAGAAAATTTCTTAAAGTAAAATTTTCTATAGAAATTTTCTCAAAGACAATTCTTCTATAGCAAATTCCTGAAAGACAGTTTTTCTATAGAAACTTTCTGAACGTCAATTTTTCTATAGAAAATTTCTGAAAGAAAATTTTGCGATAGAAAATTTCTGGTTGACAATTTTTCTATAGAAAATTTTTTATCTTTCTATAAAAAATTTCTCAAAGATAATTCTTTAATAGAAAATTTTTTAAAGATAATTTTTCAATAGAAAATTTCCCAAAGACAATTATTCTATAGAAAATTCCTCAAAGACAATTCTTTAATAGAAAATGTTTTAAAACTAATTTTTCTATAGAAAATTGGTTTTAAACCAATTAAAAAAGATAATTTTTCTATAGAAAATTTCACAAAGATAATTTTTCATAGAAAATTTCTGAAAGGCAATTTTTCTGTAGAAATTTTCTGAAAGACAATTCTTCTATAGAAAATTTTTCGATAGAAAATTTCTGGAAGACAATTTTTCTATAGAAAATTTCTGAAAGACAATTTTTTTTTTTTTTATTTTTCTATAGAAAATTTTTGAACAACAATTTTTCTATAGAAAATTTTTTATAGAAAGTTTCTGAAAGACAATTTTTCTATAGAATATTTCTCAAAGACAATTTTTCTATAGAATATTTCTCAAAGACAATTTTTCTATAAAATATTTCTCAAAGACAATTTTTCTACAGAAACGTTTTCGAAGACAGTTTTTCTATATAAAATTTCTGAAAGACAGGTTTTCTGTAGAAAATTTCTGAAAGACAATCTTTCTATGGAAACTTTCTCAAACACAATTTTTCTATAGAATACTTCTGAAAGGCAATTTTCATAGAAAAATTCTCAAAGACAATTATTCTATAGAAAATTTCATAGACAATATTTCTATAGAAAATTTCTAAAAAAAATTTTTCTATAGAATATTTTTGAAAAATAATTTTCTATAGAAAAATTCTCAAAGACAATTCCCAAGGACAATTTTTCTACAGAAATATAGAACATTTTTTAAAGATAATTTTTCTATAGAAAATTTCCCAAATATAATTTTTATATAGAAAACTTCTCAAAAATAATTTTTTAATAGAAAATTAAAAAAAAAAAAAAAATTCTATAGAAACTTTCTCAAAGACAATTGCTGAGAGACAATTTTTCTGCAGAAAATTTCTGAAAAACAATTTTTCTATATAAAATTTCTAAAAGACAGGTTTTCTATAGAAAATTTCTGAAAAAAAAAATTTTCTGAGACAATTTTTTTACAGAAAATTTCTGAAAGAAAATTTTTCTATAGAAAATTTCTGAAAGACAGGTTTTCAGAAAAAATTTCTAAAAGAAAATTTTTCTGTAGAAAATTTTTGAAAAAATTTTCATAAAAAATTTCTCTCAAAGACAATTTGTTTATAGAAAATTTCTCAAGGAAAATTTTTCTATAGAACATTTCTGAAAGTCAGTTTTATTTTTTACAAAATAATTTTCTATAGAAAAACTGTCTTTCTATAGTAAATTTCTTAAAGACAATTTTTCTATAAAAACTTTCTCAAAGACAATTTTTAAATAGAAAATTTTTCAAATACAATTTTTCTATAGAAAATGTCTTAAAGGCATTTTTTTTTTCTATAGAAAATTTTTGAAAGACAATTTTTCATAGAAACTTTTTCAAAGACAATTTTTGTAAAGAAAATTTCTTAAAGATAATTTTTCTATAGAAAATACAGTTTTTCTATAGAAAATTATTCTGTAAAAAATATCGTAAAAACAACTTTTCTTTAGATATTTTTTTGTTTTTTTAGAAAGATTCTATAGAACAATTGTCTTTTAGAAATTTTCTGTAGAAAAATTGTCTTTAAGAAATTTTCTATAGAAAAGACAGTTTCTAGAGAAAAATTGTCTTTAAGAAATTTTCTATGGAAAAATTGACTTTGAGAAATTTTTAAAGAAAAATTGTCTTAATACATATTTTCTATAGAAAAATTGTATGAGAAATTTTTTATAAAAAAATTGTATTTAAAAAATTTTTTATAGAAAACTTGTCTTTAAGAAATTTTCTATAGAAGAATTGTCTTTCAGAAATTTTCTATAGAAAAATTGTCCTTGAGAAATTTTTATACAAAAATTATTTTTAGAGATATTTTCTATGGAAATATTGCTTGAAAATTTTTTTATAAAAAATTGTCTTTCAAAAAATTTTCTAAAGAAAAATTGTCTTTCAGAAATTTACTATAGAAAAAATTCTGTAATTCTGAGAATTTTTTTCTATAGAAAAATTCTCTATTTCTGAGAAATTTTTTCTATAGAAAATGTCTTGCATTTTGAGACAATTTTTCTATAAAAAATATGTATTAAGACAATTTTTCTTTAAAAATTTCTCAAAGTCAATTTTTCCATAGAAAATTTCTTAAAGACAATTTTTCTCTAGAAACTGTCTTTTCTATACAAAAATTATTTTTAGAGATATTTTCTATGGAAATATTGCTTGAAAATTTTTTTATAAAAAATTGTCTTTCAAAAAATTTTCTAAAGAAAAATTGTCTTTCAGAAATTTACTATAGAAAAAATTCTGTAATTCTGAGAATTTTTTTCTATAGAAAAATTCTCTATTTCTGAGAAATTTTTTCTATAGAAAATGTCTTGCATTTTGAGACAATTTTTCTATAAAAAAAGTCGTAAATTCTTAAACAATTTTTCTATAGAAAAAAAACTCAGATTCTGACACAATTTTTCTACAGAACAAATTTTAGATTCTGTGACAATTTTTCTACAGAAAAAGTCTCAGGTTCTGATACAATTTTTCAATAAAAAAAATCTTAGATTCTAAGACAATTTTTCTTTAGAACAATTTTCAGATTCTGAGACAATTGTTCTATAGAAAGTACCATATTGTGAGACTATTTTTCTAAAGAATTTTTTCTGTAGATGCTGAATTATCACTAACCGGAATCTGCAATCAAAAACCTCAAGTCATTTTCTGCGAACCGGAGCCCAATTGTTTTATGTTTTTTATGGCGTTCCTTAAAATTTAAACTGCCTACATTGGGGGGAGATTCCAAGTAATGTATTTTTACAAGTTTCGTGGCGGATGCCGCAAATGTGTGGATAAACCACCGTCTGCAACTGAAAGTTAATATTTTAGTTAATATACGTTTATCAAAAATATAAACATAATATTTTTGCTTACCTTTTTAATTAATTAAATAAATTAGTTCCTCATACATATATTTTATAAAAAATTAAAGACAATTTGTTGTCAATGTGTTGTTTACAATGTGGCATTAATATGTCGACTTTATCGTATTAAATTTATTTATATTTATAAAAATAAACTTAGGTAAAAGATTCAAGTTTGTGTATGTTAAATTTAATATTGTAAACAATGCTATTTTACAAAATAAATGTCATATACAATTTAGTTAAAACTTGAGCAATTTCTTGAACTCAATATAAAAAAAAATTACCTAAGTCACATTAGACTGTTTAACACTAGTTATTTTTTTGGGTGTGGGGAAACAAGTCAAATTTTGCTCGTTAATACGGAGTTCACACTAGAGAATTTTTACTCGTTTAAGCCACTTGTTTAAAAAAGTAAACAAAATCGTTCACACTACATTTTGCGCGTTTAACTTTGAGTGTTTAACGTTTGTAAACAAACGTACATAACCTAATTCTGAAAAAATTTGCAAAAATATTTCTAAAAACCTTTTAAACTTTGGCGGAAGACAAGATATTTAATTTTTTTATAACATTTACATAACACCACTACACGGAACACCTTTTTATTGACTCATTCCAAGTAAATAGGAAGATTTTTCTGTTTTTTGTTCCGGACCTGTCCGAAGCTGTTTGCATATTTATACTTCGATGGAAGGCAAAATTCACTATTAGTGCAGCTTTTCCAATATAATTATAAATAAAACACACACTTTTTTCTGATTTTTCAGTAGTTTTTATTAGTTTTTTAAATATTTATAATTTCTCAATTTTCCAATGTTTTGCTAAGAAAATGGCAGACAGATACAGAAGCTGGTTGCTATGAAATCTTTTTTTTTTGGCATAGAATAAAGAAAAATTAAAAGGAAATATACCGAACCCTGCCTTTGAAATGTTTAGCTTAGAGGCATGTCACAGACTTAATTCCGTTCTGAAGTGGAATAAGTGGTTTACTCGTAAAAAGCAAAGCAAATATTTTTTTCGGAATGAAACCATTTTTATTCAATTCAATTCCACTTTGATTTTTGAAAGTGATTTCATTTCGAAAAAATAATATTCGTTTTGCGTTTTACGAGTAAACCACTTTTTTGAAATCCGAACGGATTTGAGTCTGTGACATGCCCCGAAATGTTCAACAGGGAAACAAGTCGAATTTGATTGTTTAGCTAAACAACCAAATGTATGGGGGAACAAATCAAATTTTGATTGTTTAGCGCTTAAACACTCATGGGATGTTTAAAGTCGGTAGTGTGAACTCCGTATTAGCGCTTAAACAATCATGAGATGTTTAAAGTCGGTAGTGTGAACTCCGTATAATACGAAAAAAAATCGTGCTATTTTTACTTTAAACAATTCTTGAACATTATAAACAGTTATAAGTATAATTAATGAATATAATTTTAATATTTTAATTTCGTTTGTTGTTGAAATGTGTACATGTTAATCAGCTGATAATGCAAATGTCAAAATAAAAACATAAAAACTAAAATAAAACGAGTGAAATTACGTGTGAACACTTATTTTTTAATTAAAACAAATGTCGTTTAAAACCGTTTTTAGATGCTCGTGAGAACAGGGTATTATACCCTATTCACACTTACTGTTTTAAACCATTTTTAGCAATTATTTTAAGCATTTTCTGTCAATATACTGTAATAGAATAAAGAAAGTGCTAAAAATATTGCTGCTAAAAACGATTTAAAACTGTACGTGTGAATAGGGTATTATATCGTTTGTTTATTTTTGGTATGACCCAAACGCCATTTTTGGAAAAATGGAGTTAGGAATCAATTGTATATGATTAATATGTCCTCTTTCCAAATCCGTAATCTATTTTTTTATATATCGTATAAATTAGAAGATATCCAGTCCTAACTTTGCTTCATATCACCAATATTAACATTGTCTTAACATTGGGTGGTATGAATAAAAACTAGCATTTACTAAATGCTTATACGGTTTGCTAAATTATTTTGATTTTAAGAAATTACTTGATTTAGTATTCCAAAAAAAATAAACAAAGCAAAGACTCAGCACGAAAAAGTAAATACTTGATTTGATATGAATAAAAGCAAAAAATTCAAGTATTTACTCCAAAAAAATTAGTCTGCTCTTGAGTAGACTAAGAATATTAAATTTCGCGGAAAATAGCAATTTAGCGAAATTTTCTAAATTGTATAAACATAAAAACAAAAAACATAAGGAAATAAATGAATATATAAAATTGTTTCTATCATTAAATGCATTTAATTCACTTTAATTTTTTTCACCCTACACAAGCAATATAATTAAGTCCCATTGGTTGGACAAATATGTTAGGCCACACTAAAAATAAGTTGTGGCGAGGATTATTCTTTTATTCAAGAGTTTATGAATTTAAAATATTTAAGGACACATTTCAAAACAGTTTACATATTTATTTTTCCTATGGTTGTAAAAACTTTATTGAAAAATTCAAAATATAGAATAAAAATGCAATTTTTGGCGTTTTCTCTTTATTTATGTGCAAATTTAACTCAATTTTTTACATTCAAAAGAAATAGGACCTAAAATTGACAGTTTTCTATAGAAATCATATGAGCAGGAATATAATTTTTTTTTTGGAAACTGACACTTTTTCTTAAAGAAAAATTTCACAGAGTCTGTGAGTCACAGACTGTAACTTTTTCTATGAGAAACATGTTTCAGAAACAGATTTTTGGCTCAGAATCTGAGAGCCTTTCTATGAGAAAAACATCTTAGAAACGATACATTTTTTCCGAAAAATGTTTCAGAATATCTGATTTCTTCTTTAAGAGAAATGTCTCAGAATCCGAGATTTTTTCAGCAAGAAAAATGTTTCAGAATAAGGAAAATGATTCATAAAAAGCGATTTT
The DNA here is from genome assembly GCA_963921195.1 of Pegoplata infirma. NCBI lineage: Eukaryota > Metazoa > Arthropoda > Insecta > Diptera > Anthomyiidae > Pegoplata > Pegoplata infirma. The sequence continues at coordinate 161,988,156 of OY992539.1, forward strand.
ATCTACATATAAAACGACTTAGAATCTGGAACTTTTTCTTCAAGAAAAATTTCTCAGTAACTTCAACTTTTTCTAAAAAAAAATTTCCAGAATCTGATACTTCTTTTACGAGTAAAAATGTCTCAGAATCTTCCACTTTTTAAACAAACAAAAAATGATCTTCAACTTTTTCTATAAGAAAAATGTCTTAGAATCTGGGACTTTTTCGAGAAGAAAAATGTTTAGAATCACAAATTTTTTAATGAAAAAAATGTCTCAGAATCTGTGTTTGTTTTCTGTAAGAATAATGTCTCAGATTCTGCGACTTTTCTATAAAAAAATGTCTTAGATTCTGTGACTTTTTCTATAAGAAATAGCCTAGAATCTGGGACTTGTTCTTGAAGAAAAATGTCTCAGAATACGCGACTTTTTCTTTAAGAAAAATGTCTCAGAATCTGCGACATTTCTTAAAGAAAATTGTCTCAGAATCTGCAACTTCTTTTACAAGAAAAATATTTCAGAATTTTGAACTTCTTGTATAAGAAAATTGTCTCAAAATCTGCGACTTTTCTTTAAAAAAAAGTCTCAGAATATGCGAATTTTTCTGACGTTTTTAATTAAAAGAGTTTTACAGTCTGAGACTTTTTCCATAAAAAAAGTCTTAGAATCTGCCACGTTTTCTATAAGAAAAATGTCTCAGAAACTAAAACTTTTTCTACAAAAAAAAAATGTCTTGGAAACTTACAATTTTTTGTAAGAAAATGTCTTAGAATCGAAGACAGTTTCTATAACAAAACTGTCTCCGAATCTGAAATCCCTCAAGCTTAGACTTTTTCTATAAGAAAAAGGTCCTAATTCTGAGACTTTTTGTAAGGAAAGTGTCTTAAAATCAAAGAAATTGCAGACTTTAAGATTTTTGCATTACAAAGTGTCTCAGAATCACCCTTTTTATAGAAAACTGTCAATCAAGTTTAACCAAATTTATATTTTGACAATTTGGGAATTATCTTCACTTCTGTATTTGGATGGATGCCGTTACACAACAAGAAAGCTTAGCAAGGATGAATGTTTGGTAACTTCCACCCATTTAGTAATTGTCCTTGATGTTCCAAATAGTAGCTATATCGTCAATCTGCAGATTAAACAAAGTTTAATTTTCAGTTTTTGTGTTTTTGCAAATCTGAATTAAGCTTTTTGGACAAGAAGCACATTTGGTTTACAAATGTGTAGAAGGTTTTTGTCCAAAATCATCAAATCTTATAATTACACTTACCTGATCAATAAATTTTAATCACTTCAATAGGGTGCAAAATCATACAACTTATTTAAGGCACTTTAACTGTTACCAAGCTAAAAACAACAGTTTGGCTAAGCACATTTTTATTTTATGGCCCAATTTAATTACATAACTTACACGACAACAACACGATTTTAAAGTTTTAAAAATAAATAAAATTTTTTGGATTATTTATTTTTGTTTATTTTTTGTTATTGACATTTCTGATTGCTAGAAATTACTTAGCCGAATTTTCGGGTAAATTTTGTTAAGTTTTTTTTATTCATATAAAATTAAGCAAATACTTTAAGAAATTACTTTGCTAAAAGTAAATAGTAAAAAGTAATGTCTTATTTTTATTCATACCACCCATTGGTTTGCTGCATACGCCAATTTTCTGCACATGCAGCAAATTTCACACCTAAAACACAGACTAATACAGACTCGACATAAGTGACAGGTGTCAAAAAAGTAGTTCTGAACCATATGGTTAATATTTTCAAATTATTCTACGAATTAGGTTAAAAAGAGAAAACTGATATAACGCGCCATACGAAAAATGGATGCCAGATCGATTTTTGTTGTTTCACTCACTCCTAAGTCGTAGAAAGTATTGCCATGTTAGCGTAAAACGGACTAAAAACCGCTGTGTTTTCTCCTAAAATCGCTTAGTTTTCCCCATTTTTTCTTATAAAACTCTACCACAGACTAAATACAGACTCGACAGTAGAGTTTTATAAGAAAAAATGGGGAAAAACTAAGCGATTTTAGGAGAAAACACAGCGGTTTTTAGTCCGTTTTACGCTAACATGGCAACACTTTCTACGACTTAAGAGTGAGCGAAACAACAAAAAACGATCTGGCATCCATTTTTCTTATGGCGCGTTATATCAGTTTTCTCTTTCTAACCTAATTCGTAGAATAATTTGAAAATATTAACCATATGGTTCAGAACTACTTTTTTGACACCTGTCACTTATGTCGAGTCTGTATTAGTCTGTGACTCTACTGTCGAGTCTGTATTTAGTCTGTGCCTAAAAGTTAAAATATTTTTCTCTACTTTTGTTTTGATGCATATAACGTGCATCAAAACAAACTAAAAATTGACGCTTGGTTATTGGTGTGACCCATGAACCATTTGCCAAATGGAATTAGGAATCAATTGTTTATGATTGTTATGCACTTTATTTTCATCCGGAATGAATTTTTCGTAAGAATTAAAAGATATCCAGCCCCAACTTTGCTAATTGTAGCCAAAATTAAAGATAATTTAATAAGGTAAACTCAGGTTGACTGTGACCCACGTGAAAGAAAATTATATTTTTTTAAGAAAATATTCACGCAAAAAAAAACAGGTGTAATATTACACAAAAATCTGGCATAATCTACCTAAGTTTATATGTAAATATACAACTTAACAAGTTATAAGACTATTTAGTAAATATACTTAGGTAAAAAATTGTCTTATAAAAAATATGACATTTATAAAAGAAAACTTTGTAAAAATGATCAAGGAAATTTATCAATTTAATCAAGTCAAAGTTACCACTTATTCAAATATATTATTCAATTTAACAAATTAATTCCGACACAATAAACCAAATAACTTATATAAATAAATACATTTACCTTTATATTTTTAACATTCTTTACTACATAAATGAAACAAATCACCAATAAGGTTTTTATTTATTATTTATTATGGTTAAATTTACATTCAATTAAAAAAAATCTGCAAACATTAGAAAATAAAATTTAAACCTATTATTATATAAATTATTTTATAGATTTTTAATTTTCTACACAAAATTTTTTATCGATTTTTAATTTTCTACAGAAAATTTTTTATCGATTATAAAATTTTCTACAGAAAATAATAAATTTTGTATAGAAAATTTTTAATCGATGATAAATTTTCTATAGAAAATTTTTTATTCATTATAAATTTTTTATAAAATTTTTTTTATCAATTACACATTTTCCATTTTCTACAAAAAAATTGTTATCTATTATAAATTTTTTAGCGAACATTTTTTATCGATTTTAAATTTTCTATAGAAACTTTTTATCGATTACAAATTTTATATCGAGAATTTTTTATCGATTATAAATATTACATAAAATGTTTTTTTTTTCGATTACAAATTTTCTATAGAAAATTTTTATCGATTAAAATTTCATTATAAATTTCGTTAATAAAGTTTTTATCAATTTTAAATTTTCTACAGCAAATTTTTTATAGAAAATTTATAATCAATACAAAATTTTCTATAGAAAATTTAAAATCGATAAAAGTTTTCTATACGAAATTTAAAATTTTATTTATAATCGATAAAAAATTTTTTATAGAAAATGTATGTATAATAAAATTTATAATCGAAAAAAAAATTCTATAGAAAATACTAATCGATAAAAAATGTTCTATATAATATTTATAACCGATAAAAAGTTTTCTATATAAAATTTATAATCGATAAAAAAAAAAATTTAAAAAACTTCTAATCGATAAAATATTTTCTATACAAAATTTATAATATAATTTTTAGCCGAAAAAAAATTTTCCATAGAAAATTTAAAATCGATAAAAAATTATCTATATAAAATTTATAATCAATAAAAAAATTTTTATTTAAAATTTATAATCGATAAAAATTTTTCTATAGAAAATTTGTAATCGCTTTTATAGAAAATTTATAATCGATCACAAATTTTTTATAGAAAATTTATAATCGATAACAAATTTTCTATAGAAAATACATAATCGATAAAAAATTCTTTAGAATATTTATGATCGATAACAAATTATCTATCGAAAATTTATAATCTATAAAAAATTATCTTTTGAAAATTTACCAACGATAAAATTTTTCGATACAAAATTTATAATCGGTAAAAAGTTTTTTGGAAATATTTTAAATCTAAAAAAATTTTCTATAAAAAATTTATAACAAAATTTATAATCAATAAAAATTGTTTTTAAAGAAAATTCATAATAAAATTCAAAATTTTGTTAACGATTTTCTCCAGAAAATTTATAATAGATAAAAATATATGTATATAGGAAATTTTTTATCGATTATAAAATTTTTTATCGATTATAAATTTTCTTTAGATAATTTTTTATCAATTACAAATTTTGTACCGAAAATTTTTTATCAATTACAAATTTTCTATAAATTTTTGTAAATTTTCTATAAAATTTTTTTATCGGTTGTAAATTTAAAAAAAAAAATTTTAATCGATTATAAATTTTCTTAAAAAAATTTTTTGTCGTTTATAAATTTTCTAAAGAAAATTTTTTATTGATCATAAATTTTTCTATAGAAAATTTGAAATCCATAAGAAATTTTCTATACAAAATTTATAATCGATAAAAAAATTTTCTATAAAAAATTTATAATCGATAAAAATATATATCGTTGAAATTTAATTTGAGCTATCTGCTGGTTAATAACATAGATAGCTAAAATTGAAAATAGCTCAACGATATAGAAAATTTTTTATAGATTATAAATTTTCTATAGAAAATTTTTTATCGATTATAAACTTTCTTCCGAAAATTTTTTATTGATTATAAATTTTCTTCAAAAATTTTTTATCGATTATAAATTTTCTTCAGAAAATTTTTTATCGATTATAAATTTTCTTTAGATAATTTTTTATCAATTATAAGTTTTCTATAGAAAACTTTTAATCGATTATACATTTTCTATAAATTTTTGTAAATTTTCTAAAAAAAAATTTTATCGGTTATAAATTTTCTATAAAATTTTTTTTTATCGATTATAAATTTTCTATAAACAATTTTTGATCATAAATTTTTCTATAGAAATTTTTAATCGATAACAAATTTTCTATAAAAAATTAATCGAAAAAAAAAAATTAAAAAAAGTTTGTAAATCAATGTAAAATTTTCTATAGAAATTTTATAATCGATAAAAAAAATTTTTATAGAAAATTTATAACCGATAAAAAAATTTTTTTAGAAAATTTACAAAAATTTATAGAAAATGTATAATCGATTAAAAATTTTCTATAGAAAACTTATAATTGATAAAAAATTATCTAAAGAAAATTTATAATCGATAAAAAATTTTCTGAAGAAAATTTATAATCGATAAAAATTTTCTTTAGAAAATTCATAATCAATAAAAAACTTTTCTGGAAAAAATTTAAATTCGGTTAAAGAAATTAACTATCGAAAATTTATAATTGATAAAAAAATTTTATAAGAAAATTCGGTTAAAGAAATTTACTATCAAATATTTATAATCGATACAATTTTTATTTTTTTTTTAATTTATGATCGATAAAAAAATTTTTGATAGAAAATTTAAAATCGAAAATTTAAAATCGATAATTAATTATCTGTCGATAACTAATTATCTATACCAAATTTATAATCGATAAAAAAATATCTATAGAAAATTTATAATCGATAAAAAATTATATATAGAAAATTTATAATCGATAAAAAATTATCTATAGAAAATTTATAATCGAAAAAAAAAATTATCTATAGAAAATTTATAATCAATAAAAAATTATCTATAGAAAATTTCTAATCGATAAAAAATTATATATAGAAAATTTATAATCGATAAAAAATTATGTATAGAAAATTTATAATCGAAAAAAAATTATCTATAGAAAATTTATAATCAATAAAAAATTATCTATAGAAAATTTCTAATCGATAAAAAATTTTCTATTGAAAATTTATAATCGATAACAAAAAGTGTATAAAAAATCGATAAAAAATTTATATAGAAAATAAAAAATTTTCTATTAAAAATTTATTATCGATAAAAAAGTTTCTAAAGAAAATTTATAATCGATAAAAAAAAATTATAGCAAATTTATTATCGATAAAAAATTTGTTATACATACATAATTTATTTTTTGATAAATAATTATCTATAGATAATTTATAATCGATAAAAAAATATCTAAAATCGATAAAAAATTATCCATAGAAAATTTATAATCGATAAATTTTTTTTTATAGAAAATATATAATCGATAAAAATTTTCTATTGAAAATATATGATCGATAAAAAATTTTCGATTGAAAATTTATAATCGATTAAAAGTTTTCTATAGAAAATTTATAATTGATAAAAATAAATTCCATAGAAATTAATAACCGATTAAAAATTTTCTATAGAAAATTTTCTATAGAAAATTTATAATCGATAAAAAATTTTCTATAGAAAATTTATAATCGACAACATATTATGTATAGAAAATCGATAAAAAATTATCTATATAAAATTTATAATCGACAAAAAATTTTTATAGAAAAATAATTTCTACAGAAAATTTATAATCGGTTAAAGAAATTTTCTATAGAAAATTTATGATCGATTATAAATTTTCGATAGAATAGTTAAAATCGATAAACAATTTTCGATAGAAAATTTATAATCGTTAAACCAATTTTATCATGCTATATTATAAATTTTCTATAGAAAATTTTTTATCGGTTATAAATTTTCTATAGAAACGTTTTTATTGATTATAAAATTTCTACAGAAAACTTTTTGTCGATTATAAATTTTTTATCGATCATAAATTTTCTATAGAAAATTTATAATCGATCAATTTTATTATATTACAAATTTTGTTTAGAAAATTTTTTATCGATTATAAATTTACTAAAGATAATTTTGATCGATTATAAATTTTCTATAGAACATTTTTTATCGATTATAAATTTTCTATAGAAAATTTTTTATCGATTATAAATTTTCTATAGATTTTTTTTTTTTTCTATAGAAAATTTTTTATCGATTATAAATTTTCTATAGAAAATTTTTTATCGATTATAAATTTTATAAGGAAAAATTTTTATCGATTATAAATTTTCTATAGAAAAATTTTTATCGATTATAAATTTTCTACAGAATTTTATTTCGATTTTAAATTTTCTTTATTGATTATAAATTTTCTGCGGAAAATTGTTTTTGTAATAAAATTTGTAATAAAAAGAAAATTTTTTAAAGATTATAAACTTTCTATAGATCATTTTTTTATCGATTATAAATTTTCTATATAAAATTTTTTACCGATTATAAATTTTCTTACCAATTGGCAATTATATTTTTATTGTTCTCACCTATTCAAATCGACCCTGTTACAACTGTTCTAATACAATATTGTGGTTCTTCTTTTCGACATTCCTTCATGGCCGATTCAAGAATACGATCACATATTTCATGTTGACATCTAATCCCTTACATAAAGCAGCCAAAGCTTGCAGCATCTTTTCAAGAAATGTGCGTCCCTGTACGCCACTGATTAAGTTATTAAACGAATGCGATCACTTTCGTTTACGGTCGATTTCAAACTTTTAGCTATTCATATTTTCCAATTAAGGGGGTCATTTATTTGCCTAAATGAATGCTATTCTAAACGCTTTTATCGTTAAAAAACAATTTGTTAAAATTCTCGCAAAAAAATATCGGCAAAATTGCAGTTTATGGGGCACACTGAAATCGAAAAAACTAAAAACGCCATCCGCTTTAGAATTAAAAAAGAAAAAAAAAAAAACAAAATTATTCATGACTGGCGCCGGAAACTTGTTTGGGGTCCTCTTTAATAGGGACATCCAGGAAAGGGTCATCTTAATTTTTTTTTTGCGACATCCGGCCTTCGGATGTCGTTTTTAGTTTTTTTAATTTCCGTGTGTCCCATATACTGCAATTCAGCCAAAATATCTTACCAGAGATATAAATTAGCGCATGCAATTTTAGTACCCAACTTTACACTGCTCCTAATGAGATTTAGGACATCTGGTGTCATTTCCTCTAAAGCGGTATAGTCCACGGAACCAGCACACTAAAAAAATAGGTTAGAATTTTTGGAACTCATAAAGATTACTTAACTTGCTTACGATAGGTATTATAAAATAAGAAGAATAGTAAAATATGTACTTACTTATTTTACTTTTTTTTTATAATAAGTTTTATTTTACAAAACGTATAACAAAAAAATTGCAGCAATAATTATAATAAAAAAACAAAAAAAATAAATGGATTGAAACAGCTGATTGCCGTAAACACATTAGGCCGATTTTACACGTGTATTTGGTAACTTTTACAGTTTTTTAAATATAAGGCAACCAAGCGAACATTTTTTAGTATGTTGAGGTAACACTTAGTATATTATCACACTAAACTTAAGATATTTTCCAAATATCTTAGGTAAAATTATAAAGTTTACACATGGAAAAAACAATAATGTCAAATATTTAAAAATTAAAAAGGAATTTGAAAATAAAAGGGGCTACAAAGTGAACTTTGTTATAATACAAAATAAATGCCAACGGTAATTTTTATTCAAACTTTGGAAATTTAAATATGACTTGTACTTTTTTTTGAAACCATATAAAAAAAATGTTACCTAAGCTAGAGTAGTAAATCTTACACCAGTTTTTTTTTTTGCGTGTTCATTTAAACGGGATATGGAGCAAAACGCGACCAAGTCTTTTTTTGTTAAAATCATAATAACTTTTGATATCTTGTGCAAAAACGTATAAAAATTTATATTTTTTCTTAAAACATTTTAAGCAATCGATACCAAAAGTAAAAAAACAAATCTATCGTGTAGATTTTTAATAAAGTTGATGAGAAGTTTCTTTTTCGTTTTTCTCAAAACAAAGTAAATGGTCTTTGGGTCATACCAAAAATAAGCAAACGATATGGCATTCACACTAGCGACCTTATGCCATATTCGCATTCATATTTTTAAACTAGTTTAAGCACTTAAACATGTTTATGTACCTTAAAAAGTTTTAATTTAAACATGTTTAAGTGGTTAAACATGTTTAAAAAAATGAATGCGAATATGGCATTAAACAAGTTGTTTAACAAAACACTAGTAGCAGAATAAAAACGTAATGGACACAGAACAAAGACTTTTTTAAACATCTCACTCTTGAACACTTCAAAACATCAAGTGTGAACTAGGGTTGTAAAAGTACCGGGTATTTGGGTACTTGGTATCGAGTACCAACAAATTTTCCGGGTACCCACTACCAAAAAGTCCCTACCCAATACTTTTTAGGGTTGTATTTTTTTACATTTTAGCAACAAATTTATCTAAAAAGTGTAAAAAACGTATAAGATTTTATAAAATATATATAAAAAAATCCGTTAGTCATTGGCGCTTGTATAAAACAAGTGTCAAAAATACTGAATATTGTATAAAAATAATGTATAATGTATAAATGTAATATAATATATATAATTTTTTAAATTTTGCTTAAAAAACATACTGAGCGTATACTTAACAAAAAGTATCGAGTAGTATCGAGTACCCAATTCAAAAAGTATTGAGTAGTATTGAGTACTGAAAAGTAGCAGACTTTTACAACCCTAGTGTGAACGCCGTATTAGTGTTTCTTCACAATACAGCAGCAAGCAGCAGACAGCAAATTTTTTACATGTACACTCATAGAAATATCTTAGTAGAAAAATTAGTAAACCCATTGTAGATAAAGTTTTATACCCTATTCACACGTACAGTTTTAAATTTTTAGCAGCAATATTTTTAGCACTTTCTTTATTCTATTACAGCATATTGACAGAAAATGCTAAAAATAATTGCTAAAAACGGTTTAAAACTGTAAGTGTGAATAGGGTACAGAATAATGCCGTATTCAACAAAAATTAATGTTGATATCGTTGAATAATCAGTATAGTTGGTTCAACTGTTACAATGGCGTCTACAGAATTCAATAGATAAAAGAAAAAAGAAAAAACAACCCTGTTAGTTCGTTTTTTTATTATAACGAGTGAACGAGTGAGTTGGTACACTCATAGAAATATCTTAGTAGAAAAATTAGTAAACCCATTGTAGATCAAGTTTTACAGAATAATGCCGTATTCAACAAGAATTAATGTTGATATCGTTGAATAATAAGTTAAGTTGAATCAACTCTTTACAACGCTTGTACAGAATTCAATAGATAAATCAAAATAGAAAAAACAACCCTGTTCGTTCATTTTTTTTTTATTATTAACGAGTGACGAGTGAGTTGGTAGCAATGTGAATCGTGTTTATCTCTTATAAAATTATTTTATGTGTTTGTTTTTTTATAAAAATATTTAATATTATAAAAATAAATAAAAAAAGGATCTGATTTGTAAATATTTGGTAAGTAAAAAAGTACATTGATTACTTTATGTATTCATACTATATTAAAACTTTTTTGTTTTTTTAAGGATTTTGTTTGATATCATCAGAAAACTGGAGAATGGCTTATGAGTGCATAACATGAATAAACGAAGTGTTTGTGAAAATCTTTGTGAAAATCTTCAAATATTGCAGCTTAAAAAGCCGACGATAATACAAAAATATTGTGATTTATGCTTAATAAAAGAATATTAACAAATAACAACAAGTTTTTTTTATTAATAAAATTTCTTATATTAACAAAAATATGAGTTGAATTTACAAATAATAAGAGTTGATTTACAAAAAAGCGAGTTGATCAACTTTTACAAAAACTGACAATAATTTTTATTGAAATCAACAGCGGTTCTCACCCTTGATAGAAAACAAGAAAAGAATCGGAGAATTGAAGAAAACAAGAAAATGTTTGACAGATACAACAACAAAATACATGTATTTCTGTCAAACATTTTCTTGTTTTCTTCATTTCTCCGATTCTTTTTTTGTTTTCTATCAAGGGTGAGAACCGCTAACATAAATATTTGTAGGGTCAAAATCAACAATGATTTCTGTTGAATTTACAGCGATTTTCTTTGGGAATACAATGATTTTCGGTTGAGTGTAGCAATGTGTTTGTCTCTTATAAAATTATTTAATGTATTTGTTTCTTATGAAATTATTTAATATTAGAAGAATAAATAAAAATAGGATCTGATCTGTAAATATTTGGTAAGTAATAAAATATATTGATTACTTTATGTTTTTTTTTTATATATATATTCATCCGTTATTTACAATTTTAATAACTAACTAGACATTTACAAATGAGATTTTATCTTTACAAATAGATATTACAACAAACAATACAAATTATCAAACGATATTAACATTGTTTTTATTAATTTGATATTTTTAAAGGCAAAATGGGAAAAAGACCTTTGTAAGGTATAAAAAAAATTTCAAATACTTTTAGAAAATGTATATGTTTATAGTAGAACTATTAATGATAATAGTCCTCCATAAACATATAATTTTCAATTTGATGATTTTCGTTTAGCTACACAGTAAAAAGTTTTGGGTTAAATTTAAAACCTAGCGGAACACATTTTAAACCACCTTGGAATTAAATTGAAAGTTAGATCCGAAATGGTTTATATTTTAAACCACATAGGAATTAAAAATTTGTTTTTCTTTATGTTATTTCTTTTAGTTTTATTTTAATGCCAAAAAATAATTAAATTTCTCTCTTAAAAAACTAATAAAAAAGAAACGTCAAACGTCATGAACAATTGTATTTCAACCCGGTGAAAAATGTCAGATGTTATTCATATATTATTCATATATGCTCGTCCATATGTATTACATATATGAAGCAAATGCGAAAATTGGCGGCATATGTAAATATATGGACATATATGGTCACATATGTTATACGGCGTTCACATTGCTGTTTTGAAGTGTTCAAGAGTGAGATGTTTAAAAAAGTCTTTGTTCTGTGTACATTACGTTCTTATTCTGCTACTACACTCAACCAAAAATCATTGTATTCCCAAAGAAAATCGCTGTAAATTCAACAGAAATCATTGTTGATTTTGACCCTACAAATATTTATGTTGATTTCAATAAAAATTGTTGTCAGTTTTTGTAAAAGTTGATCAACTCGTTTTTTTGTAAATCAACTCGTATTTTTTGTAAACTCAACTCATATTTTTGTTGATATAAGAAATTTTATTTTAAAAAAAAGCTTGTTGTTATTTGTAAATATTCTTTTATTAAGTATAAATCACAATATTTTTTAGAATTATCACCGGCTTTTTAAGCTGCAATATTTAAACAAGATTTTCACACACACTTCGTTTATTTATGTTATTCACTCGTAAGCCATTCTCCAGTTTTCTAATGACTAGGCTGACCATTCGTACTGATTTGATCAGTACATGTACTGATTTTTGATCACGTGTACTGATCAAAAAACGTTGTACTGATTTGTACTGATTTTTTAAAATATGTACTGATTGTGCTAATTTTTGAACATTTCAATATAAAAAAATAATTTTATTCGAAAATTCTGTACAAAAACTTGAATTACCATAATATAAGTCGTCAGAGTTGTTTTTTATAACTAAGGTCTGAAAATGAGATAATTTATAATGAATTTATTCTAAGGATATTATAGTTCGTGAATCAAGAGGTTCCTTAACGGAAAAATGGATTCTTTTGCATGAGGTTCTTTTGATCCTCCTAAATTTATATGAAAATGCACACAGAATCTTTGAGGTTTTCTGTAACGAAAAGTTCAATGGGCCGATGGATTTTTTATATTTTTAGAAAGATGATGTAAATTGCATGAATCCAAATGATTCTGAGATCTTAGATAAGGTAATGTCATCAGAGCTTATTCAAAAAAGCGCTCAGAAAATCAGGGACTTAAAAAAAAACACGTGCTTATTAGCTGTGAAGTTTTCTTACAGGAAAAGTTGTCAAAACAGAAAAAGTCTTAAAAATCTTTGGGATTTTCTTATTCTCAAAAACTGTGGAATTTTGTTACATTTTCTGCACTTAAACGGTCAAAACATTCACATGAAGTCGTTTAAAGTCAACTAAATTTTCTGCAAAATCACGACAGTTGTTTTTTGAAGTTGATTTTTAACAGTTGTTTTTTTGTAGTTGCTTTTTGCAGTTGTTTTTAACAGTTGTTTTTAACAGTTGTTTTTACTCAAAATACTTGGGGTCCAGTTAGTTTAACCGACATTTTTTGAGTGTTGAAAAATCATCAGTGTTTTCTCATGGACAAAATTTTAAGAAAGTTATTTCTAGAAAAAAAAACATAAAAACTTGGGCGTACTGATTTAGGCTCAGAAAAAAATGGTCACCCTACTAATGACACCAAATCAAAAACCTTAAAAAAACAAAAAAAAATTATAATATAGTATGAATACATAAAGTAACCAATGTATTTTATTACTTACCAAATATTTACAGATCAGAATCTGATCATCAGATCCTATTTTTATTTATTTTTAAAATCTTAAATATTTTTTTAAGAAACAAACACATAAAATAATTTTATAAGAGACAAACAAATTTCACATTGCAATGCATTGCTACCAACTTGATAATACAAAATTGAACGAACAGGGTTGTTTTTTCTTTTTTGGTTTTATCTATTGAATTCTGTATAAGCGTTGTAAATAGTTGATTCAAATTTACTGATTATTCAACGATATCAACATTAATTTTTGTTGAATACGGCAATATTCTGTAAAACTTGATCTACAATGGGTTTACTAATTTTTCTACTAAGATATTTCTATGAGTGTAGTGTTTTGTTAAACAACTTGTTTAATGTCGCTAGTGTGAACTCCATATTACATATATGTTTTTAATTCCGTTTTGCATTTTGGAGTAAAGAATTTCATAAAAATTGTTTTATACCCAATCACACCTAAGCTGAAATCTCGCTCAAACGAGAGATTACGGTTGTGTATAAAATGATGCAGAACCATATGATCGAAATCCTGTTGGAACGAGATTTCACCTCAGGTGTGAGTGGATAGGTCCTTAGAAAAAAACAATGTTTCACAATTTTTGAAAAATTTTCGAAGTCATTAACATTTTTTTGAAGTTCGGAAAAAAACTTTTTCTATTTTTTTTTTTATTTTGAAATGCTTTTGGATTTTTTTTTAATTTTCAAAGTTCCATTTTTTTTTAAAGTCCCAGACACATTTTTTTTACAACTTTTTTCGGTTTGTAATAAAAAATAATTAAAAAACGTTTTTAGAAAAAAAAAATTTTGAAAAATTTTCTAAGTCCTGAGAAAAATTCAAACACCATATATCGGGACACACATGAAAGTACATGTTATACATATATGTACAAATGTGTACATATGTAAATTTTTTTTTGTAAAATCCCGAGTAAAAAGGAATTTATATAAATGTATATTATTTTATATGTTTTCATAAAACCATATAAAACTATATGAGTCAAAGTATAAAATTATATCTCACTTTGAAATTTTCCAATTTTTTTAAATGATGTCATATAAAATCATATCTAATTATATTGTTCATAATATATTATTGTAAATGGTAGATGCCCGAGTAAAAAAGATCTGATATAACCATATATGGTGAGATACAATTATTTATGCTTATATATGTATTTAAATGAACTTTGATATGGACATATATGTTTATATATAGCTTGAATTTTTTGCTTTATTTTTAATATGATAACATATTTGTTTATATCAAATTATATACTGATATATATAGAATTATATATGACATAATTAATCGGGATATTTTAGATATGAATGATCCAATTAAATATGACTTTATTTATAATTATATATAGCAACGTTTAAATCTATATATAATTGATTATGGCGTCATATAAAAATATAAATCCCCAAAAAATTAAAATTTTCTAAGTCTCGGACACAAATTTTTTTTTTCTTTTGGATTAAAAAATCATTAAAAAATAATTTTTAGAATTTTTTTTTTTTTTTTTTTAAATTTTGTTGGAAACTTTTCGATGTTTTAAAGTAAATAAAGTTATTAAAAATTATTTTAGGAAAAAACTCAAAGTGCAAAAATAAAACTGCAATGTGTTCTGTGACATATCACTATTGAGCCGACACGGGATGTGCTCTAGTGTAGTTATATAGTCGCAACCAAAAGTCGACTTTTTTTCAATTTCCAAAAAGTAGATTTCGACGATTGCAAAAGAATTGTGTCAATTAAAAATTTACTCAATACTATTAAATCGTTTACTGGTGCAAAATTGAGAATTTTTTTAAATTTGTGTGACATGTCACGCGATCTATCAAGGACTGTTTACTTCTCTTGTAGGGTATAATTTATATTTACCACTTAAATAACAAAAATGTATGTTAACCCATATGCATATGTGTAAATGAAAAGAAAAAGAAAAAAAAAACAAATTTGGTATTTTAACTAAATAAATATTTTGTATTTTTTTATAACACTGTATTATATGAATTTGGTCTAAAACATACAAAATTTTGAATTCTTATAATATGCTTAATGGCATCAATTTTTTCTAAATCTACTATTAAATACCTATCTTTGGATTCAATGGGTAGGATGTGATCTATTTTTGTTTTTGTTTTAGAATTTATAAAATATTTGTCTGTGTTAATATGAAATTCATTAAATAAAAAATATTGTTTTTCATCTTTACGGAAAAAAAATCTTATCGACCCATAATATTTTAATCCTTGAAGTCGTATCATTACCGTATAGTTATTTGTTTTTATTTCTTTATATAAAGATGATGTAAACAGCTCTTTGTTTATTTGCGCTCTGGAAAAAATCTGTACACTTTCTATATCCATATTGTGTAATGCGAAAATTTTATTTTCTTCTTCATTTAAAACAATTGTTCTTGGTTTACCAAGCATTTGAAAAAGGTTATTAATAGAAACTTCTGGTTGACGATTTGAAATAGATTTTAAAGTATTTCCAGCACTTATAATTTGTAAATTATTGACTAGTTCCTGTCCCATGTTATTAGTTCCATGCACATTTCTGGCCAAAACACCATTTTCGTTTTCGAAAATGAATGCAGATGTGGCCCATAAGGGTCCCCATCTTTTTACTGTTAAAGTTAAATGTAGCAGCTGGTGAACATTATATGTTAACTCATTCTCCCCATAAAGTGTTTCAATCATCGAAACAAATTGATTGAGTGATTTTTCAGCCTTTTGAAGATCATATGTTACATGAAAACGCTTTTTAAGCAATTTATAAATGGATGATACAAGTAATATCCAGTGTTCAAAATAGGGAATTGGTAAATATGCTCTTAAAACTGGAAGCGAATAATATATTAAAAAATAATATAGTTCTGTTGCTTTGTAGCAATTGAAATCTGCCAAAGACCGTGGGAGACGAGCAAATGTTCCAAGTGGCTTAATATTTATTAAAATGTCATCTATGTGATTAAGATACTTTTTAATTTTCCAAGGACCCCTTTTATTCATCCATATATTTATGAATTGTTTAACCACTCCAAGTAGTACCGAATGCATATACTCGGGGACAAAACAAGTGGATATATCAATTTTGGGAAGAATGGAAATGATAGTATTGCCTTTTACCCCTTTTTTATCATCTTCATTGCATGCATCAGCTTGTAGTACCATATTGGTCTTGGTCCTTATTGGTAAAATTCTTTCAAAGGGATAAATTCTTATAACATTTTTTGCGCCGGGTCTTTGGCATCTTTTCGTTTTTAGTTCACAAATATTACATCCATACATTCCATTGAAATTCAGAATGTTTTGAAGTTGAGCTCGTGCAGGTGCGTCTGCTATAAACAATGGGGCGCTAATTTTTGTTATATTTTTAGTACCTGAAGACGGATCAATCCATTCAATACCATCATCGTAACATTCACGAATTTTTTGACAAAATGGTTGCAAAAACAAATTCATTGGCGGCTTTATCTTTCTATCAAACCAAAGACCGAAAGTTACAATATAGAAGTGCCGTATAGTCGGAGGAAGTTCAGCAATGGTGAACATTAGCGGCCAGCAATGCGAATTAGCACTTTTAACTAGAGACAGACCATCAGTATATAAAATAAGGGTTATATCGAAAGAATTGCGTTTATTTTTTCTATAAATTCTATTGTATTCAGTTCCGTCCGTTATATCTTGTATTAGTTCTTCACTTCCTGAAATAATTTGGAGCTTTTTTGATAGATCTTTTACTTCAAAAAGTTGTTTTATTTGTTCCTTGAAATCTAGTTCAAAAAACTTTGAAACTTTCTCTTCTTCACATATAGAACAAATTTGGCATTCAGTTGACAAATAAACCAGACAATTTTCACAAATGTAGTGATGTATAATTGGAATTAGTGGAACTTGTTCCTTTATAAATTGAAAAAATCTGTATGGAGTTTTTGGAATCCGATTTCCTGCTGGCAACATTTCATGAAGCAACTTCAAATGTTGCTTTAAATATACTTTTGATAATTTGTGATCCATCCACAAGTCGATAATTTTAACTACAGCATCAATTGTAGACATTGTACTGTTTTCATATAAATATTGTGTATCTAAGGATCTACATTCATTATCATAATCGTCTTCACTATCATCACCATCCCCATAATTGTCTGAATCATACTCATCACTATCGGTTTGATAATTATGATCGTAGTCATTACCGGTCTCAAAATTATCATCATTTTCGTTTGTATCATTAGTTTCCCCTACATCACTTTCATAATACATAAACTCATTTACGTCAATGTCGTTTTCATCAATTTCCTCTTCTAAACTGCTAACCTCTGCTGCTTCATTGTCGTTCTTTTTTTTACGATAACGTTTTAATGTGGCTTCTGGTACCTATATATTAAAAAGTAAGTTTAACATTTTTACAGTTTTATTTTTTAAAAAAACGTACTGAAAAAGTTGGTTCATTTATCCATCGTTTATAAATTTTGTTAGGCTTGATTTTGCTACAGGTTGGTTCATCAACAGGTTGGTTTTCAGGAACAGCCGGTTGAGTTTCAGAATCACTGCCTTCAGAGTGAGTCCTTTTCCATCTTTGGAGTGTACTTCTTGGAACCTAAAGTATGTTTTAATGAAATTCTTCTTTAATAAAATAAGATCTTACCGGTTTAGAAGAGTCTATTTGCCAAGATTTATATTTTTTCCTCGAATTGGACATTTGATTTTTTAGCGCAAAAAATTTAACTTTTAACACAGCAGTAAAACAATCCTTTTTGTAAATATGTAATATGGAAATAATAATAGGTGATTAATCAACTGGTAAAGTAACGTAGACAAAAAAAATTGCAGTTTGATTTTCTTACTTGACAATACAAGTACAGATCTTCAAAAGCATAGATATTTAGGGTCGTTTAAATGTTAAAGTAATAAGGTAAAATCCTATAAAAATGTCATATAATATAAAAATCAACTCATACTTTAAAACTTAAATTAATACTGGTACTTACTTACGTTACATTACCAGTTGAATAACACACCCTAATTTGGTCTTAGCACCACGTAAAGTAAAATTCACTGAGGATTGATATCAAATGCAAGAGAGTTTAATCCATAGAGTAAAATATAAAAATATACCATATTTATCAGGGATGATAAAGTCAGTACAATTGTACTTTTTTCAGTACAATTCAGAGGCCAAAAGTACGGCAGTACTCCACTGACTGATTTAGTACAATTTCAAAATTTTCCCAATCACAAATTTTAATCAAAAAGATCTTAAAAAAATTACGAAATATGTAAAAAAGTTGTTAAAATCAGCATTATATTTTCAAAAATCCACAAAATTAATTTTTTCATTGTTTTTCTGTTAGTACAGATTTAGCACGGGCCTTAAATCTATTTTTATACCCCACACTCGAAATATTGTTCCTATATACACTTTATTGAATACTGGTTGACTCAGAATCACTTTTTGATTCGATTTAGCGATGTCCGTCCATCTGTTTACGTAAACGGTGTAAGCACGATATTCGACCAATTTACCAGAAATTACTCTATAAGCTTCTTTTGGCCCAAGGGCGGTCCCATGTTTAGACCTAGCCCCCATTCAAACTCCCCATTTAAATTGGACAACGACTACTATTACAAAATAATCTTTTCGAAACTTGGCAGGTGAACGTTTTGTATTCACAAATCACCATTATAAATTTTAAAAACATTCGATCAAGTTCATTTGTATTTTCCATACAAACCACCTTCCCAATTTTCACATACATAAATCTCTAAAATGTATGTAACTTAATCAAGTCCGATTTTAATTGGACATAGGCTCTATTTTTTAAATATTTGGTTCATGTGTGAACTTGGGACCCATTTTCCGAAAAACACTGGTGTGGGGTATTATATTTTTGTTTAATAAAAATGTAAAAAAAAATAAAAACTTTTTTAGTACAATCATGGTCAAAAAAGTACACTTTTTTAGTCAGGTCAGTACAATCTTAAAAATGTCATTTATCATCACTGATATTTATACCAGTTTATTTCTTCTCTCGGGATTAAGTGTAACACAAGTTCTACACGTACCAGAAAAGCATAGATTTTTCTGTTAACAAACGTCAGTTATTTTATGTTAACGCATCGTAGACATAATTGTTAAGCATTTTTCCTTAACAATTATGTTAGAGATCAATCAAAAAGTAATGTCTACAGTATTATTTAAATTAAATCGACGTAAATACATTAACAAAAAATCAAGTGACATTTGTTAACAGAAAAATCTATGCATTTCTGGTACGTGTAGAACATGTGTAAGAGAAAAGAACGTGTAAATGAAAAGAGAAATATATCGAATCACATCACATCTTTTATCGAAAATAACAGAGGTGCCCATACACGATACTGCAAGCTGTACAACTTGTTAAATGAAAATGCAATTTTGATCGGGTATGGGCTTGTTTAACGACAATTACAAAAATAAAATGCAGACGTATATCCACCAAGTTGGATGTCATGAAACATGATTTTGGGGTCTACTAATGTCTCTAATTTATTTTTACTATATGCCTGATATAAATACAATAGAACCTATACGTAAAAACACTTATAAGCCAAGTTTTTGGTAAAAATACAACTCACCAAGACTTTTGCGTAATTTAACCAAGTTTTTGTTCTAAAAAATTGGATAAATTACGCAAAAGCACTTGGTGAGTTATATTTTTACCAAAAATTTGGCTAATTAATTGCGGTAAAACGCTTGCCGCCCTAATTGTAATTAATCTTTGAGTTTGTGGTGTATTGGTGTTTCTTCACAATGCAGCAGCAAGCAGCAGACACAAAATAAAAACTGTTGTAATTAATTATTATTATTATAATTATTATTATTGCAATCAAATACCGTTTGCTTCTCCACTTTGAAATAGCAAACACCTGCAATACAAAAAAAAATATAAAAAACGCTTTTAATAATCTTTAAATATAGCACTTATTATTTATGCTTCCTGTTGCTTGTTGCCTTGTGAAAGAACACCTGACGTGTTTATTAATTCATTGTGAATGACATTGTCAGAAACAAGCATCATACGATTTAAAGTGAAAAAAATATTATTGAGTGAAAATTAATATATTTTATTAAATATATGTAAAAAAGTGTAGTTTTGCTAAAATTTATATTAAAAAGTAAAAAATAATAAAGAATATTAAATTTTAAGCTATTGTTTATTGCAAACTAACTAACAAGTTCATCATACTAGTCAATTGATCGTGCCGTTTAGTTAAGGGCTGGTAAGTGGATGAATACAATTTTATTAATTTAACAATGTAAAAGCCAGAATTTGAGACTTTCGATACAAAAAGTGTCTTAGATTTTAGGACAATCTAAAAAAGAAGTGTCTTAAAATTTAGGTTTTTTTATTAAAAATGTCTTACGTAAAAGGTAAGACATTTCTATGCAAAAGAAACTGAGAATCTAAGACGTGTTCTGTAAAAAAAAATGTGTCAGAAATTCTTTATATAGAAAAAGTCTTAGATCTAAGAATTTTTCTACACAAATATTCTCAGAAGTCACAGATTTGTATAGAAAAAATTGTTAAGATTTTGAGAGAAAGTCAAGGCTAAATCTGGTAACCAAAACAAAATTTACAAACATTTTTTTGTGCGTTAGTACCAAAGAGGATAAGGAACGAGGACTAAAGTCTAGTTGGCAGACATTGCTCTGATCCAAAAAAAAAAAATACCACAGATAGATCTTTTAATGTTGAGTCAAAAAAAAAAAAAAAAATTGTCGGCGCCCCATTGTTCCCGAGTTATGGGCCTCCAAAGTTTGGAACTATAATTGGATATATCTTCTGAAATAATGGTCCGATCTGGTTTGGTTTCATTTGATAGCTTATTGAAATACCTTTCATATGACATTTACAAAAATTGGATCCATTAACCCATTGGGGTGCAACACCAAATTTTAGATTTTTTAAGTGGTCATTTTGTACTAAAATAATTTTATTTCAAAATTATGCGTTATTAACCTATATATTTATG
Organism: Pegoplata infirma; assembly: GCA_963921195.1. NCBI lineage: Eukaryota > Metazoa > Arthropoda > Insecta > Diptera > Anthomyiidae > Pegoplata > Pegoplata infirma. The sequence goes on from OY992539.1 coordinate 162,009,608, forward strand.
AAACCAAGCTTAAAGCTTAGAGCTTAAGCTTTAATTTGACATTAAGCTCGATCCATTAACCCTTATAGAACCGGAAATATCAAATGTTGAACATTGATAAAAAAAAAATTTTTATTTGTATGTACTTCATTTTTTCGCATTTAATAACCTTGTTTACAAGTAGAAAATCGGAAAGATTTCTTAAAAAAATAAAGCCATATTTTAAAAATCCCAAAAATCGCGCGATTTTTTTTTTCCAGATATGGCTGATTTTCGGATTTTGAAAATATGGCTTTATTTTTTTAAGAAATCTTTCCGATTTTCTACTTGTAAATATATAGTATAAGGTTATTAATATATAGTATAAGGTTATTACAAATAAAAATTTTTTTTTTATCAATGTTCAACATTTGATATCTCCGGTTCTATAAGGGTTAATGGATCGAGCTTAATGTCAAATTAAAGCTTAAGCTCTAAGCTTTAAGCTTGGTTGCATAAATATATAGGTTAATAATGCATAATTTTGAAATAAAATTATTTTACTGCAAAAAGGCCACTTAAAAAATCTAAAATTTGGTGTTACACCCCAATGGCTTAATGGATCCAATTTTTGTAAATGTTATATGAAAGGTATTTCAATAAGCTTTCGAATGAAACTAATCTCGACTAGATCGGACTATTATTTCAGGAGATATATCCAACTATAGTTCCAAACTTTGGAGGCCCATAACTCGGGAACCATGGGGGCCGACAATTTTTTTATTTTTTTTGTACTCAACATTTAAAGATCTATCTGTAGTATTTTTGGACAAAGCTTAATTTGTTTTTTGTTTATATTTACTAATTGTATGTAATTTCAGAAAAAAATTATAAAAAAAATAAATCTGGACTTGATTTTTCCCATTTTTTAACTAAATAAAGTTAATCCAAATCTTAATCCGGTCTGCAAAAAACAGGGCTACTATTGTTAAAGTAAAAACTCGCAAAAAACACACTTAATGTAGTTTGCAAAATTGATTTTTGGTTGCCAGACTTTTACGATTGTAATTACACTCAACTTGTATTATTTCTTTATTTAACGTTCTTTTATAACGGATGTTATTCTTAGTTTACTCTCACGCAAATTAAGTGAAAAGGACAAGTAAAAACCACCATTTAGAAAAAACTTGCGAATCAATAAAGATGTCACCAACTGGTAAGAACACGCGTTTTTTAAATTAATGTATGTATAATAATATTTTTTTTTTATTTTTTTACTTCATTTTTTTTTTTTAAGATAAAAAGAAAAACTTCGCTTTGGACAACCAAACAAAAAAAATTTTGAACAAATCAAGAAGATCGTCTTCTTCGAGCGATGTGAGTATTTCTTTCAATTCTTTTTTATTTAAGGTTATAGTTTTGGGGTATAGGTTATAAATTTATAAAATTACTTCTTGAATCAATTTAAAGAAGTCCGCTGACTATCAATGTAAACGGTTTTTAACGCCATAACCGTGCAATAATAAGTTTGACTGAAATTTTTAGAATTTGAGCCATTTTAATTTTTTTTTTAGAATCTTGACACTTATTGTAGGAAAATTGTGGTAGAATTTTTCTGTAGGGGAAAAAAATAAGCTGGATTTTACAGATAGCACATAAATCTTAGTGGACACTTAAGTGCGAGGTTTCAAAAGCAATTTGGACCATTCGAATGTTTTTTCCTTGCGATATTGTCTAAGGATGTATTATAAAGCAATAATAATAAGTGCTTATTGGTTTGAAATTGGTCAGAATTGCTTGAAAAATCTGAAACTTATGTGTCTACTTAAACTTAAGTGCTGGATGTAAAATCCAGCCTTAAGACATTATATTAAAAGATAACTCTAGCTCGACGTCACATTTCCGTACTTATTACTAGTGTCCGAGCGAATTTTCAACTTCGGCCAAAAAACTTAATTCGGCTTCGGTCACATTTTTTGATGAATAATTGTACGAAATTGTACTAACTTGTTGAAAAACATACCAAACACGCTTTGAATCACATTAGTAAGCCACAAGAACATTTTACTAAGTGTTTTTGCAACTAAAAAAAAAAAATATATTTTTACGCTAAAAAATTTTTCGCTTAAAAAAATTTTCACAAAAAAAAATTATTTACAAGTGTATAAAAAAATGTTTTGCTTAAAATGAGTTCAAACGAAACCGAAAAAGAAATATTCGGCCAAACCCAAACTTAAAAAAATTACCGCCTGGCGTGAATAAAATTATAATAATTTTGGCTTAACTGAATTTGAAAGGCACCGCACTGATTTTTATAAAATTTTTGTAGATGATAGTCCTTTTTATACGATTTCCAATTGTATTTTAAAACATTCCAAATGTATTTTAAAATTGTCCAAATGTATTTTAAAATTGTCCAAATGTATTTTAAAATTGTCCAAATGAATTTTAAAATTGTCCAAATGTATTTTCAAAATGTCCAAATGTATTTTAAAATTGTCCAAATGAATTTTAAAATTGTCCAAATGCATTTTAAAATTGTCCAAATGTATTTTAAAATTGTCCAAATCTATTTTAAAATTGTCCAAATGTATTTTAAAATTGTCCAAATATATTTTAAAATTGTCTAAATGTAGTTTAAAATTGTCGAAATGTATTTTAAATTTTTCCAAAAGTATTTTAAAATTGTCCAAATGTATTTTAAAATTGTCCAAATGTAGTTTAAAATTTTCCAAATGTATTTTAAAATTTTCCATATGTATTTTAAAATTTTCCAAATGTAGTTTAAAATTTTCCAAATGTATTTTAAAAATTTCCAAATGTATTTTAAAATTGTCCAAATGTAATTTAAAATTGTCCAAACGTATTTTCAAATTTGTCCAAATGTATTTTAAAATTGTCCAAATGTAGTTTAAAATTGTCCAAATGTATTTTAAAATTGTCCAAATGTTTTTTAAAATTGTCTAAATGTATTTTAAAATTTTCCAAATGTAGTTTAATTTTTTCCAAATGTATTTTAAAATTGTCCATATGTATTTTAAAATTGTCCAAATGTAGTTTACAATTTTCCAAATGTATTTTAAAATTGTCCAAATGTATTTTAAAATTTTCCAATTGTATTTTAAAATTGTCCAATTGTATTTTAAAATTGTCCAAATGTATTTTAAAAAATTGTTTACAAAAAAATTTGTTTTCTCTTTCATAATGAAAATTTTATTGGAGTTATGAGACTGAGCAAAGTCACTATGTACATTTTCAGCCCCAACATTTACGTAGTAGGATGGGATGAAATTATTCAAGTGTGTTCCCACTTCCATGGGCTTTGTATCAGAGCCTGCGGTCAGAACCGGGAAGCTCGAGTACCCGGGAACTCGCCTACCCGGGAAGCTCAACTACCCGGGATTACTACCCGGGTAGTTGAGCTACCCGGGTAGTTGAAATGAGCTTTTTTTACTTTTAAAACCGTGTAAAGTCTAAACTATTACTAGAAAGTATAGCAAAGTTATATAAATTTTAATGGAGAGATTGCAAGGAATAACCTCAAAAAATTGTATGCAAATCTAATGACAACTGTGGCTTCGGCATACAACTACCCGTCTCGGCTCGTCCACTTTCCATACAAATCTGTGAAAAACTGTACAATTTTCAAGTTTGACATCATTTTATGAAAATTTTTTAAAAACGACTTGTTAAAAAAATTACATGGCTGGGATCGGCTTATAATTGTTAATTCTTGTTTAAAATTTCAAAAGAATCCGATGAAAATTGTGGCCTTGCCAAACTACTACCCGTCCCGGCTCGTCCACTTTCCATACAAATGTGTAAAAAAGTGTACAATTTTCAAGTTTGAAGTCATTTTATGAAAATATTTTCAAAGAGACTTGTTAAAAAAAAATACATGGCTGGAATCGGCATATAATTGTGATTACTTGTTTAAAATTTCAAAACAATCCGATGAAAATTGTTGCCTGGCCAAACTACTACCCGACTACCCGTCACGGCTAGTCCACTAAAAAAAAAAAAAATGAAAAAAATCCAAAAAAAAAAAAAAAAAATTTTTTTTTACTAATTATAATTGACTATATTCAAGGACACCAAATTTAAAATTTTAGTACAATCCGATGAATTTTGTGGCATTGGCGAACTACTACCCGTCCCAACTCGCCCAATCACCATACAAATGTATGAAAAAGCGAAAAATTTTAAAGTTTGAAGTCATTTTATGAAAAAAATTTCAAAGAGACTTGTTGAAAAAATTACATGGCTGGAATCGGCATGTAATTGTGATTACTCGTTTAAAATTTCAAAAGAATCCGATGAAAACTACTACCCGACTACCCGTCTCGGCTAGTCCACTTAAAAAAAATGTAAAAAATCAAAAAAAAAAAAATTTTTTTTTATTTATTTACTAATTAGAATTGAATATGTATATTCAAGGACACCAAATTTCAAATTTTAGTGCAGTCCGATGAATTTTGTGGCATTGGCGAACTACTACCCGTCCTAGCTCGTCCAATTTCCATACAAATGTATGAAAAAGTGTACAATTTTCAACTTTGAAGTCATTTTATGAAAAAATTTTCAAAGAGGCTTGTTGAAAAAATTACATGGCTGGAATCGGCATATAATTGTGATTACTTGTCTAAAATTTCAAAAGAATCCGATGAAAATTGTGGCCTGGCCATACTACTACCCGTCCCGGCTCGTCCACATTCCATACAAATGTGTGAAAAAGTGTACAATTTTCAAGTTTGAAGTCATTTTATGAAAAATTTTTAAAAAAGACTTGTTAAAAAAATTACATGGCTGGAATCGGCTTATAATTGTTATTACTTGTGTAAAATTTCATAAGAATCCGATGAAAATTGTGGCCTGGCCATACTACTACCCGTCCCGGCTCGTCCACTTTTCATACAAATGTGTGAAAAAGTGTACAATTTTCAAGTTTGAAGTCATTTTAAGAAAAATTTTTAAAAAAGACTTGTTAAAAAAATTACATGACTGGAATCGGCTTATTATTGTTATTACTTGTGTAAAATTTCATAAGAATCCGATGAAAATTGTGGCCTGGCCATACTACTACCCGTCCCGGCTCGTCCACTTTCCATGCAAATGTGTGAAATAGTGTACAATTTTCAAGTTTGAAGCAGTGTTGGCTACCGTTACCCTTTCAATACCGTTACCGATTAAAAACCCTTTAATATTGACTACCGTTACCGTTACCAATACCGAAATAAAAATTTTTAAATACCGTTACCGATAAAAAACCGTTACCTTTACTCGGATTTTACCGGTATTATATCGGTTTTATTTCGGTTACATTAATATTACTTATTTTATTTTTTTTTTGTGGATTAAAAACATATTAAAATATTTTTAATATAATTAAAATAAAAAAAAATGGCATTGCCACCTGTAGAAGACACGATACGGTCGAAAATAAACGTGCTAATCTGCTGGTACGATTACGTCTTATGGTCATAGGCTGGTTAAGTTCCGAAATGGGAAAATTCGACCAGATGAAAAAATGTTCCCCTTTGAAAAACTTACAACACTCCAGAAAAACATATTTTATTTATTTTTATACCCTCCAACTACAGTATGGGGGTATACTCACTTTGTCATTCCGTGTGTAACGCATCAAAATATCGGTCTAGGACCCCATAAAGTATATATATTTATTATCAGTGATCGATTTTAAGATATTCTAGCGATGTCCGTCTGTCCGTCCGTCTGTCTGTCCGTCCGTCTGTCCGTCTGTAGTTAACACGACGCAGTCCAAAATCAAATAGCTAGACTCCCGACATTTGGTGCGAATATGTCTTATGTTCCTAGGTAGGTTAAGTTCGTAAATGAGCAAAATCGGACCAGGGGGAAAGAAGTTCCTCCTTGAAAAACTAAACCAACCTCTGTAAAATACCATATTTTTACATGATTTTTTTGTGTTTTTGTTTAACAAATCCAACATTTTTATGCTACAAGAAAATCAAAGTCCTGCATTTGGACCCACAGAATTAAAAAATATCGTTTTTCGGTCCGCCCCCTTTTATGGGCGTGGAATAAATTATTTTTTTTTTTTATTTAATGATAAATTTGTATTTCTTTAGTGCAAAAAGCATAAGAATTATTTTTTTTTAATACTTATTCGAGAGGAAATGTGCCCCCACCAATTACCACTACCGACCCCCCCCAAAAAAAAAAGACGCACCTGCAATTTTTTTATTTATTTGCATGTTGGAGGGTATAAAAGATTCGGCACAGCCGAACTTAACACTCTTACTTGTTTTTTGTCTATTTGTTTAGAAAATGAAAATGACGTGTGAAGTTCATTGACCAAGATTAGAAAACGCGTTTTTTTTTATTAACAACACGACAAACAATTTTGATAATTTTAACAGAGAAATCTGCTGATTTCAAATAAACAGTTCAGGCTGTATATTTGAAATCAGCAGATTTTTCTGCTGTCTTGACGGTTTTTTAAGCAGATTCTACTTAGATTATCCAGACAGAAATTTAGAAAACCGCGTCAGCTATAATCAGCTAATTTCCCAAATGGCTTAAAATGCAGATTTCTCATATGGCTCAAAATGCAGATTTTTTGCTTATTGGACAAAGACGTCTCTAAAATATTGCGTGAATGTTTTAATTTAATTCTGAGTTAATTCTTTATATTTAATACTTATACAAATATAATTATGTGTAAAAAATGTACAGTTTTAACAGTTTTTTAATTTTTTTAAATTTTTTTATATTTTTTACGCGTTTTAACAAATTTGTGACTTGTTTACATTTTATTTATAATACCGGTACGTACCGGTATTGATGTTTCGGTAACGGTTCACCGTTACCGAAATAATCGAAAATACCGTTACCTTTACCGTTACCGATATAAAATATATGTAATACCAATACCGTTACCGATACCGTTATTCGTTTCGGTTGCCAACCCTGGTTTGAAGTCATTTTAAGTATGAAACATTTTTAAAAAAGACTTTTTAAAAAAATTAAATGGCTGGAATCGCCTTATAATTGTAATTACTTGTTTAAAATTTCATAAGAATCCGATGAAAATTGTGGCCTGGCCATACTACTACCCGTCCCGGCTCGTCCACTTTCCATACAAATGTGTGAAAAAGTGTACAATTTTCAAGTATGGAAAAATTTTCAAAGAGACTTGTTAAAAAAAAACATGGCTGGAATCGGATTACTACTGTAATTACTTGTTTAAAATTTCAAAAGAATCTGATGAAAATTGTTGCCTGGCCAAACTACTACCCGACTACCCGTCACGGCTAGTCCACTTAAAAAAAAAATGAAAAAAATCCAAAAAAAAAAAATAATCTTTTTTTTACTAATTATATTTGACTATATTTAAGGACACCAAATTTCAAGTTTTAGTACAATCCGATGAATTTTGTGGCATTGGCGAACTACTACCCGTCCCAGCTCGCCCAATCACCATACAAATGTGTGAAAAAGCGAAAAATGTTCAAGTTTGAAGTCATTTTATGAAAAAAAATTCAAGGAGACTTGTTGAAAAAATTACATGGCTGGAATATAATTGTGATTACTCGTTTAAAATTTCAAAAGAATCCGATGAAAATTGTGGCCTGGCCAAACTACTACCCGACTACCCGTCTCGGCTAGTCCACTTAAAAAAAAATTAAAAAAATCAAAAAAAAAAAAAAATTTTTTTTATTTAATAATTAGAATTGACTATATTCAAGGACACCAAATTTCAAATTTTAGTGCAGTTCGATGAATTTTGTGGCATTGGCGAACTACTACCCGTCCTAGCTCGTTCAATCTCCATACAAATTTGTGAAAAAGTGTACAATTTATCAATTTTGAAGTAATTTTATAAAAAAATTTTCAAAGAGACTTGTTGAAAAAATTACATGGCTGTAATCGGCATATAATTGTGATTACTCGTTTAAAATTTCAAAAGAATCCGATGAAAATTGTGGCCTGACCAAACTACTACCCGACTACCCGTCTCGGCTAGTCCACTTAAAAAAAATAAATAAAAAAATCCAAAAAAAAAACTATTTTTTTTTACTAATTAGAATTGACTATATTCAAGGACACCAAATTTCAAATTTTAGTGAAATCCGATGAATTTTGTGGCATTGGCGAACTACTACCCGTCCCAGCTCGTCCAATTTCCATACAAATGTGTGAAAAAGTGTACAATTTTCAAGTTTAAAGTCATTTTATGAAAAATTTTTAAAAAGACTTGTTAAAAAAATTACATGGCTGGAATTGGCTTATAATTGTTTTTACTTGTTAAAAATTTCAAAAGAATCCGATAAAAATTGTAGCCTTGACAAACTACTACCCGTCCCGGCTCGGCCACTTCCATACAAATGTGTGAAAAAGTGTACAATTTTCCAGATTGAAGTCATTTTATGTAAAAATTTTCAAAAAGGCTTGTTAAAAAAAATACATGGCTGGAATCGGCTTATTATTGTTATTACTTGTTTAAAATTTCAAAAGAATCCGATGAAAATTGTGGCCTGGCCATACTACTACCCGTCCCGGCTCGTCCACTTTCCATACAAATGTGTGAGAAAGTGTACAATTTTCAAGTTTGAAGACATTTTATGAGAAAATTTTCAAAGAGACTTGTTAAAAAAATTACATGGCTGGAATCGGCTTATAAATGTGATTACTTGTTTAAAGTTTCAAAAGAATCCGATGAAAATTGTGGCCTGGCCAAACTACTACCCGTCTCAGCTCGTCCACGTTCCACACAATTGTGAGAAAAAGTCAATTTTTTTAGGTTTGATGTTGTTTGTTGATGTTTTTGTGAAAAGTATGTTTGTATTTGAAGAGATATTCGAAAAGTAAGCAGTTGAAAAAATAATCCAATAGTTTACTTGCTGTTAAAGTTCAAACAAATTTTGAGCAATTTTACTAATCCAATGGTATTTACGGTAATCCAAACGTAGACTGATAAATTACACAAATTTTGGCTGCTTTATATACCGTTTTTTTGTCATCAAAATCACTACCTAAAATGCGATGTAACATATTTTTTACAACTTCTCGCGAAATATTTAACAAAAGTTAATAAAATTATCTATCATAAAACCATATTCTTACAAAATTTGCGCACTTGTAAGTGAAACTAACTACCTATCATAAAACTCTATAAGAGCAGGTAGTACTTAGATTCAGAATATATTAAGATGTTTGTTTATTTAAATGCGACTGGATCCTTTTTAAGCATAGGAAAAATTTATCAATGGTGAAATTACGTTTTAGAACTTAATAGAAATTGCCACACACACAGTGTAGTACACATTTTGGGATACAAGAGTGTTTTTTTATGAAAAGTGAAAAACTCGTGACAGGTAGTAGTTTAGCCAGGCCACAATTTTCATCCGATTCTTTTGAAATTTTAAGCATGCCGATCCCAGCCATGTAAATTTTTTTAACAAGTTTCATTGAAAATTTTTTCATAAAATGACTTCAAACTTGAAAATTGTACACAAGTGTGTGAAAACACTTGTATTTAAAGTGAACGAGCAGGGACGGGTAGTAGTATAGCCAGGCCACAATTTTCATCGGATTCTTTTGAAATTTTAAACATGTAGTCACAATTATATGCCCATTCCAATCATGTAATTTTTTAAACAAGTCTTTTTTAAAAATTTTTCATAAAATGACTTCAAACTTGAAAATTGTACACTTTTTCACACATTTGTATGGAAAGTGGACGAGCCGGGACGGGTAGTAGTATGGCCAGGCCACAATTTTCATCGGATTCTTTTGAAATTTTAAACAAGTAATCGCAATTATATGCCGATTCCAGCCATATAATTTTTTCAACAAGCCTCTTTGAAAATTTTTTCATAAAATGACTTCAAAGTTGAAAATTGTACACTTTTTCATACATTTGTATGGAGATTGCACGAGCTAGGACGGGTAGTAGTTCGCCAATGCCACAAAATTCATCGGACTGCACTAAAATTTGAAATTTGGTGTCCTTGAATATAGTCAATTCTAATTAGTAAATAAATTTTTTTTTTTTTGATTTTTTACATTTTTTTTTAAGTGGACTAGCCGAGACGGGTAGTCGGGTAGCAGTTTGGCCAGGCCACAATTTTCATCGGATTCTTTTGAAATTTTAAACGAGTAATCACAATTTTATGCCGATTCCAGCCGGGACGGGTAGTAGTATGGCCAGGCCACAATTTTCATCGGATTCTTTTGAAATTTTAAACAAGTAATCACAATTATATGCCGATTCCAGCCATGTAATTTTTTTAACAAGCCTCTGTGAAAATTTTTTCATAAAATGACTTCAAAGTTGAAAATTGTACACTTTTTTATACATTTGTATGGAAATTGGACGAGCTAGGACGGGTAGTAGTTCGCCAATGCCACAAAATTCATCGGACTGCACTAAAATTTGAAATTTGGTGTCCTTGAATATATTCAATTCTAATTAGTAAATAAAAAAAAAAAAATTTTTTTTTTTTTGATTTTTTACATTTTTTTTAAGTGGACTAGCCGAGACGGGTAGTCGGGTAGTAGTTTGGTCAGGCCACAATTTTCATCGGATTCTTTTGAAATTTTAAACGAGTAATCACAATTATATGCCGATTCCAGCCATGTAATTTTTTCAACAAGTCTCTTTGAAATTTTTCTGACTTCAAACTTTAAAATTTTTCGCTTTTTCACACATTTGTATGGTGATTGGGCGAGCTGGGACGGGTAGTAGTTCGCCAATGCCACAAAATTCATCGGATTGTACTAAAATTTTAAATTTGGTGTCCTTGAATATAGTCAATTATAATTATTAAAAAAAAAATTTTTTTTTTTTTTTGTATTTTTTTTATTTTTTTTTTTTTAGTGGACTAGCCGTGACGGGTAGTCGGGTAGTAGTTTGGCCAGGCAACAATTTTCATCTTATTCTTTTGAAATTTTAAACGAGTAATCACAATTATATGCCGATTTCAGCCATGTACTTTTTTTAACAAGTCTCTTTGAAAATATTTTCATAAAATGACTTCAAACTTGAAAATTGTACACTTTTTTACACATTTGTATGGAAAGTGGACGAGCCGGGACGGGTAGTAGTATGGCCAGGCCACAATTTTCATCGGATTCTTTTGAAATTTTAAACAAGTAATCACAATTATATGCCGATTCCAGCCATGTAATTTTTTCTACAAGCCTCTTTGAAAATTTTTTCATAAAATGACTTCCAAGTTGAAAATTGTACACTTTTTCATACATTTGTATTGAAATTGGACGAGCTAGGACGGGTAGTAGTTCGCCAATGCCACAAAATTCATCGGACTGCACTAAAATTTGAAATTTGGTGTCCTTGAGAATAGTCAATTCTAATTAGTAAATAAAAAAAAAAATATATTTTTTTTTTTTTTGATTTTTAAAATTTTTTTTTTTAAGTGGACTAGCCGAGACGGGTAGTCGGGTAGTAGTTTGGCCAGGCCACAATTTTCATCGGATTCTTTTAAAATTTTAAACTAGTAATCACAATTATATGCCGATTCCAGCCATGTAATTTTTTCAACAAGTCTCTTTGAAATTTTTTTCATAAAATGACTTCAAACTTGAAAATTTTTCGCTTTTTCACACATTTGTATGGTGTTTGGGCGAGCTGGACGGGTAGTAGTTCGCCAATGCCACAAAATTCATCGGATTGTAGTTAAATTTGAAATTTGGTGTCCTTGAATATAGTCAATTATAATTAGTAAAAAAAATTTTTTTTTTTTTTTGGATTTTTTTAATTTTTTTTTTTAGTGGACTAGCCGTGAAAGGTAGTCGGGTAGTAGTTTGGCCAGGCAACAATTTTCATCGGATTCTTTTGAAATTTTAAACAAGTAATCACAATTATATGCCGATTCCAGCCATGTATTTTTTTTAACAAGTCTCTTTGAAAATATTTTCATAAAATGACTTCAAACTTGAAAATTGTACACTTTTTTACACATTTGTATGGAAAGTGGACGAGCCGGGACGGGTAGTAGTTTGGCAAGGCCACAATTTTCATCGGATTCTTTTGAAATTTTAAACAAGAATTAACAATTATAAGCCGATCCCAGCCATGTAATTTTTTTAACAAGTCGTTTTTAAAAATTTTTATAAAATGATGTCAAACTTGAAAATTGTACAGTTTTTCACATATTTGTATGGAAAGTGGACGAGCCGAGACGGGTAGTTGTATGCCGAAGCCACAGTTGTCGTTAGATTTGCATAAAATTTTTTGAGGTTATTCCTTGCAATCTCTCCATTAAAATTTATATAACTTTGCTATACTTTCTAATAATAGTTTAGATTTTACACGGTTTTAAACGTAAAAAAATTTTATTTCAACTACCCGGGTAGCTCAACTACCCGGGTAGCAATCCCGGGTAGTTGAGCTTCCCGGGTAGCTCGGGTACTCGTCTACCCGGGAAACGGGGGGCTCTGCTTTGTATACCTACACATTAACGTGTCCAGATTTCTTAATTTTAACGATTGACCACTTCTTATACTTCTATGCACAAAGTGACTTTGCTCAGTCTCATAACTTCAATAAAATTTTCATTATGAAAGAGAAAACAAATTTTTTTTGTAAACAATTTTTTAAAATACATTTGGACAATTTTAAAATACAATTGGACAATTTTAAAATACAATTGGAAAATTTTAAAATACATTTGGACAATTTTAAAATACATTTGGAAAATTGTAAACTACATTTGGACAATTTTAAAATACATATGGACAATTTTAAAATACATTTGGAAAAAATTAAACTACATTTGGAAAATTTTAAAATACATTTGGACAATTTTAAAAAACATTTGGACAATTTTAAAATACATTTGGACAATTTTAAACTACATTTGGACAATTTTAAAATACATTTGGACAAATTTGAAAATACATTTGGACAATTTCAAATTACATTTGGACAATTTTAAAATACATTTGGAAATTTTTAAAATACATTTGGAAAATTTTAAACTACATTTGGAAAATTTTAAAATACATATGGACAATTTTAAAATACATTTGGAAAATTATAAACTACATTTGGACAATTTTAAAATACATTTGGACAATTTTAAAATACTTTTGGAATAGTTTAAAATACATTTCGACCATTTTAAACTACATTTGGACAATTTTAAAATATATTTGGACAATTTTAAAATACATTTGGACAATTTTAAAATAGATTTGGACAATTTAAAAAAAAAATTTGGACAATTTTAAAATGCATTTGGACAATTTTAAAATTCATTTGGACAATTTTAAAATACATTTGGACATTTTGAAAATACATTTGGACAATTTTAAAATTCATTTGGACAATTTTAAAATTCATTTGGACAATTTTAAAATACATTTGGACAATTTTAAAATACATTTGGACAATTTTAAAATACATTTGGAAAGTTTTAAAATACAATTGGAAATGGTGTAGAACACCAAAAAAAATCGGAAATTTTCATTTTCACTTTTTTAAGTAAATTACTTTTTTTGGAACAGCGACCTTAGCCAGTGTTTTAAAACCATTTAATTTTCTGTGCAATCAAATTCTTTTTTAGTAGTAATGCAAAAACGCCTTTTAAAAACGTTGTCAGTGTTCTTTGCCACAGCTTAGAAGGGTTTTAAAACCATTTCATTTTCTGAACAATCATATAGTTGTTTACCAGTAATGCAAAAACGTTTTGGAAAACGTTGTCAAAGCGTTCTTAAAAAGTGTTTAATTTTCATTAATATGAAATTTTTTATACCAGTAAGGAAATAAAAAGTGTTTTAAAACCAATTTTAAACATAAAATTCATAATTTTTTTCTACCAGCAATACTAAAATGCTTTTTGAAAACGTCGTCAAGACGTTCTTTGACATGATTTTAATGTGTTTTAAAAAAAACATATACACCACTGAACAATCATAATTTTTGTATATGAAGTACTCCTAAAATGATTTTTTACTACGCTCTTAAAGCGTTCGAAAATAGTTATAGTATTTTTTTAGACCTGTCATGATTTTCGGCTTTGGTAGATATAAGACTAGGTTTTGCGCTAGATTGCATTTTATGTCCCTAATTTACTTACTTGTTTTTAAATGCTTCTTACATTATAAAGGAGGTAATAGTTCAGCCAAAGCGGAAAATTTTAAGCCAGAAGAATTCCAGAGCAGACTTTACTACTCCACCGTCTACAAAAGACAAAGATAAGGTCTCGATGTCTAAAAGTGCAAGAGAGGCGGTAAAAGAAAACTTGAAGCAATGGAAGCGTGAAAGTGAATCTTCGTTTCAAGATATTCGCGATGAGCCTTCAACGTCCAAAAATGCACAAAAAATAACAAAACAAGGAAAGTCATTAAACAAACACAAACAAGAACCTTCAAATCTTTCTAGACTGGATGATGAGGCCTCAAATTCAGAGGAGGAAATGATGAGTCGCGATGATGAGCCCTCTTGTTCAAAATATGTACGAGGACAAGTCGTTAGCAAGTACAAAAAGGATCCTTCGGCATTGCCAATGAGCGACGATGAGGACGATGAGCAACGAGAAAATCCAAGACATAAAGCAATTCTTCCTCAAAATGATGAGCAACCTGATAATTTTAGCAAACAGTTGTTCGGCAACAATAGTCGTTACCCGGTAAGTTTTAAACGCACTTCATTATTTGTTTTACCCTTCCGCATGTAACCAAATAAAAACAAGTGGGAGTGTCAAATTCGGCTGTGCCGAATCTTTTATAACTTCCACCATGTTAAAAATTACATTTTCTAGTCCATGGTTTCCACCTACAGGACTTTCAACTTTTTCTTTCATAAAAGTGTTTCATTTGTTTAACAAAACTACAAAAAAAAAAAAACACGTAAAAAATGTTGATTTTCAGAGGTTGATTTAGTTCATCGAGGGGGAACTTTTTTCCCCTTATCCGATTTTGCCCGTTTCCGAACTTAACCAGCCCAAGACCATAAGACATATTCATGCCAAACTTTAGGAGTCTGGCTCTTTTACTTTGGACTGTATCGTGTCTTGAGATGGGTGCGTGAGTGAGTTTTGACTCACGAAATAAAAGTATTGTTCACGAACGAAATATTTTTTTCTGCTCACGTTTACGCACGCTTACGTGAGTAACTAAAATGTTTCTCTCGCTCACGAAGACTCAAAATTAAAATCAACAAATTTTTATTTTACTTTTTTCGATTTCCTGCATAAAATGTATTTAATTTCCTTAAAACAGTACTTCAAATATATTTAAATCACAATAATGTATTAATTACCCTCTAAATTCAATACAATGGTGATTTTTTTATTTGTTTTCTGTATCAAACATAAAAATAAATTTTACTCACGATCACGCGTGAATCACGAACAATTTGTGTCACGCGCGCCATCTCTAATCGTGTCTTTCACAGACGGACGGACATCGCTGGAATGTCTTAAAATCGATCACTGATCAATAATATATTATACACTGTATGGGGTCCTTGACCGATATTTTCGATGCGTTACAAACGGAATAACAAAGTCCACATTGTGGTTCTAGGGTATAAAAAGTAAACAAAATTTAACAGCTTTTTTTTTTTTAAAGCCGTTTTTAATACCCTACACCACTTTGTACTACGGAGAGTAATGAGTTTATGCTGTATGTGCAAGTGCACGGTGTTTACACAACACATTTCGCAAGTATCAAAAAAATACAGAAATGTGATTTTTTCGAACCAAGGACAAAGAATTACAAATGATCTTTTAGAATTACAATTGATCTTTTACGAATTACAATTAATCTATTACGATTTACAATTGATCTTTTACGAATTACAATTAATCTATTACGATTTACAATTGATCTTTTACGAATTACAATTGGTCCTTTTCGAATTACAATTGATCTTTTACAAATTTCAATTGATCTTTTACGAATTTTTATTGATCTTTAACGAATTACAATTGATCTTTTACGAATTGCAATTGATTTTTTACGAATTACAATTGATCTTTTACGAATTACAATTGATTTTTTACGAATTACAATTGGTCTTTTATGAACTACAATTGATCTCTTACGAATTACAATTGTCCTTTTACGAATTACAATTGGAATATTCGAATTACAAACCAGTCGGCAAAAAAATCACCCTAACATACTGGCAGTATGATACTGCTGACTTTGACCCTTTATAAAATGGTCAAACTGTCATCAATGACCAACTACTGACATGCCATTGATGACATTTTGATAAATTGTATGAAGATGTTAGCGATTTCATAAAGGGAGAGTCAGCAGTATGTCAGGGGTGATTTTATTTTGCCAACTTTGAAATGGAATCTTTGAATTACAAATAGAATCTTCAATTTACAAGTAGAATCTTTGAATTACAAATGAAATCTTCGAATTTCAAATGGAATCTTCGAATTACAATTAGAATCTTCGAATTACATCTGTAAATGGTGTAGATTGACATTTTTGTTCGGTTTTAAAAAATAATGATATTTTACCTTAAATGTCATAATAAATAATTTAGTAAACATTTGTCACAAGAAAAGGTCTCCTACGATACCAGCCCATTCATTTTCGAAAATTTCAATTAAAATTCTAAAAAAATTTAATTAAATTGAAGAAATTCTTAATAAATTTAAAAATACGTATAAAATGCATTAAAACATATTTTTTTTTTCAGATGGTAAATATTGGTAACGATATTTTTTGTCGAAAAGCGGTTTTTGATATTACGCTAGGAAGCTCCCATAAATCTACACACATTTGTAGAAAGCTCCTCGAAGGTATTTTTTAAAAAAAAGCCTTAAGAAAGTGTACCTTCACGGGAATGCCTCCCAGAGCACAAGGCAAAGAAAGGCAGAAGGAGAAGGTAGTGCCACTGAATTTAAAGGCTCGCACAGCACTAGTTGGTAACTAAAAAAAATTATAAAATTTTAACCTGCCACTTAAAGTATTTTAATTTTCAGAATTTTCTATTCAAATTGCTAAAGTAAAGGGCTGGACTCAGCAAAACTTAACGGAAATTAACAGGTCCATTTCCCAACGAATAGGAGAAATTAAAAGATCTCCAAAAGAAGAAGACGAGAGTAGCGACAGTGAAGAGGAAGACGACTGTATCGAACAAAACATAAATTAAACCATAAAAGAAAAAACATTTTCTTTTTTCAAACATTTTCTTTTTTACTTATTGAATTTTTATAAATGTTTCGTAAGGCATTACGTTTAAAATAATACAGCCTTAAATATTAATTAAAATATTGATTATTTAGTACAGGAAAATTTTAAGTTTTTTCAGGGCCTACAAAGAGAATAATTTTACCACTGTTTTTAAAATCAAAATTTTTAAACTATAAATTATGCTCCATACTGTATGACTGAAATAATAACAATTTGCTTGTACTAAATAAATCAATAGTTTCGATACGCAACTATAAGATTGCTGTGGTTTAAACGTTTTTTATATTTTTATGTTTTATTTTTGTTTACTTTATGTTTATTTTTTATTTTTTCGTTTACTTATTATGTTTTTATCCATATTTTTTAAAATGGCTGGAGCCATCTCGTAAAATACAGTCAACAACTACAACTGAAATATTACCCACTTTAACAAAGTTCCTTTCTTTTTTAAGAAAAATTTGTGATTTAATTTTAAGGTTTTAAATGAAGAATCTCACTAATTTAACAACGTTTAAATTAATATCGTAAAAAATACGATTAACGAAAAAAATCAAAAACGTTTGATTTTGAAAAAAAAAAAATCAAAATTGTTTGGTTTTTAAAAAACAAAATTCAAATTGTTTGATTTTATTAAAAAAAATCAAAGTTGTTTGATTTTATTAAAAAAAAAATAATTTGTTTAGTTTTATAAAAAAAAATCATATTGTTTGATTTTATTAAAAAAATATTTCAGTAATAAGTGTCGACTGTTTTATATATGTACCTATATTTATATTTAATAAACTGTTCCTATCGAATTTTGAAAATAAAAACTATTAATTTAGAATTTTTTTCTTTTATTTTAAAAATGTATCCATGCTGATGAAAAAAGATCTTCCTTATACGTTAAAATTTTCAAAAAGGTGTATAACATTTCATCTGGTTATATATAATTCCATCTATTTTTTCTGAAAAAGATATGATTTAATACAATTGGATAGACCCATTTTTGGGATCAAATTCAATCAAATTATATATTTTTTAATCAAAAATAATATAATTTGATATAATCGTATAATATTCGATCCGCCAATTTTCGGATCTAAATTAATATGGTGTAACATAAAAGCATATCTGGCCGTATATAATTTCATATTGCATCATATAACTTTTTTTTATTCGGGTGTAATCATACGTTGCACATAAAACTTAATCCAATTTCATACATTATTATACGTGACTTTATATCTAATTATGTATAGGACTTTTCTAAACAAAAAATCCAGTATCAATTTATGTATAATCATACGTTGCACATAAAACTTAATCCAATTTCATACATTATTATACGTGACTTTATATCTAATTATGTATAGGACTTTTCTAAACAAAAAATTCAGTATCAATTTATGTATAATTATATATGACTAATATAATACCATTTAAAACTATATATGGTTCCATACTAAAAAAATTTCCAACAAAAATAATAGATATAATTATATGTGTCTTAAACGATAACATATTTGTGTTTGTATATATACGCAAATTTCGTCTTAACTCAATATATATTTATAAATGGTCGCATATGTAATGGAATATATATTTTGATATAATCATGTATAAAAAAAATATTTTTTTGACCAAACAACTAGCCATATATAATTATATATGCCAGTATTTCAAAATTTATTTTTGTGTGTCAACATATATGGTTATACAAAACTTTTTATTGTATCATATAAGATTACATATGATTTTTGGGAACCCGAGTTCGATTCCCGGCCCAGTCGAGAAAAAAAAGTTTTTTTTTTATTTTTTTTTAAATAGAAAACACTTTTTTATTGCGTTTAATTTTTTTAGAACTAAAAAATTTTCATTTTTGGAATTTTTACAATCATTTTTAAAAAATTATTTTTCTTTTATATAGTTATATATAACTATATTTGATTTATTATAAAATTATCTATAATTTTTGGGAACCCGAGTTCGATTCCAGAAAAAAAAATATATTTTTTTTTATTTAGAAAACACTTTTTTATTGCATTTATTTTTTTAGAACTAAAAATTTTTCTTTTTTTGAATTTTTGCAATCATTTTTAAAAAATGATATTGCTTTTATATAGTTATATATAACTATATTTAATTAGTTATAAAATTATCTATCATTTTTGGGAACCCGAGTTCGATTCCAGAAAAAAATATATTTTTTTATTTTATTTTTTAATAGAAAACACTTTTTTATTGCATTTGTTTTTTAGAACTTAAAAAATTTTACTTTTTGAATTTTTGCAATCATTTTTAAAAATTTATATTGCATTTATATAGTTAATAATAGCTTTATGTGGTTAAAATTATCACATTATCAATGATTTTTGGAACCCGATCTCAAATCTAATTCTGATTTCCTGATTCCATGAAAAATTTCAAACTTATAAGCCAAAGTCTTATTTTAATTGGGAAGCCTATGACTTGGAAATAAGTAATAATATATATATATAATATATATAATATCGCTACATTAAAATTATTGATTAAGCTTACAATGGAAGCCCCTGATAGCGCTGTACGTCATTCCAATTTTTTTTTTTTTTGCAAATTTTATCAAAAATTTTCGAAGTCTTTTTAAAAATTGTGTACAAGTGAATAACATATTTAATTGGATGTAATCATATATTACTATATGTTAGATCAATTAGATATAATTAGATACGATCAATTTATTTAAAACTAAGTCTTTTAAAGTTGTTATTTGCTAACAACGTCCGCTGGTCTAGAGGGTAGAGATTGCGATTACAAAACGGAAGACTTGTGGTTCTAATCCCCGTCCGTTCGAAGTTTTTTTTTTTTTATTTATTTTCAGTTTGACATTATTATATTCTAAAATAAATCTAAAAACAGAAAACATTTTTTGGATAAAAATGTATCCAATAATTTTTTTATAAAATCAAGATAACAGATATTATAAGATAACTTTGGCGCGGCCAAATTTAGGATGAAATTACATTATATAATATCCAATTTAATATAAAATCATGATATTGGATATTTTAAGATAACTTTGGCGCGGCCAATTTCCGGATGAAATTACATCATATCATATCATATTTAATACAAAATCATGATAATAGATAATTTGGGATAACTTTGGCGCGGCCAATTTCCGGATGAAATCACATACAATCAAATATTAAACTGTAACTTCATATATTATAAGATGTTATGAGATAACTTTGGCGCGGCCAATTTTCGGATGAAATTTAGCAAAATCAGATCCAATAAATTATATATAATTTTATAAGATAACATGTTTTACCATACAATTTTTTTTTACTCGGGATTTTTAAAGTTTTTTTTTGCAATTTTTTGAGTAAAAAAATTTCAGTTTAAAAATTCTATTCAAATGCTTTTGGACATTGTTTTGGAAAATTTTATAAGTCCCAGACATATGTACACACAAAAAAAAAAATCAAGGTAATATTACCTAAAATCATAGTATAACTTTATCTAAGTGCCAAGATAACAAACACTCAAAAAATTATGTTAGTAAAATCAACTGAAAATGTCAGTTAAAATAACTACTTTGTAAGTTGTTTTGGGGTCAACTACTTTTTCAGTTAAATCAACTAACAATGTTAGTTATTTTAACTGACAAAAAACAACTGACTTATGTAGTAAAAACTACTTACATTTGTAGTCAAAACAACTAAAATGTAGTAAAAATAAAATAATCAATAAATATTTTTTTTTTTTTTCAAAAAATTTTTCAGAAAAAAAATTTGAAGACCAAATTTTTTCAGTTTTTTTTTTTTTTTTTTTAAAGTTGTGAAAAATAAAAAAAAAGGAAAATGTATATAAAAAAGGAAAATTGTTCAGAGATAAAAAAAATAAAATCAACTACCTTAAATAACTGTTACTACATCACAGTACTTTTTTATTAGTTATTCCAAAAAACTACTTAAAATAACTAACAGAAATAGTTGTTTCATATTTTTCATACAAAAACAACTGACTTTGTAGTTGAAAACAACTAACTACTGTAAAATATACAAACAACTAATATGTAGTAACTTACATAATTTTCTGAGTGTACAGAAAAATTGTCTTTGAGAAATTTTCTATAGAAATTTTTTTTTCCAGAAATTTTCTATAGAAAAATTGTCTTTCAGAAATTTTCTATAGAAGAATTGTCTTTAAAAAAAATTCTGTAGAAAAATTGTCTTTGAAAAAGTTTCTGTAGAAAAATTGTTTTTGAGAAATATTCTATAGAAAAATTGTCTTTGAGAAATTTTCTATAGAAAACCTGTCTTCCAGAAATTTTTTATAGAAAAATTGTCTGTTAGAAATTTTCTATAGAAAATCTCTCTTTTAGAAATTTTCTACAGAAAAATTGAGAAATTTTCTATAGAAAATTTTTCTTCCAGAAATTTTCTATAGAAAAATTGTCTTTCAGAAATTTTCTATAGAAGAATTGTCTTTAAAAAAATCTGTAGAAAAATTGTCTTTGAAAAAGTTTCTGTAGAAAAATTGTCTTTGAGAAATATTCTATAGCAAAATTGTCTGAGAAATTTTCTATAAAAAAATTGTCTTTCAGAAATTTTCTATGGAAAAATTATCTTTGTTAAATTTTCTATAGAAAAATTATCTTTAAAAAATATTTTAGTAAAGAATTGTCTTTGAGAAATTTTCTATTAAAAAATTATCTTTGAGAAACTTTCTATAAAAAAATTGTCTTTGAGAAATTTTCTATAAAAAAATTGTCTTTAAAAAATTTTCGATAGAAAAATTGTCGTTCAAAAATTTGACATAAAAAAATTATCTTTCTGAAATTTTCTACAGAAAAATATTCTTCCAGAAATTTTCTATCGAAAAATTTTCTATAGAAGTATTGTCTTTTAGAAAATTTCTATAGAAAAATTGTCTTTCAGAAATTTTCTATAGAATAATTGTCTTTCAGAAATTTTTTGTAGAAAAATTGTATCTCAGAAATTTTCTATAAAAAAATTGTCTTTGAGAAATTTTCTATAGAAAAATTGTCTTTGAGACAGTTTCTATAGAAGAATTGTCTTTGAGAAATTTTCTATAGAAAAATTGACTGCACTAAGAAAATTATGTCATTAACTGTTTGTAGGTTATTTTAAAAAGTAATCAGTAAAGTCATTTTAAAAGAAAAATCACTTATTTTATAAAGGATTTAATTTTTTTACTGTTTCTGTAGTTTAAAAAAAATAATTTACTGTATTAAAAACGAATTTTCTGTTACATTTAATTTCGGCAGTAAAAAATTTTTTCTATAGTTTTACTGTTTTTCAATACAAAATAACTGAATATTCACTTGTTTTTTAATGTTTTGGTTAGTCATTAAATTAACATTTAAAATTGACTGTAATGTGTTTTTATTTTAAATGAAAAAACAGTGGAATGGTTTTTAAATAAAATTTCATTTGTTTTAAGTGAATATTCACTGGAATTTACCTACATAATTTTTTGAGTGTGTTAGAAATTTTCTATAGAAAACCTGTCTTTCAGAAATTTTTTATAGAAAAATTGTCTATTAGAAATTTTATATAGAAAATCTCTCTTTTAGAAATTTTCTATAGAAAAATTGTCTTTGAGAAAGTTTTTATAGAAAATTTTTCTTCTAGAAATTTTCTATAGAAAAATTGAAGAATTGTCTTTCAGAAAGTTTCTATAGAAAATTTGTGTATCAGAAATTTTCTATAGAAGAATTGTCTTTGAGAAATGTTCTATAGAAAAATTGTCTTTGACAAAGTTTCTATAGAAAAATTGTTGAAAGCTTCTATAGAAAAATTTGGTTGTCACTGATCATGTTGAATAAAACGATTCTACGATTATGTTGAAGGCAAGTCTTTAAATCAAAAGTATGTATTTTAAGCTTATTGATATTTATATTTTATTATAAAATTGTCCTTTTTATTAAAAAAAATTATTAAAAATAAATCTAATTAAAATTTATAATATTGAGCATTTTGTATGGAAGGGGATATATAAAATTATTAAATCAGCCTAAAAAAATACGCATTTAACCAATCAAACTGTACCATTTATTTAAATATATTGGCTAAATAAACAAAACTAATTTTGAAATAATGCTTAGTTGCATTTTGTAAGTTTACCTAACAAGGGAAGTCTCCCTAGTGTCACCCGCGGATCTTTGTGGAATTGGTTTTATTTTGTAGAGCAGAAAAAATAAAGGGACACGTATTTTTTTTAGCGGCCCAAATTCATATTTAGGGGGTAAAAAGGAGGGGGAAGACAAGGCCATTTTTCAGTTTTTTTCGTTTATCTCCTACATTATGCAAAGAAACCTAGTCATGTTGCATATCAAATGAAAGGTCTTTGGAAAACCTATCTACGTGTGCTAAGAACGTGTCCAAACATGCACAACTTTTCGTCATATTGAGTAAAATAACAAAATTTTACGACATTTTTGTTAATAAGTCGAAAAATATTATATTCTTTGACCCGTTGTTAGCACAACGAGATAGGTATTTTAAATACCTTTAATCTGATACCACATATGCTTATATAAATTTTGTTTAAATAGGTGAAAATCGTGAAAAACTGGAAAAGGTCAATTTCCCCCCATACAAATCGACCCCCCCTAAAAATGAGTTTGGGCCGCTAATAAAAAATACGTATCGAATTAATTTTCGTTCTTAACAACATATTCAAATTTCATGAAGATCGGTGGGTGACACTAGGGAGACTTCCCTTGTAAGTTGTTTCGGCTAATAAGCAAAGAAACTTTTCAAGTTGGATTCCTGCGAAAAAACTTAGGTAAATTGTACCCTAAAATTTTATAATTCCACAATTGTTTTTTTTTTTGTGCAGACTCAATTCCGTTCGGATTTGGAAAAAGTGGTTAAAGGTCTATTCACACCTGAGCTAAAATCTCGTTCGAACGAGATTTCGATCATATGGTCTGTATCATTTTATACACGACCATATGATCGAAATCTCGTTCGAACAAGATTTTAGCTCAGGTGTGAATTGGGTATTACTCGCAAAAGGTGGGTAAGTTGCTCGGTTTTCACGTGAAAATCTGTCAAACTCCATATAAAAAAAACATAAATTTCACACTGGCTTTACAAAAGCGTAAAAATTTCGCTGAAGAGGTTTTCTGTTCACTGGTGAAAAACCGGCAAAATAACCCGGTATGTGTTGCATCAATACGCATCAACACTATAAGCAACATTTTTTTAAATTGTACAGACCATTTAAAAAGCGGTGAAATTTAACATTCAGGTGTAAAACGAAGTAATTATAAGTGTTTGGGACTGTAAAGATTAATTATATCACATAAATAACCAAAAAAATATTATTTAAAGTTATTTTATGTATTCTGACGCGCAAAACATAACCAAACATATGACTGTCAAATTTTCGGTACAAATTAATTTATGTTTCGAAACATTTTATTTCACCGGTGAACAACTTACTTAGCTAAAACGCAAAGCGAATATTTTTTTTCGGAATAAAACCACTTGAATGCAATTCAATTCTCTTTGTTTTTTGAAAGTGATTTCATTCCGAAAAAATAATATTCTTTTTGCGTTTTACGAGTAAACCACTTTTTCCAAATCCGAACGGAATTGAGTCTGTGACACAGACTAAATACAGACTCGACAGTAGAGTTTTATGAGAAAAAATGGGGAAAAACTAAACGATTTTAGGAGAAAACAGAGCGGTTTTTAGTCCGTTTTACGCTAACATGGCAACACTTTCTACGACTTAGGAGTGAGTGAAACAACAAAAAGCGATCTGGCATCTATTTTTCTTATTGCGCGTTATATTAGCTTTCTTTTTCTAACCTAATTCGTATAATAATTTGAAAATATTAACCATATGGTTCAGAATTACTTTTTTGACACCTGTCACTTATGTCGAGTCTGTATTAGTCTGTGTCTGTGACATGCCCCTAAACTACACTCAACCAAAAATCATAGTATTTCAAAAAAAATTGTCAGTTTTTGTAAAAGTTGATCAACACGTTTTTTTGTTAATCAACTCGTATTTTATGTAAATTCAACTCATATTTTTGTTAATATAAGAAATTTTATTATTAAAAAAAATTCTTTTATTAAATTGTATTTTATGTAAATATTCTTTTATTAAGTATAAATCACAATATTTTTTTTTATTTCCGGCTTTTTAAGCTGCAATATTTGAAGATTTTTACAAAGATTTTCACACACACTTCGTTTATTCATGTTATGCACCCATTAGCCATTCTCTCGTTATCTGATGATACCAAAACAAAATCGTAAAAACAACAAAAAACGTTTTAATCTAGTATGAACACAGACTAATACAGACTCGACATAAGTGACAGGTGTCAAAAAAGTATTCTTTAACCATATGGTTAATATTTTCAAATTATTCTACGAATTAGGTTAGAAAGAGAAAACTGATATAACGCGCCATAAGAAAAATGGATGCCAGATCGGTTTTTGTTGTTTCACTCACTCCTAAGTCGTAGAAAGTGTTGCCATGTTAGCGTAAAACGGACTACAACCCGCTGTGTTTTCTCCTAAAATCGCTTAGTTTTCCCCCATTTTTTCTTATAAAACTCTACCACAGACTAATACAGACTCGACATAAGTGACAGGTGTCAAAAAAGTATTCCTTAACCATATGGTTAATATTTACAAATTATTCTACGAATTAGGTTAGAAAGAGAAAACTGATATAACGCGCCATAAGAAAATTGGATGCCAGATCGGTTTTTGTTGTTTCACTCACTCCTAAGTCGTAGAAAGTGCTGCCATGTTAGCGTAAAACGGACTAAAAACCGCTGTGCTTTCTCCTAAAATCGCTTAGTTTTTCCCCATTTTTTCTTATAAAACTCTGTCCAGTCTGTATTTAGTCTGTGACTCTACACGCAAAAAAAAAAAAGTCTGTGTAAGATTGAGCAATCCTACTTGGTAAAACTTTTTTCATACCAAAAAATTTTTTTTACCAAATTTTTGCTAAAATTATGCTTGTCGATGTTAAAGTAACATAATTCATTTTTTATGTAAAATAACCAAGTAGCTTGCACAATAACGGAAATTACTTGCACAAAAATTTATCGAAAGAAAACAACAAAAAAAAAAACAAATACAGACCGCCATTTTCATTTTGTATTTTTGTGTGCGTTGTTCGTTTATTTTTTGTGTTATAAAAACGTAAAAAGGAAATTGATAAAGAAAATAAAAATAAATTAATAAATAAAAATAAATAATTAGTTTTCTAAAAGATAAATAAATGTAAAATAAAAAAATTATAAAGTTAATTTTGCTGTCATAACTTAAAACACCATTCATTTAGCAAAACCAATGGAGTCCCAGACGTTTGTTTCAATGAATTTCAAATGGAATGATAAAGTGAGTATACCCCTATTCCGAAGACACCAATAAGGTTTAATAGATTTTTAGTTAAAAATTAGTGTTTGGTAATAATTTTCTATTTTTACAGGGTACTGCTAAATAAATTTTTGAAGCTATGGAGAATCCTTCAATACAATAAAGAGCGTGGACACCAATCCTGCCTTTAGTTATAAAATTAAAACCTAAAAACCCAAAGACAGACCTGTTTTGATGAGTTACAAATGGAATGACAAAGTAAGTGTTCCTCCTTACCAAGAGACCAATGGGGTTTACCAATTTTTTAAATTAAAAATTTATGTTCTGTAATAATTTTCTATTTTTACAGGATGCTTTTAAATAAATTCGTGAAGCTATAGCGGATCCTTTACTTCAAGAAGAAGCGTAGGCAGCAGTCACTCGAGAAAATTGTACACAAAGGGTCAGTTGGTCGGTGGTAAATTAAATCCTACACAACATTTATTATATTAATATGGATTTATTCTGTGAAAATTTTAAATTCAACAAATATACAAATTTTTACAAAAATTTATTGAAAATTTATTTTGGCATAAATGTGGTAATTTTTAGCATTATTTTTAGTCATCTTTTCCAATAATTTTGGTATATTCCACCATATCTCTTTTGGTATATTTTACCAAGTTTTTACTTAAATAGCATTAGCATTTTCTTCAAAATTTTTTACATAAGCGTTTTGGCTAAATTGCGAAAACTACTTCGTCGGTTGTAGTTTTAGCATATTTTTGGTAAAATTATGCCAGATTTTTGCTCACTCCGACACAGATTTTTTTTTGCGTGTACTGTCGAGTCTGTATTTATATGGTGTTTCTGTTAAGGTACCTATAGACGACGCAATATTATGTACAATATTCAATTATATTGATGGTGTGTGGGTAAAATTGACCATTGTACAATCGTCAATCTAACCCACACACCATCAATATTATTGAATATTGTACATAATATCCCAGCCAGAAATTGCCAACGGTACAAAAAAAAGTGTACTGGCAGAACATTGGCTACACAAAAAATACTACGCTTTGCAGAAATATCGAATAGCATAAAAAATAATGTACTGGTAATACACTGGATATACCAAATATACTACGCTTTGTCGAAATTTCTCATTACATATACAGTACAAAAAATTGTACTGGCAAATCATTGGCTACACAAAAAATACTACGCTTTGCGGAAATAGCGAATAGTATAAAAAAATGTACTGGCAACAAAATATTACTCTTTGTCGAAATTTTCTCATTACATACAGAACAAAATAATTTTTTTTTTAAATTTTTTTTTTTTTTTTTTGAAAATTTTATATTATATAATGTTTTAATGATCATTAGGGAGGAGATTTTCATGCACTAAAAAATCGAAAATATGCGCTTAAAATATGCGCTAAAAAATTCAAAATATGCACTAAAAAGCCTAAAAATATGCACTAAAAATTAAAATGTGTACAGTAAAAATCTTGTTTTCATAGAAAAAACTTCTTAAAAAGCAAAAAGTAACGCCGGGTTTAAATAGTTACATTTAAAAATTTATATAAGCAAGATCTTTTAAAAATAAACACAATCTATAAAAAAAAAAATTAAAAGAAAAAAATAATTTTTCTTATTTTAGAAAAAAACAAGTAGAAAAGTTAAATTCGACTTTGCCGAATCTATGAATACCCTCCACAATGCATTTTTTTAAACGGTAGTACATTTTTTAACGTGAAAAAATTAACAATTTTGATTAGAAATATTTTATTTTGAGTAAAAAACTCTTTTTTTTGTCATTTAAAAAAAAAAAAAAAAAAAAAATTACTAATTTTTTTTTTGAGTGTAAAATTTTTTTCGAGTGTAATGTTTTTTTTACTGTAAAAATATTTCTGAGTGAATGCACGTAAGTATGTACACAAAATATTGCAATTTTTGTAAAAAAAAAAAACAAAATTTTTTTTTGAGTGTAAAATTTTTTTTGAGTTTAAAATTTTTTTTGAGTGCAAAATTTTTTTCGAGAGTAATTTTTAAGTTACCAATGCTTTTAAAACTAAACAAGTTTAAAAAGCATTGCTTTTAAATTAAACAAGTTTGAAAAGCATTGTTGAGTTACCACCAATGCTTTTAAAACTTGTTAAAACACGTGGCATTTTAGATGAAACTAATCTGAAATTCAGGGTTTCGCTTATAACTTTTGAACCACTGGACCGATCAAGCTGAAATTTAAAACCAAACAGACCCGGGGAACGGCAAAAATATATGCCAAGCTTCAGTAGTCTCATTATTGTCTTGCGAAAGTTATCGTGTTTTTTATCTCGTAAATTCGTAAAACACCCTTGCCGAAATTTACACTTTTGCTCATAACTTTTGAACCACTGGACCGATTTGGCTGGATTGCAATACCAACCTGACCAGGTAAATGACAAACATATATGCCAAACTTCAGTAGCCTCTGTAAAGTCTTTCAAAAGTTAGCGTGTTTTCTACGGACGGACAGACAGACAGACAGACGGACGGACGGACGGACATCGCTAGATCGACTTAAAATCGATCGAGGATCATAAATATATATACTTTATGGGGTCCTAGACCAATATTTCGATGTGTTACAAACGGAATGACAAACTTATATATACCCTCTATCACTAGAGTGGAGGGTATAAAAATTAAAATTAAAAATAGTTTTTGAAATAAATAAATTTCAATTTGGGTTTTTGCTAATTTATGCCAAAATATGCAAAAATATGCACTTAAAAGTTGGAAATATGCGCAAAATATGCATTTAAAACCAAAATATGCAAAGAAATGCATTTTCACCAAAATATGCTAAAATATGCAAAAACAAATCGATGCCATTTTAACGCAAATTTCTTGATTCGGAAAGATAATTGATCGATATCGTTTTTAGACTATCGACAAAAAACATGCATTTGCATGGAAATCTCATCCCTAATGATCATCTTAACTTTTAAGAATTAAGTAAAAGAACTGACATATATTATTGGAATTACGTATGTAAAAGAGTCATTGCAGTTTTTTCGATATGAAATGTTGTAAGAATACATTTAAATTCAACCATGCTCATATTAATTTCAGTACAAACTTCATCAAAATTTTTAACACGATAAAAACCAATTTCACTTGACGGCATTGGATAATCAGAAGTTTTAAGAGAAATGTTGAAATGTTTCTTTTCAAAAATATGTCTTTAAAATGGAAATTAGAACGTTTTCTTGTAAAAAATCTTTTACAACTACAATATTTCCATTTATCAGTACGTTATCAGGAGAAATAGATGTAATTTTAAAACCGTGAGGATTAACAAACGAAAAAGTAACGATTGATCCAGACCCTTCTATTACATTTCCCAAAGAATATTTAGTGTGTCTATTGATCTTATTAACTAGTGGAATGTTTTTTAAGTGTCAGAATGAAAAATATGCAGTTTTCTTTGAATTTGGGGTATGGGAGTGTTTTTCAATTCACTGGGAAAGTATTCACTTTATATTAAAAAAAGATAAATTTCAATAAGACAGAAACTGACAAGAGTACCTCGAGGTTGCTTTTAGGTGTTTGACTCTAAGGCTGAGTTTTTGAGTTGTAAAATTTATTGGTTTTAGGTTAAAACCACAAATTCTGTTTTTGAGATGTGGTTTATTTTAAGTTTAACTCACCAATGATGGAGAGTTAAACTAAGGTACAAAAATGTCAAAAAAACACCTCTGATTTTCAAATATACTGGTTAGTATTGCCATGTTGTGGTATTTTATTCGAAAAAATGTGCGATGATGGCAACTATTCTAATTGGAAATGTTGCATTTGGTATGGCAATACCGCGTTAATCGACATTTGCTAAACTTGAACTGAAAAACAGAATGCTTGGTTAAACTTGGTTTTATTTTTATAAAGTTTAATAAAACTCCCGGTTAAACTAAGTTAAAGCGATATGTCAAAAAACGCAGCCTAAAACACTCCACTTTGTTCTTAAATCAAACTAATATATATACACCAAGAATTATTCAATGTGATTGCGATGAATTAAGTTTGTTTTTTTGACACTTTAAAAACACTTTGCCACTTTGAATTTTATAGAATAAAAACTAATCATGTGCCAGTACAGTATTTTGTGTTTTTACCACGGTTTGCCAACATTGTCTAGAACCGTGGGCACACGTACAACTGGCGTTATCATTTAGATATTTTGCCAGTACAATATTTTTTGTTTTGCCCACGGTTTACCAACATTGGCTAGAACCGTGGGCACACGTACAACTGGCGTTATCATTTAGATATTGGGCCAATACGGTATTCGTTGAAAAACAGATATTTTGCCAACGTTTGTTGTCCCGGTTTCAACGCTTTGCCAATGTAGGCCCCACCGTATTTTTCTGCCTGGGATTGCGTCGTCTGTACGTACCTTTAAACGGATGAAACAATACACGAACGAACGCTACCCGTACGAATTCGTAATGATATCAGTTTCCATAACATTTTCGTTTGATTACGTTATTTTTTTTCGTTAGTTACGTTTGTCTTGACCATTTGTCAAATTACAGTATTGCCACAAAGCAGTGACGGTCCGTGAAGTTGTCACTGGGTGTTCTCTAATTTATAAAAACAGAAAATTTAAGTATAAAATTCATGTTTTCATGGACCTAACGCATTCCCGAGATAGGTAAAGATGGGATGTTACTAGTTTTGTAAATTTTTTAATGAGATGCAGCCTAAATTCTATTTTATTGTCATTTTGTTGCCTCACCACATCGACAATTAACAAAAAGCATTATTTCGCAAATAAATGGAGTACAAAAATTAATTTTGGATGTATGTCAACAAAAAAAATTAAAACTGAGGCTTTGTCTACCACGGGAATGTGTTACGTCCAGAAAAACATATTTTATATACATAAATTTTATATTTTAAATAAGTAGAGAACACCCAGTGACAACTTCACGGAACGTCACTGCCACAAAGTTTTTTTTAGTTTTTGTTTATTTTTTTCATACAAAAATTATCTAAACAAACGAAGTGGCAACATCAACACATCAGCTAAAGAAAACAGCTGATCAAATTTCATGTTTATAAAAAAAAAATTCAATTATAATCAAATCAGAGTTATTATTATTATTATAGCTAAAAAGTTAACACAATTTTAATAAAAAACAAATGAAAACAATAATTTGTATGATGACCCGTGGCTTTTAAATTGTTAATATAAATTGGTCAAATCCGTCTTTTTTCACTGATTTGTTTTAATATACATTTTTTTCAAAGCATTTAGTTATAAAACATTCACATTTTTTTGATTTTATAAATTAATATTGCTTATTTTTGTTATAAATTCACATTTTTCACTTATTTTGTTAAATATTACACAAAAAAATCCTTAACGAATGGTATTTTTCATTCGTGTGGTTTTGGCGTTTTTGACATTTCAATTCGTGTTGTAGAAACGGAAAAATATGAAGAAAAATTACAACTTTTACGTTTTCGTTCGACTAAAATGACATCCGCAATACAGAACCTCAAATTGATTTTCTTATGTCATTTGGACGAACGAAAGTAAAAATTCGTAATAGAGAAACTGGACATTAGTCTGTGGTATGAATACATAAAGTAATCAATGTATTTTATTACTTACCAAATATTTACAGATCAGGGGGTCGATTCTGGTTCTGTGAAAAATGTATGAATGAAAAAATATGTCAGTTTACTTCATTGAAAACTAATAGGCAAAGTGACATTATTTTTTCAGTGATAAATTTATCACTGAAACAGAATTGGCCCTCAGATCCTATTTTTATTTATTTTTCTAATATTAAATAATTTTATAAGAAACAAACACATTAAATAACTTTATAAGAGACAACACAACTCACTCGTTCACTCGTTATAATAAAAAAACGAACGAACAGGGTTGTTTTTTTCTTTTTTGTTTTATCTATTGAATTCTGTAGACGCCATTGTAACAGTTGAACCAACTATACTGATTATTCAACGATATCAACATTATTTTTTGTTGAATACGGCATTATATTGTAAAACTTGATCTACAATGTGTTTACTAATTTTTCTACTAAGATATTTCTATGAGTGTAGTTAAAAATGAATGCGAACCATAGAAAAAATCAGGGTAAGGAATGGCACACGTGCCCAGGGCACATGTGCGCACATTTGCCACATAGCACATCTGAAATGTGCCACGTGTGCCATAGAATGGCACACGACACATGTGCCATGTGCTGGCACACGGCACATTTCTGGTGTGTCATGTGCCATACACATGGCACATTTGAAATGTGCAATGTGTCCTAGTACGACACATGGCACATCTGAAATGTGCCGTGTGCCAGCACATTAGACCACCCAAAAAATGTATGGGATTTGCAAAAGTATTTTTTTGTTCGCTCCACCGGCAGTTTCTGATAGATTGGCCATAAAAAATAATATCTGTGCAAGAACTGCATCTCTCGGTAGCATACAGGCCAGTCGATTTGAACCTTCACGCAAAAAAAAATCTGTGTCGGAATGAGCAAAAATCTGGCATAATTTTACCAAAAATATGCTAAAACTACAACCGACGAAGTAGTTTTCGCAATTTAGCCAAAACGCTTATGTAAAAAATTTTGAAGAAAATCCTAATGCTATTTAAGCAAAAACTTGGTAAAATATACCAAAAGAAATGTGGTGAAATATACCAAACTGATTAGAAAAGGTGACTAAAAATAATGCTAAAAATTAGCATATTTATGCTAAAATAAATTTTCTAGTAAATTTTTGTAAAAATTTGTATATTTATTGAATTTAAAATTTTCACAGAATAAATCCATATTAATATAATAAATGTTGTGTAGAATTTAATTTACCACCGACCAACTGCCCCTTTATGTACAATTTTCTCCAGTGACTGCTGCCTACGCTTTTTCTTGAAGTGAAGGATCCGCTATAGCTTCACGAATTTATTTAAAAGCATCCTGTAAAAATAGAAAATTATTACAAAACATAAATTTTTAGTTTAAAAAACTGGTAAACCCCATTGGTCTCTTGTTATGGAGGAACACTTACTTGGCCATTCCATTTGTAACTCATCAAAACAGGTCTGGACTCCCTTGGCTTTGCGTTTTTAATTTTATAACTAAAGGCAGGACTGGTGCCCACGCTCTTTATTGTAGTGATGGATTCGCCATGGATTTAAAAATTTATTTACCAGTACCCTGTAAAAATAGAAAATTATTACCAAACACTAATTTTTAACTAAAAATCTATTAAACCTTATTGGTATCTTCGCAATGGGGGTATACTCTCTTTATCATTCCATTTGTAATTCATCGAAACATACGTCTGGCACTCCATTGGTTTTGCTGAATGGATGGTGTTTTAAGTTATGATAGCAAAATTAACTTTAGCATTTTTGTATCTTACATTTATTTATCTTTTAAAAACTAATTCTTTATTTTAATTTATTAATTTATTTTAATTTATTAATTTATTTTAATTTTATTTATCAATTTCCTATTTACGTTTTTATAACACAAGAAATAAACAAACAACGCACACAAAAATACAAAATGAAAATGGCGGGCTGCATTTGTTTTCGTTTTTGTTGTTGTTTTCTTTCGATAAATTTTTGTGCAAGTAATTTGCGTTATTGTGCAAGCTACTTGGTAATTTTACATAAAAAACTAATTATGTTACTTTAACATCGACAAGCATAATTTTAGCAAAAATTTGGTAAAAAATTTTTTTTGGTATGAAAAAAATTTTACCAAGTAGGATTGCTCAATCTGACACAGATTTTTTTTTGCGTGTTTTACCCCAAAAGTGACCTAAAAGCACTACAAAGCTTTTAAGTGCCATAACTCTTAAAATATGCGTTTTTCAAAAAATACTACATAAGTTTTAATTTGCAGAATAAGAAAGCAAACATTTCCTTCATACAAATTTTTAGCCTAAGTCTAAGACATCGTGGTGTTTTTGGCGGTTAAAATAAAAATTTATGTGAAGACTTCATTTAAAACGACCCTCGTTAAAATATGGACGGAGACTCAAATAGTCGGTATCCATTATTTTGTAGAGTAAAATATGTAGTTTTCATAAACCAATTACATTTGGAATTTATATGGGTAATTTCATTACAGATGAGGCCAAAGCTGACTTTGAAGTTTAGATTTTTGAAATGCTGTATACAAATTTGTGAAATTACTTTATTTTAAACGACCCTCGTTAAAATTTTAGTGGATACAATCGGTTTCAATGATTTTGAAGAGTTAGATGTGTACTTTTTGGAAAATATTTGGGGAATTCCAGGCCAAATCACTCACTTTTAGACCCGACCCCCTTCGATTAATTTTTTTTTGATATATTTTAGTACGTATTAAATGCAACTTTCACTCAAATTTTCAGACTTTTATACAAAGTTGCTGTTTAGTAATCAATTTTTTAAAATGGTGTTTTTTTTCAAAAAAATAAAAAATTGAAATTTTCCATTAATTTTGACCAGTAAAAAATATAGATATCTTTTTTTTTTTTTTTTTTTTTTTTTTTACGAACGGTAGATATCTTACAATAAGTTAGACGACGTTTTGTTGGTATTTAAATGTAGTTTTAGAAAAAAAAATATTTAAAAATTATTCGAATTAATTATCACTTATTTTTTTACGTTTAAAAATAAAAATCGAATTTTTGAAAAAGTCCGAAACCTTCGATTTTTTTTTTTAAAAGTCTAAAAATTCTACTCTAAATTAGACAATTTTTAATCCATAATTCGAGATGTGAGCACAATTAGTTCTATTTTTTTCAAATTTTGAAAATTTCAGTTTTTTTTAGACTTTGGTATATTTTATATGGTGCTCCAAAATAATTAAATTAGAAGACATTAACCATAAATTACCCTAGATACATTCATTTATTGGTAAAAATATGTCTCATAAAAATTTAGGTTTATTGGACATGGGTAAGGCGTCCCACATCGGCCTTGAATTTTAAAAAGCGGATTAGAAGGAAAAATTTTTTTTTTTCTGTTTTCTCATTTTTTTTTGTATTTAAGTTAAATTTGAATTCAGGTGGATAAAGAATTTTGATTTGGAGTAAAATGCCTCTCTAATAACGTACTAAAAACTAAAATCGGTTGAAAATCAGCCAAGTTATTAAAACTTCCCCAGGCATCTAACGTGTGGTAGACCACTTGAATACAATCCGAATCATGAAATTCACTGAAATTTTCTACTGTAATAACATTTTTTATTCTTCAAGTTCAAATGTAATAAGATGCCAATTATTTTTCATATAGTATTTTGCTAACATGTTTTCAATTAATGCTAAAAATGCCTGCACTTTTCAACACTTGTTTGAAATCTGCATTTTTAACTCTTCAAAATCATTGAAACCGATTGTATCCATTAAAATTTTAATGAGGGTCCTTTAAAATAAAGTAATTTTACAAATTTGTACACAGCATTCGGATAATCGAAACTTCAAAGTCAGCTTTGGGCTCTTCTGTAATGAAATTATCCATATAAATTCCAAATGTAATTGGTTTATGAAAACTACCTATCTTACTCTACAAAGTAATGGATACCGACTATTTGAGTCTCCGTCCAAATTTTAACGAGGGTCGTTTTAAATGAAGTCTTCACATAAATTTTTCTTTTAACCGCGAAAAACACCACGATGTCTTAGACTTAGGCTAAAAATTTGTATGAAGGAAATGTTTGCTTTCTTATTCTGCAAATTAAAACTTATGTAGTATTTTTTGGAAAAACGCATATTTTAAGAGTTATGGATCTTAAAAGCTTTGGAGTGCTTTTAGATCACTTTTGGGGTCAAAAGTTCAAATCGACTGGCCTGTATGCAACCGAGAGATCGAGTTCTTACACAGATATTATTTTTTATGGCCAATCTATCAGAAACTGCCGGTGGAGCGAACAAAAATATACTTTTGCAAATTTGGGTGGTCTACAGCACATGGCACATGGCACATTTCAGATGTTTTTTTTTTTTTAATAATTGTTTTTAGAAATGAAGTACTTTTTAGAAAAAATAGCATTTTTTTAGAAAAATAGTACTTTTTTAGAAAAAAATAGTACTTTTTTAAAAAAAATAGTACTTTTTTAGAAAAAAAAGTACTTTTTAGAAAAACAAGTACTTTTTTGGAAAAGTTAGTACTTTTTTAGAAAAAAAGTGCTTTTTAGAAAAAATAGTACTTTTTAAAAAAAAATAGTAATTTATCAAAAAAGTACTTTTTTGGAAAAGGTAGTACTTTTTTAGAAAAAAAATACTTTTTAGAAAAAAATACTTTTTAGAAAAAATAGTACTTTTTTTTAGAAAAATAGTACTTTTTTAGAAAAAAAAGTACTTTTTAGAAAAAAAAGTACTTTTTAGAAAAAAAAGTACTTTTTTAGAAAAAATAGTACTTTTTACAGAAAAAAGTACTTTTTTAGAAAAAAAATACTTTTTAGAAAAACAAGTACTTTTTAGAAAAAATAGTACTTTTTTATAAAAAATAGTACTTTTTTAGAAAAAATAGTTCTTTTTAGAAAAAAAGTACTTTTTTAGAAAAAATAGTACTTTTTAGAGAAAATAGTACTTTTTTAGAAAAAAAAATACTTTTTAGAAAAACAAGTACTTTTTAGAAAAAATAGTACTTTTTAGAAAAAATAGTACTTTATTTTAGAAAAATAGTATTTTTTTTAGAAAAAAAAGTACTTTTTAGAAAAAAAATATTTTTTTAGAAAAAATAGTACTTTTTAGAAAAAATAGTACTTTTTTAGAAAAAAATGTACATTTAGAAAAACAAGCACTTTTTAGAAAAAATAGTACTTTTTAGAAAAACTAGAACTTTTTAGAAAAATTAGTACTTTTTTAGAAAAAAATAGTAGTTTTTAGAAAAAATAGTACTTTTTTGAAAAAATAGTCTTTTTAGAAAAAAAATAAAATATTAGAAAAGTTAGTACTTTTTTTTTAAAAAAAGTACTTTTTTAGAAAAAATAGTACTTGTAGAAAAATTAGTACTTTTTTTTTGAAAAAAAGTACTTTTTAGAAATATAGTACGTTTTTAGAAAAAATAGTATTTTTTAGAAAAAAAAGTACTTTTTAGAAAAAATAGTACTTTTTTACTTTTTTTTTAGATAAATTTAGCTTTTGAAGAAAAAAAAGTACTTTTTTAGAAAAAATAGTACTTTTTAGAAAAAATAGTACTTTTTTAGAAAAAATTGTACTTTTTATAAAAATTAGTAATTTTTTAGAAAAAAAAGTACTTTTTAGAAAAAATAGTACTTTTTTTAAAAAAATATTACTTTTTAGAAAAAAATTTACTTTTTTTTAGCAAAAAAAGTACTTTTTTTAAAAAAAATAGTACTTTTTAGAAAAACTTTTACTTTTTAAAAAAAAATTCTTTTTTTTAGAAAAAATAGTACTTTTTAAGAAAAATAGTACTTCTTTAGAAAAAATTTACTTTTTTAGAAAAATAGTACTTTTTCATGACCTAGTACTTTCTTAGATATAATAGTAATAATTTTTATAATAATAAAAAAGTACTTTTTTAGAAATAATAGTACTTTTAAAAAAAAATAGCAATTTTTTAGAAAAAACATCATTTATTTTGCTCTATCTTTACTTTATTTTTAAGATATAATTATAATACTAAATTAACGTCCTTTTGCTTGTATCTTAATTATTTAAGAAGTTATTCGCAATTTTAGAATTTAGCAAAGATAAAATTGATCTAGGATCGCTAAAGTGATTATGGAGGGGTAAAAAGTAAATGGGTTATGGAGGGGTAAAAATGGAAAAAAATATCATCTATTTTGCTCTATCTTGATTAGTTTTTGAGATATAAATAAAATACCAATTTAACTTCCTTTTGCTTTTATCTTAATTATTTAAGAAGTTATTTGCAATTTAAAAATCTACCAAAGATAAAATTGATCTAGGATCGCTAAAGTGATTATGGAGGGGTAAAAAGTACAAAAATAACATATATTTTACTCTATCTCGATTAGTTTTTGAGATTTAAATAAAATACCAAATTTACGTCCTTTTGCTTGTATCTTAATTATTTAAGAAGTTATTTGCAATTTAAAAATCTACCAAAGATAAAATTGATCTAGGATCGATAAAGTGATTATGGAGGGGTAAAAAGTACAAAAATAACATATATTTTACTCTATCTCGATTAGTTTTTGAGATTTAAATAAAATACCAAATTTACGTCCTTTTGCTTGTATCTTAATTATTTGAGAAGTTATTTGCAATTTAAAAATCTAGCAAAGCTAAAATTGTTCAGGGATCACTAAATGGGTTATGGAGGGGTAAAAAAGGAAAAATATCATCTATTTTGCTCTATCTCGATTAGTTTTTGAGATATAAATAAAATACCAAATTAACGTCCTTTTGCTTGTATCTTAATTATTTAAGAAGTTATTTGCAATTTAAAAAATTAGCAAAGATAAAATTGATCTGGGATCGCTAAAGCGATTATGGAGGGGAAAAAAATACAAAAATGTGCCGTGTGCCAGTTATTGGCACATGACACATTTCAGATGAAAAAATACTACTTTTTTAGAAAAAATAGTACTTTTTTAGAAAAAAAAGTACTTTTTAGAAAAAATAGTACTTTTTTAGAAAAAAAAGTTCTATTTAGAAAAAAAGTACTTTTTTAGAAAAAAAAAGTACTTTTTAGAAAAAAATGTACTTTTTTAAAAAAAATATACTTTTTAGAAAAATTTTTACTTTTTTGAAAAAATTGTACTTTTTTAGAAAATAAAGTACTTTTTAGATAAAAAAGTACTTTTTTTAGAAAAAATACAACTTTTTTAGAAAAAAAATACTTTTTTAGAACAAATACTACTTTTTAGAAAAAATTTTACTTTTTTAGAAAAAAATTACTTTTTTAGAAAAAATAGTACTTTTTTAGTAAAAAAAGTACTTTTTAGATAAAAAAGTACTTTT
This sequence comes from Pegoplata infirma, assembly GCA_963921195.1. Classification (NCBI taxonomy): domain Eukaryota; kingdom Metazoa; phylum Arthropoda; class Insecta; order Diptera; family Anthomyiidae; genus Pegoplata; species Pegoplata infirma. The sequence continues at coordinate 162,049,035 of OY992539.1, forward strand.
TTTAGAAAAAAGTACTTTTTTACTAAAAAAGTACTATTTTTGGAAAAGTTACTACTTTTTTTGGAAAAAATTTTACTTTTTTAGAAAAAATAGTACTTTTTAGAAAAAATAGTACTTGTTAGAAAAAATAGTACTTTTTTGAAAAAAATAGTCTTTTTAGAAAAAAAAATAAAATATTAGAAAAGTTAGTACTTTAAAAAAAAAAAAAGTATTTTTTTTAGAAAAAATAGTACTTTGTAGAAAAATTAGTACTTTTTTTTGGAAAAAAGTACTTTTTTAGAAATAATAATATTTTTTAAAAAAAATAGCACTTTTTTAGAAAAAGCATCATTTATTTTGCTCTATCTTTGCTTTATTTTTAAGATATAATTATAATACTAAATTAACGTCCTTTTGCTTGTATCTTAATTATTTAAGAAGTTATTCGCAATTTTAGAATTTAGCAAAGATAAAATTGATCTAGGATCGCTAAAGTGATTATGGAGGGGTGAAAAGTACAAAAATAACATATATTTTACTCTATCTCGATTAGTTTTTGAGATTTAAATAAAATACCAAATTTACGTCCTTTTGCTTGTATCTTAATTATTTAAGAAGTTATTTGCAATTTAAAAATCTAGCAAAGATAAAATTGTTCAGGGATCACTATGGGTTATGGAGGGGTAAAAAAGGAAAAATATCATCTATTTTGCTCTATCTCGATTAGTTTTTGAGATATAAATAAAATACCAAATTAACGTCCTTTTGCTTGTATCTTAATTATTTAAGAAGTTATTTGCAATTTAAAAAATTAGCAAAGATAAAATTGATCTGGGATCGCTAAAGCGATTATGGAGGGGTAAAAAATACAAAAATAACATATATTTTACTCTATCTCGATTAGTTTTTGAGATAAAATTAAAATACCAAAATAACGTCCTTTTGCTTGTATCTTAATTATTTAAGAAGTTATTCGCAATTTTAAAATCTAGCAAAGATAAAATTGATCTGGGATCCTAAAGGGGTTAAAGAGGGTTAAAAAGGACAAGATATAGTTAAAATACTAAATTACAATATAACTAAAATACAAAAACTAATCGAAATAGAAAAAAATGGTTGAAATTTTTGTAGCTTTTACCCCTCCGTAACCTTTAAGCGTTTGCAGATAAATTTTTTCTTTGTTGGATTTTTAAATTGCAAATAATTTCTTAAATAATTAAGATACAAGCAAAAGGACTTTATTTGGTAATTTAATTGTATCTCAAAAACTTATCGAGATAGAAAATAGAAATAGATGATATTTTTGTACTTTTTACCCCTCCATAACCCATTTAGTGATCCCTGATCAATTTTATCTTTGCTAGATTTTTAAATTGCAAATAACTTCTTAAATAATTAAGATACAAGCAAAAGGACGTAAATTTGGTATTTTATTTAAATCTCAAAAACTAATCGAGATAGAGTAAAAAATATGTTATTTTTGTACTTTTTACCCCTCCATAATCACTTTAGCGATCCTAGATCAATTTTATCTTTGCTAGATTTTTAAATTGCAAATAACTTCTTAAATAATTAAGATACAAGCAAAAGGACGTTAATTTAGTATTTTAATTTTATTTCAAAAACTAATCGAGATAGAGCAAAATAGATGATATTTTTTTCCATTTTTACCCCTCCATAACCCATTTAGCGATCCCAGATCAATTTTATCTTTGCTAAAGTACTAATAAAGTACTAATTTTTCTACAAAGTACTATTTTTTCTAAAAAAAGTACTTTTTTTTTTTTAAAGTACTAACTTTTCTAATATTTTATTTTTTTTTCTAAAAAGACTATTTTTTTCAAAGTACTTTTTTAGTAAAAAAGTACTTTTTTCTAAAAAAAGTACTTTTTTATCTAAAAAGTACTTTTTTTACTAAAAAAGTACTATTTTTTCTAAAAAAGTAATTTTTTTCTAAAAAAGTAAAATTTTTTCTAAAAAGTAGTATTTGTTCTAAAAAAGTATTTTTTTTCTAAAAAAGTTGTATTTTTTCTAAAAAAAGTACTTTTTTATCTAAAAAGAACTTTATTTTCTAAAAAAGTACAATTTTTTCAAAAAAGTAAAAATTTTTCTAAAAAGTACTATTTTTTTTAAAAAAGTACATTTTTTTCTAAAAAGTATTTTTTTTTTCTAAAAAAGTAATTTTTTTCTAAATAGCACTTTTTTTTCTAAAAAAGTACTATTTTTTCTAAAAAGTACTTTTTTTTCTAAAAAAGTACTTTTTTTCTAAAAAAGTACTATTTTTTCTAAAAAAGTAGTATTTTTTCATCTGAAATGTGTCATGTGCCAATAACTGGCACACGGCACATTTTTGTATTTTTTACCCCTCCATAATCGCTTTAGCGATCCCAGATCAATTTTATCTTTGCTAATTTTTTAAATTGCAAATAACTTCTTAAATAATTAAGATACAAGCAAAAGGACGCTAATTTGGTATTTTATTTATATCTCAAAAACTAATCGAGATAGAGCAAAATAGATGATATTTTTCCTTTTTTACCCCTCCATAACCCATTTAGTGATCCCTGAACAATTTTATCTTTGCTAGATTTTTAAATTGCAAATAACTTCTCAAATAATTAAGATACAAGCAAAAGGACGTAAATTTGGTATTTTATTTAAATCTCAAAAACTAATCGAGATAGAGTAAAATATATGTTATTTTTGTACTTTTTACCCCTCCATAATCACTTTAGCGATCCTAGATCAATTTTATCTTTGGTAGATTTTTAAATTGCAAATAACTTCTTAAATAATTAAGATACAAGCAAAACGACGTTAATTTGGTATTTTATTTATATCTCAAAAACTAATCAAGATAGAGCAAAATAGATGATATTTTTTCCATTTTTACCCTCCATAACCCATTTAGCGATCCCAGATCAATTTTATCTTTGCTAGATTTTTAAATTGCAAATAACATCTTAAATAATTAAGATACAAGCAAAAGGACGTTATTTTAGTATTTTAATTTTATTTCAAAAACTAATCGAAATAGAGCAAAATGTATGATATTTTTGCCATTTTTACCCCTCCATAACCTACTTAGCGATCCCAGATCAATTTTATCTTTGCAATATTTTAAAATTGCGAATAACTTCTTAAATAATTAAGATACAAGCAAAAGGACGTTAATTTTATATATTAATTATATTTCAAAAACTAATCGAGATAGAGCAGAATAGATGATATTTTTGTAATTTTTACCCCTCCATAACCGATTCCAGATCAATTTTATCTTTGCTAAATTCTAAAATTGCGAATAACTTCTTAAATAATTAAGATACAAGCAAAAGGACGTTAATTTAGTATTATAATTATATCTTAAAAATAAAGCAAAGATAGAGCAAAATAAATGATGCTTTTTCTAAAAAAGTGCTATTTTTTTTAAAAAATACTATTATTTCTAAAAAAGTACTTTTTTTCCAAAAAAAAGTACTAATTTTTCTACAAAGTACTATTTTTTCTAAAAAAAGTACTTTTTTTTTTTTTTAAAGTACTAACTTTTCTAATATTTTATTTTTTTTTCTAAAAAGACTATTTTTTTCAAAAAAGTACTATTTTTTCTAACAAGTACTATTTTTTCTAAAAAGTACTTTTTTCCAAAAAAGTACTATTTTTTCTAAAAAGTTCTATTATTTCTAAAAAGTACTATTTTTTCTAAAAAGTACTATTTTTTCTAAAAAGTACTATTTTTTCTAAAAAGTACTATTTTTTCTAAAAAAGTAAAATTTTTTCTAAAAAAGTAGTAACTTTTCCAAAAATAGTACTTTTTTAGTAAAAAAAGTACTTTTTTCTAAAAAAAGTACTTTTTTATCTAAAAAGTACTTTTTTTACTAAAAAAGTACTATTTTTTCTAAAAAAGTAATTTTTTTCTAAAAAAGTAAAATTTTTTCTAAAAAGTAGTATTTGTTCTAAAAAAGTATTTTTTTTTCTAAAAAAGGTTTTCGTAATTTAGCCAAAACACTTATGTAAAAAATTTTGAAGAAAATGCTAATGCTATTTAAGCAAAAACTTGGTAAAATATACCAAAAGAAATATGGTGAAATATACCAAAATTATTAGAAAAGGTGACTAAAAATAATGCTAAAAATTACCACATTTATGCTAAAATAAATTTTCTATAAAATTTTTGTAAAAATTTGTATATTTGTTGAATTTAAAATTTTCACAGAATAAATCCATATTAATATAATAAATGTTGTGTAGGATTTTATTTACCACCGACCAACTGACCCTTTATGTACAATTTTCTCCAGTGACTGCTGCCTACGCTATTTCTTGAAGTAAAGGATCCGCTATAGCTTCACGAATTTATTTAAAAGCATCCTGCAAAAATAGAAAATTATTACAAAACATAAATTTTTAATTTAAAAAACTAGTAAGCCCCATTGGTCTTTTGGTTAGGAGGAACACTTACTTTGTAATTCCATTTGTAACTCATCAATACAGGTCTGGACTCCATTGGCTTTGCTATATAAATGAGTTTTAAGGTTTTAATTTTATAACTAAAGGGAGGACTGGTGCCCACTCTCTTTTTTGTTGTGAAGGATTCGCCATAGCTTCAAAAATTTATTTAGCAGTACCCTGTAAAAATAGAAAATTATTACCAAACACTAATTTTTAACTAAAAATTTATTAAACCTTATTGGTGTCTTCGGAATAGGGGTATACTCACTTTATCATTCCATTTGAAATTCATTGAAACAAACGTCTGGGACTCCATTGGTTTTGCTAAATGAATGGTGTTTTATGTTATGACAGCAAAATTAACTTTATAATTTTTTTATTTTACATTTATTTATCTTTTCAAAAACCAATTATTTATTTTTATTTATTAATTTATTTTAATTTTATTTATCAATTTCCTTTTTACGTTTTTATAACACAAAAAATAAACGAAGCACGCACACAAAAATACAAAATGAAAATGGAGGTCTGTATTTGTTTTTTTTTTTTGTTGTTTTCTTTCGATAAATTTTTGTGCAAGAAATTTGCGTTATTGTGCAAGCTACTTGGTTATTTTACATAAAAAACTAATTATGTTACTTTAACATCGACAAGCATAATTTTAGAAAAAATTTGGTAAAAAATTTTTTTTGGTATGAAAAAATTTTTACCAAGTAGGATTGCTCAATCTGACACAGATTTTTTTTTTGCGTGTACAAACCAAACTCGAAATCCCCATTTTGGGGACAAATCCGCTTATCTGGCAGCACTGTTTGTGTCTATAAACACAAATTACAGCAGAAGAAATTACAGCTGTTATTGTAAACTAATTCATTCTTTGTTCAATAATGGAATATTTACGACCGATTTGGAATTGCTTTACAACTTTTTGTAGCTGTTTGCATTGCTCCGAGGATTTGAACAACCAGGTAAATTTTTGGCAAAATTGCAGTTTGTGGGACACACCGAAATTTGAAAAAAAAACTAAAAACGTCACCATATATCGGAACTCAGGGTCCAACAGTCCCTGGAATGTGCTGGTACTTAATTTGTTAGTAATTAAATAGGCGCAGGGACTACAAACTGTATCCATTAAACGGAACAACTGCATTTGAAAGACACCGCTCCAATTTTTATATATGTACATACATACATATGTACATATTTTTTGGCATTGCTCTGATTGCTCCCAAATGTTTACCATTGATATTTCGGCTATACTCATGGCACAATAATGGGCTATACTCTAGTTTCCTGGCATAACTCCAAACGTCTAAAAAGTAAAATTATTGAAAAATCTCATCAAGCAGATTTCAACGAAACCAAAATCAAGGATTGGCGAAAAATATTTATCGAGATATATCGCTTTAAAATATAGCGAAATCGCTTATGTCTTCGCTTGTAATGATCCGATCGGGATAAATATGGGTACCATTGGAAAGGTAATTTCAGGAACAAGTCAAGTTTACATCCACCCATGGAAAAATTTTGAAATTTTTTGACCTTTGACCTCTGACCCCACTGAGTTCAAAAAAAATATTTTTTTGGGGGGCAAACGCCCTCCAGAGGGTGGGCGTGGCCCTAAAGTAAAACCGTTTTTTGGAATTTTCTCAAAAACTAAAGATATATGGTTGATTAATAGCTCAAATTCAAGCTTATTTCAAGACCTTTCTTTTGGTATGCAAAAAGGGTGACATGACATAATCCCCATTACCGTTATGGGGATTATGACCAAATTCATTTCGGTCATAATCCCCATAATGGTAGTGGGGACTATGACCGAAAATTTATTGGACATAATCCCAATAAAAAACGGACATAATTCCCAGATTTATGGGCATAATGACCACGTAACAAATGGCCATAATCCCCATTATGGGGATTATGTCTTCTATACTAGTTGGTCATAGTCCCCAAAATTAAAAGAGTTTTTTTTTACTTAAAAGTTTTCTGCGTAGCCGGCCTTCGGCCGGGCTTAGGGATTACAAACTCCACGCATTAAACCCACCCTCTTTGCAGAAAGTGGGGATTATGACCAAAATTGCTTTGGACTGGCGGTTATGACCGAAAAAAGTTCGGTCGTAATCCCAACAAGGAACGGACATAATCCCCATAGGGTTTGTGACTCACTTTTTTGCATACCAAAAGATCTTAAAATAAGCAATACAATAAGCTTTAATATAACCTTATTTTTTATTTACATTCGCATTTACTTTTTTTTTAAAAATCGAGTGGTTTACATTTAAATGAAAAAAAAAAGGTTTAAATAAAAAAAAAAAACTCCAGAACATTATATACCAGTGGAAAGGTCTTGACCTTAGCTTTAATTTAATTTCATAAAAAACATACCATATAATCGATGCAAAGTCAAGAAATCCGTAGTTTAGTAATTTTTTTTTTTTTAAATTTTCAAACATTAAAATTTTCACACTTTCAACTATGGCAACCCCCATCTTTTTGCACACCAAAAGAAAGGTCTTGAAATAAGCTTTAATTTGAGCCATAAATCAACCATATATGTTAAGTAGTTTTTGAGAAAATTGCTATTTTTGTTTTAACTTTAGGGCCACGCCCACCCTCTTGTGGGCGTTTGCCCACGACAAAAGTGGTACCACTCGACTCAGAATGAAGTCCTTATTCGATTCTCAAAGTTTCATCAGATTTGGATGGGTGGAGGTAAACTTGACTTAAGCCAGGAGACGACACCACACAAAGATTTTTGACGGTGCTAGCAATGGAAATATATGGAAAATACTTAACAACTCTGGCGTTTCAGGAAATCAAAATCACTGTTGCCAAGTTGGAGGTTTTCCCGCTAAATCTAGCGCTTTTTGTTTGGATTTAGCGGGGAAAAATTGATTTTAGCGGGAACGGTGCTTTAGCGGGAAAATCTAGCGCTTTTTATTTGGATTTAGTGAGTCAAATTTAGAGGTTTTTTTCCAATTTTTCTTTTTTTTTCAATCGAAAAAGCCAAGTTTGTCGAATTTTAGCGCTTTTTTTGTAATTTAGCGGGAAAATTTTGTATTTTCCCGCTAAAATTTTTTCGACCGTTTCTTGCGCGTTTTTAATGAAAATTAAATTTTCGTAAAAAAAAATAATTTGGAGGTTTTTTTTTTTAATTTTTCTTTTTTGTTTAACAAAAATGCCAAGTTTTTCGGTTTTTAGCGCTTTTTTTGTAATTTAGCGGGAAAATTTTAAATTTTCCCCGCTAAATTAATTTTTGGCGGTTTCTAGCGCTTTTTTCGTGAAATTTAGAGGTTTTTGGTTAAAAATAGTTGGCAACAGTGATCAAAATACACATTTGCCCATTGTCAATGTAAATGATCTTAACAATTCATTTATATTTAACAACGACAATGCTCATCCTAATATTTTTGATTTCGAAACCTTAAATGGGGAAGTTGATGGTTTTTCTTTTAAAAACATAAATGCGGATGATTTATTGGTTGCTCTATCGAAAGTTAAGTCAAATTCAATAGGAGTTGATGGTTTCCCAATTAAATTTATTAAATTAGTATTTCCCTATATTCTAGAGCCTCTTTTAAATTTTTTTAACACCATAATTACAACATCTTCTTATCCTACAGGATGGAAGTTGGCACGTATTGTTCCCATACCTAAGAAAGGTTCCGACACTGATTTTCGACCGATTAGCATTTTATGTTCTTTGTCTAAGATAATGGAGCACATTTTAAAACTTCAAATATTGGATCATGTTCATAGGCCTAATCTTATAAATGATTTTCAATATGCTTATAGAGAACATTATAGTACTTCGGCTATGCTATTAAGTGTTACTGAGACTGCTAGGGAACATTTAAATGAGAACAGAAATTGTGTTTTGATATCCCTTGACCTTACCAAGGCTTTTGATCGCCTTAACCATGCTATACTTATTACAAAATTAAGGCAGAGGTTTGGATTTTCAGTTATGGCTTGCAAATTAATTTATTCTTATTTACATGGAAGATCGCAATATGTACGAATTCGTGGTATTGATTCAAATATTCTGTATAGTTCTTCTGGGGTTCCACAAGGATCCGTGGTTGGGCCAATTTTATTTCTGTTATACTTAAATGATTTTGTTGATTGTTTAGATTTACATTTGGTAAAGCCATTTGTTTTTGCTGATGATATTCAGCTTTTGTTTGGTAATCGTAGGGAATTCCCTGAGGTTCTAGAGGCAGTTATAAATTTTACACTCAATAAGCTTTATGACTGGATGATAGAAAACGATTTGTCAATAAATGCTTCAAAGACGAAAGCTATTATGTTTAGAACTGGCTATCGGGGTATTGTTTACCCTAGGATAGAAATTCGTGGTACGGAAGTTGACTTTTTTGAGTCCCTTAAATGTTTAGGTGTTATTATTGACCAGCATCTTAATTTTAGTGAGCAATTTGATGTCATTTCTTCTAGGGTTACTTTTGGTCTTAGAAGACTTTACCTTTGTGGTTTATATTTGCCTTTGCGGGTTAAATATACTCTTGCACACACTCTGTTAATGTCTCATGTTAATTACTGCATTGAGGTCAATTCTGGTACCCTGGGCTATAATGTCAATAAACTTCAACTTATTGTAAACAGAATTGTGAGATTTGTGTATGGCATTAAATACCGTGATCATGTTTCTGAGGCTGTTAATACCTTTTTAGGGTGTTCTTTTACACAATATTTACAATTACGTAATTTAATTTTCTTTTACAAAATTTTTAAAAGCGGGGTGCCTAATTACTTACTTACAAGGTTTAGATTTTCAAGATCAACACGAAACCCTCAAATTATTGAACCCCTTATTACATGTTCACTATATGAACGATCGTTTCTCATTAGAACTGCCAGAGACTGGAATTTTTTGCCATATTCCTTAAAAACGTTTGCTTTTTCAAACAATGTATTCAAGAAAGAACTTTTATTCCACTTTCAAGGTAGAAACATTCAAGGTCATCCATATTAAAGTTGATTTAATTTGGAAAATTGCTCAAGGGTTTGTGGCTTTCACCGATCGGGACTTATAAACGCTGATTATGACTTGTCTTTACCATATCCAAGAGTCGAAAGTGTACAATTTAAATATTTTTTATCCTACTAGAGGATTTCTTTATATCTACTTATTATATTTAATATAAGAAATTTTTGTGAATTATTGTTATAATTAATGAAGTAATCCAGCAATACGTCTTTGGCCTTAAAGGCTTATTGTATTGCAAATAAATAAATAAACAAATAAACAAAATAATTCTTGATGATTTGATTCAAAAGAATTAATTTCAACTATTTGTTGAAAGAATTAACTAATTTTTTGTTTAATTCCTTGTTTAAATAATGATTTGATTCACTTGATTCAAATCAAACAAGAATTAGTTCACTTGATTCAAATCAATTTGATTCAAATCAATTGATTCAAATCAATTTGATTCAAATCAATTGATTCAAATCAAAAATGTTTTGAATCAGTTGATTTAAACATTTTTTTCTTAAATCAAAGTATTTACTTTACACACGCACACACATACTATAACATTTATGCTTGTGCGGTAGTAGCAAGCAAAAAGTCAAAGCAACAGAATTTAATAGTGTACATTTTATTGGCAGCGCACAAGCTGCATTTTTTAGCCTATGCCCGCATGCATAGGAATCACAAAAATACAAGACATTGCTTTAATATAACATTTATTAATTTGCACATATATATTAAGGGTGGGATAATGCACGACTTTTCGATATAATGGAAATGTATGTGTATAATAAAAATGTTAATCATTAATTGTTTTTGTGTTAAATTTAAAGTTATTTTTATGCTGAAGAGCCAAATTCGTTATTGACTAAAGTAGAGATAGGCGCGTGAGTGAATTTTGACTCACACTCACTCACGCAAAAAATAATCGGATCACTAACTAATCACTCACGCAATATTTTTTTACTCACGCTCACACACTATTCACGTGAGTAATAAAAAACTTACTCACACTCACGCGTGACTTACGCCAGATTCAATCACGCTCACGCGTGAGTCACGCAAAATTCACTCACGCAATAAAATTTTCTTACCAAAAAAAAAAAAAAATTAAAAAAAAAAATTTTCACGAAAATTTAAAAAAAATTGGGCAAATCAAAAAATCTAATCACGCAAACTCACACAAAAAAATAAATGACTCACTCACTAATCACTCACTCAGTTTTTTTTCAAATCACGCTCACTCACAATCACGTGATTAAAATGAAAATCACTCACGCGTGATTTACGTGAATCAAGCAAATCACGTGACCAGCGCCCAACTCTAGACTAAAGGTACACATTTAATAAAACTGTACAATTTGGAGTGTTGTTTATTGATGGCGTGTGTTTAAAATTGACGATGTTCCAATGACTTTAACGCAATCAGACATGATAAGATTTTTATAATGTGCATTTTTAGTGTTTGATTTAAGTGAAAAAAGTTTAAATCAAGTTGATTCAAACCAAAAGTGATTTGAATCAGTTGATTTAAATCAAAAGTGATTTGAATCAGTTGATTCAAATCAAAGTGATTTGAATCAGTTGATTCAAATCAAAATGTATTAATTCAATTTAATCAAATCAAAGAATTAATTCTTTGCAATGAAATTAAGTGAATTAAATAATGAATTAATTCTTTTCGATTTATAGAAACAGGGAATTAATTCAATTATTTTAAATCAGATTTAAGAAATTGAATTAGGGAATTAAATCTTCAAAGGTCTGGTCCAGGTTGCATGTAATAAGACTAAAATAAATCCAAAAATAAAATAAATCGAAAGGGGTCGGGTCTAAAAGTGAGTGATTTGGCCTGGAATGCCCCATATATAGTACCAGAGTTTTTTACGTAGTATTAAATTATTATTGCACAGAAAAATTTTTTAAGGCAAAATAAATCCCTGCAAACAATAGGGCGTAGAGTTGTCAAAACCGATTTCTGAAGCATTCGAAAAATCGATTTTTTTCTATTTTTCCGGTTTTTCAAAACCGGTTTTTTGAAAAGGCCGGTTTTCGAAGTATTCGAGAAACCGATTTTTTGGTCTCGAATAATCGACATTTTTATATATATTTTTTTTTGTTATTTTGCATTTAAAGACGTTTTTTAGTAGCCATCTCAAAACTTTGAAGAACAGTTTAATTATACCTTAAAAAAAATTCAAAATCCTGAATTGAAAGAGGATTTTGGCTAGATACTACATAGATAAATTATCTTAAAGATCTTCCGAATTAGAAAAGTAATGGGCGTCCCGAGTAAAAATTATTAGATATAATTATGTCTAACTAGATACACACAAAAAAATAATCGAGGTAATAACACCTTAGCATAGGTATTTATTTTTTCTATGAATTTAAAAATATAAGGCATATTACCTTAGCACTATGTAATTTAAATACCTATTAGCTATGCAGTTTTTACTTTTCAATTTAGGTAGAACTTCGAAAAATTTGTTGACAATAATTTGAAATTAAATAAAAATAAAACAAACATCAAAATTTTTCAACATATATTTTCATGATTTTTCAACGCAATAAAACAGATGGAAATTCGCAACAAATTATGTAAGAAAAGGTAATTTTATTATTTAATTTATTCGTAAAAAGAGTAAATTTAGGTGCCTATTCACAAAGAAAGTCATAACTCAATCATAACTCAATTCTTTTCCATGTGGTTGTTGTAAACAATCATAAAAAAAATTCAAATTTTGTTTGAAAATTTCAAAAAAATAAAGACCTGCTATCCACATCGTCTCAAAATTGACAAATAATTTTAAATTTTGAGACTTTTTATGATTGTGTATACAACAAACACAGGGAATATGAAGTTTGAAAATAATAAAATTAGTCATAACCAGTCATAACTGTGAATAGGCCTGTTAATAATTTTAATGTTTTTTTTGGATATCGCGAATTGCAATTCTAGGAAAATTATGATGGGAAGAAGTCATCAAGAATTAGAAAACAAGTGCTTGCATGGAATGTCTAAGTTTTTACACGCAATTTTTTAAATTCGATTGTTTCTAAATTATAATGATATAATGGTACAAAATTTCATAGAATCTGAGACATTTATTTATAGAAAAGTTCTCAAATTCAAAGACAATTTTTCTAAATCTGAGAACTTTTCTATAGCAAAATATCTCAGTATCTGAGAATTTTTCTATAGAAAAAATATCTCAGAATCTGAGCATTTTTCTATAGAAAAAATTTCTCAGAATCTAAGAATTTTTGTAAAGAAAACATATATCAGAATTTGAGAATTTTTCAATAGAAAAAATATCTCAGAATTTTTTAATTTTTCAATAGAAAAAATATCTCAGAATCTGAGAATTTTTCAATAGAAAATAATTTTTAGAATCTGAGAATTTTTCTATAGGAAAAAATGTCTCAGAATCTGTGATTTTTCTATAGAAAAACGTCTCAGAATCTGCGATTTTTTCTATAGAAAAATGTCTTAGAGTCTGAGATATTTTCTTTTCAAAAATCTATCAGAATCTGAGAGTTTCCCTATAGAAAAAATGTTTCAGAATCTGAGAATTTTTCTATAGACATTTTCTATTCTACGAATTAGGTTAGAAAGAGAAAACTGATATAACGCGCCATAAGAAAAATGGATGCCAGGTCGGATTTTGTTGTTTCACTCACTCCTAAGTCGTAGAAAGTGTTGCCATGTTAGCGTAAAACGGACTAAAAACCGCTGTGTTTTCTCCTAAAATCGCTTAGTTTTTCCCCATTTTTTCCTGTAAAACTCTACTGTCGAGTCTGTATTTAGTCTGTGGTAATACTACCAAATTATTTACGTAATATTACCTATTTATCAATGCTATTTTACCTAAAAAGCTAAGGTATATTTCTGTCAACCAGAATAAATTTTCGAACATAGGAATTACCTTAGCTTTTAAGTAACATTACCTTTTAACTTAGCAAATGTCCCGTTTGCCTGGCACTAAGGTATTTTTATACTATAATTTTAGGTAATATTACCTCGATTTTTTTTTGTGTGTATGATTGTACATATGTATTTATATCACAGACTAAATACAGACTCGACAGCAGAGTCACAGACTAATACAGACTCGACATAAGTGACAGGTGTCAAAAAAGTATTCTTTAACCATATGGTTAATTTTTTCAAATTATTCTACGAATTAGGTTAGAAAGAGAAAACTGATATAACGCGCCATAAGAAAAATGGATGCCAGATCGGTTTTTGTTGTTTCACTCACTCCTAAGTCGTAGAAAGTGTTGCCATGTTAGCGTAAAACGGACTAAAAACCGCTGTGTTTTCTCCTAAAATCGCTAAGTTTTTCCCCATTTTTTCTTATAAAACTCTGCTGTCGAGTCTGTATTTAGTCTGTGGCAGAGTTTTATAAGAAAAAATGGGGAAAAATTAAGCGATTTTAGGAGAAAACACAGCGGTATTTAGTCCGTTTTACGCTAACATGGCAACACTTTCTACGACTTAGGAGTGAGTGAAACAACAAAAACCAATCTGGCATCCATTTTTCTTATGGCGCGTTATATCAGTTTTCTCTTTCTAACCTAATTCGCAGAATAATTTGAAAACATTAACCATATGGTTAAAAAATACTTTTTTGACACCTGTCATATTTGTCGAGTCTGTATTAGTCTGTGTTTATATCTTAAGCTGCCCATTCACTTGCAATAAAATTGCTCAACTTAAAAAAAAAATATTTTACAATATTATTGTCGTTTTACCCTACACAGCAAATAAAATTGCTCAATACTTAAATCCAATATATTGTACAAGATATAAACATAAACGTAACATAATAAAAGTTGTACAATATAGACAACACACTGATAAAATATATTGCAATATTCTTGTTTGTACAATAAATATCAAAAGTGTTTTGATATTCTCCAATATATTGCACAACCGTAAATATTACATACACACAAGCGATATTATTGTACAATTTGAAAAGTTGAACAATAATATTGCAAGTGAATGGGCAGCTTTATACAAGATCAAATTATATACAACCAGATATGTTAGATCTGCTGCTACATATAACTATATCTTGTATTATATCTGGTTATGTCTTCTATCATATCTGTAACACAGACTAAATACAGACTCGACAGTAGAGTTTAATAAGAAAAAATGGGGAAAAACTAAGCGATTTTAGGAGAAAACACAGCGGTTTTTAGTCACTTTTACGCTAACATGGCAACACTTTCTACGACTTAGGAGTGAGTGAAACAACAAAAACCGATCTGGCATCCATTTTTCTTATGGCGCGTTATATTAGCTTTCTCTTTCTAACCTTATTCGTAGAATAATTTGAAAACATTAACCATATGGTTAAAAAATACTTTTTTGACACCTGTCATATATGTCGAGTCTGTATTAGTCTGTGTCTGTAACATAAGCATGTAAACATCCATATTAACTTTAAACGTAATCAAACAAATAAGCTTTTTTGAAATTCGATTTTTAATGAACACCCTCTTTTTTCAAATCTTCATTATTTTTCAATTTGATCCCAAATAAAAATGAAAACAAAATTGAAATTGTAAATACAAAACACAAACAAAAATATTGAATTTTCTGTCATATAAAAAATAATAATATTAAAAAAAAAAAATAAAATTATGTACGTATTTTTTGCTGTTGAATTTGACAAACAAATTTGGAATTTTACGAAGATATTGGGCCAATGAAGTTTTGACAACAAAATATGATGCATATAAATGTTTCACTAAATTAAGAAAAATTTCAAAAGGACCAGTTTGTGTAAAATTTAATAAGTGTAAAGTTTTCTTTTTTATTATTAATATCCACGGATATTGTTTGTATGGCATTTACATTTACCCAGAATTCCAGAAAATTCTCGGGATATATGTAAATATATAAATTCTCGGGTATATAAAAATTTAAAGGCTCATTTAGTCTTGCTCAGCGTTGCCATATATTTTTTTGAAAAAACTTTTTATTTCTGAAAAAAAATCTTTTTTTTTGTAAAAAAATCTTTTTTTTACAAAAGTATTGAATAAATTAAAAATTAATACATTATGTATTTTCATTATGTATTTTCAATTCATTTTTAATATCAAGTGTAAAAAAATAATAAAAAAAAACAACCAAGCGTTCATTTGGAGCTCGAAAAGACTCATAAAGGAGTTCTTAGACGTTCAGAAAACATAATATCTTTTTCTTAGCGCTCTTATAATATCATAATAATAATTTTAATCCAACGATCAGTTTTTATTTAGTTTTCGCAATTTAATTACAAATCATTTTTAATAATTAATTAAACCTAAACGAGAACTTGTTACAATGACCGTCGTCTCATTGTATCGAAATCGACCATGGGTTTAGTGAGAATCGAACCCACGACCACTGTTTCATAGGCTAGCATGCTACCAACTAACCTACAGGGATATGACTCATAAAAGATTCTGAAAAATATATGTTCGTATTCTTTCCTGACTCTTTTATGAATGTTCAAAAAAACATATTTTGAATTTTTAACATATCCAGAATTAAGAGTCAAACATGAATCTTTCAGGAATCCAAATGTCGAGCGTTCTATTAATTTTTTGGAGCCTTGAAAGAGTCATAACTAGAGTTTTTCACGGGAATTCCCGGGACGGGAATTCCCGGGAATTCCCGTAAATTTTCGATCCCGAAATCCCGGGAAATAGAGCGGGAATTCCCGGGAATTTTTGTTTCTTTGAAATTGTTTATTTTTTGACATCTATTGATTATTTTGTATGTGAATTTTTTAGATTTTATTAAAATTCTTGATAATTGATGACAAAAACGTACGCAGGGACAAGGAGGACCCAAAAAGTATTCCAAGAGAAACCTTCTAACTAAAAAATTTTATAAAATCTGAGACTTACGAAATGAAAAAAGTCTCACAATATCTAAATTTTCGATAGGATACAAGTATTTAAAGTTGGTGATTTTAAAGCCTTTAAAGCTTTTGTGTACTAAAACTGTCCTACATTAGGAGCCCCTGGTGGGGCACTTATTGGACATGTGGGGTCCAGTATCTAAACTTAAGCTCGAAATTACGTTAGCTATAACCGGTATGAATTTCGCTTTAATCGGTCTCGTACTTAGCAAAATTATTAAAAATAATCCACTGTTCACCTTTGCGTATGATTGTTATTTAAAGGCAATTACATAATTACAATTTTCAAGCAATTATTATTATAATTATAATAAAAGTTCACCAACTTTAAATGCGTGTAAAAAAATCTAGCACTGAACCAAAAAAAAAGTGTCGAGTGTTATGCTTTCATTTGCTTTTAGTTTCATTCCATTCCGATTTTGGTTGTTGCACTGTGTTATTTATAAGAACCTTATACTTTTTTTCAGAAGCTGAGAAATTTTCTTTCTGAGACCTGCATTATAAAAATTTTCAGTATGATTATATGTTCAGTATGATTATGTGTTCTATAGAAAATATTTATATCTCTGAACAGGATTCTTTTTTAATCGATAAATTGATATAAAATCTGTGTAAGGAATGACTCTGAAATTTACAGGTGTTTCTTTTAGAAACCAGAATTTTTAATTTTTTTTTAATTTTTTTAATAATTTTTTGGGGTAAATTTTCTTATAATTTCATTTCTCTGAAACAGTTACATTCAGTTTCAGAGACATAATTGAAATATTACTCTGAATCAGTTTCATTGTGTTTTAGAGGCAAAGCGTTGAGAACCAATTGTAAAAATGAACTGATATGAATTAGAATAAATGGTGAATTTTTATTATTACAACAGATAAAGCAATTTGAAATATCATATTCCCTTAAAAATATTTTTAAATGACTTCGACATATTGGACCGTTTTTTATGGGTAACAAACATTTTTCTTTTTTTCTCGAAACTTCTTTTTTTGTTTTAAAGGTACTAAATACGATTTTTATGGTGTTAATAAAAGGTACTAAATACGATTTTTATTGTGTTAATAAACGTTATAAATAGTGTAATCGCATTCATGAGGTTTTTATATATTTTTTTTTCAAAAAATTTGGGTTTTTAGTTTTAGCGGGAATTCCCGGGATCCCGGGAAATTTAAAAATGAATCCCGCTTTCCCGGGAAATGAAAAAGTCCGGGAAAAGAAAAACTCTAGTCATAACTTATGAAGGCTCAGGACTGTGATCACGTAAAACGATAGTTAACTATCGTAGATTTTTGGAGCCTTGTTTCTCCTAAACTAATAAAAATATTTCCAATTTTGTTAATGTTTCTGGACTAGACAACACTCTTTAAGGATTTAATAAAGAAAAACTTTCAAATTTCCCTTCAAAACGATATGTATTTTGACGTCGTTTATGCCTCGTCTATCGTTTTCGTTTTACGTGATAAGCCCTCAGAAAATTGTACACAGTAAGCAAATATCACACACCGGTGCATGCTCGACAATATAAGACGGATTGGATCTATATGTGGTAAAATCTTTTATTAGTGCAACAATTTAAGAGAAAAGTTATTCTATGTTGGCAACTTACAGATTTAAGTGAATATCGTGTGGAATTTTCATATGGCGACCAAGTCAAAGAATGGTCTGATTTTAAATGGATTTAATAAGGTTACCAAGCTAAAAATAAAAAAAATTATAATCGAATATCTCATATTTTCATAGAATAAAGACGTATTTAATTGTAACCGTTTACATAGACTGAAGGACGGGCACGCTAAGTCAAATCAGATAGTGATTTTGAATCGGTCGGTATACTAAAAGCTTGGTTTACGACCAATATTTCGGGTATTTACAAAAAAAAATTATGCTTTTTGTATTTTTTAACTAATTAAGAAAAACTTGAAAAAACTTTATTATTTTCCAAAAAACTTATTTTTTTAGAAAAAATCTTGAAATCTTTTTAGCACCTCAAAAAACTTGCAAAAAAAGGGAAATCTTGATATATGGCAACACTGGTCTTGCTATAATTCAAGATTTTGTGACCAATATAATATAACTCGATATGGATATTTTCACTTAACATCAATACTAATGAGCCTCAAGATTTGTTTATCTTCGAGAAGATTTTATTTAAGTACACAATTTTATACAAATGAGTGCTTGGCACCAGTGAAGCAAGCCGATGCAAAATTTTCGGCGGCGGCTGAAGAGCAAAAATTTTCGGCGGCGGCGGCGTTTCGGCTGCGCGCCGCGTTTTTTTAGAACAGCGCGGCTGAAAAAAAATTCGGCTGCGCCGCTATTGTATAGTAAAAAACTGTTTAAATCTAGGCATATTAATCACGATACCCTACCGAACAAGTGGTCGATCAATTAATGGTTTAATTACCATTTTATTGGAGTTATGGCAACAAGTAAGAAAATTATAGTGGGTCAAGACCGACCTTATACCCTACACCAGTGTTTTCCGGAAAATGTGTCCGAAGTCCAAACATGAACCGATTGGATCTATATTTTGTGGCATCTTTAATTAGTGCACAAACTTAATTTGAGTCCAAGAATGGTCTAATTACACCGCTCAACAAGCTTTTTTCGGTTTGAAATCTTAGTTTTTAGTTTAGATATCGCCATTTTATGTTTTTTAAAAAAAATTCTCAACTTTTAAAAAATTTGCTAAAGTAGTGAAAAAAAAACTTTCTTAAATCTAAGAAGATAAATATGATAAACTAATGGGTAGAAAGTTTCCGAACTTTTCTAAATTTCTAAACTTTTAGTTAAATTGTGGTAAAATTTATGAACTATTTTGAAGAAAATAGTATCCCAAAATTAAGTTAGCTCTTTTGTTAGTGTGGGGACAACAAGTAGAAATGGTCAGATTTCTTTATAATTTGGAAACATTCCAAATATATGATTACAAAATATGTTATTTTTGGGGTATTTCTTTATTCACATGCTATATTTCGAAAGGATACCTGTTAAATTACGGGTATAAAAGTAATGTTAGCCAAATTTGGGGGGCGTTTGTATGGGGGCTAGGTCAAAACATGGACCGATTATTTTTTTTAATTTCAAGAGGCTTCTTCCTTGGGAAAAAGGAAGCATAAATTTAATTTCAGTCAAATCAATTGATTGTTGCGACCTGTATCGTGCTCACTATGTTTACATGGACGGACATCGCTAAATCGACCCAGAAAGTGATTCTAAATCGATCGCTATACTTGAAGTTTGGTTTAGGACCAATATTTTGGATAGTTACAAACATTAAGACAAACTCATAATACCCTGTACTTGAGATGGGCACATGAGCAGATTTGTGCGTGATTCACGCTTGAGTGTGACTGAAACTCAATTTTACTCAAGTGGTTGTGAGTGAGTGGAAAAAAAATTGCGTGAGTGAGTTTGCGTGAGTCGTTTTTTTTTGCGTGCTTTATTTTCTCTTTATATTTTCTTTCATTCCAAAAAAAGCAAAGTATTTTTTTATAAAAAAAAGTTTCGTGAGTGTGAGTGAAGTTTGTGTGAGTACTCGTGAGAGTGAGTCAAAAGTGACTCACGCGACCATCTGTACCCTGTACCATAGAGTGGTGTAGACATAAGCGTATCTAGGCCATTATTCTGGGGTGGGCAAAAGCCCCCCCCCCTTCCGAACAAAAAAAATTAAAACAAAACTAAAAAACATACATATAATACGGGGTTCACTAGCTGTTTTGAAGTGTTTAAGAGTGAGATGTTTAAAAAAGTCTTTGTTCCTTGTCCATTACGTTTTTATTCTGTTACTGGTGTTTTGTTGAACAACTTGTTTAAGGTCGCAAGTGTGAACGCCATATAACACGAAATCACAAAAAAAGTATTTAAAAAAATTAAAGTTAACTACTATTTTCGTTCAAAATATATAAACATTAACACTACTCTACACGGTTTTTGCACATGTTGGATACATTTTCTAAAGTATTTTGGCCTCCTAAACACGAATCTGTCATCAGAAAAGTTGTATCGAATCGCCTTCTCGAGATATAGGCATTTTCATTTTTTGTGGACTAAGCGCTCAAAACGAATATTTTTTTAATATTGAACAAGTGTATGTTAAAGTTATTCATATTTTTATTTATTTGAACTTGGTCCACAAAAATTAAAAATGGCTATATCTCGAGAAGGCGATTTGCTACAATTTTTTGGTGTCAGATTCGTTTTTAGGAGGCAAACATTTTTAGGAAATGTGATTTAATCTTCTTTTTTTAATTTTACCAAAAAAATCATAAAAATTGGTACGAACAAATGTATGAAAAAAATATTCAAATTTGGTTCAATATTTTGACTTCTTTTGCAAATATTTCAGGATACACTCTAATCAATTTTCATGTAAATTTACCCTGTTTATAGTAGGTAACTATTCTCCTACTATAAACCGTGTAAAAATACATGTTGTGTTTAAAGTGATAGACACAAAGTATGTAAACGTACATATTCATGTGTCTACAAAATGTTTCGGAACAAAAATGTTTCAATAAATTTTACGGTGTTTGTGTGTAAACATAAATTTTAATTTAGTAAACTTAAAATAGAAATGCCTGAAAATACATGAAAATTATGTGCATATACATTGAAAATGCTTTTTATAAAACCACACTAACTCTTCAAAATTTAAATATTAAAAAACAAGAAATTTATTTTTAAATGATGTTTTATTTAAAATAAAAATTTTAATAAAGGCTTAAAACAAACTTAAAATTTAATAAAAACGCTAAAACTACGTAAAAAAAATAGATTAAACAAATAAACAATTAAGTTACCAATGTTGCTGAAATAATTTTATCTTTTAACTAACTCTTGCTAAGATCTAACAACTTTTCTATAAAAAATGTCCCAGAGTCCGAAAAATTTTTTTTAAACCTTTTTTAATATCAACAAGAGTGTTAAATTTGGCTGTGCCGAATTTTTTATACCATGCAGATTCTGAAACATTTTTTTTTATAGAAAAACCTCTTAGATTCTGACACATTTTTCTATAGAAAAATTCTCGTATTCTGATACATTTTTTCTACAGAAAAATTCTAAAATTTTGAAAAAAAAAAATTTATAGAAAAATATTTAAATTCTGAAACATTTTTTTTTATAGAGGATTTCACAGATTCTGAGATATTTTTTCTGAAATTTTGAAAAAATGTCTCGGAATTTGAGACAAAATTTCTCAGAATTTTAATGAAAAAAATTTTTAAAAATCTGAAAATTTTTCTGTAGAAAAAATCTCTTAGAATCTTTCTATAGAAAAAATTACACTGAGTCTGATAATTTTTCTATAGAAAAATGTCCAAAAATCTGAAAATTTTTCTATAGAAAAAAAATTTCTAAGAATCTGAGAATTTTTCTATAGAAAGAATGTCTTAGAATCTAATAATTTTTCTATAGAAAAATTGTCCCAAAATCCGAAAACATTTCTATAGAAAAAATGTCTCAGAATCTGAGAGTTCTCCTCTAGAAAAAATGTCTCAGAATCTGAGAATTTTTCTGCAAAAAAATGTTTCAGAATATGAGAATTTTTCTATAGAAAAAAATGTCTCAGTATTTGAGAATTTTTCTAGAGAAAAAAAGTCTCAGAAGCTGAACATTTTTCAATAGAAAAAATGTTTTACAATGAAAGAATTTTTCTATAGAAAAAATGTGTAAGAATGTAATAATTTTTCTATAGAAAAAATGTGGAATAATGTAAGAATTTTTCTATAGAAAAAATGTTTCAGAATCTAAAAAATTTTCTATAGAAAAAATGTCTCAGAATCTAAGAATTTTTCTATAGAAAAAATGTCTCAGAATGTGAAAAATTTTCTATAGAAAAAATGTCTCAGAATCTCACACTTTTTCTATAGAAAAAATGTTTCAGAATCTGAGACTTTTTCTATAGAAAAATAGTCTCAGAATTTGAGAATTTTCTATAGAAAAATAGTCTCAGAATCTGAGAATTTTTCTATATAAAAATAGTCTCAGAATCTGAGAATTTTTCTATATAAAAATAGTCTCAGAATCTGAGAATTTTTCTATATAAAAATAGTCTCAGAATCTGAGAATTTTTCTATATAAAAATAGTCTCAGAATCTGAGAATTTTTCTATATAAAAATAGTCTCAGAATCTGAGAATTTTTCTATATAAAAATAGTCTCAGAATCTGAGAATTTTTCTATAGAAAAATAGTCTCAGAATCTGAGAACTTTTCTATAGAAAAATATTCTCACAATCTGAGAATTTTTCTATAGAAAAATAATTTCAGATTCTGAGAATTTTTCTATAGAAAAATAGTCCTAGAATCTGAGAATTTTTCTATAGAAAAATAGTCGCAGAACCTGAGAATTTTTCTATAGAAAAATAGTCTTAGAATTCGAGAATTTTTCTATAGAAAAATAGTCTCAGAAACTGAGTATTTTATTTTAGAAAAATAGTCTCAGAATCTGAGATTTTTTCGATAGAAAAATAGTCTCAGAATCTGAGAATTTCGATAGAAACAATTTCTCAGAATCTGAGAATTTTTTCATATGAAGTACATTGACCTACACTTGGTTCTAGGGGATTAGGATTTTTTTCAGCATGTCCCCCTTTTGGCTGTGTGACTAAGAAGATGACCCCAATGTCGCCGCCGTTCTTCATACCACAAAACACCCATGGCAATTTAATTTTATTTTTCTGTATGATTTTTTTTTAGAGGTATTGAAGATTCCGCACATCAGAATTTAAAGCTCTCACTTGTTGAGCTTTTTGATCCATAATGCTGCCGAATACTGAAAAACCCTCTGAGTAACAGCTTATGCGTTATTTCTTCCTTGCATATAGAGATATAGCAATGGATGAATGTTTTCCTATTGGTTCCAAATTTTTAAGAAAATTTTGATGTAAATTGTTGCTCCATATTTTGACTTTAATATTGGTTTCCTAAAAAAATTAAGAAATTTAATAAAATTATACAATGCTAATTTTCAGATTAAAAATTTGAACTAAATAAGGTCCTCACACGTAAAACAGGGTCTTCATAGAAAAGACAACTCCATAATGTGCGAAACTATCAAAAAAAAAAAATGCATTTACTTACCAAGAGAAGCTGATATTATTGTATTTAAATCCTCAGTTGCAAGCTGTTTTGGGCTTTATTGAATTTTTTAATTTTAATAATTTTTCTAAAATGTTTTTTTTTTTTTTTAATACAGTTTTGACAATTTCCTTAATACTATGTTAAATTATGTACGATTACATATTTTGTGTTTCCCGAGTAAAAATAAACATATATAACAATATATAACTTGATACAAACACAATAAATCATATATGATTATACATCCCGTGAGGTATTTTCTAATTTTTTTAAATGCAGTCATATGCTGTAATATATAATTTAATCATGATTCGGATTAAAAGGTATACGGTTGATATAAATATATGAAATAATATTAGGGCCAATACAAAATTTGTTTTTCTGTATAATTTAATATAAAATTATATATAGCTTAGTCTGTTCCATATATAAATGTTTCCAATTATTAAAAATTTTCTAAGTTTTTTAAGTAAAGCATCCCTAGTAAAAAAAGAAAAAAAGTTCATGACTAATTATATCCCAAATATGGTGGATACAATTATTTTAATAATTATCTACGGATATATTTTATGATCTAGCGGGATAACCTTATATATAATGTGATACGTGAATTGGGTCTATATAATTATATCAGTTGGAGAAAACTGATACGATTAAATATAATTTAAAACCATTATGACTGATCATATATTGCTCCTTATAACTTCATATAAGTTGGATAACATTGTATATAATCATATGCACTTTATATAATGTTATATACAAAAATATGTTCTTTATGTAGAACAATATCTAACCATATATATTTATGTCTTATAGTCTCAATTTATTTTATATTGTATCAGTCCGGATCAAACTGATAAAACCAGATAGACCCATTTTGCGTATCTTATTATATATAAGACTATCTGTTCAGATCTTGTAGGATAACCGAGGATAATATTTGAAACAATTGTGTCCACCATATTTGGGATCTAATTTGTCACGGCTATATAAAACTCTTTTTTACTCGGGATAAGAAACTTTTAAAATGTTCCTAAACATTTCCTTGTTAGGGTTATGTATATCACCTATCTGGTTCGAAGCGTACCCAAACATTTTTTTTGTTTTAGAAAATTATATGTTTGGTGAATGTATCGTTGACCTGTGGTGTAACTCACCCAAACCAAAATACACCAAGATTTTTTATGTTTTTATGCAATTAGATGTAATTGGATCCAATGAAATATGGCAATGTCTGGTCAAAACTCGGATGAAATCGAATCATATTTTATACAAGTTGATCTTTTTTAATGCAAATACATCCACCATTATTCGGATTAAATTGCGTATAAATATATATTGTGTTATATATCATTATGTATTGCATCATATAAAAATTTTTACTCGGGTTGAAACAAATTTTACATAGAAAAACTTTATATTTAAAGTGGAAGTGTTTATGATCTTATAAACATGTTTCACAAAACACGATATACTATACTTTGCGTGTAATTCTTTGCAAATAAATATGTAACTATTTGGTTTACACACTACGTGTTTATGTATGCGCTTTTTCTGTAAATATACATGAAAATTTACTAACTTAATAATAGTAAAGTTACATGCATTTTTTAGAGTGTATACTTAATGGATTTTAGATTTTCTTTTTATTGGAGTGTCTATTTAACACATCTGTTTTGAACAGGAAATTTCTTGCAAACTTCGGATACTTATAAGGATATAACCATAAAAAGGATATTTTGAACTTTCTTACAATATCCTGATGGTTTCCTTGATCGTACCGATTCCGGATTTCTTGCAAAAGTTAGGTAATTTTATTGGGAATTTGAATAAAAAAGATATGAATAACTTTTACATAAACTTTTCGAATATTAAAATATTTTCGGATTTTGCGTAAGATTTTACATTGAAAATAAATGCAAAGTGGATCGCAAATTTTTTTTTAATTTGTAAACAAGAGTTATTATTTCTCAGAAATAATAAGGACTCAAACCGAACTAATATACCTATTAAATTATAAAATATAAAGCCCAACAATATAAAACACAAATAAAACAGACAATTAAAATTCAGCAATCGCAATTAAATTTGAGAAAAGTTTAGTTGAAATTCAAATGAAATCTAGAAAAAAGTATTGAAACCTAGAAATTTCATTTGAAATTTGGAAAAGGTCAATAATCATTCAGAAATTGTAATTCTCTATTAGATTTCTATATTTTAATTGGACTTTTTTGAATTCCAATATGACTTTTAGAAATTTTAATATCCAAATGGAACAAAATTGAGGAATATGCTCTTTTTAATTTCAAAACCGCCAAAATCGGCTGGAGTTTGAGCCGCCGATCAGCCGATGATATCGGCGGCGGCGCGGCTCGTGGAAAAATATCGGCTTAGCGACTCAGCCGTCAGCCGCGCCGACCGGCTTGCTTCACTGCTTGGCACTCGATGTTAGGCGCTTCTTTCTTGATTGTAACAATAAAATGGTGCCTTACATCGAGTGCTAAGTATTCATTTGTATAAAATTCTGTATTAAAAAAAAATAACTGCTCGAAGATAAACAAATCTTAAGGCTCATTTAGTATCTATGTCAGGCAATTGCCGTGCGCACACGTGTTTTTTTCTTGACGGTTGTTTATAGTGTTATCGTTTGACGTAGAATTACCGCGTTTTTTTTTCTCTCTCGTGAAAAAAGAGAAAACAAAAAAAGAAAAAAAAAAAAACTTTTTACTGAATAATTATATATTTTCTTTTTTAATTGGACATTAATAAAAATAAAACTTTTTTTGTTCGTTTTCGCGACATGAACGGGGTTCATCCCCCGGATCATAACCGGTTCCGAGAGCTTGACTCTTCGTCCGGGAGGAATAGAGCAGGCAGATCTAAACGACTACGGGCTGAAGATTTTGTATCTTTACCAGAAACAACATCAAACCAGGAACATCTTCCACGTTTTCAAGTTGCAACTGCTATATCACTCAAAGAAGGTTTGCAAGTACCATCATTAGCTTCCCATAATGTTTTCCAGGTGGAAAGAGCACTTGATTTTATTTCTCGTGATCGTCTGGAAGTTAGAGAGATGAAAAGCGGTGACTTATTAATCAAAGTACCTAACCACAAAACTGCCGAAAAATTCATAAAATCAACTTACATCGACAATGTGCCCGTTAGGATTACTCTACACAAAACTTTAAATACAATACAGGGCAGAATTTTCTCAAAAAAGATAATAAGCATTCCACAAGAAGATCTGCTAGAGTCTCTTAGAGACCAAAAAGTTGTAAACGTAAGAAAGATTACCAAAATGGAAAACGAAAAAGCTATAGCTACAGGTGCTGCAATTATTACATTCGATCTTGTCTATCGCCCAGAGATTTTAAGACTTGGATGGGAAAGAGTTTCTGTGGAGGAATATATACCAAATCCCATGAAATGTCTTACCTGTCAAAGACTAGGCCACACAAAAAAATGGTGCAAAAATGGAGCCCAATGTAAGGAATGTGGTTTTTCTGAGAAACATGAGGTTTGTAATCGTAAATTCTGTGTAAATTGCCAAATGGAAACCCATACTTCATATGACCCAGAATGTCCCACATTCTGGAAACACAAATCGGTGAATTACTTAAGAATTTTCAGAAGATGTACAACACGTGAGGCCTGGCAAATTTTCAATGATAACCCTACTTTAAATACGCTTAAACCTATGGAAAGAAAAGGCAACAAAAAACCAACATATGCACAAGTGGCAAATGGTGAAATAGCAACGAATAATAAGAAAACAACTCTAGAAAATGACGTGCAAGACAAAACAATTAGTGTAGAGTTGTGTAGTTCACGAACGAACTAGTTCAAAAACTATTCACTTAACTGAGCGGTTTATCTAGTTCCTTCATTTCCGCTCTTCTAGGTCTTTTCGTTCATTCAGCTCAATTGGTCATTATTTCATTTTGATCTTTTAGTTCGGTCGTTCAATTTTTTTTGTTAATTTTGTCATTAGGCGTTTGTTTTTCTCTTTTGGCACGCTTTCTCAGCATTTATGTATGTTTTTTTTACAAAAATTGTATACATGTTTTTTTTTTTTTTAAATTCATGTTTTTTTCAACATTTTTGTATTTTTTGAACGAAAGCCAAAACAACAGACGTGATAAAAATTATTCGTTCACTAACTGACCGAACGAAAACAAAAACTGACCGATTTGAACTAGGTGAACGACCAACAGACATGATCAAAATGATTCGTTCACGAACTGTTGAACGAAGACCACAAAAGAGCGATTGAACTAGATGAACGAACTAGGTCTTTTATTTGAAATGAACGAAAATGAGCGCTCACCCTATTGAACGATTAAGCACAAGTCTAAATTAGTGAAGAAAATCAAAATAAAGAAAAAAACTTAAGTTCTCCCGTTGAAAAATTAACACAAAACTCTCTTACAACATTAAATGACTTTCCATCAAAAAACAACAACGACAACAATTTATCAACTCAACTAAAAACAGCAACAAACACCAACTTTAAAACACATACTTCAACAACTACTCAACTAGAACAAGCAACAGCCAACAACAACTTTAAAACACATACTACAACAACTACTCAACTGACAGATCAAGATTCTCAACCTACATTACAAAACTCATTTGCTCAAATAATTTCGCTTAATAAAACACAAACCACCACTACAACAACAGAAGAACAAAATGCAAGTAATTGTTTGGAAGATGACACTTTATTAAGTGATGCCAAATCCTTCACTTTAGATGACTCTTTTGACGATTGCTTTGAAACAAATATTGATAACAACATAACTGAAGAAATGGTAATACAAGAAATTACTGATAGTTTGGGTTTTAACACCCCACCAAAGACAACAAACAACAACTTAGATAAAAATAACACACCGATAACACAATTATATAATAATTTTCCGGAATTAAACGTTATAATTACACCAGAATCTTTAAGAAGATCACAGCCTCTTAAGCCAAAGGGCAAAAGAGGAAAAAAATAAATTATGACTGTTGGCCTAAACATCAATCTGCTCCAGTGGAATACACAAGGATTTATAAACAACAAATTCGCTTTAGAACTCTTAGTTGCCAGACATAAACCGAACATCATAGCACTACAGGAAACGCACATAATAGAAAAAAATCTACACATGCTGCATCTACCAGGTTTTTCAATTTTTCACCACAACAAGGACTATGAATACGCTAAGTCGGGTATAGCACTACTTGTTAAAAACAATTTAAACGTGACACAACATCTAAAATCTACGGGTGATTTACTCTTGTAGATGTAGAAATTCATATTACAAATATATACAAAGAAGGTGACGTTAATTTATCTGCTTCAGTGGTAAATAATATTTCGCTAGCGAAAAATGTACATCATATCATGCTCGGTGACTTGAATTCGCAAAACGTTTTGTGGGGTTCTGCTTCTAATTCACCGAATGGAAGAGTCCTTGAAGACTATGCGAATGATCAGGACTTGGTAATTTTAAATGATGGTTCTCCAACCTTACTCAGTACTAGAAACAATCTTACTGCCGTTGATGTTTCCATGGCTAGTGTGGACATTGCGCCTAGCTTGACATGGACATGTCTGCCTATGCCAGAAGTTGGGGATCACTTCCCTATCAAAATTACAAATAATATTGATATTGTGAAGAGAAAGTTTGCACCACGTTTTGTCGATAAGAAAGCTGACTGGCCTCTTTTTGAAAAGAGGGCGGCTCAAGTTAATAATCAATTTGATAAATCATCGAATATCGACAAGGAAGCGGCTCAGATAAAACGTATTATAAGAAAAACTGCTAATGAATCCATTCCTCTCACTCGTAAGCCAAAGGAAAGAAATAGTCCAGTTTGGTTTAACTCTGAAATATCGAAATTAATACGTTTAAGACAAGAAGCCTGGAAATCGTTTAAGAGGATTCGTAGTAAGGCTAACGTAATAGAGTACAAAAAGTTTTGTGCAAAAGTTAAAAAGAGTGTAAAACGGCAAAAAGAGTAACATGGGAAAATTTCCTTAACTCACTGAACCCCTCAATGGATGTAAGAGTCCTCTGGGGTAAAGTTAAAAATTTAAGAACTGATCGGGTTAACAACTTTCCTACAATTTACGTAGATGCCAATAGTTTTTCTCATCCTTTGGACATTGCCGACCGTTTTGCACAGTTTTGGTGTTCTTTGGGTTCTGATATGGCTTTCAATCCTGAAATTATATCCACGAAAAGAAATCTTAGTATCGACGATCTGCCACAATTAAGTCAACAATATGCATCAATGACCCAAAGGGTAGATATTTCCGAATTTAATGAGATAATGAAGACACTGAGTGGATCAACACCAGCCCGTGATAAAATCACATACTCAATGGTTAAAAACGCGCCTAATAATCTTAAATCACGGCTTTGCGAACTATACAGCAACATACTGGCCACTGGTGTCTACCCAAATGATTGGAAAACAGCCATTTTATCAACGATTCCCAAGCCAGGTAAAAATCCCAACCTCCTAGAGGGTTATAGGCCTATTTCTCTGTTACCTGTTCTTTCAAAAATTTTTGAAAAAATATTGGCCAAACGTTTTTGGAAGTTTACAAAGCATAATTTTTCGAAGTTACAACACGCTTTCATTCCCAGACATGGTGTTCACAGCATATGTCATCAGTTGGAGGAAGTATTACGTCATAATCTTAAGAATGGCATAGTTTAGTCCTTTCAGAGGATATCAAAAAAGCTTTTGACCGTGTAATATCAACTTACACTCAAAAAAAAAAAAAACTGTAAAGTTAGCAAAAAAAGCTTGTAAACCTACAAGAAAATTTGCTGATTTTGAACCCACAATTTTTTTGGTAAAGTTAGCAAAAACGTTTTGCTAAAAATTAGTTAACTGAATTTTTTTTTATTTCAACTTAGTTCATACACATTTGAGGACCCCATTGGGTTCGGACCCCATTGGGTTCGGGGACCACCGGGGTTTTGAGAATTACAAAACTCGATAACTTCAAAAATATTACTCGGGGAGCTTCTTGTTCTACGTGTTGAGAGCTACAAAAATGCTTTGGACTTTTTGTTGTGTCGGCAATATTTACCGAGATATGAGCATTTTAAAATTTTCGGGAATGCTAACTTTTTTGGATCCAAAGTTAGGACCCATTAGGGTCCACACATGTGAAGAGGACCGGCGATACTATGGAGATTCTAAGAACCAAAAATGGCCTCCATTTTGCTCTATCTGGCTTAGTTTCCGAGATAGCGCCATTTTAAGTTTTCTGAAAATAAAAAAAATTTACCATTTATTTTTGCTAATATTAGCAAAAAATCTTGTAAAAGTGTTGTCAACTCAATTTCAAATTTAACAAAAGAAATTAGTTCAAAGTTTGTTAAAAATTGCTAATGTGCTTAATGAAGTTTGCTAACATGCTAATCTCAACTAAAAATTTGCTAAAAGTTAGCTAACTAGCGTTAGCAAAAAAAAATTAGTAAATCTACTAACGTATTTTTTTGAGTGTACATTATTTTGGAACTAAACGAATGGGGTATCCCTAGGCAAATTTTGAAACTTTTGAAATCCTTCCTTGATGATCGTAAGGTGATCGTGAAAATTGATGGACATTTTTCCACAACTTACTCACTGGACAACGGAGTACCCCAAGGTTCTCCTCTATCAGTTGTATTATACAATGTATATGCTAACTCATTAGCTAAGGCAGTCGAAAATTTACCAGGAATTGACTACGTTGGTATTTATGCTGACAACATATTTGCTGTGGCCTCTGGAAAACCGGAAATAGTCCGCTTAAATTTGGACAGTTTAGACCTTACGTTACACAATTGGGCAAAGAGCAGAGGCGCCGTTATCCCTGCCGATAAGGCCGATATTCTTCATGAGTGTAGGAAGAGAAGCTGTAAATGTCGTACAATTCGTATCAGAAACACAAATCTTCAACTTGCTGACCAAATGAGAATTTTGGAACAACCACGTCAAGCATCTAGCATATAAATTGGCCAAGATAAACAACCTTCTGAAACTCATTTGCTCTCGTAATAAGGGACCCCATATCGAAACAGCTTTAAATATTTGTCAATCACTAACAATCGGAACAATTCTGCATGGTATCACAATTTATGGATGGACCTCGAAAACAAATGTGGACAGGATTAACACCTCCGTTAACATCTGTTTTAGAACTGCTTCTGGCATGTTACGTACAACACCGTTAGAAAAATTAAGAGCAGAGGCAAAATTTACTGATTTTCAAACACTGTTGGAAAGGAGTGCTGTTAGTATGGCATCCAGATCAATTACCATATCATCCGATGGTCTACATAATCTGTTTTGGAATCGTCTTGCATTAATGGTAAATGGTCCGCTATCATCCATTCAAAATGTAATTTCTCTTTTGAGAAGATGTAACATCTCCATACCACAAAAGCCAACTACACCTTTTTGCTCAAACACGTTTGTTAGAATAGATGACAGCTTAAGTATTTACAACAAGAACGCCACCAACCCATCATGCTTTAAGAGAATCTTTGCTCAAAAAATGTCCTCGTTCGCTCCTAGTACAGTTTACTATACAGATGGATCCTTTAAAGATGAATTAACGTCATACTCTATCGTTAGACAAATCACTCTATCGTTAGACAAATCACGGGGACTCAATTTGAAACGGTGAACGAAGCTCGTTTGCCTGACCATACTGGAATTTTTACGGCTGAAATTGCTGCCATTAAAACGGCGATTATTTATGCCATCGAACATGGCAAAAGGACTCTTATTTGTACTGATAGTTTGAGTGCCACGAAAGCCTTATTGAAAAACCATAATGGCGCCTCTGATGATATGCTACGCCTACAAAATGCAAACCAACAAGTTTTAGTTCTATGGATTCCCGCTCACATTGGGATTCAAGGCAACGAAACTGCTGATAATGGCGCTAAAAGAGCTTTAAATTTACCTCAGATTTCGGAAACACCATGTTTTCCCAGGGCCTTGGTAAACCCTTTTAAGTTTTCTCAATTACAACAAAATCCGATCCCTAACAGACCCAAATACAACAGAAATTTAACAAGACAACAATGTGTTATGATGGCCCGCTTTAGAGTGGATAAAGCCGTTTTCAACTCTAAGCATTACTATGAGCAGACAGATCCACCAAAATGCAGCTACTGTGATGTCTATCTCACCATCCCCCATATGCTGACTGAATGCCAAATTTCGAAAATTGATGAACCACTGGAGAGGATACTTGATTGTGCAACTGATGCCAATCTTCTAAAAATCCAAAGATGCTTACGACAACACAGTATTCAAGATGTTTAATGACAGTTACTAATTTTTTATTTATTTTTTTTATAAATGTACAAATTACTATTACTTCTAATTAATTGAATTGTAATCTCTTATTTTTTACTTTTTATATTTTACTAGTCGAATAGCCTGTCCCTGCCAGGCGGAACACCAGATCACTTTTCTCAATAACTCTAATTGTTTACCAAACTTTATAAAAAATTATGTTTGTACTTCAAAAACTTAATATTGCTAGATTGAGTTACATCAATATTTTTCCCAAACTGGAAAAAAATTTAATGAGTACACTCAAAAGAAACTCTGTCAAAAAATCTGTAAAACGACTTTCAATTTGAATTAGCAATCTTTTAGCAGATTGTTCTGCTGAGAAGGATATTGTTACTAAAATCTCTGTCATTCAGTTTAAGAAAATAACAGACATTTTACTATGTTTATACTGATTTTGTTTGCTGAATTTCATTATTTTTTCAAGAAATTTTTTTATATAAAAAAAAAGCAGAACAGATTGTTCTGCTGAAATCAGCAGATTGCTCTGCTGAAATCAGCAGATAGTTCTGCTGAAATCAGCAGATTATTCTGCTCAAATCAGCAGATTTTTCTGCTAAAATCAGCAGATTTTTCTGCTAAAATCAGCAGCAAATTTAAAAATTTGAAAATTAAAAAAACTGGTGACAGCAAATTTAAAAATTTAAAAATTAAAAAAAACTGGCGACAGCAAATTTAAAAATTTAAAAATTGCAATTTTAGCAAATTTTAAAACACTTATAATGCAAAAATTGTTAATTTCAAATTCCGAAAATTGCAATTTAGTAAATTTGAAAATATTTAACATGCTTGCTTAGAAAACTTAAAAACTGAATATTTACAATTTGAAAACAATACAAATTGAATACACATACATACGTATGTGTGTATGGACTAAAAAAAAAATTGATGAACAATATTTATTAAACGAATACATAAATATTAGAAGATAAAAATGTTACACGGTTTTTGTGCAGACATCTAGAATACATTTTCTTAAGTATTTTTGCCTCCTAAACACAAATCTGTCTTCAGAAACGTTGTATCGCCTTCTCGAGATATATGCATTTTAGTTTTTTGTGGACCAATACCTCAAAGCCAACAATTCTTTTAGTATTAGAAAAATGTATGTTAAATTTTTATATGAGGGTTTCTTCGACAACCGATTTTTGAAAAAATTTTAAAATTACTTAAAAATATTTACTTTTGAATGCCGAGTGACGCCTTTTGAATTTCTATATGGCTGATCCAATATGGCGCCCAATTTGTTAAAAATATTACAGATTCGCTTAAAATTCTTTATATATTAGTTCTTGGGGTCGCTTAAGAAGAACCTGCAGTTGGATTTTTAAAATTCAAAATGGCGGACCCAACATGGCGACCAATAGTTTTAAAAAATAAGCCGATTTGCTTGAAACTTTATATGCTCGGGTTTTTGGGGTCGCTAAAGAAGAATCTAAAGTTAGATTTTCTAAGTTCAAAATGGCGGATCCAACATGACGATCCTTTTTAAAAATAATTGACCTAAAACTTTTTACGCATGTTGGGTTGATAAATTAGAATCTAAAGTAGAATTTCCCAAATTTAAAATGACGGATCCAACATGGAGACCATTTTTTTATGTAACCTGATTTGCTTGAAATTTTTCATAAACGAGTTTGGTGCATTTTTCAACACGTGACTACAATATCTTATAATTATTCTTTATTTGGCCAAAAATGTGGCAGAATATTCGCCGCGGCTTTTTAGCCAAACCGAATATTTGGTCGGATCATTTATCGCCATGTTGGATCCACCATTTTGAACTTAGAAAATCTAACTTCAGATTCTTCTTTAGCGACCCCAAAACCCCGAGCATATAAAGATTCAAGCAAATCGTTTTTTTTTTGAATTTTAAAAATCCAACTACAGGTTCTTCTTAAACGACCCCAAGAACCCATAAAGAGTTTTAAGCGAATCTGTAATATTTTTAGGAAATTGGGCGCCATATTTGATCAGCCATTTAGAAATTCAAAAGACGTCACTCGGCATTCAAAAGTAAATACCCAGGCAGAAAAATACAAGCGGGCCAATACTGGCCCAGTAACGATAACGGTAGTACAAGTATTGACGGGACGTGGTTTTTTTTGGTATTTCAGTACTGACCCGGTTACCCAAATGATAACTCTGATCTACGGTTGGCCCAGACGTTCAGACAGCATCGTGAAAGCACTGTAAAAACCAAAAAAAACAACGTTGTCCCAATACTTCAAATACAAAAAAATCGGTATTTATTTCATATTTTTATTTATTTATTTTATATTATTTTTTCAAGGCATACTGTCATATTGAATGGAAAAGGTTTTAAATTGAATGTTTTAGGACTTTGCTGTGACATCCCAGCTAGGGTTCTGTTTTTTGTCTTAATCGACTTTATGCTTTGTTTTACTTGTTGTCATATGAAAAAAATATATTTTCCAAAAAAAAAAAAAAAAAATACAATGATTATTACAACGATTGCTCATAATTAGAGTTTTTCACGGGAATTCCCGGGACGGGATTTCCCGGGAATTCCCGTGAATTTTCGATCCCGAAATCCCGGGAAATAGAGCGGGAATTCCCGGGAATTTTCGTTCCTTTGAAATTGTTGATTTTTCGACTTTAATTGATTATTTTATATGTGATTTTTTAGAGATTTTATTAAATTAATTGATGGCAGAAACGTACGCAGGGACCAGGAGGGCCCAAGAGTATTCCAATAGAGACCTTCTAACTAAAAAATTTTATAAAATCTGAGACTTACGAAATTAAAAAAGTCTCACAATATCTAAATCTTCGATAGGATATAATTATCAGAACCTGATACTTTTTTCCGGAAGCTGAGAAATATTCTTTCTGATACCTGCATTTGAAAAATTTGCAGTATGATTACACTACGTGACAGTTTTTTGACCAAATGTATCTGACACCTAATCTTTATGTACAATTGTCCGCTGAATCCGAATATGAAGTCAGAATGGTCAAAAGTAGAACAGTTTTCGAGATATTCGAAAATAAGCGTTATTTGTGTTTTTAAAAAAGATGATGTCACTTAAATGCAAATATCTTCCAAACTATTCGCCGATTTATTTATTTCTTTTTTTTTAATGAAAGATAATAAAATTACTAAAATAACCATGGGTCGCTTGTGAAGATTAGTCAAGAAATGACACAGTTACAGTGGACAAAGTTTCAAACTTCATATAAAATTTGATGATTTTTTGCAATTTTTCTCTTTTCAAGTTATTTTTTTCAAACTAAACAATTAAAAATTATAATGTTTTATTACATAGGACATTATTTTATGTCAATACGAACATTTAGCGCCCAACAAGACCCAGATTGGTGCAAAAATGACAAAGCTACAGAAGATTTAGTGAATTAACCCACTTTTCATTACTAACATTTAGCTTTGTATATTTACTTGTGTTTTTAAAAAAAAATCAAAAAGTGGGATAATTTAATTAATCTACTGTAACTTTGTCATTTTTGCACCGATCTGGATCCTTTTGGGCACAAAATGTTTGTATTGAAATAAGCTAACGTTCTAAGTGATAAAATTTTAAAAAATTAAATTGTTTGGTTTTAAAAAAATAAGTTGAAAAGAGCAAATAACGGTAATTTTCTCGATTTTTTTCGTAAATATCTCGAAAACTGTTCTACTTTTGACAATTCTGACTTCATATTCGGATTCAGCGTTCGGATTTACATAAATATTAGGTGTCAGATTCATTTGGTCACGACTTTGTTGAAAATTTGTGACACAGTGTTATTTGTTTCTATAAAAAATATTTATGACTCTGGACATGTTTCTTTTTAAATCGATAAATTGATATAAAATCTGTTTAAAGAATGACTTTGACATTAACGGGGTTTTCTTTTAGAAACCAGAATTTTAAAATTTTTTTAATAACTTTTTTGTGGTAAATTTTCTGATAATTTAATTTCTCTGAAAAAGTTACATTCATTTTCAGAGACATAATTGAGAAATTCCTCTGAATCAGTTTCAT
This sequence comes from Pegoplata infirma, assembly GCA_963921195.1. Taxonomy (NCBI): domain Eukaryota; kingdom Metazoa; phylum Arthropoda; class Insecta; order Diptera; family Anthomyiidae; genus Pegoplata; species Pegoplata infirma. The sequence continues at coordinate 162,085,848 of OY992539.1, forward strand.
TGTGTTTTAGAGTCAAAGCGTTAAGAACCAATTGTAAAAATGAACTGAGATTAATTAGAATAAATAATGAATTTTTATTATTAAAACAGATAAAGCGATGTGAAATAACATATTCCGTTAAAAAAACTTTTAAAAGACTTATTTGCCCGTTTTTTATAAAAACTGTATAACAAAAATTGTTCTTTTTTTCTCGAACCTTAATTTTTTTTTTGTTTTAAAGGTACTAAAGAAGATTATTATGGTGTTAATAAACATTATAAATAGTTTAATCGCATTCATAAGGTTTTTATATATTTTTTTACAAAAATTTGGGTTTTTAGTTTTTGCGGGAATTCCCGGGATCCCGGGAAATTTAAAAATGAATCCCGCTTTCCCGGGAAATGAAAAAGTCCGGGAAAAGAAAAACTCTACTCATAATCTTATCCACATAGCGGATGAGGTAATTAATACAAGGTCCCCAATACCAGAGTTTTCAACTTTTTAAAATAGCCAAGGGTATATTAAATCACTTATAAATTTACCAATCAGTAATATATGTCTATGAAAGTGTTTATTAAAATACTTACTTTTTTGAAGTTACTTGATGCTGCATTTATTAGGGTTTTTGTAAAAAAATTTCGATAACTTCAACCAAAAATTTTGAATTTATCGTAATTCCCATAGAAAAACCCTAATAAATCCAGCAACATGTACAACATTAAGGGCGGATTACTCAATGAAAAGTTAGCTGCTAACTGATGATTTAACGGAGCCTTATGTCAAAATTTATATGAAAAAGTTAAATTTATTTAATAACGGAGCATTGAGTAATCCAGCCTAAGTAATGGTAATATAATGATGGTAACGGAAATTTTTAGTGCTGAACTTCCGGTTAATAAATAGAATATTTACAAAACAAATAGTTTTAGTTCACACCAAAAAATGTAAAAAAATAATAATATTAAGCGGTAAGATTTTTTGTAATAAAGTACTGGTACAGCACTTTTAGAGTTGTTATTTCCAACACTGGAAAAGTAATCTATTTTCAGAAAAAAAGGTACTATGCCAGTACTATATTTTTTGTACCGCTGGCAATTTCTGGCTGGGTATTTTTAAGAATTTTTTAAAATTTTTTCAAAAATGTTAAACTCATACCATTTTTTAACATACATTTTTCCAATACTAAAAGAATTGTTGGCTCTGAGGTATTGGTAAAAAAAAACTAAAATGCCTATATCTCGAGAAGGCGATACAACTTTTCTGATGACAGATTTGTGTTTAGAAGGCAAAAATACTTTAGAAAATGTATTCTAGAAGTCTGCACAAAACCCGTGTAACATTTTTATTTTCTAATATTTATTCGTTTACTAAATATCGTTAATAATTTTTTGTTTTTAGTCCATACACACATATATGTGTATGGAAGAGAAAAAAGTGATTTAGTTACCCCTCTGAAAATAAAGCTTGATATGTTTTATGATGATTCCCAAAATATTTTGGTTTTAGCGTTGTCCATCCGTGAGTTGGACCATTTTTATAAAAGGTCCTATTTTTAGTTTTTCGAATTTTTTTGTACTTTGCTCCAAGACGACATTAATAAAATTTGGTGTCATCGAAAAGAGTTTTTGACGCAGCATCCAATGGTATATAAAACTTGACCACTTTCGACCTACAAATTGCGATATTTAACTAAGTACATATTTTCGTTTCGCGTTTTCATACAAATTCTACGTATTTGGAAATAATGTTCTGCTTTTCAAATTGAATCTGTTTTAAAATAATGTTAATTTATTTTTTTTTGTAATTATTCACATAAAACGCGAAAATCGCGATATATTTTATATTTTTTCAAATATAGGCTATATGGGTATCAAAATTTTTCATTTTTTAATTATAATTACCTGGTGATAAGTAAAAGATCTGTTTTCAAATCTAGGATGCTGTGAGATAAATTTAAGTTTTTAAATATTAGTTTTTTAACAATGTTCTGCTTTTCAAATTGAATCTGTTTAAAAATAATGTTTATTTATTTTTTATTATTCACATAAAACGCGAAAATCGCGATATATTTTCTCTTTTTTTAATATAGGCAATATGGGTATCAACTTTTCTCATTTTTCAATTATAATAATCTGGTGATAAGCAAAAGATCAATGAGATATATTAATGTATTCAAATTTTATTTTTATGTATATAAAATGAGAAAAATAGTTACTAACAGAACACCAGATTATTATAATTGAAAAATGAAAAAAATTGATACCCATATTGCCTATATTTAGAGTTTTTCTTTTCCCGGACTTTTTCATTTCCCGGGAAAGCGGGATTCATTTTTAAATTTCCCGGGATCCCGGGAATTCCCGCAAAAACTAAAAACCCAAATTTTTGTAAAAAAATATATAAAAACCTTATGAATGCGATTAAACTATTTATAATGTTTATTAACACCATAATAATCTTCTTTAGTACCTTTAAAACAAAAAAAAAATTAAGGTTCGAGAAAAAAAGAACAATTTTTGTTATACAGTTTTTATAAAAAACGGGCAAATAAGTCTTTTAAAAGTTTTTTTAACGGAATATGTTATTTCACATCGCTTTATCTGTTTTAATAATAAAAATTCATTATTTATTCTAATTAATCTCAGTTCATTTTTACAATTGGTTCTTAACGCTTTGACTCTAAAACACAATGAAACTGATTCAGAGGAATTTCTCAATTATGTCTCTGAAAATGAATGTAACTTTTTCAGAGAAATTAAATTATCAGAAAATTTACCACAAAAAAGTTATTAAAAAAATTTTAAAATTCTGGTTTCTAAAAGAAAACCCCGTTAATGTCAAAGTCATTCTTTAAACAGATTTTATATCAATTTATCGATTTAAAAAGAAACATGTCCAGAGTCATAAATATTTTTTATAGAAACAAATAACACTGTGTCACAAATTTTCAACAAAGTCGTGACCAAATGAATCTGACACCTAATATTTATGTAAATCCGAACGCTGAATCCGAATATGAAGTCAGAATTGTCAAAAGTAGAACAGTTTTCGAGATATTTACGAAAAAAATCGAGAAAATTACCGTTATTTGCTCTTTTCAACTTATTTTTTTAAAACCAAACAATTTAATTTTTTAAAATTTTATCACTTAGAACGTTAGCTTATTTCAATACAAACATTTTGTGCCCAAAAGGATCCAGATCGGTGCAAAAATGACAAAGTTACAGTAGATTAATTAAATTATCCCACTTTTTGATTTTTTTTTAAAAACACAAGTAAATATACAAAGCTAAATGTTAGTAATGAAAAGTGGGTTAATTCACTAAATCTTCTGTAGCTTTGTCATTTTTGCACCAATCTGGGTCTTGTTGGGCGCTAAATGTTCGTATTGACATAAAATAATGTCCTATGTAATAAAACATTATAATTTTTAATTGTTTAGTTTGAAAAAAATAACTTGAAAAGAGAAAAATTGCAAAAAATCATCAAATTTTATATGAAGTTTGAAACTTTGTCCACTGTAACTGTGTCATTTCTTGACTAATCTTCACAAGCGACCCATGGTTATTTTAGTAATTTTATTATCTTTCATTAAAAAAAAAAGAAATAAATAAATCGGCGAATAGTTTGGAAGATATTTGCATTTAAGTGACATCATCTTTTTTAAAAACACAAATAACGCTTATTTTCGAATATCTCGAAAACTGTTCTACTTTTGACCATTCTGACTTCATATTCGGATTCAGCGGACAATTGTACATAAAGATTAGGTGTCAGATACATTTGGTCAAAAAACTGTCACGTAGTGTAATCATACTGCAAATTTTTCAAATGCAGGTATCAGAAAGAATATTTCTCAGCTTCCGGAAAAAAGTATCAGGTTCTGATAATTATATCCTATCGAAGATTTAGATATTGTGAGACTTTTTTAATTTCGTAAGTCTCAGATTTTATAAAATTTTTTAGTTAGAAGGTCTCTATTGGAATACTCTTGGGCCCTCCTGGTCCCTGCGTACGTTTCTGCCATCAATTAATTTAATAAAATCTCTAAAAAATCACATATAAAATAATCAATTAAAGTCGAAAAATCAACAATTTCAAAGGAACGAAAATTCCCGGGAATTCCCGCTCTATTTCCCGGGATTTCGGGATCGAAAATTCACGGGAATTCCCGGGAAATCCCGTCCCGGGAATTCCCGTGAAAAACTCTACCTATATTAAAAAAAGAGAAAATATATCGCGATTTTCGCGTTTTATGTGAATAATAAAAAATAAATAAACATTATTTTTAAACAGATTCAATTTGAAAAGCAGAACATTGTTAAAAAATAATATTTAAGAACTTAAATTTATCTCACAGCATCCTCGATTTGAAAACAGATCTTTTACTTATCACCAGGTTATTATAATTGAAAAATGAAAAATTTTGATACCCATATTGCCTATATTTGAAAAAAGATAAATATATCGCGATTTTCGCGTTTTATGTGAATAATTACAAAAAAAAATTAACATTATATTAAAACAGATTCAATTTGAAAAGCAGAACATTATATCCAAATACGTAGAATTTGTATGAAAACGCGAAACGAAAATATGTATTTAGTTAAATATCTCAATTAGTAGGTCGCAAGTGGTCAAGTTTTATATACCATTGGATGCTGCTTCAAAAAATCTTTTCGATGATACCAAACTTTATTTATGTCGTCTTGGAGTAAAGTACAAAAAAATTCCAAAAAATGAAAAAAAGGCCTTTTTTAAAAATGGTCCAGCTCACGGATGGTCAACGCTAGAACCAAAATATTTTGGGAATCATTATAAAACATATCAAGCTTTATTTTCAGAGGGGTAACTAAATCACTTTTTTCTCTTCCATACAAGTTGAGTCGCTCTAATGTACGTATGTATGTGTATTCAATTTGTATTGTTTTCAATATCCCTGCAAACATTTGGAAGAAATATCGCCTAAGAGAAATTGCGGCGATATCTTCTTTTTATCGTATTTACAAATCATCAAAGTAGTATATTTTTAAAATCTTCCTTTTATCATTTTGAGGATATTTTAGCAACCCGGTTAGAAATTGTCACATATGTACACGTATGAACACATATGATAACCCATATATCTGCATGAACGAAAATTGAGGTAATAAGTGTGTTCCACAACTTTCCGGGTAAAGTTCGGTAAAATGAGAGCAAATCAAAAAACCTCTCACGATACCACAAAAATACACAAAAGTACGGGAACGCTAAAAACCACATTTCAAGCCCAAAATAATAGAAAATGTAAACAAACCAATAACGCTAAAATATTTTCGTAAGAAAAATTACTTTAAACAAGAAAACAAATTGTAAAAGTTTATTTTAATAACAAATTATCTTTTTTTTGTATTGAAATAACGCATTTCCTTGGTTTAGTTCTTTATTTTATTTAAATTTCCAATTTATCTTCACAAAAAAAAATCAGCTGTTTTTTCAACATCTGACTGTTACCATTTTACCCGAAAAAAAAGTGCGGGTAAGTTCGGTAAAATGAGAAACTAATTTATTCTCTCAAAAACTCTCTCATTTACCCAATTTTTATATTCGCATATTATGCTCTCATATTTTTTTTTGTATACGAAATGGTATAAAAAATATTATTTATTTTTAATAAAAACATTTATTGTTAAAAAAATCATATTTTACAAAGCTAAACTAGAAGACTAAATTTTCGCGACGCGTTTTGAAAAGATGTATTAACAAAATAGTTTTGGCGTTTTAAAAGATTCCATTGCGATGTACAAAAACTTGAGGTATCTTACTCATCCTGTCAATGGGCGATTCGCGGACTTGTAATCTTTCGAACCTACGATATTGCATATTGTGTTGTACATTGCTTACGTTTCTCCTCTCCAAATGTTGATTTCTTCACGAATCTGCGGACGTTAACTGAATACAAATTGAGCTGTAAATAATATAGATTATTATTACAAGATTAATCTTAATTTGATTTGCAAATCTGTTACCTTTTATTTTCTGCCAATTCCGTATGAAAAAAAGGAATCCTAGAAAATTGTTGTGAAGTTTTTAGCAAAAAAATTCCAGATATTTTAAATATAATACACACTTCCAAAATTAAACGTGACTTTTTTTAGTGGTATACACAAATATACCGATATTTTCTGAGAAGTAAGGTTTTTACTGATTCCGTAGTGGAAAATGATTTCCAAAAAAAAATTATGTGATGATTCGTCCTTGTAGGTTTTTGGGAATTAAAGGCATTTCGGTGGGGGAAAAAAATCTTCTTTTAATAACATCTAACTGTATCCAAAAATAAGAATAGAATCTATAAACAATTCCATGTTTTCCTATATATTCATATATATAAATGATACCAGATATGGGGATGTTGTCATATGTCTTCATATATGATTCAAACACTACACGTTGTATCAATATATGATTCCACATATGCTAACATATGTACCGTTCATGTTCATATAAGGAGTGAGATCATAAAAATGTTAACACACATAAAGTTAAATAAAAAACAGACTACTGAATTTTAAGACTTCAAACCAAATTTTTATTAAATAAAATTTAATACAAAATCATAACAAAAAAACCGCATGGAACTCTAACCACTACGAACAAAGTTATCCACTTTTTCCGGAAACCCTCCCATTAAGGCTTTTATGGTAGTTTCTGTCACCTTTTTAGAGCAGGTGGTCCATCTACGTTTGAAATCTTGCATGTCCTGGGAGACCTTTTTTGTGCCCTTTAATTCTTTTTTAACAAGAGCCCAATATCTCTCCACTGGCCTGAGCTCCGGGCAGTTTGGTGGATTTGCCTCTCTTGGTACAAAAACCACATTATTATCATTATACCACTCCAGCGCTTTCTTGCTGTAGTGACAAGATGCTAAATCGGGCCAACCAAAAGTAAGTGGATACATTGTGCTGACTCAAGAACGGAAGAAGTCTCTTCTGCAAACACTCCTTGATATAAATTTCGCTGTTTATAGAGCCAGATGTCACAAATGACTGGCTTCTTTGGCCGCAGCTACATATGGCTTGCCATACTAGGAATTTTTTGGGGAATTTCGTTTGCTTTTTTGACCGAAATTTTTCCGCAACATTTCCTCGAACATCGGAAACATAAAATTCTTGACCAGGGAGCTGCGCAAAATCAGCCAGGACATAAGTTTCGTCGTCCATTACACAACAGTTGTATTTTTTTATAAAATTTGATTTCAATTTTCTAGCTCTGGTTTTGGCCTCCAAATTTTTAAAAGCGTTTCTATCGGGAACTTTTTGAACTTTGTAGGACTTTAGTCCCGCCTTACGTTTCACTTTACGTACAAAAAAGTCTGAGCATTGGGCTAACCGAGCTGTTTTTCTGCCAGATGTGTTAGGAGCTCTCTTAAGGATGCTTTTAACTTTATATGCCTTACCAATGTTACGATAACCAGTCGTTGTTCCTGTTCCCGGCTTCCTTTCAATTGTTAGGTGTTCCAGATACCTTTTTACCACTTTTGAAACTGTTTGGCGGCATACATTAGTTTCTTTGGCAATTTTTTTGTATGTCCATGTTTGGTTTTGTTGAAAATATTTAATTATTTTTGAACGCACTTTTCTTTCATCGTCCATTGTGTAAAAAATTGCAAATTAAAACTCATGACGTAAATTAATTTATTAACTGACATATTTTTAAAATGTAAACTGCCGAAAAAAAAAAATTTGGAAGCTTTACACCAAAGTTGTAGGCAAAAATGTGTGTTAACATTTTTATGATCTCACTCCTTATGTTTCATATGTCATCATACATGTACACACATGAATCCATATATGTCCATATGTGTGCATACATGACGATTTTTACCTGGGAATATTTAAAAAATATATTTTTTTTTTGTCAATTATAAAGTAGATAAAATCGCCAAATTATCGAAAATGTATCTTCTAGGTGATTTTTCACCTGCGCGATTCATATACGATATCTTCCTTTTATCATACGGATGAAAAAAAAAACGAAATCAAAATATTTTATTTGTTGTCAAAAATAAATTTCCATATTATAATATCGTTTTTCTTCGTTTTATCGCAATAAATGTGAAATAAATCAAACAAAAATTCCTGAAAAGTGGGTTTAAGAGGTAAGTAATGCATTTGCAACAAATAAATATAAATCTGCACTATTGATTAACTGCATTTCGTTTCTCCATTAGGTCCAGCAAATTTGTGACCAATTTTTGACGCACAACATTTATCAAGATCATGGAACCAATCAAGAAATCATCATTCAAGACAATTTTTTGTAGTGTGGTATCTTTTAAATTATGTGCTCTATTCTCGAATACGATTTCACCATTCACCTAATTTTTAAAAATTTGATATTCTTTCCAATTTTAAGACTTTTAAATTTGTTCTTGTAATTATTAAAGATATTAACTAGATCTTTAATTGCTACAAGAACAAAAATTTAAAATCTTTAAATTCGAAAGAATATAAAATTTTTAAAAATTAGGTGAATGGTGAAATCGTATTCGAGAATCGAGCACTATATCTAACAATAAAAACCATAATTTTGAAACAAAAATGGCGACATCTTCTTTTTATCTTCCAAGAACAACATTGGGGATATCGTTTAGGGGATTATCTGGCAATATTTTCTAGGTAAAATTTGAGTAAAATCATAAATTGATCTTCCAAACGATTATCTGGCAATATTGCCCATTTATCTTCCAGAGGAATTGCTTTCGAATATCTTGGGCGTATTGCTTTCGGGACACGATTTCTACCAAAGGGGGTTTCTTCCGCAATACGAAGAAGATATCCCCCGCAATACAATTTATCTTCCAGGCGATACGCTTGGGTATCTTCTTCGTATCGAAATGCTTGCAGGGTATATTTATATTTTTTTATATTTATTTTTTTAAGTTTACTAAACAAGCATGTTAAATATTTTCAAATTTATCAAATTGCAATTTGGAATTTACAATTTTAGCATTTTAAAGGTTGAAAAATTTGCTAAAATTGCAATTTTAAAATTTGCTGTCGCCAGTTTTTTTTTATGAGAAAGGAAATAATTTAGCATACCAGAACATTTTATATAAGGTGTTACGAGTAGTGAAAAATAACGTTACCACACAGTAAAAAGTTTTGGGTTAAATTTAAAACCTATCGGAACACATTTTAAACCACCTTGGAATTAAATTGAAAGTTAAATCCGAAATGGTTTATATGTTAAACCACATAGGAATTAAAAATTTGATTTTCTTTATGTTATTTCTTTTAGTTTTATTTTAATGCCAAAAAATAATTAAATTTCTCTCTTAAAAAACTAATAAAAAATAAACGTCAAACGTCATCAACAATTGTATTTCATCAAGTTTAAAATAAACACTGAACAAGGAATTGAAAACAGCTGTTGTATTGAGTGAGCAAAAAAAAATTATTCATTCAATGAAAGTGTGGCAAAATGTTTGCAATGTACGCAAAAATAAAAATTTATAGATAATTTTATGTTATCAAAATTTGTGATCCAGAAAGTGAAGTTTTGATTCCGACCGGAATATAATTATCAAGTAAGTATTGACTACAAACGTTTTGCAATCGTTTTTAATTAATTTTTGTTTAACCTCACTTTTAGACCAGCTGAATCTTAAAGCAGAAGGCAGAGACTGGAATTTTTGATCGGGCAGTACATTCATTAACTTTGAAAACCTTCCATAAATAATTAATTACACAATACTGATCCAGCAGCTGCTTTTGTTTCTTTTTGATGGAACGACATCAACAAACCGTGCCGAAATTGATTTGGAAGACCCCCAGGAATGATTTCGTAATATAGAAGAATTATCACTTATCCATGTAGTTTTACTGAGTTTGGGGTGAAAAATGCATCAACATTCCTCTTCATTTTAACTTTATTCAGGTATTTGATCTGTATTTTAAGTCTTCTTATTTATTCAATACACAAAAATATTAAAAAAAACCTAACCTTTTGTTTTATTTATTTTTGGGTAAATTTTATGAAAGGGGTACTAATTTTATTCCTGCCTAGATTAAAATTTACACCCGTTTAGGTATAAAATTGTTTACATTAATAAGACTATTTGGGAATTATTTTAACACCAAAAAATAGGTTAAAAAGACACTCTCTCACTCTCTTTTTATCTCTTTAAAAGTACACTTTTAAAGGAATAAATTTAATTCTTTTTGTCTTTGATATATATACACACTAGGGTGGATCGAATTTGGCTTTTTGGCGAATTTCGTTCCGGCTCACCGACAGATGTGTTGGAATAGACCTAAAAACAATGTGATTAAATTTCCATGCAGATCGGTGATCATTTTCCGCTGCCGAAATGACGTTGAAAATCCGCAATTTCTTAAAAAATAGTATTTATTTCAAAAAATTGCCAAAATTACAAAAATCACTTAATCTTCTTTTTTATTTCAGTCAATCTTTTCAATTCGATCATATTTTCTTAGAAAAAAATTTCAGCTTAATAGGACATTACTAACCCCTCTAAAACGGTAGCCGAAAATTACCCATTCATTTTGCCCTAAACTCAAAACCACCAAATTTAAAAAAGAATTTTTTTTTTGATTTTAAGTTTCACAATCTAAAGTTTTTATTGCATTTATATCAAGTATATATAAGTTCGTTTGACAAAAAAATTTTTTGAAAAAATACGAGATTCTTAAACAGCGCGTGTAAAGGTCTGTTTCCAGGATTTTTTGGGAAAATTGCACTTTTTTTTTTAAACTCAACATTTTTAGTTAAGAACTTTTCATTTTACACTAGATTTATTATCCCTATTAATATTATAAATCTGATTGTTGGTTTGTCTGTCTGTCTGTCTTTCTGTCTGTCTGTCTGTCTGTTCCGCAATAAGTAAAGAACGGCTTAACCGATTTTCATGAAATTTTTACCACAGATAGTACTAACCGAGGCGGGAACTATAGGCCATAAGCGACCGCGATCGGACAAAGGGGCGTAAAGTGCCACGCCCCTTTGTACCATGCTAAAGCTATATCTGCCTGTCCGGCTATAACGGAAAAACGGCTGAACCGATTTTCATGAAATTTTCACCACAGATAGTACTAACCGAGGCGGGAACTATTGGCCATAAGCGACCGCGATCGGACAAAGGGGCGTAAAATGCCACGCCCCTTTTTACCACGCTTAAGCTATATCTGCCTGTCCGCCAATAACGGAAAAACTACTGAACCGATTTTCATGAAATTTTTACCACAGATAGCACTAACCGAGGCGGGAACTATAGGCCATAAGCGACCGCGATCGGACAAAGGGGCGTAAAATGCCACGCCCCTTTTTACCACGCTTAAGCTATATCTGCCTGTCCGGCAATAACGGAAAAACGGCTGAACCGATTTTCATGAAATTTTTACCACAGATAGTACTAACCGAGGCGGGAACTATAGGCCATAAGCGACCGCGATCGGACAAAGGGGCGTAAAGTGCCACGCCCCTTTGTACCATGCTAAAGCTATATCTGCCTGTCCGGCAATAACGGAAAAACGGCTGAACCGATTTTCATGAAATTTTCACCACAGATAGTACTAACCGAGGCGGGAATTATAGGCCATAAGCGACCGCGATCGGACAAAGGGGCGTTAAATGCCACGCCCCTTTTTACCACGCTTAAGCTTTATCTGTCTGTCCGCCAATAACGGAAAAACTACTGAACCGATTTTCATGAAATTTTTACCACAGATATTACTAACCGAGGCGGGAACTATAGGCCCCAAAAATCCGCGATCGGAAAAATGGGCTTAAAATGCCACACCCCTTTGTACTATTCAGATACTATGTCTGCCTGTTTCGCAATCACTGAAAAGCGATTTAACCGATTTCACTGAAATTTTTATCACAGATACTAACTGAGGTGGAAACTATGAGCCACAATAGAGGGCGTTCGAAAAATGGGGCGCAAAATTCCACGCCCCTTTTCATTACACTGAAAGTTATTTCTTCCTTTTTCGCAATTACGCTTAAACGGCTGAACTGATTTTCATGAAATTTTCACCACAGATAGTATTAACCGAAGCGAAAACTTTAACCCAGAATAGAGGGCTATCGAAAAAAGGGGCGTAAAATGCCACGCCCCTTCGTATTACATTGAAAGTTATTTCTTCCTGTTCCGTAATCACGCATAAACTGCTCAACCTATTTTAATGAAATTTTTACCAAAGATAGTACTAACCAAGGCGAGAACTATAGGCCATAAGCGACCGCGATCGGACAAAGGGGCGGAAAATTCCACGCCCCTTTGACACGACCCTTTGTACTTTACTGAAAGTTTGCTCTGCATGTTCCGTAATCATGCTTAAACGACTATACCGATTTTAATAAAAAATAAAAAAGCATGCTCCTTTTTATTTTATTAAACGCTATTTGTGTCTGTTCCGTAATCTAGCATAAAATGCTAAACCGCTTAGAATGAAATTTTTACCACAGTAAGTGCTTACCGAGGCGGGAACTATAGATTAAAATGGAGCGCGTTTGGACAAAGGGGCGTAAATTGACACGCGCCTTTGTAATATACTGAAAGTGTTTTTGCATGTTCCTTAATAACGCTCCTTAATAACGCTTAAACAAAACTTTTTCCATAAATAGCTTTAGTTGGTATCAACTGACACGCCTTTTGCAATGTACTAAAAGTTTATTCTGACTTTCCGTAATCACGCTTAAACGGCGAACCCGATGTTATTATAATTTTCACCACAGTTAGTACTTATTGACTATAGACACGACCAGACAAAGGCGTGAATCGCCATGTCCCTTTGTAATTCATTGAAATTTATTTCTGCCTGATCCGTACTCACGCGTTAACGGTGAAACCAATTTTAATCAAATTTTCACCACAGATGGTATTTACCATTGCGATCGGGCAAAGGGGCTTAAAATGCCGCACCCCTTTGTTTTACATTAAAAAAAATGTTTTCCTGTTTCGTAACTATATGCCATATAAGATGCGGAACGATATGCCATGTTAGCCCGCAATTAGACAAATAGGAGTAAAATGGCACGTCATTTTGTAATATACAGAACGTTATTTCTGGCTTATTTGCTATCATGCAAAAACGGCTTAACCAATTCCTCTAACCACTACTGTTAGAACTAACTGATCGCAAACTATTTGCCATATTAGAACCTGAAAACAGCTGAGCCGATTTCAAAGAAATTTTCAACACAAATAGTGCTTTAGGCAGCAATTGATAAAAAGTCATATAATAGCACGCCTTTTTGTACTTTAGTGAGAGTTATGTTTGCCTGTTCCGCAAACGTGGAAAAACTGCTGAGCAAACTTAATTGCAATTTTTTCTTCTTTTTCTTCACGTGCTAACCAACAGGGGAACTATAGGTCACATGAGACCGAAATTGAACTAAATGCGTTAAATGCCATACCCACTTGAACTACAGTGCTAACCACATAAAGTGCTAACCGCGGATGGAACTATAGGTTCATTTAAAAAGCCATTAAAGAAATACATTAATTAATATTAAAGAAATACATTAATATTAGGTTTGTTCCCATGACGGAGGAACATGTACACACCATGTTTCCGACGCTAAGCGAAATCGAAAAAAATCGACCAAACCTCATGATATATTCACCAGTGAAAAGTCACGAAGCAGTAGATAAACTGACTAATAAAAAACTCATTCATTATATAATATTTTTTTTTTACCCGGGCAACGCCGGGTGCAAAACAGCTAGTAAATTATAAAACTTAATATAGAATGTTGGATTTTAAGAAACTTCTTAACCCTAAACAGCTTTGGGCCCTAAATGACCCATGATGAACATGCATCTAGTAATAAACCGCTTTTGGCGGTCGACAAACCATTGGAAACATATTTTTCAATTAAAAATGGGAGCGTGAGTAAGGATGGGAGCGTGAGTAGAGATGGGAGCGTGAGTGAATTCGACCACCTCACGCTTACGAAGAAAAAAAAATTTCTCACGCAAGAAATTTTTTAATTTTGCATACATTTTACGTAGGATTACATGAGTGTCACATGTTAATCTCACTCAAGCTGAATTTTGACGTGTTTCATTTTTCCGTCACCATAAATGGTTGTCGTAACTGGCTTGCGGTTGTCCCAACCGTACGCGGTTGCATCAACCGTAAATTGAGGTTGTTATAACTTTTTTAAAATATTTTTGTGCCAGCTGCCACAAAATTAAAAAAAGTTGCTACAACTGCAAACCCCGGTTGTAGCAACCGTAAATAACGGATTTGCCGGTTGCCACAACTTCAAATTCTCGGTTCCCTCAACTGATAATTAAAACAGTTGCTACAACTGCCAACCCAGGTTATGGCAACGACAAATTGAAAAATTTTTTAACGTCATAAAATTAAAAACAAAAATACAAAAAAAATTAACAAAAAAATAAAACCTGAAGAATATACATAGATGTACAATATTTATATCTTTTCGTTGGAGCTCAACAAATGTACGGATAGCGCGAAAATATGTAAGTAATAGTCACGTAAAAATGGAAATTGCGATAGTGAAATGTTTTTTTTTTTTTGTTAAATTCCAGCGATTTTGTAAGAAAGCAAATAAACATCGATCAAGGGAACAAATCAAGATGGAACAACGTCCATAAATACATCAAGGATTTTTTTTTGAAGAAAATGGTCCTCGAGGAGATAAGAAAGAGCTCCCTTTTGTGCTAGAAACACGTTTTAATCTTAAAATGCATTGCGTTAGTATACAGATATAAACAATTTTTATCTTTCTAAACAAATGTCTCGACATATTTTAACAGGTAATCTATAGAAAAAATTGCTCAGATTCTGTAACATTCTTCAATAGAAAAAATGTCAGAGAATCTGAGACATTTTCTATAGAAAAACTCTCTAAGAGTCTGAGACATTTTCTGTAGAAAATTTTTCTCAGAGTCTGAGACTTTTTCTATAGAAAATCTATCTCAGAAACTGATCCTTTTTCTACAGAAAAACTGTCTCAGAATCTGATACTTTTTCTACACAAAAACTGTCTCAGAATCTAAGACTTTTCTATAGAAAAACTGTCTCAGAATCTGAGACTTTTTTTTTGAGAAAAACTGTCTCAGAATCTGAAACTTTTTCTATAGAAAAACTGTCTCAGAATCTGAGACCTTTTCTATAGAAAAACTGTCTCAGAATCTGAGACTTTTTCAAAAGAAAAACTGTCTCAGAATCTGAGACTTTTTCTATAGAAAAACTGTCTCAGAATCTGAGACTTTTTCAATAGAAAAACTGTTTCAGAATCTGAGACTTTTCCTATAGAAAAACTGTCTCAGAATCTGAGACATTTTCTATAGAAAAACTGTCTCAGAATCTGAGACTTTTGCTATAGAAAAACTGTCTCAGAATCTGAGACTTTTGCTATAGAAAAACTGTCTCAGAATCCGAGACTTTTTCTATAGAAAAACTGTCTCAGATTCTGCGACTTTTTCTATAGAAAAACTCTCAGAATCTGAGACTTTTTCTATAGAAAAACTGTCTCAGAATCTGAGACTTTTTATATATAGAAAAACTGTCTCAGAATCTGAGAATTTTTCTATAGAAAAACTGTCTCAGAATCTGTGACTTTTTCTTTAGAAAAACTGTCTCAGATTCTGACACTTTCTATAGAAAAACTGTCGGATTCTGAGACTGTATAGAAAAACTGTCTTAGATTCTGAGACTTTTTCTATAGAAAAACTGTCTTAGATTCTGAGACATTTTCTTTAGAAAAACTTAGATTGTGAGACTTTTTCTATATTAAAACTGTTTCAGATTCTGGGACTTTTTCTATAGAAAAACTGTCTGATTCTGAAACTTTTTGTATAGAAAAACTCTCAGATTGTGAGACTTTTTTTTATAGAAAAATGTCTCAGATTCTGAGACTTTTGCAATAGAAAAACTGTCCGATTCAAAAATTTTTTCTTTAGAAAAACTGTCTCAGATAGAAAAAGTCTCAGATTCTGACACATTTTAAAAAAAGTCTCAGATTTTGATACAGTTTTGCTATAGAAAAATTCTCAGATTCTAAGACAGTTTTTCTATAGAAAAAGTCTCAGATTCTGAGACATTTTTTCTATAGAAAAAGTCTCAGATTCTGACACATTTTTTGTATAGAAAAAGTCTCAGATTCTGAGAAATTTTTTCTATATAACAAATGTCTCAGAATCTTAGACTTTTTCTATAGAAAAAATGGTTCAGAATCTGAGACTTTTTCTATAGAAAAAATGTCTCAGAATCTGAGACTTTTGCTATAGAAAAAATGTCTCAGAATCTGGGACTTTTTCTATAGAAAAAATGTCTCAGAATCTGAGACTTTTTCTATAGAAAAAATGTCTCAGAATCTGAGGCTTTCTATAGAAAAAATGTCTCAGAATCTGAGACTTTTTCTATAGAAAAAATGTCTCAGAATCTGAGACTTTTTCTATAGAAAAAATGTCTCAGAATCTGAGACTTTTTCTATAGAAAAAATGTCTCAGAATCTGAGACTTTTTCTATAGAAAAAATGTCTCAGAATCTGAGACTTTTTCTATAGAAAAAATGTCTCAGAATCTGAGACTTTTTCTATAGAAAAAATGTCTCAGAATCTGAGACTTTTTCTATAGAAAAAATGTCTCAGAATCCGAGACTTTTTGTATAGAAAAAATGTCTCAGAATCTGAGATTTTTTGTATAGAAAAACTGTCTCAGAATCTGAGACTTTTTCAATAGAAAAACTGCCTCAGAATCTGAGAATTTTTCTATAGACATGCTGTCTCAGAATCTAAAATTTTTTCTATAGAAAAACTGTCCCAGAATCTGAGACTTTCTATAGAAAAACTGTCTCAGAATCTGAGACTTTTTCTATAGAAAAACTGTCTCAGAATCTGAGACTTTTTCTATAGAAAAACTGTCTCATAATCTGAGACTTTTTCTATAGAAAAACTGTCTCAGAATCTGAGACTTTTTCTATATAAAAACTGTCTCAGAATCTGAGACTTTTTCTATAGAAAAACTGTCTCAGAATCTGAGACTTTTTCTACAGTCAAACTGTCTTAGAATCTGAGACTTTTTCTATAGAAAACTGTATCAAAATCTGAGACTTTTTCTATAAAAAAACTGTCTCAGAATCTTAGACTTTTTCTATAAAATACTGTCTCAGAATATGAGACTTTTTCTATAGAAAAATTGTCTCAGAATCTGAGACTTTTTCTATAGAAAAACTTTCTCAGAATCTGAGACTTTTTCTGTAGAAAAACTGTCTCAGAATCTGTGACTTCTTCTATAGAAAAATTATCTCAGAATCTGATACTTTTTCTATAGAAAAACTATCTCAGAATCTGAGACGTTTTCTATAGAAAAACTGTCTCAAAATCTGAGGCTTTTTTAATAGAAAAACTGTCTCAGAATCTGAGAATTTTTCTATAGAAAAGCTGTCTCAGAATCTGAGGCTTTTCTATAGAAAAACTGTCTCAGAATCTGTGACTTTTTCCGGGACATTTTTATTATAGAAAAAGATTCAGATTTTTCCTATAGAAAAATTTTCAGATTCTGAGTTATTTTTCTCATAGAAAAAGTCCCAGATTCTGAAATATTTTTCCTAAAGAAAAAGTCTCAGATTTTGAGAAGAAGAATTCTTTGTATCGGATTTTTAGTAAACGAATTAAAACCACATAAAAATGTTACATTAACCCTCCTATTCTAGAAAAAATTGTCATTATAACAATTTGTTATAGAATTTTGTATTGTGATTTCTGGCGATATTAATAATTTTTGTTGATAAAAAAAATATGTAAGTACATAAATACAATTTGGCAAAGCCTTTGTCATGAAAAATGTTTTGCAAAATTCGCTAATTGTGGAGATATTTACATAAAAAATGTGTCTTGTTATAATTTTGTCATTTGTTATAGATGACAATTTACTTAGAATAGGGGGGTAAGTTTATTATTTTTAATATTAAGTCATTTATATGTATATTTTTTTCAAACAATAAAAAAAGCAAAAAAAAAAAATTTAAAAACGTGTCTCATAATTGGTATTTTATTTCGTATTTTGGCATAATATCGAAAATATATTAAACATAGCTATGGTTGGGACAACCGGCAATACGGTTGCCATAACCGGCAAATGCCGTTATTTGAGGTTGCTGCAACCGGCATTTGTCGGTTGCCACAACTGTAAATTGCCGATTGCTACAACCGTATATTTACCGGTTGCCGCAACCTCAATCTGAGGTTGGAACCTTTTACGGTTACGACAACCGTATTTTGCTGTGAGTGTATTATGATACGAAATTCGAAAGTTTAGATTTGACGGGATGCCCTAATGAAGATGAAGATGAGCCCAATGATGTCATGGAATCTGATTATGACGACTAAAAAATTAAACAAAGAACCATTACACATTTTCTTAATAAAATGTGGTTTTCCTCTTACGAATTTACAAATTTATAAAAAAAAGTTAGAGCACAAGGGGTATAAGTGCCACTTACTTACTTCAGATGCAATTTTTGGGTGCAAAAGGGTGTAAAACACGGTATTTTTCTAACTTGTTAGATAAAAATATATCTCAGGAACTCTATTAACTTAAAAATAATATACTAGATATCATCTAACATTTTTTATTGCAATTTAATGGCGCTTTTCGACCAAAATTCATGTCCGAATATTTTGACCAAATCCGGCTCAAAAATTAGGAGTTCTTGCGCACAACTGCTAAATGCGTAGGAAAAATATTTTGCTCGATTCGGGAGTACTATTTAACCATTCACCAAATTTTTAAAAATTTGATATTCTTTTGAATTTCAAGATTTTAAATTTTTTTTCTTGTTAAAATATAGTAATATCTTAAATAATTACAAGGAAAAATTTTAAAATCTTAAAATTCGAAAGGATATCAAATTTTTAAAAAGTAGGTGAATGGTGAAAGAGTACTCCCGAATCGAGCACATTAAAAAAAAAAAAATATTGGTCCACAGATGCTGATTTTTCTGCACAATTTTTTTTCTTATCCAAATTTGTCCCAAAAGTTGTAAAATATAAAGCATATTATCCAAAAAATATTAAAAAAAGTATAACAACACGATTTTGGTCCACAAAAATTGATCAGAGATTTTGGTCCACAGATGCTTATGAGCATTTTTGGCCCAAAATCGTGTTTTTATTTTTATATTTTTCACATACTCAACATTTTGCTACTTTTAAGAGGAATTTGGTTAAACATATTTTGTATGTTTGTAAATCAGCATCTGTGTTGACAGGATGCCCTAATGAAGATGAAGATGATCCCAATGATGTCATGGAATCTGATTATGACGACTAAAAAATTAAACAAAGAACCATTACAGATTTTCTTAATAAAATGTGGTTTTCCTTTTACGAATTTACAAATTTATAAAAAAAAGTTAGAGCACAAGGGGTATAAGTGCGACTTACTTACTTCAGATGCAATTTTTGGGTGCAAAAGGGTGTAAAAGACGGTATTTTTTTAACTTGTTAGATTAAAATATATCTCAGGAGCTCTATTACCTTAAAAATAATATACTTGATACCACCTAACATTTTTTATTGCAATTTTACTTTAACCCCTTTTTTCTCATTATTAAAAATAAGGCACTTGAACCCCTTGTGCTCTAAATAGAAATTTATAAAAAAAGTTAGAGCACAAGGGGTATAAGTGCGACTTACTTACTTCAGATGCAATTTTTGGGTGCAAAAGGGTGTAAAAGACGGTATTTTTTTAACTTGTTAGATTAAAATATATCTCAGGATCTCTATTAACTAAAAAATAATATTATAGATAGCATCTAACATTTTTTATTGCAATTTAACTTTAACCTCTTTTTTCTCATTATCAAATATAAGGCACTTGAACCCCTTGTGCTCTAACCCCCTCATATGGTTTTATGAAAACATATAAAATAATATACATTTATATAAATTCCTTTTTACTCGGGATTTTACAAAAAAAATTTTACATATGTACCCGAGTAAAAATGAATACATATAATTTTACATTATTTGATGTATGTATATATAGCCATATGAAATAATATGTTTTCATATCGCTAAACTCAAAACCACCAAATTTTTTTTGATTTTAAGTTGCACAATCTAAAGTTTTTATTGCATTTATTTCAAGTATATATAAGTTCGTTTGACAAAAAATTTTTTTGAAAAAATACGAGATTCTTAAACAGCGCGTGTAACGGTCTGTTTCGAGGACATTTTGGGAAAATTGCACTTTTTTTTTAAAACTCAACATTTTTAGTTAAAAACTTTTCATTTTACACTAGATTTATTATAAATTATAAAACTTAATATAGAAGTGTTGGATTTTAAGAAATAACCCATGATAAACAAATGCATCTAGCAATAAACCGCTTTTGGCAGGCGACTAACCATTAGGAACATATTTTTTCAATTAAAAATGGGAGCGTGAGTAAAGATGGGAGCGTGAGTAGAGATGAGATCGTGAGCAAATTTGACCAACTCACGAAGAAAAAAAATTTTTACACAGGAAATTTTTTAAGTTTGCATACATTTTTCGCAGGATCACGTAAGTGAAACATATTAAACTCGTTCACGCTGTAATCACGCTCACGAAAACTCAACATAACTATATTTTGACGTGTTTTATTTTTCTGTCACCATAAAAAATCATGCAAACTCTCGAAATTTCACTCACGTTTACTAGTGAATCACGTGAAATTTGTGTCACGTGTGCATTTTATTTTAAATTATATTTTTATTGCAAAATAAAAATGTGATCCATATATTTTATTTGAACAAGTTTATATATTATTTCCCGTTTAAATGCACCCACCCCGAAAGCATTATCCCCTTAAATGCCAGAATACAGCAAGTAAATATTCTATAAATGTGAATTACTTTTTGTGTCAGATATAAATAAATGGTTAATGGTGGGTACGAAAAACGCTTTAAGGGTGGGTGCATTTAAGCGGGAGTACTATTTTTTTTTGTGACTTATTTATTTAATCGAGCCCACTATGTATGATTAATACATTATTTACATGTCATGAACAGTAAGCTACATCTACATCTATTTGAATGCTATTTGAACTTTTTTGTTTCATTTGCATTAAAAATATAATTTTTAAAAGTACACTGTTAAACGTGAGTAAAATTTCGTGAGCTTGCATGATTTTTTATGGTGACGGAAAAATGAAACACGTCAAAATTCAGCTTGAATGAGATTAAAATGTGACCCTTATGTAACCCTGCGTAAAATGTATGCAAAATTCAAAAATTTCTGGCGTGAGAAATTTTTGTTTTCCTTCGTGAACGTGAGTGGTCGAATTCACTCACGCTTCCCATCTTTACTCACGCTCCCATTTTTAATTGAAAAATATGTTTCTTATGGTTAGTCGCCCGCCAAAAGCGGTTTATTGCTAGATGCATTTGTTCATCATGGGTCATTTAGGGCCCAAAGCTGTTTAGGGTTAAAGAATTTCTTAAAATCCAACATTTCTATATTAAGTTTTATAATTTATAATAAATCTAGTGTAAAATCACAAGTTTTTAACTAAAAATGTTGAGTTTTAAAAAAAAGTGCAATTTTCCCAAAATGTCCTGGAAACAGACCGTTACACGCGCTGTTAAAGAATCTCGTATTTTTTCAAAAAATTTTTTGTCAAACGAACTTATATATACTTGAAATAAATGCAATAAAAACTTTAGATTGTGCAACTTAAAATCAAAAAAAAAAAATATTTTTTAAATTTGGTGGTTTTGAGTTTAGGGCAAAATGAATGGGTCATTTTCGGCAACCGTTTTAGAGGGGTTAACAATGTCCTATTAAGCTGAAATTTTTTTTTAAGAAAATATGATCGAATTGAAAAGATTGTCTGAAATAAAAAAGAAGATTAAGTGATTTTTGTAATTTTGGCAATTTTTTGAAATAAATACTATTTTTAAAGAAATCGCGGATTTTCAACGTCATTTCGGCAGCGGAAGATGACCACCGATCTGCATGGAAATTTAATCACATTGTTTTTAGGTCTATTCTAACACATATGTCGGTGAGCCGGAACGAAATTCGCCAAAAAGCCAAATTCGATCCACCCTAATACACACCAGCTAGGAATTAAAATTAACCCAAAACTTTTTACTGTGCAATACCAATTTTATTTGAAAAAAATACATTATGTGATACATACATTATTTGTATGTTATTATTTGATGGTTTAAAATAATGTAATT
Organism: Pegoplata infirma; assembly: GCA_963921195.1. Lineage (NCBI taxonomy): Eukaryota > Metazoa > Arthropoda > Insecta > Diptera > Anthomyiidae > Pegoplata > Pegoplata infirma. The sequence continues at coordinate 162,108,042 of OY992539.1, forward strand.
TTCTGTAATATATTCATGCATTACGTATACAATTATAAATAATGCATTATTTGACATTTAGAAATAATACTAAATGTAACCATACACAGAAAAAAAAAGTTCATACCTGGAATTAATTTGTTCATTCAATGTATGAATTGAACATGACTTTTTTTTCCCGGAACATGTTCATACATAAGTAGTATGATTTTGTTCATGTATGACATGAAAAAAATTACAATGGATTTTCTTTTAAATTTTTGCATTATTTTATCACAACAACAACATAAACTAACTACAGCATCAATAATAAATAAAATAAAACAAACAAAAATACCAAATAAAACATATTGGAAACTACACCAATCCCTCGATTGACACATATTTTGTGCAATCCTATTTACAATGACCACACAAAGGGCTTTTATGCCTTTAATATCAGTGTCATTGTTGTTGTCCTTCTCCCTTAGTTTTTTCTTCTAGATATTTTACTGGCGGCTTGGTATCGCATTGTTGTTGTGCTACTTAGTGACGAAGGTATATACACTGGTCACTATTTAGCAATTATAACAACAATTCCGGTACTAGGCCACCTGTATTATTATCAGGAACATTAATTTGAATTTTTCCTAATTATGGCTGACAGATTTCGTTTAGATTTCTGTAACATACGTGGGCTGAGGGCGAATTTCATCTTTGTATATGCTCACATTTGCTTTCATCGGCCGGATATTTTCGCCTTAAGTGAAACCCAGGTAGGAGGAGATGCTGATCCACAGGATTTCCAAATACCTGGGTATCAATTGCTATCCCTTTTTATTCCTCATCGGGGCCTTGCGTTATACATTCGTGAAAATGTTGTGTACCAACTACAGCCACATCTAGGCTGTAGTGATGCGGAATTTAACTCGCTTTGGGTTAAATTCCAAATCAGGACACACATTTTGCACTTCGGGTTCGTCTATAGGAGCCCAAATTTGGACACGGCGAACTCCTACGACCATTTTGACTCCGTATCTGATTCTATCACTGGAATCCTTGGGGTCTGTCCGAGTAGTGAAATAGTCGTTGCCGGGGATTTCAATGTGCACAATTCGTCATGGCTTCGCCATTCTAGCCATACGACTCCCGAGGGCTTATATGTTGAGCTTTTCGCTGCACACAACCACCTTGTGCAACTTGTGAATGAACCAACACATATTCCGTGTGTTGATGGGCAGTTTCGTAATACCCTCGACCTTTTTCTCACTTCGCATCCAGACAAATACGAAGTCGAGATCCTTGCGCCTCTCGGAAACTCGGATCATAACATCATTTCTGCATCCTTTTCATTTTCTGACCTTCGTAGTGCTTCAAAACCAGCAACGAAGCGCTCTACTTTTGTATATGAAAAGGCACGTTGGGCTGAGCTTAACGAGTTCTTCCAGCATTTCAATTGGAAACTTTGTTTTCTAGATGACAATGTTAACGCTGCGGCAGAAATGATAGTAAATGTGATAATGCTTGGAATGAAATTATTCATTCCATCGAAGCAAATTTCGACTAAACCAAAACATAAGTGCTGGTTTAATCAGACATGCCGGAATGCAGTCAGATCCAGAGAGGATGCGTTCAGTAATTGGCGTAACGACAAAAACTCAGTTACTGACACGTTACGTAAACAGGCGAGAAATGAATGTGCCAGAGTACTCAGACGCGAAAAGCTTCTTTACGAACAGCGTCTGCGTGCTAAGGTCCTTGCTGCTCCTCGGGGTAGTAAGACCTTTTGGTCATTTGTTAAAAGGGTAAAGAATAATACTAGTTCATCCATTCCAACCCTTATAATGAATGACCAAATATTCACAGATCCGGTTGATAAAGCCAACCTTTTTGCTGACATGTTTGCAAGAAATGCATTCTTGCCGGAAAGCAATCAACCAACGCCCGTGCTCGAAAGGGTATCCTTTACTATGTCCAAGATATTTTTTCGAGCGCGTGCAGTTAAAAAGGTCCTTGAGGATCTCAACATAAACAAGTCTCCGGGGCCGGATGGTATTACGGCTGTGGTCCTGAAACGGTGTGCTTTGTCTTTGTCTCGTCCTTTGGCAACATTATTTAGCTACTCGTACCGGGTAGGAGTTTTTCCCTCTCGCTGGAAGGTGGCCAACGTCCAGCCAATCCCAAAAAAGGGAGAGGCTACAAACCCTGAAAACTACCGCCCAATAGCAATTTGTTCTACGCTCTCGAAAGTCATGGAGAGCATGATGAATCACCACCTGGTAAATTATTTGGAGTCAAATTCACTTTTGTGCGATCGACAGTATGGCTTTCGTAGAGGTCGTTCTACGGGAGACCTGTTAGCGTTTCTTTCGGAACGCTGGAGTCGTTCTATTCACCAATTTGGTGAAAGCAAGGTGGTTGCTCTAGATATTTCCAAGGCGTTTGATCGTGTGTGGCACGGTGCACTCGTTTCGAAGCTTATTGCGTTTGGTGTCGGTAGTGATTTCTCTCGATTTATATCGAGCTTTCTTAGAGACCGCTCTATACGTGTTGTTATAGATGGGTTCTCATCGGATGAGTTTCATCTGAATTCAGGGGTACCGCAAGGTTCTGTTCTATCTCCTACACTTTTTCTTATTTTTCTTAACGACCTTCTGGGTCTAACTTTCAATCCTATCTATTCTTTTGCAGATGACAGCAACATTTGTCATTCATTTTCCTTTAATCATAGACCAAGCCTTATTGAGGTTGATGCTATGAGGCAGAACATGAATGACACACTCAATCATGACCTTACGAAAATCTCCGAGTGGGGTCTTGCGAATCAGGTCGATTTTAATGCTCGTAAAACCCAATGTTGTATGCTGACCCACAGACGTCTTGTGGAATCAGCGTCATCTGTATCCATGGGCGGTATAGCTATTGAGGAATCAGACACTCTTGATGTTCTAGGCATGAAAATCCAATGTGATGTTCGATGGAACCAACATGTTTTTCAAGTGTCGAAAGAAGCATTCAAGTGTCTTGGTTTTTTAAAACGGTGCAAGAATTACTTCACCCCGTCTGATCTTCTCACTATTTATACCGCCTATATCCGACCGAAAATGGAATACAACTCCCATATCTGGGCAGGTGCCTCAAGGTCTATCTTGAAGCTTCTGGATCGGGTGCAAAGGAGTGCGTTGAAGCTCATCAATGACAGTAGGGTATCCAGCTCTATTGATTCATTGGAGCATCGTCGGAATGTGGGTTGTGTGTCATTGTTCTATCGATATTACCACGGTAAGTGCTCAGCTGAGATGGGTGAACTCATCCCTGAGACGCGGGTGCATACCCGTAGTACTCGCCTTTCCAGCAACTCACATCCGTTTGTTGTCGACTGTCCAATGTATCGCACAACGCATTACAGAGAAAATTCGTTTCTCGGTCGAACTAGCCGTATGTGGAACAAACTCCCCGCAGAAATCTTTCCAGTAGGCTATAATTTAGAAAAGTTCAAATTAAATGTCCACAAACACTACTCCCTCTTTCCTTCTCCTCATAACCTATTTTCCTAATACCAACACAATGCATTGCATTAGTAGGGGGCATCCCCTGAGTGTTGGCTCAAAGTAAAAAAAAAAAAAAAAAAAAAAAAATTAAGTATATCGAACAAATCCCTTAAATTTTATTTAAACGATAAATTTTGGATCACAAAGGATGATTTCTTTTAGTTTTATTAATTAAGAATATCAAATATTTTTATACTAAATACACAAAACTCTCAATATTCATTCCAAATTAACCAGAACATCTTTCGAAGTTGTATTCTTTCCGCTGATATAAGGCAATTGGTGGTCAAACTCAAAATACTCCATCTGGGTGTTAATTCATACGAGCATCTAAAATGGAATTAAGCAAAACGCATCGATTAATACAAAATTTGTTCATTAATGTTTAACAATTATTTACATGAACTTACCCATTGGCCTTCCATGGTAAAAAAGATGCAAATTGTTACTCAAATAGAAGATTTTCCTTTTTTTCCAAAACAAAACAGAAAAAAATTAAATGACAATATTTATTTTATTTCAAAACTGACTTGTAATTTTTATTTTTTTAGAAATTTAAAAATACTGATAAAAATAATAAATAGTATGTATTTGTTCATAAAATATATAAATTGAAATCAATGACAGCAATTCATACTATTTATGAACAAAATTTGTTCTGTGTATATAAGTAAGTCATCCATGATTTAATGTTAAGAAATAATAAACATGAATAAGTTTTATGCGAAAATCATGCATTACGTACAAATTATTAGTAAAATATTACTTTTTACTTTGAAATAATATATTATTGAACAAGTGTTTGGTAAGATAAAATAATGCTACAAATAACGGATATACATTGCCTGGTCATGCATTATATAATCACCACCCATTACCAAAGTTTTGTTGGGAGTGATTGGAGGGTATAAATAAAACAAGTGGTGAAGTTTTTAGTTTTTTCAATTTCGACGTGTGCCATAATCTGCAATTCAGCCAACATTTTTTCTTGAACTGCTTCATAAATAAATTTAATAATTTTTCTCAAAGGGTTATGAACCAAGCGAGCGAACGCATCTGCTGGCGGATACAGTCAATAATAGTCCAGCCCTGAGAAGAAATAATTCTGATAACATAAGTAATGATTACACACAGTCGCTACCGAAAAAGGATGATCAAAATGCCCTTTGTCGCCTTGTCCAAAATACTGCCATGTAAGAATGTAGAAATAAGTGTACTGTTAATTTATTTTACTAGAGTTGACATTAGGATGGGTCGCTCCCCATACGTAAAAAAAAATTGAGCCAGTCACCCCCTTGAATTAGTTAAAGAGGATTCAAATTTTTTTTTACGTAGTTTTTTATTCACAACGTCGTTTGACATTAGCTACATTTTTGACCTTGATAATTTTTGACTCCGACGTCAAATTTTTATTGTGACTTTTATAGTGCATTTACACTGGTCCTCTAAGCTAGCTTAAAGTAGATTGTGGCTCCAATCCATTTTCAATCTATTAGATTGCCCATACAAATTTATTTTTTTCAATCTAGTAGTTTAGACTCTAATCGGCAAACGCAATCTGGTAAAGTTAGATACAACTCTGCATTTCTATTATTTTCATTTTCCAACACTGCAAAACACCGACACAAAGCCTGCCGTTTTGATGACGCCGCCAAGTATGTGAATGCCGCCGTCATTGTTATTCGTAAACGCCGTCACTGTCCTTGTAAATCATACGACGACTAATTACCGTCGCTGTCTTTTGACGCAGTCACACACATTTATTACCAACTTGTTGTTATAAATGCCAATCTTAATCTTCTCAAATGTAAAAAATGCCAATGTAAACGGTACAGATTGCAAACTAGATTAAAATCGCAATTTACTAGATTAGAAATCCAATGTAAACGCACTATTAGTATCTCGGTTTCCAACAACCTAATACCCTATTCACACGTACAGTTTTAAACCGTTTTTAGCAGCAATATTTTTAGCACTTTCTTTATTCTATTACAGTATATTGACAGAAAATGCTAAAAATAATTGCTAAAAACGGTTTAAAACTGTAAGTGTGAATATATGTACCCTATAGGGTATAAAAATGTTCTCCCCAAATGTATTTCAAAATGTTTGAATTACATTTTCAAATAAAGTTTAGAAATTTAGAAAAAATTAAAAGAAAAAATTTAATACATTCGAAGATTTTTGTTAAAACAAAAATGTAAAAAAATGATTTTTAAATACATACATCAACACTAATCCCAACTATTTTCAGGAAATACAAACAATATTTAAAAAATTTACAAATACATTTCAGAAAATTTCATTTATAGGTATGTTTGTTTACCCAAATTCGTTACTAATTTTGCTACAACTGGAAAGTTTATTTTTTGTATTGAAAATTTTCAGCTGTAGTAAAATTGAGTAGATTGTAGTAAGGTAAACGAACAGACATTATATTTTCAAAATTTCCAATTTTATTTCAAACAAGTAAAGAGTTTAAATTCGGCCTTGCCGAATGTATTAATACCCTCCACAATTTAAAAAAGATTATCGCAAAAACACTTTATTTAAAAGGAAATTACTTTTGAAAAAAAAAAACCGCGAAAAAAAATTTTGGTAAAAAAAAATCCCGAACTTTTTTTTTATACCAAAATCAAAGAATATGTTCGCACTTGCTAAAATACTATTCGGTGTTCAATTCTGTTCACATATGTCAACCCGCAGCCGAATTAAAGCATTTTGTATTTTTAGGTTATGTTGAATGCACCAAAATTTTTGAGGTGCCCTTCATTTTCGTTCATAACTTTCAAACCGCTGAACCGATATCGCTCAAATGCAATACCAAACCATCTCCGTGTAATATTTTGGCCGTGATCACCATTTCCACAGACAGACAGACGGACAGACAGACAGACGGGCAGACGGACATCGCTAGAATGTCTTAAAATCGATCACTGATCAATTATATATGGGGCATTCCAGGCCAAACCACTCAATTTTAGACCCGACCCCTTTCGATTTATTTTATTTTTTGATAAGTTTTAGTACTTATTAAATGCAACTTGGACAGCAATTTTCAGCCCTTTATTCCAAGATGGTGTTGAGTAATCAATTCAAAATGGCGATATTTTCAAAAAATTTAAATTTTCAATTAATTTTGACCAGTTAAAAATATAGATATCTTAAAAAAAGTTGGACAACGCTTTGTTGGAATTTAAATGTAGTTTTAGAAAAAAATATTAAAAAAATTATTCGAAGTAATTATCACTTATTTTTTAACGTTTAAAAATTAAAATCGACTTTTTAAAAAAGTCCGAAACCTTCGATTTTTTTTTTTAAACGTCTAAAAGTTCTACTCTAAATTACGCAACTTTTAAGCCATAATTCGAGATGTGATCGCAATTTGCTCTATTTTTTTTTTTATTTTGAAAATTGCACCTTTTATTTTTTGACTCTGATTTATTTTATATGGTGCTCCAAAAAAATTAAATTGGTAGATACTGACCCTAACTTACCCTAGATATATTCACTTCGAGGTAAAAATACGCCTCACAAAAATTAAGTACCTTATTAGAAAGGCATTTTACTCCACATCATAATTCTGTAATCACTTGAATTAAAACTTAACTTAAAATACCAAAAAAATTGCGAAAACAAAAAAACAAAAATCATATTTATACTTGTAATCCGTTTTTTAAACTTCAAGGACCATGCTTAACGCCTTACCCATTTCCGATCGTCCTAAATTTTTGTGAGACGTATTTTTACCTCGAAATAAATATATCTAGGGTAAGTTAGGGTCAATATCTACCAATTTATTTTTTTTGGAGCACCATATAAAATAAATCAGAGCCAAAAAATAAAAGGTGCAATTAAAAAAATTAAAAAAAAAATAGAAAGAATTGTGATCTTAAAAGCTTAAAAGATGTAGAGTAGAATTTTTATAGTTTTTTTACAAAAAAATCGAAGGTTTCGGACTTTTTCAAAAAGTCGATTTTAATTTTTAAACATCAAAAAATAAGTGATAATTCCTTCGAATAATTTTTTCATATTTTTTTTCTAAAACTACATTTAAATATCAACAAAACGTTGCCCAACTTTTTTTAAAATATCTGTATTTTTTAATGGTGAAAATTAATTAAAAATTTAATTTTTTTTGAGAAAATCGGCATTTTGAAAAATTGATTACTCAACACCATCTTGAATAAAAGTTTGTCCAAGTTGCATTTAATAAGTACTAAAACATATATTCAAAAATAAAATAAATCGAAAGGGGTCGGGTCTTAAAGTGAGTGATTTGGCCATATACTTTATGGGGTCCCAGACCGATATTTCGATGAGTTACAAACGGAATGACAAACCTATATATACCCTCTATCACTAAAGTCGAGGGTATAAAAATACTAAATATGTTGTAAACTTCTGTATAAGTTCCAAAAATTTCAGCTAATATTTGAGGAAATGTCTTCAGGTTCTGACAATTTCAATTTCTAAAATAATATGGCAATATTATCGATTTATTAAAATAAAATCAAAATCTTCCAAGAAGTATAAAGCTTGATTTACACGTTAACTACCCTTGACTACCCTTATCTACTATTTCCCAGTATTGGAGGATAGCAATTTTCAAATTCAAATAATTTTTCATACAAAATTATTTAAACCCGGCAAACCGTATCACCAATACTGGGAAATAGTAGATAAGGGTGGTCAAGGGTAGTTAACGTGTAAACTGCCCTTAAAAGTAATAAATAGACAAACAATTTGAAAATAAAGTTTGAAACAAGAAGTTACCCAGTCAGAAATTGCCAACCGTACCAAAAATTTTGTGTTGGTACAATTTCGGGCTAACGAAAAATACAACATTGTATAATGTAAAACAGTTTTACTAAAAATATTGTGTTGGCCCAACTTTGTGTTTACATAAGACACTACACTGTAGATTATAATTTAAAAGTTCAAAATTTTTATTTTTTTAAAAAATTTTTGATTTACATAGACCTCAACTCTTTAATCTAAGTGAACACTTAAGTAGTTGCTTTTTTCAACCAATTTGTACAAAATGGTAACTCAATGCATGCATCCCTAAGCAAAAGGTAAATGCAATGTCGTAAATTTGTAAAATCAATGTAAACCCAACGTCAAAACAAAAGTCGAGCGATCGTTGGCCACTGTTATCATTTCAACTTCGGAATGACGTCGTAGACTTAGAAATGGGTATGATTCGCCAACGTTGGTACCCTCGCCGCCAACTTCATTCCAACGTTGGCCCGTTTGTATTTTTCTGCCTGGGTAGGTGTGTGACTTATAAATTGAAGGTTAAAGGTTCGAATCCAGTTGGGACTAAAAAAGGCGAAAAGTTTTATCTTAATATGAGAAAGATAATTTATTAAGGAAAAAAAAAACTAAAGGAAATACGAAATTTTGTTGTACCTATATCAGACATTTTCCCAAAGGTGTCTTAGGTGACATGTCCCCAGAAAGTCAGCATGCCTTGACTACTGTTGACTTTGAGTGAGGACATTTTGAAAATTTGTATGAAACATCAACTCAGTACATACCCAGCAGAAATTTACCCAGGCAGAAAAATACAAACGGGCCAACGTTGGAATGAAGTTGGCGGCGACGGTACCAACGTTGGCGAATCATACCCGTTTCTAAGTCTACGACGTCATTCCGAAGTTGAAATGATAACAGTGGCCAACGATCGCTCGACTTTTGTTTTGACGTTGGGTTAACATTGAGCGTGTTCAGCAGAGAAACCTGCTACTCAACAGTTGAGATGTAGCATGTTTTGATTAGTTGACTCTGCTGAACGCATTTTTTTATGAATGTTTTAAAATATTAGAATAAATTATTATTTTTTTATATTTTCATTTATTTTTTCTGTGGAAAATACTTTTTTATTATTTTTTTGTTAATTTCCTTGAATAACGTCAAAAAAAAATAATTTCAATATAACAGCTTATTAATCAGTTTGTGATCAAATGTAGCATAATTTTTGTACGCTACCAGTGATGAGAAGCGCTCACTCAACATGTTGACTGAAATGTCAAAAATTAAACCGTTCAGCAGAATGTTGGGGAGCAGCTGAGTAGCAGCTTTCTCTGCTGAACGTACCCATTGATTTTACAAATTTACGACATTGGATTTAACTTTTGCTTAGGGATGGATTGAAAATCTCGATGTAGGGCTTTTTAGTTACCATTTTGTACAAATTGGTTGAAAAAGCAACTACTTAAGTGTTCACTTAGATTAAAGAGTTGAAGTCTATGTAAATCAAAAACTTTTTTCAAAAAATAAAAATGTTAAACTTTTAAATTATAATCTATAGTGTAGTGTTTTATGTAAACACAAAGTTATATTTTTAGTTAAATGGTTTTACATTATACAATGTTGTATTTTTGGCTAGCCCGATATTGTACCAACACAAAATTTTTGGTACGGTTGGCAATTTCTGACTGGGAAGTTTTATATAAAAAATCTAAAAATTAATATTTTTTCCCCTTACTTTTACTGCATCCTCAAGAGCGCTCTTTGGGTGCGCTTCGGTATGCTATAAAAAGATGTTCGTCGAACTATATTCAATAAATGCCAACTCGAAAAAGCTTACTGTTCAGGAGAGCTAAAAAACTAGTTATTTCGCATATTATTGTAAAAATTAACAATGTACCTTCCATAACATGGTTTAAATATTCTAAATAATTTTTACATATGCCAAAAATTTAATATTTTGCACTTATTTGCGTATTTTTGAGAGATGGCATTTATTACTACATCAAAAAACAAATATTTTTTTAGAGTTGGCATATTTTGTCGGAAAATAAAAAAACACTTTTTTTGGAAAAATTTTTATAATTTTTTTTTTTTTGGTTTTTGTTATCCTGAGTACGATAATTGCAAAAACTGAAAAAAAAAATTAAAAATCTTTGCATATTATATTTTGAGGATGTTTATTCTGGCTCGAGGTCATTATTTTCTTTACTAACTAAAACCATGATATTCTCATAGCATAATTTTCAAGAAAAATTAGTTTTTGTTTTAAATTTATTTATGTTGGTCATTTTTGCAAGACTTAATCGACACGTGTTTCGGAATTTGTCAAGATTCCATTGTCAAGATTATTTAGCAAAAATAGAAACGATTTACTACAAAGTAGCAAACGAGTCTAATGACAAATCGTTTAGTGTCATTAGACTCGTTTGCTACTTTGTAGTAAATCGTTTCTATTTTTGCTAAATAATCTTGACAATGGAATCTTGACAAATTCCGAAACACGTGTCGATTAAGTCTTGCAAAAATGACCAACATAAATAAATTTAAAACAAAAACTAATTTTTCTTGAAAATTATGCTATGAGAATATCATGGTTTTAGTTAGTAAAGAAAATAATGACCTCGAGCCAGAATAAACATCCTCAAAATATAATATTTTAAAGGTCGAATAAAACAATTTTTATTTTTTAATAAAAATTAATCAGAATTTAATCTTTGCATATTTTTAAAAGTTACTAGCTCCGAAAGCCTTTTAATCTCTGGGTGGTCAACTTTGGGACTCTGTAACTCACGCTGTATTGTATAAGGGTCACTCCAAACAAGCTATTGTGAAAGCTTACATCATTGACTTAATTTGCCCCACTCATAATGTTTCAATCTGACAAATAGTTTGAAAGTTACATAAATATAAGCAATTTTTTTTTTTTGCAAACACTACCCAGTCAGAAATTGCCAACCGTACCAAAAATTTTGTGTTGGTACAATATCGGGCTAACCAAAAATACAACATTGTATAATGTAAAACCGTTTTACTAAAAATATTGTGTTGGCACAACTTTGTGTTTACATAAAACACTACACTATAGATTATAATTTAAAGTTTAACATTTTTATTTTTTAAAAAAAGTTTTTGATTTACATAGACCTCAACTCTTTAATCTAAGTGAACACTTAAGTAGTTGCTTTTTCAACCAATTTGTACAAAATGGTAACTAAAAAGCCCTACATCGAGATTTTCAATCCATCCCTAAGCAAAAGTTAAATCCAATGTCGTAAATTTGTAAAATCAATGTTAACCCAACGTCAAAACAAAAGTCGAGCGATCGTTGGCCACTGTTATCATTTCAACTTCGAAATGACGTCGTAGACTTAGAAACGGGTATGATATGCCAACGTTGGTACCGTCGCCGCCAACTTCATTCCAACGTTGGCCCGTTTGTATTTTTCTAACTGGGTATTTACCGATAATTTCAAAATGGTAATATCTTGAAAACTAGCCATTCGATATCAAAATATTTACCAGATTCGTGTTCAGCATGGCAATTGCAATAAGAGAAATGGTCTAATTTTTTTTAAAAATTTTTTTGAAAAATTTTTTTGAAAAATTTTTGGAAATTTACAATGGGAGTTGGCATTTATTTTCACCAAAAAAATACGTACTTTGAGATAGCAGAATAACAAAAATGGATGTAAACCGACAACAAATCATTTTTTTGTTCTGAAATTTTTATCACAGATGGGTATTGCATAGGGGAGCTATTTGCCATCGGAAACTCATATCGGTCAAATTTGAGTTGGCATATTTTGAATATAGGTTCACGTGTTGTGTCGCCAAAATCTCGATTTATTTTTGCTGGGTATAGATGCCTTGTCAGCAGTGACTCTGACACGTCACAGCGCCGTCACTGAGGATGGCTCGAGGACTTTGCCCACTATGAAACTGCAATGCTAATCGTTTTAAGTTTGACAATTTAATACATCGAATTTAAACAGTGTTATGAACGCATTTGAATTGTAGTAGAGTTGCAACAAATTTCAACAAAATTTTTATATGGGGGTATACTCACTTTGTCATTCCGTTTGTAACGCATCAAAATATCGGTCGGGGACCCCATAAAGTGTATATATTATTGATCCATGATCGATTCTAAGACCTTCTGTGAATGTCCGTCTGTCCGTCCGTCCGTCTGTCTGTAGATGGCACGATGCAGTCCAAAATAAAAGAGCTATCCTCCTGCAATTTGGCATGAATATGTCTTATGGTCCTAGGCAGGTTAAGTTCGTAAATAGGCAAAATCGGCTCAGGGGGAAAAAAGTTCCCCCTTGAAGAACTGAACCAACCTCTGAAAAATACAATTTTTTTTCAAGTTTTTTTGTGTTTTTGTTAAATAAATGAAACATTTGGTATATTTATCGCGATGGGAAAGTGCTCTCAACGTCCCTCACTGACCCCCATAAGCCCCCCCCCCCCTTAAAACAAACGCCCCTGACAATTTTTTTTTTATTTTTTTTACATTTTGGAGTGTATAAAAAATTCGGCACAGACGGATTTAACACTCTCACCAATTTGGATAAAAAAAATTGCATGTTTAAAAATGAGCGTCAGTGGACCAAAATCGCTATTTTGGAATTTTTTAAATATGTTTCCTTTAAAGCACGCTAAAAATCCTTATTTTTGAGACGGATTTCGACACAAAATTCTAAAGTTAAGGTATTATGACACGAAATTCGAAAGTTTAGATTTGACGAGACGCCCTAGTGTGTAGTATTATACATACATGGGAATTTTTAATTGGCATTGAATTTTCATTGGCATTAGTTGGAATTAATGCCAATGCCAAAAAAAAGCAGTAGCATTTATTGCCAATGAAATTTTTTGGAATTGGCATTGTTTGTACTAATGCCAATGAAACGACACAAATGCCTAAAAAAACTATTTACAATTGATAAAAAAAGCATTTTTTTACAATAAATATATGGGCTATTTCACGTCAACGGGAGACCCCCCCGCCCCCAAAATTCTATTGGTCGTAGAGAGTTGTATTATGGCTTAAAATTTAGCCAATGATCTCTACTTTTGAAAGCTGAGTGGCGGAAGTTGAACCCAATGGTAAGTGAGCCAATATGGCGGCGCGAATCGGGATACCCCGATCGGGATATGCTGAAAACTAATGAAGGAGTTATCGGATTTTTCTGAAATTTGTTATCAGGGAGTTTATTGGGACGCTTATTTCAAATTTTCATTCAGATTTCAAAAATTCAAAATGGCGGATCCAATATAGCGGATGATTTTTTCGAGGTTTTCGCGTTCAAATAAAACTCGGTTTCCGGGTGTATTATGGGTCACTAAACACGATTCTGAATTTAGATTTCCAAAATTTAAAATGGCGGATCCAATATGGCGTTTTTTTATTTGTTTTTAATTTCGATTTTCTTGAAACATGGTATCCGGGGGGCTATTTGTGACGCTGATTTCGAATTTTTATTCAGATTTTAAAAATTCAAAATGGCGGACTCAATATGGCGGACGGTTTTTTTTTAAGTTGTCGCATTAAAATAAAACTCGGTTCCCGGGTGTATTAGGGGTCACTAAACACGATTCTGAATTGAGATTTCCAAAATTCAAAATGGCGGATCCAATATGACGTTTATTTTTTTTTTTTTAGTTTCGAAAAAAATCATCTGCCATATTGGTTTCGCCATTTTGAATTTTTGAAATCTGAATAAAAATTTTTAATAAGCGTCCCAAATAACCCCCGTATAACAAGTTTCAAAAATCGAAATTAAAAAAAAAAAAAAATAAACGTCATATTGGTTCCGCCATTTTGAATTTTTGAAATCTGAATAAAAATTTGAAATAAGCTTCCCAAATAACCCCCGTATAACAAGTTTCAAGGAAATCGAAATTAAAAAAAAAAAAAATAAACGTCATATTGGATCCGCCATTTTGAATTTTGGAAATCTCAATTCAGAATCGTGTTTAGTGACCCCTAATACACCCGGGAACCGAGTTTTGTTTTAATGCGACAACTTAAAAAAAAACCGTCCGCCATATTGAGTCCGCCATTTTGAATTTTAAAAATCTGAATAAAAATTCGAAATCAGCGTCCCAAATAGCCCACGGATACCAAGTTTCAAGAAAATCGAAATTAAAAACAAATAAAAAAAACGCCATATTGGATCCGCCATTTTAAATTTTGGAAATCTAAATTCAGAATCGTGTTTAGTGACCCATAATACACCCGGAAACCGAGTTTTCTTTGAACGCGAAAACCTCGAAAAAATCATCCGCCATATTGGATCCGCCATTTTGAATTTTTGAAATCTGAATGAAAATTTGAAATAAGCGTCCCAATAAACCCCCTGATAACAAATTTCAGAAAAATCCGATAACTCCTTCATTAGTTTTCAGCATATCCCGATCGGGGTATCCCGATTCGCGCCGCCATATTGGCTCACTTACCATTGGGTTCAACTTCCGCCACTCAGCTTTCAAAAGTAGAGATCATTGGCTAAATTTTAAGCCATAATACAACTCTCCACGACCAATAGAATTTTGGGGGCGGGGGGGTCTCCCGTTGACGTGAAATAGCCCATATATATTTTTTTAAAACTTAAAATGGCGATATCTCGAAAACTAAGCCAGATAGAGCAAAATGGAGGGCATTTTTGGTTCTTAAAATCGCCACACTTTCGCGGGTCCTCTTCACATGTGTGGACCCCAATGGGTCCTAACTTTGAATCCAAAAAATTTGGGATTCCGGAAAATTTAAAAATGCTTATAGCTCGGTAAATATTGGTGACACAACAAAAAGTCCAAAAGCATTTTTGTAGCTCTTGGTTTCTAGAACTCGTCTGCGAATACTAGAAAACCCTAAGAGCAATAGTTTTTTAGTTATTCAGTTTCTAAAATTCTCAAGACCCTATTGAGCCCCTAAATTGAAGTACCTGGAAAAATAAGCAAAATAATGGTAAAGGTATGTGAATTTTTAAATTTTCGGGAGTGACAATTTTTTAGATTCAAAATTTGGACCTATTAGGGTCCCCACATGTGAAGAGGACCGGCGAAAGTATGGGGATTCTAAGAACCAAAAATCACCTCCATTTTGCTCTATCTGGCTTAGTTTTCGAGATATAGCCATTTTAAGTTTTAACCAAAAAAAATTTCACAACTCGCTGACTGCAATACGACTTTTAATATTGCTAATGCTTTGTTTTCATTAAGGCATTTATTAATGCCAATGAAATTTTTCATAATTGGCATTGCTAATGCTACTAATTCCTTAACGGGCATTGGCATTGATTGAAACAATGCCAATGCTAATAATTTCATTGGCATTAGTTTCAATATAATGCCAATGAAATCGTCAATTAATTAGTCCATTTATTTAAATAGTCCCATGTATGGTATTATACCAAATTCGCATTCATTTTTTTAAACATGTTTAAGTACTTAAACATGTTTATGTACCTTAACAAGTTTAAATTTAAACATGTTTAAGTGGTTAAACATGTTTAAAAAAATGAATGTGAATTTGGTATTAGATAAAAACACATTTGTATTTTTTTAGCAATATGATTGATGTTGGCGCCATGGATTCTCATAATTTGGAACATCAAGAATGTGACGATAGAATTAAATTATATTCTCAACGTTTGCAGCAACAATGGAGCAATGTGCAGCACCCATGTAAAAATCTAACTGGTAAGTAAATTAGATTTGGGGGTCACCCCCATTGGGTTTGTAAATAATTATTACTTAAAAGATAATTTTCAACATTTTACATATTTAGGATTTATTCTCTATTTAAAAGTCTTAAATTAAAGAACATTTGAAACAATCTTATTCCAAAGATTGTATATATTCATGAGAAATAACTAGTGTTTGGGAATTCCCAGACTTCTTAATTTCCCGGGAAACGGGAAATAAAAAATTAAATTTTCATTGTCAATATAAATCCTTAAAAACATTAAAACTTCACAAAATTGTTGTTTAAAACTGTTTTATTAGAAATATACAATATGTGTACAATAGGGTGGGTCGTTTTTGGGCTTTTCTCTCTGATCAAATTCTAATACCCGCCAAAAGTGTCGGTCCTCTAAGGGTAACTCACATGCAAAATATCACTCCGATCGGTGTTTATCTTCTGTCTCCACTTTGAGCCTCAAAATTGGCTTTTTCGCAAAAAAGGACTTTTAAAAAAAAAATAAAAAAAATTTAAGTTTTTTTATTAAAATAATTAAAAAATTATTTTTGTATAATATTTGATCGTAAATACCTAAATATGAAATTAAAAGATTTTACGGTATCATTAACCCGTTCAAACTTGATACCAAAAAAATGGCATGATTTTGGGGGCGTTCTCAAAACACCTTTTTTCAAAATTTGAAAATTTTATTAAAAAAAATTTTTAAATATACCATTTTTTCTTTCTGAATTCATTAAGAACACCTTGGAGAAGAAAAATGTGAAATATGGCGGATATCCGTCTAGCTACTTTTCGGGAATCGCGGGGTGAAGTTAGCGGATTTCAAGGAAATGTTGGTTTTATCAATAATTTGGATTAATAAAATCTTATAAATTTCATTTTTGTCCAAATTAACGGTTTTATGGTGTCGTGGCATTAAATTATATAACTTTAAGTCTGTCATGAAATCTTACAGATCTAGGACGTCTTAAACCCACATTGGCTGGTGGTCAAAAATGACCCCCGCGGAAAATTTGAAGTTTTGAGCTTTAATTTTGTGCTATAAACAAGTATAAAACGGCTTTTATGTTTTTTACCCCAACTATTATTTCGTATTAATATATTAGTGGTTCTCACCCTTGATAGAAAACACAAAAAGAATCGGAGAAATGAAGAAAACAAAAAAATGTTTGACAGATACAACAACAAAATACATGTATTTCTGTCAAACATTTTCTTGTTTTCTTTATTTCTCCGATTCTTTTTTTGTTTTCTATCAAGGGTGAAAACCGCTATTATCTTTAAACGAAAACCCTTCACAATCTTCTTACAGTCAAAGCATTTTTAATCTCCCCTTATCCGCTCAGTCTGAAGCAACTCGTAATGACAGTAGAACTGTAAATCCTACACCAATATCGTACGTTCAAACATCAAGGGAATCCCAATTTTCCGAAACCCCTATACAAAAAAGTTCATTAGAAGCATCCATTGAAGTTTTAATTCAAACTATGAACAACTTTATGTCTAACATGCAAGTCATTATGCAAGAATTGCTCAGAAACCAGGGCATGCTAATTCAAGCATTCTCAAACAAACAATGAACCAGATAAAAATATGTTTTTGGAACGCCAATGGTCTCAGCCAACATAAACAAGAAGTAGAACACTTCTTGAGTTCCCAAGAAATCGACATACTGCTAATATCTGAGATACATTTTACTGTTAAAAACTGCTTTAGAATCAACGGATATTCAACTTACGATACTAAACACCCCAGTGGAAAAGCGTGTGGTGGCTCCGCCATAATTATAAAAGAAAACTGAGTCATTTTCCAATGAACGAATATAGAACAGAACACATCCAAGCCACTTCGATTACCCTTATTGCTGGAAATCTAACAATTTCTTCTGTTTATTGTCCTCCTAAACATAGCATATCGGAATCCCAATACACCCATTACTACAAAACCTTAGGTACCAAATTTATTGCAGCTGGGGATTACAACGCAAAGCACACGCACTGGGGTTCTCGACTCAATAACACTAAAGGGAGACAGCTTTTAAAATCGTTAGTCTCATGCAAACTAGATGTTGTCTCTGGGGGTCAGCCAACTCATTGGCCATCAGACCCAAACAAGATTCCAGATATTCTCGACTTTGCGGTACTAAAGAGCATTAAACGTGAACACATTTCTATAGTCACATCTCTAGATCTCTCGTCCGACCATTCGCCTTCAATATTGACTGTCTTTCAGGAACATCCGATCCCCAAGCACCGGTATTTCCCAAATAGGATGACTAATTGGCTTAAATATAAAAAGTATATAAGTTCACACTTACCCTCTAATATCTCATTGAAAAAATAAGAAGAAGTGCAAGAAGCAATAAGCATGTTTACAGATACAATTTATAACGCAGCAAATGTGTCCACACCGACTATAAATCAGACTACAAAAAAAGCACAATGTCCACAAAATGTTGAAACTCTGATCAGAGAAAAAAGAAAGCTTAGAAGATTATGGCAGCAACATAGATCTCCAGCTTTAAAACTCCAACTAAACCAATGTCAAAGAGCACTTCGCAAAGTTCTCCAGGAAAACAAAGTATCGTCTCTCCAAAGACATCTACAAAGTCTTGATCCAACAGAAATAACTAACTACAGCCTATGGAAAGCCACTAAAAACCTAAACTGTCCTATTAGTTACGAGTCTCCAGTTCGCCTTATTGACGGCAGTTGGGCCAGAAGTCCAGATGATAAATCTAAAGCCTTTGCGGACCACTTAGAACAAGTGTTCACACCCAATAACACCAACTCCGACATAATTATCCCACAGATAAATGAGAAAGTAGTTTCCTCCATGAAACTTCGATTTCCTAACATAATAACAGCTGTTCGAAATCTCAACACAAAGAAATCTCCTGGTCAAGACAAAATTACAGCAAAAATGTTATGTGAACTACCTAGCAATGCTCTAAGACATATCCTTTATATATTTAACGCAATCCTGCGTATAGGCTTTTACCCTTCCTCTTGGAAAATCTCCGAGATTATAATGATTCCAAAGCCAGGAAAAGATCCCAGTCAAGTAAGCTCATACAGGCCAATAAGTCTTCTTTCGATTTTATCAAAGCTTTTTGAAAAATTATTTCTAAATGCACTAACTCCATTCCTTAACGATCACCAAATCATCCCCGCTCACCAATTTGGGTTCCGAAAAGACCACAGTACGGTAGAACAAGTTCATCGAATAGTGACTCTTATCAGAAGAACATTTGAGGAAAAACTATATTGCACTTCATTATTTATTGATATTTCTCAGGCCTTTGACAAAGTCTGGCACAAAGGGTTAATATATAAAATAGTTTCGCTGTTACCCCAAAATACACACAAGCTTCTAAAAAGTTACTTAACTGACAGAACATTCGTGGTCAAGGTCAAAGTCATAATCTCAAGCCCCAGACAAATTTTGGCTGGTGTTCCCCAAGGCAGTATTCTTGGTCCCCTTATGTATATTCTATTCACTGCAGATATGCCCACAAGTGCCCTTACACATACTTCAACCTTCGCAGACGACACCGCATTTCTTTGTATAGATAAAAATCCTAATATTGCTTCTTACTACTTGCAAACTCACATTTATGAAGTTGAAAAATGGCTTACTAAGTAAGTGGAAAATAATGGTAAATCCTTCGAAATGTGCCCAGTAGCCCGTTTCTGTAATTAAAGTGAGAAGTTTTCGCATCGAAAAATATGAAACAAAAAATTCCACAGTTTCTCGACTCCGGAATAAAAACTGTTTCTGTATGTCAATGCGAAAACGCCAGCGTTTATATTGGAATATTCCAAGATAGCTGTCAAAAAAGTAATCAAAGTGAGAAAATAGTAAGAGAACAAAAAAAAATAACACGGAGCAATTTAAATTATCCCAACAAACAAAATGTTCCGTTTACGGTCCGTTTTCGGTCCGTCTAAGACGGAATCCAGCTCCGTATACGGACCGTTTTCTGGATCCGTATACGGACCAGAAAACGGACTATAAGGAACATCGAATCTGATTCGAAATCCGCTGAGAGTACGACACTTACGGACCGTAAACGTACCAACATACAGTGTTGAAAACGGAGTACACAAATTTATAGTACGTTACAGACGTACCGTAAACGGACTATTTTCGTGCCGTAGAAATGGCATCGACTCCTGTTGTAGCGGACCGTAAACGGTACGTATTCGTGCCGTAATTTGAAGCAATTTACGGGGTAAAATTAAAAAATTTTCATCTTACACTGTATACAGACTTGCGTGATTTTAAAATCACTATGTGATTTTCCATTGAACAAATCACATAGTGATTTACAAAATCATCTCAAATTGTACCAGCATAAAGAAAAATCATAAAATCATCTCAATTTACCATGGTAAGTTCTTGTAGTGTGAACGTGGCCTTAAACTCAATTTTCATGTCTTTTACTATATATATATTTTATTACTATGATAGTACAATTTTAACAAATAACAGATCAAAATTTATATATAAATATATTACAAAAAAAAAGACCAAAAATCATGCAATAGGAAAATAAAAAATTCAAAAATATATATATTTGAAATCTGGTTTTATCAGTTAAAATCAAGCTTCTTTCGAAGTATCCATAATTGTAATTGTGCATTCCTTTTACAGCTCCTGAATCAAATTTATCTGGACATAGAATTTCTTGAAACCTAAAATTAAAGATGTTTAAAGTTAGTTTTAACAGATTAATGGGTATTTTATTTAAAATACTTACGATAATTACTTGGAAGTTAATATTTAAATGCACATGGAATCAAATCAATTTTTCATCGGCTCTAAAAGCACATATTCCAGGAAACACTAATTTTTCAGCACAGCAGAATATCCCTCCTAATTCATCATTGATTTACTTGTAATTGCAGTAAAATTAACATATAATCCACGGACACAACTTCATTTTAAACGTGGTATTTTGCCATATTATTACATTATTTGTAGTTAATTTTTTTTATTATGACAAAAGAAGAAACTCCGTAAAACGACTCCGTTTGTAACGGATTGAATTCGGATGAAAATCGGTGTAGTCCGTTTTGAACGGAACAGAAACGGATACTACAATACGGAGTACAAACGGACCTGTTCGAAAAAAATAAGTTACGGACCGTTTATGTTCCGTTTTCGTACCAGCTATGACGGATACGAATTTTACGGTCAGTAAACGTACCGTAAAAGTCGGATTCATGATTCCGTACTTGTCGGTGAGTCCGTAAAGGTGTTTCTTGGGATTGTTTACGGATCATTTAAAAGCAATAAAATAAATATAAAAAAATTAAAATTATATATTGTTGTTAATAATGTAATTGTGATGTATTGATAACAGCATTTTTGCATTTAGAGATTCTTTGATTTTTCTAAAATTTGTGAAAATATATAATAAATTAGATATTTATACAAACACAAAACAAGTAATTTGTATTTTTCTTACTATTTTTATCCATTTTTTTCATTTATTATGATTTTTTTAATGTTTTTATTTCTTTTTGTCCAAGTCTCGCACCGTTTTAAAATGTGAGTTTTTTTGACACTTCAAATACAAAAGTTTTCGACCAATTACTTTACAGAAACAGTTTTCTCGCATCATTCCAATAAGTTTAAAAGTTTTCGCACAACAAAGTTACAGAAACAGTAAAATGTGAAAAGTCACTTTTTGTGCCGATTTACAATGTTTTCGTTTCATTTCACATGTTTCATGCGAGAAATCTTTCGATTCGAGAGTTACAGAAATCAGCTACAGGTTACATTTACCTTAAGAAGGGAAAACTGCCCTAATATAACAATAAACAATGTCAATGTCCCTGAGAAGTCGCATATAAAATATATGGGAATTCACCTCGACCGACGTCTCACTTGGTCTCAACATATTGACTCAAAATGTACACAACTAAAACTTAAAACTTCTCAGTTGCTCTGGCTCCTAAACTCTCACTCCAACCTCAATCTTGAATTTAAGGTCCTATTATACAAAGCCATCCTCAAGCCAATCTGGACTTATGGAATACAACTATGGGGAACTGCATCAGTATCCAATGTTGAAAAACTTCAAAGAAGGCAATCCAAAATATTACGCCCTATAACTGGCAGCCCGTGGTTTATCCGCAACGAAAACATACACAAAGATCTTAGCATCCCATACATCCGTGAAGAAATACAGAAATATTGTTCCAAATATGTACGTAAATTGTCATCACACCCAAATCCCTTAGCTCAGAATCTACTCCTATTTAGAGGACATAGTCGTTTAAATAGGGTAGATACATTGGCTATAGCTCACCAGTAAAGAAACGCAAAACCTGTTAACACTCATTGGTCACTTATGCGCTGGCATCAGGGCCACGATATATATTTAGTTTAAGATATTAATACTTATTGTCATTTTTCTTAAAGAAAAGATCCAATAAACAAAATAAAGCTTAAAAAAAAAAAAAAATGTTGTCAACTCAATTTCAAATTTAGCAAAAGAAATTAGTTCAAAGTTTGTTTAAAATTGCTAATGTGCTAAATGAAGTTTACAAGAATTTTTTGCTAACATGCTAATCTATCTATATAAATAAAAATCAATTGTCGTTCGTTGGTAACCGCATCAGTTGAGAACGGCTGGACCGATTTACACAATTCTTTTTTTGAAATGTTCGTCATAGTCCAACTTAGGTTTTTACGTAAATAAAAATTGACCACGCCCACTTTTACGCCCACTTTTTTCAATTTATCTAAAATCGGAAAACGGCTGCACCGATTTGGGTATTTTTATATTAAAATGTTCGTAGCAATCCAATACAAGTTTTTAGTGAAAGAAAAATCAACCACGCCCACTTTTTCAATTTATCTAAAATCTGAAAACAGCTGGACCGATTTGTCTAAATTTTTTTAAATGAATTTTTAATCATATTCCAACTTTGGTTTTTACGTAAAAAAGAACTTGACCTTACCCACTTTGGCTAATTTTTGTTGAAAATTTTCATCATAATTCAACTAGGGTTTTAACGGATAGTAAAATTTCCCACGCCCACTTTTTTATGTATCGAAAAAACTATAACGGTTATAGTCCGCCAAAGATTCGTAAGGAAAGAAAAATTGTCCACGCCTACTTTAACGCTCACTTTTCCCAATATATATATTTTAAATCATAGAATGGCTGAATACATTTGTCTATTTTTGTTTTTAATGTGCGTCATATTCCAACTAAGGTTTTTTGAAAATAACAATTTTCCATTTCTTCGCCTACTTTTGAATGGAGGGACCGAGTTAGTTTAATTCAAATAAGGTTTTACTTTAAGGAATGATGTTTTCGATGTATATAAAAACTGCTCTATAGAAAAATAAAATATAGAATAATAAAATATAAATAAAAATCAAATGTAGTTCGTTGGTAATCGGATCACTTGAGAACTGACCGATTTGGATAATATTTTTTTTTTTTAAATGTTCATCTTATTTTTTAAATGTTCGTCTTAGATTTTTTCGGAAAACAAATTAATCACTCCCACTTTTACATCTCCTTTTTTCGATATATCTAAAATCGGGTCGCCATAGTCCAACTTAGGTTTAAACGGAAATAAAAATTGTTCACGCCCATTTATATTTCGATACATCTAAAACGGAAGAACGACAGGGCCGATTTGGCTATTTGTTGACATTCGTGATAGCACAACAAAGGTTTTTACGGAAAGAAAAATTGTCCAATCCCACTTTTTTCAATAAATCTAAGATCGGAGAGGGAATGATCTGATTTGATAATTTTTTTCTTTAATGATTATTATAGCCCAAGTAAGGATTTTACGGATAACCTTAACCACATTTTTCAATAACCTTAAAATTTGCAACACTTGAGAACGCCTGGACCGATTTGGCTATTTTTTTTGTTTTAAATGTTCGTTGTAGTCCATATAATTGGTCGGAAAGAAAAATTCTCCTCGCCAACTTTTTTTTTTATATATCTAAAATTAATTTTTACTCCAACTCGATCTATTAAAAAAAATATTTCTTAATAGATTCCTCATAAACTTGGTCCAAATCAAGTTTAACTTACCATACAAATTTTAACCCCAACTTTTGTCTAAATAAGTCGACTACTAATGACCGGACCGATTTTTTTATGTTAATAATAGTTCTAATTAGGTTTTTAAGGAAATATAAATGAGAAAAGTGTCCCGAAAAAATGGAAAATTCGGGAAAACTGTAAAGGGTTGTTTGAACTCAAGACGATAGCTCACAGTAAGAACGAAGGATATGTGTAATTCATTGTTGTGTTGTTCATAATGATACTAAAGAAGTTTTAAATTTGTACAGGTCGCAAAGTCGAAGACATGGTTATTTTTTTTGTTCTTAAAATATAATTTGAAGAATTATCTGCCTAATCGGGTCCTTAAAAACTATTCCCACAAATCTTTGTAAGCCAAGACATTCATTACATTTTTTGCAGGGCTATATATTGTAACACTGATCTTATATTTGGGCCAGCAACGCGGACCGGGCCAGCTAGTCTCAACTAAAAATTTGCTAAAAATTAGCTAACTAGCATTAGCAAAAAAAAATTAGTAAATCTACTAACGTATTTTTTTGAGTGTAAAGGCATTAGTTCTTGTCAGTCGATTGTTATGATTTCAAGCACAAATAAAAGTCTTTTCTATTCAACAAAAAAAAAAAACGGCATACAAAAATATTAATCCAATCAAAATTTAAAAATTTTTGATTCGGAAATGATTAAAATTTTCCACTGTGCTACGTGATGTTGCCTTTCAGATAATTCGAAAAATATTACATGTTCTGAACAAAACTTTTAAGCTGGACGCAAACACGCTATTCCTGAAAAACTAAACCAGGATCGGAAAAAATTAAAATTCTTCCATTCAAATCGTTAATGATGTTTTTTAGGCATTTACTAGCGCTTTATAAAAATCAAAATTTAATAAAAATCGGAAAAAACAACAAATGGGCAAGTATTTAAAGCTTTTGTATGCAAAAGATGTCCTACTTTAGGGCCCCTGGAGATAGCCCTATTGTACATGTGGGGTCAACCGTATACTCTATAGAGTTTCTGAATAAAGACCAAAATTTTTTTTTTAAAGTTGTGAAAATAAAAACAAAAATTTATTTTTATTTTTTTGGAAAAAACTTTGAAGAATTTTTTTAGAGATAAAAAAAAATACCTACTTTAATTAACTGTTAATACATTACAGTACTTTTTTGTTAGTTTAAAAAAAACGACTTAAAATAACTAACAGAAATAGTTGTTTGATATTTTTCATACAAAAACAACTGACTTTGTAGTTGAAAACAACTAACTACTGTAAAATATACAAACAACTAACATGTAGTAACTTACATAATTTAAAAAAAAAACTGAATAACCGATCGGTTTCGGTTATTTTTGGTTATCAATAAAAAAAAATTTTCCGGTGGAAAAATTTTATTTTTTAATAGTTTTTTTATTGGAATCGAATTCAGTTTAAATTCCCTTCTTGGATTAGCTTCCGCTTATGTCTTCAATTAAAAAAATTTTGTAAGTAAAATCAACTGAAAATGTCAGTTAAAATAACTACTTTGTAAGTTGTTTTGGGGTCAACTACCCAGCAAAATTTTCCGTTCCAAATAATCGGTTCCAGAACGCATCATATTACCCTGCAACCGGTTCTACTTAACATTCCAGAATCAATGATTTTTGTTTGAAATTGTCCCGAAAGCTATCGTTTTTTATAGCAAGTAGTTTTTTTGAAAAATAATTTTACATAGAAAATTTTGTTGTGATTACCGTAGAATATATTCAGGAATCTATTGTAATAGGAATCTGTTCCAAAAAATTTTCCTGGGTACCTTTTCAGTTTAATCAATTAACAATGTTAGTTATTTTAACTGACAAAAAATAACTGACTTATGTAGTAAAAACTGCTTATATTTGTAGTCAAAACAACTAACACATGTAGTAAAAATAAAATAATCAATACATATTTTTTTTTTTCAAAAAATTTTTCAGAAAAAAATTGAAGACCAAAAATTTTTCAGAAAAAAATTGAAGACCAAAAAAATTTTTTTTTTAAAGTTGTGAAAATAAAACAAAAATTTATTTTTATTTTTTTGGAAAAAAACTTTGAAGAATTTTTTTAGAGATAAAAAAATTAACTACTTTAATTAACTGGTACTTTTTTGTTAGTTGCTCAAAAAAACGACTTAAAATAACTAACAGAAATAGTTGTTTGATATTCCCAGCAAAACTTTGGTAATGGGTAGTGATTATATAACACATTACCAGGTAATGCATATAACTTATTTGTAGCATTATTTTATGATGTCTTACCAAACATTTGTTCCACAACGTATTATTTTCAAGTAAAAAATAATGTATTAATACCCAGCAAAAAAAGAGCTTACCATTCACTACAAAATTCACCACAACTTATGAACCAGATGTACTTCTTCTTCAACTGAAACATTGATGAATTTAATATGGGCGTGACACACAAAGTATGTTCTTTTTATCGCCACTTTTCAGTGGCGAAAGATTGACACTTAAGTATAACATATATCACTAGTGTTTTTATCACAACTTCTGAAGTAGTGATGCGGATGTTAATATAACTTGACCTTTTGGAAGCACTTTTTTCATCACTTCTTTAGAAGTACATATTTCTTGGCATTTTGGGTGTGATTATGTCATTTTTATTTGGTGATTTAGAACTTCTAAATTAGAAGTTCTTTTTTCACTTATTTTTGTAAGATTGAAAGAGTATTTTTTTGTAATATTTACACTAAAAACACTGTTCGACAGCAAAAACCTCCCAGTGAAATTTTTAACTGGTCCTTATAGATTTTGGTCTCCTGCTTCCAAATCTACCGTCCAAATTTTTCTAGCACGTACCGTTTTTGAGATATTCGCTGTTAAAAAGTAAAAAAACACTTTTAGGGGTCCACTGTCACGTATTCTTACGTTGCTTCCACGAAATAGGACTTGATTTCATATAAAATGGACCTCCTGATTCCAAAACTGCAATCCGCAATTTTCAAGCATGTTCTGTTTTTGAGATATTCGCGTTTGAAAATTTTAGTGTGATTTATAAAGAATATAAGTGCGTAACAGTAGAATTTGAGTTTTTCAAACGCCAATATTTCAAAAACAGTACGCCATAAAAAATTTGGATGCGAGATTTGGAATAAAGATGCCTTATTTTTACTAAATCGAGTTCTATTGTGTTTGAGCAACTTAAGAATACGTTACAGAGGAGACCGAAATATTTCAATATTAAAACGCGAATATCTTAAAAACCTTACGTAATAGAAAAATTAATTTCATTGATAATCTAACATATATACTTCTAATTAAAAAAAGGAGTAATTATAGAGATCACAAAACTATAAAAATTCACGGCGAATTGATCACAAGTTTGTTTTGACCACAAGCCTATACCTCAATTTCCTAAAAAGCTTAAACAATCTTTAATAATGTGATGCAGCAACATCCGCTTTAGTTCGTAAATGTATTTATTTAATTTAGGACCAACTTTTTTTGATATAAGATATGAAATTTGAAAAATTTATCAATAATCGATTTTCGTCTTTGCGATTTTTTAAGCTCTAAATAAAGAGAAATGAAATGCCATTATCAAATTTTGTCACCATTTTTGCAAAACCTAAATCTATTTGAAGCTGGACGTAGAAAAATTGCATACTTCGTGTATCACCCTCATTCTAATTGTTTCAGTTGAAAAAGAAGTTCATATGTTGTTCTGATTTGATTCCTAAGAACATACGAAACAGGTACTTCAAAAAAGTGCTTATAAAAGTACTTCTTATGGAATATGAAGATCGGCACATATAGCTACTATGTATGTAGTGAATCACTTATTCTTTTTGCACCACTTCGATTTTTTTTTGCTGGGTAATAATTTGCTACGTAATGCATGATTATTGGAAAAAATGTATTTCAGATTGGTTATTTCTAAACATTAAATCTTGGATGACTTATATTTGGTTACATTATGTGTTATTTGAAAGTTTGAAATATTGTATTATTTATAATTGGATGTATCCCAGGAAAATTTTTCAGAACCGATTCTGACAACACTTGTTCTAGAACAGGTTCTTCGGTAACCATACACTTTTACACTTTAATTATCCAGAACAAGTTAAGTGAAAATTATTGTAAATCTTGTTCTCTGCAATCAAAGTTTCATAACATTTTGGTTCTCAGGAATTTAAAAAAAATAAGTGTCAAAAAAATTAAAAAATAAATATCAATTTATTTTTGTTAACCAAGAATAAAACACTAAATTTTATTAAAATAGCAGGATATAATCGTGAAAATTGTTGAAACAAAGGTGAGTAAATTAAATTTTCATTGTCTGGGTCAAACACTAATAATATTATGTTTTTCATTTTTGTTTGCAGAAAATCCATGTTCTGGTATGTCATTATTGTAAGGCCCAAAATGCAACTTTGGAGGCGAAAAAGGATAAATGTGTGTTAAAAAAATGTAAATATTCCATGTTATATATGATTGTCTTTATCTTTGTTAAATAAATGAATGCAATTCAAAATATTTCTTTAATTCTCATTTCTGTTCCAAATCTTTCTTCTAGAACCGATTCCGAGGAACTAAAATGTGTTCCAATTTTGCTTAAAACCACCTGTTGCTTTTGGGACAATCCCTTTGTAAAAAGAATCGGTGTTGCACAAGAATTAGAACAGGTTCTAGGGTAGTATAAGTTGTTCCACAATCGGTTCTTTGCAACTGAAAATTTTGCTGGGATAATGCATTACAATAACATACAAAATAATTATTTTATAAAAAAATGCATAAGTTTAAACTAGAGATGGGCTCACCACAGGAAATTTCTAACGACACACACTCACGAGCATATTTTATCTAC
This sequence comes from Pegoplata infirma, assembly GCA_963921195.1. Taxonomy (NCBI): domain Eukaryota; kingdom Metazoa; phylum Arthropoda; class Insecta; order Diptera; family Anthomyiidae; genus Pegoplata; species Pegoplata infirma. The sequence continues at coordinate 162,136,925 of OY992539.1, forward strand.
TTACACTCACTTACAATCACTTGAGTAAATTTAATACAAAATTACTTTTTCACTACTCGTAACACCTTATATATTACGTTCTGGTATGCTATATTATATACCTTACTCGTAACCTATAAAATATCATATATTTTACACCTTACTCGTATTCTGCGTTATAAATTTATGACTTATTTTATACCTTACTGGTATTCTTTGTGATAATGTGGATGCATTACTTTGAGTCTCATCGCCTGTTCAAATCATCAATGCTGCAATGTATAAAATAAGAGATCCTCTACCTTATTTTATACCTTATTTGGTAATCTAAGTTTTGCTGGGTTTTTCATACAAAAACAACTGACTTTGACAACCCCTAGTTAAATTTTATGAGGAAAATTCTTGTAGAATATTTAAACCCTTTAAATGACCGTTTTATTCGACTTCTGTGTTTAGTTTTTGAAAAAGGATTATAATGATCCCTTAAAATGGCAGTTAGAGGGTTAATATCTTCTAATTGTAAGAAAAGAATTACCATTCAGTTTCTCTGAAGACATCAAACCATATTTTGAAGCTCAGATGTGTTTTTTTTATAGGTTTTTTGACGTTTTCCAAACGTCTTTGAAAAAAAAAATTAAAAACAATCCGAAATGACTTTGTAAACCTCTTTGTGTGCTTTCTTATGGCGATGAAGCCATTGAGGCTCATTTTTATTGTTGCACAGAGTAATATGACTCGATTTTATATAAAATGGACCTCCAGATTTCAAAACAGCAATCCAATTTCAATTTATTTTAGCATGTTCCGTTTTCGATATATTCGCGTTTGAAAATTTTTAATTAAGTCATATTTGGTGTCACCAGTGCAATAATATGTGACAGTTGCTCAACAAAAAGTGCGTAGTTAGCGTTTTTTATATTTTTAAATGCAAATATCTCGAACACGTAATGTGATAGACTGAATTGGAATTACGAGGTTCATATATATTCGTTGAATTCAGTTACTACTTCTGCTTACAGTTTAGTTTATCTAACATTAATTAAAAACTGTCATTCATTTGTTAACCCGTTTAACGACGGATGAAAAGAGATAGTACCTAGCATTTATTATATAAATATCTATTATTGCCCAAATCTTGTTAATACACATAATACATGTAAATAAAATTTTTTATATTTTTTTTTAGGTATCCTTAAGGACATTTCCAATCCTGAAAAATATTTGGCAACTGCTGTTTTGTTGGATGATATATCACAGGTAATGTATTAACGAAGTATATTGTTTTACTAAAGGGAAATTTACATTAGCAGACTTGAAAAATCCCATGCTGTGCAGAACAGACACCATTTGTATTTTTCGAAAAGATAGTTTTAATGATATTTTATTTACTTGAGGTACAGTGGCCGCCAAAAGTCTACGTACGACTATATAGTAGATGTAATTCGTTAACGTCAAAGTAAACAATAACACTACTCTACACGGTTTTTGCACAGATATGTTGAATACATTTTCTAAAGCATTTTGGCTTCCTAACACGAACTTGTAATCAGAAAAGTTGTATCAAATCGTCTTCTCGAGATATAGGCATTTTCATTTTTCGTGGACCAAGCCCTCAAAACCAATTAATTTCTTAATATTGGAAAGTGTATGTTAAAGTTATTCATATTTTTTTTATTCTAATTCCCAATAAAATTACCTAACTTTCGCAAGAAATCCGGACTAGATACGATCAAGGATACCATCAGGACATTATAAGGAATTTTAACATGTCCTTTTTTTGGGTTTATCCTTGTAAGTATCCGAATTTTGACAGAAATTTCCTGGTAAAAGCAGATATGTAAAGTAAACACTCCAATAAAGAGAATCTGGGGTTAAAATCCAAAATTCATTGAGTATCCAGAAATATTTGCGAAAGAAATCACAATGTTAAACCAAATTTGTATATTTTTTTTTCTACATTTTTTCGTACAAAAAACGCCTTTTTTATAATATCCCAGCAAAAAATAAAGTGGTTCAAAAAGAATTAGTGGTTTCACTACATACAAAGTAAGATAAATTGTTCAAATTTCATACAAGCAATTTGACGTTTAACTACCATTCTATATCTTATATCGAAAAAAAAGTTGGTCCTAAATTAACGAACTAAAGCGGATGTTGCTGCATCACATTATTAAAGATTGTTTAAGCTTTTTAGAAAATTGAGATTTAGGCTTGTGGTCGGAACAAACTGGTGAATCGATTCGTCGTGAATTTTTATAGTTTTGTGATCTTTATAATTACTCCTTTTTTTTAATTCGAAGTATATACGTTTGATTATCAATGCAATTTATTTTTCTATTACGTAAGGTTTTTAAGATATTCGCGTTTGAATATTGAAATTAGAGATGCGCGCGTGAGTGGTTTTTGACTCACACTCACTCACGCTCACGGCAGGAATTTTTGAATCACGCACACTCACTCACGAGCATATTTTTTCTACTCACACTCACTCACAATCACGTGAGTAAATTTAATACAACTCACACTCACGTAAGCTTCACTCACACTCACGTTGACTCACACTCACGAAACTCTTATGTATACGAAAAAAAATTTCAAAAACTAAAATTTGAAAAATATTTCAAAATTTTCAGCAAAATTTAAAGTTTTGCGAAATTTTACATTTTTTTTGCCTTTTTCGGGACGAAATATAAAGGGTATTCATTTCAGAAAATGTAAAAGGGGAAAAAAGAAAAAATGCAACATTCCACTCTCATTGATGTGAACGGGTACATAACAAAATTATGATACAAAGTTTCCAAAAATAATTTAATTATTCGATGAATAAACCAATTAACTTATAACTTACATTTTTAACACACTTTTTACTTATTTTGTTAGTTTTTCCTGTTGTTTAATTCTTAATTTCTATTATTAAAACCAAAATTATTTGTATACATATTTTTTTCTAAGAAAAAAAACAAACACATGTTCAATAAGGGCTGCCGAGTTAGAAAAAAACTTAAATAACAGTTGCAAATTTGGTACTTTACTTTGAATAGTATTGAATGGCAACGCTTTAAATAATTGGAAAAATGGCTTTTTACTCTGATAATTTTACACTTGGTTAAAGGTTGTTTAAAATGCAACTTTTAAGTGGAAAAATTTTTCATGTAATTGTAATAAAAAGTTGCATTTTTACAATTTTACATTTTTACAACCGAAAAAAAGCTGAAATGAATACCCTTATTATGTTAACCCAATTTTTTTATTTTTTTTTGCTTTTTTTAGTACAAAACGGTATATGAAAAGAAAATAAATCACGCAAACTCACGCAAAAAAATCGACTCACGCACACTCACTCACGCAAAAATCTTACTCACGCACACTCACTCACGAAATTTTTTTCTCTACTCACTCAGCAATTTTAAACAAAATTTGAACTAATTTTTTTTTGCTAGATTTAAAATTGAGTTGACAAAATTTTTACAAGCTTTTTTGCTAATAGTAGTAGTAAGTAGTAATATTATTCTTTATTTAGCAATTATTTAAGCAATATATGTACATAAAAGAATGAGCATTATATATTATAAAATAAAAATAACGAATAAGTACGACATTGACCTATGGTCGTCAGTCGACAAATACAATTTACACTTTCAAAAATATACGTGTTAATTATCTAATGATTAAATTCATCTATTAAAAATTTCCTGTATTGGATACAAGTTTTCACATAATTTGCTATAGCTTTCCACTCTACAGTAAATCCGTTCAAAATATTAACTATTTCATTTTCCTGAAGTAAAACCTTTTTGAAATACATAAGTCTGAACCACGGTTGGGAAATGTGACACAATAGTGCCATTTTTGGCACTATTGAGTTGTCAGTGGCACCACAAATAACAGTTTTGGCCCTTTTTCATCCTCTCCAAAAATTGTCAAAATTTATTTAAAATAAAAATATTCGTACTAAAATTTAATTATGTATTACAAACACAAAAAAAAATATCAGTTGTTTCCCCTTACAAACAATGTAAGTTTCTGTTTTCTTTAAATTAAGATTTTGAAGTGTTCAATCCCTGAGGAAAATTGATTGGTCCTACAGGAAAAATTGATCCTAAAAACCTATCCCATGACTTATTCAACGCGAACTGGTCATGGAATACTAGTTCTAAGATCAGTAAAAATGTGTCCGGAGATCTGAAAGATCAGTTCGAAACAAGTCCTGGAACATATCACAAGGTGTTAATTATTGACAGGTCCTTTTTGTACAAAAAAAAAAACACTCAATGCCGGGTCCTCGTCATTTATAAAAAAAGTTATAAGTTGTGTGTAAAAAGTACTAAAAAATAGAAAATATTTAAAAAAAAATGTTGGCCCTTTTCAACCTATTTTGGCCCTTTTTAGCCTTCAACTTGGCACTAATTGAAAATTCTCAAATACCAACACTGGTCTGAACTCTTTTAATGCTTGACACCTACCTAAAAAATGTTGTATATTTTCCGTTTCATTCATATTACAAAGATAACATACAGTTGGAGCATTAGCTTGAAACAGGGGCGTATCCAGAAATTTATTTCGCAGGGGGCCCAACATTTTTTTTTTCTTATTTTACATATCTTTTTCTCCCGCCGTCTTTCCCTTGAAACAAAATGTAACTGATTAAGAGAAACCAAGTTCTGATAATTTTTCTCCCCAAAAATTAAAACTTTTTAAGATATGTACATTAGGGTGGCAGCTATTTTGCAAAACTTCGAATTTGAAGGAGTGCACCCCTAATTTTTATTACATTTGGTCTAAAAATGCTATGCTAAAAATTTCAGCCAAATCGGACAACGTTAACACGAGGCTCATCGAGGTCAAAGGTCAAATGTCAAAAAATACCCATATTTTGATGAAAATCATTAAATAAATGGTGTTGTTTTTTGAATATATAGTTAAAAAGTGGTACACGAGTTGTTTTTAGTATAAGAAGATAAATTAAAAATTTTTGGGTTTTCAAAAATTAACCCTTGTAAGTCTTTCGGGGTCAAAATGACCCAATTTTCACAAAATGGGGTGAAAAAAAAAAAATTAGGGGTGCACTCCTTCAAATTCGAAGTTTTGCAAAATAGCTGCCACCCTAATGTACATACTTAAGGCATTATTCTATAGAAAAAGTTCTAAGACATTTTTTCTATAGAAAAGTCGCAGATTTTCAGACATTTTTTTCAATAGAAAAAGTCTCAGATTCGAAGACGTTTATAATATAGAAAAAGTCTCAGATTCTGAGACATTTTTTCGTTAGAAAAAGTCTCAGATTCTGAAACATTTTTTTATAGAAAAAGTCTCAGATTTTGATTCATTTTTCCTTTAAAAAAAAGTCTCAGATTCTGAAACATTTTTCACATAGAAAAAGTCTTAGATTCTGAGGCATTTTTCCTAAAGAAAAAGTATCAGATGCTGAATAATTTTTTTTAAAGAAAAAGTATCAGGTTCTGAGACATTTTTCCTTAAGAAAAAGTCTCAGACTCTAAGACATTTTTTCTTAAGAAAAAGTCTCAGACTATGAGACATTTACTCTATAAAAAGTCTTAAATTTTGAGATATAAAAAAGGTTCAGATTCTAAGATATTTTCCAAATAGAAAAAGTCTAAGGTTCTGAGACATTTTTCCTTTAGAACAAGTTTTAGATTCTGATACATTTTTCCTATCGAAAAAATAATTTTTCCTATAGAAAAAGTCTTAGATTCTAATACATTCCTATTCCTATAAAAAGTATCAGATTCTGATACATTTTTCCTAAAGAAAAACCATCAGGTTCTAAAGAAAAAGTATCAGATTCCCAACAATTTTTCCTATTGAAAAAGTCTCATATTCTGAGGGTTTTTTTTAAAGCTCAGATTCTGAGACATTTTTCCTAAAGAAAAATTCATTTGCCTGAGATTCTCAGATTTTAAAACATTTTTCCAATTAAAAAAGTCTCAGATTCTAAGACATTTTATAATAAAAAAAGTTTTAGATAGCCCAGGAAAATTTTTTGGAATAAATTCCTGATTCAATAGATTCTTGAATACATTCTACGGTAATCACAACAAAATTTTCTATGTAAAATTACACAGCTCAACAATAAAATGCGTATTGGATTCTGCCCAGCAAAACTTAGATTACCAAATAAGGTATAAAATAAGGTATAGGATCTCTTATTTTATACATTGCAGCATTGATGATTTTAACAGGCGATGAGACTCAAAGTAATGCATCCACATTATCACAAAGAATACCAGTAAGGTATAAAATAAGTCATAAATTTATAACGAAGAATACGAGTAAGGTGTAAAATATATGATATTTTATAGGTTACGAGAAATGAAATAATATAGCATACCAGAAGATAATATATAAGGTGTTACGAGTAATGAAAAAGTAATTTTGTATTAAATTTACTAACGTGATTGTAAGTGAGTGTAAATAGATAAAATATGCTCGTGAGAGTGTGTCGTTAGAAATTTCCTGTCGTGAGCCCATCTCTAGTTTAAACTTATGCATTTTTTTATAAAATAATTATTTTTTATGTTATTGTAATGCATTATGCATCCAATTATAAATAATACATTATTTCAAACTTTCAAATAATACATAATGTAACCAAATATAAATCATCCATGATTTAATGTTTAGAAATAACAAATATGAAATAAATTTTTTCCAATAATCATGCATTACGTAGCAAATTATTAGTAATGCATTATTTTTCACTTGAAAATAATACGTTGTGGAACAAATGTTTGGTAAGACATCATAAAATAATGCTACAAATAAGTTATATGCATTACCTGGTAATGTGTTATATAATCACTACCCATTACCAAAGTTTTGCTGGGTGGTTAGTAGGGTATTCAATTAATTGAGGTTTTGGTTTAATCGGTTAATCGAGCAAATAATTAATCGGGGTTGAGATTTAATCGGTTAATAATCGGTTAAATTTGAATTATTCGGTTAACCGAATAATATCAATTTAAAATTTAAATTGAATGTAAAACCAGGAATTGTATATTCTTTTTAGAACTTTATTAATACGAATTCTATACTCGCTATGGCGAAGCTTTAAAAACCCTCTATAATGTTAGCTCAAATAAAGAATTTTTGTATGGCACCCTGAAATATTTTCCCAATTTAAATTGGGCCCAATTCAATGGGAAAAAAATGTCCAAAAAAAACAAAGCAATTTTTATAAAAAGGAAAAACTGAAAAAGGAATTGCCGGACTTTGATGTACCCCTAATAGAGTTTCGAATTCGGTACTACAAATATCAACAAAAAAAATTTTTGGTTTCCAAATTTGTTTTCTTTTATTTTATTGCAATAATTTCATCGGTCAATATCTCCGTAATGACAAAAGATATCTAACAATAAGTGTTTCCAAAAGTATTTTGCAGAAAAATAGTAGTATTTTCAGATGTGCTGAACTATTTATACATCATAAAATAATTCGCGGTTTTATAGGGTCACGAACATTGCGAAACTCTAAGTTTATTCAGTATTGTCAATCATAAATCTAAATATCTCAAGATAGATAGATCAGTTCTAAGGCCGGATTCGGATCTACTGTTGGCAATGTATAAAAAAATTGGCTAGGGTTACTAAGTTTTTTCTTTTTTTTAACCGAAATATCTTTTTAGGACATCGATAAAATATTTTCTTGACGACGTTTTTACACATTGCTAAAAGAGAGTTTGATAATTTTTTTTTACCTTTTTCTTTAAACTCAGAACCGTAATTTAAATTAAAAAATAAAACATCAAAACACAAAATAAAGCAAAAAAATTGGTAAAAGTACAAAAAAAAGCAACTTCGGTTAATCGACACAAATTAATCGGTTTATTTGTTATTTGAAAATTGACAATTTTAAATTATTCGAACAGTAAATCGACCAAAATTAATCGGTTAACCGATTAACGGTTAATCGATTGAATACCCTAGTGGTTAGTGATTTGGATAAAATTTGTTGCGCTGAATCCAAATCCGGAGCCCAAATTTGTCTATCACGTCAGGATTTTGAGTAATTCGCGGTTAAATTGCCGAAAAAGGGCATTTTTGACCCATTTTAAAAGCTTATAAAATAACATCCTGACATGCGAATGATTTGGTATCAAGCTCATTCAAAAGTTTGTAATTTTCTCTTAAAGATAAGATGATATGTTCTAAAAATTTAATTTTTTAAAATGGTAAAAAAGTCATTAACAAAAAACCTTCCAATTTTTAAATATTTAGTTTATTTACACAGTGTTTTTTAACAAATTTCCACACAAATTCATACGTAAATTTTAGATTTAACGCACTTGTTGTTAATGATTTTTTTTACCATTTTAGAAAATTAAATTCCAAGAAAATTTGATCTTGTCTGAAAGAGAAAATTACAGACTTTCGAATGAGCTTGATACCAATTCTTATGCATATCAGGATCTTCTTTTATAGGCCTTCAAAAATGGCCCATTTTGAGCCTTTTTTGACCCTTTAACCGCGATTTTCTCAAAATTGTGACGTGATAGAAAAATTTGAGTGACGGTTTTGGAATCGGGGCACCAAAACAAAAATCATTGATTTTGGAATGTTAAGTAGAACCAATTGCAGGGTAGTTTGATGGGTTCCGAAACCGGTTATTTGGAACAGAAAATTTTGCTGGGAGCATAAATATCTGACTTTGAGATATTTTTCCCAAAAAAAGGCCTCTGATATGAGATATTTTATATAGATAAAATCTCTGATTCTGAGACTTTTGCTATTAGATCCCTTTTTTGTATACATAAAGCTTCAGTTTCTAAGACAATTTTCCATTAGAATTTTGAAAGTTGAAACGTTTCAAATTCTTAAAAAAATTTTCAGATTTTGAGACATTTTCTGGCAGAAAAATTTTCAGATTTGAAAAATTTTCCTTCAGAAAAATTTTCAGAGTGTAAAATGTTTTTAAATTTTTTTTAAGAAGTTTTTTTTACATTGTACATAATATTTACTACCGGATACTGAAATTTGTGAAATCATTTCGGGGGGGGCCGGCCCCCCCCCCCCTGTATACGCCACTGGCTTGAAACCTATTTCCATTTAGTTCTATCAGATCATTTCTAGCTTTTAATATCCATGTTATTGTTTCTTGAGTGTTACCTTCTGTTAAATACCTTAGCCCATCGCATGTGTCTAAGTTTTTAAAAAACCTGCTAGTCTGGCATACTTGGGTTTCAATATTGTTGAGATATTTTGATTTTAATGACTGTATAAGATTAACCTTATTCAGATAATATTGGCTTTTATTTAAATCATATGTCCATGAAATACCAAATTCTGACCCTATAGCATTCAATTTATTTGCCCAAAATAGTTGGCGACGAAGAAGCTGTCTTGACAACTGATGTGGTAATCTGTCCTCCTTGTAGTCAAAGAGAGTTTTGGCTATATATCTCAGATGCAAGTCTAACGTAAATAGATGTCCATTTTCAAATCCTGTTTCCAGCATAAGAATATATGTAGGGGTAAAATTTGGAAGTCTCAGTATCTTTTTGATAAAATAAATTGATAGTTTATCCACTAGATCAAAAATGTGAGTATCCCCATACTTGGGCTCCGTATGTCTGCACCGCTCTACATACCGCTAAAAACAATTTCCATTAAGATTTGAGAGATATATTATCTCTCCTGAGAAAGTTATTCCATGTGACATTGATACTGTTTTTTGCTGACAGATTTCTCGCTTCTACATGCTTTGTAAACACCATCTTAGGTGTCAATGTCACTCCCAAATAGCAATACTCCGAGGTTAAACTGATAGTATTTCCATTAAAAATCCATTTTTCATTTTTAGCTATTTTTCCACCTTTCCTAAAGACCATTATCTGAGATTTACTTAGATTAACCTTTACATTCCATAGTCTGCAGTAATCCTCCAATTTAAATATCCACAGAAAAAAATATCGTAAAATCAAGAGTAACAAAACAAATTGTTACCAACGAAATACTAGTTCAACAACGTTTTTAATTGTATCAACAATGTGTATTGTTAATGTGACAAAAATCCGGTATTATTTCCAATTAAACGCATGAATTAAAATCATTGTTAAAGATTCCACAAAATTCACATTAATAACACAAACAATTTATAAACTCATTTAATCAAGCACAAATATATGCGACGATAGCACGGTGGTAGTGTGCTAAACTCGAATCATTAAGGTTTCGGGTTCGCTGCCAGTTGGCGGAACAGTTTTTTATTTTTGTTTTTTTTTTTATTTGAGATTATTTTTTTGTTATCCTATTTTTAGATTTTTTTAAATTTGTGTGATGCAACATTATTATTTATTTTTAAATATGTATAATGCCACATTTTTTATTATTGTTAAAAACGCAAAAAGTGCATATTGAAATCACAGACACCTTATGTACGCATTTAGTCAACTTTAAATATACATGAGGAATAGCACGGTGGTAGTGTGCTAGCTTCGAATCATGAAGGTTGCGGGTTCGCCGCCAGTTGGCGGAACTTTTTTTTTTTTTTTTAATTTCCAATTTTAGTTTTTTTTATCATTCTAATTGTAGACTGTTTTAAATATGACGTTTAGTCAAATACAAATATGTATAAGGATAGCACAGTGGTAGTGTGCTAGACTCGTAGCACGAAGGTTGCGGGTTCGATGCCAGATGGCGGTTGACATTTTTTTTTTTTTATTTTATTTTTTTTTTCTATTTTTAGATTATTTTTTATTCTATTTTTAGATTTCAGATTATTTTTTATTCTATTTTTAGATTTTACAAATTTTTCAATTAATTTTATTGTTAATGTAACAATGAATGTAGTTGATTTTTTTTTCAAAAGTTACAAATGTCATTGTTGTATTGACAAAATCCAATGTAGGCTCAGTTTCAATTAAATGTTTAATTGTATTAACAATGAAATTAATTGTATTGACAAATTTTTTTTTTCTGTGTCATTTGCTGTAAGACATTTACTTTGTCTGCTAAAATAACTATGTCATCCGCATATAGTAAGAGCCTGATGTTGAGGCCACCAACATTTGTACCATTACCCAGAAAATCGTGTAAATCATTAAGGTAAAAAGTAAATAGTAACGGCGACAGTAGACATCCTTGTTTCACACCAGATGAAGTTGAAAAATCACCTGACATTTCTCTCCCTGTCCACACCGCAAATCTTGTATCTTCGTATATCTTCTCAATAAACCTCACTACTTTCGATGAAACTCCCATAGTGTGTAGCTTGTATATTAAAGCTTTGCGTGACACTTTGTCAAAGGCAGCTTTGTCCTCCTCAGGTGCTTTGTTCAATTGTGCCTTCTCTAATACTTCTTTCAACTCTTCCATTGTTATCGGTTTATCAAGAAAATTATCTGCTTGGTATTGATAAGCATAATGCATATCAGGTGATACTTGCACTGAAAATTTTTTTTACTATTTTTAAAGCATGTTGAACTTAATTTAAAAAAAGAAGGGTATGCGAGGGCTCCAAAGATATTAATTCTTCTTCCAAGTTTATTTTTTCCTAAAACATAGTAATGCATTTACTTAAATATATCTTAAAAGTAAGTAAAATTGTACTTAATATAAGTTTATTTGTTTTTATCCAGAGGAAAAATATTTTTTTAAAATAAGTAAAAATTTCCTTAAGCGTACGGATTCTGTGGACCCTATGGAGTCCCAATGTGAGGACCCTACGGGCCCTCAATATATGGGGTCCGCCCATGAGTATGTGCGTACACTATTATAGGGTCACTATTGATTTTGATCCAAAATTTTGGCCAGAATCGCTCTATCTTCCTTAGTTTTTGAGATATGGGAATGGGGTCTTGAGAAATTTGATCATGAAATAACTCGAAAACTATAACTCGGAGGGCTTTGGGGTCTTCGGCGGTCATGTTCTACAAGTAAAGGACTACAAAAATGTCTTTAGAATTTTTTTGATATCTGCAGTATTTGCAGAGTTATGGGCATTTGAAAATTCCGCGAAAATCGAAATTTGGATTTAAAGTTAGGGTCTCATGGGGTCTCCATATGGGGCCCCCAGATGGGGTCCCCAAAATACCTAAAGTAGTTTTTACCTAAGTTAAGGAACTTCTTTCTTAAACTGATGAAGATATAGATTCAAATAAAGTCTATGAAATAAATAATATAAAGATTACATTTATCTTAAATTAAAACAAAAATTAATTAAATTAAACAAAATGCGTTTTGGATTTAAAGAATAGTACTTATTTGATTTAATGTCTTGAAAATGTCTATACTATTTTTAAGTAAGTTAAGTACTTATTTATTTTTTTTGCATACAATTTAAATTTTTTTCTTTCAAGTAAGACAAAAATTTTTAATAAACCCCTTTTATCTTAAATGTAATCAATTCGCCATAAATGTAAAGAATATTTAACTTAATTTAAAAAAACAAATTAAGGAACACTCTTGTGCTTTTTTAAGTATTTGCATGTACTTTCTTCAAGTTTATTTTCTTTGTTTTAAGTAAAACCACCTTATATTAAGATAAGTTGAAATAAATTCAAAAAAATTTGCATACTTAAATTAATTACAGTGTTTATTTAATTTCAGTATAGTTATTTTTTTCAGTGTGTGGAGGGTTTAATAGACGTTGGAAATAGTCCTTTATCTCATCAGTTGCTATTGGTATATTAGTTATTGACTCTTCATTTCTTATCTCTTTGGCAACATTCCACCAATCCTTACTATCTTTTATTCTTTCAATTTTCAAATCCAGTTGTTGATAATATTTATCTTTTGTTTCTTTACATAAGTATATCTTTATAACGCCGATTTGCTCTTAAATATTTGGCTTTGTTTTCAAGACTATCCTCTTCTCTAAACTTGTGCAGACTGTCAAATGAGACTTTTCAATGCAGCTTTTAAATTGTATGGAAAATACATGTAGTTTTTGCCAAAAACCAAAAAAATATTCAAAAACAAGTTGTTTTCGTTGGTGTAAATACCGTATACTACATATTCAGTTTTTAAGTTTTCTAAACAAGCATGTTAAATATTTTCAAATTGCCATTTTCGGAATTTGAAATTTACAATTTTAGCATTTTAAATGTTTTAAAATTTGCTAAAATTGCAATTTTTAAATTTGCTGTCGCCAGTTTTTTTTTAATTTTAAAATTTTAAATTTGCTAAAATATTTTTTTCAGAAATTTTAAAATTTGAATATATTCATTTTTCATTGAAGGCGTCAAATATCTGTAGTTAAATACTAGAAAATTATTATATTCTATGCAATTTTTGACTACTGCCAGTAGTAAAGCAAACCCTGTTTTTATACCCTACACCACTCTGTGGTACAGGGTATAATGAGTTTGTGCTGATGTTTGTAACTACCCGAAATATTGGTCCTAGACCTACCTTCAAGCATACCGATCGACTCAGAATTACTTTTTGAGTCGATTTAGCGATGTCCGTCCGTCCGTCTGTCCATCTATCGGTTTAAGCACGATACAGGTCGCAATTTTCAATCAATTGACTTGAAATTTGAATTTTAATCATCTTTTGGTCCAAGGACGAATCCAATTGAAATTGGAGAAAATCGGTCCATGTTAAGACCTAGCCACCATACAAACGCCCCCTTTGGATTCGGCTTAAATGACTCTAATAACCGTATTATAATATATATCGCTTTGAAATTCAAACACCATTCCAAATTTCAAAGGAATTGGGTCAGTCCTTCTGGTAGTCCCCATACAAACCACCTTCCCGATATTCACATAATTCCCTCAAGAAAATGGAAATATTTGATAAAAATTTTATTTTTAGGTGTTAAACGTGTACTTTAGTAATCTAATAAAATCGGAATATAATTGGACCATTTTTGGACTTAGTCCCCCATATAAAAATTTCGACCGATATTCTGTTAAATTGGTCTATTGACAAAAAAATAAACCAATTCTACTAAAATTTGATCTGTGTGTGTTTTCTACACTAAATAAAGATCTAAAAGACAGATACAATCGGTCCATGTTTGGACTTGGGACCCATTTTCCGGAAAACACTGGTGTAGGGTATCATATGGTCGGTCTGACCGACTATAACTTTCTTACTTGTTTTTTTTTTTTGTATTTTTGTTAAATAAATGAAACATTTGGTATATTTATCGGGATGGGAAGGTGCTCTTAACGTCCCCCACTGACCCCCCCCCCAACAAAAAAAGAACCAAAGCCCCTGCCATTTTTTAAAATTTTTTTTTTACATTTCGGAGGGTATAAAAGATTTGGCACAACCGAATTTATCACTCTCACTTGTTTAAGCTAATTTATGTAAAATACAATATTTATCTCTTGTTTACTTATTTTCTCAAATATTCAGAGGGCTTATCACGTAAAACGAAAACGCTAGACGATGCATAAACGACATCAAAATACATATCGTTTTAAAGGGAAATTTTCAAGTTTTTCTTTATTAAATTATTATCCAGAATCGTTAAAAAATTTGGAAACATTTTGATTAGTTTAGGAGCAACAAAGCTCCAAAAATCGACGATAGTCAACTATAGTTTTCATGATCATAGTCCTGGATGGTAATTATGTAACTTGATAGTCGTCAAATTGTATCGTTAGCTCATTATTCCATTACCATATAGTGTCATTTTATGGTAATAGAATAATAAACTAACGATGACGATTGACGATTATCAAGTTACATAATTAACCCCCTGTTTAGCAGGTGTTGCCTAATCATATGTATGTGTTTCCCACGAAAATGGGTGTGTATCCCCTACCAAATGGGTATTTAAGAATGTCTGGCAAGACTGACTCTAATATAATTGACATTCAAGTGATAACGTACACTCAAAAAAAAAAAAACTGTAATGATAGCAAAAAAAGCTTGTAAATTTACTAGAAAATTTGCTGATTTTGAACCCACAATTTTTCTGGTAAAATTAGCAAAAATGTGTTTATTTTTAATCAAAATGTGCAAAAAATTGGAGAATAAATTAATAGCAAAATAAATCTATTTAAATATCATAAAATCAGTGTGTTTTATTGCATAAATTTGGCAAAAATTTGCATTTTTGTTAATATGTTATTTTTTTGTTCGATTGGGACAATTTCGTAAACTTTTTGGAACAAAATTTTTATACTTAATTTTTTTCCATGTATACAACGCGGTTTGCACGGTTTATTATAAAAAATATGCTTTAATTAATGCTTTGAAGATTTCTTGTGTCTTTCGTAAATAAATTAAATTTTTTATAGAATTTTTAAATTTGTTTAATTTATTTTACAAATAATGATATTTGCCCTATTGTGTTATTAATAAAATGGAAATAAACAAGTAAAAAAGTTAAATTCGACCTTGCCGAATGTAGTGATACCCTCCACAATTTCAAAAAGATTATTGCAAATAAACTTTATTTAAAAGGAAATTAGTTTTGAAAAAAAAAAAAAAATTTTGAAAAAAAAAATTTCCGCGAAAAAAAAATTTAGGTAAAAAAATCCGCGATTTTTTCTTTTTTTGTCAAAAAATATGTTCATACTTGTTTAAATACCATTTGGTGTTCAATTATGTTCACATATGTCAACCAGAAGCCGAATTAAAGCATTTTGTATTTTTAGGTTATGTTGAATGTACTGACATTTTTGAGGTGTGCTAACATTTTCGTTCATAACTTTTGAACCGCTGAACCGATATCGCTCAAATGCAATACCAAACTTCTCGGGAGAACTTCAAATAAATATGTTAAGTTTCAGTCATCTTTGTGCAATATTTTGTCCGTGACAGCATTTTCCACAGACAGACAGACGGACATCGCTAGAATGTCTTAACATCGATCGGGCATCATGAATATATATACTTTATGGGGTCCCAGATCGATATTTCGATGAGTTACAAACGGAATGACAAACTTATATATACCCTCTATCACTAAGTGGAGGGTATAAAAACGTCAACTTCGAAAATTCCATGTAGTTTTTATTCTTTTACTCATATATATCTGTTTTGCTCACACAGCTCTTGCAAGAAAAGTCGACAAAAAGTGTACATCATACCTACTTTATACACATTTAATTTATATTATATTAAATTAAAGCCCTACTGCCGCGTCTCAACGACTGTATCGACCAACGCTTTCATTTAAACTAAATGTTTCTAAAACATTCCAATGAACAAAAACAAAACCGAGAGAAAAAAGAGAAATAAAAATACAAAAATTTAGCCAAAAAAATTAGTTCAAAGTTTGTTTAAAATTGCTAATGCGATTAATTATGTTTGCAAGATATTTTTGCTAACATGCTAATTTCAGCAAAAAATTTGCTAAAAGTTAGCTAACTAGCACTAGCAAAAAAAATTTAGTAAATCTACTAACGTATTTTTTTGAGTGTAAAAATTGAACGCAAAAACTTAGTTATTTACAAAATTGCATTTTTGAGCCTCTTGTTCACGCTAGTGTTAGTGATGCGTTCAACGCAAGTGATTTACAAAATTCGGCCCCTAATTTATTTAGATACTAGCTGGCCCGGTCCGCGTTGCTGGCCCAAATATAAGATCAGTGTTATATTTCGTCTCGCTTCAAATATATAGCCTTGCAAAAAATGTAATGAATTTCTTGGCTTAGAAAAATTTGTGGGCGTGGTTTTAAAGACCCAATTAGGCAGATAATCATCTTCAAATTATATTTGAGGAACTAAAAAAAATACCATGTCTTCGACTTTGTGAACTGTACAAATTTAAAACTTCTTTAGTATCATTACGAAAAATAAATTACGCATATCTTTCGTTTTTATCGTGAGCTATTGTCTTGAGTTCAAACAAACCTTTATAATTTCCCCGAATTTCTTATTTTTAATTGATCAAATTATAGTAAAAATTAATTTAAGATATATCGATGGGCGTGGACAATTTTACTTTCCGAACAATTATAGGGACTATTACGAACATTAAAAACAAAAAAAAAAATAGCCACATCGGTCTAGGTGTTCATAAGTGTTGCAAATTTTAAGGGCTTTGAATTGTTGGAGGACAACAATTATTTACCGAATCAGGCCAGTCGCTCTCCGATTTTAGATGTATTGAAAAAAGTGGGAGTGTACAATTTTTCTTTCCGTAAAAACCTTAGTTGTACAACCACGAACGTCAAAAAATACTACTAATAGCCAAATCGGCCCTGCCGTTTTTCTATTTAAGATATATCAAAAAAAAGTGGACGTGAAAAAATTTTAGTCAAATCAATCCAGCTGTACTCCGATTTTAGATATATCAAAAAAAGACAGCCTAAAAGTGGGCGTGATTAATTTCTTTTCCGAAAAAACCTAAGACGAACACTTAAAAAAAATAAGACGAACATTAAAAAAGCTATTATCCAAATTGTCAGTTCTCATTTGATGCGATTACCAACGAACTACATTTGATTTTTATTAATATTTTATTATTCTATATTTTATTTTTTTATAGAGAAAATTTTATTTATATCGAAAAAAAGAGTGGGTGGACAACTTTTCTTACCGTAAAAATCTTATTTGAACTAAATCAACTCGGTCCATTAATACAAAATTGAGAGTAGAAATGGAAAATTCTTCTTTCCGAAAAACCTTAGTAGGACTATGACAAACATTGAAAACAAAATTAGACAAACTGACCCAGCCATTCCATGATTTAAAATATATATATCGGGAAAAGTGAGCGTAATAGTAGACGTGGACAATTTTTATTTCCTTAAAAATCTTTTTCGGACTATAACCAAATCGGTCTAGCCGTTATAGTTCTTTTGCTATAGTTCATTTACTATCCGTAAAAACCTTAGTTGAATTATGACGAACATTTTCAACAAAAATTAGCCAAAGTGGGCGTGGTCAATTTCGTTTTTCGTAAAAACCAAAGTTGGAACATGATGAAAATTCATTAAATAAAAATGTATTTAATCGGTCCAGCTATTCTCAGATTTTAGATTAATTGAAAAAGTGGGCGTAAAAGTGGGCGTGGTCGATTTTTCTTTAAGTTAAAACTTAAATTGGATTTCTACGAACATTTAAATAAAAAATTACCCAAATAGTGCAGCCGTTATCCGATTTTAAATAAATCGAAAAATGGTCAATTTTTCTTTACGTTAAAACCTAAGTTGGACTATGACGAACATTTCAAAAAAAAATTGTCTAAATCGGTCCAGCCGTTCTCAACTGAGAGCCGAGTCACAATTGGAACCACATTCGATAACCACATAATGTTTTCACACATTTTGTATGAAAAGCAAAATATCGCTTTGTGGTCGACCACACTGCCGCCAGAATAGATTCTATTCTATTTTTGTAGTGCTCTCTCACCACCCTCCCATTTTTCTCAAATTTGTATCAAGTAGCGTTGCCATAGTTCAACAAAATATGCTAATTTTTCCAATTGGAGTTAATATATTGTGTGTGTGTTGCACACAAGAAACATTGTATACCTGTTTTTATAGGATGACAAAAGAAAAAAATAGATGTGTGACTGATATGAGCGTCTTTTTCTTTATAAAATGTGTCCGGTAGTCTGTCGCTTAATTTTAATGTGTCGCTCTCTCTTTTGCAGTGGTTCGTCGTCGGTGGTGCCAATTGTGACTGGGCTCTGATGCGGTTACCAACGAACGACAATTGATTTTTATTTATATAGATAGATAGATTATAGTTAAAAAAAAACAACTACATAAAACAACTGTTACTACAATGTATTATATTTTTTGTACTTATTTTTTGAAACTACTAGAAAAAAAAGTTAGTTAATATGTTTTAGGAAATAAAAATACATTTTAACACATTTGTTAGCTCATAAAAATAAAATTAAGATACAAGGTGTTTTAAATTCTTCAGGAATTTTGGTCTACTTACATTTTTTGGTCCAATTCCAGATACAAATTTGTATTGCACTGTGTATTTTAGCCCTTAAAATTATATAAATATTACGCCAGATTTACTTATATATGTAATTAATTTAATTTTTACTAATTTGTTTTTTTTTTTTGTTTATTATAGATAAGTACTGCTATTAAAAGGGTGCAAATGGCATTGCTGGACGTCAAAATTGAACACAAAGAATCAATTGTTGTCCCATTTAGGATTCCTTAATTTAAGTTAAGATTAATAAAACAAAATGTATATAAATAAATATATAAAACACAAAAATCAATTTAAAAGTTTGTATAGCATAGAATTGAACTGTAATTGGAATTGTCAGCAAATAAAATTGTCAACAAGTAAAATTGAAAATCTTCACACTTACAAGGGAATTATCTCAACCCTTATGGACCGATTTGATGAAACTTAAAATATAGTACATATATAAAAGAGACAATTCTAAGGTTGGGTTGTCTCGGCTTATTGGCCATATTGGAATTTAGGGGTTAAATAAATGGCGAAAAAATCGTTTTTTGGATTTTTGGAATTTCCCGTTTGGTTTTTAACAGAGACCAAATATAACAGTTATATGTGTCTTTTTGTTTTAAAAAAAATCATTAAACGAATGTTGTACAAACCAAGTATTTTATATATGAAAGGACTTCTAGAGATCTCCCGTGTTAAAATTTGGAATAACTTTTATTTTTTGATTTTTATCATAAAAGTATGAAATACCAGTTATTAAAAACTTTTTGTTCAAACAATTTAAAATAACTTTTATTTTATGTTTATTGGAGTAAATAAGTTATTTAAAAAAAAAAAAACAATCAAATTTTATATTTTTAAATCAATAATTGAAGTATTAGCAATCAATAGGATTCTTTTGCATGCGTTTATTTTAGTTTTATTTTAATAACTCAATTTTTTTAAGGCTCAAAAAGTTTTTGATAACAGAAAAAAAAGTTTTTTTATTTCTGTTATTTTGAACAGATATTTATACACAGAAAAATGTTTAGTTGGAATTCCATTATAAAAACCGAATTTTGATAAATCTGACACATTTTTAGTTGTTATTGTAAAGTTTTTATCATCATACCAAATAACTAACAAGAGTAAAAAATAAATAGCAATCGTGACCGAATTGATGTATAAGCAATTAATAAGTTGGTCACCTTAAATAAACTAAAATATAATAAAGTTTTTGAAAAATATTTAGTCAATACAACCCAATTAGAAACTTTGTCTTTAAGACAATGTCAGTAATGATTCATCAGGTAGAAGTCAGCAAGTGAATATATTTTACTAAAGACAACTTAATGACATGTCATAATTTTTGTCGGAGCTCCCCATGTTCTATAAATGTACTGACTTGTCATATAAGTTGTCTTATCAATTTAGAAAAATCATGTCTTTAATGCTAAAAATTATATAGCAAATCCGACCCATCACTAAAATTTTTTTTCCGGTGTAAACTCGATGTAATTTTGTTTAATTTTGTTTAATTCTTTTAAACTCTTTTAATTTTCTTTGTAATTAAAAAAATAAAATTGAATTGGTCTTAAAACAATTAAAAATAATCCGCGACCGGGGATTGAATCAAGGCCAAAAATCTACAACACGTAAGCTGACGAACCTGGTAGACAACTAGGCCAACTACAACTTAAAGTTGTTTGTAATAAAATATATTTTGAAATCATAATATTTTCAAATTTGTCTAATAGTGCATTCACATTTTCGAAAACGTGATAACCGTCAAAAATTTCGGGTGTGAACGGTTATGTTTGAAAAATGAAAGTACGTACTTTCAACGAGGTTTCGAGCTGAGTGTGAATGTACTATAAAACAAAATAAATTGAATATATCGTCACCGCAATTGTAAAGGGCTCCTGCAATATTTTTTTTGTAAATGATTTGTTTTGTATAAATAATATTAAAAGCAACTACACTCAAAAAAAAAACTGTAAAGTTAGCAAAAAAAGCTTATAAACCTACAAGAATATTTGCTGATTTTGAACCCACAATTTTTTTGGTAAAATTAGCAAAAACGTTTTGCTAAAAATTAGTTAACTGAATTTTTTTTTATTTCAACTTAGTTCATACACATTTGAGGACCCCATTGGTTTCGGACCCGATAGGTCCAGACCCCGATGGGCCTAGACCTACTTGGGTTCCTTAAAAATCGTCATAGTTTTTGATCCAAAATTAGTGTCCGTTTCGCTCTACCTTGCTTAGTTTTTGAGATACGTGATTTTAAGGGACCACCGGGGTTTTGAGAATTACAAAACTCGATAACTTTAAAAATATTACTCGGAGAGCTTTTGATTATTTTGCGGTTCTACTTTTTGAGAGCTACAAAAATGCTTTTGGACTTTTTGTTGTGTCGGCAATATTTACCGAGATATGAGCATTTTAAAATTTTCGGGAATGCTAACTTTTTTGGATCCAAAGTTAGGACCTATTAGGGTCCACACATGTGAAGAGGACCGGCCGTACTAGAACACGAGAACCAAAAATGGCCTCCATTTTACTCTATCTGGCTTAGTTTCCGAGATAGCGCCATTTTAAGTTTTCTGAAAATAAAAAAAAATTTACCATTTATTTTTGCTAATATTAGCAAAAAATCTTGTAAAAATGTTGTCAACTCAATTTCAAATTTAGCAAAAGAAATTAGTTTAAAGTTTGTTAAAATTGCTAATGTGCTAAATGAAGTTTACAAGAATTTTTTGCTAACATGCTAATCTCAACTAAAATCTTGCTAAAAGTTAGCTAACTAGCGTTAGCAAAAAAATGAGTAAATCTACTAACGTATTTTTTTGAGTGTAAGATACGATTAATGAAGGATGAAGCCAAATTCAAATTAATATTTAATAAAATTTTATATTTAATAGGCAATTCACACCTGAGCAAAATCTCGTTTAAACGAGATTTTGATTAAAGTCTCTGTTATTTTATGAGATTTTAATGAGATTCCCCATATAAAGTAAAATCTCGTTCGTAATGAGATTTTACTAAAATCTCATAAATTTTCGATAACTTTTAGGAGATTTTATAACATTTCGATAGCTTACAGAAACCCCAGACACGTCACAGTGTTGATGTATTGGCAGCACGGCCATGTTTTTTTTTTTATTTTTAACAACATTTGTGGACAACTAAGAAAAAAAAAACTAAAAACGTTAACATCTATATGCAAACGTATATTAAACAGCGTTTTAAGTTTAGAAACATTCCAATATCACCAATTTGATAAAAAACAAGTAAGAAAATTATAGTCGGTCAAGACCGACCATAAAATACCCTACACCAGAGTTTCCCGGAAAATGGGTCCCAAGTTCAAACATGGACTGATTAGATCTATATTTTGTCAAATCTTTAATAAGTGTAAAGAGCACTTACTAATCAAATTTGAGTGGAATAGGCTTCTTTTTGTTGACAATAAATCACTTCAACTGAATATCGGGCGAAATTTCCACATGGGACCTAAGTCCAAAAATGGTCCGATGATAATCAGATTTGATAAGGTTATTAAAGTACGCGTTTAACATACACAAACATAATTTTAATTAAATATTTTCTATTTTCATGAAATTTGAGAGATTTATGTGAAAATCGGGAAGGTGGTTTGTATGGGGGCTACAATAAGAACTGGTTCGATTTCTTTAAAATTTGGAATGGTGATTTGTGTTGATAAAACATGATCACCTGCCAAATTTCGAATAGATACCTGTTAAAATGCGTCTATTAGAGTCATTTGAGCCAAAACTAAAGAGGACCTTTGTATGGGGGCTAGGTCTAAATATGGACCGATTTTTTCCAATTTCAATAGGCTTCGTCCTTGGGCCAAAAGAGGCTTAAGTTTAAAATTTCAAGTCAATTGATTAAGAATTGCGACCTGTATCGTGTTTACACCGTTTACATGGACAGACGGACGGACGGACGGACGGACGGACGGACAGACGGACGGACGGACGGACATCGCTAAATCGACTCAAAAAGTGATTCTAAGCCGATCGGTATACTTAAAAGTGGGTCTAGGACCAATATTTCGGGAAGTTACAAACATCAGCACAAACTCATTATACCCTGTACCACAGTGTGGTGTAGGGTATAAAAATAATAATGTCTGTGTCAAGTCTATTTAACTATGGGATATGAAAAGCAGGGTTGTTATATTAGAAATATTTGTAAAAAATTATATTTTTAATACATCAAAAAACTTAACTAAAACAATGGCAGATATAAAATAAACGTGTTTTTTTTTTGATAGTTATAATGGGTATTATTGAATTTTATTTAGAGCCATAGAAGAAATGTGCTATCCGCTTTCTATGATGTCGGCCCTTCACCGACCAAAAGGTTAAGAAATCTTGATATCAACAAAGCATCTCTGGACAAATAGAGGTTTCTTGGTGTTTTTGTCATTGGATACTCTCTTTAAACAAAAAATGCCATCTTCCGGCCGAAGATAAATGCTGTTTTGGAATAATTCCGATTGAGTTTTTTTTTTGTTTACAAATATAAACAGGGTTGCTAAAACAAAATCTCGCTTAACGTCAAAAAATGTATATGTAAACGGCATAGATTTTTAAGTCAGATTTCAGCTAAAATCTACAATATTTTCGCTAGATGTGAATAGGCTATAAGGAAGAAAATTTTATATTGTAGCATTTTTCAATTTAGGTGACGAAATATATATAACAGGACAATTCAAATAATAAATTAATTTAAATTTGTTTTTAAATAAACACATTTATTATCAAAGTTTGGCTAAAGGGGTAAGGTGCTAGACCAGTAAACAGAAGGTTCTGAGCATAGAAAAGATTAGAAGGTACGCAGTGTTGTATTTGATGTATTTTCCAATATGGTGGCAAAATGCTTGTTCTTCCTCATCTCACACGTATTTAATATCAAATAAGATTCTTTGTTTATAAAAAATGAAATTTGTATTTCATTTAATTAAATTTATTATTTATGTTGCTTTATTCATCGTTTTTTTTAAAGATAATACGCACTATTGATAGTTTAAAAAGTTTTTTTCTCTCTTTTGTTGTTGTTCTTCTTTATGTTGCATTGTTTTTATTAAACGTCAAAAGTTACATAATGTGCTGTCACTAATACTTATTCAAGCCAAATACGACCCTGTTTCATTTCTATTTTTTTCTATGGTTCTGAGTTCGCGGACCTAGTGAAGCAGATTAAAATAGTAAGTTTTAAAAAATTAAATTTAAGAAAAGAACAGATAAAAATAGTAAGTAGTGTAAATAAAAGACGTGATTAATAATCAGACGTACTATGTACATGTCATAATGTAGTCAGCACTATTGACTACCTGCATACTTGTCGGCGAGGAATTTTGACAAAATACTTGAAAAAGTCAGGAGGTGTCATGAGGTTTTTTGTATTGTCAGAGATTTTTTAGTCAGCAGGTACACTGACATTGTCATAAGGAAGTCTTTGAGATGTCTTACACTCAGAAAATTATTGCAGTTACTACATGACGGTCGTTTGTGTAGTAAGTAGTAGCTGTTGTTTTTAACTACAATTTCGGTCGTTTTTGTATGAAAAAATCTCAAACAACTTTTTTTGTAGTAGTTTCAAAAAATAACTACAAAAAATATACTACACTGTAGCAATAGTTGATTTATGTAGTTGTTTTTAGTTTTTTTTCTAAAACTCGTTTTTTTCTAGAAATTTTTATTGCAAACGAATGTGTCGAGCGAGTTGGTCGTGCGGGATGCGGAAGGAATTATTTTTATACCAAATAAATAATATCTAAATAAATTAAATTACAATTTATTAAATTTAATTATAACAAAAAATATGTTTTTGGAAAAATATTCTTGAGCGAAAGAAAATAAGTGGATAAATGAGATAACAAGTGTGTATAATATAGCGCTCACATAAGCGTGCGTAAAAACCAATCGGAAAAAAACAAAATAAAATGTGTGCAGTGTTTTGTTTTCTTATGAGCGCCAGTGAAGCAAGCCGATGCAAAATTTTCGGCGGCGGCTGAAGAGCAAAAATTTTCGGCGGCGGCGGCGTTTCGGCTGCGCGCCGCGTTTTTTTTAGAACAGCGCGGCTGAAAAAAAAATTCCGCTGCGCCGCTATTGTATAATAAAAAACGGTTTAAATCTAGGCATATTAATCACGATACCCTACCGAACAAGTGGTCGATATAACATTCAGCATTAGAGTGACTCAAAAAAAAAAGTTGATGATGTACCCCCCTCAAAATTAACTTTGACATGTTTTATGAAGATTCCCAAAATATTTGGGCTCTAGCGATAATCTCCCGTGAGCTAAACCGCGTCAAAAAAGGGTCCAAAAATGGTATTTTTCATGAATATAAAATCCAGCAAATTTTTTTTTGTCCAATGAATGACCAAATATAATAGATATTTAGGAATTCTTTGATTCTGCATTAAAACATTTTAAAAATCTAACCACAGACTCGAGATAACGAGATGTTTATGTCAGTTTTTTGATGCTTTTCAATTCGATTTTACTGAAAACTTAAATAACTTTGTTATTTTTTGTCCGATTTTCACTTCTAATACATCGTTAGAAAGGTGTTGACCACCGCTTGGGATTTTAGTCAAAAATTAACCCTTAACTGTACTGTCTTACTTTTTTATAACATTTACTTCGACATAATAAAGAAAACATTTTATAACCACAAAAAGCGTATCTTTGTGCAGGAAACACGTTTAATTAATATATTTGGCCACAATTAATTTAACCCATGCATGACCAAAATATTTTGGCAAAAATTTTTAAAAAAGTTTTTGCGGAAATTATTGAAAGCTAGCAGAAATACTTTAAAAAAATAAAATAAAAAAGGTTTTTGCGTTTTTTGCACGAATATATGCGATTAAGACCAAAATTTGTTTATATATTATTTTTAAAATTAATTTGCACATACAAATTTCGAAAAAAAATTTGACCGGGAATGTGGTACACGTAATAATTATTTGATATTAATAAGGACGTCTAGATAAACAAAAACCTTATTTAATTATATTTTTTTAAAGTATTACAACTAGCTTTCAATAATTTCCGCAAAAACTTTTTTAAAAATGTTTGCCAAAATATTTTGATCATGCATGGGTTAAATTAATTGTGGCCAAATATAATAATTAAACGTGTTTCCTGCACAAAGATATGTTTTTTGTGGTTATATAATATGTTTTTAATGATGTCGAAGTAAATGTTATAAAAAATTAAGACAGTGCAGTTAAGGGTTAATTTTTTACTAAAATAAACAAAACCTTATTTAATTATATTTTTTTAAAGTATTACAACTAGCTTTCAATAATTTCCGCAAAAACTTTTTTAAAAAAGTTTGCCAAAATATTTTGATCATGCATGGGTTAAATTAATTGCGGCCAAATATATTAATTAAACGTGTTTCCTGCACAAAGATATGCTTTTTGTGGTTATAAAACGGTTTTAAATGATGTCGAAGTAAATCTTATAAAAAAGTTAGACAGTGCAGTTAAGGGTTAATTTTTGACTAAAATCTCAAGCGGTGGTCAACACCTTTCTAACGATGTATTATAAGTGAAAATCGGACAAAAAATACCAAAGTTATTTAAGTTCTCATTAAAATCGAATTGAAAAGCATCAAAAAACTGACGTAAACATCTCGTTATCTCGAGTCTGTGGTTGGATTTTTAAAATGTTTTAATGCAGAATCAAAGAATTCCTTAATATCTATTATATTTGGTCATTCATTGGACAAAAAAAAATTTACTGATTTTTTTATTCATGAAAAATACCATTTTTGGACCCTTTTTTGACGCGGTTTAGCTCACGGGAGATTATCGCTAGAGCCCAAATATTTTGGGAATCTTCATAAAACATGTCAAAGTTAATTTTGAGGGGGGTACAACTTGAACTTTTTTTTTGTCCATATAAGGTGAGTCGGTCTATTCAGCATAGATGAGAACTTTAGGAACCAATTAATGGTTTAATTACCATTTTATTGGAGTTATGGTAACAAGTAAGAAAATTATAGTGGATCAAGACCGACCTTATACCCTACACCAGTGTTTTCCGGAAAATGTGCCCGAAGTCCAAACATGAACCGATTGGATCTATATTTTGTGACATCTTTAATTAGTGCACAAACTTAATTTGAGTCCAAGAATGGTCTAATTACACCGCTCAACAAGCATTTTTCGGTTTGAAATCTTAGTTTTTAGTTTAGATATCGCCATTTTATGTTTAAAAAAAAAATTCTCAACTTTTAAAAATTTACTAAAGTAGTGAAAAAGAAAACTTTCTTAAATCTGAGAAGATAAATATGATAAACTAATGGGTAGAAAATTTCGAAACTTTTCTAAATTTCTAAACTTTTAGTTAAATTTTACTAAATTGTGGTAAAATTTATAAACTATTTTGAAGAAAATTGTATCCCAAAATTAAGTTAGCTCTTTTGTTAGTGTGGGGACAACAAGTAGAAATGGTCAGATTTCTTTATAATTTGGAAACATTCCAAATATATGGTTAGAAAATATGTTTCTTTTGGGGTATGTATTTATTCACATGCGAAATTTCGAAACCTGTTAAATTACGGGTATAAAAGTAATGTTAGCCAAATTTGGGGGGCGTTTGTATGGGGGCTATGTCAAAACATGGACCGATTATTTTTTTATACCCTCCAACTACAGTATGGGGGTATACTCACTTTGTCATTCCGTGTGTAACGCATCGAAATATCGGTCTAGGACCCCATAAAGTATATATATTATTGATCAGTGATCGATTCTAAGACATTCTAGCGATGTCCGTCCGTCCGTCTGTCTGTCCGTCCGTCTGTGGAAGACAAGATACATTCCAAAATAAAAGTGCTAGACTCCTGAAATTTGGCACATATATGTCTTATGTTCATAGGCTGGTTAAATTCGGAGATGGGCAAAATCGGACCAGGGGGGAAAAAGTTCTCCCTTGACGAAGTAAACCAACCCATGAAAAAAAGTATCTTTTTATAGATTTTTTTTTGTATTTTTGTTAAACAAATGAAACATTTTTATGCTTGAAAAAGTTCAAAGTCTTGGACTCGGACCCAGGGGATTTGAAAATGACTTCTTTTTGGTCCGCCCCCTTTTGTTGGCGTGGGTATTAGCAAATAATTTATATAATGATGAAATTGTATATCTTTTGTACAAAAAGCATAGTAATTAAATTTGTAAACATTTTTGACCAGAGTGAAGGTGTCCCCAAGGACCCCCGACAAGCCCCCCCAAAAAAAAAACACAACTGCAATTTTTTTTTTTAATGTTGGAGGGTATATAAGATTCGGCACAGCCGAATTTAACACTCTCACTTGTTTAATTTCAAGAGGCTTCTTCCTTGGGAAAAAGGAAGCATAAATTTAATTTCAGTCAAATCAATTGATTGTTGCGACCTGTATCGTGCTCACTATGTTTACATGGACGGACATCGCTAAATCGACCCAGAAAGTGATTCTAAATCGATCGCTATACTTGAAGTTTGGTTTAGGACCAATATTTCGGATAGTTACAAACATTAAGACAAACTCACAATACCCTGTACTTGAGATGGGCACATGAGCAGATTTGTGCGTGATTCACGCTTGAGTGTGACTGAAACTCAATTTTACTCAAGTGGTTGTGAGTGAGTGGAAAAAAATTGCGTGAGTGAGCCATTTTTTTTGTGTGCTTTATTTTCTCTTTATATTTTCTTTCATTCCAAAAAAAACAATTTTTTTTTTTTTGTTTAAAATGTTTCGTGAGTGTGAGTGAAGTTTGTGTGAGTACTCGTGAGTGTGAGTCAAAAGTCACTCACGCGACCATCTGTACCCTGTACCAAGGTAGATTTATATAAGGTAATATTTTAGTAACGTAAATGAAAACAATTTTCTTTCAAAATCATTTTAGTCGGCAAAAACGACTTAAATGTTCAGTGCACACATTAACCAATTTAAACGCTTTTTTAGACTTTAAAATTTTAGAAAACAACTAAGGGGGAACTTTTTCCCCCCTGGTCCGATTTTCCTCGATCAAGAACTTAACCAGTCTATGACCATTATACATATTGGTGACAGACTTCAGGATTCTAGCTCTTGTTTTATGTACTTTATGGTGTGCTCAACAACAGACGGACGGAGGGACACACTGTTAGTCACAGAATGTCTTAGAATCGATCAGTGATCAATAATATACACTTTATGGGGTCCTAGGCCCATATTTCGATGCGTTACATACGGAATGACAAAGTGAGTGTAAGCCCATACCGTAGTTGAAGGGTATAAACACACATATAATGGTCTTGTTTAATAAACGATACCCAGACTTTTTACACAAAAACGGGAATAAAAAGGGCCGGGAATTGTCTGTACTTTTTTTTCTTTTAAATAAAAGCTGATATCCTATACTTTTTTGAAATCCACAAAACTAAATCGAACTATTACTAACTTAATATGTGTGGCCCATTAAATGGGGAAAATATCCCAATTTCGGGTCCTTTTTTAAAAAAAATATTAAAAATGTTAAGACCCAATTTTTATAAACAAAAAAAATTTTGCAATTTAGTTTAATACCTGTTTTTTGAGGTTCCATTATAAAAGATTTTCTTTTAAAAGATTTAATACTACTAATAATCGCTTGAATTATAAAAAATTTTAATTTTTTTACTTTTTTTCAAAGACTGCAAAAATTTGCTAACTTTGGCAGCTCACCGAAAAAAAAGTAAACAACTTAGTTTATTGATTTTAATAACTAGCGTTGCAGAATTTTATCTACTTTTACCCCATACCAAAACTTATAACAAAAACTTCATTTATAAATTTAAATTAATCGCCACTTTGGTACCATTTGAACCCAATGTGGATCGTACCGATTCCGGATTTCTTGCAAAAGTTAGGTAATTTTATTGGGAATTTGAATAAAAAAGATATGAATAACTTTTACATAAACTTTTCAAATATTTAAACATTTTCGGATTTTGAGTAAGATTTTACATTGAAAATAAATGCAAAGTGCCGTGGATCGCGATTTTTTTTTTTTTAATTTGTAAACAAGAGTTATTATTTCTCAGAAATAATAAGGGCTCAAACCGAACTAATATACCTATTAAATTATAAAATATAAAGCCCAACAATATAAAAAACAAATAAAACAGACAATTAAAATTCAGCAATGGCAATTAAATTTGAGAAAAGTTTAGTTGAAATTCAAATGAAATCTAGAAAAAAAAGTATTGAAACCAAGAAATTTCATTTGAAATTTGGAAAAGGCCAATAGTTATTCAGAAATTGTTATTCTCAATTAGTTTTTCTGAGAATGCGAACTGTTTAATTTCAGTTGTGATTTCTATATTTTAATTGGACTTTTTTGAATTCCAATATGACTTAGAAATTTTAATATCCAAAAGGAACAAAATTGAGGAATATGCTCTTTTTAATTTCAAAACCGCCAAAATCGGCTGGAGTTTGAGCCGCCGATCAGCCGATGATATCGGCGGCGGCGCGGCTCATGGAAAAATATCGGCTTAGCGACTCAGCCGTCAGCCGCGCCGACCGGCTTGCTTCACTGATGAGCGCGCCATCTTTCTTTTCTTTGTATACACAACAGAGCAGGTACATACTTTTTTGAAACATTTCAAATTAATTCTTTTTTTTTATAAATCAATTTTGCCAAAGCATTTCGTTTTTTTTTATTCCAGACAAATTTTGATCAGTAGCGGTGAAAATTTGAAATGAACTATTAAAAAAACAAAGGTAAATACAATCAATTTATTTTGTTTAACATTTTATTAATATAATTTTTTTCTTCTATAATTCCAGATAAATACATCAAAAAATTGTCACCATGTCGAAATTCTATACAACCAACTGAAATGTATTGCTTTTTAAATAAATAAATATCAATCATTTAAACGTTTAAGAAATGTTTTAAATAAAATTTCAGGCAATTGTAGAAAAAACAACTGTATTAAACAGTTTTGTAGTAGTTTTTACTACATTTTGTAATTTAAAATCAATAGTTAAAAACAACAACATGTTCAGTTGTTTTTACCGTTTATGTAGTGGACGCCTTTTCAACGACAAAATGTAGTCAAAACAACTGTCTTTTGTAGTAGATTTTACCGACATAATTTTTTGAGTGTAACGACATTTCTAATTGGGAACTGTTTCTTTAAGTCTTAATTTGCCCTGTCGACCAATAATCATTTGCTTTAATTGACAAATTTTAAAAATATTTAATAGTTGTATCGACAACTGAAAATGTCGGTTAACTTAACCAAATTCAAAATATTTTTATATTTTTTGTAAAATTTTATTTTGTATTGGCATTCATGATCAATAATTGATTGTTATGATTTCATTTCTATTAAACAAATCGAATGTCAAAAAAAATTAAAATTATATTTTTATTTAATAAAAAACGAAATACAATTCAGACGTGTTTGCGCAAAAAAATTTAATTAAAGAATACTGCTAAAAAAACTCATAAAAAATGTTGCAAATCTAGACGGTGAGTTGATAGGTTAGGTTGTAAGTGGCTGCTGACGTTTTACGTCAACACACGTAGACTCTGAGGTCCATTGTGATACCACGGGATCGTAATAGGTTTCCCTACTAGTCCCTGTCGTTAAACCAGTTTGAGCTTCTTATGAAACTCCTTAGATGTTGAATTTTGACATCCGACAAATCAGAAAGATCGTACAGCTCCCTAGATCCCAGTGAAGCAAGTCGCTGACCAGAAAGTGCCGGGCAATGGCAAATAATCATCCATGCAACTTCGGCAAAAGTCATTCGACGGCACATTTAACCGCTCTGCGTGCTTCCCTATAAGACAGTGTTCGGTAATTATAGAAACCACCGTCGAAATCTCTCCTCTTGGAAGCGACATTAGCTCACTTGTGCTCCCCTGATTAAGAGAAGGCCAAATCAGTCGTGTTGTCTCACACGTCCATCCATTTGCCCATCTTTGATTAGTCTCCGTCGCAGAACAAAGCCGTAGGTTTTGCTTGCAAGTTTCTAGAGGCATACCAACACATTCCAATTCTGTTGGAACCTGTAAGGTAGTTCCTAGTCTTGCAAGCTCATCGGCTTTGCAATTCCCTGAAATGTCTCTGTGCCCTGGGACCCATATGAGCCGTATGTTAAACTGCTTGGCCATCTCATTTAAAGACGTGCGGCAGTTAAGGGCAGATCTTGTTTTCAGAAACATTGAATCCAGGGACTTGACCGCGGCTTGACTGTCAGTATAGATGTTGACTGCGGTTGTAGACAAGACATTGCAGCTCAACCAGTCAGCCACTTCCTTTATTGCCAGCATCTCTGCCTGGTAAACACTGCAATGATCTGGCAATCTACGAGCCAGGCTCAATCCAAGCTCTTCCGAATAGACCCCAAAGCCCACTTGTTCGTGCAGCCTCGATCCATCTGTGTAAAAATTTATGGTAGCTCCACTTCCCGGAGTATCCCCCATCCAAGACTCCCTGGATGGTATCATAGTGGTAAAGTGGCGCTCAAAGAGGCTCAAAGAGGGAGTACAATCCACATTTTGTGGTATTGTTATCTTTTTCAAGATCGCGCTATGGCCACAATCGCTGCTCCTCCATTGCAGCGTGCTATTAAGTCGAATTGCCGACGCAGCTGCATACTGCCTACCCAATATGTCCAAGGGTATCAGGTGAAGGAGGATTTCTAATGCAGCCGTAGGTGTAGTACGAAGAGCACCAGTGATGCACATTGACGCCATTTTCTGTACCTTCGTGATAAAGACACAGTTCGCTTTTGTTTCTAAAGCAGGCCACCAGACAATGATTCCATACAGCAAAATTGGACGCACCACTGCTGTATAGATCCAATGAACGACTTGAGGGCTAAAACCCCATCGTTTTCCAATGGCCCTTTTACAGGAATACAAAGCAATCGTTGCTTTTCTCACCCGTTCCTCAATATTACGCCTGAAATTCAGCTTCCTATCTAGAAATACTCCAAGATACTTGGCTCCATCTGAGAAGGTGATTTCAGTACCGTCCAGAGAAATAGGATCGAAAGCAGGAATCTTATTTTTCCTTGTAAATAAAACAAGCTCTGTTTTACTAGGATTAACTCCTAGACCACAGTCTCTTGCCCATTTAGACAGATCTTTCAGAGAACCCTGAAGAATGTCCCGCAATGTTGGCAGATGCTTCCCCTTTACCGCTATCGCGACATCGTCAGCATATGCGACAAGATGACAACCACGTGCTTCTAGAGATAGTAGCATTGAATTCAGTGCCAGGTTCCAAAGAAGCGGCGAAAGAACACCTCCTTGTGGTGTGCCCCTATTGACAAATCGAGATATGACGGACGCTCCCAATTCAGACATTATACGTCTACTGGCAAGTAGGCTTTCCACCATTAAAACGATTTCACGCTTTACTCCCAGACCAGACAATGCTAATATTATCGATTCTGGGATGACATTATTAAAAGCCCCCTCAATATCAAGAAAGGCCACCATAGTGTTCTCCTTTACCGAAAGCGATCTCTCGATGGTACCAACGAGCTCATGAAGAGCTGTTTCCGTTGATCGTCCCTTGCTGTATGCATGTTGCTTTGTCGAAAGCAACCTCGGGTCAATCACTCTACGCAAATATGAGTCTATCATTCGTTCCATTGTCTTTAACAAAAAAGAAGACAGACTAATTGGTCTGAAATCCTTCGGAGCTGTGTGGGAACTTTTCCCAGCCTTCGGGATAAATACGACTCTGGTATCCCTCCATTTTAAAGGAATATACGACCAGTTGATGCATGCTGTGTATAGATTATACAGCAACGGGGCTATATAGTCCGACACTTGCTGCAACTCAGCCGGGATTATACCATCAGGTCCCGGGGATTTATAGGGCCCGAAGCTTTTTATCGCCCAGATTAATGTTGGCATATTTATTATTTCCGAAGCAATTTCAGATGCTTGGGCGTCAGAACGTTCCAAAGCTTGAAACGGCGTCATGGAATTGCCCGGAAAATGCGTGTTTAAAAGGAGATCCAGAGACTCTCCACTGGAGGAAGACCACACCCCATTAGGATGTTTCAGGTATCCCAGGGTGCAAGGAGAAGAAGCCAGAAGCATGCGCAGCCTGGATGCCTCAGAAACGTCTTCTATGTTTCCACAGAAGTTTTTCCAAGAATCACATTTTGCATTTCTGATCATCTTTTTATAACTCTTAAGTTGCAGCCTGTATGCAGACCAGTCCTCGTCCGCTCTTAAAAATTTAGCCTTATTAAAGAGCTTTCTGCAGGAATCTCTGCTCGTCTGCAACTCATTTGACCACCAAGGTGGCTTTTTTTTCCCTCTAGGCTTTGCAGAAGGGCAAGACGCATCCAGGCACCTACTTATTACAAACATTTGTTATAAGTATGGTCAACCAGACAGTCAATTTCCGCCAAATTATGCGGTTCATATAAGGGTACTTCATCCAAAAGCAAAGAAAAAGTCTCCCTATATTTCACCCAGTTTGTTCTCCTCAGATTTCTAGAGACTGTCTCAACCGGGGCACGCTCCCTGAGTAAAAACTCAATGTAGCGATGATCTGAGAAAGAATGCTCTTCCAAAACTCTCCAGTCATCAATTCTATCAGACAATGTATCTGATACAAGTGTTACGTCAAGAACCTCTTGCCGCGTACTTGTAACGAAAGTTGGTTCTCCACCCTTGTTACAAATATACAGGTTAGTGCTTAACAAAAACTCCAAAAGTGATTCGCCTCTATCATTTGTGTCTGTACTTCCCCATATCGAATGATGTGCATTAGCATCACAACACACTACTAACTGGTGTCCCCTAGATTCAGACTCCCGAATTAGACCGACAACCTTCTCCGGGGGTATTGACCCCGGATTAGGAAAATACGCAGAGGCGAGCCAAATAGACTTCTCATGAAGCTCTAAGCTAGACGCTGTAACATCCATATCACTAAAAGTTGATAAAAAGAATATATTTAAGCCATTTTTCGCCAAGATGCAGGCTCTTGGTGAACCCTCACCTTTGGCAACCACCAACTTAAACCCAGGGGTCTTCAATCCGCAAACCCTGCCACCCCGCACCCAGGGCTCTTGGATAAAAACCAAGTCAACTGCTCCTGTCGTCCGGCGCAGCAAGAGTGCAACTGAGGCTGCCTTACAGTGATGGAGGTTTAT
The DNA here is from genome assembly GCA_963921195.1 of Pegoplata infirma. NCBI lineage: Eukaryota > Metazoa > Arthropoda > Insecta > Diptera > Anthomyiidae > Pegoplata > Pegoplata infirma. The sequence goes on from OY992539.1 coordinate 162,171,889, forward strand.
TTGTAGGAACCGCAACATCTTGTTTTTTTTCCACCATCCTTTCCACCACCGTGTTATTGGCTTCATCCTCCGTGTTATCAAAGAGGTCGCATTCGTCCCCAGATTCGGTTTCGAATAAGCCAGATATAAGTCCCATCTGTTCTGAATCGGAGGCAACAGAACTCTCCGAATTCCTCACTGCATGGGCCTCGTCCTGAATGTCACCCATCGTGGCATCAGCTTTATCCTCCGTGCCATCACAGAGGTCACATTCGTTACCAGATTCGGTTTCAAAAATGCCAGATGCATCTTCCATCAGCCTAGAATCGGTCAGCTGAATATCCACCTTTTCCAGATTCTCCTCCCCAGCCGACTCTGCCACTGGCTTGTCTGCGTCCAAAATAGGCTTCTGGTCGCCCTTGTAGACATTGACTCTTATATGAAAAAATCCAAATCTAATAATGCCGTCAGTCCTGGTTAAAAGCGGAAGCGATTCCTCATTAACCAAGACCACTGCTTGACGACGAGCGCCCTCCATCTCACCCAATCTGGCAATTTGCCAATTCTGAGTTGGAAGGTCAGGATTGCAGACTTTAATCATCTTAAGAATCACCGCAGTGTCATTTGTAGCCATTGGGATCCATGCATGAGCTCTGGGTTGCGAGGGGATATCATGTTTTTCCACAACGTCCAGTCTGGCTCCAGGCCATAACTCTCCCACTTGGCTAATGGCAACCTTAAACACGGCTGCGGATCTTTCGTTCCCAAAAGCAACGAGTTTTACTCGCCCCTGATACCAACCTGCGTTGACAGTAGTAGGGAGAAAATCAGGTGAGTTGATAACTTTGCGAAATATGAGAAATTTTAATCAATTAAACATATTGTAGATATTTGCACATGAGGTATTACTAGGGTGACCATTTTTTTCTGAACTTAAATCAGTACGCCCAAGCTTTTACGTTTAAATTTTCGTGAAATACCTCTCTAAAAACTCTTTTCTATGGCAAAACACTGATAATTTTTCCAACACTCAAAACAATTCGGTTAATCTATCAAATTTGGGGCAATTAGTATTTCAGTAAAAACAACTGTTTAAAAACAACTGCTTGAAAAGAGCTATTTAAAAACAAAGGTTTAAAAGCAACTGCCTTATTTTGTTTCAGTGCAGAACCCACAGGTTTTGAGTTTAAGAAAATCCCTCAAATTCTGAGGGCTTTTTTCCATAGTTTTGATAACTCTGACTTTTATAAAACTTCCCAGGTAAAGAGCACATGTTTTTTAAATATCGGCTGATGTTCTGAGTGATTTGTTCAATAAATTCTGAAGACATTACCTCATCGAACATCTTAGAATGATTTGAATTGGTGCAATTACATTATCTTTCTAAAAATATAAAAAATCCATCTTCCCATAAACTTTTCGCTTAAAAACGAAGATTATGGGCGCCTTTTCATATAATTCTTTTCATGTTTATAGGATCCCGAACTCTGAACTTTTTAGAACTGTTTTATACTATGTTTAGACCAAACAAAAACTAACTTCTTTTTGACCAAAACTGATTTTTGAAAACCAAACCATTTACACCAAATAAATAGAGTTTTTGTTTGTCAAATCAAATTAATTATTTTATAAACTCACCAAAAAGCACAAAATAACAATAGCCACACATTAATAAAAAAAAATAAATTGCATATTTATTAACTTTTTTAACAGATTGGAATAATAATTTCACAAAAAACAAATATTTTATTTTTGACATTCGAGTTAAGCAAAACAAAACTGAAAAAAATATTCACACAGAATGATTAGCTAGTAGTGAACACAGCCAAAACTCTAGTTTTTGTTTAGTTTTGGTTGGCAACGCAGTTTTTAAATTGTATGGGAAAACTACATAGTTTTTGCCAAAAACCAAAAAAATATTCAAAAACAAGTTGTTTTCGTTGGTGTAAATACCGTATTAACTCAAATTATTTTATGGAAATTCAAGTTTTTGTATACAATTTTCGAACAAAATTATTTTTTATGTTGAAATGTTCAAAAATCAGTACAATCAGTACATATTTCAAAAAAACAGTACAAATCAGTACAACGCCTTTTGATCAGTACATGTGTTCAAAAATCAGTGCATGTACTGATCAAATCAGTACGTATGGTCAACCTAGATATTACTGCAGATTCTCAAGATGATATAACACCTATAAGGCGACACTATAACATCAAAAAAAGTCAACAATAAAGGCATTTTCCAGCTAAATACCAAAATAAAAATTATGAAACACTCCAAGAATTCTCGCCCAGAGAATTGTAACAAGTTTCGTCCTGATAGTGGTAACAAAGATGCGAATACGAAAATTTATATATAATATATTAATTATAAATTTAGGATTGTAATACCTTGTTGGAAAGGGTATCTTGTAGGGTATTCAATCGATTAACCGTTAATCGGTTAACCGATTAATTTTGGTCGATTAACTGTTCGAATAATTTAAAATTGTCAATTTTCAAATAACAAATAAACCGTTTAATTTGTGTCTGAGTTAAAAAAAGGTATGAAAAAAATTATCAAACTCTCTTTTAGCAATGTGTAAAAACGTCGTCAAGAAAATATTTTATCGAGCTCCTAAAAAGATATTTCGGTTAAAAAAAAAAAAAACTAAATGTAGTGTCATAACATTTTTTTTGTATTTTATTTTTTATTAATTGATAGAATGAAACAGCAAAAGAAGAAATGAAAAAGAAACATAAAATAAACAAACAAATAGTAATGATTACTTTCATTTAAATAAAAAACCGCTGAATAAATACCAAAAACCGTCAAAAAAGCAAAAAAGTCGCTTCATTTAATGAAAAACAGAAAAGTTGGCAACACTTAATATCTTTAATGCGTAAATGTCAAAAAAATATGTAAAATTTTTACATTTTTTTTTGACATTCAATCATTTGATAACCAAATTAATCGATAACACAAAAATAAAATTTGACGTTTACTGTTTTTTTTAGTTTGCTTTTACTCTTCACACTTGTTCAGGTTTCCTATGGTAATATATTTGCACTGTTCACATAAATTTCATCAATACAAAAAAAATGTAGTGTCATAGGGGCTTTAGCAACCCTAGCCAATTTTTTTATACGTTGCCAAGAGTAGATATTTTTCTAAAAGTTTTTTGTGCGCCTTATCCGAATCAGGCCTTAGAACTGATCTATTTTGTCGTGAGATATTTAGATTTTCGATTGACAATACTGCATTAACTTAGATTTTCGCAATGTTCGTGACCCTATAAAACCGCTACTAAAAATACTACTATTTTTCTGCAAAATACTTTTGGAAACACTTTATATATCTTTTTTCATTACGGAGATATTGACCGATGAAATTATTGCAAACAAAGGAAAACAAATTTGGAAACCAAAAATTTTTTTTGTTGATATTTTTATAAAAATTGCTTTGTTTTTTTTTTAATTTTTTTTTCCATTGGATTGGGCTCAATTTGGATTGGGAACATGTTTTCACGGTGCCATACAAAAATTCTTTATTTGGGCTAACGTTATTAAGCTCCGCCATAGCGAGTATAGATTTCTTATTAATAAAGTTCTTAAAAGTATATACAATTCGTGGTTTTATATTCAATTCAAATTTTAAATTTTAAATCGGTTAACCGAATAATTCAAATTTAACCGATTATTAACCGATTAAATCTCAACCCCGATTAATTATTCGCTCGATTAACCGATTAAACCAAAACCTCGATTAATTGAATACCCTAGTATCTTGTCCAGATTCTATTTTTGTTATGAGCTCTGTATATATCAGTGCTGCCAGAAGTGACAATTTTTCGTCATTTTGACGATTTTTTCATGAAATTTTTCAAAATGACGACTGACGATTTTCTGATTTGGTTCCAATACATTTTGACGATTTTTTGTAACTCCACTTTTATTTACAAAATTCAAAATTTGCAACTTTTTTAATTTTACAATGGTTTTGAAACAAAAATTAAATGAAATTCGATTAAAATAAAATACAGAAAAAGTCATAAATTTACAGCATTTCATTGTCTTTTAGAAATATAACTGCACTTAAAGAATTATGTCGTCTTAAAGTCATTCATTTAATTGTTGCTATTAATTTTAATTGTTGCTGTTTTTACATGTTGAATCGTTTTTTTTTTCTTGGGTGAAATGGAGCAAATATTTAATATTTTTGTATGAAAACGGTTCATCCAAAAGGCCTCTTTTTTAGACTCAAAAACTAAAACTCAGTGAATAATTGGAGTCTTTATCGATAAATTTTCAAACAAAATACTTGATACGTTAATTTTAAGTTCTTTTAAATCAGCTTTTTGGGGTGTTTTCGAAAACTCATATTTAGCCCCAAAAAGGTGAGTTTTTTTGACAAAAAATTCTTTTTTAAAAATTTATATCCTTTTAAAAATTTCCGTGGGTCTTAACCAGGCGCGGATCCAGGGGGGGGGGGGGAGAATGGGATTTCTCCCCCCCAAAATGATTTCAAAAAAAAAAAAGGAAAGGAAATTTTCATATAGAAAAAATTCTTTAGATTCTGAAAAATTTTCTATAGAAAAAATATCTCAGATACAAAGAGTTTTTCTATAGAAAAAATATCTCAGATTTTGAGAATATCTCAGATTCTGACATATTTTGTAAAGAAATATTATCTTGAATTCTGAGAATTTTTCTATAGAAAAAACTTCTCAGATTCTGAAAATATTCCCTTGTATGATTTAAATATCAAAAATATCTCGTAAATAATGTGAAATTTTTTTATACTTGCAGTTTGAGACAACAACTTATGATAAGAAAGTAAAGTTCCAAAGAATTCTCCACTCATTGCGATTGCTCGTTAGTATTTATTTTCTTAAATAATTGCAATTTACTGATTAAATCCATTAAATTTATCTTTTTATATATTTTTAGAAACTGAATTCTCACAAGAAATATTTATGTTCGAATATCTCTATAAAAGAAATTACTAATGTTCGAAAAGGTGGTTCCTGTTTATTTTCATTTTCTATTTTATATCCTGTTGAAATCTGTCAGATGATGGATTTTTTTTTTTAATTCTATCTCCAAAAAATATGAGGGGCAAACAAATATTAATAATGTTCAAAAAATCCATTCTTTAATTTAGCAAATTTTATCTTTTATGTGGATATTGTAAAGTGTTATTTTTCATTTGTTATTAATATTTAGTTTAAGTTACGAATGATTTTATAACCCCAAAAAAATTTGCATTTAAATTATAATTTATGAATATTATACATATTTTACTATTTTACCCATTTTCATTTCAGTTTAAATAAAAACTATAAAAATAATAATAAAAATGCATTTTTGGTTTTATTTGTTTATAGGAATAATTTTTTTAGCAGGTTGTTAAAAATTAGGCACCTTTTATTTAAAAGAAAACATTAAAGATGCAATTTTAAACACACAAAATGTTTATTAGTTGTACACACTTTGTGTGCAAATGTTGAAATTTAAACACATTGAGTATTTTTACCCACTTTATTGTAGGAGAACAGTTACCTACAATAAAGTGGGTAAATTTCAACAAAAATTTATAAGAGTGTATATATTGTGTTACACTCTTATAAATTTTTGTTGAAATTTACCCACTTTATTGTAGGTAACTGTTCTCCTACAATAAAGTGGGTAAAAATACTCTATGTGTTTAAATTTCAACATTTGCACACAAAATGTGTACAAATAATAAACATTTTGTGTGTACACATACGTGTATGCCGCTTTCAAAATTCTTTACCAATAAACATAAAATGTGTAATGCTTAAAAAAGCATTCCTTTGTGTTTAAAAGTGCATTTAAAATGCGTAAAATTAAAATTAAATTAAATTAAAATTCCTGTAGAGAAATAAAACCAAAAAATAATTTTTTATTATTTTCATAGCTTTTATTTCAACTATTAGTTGTTTAATTATAACTATGGATATAATATGCATAAATTTAAATGGAAATTTTTTTTAAGAAATGCTTTAAAACTAAAAACTACATATAAAAGACGAAATTATGTATTAAAATTAATAAAATTAAATGATTAAATTAACAAAATAAAATTAAATGAACGCATTGAATTAACTTGCTCAATAAATGTCGATTTTTTTCGCAAATTCCTGTATAATTCTTCATTAAAATACACTTTTTGTTGAGTCCGCTGTTTCTGCAAATAAATTAAAAAAGTAAAACTTTACCCAGTCAGAAAAATACAAACGGGCCAACGTTGGAACGAAGTTGGCGGCGACGGTACCAACGTTGGCATATCATACCCGTTTCTAAGTCTACGACGTCATTTCGAAGTTGAAATGATAACAGTGGCCAACGATCGCTCGACTTTTGTTTTGACGTTGGGTTAACATTGATTTTACAAATTTACGACATTGGATTTATCTTTTGCTTAGGGATATATTGAAAATCTCAATGTAGTGCTTTTTAGTTACCATTTTGTGCAAATTGGTTAAAAAAGCAACTACTTAAGTGTTCACTTAGATTAAAGAGTTGAGGTCTATGTAAATCAAAAACTTTTTAAAAAAATAAAAATGTTAAAACTTTTCAATTATAATCCATAGTGTAGTGTTTTATGTAAACACAAAGTTGTGACAACACAATATTTTTAGTAAAACTGTTTTACATTATACAATGTTGTGTTTTTGGCTAGCCCGATATTGTGCCAACATAAAATTTTTGGTACGGTTGGCAATTTCTGACTGGGTAATCTTATAATGAATAAATTGCAATTATTATCAAAAATAAAATACTTACAAGTAATCGCCATAAACAGAGAATTCGCTGGAATCTGAATTTTGATTTAATCAGTTGCATCTATATGTCCGAACAAAACTGCAAGTATATAAAAATTTTTAAATTTTTAATTGAGAGATTTTCTATAGAAAAATTCTTAGAATCTTCGAAATTTTTTCTATATAAAAATCCTCAGAAACTGGGATGTTTTTTCTACAGATTTTTTTTCACAAATCTTAAAACTTTTTTCTATAGAAAAAATATTTATATATTTTCTATAGAAAAATTCTCAGAATATAATATATTTTTCTATAGAAAAATTCTCAGAACCTGAGATATGTTTTCTATAGAAAAATTCTCGTAATCTGAGATATGTTTTCTATAGAAAAATTCTCAGAATCTGAGATATCTTTTCTATAGAATAATTCTCACAATCTGAGATATTTTTTCTACGGAAAAATTCTCAGAATCTGAGATATTTTTTCTTTAGAAAAATTCTCAGAATTTAAGATATTTTTTCTATAGAAAAATTCTCAGAACCTGAGATAATAAAATTCTCAGAATCTGAGATATTTTTTCTACAGAAAAATTCTCAGAATCTGAAATATTTTTTCTATAGAAAAATTCTTAGAATCTGAGATATTTTTTCTATAGAAAAATTCTCAGAATCTGAGATATTTTTTCTATAGAAAAATTCTCAGATTCTGAGATATTTTTTCTATAGAATAAATCTTAGATTCTGAAATATTTTTTCTATAGAAAAATTCTAAAAATCTGAGATATTTTTCTATAGAAAAATTCTCAGATTTTGAGATATTTTTTCTATAGAAAAATTCTTAAAATCTGAGATATTTTTCTATAGATGAGATATTATGCTATAGAAAAATTCTCTGAATCTTTGAAATTTTTTCTATAGAAAAATTCTAAGAATCTAATATATTTTTTCTACAGAAAAATTCTCAGAATCTGAGAAATTTTTTTCTATTTTAAAGTCCTCAGAATTTGCAATATTTTTGCCATAGAAAAATTGTCAGAATCTTCGAAATTTTTTCTATATAAAAGTGCTTAGAATCTGAGATACTTTTTCTACAGAATTTTTTTTTTACAATTTAAGACATTTTTCTATTGAAAAATTCTAAAAATTTTAAAACTTTTTTCTATAGAAAAAATTCTCAGAATCTGAGATATTTTTCTACAGCAGAATTTTCAGATTTTAATACATTTTTCTATAGAAAAATTCTTAAAATAAATATTTAAACTTTTTCTTTAGAAAAAGTTCTCTGAATCTGAGGTATCTTTTCTGTAGGAATAATGTGTTGGAAAATTCTCAGAATCTAAAACATTGTTTTATAGAACAGATTATCAGAATCGGAGGAAATTCACAAAATTGATGCATTTTGTGGTTCTTAAAATATTCTTTGTGAGATTTTGTATGTTCTCGAAATTTTTGACATTTTCTAAAGAAGATTTTACAGAATCCAACCACATTTATTCTAAGAAAAATTATAAGGTTGTTGCTGTACTTACCTTTGCCAAATAATTTTGCCAAAATGTAATTAATAATTTCGATTTAAGACTTCGATATTTTATTTGCCTTATTTTCGCGTATGTATAGATGTTATTGGTGTAACTTTAAAATTATAAATTATAAATAAATATATTTTATTTAATTATATCAACCGTACACCTTCTAATCCGAATCATGATTAAATTATATATTACTACATATGACTGCATTAAAAAAATTTAGAAAATATCTCACGGATGTATAATCATATACTACTATAATTTATTATGTTTGTATCACTCAAAAAAATCCATTAACTTAAACTTTGGAAAAATTTTCTTCAAAATAGTTTATAAATTTTCCCACAATTTAGTTAAATTTAACTAAAATTTTGGAAATTTTCCCAACTTTTAGGAAAAAATTTTAGTTCATGGACTGTTAAATAGGCAATAATTTTCCTTAAATGAAATTCCCAAATACATGGCAGAAATTCTTACCGACAAAGAAATTTTCCCTAAATAATTGAAAAAAAATCTTTATTTTTAAGCCATATATCTAAAAACAAAATTTAGTTCAAAAAATTCAGTTTTAGGACGTAATTTCCTACCAATTAGTTTATCATATTTATCTTCTTTAATTTGAGGAAGTTTTTTCCACAAGTTTAGTAAATTTTTCATAACTGGAAATTGTTTTGTTGATTCATGTTTTTTTTTTCATGCTTGCTTGTAGTTCACATTTTGTTTATTATTTGTAGTATATGAAAAAGAGAGTTTGGTCTTGAATAACAAGTAATAAATTTAATGTTTACATTATTTTCTACACATGTATGTGTTAGGGAAAAAATAATATTTTAATCACAACAAAGGCCATAGCTTTGGCGTGTTTTCCCATAGTCTGGGAACAAACGTTAAAGACAAAGTCTTTGTTGTAATTTAACTTTAAAAACTAATGAAATTTATTACTTGACCATAAGAAACGAACGTTTTTTAAATGAAAAATGTACATAATGAGAATTCTGTGTGTTTTCACATGCTATTCTATAAATAAACCAATAAAAATATGAAATGAACTAATTTTTAGGAAAAATGTCCTCATCAAAAATGTTTGTTTAACTAAAAAATGGGAAATTTTTTTCCACTTTCTAGTTCAAATTGGTCCAAATTTTTAAGAAAAATATGGACTAAAAAGTAGGAATACATGGCACTAAAATCCTTGGATTTAGTTAATTTTCCCATTTTTTAGTTAGTTTTTTTTCTGAGTGTATGTTTCTCTATGCTATAGTCTTTTTGGAGTCATTTAAGATGGCTCTTTTTTCACTCCAATAAAAGAGTGTTTTATGACGAAACAAAATTTATGTTAAAAAAAATGTTTCATATTTGAATCATTTTTGACTCTAAAATATGTGGGCTCCAAAAATAATCCGTTTTTGAGTAATTTTTGAGTCATATATTTGGAGGCCTCTACATTTTGTCGGCTGGGTACCCTTTCGATGTTCGTAAAAATATCTGTTGAAAAGGAAATATTTGACAAGAATGTTGGTCGTGTTTGTTAAACTTGTACTTTGGTAACTTTATCAAATCTGATCATAATTTGACCATTTTTAGACTTACAATTAGTTCTCATATAAAAATTTCGCCTATATTCAGTAAAATCGGTCTATTGGCAGTAAAAAGGCATATTTACCTCATTTTTCGCTTCTGTGTGTTTTCAACACTAATTCTGTGGCCGTACGAAAAAACTAGTTAACTCCATTTTTTGAATATATGTTGTTATGCATGCGCATTAGACAAAACATTATTTTTAATAATATTAAAGATTTCTGGTTCCATTGAACTCATTTTTGGACACTAAATCCGAAAATCGATGTCAGTTAACTTGTTTTTTCGAAAAATGGAGTTAACTAGTTTTTCCAAAAAAACTTTTTTTTCAATTAATTCTTATATATTATGAAATTAAGGCAACTTTAGTAATCATATGAGGCAAAATATTAACTTTTTTGACTCAGCACGTTAATTAACCCACTTTTTACGAAAAAGTGGAGTTAACTAGTTTTTTCAAAAAAAAATATTTTTTTCTTTTTTCTTTTTTCTTTTTTTCCCAGCAAAACTTTTGTAATGAATGCTGATTATGTAACACATTACCAGGTAATGTATATCCCTTATTTGAAGCATTATTTTATGATGTCTTACCAAACATTTGTTCAACAACATATTATTTCAAGGTGAGAAATAATATTTTACTAATAACTTGTTACGTAATGCAGGAATATTGCATAAATTGTATTTAATATTTATTATTTCTAAACATTTAATCATGGGTGACTTATATTTGGTTACATTATGTATTATTTCAATATTTTAAATAATGCATTATTTGTAATTGAATACATAATGCTTTATAATAACATAATAACATAAAAAATAAATATTTTATATAAAAATGCATTAGTTTAAACTAGAGATGGACTCACGACAGGAATTTTAAAATCACGCACACTCACGAGCCTTTTTTTCTACTCACACTCACTTGCAATCACGTGAGTAAATTCAATAACGTTACTTATTCACTGCTTGTAACACCTTATATATCATGTTCTCGTATGCTATATTATTTTATTTCTCGTAGCCTTAAAAATATCATATATTTGATACCTTATGCTTATCGCATGCTTCGTTATAAACTTGATAAGTTACTTTATACCTTACTCGAATTCGTTGTCATAATTTGCATGCATTACTTCCTCATCTCATGCTAAAATCATTAATGGAGCATGCTATAAAGTAACCCAGCAAATTTTTGCATTACTAGTAATGAGTATAGTAATTAGTAATAATTATTTGTATGTACTTACTCATTGCATGAAACACTACTTATTCTATAAAGGCCGTAAGACAAAAATAATTAGTGCCTACAAGCTTACGAGTAGGGAGATAAATAACTACTTACTTATAACGAGTAAAATAAGTAGTTACTTGTAATGAATAAAATAAATAGTTGCAAACAGAATTTGAAATAACTATTTATCATTGGATTATTCGTTTTCGCGAAACTTTAAGTTAAAAAGGTAAAACAAATAATGTTTTTTCTGATTGGACTTAATTTCACAAGTTAACTTGCAAAAAAAGTATTTATTTTTAACATTCTCAATAATTTATTATTTATATTATTGCAAATAAGTACTTACATATTACAATATAAGTCACTAGTTGCTTTTTGGACTAAAGTAATGAAGTGGGTAATGAGTAGTTGTTATAAGTAATGTAATTGGCAGTCATTACTTTTCACAACACATTACCTAGTTTTTGCCGGGAAGTTATCCTATATATAAATTATTAATAACTTAAAAACTATTACTTTAAGATATTTTGGCAGTCGTATTCTATGAATTAAGATCTGCAAAAAAAAATTGTATGTATTTTTTAAATGCAATCTATGAATTCTCGGGAGTTAAAATTTTTAGGTTCAAAATTTGGACTCAAAGGACTCGTGACTCAAACTTGTTCTTTCAGCTTTTTCTCCCATAGTTTTCGAAAGAACATCGTTTTAAACTTTTAATTTTTATGTTTTTTAAGAAACTATGGAGTTATCTTGTTTTTTCAAAAAATGCATGGAGTTAACTAGTTTTTACATAAAAATTGGTATTTTCCAATATTTTGTTTTCCAAATAACTTGTAAATGAGAACATTTATAAAAATTTCGATCTGACAGAGTGATAGTAAATGGAATGCACTTTCTATTTTTGGTGTTATCTCAATTTTCTCAAAAACTATGAATCTAATGAATCCATGTTTGGACTTGAGACTCATATTCGGGAAAACCTGGTGTAGAGTATAATATGGTCGGTCTTGACTGACTTTAACTTTCTCAATTGTTTTCTTATGTGGGGGGGGGGGGGGGTCCCGAGAAATTTGAAATATTGAGTAGAGGTCGCAAAGCAAAAGTTAGTGAGAAGCTCTGGTCTAAGTAGTTATTACTTTTATTCTACTTTTCACGAATGACATATTATAAGGATGGTGATGATTGACGTAAATCGGAATTTAAACAAAATAATTGTGTCAATGAACTATTCAAAAGAAAATGTCAATTAGAAAAATAAAAAAATAATTAAAAATAAAAATTGTATGTTTTTTAAATTGTTTTTTTTTTTTGAAAACTTTTTAAGAAAATGTATTATTTTGAAAATCACGATCTAACTTTTAGCAAAGTTAGATGAATATGCCCTAGCGGAAAGATCATGTAATGCTCCTTGTATACTCTTTGCCCAGATTAACGTAAAGTCGAAAGCATTTTACGAGAAATGTATCAAGTTATGAGGGCGAAATTACAGGGAGAAATTACTTTTTGGTAGACGGCAAAAAGAATCAAATATTTTATGCACAACTCTCCATTCAATGGGCTTTTATACCCAATCTGGTTGGAAATTACAAAAAATGTTAAATCATTGTTAATGATAAGCTTTTTTTCGCAATAAATCATTTTCAATTCTTATATTTTTTTTAAAGATTTTCTTTTTTTATTAGAAATTATTATTTTTCTCAGATTTTTTTTTGTCAATACATTTTATATTTGTCAAAATTTTGTTTATTTTCTTTGAACTTTTAAAATTTTACTTTTCATGTTTTTTTGTTTATTTTCTATAAATTATTCGTAAACAAGACCTCCGATTCTTGTCATAGAATTGATATGGCGACCAAATTTAGTAAACTTACTTAACCTTATATATGTAGGCTTTCTATGAAAGTGCACAATAGAAAGATATTAACTTTTGTACAGATTGGACCCAGTTGGTAACGTCCTCGAGCCAGCCTCAGTGACGGAGCGGTGACATATCAGAGTCACTGCTGACATCCACAAGACATCTCTATGTACTGGGTTGAGGACAGTTCCATACAAATTTTCAAAATGTCCTCACTCAAAGTCAGCAGTGGTCACCTAAGACTTCTTTGGGGAAATGTTTGACGTAGGTCATGCGGAAATACGAACAATTTTCGTATTTCCTTTAGTTTTTACTTGTATCCATTTTCCTTTATATATTATCTTTCTCATATTTAGAAAAAACTTTTCGCCTTTTTTAGTCCCAACTAGATTTGAACCTAGAACCTCCAGTTTATTAGTCCCACACCTAATTGGAAATTGAAGAGTTGCCCAAATTTAAATTTCTGATTAAATATACTGCTATCCCAAAGTCATTTCCTTATCGATGTCTTAGAGGAATTGTCCACGCTCTAAAAACAAACATTCATCGGTGACAATGTTAGGACATGTCATCAAGAATTACCTATGATTTGTCAGAACCTGAAGACATTTCCCCAAGGAACCACTGTGGAAATTTCCTTAGTGACACATTTTCCAACTGGGGAGTACTTCAACATTGTGAATGCAGGTTAAAAAAACAAATTATATATTAAATTCTATACAACTTCAAGAAAAGTTCAGGATTTTGAACCACTCTCTATATATATATGTACCCGTCGATCCTATAAGGAGCATAGAGCCTCTCTAGTACTTACTTAAAAATGCTACTAAAGAACTAAGACTAACAACGCATTATCTCCAGATTGAAGTTTAACAAGATTTTATTTTAATAATTTAGTTTTTATTTTTTAATAAAATTAATAAAATACAAAAATTAAGTGATCTCTAATCGTTACTGTTACTTTGATGCTTTTGTTTTTAATTGTACACAAGTATCTTAAATCCAAAGACAATTACTCCACTTTGTGGAGGAACAAAAATAAAACTATATATTTAAATATACAAATTTTAGACTTCCTAAAAAGTAGCGTTGGTTTAGTCGGCAAATATGCTAAGTCCTTATATTTAAAGTTTTTCAAAAGGGACATACAACTGTTTAACTTTTTTTTTTTAATTCTGTAAACGTAGTTTTCTTTTTAAGTTCATATTTTATAAATACAAATAGTCTTAGAAGCTTTTGCAGAGGTATAGGCTCTTTTGGGACTTAACACATTTGCTCTTTTGGTAGTTTAACTAAACTTTTTTTAGTTAAATTAGTTTATTAAAACCTAGTTAAGTTAATTTAAGTTTTAACTAAACCTGGTTTAGTTAAACTTAATTATTAGATTTTGTTTAGTTATACTAACACCATATTCGCATTCATTTTTTTTTAAACTATTGTTTAAACATTGTAACATGTTTAAGTACCTTAACTAGTTGAAATTTAAACATGTTGAAGTGTTTTAACTAGTTTAAAACAAGTGAGAGTCTTATACGGCGTTCACACTTGCTGTTTTGAAGTGTTCAAGAGTGAGATGTTTAAAAAAGTCTTTGTTCTGTGTCTATTACGTTTTTATTCTGTTACTGGTGTTTTGTTAAACAACTTGTTTAAGGTCGCTAGTGTGAATGCCACATTAAATTCAACTGTGCCGAATTTTTTATACCCTCCAAAGTATAAATAAATAAAAAAATCTAGGGGCGTTTTTTGAGGGGGAGGGGCTCGGCAGTGGTCAATGGGGGTCGCTGGGGGAAACCTTAAATCTTGGGACAAATGTTTTGAAATTCATTTATTATGATTTTGCACTTAAGTAATGCAATTTAATCATTATGATTATTTTCTTATATCCACTTTCTCAAAAGGGGACGAATCGAAAAAACGAATTTTTGCAATCCCCTGGGTCGTGCAAAACTTCAGGGGTCCAGCTCTTTTATTTTGAATTGCATCGTGTCTTATATAGACGGCCGGACATACCAATAATGTCTTAGATTGAATCAAGGATCAATAATAAATATACTTTATGGGGTCCTAGACCTATATTTTGATGCGTTACACACGGAATGATAAAGTGAGAACACCCCCATACTGCAGTTGGAGGGTATAAAATGAATGCGAATATGGTATAAGTTTATTTTTACTTTGTTTAGTTTAACCAAGTCTTGTTAAACCTGGTTTAGCTAAAACTAGCGTAGTTAAACTTGGTTTAGATAATCATGATTTAGTTAAACTTGGTTTATTAAAACATGATTTAGTTCAACTTGGGTTAGATAAACCTAGTAGAGTTAAACAAAGTTTAGTATAATTAAGCTTATTTTAGCTAACAATAAGTTAAGTTAAACCTGATTCATTTAAACTAAGGTTAGTTTAACTTTACTTCTTCTTCTGTCATCCTTCTCTCCCGTTGGAGCATAACTTAACTAAGGTAAGCTTAACCTGGTTTAGTTAAATTTAGAAAAGTTAACCTAGTTTAGCTACCTCTGTTTAATTTAAACTTAGTTTAGTTTACTGAAACCATTTTTAATTCGAAGTTTGAATTTCAAATTTTAGTTAAACCCTTAAACCTTGTTTAGTTAAATCAGATTTAGTTAAACTTAGTTTAGTTAAACCAATGGTTAAACTTAACCAGTTGAAATTCAAAGATTCCATTTTAACATTTCAATGGAAATTTGCAAATTTTATTAAAAATTTTATGTATATAACAATTTGAGTTCAAAAAAGGTCAATTAAAATTCAGAAATATATTTAGGCTGAGTTTTTGAGTTGTAAAATTTATTGGTTTTAGGTTTAAACTGAGTTAAAACCACAAATTCTGTTTTTGAGATGTGGTTTATTTTAAGTTTAACTTACCAATGATGGAGAGTTAAACTAAGGTACAAAAATGTCAACAAAACACCTCTGATTTTTAAATATACTGGTTAGTATTGCCATGTTGTGGTATTTTATTCGAAAAAATGTGCGATGATGGCAACTATTCTAATTGGAAATGTGGCATTTGGTATGGCAATACCGCGTTTATCGACATTTGCTAAACTTGAACTGAAAAACAGAATGCTTGGTTAAACTTGGTTTTATTTTTATAAAGTTTAATAAAACTCTCGGTTAAACTAAGTTAAAGCGATATGTCAAAAACGCAGCCTTAAAGATGTCAATTGATCGGTTAAAATTCGAAAACAAAAAAGATAAACAAAAATCGTATTTCAGTTTTATGAAGATATTTATTGAAATGATGTATGTTGTGTTACACTACCATACTACATTAAAATCTCAATTTGCATAAAAAGTGGACTTAGCATATTTGCCGACTAAGCCAACGGTAGCTGTATGTTTCATTGTTCAAGTGTACGTTTATGTATGTATGTACGTACGTATGGATATGGTATTTACTACTTATTGTACTAATCAAAAAAAATTCTTGTTTTATAATTTAAACTAATAATTAATTTACACGGGCATACACATAAAAACATTAAATAAAAAAAAAAAAATGGTTCCTGGTTTCTTATCAACAATAACTTAAATACGCTTACACTTAATACATACATATATAAAAAGTTTTAATATAATTGAAAATTGAAACTACATTATTTTTACTTAAATATGATCTCTCTACAGTTACATTTACAGAGTTCACTTAGGGCGAGTTTTTGAGTTGTCGATTATATTTGTTTTAGTTTTAAATAGAGTTAAAACTACAAATTCCGTTTTTGAGATGTGGATAACTTTAAAGTTTAACTCACACAGCAAAAAATGGGAGACAAAATTTTGAGTAATGACTTGTTTAAATTTCAAAGTAAAAATTGAGTAATTTTTTAATTGAGGCAATTAAAGTTTTTTCGTAAAAAAATGTGAAACTTATTAAAAAAAATAAATTGATAAACTTTGAGTAAATTTTTACTTGACACAATTAAAAAAAAATGAGTAAAGTTTTAATTGTGTCAATTAAAAATTTACTCACATTTTTTGGCATACACTTAATAAATTTTTATTAAAGGTTTACTCAATACTATTAAATCATTTACTGGTGCAAAATTGAGTAATACAAAAACGTAAAAAAAGCCTCTGATTTTTAAATAAACTGGTGCGTGCTGCCATGTTTTTATATTTTATTGAAAAAAATGTGCGATGATGGCAACTATTCTTATTTGAAATCCGATATTTGGTATAACTATACCGCGTTAATCGACGTTTGCTAAACTAAACTAAAAAAAAGAATGCTTGGTTAAACTAGGTTTTAATTTAATAAAACTGCTGTTTAAACTTAGTTTGATCGGTATGTCAAAAACTCAGCCTAAGTCTAATATGTATATTATGATTGATAACTAGGACAAGTACTTTTAATTAAAATGGCATTGAAGGAGTTGATGCATAATTACATATTTTAATATAAACTACATTTTTTATTACATTTATAAAAACAAAAATCAAAACACTCACAATCGGAATTTTTGTTAGCAAGCTGCTCTACTTTCTGCCATGCGTTGCGTTTTAACCTTTAGGTACCTAGGGGTGAAGAGGGCCGACGAAACTATAGGGAATCTTAGAAAAATAAATGCCTTCCATTTTGCTCTATCTGGCTTAGTTTCGAGATATAGCCATTTTAAATTTTAACCAAAAAAATATTTTTCACAGAGTAAACAAATTGATGAAAAAAATTATATATTTAATAGCTAATTAGTAGGGATGAGATTTCCATGCAAATCCATGTTTTTTGTCGATAGTCTAAAAACGATATCAACCAATTATCTTTCCGAATCAAGAAATTTGCGTTAAAATGGCATCGATTTGTTTTTGCATATTTTTGCATATTTTGGTGAAAATGCATATTTTTGCATATTTTGGTTTTAAATGCATATTTTGTGCATATTTCCAACTTTTAAGTGCATATTTTTGCATATTTTTGGCATAAATTAGCAAAAACATAAATTGAAATTTTTTTGTTTCAAAAACTATTTTAAGTTTTAAAAATTTATTTTGGAAATAAAGGTGGAAGTACATAGGACTACGTTGCGTCCGATCCGTTCTCACCTCTTAGTAAGTGCGTTGAATGCGTTAAATTGGCACAAATATTTAGTTATTTATCACTTTTTTTCACTAATGTTTTTATAATTATTTGTATTTAAATATATTTTGATTATTTCCAAAAAATTTTGTGGAAATTTATTGAAAAAATTTTGTTTATTTTAAAATGAAAACAATACAAAAGAAAATTGTCAAAAAATGTTCAAGACGCAAAGAGTGGTGAATATTTTTAAAATTTTTTGAGTTCTATGCGTTTTGAACTTTTGTATTGTAACTTGCTTCATTCATTTATTCAGTTTTAACTTTTTGACAACCGGACGCAAAGCAAGTTCGTTCCTATGTACTTCCACCTTAAGAAAAATTATTTTTTTTTCTTTAAAATTTGTTTTCCAGATTGTCTTAATTTCTAAAAAAGTCTTGCTTATATAAAGTTTTAAATGTTACTATTTGAACCCGGCGTAATTTTTTGCTTTTTAAGAAGTTTTTCCTATGAAAACAAAATTTTTATTGCACAAATTTTATTTTTTAGTGCATATTTTTAGGTTTTTTAGTGCATATTTTGAATTTTTTAGCGCATATTTTAAGCGCATATTTTCGATTTTTTAGTGCATAAAAATCTCATCCCTACTAATTAGGTACCAAAAAAGAATTAAAAAAAAAACAATTTTTGGATTATTTTGTAGCTACTAGAGATCGCCAAAGTCAAGTGATTTTGGGCGTTTTTTGCATTGATAAAAATTAATGATTTGGAAAAGTTTTACATTAATTGTCACCAAAAATTCAATATTGAACGATGTACGAAATTAATTTTTGCTGTTGGTATCTACATACCAGGCTTGCCATGTCAGCACTTTGGGTGCTAGATCCAGCACCCGCATTAGTGATCTAGCACCCAAATTTTAGAACTGGGTGCTAGACAATAATCTAGCACCCACTTCAGAATTTTTGAATAATCTAGCACCCACTTCAGAATTTTTGAATTTTTCCTATAAGACAAATGTCTCAAATCTGAGACTTTTTCTATAAGAAAAATGTCTCAGAATCTGAGACTTTTTCCATAAGAAAAATGTCTCAGAATCTGAGACTTTTTCCATAAGAAAAATGTCTCAGAATCTGAGACTTTTTCCATAAGAAAAATGTCTCAGAATCTGAGACTTTTTCCATAAGAAAAATGTCTCAGAATCTGAGACTTTTTCCATAAGAAAAATGTCTCAGAATCTGCGACTTTTTCCATAAGAAAAATGTCTCAGAATCTGAGAATGTTGCTATAAGAAAAATGTCTCAGAATCGGAGACTTTTTCGGTAAGAAAAATGTCTCAGAATCTGAGACTTTTTCTATAAGAAAAATTTTTCAGAATCTGAGACTTTTTCTATAATAAAAATGTCTCAGAATCTAAGACTTTTTTTATAAGAAAAATGTTTCAGAATCTGAAGCTTTTTCTATAAGAAAAATGTTTCAAAATCTGAAGCTTTTTCTATAAGAAATATGTTTCAAAATCTGAAGCTTTTTCTATAAGAAAAATATTTCAGAATCTGAGACTTTTTCTACTTTTTCTCTGCGACTTTTGCCAAAGAAAACATGTTTCAAAATCTAAGACTTTTTCTATAGAAAGGTGTCTCAAGATTTTGAATTTTTTCTTTAACCAATTGTTTAAAATCTAAGACATTTTATAGAAATTGTTTCAGATTTTGCGAATTTTTTTCTTAAAAAAAAAATCAAATTACATAAAAATATAGGTTACCGATTTTTGTTCGAAATTGGAAACTTTAAACGATTAACGAGGTGCTTATTTCAGGTCGTTTAAGAAATGCATGGTATAGGAGCAGTGAAAATCCAAAATTTTCAAAATCAGGGGTACGTAGTGTAGAGTGTACACTAGGGTGGCTCGTTTTTGGGCTTTTCTCTCTGATCAAATTCTAATACCCGCCAAAAGTGTCGGTCCCCTAAGGGTAACTCACATGCAAAACATCACTCCGATCGGAGTTTATCTTCTGTCTCCACTTTGAGCCTCAAAATTGGGGTTTTTGGAAAAAAGGACTTTTTTAAAAAAAAAAAAAATTTAAGTTTTTTTATTAAAATAATGAAAAAAAATTTTTTGTATAATATTTGATCATAAATACTTAAATATGAAATTTAAAGATTTTACGGTATCATTAACCCGTTCAAACTTGCTACCAAAAAAATGGCATGATTTTGGGGGCGTTCTCAAAACACCTTTTTTCAAAATTTGAAAATTTTATTAAAAAAAAATTTTAAATATACCATTTTTTATTTCTGAATTCATTAAGAACACTTTGGAGAAGAAAAATGTGAAATATGGCGGTTATCCGTCGAGCCACTTTTTGGGAATCGCGGGGGGAAGTTAGCGGATTTCAAGGAAATGTTGGTTTTATCAATAATTTGGATTAATAAAATCTTATAAATTTCATTTTTGGGCAAATTAACTGTTTTTTGGTGTCGTGGCATTCAATTAGATAACTTTAAGTCTGTCATAAAATCTTACCGATCTAGGACGTCTTTAACCCACATTGGCGGGGGGTCAAAAATGACCCCCGCAAGAAATTTGAAGTTTAGAGCTTAAATTTTGTGCTATTAACAAGTATAAAACGGCTTTTGTGTTTTCTACCCTAACTATTATTTCGTATTAATATATTATCTTTAAAAAAATCGTTAACCCTTCTTGGTAGGGGGTCAAAAATGGCCCATTCAATAAAAAGTATATATTTTTTACAGAAAATTAATTTGTGGCAGTCTATTAGATAACTTTAAATCAGCCCTGAAATTTCACCTGTTTAAGATATCTTTAACCCACATTGGCCAGGGGTCAAATATGACCCCGGCAAAAACTTTTCGGCATAGTGCTTGAATTTTTTGATATCAACAAAATTTATATTTTTTATTGAATGGGTCATTTTTGACCCCCTACAAAGAAGGGTTAACGATTTTTTTAAAGATAATATATTAATATGATATAATAGTTGAGGTAAAACACACAAAAGCCGTTTTATACTTGTTTATAGCACAAAATTTAAGCTCTAAACTTCAAATTTCTTTTGGGGGTCATTTTTGACCCCCAGCCAATGTGGGTTAAAGACGTCCTAGATCGGTAAGATTTCATGACAGACTTAAAGTTATCTAATAGAATGCTACGACACCAAAAAATAGTTAATTTGCCCAAAAATGAAATTTATAAGATTTTATTAATCCAAATTATTGATAAAACCAACATTTCCTTGAAATCCGCTAACTTCCCCCCGCGATTCCCAAAAAGTGGCTCGACGGATATCCACCATATTTCACATTTTTCTTCTCCAAGGTGTTCTTAATGAATTCTGAAAGAAAAAATGGTATATTTAAAATTTTTTTTTAATAAAATTTTCAAATTTTGAAAAAAGGTGTTTTGAGAACGCCCCCAAAATCATGCCTTTTTTTTGGTATCAAGTTTGAACGGGTTAATGATACCGTAAAATCTTTACATTTCATATTTGAGTATTTATGATCAAATATTATACAAACAATTTTTTTTCATTATTTTAATAAAAAAACTTAATTTTTTTTTTTTTTTTTTTAAAAAAGTCCTTTTTTCCAAAAACCCCAATTTTGAGGCTCAAAGTGGAGACAGAAGATAAACTCCGATCGGAGTGATATTTTGCACGTGAGTTACCCTTAGGGGACCGACACTTTTGGCGGGTATTAGAATTTGATCAGAGAGAAAAGTCCAAAAACGAGCCACCCTAGTGTACACTGTACACGAACTATAAAAAATCTAGCACCCAATTTTATAGCTGTAGAACAATCTAGCACCCATTTCTTTGAGATCTAGCACCCTCTCAGTTTCAACTTATGGCAACACTGCTACATACATATATTATTAATAATCAGATTGAGCGTGTTCAGCAGAGAAACCTGCTACTCAACAGTTGAGATGTAGCATGTTTTGATTAGTTGAATCTGCTGAACGCATTTTTTTTTGTAAATGTTTTAAAATATTTTTTTTTTACGCTTTCATTTATTTTTTTCTGTAAAAAATACTTTTTTATGATTTGTTGTGTTTACTTCTTTGAATAACGTCAAAAAAAATAAATAATTTCAATAAAACAGCTTATGTATCAGTTTGTGATCAAATGTAGCATAAATTGTGTACGCTACTAGTGATGAGAAGCGCTCACTCAACATGTTGACTGAAATGTCAAAAATCAAACCGTTCAGCAGAATGTTGAGGAGCAGCTGAGTAGCAGCTTTCTCTGCTGAACGTACCCATTGTTTTTCAGAAATATATACAGTCAAACTCGGTTATAACGAATTCTCGCTTATAACGCACTAATTCTAAAGTCCCGACGATTTGGCAACTATTTTCACACAAAATACTTCTTTTATAACGAACTCGGTAATAACGAGTTCTCGGATATAACGAACTGCTTATTATTGTCCCACAAATAAAATTTCATGTGTATTTACCTTTTTATAACGAACTCCCATAAATATTTTTTTTTTATTTGCGGTAACCATGTTTCACAAACCAACACATGGTTGGAATTTTTTGGTTTATATTATAATTTTTATAAAACTTATTTTTATTTTTATTATTTTTTTTTTCAAAAATTAGTTAATTTACGACAAAACCATCACATAAAACAAATTTGGTTCTATTGTTTTGGAAATAAAACTAGGTCGTTATAACCGGGTTTGACTGATTAAATTGAATTATTAATAATTTATTTAAAAAGTGAATTTTTTCCCCCTCAAATAAAAAAAAAAAACTGGCCCAATGTAGTTTTTAATTTTTTATACCCTCCACTCTGGTGATAGAGGGTATATATAAGTTTTTCATTCCATTTGTAACACCTCGAAATATTGGTTTAGGACCCATAAAGTATATATATTCATAAAAAATGGGAGAACACTTAGCGATTTTAGGAGGGAACATGTTCATAGATTCGGCCTAGTCAAATTTAACTTTTCTACTTGTTTTTTTATACCCTCCACTCTAGTGATAGAGGGTATATATGAGTTTGTCATTCCGTTTGTAACACCTCGAAATTTTGGTCTAGGACCCCATAAGGTATATATATTCATTAGGATGCACCAAAAAAACGAAGTTGTTAGATATTGACCGGCCCCCCCTCCCCCTAGAAATGTGCATTTGGGTGTAAAAACATGTCTCAGAAAATTTTAGGAAAATCGGATATGGGTAGTTTGAAAATCAAATTACAAGGGGAAAATATGACTTTTTATCCATTTTCTCAATTTTTCGATATTTTGAGTTAAGTTTGAATTGAAATGGTAACAGAATTGTGATTTAGAGTAAAATGTCTATCGAATAAGGTATTAAAAACTAAAATCGGTTGAAAATCAGCCAAGTTATTACAACTTCCCCAGGCAACTAACGTGTGTCAGACCATTTAATCAAGGGATTCGAGCCCCATTTTTGAAATTTATTGAAATTATCTACTGTAACAACATTTTTTTATTCTTCAAGTCCCAATGTACTAAGAAGATAAATATTTTTCATACTGCGTTTTGCTAACTTGTTTTAAATAATTGCTAAAGTGGTGTAATTTCGGGAAAGTAGTGATGTAATTTCGGGAAAGTAGTGATTTTTGGCACTTTTTTAGCTTTTATTTATTTTTTTCTTCATGTGTTTTGGACCGAATTATATCAACACGAGATAGAATACTTCAATTCGCAAATTTAGGGCAAAATTGAGAAATTAAAAATTGGAAGATTTTTAATTTTTAAACATTAACAGATTTTCTGAGTGGAAATATATGAAACTACTTGATGTCATTTTAAAAGGTCTTTTAATTTAAATTCAGAATATTAACCCTTTGGTGCTGGTGGGGCCTATTCGACCCTTTGAACAAAATACATTTACATTATCTCCATTAAATGAAAAAAATTATAGGCCCCAACAGCACTTAAGGGTTAAATTTCTAAATTTTAATTATTTGCCATATCGTTTAGACCAGCGGTTACCAACCTTTTTGGCTAGCGTACCCCTAATTTTTAATTTTATCAGCCGCGTACCCCCTAATGAGTTTTTTGTTTTCGTTTAAAAAAAATTCACAAATATTACAGTTAATATTGAAATTTTTGATCTCCGGGTATTATCATATTTTTTTATGGATTTAGGGGAGATCAAAACAATGGCTTAATTTTTTGGAAAAATTTTTGCTCCTTGGGGTGGTTCAATGCATCTGAAAACCCGGATTTTGAGCTGATTTTTCTGCAGAGCAAAAACGACTGAAAATGTTACAAATCTGATTTCACCAGTCGATTCTACACCAAAAACTAAAACAACGGACGTTGTTTGAACTCTTAAAAAAGTTCCAAAAACCCATCACAGGCGGCGGAAATACAATGTTTTTTAACTCTTCTTTTAATTTTTTTTTAATACAAGGGGAGATCAATAATTCCGTGACTTTTTGAATGAAACACCCTCGTGTAAACTATAAAAGGGCATTTTGAGCTTAACAAAGTAATACCAAAATTTCCACTCTATCACAACCCGTCTCAAAAATGCCCAAAAACACGTTTTTGGGCTGATTCCGAATATGGGAACCATATTCGGAATCAGCATCGAAAGGTTAATCGATGGTCAGATATCAAAATATCATCCAAAAATATCGAAAAAAATTCTTTCTAAATTGCATAAAAATACTTTTTTTGTGAACTTTGACCTCAAATTTCTTAAAAACCTGACGTTATGGAAAAATTTTAAAGCCAGATGGGGAACCAGCATTGAAAGGTTAATCTAAAATGAATGTCCAAATTACTTAAATTTTGCGTACCCCCGCGGACAGTTTCGCGTACCCCCTAGTGGTACGCGTACCATAGGTTGGTAACCGCTGGTTTAGACCAATTAAAATAACATCAAGTAGATTCAGCAAAATCCGCCCAGCAAATCTGTTAATGTTTAAACATTCAAAATTTTCTAAAATTTGACCTTTGACCCTTAACAGGGGCAATTTTTGTATCCCAATTTCGCCCTAATTTTGCGAATTCAAGTATTCTATCTCGTGTTGATATAATTCGGTCCCAAACATATGAAGTTTTAAAAAGAAAACAAAAAAAATAAATAAAAGCTAAAAATGGTTCAAAAATCACTACTTTCCCGAAATCCGCCGAAATTACATCACTGTAATAGCCAAATGAAAACAGCAAAGCCTACAATTTTTGGGGTTTTTATTCCTATATATGTGCTTAACAAATCCTTAAACTCCAATAGTCGATTTTTTAAAATTTCTTTAACAAAAAAAAATAAAAATTTAAAATTGGAGATTTGAAAATAGTGTTGAAAAATTCCGACCATTTATTTAAACAAGTTAGCAAAACGCAATATGAAAACTATTTATCTTCTGAGTACATTGGGACTTGAAGAATAAAAAAATGTTGTTACAGTAGATAATTTCAATAAATTTCAAAAATGGGGCTCGAATCCTTGATTAAATTGTCTGACACACGATAGTTGCCTGGGGAAGTTGTAATAACTTGGCTGATTTTCAGCCGATTTTAGTTTTTAATGTCTTATTCGATAGACATTTTACTTCAAATCACAATTCTGTGACCATTTGAACTCAAACTTTACTCAAAATATCGAAAAAATTGAGAAAATGGATAAAAAGTCATAAAAAGTCAGGGCCTATGCGGCAGGTCTTACCCATATCCGATTTTCCTAAAATTTTGTGAGACATGTTTTTACCCCCAAATGTACATTTCTAGGGGGGGCGGTCAATATCTAACAACTTGGTTTTTTTGGTGCACCCTAATATTCATGATCCTCGATCGATTTTAAGACGATCTAGCGATGTCCGTCCGTCTGTCTGTCTGTTGAAAACACGCTAACTTTTGAAAGACTTTACGGAGACTCCTGAAGTTTGGCATATATGTTGGGCATTTACCTGGTCAGGTTGGTATTGCAATCCAGCGAAATCGGTCCATTGCTCAAGTTATGAGCAAAATACTGAATTTCGGCAAGGGTTTTTCGGGAATTTACGAGATAAACACGCTGACTTTCGAAAGGCAATTCTAAGGATGCTGAAGCTTGGCATATATATTTATTGTTCTCCAGGCCTAGTTCGCATTAAATTTCAGCCAAATCGATCTAGTGATTCTAAAGTTATTAGCAAAACCGTGAATATCAGATTAGTTGCACCTTAAATTCATGTGTTGAAAACCCGTTAATCACGTTTTAAAAACATTGGTAAGTCAAAAAAATATTTAACAACGTATTTTTGTCACTCAAAAATATTTCTACACTAAAAAATACACTGGAAAAAAATTTTACACTCAAAAAAAAAATTTGGTAAATTATTTTTTTTTTGTTTTTTTAAAATTGCTTTAAAAAAAGTTTTTTACTCAAAATAAAGTATTTCTAATCAAAATTGTTAATTTTTTCCACGTCAGACAATTTTTCAATTACTTACAAAAGCGCATTGTGGAGGGTACTCATAGATTCGGCCTAGTCGAATTTAACTTTTCTACTTGTTTTTTTTTTCTTCAATAGCGTTGGAATAAGTAAAACAAAATGAATTAAATCAACTTCTAAGCTAAATAATATTTCCAAATGACTGCAGTCAAATTTGCTGGCGGTTCTTTTCTTAGCATATATTAACCTGCTATCTCCTATTTTAAGGAGTAATTTTAGTCCTTTTTCTCAAATATCATCGATGAACACCAATAAAACGTGCGTTTAAAGGGTTAAAATGTTCCACAACAGTTGTTATCATTAAATTTCAATAGAGTTGTAGTACCAAACGGATGGTTTTTAAAAAGCACTAGCAAAAATTTAAAGCAGAAAATATTTTTAAAACATTTTAACCCTTAAACGCAGCGTTTATTCATTTTCTATGAGAATATTTGAAAAAGGGAGTTTTAGTTAATATGTTTTAAGAAAAGAACCGCCATTAAATTCCAGTGAAGATAAGTATAAACAATATTTAGCTCAGATGTATATTTTATAATTTTTTTTCGACTATTTCACGCTTCTCTGTAAAATACAATTTCAGGGGTAACTCATGAATAGTAGTGTCAGTAATAACGAAGTCGTTATCTACAGATGGCAATCTTTTTTTGGAAAGTATTTGGGAACGATTTGGGAATAACGAAAAATAAACATTAAAATTATGAATGAAAATTATTGTTGTGTCACTTGAAAATAAAAAATACATAATAAAAAAAAGAAATGAATATAATTAAATCAAAACAACCAGCGAATTTAAACGAAAAATAAAAGGTAAACAAAATTTCCAGCTTTCCCAGATACCATTTGTAAAACTAACACCACCTTTAAACGTCAAAAAGAATTGACTCTTGCATAGTCTTTATATATTTAAGTTTTTGTACAATTTTACAATATATGGTACTTTACAATTTTACATTTTTACACATTTTGCTTATATCTCATGAATTTTTGACTTTTGACAACCCTTACTGAAATTTAATGCAAAAAATTTTTGTAGAACATTTTAACCCTTTAACCGTTCGTCTTAGTGATGTTCTATGAGGATATTTAAAAAAGTGGACTAAAATTGTCCCCCAAAAATAGGATATAGAGGGTTCCAAGAAAATAACCGCCATCTAATTTTACTGAAGATATTTTAAAACACTATTTAGCTCAGAAGTTGATTGAATACATTTTTTTTTGCCTTATTCAAACCAGTTTTAAAATAAAAATTACAGTGGGCCATAAAAAAAACTACCTATAATTTCAAAACCCTTTGGTGGTTTTGTGGTACTAATGATTTTTGCATTATCATTATAGTTTTATATGTATTAGCATGACCCCTTTTTGTATTTTTTCGGACATTATTGGAGCTAAAATAAGATTTTTCAATTACAGGACACATGGGAGGTAAGCGTGTCCTTGCACCCATTTTCCTAAAAATTCATATTTTTCTTAACTAAGGTATTTAATGTTGCACAGAAAAAAATAAAAAAAATATTTGAGTAAATTGTTAATACTATTCAGTAAAAAATTATTCAATTTTTCCCTAGTAAACGATTGAATAGCATTGAGTAAATTTTTAATAAAAATTTGTTAAATGTTTGAAAAAAAAATTGAGTAAATTTTTAATTGACACAATTAAAAATTTACTCAAAATTTATATATTTATTTTTTTTAAAGTTTAAAAAAGTTTTTAATTTTTTTACAAAAAAAAAAAAAAAAAAAAACAAAAAGCTTTTTTTTCAAACATTACCAAACATATTTATGTCTCAAAAACATAGGAAAATTTTATAAAGACTATTACAAACTTTCATATATTTACATACACAAAAAACTATAAACTAAACGAGAATTCAAAAAACTATGAGAGTTTAAAAAAAATAAAAAAAAAATATTAAATTTTTATTAAATTATTTACTTAAGTTGTTTTTAAAATTTTTAAGTAAATTTTTAATTGCGTCAATTAAAAAATTACTCAATTTTTGTTTTTAAATTTAAACAAGTGATTACTCAAATTTGTTTCCTCCTTATTTTTTTCTGTGTGGTGTACCAACTTTCAAAAATATCTGACAACTTCTATTACTTTTGTCCCTGCGTCATATGGGACCAACGCACTATGCGCCGCACAGTGAGAATTTCTTACGACAGGGCGGTCAAAATTCCATAACTTTCGACTGGATCGTTTTTTTAATGCTGTTTGTTTTTGTTTAATGGGTCTAATTTTACCGTTAAATTTTTTCTATTGAAAATCGATTCATTAGACTAAAAATTATGTGGAGTTGAAAGTGAATTTTCAGTTTTTTTTTGGAGTTCAAGTATAAAAGTGGAATTTTAAAACATCTAAACGAGTTATTTTTTTATAATATTTTATTTATTTTTGTTTTATTTTACAACATATCTATTTTTGTTTGGTTTTAATAATGTGTCAGTGTTACCAGTCCTGTTATTAATGTGTCAGGTTAACACGGGAATTTTATACTAAAATTAACGAACTCAAAACATTTTTTTTTAATACATAAGTTTCAAATTATCGATCATAACATACATATCTATTAAAAGAAAATTCTGTAAATGTGTATATTTACACATTTTTGTACATACGTGTGTGTATAGATTACAAATGAGATACATAAACAAATATTATTTTACATACACATACTCGTACAAATACGTTTGGAACGTTTAAAAGTTTTTTTTTTTAATTTTTTATTATTATTACATATTTTTATCATTTTTTGTCGTTGTCCATTTTATTCTTGTCGAGAGATGACGACACCATGCCACCACCATTCGATGGATACAATTTTTCCAGATAGTTCAGCGATTCATTCAAAAATGTCTAAATAATGACAAATATTTTGAGTTAAATTAATAATGATGCGTTTAAATGAAAACCCAAGATACATTTATATAAGGTAATATGCATACAACCTGATTTGTTGCCATATTAAGTTTTTGACAATTCTTAGAACAATAATATTTACGAATTTTCAAAATTAAATAAAATGAATTTGTTCGGCATGAACAAAATCTACAACATTGTTGCATAAAATTATTGAA
Organism: Pegoplata infirma; assembly: GCA_963921195.1. NCBI lineage: Eukaryota > Metazoa > Arthropoda > Insecta > Diptera > Anthomyiidae > Pegoplata > Pegoplata infirma. The sequence goes on from OY992539.1 coordinate 162,201,404, forward strand.
ATTGAAAAATAATAGAAATTAGTGGTCAAAGAAATAATTTTCAAGAAACTTTTTATAAAGACTTACTCGCCACGTGTTTCGATCTTGTCAGAATCTTGTCAAGAGTATTTAGCAAATTGACAATCGTTAATAGCAAAACATTAAGACTTATATTCGTATGTTAGTAGACGAAATGAGAATTATGTGCTCCAAATTTTATACGAAAAGTCCGATCAAACTATCTTTAGTAAATTCAAACATACAATCATATTAAAATCTGTGTTAAAGACTATTTTATATGTACACAGTGTGTACTACACAGTGTGTACTACACACTAACAGTGGCTCACCTATGTACGTAAGTCTTGCAAAATGATAAAACCAATCAATTTAAAACAAACAACTTTATAAATAGTTTCTTGAAAATTGTTACTTTGATAATATCATGGTAATGACTAGTAAAGAAATATGACCTAGAGCTAGAATTATCTGACTCAAAATGGAATTTATAGGTCGAATAATCAATAACACTACTAAATATCGAAAATGTGACTGGGACGCGACTTTATACACTTGATTACAATAGTTCTGCTGGTCAAAAATCCGGTCTCCAAACTTTTCCATCACATCAGGTTTTTGAGAAAACTTACAAGGAAGGTCTTTCGCAGGGCCATGCGCGGGTACAAGGGGGGGGAAAAAGGGGAAATTTCCCCCCCCAGACCAAATTTCAAAAAGAAAAAAAAAGGAGAAAAAAAAAAGAAAAAAAAAAAAGAAAAAAGAAAGGAAAAAGAAAGGAAAAGAAAGAAAAAGAAGAAAAAAGAAACAAGGAAGTTTTCTAAAAAAATTTTCGGAAGGAAAAAAATCTCGAAATCCAAAAATTTTTAATAGCAAAAAATCTGAAAATTTTTAAAGGAAAAATGTGACTTAATCTGAAAATTTTCTGTGAAAAAATTTCTTGCAATCTTATTATGAATTTTAGTACAAAAAATTACTTAGAATATGATTTTTTTTTGTCTAGAAAAATAAAACAGGATTTAGATTACATAAAAAATGTTTGTCTACTGCATAGGAATAGGAAAAATATTTTTAAATCTTAAAAATATTGGTAGTCTAACGTCTAAAACTATTTTGGAAACTTTTTTAGAATGTCTTAGAATCGGTCACAAAATCTGCGACTTTTTTAATAGAAAAAGGTACAAAAAACTCTAAGATTTTTCACATCCTCAAGCATTTTATTTTTAGGATTTTTGCAGAAGAATTCCCGAATTCTAAAAGTCTCAGAATCTGAGACTTTTTCTACGGAAGAAAGGTATGAAAACTTGAGACTTATTTATAGGATAAAAGGTCGCAGAATCTGAGACTTTTTCGAACGGAAAAAGGTTTAAAAATCCGAGACTTTTCTATAGGAAGAATCTCTGAATTTGAGACTTATTTGAGGGGAAAAGGTCTCAAAATCTGAATCTTTTTTAAAAAGAAAAAGGTCTCAAAGTCTGAGACTTTTTATTTTTGAAAAAAAGTCTCAGAAGTTGAAACTTTCTCAATTGGAAGAAGGTCGCAGAATCTGTGACTTTTTCTAAAGGAAAAAGGTGTTAGAATCTAATACTTTTTCTATAGGAATAAGGTCTCAGATTTTCAAAATTTTAGACTTATTCTATAGGAAAAATGTCTCAGAATCTGAGACTTTTTCTTTGGGAAGTAGGGTCGTATCTATGAATTTTTCGATAGGATAAAGGTCTCAAAATTTGAGACGTTTTCTTTAGAAAAAAGTGTCTTTTTTATATTAGAAGAATGTTTTAGAATCTAAGACTTTTTCTATAGGGAAAACTTCTCAGAATCTGTGACTTTTTCTTTTGGAAAGAGTCTCAAAACCTCAGACTTTTTCTATATAGGTCTTTGAATCAGAATGTTAAACTTTTTCTGAAGGAAAAAGTTCTTACAATCTGAGGAAACATTTTTCAGAATCTTTTTCTTTAGGGGAAAAAGTGCCAGAATTTTAGATTTTTTTTTATTTAAGAAAAAGCTCTCAGAATCTGAGACATTTTCTATGGCAAAAAGGCCTGAAAGTCTGAGAATTTTTCTTTAGGAATAAGGTCTCAGAATCTTAAACTTTTTCTTCACAAAAAAAGTCTGAGAATATGAGATTTTTTCTATATGAAAAAGGTCTCAGACTTTCTCTATAGAAAAAAGAATCTGAAATTTTTTTAGTACGAACAAATCTAATAATCTTAGACCTTTTCTATAGGAAAAATATCTCAAAAATGCTTTAAAATATGACACTTTCTCTATCGTAAAATTTCTCAGAATCTAAGACCTTTTCTGTGGAAAAAAGTTCTTAGAATCCAAAAATTTTTCTATACGAAAAAACTCTCAGATTCTGAGACATTTTGCGTTAAGAAAAAGTCTTAGATTCTGAGACATTTGCCCTATAAAAAAAATAATTTTTTCATCATCTGTAGGAAAAATTTCTTCTATTGAAAAGTTCTCAGATTTAGTTATAGCAAAAAAAAAATTATCTAAACAAAATACATATGATTATCAAAAACAAACCCCCTTCGGCAAAAACTAATAAATTTTATGATATTATAGCTTTCCCATATTTTTTTTTTGCAATTGAAACGTATCCCTGTTTTTGCTCGTCCGAAAAGCATTATGATTTTTTTTCTTTGAAGTAAAATAAAATTTCCCCCCCCAAAGCCAAAAGCTGTACCCGCCACTGCGCAGGGCACTTACCGATTGTCCTGAAACTTGCATATAGGAAAGGGGATCGAAATAAGAGTTACCTGTTTTTTTTAGCTGCCCAATCTCACGTTTAGCGGGTAACAGGATAGGGGTAAATATCCCATTAAGCACATAAAATTAAAAATTCAAGTGCTTTAAATTTCGCTTGAATTCAACTTGAATTCCAGCTATTATTTCAAGTCAAATTCCAGTTCAACAAGTCGTTGTATGAATTCAAAACAATTTGAAAAAATTGTCATTTTATAAACAACATTTTTAGTTTTATTAAAAAAAAAAAATATTCACAAAAATTTTCAACAATTGAAGACAATATCGGAGATTATTAAGGATTATTTTCAAGATAAAAAAATAATTAGTGGTAAGTTTTGCTAACTAAATTCGTTTCTAAAAATTCCTTATTAAAATTACTTTTTTTTTCTTCTTAGGCTTCCTGGTACAAAATTTGCCATTAAATATATCTAAAGATGGGGACAATTTGCATTAATTGTGCGGCAAAAATTTGAAATTTAAATTAAGTAATATTAGTATATAAATGTGAATTTAACATATTAAATATATTGTGCAAATTAAATAATAAAGTGCAAAAAGTCTGTTAGTTTTTGTTTTTTATTGTGTTGCTATAAGGCGGATTTGTTTAAAATGCACTGGAATTACGCTTGAATTGAACTGGAATTACGCTTGAATTGAACTGGAATTGGGCTTGAATTAAGCTATAAATCAAGCCCTATTCCAGTTATTTTTCAAAAAATTTCTTCGGTTCGACTTGAATTACGCTTTTTTTTAGGACTTGAATTCAAGTGTTTTTATACTGTTTTGTTTGACTTGAATTCAAGTATCCGTTTCGCTGGTATATGCTATTGAATTACAGTGTAATTCAAGTATAATTCAAGGCTTGAAAATTGAAAATATGGCTGGAATTACGCTTGAATTACACTTGAATTCCAACAATTTGGCTTATTGGGTATGGGATTTTTTTCGTTTTTGAGGATTTTTTCCATTTCTTCAGAAGAAACTATATGAACATTTTATAAAGGTCGAAAGGTTTTTTGAAGGCCTATCCAATGGTGTATTGGTCGTGTCTAATTCGGCTTCGTTAAGTTCGTTATTGTCAAAAATGAATAATCGTTGGGGTAGTTTATATGAAGATTTATATACGTACGACCGCCAAAATCATATATAATAATCTCTATCAAAATTAAGCAGACCCGTATTTTTTCGTTTGGCGAAATTCCTGCTAGTTCGGCTTTTATACGGATTTTCCCGAAAGCCCTTATTTTTTCATAAGGTGGCAACCCTTTTTTAAATTTAAGATTGGGTAGCTAAAAAAAACAGGTAACTCTTATTTTTTCCCCCTCATTCCCATATTCAAGTTTCAGGACAATCGGTGGGTGCCCTGTGAAAGACATTCCTTGTTAGGTCAAAGTTTAAAAAAAAAATCGCCGTTTTGGGTATTTTTGGCAACTCATGGCGGATGAACTAGAGGTAATGGCGACTTCAAAATAAGTCAAGGGTAAAGCTTAAACATTACTCTTTAAAATGCAAAACTCAATTGGGCTGTCGCCCTAACCCTTTGATCACCAATTGTCTTGCAATGATGTCTTATTCCATAGTATCGGAAAAAAGTTTTTAGGGGGAAAGAGATTATTAAAACGGTTAAAGCGACTTAGCAAATCGGGTGTCCGAAAACGCGATTTTTTTGTATTTCAAATTTCTCTAAAGCCTGATATAATGAAAAAGTTTGGAGACCGAATTTGTGACTAGGAGAATAATTGTAATCATGTGTATAAGGTGGCGTTCCATTCGCATAAATTGTTTTTTCATATGGGTTTTCGCTGAAAAAGTTTGTTTTTGGGAATAAGGCATCATTGAGAGACCATTGGTACCCTAAGGGTTAATGCGACTGACCAAATGAGTACAGCACACTAAAGAGCAATGTTTAAGCTTTAAGCTCGACTTATTTTTAAGTCGTTATCATATCGTGTTCATTCGCTATTGGGTGTCAAAAATGCCCAAAACGGCGACTTTTTGAGCTTTGACCTCAATTTTCTTAAAAACCTTATGTGATGGAAAAGTTTGGTGACCAGATTTGTGATCAATAGGTCATTTGCAATTAACTGTGTAAGGTCGCGTCCAAGTCGCATCAAGTTTTCTTTTCAAAATGTTCAGGATTGAATTTTTATTAATTCAAGAATTTAAAGAGAATTTAAGGAATTAGTTTATATTTCAATATTTTTCATAAACTTACTAGTTATTGTAAACATTTTTCAAGGCTTTAGAAGTGTCTGAACTAATCAATTTGTGATCTGAACACTTAAGCCATTTATACCAACTTAAATGATTTAGGGCTGGTAACTCATCACAATATAATCAATGATTAAGGCTAATCAGTGTTTGCAAACGTCAAATTTAAATGAAAATAATCAATGATTAGTATTAATCATTGATTAGCTTTTGATAAGTTACCAGCCCTTAGAAGTTACTTGTTTTTTAATTTTCGTCACTAAAATATTACCTTCATAAATGTACCTTGATGAAAACAAATTCAACAATAAATACCTGAAAAGCATGTAGAACTGCCATTATGGCTGGTGAACCGAATCCATGTGTTATCAGTGAGAAATGTGTGAGATGACGTTGCATTGATGGTTCCAGTAAATGTTGAGACCTTGTTCCATATTGAGTAGTACGATCTTGGCTCAGGACTTGCATTAGTTCCTTAGTAATCTAAAAAGCAAAAAAAAAAAAAATGCACATAATAGGAATAAATTACAAATTCTTTGGTGTTATTTTATATTAAAAACATATGTTTTTCAAATGGTACCAAAGTGGCAACAAATTGAAATTTATGGCGTTTTCTTTTCTGGCAAAAATGTCACATTTTACCGTCCCTTTAAAAAATATTGCACTTTTTTTGTTCTTTTCTAAAAAACTGGCAACACTTTAAAAATTTATTATGTTTTTTTCTAAAAATGTTGCATTTTTAAAGTTTGAAAATGTCACACTTTTCCCACTTTCATAAATTGACGGGGTAGTAAAATTGCCTTATAAAAACAGCTGATTGCCAATATTTTGGTTGAAAGAAAAATTTTCTCAATTTTTTGTTTTTTTGTAATCACAAAACTGGCAACACATTAAAAGGGTTGTGGCTACATTTTACAAATGATACTACCCAGCAAAACTTTGGTAATGGGTAGTGATTATATAACACATTACCAGGTAATGCATATAACTTATTTGTAGCATTATTTTATGATGTCTTACCAAATATTTGTTCCACAACGTATTATTTTCAAATGAAAAATAATGCATTACTAATAATTTGCTACGTAATGCATGATTATTGGAACAAATGTATTTCATATTTGTTATTTCTAAACATTAAATCATGGATGACTTATATTTGGTTACATTATGTATTATTTGAAAGTTTGAAATAATGTATTATTTATAATTGGATGCATAATTAATTACAATAACATAAAAAATAAATATTTTATAAAAAAATGCATAAGTTAAAACTAGATATGGGCTCACGACAGGAAATTTCTAACCACACACACTCACGAGCATATTTTATCTACTTACACTCACTTACAATCACGTGAGTAAATTTAATACACAATTACTTTTTCACTACTCGTAACACCTTATATATTATCTTCTGGTATGCTACACTCAAAAAAAAAAGTTTGTAAATTTACAAGTAAAAGGTCTTGTAATTCTATTTTACTAATATTTTTGTCTTTTTACAAAAATTGTTGTATATTTAATAAAACGAAAACTACAGTTTGCTTTGTAATTTTACTATTATATGTTGGTAAATTTATTTTACAAATTTTTTAGGTAAATTTACAAAAAAGTGAATTATTTTACAAATTAAAAAATATTTCAAGGTGTTTAGTTTCTTTACACAAGAAAACTGTAAATGTACAACATAATTTTACTTGATGTTATTTAGTCTTTTTACCAAAAAAATGTTTTATTACAAACATTTTTTTTTTTAAGATCGTTTACAAGGTCTTCAGTTTAAAATGTATATATTGAAAAGTACAAAATTCCAATTTAATTTTACAAAACTTATTTTATTACTAGAATTAATGTTGTTTTACAAAAAAAATAATTATAATTATTTTGGAGTAAAAAATTTAGTTAAAAATAATTTTTTATAAATAATTTTTACACCATTTTTTTGGTAATTTGCGTTAAGTAAAATACCACAATTTTTATGTGTTTCTACTATATAATTGTTCTAGTTTTTTTTTGTATTTTTACCATTTTTTTTGGTGATTTTGCCATATTTTTTTTGGTGATTTTACCATATTTTTTTTGGTATTTTTTTTTTAAATTTGGTACCTAAAATGTCAATAGAAAGCTGCCAATTATGAAAAATCAAATTTTTCTTATTTTATCTGGTACTTAAACATCCAATCTACAATATCCAAAATTTTTTTTTCCGATTTTTTAAAAATACTTGTGAAAATAATTAAAAGTTCAAAAAAAAATTGTTATTTTTTGACCAATTTTTCCGGAAAATATAAGAAATTTCTTGTGTAGCCTCCTTCGCAATTCTCATATGTTCTACTTAAGAAAAACGAAATGTCGAAAAAAAATAAAAAAGTGCAGTGTTATACATTAAAAAGTTTGTTAAAAGTGCTCAAGTGAAAAAAAATCTTTTCAGGTTGTTGAAGTGCTACTCCAGTTACCGAAGAAGGAAAAATAAGATGCACCAATGGAAAAAACCTTTAAATTTACAAAACCAATATGTAAATAAACCAATTTTTTTGTAAATTTACAAAACAAATATGAAAATTTAAAAAACAAAATTGTATACTTACGAAAAAAGTTGTAATTTTACAAAAATGAAATAGAAAATACAAAAACAATATTGTAAATTTACAAATTTTATGATTAAACTACTGTTTTTACGGCAAAAAAATAAGAAAAATTGGTACATATACAATAAAAATGGTAAATTTACCACTTTTTATTGTAAATATACAAGTTTTTTGCATAAAAAACAGTAGTTTAACCAAATAATTTGTTAATCTACAATCTATTTTTTTTCATTTTCTATTTTTCCTTGTAAAATAACAACCTTTTTCTGTAAGTTTACAATTTTGTTTTGTAAATTTACCAAATTTTTTGCAAATTTACAAAAAAAATGTTCACCTCGAAGATGATATTTTACAAAAAAAATTGTAAATTTACATTTTCTTTTGTTAAATCAATTTACAAAATATCCCCGTAACTTTACGGGGATTCTTGCTAGTACATATTTTACAAAACCTGCCCCGTAAAATCACGGGGATTTTATGTCATTTTACAAACTTTTTTTTTTGAGTGTATATTATTTCATTTCTCGTAACCTATAAAATATCATATATTTTACACCTTACTCGTATTCTTCGTTATAAATTTATGACTTATTTTATACCTTACTGGTATTCTTTGTGATAATGTGTATGCATTACTTTGAGTCTCATCGCCTGTTAAAATCATCAATGCTGCAATGTATAAAATAAGAGATCCTATACCTTATTTTATACCTTATTTGGTAATCTAAGTTTTGCTGGGTATTTAAGGGTGCAACATTTTGTTTCAGAAAAGAAAACGCCATTAGAAATGCAGTTTTTATAATAAAATTAAGTATGTGGTACAAGTAAATAAAATTCTGCATCACTAGTTGTCAAAATCAATCAACAAGATTCTTTTTTTGCAGTGAGCTGTCAAAGTTAGCAAATTTTTGCTGTTTTCGGAAAAAACGGAAAAATTAGAGTAAAACTTTTATGATAAAGCCTTTAACTTCAGGCATTTAATTAAATACTAACAGTTTTTGTTTATAAAAATTATGTGTAAATATTTTTAAAAATTTATGAAATGTCATATTCAAATGCGATTTTCTCGAAAAAAACAAACAAAAAGAAAAAAATGGACGAATTTTCAATAAATTGACTTTCAGAACGCGTTCTGAAAATTAAAAAAAAAAACAAATTAATCAAATTTCTTGTATTTGCTTGTTTCATCATAGCGTATGAGTAACAAACCACCGAATTTCGCAAATATTTGTTAGCAAATACAAGAAAATTACAAAATTATTATGGTTAGGTTAGGTTAATGAGGATGACGCCAACCCCAAAAAATATAAAAATTTTTGTTTAGAATGATATCCATAGAGGCCAATTTTGGCCCATTGTGATTCCTGCTATTGTTTCCTTCCTTCTCTCCATTCAATTTTGTTCTTACCCAAAAGAAATTATTATGAAATTTAATGAAATGCGATTTTTTTACAAATAAAAAAAACGAAAAACGTCTGATTTTTTTTGTGTGTATAAACTTTTAAATAAACTTAACATTTTTTAATATATTGAAAATTTTCCAAAAATTAAAAGGAAAAATGTAGCCAAATTTATGATAAATTGACTTTTGTACAAAATTAAAAATTTCAGAACGGGTTCTTAAAAATTTCCAAAAAAAAAATTTTTAATCAACCATAAAAAAATATACAAAAATGTAAATTTTTGGGATTGCGGAGCATTCCGTTTTAAATTGATAAATATTTAATCAAGGCAACTCAACACAAATTTGACAATTTCTTCTATATTTAGCCACGCCTCCTAAGCTCAGGTTTTGAAAAATTTTAAAAACAAAAACGCAAATTTCTTAATTTCGTATAGGGTTATCAATAAAACCTATTCAGAAATTCATAGGACACGTTTTTTTTTGCTGGGCATTTGGTGTAGACTGCCTCATATGAGGCATTTCACATCAATTGTTCCACTACAGAAAGTATTCGCACCAGGGGCGTATCCAGGATTTTATTTCGGTGGGGGCCCAACATTTTTTTTATTTTTTTGTTTTTTTACAAAAAATTTACGTAACAGCACATGTTTTAGAATTTTTCTCGTTCTTTTCCTTGAACTGAATGTAACACAATCAGATTCTTCATTTTTGAGTAAGTTTTAAACTGTTGGGGGAAAAAAATTAAATTTTTTATATTTTAAAATTTTTTGAGAGACTTAAGCCTTTTTTTTAAAGTGTGAATTGTATCAGATGCTGATACATTTTCACAAAGAAGATTATCAGAATCTGAATTTATTTTTCAAATAAAAGTCTAAGAGACAGTTTTGTTATAGTTTTTGTTGTAGAAAAAGTCAAAGGCTCTAAATCATATTTCCAATGGAAAACGTTTCTCGGGAAAAAGTCACTTTAGAAAATGATTCTATAAACATATTCATAAAATACTTTTCCAAAAGAAAAGACTCCGATTGTAAGACATTTTTTTTCTAAAATCTGAGATATTTCTAGTCTAGCACATTTTCTCAGATTCTGAAACATTTTACACAAAAAGATTTAGATTCTGAGAAAATCTTCGCTTTTTCTATAAGAAAAATAATTTAGATTCTGAGACCTTTTTAAAAAGAAAACAGTATAAAAAAAGTCATAGATTCTAAAACCTTTTTCCTAAAAAAAATTCTCGGATTCTGAGAAAATTTTCCTATAAAAAAGTCTAAAATTCTTAGACATTTTTCCTATAGAAAAATTCTCAGATTCTTAGACATTTTTCTATAGAAAAAGTTTCAAAATTTCTTAGATTCTGACACATTTTTCATATTGAATAAGTTTCAGATTCTTAAACACTTGTCCAATAGAAAAAGTCTCAAATTCTTAGACATTTTCCTATAGAACAAGTCTCAGATTCTGAGGCATTTTACCTATAGGAAATTGTCAAGGGTTTTCTTCTAAAAAATGTTTTTCATATAGAAAAAGCCTCAGATTTCCCATAGAAAAACACTCAGATTCTGAGACATTATTCTTATAGAAAAAATATTTTTACAATAGTCTCAGATTTTGAGCATTTTGCTATATAAAAATCTCAGCTTGTGTCTCTAAGACATTTTTCCTATACACAAAATCTTAGATTTTAAGATAATTTTCCTTAAGAAAAATTCGTTGATTCTGAGACATTTTTCGTAAAAAAAAGTACAAGATTCTGAGACATTTTCCTGGATTGTAAGAAAAATTCAGAGAAATTATTCCTATAGAAAGTTCTCAGATTCTAAAACATTTTTCATATTGAAAAGCCTCAGATTGTAAGAATTTTTTTTTATAAAAAAAAATCTCAGATTTTGAGACTTTTTTAGATTCAGAGACATTATTCCTATAGAAAGTTCTCAGATTCTGAGACATTTTTCCTATAGAAAATGTCTTAGAATCTAAGAAAAAGGCCAATATTTAAAGACATTATTCCTATAGAAAAAGTCTTAGATTCTCAGGCATTTTTCTTATAGAAAGTTTTAGATTCTAAGACATTTTTTTTAGAAAAGTGTAAGATTCTGAGACATTTTTTTTTTAAGAAATAGTCTCGTTCTGAGACATTTTTCTAAAAGACAAAGTCGCATTTTAAGATTTGACTACATTTAACTTACAATTAGGTCCATTTTTTATGTACATAAAACTTCAGGTTCTAAGATATTTTTTCATTAGAATCTCAAGTTGAAAAGTTTCAAATTCTAAGAAAAAATTTTCAGATTCGCACTTTGGTTACTAATAATAACAAAAATAAAATTTTATGGTGTTTTCTTTTCTGAAAAAAAAATGTTTGCCTTTTTAGGGTATACATTTTTACATTCATTTTACATTCAAAAACTTGCATTTTATTTGACTGGAATAGAACACAACATCCAGAAATACTCTGCCCTGTATTTTTTAACAGCTGTTTTGAGAAAACAACACAGAAACAGTCAGCTGTTGTATAAGGCAATTTCAACCCCGTGATTTTTTACGGGGTAAAAAGTGCAACTTTTTTGCACTTTATAGGGCAGACATTTTTAGAAAAGAACACGATATTCTTTATAGGGGTTGACATTTTTTAGAAAAGAACACAAAATCATAATTTTTGGGGCGAAATGCAAAAAAAAGGCACATTTTTTGCCAGAAAAGAAAACACCATTAGATTTAAAAAAAAAATGGGCTTTTTAGGCGTGGATAAATATTAGGGTATTCAATCGATTAACCGTTAATCGGTTAACCGATTAATTTTGGCCGATTAACTGTTCGAATAATTTGAAATTGCCAATTTTTAAATAACAAATAAGTCGGTTAATTTGAGTCGATTAACCGAAATTATTTTTTTTTTTGTACTTTTACTTTTTTTTGTGTATTAATTTTTAATTCAAATCCAGCCCTGCTAAAAAAACGTTCAGGCCTTGACGAAATTACGAAACTTTCAGGGCATACGGCATTGTTGAATAACCCTAGAAATGTGTAAGAAAGTCGCCAAAGAAATATTTCATAGATATTTGGTTGTGGAAATCCTGACCAAATTTTTTATACATTGCCACCACTAAAACCACTTTGTCTAATAGTTTTTTATGCGCTAAATTCGAATCTGGCTTTAGAATTTATCTATCGGGTTTTCGAGTGTATGATAAATGGCCAAAAATTAAAATTGTCGGCGTGTTCGGAAACCGCATTTTTTTTAATCTCACATCTAAAAATATCATTTTTTTTTCAAAACGCTTTTCGAAACTTTCAGATATCTTTTTATCACGGAGAAACTATTTCAATTTCTGGCCAAAATATATTTCAATAAGAAAAAAAGTTTTGAGTTGAGCTCAGCCGTAAATATTTTGCAAGAAATACCCCCAAAGAAAATTTTTTAAAAATATTTTAAACACTGAATCCGTTAATGAGATCAAATCCGTTTATGAAATCCGTTCGTGAGATATCTCAGATTTTTGATTTAGCGTACTGCGTAAGGCATGTGGTTTCACTGTACTTGTAAGTGGCTACTGACGTTTTACGTCAGCACACATAGACCCTGAGGTCAATCCATGTACTTAGGGATTTATAAAAAAAAAATCTGTACTTGGGTTAACATTTTTGAGGGCATTTTAAGAATCGGCATAGCGGAATTTACATTTCTTACATGTTAATTAATAAAACATATACAAGTACACAAAATTCGGGGTTAGATTTTTAATTTAATTAAATATAAAATTTATTTTATTCGGTTAAACGAATAACTTTAATTTAACCGATTATTAACCGATTAAATTTCAACCTCGATTAATTATTTGCTCGATTAACCGATTAAACTAGAAATCCGATTAATTGAATACCCCATTAAATATTGAAGATTTCAGCATTTTTTGCCTAAGTATCTTTATTTCATTATTTATGCCAATTAAATGAAACATTGAGATTGAGTGATGACTTTAAAATAAAAGTTTTTTTTATAGATTTTTGTATGGGCTATCGACTAAAAAATAAAAATTGAAAAACTTTCAGAAGAAGTTCTGAATTTTTAAATTTTAAACTTAAACTTTATTTATCAGAAAACATGCCACAATTTTATTTTTTTTATATGTTTAAAAAATAGTTTCAGAGATGTTTTTTTGCCTTATTTTCGAGAAAAAAAAATGTTAAACATTGCACTATGCTTATATTTAACATTATTGGGGTTTATTACGAATGCGTATGAATATTATCAACTCTTAAAGGCCGTTTGTCACGATAAGACTCAGTAAAATGATCTGTCAAAAAATAGTATAGAATTTAAAAATGTTATCGTGTACATGCGAAATGTAATGACACAGACGGTAATACAGAAGAAATTTTGACAGTCGTATAATACTCGTCATTTTTAGAAATATTTCTAAACGCTGAGACTTTTCATTTTATCAGGGATGTATTTTTTTTTTTAATTTATTGCCGAAAACATAAAAACAAAAAACTAAAGATAGAAAGTTAAGGTTATTAATTTATAAGTCTCTTATTTTAATGATTTTTTTAAAAATACGCAACAAATTATCTTTTTCAGCATTTATTTTTCTAAACAGCTGTTTTCATATTATTTGAAATGTGATGGTTGCAAAGGGCAATGTATCGAAAATATTTTTTGGTTTGATTTTTTGACAGTCAGACCAAATTTCATTTTATTTTGGTTTAACAAAATCATACGACTCAGTATAATCGTGACAAACGGCCTTAAGAAACATTTAAAATAGAGATGTGATCGTTAATTTTTTTTTTGATGATCACGCATGTCACGAAGGAAACATTTTAAACAGGCGTGATCTTTTATTTTGCTCACGCTCAGTCACGCTTACGTGAGTATCGTTCCCGTGACTAAATTTTTTTCTAGGAAGCGTGAGGAAAATGAAAAATCTGTATATTATATTATGATTACAATTTACCTGTTGTGAATGCAGCAATAGTTCTTTTCTCCGATACGACTCTTGTGGCTCAGTATTGTGCCTCACTATATATTCAGCAAGTTGTCTAGCTGGAAACTCAGTTTCGCAAACAAAGTGAAAATCCTTTGCCAAATGCGCGGCTTCACCCTCAACCAATGATGTAAGTAATGTAACATTTGCAGCTTTGCGTCTTCCGGCGGGTAAATTTAAACCAATTTTTTCAAGTTTCTCCCTTAGGAGTCGACCGCCATTTTTACTTTTAGCTCTTCAAAAAAAAAAAAAACATGTTTAATAAAAAACTATACGAATAATTTATATTAGAGTGTACACACCTTCGTAAAACTCCACCCAGCAGGGAGGCGTTCAGGCATTCTGGAGGAGACAATCTCCTCTGAACTTCAGCAATTGTTACCTTATATTTTGATGTGCTTGACAAAAGACTTAAACGCCCAGGAACGGCACAAAAAACTTCACTAGGTGAACCAGAGCTAATATTTCCAACATCCTTTCCACTTTTCATGCCTGCAAATAAAAGTACAATACAATAGAATGTTTGTGTATATTTTGGTGTCGAAAACAACAGGATCATACTGCTGTAACTTTATAAATGATTGGCATATACACACATACATATATTTAGAGCAATACTGGCAATTAGTGGGGTTATGTTACACAATGCAACCATACAAACATAATAGTAACGCAACACAATTGTCAACAATGTATTTTTCAAAAGAAAAATAACTCTGCATCCAGGTGTGTTTTTGTTAACACCCAATCTCAGTTTAACGTTCAATTTCTTACTGGTACAGCCTTTATAAATAACACACCAAACCCTCAACCGACATGAGATTTTTCTCGCCCTTAAAAAACAATATTAACGAGTTTTAATTGAACAAAACTGATATAATTTAGTCAAAGTCTGTTTGAGAAGAAATGGTGAAAGATCCTTGGCGGTAATAAGGGATCAATGAAATTTATTTTAATTAGAGACCCCATTACCTGGGTTTCGGTCTACAAGGGTAGGTACAAGGGTAGGTTATATGGTTTCCCGATGTTCACATGAAATTATGACGGTCTTTTTCGGCGCCAAAGACGGAAGTTTTGTCTGGTTGCTTTAAAGGGCTCCAAATCCTTAGAGATACGGGAATGATATTTTGTCCCTACTTTTTGAAAACTGAGAAAACTTTTTCTATAGTGAAAAATAATTTTTTTTTCTTGCAAATTTTCGCGAAAACTCGAATTGATCTAGAAAAACTCGGAGTCACGGGTATTTTATTTTCGGCCCTACTCTCGAAATTTTTTGGTCCGGGCCAAAATATCAAATTTGTCGGACGGTGTAATATATGGGAGAAAATATCTCAAGTGAACACACTTTTGAAAACAATGTCATCCGATCGGGCTCAAACTTGCACAAAGATGTGATATATTGGGTAGTGGTTACCACACTAATTCTGAACTAGATCGGGATCCAGTTAGAGGGGGCCGAATTTTGACGTTTTAGTCAACATGTCCCTTTTTCGGATCCATATAACTTTTCGGCTATTGAATTCAGAAACTTTTTTTCACTTTAAAAAAAAATAAGTTTTAATACACCAAAATGTGACAGTTTTTTTCAAAATCGAAACTATTTTGGACTATTTATAACAAAAAACACTTTTTTATATATTTTTTTTGGCTTAAAAGAAAGCTTATGTTTTTTCCCATGAAATTTTTATAAAATTTGCTCCCACTGCTTTAACTATCACAAGGGCTTCCGTAAAGGAGTCAAATGTATGACCGACCCACAATATATTTTCAACCCCAATATTTTCTCAAAAAATATCTGCCCTCTATCTTCAGCCCTTAAGGCGGTGCCCATACAATTTTATATTATTTTTTTATTAATTTGTTTTATTAAATCAGCTTCTAAGAGGGGTAATATGTAAAACCGACCTTCATTTATTTTTATCCCCCAATATTTTCTTCATACATACCTACACCCTAATTCCACTCCTTAAGATAGCTGCCATACAAAAATGCAAGTTTATAAAATTTCGAGCGAAATTTAAATATTTAAATTTTCATTCTTCAACAACATCAGGAAATATTATAGTAAAAAAATTTTGGATTTGTTGAATAAATCCCATTTCCAAAAATGTGATTTTTTGCAGTTTGTGCTGCCGTAATTTTTATAGATAAACAGGTCTCAGCCAACTAGTGGACCACATAGGTTTCATAGGAAAAACCATAAGCTTTTTTTTGGAGTTAAAAAAAATATAAAAAAGTGTTTTTTGTTAAAAAAAGGTCAAAAATAATTTCGGTTTTAAAAAAAATTATCAAATTTAGGGGTCTTGAATTTTTTTTTTTTGAAAAGATTGAAAAAAGTCAGTCAAAAAAATTTTGAATAAAACTTTCGCAATAGCTGAAAAGTTATATGGATCCAAAAAAGTGGCATGTTGACTAAAACGTCAAAATTCGACCCCATCTAACGAAGCGAGTATTTCATCGATCTCGTTCAGAATTGGTGTGGTAACTACTACCCAATAGATCTCACCTTTAGTGCAAGTTTGAGCGCGATCGGATGACAAAAGTGTGTTCACTTGAGATATTTTCCTCCATATGTATACATTTATGGGGTCCCGATATTTCGATGCGTTACAAACGGAATGGCAAAGTGAGTATACCCCCATACTGAGGTTGGATGGTAAAAAAACCCCGGGTCACGGAATCAAAATTATTATTCAGTGAAAAAATAGTGTAAATATCAACATATGACAGAGTATTACTCTGCCGTCTTTGTTGTGCGCCTATACTCTCTCATTATTGAAAGTGGCAACCGCTCCGACATGGTTGCGCGGGGACTCTATTGTTGGGTTTTTGTGATAAATTTCCACGCAATATGTGTCAAATAAACCTGGATTAGGTATACTTTATTATGACTAAACCAGTTATTATTTTATTTTTTGAAGTTATTTTTGTACTTACTTTTGATGAGAGGTAGATCTGACATAAAGCCAACGTTATCATCCATGCCAGGATTCTGACCGTCATCAACTGCATTTTGTAGAGCTTGGTGTAACGCTAATGGGTCGTGATCATGTGTTAGCCGTCCTCCATGGGTTGTACCAGTTGATATTGCACTTCCATAATCGCTTCTTCGATCAGAATATGGAAATCCATGTGAAAGTTGTGTCTAAATTATTGAATTAAAGAGAATTTTGTCAGTATTAAAATTAGTTCGTTCTCCACTTAGGATGAAAAATTAATTTAAAGGCTAATTTACCTACCCTTGATCACCCTTATCTACTACTTCCCAGCATTGGGAAAACGATTTGCCGGGCTTAAATAATTTTGTTTGAGTGATTATTTAAATTTGACAATTGTTATCCCTAATACCGGGAGATATTAGATAAGGGTGGTCAAGGGTAGTTAACATGTAAATCAAGCCCAAACCATATGAAATCAGTGACAGTGCGTTGATTTTTCATCGTAGAGATAACAACCCTCAGGGCACTTTTAAGCACACCAAATGATAACATCGTTCCATCGTGGTTTGAAGCCTTTTTAAAGCGATCTAAAATAGTGCTTCGAGAGCGTTTCATTCAAATTTATTACAGCACTTTAAACCCCTTAAATAAAGTACTTTTTAAAAAAAATCCCGGAATTTTGGAATTTGCCGTTTGGCTTTTAGTGATTTTTGAAAGATGTGTAAACTGTAGTGTATAAGGGTAGTAAAAGGGTTAAGTTTATTGTCACTTTGCTTAAAAATAATTTTGGATATTTGAAAAATTTTTCAAATTCAAGAATTATTTTTTTTACCAAATTTATATGGGTTACCCATTAATTAATTTTTCGAACAATTATGAATTCTTTTCTAACAATTACGATATCAAAGCGTTCTTTGCCACAAATTAGAAGTGTTTAAAATCATTAAAATTTCAGAACAATCATTTGTATATATTTTTTTTTATCAGTAATGCAAAAACATTTATTAAAAACGTTGTCAAAATGTTCTTAGCCAGTGTCGTAAAGCCGTTTGACTTTCTTTACCATTATAAATTTTTTTGTACCAGTAACGTTTTTTTGTACCAGTAACATGCTTTTTTTTGTACCAGTAACATGCAACGTTTTTGAAAACGTTGTCAAAGCGTTTTGGCACGACATTAAAAGTGTTTTAAAACCATTAAGTTTTCTTAACAATCATGATTTTTTTTTCTACCAGCAATGCTAAAACGCTTTTTGAAAACGATGCACAGTGGTTCCAAGTCCAAATCTAGCTGGACAAAATTATTTTATCACCGTTTTATATGTTTTTGGGGTCGCTGAGTTCAAAAAACATGCACTAAAGAATATTGAAGTTTAAACAATAAATTGAAAATCCGTTTAACGATTGTCATTTTTACTTTGAGTACTTTAATCAAGTAAAATTAGTTTACAAAAAAAGATTTACTTATAATATAAGGTGTTTTAATTAAAAAAAAAAACATTTTTGAATTTAGTCGAAGTGTGTAATTGGCCGCGGTTTAATAGAAAACATCACATTTAATGCTTTATTTAAGCTAAGCATAATTATAATACTTAAAAGTTATCAAAAACTTACAAAAATTCGATAGTTTATTTAGAAATAAAATTTTAGGCGAAAATCTATTTTCATAAAAACTGTGATTAATTTTAAATCTGTAAAAACCTGCAAGAAATGTCTGCATGACAACGTTCAGTAATAAATTACCTTCAGTTGTATGTAGTAATTCGACATGATATGCCTGGATTCGGTTTTGGCAAGCTGCGGAAGTTTCATAAGTCCTCAAAAATATTGTTATTATTGACCATAATTCAAAGTACAAAAAATGTAAGAAGAAGATCGATAATAAATTTCTTATTAATGTCCAGAATAAGTATAAATCTGTAGCTTTCTTGTACATAAACCGTTTTGAAACCATTGATGTAACATGGATAATATGATGTTATTAGTTGAACACTTATATATGGGGGTTTTCGTGTCAACTGACACAACTTTTGAGACCGATGTCTTCCGATCGGGATGAAATTTGCACCAAGGTTAGTCCTATTGGATAGTAGTTCAGACACAATTTTTCAGCGAGATCGGCCAAGGACTCTCTGAGTTAGAGGGGGTCGAAATTTGCCATTTTGGCCAAAGAGGTGTTTATTCTCATCTATGTAACTTCTTACCTATTGTTTTTAGCAAAATGTGTCCCAAAGAGTTTAGTTAGCTATTTCTTCAGTCTTTCGAAAAAAAATTATAAAAAAAATAAAAAAAAAAATTTTTGATTTTTTTTTCTTAAAAATCTAAAACTTTTTTGACTTTTTCCTCAAATTGGGCCTTTTTTTTTTTTTTTTTTTTTATTCAAAAGAAAGCTTAGGTGATTTCCTTTAAGAGCTATGGGGTCGCTTAGTGGGATGCGAGTGGGATATCTATGAAATTTTTTTTTTTTTTAACTTTGGAACACAAAAAACGGTTCTTCAATTTGCACTATTAGGCGTGGGATAGCTCACCAGTTTTCGATTTCGATCCGGGACACCCTCTAATTTTGATATGTTCAAAAAAGAAAGCATAAGCCAAAAAATAAGGGCGGTGGGGAGGGGCCATATGGCTCCACATCGGGGTCAAAATTGGGCGTAAAGAGGTTAAAATCCTCAAAAAGCCCCACAACTGCCCTAGAACTGCCCAAGGTGGGGTGCAATGTGAGACCGACCTCTATTAATTTTCTGCCCCAACATTTTTCTTGAATATACCTAACCTCTATTTCCACTTCCTAAGGGGGCTCCCATACAAAATGACATTTTTATAAAATTTGCTCCTACCGCTCTAACTGTCCATAGGGTGCCCCTAGAGAAGTAAAATGTATGACCGACCCCCAATTGTTTTTTCAACTCCAACATCTTCTCAGAATATACCTACCCTTTATTTTCAACTCTTAAGGGGGTCCCCATACATTTTTTTTTTATTTTTTTATTAGTTTTTAAAAATACATGTTTTTATAATGTATGGGAACCCCTTAAGGAGTGGAGATAGGGTGTTATTATGTTCGGACAAAATGTTGGTAACTAAAAAATAATGGGGGTTGGTCGTAATTTTTGCCTCTCTAGGAGGCACGGTAGGGGTGGTTGGAGCTGGTTTAATAAAACAAATTTATAAAAAATAAAAGAAATGTATGGGGACCACCTTAAGGGTTAAAGATACATTGTGGGTGTGTTTGCAAAAAATGTTGGAATTAATAAAATAATGGAGGTCGGTCATACATTTGTCTCCACTTGGGGCACTTTAGGGTAAGTTAGAATGGTAGGATCAAATTTTTTAAAAATGTTTTGTATGGGAGCCCCCTTAGGAAGTGGAAATAAGGGTAAGGTATTTTCAAGAAAAATGTTGGGGGTAGAAAATTATTGGAGGTTCGTCTCACATTGCACCCCTCCAGGGCCGTTTCTAGGGCAGTTTTGGGGCTTTTTGAGGATTTTACCTCTTTACGCCCAATTTTGACCCCGATGAGGGGCCATATGGCCCACCCCATCGCCCTCTTTTTTTGGCTCGTGCTTTCTTTTTCGAACCTATAAAAATTAGAGGGTATCGCGGATCGAAATCGAAAACTGGTTAGCTATCCCACGCCTAATAGTGCAAATTGAAGAACCGTTTTTTGTGTTCCAAAGTTAAAAAAAAAATTTGTTCATAGATATCCCACTCGCATCCCACTAAGCAGTGGCGGGTACAGCTTTTGGGTTTGAGGGGGGGGGGGGGGGGGGGTAATTTTTTTACTTCAAAAAAAAATCATAAATTCACCTTTGCTGACGAGCAAAAAAAGGGATACGTTTTTTTTTTTACAAAAAAAGTGAAGGGAAAGCTTTAAAATCATCAAATTTATTAGTTTTTGCAGAAGGAGGTTTGTTTTTCATGATGATATTTCGTTTAGATCAGTTTTTTTTATTTGTTTTAAAAGAAAATTGTATATTTTTCGTATACATAAGAAGAGAATTTTTTAATAGAGAATTTCTTCGTACATAGAAAATACCAGATGTTGAGACATTTTTGTTAAAAAAAATAGTTTTTATAGGGAAAATGTTTCAGAATATAAGACTTTTCTTTGCGAAAAATGTCTTAGAATCTGATACTTTTTTCGTATCGAAAAATTTTCAGA
Source organism: Pegoplata infirma (assembly GCA_963921195.1). Classification (NCBI taxonomy): domain Eukaryota; kingdom Metazoa; phylum Arthropoda; class Insecta; order Diptera; family Anthomyiidae; genus Pegoplata; species Pegoplata infirma. The sequence goes on from OY992539.1 coordinate 162,222,450, forward strand.
TTCTAAGAATTTTTTACCACAGAAAAAGTCTCAGATTCTGAGACATTTTACTATAGAAAAAGTCTCATATTTTAAATCATTATTGAGACATTTTTTCTATAGAGAGGTCTCTGACTATTAGATTTGTTTCGTACTGAAATTTTAGATTCTGAGACCATTTTTCTATAGAAAAAGTCTTAGATTCTTCGAGCTTTTTCCAGTAGAAAAAGTCTCAGATTCTAAGACCATTTTCCTAAATAAAAAGTTTAAAATTAAAAGCCTTTAAGACCTTTTTTCTATAGAAAGGTCATAGATTCTAAGACCTGTTTCCTATAGAAAAAGTCTGAGATTCTAAAACATTTTTCTGAGATTCTGATACCTTATTTCAATAAAAAAGTCTTAGATTCTAATACCTTTTTCCCGTAGTAAAAGTCTCAGATTCTGCGACCTTCTACCAATTCAGTTAGTTTCCACAATAAAAAGTCTCAGACTTTGAGACGTTTAAAAAAAAAAGACTCAGATTCTGAGACCTTTTTCCTTAAAATAAGTCTTAAATTCAGAAATTCTGAGACTTTTCCCCCCTAGAAAAGTTCTTCAGCTACCTTTTTCCTATAAATAAGTTTTGAGACCTTTTTCACATAAAAAAGTCTCAGATTGTGAAAATTTTTTCTTTAGAAAAAAAAATCTTTAGAAAAAAAAAATACTAGAGTTGTCAATTATTCGCCTTTTAACTTTGTTCGAATAATTCAAATAATTGTTTTTGTTCGTTCGATCAAACGATTAAATATAAAAAAATATTCCATTAATCGAGGAGAATAACGAACAAGTAGAAAAATTAAATTCGACTTGGTCGAATCTATGAATACCCTCCACAATGTTATCTTATAGTAATTTTCTAAAAAAAATTAAAAAAATTGCATTACAAAGTTTTTATTAGAGTCAAACTTTCTTTTAATCAATCAAATTTTTTTGAGTGTAAAATTTTTTTGACTGTCAACATTTTTTTGAGTCTGCCATTTCATAAAAAAAAATAATAATGTGTACATTTTTTTTGAGTGTAAATATTTTTTTTAGTGTACAATTTCTTTGAGTAACAAATTTGTAAAATATTTTTGTTGTTTTATACCTATATCTATGTAATACCAAAAAACTATTTCACATATTTTCCTCTTTATACCCTCCACTCTAGTGATAGAGGGTATATATAAGTTTGTCATTCCGTTTGTTTTTTATTACAACCTCTTCTTTAAAAACCAAAAACAAATTAACATTCAATCATACACATACTTTATTTGATTTTTTCCCGTTACATACAGTTACACTAACAATAACAAAACAATAACAAATATTTACTTGTCTAACAACTAAACTGCACCCCACGACAAGAAAACAAACAACAACAAGATTTACAAAACTGGTATTTCACCATGCTTTTAAAACTTGTTTAACGAGTTTTCAACAGTTTAAGGTGAAACAAATCTGAAATTCACTGCATTGCTTATAACTTTTGAACCACTGAACCAATTTTGCTGAAATTCAAAACCAAACAGCCTTGAGGAACGACAAACATATATGCTAAGCTTCAGCCTCAGAAGTGTCTTTCGAAAGTTATAGTGGTTTTAATATTGTAAATTCAAAAAATACCCTTGCCGAAATTTACTATTTTGCTCATAACTTTTGAACCACTGGACCGATTTCGCTGGATTGCAATACCAACCTGACCCAGTAAATGGAGAACATATATGTCAAACTTCAGGAGCCTCCGTAAAGTCTTTCAAAAGTTAGCGTGTTTTCAACGGACAGACAGACAGACAGACGGACGGACGGACGGACGGACGGACGGACATCGCTAGATCGACATAAAATCGATCAAGGATCATAAATATATATACTTTATGGGGTCCTAGACCAATATTTCGATGTGTTACAAACGGAATGACAAACTTATATATACCCTCTATCACTAGAGTGGAGGGTATAATAAAAAAGTGGTTGATGAAAAATATTTTTATTAACAAAAAAATAAACAATTCATACAAAAAACTTAAAAATAAAATAATTAATATTTTATTAACAAAAAATAAGTAAAACTTTTAAATTGAATAACTGAATTTACTTTTTTATGTAAAAAATGCATAAAAAACTTAAAATTTAAATAATTTTAAGATTATAGTTGGTGGGACTCAATGAGGGACGTTGGAGGACACCTTTTCCCTCTTGATAGATGTTTTCTACGCCTAATGGACCACACAATGGACCTCACATTGTGCTGAGGTGTGCTGACGTATAACTTCAGCAGCCACTTACAACCCCTAAAAAAAACTTATCATTAATTTGGATTATTTTCTACAACCACGCCTTTAAAAGGGGCGGACTAAAACAATAGCATTTCCTAATAATTCATTTGTTAAACAAATATACAAAAAAAATGTGTTTTTCTGGTAGTGTTTTAGTTCTTTGAGAGGTAAAATTTTTCTCCTTGTCCGATTTTGCATCCAAACTTAACCAGCCTATGACCATAAGACATAATCGTGCCAAACTTTAGGAGTATGACTCTTTTATTTTGGACTGTATCGTGCCCTCCACAGACGGACATCGCTCGAATATCTTAGAAGCGATCACTGGTCAACAATATATCTATTTTATGGGGTCCTAGACCGATATTTCGATACTGAAGTTGGAGGGTATAACAAAAATGATTGTTCGATTAATTGACATAAATTAATCGATTTATTCGTTATTCGAAAATCGTCATTTTGAATTTGTTTGATCGATTAATCGAATTATTCTTAATCGGTTGACAACTCTAATATGTACGTTCGACTATCAACATTTTTAAGACTTTAAGATATTGTTCCTATTGTTATGTAGAAGACAAACATTTTTTATATAAACCAAATTAAGATCCTGTAACATTTTTCTATACAGAAAAAGCAAATTCTAAGTAATTTGTTTATGTCAAAATTCATAATTAGTAGGGTTTGGATTTTTATGCAATTGCATATTTGTTGTTGTCAGTCTGAGAGCAACAAAAACTAACGAATTTGCAGAAAAATGGCATTGATTTGTTATTGCATATTTTTGCATATTTAGCTTTTATTGCATATTTTTGCATATATTGCCGATATTACATATTTTTGTCGCATATTTGGAAAAAAGTGTTTATTTTTTTTTATTTTATGGTTTTTTTACATTGCTGTATATATTTTTTATTTTATAATGTATGCCTTAAAGTACACAGAAGAAAATATGGAAAAAAAATTTGAGTAATCTCTTGTTTAAATTAAAAAAAAAAACGTAATTTTTTAATTGACGCAATTAAAAATTTACTTAACAGTTTTTAAAAAAAAATTGAGTAAATAATTTAATAAAAAATTAATAATTTTTTGTTTATGTAAATGAAAGTTTGAAATCATCTCTGAAATTTCCTATGTCTTGAAGACATAAATATTTTAAGCAAAAGATTAAAAAAAACATTTTTTTTTGTAAAAAAAAAATGTGAAACTTTCTTAAACTTTTTAAAAAAATAAATTGATAAATTTTGAGTAAATTTTTACTTGACTTAAATAAAAACTTAATTAAAAAAAAAAAACGAAACGTTTTGAGTAAAGTTTTAATTGTGTCAATTTAAAATTTACTCATAATTTTTGGTAAACATTTAATAAATTTTTATTTAAAGTTTACTCAATACTTTTAAATCGTTTACTGGTGCAAAATTGAGTAATTTTTTACTTAATAGTATTACAAATTTACTCAAACAATTTTTTTTCTATGTATTACTTTTATAATTTTGTGTTTTACTTTATTTTAACTTGAACTTTTGTGTTTATTGTACCTTATTTTCGTTTATTAGACTGAATTTTTACGATTTTTATGTTCTTTTTTGTTTTTCTTGGTATTTTTATTTTTTATCATTAATAAATGTTTTAAAAAAATTTTAAGTGCATAATTTTTATATTTTTAGCGCATATTTTTCTATTTTTGGTGCATGTTTTATGCGCATAAAACGCGATTTTAACTGCATAAAAGTCCTAACCCTAATAATAAGATTGACATATATTTTTCAGAGAAAATTTCCAGATTAATTCGCTTTTTCTTTAAAAAATTTAAAAATTTTCCTTATTAAAATTTTCAGATTTTTTTTCTATAAAAATTTTTTGGACCTCGAGATTTTTTTCCGTCGGAAAATTTTTAAGACAATTTCCTTCTTTCTTTTTTTCTTTCCTTTCCTTTTCTTTCTTTTTTCTTTTTTTTTTCTTTTTTTTCCTCTCTTTTTTCTTTTCGGAATTTGGTCTGGGGGGGGGGGGAAATTTCCCCTCCCCCCCCCTTGTACCCGCGCATGCACTAAGCGACCCCATAGCTCTTAAAGGAAATCACCTAAGCTTTCTTTTGAATTAAAAAAAAAAAGGGCCCAATTTGAGGAAAAAGTCAAAAAAGTTTTAGATTTTTAAGAAAAAAAATCAAAATTTTTTTTTTTATTTTTTTTATAATTTTTTTTCGAAAGACTGAACAAATAGCTAACTAAACTCTTTGGGACACATTTTGCTAAAAACAATAGGTAAGAAGTTACATGGATGAGAATAAACATTCGACCCCCTCTAACTCAGAGAGTCCTTGGCCAATCTCGCTGAAAAATTGTGTCTGAACTACTATCCAATAGGACTAACCTTGGTGCAAATTTCATCCCGATCGGAAGATATCGGTTTTAAAAGTTGTGTCAGTTGACACGAAAACCCCCATATATGTATATTAGAGTTCGTTTTCAATTTTTTTTTTTATTTTGATTTCTGGATATTATCACTTTTTAGAAGGTTTTTGTATCAATAAAAATAATGGCGTACTTTGTTTTAAAAAATTCCAACTCCTTCCCGTGCCTATAGGCGACTCAAATCGCGGATTTTGGGTCCCTTTCCACATACAACAAAAACGGCTAAATGTATGTCAAATCTGACTTCAGTATTCGATTCTACGGGAAAACTTAGGCCGATAAGCTCTTTTCTAGTTTTTAGAATGCATCGGAATGCATGATTAGAGTGGTCCAAAAAACTGATTTTTTAAAAAAAAAATTAAAATATTTTTTTTGTTAATATAAAATGAAAACATACTTAAATCTGAGAAAAATGGTCCAAAAATTTTAATTTTGTAGTTACCCGTTCATAAGTTATTAAAGTTTAAAAATTTAATTTTTTAGTGAATACAAAATAATTTATTGGTTTTGTAATTTCTATTTAACAGCAATTCTAATTAATTCTATTCCTTTTGACAGCATTTAAAGCTAAAGAATTTAAATTATCTTTATTTTTAACTAAACACGGGTTGTTCAGGCGCGAAATTTTACCAACAAGTTGTTTGGTGGTAAAATTTCGCGCCTGAACAACTCGTGTATAGTTAAAAATAAAGATAATTTAAATTGTTTAGCTATATCCGCTATTGAAAGAAATAGAATTGATTAGAATTATTGTTGTTAAATAGAAATAACAAAACTTATAAATTATTTTGTATTCACTAAAAAAAAAATTTTAAACTTTAATAACTTTTGAACGGGTAACAACAAAATTAAAATTTGTGGATCATTTTTCTCAGATGTAAGTATTTTTTCATCGTATATTAACAAAAAAAATATTTTAATTTTTTTTTTAAAAAATCAGTTTTTTGGACCACTCTAATCATGCATTCTGGTGCATTCCAAAAACTAAAAAAAAGCTTATGGGCCTAAGTTTTCCTGTAGAATCGAATAGTGAAGTCAGATTTGACATATATTCAGCCGTTTTTGTTGTATGTGAAAAGGGACCCAAAATCCGCGATTTGAGTCGCCTATAGGCACGGGAAGGAGTTGGAATTTAAAACAAAAAAATACGCCATTATTTTTATTGATACAAAAACCTTCTAAAAAGTGATGATATCCAAAAATCTATTTTTGAAAATTAACTCTAATGTATATATATTTTTTTTAAATATTGGATTCCAAAAATGTTATTTCATTCGCATATTTAACAAAGTTAAAGACCTAATTCCAAAAAATGGTTATTAGTTTGATCAGAACACACCCTTAGCTTGCCCTAGCACCATCGACGTATACAGAGGGGGGGCCCAACAACAACAACCAAAAAATATATTTTTTTTATATGTATTGGAAAACACAAATCTCACGAAAAAAACAACAAAATTTTTTTTGTTGTTGTTGTTGGGCCCTGAAAAAAACAGTCCTGCATACGTCGTTGCCTAGCACTATTAATTTCCAATTTTAAGGACACTAATTTTTGGACTTTTGTCCAGCTAGATTTTGATTTGGAACCAATGTGCGTTGTCAAGACATTATTTGGCAGGACATTAAAAGTGTTTTAAACCCATTTACGTCCCTGAATAATCATAATTTTTGTATATGAAGTACTGCTCAAATGTTTTTCGACTACGCTCTCAAAGCGTTCGAAAATAGTGCTGTGATAGTACTTCAATTTTAGAACCGCCATGAATTTCTGCTTAGGTAATTTCACAGTCACTGCTGGTTAAAGTTAAAAAACTATTACAAAACTTGTTACAAAGCCTAAAAAGCTGTAAAGCCACTTCCAGAAAAAGGGGTAAAAAGAACGTAAACTAAAAAAAAATTGTAAGATTACAAGAAAAGTTTGTTACTTTTTTTTGCTACCTCTTTTTTGACAAGAATTCCTAGTAATTTAACAAGCTTTTTACCAATAATTTAGTAATTTTACAAGGTTTTTACCAATTAAATTGTAAATTTACATTTATTTTGATCGATAACATTTGCAAGGCATTCTCGTAAGTTTACTAGATTTTTTGCTACCTCCAATTTTACGAGAATTCCTAGTAAAAATTACGAGATTTTTTGAAATTTTTAGTGGTTGTGAGTGAGTGTTTTTGGAAAAAAAATTGTGGAAAAAAAATTCAAAAAAATAACCTACGAAAACATTAAAAATTAATGATTTCGTAGGTTATTTTTTACAATTTTCTATTGAAATATTTTTTTTTAAATTTTGGGGAATCGATCCCGCAATCAACTACATTCTGGCCAGACACTCTACCCATCGTGCCAAAGTCACTTGATACAAACATGTTTTTATATTTCTATAAATAATTTTTTGAATTTTTTTTCTACAAAAAAATAACCTACTTGTGTAGGTAAAAACTAATGATACCAACAATTTAAAAAAAAAATTACTTACACAAATCATTAAAAATTTAAAAAAATAATCTGTAGTTTTTACTTACAGAACAAAAATAAATGACTTTAAAAAGTATTAATATTATTTAGTGTGTTATTTTTGAAACAAAGGACAGAAGTAGTCATTAATTAAAACTGAACATCAAACAAATGTTTTTTCTTTTAAAAACGACTAAACGTAAAACTTTTTAAATAAACTACAAACAGTTAATGACATAATTTTTTGAGTGTATGATTTGTCAGAACCTGAAGACATTTCCTCAAGGAATAACTGTGCAAATTTCCTAATTGACACATTTTTCAACTGAAACCTTATCAACCTTCAAAAAATCTGAAAAAATTCCAAAATCTTCATTCTTAATCCGTACCGAAAAATGCAAACATCAAAATGAGTATTTTTGGTGAAACGCCCTAATGAGTATGTTGTGTATTGTGTTTGGAAAACAAACAACAAAATATGTAGCCAACTAACTTGTGATTTTATATACATAGGAACAAAAAAATGTTTATAAAAAAAAACTTAGTTTATTGCAAGGAATACTTTCATCTGAACTCAAGTTTTGTGGTGCATAAGGGTTGGAATATAACTTTGCGTAGCCAATCCCATAGTGGTTGGAAAACATAATTTGTAGGGTAATTATGAGTGAGAATCTGAATAGAAAAGCTCTTACGAATATCTTACGATAACCCTGTTAATAAGTACGTTGTCTTAATATTGCATATTTGTTGTTACAGCTTTTAAAGAAAATTTTACAAATTCTTTGTAGTAAGATTATCCCAACAAAATTGTTAGAATGTTTGCTGGAATTTTTCTCAATATTGTACAAGAGTAAAAATATAAAAATTCTTAAATGAACAAATAATTTTATATCTGCTTGTTTAAAAACATACAGTGTAATACAGACTTATGCGTTTTGTAGCGTTGAAGAATATTAATTTCGGGGTGAAGTTATTATTCTCGGAATGTCTTAAAATGCTATAAAAATCGATTAATACGAAAATAACAGTTACGCACCATTTCTAACAGGGGAAATACCCAACCGTTATACACCGATTTGCATGAAACTAAAAATATTTATAAAAGAAACGATTTTTAAGTTGGGGTGTCTCGGCTTATCGACCATATCGGTGTTCAAAAAATGGGTAAAAATGGCGGTTTTTCGTTTTGTTGGATTTTTTTAGAGTAAAAATAAATAAGAGACATTGTAAACTACAAAATCACTATGTCATTTTCGATAAAACGGGGGATTCGATATATGTATTTCTCATTTCATATTTGAATGTAAAATGTACTTTTCTCTTACACTATTTTCCGAAAGAGAAAATAATATGGTATTCAAATAAGTGCATACTCGCTGGCCTAGACACCCAAGCTTAAAAATCGAATCTTTTAAATACATATTTTTAAAATTTCAGGCAAATTGAGGTTGGGGTACTTCCCTTGTAAGTATGAGCTTTTGTTGTAACATATGTATAGGTTATTTTGTAGGTGGCTTCTGTCGTTTCACGTCAGCACACATAGACTCTAAGGTCCGTTGTGATGCCAGCGGACCGTAATAGGTTTCCCACTAGTCCCTATCGTTAAACCAATTTAAGCTTCTTATGAAACTCCTTAGATATTGATTTTTTACATCCGGCAAATCAGAAAGATCGTGCAGCTCCCTAGATCCAAGTCTCCAAGTCTCTGATCAGAAATTGCCGGGCAATCACAGATAAAGTGCTCGATAGTTTCCAACTCCGCCTCATCCTTGGAACTCCTGCAAAAGCCATTGGATGGTACATTTAACAGCTCTGCGTATAAGATAGTATCCGGTAATTATAGCAATCACCGCTGAATTCTCTTCTCTTGGAAGAGATATCAGCTCACTTGTGCGCTTCTGAATATGAGAAGGCCAAGCCTGTTGTGTTGTTAGGTTAGGCTGTAAGTGGCTGCTGACGTTTTACGTCAACACACGTAGACTCTGAGGTCCATTGTGATACCACGGGACTTTAATAGGTTTCCCTATTAGTCCCTGTCGTTAAACCAGTTTGAGCTTCTTATGAAACTCCTTAGATATTGAATTTTGACAAATCAGAAAGATCGCGCCGCTCCCTGGATCCGAGTGAAGCAAGTTTCTGACTAGAAAGTGCCGGACAATGACAGATGTAGTGTTCCATAGTTTCCAACTCCTCTTAATCCATGTAACTCCGGCAAGTCATTCGACGGCACATCCAACCGATCTGCGTGCTTAAGACAGTGTCCGGTAATTATAGCAACCACTGTCAAAATCTCTCGCCTTGGAAGCGATATCAGCTCACTTGTGCGCTTCTGATTAAGAGAAGGCCAAATTAGAATTAGAGAATTAGTCTCCGTCGCGGAACAAAGTCGTAGGTTGTGCTTGCAATTTTCTAGAGGCATACCAACACATTCCAATTCTAGAAAAAAAATTGGAACCTGTAAGGTAGTTCCCAGTATTACAAGCTCATCGGCTTTGCAATTTCTTGGAATGTCTCTGTGCCGGACCCATATGAGTTTTATGTCAAATTGCTTGGTCATCTCATTTAAAGACGTGCGGCAGTTAAGGGTAGATCTTGTTTTCATTGACTCCAGGGACTTGACCGCGGCTTGACTGTCAGAATAGATGTTGACTGCAGTTGTATACAATACATTGCAGCTCAACCAGTCAGCCAATTCCTTTATTGCCAGCATCCCTGCCTGGTAAACACTGCAATGATCCGGCAATCTTCGAGTCAGGCTCAACCCAAGCTCCTCCGAATGAACTACAAATCCTACTTGGTCGTGCAGCCTCGATCCATCCGAGTAAAAATTTATGGAGGCTCCATTTCCCGGAATTCCTCTCATCAAAGACTCCCTGGATGGTCTCATAGTTGTAAAGTGGCGCTTAAAAAGGCTCATAGGTGAAGCACAGTCCACATTTTGTGGTACTTTTATCTTCTTCAAGGTCGCGCTATGGCCGTACTGTCTCACACGAACATCCATTTGCCCATCTCTGATTAGTCTCCGTCGCCGAACAAAGCCGTCGACCGCGGCTTAACTGTGAGAATACTTAGATGTTGACTGCAGTTGTAGACAACACATTTCAACTCTGATTTGCCATTCCCTGGAATGTCTCTGTGCCCTGGGTCGTATGACAAGCTGCTGGCTTGCAATCGTAGTGTATTTGGTCAGAAAAAAATATTTTTTGTTTTGGCCGCAAATGGTGTCAAAATTTACACTCAAAAAAAAAAAATATTGTAAAACTAGCAAAAAAAATGGTTAAAATTAGCAAAAAAAAACTGTAGTTTTGGACGTTGCAAAAATTTTGGTAATATTAGCAAAACCATTTTGCTAATTAAAAAATTCGGAAAAAAATGGTAAAATTACAAGAATACCATTTTATTTTTGTAAAAAATCAACCTTGTAAAATTATCAAAAAATATGGTAAAATTACCAAAAAAAATGGTAAAATTGAAATAGATAAAAAAATTTGTAATTTGGTAAAAAAAACTGTTTTATTTAGTATTTTTTTTTTTCTCTGATTAGTAGTTGATTTAAAATTTGGTGAATATACTAAAAAAATTTTTGCCTGTTTTTGAGCACCACGTTCTTTAAATGTAGTAATAGCAGCATCAACTATTACTTCAGTTGTTGGATGGTCTCTTCGGCTTGATGGCATCTTCTTTTGCCTTCTTCTCAGCAGCTGTAGTTGCAGTAACTGGACTTCCAACAACATCAAAATCCAAAATGATTTTTTTTTTCACTTAAACACTTTAAACAAACTTCACTTTTTTTATTTTTTTGCGTCATTTTTTTTTGCTTAAGTAGAACAAATGAGAATTGCGTAGTAGTCTACACAAGAAATTTCTTACATTTTCACGTAAAATTTGTAAAAAATTAACAATTTTTTTCGAATTTTTAATTTTTTTCACATGTATTTAAGAAAAAAATAAAAAAAACTTTTGGATATTGAAGATTAGATATCTAAGTATGTGTTAAAATTTAAAAAAAAAAAATTTTTCAAAATTATCAACTTTTTATTAACAATTTAGGTGGCAAATTTTAAAAAATTTTCTTATAAAATTATCAAAAAATATGGTAAAATTAGCAAAAAATATGGTAAAAGTACAAAAAATTTTGTAGCCTATTTTTGAGCGCACATGCAGTTGATGGATGGCTACTTTGCTATGGTGTTGGCAGCATCATCTTTTGCCTTCTTCTTGGCAGCTGCACTTTTAAAACACTAGAACACTTTAAACAATTTTTTTTTCTTAAAACTAAGAAAAAAAAAATAAAAAGTATTACCATTTCTTTAAGGAAAATACTAATATTTTTGCTAAAATTATAGTAAAATAAAAAAAAAAACTAGCAAGAAAATATAGTAAAAGTACCAAAAAATTTTTGTATTTTACCAATAGTAAATTGCCAAAAAAAACTGTAAAAGTTAAATTTTTACAATTTTTTTTGCTAAAGTATGGTTGAAGTAAATTACAACACCTTTTACTAATATTTTGACTAAGTTATTTTTTTGAGTGTACGCTCAAAAAGGCTCCTAGAGGGAGCACCGTCCACATTTGGTAGTATTGTAATCTTCTTCAAGTTCGCGAAATGGCCACAATCGCTGCTCCTCCATTGCAGTGTGCTAATAATTAAATTACCGACGTAGCTGCATACTGCCTACCCAATATGTCCAATGGCATTAGTTGAAGAAGGATTTATTATGCAGCCGTAGGTGTGGCACAAAGAGCACCAGTGATACACATCGCCGCCATTCTCTGCACCTTCGTGACAAAGACACAGTTCCCTTTTGTCATTAAAGCACCAGACAGTGATTCCATACAGCAGAATAATGTCTGGAATGACATTATTAAGAGACCTCTCTATATCAAGAAAACCCACCATTGTGCACTCCTTTACCGAAGCGAACTCTAGATGGTACCAACTAGCTCATGAAAAGTTGTTTCCTTTGATCTGCCCTTGCTGTATGCATGTTGCCTGCTTGAAATCAACCTCGGGTCAATCATTCTAAGCAAATATGAGCCTATCATTCGTTCCATTGTCTTTAACAAAAAAAAAAAGACAGACTAATTCGTCTGAAATTCTTCGGAACTTTGTTGGAATTTTTCCTAGGTTTCGGAATAAAAACGACTCTGGTATTCCTCCATTTTAAAGGAATGTATAAGGGGCATTCCATTAAAATCGGAAACTTTGAACATTTATTTAAGATTTTCCCACTATTTTTACAGTTTTTAGTACCCTTTGAAAACTCCTTCGTGGTAAATTTTCAGTTTTTTTGATGACCCGTTCAAAAGATATCATATATAATGATTCCTATACTCAAACTTCTTTTACTCATAACTTCTTCAAAAATGGTACAAATTTCCATTTTTTTTAATTTTTGTTGCTTTTACGTATTTAAAAAAAATCCTAATAAATTCTTAAAAGTGTTCTAGTTTAACATTTTTGTGTGGAAAATTTCTATCGATTCTACAAACTTTTTGCTCAGTAGGATCGTGGGATAACAATTATTACAATTTTTTTTTAAATTTTTTGAAAAAAATTTATGTAATTTTCCAATTTTAAAATCATTTTTACTGCTCAAATGGTGCGCCGTAAAGGTGTCAATAACAAGACCGACCCCCATTAATTTTTATGCTTAATTTTTTTCAGAACAAACTAATACTCTATCTCTATTTCTAATGAGGCACTAGGCTGGTTCATATATGGCATTTTTTTTTCTTTTTTTGATTTTTGTATGGGCCACTTGGAATATATATTAAGCACCGTGAAAAATTAACAAGTGATTTTTTTAAATTTTTTTCATCAAGGTTTAGAATTTTCGCCGCAAGTGAACGTTGTTTCAGAAAAAATAAAAATTTTTAAGCAGTACATACTATCAAGAGCAACTTAAAGCTTATCAAAATAGAAAAAAATACAATTTTTTCAAAATTTTTAGAGTAAGACCCCAACTAGCCTAAATTTTTTTTCATGGCCACTTTTGGAACTAAATTTCTTGTCCGACCAAAATGAAACTTTTTGTCATTAATAAGCTAATCAAGCTAAATTAAAATAAAAATAAAAAAATAAAAATTTCATTAATAAAAATGCTTAATATATATTTCGGGTGGCCCATACAAAAATCCAGCTTTTGTTTTTATGAACCAACCTATGGGGCACCAATAAAAAATGACATTGTTTTAAAATTGGTTCCAACCGATCTTACTGCCCAAGAGTGCCCCCAGATCAGTCAAATGTATGACCGCCCCACAATATTTCTTCAATCCAATCATTTTCTCTGAACACATTTGCGTCCTAGATGGGTCATTAGTGAGACCGATCCCAATTTATTTTTACCCTCCGACATTTCTTCAAAACATACCAATGCCCTGTATCCACTCCCTAAACGGGTTCCCATTCAAAATTACATTTTTATAAAATTTATTTATTAAAAATGTATACTCTGTTAAATTAGCAGAATCTTTCTGTAACACTGTGCAACAATTTGAAGGTCATGGTCTGGGGGGTGGACCAAACCCAGACAGAATGATAGTATTTGGTTAGTATAGTAAAACCCCCATAGGGTTTGACGCTGTGTGGGTACAGTCGATTTTTATGGCCCACTGAAATTTTTATTTTTTTCCCAAAGGTGTTTGAGAAAAGTCGAGAAAAATAAAGTATTTATTAATCTGAGCCTAAAATTGAACTCAGATATCTCCAGTAGAATTTGATGGAGATTATTTTTCTAGAATATATTAACCCTCTATCTGCCTTATTTTTGGGTCATTTTAGTCCATTTTTTAAGGAATGACTTAAAAGTCTACTAAGATATGCGTTTAAAGGGTTAAAATATTCTAGGAATATTTTCTTCATCAAATTTCACTAGGGGTCTTCACTGGCGGAAAATTTGATCGGTCTGCAGAAAATGCCTAAAAATTTAAAATTGTAAAGTCTAATTCATTTTTCATATTTATGGCAGAAACTGTTTACGATTGTGAGCAACAAATATAGGATATTAGTCTGGGGGGTGGACCCTTCCAGCTAAGGATGATAGTATTTGGTTAGTATAGTAAAACCCCCAAAGGGTTTGGCACTGTGTGGGCACAGTCGATTTTTATGGCCCACTGAAATTTTTATTTTTTTCCCAAAGGGGTTTGAGAAAATGCGATAAAAATTAAGTTTATATTAATCTGAGCCTAAAATTAAACTCAGATGGCTTCTGTAGAATTTTATGGGGATTATTTTTCTAGAATATATTAACCCTCTATCTTCCTTCTTTTTGGGTCATTTTAGACCAATTTTTAAGGAACGACTTAAAAGTCCACTAAGATATACGTTTGGAGGGTTAAAATATTCTAGTGATATTTTTTGCATCAAATTTCACTAGGGGTCTTCACAGGCAAAAACTTAAACCAGTCTGTAGAAAATGTCTAAAAATTAAAAATTGTAAACTCTTGTTAATTTTTGATATATATGCCGGAAACTGTTTACGATTGTATGCAACTAATATAGGATAATGGTCTGGGGGTGGACCCTTCCAGCACAGGATGACAGTATTTAGTTAGTTCAGTAAAATCCCCAAAGGGCTTGGCGCTGGGTGGGTACAGTACGTTTTTGTGGCCCACTGATTTTTTGTTTTATTTGTCCAAAGAGGTTTAAAAAACGAAAAAAATAAAATTTATGTTACTCTGAACCTAAAATTTAACCCATATGTCTTCAGTAAAGTGCCTGTGAAGACCCCTATTGAAATTTGATGCAAAAAATATTCCTAGAATATTTTAACCCTTTAAACGTATATCTTAGAATACTTTTAAGTCGTTCCTTAAAAATGGACTAAAATGACCCAAAAACAAGGCAGATAGAGGGTTAATATATTCTAGAAAAATAGTTCCCATAAAATTCTACTAAAGCCATCTGAGTTTAATTTTAGGCTCAGATTAATATAAACTTTATTTTTATCGAATTTTCTCAAACCCCTTTGGGGAAAAAATAAAAATTTCAGTGGGCCATAAAAATCGACTGTACCCACACAGTGCCAAACCCTTTGGGGGTTTTACTATACTAACCAAATACTATCATCCTTAGCTGGAAGGGTCCACCCCCCAGACTAATATCCTATATTTGTTGCTCACAATCGTAAACAGTTTCTGCCATAAATATGAAAAATGAATTAGACTTTACAATTTTAAATTTTTAGGCATTTTCTGCAGACCGATCAAATTTTCCGCCAGTGAAGACCCCAAGTGAAATTTGATGAGCAAAATATTCGTAGAATATTTTAACCTTTTAAACGCATACCTTATGAGACTTTTGAGTAATTTCTTGAAAAAAGTACTAAAATGACCCAAAAACAAGGCAGATAGAGGGTTAATATATTCTAGAAAAATAATCCCCATAAATTTCTATTAAAGACATCTAAGCCCAATTTTAGGCTAAGAGTAACATAAACATTATTTTTTTCGTCTTATTTAACCCCCTTTTGGAAAAAAAATAAAAATTTCAGTGGGCCATAAAAATTGACTGTACCCACACAGCGCCAAAACCTTTGGGGGTTTTACTATACTAACCAAATACTATCATTCTGTCTTGGTTTGGTTCACCCCCCAATTTCACTGTTTCACAGTGTAATTTAACAATATTATTTTTTTAAGTTTTGTGTTAAAAAGTACTTACCACATGTCCTTGAAGTTCAGCCTCTCTGTGAGATCTATGTATTCCCAACTGATCCTGAGTGGATCTCAAGCCAGCTAATTGATTGTAGTGATGCAGGGGAGTATGATGCAATGTTGGTAAAGGTTGACCATAAGGGTCCGTTCCTAGATACTCTAAAGCACCATGGTTCTGTAAGTACGCAGGTATCTAATCAATATTAGTATCAATTTTAGCTTTCAATTCGACCGTTTAATTTTGTTTTGTTTTAGAAAAATATATTTTGCAAGTGTGCTGTTATTACCTGTTGCTGAGGAGGACTTTGTGTAGAATGATGAAAGGGAGGTGGAAAGTATGGAGGTTGGAAATCTGACTGTAAAGACTGATGGTGCATTGTAGCAGCGGAACTGTGAGTTCCACCATGTCCACTGTGGCCAGTTGTTGGACCCCCTCTGCCGGAATGGCCACCAGTGTGTGTTGTGTAAGCAGGGCTATTGCTTGACAGCCCTAAACTCCCATGACTAGTCAAACGTTCCTAGAAAGAAAAACAAAAAAATTTGTTTTATTAAAACATTTTTAAAATGAAATAATAAGGAAAAAAAAAGGAATCAAAAGGAGAAATGATTAAAAAATAAATCATACTTATATGTGCTCGTAAGTAGACTTAAATGTTTGTTTTTTTTTGTAAATTCGTTAATATATTTCATGCTACTGTAAAAGAAAATGGTAAAATTCTATAAAAAATATGCAGAACGAAACATGTGAATGCTGTTTGAGCCAATTTAAGTAGTTACATGTCACATGGGGTACAAAATTGTTTAGTATTTTAGGTATCGACCAAGCTAAATCATTGTAATGACTAATAACACTGCACAACAAAATCAATTTTTTTCCAAAATTACAAGGTCAGACCAAAAAATTTTGATAGAAGAGACAAAAAAAAAATACACGTGTATCGGCGTTTTGAAAGTTTACATCTGTGTTTCATTTTAGGGGGAGGTAAAGTTTCCCCCAAATGCAGATGTTGTATTGTCAATCGTCATTGAATATCGAGTGAAGCTTACGTTTAAAGTATATGGTGTGTTCAGCAAATTTATATAAAATGTTACGGAGAACATTTTTGTGGAATATATTAACCCTCTAGCTCCTCACGATAAGGGTCTTTTTTGTCCTTCTTTTCAAAAAGAGCAAAAAACACCATTAAAAAAGGGATTTAAGGGGTTTGAATGTTCCGAAAAAATATTCGCCGTAAAATTTTACTATAAGTCCTTGAATACACCAAAACGGAAAACTCAACCAGAAGGTCAGAAATAAGACACAACAAAAGAGATCTTAGGGTTAATTTCGCATTTATTAAGAAAATCGAGTAAAGCTTACGTTTAAAGTATATGGTGTGTTCAGTAAATTTATGTAAAATGTTACGGAGAACATTTTTGTAGAATATGTTAACCCTCTAACTCCTCAAGATAAGGGTCTTTTTTGTCCTCATTTCAAAAAGAGCAAAAAACACCATTAAAATAGGGATTTAAAGGGTTTTAATGTTCCGCAAAAATATCCGCCGTGAAATTTTACTATAAGTCCCTGAACACACCAAAACAGAAAACTCAACAAGAAAGTCAGATATTAGACACAACAAAAGAGAGCTTAGGGTTAATTTCGCATTTATTAAGAAAATCGGGTAAAGCTTACGTTTAAAGTATATGATGTGTTCAGCAAATTTATGTAGAATATTACGGAGAACATTTTTGTAGAATATGTTTACCCTCTAACTCCTCAAGATAAGGGTCTTTTTTGTCCTTCTTTTAAAAAAGAGCAAAGAACGCCACTAAAACAGGGATTTTAGGGGTTAAAATGTTCCGCAAAAATATTCGCCGTGAAATTTTACTATAAGTCCCTTTCACGGCAAATATTTTTGAGGACCATTTTAACCCCTTAAATGGCTGTTTTAATGGTGTTTTTGGTCTTTTTCAAAATACGGACAAGAAAGACCCTTACCTTGAGGAGCTAGAGGGTTAACATATTCTACAAAAATGTTCTCCGTAACATCTATATCTATATCTATACTATATTATAAAACGCACTTTTCGCGAAAATTTTCTTTGTCACCGGTGTTTGAAGAAACTACTGAACCGATTTTGATGAGATAAAAACCATAATAAAGCTTTCATTCCAACTAAGATTATAGGCTATAGAATGTTTTGATATCGTTTAAGAGGGACTTTTGAAAATGCCAAAATATGAAAAAAAAATCAGTTTTTCCGCTTTTAAAAAGACACAATAAGTCAGATTTTAATGTGAATGGCACTATTGGAAAGCTCTTTTTTTAACAAACAACTTAGCCTTTTCAGTTTTTTAAATTAGTTCATTAACACGCCTTGGGCATTCAGTTTTATCACTGTTCGGGGATCTGTACCTCATCTATATCTATACTATATTATAAAACGCACTTTTCGCGAAAATTTTCTTTGTCACCGGTGTTTGAAGAAACTACTGAACCGATTTTGATGAGATAAAAACCATAATAAAGCTTTCATTCCAACTAAGATTATATGCTATAGAATGTTTTGATATCGTTTAAGAGGGACTTTTGAAAATGCCAAAATATGAAAAAAAAATCAGTTTTTCCGCTTTTAAAAAGACACAATAAGTCAGATTTTAATGTGAATGGCACTATTGGAAAGCTCTTTTTTTAACAAACAACTTAGCCTTTTCAGTTTTTTAAATTAGTTCATTAACACGCCTTGGGCATTCAGTTTTATCACTGTTCGGGGATCTGTACCTCATATATTATAAAACTCACGGTTCGATATTTCAAATTTAAAATAAAAAACACTATTCGAAAGAATTTATTTACGTCTTGAACATTTAAAAAACCGAATGTTAGGGACAACTTTTTGGAAGAAGATTTTTTGGAAGAAGAGAATTAACTGTAAATTGATGTTTTTACAGCCAAACGTTTAATAAAAAAGTTTTCAGTTTAAAACCAGTTATGTCGATCGAATTCAATTTTGACTACCGATATTCCATTTATGTATATTAGGGTGGCACGAACAATGACTTTTTTCGAATTTTGTCGATCGCCGGGCAAATTATGGTTAGTTTTGGTCTAAAAACTCTATGTTAAAATTTTTAGCCAAATCGGACAAAACTAGACCGTTTTTTCCATACAAACCAAACAACATTTTTTTTTCGATTTTTTATTTTTTTTTTTAATTACTATTTTACTTTACTTTAATTTTCGTGGAATAAACGCTTCAAAATTGACTCCGAAAAAAAATTTAGGGCCGTTGCAGTCATACTCTAAAAAATTAAAAAAAAAATTATTTAGTTTTGAGTCAAAACTTTTGACTCGAAAGAATTTTTCTTTGAGATGTTGCTCTTAATGATACATATCAACACAAAAATCTTATTTCTTTCTGTAACGTCTTTATCACGTTCTAAAATATAGCAAAAAATTCACTTTTTACCTTTCTCACATTTTATTATCACAAAAAATGGCTTTTGTCGAATTTCGTCAAATGCTGGGCAAATTATGGTTGCTTTTTGCCTAAGAACTCTATATTTAAGTTTTTAGCCAAATCGGACAATTTTAACATGTGCCGCTGAAGTGCAAAAGTTTAACCCTAATTTTTTTTTTTTTTATTTTCACAAAAAATTTAAACCACCCAGAGGCACGGGTTAAAATTGTCCGATTTGGCTAAAAATTTTAACATATAGCTACAAAATTAATTTTTTTTGACAATACATAAAATTTGAAAAAAGTGTAAACGCATTTTTCATAATTTTTTTATACATTTAAGAACACGATAAAAATGCCACAGATAAGAATAATATTTTTATGTGAATACATCTCAGCTAAAATCCTTTCAAGTCAAAACTAAGAAAAAAAAAATTAAAAATTCTTAGAGTAGGACTCCAACAACCTACATTTTTTTTCGAAGCAAATTTTGAAGAGGAAGGGGTTATCCCTCCAAAATGAAATTTTTAGTCATTATTAAGCTTAATCAAGTAAAGCATTATTAAAAAAAATAAATAAATTAAAAAGTTGAAAAAAAAAAAATTAGTTTGTATGGCAAAATTTTTTTTTTGGGCCAAAAATTTAACCACCCAAAGGCACAAGTTAATTTTGTCAGATTTGTCTAAAAGTTTAAACATAAGATTTATAGACCAAAAAGAACCATTGGGTTTGGACAACTAAATATCATGGGGGTTTTTGAATTAAAAGGCATTAAATCAAAATAATTCAGAAATGAATACATAACAATATTTTGTTTTTTTTACTTTTCCCCTTCCAGATAACTTAAAGGTCTGATGGGAGAATGATCCACATACGTAGGGTCAAGTTAACAAAAACACTGGGGTCAACTTGACAAGTCTCAGTTTAACACATTCCGTGTTAAAATTTTTCTTTGATAATAGAAATATTTTAAGGATTTGAGACTTTCCCTTTTGAAAAATCTTTACTACTTATGTTCAAAATAATAAAAATATTTTCTGTTCTGAAAAATATTAACCGTGGAAATAAATTTTTATTAAAATAAAATATCCAATCCAAATCAAAATACTTTGATTCCTTTACAAAGATTAATAAAATTTTTAACATTCGATTTTGGGGAAAACAATTTTCTTCAATGTTTCAATTTTGTTCAATAAAAATAGATTTTTTTAATTGTTCTTAGAAAAAAAAATTAACACAAATTTCATAATTATTGATTAAAATTTCGAATTTTTATTCCTCGGGCAACGCCGGGTACTCTGCTAGTTTTACATAAAATTGCTTTACACACCATACACTTTAAACGTAAGCTTAACTCGATTTTCTTAATAAATGCGAAATTAACCCTAAGCTCTCTTTTGTTGTGTTTTATTTCTGACTTTCTTGTTAAGTTTTCCGTTTTGGTGTATTCAGGGACTTATAGTAAAATTTCACGGCGGATATTTTTGCGGAACATTTAAACCCCTTAAGTCCCTGTTTTAATGGTGTTTTTTGCTCTTTTTGAAAAGAAGGACAAAAAAGACCCTTATCTTGAGGAGTTAGAGGGTTAACATATTCCACAAAAATATTCTCCGTAACATTTTACATACACTCAAAAAAAAATAACTGTAAAGTTAGCAAAAAATTTAGTTAAATTTAACTAAAAAAACACCTGATTTTGAACCTACTAAATTTCTAGTTAATTTAACAAAAAATATTTAGTTAACTTTTCGTAGAATGAATGTAGCAAAAAAAACGTAATTTTAACTAAAAATTCAGCAGAAAATTTCGTAACATTTTTTATTAGTTGAATTCAGCTAAACTTTTTGTAAAAAATTTTAAGTTTGTTAAATATTGGTTTTAAACACTAACACTTCACTTATTTTTTCTTTTTTTTTTTCATAGTAGCAAGTTCAGCTTAAGTAGGACTTATGAGATTTGCATAGGAGGCTACACAAAAAATGTTTAAAATTTTTCACTTGACAAAAATGTTACAAAAAACCAGCAAATTAATTAGTAAAAATTCGTAAACTCAGTTTTAAAGTCAACAAAAAAAATTAGTTCAAAATTTGTACAAAACTAGTATTTTCGTAAAATTAACTTAACTAAAAAAAGTAGTTAAAACGCTGATTTTAACTAAAAATTTGCTAAAAAGCCAGTAAACTCGAGTTAACAAAAAAAAGTTTGTTAACTTTACAGTTTTATTTTTTTGAGTGTAAATTTGCTTAACACACTATATACTTTAAACGTAAGCTTCACTCGATATTCAATGACGATTGACAATACAACATCTGCATTTGGGGAAACTTCACCTCCCCCTAAAATGAAACCCAGATGTAAACTTTCATAACGCCGATACACGTGTATTTTTTTTTTGTCTCTTCTATCAAAATTTTTTGGTCTGACCTTGTAATTTTTTTTTGTGTTGTACAGTGTAATTACTAGTTGCATCAGCACAACTAATTACTGTCAGCATTACCTTATAGCCCAAAAACAATGACTTACTTTTAAATCACTATATATTAGAGTGCCCAGAAAAAAAAC
Source organism: Pegoplata infirma (assembly GCA_963921195.1). Classification (NCBI taxonomy): domain Eukaryota; kingdom Metazoa; phylum Arthropoda; class Insecta; order Diptera; family Anthomyiidae; genus Pegoplata; species Pegoplata infirma. Next base: position 162,244,251 of record OY992539.1, read on the forward strand.
TTTTATTCTTTTTTTAGGTCTTACACCCTAATTTTGTTTCTTTTGGGGATTTGTTATTTTTTTGGAGATTTTTAAAAAAAAATCTCGCGCTCTCGACTTTTTTACAAAAGTAACCGAATTTAAGATTTTTAAATTATTTAAATTGTTTAAATGCTTAAAATTTCGTCAAAAAGGAGACTTACGCTAAAAATATGTATCGTTCATTCCATAAGATATTGCCCATTCCATGAGATATATCCCATTCTTAAGAAATTTCACATAATGCCCTGTAATATTGCATGGAAACCCCCTTAGGAAGTGAATATAGGTATGTTGAGAAAAAATTTTGGGGGGTAAAAGTTAAGGGGGGTTGGTCTTACTTTTTACCCCTCTAGGAGGCCCCATGAGGCCGGTAAGAGTGGATTTAGTAAAACTAGGGCAGTTTTGGGGCTTTTTGTGAATTCTTACACCTACACGCCCAGCACGAAAACACCCACAACTGTCCCGAAGTCGCCTTAAAAGAGGTAAAATGTGAGACCGACCCCCAATAATTTTCCATCCCTAAAATTTTTTCAAAACATACCTAAGCCCTATATACAATTCCAAAGGGGGCTTTCATACAAGGATTACAACGATAAAATTGCTTGTACCTCTAACTGTCTTAAGGGTTACTCTGGAGATGTCAAATGTATGACCCACCCCCAATAGTTTTTCAACCCCAACATTTTTTCAGAACATACTTACCATCTATCTTCAACCATTAAGGTGGTCCCCAACCTATGCTATTTAGTTTTTCAACTTTTTTTTAATAAATCCGCTCCTACCGCTCCAAGGGGTTCCTTGAGGGGTAAAAAGTAAAACCGTCCCCCTTAACTTTTTCCCCCCAAACATTTTTTCTGAACATACCAACAATATATCTTCACTTCCTAAGGGGGTTTCCATGCAATATTTAAAGGCATTATGTGAAATTTCTTAAAGAATGGAATATATCTCGTGGAATAGGCAATATCTTATGGAATGGATGATACATATTTTCGGCGTAAGTCTCCTTTTTGATGAAATTGTTTTTATTTTAACAATTTAAAGCATTTAAACAATTTAAATTATTTAAAAATCTTAAATTTTTTTTTAAAAATCCCCAAAAAAAAAACGAAACTTTTTTCATTAAAAGGAACAAATTTAGGTGGTAAGACCTACATTTTTTTTGGACACTCTCCCAGTAAAAACTTGGTAATAAGTCCCCATTACCGCCTGCATTCTATGTAATGAAGGCTCGTTACCTGCTCGATTACTTCTTGTTAACAAATAATGTGTTACCGATAGCCTAATACAAAACCGGTTACATCTTGTTAATAAATAATGATTTACCGATAACCTGATGAAGAACAGGTTACTGGTAAATACAATTTAAAATATCTGATAAGTTGTCTATATAATTTTTTTTTAATGAAACTAAAAAAATGCTAAAGAAAATTTAGAAAGAACTTGCACATTTAGCTTAAAAAAGATTAACATTTATCTACTTTTTCTAATAAAACTCTGATAACAGAAATTTAAATTTAGGAATTCTGATTAAAATTGGGACAAGGCAAAAAAAGTTTAAAAAATGAAATTGATATTCAGAAAACTGGATCTAGCTGATACTTGATCGTGATTTATGACCCAATTAGTCTTTACATAACTTCTATTGAAGTTTTCTGGATTTTAATTAGCTTTTTCTAAATTGTTATTGTTTTTTCTAGAAAATTTGTGGTGTTCTCCAAATTTTAATTAAAAAGGTAAAAAACCATCATAGACAGTATTTCCTTTAAAACCTAACTCACTCTTATATAGACTTAAGATGGTGTTTATTGCGGTTTCCATTGTCTGAGCAGCAGTCGCTTCTGTATATTTGTTATTGGTAATGTCCTAAATAGCCAAATGTCCCTTTCTACGAGGTTCCAAGATATATTTTCGGTCCTGTAATATTTGAATTTTACAATCAAACATTTGGAGGGAATGATATCAACTAGGGTGATCAATTATTCGACTTTTTTCAAAAACCGGTTTTCGAACAGTTCGAAAATAAGCATTTTTGAAAAAATCGGTTTCGGTTTTTTAAATTGACAAAAAACCGGTTGAACCGGTTTTTCGATTTTTAGCAAAATAAGGTAAACAATGACTACCACGGCCACATAAAAGCAGATATTGTCAACAAAATCGGTCTACAATATTTCAAATTCTTTTTCAGAAAATACAAATTTTATTTAAGAAATTTCAAATTACATTTCAGAAATTTCTTAATATGTTTTAGAAATGTTCAATTTTATTTAAAAATGTTCTAATTGTATTTCTAAAATTTTCATTTATATTTTAAAAACTTTTTTTCAATTTCAGAAATTTTCAATTGTATTTCAGAGGTTTCCATTTGTACAAATTGCAATGAAAATGAAAATTTCTGAAAAACAAATGGAAATTTTTGAAAACCATGTAGAAAATTTTGAAATATAAAGCCTTTGGAAATCTTTGAAATACAAATGAAAATTTGTTTAAATACAAATAAAAATTTTTGAATACACATCCAATTTTGTAAAAATCGTTTTAAAAAATTTGAAATGCAAAGGAACATTTTTTTAATACAATTGGAATTTTATGAAAAGTATTAAGAAATTTTTGAAATTTAAATGAAAAATGTTTTACCTCAAACTTTTTTTATTTTTAAACAAAAATAATATTAAAAAATTATTTAAGATAAAATTTTCATAGTCTACAAAAATGTTAACTTAGTTTTTTTTATTCGTAAAAATTTGAAACTTTCAAAAATAATCACTCAAATTAAAAGATATGTATTGCAAATGGGTATTTATGAATTCGGCAAAGTCGAAATTATTTATTTACTTGTTTTGCATTCAGTTGGGATTTTTTTGAACATATTTTTTAGTAATCAAATTGCACTAAAAAGACATTATCGAGTTTAAGTGCTTTTAAGAGGTTGACTTAAAAAAACCGGGTTTCGACATTAAAAAAACCGGTCTAACCGGTTTTCGAATAGTTAAGATTTTAAAAAAACCGACCGTTGCAATACACAAAAAACCGGTTTAAACCGGTTTCGAAAAAATGGTCTAATCACCCTAATATCAACGTAAACATTGGTTCCGTTGTCACATTGGATCTTTTCCATTTCCACATTTGCCCGCTTGGTTGCTCTTGAAATAAACGCGTTCAACATGAACTTGTTCAATTTCATATTGGCGGAAGTTGCCCCAAGTTAAAAATTTATTTAAAAAATCAAATGCTGCTATTTGGTAGCATTTTTGGAAGGAGTGGGTAACGAGTTATGTTAGGCTACTGGTAGCTACTTATTTTTAGGACTAATGTATGCTGTTATTTGGTAGCATTTTTGTAAGTAGTGGGTAACGAGTTATTTTTGGGCTACTTGTAGCTCATTATTGGTGGTACTAATGTATGTAGTTTTTTAGTAGCATTCTCGTAAGCGAGTGGGTATGTGGTCATTACTTCAATGACATCGCCATGTTAAAATAATGAGTGTTTCACCAACATAGTAACTAGCTACCACCATCTATTTAAAGGCAAAAACCTCATTACTTGGTAACAGAAGTTTTTACTGGGCTACTATATACAGCTGCGGTCAAAAAAATAGCACCAGGATAAAACAAAATTTTCTTCGTTGGTTTTTTTTTAACAATTTTAACTTATGCCACTGACAACGTGTCATAAGATACTTACATGAGTGTGAAACAATATTACATAAGAATGGGCTAATTCGGCTTTTTATTTTATTAAAAATTTTCAGAGTTTTTAAAAAAACTTCAAAAAGACTCAGTCAAAAAAATAGCACCACAGTACTTTTTGTATTAAAATTTAATTCTTAAATTTGAAAAACGAATGGATTATGAATTCAGTATTGTTTTGATATCTTTAAATTTTAAAAAAAAATTTTGTCGAGTGCTCATTGTTGACAATTGCCTCTGTACAACGTTTTTGTACCGAATTTGCGAGATTTTGGGATCTTTAATTCGAAATTGAGTTCCAGATTTGCTGAACAGCCACCCAAAGAGCTTCATTACAAGTTGGTTGTATTCGAGACACTCCCTTCTATATAGCTGTCCATTAACTATCGATTTGGTCTAGATCTGGGGACTCACCAGGCCATTCCATTACGTTTACTTTATTGTCCAGACCCAATTTTTCGCGAATTTCCCATCATGCTTTGGGTAATTGACGTGCTAAAAGACCTAAATTAGTGGCATTTGCTCAGAAACTTATGGTAACATTACTTTCTGGAGGATATAAACGTTAAGTGTATATCCACGGTTGATCTAGTCCAATATGTGAGCCATGGTCCAATATATGAACCCCACTCATCAGGAGGAAAATATCCCCCACACCATAAGCACCATTTTAAGTTATTTTTATTTCGAATTTTGGATTGAATTCCGCGTTTTAGGGTCTTCTAACGTAGGTATGTGATCCTATGTCTCAAAATAAAACAACAATGGGTTCATTTGTCCATAGAACATTGATCCACTTTTAAGCTGTTCATTCTGAATTACTGTTAGCAAACTTCAAACGACTTGCAGCATGCTTAAGTGAGAGTAGGCGCACTTTTCCGAATCTACAAGCGTTAATGTTGTTGTTTTGTAATCTTTGACAACCATTTTCGCCATTTGCTGTTTTTTTTTAGCTCTGGAGCTGCAGTAGATGGGGCTTTCTTCCATTGTCATAACAAACACCTAACCACTAATGGTGACAAACATCGCTTGTGACTAAGTTTTTCAAGCTCTAAAGTTAATTTTGTTGAATTTCCAATCATTTAATAAGCGCATCCAACCAATTTTCCTATTTCAGAATATGGTTTATTTTCAGAAATCATATTTTTTACAAAAGCACATTTTTGAGGAGTGTAATACCCTCCACGTCATATTTTTTGAAAATAAATGTCAAATTTTATAATGAATTAATTTTTTTTATAAATAAAAACAATCTTTCTTTAATATTTAACACTTTTATTTAAATAATTAAAACAATATTAATTTTTTTAAAGAAATTTTGTGATTCGGTGCTATTTTATTGACTGCACTGATTCAGAGTTTTTTTAAAATATCGATCATTAAAAAAGAACCGTCCACAATTTTTGGAAAAAGTAAAAATATTTAAGGGGTATATACTTAGTATAAGAGTTTTGCATATTTACTTTAAACAAATACGCACATAATATTTTGTTTTAATTGAATGAATAGAGATTTTGTCATTGGTGCTATTTTTTTGACCGGCACTGTATGTACCTTTATTTATAAAATCAGTTAAATTTCGTAAAAAACTTCAGTTCGTAACACTGTCCAATAAATTTGGGGTCACCAAGTGTATCTTGAATGGGAAAAAAAAATTAAAGTATATCAATAGTAGACCAAATCCTCCCAATGTGTTTTGAAAACTTAGCTCGAGATCTTTTTTTATGGTCCACTGAAGTTTTAATTTTTTTTGTCAAAAGCGTATTGAATAAGTCAATAAAAAGTATTAAATTTAATTCTGAGGCAAATATTGTTAAAAGATGTCTTTTGTGAAATTTAATGGCGATTCTTTTCTTAGAAAATATTAACCTTCTTTCTCCAATTTGTAAGGGCCATGTTGGTCCTTTTTTCAAATATCCTCGTATAACACTACTAAAACGTGCGTTTAAACACACCCCTCTTCAAGCCAGTTTAGGTTGTGTTTAAATGGTGATAAATAGGGATGAAATTTTCATGCACTAAAAAATCGAAAATATGCGCTTAAAATATGCACTAAAAAAATCAAAATATGCACTAAAGAACCTACAAATATGCACTAAAAAATAAAATGTGTGCAATAAAAGTCTTGTTTTCATTCGAAAAACTTCTTAAAACAGCAAAAAATAAATCCGGGCTTAATTAGTAACATTTAAAACTTTATATAAGCAGGATTTTTTTTTAGAAATTAGGACAATCTATAAAAAAAAAATTAAAAAGAAAAAAATAATTTTTCTTATTTTCAAAATAAATTTTTAAAATAGTTTTTGAAACAAATAAATTTCAATTTCTGTTTTTGCTAATTTATATTTAAATATGCAAAAATATGCACTTAGAAGTTGGAAATATGCACAATATATGCACTTAAAACCAAAATATGCAAAAATATGAATTTTAACTAAAATATGCAAAAATATGCAAAAACAAATCGATGCCATTTTAAAGCAAATTTCTTGATTTGGAAAGATAATTGGTCAAAATCGTTTTTAGACTATCGACAAAAAACATGCATTTGCATGGAAATCTCATCCCTAGTGATAAAATTGGCTAATGGCATTTCACTTCTCTTTATTTTGAAAAATCGTTAACATGAAAATCCTAGCTGATCCTATTTTCGAGTTATTGCTTAATAATTACATTGTTCGGCAACAAAAACCTCCCAGTGAAATATCCAACTGATTCTTATAGATTTTGCTCCCCTGAATCCAAATCTGCCATCTGATTTTTTCTAACACGTACCCAGACCTTTGAAGAGTTAATTCAATTTGTGAATTAATTCACATTATTTTTAATTAATGAATTAATTCATGCTTGAATTAATTCTTTGAATTAAATTTCAATTATTATTTTAAAATAATTAATTAATTTTTTGAATAATTCAATTTTAATTCAAAGAACTAATTCAAGTATGAATTATTTTTTTTTAATTAATTAATTTTGAATTAACTCTTTTTGAATTAATTCATTTTGAATCTATAAGAATCAGTTTTAAAAAAATGGATTGCAGATTTGGATTTAGAAGAGCAAAATCTATAAGAATCAGTTGAATTTTCACTGGGAGTTTTTTGTTGTCGAATAGTGGAATTATTTAGCAATAACACGAATACAGGATCAGCTATGATTTTCGTGTTAACGATTTTTAAAGTTCAAAATAAAGAGGAGTAAAATGCCATTAACCGATTTTATCACCATTTTAATACAACCTAAACTTGATTGAAGAGGGGTGTGTAAAGGGTTAAAATGTTTTACAAATTTTTTGTTTTCAATTTCACTAGGCGTTGGTTAAGGTTGCCAGAAGCCAGAAAAAAGCTTGATTTTTTTCAAAAAACATGCTTCAAAAAGCTAAAAATTTAGAAAAAAAGATTAAAAATAAAGCTAATTTTTTTTTAAATTAATTAATATTAGGTTTTTCTTCAGTTTTACAATTGAATTGCAAGCATGTAAGAATGTTAAATTCGTCTGTGCCGAATCTTTTATACCCTTCAACATGCAAAAAAAAAAAAAAAATTCAGTGGCGTTTTTCTTTTTTGTGGGTGGGTGGGATCGGCAGTGGTAATTTGGGGGGGGCGCGGACAAATTTCTTCTTGAAGTATATGTTCGAAAATTCATTCGTATGATTTTTGCACCAAAGAAATACAAGTTAATCATTATTTAAATATTTTTTTAGGGGGGGGGGGGGGGGGGGGTGTACAAACAGCATTTTCTAATCACCTGGGTCCAAATGCAGGACTTTGAACTTCTTCTGTTATTAAATTGTTGCATTTTTTAAACAAAAACACAAAAAGAATATATTCAAAAATTGTGTTTTTCAGAGGTTGGTTTAGTTCTTCAAGGCTGAATTTTTTCCCCCTAGTCCGATTTTGCTCATTTACGAACTTAACCTGTCTAGGAACATAAGACATATTCATACCAAAATTCGGAAGTCTAGCTTATTTATTTTGGACTGCATCGTGTTAACTACAGACCGACGGACATCGCTAGAATGTCGTAGAATCGATAACTGATCATAAATATATTTTAATGGGTCCTACACCGATATTTTGAAGCGTTACACACGGAATGACAAAGTGTGTATACCCCATACTGTAATTAGAGGGTATAAAAAATGGATCTGTTATTCCTTTGATATCATATTTGGGACTAAAGATATGCTTATTAATTAAACGAAAATATTAAATAAAATATCGATGGCCTATATTCAAAATCCTCTATCTTATAAAACACAATTGGTCAGGAGAGCCAAAAAATTGTTTATTTCGCGTATTCTTAGAGTAATTTGACTTCGATATTCTACAATATTTTTTAAAAGAAACTGCTAAATCTCACATATACACTAGACTGGCCATAGCGTTATATAGAAAAATTAAAAAATGTTAAATCCATAAGTGTTCGCACTGAAAAATGTGAGGTTGGGGATAAAAATAATTATGCATATTTAAAAAAATTTTTTTTTTGTTCCGAGTACCTCCGGGTTGAGCCTAAATTTTGAAAAACGGATTACAAGGGAAAAATATGACTTTTTTTTCATTTTCTCAATTTTTTTGATATTTTAAGTACAGTTTGAATTCAAATGGTCACTGAATTTTGATTAAGAGTTAATTGTCTATCAAATAAGGTGTTAAAAATTAAAATCGGTTGAAAATTAGCCGAGTTATGACAACTTCCCCCGGCAACTAACGTGTGGCAAACCACCTGATCAAGGAATTCGAGCCCCATTTTTGAAATTTATTGAAATTATCTACTGTAATTAATTTTTTTTATTCCTCAAGTTCCAATGTATTAAGAAGATACATATTTTTCATATTGCGTTTTGCTAACTTGTTTTAAATAAATGCTAAAGTGGTCTGAATTTTTCAACACTATTTTCAAATCTCCAATTTTAAATTTTTATTTTTTTTGTTAAAGAAATTTTAAAAAATCGGCTATTGGAGTTTAGGGATTTGTTAAGCACATATAAAGGAATAAAAACCCCAAAAATTGTAGGGTTTGCTGTTTTCATTTGGCTATTACAGTGATGTAATTTCGGCGGATTTCGGGAAAGTAGTGATTTTTGGCCCTTTTTTAGCTTTTATTTATTTTTTTTTGGTTTTTTTTACAAACTTGATATGTTTTGGACCGAATTATATCAACACGAGATAGAATACTTCAATTCGCAAAATTAGGGCGAAATTGAGATATAAAAAATTGCCCCTGTTAAGGGTCAAAGGTCAAATTTTAGAGAATTTTTAATTTTTAAACATTATCAGATTTGCTGGGCGGATTTTTCTGAATCTACTTGATGTTATTTTAATTGGTCTAAACTAAATGTCAAATAATTAAAATTTAGAAATTTAACCCTTAATTGCTGTCGATGCCTATAATTTTTTTAATTTAATGGAGATAATGTAAGTGTATTTTGTTCAAAGGGTCGAATAGGCCCCACCATCACTAAAGGGTTAATATTCTGAATTTAAATAAAAAGACATATGTTAAGACCTTTTAAAATGACATCAAGTAGTTTCATATATTTCCACTCAGAAAATCTGTTAATGTTTAAAAATTAAAAATTTTCTAAAATTTGACCTTTGACCCTTAACAGGGGCAATTTTTTATGTGTCAATTTCGCCCTAATTTTGCAAATTGAAGTATTCTATCTCGTGTTGATATAATTCGGTCCAAAACATATCAAGTTTGTAAAAAAAACCAAAAAAAAATAAATAAAAGCTAAAAAAGGGCCAAAAATCACTACTTTCCCGAAATCCGCCGAAATTACATCACTGTAATAGCCAAATGAAAACAACAAACCCTACAATTTTTGGGGTTTTTATTCCTTTATATGTGCTTAACAAATCCCTAAACTCCAATAGCCGATTTTTTAAAATTTCTTTAACAAAAAAAATAAAAATTTAAAATTTGAGATTTGAAAATAGTGTTGAAAAATTCAGACCAGTTTAGCATTTATTTAAAACAAGTTAGCAAAACGCAATATGAAAAATATGTATCTTCTTAGTACATTGGAACTTGAGGAATAAAAAAAAATAATTACAGTAGATAATTTCAATAAATTTCAAAAATGGTTCTCGAATTCCTTGATCAGGTGGTTTGCCACACGTTAGTTGCCGGGGGAAGTTGTCATAACTCGGCTAATTTTCAACCGATTTGAATTTTTAACACCTTATTTGATAGACAATTAACTCTTAATCAAAATTCAGTGACCATTTGAATTCAAACTGTACTTAAAATATCAAAAAAATTGAGAAAATGAAAAAAAAGTCATATTTTTCCCTTGTAATCCGTTTTTCAAACTTTAGGCTCAACCCGGAGGTACTCGGAACAAAAAAAAAATTTTTTTTAAATATGCATAATTATTTTTATCCCCAACCTCACATTTTTCAGTGCGAACACTTTAACTTTTCAAAAAAATTTCTACTATGGCCACCATCGACGTATACAGGGGGGGGGGCCCAACAACAACAACAAAAAAATATTTTTTTTATATGTATTGGAAAACACGAATCTCACGAAAAAAACAACAAAATTTTTTTTGTTGTTGTTGTTGGGCCCTGAAAAAACAGTCCTGCATACGCCGTTGATGGCCACTCTAATATACACTCAAAAAATTATGTCATTAACTGTTTGTAGTTTATTTAAAAAGTTTTCCGTTTAGTCGTTTTTAAAAGAAAAAACATTTGTTTGATGTTTAGTTTTTATTGATGACTACTTCAGTTCTTTGTTTCAAAAATAACACACTAAAAAATATAGACTTTCATTAACATTTAATTTTTAAAGTCATTATTTTTGTTCTGTAAGTAAAAACTACTGATTATTCTTTTGATTTTTAATGATTTGTGTAAGTAATTTTTTTTAAATTGTTGGTATTTTTTAATGAAATATCATAAGTTTTTACCTACACAAGTCAGTTATTTTTTTGTAGAAATAAAAATCAAAAAATTATTTATAGAAATATAAAAACATGTTTGTATCAAGTGACTTTGGCACGATGGGTAGAGTGTCTGGCCAGAATGTAATAAATTACCTACGAAATCATTAATTTTTATTGTTTTCGTAGGTTATTTTTTTGAAATTTATTGGTAAAAATAACAGAACTATCATCAATTTTTAATGTTTTCGTTGGTTATTTTTTTTCGAATTTGTTGGTAAAAAAGAGTGAAAAAACGTAATTTTTTAATGTTTAATGTTATTTATTTTAGAAAATTTTGTCAACAGTAAAAAATAAATGTTGATGTTTTTAAAACAAATGAATAATTACTGGGATGGTTTTCAATTGTTTATTCACTGGTTTTAAGTGTGTTTTTCATTTGTTTTTGCCTACAAAATATTTTGAGTGTAATTGATTTCAGAAATTTTGCATTATTGGTGATTTTGTGAGAGATAGAGGGTTTTGTTTTTCAAAAATATTCAATGTGAGTGTATAAAAATGATCAGATAGAGGGTTTTGCATTTAAATAAATAAAAATTATTATAGGGCATGTCACAGACTCAATTCCGTTCGGAAGTGAAATAAGTGGTTTACTTGTAAAACGCAAAGCAAATATTTTTTTTCGGAATGAAACCACTTTTATGCAATTTAATTTCACTATGATTTTTGAAAGTGATTTCATTCCGAAAAAAATAATACTCGTTTTGCGTTTTACGAGCAAACCGCTTTTTTCAAATCCGAACGGAATTGGGTCTGTGACATGCCCCTATTATTTCATTTATGAAATCGGTCAATATTAACACGTTTTATTTAAGATATCTGCTATAATACTGCAGAAGATATAAAATTAACAATAAACCATAATATTTTCTTAACTACCGTGTCCACGACCTAACACGCAAGAGCCGATTGTGGGAAAATGTATGAAAAAATTTTGCAAGGTCATCTTCAGTTGACATCCAGCGGTTAAAGCTTGAAAAAATTATGCATCTTGACCAAAATCCATTTATGATTTTTTTTACCAAATCCGGGTCAAAAATTAGAGAAAATTTGATTACTCTAAAGAAAAAAATATTTGAAAAATTTTAAAATCGCGGTTTTGGTACACAGGTGCTTATTTTTAATAAAAAAAATATTTTTTATCAAATAAAAGACGTGATATTAATAAATTTTTAATTTTTAAACGATCTCAGACGTACTATGTACATGTCATAATGTAGTCAGCACTATTGATTTCCTGCATACTTGACAAAATATTTGAAAAAGTCAGGAGGTGTTATGAGGTTTTTTGTATGGTCAGAGATTTTTCAGTCAGCAAGTACACTGATATTGTCATAAGGAAGTCTTTAAGATGTCTTACCGACATTTCTAATTGGGTAAAAATCATATTCTGATGCATTTTTTAAAGAAAATGGATTCTTAAAGTATAATTTTCAGATTCTGAGAAATGTTTCCTATAAAGAATGTTTCTACTCTGAGACATTTTACTTGTCGCTAAGAAAAAAATGTTTTCGAATTTAAGATTTTTTACAGGAAAAAAAAAATATTTTACTAATTAAAAATTGTTTCCACTCAATAAAAAATTTTTAAGAATTGTGGATGGCCTCAAAGTTTTTGACAAAGCCAAAAATATTTTTATTTTGGATTTTTAGACGCATATTATAGGTACATATTTTCGTTTTTTAGATGCATAAAAGTACTTGCCCTAGTGATGACCAACTTCTTTTTGGTCTGGGCACTTTTAATTTTTACTCTACTTCAACTTACTCAAGCAACAAGTAAAAATGGTTCCAGTAACAAAAACTTTTTTAAAAATTGTAGAGTGCATCAAATGTTTAAAAAACCCCTATTTTATATTAACAATCCTATATTTTTTTTTTGTTAAAACAATAATTTTTAAATGCATATTTTTTTAAGCATATTTTGGATTTTTAGATGCATTTTATAGGCACATATTTTCGATTTTTAAGTATATGCATGAAAGCACTTTCCCTAATAACGAGATATTAGAATAATTAAATTTTTTCTTTGTTTACAAAAAATTGGTGGTCAAAGGAGTTAGAGGAAAAAAATGCGGATTTCTTCTACGGTATTAAAAAAATTTACTGTTTTTGGTTGTTGGAAAAACTAGGTGATAACTGAATAAAAATTACTGGATAATTTTTTAAATTTTTTAGTGTTTGAACTTGGAAAAACCCGACTTAGGAATATTTTTAAAAAAATTTCTAAAAAAATCTGCAAATAATTTTAATGTCCAGTGCGACCCTCGTATCTTATTTAATATTTGCTCAATCTGGATGCTATCAAGCTTAATTTAAAGCTTGGAAAATTTCCTATAGAACATTTTCTACAAAAATAGTCGATTGATAACACAGGGCACTTTTTTTTGCCTGGGTTCTGATAGCTAATTTTGGGTATTAGGGGTACGCTGATTTCAAATCTGGCTACCGTTTTTTTGGGTCAGCTCTAGTTTTCGAGATATAGCCTAAGGAAACTTTGAAATAGGCTGTTTTTGGCATGTTTGTGAGTCTATATTTACCAACACTAGTCTTACATCCAAAAAGTGAATGACGATTTTAAGTATGTTGGATATGCTGATTCCAAAAATTCTCTTACTTTTTTTGAGTCATTTTTAGTTTTTGAAATATCGCTAAAATATTTTTTTTTAATTTATGACCTCTTTAATTTTGTATGAATATTTATGCCCTTTTTAATAACTCGAAAACTATAGCTGTCAGAAAAAATATAATACCAGTTTTGGAATCCTGGCATCCAATATAGTTAAGTTCGTGTTTAAAACTGAGGCACTAAATTTTTTTTGGATATTATAGCCAAGCAAAATTGGTAAAAAACGCACTTTTTTGACTCTTTAACAGCGATTTGCTCGCGAACGCGAGCTGATGGAAACAATTGGATAACAGATTCGGAATCAGCACACTAAAATCCATATAAATCAGTTATCAAAGGTCAGGCAAATTGAAAAAGTTAAAATTTTGTCAACCTATGTAATTATATGGTTAAGTATTTATAACTTTTCCATTATAGGAAAATATGGTTAAGTATGCTGTTCCATTATTAGTTTGAGCCACTGCATTAGTTTGCAATTATTACACTCAAAAAATTATGTTAGTAAAATCAACTGAAAATGTCAGTTAAAATAACTACTTTGTAAGTTGTTTTGGGGTCAACTGCTTTTTCAGTTAAATCAACTAACAATGTTAGTTATTTTAACTGACAAAAAACAACTGACTTATGTAGTAAAAACTACTTACATTTGTAGTCAAAACAACTAAAATGTAGTAAAAATAAAATAATCAATATATCGAGGGCCTATATTCAAAACCCTCTATCTAAAAAACACAACTTTTCAGGAGAGCCAAAAAACTGTTTATTTCGCGTATTGTTAGAGTAATTAAAATTCGATATTCTACAATATTTTTTTGAATCAACTACTGAATCTCACATATGATTCGTTTTTAAAATTTTGCACTATTGGGGATTTTAGAGGATAGATAGAGGGTTTTGCATTTCAATAAAAATTAATTATTATGATTTCATTTACGAGATCGGTAAATTTTTAACGTAATTTATTAATGATAACGGCTTATAAATAATTCGGAAATCGCGGTTTTGGTCCACAGGTGCGGATTTTTAAGACAAACATTTTTTTACCGAATTCGTCTCAAAAGTTGACAAACTGTTGAGTATGTTATGTAAAAAATGGTAATAAAAATTAAAAACGCAATTTTGGTCCACAGATGCGGATCAGCATCGGGATTTTTAAGATTAAAATTTTTGTTTCATTATGTACACAAGACATCCAAATTTTGAGCCATATTTTTCAAAAAGTCAAACAAGAATTTTCAGAAAAAATTAGCATCAGTGGACCAAAATCGTGGTTCTGGAATTTTGTTTGACAAATTCATGTGCAGCATGCAAAAATTAGTATGAAAACATGTAATGCATGATGAAATTATTAAAAAAAAATATTTATAAATTAATTATTTGAAAAGATAGAGGGTTTTGCATTCAGAAAAATTAATTGTGTAAGAGATAGAGAAAACCAAAAATGCAAATAAAAAGCAAAAAAAAAAAATATTTTTGTTCTGAATTTTACACCATAGATGAGGGCCGTTTTACTGAATATTTTGCCATCAAAAAGTCATTTTCGTGAAAATGGAAGATAAAGGGTTTTGAATATAGGCCCTCGATATATATATTTTTTTTAAATGTTTCAGAAAAAAAATTGAAGACCAAATATTTTCCAAGTTTTTTTTTTTTTTTTTTAAAGTTATGAAAAATAAAAAAAAAAACAAAACTTATTTTTATTTTTTGGAAAAAAACTTTGAAAATTTTTCAGAGATAAAAAATAAAATTAACTACTTTAAATAACTGTTACTACATCACAGTACTTTTTTGTTAGTTGTTCAAAAAAACGATTTAAAATAACTAACAGAAATAGTTGTTTGATATTTTTCATACAAAAACAATTGACTTTGTAGTTGAAAACAACTAACTACTGTAAAATATCCAAATAACTAACATGTAGTAACGTACATAATTTTCTGAGTGTAAAAACAATTGTTAGACATGTAAATCGGTTAAGTACTTTTCGTAATATAAGCATTAGGGATGTCGCGAATATTCATCACTATTCGGTATTCGGCATGGTTTTTGAATATTCGGTGAAATAAATATTCGTCAGCAGTTTGCCGAATATTCGGCAAAATTTTAATTTGTTTAAAAACCACTTTTTACTAACGTTAGTTAGTCTTTTTTTGCAGTCATTTCATTTTGTTTTTCTACAAAATAAAACTGGATCACTTGATTAAAACTCGAATTGTTATTGGATGGGTCCAAAGGAATTAGGATGTCAGGTCTGTAGGATTTGTAGGACACATAAACAAATGTCAGGTGATATGTGGTGACTGGCTCTTAGTGGACATTCGTAGGGTATCTGGATTTAAGAGGGATAGGTAGCTGTATACATCCAATTTAAGGAAGAGAGCTGCCTCTATATGGGTCCAAAGGGTGTCAGGTCTGTGGGATTTGCAGGACACATAAACAAATGTCGGATGATAAGGGGTGACTGGCCTCATAGCAGACATTCATCGGATATTTCTGGATTTAAGAGGGATTGGAAGCTGCTTAGTGTTCCAGAACGTAGCTGTAATAAGATATTCCTGGTCTCTCAGGCAGTAGTCGCACCTTACCGCATATTGGTGAAGGTCTAACGCCCAGGACTATGTTGCTTGGGTAACTTTCTATCGCCGCCTTTACCATTTCAGTGTGGGCCTTTGCTGTTGCTTCAATTATCCCTTCAATCGAGTTATCTCCCAGTAGGTGTTGCACATAGGGTTTCTCCTTCCGCAGATCAACCCTTATGGGTATCGCTCTTTCCGATAACAGTGTTTTTGTTGAGCTGTGCAGGGTTCTCACACCCGCCGGACCATAGCCCGAACTCACATCGGTCGGATCTATGCTGCGGGCTTGACGCAGCAATTCTTTCCATGTCCAAGGACCCAACACAGGATCAAATCAAGTACAGCGTTGTTGTTTTTCAGCATGGTTATTTTTTTAATATACATAGTTGAACTACAGACGTATGAATAATCAAACTATTCGGCAATATTCGGTAAATTGCCGAATACACTATTCGTGACATCCCTAATAAGCATATGTATCTTTTTTCGATTGTATGACGTACGGACAATAGTTTGAGTCAGTGTATATTATAATAACGGTATTGGGATTATATAATTTTGGTTACCTGCACATCAATAACGGTAGCCATATCCACATATGCGAGTGTCATGATAATAATATTATTATTATTTTATCTTGTTTTTTTTTTGTGTTTGTTTTATTTATTTAATATTCAATTAATTATAATCATTTTCTTGGGAGAGATACAATTTTAAAGAAAATTAAAATGCCAGGATGCATTCACTGTAGTTAGGTTAGGTTTATCATGACTTTTGTTTCACTTAACACAAATATCACTACACTTTTACTTGTATGTCTGTACAAATTGTACATACATATGTATGTATGGCATACAAGTGTGATGATCTATACATTAACATTAACTAAATGATTTTATTTTTGTTGTATATCGTATAAACATATTTTCAAATTGACATATTGCAATAATGTACGTAAATATATATTTTTTTATATGTTTATATTTCTAACGCGCATAAATATTTTAAGAACTGACAAAATTGAAATGATTAAACATCGTTGATTGCTAAACAAGAACTAACCACTGACTGAAAATGTTTGCCATCTAACACCAACACGACGTGAAAGAAGAATACCAAAACAGAGTAACTCAAAATACACACAGACACACATTCAGAAATATGAACATAATAAATAACAAACAATAGAGGCAGGAAAACGCAAACAATCCAACCAGCCCATTGTTGGGCTAACATAAGGCAATGCTAGTACGTATGACGTATGTACGTACATAACTACATACAAAAGAGCGACGATATGCGATCTTGTGGAGGTCTCGCAGCGCGAAAAACTCGTCAATATGAATAAAATCATCTCATCCAGCCAGCCCAACAAACAACATGTGCTCACTAGCCGATTTCTGAACGTCCAAAATTTAAGTACGAACGGAGTACACATATAAAAATAGTTGTAAATGCTGTGTTTTTTGATTTGTTTTATTTAATTCTATAACACATGTAAAAAAACACTATTTTGTACATAGTTTTTCTTTTATTATTGTCAGGGCAAGTTAAAATATTAACGAAAAAAGTAGGGATGTCGCGAATATTCGTCGGTATTCGGTATATTCGGCACTCCTTTTGAATATTCGCTTAAATAAATATTCGTCAACAGTTTGCCGAATATTCGCCAAAATTTAAATTTGTTAAAAAATACTTTTTATTAACGTTTAACATTTTTTTGTAGTCATTTCAGTTTGTTTTTATCCAAAAAAAAACTTGAGCACTTGATTAAAATTCGGATTGTTAAGGTAACAGAAAAAATAGTGTGAACAACACTATTTAAGTCGTGTGTTTTTATACCCTCCACTCTAGTGATAGAGGGTATATATAAGTTTGTCATTCCGTTTGTAACACCTCGAAATATTGGTATAAGACCCCATAAAGTATATATATTCATGATCCTTGATCGATTTTAAGACGATCTAGCGATGTCCGTCCGTCTGTCTGTCTGTCTGTCTGTCTGTTGAAAACACGCTAACTTTTGAAAGACTTTACGAAGGCTCCTGAAGTTTAACATATATGTTGGGCATTTACCTGGTCAGGTTGGTATTGCAATCCAGCGAAATCGTTCTAGTGGTTCAAAAGTTATGAGCAAAAGACTGAATTTCGGCAAGGGTTTTTCGTGAATTTACGAGATAAAACACACGCTAACTTTCGAAAAGCAATTCTGAGGATGCTGAAGCTTGGCATATATATTTTAAATTTCAGCCAGATCCGTGAATTTCAGATTAATTTCACCTTAAATTCATGAGTTGAAAACCCGTTAAATATGTTTTAAAAACATTGGTAAGCCAAAATAATATTTTACAAGGTATTTTTGTTACTCAAAAATATTTTTACACTAAAAAAAAAAAATACACTCGAAAAAAAATTTTGCACTCAAAAAAAATTTTACACTCAAAAAAAAATTTAGTAAATTATTTTTTTAAATTACTTAAAAAAAAAGTTTTTTTACACAAAATAAAAACTAATCAAGGGTATTCATAGATTCGGCCAAGTCGAATTTAACTTTTCTACTTGTTTTATTTTTTACATTGGAATAATACAGGCGTATGAATAATCAAACTATTCGGCAGTACTCGGTATTCGGTTCAAACCGAATACCGAATAGTAAATATTCGGTAAAATACAACATTCCCGGCATCCCTAGAAAAAAGCTAACACAAGCAGCCAACAAGTAAGAGTGCTAAATTCGGCCGTTCTTATTCCCTTTAAAGAATAATGGGATGAAACCAAAAGCACATGAAAGTGGACATTTTCCATAACAAACCCCTCAAGATTTTTTTTAGTTAATGCAAATTTTTTTTTTACACGCATTTGAAGTTGGTGAAATATTATTATAATTATATTAAAAAGTACTTAAAAACTTTATAAGTGGCGTATACTGGATTTTGTAAGTGCCTTTAAATAACAATCATACGCAACGGTGCAGGTTTTTTTATAATTCTGTCATTTAGAAAGTACTGGACCGATTGCAGAAAAATTCATACTGGTTATATCTAACGTAGTTTCGAGCTTAAGTTTGGACGCTCGACCCAACATGTCCAATAAGGGCACCACCAGGGGCCACTAATGTTGGACATATTTAGTAAACAAAAACTTTAAATCAGAGACCATATTTGTTTTGAGATTTAAAAAAAAGTCAAATTTAACTGTAAAAAAAAAACTGTTTTAAATAAAAAATAATAGTTTCAAATGGTTGCGATAAATATATGGTCAAAATAACAGAAATAAAAAATTTGTATTTTTCATAACTGTTATTAAAAACACTTTGAGCCTTAAAAAGCTTGATTGTTAAAGTAAAACTAATGATGTTTTCTTTTCTTAACAAAAAATTGTGCATTGTTTAAATGTTTACTTTTAAAATGTTGACATGGCCCCAGTGTTGCCACCAACAAAATCGTGAATTACACATGGATCATGCCAAAATTACACATGAAATCACGAATTACACATGCTTTTTTTTAATAACGTTTTTTTTGTTAATTTTGAAAATATAACGATTAAATCTGTCGATTTTGAGATAAGACTCCGTTAAATTAACAGTTAGCAGCTAATTGGACATTGAGTAATCCGCGTAAGTCTGGTTTTTACTGCTCAAAAAAACCTGCAATTAATTGTTTTTTGCGAAATTTGTGTCTGGATTATCTAAGTCAAATCAGAAGAAAGTCTGTAAAAACAGCAAAAATTTTTTTTGATTTCAGCTGAAAAATCTGCTAATTTTAACAAAAACCCTGCTGATTTTAGCAGAAAAATCTGCAGGCTTGATGAAAAATCAAAAAAAAAAAAAAAAACAAATTACTAAATATTTCTGTAAAATTAGAAAAATTATCTGATATTTTTTAATTTTGACAATTTTTAATCGTTAAAATACCACAAAAATAAAAAAAAAAAACAATTTCTGTAAAATTAAAAAATAATCATCTGAAATGTTCACAAAAATATTTTTGTAAACTCAGCAAACAGAATCAGTAAAATACTTAACAAAATTCTGTTTTTTTTTTAAACTGAATAACAGAGAATTTTCCATTTCTGCAGAAAAATCTGCTAAAAGTTAGCTTTTTTAACTGAAAGCCCGTTTTACAGATTTTTGAAAGATTTTATTTGAGGAATTTAAACATTTTTTAAGTGAAAAAATTACTTCGTAAAATAATTTTGTGTCTCACCAAAAAGCATGTTAAGCGTTTTTTTAACATGTGAATTCGGTATGAAATCCATCTAAAATTCACGATTTTGCTCATAAATTCTTAACCGAATTTTTTGAAAAATCATGAATAAATGTCGTCCTAGATCGATATTTAAAAATGTCACAAACTGAGTTACTCTATCAATAAGTGGAGTTTAAAATAAATTAAAACAAATTATGAAAAATGTTGAAAAACGTCAAAATTTCAAATTACACATGAATTACACATGCATCCAATTACACATGGGCTACACATGCAAAAAAAAAATTACACATGATATGTGTAATTACACATGAGGTGGCAACACTGCATGGCCCTGAAACGATGTCGCATTTTTTTCGCTCAGAAAAGAACACAAAAAATTCTGTTTTGTACGCAAATTGCCCTGATTTGCTGGTTCGATGGATGTGTTTTCGATTATATTGCCGGCAGTTCAGGTTCGAATCTCGGCGATGGTCATCACATTTGTTTGTTTTTATATCAAAAACCTTTTTTAAAATAAAAATCTGAAACTTTTTCTAAGACTTTCCAAATAATGTCTATTCAATTTTTGAGTTATGGTGCTTAGAAATGAATTCCTTCCGAACGCAGTTTAAAAATTATTTTTTAATTTTGATTCTGAGAATTTTTTTAGCAGTTGAGAACCTTTTCTCATAAATGTTTAGAACTGAAAAACACTTTCGTTGTAGGTATAGATTTTACCTTTGCAAAATTTGGTTTAAATTGAATGTGGTTCCCACAGGAAATCATTAGGTTTGTATAATTTTCTGCAACATAAATTCTGTGAAGTTGTTACTATAAAAAAAAACATTAGATTCAGATAGGGTTGCCATTTGCATTTTGAGAAAAAGAGGACGTCAACCTCAAAAAAGGAGGACATTTGACCCAAAAAAGAGGACATTTTTTTTTAATATTAAATTAATTTAAAACAAGTCAACAAAGCAATACAATATGCAAAAACAAAAAATTTTTATTAAGAAAATAATTTTTTTTTCCACTAAAAAATATATTTCCAATTATATTTAAATATTTTGGAAATATCTATTCAATTATATTTAAGAAATATCCCTTTATAACTCAAAAATTTCCAGTTATATTTCAAAAATTTTCTATTGTATATCAGAGTTTTGTTTTTCAAAAATTTCCATTTTCATTTCAAAATTTTCTAAATAATTTTAAGAAAATTACTTTTTAATTTAAATAAATTCAGATATTTTAATTGTATTACAAAAATTTCCATTTAAAAATTATGCAAATGCTTTTCAAAAAATTTTATTTGTATATCAAAATTTTCTGAAAAGCATTTGTAAAATTTTGATATACAAATCGAAATTTTTGAAATATACTTTTTTTAGAATTTTCCGAAAAGCATTTTGAAAATTTTGAAATATAAATGAAATTTTTGAAATAAAATTGGAAATTTTGTGAAATGGAATTTTTAAAAAGCATTTAGAAAACTACAAGTGGAAATTTCTGAAATACAATTTTTGTAAATTCAAAAGGAAATTGCTTAAAATCATTTAGAAAATTTTAAAATGGAAATTTTGATAAACAAATCTTTTTTCGGAGAGCAAACTTTAAGACACACGGCAGCTGATAAGAAGTGATGTCAACGTAGCTATTTTTCCACTACATAAAGTGTTTTTTTATTTTTGTGCTCGTTTTGCTCTCAAAAAGTTGACATTACTGCTGGTAAGCGAAAATACAGCGATGCCAATAATTAAAACGTTAATTTTAGAAAAAAAATTAGAAAAAATTAGAATTAGAAAAAAAAAAAAAAATTAATGGGGAAAAGTGCAAAAAGTAGGACAACCCCGGACACTTGCTAAAAAAGAAGTAGGACTGCCCCGGACGCCCTAAAAAAGAGGACGGTGTCCGAGGAAAAGAGGACGGATGGCAACCCTAAGCTATATGCTAGAGTGTCTTAGAAATGGATCAATAATATAAAAACTTAATGGGGTCCTCGATTGATATTTGAATTCATTTTGCATGGAATAGCAAAGTTATTTAACCTTATTTAAAAAAAAAACTTTGCTTTGGCAAGTTCATTACAAACATTATCATGATTTAATGTTTTGGGCAAGAGTACAAAATTCGCAGGCATTTTTCTGTTTTCTTTTGCTCAAAAAATTGCTCCACCCTAGTGTATATTATTAGTTCAGTGCTACACTCAGAAAATTTTAAAAGTTACTACATGTTAGTTATTCGTATACTTTACAGTAGTTAGTAGTTTTCAACTAAAAAGTCAGTTGTTTTTGTATGAAAAATATTAAACAACTATTTTTGTTTTTGAACAACTAACAAAAAAATACTCTAATGCAGTAACCGTTATTTAAAGTAGTTAATTTTATTTTTATCTCTGAAAAATTGTATAAGTTTCAAAAAAATCATAATTTTTATTTTTAATTTTTTTTTTTAAATTACCCTCTAGGGGTAATTGCGGAGCGGTTGTGAGGCTTTTTTTTAGTCAAAATCGACCAATTTTAAGGTATGAAGTGGTCTTCATTAGCAAATGAGGATGCCTCAACATGTTCAGATTGTTTTGGTATGTTCATAAGAGTTATTTATCTTGACCGTGGCTACAATTTTGCCAAATAAAAAAAAACAGTCCCATGCTAAAAAACAACAAGTAAGAAAGCTATATTCGGCTGTGCCGAATCTTTAAATACCCTCCACCGATGTGATGATTTAAAAAACAAAAAAGTTTGTTTTATTTATACCTCAGGAAATAAAAAAGTACCAAAAAGTGTACTTTCGGTACATTTAATAAAAGATACTTTTTATTAAAGGTACTTTTTATTAAAGGTACTTTTTATAAAAGGTACTTTTTATAAAAGGTACTTTTTATAAAAGGTACTTTTTATAAAAGGTACTTTTTATAAAAGGTACTTTTTATAAAAGGTACTTTTTATAAAAGGTACTTTTTATAAAAGGTACTTTTTATAAAAGGTACTTTTTATAAAAGGTACTTTTTATAAAAGGTACTTTTTATAAAAGGTACTTTTTATAAAAGGTACTTTTTATAAAAGATACTTTTTATAAAAGGTACTTTTTATAAAAGGTACTTTTTATAAAAGGTACTTTTTATAAAAGGTACTTTTTATAAAAGGTACTTTTTATAAAAGGTACTTTTTATAAAAGGTACTTTTTATAAAAGGTACTTTTTATAAAAGGTACTTTTTATAAAAGGTACTTTTTATAAAAGGTACTTTTTATAAAAGGTACTTTTTATAAAAGGTACTTTTTATAAAAGGTACTTTTTATAAAAGGTACTTTTTATAAAAGGTACTTTTTATAAAAGGTACTTTTTATAAAAGGTACTTTTTATAAAAGGTACTTTTTATAAAAGGTACTTTTTATAAAAGGTACTTTTTATAAAAGGTACTTTTTATAAAAGGTACTTTTTATAAAAGGTACTTTTTATAAAAGGTACTTTTTATAAAAGGTACTTTTTATAAAAGGTACTTTTTATAAAAGTTACTTTTTATAAAAGGTACTTTTTATAAAAGGTACTTTTTATAAAAGGTACTTTTTATAAAAGGTACTTTTTATAAAAGGTACTTTTTATAAAACGTACTTTTTATAAAGGAACCTTTTATAAAAGGTACTTTTTGAAAACGGTACAGAATTTTCGGAAAGTACTTCTTCCAGAATGTTTTATTTCACTAAAGGATCCTACATTCTAAATTTCAAGTTTGAATAAAATTTCAGTAAATAAAAAAAGTACCAAAAGTACTTTTTTACCCATTTTACCTCAGTAGAATCAACATTGGCAAAACCCGAGCCTTAGTGAATCTCTTTTCCGGAAGGTGAACCGACATTGGAAATTTCTATTTTCTAGTACCATTATTTAAGGAAATATAAAATGTAACAAAAGTACATATTTTTACCCTTTTTACTCTATTAGAAAAATCATTGGCAAAAGCCCAGCCTTAGGGGATCTATATTCCGGGAGGTGAACATACAGTCCAAATTTCAAGTCTATGTGACAATTTTTTAAGGAAATATAAAAGGTGCCAAAAGTACAGACCTTTTGACCTCTTAGAATCAACATTGGCAATAATCCAGCCGTACTGGATCTATATTCTAGGATGTGAACATACTGTCCAAATTTCAAGTTTCTATGACCATTATTTCAGGAGATATAAAAAGCACCAAAAGTACAGTTTTTATAATTTTTACCCCCTTACCATTGGCTAAACTCCAGCCATAGTGGATCTATATTGCGGGAGGGTAACATACAGTGCAAATTTCAGGTCTCTATGACCATTATATCGGGAGATATAAAAGTACCAAAAGTACAGTTTTTTACCCTTTTTACCCCCTTAGAATCAACATTGGCAAATATCCAGCCTTAGTGGATCTTCCGGATGGTCAAACTACAGTCCAAATTTCAAGTCTCTAACTTCAGCGGTTTGGGCTGGGCGATGATGAATGAGTATGTCAGTCAGTCATATTACTCCGGATTTGGGCGATTTTTGCCATAAAGTTTATTTCTGTCTTTTATTATTTAACAAAATTTATTTTTTTAAATGAAAATATTTTTTTTTTAAGAAATCTGAACAAAATTGAATTTTGGCGATATTTTACATCCGATTTGGCGACAAAGCCAAAAAAAGTCTGGCAACACCGTTAATATGACGAAGCAAAAAATGGACACACACACACACATGCTATATAAAAATAACTAATAATTTTTTTATTATTACTTAACGAACTTTTTTTTAATTAAATTTTGATTTTGTTTTACATATTTTAAAGCTTTTTTGTAAAGATTTTTTTCCTTTTTCTCAGTTTTTTTTTTATTTCCGTTTTCTTTCTTATGTATCACACAAAATATGAGTTAGTTTAGGGTTATGTTGAAAAAAAAATGTGTTTTTTAGTAATTCGCTCATAACTTTTAAAATACTTAACCGATTTAAAAAAAAAAAAATACATCAGTTTTTGCCTGGGAAAATTACGCAACTTTTGCTACCCCAAGCGTTTAAATCGGTTTCGGAGTATTGCCAAAAACGTGATTTCAACAGACAGACAGACAGACGGACGGACAGACAGACAGACAGACAGACGTCGCTAGATCGACTTAAAATCGATCAAGGATCATGAATATATATACTTTATGGGGTCCTAAACCAATATTTCAATGTGTTACATACGGAATGACAAACTTATATATACTAGGGTTGCCATTTCCTTTTTGAGAAAAAGAGGACGCCAACCTCAAAAAAGGAGGACATTTGACCCAAAAAAGAGGACAATTTTTTTTTTAATATATAAATTTAAAAAATGTAAACTGCGCGACACAATATGCAAAAAAATGCATTTTTATTAAGGAAACAATTTTCATTTCCACTAAAAAAATCACAAAAATACACAAAAGAAAATCTTCCAATTTTATTTCAGAAAATACCAATTTTATTTCAAAAATTTTTAACTATATTTCCAATTATATATGAGAAATTTTCAATTATATTTCAGAAATATTCATTTTTAATTCAAAAATGTTTAGTTAATTTAAAAAAATGTCCAATTATAAGTAAAAAAATTTCAATTGTATATCAGAATTTTCTATTTGTAATTCAAAATTCTCTAAATGGTTTTCAGAAAATTCCATTTGTATTTTAAACATTTCCATTTAAAAATTTTCTCAATGATTTTAAGAAAAATAATTTTGAATTTAAATAAATTCAATTGGAGTTTTAGATAATTCAATTGTATTTCAGAAATGTTAATTTTTATTTAAAAATTATCTAAATGTTCAAATTCTGATTAATTTTTATTAAAAAATAAAAATTGTTGTACTAAACCTTTAAAATATTATATTCTGAGTAGGTTTTTTTGTAGCTCGAGGTCATTATTTCCTTTACTAATTAAAACTATGATATTCTCATATAATAATTTTCAAGAAAACTATTTTTTGTTTTAAATTTATTTATGTTGGTAATTTTTTGCAAGACTTTATGTTTCGGGATTTGTCTGTTTTTAATATTTGTTAGTTAATTAGCTGATGATCGTGACCTTACTAAGATGGTACAATTTTCGTCTTCTAATTCCCAATGGGAATAGAGTCGAATACGTATTTTTATTTTAGTTTGATCATTAACGGTTGTCATTAAAAACCCTTTGCTACTTGTAGTATAAGGTTTTTATTTTTGCTAAATAATCTTGACAATGGGATTTGACAAATCCCGAAACACGTATCGATTAAGTCTTGCAAAAAATTACCAACATAAATAAATTTAAAACACAAATATAATTTTCTTGAGAATTATTATATGAGAATATTATAGTTTTAATAAGTAAAGGAAATAATGACCTCGAGCTAGAAAAAAACCTACTCAAAAATAATATATTTTTTGATATAAAAATCTTTTTTCGGAGAGCAAACTTTAAGACACACAACAGCTGATAAGAATTGATGCTAACGTAGTTATTTTCGCACTACCTAGAGTGAATTTTTACTCGAAACATAATTAATTTGAAGCGTTTTTTTTTTTAATTTTTGTGCGTTTTGTTCTCAAAAAGTTGACATTACTGCTGATAAGCGAAAATACGGCGACGAAAATAATTCAAAAGTTTAAAAGTAATAAAAAAAATGTTATGGGAAAAAGTAAAAAAGTAGGACAACCCCGGACACTTTCTAAAAAAGAAGTAGGACTGCCCCGGACGCCCTAAAAAAGAGGACGGTGTCCGGGGAAAAGAGGACGGATGGCAACCCTAGATTCAGATAACTTTCACCATTATACAACAATTAGATCTGAACACTTTTCTCGTTAAAAAAAATTGGATTAAGACCATTTTTTAATGGGAAAAACTATGGGGGGGGCTAAATAGTTCTGGGGGGTGCTTTGAGCTCAAATAAAGGAAAAGCGACCCAGAGACGACTTCAAGGAGTTTCTTTGAAATTGTTTTATTATACCTTGGTGAAAATATTCCTAATAATCATTAAAGCCCTCCAGGACCTATCAGTCATGCTCGATGGATGGCAAAAGGCATATAAGTGTTTGGGGGAAAAAAATAATGGGGACCGGTGTCACATTTGACCCCTCTAGGGGCAAGACCAGGGGAGTTGTGGGGCTTTTTGTGGATTTTTTTCCATTTACGCCCAACTTTGACCCCGATGAGCGACCCCTTAATCCTATCCGACCTCCCCCATTTTTTGACTTCTACACTTTTTGTACGAACCTTACAAAATGCTGCTTAAAATCTCACACAACACTATCCCATCCTTACTACTTACTTTTAAATTTTCAGGATAGAGACTTCTTTGGAACCTTTAATATTAATAGAAACATACTGACAGGTATGGTCACTTTCGCCTACAACCAAATTTTTTAATCCGATTTTCTAACGTGTGTTAAGATTTTTAGATATTTTTTCTTGCAATTATAAAAAATATTCCCTAGATCTTAAATAATTGCGAGAGCATTTTTTTGAAAATATACAAAAATTTAGGTGATTGGTGAAAGTGAACCCCGAAAAGAGCACAATATTTCAGTGACTGTTACACGTAGTATCTCCCCAAAAATTGTTATTAATGAACACTTTTTTAATAATTTAAATTTTTCTTCTCGTACCTACTGCTATTCCACATTCAATCAATGAATACTTTCATACATTTAATAAAAAACTTTTCAAACAAGTTTCTATTAAAAACATGAGTCATTTTTCATTAAGCTTATGTCAATTTTCATTGCTTTCACGAAGTTTTTGTTGTTAGTGGAAGCAAAGCGAATAGCAATGATTACCGAGTTTTTGTTGGGTAAATGCAAGTTTGTCTAAAGCTCTTTAAAGGGGTCACGGAAAAAAATGTAAGATTTTCAAATTTAAAATAGAGATATCTCGAATATCGTTCGACCGATTTTAAAAATGATTTGATTTTTGCGTTCATTGCATCAAAATGTATGAAGATGTATCGCAAGACACATTTCGACTCAAATGTGTAGATCTAGTGCAACGGTTCTCAAAAAAACTTTAAATTTCTAAAACATAAACACAATTTTTTTTGGTGCTTGTTGAGTTATCAAAATTTGCAAAATAAAACATTGCCCTAAATTACTATAAAGAGTCTGGTAAATTTTTAATTTTATTGGTAAAGAACTTGTAAAATTACAAAAAAGCTCGTTATTTTAATTAGAAATTCTAGTAAAATAGGAGGTAGCAAAAAAAATTCAAAATTTTCTTGTAATTTTTTTTGGGGTGAATTATTGTTATTTTATTGGAGAAATAAAAAGAAATATACAAATTTAAACTATTTTTGAAACTATTTAAATTATTTCAATAAAGTACGGACTTTTTTCGCACATTAATTAGTAATTTTTTCAGCATATTGAGGGCTTATATTCAAAACTTGCTATCTGCTATGTTATTACACTGCAGATAGCAAGTTTTGAATATTCGCCCTCGATATGAATCATTTTTATACCGTATGAAGTTTATCGTCCTGAACTTGGACCAAGGGGATAACAAAATGCTATGTTTTGGTCCTCCCCGTTTTGGGGGAGTGCTTATATAAAATAATAAAATATAATTGTACAATTGTATTATTTAAGCTTAGATATCATAATAATTAATTTTGTAAACATTTATGGCGAGGGAAAAGTGACCTCCCTCACCACCTCCATAACAAAAACTCTACCCGAAATGTCCTTATCGAATTTGGTAAATCGTATTGAAAAATATGCAACAGGACACACCTCCACGCCCCACTTTTCTCTTCAAAGGGCAAAGTAAACAAATATTTTTTTTCCAAATTTTAGCTTTCTTCTCCATATACCGTAAATGCGTTCTTCCCTAGTTTAGGTATCAATAAAAACAAGTGAGAGTGTTAAATTCGGCTGTGCCTAATCTTTTATACCCTCCAACATGTAAAAAAATTATAAAAAAAATTTTGACAGGGGTGTTTTTTATGGGGGGGGGAGAGGTGGGGGAAGGGTCGGTGAGCTGGGGGGACTCCTTGGCCCTCGCAGTATATGCTTACAAGATAGTTTTTGTCTGCTTTGTGCACTAAAGTATTATAGTTTTATAATTATTTAAACTATTTTTTATCCACGCCCTTAAAAGAGGGACGGGCAAAAAAAAAAAAATATTTTAATCCGCTGGGTCCAAGCGCAGGACTATAAAATTCTGCCAACATAAAAATGTTTCATTTGTTTCACAAAAATACAAAAAAACGTCTACAAAATTGGCATTTTTAAGAGGTTGGTTTAGTTCTTCAAGGGGGAACTTTTTTCCCCCTAGTCCGATTTAGCCCATTTCCGAACTTAACCTGCCTAGGAACATAAGACAAATTTATGCCAAACTTGAGGGGTCTAGCTCTTTTATTTTGGACTGCATCGTGTTAACTACAGACGGACGGACAGACGGACGGACGGATATCGCTAGAATGTCTTAGAATCGATCACTGATCAATAATATATATACTTTATGGGGTCCCCGACCGATATTTCAATGCGTTACACACGGAATGACAAAGTGAGTATACCCCCATACTGTAGTTGGAGGGTATAAAAAAAATCTTTATTCGGACGATACCAACACCAATAAAAAACCAATACAATTTCTCATTACCAATTGAAAACTAATACTTTTATTTTCAATTCCAATACCGATAAATTTATTTTTACAATTTTTAATAAGTAGTTTACAATACAAATACATACCAATATTAAAAAAAAAAAATAACCTACACCAATACTTTTATATTTTCAAAAGATGCAAGATTCTATTTTTAATGCAAGTTAAAGAAAAGGTTGCCCTATTTATTATTATTACATACATATTCGCAGTTTAGGCTCTTCGTATGCAAGTACATAATTGAATTGCTGCCAGCAGTTATAATTATAATGACGACTTGTATGAAATATAATGCCTTTAGCATTTACGGTAGCTTCACGATTGGTGGTTGGAAACACGAGTTAATAGTTTTAAAAAATGGAGACATTTTATTATTTAAAGTATGTTTTGTTCTATAGGTGGGAAGTTTTTACAAAAATGGAAAAATTTCATTAGAATTAATAGAATATAATAATAATTTTGATCACATGATCAAGAATGTTTATTTTATTTTTTACATTTACAGAACATTTTTTAATAATTTTAACCTAACTGAGAACAATTTCCGTCGTCTTGTTGTCGAGAAACAAACCAAGGGTTCTGGTGGGAATTGAACCCACCACCCCCACGTTTAAAGGCTAGCACGCTACCAGCTAACCGTTTACTTAATAAGAAGTTTTATTTTCTTATTAAGTAAAAGTTTTGTTTCTTCTCAATACAAATTTGCAATTCTTAAAGGAATTTTCGCACTTTTGACAAAAACGTAAAAAGTAAACATATTCCCCTTTCTCAACTTTTTTTCGTTTCAATACAAACATGAAAGTTGGTGAGTTGAGGAAGGGTTGTACAAGCCTAAAATAAGTAAATTTTTGCTAAAGTCCAAGGCGCTCAGACTTGAAAGTAATGTTTTATGATTTTTCTAAAATTACTTCCGTATATCAGGCATTCCATACCAACTGTTCCACTACAGAAAAACCATAGTAGTTTCAATAGGATATCATTTGCAAAGTATTTGCTCTTGGGGTACTATTAAATAACAAAAATAAAATTTAAGATTTTTCAAAAAGTGGCCCTTGTAGGCATGGTCAAATATTGAAAATATCAAACTTGTTTGCCTGAGTATCTTTACTTCTTTACTTTACTTCTTTACTTTATGCACTTTAAAGTCTTTAAAAAAAGTTTTTAATAGATTTTTATATCGATTAAAAAAATAAAAATTGGAAAATTTTCAGAACAAGTTCTGAATTTTTCAAATTTAAACTTAAACTTTATTTATCAAAAAACATGCCGCAATTTTATTTTTTTTTTTTAAATTCTTTATTATCTTGATTATTGAATCTGCCCATTCTTGGCCTAACAATAAGTGTGTAAATCTTAAAAAAACTAACTTAAATACTAGTTACTTCCAAGGAGCCATTTTGAAGAACGGGCCTCTAAATTAAATGGGCGGTAAGTCTACACGTTGCAGTCTGGTGTGCGTTTAGGTTCGGGTAAGGGCTCTCGCCAATGGGTTTGGGTGGTTGCTAAGCTTTTCCAAGTATTTCGTTCTGATGCCTATAAACTCTTCTCTTACGAACGGAATATTTAAGTCCTCGTGAATGTTGATATTCCTGACATACCACGGGGCTCCCGTAATGATCCTTAGAATTTTCGATTGTGCCCTCTGTATAAGCTCAATATTAGACATACTGGCTGTACCCCATAGTTGGATGCAATAAGTCCATATTGGTTTTATAATACAATTATACAGAATGACCTTAGAGTCAAGGCTAAGTTTAGAATGCTTATTAATTAACCAATGTAACTGGCAGGCCTTCAGCTTCATATGAAGCCTCTTGGCTTCTAAGTGTTTTCGCCATGTATGACGTCTGTCTAAGTGAATACCAAGGTATGTAACACTCTCAGACTGTGAGATATTAACACCATTTAACGATACAGGGGCACAAGACCCCATTCTAAGTGTAAACGTAACGTGCTTGCTCTTAAGTTCGTTAACTTTAATTCGTCAGTTTTTGAACCACGTCTTTACAGCTCTAAGGTGTTTGTTAAGTCTCAAGGAGGCAACATTAGGGTCTGAGTGAGTGCTTATCAAAGCTGTATCATCCGCAAATGTTGATGTATTTATATGTTCAGATATCAGCAAGTCCGACGTAAATATTAGATAAAGAACGGGGCCGAGAACACTTCCTTGAGGAATACCTGCATTCATTTTATAATCAGAAGTTGTAGTTTCCTTACATTTTACCCTGAAGTAGCGATTAAGAAGGTACGATTCTAGAAGTTTGTGTGTAACAGTTGGTAGGTGATATTTTATTTTATATAAAAGACCCTCGAGCCATACTTTATCAAATGTCTGAGCGACATCCAGAAAAACAGCAGAGCAGTATTTTTTTTCTTTAAAGGCTTTCCTTATCTCGCAAGTTATGCGGTTCACTTGCTCTATTGTTCCATGCTTTTCACAAAAGCCGAACTGATAGCTGGAATACTATTTGTATTTTCCATAATAGGAAGAATCTTTTGAAGAAAACCCTTTTCAAATAGTTTTGATAGGCACGGAAGTAAACTTATAGGTCTGTATGACGAAGTTAAAGTTAAATCTTTTCCAGGCTTGGGAATCATTTTGATTTGAGAAATTTTCCACATGTCCGGGAAGTAACCTTTTTGCAAGATCGCATTAATTATTTTAGTTAGAATTTCAACCGTTACTTCAAAAAAGTTAAAGCGCTTTTCTATTTGTTCTGAAATTTTCAGAGATGTGTTTTGCCTTGATTTCGAGAAATCAAATGTTGAAGATTGCACTACGCTAATTTTATACAATAATGGTGTATATAACGTGTGCATATGAGCAATATCAGCACTTAAAAAATATTTTAAATAGCGATGGGAGCTTGAGTAAGTTTTCATTTACGATCACGCAAGCCAAGTGAACATCGCGACCGTGACTTATTTTTTTCTACTTACGTGTGTGTGAATGATAGTGAGCCAAATAAAATATCGTGCGCGATTAAATTTTTTCAGTCATTAGCGTGCATAATCGCTGTTAAAAACTTAAAATAATTTTATCTGAGTGTTATTGGGTAAAAATAAAATGTTTTGATTATTTTCACAAAATTTACACATTTTTAATTTTGCTAAAATTATGGCATTTTCTCGAAACTTTGAGCTCGCTGCGGCACGGGTTAATTAATTCCGAATTTCCTTAAATTTTTTCACAATTATCTTTTGATCCAATAGCACAAAATTCCGCCCGACACTCCTCGGAATTAAACAAAAAAAATTCATACAAGAAAAAAAAAACACCCTAATGTACATATATGAGCAAATCCATGGAAAATTTAAATGACGGATCACCGATTTTGCTAATTTTTGGTTATTTAATATATATATGGGGGTTTTCGTGTCAACTGACACAACTTTTGAAACTGATGTCTTCCGATCGGGATGAAATTTGCACCAAGGTTAGTCCTATTGGATAGTAGTTCAGACACAATTTTTCAACGAGATCGGTCAAGGACTCTCTGAGTTAGAGGGTGTCGAAATTTGACATTTTTGCCAAAGAGGTGTTTATTCTCATCCATGTAACTTTTTACCTATTGTTTTTAGCAAAATGTGTCCCAAATAGTTTAGATAGCTATTTCTTCAGTCTTTCGAAAAAAAATTATAAAAAAAAAAAAAAATTTTTGATTTTTTTCTTAAAAATCCAAAAACTTTTTTGACTTTTTCCTCAAATTGGGCCCTTTTTTTTTTTTTTTTTGATTCAAAAGAAAGCTTAGGTGATTTCCTTTAAGAGCTATGGGGTCGCTTAGTGGGATGCGAGTGGGATATCTATGAATTTTTTTTTTTTAACTTTGGAACACAAAAAACTGTTCTTCAATTTGCACTATTTGGCGTGGGATAGCTCAACAGTTTTAGATTTCGATCCGGGACACCCTATAATTTTGATAGGTTCGAAAAATAAAGCATGAGCCGAAAAATAAGGGCGGTGGGGTGGGGCCATATGGCTCCTCATCGGGATCAAAATTGGGCGTATAGAGGTTAAAATCCTCAAAAAGCTCCACAACTGCCCTAGAACTGCCCATGGAGGGGTGCAATGTGAGACCGACCTCCATTAATTTTCTGCCCCAACATGATAATTTTCTTGAATAGACCTAACCTCTATTTCCACTTCCTAAGAGGGCTCCCATACAAAATGACATTTTTATAAAATTGCTCCTACCGCTCTAACTGTTCATAGGGTGCCCCTAGAGAAGTAAAATGTATGACCGACCCCCAATATTTTTTCAACACCAATATTTTCTCAGAATATACTTACCTTTTATTTTCAACTCTTAAGGGGGTCCCCATACATTTTTTTTATTTTTTTATTAGTTTTTAAAAATACATGTTTTTATAATGTATGGGAGCCCCTTAAGGAGTGGAGATAGGGTGTTATTATGTTCAGACAAAATGTTGGTAACTAAAAAATAATAGGGTTTGGTCGTAATTTTTGCCTCTTTAGGAGGCACGGTAGGGGCGGTAGGAGCTGGTTTAATAAAACAAATTTATAAAAAATAAAAGAAATGCATGGGGACCACCTTAAGGGTTAAAGATACATTGTAGGTGTGTTTACAAAAAATGTTGGAATTAATAAAATAATGGAGGTCGGTCATACATTTGGCTCCACTAGGGGCACTTTAGGGTAAGTTAGAATGGTAGGATCAAATTTTTTAAAAATGTTTTGTATGGGAGCCCCCTTAGGAAGTGGAAATAGGGGTAAGGTATGTTCAAGAAAAATGTTGGGGGCAGAAAATTATTGGAGGTTCGTCTCACATTGCACCCTTCCAGGGGCGTTTCTAGGGCAGTTTTGGGGCTTTTTGAGGATTTTTACCACTTTGCGCCCAACTTTGACCCCGATGAGGGGCCATATGGCCCCACCCCACCGTCCTCATTTTTTTGCTCGTGCTTTATTTTTTGAACCTATAAAAATTAGAGGGTATCGCGGACCGAAATCGAAAACTGGTTAGCTCTCCCACGCCTAATAGTGCAAAATGAAGAACCGTTTTTTGTGTTCCAAAGTTAAAAAAAAAAAAATCATAGTTATCCCACTCGCATCCCACTAAGCAACCCCATAGCTCTTAAAGGAAATCACCTAAGCTTTCTTTTGAATCAAAAAAAAAAGGGCCCAATTTGAGGAAAAAGTCTAAAAAGTTTTGGATTTTTAAGAAAAAAAATCAATAAAATTTTTTTTATTTTTTTTATAATTTTTTTTTCGAAAACTGAAGAAATAGCTATCTAAACTATTTGGGACACATATTGCTCAAGACAGTGGGTAAAAAGTTACATGGATGAGAAAAAACACCTCTTTTGCAAAAATGTCAAATTTCGACCCCCTCTAACTCAGAGAGTCCTTGACCGATATCATTAAAAAATTGTGTGTGAACTACTATCCAATAGGACTAACCTTGGTGCAAATTTCATCCCGATCGGAAGACATCGGTTTCAAAAGTTGTGTCAGTTGACACGAAAACCCCCATATATATATTATGTCCTGTGGTTCCTATTCGGAACAAAGGGCCACAAAATATAGAGCTTTGTAAATGATTAAAAACCATATATTTTAATTTTTTTTTTTTTTGGATCAATACTTTGAAAGATACGGGCGTTTTAAAAAGCGCATTTTTGTGCTCGAAAACCGTAAGTCGTACGAAAAAACTTATAAAAGCAATATTGTTTATAAAATTATTTAAAATTGTTAAAAAAAATATTTTTTTTTATTTTTTTTAAATTCCAACAAAAAATTTTGAAAACTATATTTGAATGCCCTTTTTTCCTGGGAAGGAAACCATGGATTTCCAAAAACAAAATTTTTTATTAAATTTAGAATGTTATTTTAACGCTATTAAAATTTAGAGAGGAGTTTTTCCGTATTATTGAGCAATAAATTTTCTAAGTTTGTTAGAGTTTTTTTTTGATTTTTTTTTTTAAATTTTGGCAAAAAATTTAATAGTTGGCTTTTTTGCGATTTTATACTATATCGAAAATGCTTTTCGAAAACTTAAGCTAATTTTTTTCACTGCCAAAAACGATGCAATGTAAAAATATACCTAAAAAAAATTCGCGGATAACAGCGATTCTAAAATCATAGAAAAAATTTGATTTCAAATTTAAAATTAGAAGATCCAAATCAACATTATACCAGTACTCCTTCTATTTAAACGCCATTTTACTATGGGATGGATTCACTGTGCGCCCTTATGACAATAACATACAATATAGGTGTTCAGAGTCTTACTTGCCGGACTTAGTACTAGTGGTATAAGAGCACTTTTTTTCAAATTACCTTTCAAAAAAAGTACTCTTTTGCTACATTGCCAGGGAATACCCCTAATGTCATTCATGTTTTGGAAAAAATTAAATAATATAAATATTCAAATACCACTATGAAATAACAGCCTATCAAAGAAATACATATGAATTGTATACATTAGGGCCTCCCGTCAAATGTAAACTTTTGAGTTTCGTGTCGTAATACCTGCCTAACGATGGCCCCGTTAAAGTTGAATACGAGAAAATTTATGAAAAAAATTTGCAAAGTCATCTTCAGTCGGCAACCAGCGGTCAAAGTTGGAAAAAAATGACGTAGTTCGATCAAAATTCATATCGAATTTTGTAACCAAAAAATTCAGAAAATTTGCGTCTTTATTGGAAAAATATTTAAAAAATTCCAAAACCGCGATTTTAGTCCAGAGATGCTGATTTTAAAACAACACAATTTTTTTTTTCTTATCCAAATTGTTCTCAAAAGTTGGAAAATGTATGTATGTTATCTACAAAATATTAAAAACTATAAAACACGATTTTGGTACAAAAATGCTGATTTTTGGAACAAAATCGCTTTTTTAATTTTTTTAATATTTCTTAGATGACATACATACTTAACATTTTCCAACTTTTGAGAACAATTTGGATATTTTGAGTCGGATTTGGTTAACAAATTTGGACATTAATTTTCCCATATTCAGTTCTAACGTGTCCATCGTTTGGCAGGTATTACGACACGAAATTCGAAAGTTTAAATTTGACGGGACGCCCTAGTATACATATTTAAATAATTACGTAAAGATATTTTCAAAAAAAAACTTTGTTCGTATAAAAATTTAACTTTTCCAGCTTTACTTTTTTTAAATGAAGATTTATATAACGTTACAAAAGGGTTGCTGCCAAATAGAATTTATATAAAGAAAAAAACACATGAAAAAAAGAGAATGCCAAGTCCTTTACAAAGCAACATTGTCGTTAATGTTATCGAAAACCCATTTTTGCATCCGGTAAATTTGTTTTGTTACATTTCATTTCTACAGGGACAATACATACATGCATAGTCCTTTTCTCAGCCACACCAGGTAAACAGTTGATGAGCTTAGTTATCGGTGTCTAATGTTTCGATTATTACTATTACAACAATAATAATAATAAGATTCAGGATATCTCTAAGTATGCTAATATTCTAAAATACATCTTTTCGTTTTTTGTGCGGGAGTGTACGTACATACATACACAAGTGAGCGTTTCTGTTTATTTTAAATATTTGCAAAAATAATATTACGAAAATCTTTTTATGAATGATATTCTTAAAGGCAAAACTTAATTCAATTCAACTTGATATTGGAGAAAAGTTTTGTTATTAAGATTTGTTTTTACTAATTTATCATCATTTAAGCAAGTGAGTTCTGCATTTAAAATTCGCCTTAAAAATGCGTAAAAGAAAAAATTAAAAATAAACATTAAAATGTTTATTAATAAAAACATATTTGATTGTAGAAATGGCCCGAACCAAAGAACACCAAACTCTATTTAACAAAAGTTGTATTTTAAATTTCCCATACATTTTTTTGAAGTCGATTTTAAAAACAAAAACAATTGATATGGAATAGAATTTAAAGTCGATTTACCCATTGTCTCACATCACAATTTACACATATTAATGAGTTGATCTCAGCGTAATTTTAATCCTTTTATTTTTACTAACAATATTCAGAAGAGTTTTTTCTTTGCTAATTTTTTCTTCAGAAGTTTTATTTCTACAATAAATACAAGTAAAAAAATTATATTCGGTCAAGACCGACCAGTTTTGCACCAGTGCGATAAATGTTATCAAATTCATTATACATATGGGTGAAATCAAAAAATGTAAGTGTGTTTAAGCCAAAATTGTACAAACAAAAAATTTTAATTTTTATTGAACATTTTTATTAAAATCGATACGTTACATCACTACTAATATAACTATAAAAAATCTCTTTTACAAATTGTTTCAAACAAATTTTATCGACACTTTTCTGATTTTTATGGTGACGGAGTTTACATTAACCTTTAACTGTCGAGGTGGTAGTAAATTTTACCGTTACATTTTTTTGAAATACTCTCTTCCATTGCACTCTATTATTTTCATTTTCTTAGTATCTTCACATATTGCAATCTTAAACATTTAGTTGTATTTTGGTTAAGCTAGGCTTAGCATGAGCCGAGCAATGGACATGCTGCACAGTGCCACATTTGGCCAATCTAGGACGACAAAAATCCAATTTTATTTATATTGAAATTCGGTATAAATGTTCGTTTTGACTTCAAAAACATTATGAAAAATATGGGAGGCCAGTTAACGACCACGCCCACTTTTTTAAAATTTTTTTATTTTGGTTGTAATTTCTGTAAACTTGGTATATATACTCTGAAGGACTGTGGAAATAATATCACAGAAAAAGGGGCGGTCAGACAACTGCCACGCCCACTTTTTAAAAATATGTTTAAAAAATATGTAAAAACAAGGTTTACATATCGTCCCACTGTAGTCGGCGTCGCAGACGGTCGCAAAAGCTAGCCATTGATAAATAAGTACTATGGATATTGGTCAATATGTCTGAAAAAGTCCGGCGACCAATAGAGGCCAAACACAAAAGTTCTATTCCATCCAAAAAAATAAATATATAATTTTCTTTTCAAAATTTTTTATTATGTTAAGACTTTAATAAAAAATAGAAAAAATTGTTTAAAAAAAGATGAAAATATATGAATTTAAGCCTTAAAATAGCTTTTAAAATTACCACAAAAGAGTGTATAAATATCTTTTTTTGTTAAAAAGTTACAACAGTTTAAACTCGACTTAATTTATGCGAAATAATGAACACTACTTACAGGATTTACAAGACGCAACTTTATGCACCCACATCTTAATAACGAACAGAATTATCGGTCTTATATGATTATTTCCGAGCTAGGAGTGTCTTATAATACATTCAAACAAATCATAAAAATCGGGAAACTTTTTTTTTATTTTTGTCGTGCTAGATTGGCCAAATGTGGCACTGTGTGCTGGTGTAAAAATTACCACTCGTCAGCATTTACGTAATTTTTTCTTTGGAAATATTTTACCCCATGTCAGCATTAGCGTAAGAATTCAGTTG
Source organism: Pegoplata infirma (assembly GCA_963921195.1). Lineage (NCBI taxonomy): Eukaryota > Metazoa > Arthropoda > Insecta > Diptera > Anthomyiidae > Pegoplata > Pegoplata infirma. The sequence goes on from OY992539.1 coordinate 162,283,347, forward strand.
AAAAAAATTGACCACTCATCAAAATAAACTAAGGTTTTAATAGAATTATTTTTACCACTCCTCGGATATGTTGTTAGTAAAAAATTAAAAGAGTCATTAAAGCCAAATTTAAGGGGAAGTTTGCATGGGTGACCAAATCTAAACACGAACCGGTGATTTCCACTTGATATAATTTGGAATTTCAGTAAAAGCGATTGATAGTTGCGGTGTATTGCGCTTACACTGTGTACGTGGACAGATGGTCGGACGGACAGACATACATACTGTCAGACGGAAATCACTAAATCAACGCAAAAAGCGATTCTGGGTTGATCGGCATACTTGACGGTTGGTTAGGACCTTAATTTCGGGTAGTTACAAACATAAGCGCAAAGTCAATATACTCTGTTATACCCTGTACCACAGAGTGGTGGAGGGTATATCCGGATTGTTGTTAGTTATGTAGAACGGCAATCTATACGACGATGTACATAAAAAATGTGCGAATGCTTTAACCCATGTATGAGATATTACACGGTTACATGGTTTGGTTGGCATTTTACGATCACAAAAGGGGGCGGGCCGAAAAAAATTAAATTTTTTTCCGATGTTAAATTGCTTCCTTTGTTAACAAAAATGGAAAAAAACTGTAAACAAATTTTGTAGTGGTTGATTTAGTTCTTTGAGGGGGAACTTTTTTTCGCAGATCTTAGCCAGGTCTTCCCAGGTAGCCAACCTATGGTAGTTAGACCCATTTATGCCAAACTTGGACTGTATGGTATCGTGTATTTCACAGACAGACGGACGGAAGAACAGACTGACATCGGAAGAACAGATTGATCACTGATCAATAATGTATATGGACAATTGTCAATAACTTTTAATATTTAAAAAAAAAAGTTAGATTTTTTTAGTGGCACATTGATAAAGGTTTGTAGGTTAATAACATTATAATTAAGTAATTCAAATCCGCCCGCATGCATATATTTATGCGATCACACCCAAAACTATGGGGGTTTAAAGTTAACATTTTCAAAAACATTAGCTGACATTAGACTTTTCTTATGCTCTGGGTCCAACTGCAGGTTTTGGAACTTCTTTGGACAGACATAAAAATGTTTCATTTGCTTAAGTGCGTATGATACTTGCTTGTTTCAAGTTACTTGTTGCTGCATTTATTAGGGTTTTTCTATAAAAATTTCGATAACTTAAACCAAAAATTTTAAATTTATCGAAATTCCCATAGAAAAACCCTAATAAATGCAGCATCAAGTAACTTGAAACAAGCAAGTATCATAAAGGCATTAACAAAAGTATAAAAAGAACTTTAGTCCATTTCGATCCTCTGTTCGATTTTTCGAACATTAAAGAACACATTTTTCAAAAAAAATATTTATGTATGAAAGAGGTTAAACTTCGGGTAAATATGGTTACGAATGTTAAGTCTCATCTTTTTGCAATAAAAAAAAATATGCCTCCTTGACCACCTCAATTTATATGTCCATGAAATGCTAATCAGCACAGAAATTTAGCATTTTTTGATTTTCGGCTTTTAATTTTTTTAGATTTAATTTATTATTAAATTCCACTAATTTGAATTATTAGTGGAATAATGAAATAAATTAATAAAATAGCAAATACATCCAAATATCAAAATTGCATAAAAAGTTGAAATGCAGGCTTTTCTGGCAAAACGGCACATTAAAATTTTTTTTACCTTAAAAAAAGTACCTTTTTCCAAAGAATAAAAATAAAATTGAATCTTGGTCCAAAATGGGTTAAAATAAAATAACGTTTTTTAGAGGTTGGTTTAGTTCTTCAATTTTTTTTTTAATTATTTTTTTTATAAAATCGACTTACATCAGCCTAATGTGATATCATTTGTTCAATTTTAAAGTTATGAAATTTTTTATTTTTGTTACTAAAAATATTAACTATTATATTTTTAAGTTTTTTGTTTTTTTATGCATTTTGTTAATAAAAATATTAACTGTTTTTAGTTTTGATATTTGTCGACCGTTTTTTATTTTATATTCATTTATTAAACAATAAGCATAATATATTTTTAAGTTTTTAAATGATTTATTTTTTATTTTTTTGTAATTAAAAATATTTTTTAAACATAATTTTTTTATTCCTTATTCTCTTCGATTAATCGAATAATTTTTTAGATTTAATCTAAAAAATATTTAAATTGTTCGAACAAAGTTAAAAGGCAAATAATTAACAACTCTAGTAACTAGCGAAACCCCTGCACTATTCGTAGTGCAATTGCTTAAGTTCCTCCTTTTAACAATTTTTTTAATCCAGTTATTTGCGAAATCGCTAACTTTTGAGTAATTATAATATATATTAACAAAACGTACGTCCTTACAAAATTTTTAATTAATTCCATCAAAAACAACGAAGTTATTAACAAATTTAAAATTTTTTTCAATACTGTTTTTTGTCACTCCTGTAAACTTATTATAATGTTAGTTAGGTCCTTTTGCGTTTTAGGTTATGATATGTACTATATTCAAACTAATTACACAATACAATAATTGGGTCATATTATCATTATTTAAATAATTTTTTTATTTACGCCCACAAAAGGGGCGAGTCGAAATCAGTCAAATCCCTGCGTCCAAGTGCAATCCTTGAATAGAACTTCTTTTGACAATAATGTTGAATTTTTTTGGACAAAATTTCAAGAAGGGCTGTGAAAATAAAATGGTTATTCAACAATATTTGTCCGTTAAATTACATGATAGTTGTCTTAAATTGTTTATTTGGCCCACAACTCAAAACATTATTTTTACTATAATCTAACATTCGTACACGTTCTTAAAACTATACTCATCCAAATTGTATTACCAGGAACTACCAGAACATATTACATATACGATAACCCAGCAAAAAACGAATTAAATGATCACTGAATCACTAAGGGCGAATTTTTGAGTTGAACAATTTATTGGTTTTAGGTTTAAACTGAGTTAAAACTACAAATTCTGTTTTTGCGATGTGGCTTATTTTAAGTTTAACTCACCAATTTTGGAGAGTTAAACTAAGGTTCAAAAACGTCAAAAAAACACCTCTGATTTTCAAATATACTGGTTAGTGTTGCCATGTTGTAGTATTTTATTGGAAAAAATGTGCGATAATGTCAACTATTCTAATTGGAAATGGGATATTTGGTATGGCAATACCGCGTTAATCGACATTTGCTAAACTTGAACTCAAAAACAGAATGCTTGGTTAAACTTGGTTTTAATTTAATAAAGTTTAATAAAACTCCCGTTTAAACTAAGTTAAAGCGATATGTCAAAAACGCAGTCTAAGGATGCGTTTAACTTAGTTTAAACGGGAGTTTTATTAAACTTAATTAAATTAAAACCAAATTTAACCAAGCATTCTGTTTTTCAGTTAAACTTTAGCAAATGTCGATTAACGCGGTATTGCCATACCAAATATCGCATTTCCTATTAGAATAGTTGTCATCATCGCACAATTTTTCCAATAAAATACCATAACATGGCAACACTAACCAGTATATTTGAAAATCAGAGGTGTTTTTTTGACGTTTTTGTTCCTTAGTTTAACTCTCCATCATTGGTGAGTTAAACTTAAAATAAACCATATCTCAAAAACAGAATTTGTGGTTTTAACTCAGTTTAAACCTAAAACCAATAAAATTTACAACTCAAAAACTCAGCCTAAGGCTGCGTTTTTGACATATCGCTTTACCTTAGTTTAAACGGGAGTTTTATTAAACTTAATTAAATTAAAACCAAGTTTAACCAAACATTCTGTTTTTCAGTTCAAGTTTAGCAAATGTCTATTAACGCGGTATTGCCATATCAAATATCGCATTTCCTATTAGAATAGTTGCCATCATCGCACATTTTTTCCAATAAAATACCATAACATGGCAACACTAACCAGTATATTTGAAAATCAGAGGTGTTTTTTTTACGTTTTTGTTCCTTAGTTTAACACTCCATCATTGCACTATGGTTCCAAATCCATTTTTTTTGGCAGAAATTAAAAAAATAAAATTTAACAAATTTTCAAAAGCTTATACATTTCCTCAATGTCAACACTATAAGCTATCAAGAAAGTATAATGAAAAAAATTTGGTGCCAATACTGTCAGTTTGCTAGGCTTTCAAAGTTGAAAGTTTTAGGACGTATAATAAAACTGGAGTGAAATCAATATTACAGTTATACAAACGGCAAATGGGAAAAACTAAAATTATAAAGAGGCTAAAGGGACAAATTGAAACCTAAGGATACTAGTTCTTGTTTAAAATTCCTATTTTAGAGTTAATGCATCCTTGGCGTTATTCTTGGGTGTTTTGATTATGAGGATTTTGGAGCCAAAATAGCCTATATCTTTCGTGGACAAAAAGTTGTGTTTGGGCACGAACTTGCATGAGTCTTTAAACGTGAAAGTGTTTTCAATATTGTCTATTTAATATTAAAATTTACATCTTGCCAGCATTTTTTGGCAAACTCCCACAATTTCCATTATAGTTTAGCACAAATTTCGGCCAAATTTGCTGTTTTTTGCGTGACACGTTTTCAAAATATTTTTTTTATAATTTTTTTTACCTTCCGTAAAGCTAATTAATTAAGAAAAATATATTTTTAAAAAAAAAAAAAAAAAATTCCAAAAAAAAAATTAAAAAAAAAAAATTAAAAAAAAAAAAATTTTCAAAAAAATTTTTTTTTTTGACAATCGATTTTTGATTGCGCTAAGAGATAAAATTCATCCCAGAATTATTTCAAGTGACCTTGCTTCATTTTTTGAATTTATGCCAAAAAAAATGCATTTGGGACCATAGTGCATTGGTGAGTTAAACTTAAAATAAACCATATCTCAAAAACAGAATTTGTGGTTTTAACTCAGTTTAAACCTAAAACCAATAAAATTTACAACTCAAAAACTCATTTACAACTTGAAAACTGTTAAAAAACGCCCATATTTAAAGATGTAATGCTACAGAAACTATACCGATTTTTCAAAATCGGGTGCGTTGTTGTTGTTCGTTTTTAAGTTAAGATTTTTCGCAAACTGTCTTAACATGTTTTTACTCTCAAAAACAATTTTTCATGATTTTTTTATTTATATAATTTTTTTGAATTTGATTATTCCCTTTTACTTTACAAATACTTGATAAGTACTACAATTACTAGGCAGAAAAAATTTAGCCGGAAGAGTGCTGGCAAAGTACTTTATTTGGTATTATAAGTGCCCTTCCAGAGCCTATACGATGACCATGACGAACAGTTTACCGTTTATTATTTAAAGCACTATCAATGCGCTTTAAGAGTGCTCTAAGTATTTTTTCAAAGGTTTTTAGAAATTCCGTATTATTTATTTCACAAGAAATTTTTGCTATTTTACAAAACAACTTTTTTCATACATCTTAATATTTAACAAAAGAATTTGAGAGTAAATCTTTTTTTGTTAGAAATATAGGTAACTAGGGAAACCCCTGCAAGATTCGTAGTGCAACTGCTTAGGTTCCTCCTTTTACCCTAATAATATTAAATTTTAAAATATGTCTTTTCTAGGATGTTAATTATGCTGGAGTATCCTACATGTTAAATTTTTATATACAGGGTGGTCCAATAACAAGTGTCTTTTTAAAAATGCAATGAAATGAACAATACTAAATATTTTTGGAACATTATGCCTTTATTTGAAATATCAAATATTCCCATTATTTATGGCAAACGACTTCATTCATGCGGTTGCCTGGTTTAGCACCGCAGTAGCTCATCCTCGGCACCCATTTATCTAATGTTTCTGGTTCTATCTCACGAATGACTTGAACGATATTCGTCGAAAGGGCCTAGAACATTTGGATCTGTAACAAGGCCCCTCAAAAAAATGTCTAAAGGGTTTAAACCGCAGCTCTAAAGTGATCAATTGTCACCGCGAATATGGGTGAAAACACGATTTCCAAACTAAGTGCGCAAAATATCGATTGTTTGATGGACTTTGAGACATATTGCGACATCCTTCTGAAAACATATATCATCCAAGTTGATATATTCTGTTACGGCCAACAAAAAGTCGGTAATCATGGCTCTGTAGCGCTCGTCTTTGACGAAAATGGGGTTTTCAGCTGTATTTTTGAAAATATTGTGTAATGATGCTGATACTCAAATCTGTTGCTTCCTATAGATCAATGGTTCCCAACCTTTTTTGGGTCATGCCCCACTTTTAAGTTAAAAAAACTAAAATGTCCCCCTACACTCAACAAAAATGTGTAAATTATTCAAATTTGTTTTAAAATTCAAAATTTACTTGTAGTTAAGCAAACTTTTTGTTAAAATCATCTTTTAAACAAAGTTTTTAGCAAAAGTTTTCAACAACCAACTAAATAATTCAACAAAATATATATTTTTTTAGTTTAAAAAAAAATCTTAAAAATTTGCTCGTTGCCCCCCTGAAGCATTCAAATTGCCCCCCAGTGGGGCGAGAATCAAAGGTTGGGAACCATTGCTATATATGAATTGGATTCTTTACAATACCGTGAAGGTTTTCAGGTCCTAAGATGTAGCACTTTGTTTGTTAACATAACCTCATTTGAGTGTATTATTTCGGTTAAAAGCTTTTTTCGAAAAACGTACAGTATTGCAGCGCAGTACTGCGCTACAACGCGTTACAGCGGAGCAAGCCGAGGACGCATCAATGAAGTTGTTTGCCATAAAAACTGGGAATGTTTGCTATTTCAAATAAAGCTATAACATATCAAAAAAGTTGAGTATTGATTATTTTATTGCATTTTTAAAAAGATACTTGTTATTGGACCACCCTATATATAGTATTGATCACAAGATTAATTATTTTTTTTATTTATTCTTTCTATTTATTTACAACTTATTTTTAATAAATCCAACATAACCGAGAACTGGTAACAATGACCGTCGTCTCGTTGTAGCAAAAAAACCAACGGTTCTGGTGGGAATCGAACCCACGAACCCCATGTTGAAGGCTAGCACGCTACCAACTAGCCCACGGGGCCCCCTTAAATTTTTATATTCTGGGTTAAAGTTTAATAGATTTAAAATTGGCACCAATTTTCCCCATTTACTACATTTTTGGCCCCTTAAAGTCCACATTTCCAGTTTATTAGACCATTAATTTAGGAAATAGAAAAGTAACAAAGTGCAATTGTTTATCCTATTTAACCCTCTTAGAATAAGCTTGCAAATATTTCCCCATATACGAAAAAATAAAGGAACGCGTACCAAAATGCATATTAATCATACACCAATACACATACTATATATACATAAAAGCTTGGTATTGACGTCACCTTTCATGGGAAATTTGCAGAAACAAAATCGGTTCAGGCATTACAGCGAAAACGTATTACACAAGTAGTGCACTAAAATACATATAACTTATGAACCAATACACATACAAAGACTGCATAACATACACATAAAAACCTTGGAATTGAAAAAAAATGCAGAAATTAACCCTCTAACCCGCAAGAGTGCCTTAAGGCACGAATTACAAAACACGAATTTATTAAAAAAGTAATAAATATTTTTTTCTAAATTTTCAACAGTGATTTTCGTAACAGATCTGTTGACATTTCTCTTGAAGGTTGTAATGCATTCTGACTTTTGGTTTTTGTTCTATCAGCTGCTTTATGAGAGAAGTCCTAAATTTTGCACGTGAAATTTTGTGTGTGATTTTTCTTTTTTCAAACCAAAGTTATACTAACTTTTAATCGCCCGATCTGTTCGACACAATTTTTTTTTAAAAGGTATGCTATTCTTCTTTCAGTTTATGTAGTTGTTAATGTTACAAAAATAAAATAAAGTGTGTTTTGAACGCAAAAACTGAGAGGTGCCTCAGGGCACTGTTGCGGGTTGCGGCTAAATTTATTGGCGTATTCCATTTCATTGTTTTTAACATTTTTGATACATTATTTTTAATTTTTTATCAAAAAAAATAATCAGGGCGATTTAAATCATTCTTCCTGACCAATGATCAGTTCGCAGAGTTCATGGATGAAGAAAATTACCCAAACTCCACGCAGGATGAAATTTTTTAAGAAGACGAACGCTGAATTTCAAAATATATTAGTGAAATACAAAATATACTTTGTATTTCACCGAGGCACTAAACGTGTCTATGAATATAAGTGCATTTGACGTATCTTGGAGATCATCATCATTATATCCAACAATGAGACACGAACATTTTGTCGAAAATGTTGAATCAATTAAACTCATAACATTGGAATTTTGTTTTACACGTCGTCTTGCCGGTATTCAAGTTTGGAGACTTACCGGGGTAAAATTGCGTTCGCCACAATTTAAAATATAATTAGTTGCAAACGATTTGAAGCAATAAAAAAGTATTTGTCTTTCCGAGATGAAAGCGACGAATCAGGAAAGGGTAACCTGATTACGATTTATTGTTTTAAAATAGAACTTTGGCTAAAAAACGCAACAAAGTATTTGATTCCGTGCCAAAACATGATCGACTATGTGTAGACGAACAAATGTGCTGCACCAAAATGCGACATCATCTTCGGCAGCACATGCAAACAACCCACACAAATAGGGAATCAAATAAATTGGCATGTCTGATTCTTTCGGCTTTGCTTTGAAGTCTACAACGGTGCAGGCGATAACGAAGTGGAAGTCGATTTCCCACAATTTATATGCGAATATAACAGCCATATGGGGGAGGGCGCACCTTGATGGATGGACTTATGGGCCGTTAGCATGTTCGACCAAAGACTCGCAATGCTATGATCCGAATTTTTTCATCATTTTATAGACATTGCAACTACGAACGCTTAAAATGTAAAAATTCCAGCAATGTTTCGGCTGAAGAAAAGCTGCTGCTTCAATTGTCTCAATTTCGAGAAGAAATTGCTGCTGATCTTGTGTCATACACAAAAAAACGTGCGGCAATTATAACAAAATCGACCACTTTCCATTTTGGGTATTTAAAAAAGTTTGGGAAAGATGGTCCAAACTTTGCAAAAAGTCGGAAACACAGATTAGTTGTCCAAAATTCGATATTCATTTATGCTGCTCAAATGTCAAAAATTGTTTTTATGAGTATTATCGTAGAAAGTAAAACATATTTCCTTAATTTTCGTAATGTTTTCATTCATTTTTCGATTAAATCGTATCATAATTAAAAAATTATATTTGATTGTTTTTTACACCTAAACCGGCAACAGTGCCCTGGGGCACTCTTCAAAATGTTGCTCCTAGCTTCAAAACTTAATTCGCAAATGAATTTCTGATGACTTTTTTGAGTTTATTGGGTCATAATTACCCTGAAAAAAATTGTTCGACAACTTTTTCTTAGCTTTTAAAAGTTTGCGGGTTAGAGGGTTAAATCGGTTCAGGCATTACAGAGAAAACGCATTACCAACACAATGCAACGTATTTTTATATATAAAATAAATTAAATGTAAAAAGGATGATGATTGAAATTCCACTCACAATCAGTTCCATTTTTTTTTATTATGTTGTAAAGGGATAATTTTAAAAATCATATTGAAATATGTCCAATGTAGGCAGTATTTTATACAGCATTAGCCACATTTAAATCCGGTTATGTTAAGAAGATTTTAATAAAATTTGTTGAAAGGAAACATTTTTAAAGAAAATTTTGATTTTTTCGAATTTTCGTTGGCATCACGCGAATAATAATACAGAAGTTACGGTCGAATTTAAGTGAATTCTTACAAAAGTCTATAATGAAAGAATTGCTATAGTTTTTTTACATAAATATTTAAAAAATTTTTGGAAAAAAAAATCTAATACCAAAAAATGGTACTTGTTTTAATACCCTTCGGTATCCAATTCTGATCGTATGTGTCCACCAGCAGACGAATCAAAAAAATTTGCTGGGATGTAGGGAGCTTTAAATAATAGTTCTGTTCTGTTTATGTTGTTGCCGAAGGGATTGACATTAATTTGACATAAACGCTTGCATTTAGTGGTGAACAGCGTTTAAATGCAACAAGTTTATTACTATTATTACTTTTGTCCACTCTGTGTGGACATAGTTTATGTGCATTGTAATCCGAATATGGTGCGTTTGTAACAAGTGAAATCCAACCATTAAACCAGGCAAAAAGTTGTATATACAACATAGTTACCGTACAATAAAAAAAAAAGTGTTGACATTAGCTGATTTTCCTTTATAAATGTGTAGTAGGTAAATAGTTATTGTTACGTCTTAAATGTTCTGTGAAATTGTAGTAGGTACCCATCAACGAATTATTAAAATATATGTAGTACGCATGAATATTAGCATTTGCATTCTGATAAATGAGATTCAGTTCATAATTATAATTGTTAGATATTTTATAAAATATAATTGCGTTCACATTTCCACAGTGGCGAACAAATTTGAAACAAAGATCTTTAAAAACATTTAGCAAATGTGTTATAATATTTAAGAACATCCTAACAAAATTTCATAAAGCGTGTTGGCTTATTATTTATAACCTTCTGATGAAATGTAAGAGGTATTGGAAAAAAGGCGTGGCACCCTTTCATATAACTTATACTGCAAAATGCTGTAACTTTAATCCTGATCAACTCATTTCTCAGAACCATCAAGACTTTTACAAGTCTGCGAAGAAATGTCATCCTATAACATCGAAATATTGGGTATGATCGACAAAAAGGGCATTCCTTTCTCCGGCAATGAACAGCATAAGGTCAACAACGGTGTTGGCACAGTAATATCAAACAGGGCTAAAAAGACCTTACTATAATATAAAGCCCAGGACATTGCTTTTATGACATTACCGGAAAAACAGTTGTCTACTTGTATCCAGATGGCAGCACCTGCTAGTGAAACCCTAGTAGCATACTAACTTTTTTAAACACTGTAACTAATTTTTGCGTGCAAAATTTTATTTTATGTGTAAGATATTGGTTGTATTGAAAATTTCATAGTTATCTGAACAGTATTTCCTATTTGTTATTTGAGCCCTTACTATGTCTTAGTATTATCTCAAGAATATTCTTAATATTTATCAGCTGTTATTTAGACACTCCCTAGGAGTCAGTAGCAGAAATAAATTTGTCTTATCTCTATATTATTGAGTCTCTGACAAAGTCACATTGGAAAGCATCGTAACAGCGAGATTTAACACTAACAATGAGTTCCGAAAAATGTCGGTTATTCAATGCTATGCTCCTATGCTATGAGGGTGCTGTGGCTTAGTGGTTAAAGCGTTGGACTACTAGCCAGCAAGCCTGGGTTCGATTCCCGGCTCAGGCAGAACAACATTTTTTTCAGATATTTATTAGTTTCTATTTATAACTAATATCTATCGCAGCACCCTCCTTCGTTGATAAATAGCACTAAAAAAAGTCAACGAAGTAAAATAATAAAATAATGGCTATTAAACACAGCTTCAAAAATAATTCGCCAGATCAATAACAGATGGCGATGCAACAACTGTACTCAAAATTATCAACACGCGCAATTACAGTGTTGCCATACTGAAGCCCTTCTATCTTTCATCTCTCTTCTATCCCCTTTTCGAAAGAAACATCACGGTTACAGTAGTAATTGATAGGCACACGCAGAGAAAAAATATGGTTGCGACATGATCACGGCAACTATACTATGATCTCTAAACCCAGTTATGATTGCAGCAATCAAGTTATTGTTTTTGAAATTGTATTTAAACATTTATATTTTTGTTTCAGGCATTTAATAGTCTCTCCAATCATGATAAAATAATTGCTACATTCAAAAGTACAATATGGTTGGTGTAACAATGTTATAGTTAATTATATTCTCGACACACCAAAAATTTGAACATAATATGATTATAACAATCATTAGATAATCACAACTTAATGAAAATTGATTTTTGCAAACATTGTCTGGTAGGTTATTCACCAGTTTAGTGTTTTGCCAGCAAGCAGTTAGTCGCAACTGCTTTGCCTTAAAAAATTTAAGGCAATTTGAGTAAAAAAATTGGATCAACGCAGGAGGAAATGAAATACAAAAATCTACTTTTTATTATTTATTTATTGTGCGGTTTAAAAATAACTTTCCATTTTAAATAAAAACTTCAAATCGAAAATATCAAAGTGTTTTTTGTGCATTTTTTATTTACTGAATGTGTTATAATTGCTGACAATAATTTTAATTTTGTAACAAATATGTTATGATTGCAGCAAATATGTTATGATTTTGTCAATAAATTAATGGTTTATACAATCATTCAATGTTAGCTGACAAAAATGTTATCGTTGATGAAATTTTTTTATAAAAATGCCATAAGTTTATTGCACATCATTGATGTAAAACGCAGGTTGCCACTAAATGGAACCAAAATTAATAAAATGGTTTCATATTTATAAAAGCAAAAAATAAATTGTTGGTGTGAACTGTATAAAAAAAGTAATGAAGAATTTCTATAAACGTGTGGTATTAAAGCATAATATATTTTCTCAATTTCAACAAAAAAATAAAATATTAAACTGGAATCATATTATGATAATTATATAACATTTAGGCCATTATTGCTGCAATCATACAATGATTAACATTCCTTGTTGCCTTCAATCATATTAACATTATTGCTACAATCATATTCCCAATCATAATATGACGCTCTTAAATCATGATCACCGCAACCATGTTTTTTTTCTGCGTGCAGCATTGCCTGAGTGTTGTTTCTTTTTTAAAAAAAAAAAAAAAAAAAAAAAAACATATCTACCATATGGTCCGTACAAACCATAATTTATATTTAACCAACATCGCGCAAGATGCTGAAAAAGCCAGCAACATTAAAAATATGCGTAGAGTGTAGAGTTTGCAAAACGATTAAAATCGTAATCGCGATTAATCGCACCAATTAATCGTAATCGACAAAAAAATCATGCGATTACGATTAATAATTTTCTATGAAATACACTGTTTTTATAACGAATTTAAATCAGTCCAAAATTTTTTAAAACCCATTTTGAAGTTTCTATTTAAAATTATTTTTCAAAAAACTAAATTACTCTAAAAAACGATTACTTTAGGAACAATTTCAAACAAAAATCATTGATTCTGGAATGTTAAGTAGAATCGATTGCAGGAGGGTATGATGCGTTCTGGTACCGATTATTTGGAATGGAAAATTTTGATGGGTTGGCCCATGATTCATTTAACTTGTTTGCGATTTTTCTTTCCTTTTTTCATAAAGTCATTCAAATTTAAAGGAAAATTTAAATTCTGATATGAGTAAGTTTTAAAGAGGTTTGTTTTTAAAATATACTTAAGGGTCGAACCTGAATCAAATTGCGTCGCGCAAGACGTAAAAAAAAACAAAAACAAACACATCAAATTTTAAATTTTTACGTCCGTTTGATTTAGGTACGTCACATTTAAATATTAGAAACGAAAAAATATTGGGCGTTACGCCTTACGCGACGCAATTTGATTCAGGTTGGACGCTAAAAGGCTTTGGTCGGATTTGGTTGAAAAATTTGGTCATGAAATTAAAAAAAATCGTAATTTTTCATACTTTGACCGCAGGTTGCCGATTAATGATGCCTTGTAAAATTTTGTAATAAATTTCCTCGCAATTAGCTCCTTCACTGTCCATCGGCAGGTATTCCGAAACGACCCCACAGAAATTTTGAACTGGAAGCAGCTTTTGGAAAGGAATCACGAGGCAAAGAGCGAATCCAAACCAGTCACAGTTTAGATTACTCTTTAGTAGCACAGATAAAGAGCTATTAAGACGCAGTAAAATCATGTATCTATTCAGTGCTGATTGAAGCACTCTTTGTAGAGTTTATTTAAGCGCAATAAAGATGTAAGAAAATCTAGTATTGTTCTCCAAAAATCTTTTTGATGTTGAAGATGTCAAAAAAATTTAAGTATGTGTAAAATTTTAACAACAAAGAATTTTAATTATAAGTTTTAAAAAAATGTCTGAACAAAAAATTCTCAAGGGCGCTCGAGAGTTTTTTCGATGCGCAATGATATACTAAAAAAGGGACTCGATTATTTGCAAACTCTAGTAGAGTGTACACTCAAAATAATCACTCTGTTAAATTACAGAGATACTCTGCTGAGCCAGCAGAAAATACCATAGATTTCCAACCAGCAAGATTTTTTGTTATTTTACGAAGAAAACTCTGTAAAATGATTTCGATAAAAAAAAACCTGTAAATTTACAGAATCATCTGTAAAATATTGATAAAAGCGACCCGAATTTTACTATTTTATTTACTATTTGTTTCTGATCAATTTCTCTTTCCTTAATGTGTAAGTAGTGTTGACAATTGGAAAATGCCACCGAGTAAATTTGCCCGCTTTAATGCTTCCAAATTGTAAATTTACTTTTTTTATTTTTGTGAAAATTACGATGTATTTTACGAGTACCTCCAATTTTACCCGACATCCTCGTAAAATTTACCAGGTTTTATTGTAATTTAAGACGCTTTTTAAAGAGCGGTTGAAATATTTGGGAGTTTTTTAAAGAGCTTTTATTTAAAAACTGTATTACAGAGCACTAACAAGGGAAGTATCTCAACCCTTATGAACCGATTTGCCTGAAACTTAAAATATAAGTATATAAATGAGACGATTTTAAGGTTGGGGTGTCTCGGCTTTTCGGCCATATTAGTGTTTCAAAATTTTGTTGTCCCCTTATGAAACCATATGGACCTCCGGGAAAATTTCGATAACTCACGAATTAACAGGAATATTCTCTAGAGAAAAAATACGTGTCGACTTAAATTTAATAAAGATAATTTCGTATTCATAAGCACATCGTAGCTCTATGTCTTCATTTAAATACCCCCCAAAATTTTCACATTTTCATGAAAAAAGTATTTAACGAAGCCAAACATTTACAAGGTTATGCCACCGTTAGATAGGCATTAAAAAAACCTTTCTTCTCATATGTAAACATCATATAGTTTCTTAGAAAGAAATGGCTGAAAAATCCAAAAAACGATTTTTCGCCATTTTTTGACCCATGTTTTGAACCCCTAAATCCCCGATATGGCCGATAAGCCGAGACACCCCAAGCTTAGAATTGTCTCTTTTATATATATATTACGTTTCATGCAAATCGGTTCATAAGGGTTGAGATACTTCCCTTGTAAGTTAAATTACAGTTGAAATTTAGTATTTTGGTTACGAGAAAATGTATAAAATCTGTATTTTACCAAAAAACTCTGTTTATTATCTATAAAATAGAGATTACAAAGTAAAAACTAAAATTACAGATAAAATTTTGTTTTTCGGTTACAAGAAAATACAAAGTATATTCTTAAAATCTGTATTTCGACAGATAACTTTGTCAAATGTCTGTCGAATTAAGATTACAGTCATTTTACAGAGTTTTTAACAAAGTAATTATTTTGAGTGTATCAAGCATCCACCCCTAGCTTGCAATACTAGAACAACTACGATTATTGAAAACCTTGACGGAAGCGCGCTAACATGGACAGAAGACCAATTATGTAGATGAAGCGATTTCTTTTGATTTTCATTAAATATCACATAAACAAAGTTTGTGAATGTTCCTACCTATGGTTGTCTCGAAGGCTCAATCCAAGCAGAAACATCTCAACCTCGACTTCTACTCTCGAAGAAGCAAAAATCACTTTGTGGCAGTTAAAAAACCACAAGTCACCTGAACCAGATAATATACCTGATGAGCTTTTTAAGTACGTTGCAGAGCCATTAGTCGATGAGCGTTCACCAATGTTAATTCATATTTGGGAAACTAACAACATGCCGAATGAATGGAAGAAAGGAAACATAGTAGCAATATCCAAGAAGGGTATTTTAAAATTGGAGTAGTATTACAATTCTCAACACCATCAACAAAGTACTTGTCCTTATAATCCTTCAACGCATCACTCCCTATGTTACGACAATCTTACGCAAAGAACAAGCGGGCTTTAGAACAAATCGTTTTTGTGCAGATCATGTGACCACCCTAAGAATTCTAATAAACAATCCGTTGAACTCAACACCCCTCAGTAGCTATTATATTGAAGAAAAGCTACATCAATATGGTGAAATTTGTCAATAAAATTGATGACATCAAGCGATGAAACCGTTTCATCAATATGATGGCGCATTTTTCCTTGGGTGTTGCGATTCGAAAAAATTTAAAATGCATATATCTCCGTTAGGTGGCTCAAAAGAGCGATTAAATTAGCACATCAAATTTTAAATAGGAGAGTAAAAAGGCACTTTAATGTAACTCCTCAAAGTAAAAGAGGCTGCGCCGACGGATTAAACTATAATGTTTTATATGGCTCTTAAATGAGCTCAATGTATATTGTTATTAACAACAAGTTGATCAATATTTTTAAGGGTATAAAACATACAAAAATTTATAATGAAATTTTAAACTAACGAAAATAAACTTGTAGGTATGTATGTGCGTACGATTTTATCAACATGTGTATATTTACTATATGATTAAACATCCAAATATTATAGATAGATAGATATTTACTAAGACGACCTAAGCAACAATAGGTTCATAATTGTTTTTTTTTTCTTTTTTTTTGTTATGAACTTGGTTTAACCGTATAGTATGGATAGCAAAGCAAGGTGGACCGAAAAAAAAACGTTCTAAACGTGGCTTAATCAGTGGTAAGCACTGGCACAACTTGATTGTGGCTTACAAATTCAAATAATTTTGATTGATTACTTTGGATTATCTTGTCATTTACCAACATCAAATAAAATATTTATCAAAACAGAAACTGGTTCCATAGGGTATTTATATTTTATTTTTATATTTGAAGCTTTTACATGTTCGGTTTAGATGAAGTGTTGTGCTGTTTGCTAGCTAGGGTTCTTTCTGTTGGTAAAAACAAAAAAAAAAATAAATAAAAATTAAAAAAAAAAAGTTAATATATTATAGATTTGTAGTAACACACTCGTATATAATTACTCTACACGGTAGTATCGCATATCATAACTATCAGCCAAGTCGGCAATTTGTTTTATTCGATTCTTTGGCGATCATCAATGTGCGTTTATTTTGTTGTTTTGTACAGTAAGCTATCGGAAAAATGAACATCCCTTAATCCAAATATCTGGATATGTGAATGCCATATTAAACTTCAGAAGTGCAAGAAGATATTTTTCCCAATTCTGAGAAAAAAATGATTATCTTAGAAATGTATTTCTTAACTGTGTTCACGCAAAATATAGTTTAACAAGTAAGAAAATAATAGTCGATCATGATCGACCATATCGCAAAATGGGTTTAAAGTTCAAACATGGACCGATAAGATCCCTATTTAGTTAGATCTTTTATTATTGTAGAAAAAACAATAGACAATAGAACGATTTCAATGAATTTCTGGCGAAAGTGCAAAAATGGTCCAGCAATAATCAGATTTTATAAGTTTTCAAAATATTTCTATTTTCATGGATTTGAAGAGATTTATGTAAACATTGAGAGGGTGGTTTGTATGGGGACTACAGGAAGAACTGGTGTGATTCCTACACATATAATTAATGAAGATTACTGAATACAAAATACGTTTACCTGCCGAATTTCGAAAGTTTACATGTTATACTACGGTTATAAGTCATTGGAGCCAAGGGTTAGGATGGATGGATGGGCGTCCGCCAATTTGGCGAATTAACTCGGAGGCTATAAGGCCCATTGTGATTGCCTTAATTTTTCATTACCCTACTACCCTCTGATACAAAAACGTTTTCCTTTTTGAACCACCTCGATTCTCTAAGATATTCTGCTAGAGATGTCAACGAGACACCATTAGGCAATCGGGGCCATCGAAAAATCTTTGCACCAAATGCTTAAGGCGGCTTCGCATCAGACCCGGACATTATAATAATAAGTGCTTCACTGAAACCTCGTCCACTTCCCCAAAACTTCTACAATAGTCCCTATCAGAATTTTTGTCCATGAAGACTTTTTGTCCTCTTACGATTGACAGTCACAAAGTCAGTGATAACCAACTATCTCTCAATTAGAGCCAAACTAATTGTAAGAGGTGACATTTTTAGATGCTTGTTCTAAACATGGACCGATCTTTTTCCAATTTCAATGGGCTTCGTCCATGTGACTTTACATCGTTTACATGGACAGACATACGGACAGACATAGCAAAATCGAACCAATAAGTGATTCTGAGTCGATCGGTGTACATTCTTAAAAAAAATTCGGGTTAGTTACAAACATTAGCACAAAATCAATAAAGCCCAGCAAAACTTTGGTAATGGGTGGTGATTATATAACACATTACCAGGTAATGTATATCCCTTATTTGTAGCATTATTTTGGGATGTCTTTCCAAACATTTGTTTCACAACGTATTATTTTAAAGTGAAAAATAATGCTTTACTAATAATTTGCTACGTAATGCATTATTGGAAAAAATGTATTTCATATTTATTATTTCTAAACATTAAATCATCAGTTGCAATCGGTCAGTCAATGATTAAGGACGTGTAAGCTGCAGCGTTGTAGTTGCTTAAAGTTAAAGACCAAACTGTACCGCGTGTTTTTTTGTTGAGCCTGCTGATTCACTCGGCATTGCGTCGGACACTTGTGGTCTGATTATATGTCTATCGGCACTTGGGAGCATTGTTTCACTGCCTCCATTGCGAAGGCAATGGTCGTTTTTGTGTGCAGAGCTAACTTGAGTGTCTAGGCTTTAGCGTGGCGTCATCATCAATAACGGGATGTCCCGTTATTCTTCGTGGTTGCTAATCTATTGTCACTTTAACCTGGTGTTGCATTTTGCACGTATGCCAACTTTTAAATATATGGGGCATTCCATGTGAAATCGGACACTTTGAAAAACTTTTTTTTTAGATTTTCCCAATTTGCTTACAGATTTTAGTACCCTTCGAAAACTCCTTCGTGGTAAATTTTCAGATTTTTTTGATGACCCGTTCAAAAGATATCGAATTTTTAAAAATTGGTAGTTTGTTCCTTTACTCAAACTTCTTTTAATCATAACTTCTTCAATAATGGTCCAAATTTCAAATTTTTTTTTCAAAATTTTTGTTTTTCTAAGTACTTTCTAAAAAAAAAATGCCAAAAAATTCTTAAAAGCGCTCTAGTATGCGATTTTTAAGTTTAAAAATTTAAATCTCATTTTTGAAACTGTTTGTACTCTTCGATTTTTTTGTAATTTTTTTGTGTAAAACTTCTATCAATTCTACAAATTTTTTGCCCAGGACGATCGTGGGATAACGATTATTACTATTTTTTAAAATTTTTTGAAAAAATTTTATTGTAATTTTCCAATCTTAAAATCATTTCTACTGCTCCAATGGTGCGTCATAGAGGGGTCCTTTATAAGACCGACCCCCATTAATTTTTACGTCTTAACATTTCTTTGGAACAAACTAATACCCTATCTCCAATTTCTAAGGGGGCTCCCACACAAAACGAAATTTTTTAAAATTTGTTCCAACCGCTCTAACTGCCCTAATAGTGCCCTTAGAGCAACAAAATGTATGATCGACCCACAATATTTTTTTAGTCCAAACATTTTCTCTGAACACACCTACCCTCTATCTTTAACTGTTAAGGCGGTCCCCATACAATTTTTTTTATTTTTTGTAAATTTGTTTTATTTAATCAGCTTCTACCGGTCCAATGGTGCGTCCGAGAGGGGTCATTAGTGAGACCGACCCCCATTTATTTTTACCCTACAACATTTTTTCAAAATATACCTACGTCCTATCTCCACTCCCTAAGTAGGCTCCCATACAAAATTACATTTTTATAAAATTTGCTCCAACTGTTATTTGTATGGGAGCCTACTTAGGGAGTGGAGATAGGGCGTAGGTATGTTTTGAAAAAATGTTGTAGGGTAAAAATAAATGGGGGTCGGTCTCACTACTGACCCCTCTCGGACGCACCATTGGACCGGTAGAAGCTGATTAAATAAAACAAATTTACAAAAAATAAAAAAAATTGTATGGGGACCGCCTTAACAGTTAAAGATAGAGGGTAGGTGTGTTCAGAGAAAATGTTTGGACTAAAAAATACTGTGGGTCGATCATACATTTTGTTGCTCTAAGGGCACTATTAGGGCAGTTAGAGCGGTTGGAACAAATTTTAAAAAATGTCGTTTTGTGTGGGAGCCCCCTTAGAAATTGGAGATAGGGTATTAGTTTGTTCCAAAGAAATGTTAAGACGTAAAAATTAATGGGGGTCGGTCTTATAAAGGACCCCTCAATGACGCACCATTGGAGCAGTAGAAATGATTTTAAGATTGGAAAATTACAATAAAATTTTTTCAAAAAATTTTAAAAAATAGTAATAATCGTTATCCCACGATCGTCCTGGGCAAAAAATTTGTAGAATTGATAGAAGTTTTACACAAAAAAATTACAAAAAAATCGGAGAGTACAAACAGTTTTAAAAATGAGATTTAAATTTTAAAACTTAAAAATCGCATACTAGAGCGCTTTTAAGAATTTTTTGGCATTTTTTTTTTAGAAAGTACTTAGAAAAACAAAAATTTTGAAAAAAAAAAATTTGAAATTTGGACCATTATTGAAGAAGTTATGATTAAAAGAAGTTTGAGTAAAGGAACAAACTACCAATTTTTAAAAATTCGATATCTTTTGAACGGGTCATCAAAAAAATCTGAAAATTTACCACGAAGGAGTTTTCGAAGGGTACTAAAAACTGTAAGCAAATTGGGAAAATCTAAAAAAAAAGTTTTTCAAAGTGTCCGATTTCACATGGAATGCCCCATATATACATCAGGGATGGAAAATCGGAATTTTGAAATGGTACTGGAGCTCAACCAAAAAAGTAATTTTTCGCCCTCGATGGTACTAAACAAAATTAAAGTCCACACTCAAAATATTTTGTAGGTAAAAACAAATGAAAAACACACTTAAAACAAGTGAATAAACAATTGAAAACCATCCCAGTAATTATTCATTTATTTTAACAAACATCAACATTTATTTTTTACTGTTGACAAAATTTTCTAAAATAAATGACATTTAACATTAAAAAATTACGGTTTTTTCACTCATTTTTACTAACATATTCGAAAAAAATAACCTACGAAAACATTAAAAATTAATGATAGTTCTGTTATTTTTACCAACAAATTCCAAAAAAATAACCTACGAAAACATTAAAAATTAATGATTTCGTTGGTTATTTTATACAATTTTCTATTGAAATATTTTTTTAAAAATTTTTAATAAAATTTTGCGGAATCGATCCCGCAACCAACTACATTCTGGCCAGACACTCTACCCATCGTGCCAAAGTCACTTGATAAAAACATGTTTTTATATTTCTATAAATAATTTTTTGATTTTTTTTTCTTCAAAAAAATTACTGACTTGTGTAGGTAAAAACTAATGATATTTCATTAAAAAATACCAACAATTTAAAAAAAAATTACTTACACAAATCATTAAAAATTTAAAGAATAATCAGTAGTTTTTACTTACAGAACAAAAATAAATGACTTTAAAAATTGAGTGTTAATGAAGGTCTTTATTTTTTGGTGTGTTATTTTTGAAACAAAGGACAGAAGAAGTCATTAATAAAAACTAAACATCAAATAAATGTTTTTTCTTTTAAAAACGACTAAACGGAAAATTTTTAAAATAAACTACAAACAGTTAATGACATAATTTTTTGAGTGCAGTTTCTGTACGACGAACAGTGCTGCCAGGCTTTTTTTGTGAAAAATCGTCAAAATGTAAAAAAAAAATCGTCAAAATCGTCAAAAGTTTTTAAAAAAGTCGTCATAAAATCGTCACTGTGTAAAATGTTAAAAAAAACATTTTTGATATATTAAATTTTAAAAACGCACAATAAAATGTTTTCTATCCACTTTTGTTTATTTAATTTATTAAATTAACGCACACAAAATATTTTTTAGCTAAATAAAAAGAAATTTTCTTTTAAAACAAATGACAAAATAGTTGAAAGTCATTCGATTTTTCATTTGTTTCAACAGACACCAACATTCAATTTTAAGGGCTAATACAATAAATATCATTAAATCTTAAACAAATAAAATTTCTTACTTTTATTTGTACTATAGAAAACAAACTACAAAGTCATTAAAAACAAGTGTTATTTGGTTTAGAACTTTAAAACGCTTCAAAATAAGACACTGTTTAGACCCATGGAAAAATAATGTTTTATCGGGCACTTTTTCAGATTTTAAAAGGATATAAATTTTAAAAAAGGATTTTTAGTATCAAACATTTTTTGTCAAAAAAACTTACCTTTTTGGAGCTAAAAATGAGCCTTCGAAAACACCCCAAAAAACTGAATCAGAAGAGCTTTAAATGAACGTATCAAGCATATGGTTTGAAATTTATCGATAAAGACTCCAATTATTCTCTACTTTTTGAGTTTAAAAAGAGGACTCTTTTGGATGAATCGTTTTCACACAAAAATTTTAAATATTTGCTCCATTTTTGGAGACACTAAAGAGTATGTTTGTTCACAGGGACTTCAAATATTAAAAAAAAAGATTTCTTATGTAAAAATAGCAAAAATTAAAATTAAATTAAAAGAAAAAGCATTTATTTTTTCATACAGAGCAAAAATGATTGACTTTAAAACGATATAATTTTTTAAGTGCAGTTATACTTCCAAAAGAGAATGAAATGTTGTAAATTTTGTGTCTTTCTTCTGTATTTTATTTTAATCGAATTTCATTTAATTTTTGTTTTCAAACCATTGTAAGATTCAAAAAGTTGGAAATTTTGATTTTTGTGAATAAAAGTGGAGTTACAAAAAATCGTCAAAATGTATGGGAATCAAATCAGAAAATCGTCAGTCGTCATTTTCCAAAATTTCATGAAAAAATCGTCAAAATGACGAAAAATCGTCACTTCTGGCAACCCTGACGACGAACGCCGTTCGTGTGCGACGAATAAGAAGAAAACAGGCACAATTTAGTATAAAAGTTCCTAAATTGAGGACATCCTTATTCATTTATTTATTTTTTAGAGAAAACTTCAATAAAGGTTGGCTAAAATCAAAATTTTCATTTATTTGAAGCTTTTGAAACATTTTCCAATGAAAATCGGTCGATTTTCGGATTTTTTTTTGAAAATTTTTGAAATTTTGGTTGAAAAATGTATGAAATTGTCTGGTATAGAAAAGGTACTAAATCAGTCGTGGGGGTACTACGGTATCTTTGAGAGTGAAAAAGTACTGAAAAAAGTACTAAAGTACTAACTTTTCCATCCCTGATATACATACATATTGACAAAATACGATTGGACGTATTTTTTTGAAGAACCTGGTTATGTCAGCCATTGAGCTGGTCCAACAGTCCTAAACAGAACTATAGACTTGAAATCTAGTGCCACATCAAAATAATAAAAAAAAATAAACATTAAATCATGGATGAATTATATTTGGTTACATTACACTCAAAAAATTATGTAGGTAAATTCCAGTGAATATTCACTTAAAACAAAAGAAATTTTATTTAAAAACCATTCCACTGTTTTTTCATTTAAAATAAAAACACATTACAGTCAATTTTAAATGTTAATTTAATGACTAACCAAAACATTAAAAAACTAGTGAATATTCAGTTATTTTGTATTGAAAAACAGTAAAACTATAGAAGAAATTTTTTACTGCCGAAAATGTAACAGAAAATTCGTTTTTAATACAGTAAATTATTATTTTAAAACTACAGAAACAGTAGAAGATAAGAAGTCCTTAATAAAATTAATGATTTTTCTTTTAAAATAACTTTACTGATTACTTTTTAAAATAACCTACAAACAGTTAATGACAAAATTTTCTTAGTGTATGTATTATTTCAAAATTTGAAATAATGCATTACTTATAATTGGATACATAATGCATTATTATGTTATTATAAAAAAAATAAATATTTTATAAAAAAATGCATAAGTTTAAACTAGAGATGGGCTCACTACAGGAATTTTCGAGTGACACACACACTCACTCACACTCAATTACAATCACGTGAGTAAATTTAATACAAAATTACTTTTTCCCTACTCGTAACACCTTATATATTATGTTTTGGTATGCTATATTTTATACCTTACTCGTATTCTTCGCTATAAATTGTTCATTTATGTTATACCTTACTGGTATTCTTTGTGATAATGTGGATGCATTACTTTGAGTCTCTTCCCCTGTTAAAATCATCAATGCTGCAATGTATAAAATAAGCAATCCTATACCTTATTTTATACCTTATTTGGTAATCTAAGTTTTGCTGGGATTATAAGAGCGTCACATTATGATTGAAAACTGTTTCATAACTTGTTTGTAGCAACCATAAGATTTTCGCAGAAATCATGTTATGATCCTGAATATTTAAAAAATTAAAATTTAGGAGCATAATATAAATGCAACCAACCCAGGAAAATTTTTCAAAACCGATTCTGACAACACTTGTTCTAGAACAGGTTCTTCGGTAACCATACACTATTACACTTTAATTATTCAGAACAAGTTAAGTGAAAATTATTGTGAAGCTTGTTCTCTGCAATCAAAGTTTCATAACATTTTGATTCTCTGGAATTAAAAAAAAATTATGTGTCAAAAAAATTAAAAATAAATATCAATTCATTTTTGTTAAAAAAGAAAAACCACGAAATTCTATTAAAATAGCAGGATATAATCGTGAAAATTGTTGAAACAAAGGTGAGTAAATTACATTTTCATTGTCCGGGTCGGGTCAAATAATAATAATATTATGTTTTTTATTTTTGTTTGCAGAAAATCGATGTTCTGGTATGTCATTTTTGTAAGGTCCAAAATGCAACTTTGGAGGCGAAAAAGGATAAATGTGTGTTAAAAAAATGTAAATATTCCATTTATATACATTTTGTCTATATATGTCATTACACTCAGAAAAAAAACTAACTAAAAAATGGGAAAATTAACTAAATCCAAGGAAAACTGATAATGATTTAGCTCCATTGCCATGTGTTCCTACTTTTTAGTCCATATTTTTCCTAAAAATAAGGACCAATGTGAACTAGAAAGTGGGAAAAAATTTCCCATTTTTTAGTTAAAAAAACATTTCTGATGCGGACATTTTTCCTAAAAATTAGTTAATTTCATATTTGTTACTGATTTATTTAAAGAATAGCATGTGAATACACACAGAATTCTCATTATGTACATTTTTCATTTTAAATATAAAAAAACGCTTGTTTCTTATGGTCAAGTAATAAATTTCATTAGTTTTTAAAGTTAAATTACAACAAAGACTTTGTCTTTAACGTTTGCTCCCAGACTATGGGAAAACACGCCAAAGCCAAGGCCTTTGTTGTGATTAAAATATTATTTTTTCCCTAACACATACATGTGTAGAAAAAAATGTAAACATTAAATTTATTACTTGTTATACAAGACCAAACTCTGTTTTTCATATACTACAAATAATAAACAAAATGTGAACTTCAAGCAAGCATGAAAAAAAAAAAATAAATCAACAAAACAATTTCAAGTTGTGAAAAATTTACTAAACTTTTGGAAAAAACTTCCTCAAATTAAAGAAGATAAATATGATGAACTAATTGGTAGGAAATTACGTCCTAAACTGCATTTTTTGAACTAAATTTTGCTTTTAGAAATATGTCTTAAAAATCAAGATTATTTTTCAATTATTTAGGGAAAATTTATTTGACGGTAAGAATTTCTTCCATGTATTTGGGAATTCCATTTAAGGAAAATTATGGCCTATTTAACAGTCCATGAACTAAAATTTTTTCCTAAAAGTTGGGAAAATTTCCCAAATTTTAGTTAAATTTAACTAAATTGTGGGAAAATTTATAAACTATTTTGAAGAAATTTTTTCCAAAGTTTAAGTTAATGGATTTTTTTGAGTGTATCTTTGTTAAATAAATTAATGCTATTCAATATGTTTCTTTAATTCTTATTTCTGTTACAAATTTTACTTCTAGAACCGATTCCGAGGAACAAAAATATGTTCTAATTTTGCTTACAAACACCTGTTGCTTTTGGGACAATCCCTTTGGTAAAAGAATCGGTGTTGCACAAGAATTAGAACAGGTTCTAGGGAAGTATAAGTTGTTCCACAATCGGTTCTTTGCAACCGAAAATTTTGCTGGGAACATTTAATGATTGCCATACACATATTAGGATACAATTTTCAAACATAATATAACGCTCTTAAATTATGGTTTCCACAATCATATCTTTTCTCTGAGTGAATTTACGCATCGTGGTTTCAACAGATAGACGGGCGAACATGGATCAATAATATAATATAATACTCTAAGAGGTCTTAAATCGATATTTCAATGCGTTAGACACGGAAAGATAAAAAAAAAACATCCTGATAATTCCTGTAACAAATACTCTAGCTGTCTTCCTTGTTTGCCCTCTACAACATATATAAGCTTCAAGAAAATCGGTAGGGGTTTTCGATTATTAAAAATCGATCATCCTGTGCCCAATTTCTGTAACTATGTGAACATTTTTAGCATTGACAAAAATAAAGTAATATTTAGTCATTTCATTTTTTTCACAGTGTGAGTACAATGATGCTCATGTTAAAAACATCGAACTCGAAAAAAATGTAAAGCTTTTTTCTTACTCACTCTGTGAAATACAAGATGACTAAAACGTTCTTTTATTTTTTTCGATGCGAAAACTTTTTGCATAGTTACAGAAATCGTGTACTGGTTTCAATTTATTATTCGAAATAGCGAGAGCTCACTGTAGTATATTTAAAATCCACATATTTATGTGCGTATGTATAAGTGAAGTATCTTATTTTATTAAATTTATTTTTTTTATTTATTTATTTATTTGTGGTATTTTTTGAAAACCAAATATTGGATTTTTGTTTGACCCTTCCACTCAAGCGGTTGTTGTATGAGTATTTGAATATGTACGTAATTGTGTTCGCATATGTTTGTATGAAGGTACATGGAGCCTCGGAAAGTTTTGTCTTTTCCAAACATAGCCAAATTGTTGTCAAATTTCAGTCTTAGCATGTACATAATTTCAACTGTCTAGCCCACTGGTTCCTACCCCTTATTAGAAGTTTCGAGGAAGCAAAAATAGAATATTTAGTAGAACATGGCACAATGGACTATATTAAGTCTGAGTGCCATGGACTTGCCTATTTGTCTTGTATAGGTATTTTGCACTAGCGAACCCCCTGCACACTTTGTAGTGCATATGCTTAAGTACCCCTTTTTACACAAAAAATTTGAAATTTGAAAATATGTCTTTCTCTTGGATGTTAATTATGCTGGAGGATCCCACTATTGAAAACATACACGAGGATATTCTTGGATTTTTAGTTCAATAGTTATAAAAATAGTACCAATTTTCCCTGTTTACTCCCTTTATTACCCCTTAGAATCAAAACTTCAAGCTCGAATATCTAATTTTGAAAAGTACTAAAATACTATTGTTTACCCTGTTTCACCCTCTTAGAATAACCTTCCAAATACTTCCCCATATACACCACTTATGCAAACGTACAGGCATGTGCACTAAAATGTATGTACAAAAACCGTATACACATAAAAACCTTGTCATTGACGTCACCTTTCATGGCAAGTTTGCAGAAATAAAATCGGTTCACGCATTACAGAAAGTACGCATTACAAACACAATGCAACTTATTTCTCTATTTAGTGCTCTTAAATGCATGTAACTCATGAACCAATACACATACAGAGATGTTATATACATTAAAACTTTGGTATTGCTATCCCCTTTCTTGGGAAACTTACAGAAAAAAAAATCGGTTAACGCATTACAGAGAAAACGTAATACACAGGTATTGCACTAAAATGCATACAACTTTTGAACCAACACATGTAAAAAGACTGTATACACATAAAAACCATGGTATTGACGAAACCTATCGTTGGAAGTTTGCAGAAACAAAATCGGTCCACTTATTCCAGAAAAAACGCATTACAAAGAAAATATAACTTATTTTTATATATATAGAAGAAGAAGAAGATATGGGAGGAATCAAAAAATGAAAAGAAACACCAAAGTATTTGGATAATTTTCTTAAATACATAACTACTTAAACAAGTAAATCTCCACTAATCAAAATTATGGCACTATTAAATAGCCCCAAAATAAAAAAATGAAATAACACCCAATAAAGTGACGAAAACAATTTTGGGGCTTATTCAATTTTTTTTTGGTGGACTATTACTAAAAATCGAGGAGATTTTTGTGACCTAATTTTCGCCTGCGTCTATTTTTTACAAAAACTTGATTTGCTAACGGATTATGTTGAATTTAAAATTAAGAAAATCTCCGCAGGCGAAAACTATATGTAATATCATTTAAATACAGGAATGACAAAACTTATGGAGTGCTCTACGTATATGGATCTATCTTTAAAATAAAATCATATCCATAGTTATTTTGGTTTGTATCGTTATTTTTTTTTTTTTCTAATTTTTGTTTTATTGTCTACGCAAAAACACATGATATTTCAATTTTATTGTTCGGAATGAATATGCTGAAATTATAAATTTACACTCTGGTCAATACTCCCGTAATTCAATTTTTGTTCTTTAAATTAACAAAAAAAAATATATATACATATATATAAATAATAATAATCATTTTCTATCCATACCTAAAAGCTGTCTAACGAGTACAAGAGGTATTCAAATACATACTTTGTATTTAGTGTTCCATACATATACGTAGTATGTAAATATGTATGGTCATGCAAATATATATGTATGCGCTCATAACAGAATTTATTTCTTTTACATACATACATGTATTGAATTCTATCTTTAGCAAATTTTTTCGAGCACATATGTTCATTAGAAGGGGTCGTGTTTACACAAGCGCAAAATCGTCTTCGATGCATCGTTATGATGATTCCAAAAATATTTCGGATAGAATTTTTGTATGATTGGATAACAATTTATATCTAAAATAAGACAATTGAACAGTTCATGCGAATAAAGGCGAATAGACCATTTGTATAATTTTACAAATGACGATAAAAACGCAGGAAACGGCCAAAAACTAATGTTTTTTTCAACATTTTTGCATAATGCATTAATCCATTAATGCAAAAAAGTTTACAAAAATATTACTTTTTACCCGTTTCCTGCGTTTTTATCGGCATTTGTAAAATTAAACAAATGGTCTATTCGTCCTTATTCGCATGAACTGTTCAATTGTATAAAATTGTATCCAATAAGTCACCAAAATGCGGATCAAAAAACATCAAACAATGTCATATTAATGGTATTAGATCATATTTGATACAACAAATTCTTAGATCTAATAAGGACCGTTATCATAATAATTTAGAAATGACTTCCAGATTATTTTTGACTCGGAGTTTATGTCAAAAACAGATATTTATGTTTGACCAATTTTTTTGCCTAAAAAAAATATATAATTCTAACTTTTGCGAGTACATATTTTTATACACGGTTAATGGAAGACGTTGGGACACCTTCCCCTAGCAATAAAAGGTTTAACTGATTTGAACTGTTGTGTTTTTTATGGCAGGTCGATTTCGTATTGGCTTCTGCAACATACGCGAATTCAAAGCGAACTACTTCTATGTATATGCTCATATTCGCTTCCATAGGCCGGATGTTTTCGCCTTATGTTAAAATCAGGTGTGTGAAGGGATTCTGATCTTCAGGACTTCCCTCATACCTGGGTATCATTTTCTCTCTATATTTTGTATTCATAAGCGCCTTTTTTTACCAACACCTAGGGGATGCCCCCAAGAAATGCAGTGCATTGTGTTAATATCAGGAAAAAAGTTTATGCGAAGGAGGAAAAATGAAGTAGTGTTTGTGGGCATTTGATTACAATTTTTGTACATAGCAAGTAACAGGAAAGATTTCCGTGGGAAGTTCTTTCCATATACGACTTGTACAGCTGATGAAAGTGTTCTCTCAAGAATGTGTTGTGCGATCCACTTTACAATCGACCACAAACGGATGTGATATACTAGATAAGCAAATATTACGAATAAAACCCGAGACCTTGGATTAAGCTAGCTTATCTTTGCAGAACGCCTCCTATGGGAGTATCCCACATTTCTACAGTGCTCCAATGAGTCAATAGAATTGTATACCCTACTGTCATTAATAAGAGCCGTAGCCATCCTCTGAACACTGTCCAAGAGTTCAAAATAGATTTTGAAGCACCTGCCCATGTAAGAGAGTTATACTCCATTTTCGGTAGTATCTAGGTTGCATAAATAGTGAGTAGATCGGATGGAGTTAAGTAATTCTTTCCCCTATTCAGAAATCCGCGACACTTGAATGCTCTTTCGACACCTGAAAAACGTGTTTGTTCCAACGATGTACCAGTCTCAGCAACAACTGGACTGTAATGATTCTGAATTTAGCTGCTTATGAGTAAAATTCAATATCAGGTTAGACATTTTACTCTTCGGGTTTCTGTACAGAAAAATTGTGATTAATTTTAATGTCACACAACTCGTCTTCGCTTTGCTATTCAAGCCATCCAACTCCCGAGGGCCAATACGTTGAGCATTTTGCCGCGCACAATCAACTATCGCAATTATTGAATCAACCAACACAAACGCGTGGGCGGAATATTCCCACGAAGCGTTTATTCCCACGAAGCATTTTTGGCTAGACCCAAGTAGAAGTGTTGGTTTAACCAGACACGTATAGATGTGCAGAAATGCAGTCAGATCCAGGGAGGAAGCATTCAGTAATTGGCGTTCGGACAAAAACACAGTTACTAATCTGCTGCGCAAAAAGGCAAGAACCAAGTGTGCCAAATTACTTAGGCGTTGTAAAGTGATTTCTGCTCCTTGGTGCAGTAAGACCTTTTGGGCATTCGTTAAACGAATAAGGAATATACTAGTTCTACTATTTTAACTCTATTAAAGGACGATCAATCATTCACGGACCCGGTTGATAAGGCTAACCTGTTAACTGAACTTTTTGCAAAGGGTTCTTGCAGATCTCAGCGTAAAAAAGTCGTAGGGGCCAGATGGCATTTCAGCACTGGTGCTGAAACAGTGCTCTTTGATGTTGGCGCGTAATGGACCATTTTAGCTCTTTGTATCGTGCGGGAGATTTTCCCTCGTGCTGGAAAGTGGCAACTGCCTATGGCACCTCATTACACTATGAGGTGCCATCTGATTATAAGGACTTTTATATAAAAACCTTAGGTTCAGGCGACTTTTCTTGAACTCTAATAAAACGAGTTTAATTTTCAAATATTAGTTGGTTAAATTTCAAGAAATTTCAATTATTTGCTATTAAAAATTGAGTAATTTTCAACTAATTTCATGTAAACTTACACAGTTTGTTGAAATTTATAAAATGTTCTCATTTTGATTAGAGTGTGGAGAAAATCATTGGCACAGGAAAATATAGAGACGGACGACAGTAAGGTTTTATAATACAAAACTGGGAAATGATATTTTGTAACCAAACAAGGCAACACTTTTACAGATCAGGAGTGAGTGAAACAATGAAACCCGACCTGACATCTTTTTTTGTTGCGCGTTATATTACTTTTCTCTTTCTAACCCAAAAAGAAAAATAAAATAAATAACCATGCGGCACTAACTCGACAGTAGAGTTTTATAACAAAAAATTGGGAAAATCTAAGCGTTTTTAGGAGAAAACTGAGCGGTTTTAAGAAAGTTTTAAGCTAAAATGGCAACACCACTTATTGGGAGTGAGTGAAAAAAAAAACCGATCTGGCATCTATTTTTCTTATGGCGCGTTATATTACGGTACCTCAAAATACGAATGTCGTATGTCATTTTTTTCTGTTTTGAGATTATGATATATTCATAATAAATTTTGCACGATCTTTCTATTGGTGTTATCAGATCCTTCATAAACCTTATAGTTTCTGAAACATTCAGAATGCATTTTGTCGTATGTCACAAAATTTTATCTTTTTGAGCAAGAATTTTGTCGTATGTGCACAAATAATGGTCATACGACATTTTTTGTATGCAAAGTTATTATTTTCAATTGAAAATACAATTGTTGTACATACATTTTTATACTGGTGTACATACATTTTTATACTAACAAGGGATGTACTCCAACATTTATGAATCGATTCGCCTGAAACTTAAAATATATATAAAATAAACGATTTTAAAGGTTGTGGTGAGCTCGGAATATCGGCCATATCAGTGTTTAAAAATTTCGTTGCAACTTTATGAAACAATATGGACCTTCGGGAAAATTCCGATAACTCCCGAACTAAAAGGAATATCGTATAGGTTAGGTTAGGTTAGAGGTGGCGGAGTCAAAGACTCCTCACACAGACCGGATGATGCATAGCGAAACCACAATAAATCCTCAGCGACGCTGATGGAACGCATTTGTCCTCATCGCGAATTGTACTATTTGCCTTAGATCGACATTCGAAAACGTTTCCAAGCTCTCGAAGTCATGTCTGCCTAATATGTGCAGTCGGGTTCTGGCCAAAGCAGGACATTGGCAAAGAATATGTTCGAACGTTTCCTCGGTGTTAGGTTCATCGCACCTTCTACAGCTGACATCTGAAATACGTCCCATTTTCTTTCTATGATAACCTATAAGGCAGTGCGCGGTGATCACTCCAGTGAGTACACGGCAGTTCCATCTGGTGAGTGAGTGTAAGTATTTAGTTTTCCTTAGATTGTAGCATGCCCACAATCTTCTACTGATCGCACTTGTTGTTAGCTCTCTCCAATTTCTATTAACCATTGCAGTGTTTTGAATGTCGCGTAGCGATCTGAAGTGCTGGATTGGTGGATCAATATGTACAGAAATACCGATACCATCAGCACCTTGTTTCGCGAGCTCGTCCGCTCTCTCGATCCCTTGAATACCTATGTGACCTTGTTGATACTCCCTAAACTTTGTAAGTTCTCGAAGCATTCGAAAACTACTTTCGACTTGATATAAAAGCTTTTAAGAGCTTTTAGAGCAGCTTGGCTGTCAACATAAATGTTAAATTCTCTGTTTGTCTCATCACCGAACTGTAAAGCTACGACTTAAATTTAGTTAGGATTATTTCATATTCATATGGATATCGTAGTTCTAGTCTTCAAACAATAACTCATAAAATTTACATATTTTCGTGACAAAAACTATTAAACAAATTTTTACAAGGGTTTACCGCCAATGGAAAAACTCCGTTTTTTCTTTATCAAAACATCATATAGTTTCTTAGGAAAAAATGGCTTAAATATTCAAATAATGATTTTTTCGTCATTTTTTACCCTCTTTTGAACCTCTTAATCCTCGATATGACCGATTATTTTGGAGTGTTTGTTATTAATTCATTGAATAAACTAATTAAGTAATTTCCCTTACTTAATTAGTTATGTGTTTTTTAATGGTTTCCTTAAGGGTTATTTTGGCATTTTCCTTTATTAAATTATATATTTCCAGTTGGCTTTTTGTCGTATGTTTAAAGAAAATAACTAGGGATGTCGCGAATAGTGTATTCGGCATTTTCCGAATATTTACTATTCGGTATTCGGTATTCGGTTTGAACCGAATACGAATATTTGCCGAATAATTTAATTATATACGCCTGTATTTTTACTATGTAAAATATTAAAAAAATTACCCGACTAAAACACAACAACGCTGTTGTTGACACTATTTTTTCTGGTAACTCAACAATTCGAATTTTAATCAAGTGTTCAAGTTTCTTTGTATAAAAAACAAACTGAAATGACTACAAAAAAAGAGGCAAACGTTAATAAAAAGTGTTTTTCTAACTAATTTAAATTTTGCCGAATATTCGGCAAACTGTTGACGAATAATTTGAAATTCTTGTTTCTGTAAAGACAGTCGAGCTCAGGCTCTAATTATAATTATGTACATAATACGTATTATAATTTTTTGATTTGTTATATATTTATTTAACCAAATATTCAAAAAACATGCCGAATACCGAATAGTGGCGAATATTCGGGACATCCCTAAAAATAACTGTTTTGTTAAAAACTGTAACATACGACAAATGTATTCTAAAGCAAAAACGCTAATAACGTCTTTGTTATTGTAATTACAGTAAATTTGACTTAGGAATATGAAAATTTAATACTCAAACTATATTCAATCCAAAACTAGAGGGAATTCATGTGACCATTTTGAAGATATTTGATGTTAAACATTAACAACCGTCTCCTGAAAAGTTAGGTTTTGCTACATAAGACATTAGTATTTTGAGGTAGCGATAAGTTTTCTCTTCTAACTAAAAATGAAAAAACTAAACATATGATTCAAAATTACTTTTTTGACACCTGTCATGAGTGTCGAGTCCAAGGCATTGCTTCTATGGCAATACCGAAAAAAAAGTTGTCTACTTGTGTCTAGATGGCAGCACCTGTTAGTGACGCTATAGTAGCACACTAAATTTTAAAATCTCTGTAATTAATTTTTGCGTGCAAAATTTTCCAATTTTATTTTATATGTAAGATATTGGATAGTTGCTTCGGGTGTATGGAAAAAAGTTATCTGAGCAGTATTTCCTGAGTTATTTGAGCCCGGACAAAGTTTTAAGAAACAAAATTGTCTTATCTTTATATTATAGAGTCTCTGGTAGAGTCTATGTCATTAGATTAAAAACAAATAAATCTCTTGTTTTGTTCTAAGAAAAAATGGCATCGCTGCAAAAACTTAAAAAAAAAAATACTTTAACAAAAATGGCAACTGACAAAAACTTTGGAAGGGCCAAAAGTTTGAGGGAGAGGCTTAGCGTCATGGAAATTATCATTAAGTAAGTAAGACAAAAATAAAAATGTAAAGAAGGGTGGATCAATTAGATATTTTTACGACCCACCCTAGCGTACATAAATGCTAAATTGTAAAATTTTATCCACTTAGTAATGATCAATTGTCATTAAAAGTACTTTGACTTCTTATTATGGTGATTTTTTGTTCAAGTACTACACGGCAAAATGTTTATTTGATATTATTTGTACTCAAACGGTGGTATGTAGTGTGTATTTATAGATAAATATGTACGTATTGTTTGTATGTATGTATTTATTTATGTTAGCACTTATTGACATACATAGAATAAAAATTAAGAACAAAAACATAAAACTTCATACATACTTAAGAGTACAAATAACATAATGATAAATTTTTATTAAAACAAGAATCTACATATAATTACCAATGTCCACCAACCATGCAATACTAGATGACTTTGGACACATAAAAAACAAAAAAAATAATGTTTTATATAAATAGTCTAACAAGCATCTTCGTGGCATCCTGCCTTTTAAGTAGGGCATTCAATTGGTTTAAGAAAATCACTAAACCAAAAGATTTAATGACTATTCTCACTTACGTTATAAAACATGTTTTTGGAAAATATTTTAAGAAATATCTTTATGCTATCACAGAACATATATTGACAGGTTGCAACGAAAAATTTAGCTAAAACCCGTTTTAAGATGTAAGTGAAAACAGGGTAGTATACTCCATTCTAACTGCTTAACTATAACACTGTTTAGGTAGTATTTCTTCCTGTAAAAATGTAAGAGACCAATATTTTAGAAAGTAACAAACATCAGCATAAGCTCATTATTTTCTGTACCCCAGAGTGGTGTATGTTTAGGCCGACCATTCATTTCTAAAATGTGATACACATGGAAATTTCTAAAATGTGTTACACATGGAATGACAAAGTTTATACGCGTCCATTTTTGTGGAGGAACAAAAATTGATAAATATGTATCAGGGTTGAAATATGGCAATTTCGATTTGGTATCAAAAATGATTTTAAATTGTACTTTTTTGACCCTCAAGGTACTTTTTTTATTTAAAACACAAAAAAAATAGTAATTATAAACGAAACAGGTACTAAAAATTCAGGAATGTATTTTAAAAATAAAAATGAGATTTGACATTTGTTCCGATAAAAAACAAATTTATTAAACAAAACACCCCCCGGCCGAACCAACTTTAACCGCAAGTTGCGAACACCGTTAAGTTCTTTGTTGATTATGAATCTGGGGTGCCCCACTACTATATTTCGACGAATATTAAAATCTTTGCAAGAGCCGTTTTTGGAAAAATAGCGTTTAAACGTCATAAAAATTACAGTTTAAGCTTATCTCGAAAACTATGAGAGATATGAAAATATAACTTAAGACAAAAATTATTCCTAGGGAATAAGTGAAAAGTCATAAGATCATACATGGTATTCATTAGACCATACACCAACATAAATAAAACTCTTTTAAGAAAAAGAGTTTCTCCACGAATAACCATATTTCAATTAGTAGAAAATGGGGAAAAAATTAATGCAAGAAAAAAATTTCAATAAAAAATGAATTAAAATTTGTTCAATTTAAAAATGTATCAAATTAGTCGCGGGCGTATCAACGTATTTTTCAACATTAAATAGTATCAAAAAAAGTACATTTGTATCAACAATTCCATCCCTGATATGTATGTATTGAAAAGTTATTTTGTCATGTCAATAACATTCAGGAAATATACACGAATACCATTTGTAAGTATAAACTAGTTGTAGTTTAATTTCACCTACTATTAATAGACTTCTATTACACAGTACAACACTAAAAAAAATTAAATAGTTCCGACGATAAAAAAAAAAATACGTGTGTCGGCGTTTTGCAAGATCACATCGGAATTTTATTTTAGAGACGGTTAAAGTTTCCCAGCTTTGGCCTGTTCTTGCAAGAAAATATTATTATCCTCCAACTCTTCCTCATAGCGGTATTTTTTGTCTCAATTCTAACAAATCGTAGAAAACAATACCGAAAGAGGGGGAGGGTGGGGATGAAATGTTCTATGAAAATGTTGGCCATAAAATTTTACTACACATGTCAGAACACACTAAAGCCCAAAACTTAACTTAAACACAAAAATTCAGTCAAATTCAAGATTGCCCCTTAAGGGTTAGATAGATAGATAGATAGATAGATAGATAGTTTTCTTTATTTTTTCTTTCAAAAGTTTTACAATAATACTTATACTAGGTATAAATAAATTATTTTAAAAAATTAAGAAATTTTCAATAAAGAAATATACAGCTTGGTTTATAAAAAACCGTCAGCCGGAAATTGAGTTAAAAATATTTTGTTTCTATATCTTAGAAGTTGAATTCAGCTACTAACATTTTTCTATAGTTTAAAGCTACTTTAAGATAATTAAAAAGGTTAGACCAATTAGCTTCATCATCACAATTTAATACATTTATTATTTGGCGTTCAGATAATCTTGTACTGCGAAAAAAACGAAGTCTGATTTCATTTAAGACTGGACATACACCCATGAAGTGTTGTATTGTTTCTATTTCCCTTAGGTTACACATAGAACAATTTTGACTATCCCCTAATTGGTAGGAGTTGCCATTTAGCCACAACACATCACCTCTAGCTTTTAAAATTAAAGAAATTTGACTTTGTGAATGCAACATATTACAGTACGTAGCACCCTTGGAAAAGTCTAGCAACCTGTAGAATCTATTTTGGCTTTGTTGTGCACATGTGACATAATCGAGGCTGGCTTGATTTTTCATTTCTTCTAATAACGTTTTGATAGCACTATTCCATAGATTTTTACTCTGATTGATGTCGGCGTGTTCTACATAAAACTGTATCATCCGGTCTTTAAGATCCTTGTACCAAAAAGTATTTTTCTCGATTACCTTTAATGAAAGTTGGTGTGGTAACCTACAATTTCCATAATCAAAAACTGTTTTCGAAATATATTTCAAATGTAAAGCATATGTGTAAAAGTGCCCGTCTTCTAATCCTGTTTCTAAGGCAAGTACATAATTGGGTGTGTTTTCTGGGAGTTTGAGAATTCTTTTTATAAAAAATCTGTGCAGTTTATCAACGTCCGCAAAACAATAGTAACCCCATATTTGAGATCCGTAGGATTGGATAGACCGACATACAGATAAAAACATTTTCCATTTAGCCTTTAGAGATACTTCACGTTTTCCAATAAAATTGCTCCATGTTACATTTAAACAGGTTTTGGCAGCATCGTTTTTTTGATTAACATGTTTTACAAATGACATTGTTGGAGTAAGAACCATTCCTAGATATTTATATTCATTAACAATTCGTACTAATTCTCCTTTAAACGTCCAACTTTCGTTTGAGCTTAGTCTTCCACCTTGCTTTCTAAACACTATAATTTCCGATTTGGAGAGATTAACCTCCATAGCC
The DNA here is from genome assembly GCA_963921195.1 of Pegoplata infirma. NCBI lineage: Eukaryota > Metazoa > Arthropoda > Insecta > Diptera > Anthomyiidae > Pegoplata > Pegoplata infirma. The sequence goes on from OY992539.1 coordinate 162,321,509, forward strand.
CATAAACGGCAGTAGTTCTCCAAATTATTAATCATTTTTTGCAAAACAATTACATCGTCGGCAAGTAAAACTATATCGTCTGCATATAACAAGATTCTAACGTTGATATCATCGATAAACAAACCACCTTCTAAGAAATCATGTAGATCATTTAGGTATAACGCGAACATAAGAGGCGATAACAAGCAACCCTGTTTAACTCCAGAGTATGTTACAAAGCTATTAGAGAGCTCTGTGCCTGACCACACCGATGAATTTGTATTCTGGTATACTTTTTCTATAAAATTTACAATTTTTGTGGACAATCCTATTTGCCTTAGCTTAAAGATTAACAAATTCCTGGGAACACGATCAAACGCAGCGCTAAAATCCACAAAAAAGGCGTATACTTTCCTCTTTTCATTAAATTTTAAGTTAACTATTGTTGTTAGATTGTAAATATTATCAAAAGTTGAATATCCTTTGCGAAAACCCGCTTGGTACTCATTTAAGATATGTTGTCTGTTGACCCAGTCTGTTATTCTCTCATTTACTGCACCCATCATAATCTTTGCTATACTATTCATTAGTGATATACCTCTATAGTTGTTTACTTGATTTAGGTCCCCTTTTTTATGAATAGGAAAAATTATACTTGTTCTGAAACTATCATAGTCTTCAAAACCATTCAAAATCTTTGTAAACACCTCTGATAAAGTTTTCAAAAAATTTTCATTTGCATTTATGTAAAACTCATACGGAATACGATCTTCACCAGGAGCCTTATTTGCTTTAGCTTTTTCCAGTTGTACTCTTATTTCCGATAGTGTAAAGTTACTATCTAGATATTCATCTGTTATAAAATTGGACACATATGGTATTTCTTCGACTCTTGTTATAGGATTTAGCAAGGTTTTAAAATAGTCTCTGAGGACGTCAGCATTAATTTTACACCCAATGTAGTTTTCCTGTTGTCTAATTTCCTTTGCTATTGACCACCATTGCTTACTATCGGAGACTAAATCCAACTTACGTTCCAGCTCTTCATAATATTCTTTTTTCTTTATTTTGCATAAAAGTTGGTACTCGTTTCTTTTTTCAATATATAATTGTTTATCGTGTAATGACTGCGAGATTCTGAACTCATTCAATCGTTCCATTGATTCATCTCTAGCTTTTTTGCAGTACTTATCAAACCATTTATTTTTGTATTGACAAACATTTTTTGTACTTGTGGGCTGACTATAAGATTTTAAAATTAAACCCGTAAGATCACTTATATTTATATTTGGTTTATGCTCTAAATCCGTCTTCAAATTTACCTCCAACTTTTGCTGATACATTTCCTTGTAACACTCATTCCATTTTAACTTGGGTAGAAGCTTAAGTTTTTCTACCGAGTTATCTGTACTATTTATTTTCAAACTCAATCTAATTGGTAGATGGTCTGACCACATCTTATTTTCCACCTTAAAACTTTTTACATATTTCAAAATATCAATTGAAACTGCAGATATATCATTTACGGAGCATCCATTATTGCTAACAAAAGTAAAGCATCCTTCTTCGTCACCAACTGTTCTACCATTTGTGATCACCAACCCATAACTCTTACAAAATTCTAAATACTTTTTGCCATTTGCATTTTTCGTAGTTTTATCCATAGACTTTCTAGTCTCCAAGCCTGCCAAAAAGGTTAAATTTACTATTTCTTCTAAATTCTGTTGTTCTTCTCCCAATCGTACATTTACATCACCTATTACTATAGGATTAACTAGTTCATGTTCGAACAGATTTTTTATTTGCTCAAATTCTTGATTCCAATTTGCTCCTCTTATATATGCAGGAATAATTTCAAACTCTAAATCTTTTGCTTGAATTTTTATTGTGAAAAGATCACCATAACTTTTAAAAAAGTGCTTAACACCATTTTCTACCAGATCTTTACGTACACCACAGACAATACCGCCTATGCCTCTACCAAATCGACTGTTTCTTGTTGCTGATTTCCAAAAGGTGCTAAAATTTTTGAATTTGTGATCGAATTTAAAAAAATGTTTGCATTCAACGTGCGTTTCTAACAAAATAAAAATTTCACTTTGTTCTACATATTCAAATAAATCTTGATGATGAAGCTTACTCTCTAAGCCATTTACATTGTATGCAATTATACTTAAATTTATTTTATTTTTTATATTTTCTACATCTAAGATGACATTTTTTTTACTATTAACATTTATTTTTTTATTTTTTATTTTTGAAGATTTTATCAGTTTTTTGAATTCTGTGATACATTATCAGATAAATCAAGGGAAGAATTAATTGATTTAGCTAGTGAATCGTATTCTAAACTAACATTGATAATAGAATCACCGTAAATATTTTGTAACACTTCCTCACCTTCACTTTGGCCACACATCAGAATTTTACTCTTATTCCAGATAAAAAACTTTCCATCAACGACCAGCCTATCACTGTTTACAGAAATCCTCTTGCTTTCGTCTACTTTCATTATCTCCTTTTTCAGCTGCAGCATTACTTTTTTATTCTGAAGTCGCTCTTTGGATAAATCACGTTCCACCGAAATAGATGAACCTTTAAGATTTTTTGTGTTGCTTAAAATTTCAGATACCATTCTAGAGGACTGTAACTCAACCAGCACCGTCATTTTTCTATCCTTTTCGTATATTTTTGTAGCATATTCTATTTCTAAGCCTCCCTTAAGGGTTAATTTATTTAGTATTTTTTTAATTGGCAATCATGAATTTGACTATAAAATGATGTGTTATTTAGATCTGATGTTTTGGGTATGTTCAGCAACTTTGTAAAAAATATTATGGCATATATTTTTGTGGAACATATTAACCCTCTAACTCCTCCACATAACGTTAATTTTTTGCTCTATTCTAACAAATTGTATAAAACACCCCTAAAAAGGGGAAGGGCGGGGATGAAATGTTATACAAAAGTACTGGCCATAAAATTTTACCATATACATATGTCTGAGCACACCAAAGCCCCAAACTTAACAGAAACATCAAAAACCAGTCAAACTCAAGATTATTCACTAAGGGGTATTTTTTTTTAATTTTTTTAATACGCAATCTTGAACTTGACTCTTTTTTGGTGTTTGTGTTATTTTTGAGCTTCGGTGTGCTCTGAGTAGTGTTTGGGAATTCCCGAACTGTAAAATTTTCCGGAAAACGGAAATAAAAAATTCATTTTTATATATGAGTCCTGAAAATACAAATTATATTTCAGAACTTTCCATTTATATTTCAGAATTTTCTATTTTTATATCAGAAATTTCCATTAATATTTCAGAAACATCTATTTATATTTCAGAAATTTCCAACTGTCGTTTAGAAATTTCCATATGTATTTTAAAATTTTATAAATGATGAAAATATAAATAAAATTTCTGGAAAGAAATCAGAAAATTTTGAAATACATATCGTGAACCTATATTCAAAATATGCCAACTCAAATTTGACCGAAATGAGTTTCCGATGGCAAATAAATCCCCTATTCAATTCCCATCTGTGGTAAAAATTTCAGAGCAAAAAAATAATTTGTTGTCGTTTTACATCCATTTTTGTTATTCTGCTATCTCAAAGTACATATTTTTTTGGTGAAAATAAATGCCAACTCCCATTGTAAATTTCCAAAAATTTTTCAAATTTTTTTTTCAAGGAAATTATACCACATATCTTATTGCATTTGCCATGCTGAACACGAATCTGGTAAAGATTTTGATATCTAATGTCTAGTTTTCGAGATATTGCCATTTTGGAAATATCGGTAAATAGTGTTTGCAAAAAAAAAATGCTTGTATATACATACAGTGACTCGCAGCTTATTTCGTGTGAAAGATATTATTTAGCAATCCATTCAAGACAAAGTTAACCAAAATAGACATAATTATTATCAAATAAGTATTTTTGTTAAAAGTCCTGTGTATGTAATTAATCAAGCTTTAATTAAAGCCTAATGGCGTTCAGATTGTCTAAATATTAAATGTGCTACGAGGGTCGAAATGGAAATAGAATTTATTGAAAGACCTTTTTTAGAAAATTTCTTAAAAATATTTCTAAATCGATTTTATCCAAGCTCAAACATGAAAAATTTAAAAAATAGTCCAATAGTTAATATTCATTTATTAAATAATTTTTTTAATAACCCAAACAAAACTCAAAATTTTTAAAATGCAGTCGAAGAAATCCGAATTTTTTGACCTCCAATTCTTTTGACCACCAATTTTTTGTAAACAAAGGAAATTTTCAATTATTTTTATATCTCATTACCAAGGAGAGGACTTTCATGCAAATGCATGTTTTTTCCCTTTGGTCATAGAACAGCATAAACAAGATATCTTTGCGAATCAAGGAATTTGCTTTAAAATGGCATCGATTCGTTAGTGCATATTTTTGCATATTTTGCTTAAAATGCATATTTTTGCATATTTTGCTATTATTTCGCTATAAATGCATATTTTTAGGTCATATTTTGTATAAATTTTAGTATTTTAGCGTATTTTAGCGTATTTTGTCGTATTTTTAGCTATTTTTAAAAAAATTTTGATATATTTTTTTTATTTGCATAAAAGAAATTATTAAATTTTTTTAAGATAATTTTTACTTTTTACTAACATCTAATCTAATCTAATTTATACACACTGTATATATAAATATCTAAGCTTAAAATGCCACTCTGAATTCAAATCTGTTTTTTTTTTAACAAAAGTAAAAAAACAAGTGGATATGTATGATTTTTAGTGCATATTTTAAGATTTTTAGTGCATATTTCAAGACTTTTTAGTGCATATTTTAGGCGCCTAAAACATAGTTTTTTAGTGCATGAAGGTCCTGTCCCTGCTCATTACTATACACTTAGGTGTACTAAAATTATTAAACAATTAAATCGTTTCTTTGTTTACAAAAAATTGGTGGTCAAAAGAATTGGAGGTCAAAAAATTCGGATTTCTTCGACTGCATTTTAAAAATTTTAATTTTTGTTTGGGTCATTGGAAAAAATACTTAATAAATGAATATTAACTATTGGAATATTTTTTAAATTTTTCATGCTTGAGCTTGGATAAAATCAACCTAGAAATATTTTTAAGAAATTTTCTAAAAAAGGTCATTCAATAATTTCAATTTCCATTTCGACCCTCGTAGCACATTTAATATTTAGACAATCTGAACGCCATTAAGCTTTAATTGAAGCTTGATTAATTACATACACAGGACTTTTTACAAAAATACTTATTTGATAATAATTAGGTATATTTTGGTTAACTTTGTCTTGAATGGATTGCTAACTAATATCTTTCACACGAAATAAGCTGCGAGCCACCGTATGTAACTTTTAAAGTATTTATCAGATTAAAACATTATGAGTGGGTCAAATAAAGTTAATGATATAAGCTTTCAAAATAGCTAGTTTGGAGTGAACCTAATACAATTAGTGTTTATAAAAAACCGACATTTTGGAAAACCGGTTTCTCGGTTAACCGAAAATCAGCTTTTTCGGTTAGCCGGTTTTCTCGGTTAAACCGGAATGAAAAAACCGGTTAACCGGTTTTTTTTTCTTTAACTGACAAACCCAAAAAATACTTTAAAATAGCTAAATTTTATTAATACAAAAGCGAATATATAACTTAAGTTAACATATTTCTTTCTTTCAGCAAAGTTGGCAACCGTTTCAAAATAGCGGTATTTAAATACGGTGCTTTAATTTTCCCATATTCTCCGCGGCTTTAATTTAACTTTTATTGGTTTTATTTAAAAAATACATCACTTCGTTGTAAATTGCAGTACCGTATTTTATTTCGATGTTCTTTTATTGGCATTCTCTCCATTAACAGGAATTTTACTATCTGGTTAACAGTCACTTAAAAAATTTTCAATGAAAGTGCCCAAAACTTGCTTACAACAATGTGAATTTTTAATATTTACCAGATTCGGAATAAAATCCCTATTTGGAAAATTGTTTCTTGTAGATAAAAAATATTTTAGACTTTCTTTCTCACGGATTTTCAAGTTTTTTTTAACGAAATTTTGAAAATGTCATAAAAAATAAGTAAAAACCCTTAATAATTGCAAAAATAATCCGTTTTGCATGTATTTAAAGAAACCGGTTAACCGACAGAAAAAAACGGTTTTCGGTGCACCGGAAATTTTCAATTCCGGTTAACCGGTTTGCAAAAAAACCGAAATTTTGGGAAAAAACCGGTTTTTCGGTTAACCGGTTAACCGGTTTATAAACACTAAATACAATACAGCGTGAGATACAGAGTGCCAAAGTTGACCACCCTGAGATTAAAAGGCTTTCGGAGCTAGTAACTTTTAAAAATATGCAAAGATTTTTAATTTTGTTTAGTTTTTGCAATTACCGTACTAACCCAGCAAAAACATGGTAATGAGTTGTGAAAAGTAATCATTACCAAGTACATTATTTATAATGAGTACCCATTACCATTATTTTAAGTAACTACTTATTTATCTCCATACTCTTCACTAGTTATTTTTGTCTCACACCCTTGTTATAATTAGTGTTTCATTCAATAAGTAACTAGTTATTAACAGTTGTTTCGGATTACAAAACCCATTACTAGTAATGCCAATTTTTGCTGGGAAGGATAACAAAATCCAAAAAAAAAACAAGTGCAAAATATGAAATTTTTGGCATAAGTAAAAATTATTTAGAATATTTAAACCATCTTTTGGAAGGTACATTGTTTATATTTACAATAATATGCGAAATAACAAGTTTTTTAGCTCTCCTAAAAAGTAAGCTTTTTAGAGTTGGCATTTATTGAATATAGTTCGACGATATGGAAGTTTTTGAAATAGAAGAGAACAGGCAATTATTACATTTTCAATATACCGGCCTTTTTCAGTGGAAAACCAGTTTCTATTGTAAACTTTAAACTGGATTTTTTTTTAACTTTTTTTGGTCTCCTCTACTAGAATCAATCTTATTTTGGAAAAAGTTTAAAATTGTTGTACAGTGTTATTAGTAGAAGATGCAAGTAAGACAAATATTTTGAATTTGTTTCGTACAAAGGTATCTTTAACATCTGATGTTTGATTTTATTAGAGGCTGGTTTGATCGAAACTAGTAATTGTTAAAAATAATGGTTCTTTAGTTACAACTGTAACATAGTAATTAATCGTTAAGTGAAATGTAAGACCACTTAATTATATTCCTGCTAACAAAAAAATAAAATAAAATCGATTTTATAAACAATTATGAATGATTCACAAAACTGCATATTTCCAACTTTTAGTATCATACGATCAATAGCGATCTTTAAAAATTTTCTCATGCCTTTTTTGAAAAACAAAATTTACAGACCAAAAAAAAATGATTTTTCAAAAATGTCCCAATATTATAAAAATTTTTCACCAAAAATAAAATATTTTTTGTACTTTGTTTGAAGCTACCAGATTTTGAAGTCAACACAGGATCCCCAAAAAAGTGGCCCCAAAATCCAATATTTTGTTGTGTTTATATCGCTCCACCCCAAACTGACTAATAAAAAACTTATTCATTATATATTTTTTTTTTACCTGTGCAACGCCGGGTGCAATGAAAATATAATTATTTTCATAACATAAACATGTAGATCAATATCTTTTTCAAAAAAAAGATGGTTTCGTTCAAAAAAACCATTAAAATGTTAGTAAGCGATTTTATGGCATTTTATGCAAGGAATAATTTTGTTCATAATTCCCTTTTAATATTTCTCATCTTTTTTTTTTAAACATTTATCAAAAAACATTTTGCAAAAATATTTCTTTTTAGAACATAATTGCGTTATTTACAATTCGTTATTTTTCTACCGGAAACGCGATTTTTTTAGCTCGGAATTTAAAAGTGCACTTTTTGACAACAAAAACATTGTAATTGCTAAATGTGAATTTGCAGTTTTATTGCATTTTTCTTGAAGAATAATTTTTGTATTTTTTCATATCTCTCAGCATTTTCGAGATAAGCTTGAAATGTCAATTCTTTGGCATTTCAGTGCTATAGAGAATTGAAAAATATGAATACTGCAGTGGGCGACAATACACTGAAAAAAAAGACATAACTAAAATTAAGGAAAAAATGTCTTTGAAAATTTATCTCGAATTTTCCTTAAATTTAGTAAAATTTAACTAAAAAATGAGAAATTTTCCTAACTATGAGGAAAAAAATTTAGTTCATTTACTTATAAGTAGTTCAAACTTTTCTTTAAATGGAATTTTTAAATATTAGGAAAAAAATTCTTACTGCCAAAGAAATTTTCCACAAATCTAAGAAACGTATCTTTATTTTTAAGACATATTTCTTAAAAAACAATTTATTTCAAATTTAGTTAAAATTTACTAAAAAAAACATCATCGTTTTTCTCTTCTTTGAATTGAGGAAGTGTATTTCTTAGAATTTAGTTAATAACTTCTGAAAATTTAGTAAATAACTTCTTAAAATTTAGTTAAAAATTCAAAATAGCGATATCTCGAAAACTAAGCGAGATAGAGCGAAACGGACGAAATTTTCAAAAGAAAGACAACAAAGAAAAATATGGAATAGCCTAGCTCTGCATATCTGTCGGGGTCTCAAGACCCTAAATTTAGATCTAAAATTTGAAATTCCCGAGATTTTATATATGCACATATCTCGGTAAATACTGCCAACACGAGAAAAATTCCAACGGCGTTTTTGTAGCTCTTGACTTGTAGAACACTTCCGCAAAATACCCGAAAGCCCTCCGATTAATAGTTTTTGAGATATCCAGTTTATAAGATTCTCAAGACCCTTTCAGACCCCTTATTACCGTATCTCAAAAACTAAGCAAGTTAGAGCGAAACGGACACAAGTTTTGGTTCAAAATCTATAGGGACCCTTAAAGGACCCAACGGGGTCTCGAGTTAAATGGGGTCCGAACCCATGGGTCCAGGGTATAGATCCAATCTATTTCTAAAATTTGAAGTATAATTTTTCTCATTTTCTAGTTAAAATTGGCTTAAAATTAAGTAACTTTGATTTCCTTATTTTTGGGAAAATTATGAACTTAAGCCAAGAAAAAAAATCTTTGGAGCCAAATCATTCCCTCTTTTTCTCAAAATTGAGTTAATTTTCCCAGATTTTAGTTCACTTTTTTTTTGAGTGTACATTGGAAACTTTTTTATAGTAGATACAATTTGTTAAAGGCAAAGTTACCAATACTAAACGTTATTATTAGGGATGTGATTTCCATATAAATGCATATTTTTTGTCGATAGTCCAAAAACAATATTGACCGAATATGCTGTAAGTAAATTTTAAACTTTTGAAATGACACAAAAAAACACCGAGACACCCGTCTTATTTTTGGGTCATAGAATTCAGAATTCTTCGTTTTAAAAAGTTAGCTCAAAATAACGAGACATTTGGATTTTAAATTTGCAAACGAAGAGTAAAAATTGCATAAATCAAAAACAAAAAATTTAAAAAGTTTATCAAAATAAGAGCAAGTATTGTTCCATGTCCGCTTGAAAATGGACGTTCATTATTTTTAGATATAAATTTTGACAAATAACAAGTTTTTAGCAAGTTTTTTAAATTTTTTCTTTCAAATAAAATCAAAAATCGCCTTTAATCCACTACAAATTTAAAATCGGAATATCTCGTGACTTTGAGCTATTTTTTCAAAACGGGGATCACCACTGGATTCTACGACCCAAAATTAGGTTGACGTGTCTCAGCGTTTTGGTGTGTCATTTTCACCTACTTACAGTGTTATCTTTCCGAATCAAGAAATTTGTGTTAAAATGGCATCGATTTCATTGTGCATATTTTCGCATGTTTTGGTGAAAATTAATATTTCTGCATATTTTGGTTTTAAATGCATATTTTGTGCAAATTTCCAAATTTTAAGTGCATATTTTTGCATAAATTGACAAAAACACAATTTAAAACTTTTTAATTGTTGCAAAAAATATTTTAAATTTTAAAAATTTATTTTGAAAATAAGAACTTTTTTTTTAATTTTTTTATAGATTGTCTAAATTTAAAAAAAGAAAAACATATTACTCAAATAAAGTTTTAAATCTTAATATTTAAGCCCGGCGTTATTTTTGCTTTTGAAGAACTTTTTCGTATGAAAACAAGATTTTTATTGTACACATTTTATTTTTTAAGTAAATATTTTTAGGGTTTTTAGTGCATATTTTGGATTTTTTAGCGCATTTTTTAAGCGCATATTTTCCATTTTTTAGTGCAAGAAAATCCTATACCTAGTAATTATTATCAAACGTGTCTTATTTTAAAAAAGTGTATGTAGGTAATTTAAAAAGCTTTAATTTAAGCTTAATGGCGTCCAGATTGAGTAAATAATAAATATGCTACGAGGGTAAAAAAATATTTATTTATAAATATTTTTTAGAACTTTGTTTAAAAATATTTCCAAGTCGATTTCTTCCAAGTTCAAACATTAAAAATTTTAAAAAAGGTCTAATAATTTTTATTTAGTGATCAGATAATTTTTCCAACAACCCAAACAAACAGTAAATAAAATAAGTACAGTAGAAAAAATCCGCATTTTTATACCCTCCACTCTAGTGATAGAGGGTATATATAAGTTTGTCATTCCGTTTGTAACACCTCGAAATATAGGTCTAGGACCCCATAAAGTATATATATTTATGATCCTCTATCGATTTTAAGTCGATCTAGCGATGTCCGTCCGTCCGTCTGTCTGTCTGTCCGTAGAAAACACGCTAACTTTTGAAAGACTTTACAGAGGCTACTGAAGTTTGGCATATATGTTTGTCATTTACCTGGTCAGGTTGGTATTGCAATCCAGCCAAATCGGTCCAGTGGTTCAAAAGTTATGAGCAAAAGAGTAAATTTCGGCAAGGGTGTTTCGCGAATTTACGAGATAAAAAACACGATAACTTTCGAAAGACAATAATGAGACTACTGAAGCTTGGTATGTATCTTTGTCGTTCCCCGGGTCTGTCTGGTTTTAAATTTCAGCTCAATCGGTCAAGTGGTTCAAAAGTTATAAGCAAAATCCTGAATTTCAAATTAGTGTCATCTAAAATGCCACGTGTTTTAACAAGTTTTAAAAGCATTGGTGGTAACTAAACAATGCTTTTCAAACTTGTTTTAAGCAATGCTTTTTAAACTTGTTTAGTTTTAAAAGCATTGGTAACTTAAAAACCACACTCGAAAAAAATTTTACACTCAAAAAAAACTTTACACTCAAAAAAAAAATTTTATACTCAAAAAAAAAAATGTACACAAAAAAAATTTTTTTTTTTTTTTTTACAAAAATTACAATATTTTGTGTACATACGTATGTATTCACTCAGAAATATTTTTACAGTAAAAAAACATTACACTCGAAAAAAATTTTACACTCAAAAAAAAATAGTAATTTTTCTTTTTTTTTAAAAAAATGACAAAAAAAGAGTTTTTTACTCAAAATAAAATATTTCTAATATTTTCACGTTAAAAAATGTACTACCCTTTAAAAAAATGCATTGTGGAGGGTATTCATAGATTCGGCAAAGTCGAATTTAACTTTTCTACTTGTTTTACCTCCAATTCTTTTGACTACCAATTTTTTGTAAACAAAGAAAAGATGCTATTGTTTATTAATATTAGTACACCTAAGTGTATAGTAAGGAAATATTAAAATTAACAGAATTCTTCTTTGTTTACTATTGTTTATTAATTTTAGTACAGCTAAGTGTACATATAGTAAGGAAATATTAACGTAAATAAAAATTTTCTTCGTTTACAAAAAAATGGTGGTCAAAAGAATTGGAGGTAAAAAAATGTGATTTTTTCTACTGTACTAAAAAAAATTTACTGTCTGTTTGGTTGTTGGAAAAATTATTTGAACACTGAATAAAAACTATTGAGCCTTTTTTTAATTTTTCATGTTTGAACTTGGAACAAATCGACTTAGAAATATTCTTAAAAAATTTTCTGAAAAATGTCAATAAATTATTTAATTTTCCAGATCGACCCTCGTACTCCATCTGGACGCTATCAAGCTTAAATTAAAGCTTTAAAAATTACCTACATAACTTTTATTATAATAATCCTAGTTTGATAATAACAACGTTTAGTTTTGTTAACGTTGTCTTTAACAAATTGTATTTATTATAAAAAGTTTCCAATGTATTGTCGCCTACTTTATGTTTGGTAGAAAATTGAAAATTCTTGAAAAATCTAACTAGCCTCATATAAAGCGTGTTGGATGCAACGTCCAATTTTTTTAACGTTTTGTTGAATAACTCAATTAGTTAAAATTTTTTGTACATGTTTTTTGCACCACTAGATAGAAATTTTATAGATCTTCATTTGCTACCACATACGCCCATGTGTGTTTCATTTAGATATGAATAAAACGTAAAAAATACTTTTTCTCTCCATAAAAATTAACACCCTAGAAATGAGTTTGGTAAAAATGACGCTTGTCTAATTTTTTTTTTTTTTTTTTAAGTAACATATATCTAGGGTGAATATTCAAAACATGCTTTCTGCTACGTTATTACACTGCAGATAGCAAGTTTTGAATATTCGCCCTCGATATGTATCATTAAAACCGCTGAAAGAAGTTCTTTGTAAGTGGAGGGTTAACTAACAGTTATTGCTATGTACCAAAGCTTTATTTCTCTCAAACGAAATTTACAGTTTTGTTGTACACAATGCAACTATAAGGTGATTTAACAAAAAAAATGCTATTTCAGCCAAGAGAAGTATTCTAATTTAAAATTTACTATGATAAAATTATTTCAATTTTAATTTTGTTTAATTTCTTCAACAAATTTTAAAAATCTATAATATGCATTTTTTATCTGTCTTTAAAACAGTTTGCAATGCAAAATTAAAAACAAAAGACCACTGATGCCAACTTTTTTTGACAAAAACCCGCTAAACCAGGAAAAAAAATCTCCAGAAAACACCAAATTCAAAAACAGAAAATAAATTTAGCTATTTAATAGCTAAATATCATGAAATTTGAAATGTAACGGTTTTTTGAAAAAATGTAACGGTTTTTTTTTTTAAATAATGTATGTATTAGCTATTAAAACAGTTTAAATGTTATAAAACGAGAATTTTTTTAACAAAGCAAGTAGAGATGTGACACGCATTCACATGTCACGCTCGTGATTCACGCGTGATCGTGAGTGAAATTTATTTCACTATTATAGCAAGAATATTTTCTTACTTGAGCGTGCGTGAGTAACTTTTGTTTCGTGACTTTGCGTGATTGTTTTGTTCTGCTTGAAACAGAAAACAAGTAAAAAAATCGTCATTATATTGAATTTGAAGGGTACACAGAAAATAAAATCGTCAAATTTAAATCAACAAACAGCAATTGTAAATCAACCAAACATGATATCAACCAAACATTTAATAAAAACGACCGCCTGTTAGTCTATAATACAAAACTTTAATTTTGTTTTTAACAAACTCAGTCAAGTAATTTTATTTCAAAATTATTTTATCATGTCAACAAATAGTTTTTGTGTTTGTTGAATTTCTTTGTTGAAATAATAATAAGATTTTTTACGTTTGTCAGAATCTTAAAAAAATTTAAGATTTTGTACGTTTGTCAATACAAATAATAATTTTAGAGAACTATTACAAACTCGTTCATCAATTTTTTTTTTAATTTTTTTTCAACAATCAATATTTACAAACGTTAGTTGATATCACAAATTTCCGTATAGGAGCACTTTCAGTGAAAAAGTTAATTGTATTCACAAATATGGGGGTTAATATAACAATTCGTTTTTTTCTGTGAAATTAATACAAAATAGTGATTTAAATAAATTTTTATAATTGTTTTAAGGAAATTGAATACTTTTTGTGCAAAAAATCGAAAACAGAAAAATAAAAATATGTTAATTTAAATTTCGTGAGTCTTCGTGAGCGTGAGAAAAATTTTAGTTACTCACGTGATCGGGCGTGAACGTGAGCAAAAAAAATTCGTGCGTGAGTGTGTGTATGCAATATTTTTATTTCGTGACCGTGCGCGAGTTAAAATTCACTCACGCGCCCATCTCTAATAGCAAGTTTTACAGAATCGAATAACCTGTTTTGGCCATAGCCAAATATTCGGCAAAATTGTTACTATTCAGCCGAAACCAAAGCCGAATATTTAAAATAAATATTTATGTAGGAAAAACAAGCGAACAAGTTAAATTAGACTTACAAGGGAGGTCTCCCTGGTTCACCCTCCAATCTTCATGAAATTTGGATATGTATTTTTTTTAGCGGCCTAAACTCAAAGGTATTTAAAATACCTACTCTTATTGTTAGTACCAAAAATGTAAATATTTTTCGACTAATTATCAAAAACGTCCTAAAATTTTGCTACTTTACTCAATATGACGAAAAGCTGAGCGTGCATGTTTGGCCAAGGGAAGACTCCTTAGTGTTACCCGCGGATCTTTATGGAATCGGTTTTATTTTGTACACTCAAAAAATTTTGACGGTAGATTCCACTACAAAAGACAGTTAAAACTACTACGTTTGCTGTTGTTTAGGCGTCCACTACATTTTACGGTAAAATCAACCAAAAATTGTTGTTGTTTTTAACTATTGATTAACAACTATAAAAAACCGTAAAAACTACTTCAAATTACAGTTGTTTTTACTGTAACTCAAATTGTCTGAATTTTCTTCTAAACGTCAAAAACGGTTAAAATTATTTGGAAATAATTCCTGATGCATCTGACACTTTCAACTCGTTCAACACATCCGTTTGTAAAATTATACAAACGGTATATTCGTCTTTATTCGCATACACTGTTCATTTGTTAATTCTGTTAGTTTTTGACAGGTCGCTTTACAAGTCCGCTCATCTAAACTGCTCTTTAATAAAAACAAAAAATTAAAAGTGTGAAAAATTTTTTTTTTTTTTCATTGTTAAGTTGTGGCTGGTAAAAATCGCTAGATTTCCCGCTGCCCGCTAAATCACTTTTTTTCCCGCTAGACGCAAAATAAAAACGCTAGTTTTAGCGGGAAAAGCACCAAATTGGCAACAGTGCAAAAGACTAAAGAAACGAACTTGTTTATGTTTAAGTACAAATTATATTTCACAGAGGTCGCTGTTCATAGTACAGACTTGAACCATGTACAGTAAATAGCATTGCCATGTACAAAAACATATACAGGCTATTTATTTTGTTCAAACAAAACAGAGATGGAAAATCTGATACAAATATACTTTTTTTGACACCAGTTGATGTTCAAAAGTACTGTGGTATGCCTGCGACTCATTGGATACTTTTTACACTTACCGGATTCAACATAGAGGTTATACATATTAAAGCCAAGAAATGTAACCAAATACTTGTGTGGTTGATTACATATTCTTTTATATGTATAAAATAACTTTATAAAAAGGCGATTTTCATGCCGATTTTTATATTTTTTTTTTAAATAATGTATTGATTAAACGATTTCATCACCTGATGTCATTTACTTAAATGACAAATTTTTATCAAATAAAAGATTTTTTTTTTATTTTGACACTTTTCATAGTGCCATCAAATATGTCTTCAATTTTCCTTGCAATTTTTTTCTACTGAATTCCAAAGAGATGAAAAGCAGATCTAAAATTATATTATTAACAATTATATATAATGCAGTTTAAACTTACCCTGCGGGAAAAAGATGTCGATCGATACATATCACTAAAATGTCTTAAAACGCTTAGCATGTGTCTCAAAACTGTCTCAAAAATATTTACACACAAATACCCTAACATATCAAAATTTTCTAAGTCCTGGATAAAAATTTTCGAAGTCCTACACTCCAATCTTAACATAATCACTTTTATATAATTTTTTTAAGTTACAGGTAGTAAGTTTCAAAAAAAAGGGCTATAGGCAAAATCGCCCAAAGAAAAATGGCCCAAAAAAGAAAACGAAAATTTGGCCTAAAATTTTTCATACAAATTTGGGTCATATTTCATATGAAAAGTTACCCAACATTTTTGGGCAAATTTTCATAGTTTTTGGGCAAAATTTCGAAATTAAAAATTGGGTGATTTTTCATTACGTAAAATGACCCAAAAATTTTATATGAAAAATTGTCCAATTTTATTTTGGTTTTATTTTTTGTCAAAATCATAAAAATGTCAAAGCTGAAATATGTATGTCACAATCAGTGTTGCCAGAACTTGGTAATCAAAAACGGCTAAATCCATTCGAAAAAACGGCTAAAAAACGGCTAAAAAATGGCTAAGAAAAGGCTAAAATATATATTTTACTTTTTACGAAAAACTAATATAAATTCATATTTTGTGCCGTTTTTTATACATAAATGAAAGTAAGGAGATCTTTTGTTACAGTTTTGACATATTTAAGATAAAATGAAGAGAGTTCGAAGTACTTTTTTTATGATTTAACATTTTTATACAAAAATTTTTTATAAAAATATATAAAAATTTTGACTACAAAAAAATTATTTTAGTAAAAAATCTTTTTTAGTTTTTTTGCTTAATTTTTTTTTTTTTTTTGAATTCAAGGTGAAACTTTTTAGCCTTGGGACCGTTTTTGCTGAAACCTGACCAGAATAATTCCAAAAATATATATGCCAAGATTCAGCAATGAGTTTTGAACGTTAGGTTATATAAAAAAAAAAGACAGAGAAACGGGCATCGCTATATATTTATATTTAGTACGTCTAATGCTTATGGTATGAATATGACCAGGAATTTGCAAACGGGGGGGGGGGGGGGGGGGGGGGGGGGGGTCACAATTCCCAAAATTTTTTTCGTCATCGCCTATTAATATTTATTTTTAACCCCCCCCCCCCCCCCTCAAACACGATTTTGTAATTATTTATATAAAAAAGGTCTTAGAATATCAGATTTTTTTTATAAAATCTCGAAATTTTTGTACAGGAAAAATGTTTAGAATCTAAATATTTTCTTTTAAAAAATTATAATTTTTTAATGAAAATAATGTCTGACAAATTCTCAGATACTAATGTTTCTATAGAAAAAACTTTTCAGAATCTGAGAATTTTAATAAACAAAAAATATCTCAGATTTTAATACAGAAAATGTATCTTACAATGGAATTATCTCAACCCTTATGAACCAATTTGCATGAAACTTAAAGTATATATGAGGGTTTCTTCGTCAACCGGACCACCCTTCTTTACAAAATTGGTATGGGTTTAAAACTTTTTTAAAAAATTTCGAAATTACTTAAAAATATTTGGTTTTGAATACCGAGTGGCGGGTTTGAATTTCAATATATCGGATCCAATATGGCGCCCAATTTTTTACATATATTACAGATTTGCTTAAAATTCTTCATGCACGCGTTCTTGGAGTTTCTAAAAAGAATTTGCAGTTGGATTTTTAAAATTCAAAATGTTGGATCCAACATGGCGATAATTTTTTTTTTTTAAATAATAGAATCACTAAAATTTCTTTACGCACCGATGTGTTGGGTTGCTAAATTAGAATCTTCCATTCGAAAATCTAACTTCAGATTCTTATTTAGCGACCCCAAAAACACGGGTATAAAAAGTTTCATGTATATTGGTTTATTTTTTAAAAATATTTGTCGCCATGTTGGATCCGCCATTTTGAAATTTAAAATTCCAACTTCAGATTATTCTTAAGCGACCACAAAAACCTGAGTTTAAAGAGTTGACGAAGAAACCCTCATATAAAAGATACAATTCTAAGGTTGTGGTGTTTCGGCTCATCGGCAACTTCGCGGATTTTGGGGTTCAAAAAATGAGTAAAACATGGCGATTTTCAGCCATTTCTTTCTAAGAAACTGTATGATTTTTCCATTTGAGAATAAATGTTTTTAATACCTATCCAACAGGGACACCACCTTGTATAAATTTGGCTTCGTTAAATATTTTTTTTTTCATAAAATGTGTAAATTCAAAATCGTCTTTTAAGTTTGAGGGAAATCGGGAAATGTTTGAAAATTGTTTTGTAGAAATTAATTTTCATGGTCCTGATTCATTATTTTTATTAGATAAAACTAATTTTATGTTTTTTTTCATCATATTTTACTGATTTTTCGGTATAAACGACTTTTTAGAAACGAAATTATTTCAAATTGTAGAATTTTTATAAAAAAAAATAAAATCTTTTCTTTTAAAATCAAAATATTTAGAAACTTTTTTGTATAATGTATTTTTGTGTATAAAATTTAAAAATTTTCAATTCGAAAAGGGCCCTCCTGTGCCCACCCCCTGTATACGTCCATGCTTCTGATGATAACACATAACTAAAATGTTTGAAACCGGTATTGGAATACCAGAAATGTCCGTAATTTTTAGAAATTAAATTTTCTCCTACATTTTTCAACTTCAACCTTCATAAAAATAGTATTAGAGTCCGTGATCGATCTGTACAAACATAAAAACCAATAAAATCTCTATTTGAGTATAAAAAACTCACTAAAAATTACTTTTTAGCCGAAAACTCAAAAATGGCTAAAAAACTGCTAAAATAGTTTGGAAAATGGCTAAAAAACGGCTAAGAGCTAAATGCCTTTTTTTCCGGCTAAACGAGTTCAAAAGGAGCTAAATCTAGCCGGAAAATGGCTAAATTGGCAACACTGGTCACAATAAATCAATATATTATTATTTTTAGAAACAGTAAACGCATATCGGGTTTTTTTATAAATTATATATTAAACTAACCAAGAATAAGCTGAAGCAAAACCATTCCGTTGTTGCTTACATACAAAGGCTCTGGTGGGAATCGAACCCAAACCCCCTGCTCTTACATACAGATTACCACGATATATATTAATCTATCGCAGCGCGGAAGAAAATCAAAAGTAATGAATTTAAAAACAGCATGCAACTCCTATGAAAGCGCCGAAGGCGAAAAATTTTACCAACAAATTTTAACAAAAAATCGCGCGATTTTTTGTTCTAATTTCAATTTTTTTTATTTCGTTAAAATTTAAGTTTCACATTTAAAACATTTACATCAATTACTTATGTATTTTACGGGCTGTATTCTCAAAACAACGATCTATAAAAATAAATAATAACCACGTAACCTATGGTCTTATCTTAAAAGTTTTTGTCTTTGTCTTAAAGTTATTCTGCGTAGCCGGCCTTCGGCCGGGCGTAGGGATTACAAACTCCATGCCTTAGACCCACCCTCTCCGCAAAATAAAGTTTTTTTGTGTAGTATGTGTTTTGGAAAAAATGTGTTAGAAAAAATCTTTTTTTATTTTATTTTGGGCCATTTTTCATTTCTTTTTTGAGCTTTTTTTTGTTAATTTTGGGCGAAGTTTCATATTTTTCTTTTTGGATCATTTTTCATATTTTTTGGGCTATTTTGCATTGGGGCGATTTTTCATAAAATTTTTTGGGCAATTTTGCTTGCAGCCAAAAAAAAGTCCACAAAAATTTTTTGTCAATTTTTTTGTTGTCTTTTGAAGTCAAAACAAAAAAATTGAAACTGACAAAATATGTCGCCAAAATGGAAATTCCTTCGTGTCTGCAATTTCACATCATGTTCGTAAACCTTGCGAAATAATGTAAGAGACAAAAAAGATGAAAGAAAGTATGAAGTGAGAAATAGAATTGATGTTTAATTACTAGAAATAGAATTGTAGTGTTTGAAACTTTTAAAATTTATTCTGTAGAAACCAGAGATGAAATATAACACTTATATGTGTCTTTTTATTTTAAAAAAATCATTAAACGAATGTTGTCCAAACTAAGAATTTTATATATGAATGGACTTCTAGAGATGACCCGTGTTAAAATTTGCAATAACTTTAATTTCAATCATAAATCATAAATTCTGATTAATTTTTATTAATAAATAAAAATTGTTTTATTCGACCTTTAAAATATTATATTTTGTGAGGATGTTTATTCTGGCTCGAGGTCATTATTTGTCAAGATTCCATTGTCAAGATTATTTAGCAAAAATAGAAACGATATACTACAAAGTAGCAAACGAGTCTAATGACAAATCGTTTGTGCACAAACTAAAACATTAATACATATTCGACTCTATCCACAATGTGAATTAGAAAGACGAAGAAATTGTACTATGTTAGTAAGTAACGATTGTCAATAACCAACAAAAATATTTAAAACATTTTACATACGATAGTCCATTACGATAGTCCAATGGACTATCGTATGTAAAATGTTTTTAATATTTTTGTTTGACAATCGTTACTTACTAACATAGTACAATTTCTTCGTCTTTCTAATTCACATTGTGGATAGAGTCGAATATGTATTAATGTTTTAGTTTGTGCACAAACGCAGAGATGCCAACTATTTGAGAGCAAAACGCGCACAAAAATTTTATAAACGGGTAAAAACGCGTAAATTTGCTTGAAAAAAAGGGTAAACAAGCACTGGACTGTTTTTTAAATAGATAAAAAAATAATATTTTTCAAACAAAATTTTTGATAAGTTTGTTGGTTAAACTTTTGAGAAACCGATATAAATTTGTACAATTTTAGATGGTCTGCATTTTCCGCAAAATTTAGTCTTTGAACTTCACCCAGAACAGAATTCAAATGTTAAGCCAAAATACAAAAAAAAACCTACAAAGAATGGCATTGTTTTAGAGGTTGGTTTAGTTTTTCGAGGAAAACATTTTCTCCTTTTTCCTTTTCCTTTTTTCCAAATTTAATAAGACCAACGGTTATTGACCATAATAATAAATTCGTTCCATATTTCAGGGGTCTAGCTCTTAGTTTAAACTGCATATTGCTTTCCACAGATAGATAGACGGACTTTCAAAGAATGTCTTTGAATCGATCAAAAATCTATAAAATATATACTTTGTGAAGTCTCCGACTAATATTTCGATGAGTTACACTCGAAATAACAAACTAAGTATACCGCCATACTTTGTTTGGAGGCTATAAAAATTAATTTTAAAAAGCACTTAAAGCACCAACTGAAAATTTGAAAAGCACCAAGTTAGTGCGTTTTTCTAATTTGGCACTAGGTCAAAAATTTTCGCGTTTTGACACATCAAAAAGCACTAGATATAGCGCGAAAAGCACTAAGTTGGCATCCCTGCACAAACGATTTGTCATTAGACTCGTTTGCTACTTTGTAGTATATCGTTTCTATTTTTGCTAAATAATCTTGACAATGGAATCTTGACAAATTCCGAAACACGTGTCGATTAAGTCTTGCAAAAATGACCAACATAAATAAATTTAAAACAAAAAATAATTTTCTTGAAAATTATGCTATGAGAATATCATGGTTTTAATTAGTAAAGAAAATAATGACCTCGAGCCAGAATAAACATCCTCACAAAATATAAATCATAAATAATAAAAGTATAAAATAACAATTATTAAAAACTTTTGTGATAAAACAATTTAAAATAACTTTTATTTTATACTTATTGGAGTAAATAACTGTTATAACAGTTATTTAAAAAAAAATCAATCAAATTTTATATATTTAAATCAATGATTAAAGTATTAGCTATCAATAGGATTCTTTTGCATACGTTTATTATAGTTTTATTTTAACAACTCAAGGAGTTTTTGATAGCAGTTATAATAAATAAAAGTTTTTATTTCTGTTATTTTAAACAGATATTTATATAAATCATTTCAAACTGTTATTTTTAATTTTTATTTGAAAAAATATTTTTGAACAGTTAAATTTGATTTTTTTCAATAAATCTCATAACTGTTATGGTCTCTGGTAGAAACTATAATATTCACATATATAAAAAACAATTTTCATTAATAAGACAAACCGACATTTAAAATCCTACTGATGATCACACTAACTGGAGTGTTTGAAACCGGCATGGGAGTACCAGAAATGTCTATAATTTTCGTATCGAGTCCGGATTTCTTGCAAAAGTTAGTTAATTTTATTGGGAGTTCGAATAAAAAAAACATGAATAACTTTAACATCCACTTTTCCAATATTAACAAATTTGTCGGTTTTGAGGGCTTAGCCCACAAAAATAGAAAATGCCTATATTTTGAGAAGGCGATTTGATACAACGTATGACAGATTCGTGTTTAGGAGGCCAAAATACTTTAGAAATGCATTCAAATGTCTGTTGAAAAACCGTGTAGAGTAGTGTAATTAGAGCCCAAGCTTGATCTGTACTAGTGCCTACGGTCAGTACCGTAGTACCGGGAATAGCGGTATTCCCGGTTCTCGGTATTACCGGAAATGGTACCGCTTTCCCGGTTCTTGAATTATTCCCGGTATACCCGGTTCCGATTCTGACGGTATTACCGGTATACCCGGGACTACCGGTATGTATATTTTGTAAATTTGTACAAATAACATTTTTTCTTCGCTTTTACCAAAAAAATACAAAACATGTGAAAAACACCATTTTCATTTTGTTTTATGAATTTAAGAAAAAATAGTAACATGATTTTAAAATAATTTAACAAAAACAACTAAATATTTCTGAAATACTTATTAAATAGTGTAAATTAAATATTTTACGGTATATTACTTTTTTTGTTTTTTGAGAACCGGTACCGGGATCAGAATCGGGAATACCGGGAAACCGGTACCAGAACCGGTAATACCGTGAACCAAAAATACCGAGAACCGGGAAAAGGTACTTACAGAAAAAACAAATAAAACTTTTTTAAGTTCCGAAGAAATTTTTGAAAATTTTCTATGCGCGAACACAAAATTTTCAAGTATTGTCCTGGACACAAAAACGGTTTTGCATTTTTTTCCTGAATTTAAGCCACAAAAGCGTTGGAGTATCAGGAATATAATTGCTTCACGTAGTCCTGGACCAATATGGCTTACATACAGAATTATAAACTTGTATACATATACCCTCTATCCCATAGATGGGACTAATTAATTAAAGGGACCAATTAAATGATGGTTTAATTACCATTTAATTGATGTCAATGGTAATGAAATTTGTTTCATTACCATTGGTTGTATCAATTGTACCAATTAAATTACTTATCAATTTAATTACTAATGAAAATTAAAAAAAAAATAATTACGATTGGTATGGCATCACTTAAAAAACATAATTACCATAGTAAAAGTCGTCACAATATTGTCAAAATCGTTAATATTTTGAAATATCTGTTGTCTTTTGTTATATGGTGTTTTAGTTTTTCACATTTTATAAACCAAACACACGTTGATTGCCGTGTATAACACAATATTTGAAATTTTTATTTGCGTTTTGTTTTTTGTCTTTACCATTTTCATATTTTTTTTGTAAAAACATACTTTGATGTTTAAATTTTTAACTTTTCAAAAAAAAACAAAAATGTTTAAAACCATTGGTTTGCCAATTAAAAAAATTTAATTACCATTAAATGGTAATGAAAATTTTTTCATTACCATCAACCAATGGTAATTAAATTTTAATGGTAATGAAAAATTCCCATCTATGCTCTATGCCTAAGAGGAGAAATGGTTTAAAAAAATATAAGTTGTCTTTAAATTTGTGTCAGTTTCATTTTTTTAAGACCCATTGCGTTACATTTTTGTATATACATAAATACATATTTAAAAAAAAAAAAACTCTAACAAATATTGATGATTAAATTGCTCACGTATGAGCAATAAACATTCGCATCGATTGCATTAAAAATATTTTTGCTTGTTATACAGAAGCTATCATTTTCATCAAAATTAGTTGCAATTATTGTATTGTATTAAAAATAATATATTTGAGGTAATACAGTAGTCACAACAAGTAAGAAAGTTATATTCGGTCAAGACCGCCGTATATACCCTACACTATCAGTTTTCGTTTTTCTCATACCGTTTTTTCCTTATCAATACAATATAATTATTCGTCTAAGTAGTAAAGTTTGGAAACCGGATTTTCACTAGCAGAACTATTGTAATCATGTATTTAAGGTCGCGTCCCAGTCCCATTTTTAATGTTTAGTTGTGTAATTAAAAATCTTTATTAACGAGAAAAAATTTATTATAACACCGTCCGACAAAAAACAAAAAAAGGCGTTAAACACGAACTGGATAATATACGCTTGAAACTAGAATCTAAATGCAGTAAAATTTATAGGTTTTCTTTTCGTGATCCCGTTTCCTTTTACAACGACTTCAAAGTTTTAGAGTATTAAATTTTATAAAATATTTTTTTAGTATTTATACTTGTCCTAGAATGCCACTAGGATATCAAATGAAAGAGGAGGATCTCCACTAATTTTCCTGTTTTTTTTATTATTTTTACATATAAGAAATAATGTGGTAAGTTACATACGTCCTTTCAAAATTTTATCCTTTAATATCGTTACAAATTTTCAACAAAATATTTAAATAAAGTTTTCAAATGACTTTATTCACATCCTTTTATAATGATATGGCAAAATAAAAAATAAAAACATTAGGGGAGATCCTCTTCAGTATCATCCTACGACAAGTACAAATATTTCAGAAATATTTTACAAAATGTATCCTTTAAAACTTTTTTTTTTTGTTTTTAACCAACACTCAGGGGATGCCCCCTATATATGCATTGCATTGTGCTCCTTTTTAAAAGAAATGAAAATTGTAAATGCAGTTTTGCTGGATTTGATCTTTACTTTTAGACGTATATCATACAAACGCAACAGCGTTGTTAATGCATTGTGGACGGTTGTGCGAGCGTTCTGTGTACCATCTTCAAGGTGCAGTCAGAAGATCTGAATAATAACATCTATCTACAATAAATTAAAGCGTTTGAAAAGCAATGTAAAAAAGTGCTTTGAGCACGTTTTATTTCGTGTCATCAAATCGCTATAAAAGAATTTTAATGTTTTTTTTACCATAACAAAAAGTTAAAGTCGATCAAGACCGACCATATGATATCATACACCAGTGTTTGCTGGAAAATGTACCTATTGGATCTATATTTTGTTAGATATTTAATTAGTGTAGAAAACACACACAGACCAAATTTTAGTGGAATTGTTGTTTTTTGTTGCCAATAGACCGATTAAACTGGATATCGGTAGAAATTTTCCGTTGGGGGGACTAAATCCAAAAATGGTCTAATTAAATTCAGATTTGATAGGGTTAGCAAAGTACACGTTTAACACCTAGAAATTTAAATAGAATATTTTGCGTTTTCATGAATTTTGAGGAAATTATGTAAATATCGGGAGAGTGGTTTGTATGGGGACTAATCAGATTCCTTAAAAAATCGGAACAATGATTTGTTTATACAAAACAAAAATTACCAGCGGTCATAAGAGTCATTCAAGACAAATTAAAGTGGGGCGTTTGTTTGGGGGCTAGGTCCTGACGTGGACCGATTTCATCCAAAATATGTTTAAGTTTCAATTTTCAAGTTAATCGATTGAAAATTGAGACCTGTATCGTGCTTAAACCGTTTACATTGACAGACATCGCTAAATCGACTCAAAAAGTAATTCTAAGTCGATCGGTATATTTAAGGGTAGGTCTAGGACCAATATTTAGTTTTTCTTAAAATAATTTTTAATGAATTTTCTAAAATATTTTTGTGTCCAAAAATTAAAAAATTAAAAAAAAATCAAACTTCGAAAATTTGCCAAAAACTTTTTTTTTAAATCACTTTTATAAAATTCTCTAATTTTTATACATTTCTTAAACGGAGTAAAATGTGTCTTGGACTTAGAAAAAGTGATTCGAAAAACAAAAAAAAAAATTGATGTGTTTTTAATTTTTTTTTTTAAAGAATTTTTAATGAATTTTTTAACCTAAAATACTTTTGTGTCCAGAAATTCAAGAATTAAAAAAAAAAAATTAAACTTCGAAAATTTGTCAAAAACTTTTTTTTTTAACATCGAAAAAATGTGTTTTGGACTTAGAAAAAGAGATTCAAACGTCATAAATTTTGCTATACCAAAATGCAAAAAACCTTTTGCGTTAAAACGTTCTTACAGACCTTCAGAACTGATATAAAACCATTTATGTTTTGGAACAAAAGACTTTTTAAATACGCTAGCAAAGCGTTCGAAATAGGTTTTTGAGAGTTATTTTTATACCCTCCACTCTAGTGATAGAGGGTATATATAAGTTTGTCATTCCGTTTGTAACACCTCGAAATATTGGTCTAGGACCCCATAAAGTATATATATTCATGATCCTCGATCGATTTTAAGACGATCTAGCGATGTCCGTCCGTCCGTCCGTCCGTCCGTCCGTCCGTCCGTCCGTCCGTCCGTCCGTCCGTCTGTCCGTCTGTCTGTCTGTTGAAAACACGCTAACTTTTGAAAGACTTTACAGAGGCTCCTGAAGTTTGGCATATATGTTTGGCATTTACCTGGTCAGGTTGGTATTGCAATCCAGCGATATCGGTCCAGTGGTTCAAAAGTTATGAGCAAAAGACTGAATTTCGGCAAGGGTTTTACGTGAATTTATGAGATAAAAAGCACTATAACTTTCGAAAAACAATTCTGAGGATGCTGAAGCTTGGCATATATATTTTTCGTTCCTCCAGCCTAGTTCGTGTTAAATTTCACCCAAATCGGTCAAGTGGTTCAAAAGTTATTAGCAAAACCGTGAATTTCAGATTAGCTTCACCTTAAGTTCACGTGTTGAAAACCCGTTAAACCTGGTTTAAAAACATTGGTAAGTCACAAAAATATTTTTTAACGTATTTTTGTCACTCAAAAATATTTTTATACCAAAACAAAAAAAAAACACACTCAAAAAAAATTTTACACTCAAAAAAAAAAATTAGTAAATTATTTTTTTTTTTCAAAAATTACTAAACAAAATTTTATTTACACAAAATAAAATATTTCTAATCAAAACTGTTATTTTTTTTCACGTTAGAAAATTTACTAACACTTAAAATGGGCATTGTGGAGGGTATTCATAGATTCGGCCAAGTCGAATTTAACTTTTCTACTTGTTTTTGTTACATTTCTTTCAGAACTCTTTTTATTTAGAACCGTCATCAATTTCTGCTTCGGTAATCTTAAAACGGTCTAATCAAAATTTGTTGAAATTTACCCAATTTATAGTAGGAAACTGGACTCCTACTATAAATTGGGTAATTTTACTCTCAATGTCTAAATTGAATAAATTGGCCACAGGTGGTCAATAAATAAAAAACCACTATGCTACGGAAACTTATACTTTTATCTGGCGTTTTAGTTATTTAACATGTGTGTATGTCTGTTGTTCGACAATTTTATTTACACATTTGTGTGTAAAATATTTGAATTAACGGATGATATTTTTAATTTGCTGTATTTAATTAGTTTGAAATTATTATACGCATTTAGTGTTTATATTAACACATTATGCGTGCTATTCAACAAAAATTTACCCAATTTATAATAGTAAGTTTACATGCGTTTTTTAGAGTGTGAATAATAACCGTTTTAAACCAGAGACTAAATGCATTAAAACTGCATACACAGTTTTTCATTTTGTGATCCTGTATCCTATTAAAGCACTTCAAAGTTTTAGAGGATCAAATATTAAAAAATATTTTTTTAATATTTGTACTTGCCCTAGGATGCCACTAGTGATAGCAAATAAAAGAAGAGGATCTCCCTTAATTTTCCTATTTTATTATTTTTACATATTAGGAAAAAGGAGGTAAGGTACATCCTTTCAAAACTGTATCCTTAAATATCATTAAAAATTTTCAGCAAAATATTTTGATAAAGTTTTCAAATGACTTTATTCACATCCTTGCACTCAGAAAAAAAACTAACTAAAAAATGGGAAAATTAACTAAATCCAAGGAAAACTGATAATGATTTAGCTCCATTGCCATGTGTTCCTACTTTTTAGTCCATATTTTTCCTAAAAATAAGGACCAATGTGAACTAGAAAGTGGGAAAAAATTTCCCATTTTTTAGTTAAAAAAACATTTCTGATGCGGACATTTTTCCTAAAAATTAGTTAATTTCATATTTGTTACTGATTTATTTAAAGAATAGCATGTGAAAACACACAGAATTCTCATTATGTACATTTTTCATTTTAAATATAAAAAAACGCTTGTTTCTTATGGTCAAGTAATAAATTTCATTAGTTTTTAAAGTTAAATTACAACAAAGACTTTGTCTTTAACGTTTGTTCCCAGAATATGGGAAAACACGCCAAAGTCATGACTTTATTCACAAAATAGAAACTCTAGGAGAGATCCTCCTCTTTAATTTACCATCACTAGTGGCATCCTAGGACAAGTACAAATATTTCAGAAATATTTTACAAAATGTATCCTTTAAAACTTTGAAGTCCTTTTAAAAGGAAACAGAATCACGAAACGAAAAACTGTAATTGCAATTTTACTCCTTTTGATCTCTACTTTCAGACGTATATCATCCGGTTCATGTGTAATATTGGCTTCGGACGGTGAAAAACTAAATTCTGCAAATTAAAACTCAGATTCTAAAAATGATGTCGAAATTGTCCTGTAGTCTCAGAATCAACCATGTATAAAAAATTTTAACACTATTACATTTTTTCTCATCACTGTAAATATGAAAAAGATCGAAACATCATTGTTTTTTTTTTAAGATTTTAATTTAAATGACCAAGTGCAAATGTAAAAAAATGCTAAACAAAACAAAAACTAATCAACACAGAAAAAATTACATCCGACGGAATTAATTTCAGCACCCACTCGCCTGCTCCGTCTGAAATTTCGTATTGTAGAAGGAAAACTGGCATTCATATGATGGCATGCGCGTAAACGAAGGCATCCAATAAAAGCCGTCATTCAACAGTAACCAACATCCAACATTCGTTGAACAGGAACAAATCTTTTTGCATAAGGAGGGATGCGTTTCGCAGATGCCGTATTTGATTTGAATATGCAGATCACATTAAAGTATGTAAAATACAATTTGCGAGCATAGATGGATACAAATACATACAAATTTTTTTGGCCAAGTCAATGGTGAGGTGAAATGTACCACAAGACAGGCTGACTAAACATTTCAAGTGCCTCCACATACATACATACATGTGTATAAAGTATGAATATGTTGCTATGGCTATAAATTAAAAGAGTCGAAAAAGGGCAGCTTTAAGAATTTAAATACAACACAAAAAAAAAATCTTAATAATAATAACAACGAAAATAAAAATGGAAATGAAAATAACTTAAGGAACGATAATCGATTTTTGTTTATTATGCTTTTGCACTTGAATTCTTTCTATGTCCTTTATCCCTCGACTCTGTCTGTGTTGTATTGTATGAGTTTAAACAGTTTTGCATTGTACGCACAAGAAATAACATTTAATGAAGTAGTAAAACTCATTCATAAATGCAGCAGTCACCACAATCATTCTACAGTTCCATTTTTTTTTTTTGAAAGACCATCCAAAATTGCAATAAAAAAATTAACCAAGTAAAAAAACCTTAAATCTGTTTGACTGGATCCATTCACAATCTACAAAAAATTTTGAGTAATTTGAGTAAAAACAAGCAGAAAAGATAATTCGACTTGGCCGAATCTATGAATACCCTCCACAATGCCGATTTTAAGTGATAGTAAATTTTCTAACGCGAAAAAAATAACAGTTTTGATTAGAAATATTTTATTTTGTGTAAAAAAAAAAATTTTTTAGTAATTAAAAAAACGAAAATTACTTATTTCTTTTTTTTTTTGAGTATAAAATTTTTTTTAGTGTAAAATTTTTTTCGAGTGTTTTTTTTTTTGTTTTGGTATAAAAATATTTTTGAGTGACAAAAATACGTTGAAAATTATTTTTGTGACTTACCAATGTTATTAAAACAGGTTTAACGGGTTTTCAACACGTAAATTTACGGTGATGCTAATCTGAAATTCACGGTTTTGCTAATAACTTTTGAACCACGGGACCGATTTGGCTGAAATTCAATACGAGCTAGGCTGGAGCAACGAAAAATATATATGCCAAGCTTCAGTATCCTCAGAATTGCCTTTCTGGACCGATTTCACTGGATTGCAATACCAACCTGACCAGGTAAATGCCCAACATATATGCCAAACTTCAGGAGCCTCCGTAAAGTCATTCTAAAGTTAGCGTGTTTTCAACAGACAGACAGACAGACAGACAGACGGACAGACGGATGGACATCACTAGATCGTCTTAAAATCGATCGAGGATCATGAATATATATACTTTATGGGGTCCTAGACCAATATTTCGAGGTGTTACAAACGGAATGACAAACTTATATATACCCTCTATCACTAGAGTGGAGGGTATAAAAAAATTATTTAAATAAAACTAAAAATTATTTGTTTTTTTTTTTTGTAAGTACAGATCGAGCTCGGCTCTAGTTATATTTGTTATAAGCAGGGAAACCAAAAATATGCTGTATCATGTTTTTTCCTGTGCATTTTATTGATAAATGGGTAAGGTATTTATCCGTTTCAGATGTTTTTAAGAAATCTGGCATCGATTTGTTAGAGCATATTTTTGCATGTTTTAGGTTTAAGAGCATATTTAGCATAAGAGCATATTTTTAGAGCATATTTTCAATTTTTAGAGCATTTTTCCACTTTTTAGAGCATTTTTTTACATTTTTAGAGCATTTTTTTACA
Source organism: Pegoplata infirma (assembly GCA_963921195.1). Lineage (NCBI taxonomy): Eukaryota > Metazoa > Arthropoda > Insecta > Diptera > Anthomyiidae > Pegoplata > Pegoplata infirma. The sequence continues at coordinate 162,351,979 of OY992539.1, forward strand.
TTTTTAGAGCATTTTTTTTCTCAATTTTTAGAGCATTTTTTTAAATTTTTTTTATGACACCATTTATTTTTAAGTTTTTTATCCAACAAGGATGTTTTTTTCAACCATTACGGAATTTTGACGATTGATTCCCCTTTGGCCTGTTCTTGTTTCATAACGGTATATGAAACTATGTTTTCTTTGATTCAGCAACTTGGTAGAAAATATTAAATATTAACGGTATTTGGAGGGTCTATTCTCTAAAAAATTGTAAAAAAACACCGCAAAAAAGGGACATATTTTTTTTTAAGAGCATATTTTTATTGTTTTTAGAGCATATTTTCCGATTTTAAGGGCATTTTTTAAGCGCATAAAACGTGTTTTTTGGAGCATATTTTTGGTTTCCCTGGTTATAAGGGTTCAAGTTGAAAAAATGCAGAAGAAAAATTTAATTTCTATAAATTATAGACATTTCTGGTATAAAAATTATTCAAATTTTTTACACGAAAATATTAAAAAAAAAAACAAGTAAAAAAGTAAAATTCGGCCTTGCCGAATGTAGTGATACCCTCCACAATTTCAAAAAGATTATTCAAAAAATTTTTTTAAAAGGAAATTACTTAAATGTCTTAAAATCGGTTGGGGATCATGAATATATGTACTTTATGGGGTCCCAGACCGATATTTCGATGAGTTACAAACGCAATGACAAACTTATATATATCCTCTATCACTAAGTGGAGGGTATAAAAATTATAGCAAATATTTTCTAAGTGCTTTATATAAAAATTTTACATGACATGATATTACATTTTTGAAGTTTTTTTAGGGACAACTTTTATTATCAAGAATATTTTCTATGTGTTTTAATTATATAAAATTTAACACGACTCCATTTTTTTTTTTTTAATTTTTCAAAGTTTTTTTCCAAGGATATTTTTTTTATTATTATTGGGCAATAGGGCGTCCCGTCATATATAAACTTTCAAATTTCGCTGGTTGTTGGAAAATTTATGAAAAAATTTTGCAAGGGCCTCTTCACTCACCCAGCAAAATTTTCGGTTGCAAAGAACCGATTGTGGAACAACTTATACTTTCCTAGAACCTGTTCTAATTCTTGTGCAACACCGACTCTTTTTACAAAGGGATTGTCCCAAAAGCAACAGGTGTTTGTAAGCAAAATTAGAACATATTTTTGTTCCTCGGAATCGGTTCTAGAAGTAAAATTTGGAACAGAAATGAATAAAGAAATGTTTTGAATTGAATTAATTTATTAAACCAAGATAAAGACAATCATGTATAACATGGAATATCTACATTTTTTAAACACATATTTATCCTTTTTCGCCTCCAAAGTTGCACTTTGGGCCTTACAATAATGACATACCAGAACATGGATTTTCTGCAAGCAAAAATAAAAAACATAATATTATTAGTATTTGACCCGACCCCGACCCCGACAATGAAAATTTTATTTACTCACCTTTGTTTCAACCATTTTCACGATTATATCCTGCTATTTTAATAGAATCTCGTATTTTTTTTGGTTAACAAAAATAAATTGATTTTTATTTTTTAATTATTTTTGACACATAATTTTTTTTTAATTCCTGAGAACCAAAATGCTGTGAAACTTTGATTGCAGAGAACGAGCTTCACAATAATTTTCACAAAACTTGTTCTGAATAATTGAAGTGTAATACTGTATGGTTACTGAAGAACCTGTTCTAGAACAAGTGTTGTCAGAATCGGTTCTCAAAAATTTTCCTGGGCAGCAACCAGCACACAGTGGGTTGAACATATCGCTCATTTACTTGTATAGTGTCATAACTCAAAATATGTCGTTTTTGGTTAAACAATACAGAATTATTTGTTATATCCTGCTTTATATTGTGTCAAAAATTCGTATTAATATCTTCTAAACTCACCGTTTGAGAAGAGAACACACCATTATAACATTTTCTATGTACAGGCCTTTTGCAATGTAAAACAAGTTCCAATTGTAAACTTTAAACAGGTTTTCTCTAAAATCAAACATTTTGCGTTATGACACTATACAAGTAAATGAGCGATATGTAAACTGGGGATTAATTCAGAAAAGCCTTTATAGTTGCTTTTTATATTTTTTAGGATAACTCCATTCTATTTAGTGATTTTTTTGTTTAGAATTTATAGAAAAAGTTTTTTTTATTAAAAAAGAAGAGATAACCTTTTTATAAAAATTGGCTCCTACCGCTCTAACTGCTCACGCTTGTCAAATGTGTGACCGACCCCAAATATTTTTTCAACCCCAAAATTTGTTTAGAATATACCTACCCTCTATCTTAATCCCTTAAGGTGGTTCCCATACAATTCATTTTTATTTTTTATAAATTTGTTTTATGAATTCTGCTCCTACCACTCCCATGGTGCCTCTTAGAGCGATAGCAAATAAAACCGACCCTCATTAATTTTTACCCACCAACATTTTTTCTAAACAGACATCGTATCTCCACTCGATAATGGGACTCCAATACAAAATGCCATTTTTATAAAATCATCTCCTACAGCTCTAAGGGTGCCCCTAGAGATGTGAAATGTGTGACCGACCCCAATATTTTTCCAACCCCAATATTTTCTTAGAATATACCTACCCTCTATCTTCAACTCTTATGGAAGTCTTTATACATTTTTTTATTTCTGCTCCTAGATCGTGAAATGTAAGACCAACTATCTTTATTTTTCCCCCCAAAATTTTTTTCAACATACCCACACCGTATCTCCACTAACTGAGGGGCTCCCATAATGCTTTTTTCAAATGTTTTTTTTAGCATTTTTTTGACAACTGGAGTACTTTAACAAAAACTTAAATCAGTAAAAAACGCAGTGTGTCTGCAAAAGTTTTGTTTTGAATATATAAGCTAAAACACCATATTAAAAGAGCATATAATATAATTTGCTTGATCGCGACTTGAAATTTGTTGAAACTTAATGTATTTGTCGAAAATACTCCAAATATGGAGCCATTTTTAAACAAATATTAAAAATATTTGCAAAATATTTATCTAAAAAAACTTTATGCAAGTTTGTACTCATATACCTGAAGTTGATGGTTTTATAATAATATTTTTAATTTTAGAGTGCTTAATAAAAATTATAAGCACTCGAAATATCTCACAGTCAATAGAGTAATTAACTCAAAACAAAAGTTTTTGGCAAAAAGTGATGTTAAATTTAATTACTTTTCACCCGGTACCAAACATGACACTGTAGGATAAAGTTCAGCTTTTGAATTAATCCTCACTTTTAGTACATTTCAACCCTCTGTGGAGCGATCAAAGTTTAAAAAACTCACGCTTTTCAACCAAAATTCAAAAATTTGGATAAAAAAATAATTTTGATTGCTTTTGCAAATATTTCTGGATATGCTCAATGGATTTTGGATTTTTACCCCAGGTTCTCTTTATTGGAGTGTCTACTTTACGTATCTGCTTGAACACGAAAATTCGGGTATTAACAAAAAACTGACATTTTGAACATCCTTATAATGTCCTGATCGTATCCTTGATCGTATCGAGTCTGGATTTCGTGCAAAAGTTAGGTAATTTTATTGGGAATTCGAATAAAAAATATATGAATAACTTTGACATACACTTATCCAATATTAAAAAATTTGTATGTTTTGAGGGATTGGTCCACAAAAAATGAAAATGCCTATATCTCGAGAAGGCGATTTGATACAACTTTTCTGATGACAGATTCGTGTTTAGGAGGCCAAAATACTTAAGAAAATGTACGTTAGAAGTCTGTGCATAAAAAATTGATTTTTATAAAGTAGTGTAATATTTTCAGCATAAAAAAGTCCAAAATACTTTTTCACTTTGTTTGGAACTTTGCGATTTTCAAATCAAAAAAGGAACCCAAAGACATTGCCCCACTGCAGTGGTTTCATATTTTTATACCCTCCAACTACAGTATGGGGGTATACTCACTTTGTTATTCCGTGTGTAACGCATCAAAATATCGGTCTAGGACCCCATAAAGTATATATATTTACCATCAGTGATCGATTCTAAGACATTCTAGCGATGTCCGTCCGTCCGTCTGTCCGTCTGTAGTTAACACGATGCAGTCCAAAATAAAAGAGCTAGACTCCCGATAATTTGCACGAATATGTCTTATGTGCCTAGGCAGGTTAAGTACGTAAATGAGCAAAATCGGACCAGGGGGAAAAAAGTCCCCCCTTGAAGAACTAAACCAACATCTGAAAAATACCATATTTTTACATGATTTTTTGTGTTTTTGTTTAACAAATCCAACATATGGGGCAAAACGCCTCAACGGTCCACACCAAAAAACAAATGTTGCCCGATTCGAGTATAATTTTGGCAAAATATTAGGTTAATGACAGGTAGTATAAATTACAAATATACAATTTGTTGATGAAATATTGGCAGAGTTACAGGGTTAGAAAGTTTTGATGTTTTTGAAAAGAACATATTTTGGTGAATTTTAATTATCCTTTTGATGAAACAAAAATTATAATTTAAAAAACGACTTTTAAAAAAGTATTTTTGACGGCCTTTAAAATGGAATTTGTGGTTTTTTTGAAAAAAATAAATTTGACCTTAAAATTCAAGGTCAAAATATTAAATTGTAATTATCTTATAAGGGTCGCACTTGTAGATTTTTTTCATTAAGTCTATTAGAAAGCTTGACATTTTTTTAAATTTCGGTTTTTTTTTTAAAAAATGGTATGTATGATACTGTAGGGTTCTTTCCTACATTCTAATTTTGATTGTAACAAAAAGTTTTCAAATAATATTTTCAATAATTGTCAATTGAAAATTATAAAATTGATTATTACATTTTTCTATTTTGTACAATAAAGAACCCGAGAACCGGGAAATTGAGGAAAATTTTGACAAAATCTGTACCTAAAAATTGTTAAATTTGCTTGCGGCAAATTGACTACAGCGCATTGTATGCGCAGTTAAAAATCCATTACTTAACAAAAATCCCAGGACGGGACACGCTAATGTATGCAACTAGTAATCTGTATGTTCATGCGTTTATTAACTAAAAAACTAAAGGTACGTACGTCTGAAGACTACTTATAGGTGTTTCGTACTTGGTTGTTAGTATGAAATGAAGTTAAATTCCGTAGTTCGTAGTAGTTACTTGCACACATCAAATTCTGTTTCATTTTAATTTTTTTTTGTATTTTCGTTTAAAAATTCCAAGAGAAATGTTTCCTTTTAACTGCTTGCTGGCTTCGTAAGTATGTCTGTTGGTATATTGCCTGAGTACAGACTTTAAATTGGCACGAGCCTAACACAAGTCAGAATTACACATAAACTTTGATTTAGTTACAATTTGTGTTTAGTATTGTAAACATAGACGTTCATGACTACGTTAGCCACTTTGTAAACATATGAGTAAATTTTATATCTGGACTATACAGACTTCTTGAACGTTTTGAAGAGGTTTATTGCTACAAATGATTGTGTTTTGTAAATTTTATGTCTGAGAGCGAACTACTTTTCTGGTTATGCTAAAATTCAGTGTTATCGACAGAATTTTTTCCAGGTGTGTGGATATGCTGGCCTATTAGGTTGTAAGTGGCTGCTGCCGTTTTACGTCAGCACACGTAGACTCTGAGGTCCATTTTGATACCTAGGAACAGTAATAGGTTTCCCTACTGGTCCCTGCCGTTAAACCAATTTGAACTTCTTATTAAACTGCTAAGATATTGAATTTTGAAATCTGCCGTTAAGGGTAAAGTTTTGACTAAAAACCCAAGCGGTGGTCAACAACTTTCTAACGATGTATTAGAAGTGAAAATCGGACAAAAAATACCAAAGTTAATTAAGTTTTCAGTAAAATCGAATTGAAAAGCCTCAAAAAACTGACATAAACATCTCGTTATCTCGAGTCTGTGGTTAGATTTCTAAAATGTGTTAATGCAGAATCAAAGAATTCCTAAATATCTATTATATTTGGTCATTCATTGGACAAAAAAAAATTACTGAATTTTTTATTCATGAAAAATACTATTTTTGGACCCCTTTTCGACGCGGTTTAGCTCACGGGAAATTATCGCTGGAGCTCAAATATTTTGGGAATCTTCATAAAACATGTCAAAGTTAATTTTGAGGGGGGTACATCATCAACTTTTTTTTGAGTCACTCTATGCTCATACATCAGTGCTGTCAGGTGTTTAGGGGTTTCCCCCAGAAAAACCAACAAATCGGCTTTGACTTGTCATAAATTTTTACATAATGATCTAATTTTTCTAAAATTAAAAGTTTTTGGTTCTACAACATTGCATTATTTTTTCGAATTATTGTTTCTGTAGCCAAAAATGTTGTAAATCTTTTACAAGTTTTACCTTCTTAAATTAGACTTGCCACCTTTTGAAATTTCCAAAACGGGACACCACTAAAAAACATAAAAAATTCAAAAAAAAAAATCGACGTCTCAAAAATTCTATAACGTCTCAAAAGGACTTAGATTCAGGACATCAACCTTCATTTATCATATGTTACACTTTAACACAAGTTGGACCGTTTTTCTGTAGCATCCAATAAGTTGAAAATCTTATTATCTCAAAAACCCCACTTTCGTTTTTTTTCAAATTGGGCTTAAAATGTTTGTACGGGTGCCAACTAACATAATCTGCAATAAAATTTCATATGCAGCGAACTTTTAATTAAACTTGTTCAACCACACCGTGATCTGGTTGAAATTTGCAATACCTTTTCGTTCTATTTTCATCCTTTTCCTGTGTTGCTGCCGATTCATTTATATCTGCAGCTCTTTTTCTGTTTATTTTCCTGTGAAAAATTTAATAGTTTAACATTTGTGCAAATTTATTGGAAAGAATATTTACTAAAATAATAAAAAAATACCTCTACAAAAAATCACGCTCTGTTAAAATTTTAATTCATTTGAAAGTTGACAAATGAAATAAAAAATATATTTAAAAAAATGCCAGTGTTGCTAATAAAAAAACTAAGTTTACGATTTATTTTTTGTGACAATGAAAAAATTAGTTTTTTTTCTCAAAACGGGACAAATGGCGTCCCGTTCAGGGTATCGTCGGAACACGGGACACTCCACTCTAAAACTGGTCTGTCCCGACGAAAACTGGACGGTTGGCAAGTCTATCTTAAATGGATCAGTCTAATCAACAAAAGGCTTAAAAAGTTTAATTGACCATAACCCTAAAAATCTGACAACACTGTCATACATACTGACTTATTTTTATTAAAAAATAGAAATTGTTTTGTTCGACCTTTTAAATATTATATTTTAGTAGAGGTAATTTTTCTTTACTAATTACACCATGATATTCTCATACAACAGGTGTATTTTTGGTCGTAGTATCACTACTTAACTTTTTTATTTTGGCAACACTTTGTTTTTTGTTTAATGTACTTGGTATCACTTTATTATTTATTACTTTTTATTTATATTATATTATTTTATTTAATTTTTAGAATTGAACAGTTCATGCGAATCAGGACGAATAGACCATTTGTATTATTTTACATATGACGATAAAAACGCAGGAAACGGCTAAAAACTAATATTTTTTTCCAACATTTTTGCATAATGCACTAATCCATTAATGCAAAAAAGTTCACAAAAATATAAGTTTTAAACCGTTTCCTGCGTTTTTATCGTCATTTGTAAAATTATACAAATGGTCTATTCGTCCTTATTCGCATGAACTGTTCAATTGATAAAATAATTATAATACTTGTTTTTTTGTTAAGAATTTAAATTAATCAAACTGAATTTTGGATTTGTTTTTATTTATTAGTTTGGCTTTTCAAAATAAAAACAAGTAAGTATCTTTCGTTACATCTTTAATTAGTATAGAAAAATACACAAACAAAATTTGAGTGAAATTTGTTTATTTTTGGGCGAAATTTTTAAATGGGTCTAAGTCCAAAAATGATCGAAATATATTCAGAATTGATTGGGCCACCAAAGCACACGTGTAACACCTACAAACAAAATTTTTATAAAATATTTCCAATTTTCATGAGTTTTGAGAGATTTATGTGAATATCAGGAGGGTGGTTTGTATGGGAACTACAAGAACAACTGGTCTGATTCCTTTAAAATTTAGAGTGATGATTTATGAATACAAAATATGTTTAATTGACAAGTTTCGAAAGCATTCCTATTATAATACGCTTATTAGAGTAATTTGAGCCGAATTATAAAGGGACGTTTGTATGGGGCTAGGACTAAACGTGAACCGATTTTTTCCAATTTCAATAGGCTTCGTCCTTGGGTCAAAAGAAGCTTAGGTTTCAAATTTCATACTAATCGATGATAATTGCGACTTTTATCGGGCTGACAACGTTTAGATAGACAGACGGATTGACATCGCTAAATCGTCTCAGAAAGGGATTCTGAGTCGATCGGTTTACTTGAAGCCACCTTCTAGGACCAATATTTCGCATAGTTTCAAACATCAGCACAAACTCTTTATACCCTGTACCACAGAGTGGTGTAGGATAAAACACTCAGAAAATGATGTAAGTTACTACATGTTAGTTGTTTGTATATTTTACAGAAGTTAGTTGTTTTCAACTACAAAGTCAGTTGTTTTTGTATGAAAAATATCAAACAACTATTTCTGTTAGTTATTTTAAGTCGTTTTTTTTTTGAACAACTAACAAAAAAGTACTTTGATGTAGTAACAGTTATTTAAAGTAGTAAATTTAATTTTTTTTTATCTCTGAAAAATTTTCAGTTTTTTTCCAAAAAATAAAAATAAATTTTCGTTTTTTTTCAAAGCTTTAAAAAAAACTTGGAAAAAATTTGGTCTTCAAATTTTTTTCTGAAAAATTTTTTGAAAATAAAAATTATATATTGATTTTTTTATTTTTACTACATTTTAGTTGTTTTGACTACAAATGTAAGTAGTTTTTACTACATAAGTCAGTTGTTTTTTGTCAGTTAAAATAACAAACATTGTTTGTTGATTTAACTGAAAAATTAGTTGACCCCAAAACAACTTACAAAGTAGTTATTTTAACTGACATTTTCAGTTGATTTTACTAACACAATTTTTTGAGTGAAACCGTGTTGGAATTTGAATAAATATACATTTTTAGATTTGGCACCACTTTTATAAATACTTAACTTTTTAGAATATATAAATATCCCTACTTATCAGGTGTATATCTACTTAAATTTGTATAGATGTTTAAAACAAACTCAAAAAAACACGCCTAATATTAAAAAAAAATATTTTTCTGTTTGAAATTTATTTATTTCGGTCGTTTTTGCACGACTTAGCCGAAACCACAGTACATGAGTAGTAGGTTCACAGAGGTGCATTTGATGTGTGTAAGTATTAGTGACAGCACACGGTGTATCTTTTGACGTTTCATACTGTACTGTGTAGCAAATTAAAAAAAAAAAAAACTATGCTCAGGTGCGGATCCAGCGTTGCCAGTTTTTGTTGTAATTTGTCCACAAAAAATCTCCAAATCGACTTTAACTTATCATAACTTTCTTAATAAAAGCCGGATATTTTTTATTTTGGTCAAATTGGGTTCGCGAACATTTTTTCTATAAGACTGATTCATAAAAAAGGTAATTGTTCATTGTAATATAACTTTAAATGTGTTGACTACTTAAAAAAAATGCACAATTTTCTATTCAACATTTTGCTACATAATTTTTGTGTACGTGGATCTGTACTTTTTTTAATTGGTCAGACTTACAGAAAACATGTTCACGAATCCAATTTGACCAAAATATACCTTATCCCCCATTTATTATAAAAGTTATGATGAATCAAAGTCGATTTGAGGATTTTTTGGGGACAAATTACAACAAATACTGGCAACGCTGTGCGGATCCAGTAGGGAAGAATGGGATTACCCCAACCCCCCCCCCCCCAAACGATTCAAAAAAAGAAAGCAAAGGAAAAAATAAAAAAAAATAAAAAAACCAGGATGTAAAAATATCCTTAGGAGAGGTATAAGTGTGCTGATGCTTAAATGCCTAAGGGTTTTTTTTACATTAGGAAAAATGTTTCAGAATTAAAGAAATTGCATATCGTGAACCTATATTCAAAATATGCCAACTCAAATTTGACCGAAATGAGTTTCCGATAGAAAATAGCTCCCCTATGCAATACCCATCTGTGGTAAAAATTTCAGAGCAAAAAAATATTTTTTTGTCGTTTTACATCCATTTTTGTTATTCTGCTAACTCAAAGTACATATTTTTTTGGTGAAAATAAATGCCAACTCCCATTGTAAATTTCCAAAAATTTTTCAAATTTTTTTTAAAAAAAAATTAGACCACATATCTTATTGCATTTGCCTTTCTGATCACGAATCTGGTAAAGATTTTGATATCTAATGCCTAGTTTTCGAGATATTGCCATTTTGAAAATATCGGTAAATAGTGTTTGCAAAAAAAAAATTTCTTATATATATGTAACTTTCAAACTATTTATCAGATTGAAACATTATGAGTGGGGCAAATAAAGTCAATGATATAAGCTTTCATAATAGCTAGTTTGGAGTGAGCCTTCTACAATAAAGCGTGAGTTACAGAGTGCCAAAGTTGACCACCCTGAGATTAAAAGGCTTTCGGAGCTAGTAACTTTTAAAAATATGCAAAGATTTTTATTTTTTTTTAGTTTTTGCAATTACCGCACTAAGGAAAACAAAATCAAAAAAAAAAAAAAAATTTATAAAAATTTTTCAAAAAAAAATTTATTTTTAGTTTCCGACAAAATATGCCAACTCTAAAAAAATATTTGTTTTTTGATATAGTAATAAATGCCATCTCAAAAAAATACGCAAACCAGTGCAAAATATGAAATTTTTGGCATAGGTAAAAATTGTTTAGAATATTTAAACCATCTTATGGAAGGTACATTGTTAATTTTTACAATAATATGCAAAATAACTAGTTTTTTAGCTCTCCTGAAAAGTAAGCTTTTTCGAGTTGGCATTTATTGAATATAGTTCGACGATATGAGAAACTTAAATGGCTTTCCTTATCATTTTCTTACTAAAAATTATTAAAATACTTTTTATAAAATATTTTTTATACAAAAATGTCTCAGAATTCCAGACTTTATCCTAAGAAAATATTTTCATACTTTTTGGGCTCTGAATGTAAGCATTTTTTATTGAAAAACGATCTCAAATTTTAGAAAAATTGTTTTATGACCTTTCTATTGAAAAATACCTCAGCAACTCGGAATTGTTCCTTAAAAAATGTTTCAGAATAGCCCAAGGCTTTTTCTGCAAAAAAAAAAAAATTCAGAATCGGATAACATTTTTACAGGAAAAACGTCTCAGAATCGGAGATTTTTTTATGGAGAAGTAAACTTAAGAAAATTATAAATTTTTTATGAAAAAAGTTTTAAGAACATGAGAATTTCTCTGTTTGGAAAATCTTATAGAATCTGCTGATTTTTCTATGATGTTTTTTTCTTTTTAGAAAAAATGTTTTAGAACTTTTCTCTAAGAATCTGAAAATTTTCTGTTGGAAGATTCTTAGAATTTATCTGTACACTCAAAAAAAAAAACTGTAAAGTTAGCAAAAATTTTAGTTAAATTTAACTAAAAAACACCTGATTTTGAACCTACTAAATTTCTAGTTAATTTAACTAAAAATATTTAGTTAACTTTTCGTAGAATGCATGTAGCAAAAAAAAAAACCGTAACTTTAACCAAAAATTCAGCTGAAAATTTCGTAACATTTTTATGTACGTAAAACAAAAAAAAAAATACTTAAGTTCAGCTAAACTTTTTGTAAAAAAAATTTAAGTTTGTTAAATATTGATTTTATACACTAACACTTCACTAATTTTTTTCTTTTTTCACAGCATTAAGTTCAGCTTATGAGATTTGCATAGGAGGCTACACAAGAAATTTCTAACATTTTTTCACTTCACAAATATGTTAAGAGAAATCAGCAAATTAATTAATAAAATTTCGTAAACTTAGTTTTAAAGTCAACAAAAAAAAAATTAATTCAAAATTTGTTCAAAACTACTATTTTCGTAAATTGAACTTAACTGAAAAAAGTAGTTAAAACACCGATTTTAACTAAAAATTTGCTAAAAAGCCAGTAAACTCGAGTTAACAAAAAAAGATTTGTTAACTTTACAGTTTTATTTTTTTGAGTGTAGGAAGTGTGAATACGGTTTTTTTTAAATACACTAATATTAATATTTTTTCTATATGAAAAATGTTTCAGAATCTAAAAATTTTATAAGATTAAAACCGTAAAATTTTTCTATTGAAAAAAAGCTATTATATTTAAGATTTTATTTTTTGAAAAGTTTCTCAAAATTTCTTCATAAAATGTTTTAGAAACTGAAAATTTTTTAGTAATTTTCTTTTTTCAAATATATTTCAGGATCTGAGAATTATTTTTAAATATTTTTTATTCAAAGTGATATTTTTCATTACACGCGACTTTAAAATAAGAGAATTAAATCGGAGATTTTTTTATATAAAAAGTATATCAGAATTTGAAACATTTTTTATAGAAAGATTTTCTGAGAGTCTCAGATTATTGCTATAGAAAAAAGTTACAAAAGCTACAGAAAATACGATCTAAGAAGTAAAGAACTTTTTAAATCAAAAGGTTTTAGAGTCTGAGTAATTTAGAAAAGGCAACTATCTCAGAAATGGGTAATTTTTTTAGATGGAAAATATTTTAGAATCTTAGAGTTTCTCTGTAGTAAAAATATCTCAACATCTGAGAAATTTTGTGAAGGAGGAAAAAGAACCGGCATCCCAGTAAAAACTTGGTAATAAGTCCCCATTACCGCCTGCGTTCTATGTAATGAGGACTCGTTACCTGCTCGATTACTTCTTGTTAACAAATAATGAGTTACCGATAACCTCATACAGAACCGGTTACTTCTTATTTACAAATAATGAGTTACCAATAACCTCATACAGGACCGGTTACTTCTTGTTAACAAATAATGAGTTACCGATAGCCTCATACAGAACCGGTTACTGGTAAATACGATTTAAAATATTTGATAAATTGTCCAAATAATTTTTTTTATTAAAATTAAAAAAATGCTAAACAAAATTTAGAAAGAACTTGCACTTTTAGCTTAAAAAAGATTAACATTTCTCTACTTTTTCTAATAAAACTCCGGAATTCAGGAACTCTGATTAAAATTGGGAACAGGCAAATTAAAGTTTAGAAAACCAAATTGATATTTAAAAATCTGGATCTAGCTGACACTTGATAGTGATTTATGAGCCTTTAGAAAATGCCAATTAAAATCCAGAAAACTTCAATAGAAGTAATGTAAAGACTAATACATTACTTCTATTGAAGTTTTCTGGATTTTAATTGGCATTTTCTAAATTGTAATTGTTTTTCTAGAAATTTTAGGGCGTTTTCTAAATTTTAATTTAACTTATTTGTTTGCCTTGTTTAAAGTATGTTTAAACCGGTTAAAAGGTAAAAAACCATCATAGACAGTATTTCCCTTAAAAACTTAATCACTCTTATATAGACTAAAACTTAAGATGGTGTTTAATGCGGTTTCCATGGGCTGAGCAGCAGTCGATTCTGTATACAGATTTCATTCAGGTTTCAAATAATAAGTAATGAAACCACCTTCAAAATGGCATTCCAAAAAAAATTAAGCTTAAATTTTCAGAATGGTGAGTTGATTTGATCCTGAGATATTAATTAAAACATAGCGATTGGTAAAAAACGGTGTAGTTTTCTCAGAAATGCGTTCCATTTGCATCATGTTTGTTTTGGGGAATAAGACATCATTGAAAGACAATTAGTGCTATAAAAGTTAAGGCAACTGACCAAATGAGTTCAATGTTTAAGCTTTGCAATCGACTTATTCTTAAGACGCTATCATATCGGGTTCATCCGCTATGAGTTGTTAAAATATGCTTAAAAGAGCGATCTTTTTAACTTTGACCTTAATTTTCTCTAAAAACTTATATGATGGAAAAGTTTGGGTACCAGAACATGTTGGTGCCCTTAAATGGGTTCGTTGGTCTTAAACAGGTTAAGTGTATCTTTTGATTATATTAGGTGCATATTTGAATTACATCCATCCACAGCTCACATTTATGTAGTTATTTTTCGTCCTATATACAAATTTTGATGAACAATTTTGTGTGCTTGAACTTTTTCCTGCAAATTTACATTCACATGCATACTACATGCAGGCATACCTACATACGTTTTTGCACTAATGTTGAGAATCTCTAAGACTCACATCAAACTGCTTTGCGTTTCGATTCCCACCCCCATTCAATTAGCCAAATTATACGCTGTCCTGACAATCTTCTTGGAATTTTTTCTTTTAGCACAAAAACCATCAAATTTGAATTACTATTAAAAAGGAATCTCGTACTGAAATACATACATCAACATAAACGCAAAAATAGAGCATTAAAAAAGCAAAACAAAGCCGAACATAAGTCGTCGCCCACAAAAATCATCGCAGTATAAACAACAACAGGCAGCAACGACCGACCGACCGACCGGCCAAACAACACAATATTGTAGAAAAAAAGTCGTCGATACACTTGCGTGATGCGTTGCCAAAATAAAATATAATTTATGAGAATTAACCACATACAGATACAGTTTGCGTGCGGTGGCGTTTTGTCTGAAATACATACATTTGTATGTTTGTAAGTTCACATTTTTTTAGAGTCCAAAAAAAGATTCATATTTATTTGTTGCCAAATATCTGAGAATCAAACAATTCCCACCAAAAACTAGTGTTTGATACTGTAAAAACTAAAAACGTCTATACGCATGCGTCGGTTAATTTTAAGATGTGTTTTGTGCAACACATATGTATGATTACGCGCTCCCTGTATTTAAAATACGTATTTATTTATTTTTTTTTTTTTTCATAATTTGTTTTCCTAATTATCATAAAAACCATAGATTAACATAGAGGCGAAAGTGCGAAAAAATATAGTACAAAGTGAATTCACATTTTGACAACTACGATTTTTTGACAAAAAAATGGGGAATAATAAAACTACCCAGCAAAACTTAGATTACCAAATAAGGTATAAAATAAGGTATAGGATCTCTTATTTTATACATTGCAGCATTGATGATTTGAACAGGCGATGAGACTCAAAGTAATGCATCCACATTATCACAAAGAATACCAGTAAGGTATAAAATAAGTCATAAATTTATAACGAAGAATACGAGTAAGGTGTAAAATATATGATATTTTATAGGTTACGAGAAAGAAAATAATATAGCATACCTGAAGATAATATATAAGGTGTTACGAGTAGTGAAAAAGTAATTTTGTATTAAATTTACTCACGTGATTGTAAGTGAGTGTAAGTAGATAAAATATGCTCGTGAGTGTGTGTCGTTAGAAATTTCCTGTGGTGAGCCCATCTCTAGTTTAAACTTATGCATTTTTTTATAAATTAATTATTTTTTATGTTATTGTAATGCATTATGCATCCAATTATAAATAATACATTATTTCAAACTTTCAAATAATACATAATGTAACCAAATATAAGTCATCCAAGATTTAATGTTTAGAAATAACAAATCTGAAATAAATTTTTTCCAATAATCATGCATTACGTAGCAAATTATTAGTAATGCATTATTTTTTACTTGAAAATAATACGTTGTGGAACAAATGTTTGGTAAGACATCATAAAATAATGCTACAAATAAGTTATATGCATTACCTGGTAATGTGTTATATAATCACTACCCATTACCAAAGTTTTGCTGGGAAGAACTGAAATATTTTATTTGTGAAGGTTTTTTTTACAAAAATAACAAATACACTGTACACATACGTTCTTTTATTTGTGATTCCCCAGCTCGTGCATTTGTTCTCGGCGTATGATAACAAATACAAATATTTGTTACTCATACGCGATGTTGGAACGTGAAAATATAAGAAAATTACAAAAATGCTATGAAATTCATGAATTTCAATACTCAAATGCAATTTTCTCGAAAAAAAAAAAACTAAAAACGCACTTCCGAATTTTTTGTGTGGATAAACAAACATCTAAAATTGAAAAAAGAAACAAAAAGTGGCCGGGTTTTAGATAAATGGATTTTTTTTAAATATGGAAAAGTACAGGTTCTGAAAATTTTCAAAATAAAAATTTTTAATTGATAGCCCATAAAAAAATATACATAGTATAATGTAAATGTTTGCGAACGTGGACTAAAAAATGGGGAAATTACTAAAGTTTGAGAATAAACGGGAATGATTTGGCGCCAAAGATTTTTGTATTCGTTTTAGTTCATATTTTTCCCAAAAAAGAAAAACAAACGTCCTTACCAAAGAAAAATAAAATAATTTAAAATCAACTTTAAATTTTATTTCCATACAAACTGTTTTTGTTTTTTAAAATCGACTTTAAAAATGTATGGGAAATTTGAAATTTAAAAAAAAACATTTGTTAAAATAGACTTTTTATTTTTCTTTAGAAAGGGCCAAAGCAAGGTAGATTTATACAAGGTAAGATCCAATAACCTCACTTTTCCTCCATAGTAAGTTTTTTGACAAATTTAAAAACAATAATATTTACGAATTTTCAAAACGAAATAAAAATATTTTGTTCGGCATAAATGACTTCAATTTACAATACACTTTTTATGCTTAAAAATATTTAAATTTTTTTTAATTTCTGTCGAAGAAAATAAAAGAATTTCGTTTGAATTTCAATATTTTTTTATAATTTAGTTGTTTTCTAAAATTTTAAAGTCTTAAAAAGCTTTTAAATTGGTTAATGTGTGCGCACTGAACATTTAAGTCGTTTTTGCCGACTAAAATGATTTTGAAAGAAAATTGTTTTCATTTACGTCACTAAAATATTACCTTATATAAATCTACCTTGGGCCAAAGTAATTTTTTTATGCCAATTTTAGTTTTATTTAGTTTAATTAATATTGGATCTAGACCCCATTAGGTTCGGACATCATGGGTCCAGACCGTGTTGGGTTAAAAAACTACTGTTGGAATTTTTCGCGTATGGACAGTATTTATATATTCTGTATATTTTGAGAATTTCATCCGTTTTGCACTATCTCGCTTAGTTTTCGAGATATCGTCATTTTCCCTAAGAAGAGAAATATGTTACGATGAAGTTATTTTTAGAAAATTTTAACTAAACTTGAACTAAATTGTGTGTGCACATATTTTTAAGAAATACATCTTAAAACTAAAAATATGTTTCTTAGATTTTGGAAATTCCTAATAAAGAAAGTACTAAAGAGTTAACATAAGTACTTGTTATGTTAATTCATAATATGGAACATGAAAAGGCCTCGAATCAGAATAAACTATTTTTCATAGAAATTTTTTCCTAAATTTTAGTAATGTCTTTTTTCAGTGAAATTTGACAATTTTTGTCAATGTTTAACATTGGATAACAAAAACGCAAATTTTATTAGTTTATTAGTATAAAACTATCCATAAAACCTATTCAGAAATTCATGGGCCATATAATTTTATGTAGCGGGACATTTGGTGTGGAATGCCTAATATGTACAAAATGTTCGTTAGGGTGGAGCAATTTTTCGGGTTTTTCGATTTCGCCTAGCGTCGTGTTAGGGTCAATATCAACACAAAAAAGTATTGGATTTGTGACATAGTTGGTCTGCTTAAAAATCGTCATAGTTTTTGATCTAAAATTTGTGTTCGTTTCGCTCTACTTTGCTTAGTTTTTGAGATACGTGATTTTAGGGGACCACTGGGGGTTTGAGAATTAAAAATCTCGATAACTTCAAAAATATTACTCGGAGAGCTTTTGGTTATTTTACGGTCTTGCGGTCTTCTACGTGTTGAGAGCTAAAAAAAATGCTTTTCAGCTTTTTGTTGTGTCGGCAATATTTACCGAGATATGAACATTTTCAAATTTTCGGGATTGCTAACTTTTTTGGATCCAAAGTTAGGACCCATTAGGGTCCACACATGTGAAGAGGACCGGCGATACTATGGAGAGCCCAAGAATCAAAAATGGTCTCCATTTTGCTCCATCTGTCTTAGTTTCCGAGATAGTGCCATTTTAAGTTTTCTTAAAAAAAAAATACAATTTATTTTTGCTAATATTAGCAAATAAGCTTAATAATATAACATTAATAAAATGTTAGTAAGGGCCTTTTGCATTTTAGGTGACGATATGTGGGTAAATTAAAAAGTATCGGTGTTTTTGAACCAAAATTGGCAACCGAAAAATTTTAATTTTTAGTGATTCTTTTCGACGGAGTTTAATTTCCATCACTTTTTGCCCTTTTTCAAAAACTATTTGCCGGAAATTGATTTCCGAAAAAAAAAAACATTAGATGTCAACTAGATATGTCAAATATGACGATATTTTTGATACACGCTAAGTACCCAAATCGTGTTTTTGTTTTTTTAAAAAAAAAATTTTCAAGTAAAATACTCAACATTTTCCAACTTTGAAGACCAATTTGGTTAAAACGTATTTTTCATGTCTAAAAATCAGCATCTTTGAACCAAAATCCCAATATTGGAATTTTTTAAATATCTTTTCCGAATTTGGTTAATAATTCGGACATGAATTTTTATCGAAAAATGCAATTTTTGGCCACCGTTCGGCAGGTATTAGCTTTGACGGGACGCCCTAATAATGAGCTCTCTGCTCAAGTTAATTAATTTGAAATAAAAAGGTTAAGCTATCTGCTGTAACTCAGCGAATAACACGAATTTTTTCAAACAATGCACATGTAGTATTGTTAAAGATCGACCGATTAAAAATTTAAAATTACGCGAATCAGACGGTTTTTTGCTCTCCTGAAAAGTTACGTTTTTTCAGATAGCTCAAATTGAATATAGTTCAAATTGAATATTACGATATATTATATTTGTGCATAATAAAATTCGTCAATTTTGCATTTTTGTATGAAATATGCAGTCCGTTGTCGAAATTTACCATCCGCTCTCCTCCAAAATCTAAAGAGATAAAATTAAAATCTCAAAAATATAAATTTTTTACGCTTACAACATTTCTACAAAGTTTCGTTTATTTTTACTCAGCGGTTTAAGTGCATTAATGGGTTAATTACATTTTTAAAAGCGATTATTGAAAAAAATAAAAGTTTTGGGACCAGTAATGTCCTAATTTTCAGCAAGAGCGAAAAACTTGGCGTATCGGTCTAGAGTGATTGTACGTTGCAAGCAGTTAATAGCAAAGTATTACAGATTAGAGATGGGCGCTGGTCACGTGATTTGCGTGATTCACGTGAATCTGTGAGTGATTCTCATTTTAATCACGTGATTGTGAGTGAGTGTGAGTTGAAAAAAAATCTGAGTGAGTGATTAGTGAGTGAGTCATTTATTTTTTTCGTGAGTTTGCGTGATTAGATTTTTTGATTTGCCCGATTTTTTTTTTTAATTTTTTGTAAAATTTTTTTTTTTGGATTTTTTTTCTTTTTGGTAAGAAAATTTTATTGCGTGAGTAGATTTTGCGATACTCACGCGAGAGCGTGATTGAATCTGGCGTGAGTCATGCGTGAGCGTAAGTAAGTTTTTTATTACTCACGTGAATGTGAGTGAGTGTGAGTAAAAAAAAAAATTTCGTGAGTGATTGGTGAGCGTGAGTGAGTGTGAGTCAAAATCCACTCACGCGCCCATCTCTATTACAGATGATGATGGGTTCAATCCTTGTCGGCTGCGATCTGTTAATAATTTTCACATATAGAGTTCTATTGACTATTAACTAAATAAATTTGACATTAAAAGTTTTTCTGAAGATTATTATAACTGGATAATATGAAACTAGTAAGATACAAACCAGGATGTCTTAAAGTTTTAGAAAAATTAAAATTTTTCTTTCACACTTTTCTCAATTCAAAACCATATATCATGTAATCTTTTTTAAATTTCAACTCAGTGAAACTGAAATAAATGTTTAAAAAACCGGCATTTTTTGGAATTTAGAAAAACTGTAAATGCAGTTGTGTAAACAAGACCTTGAACCATCACTGAGCAATGTTTAAGGATTACCCCACTTTATCCGTAAAAGTTACAGAGGGTTAAAGTTGAAAAATCGATAATAATGGCTTGAAATAATCCATAGTTTTTACCTTCTTTTGCTTTTTTTTTAAGTTCTCCTTATATTTTAATCTTTTCCGGCATAACACAAAGTCAGTACATATAAGAAATTATTTTAATGTTGGCTTGATAGATGTCTCATTTGCGGTTTCATTCGAAATTTGGTGGACTCTTGCGTAAACCGAGTTTTTTAGGAGTTTACATAAAAAAATCACTGGCGGGATTATAAAAAATAAATTGCAAAAATTTTATGGCATTTTTGAAAATTGTGCGAAATTTGCAAATCTGTTTCCAATTTTTTTTAGTAGCAATTAATGCATCATGTTCATTTTAATACACCAAAAGACGTGCCTTAACGAGTAGAACTGATTTGCTTTTTGACTTTTTACTTTAAGCCATTCTGAGCGGAAAGCGCGATGATTTTATCTAAACCTGTTTTGATCTGGCACATCCAAGGCTTTACACGAAATCGGATGAAATTTTTTTTAAATGAAAGACCACCAAAAATTTTGATGATTATAGATTTTTTGGACCATATTAAATTTTCTTGTTATAAAAAAGCATCACCGATTTTTTTAAACACTGGTACAATGATACGATTTTCCGTGATTTTTTTTTCAGTAATACCAACGCGCATTGCCTAAATCAGGCGCGGATCCAGGGGGGGGAGAATGGGATTTCTCCCCCCAAAATGATTTAAAAAAAAAAAAAAAGAATGAAAGAAAGAAAGAAAGAAAGAAAAGAAAAGAAAAAAAGAAAGGGAAAAGAAGGGGAAAGGAACAAACATAGAAAGAAAATGGCCAGGATGTAAAAAAATTCTTAGGAAGTGTGCGGATGATTTACAGCACAGAGCCTCTATAAAATGTTTCAGAATTAAATAAATTGCGTATGAGTAACTTAAATGAGCATCAAGTCGTGGGAATTTTCTAACCGAATAACTATCCTTATCATTTTCTACACACAAAAAAAAAATTAAAAAAATTGTGCCAGTTTTTGGTTTAATTACAACCTATAAAGTGGTTTTGGATAACTTACCAAAGTTTTTGCTCTAAAAAACTTAGGTAAATTATCCAAAACCACTTTATAGGTTGTATTATCCCCAAAACGGACACAATTTTTTAATATTTTTTTTTTGTGTGTAAGGAAAAAGTATTATCTAAAATATTTTTTATAACATTTCTAAAGTACAAACGTTTCAGAATCTGAGTTATTCAATGGGGAAATATTTTTTTTTTATGAAAAATTGTTTAAGAATATGAGAATTTCTCTTTTTGAAAAATCTTTTAGAATTTACGAATTTTTTCTATTGGAAGTTTTTTAAAATCTTTGATTTTTTATCGGAAACTGAGATTTTTTTAGTACGAAATATCTCTAAAAATCAGAATTTTTTCTGTTGAAAGATTCTGAGAATTTTTGTAGAGGAAATTATCTCTGAATATTTAAATTTAAAAAAAATGTTTCAGAACCTTAGAAAACATTAGAAGGCACTATAACCGTAAAATTTTTTTGTTGAAAATACTATAAAATTTAAAGTCTTATTTTTAGAAAAGTGTATTAAAGTTTTTTCATAAAATGTTTTGGAAACTGATAATTTTCTTTTACAAAAAATGTTTCAGGGTCTAAGAATTTTTGAATTCGAAAAAATTTTTAGAATCTGAGAATAACTTTAAAATATGATAATTATAAATTATCAGAATTTTAATTTTTTTTATAGAAAGAGTGTCTCAGAATCTCAGATCATTTCTATAAAAAAAAGTTTAAAAATCCGAGACATTTTCAATAAGAAAATATGGAATCTGTGAGTTTTTCTGTATAAAACACGATCTGAGAATTAAAAAACTTTTTTACATCAAAGGTTTAAAATCCTAACATTTTTCTAAAGACAAATATCTCAGAAATGGATTATGTTTTTATATGAAAAATACTAGAATTAAATTAAAGAAAAATTAGAATTTAAGAGTTTTTCTGAAGTAAAAATGTCTTAACATTAAATTCTCTTTATTAATTTTTTTTTCGGAATGTTGGAGTTTTAGTATAATTTTTTATTTTTTAAATAAGAATTTTATATAAGCTAATTTTTATGAATGTAAAAAAAGTTAAAAAATTCCCAATTCTCGAGAGCATTTCTATAAATTTGGAAATGAAGTCTAATATTTTTGAATTTTTTGAAAATAAAAAATATTGATGTTATGACTGTTCAAGCATAAAAATTGGTTTATAACAGTCACAGTCAGTCTTAATTGTGATTTATTTGACGATAAACGGTCTTATTTATGAAGTAAATCGGTCATTAAGGGCTCCCTTGTGAAAAAAAAAAATTGAGTAAAAAAAGTTCCCCCAAATCCAAAAGCTGTATCCTTTATTGTTAAGTTTTTACGTATTTTTCTGCATACATTTGAAATTTTTTTTGGGTTTTTTTCTCAGTTACACAATATTCAAAATACTAACAAAAATTAACAAAACACCTCCACCCCCCCCCCGACACCAACCAAATTTATTGCTTCACGAAATTTTTTGGTAAAAAAAAAATCTCCCCCCCCCAAATGAAAATCCTGGATCCGCGCCTGCCTAAATATATTATAAAAAATTGTGAAACTTTTCTTTTACCGCAAATTAATCGCGATTTTTGGTACTTAGATATATTTTTTTTTAAATCGTTAGTAAAGGGTTAAATTTATATCATATATTTTAGAAGAAATTATATATCCTGGCATGTTTTAAAAACGCATGCAACAAATGTGTAGAAAAAAAATATTTAAAATATTTTTAAGATTTTTTAAAACCGCTAAATCTTAAATCCGCCATAACTTTTGACCCCCTTGCGCGATTTTATTGACGCGAACGAATTTCTTATTCTTAAATAGCTTCTAATATTTATGCCAACTTTCATCGATGTGCCATTAAAACAAAAATCACATCTTTTTTACCTCAAAATGTAAGTCTTAGCCGGAACTCCTCATATAACAAATCAAAAAATTATAATACATAATTATAATTAGAGCCTGAGCTCGACTGTCTTTACAGAAATAATAATTTAAAAAATATTTTTGTTCACTTTGTTTGAAATTTCTTGATTTTCAAGTCAAAAGCGAAATCAAAATATCCAATATTTTTTGGTGACCCTAAAAGGCAACTGTTCCGACACGCTAAACAAAATCGGATAAAAATCGCTCCACTCTATTGTACATAGAGATATTTGAATTCAATAAATAAACAAAATCCTTTAAATTGTTTTAGCTTTTTTTGTTAATAAAAGATTGATGGATCTACAACTTTAATACCGCACAGAAAAAAATATGGAGCAAAAAATTTAGTAATTAATTGTTTAAATTAAAAAAATTTAGTAATATTTTAATTTGGCGCAATTAAAAATAATTTTATAAAAATTAAATTTATTTTTTTTTTATTTTTTTTACTAGTTCTTTTAATTCTCGTTTAGTTCATATATTACTGTATCTTTAAGAAATTTTCCTATGTCTTTGAGACATAAATATATTTGGTAAAGTTAAAAAAAAAATTAAAAATGTAATTTTTTAAAAATTTTTAAAAAAGAAATTTATAAATTTTAAGGAAATTTTTACTTGACACAATTAAAAAATTACTTCAAACAAACGAATATTTTGAGTAAAGTTTTAATTGTAACAATTTACAATTAACTCAAATTTTTTTGTTAAACATTTCATAAATTTTTATTTAAAGTTTACTCAATACTATTTAATCGTTTACAGGTGCAAAATTAAGTAAATTTTTACTCAATAGTATTAAAAATTTACACAAATATTTTTCTTATTTTTTTCTGTGCGTCATTATTTGTGGAATTACTTATACGCATTTAACGCATTCATCCAATCAAAACATAATTGTTTTTGCGTGCAGTCCATTCAGCGTCAATCAATATGCGCAAAAGTGCAGATTATAAAGCCTTGTGTGATTTGTGGGCACAATACGAATTTAAGTTGATAGACAATTGATGAGGCGTTTAAAAAAGTTATGCAATCATGAGATTACATTAACGTATCTGCATAAAAAAATAGATCAATTTTAATCACCATTTTTGAAAATCCAATAATTTGTTGCTCAAAAAATAATTTTGGAGAATCGTTGCTAAAGCGGGGTTTACACTATCACAGATTCTTTAACTTATTTTAATAAAAGAACAAAGGAGAAAGCGCGAAAATACCTTTATGATTTAAAAAAAAAAAAAATCTTTTTGGATAATTAGTCAGTGCTTTCGCCATGCCAAAACGTCTGTCCAAATGAATGCCAAGGTATTTAATATTTACAAAATGTCAATTAACGCGGTATTGCCATACTAAAAACAATTTTCTACTTAGAAAAGTTGGCATTATTGCACATTTTTTCCAAAAAAATACCAAAACATGGCAACACTAACAAATATTTTTCAAAATCAGCTGTTTGTTGTTTATATTTTTGTACCTTAGTTTAACTTAACAAGATTGACGAGTTAAATTAAAAAATTAACCAAATCGAAAAAACAGAATTTGTAGTTTTAACTCCGTTTAAAACAAAAACAAACATTACCGATTTCGCCCTTAGAGAAACGTGTTTTTGAAATTTTTTTTTGTATAAATAAGAGTTTCGTGAGTGTGAGTGAAACTGGCGTGAGTGTGAGTTTTATTAAATTTACTCACGTGATTTTGAGTGAGTGTGAGTAAAAAAATATGCTCGTGAGTGAGTGTGGGTGATTCAAAAATTCCTGTCGTGAGCGTGAGTGAGTGCGAGTCAAAAATCACTCACGCGTCCATGGCTAATGTCAACCACCGGCCATTAATAAACAAATCTGATTTAAAAATAAAATAGGACTGAGATCACTTTCCTGCGGAACACCAACATTCATTTCAAAGTCATCAGCAGTAGAATCTTAATATTTTACCCTAAATTTTTGGTTAACCCATTTTGGACCAAGATTCAATTTTATTTTTCTTTTTTGGAAAAATTTACTTTTTTAGGGTATTTAGTACCCGCGGATCTCAAAATATTTTTAAAAAAAAAAAATTTCAATGTGCCGTTTTCTCAGAAAAGCCTGCATTTCAACTTTTTATGCAATTTTAATATTTGGATTTATTTGCTATTTTATTAATTTATTTCATTATTTTCAAAATAAATAGTTTCTAAATAATTCAAATTAATGGAATTTGATTAAATCTAAAAAATTTTAAATTAGTCAAAAAAATTAAAAGCCGAAAATTAAAAAATGCAAAACCCAGTCGGCAAAAATAATCACACCTGACATACTGCTGACTCTCCCTTTATAAAATTGCTGACATCTTCATAAAATTTTTCAAAATGTCATCAATGACATGTCAGCAGTTGGTCAGCGAATTGTTAGCGGCCACCGATACTGGTGGACACTGCTGACCAACTGCTGACATGTCATTGATGCCATTTTGAAAAATTGTATGAAGATGTCAGCGCTTTCATAAAGGGAGAGTCAGCACTATGTCAGGTGTGATTTTATTTTGCCAACTGGGAATTTCCGTTTTTGCTTGAAACAATTTCTGTGCTGATTTGCATTGCATTTCATGGACATATAAATTGCGGTGGTGAAGCCGGGATATTTTTTTTTAATGCAGAAACATGAGACTTAAGATTCGTAACCATATATACCTGAAATTCCATCTCTTTCTTACATAAATATTTTTTTGAAAAAGATGTTCTCTACTGTTCGAAAAATCGAACAGAGGATCGAAATGGGTTAAGGATATAGAATACTAGTGGATCGTGGGTACAGGAAATACCTTTTACATCTATGCCCTCGTAACTCGCTTGTTGTGCGGTTAACTTGTTCTATCGTTCCATTTTTTTGCGGAAAGCGAACTGTTAAGTAGGAATAACATTACAGTTCTCCAGAGAAGACATATATTTTTTAAGAAAGCTTTATTAACAAGCTTTTGCAAATAGTTTTAAAAGACACGAAGGCAAGCTAATAGGTCTATAGGAAAAACGTAAAGCTTAATTTTTTCATTTTAGTTTTAGAAATTTTCCACTTATCTGAAAAATATACATGAAGGAAGATCGCGTTAAAAAGTTTTGTGAGAATTATAAGTGCTTTGAATCGTAGGTTTTTTTTAACTCGAAGTGACTTAATCATATCCAGAAGCTTTTTTGGGATTAGTTTTATCCTTAATTATATAGTCTAAGTCACGCGATGGTTGAAAATAATATTAGTCTCGTCCTCGCTGTTGGACGAATTAAAAAGTGTAAAATCATTATCCTTTGGATTTAGTTGAAAGACCGAACATAGCTTTTCGAAGGTGCACGCTTTGTCCCCCTCGCTCCGTGTCCAATTGCCAATTTTATTTCTATGAGGTGGCTCGACCTGTACCTGTTTATTCACATTGTTAAGCTTCAATTTGTAAGTCCTTCTATATAAGATGTATTTCTGCGATCCACTTCTAAATAAAGTTATTTTTGTGTAACCTCTGATAGACTCTGCTTTTCAGCTGGTGATCTACAATTTTGACATTCCATATATATCTAATTCAATCTTGAGACTAGATAAATATGATTTACGGTTTCCATTGAAGAGTAGTTTTTCGCTGATGATCTTATAATAAATGATAAGTCCTGTACATATACTTCAATATCCCCATCACGCTTTAAAGCTCGATTAGTATGTGAGCGACTACTTATATACTTCTCATGCTTTAACCAATTTGTTCTGAAAGACGTTGACATCATTGTAAGATCAAGAAGATTGCCAGTGTATTTACATGGCAAACAGGAAATGGAGAGAGTAAGTACAAGCAAAATTACCAGAAAAATCTGACCACGTTTCGACGTCAGAAAAACTCGCTACCTACTTTTAACAGAAGGAAATGTCGTTTGCTGAAGGGAGTGGTCCCAAGTCACTGCCTAATTGCTTTTCACGCAAGAATATTAGGCAAAGCTGAACTCGAGAATCGGGAAGAAATCGCAGTTATGGACCTTATGTCAGTAAAACTATTTACAACATGGACTTACATGTTTTATCCTCGTCGCTAAAGAACATGAGGTATAGCTATGGACCAGCCTGTCTATGCGAGGGGTTCATATTTTGAGCTCCACCATCCCTAACCTAACCAAACATCATCGTAATAATTTACTTTGACTGGAGAATGTCGGAAGGAAGGCCGAATGATGATTCAACTTTACTTCTATCAATATTTTTTGAAATTCCAAAATCTATTATATCTGCGATTTTCCCAGGATTAGAAGGCCAAAAGCAGGTAGTAAAGCTGGGCTCTTCCAGGGTTGTTACGACGTGATCTACAATAGGTCTGCTTTGTAGTTCCCGCAAGCCAGGAGACGATTTCCAAGTGTTTTAAAGAAGTCGTCAAATTATTTTTGCGTAAACGTAAAGTGGGTGGGCAGTATGTTGATGAAAAAGTAAATCCACCATTTGAAAACTAAAAGTGAATTGATGTTGCCTGAAGGTAGTTCTTGCTTTTACTAAATTTGCGAATAGAACGACTCCAACGTTCCGAAAGAAACGCTAACAGGTCTCCCGTAGAACGATTTTAACGAAAGCCATACTGTCGAATCGACAGTGTCGATCGCACAAAAGTGAATTGGACTCCAGATAATTTGGTGATTCATCTCGATCTCCATGACTTTTGAGAGCGTAGAGTTTGATTGCTTTCCGGCAAGTATGCATTCCTTGCAAATATATCAGCAAAAAGGTTGGCTTTATCAAGGGCTCGTTAGTCAACTGGTAAAGTAATCAAGTAATAGTACTCGCTAGATTTTTCTTACGTGACAAACAATAGCATTAGATTTTCACGTGAGATGTTGCTTCGTTCCATGTATTTTCATATATGTTTGTTATATATAACAAAAACGAACAGCTGATTTGTTACTTCCGGGTCTGTGAATATTTGGTCATTAATTATAAGGGTTGGAAGGGATGCACCATTAATAAATGATCAAAAGATCTTACTAGCCCGCGGAGCAGCAAGGACCTTAGCACGCAGACGCTGTTCATTAAGAGTACTGAGTACTCCGGAACATTAATTTCTTGTCTGTTTACGCAACGCATCAGTAACTGGGATTTTGTCATGACCTCAATTACACAGTGCAACAACCAAAATCGGAATGGCATGAAACCAAAAGCAAAAGAAAGTTTTCATACTCCATAACAAAACCATCAAGGCTTTTTTTTAGTTCAGCGCTATATTTTTTTTACACGTATTTGAAGTTAGTGAATTTTTATTATAATTATAATTGCTTGAAAATTGTATAAGTGGCGTATGCTTAATTTTGTAATTGCCTAAAAATAACAATCATACGCAACGGTGCGCATTGGTTTATATTTAACAATTTGGCTATTCAGTGAGTAGGTGGAGAGTTCCAAATATTTAGAGCTGATTTTAGTCATCGTTGGAAATTGTGTCATCAGATTTAGTTGAACGTTGGCACATAGAAAGCCTACATATCTGTGATAAATGTTCTTCACACCTTTTTTTAAAATTGTAAATTGTTGTATTAATAGTATTATCGCGAGTTAAAGTTCGACTCTTTAAGCTAATTGTAAGTTGAGAACAATACATCACGTTAAAAGTGCTAAAACTTTTTAACCAATAATTCGATTTTCACAAATCTTGGCTCATAGCAAAACTTAGGTCTTTTGTTTTTAGAATATTTTTAAGAGCATACACTCAAAATATTTTGTAGGCAAAAACAAAATTAAAACACATTTAAAACCAGTTAATAAACAATTGAAAACCATCCCAGTAATTATTGAGTTGATTTAACAAACATCAACATTTATTTTTTACTGTTGACAAAATTTTCTAAAACAAATAACATTACACATTAAAAAATTTCGTTTTTTTCATTCGTTTTACCAACAAATTTGAAAAAAATAACCTACGAAAACGTTACGAAAATATTAAAAATAACACTGTAAGTATAATTTTAACTTTTGAAATGACACACGAAAACAACGAGACACGTAAACTTAATTTTGGGTCGTAGAATCCCGTGGAATTCTCCGTTTTGCCAGGTCAGGTCAAAATCAAGATATATTTCGTTTCAAAGTTTTGCGATTTCAACGAGTTTTTATTATATTTTTCTAGGAAAATCCTTCAAGAACTCTTTTAAAATTACTAGTAAAATGAAATATTTTTACTCATTTTTTCAATTTTCTTAAAAAAAAACAATAAAACAATACGGCTATAATACATCTGTAGTCGGAAGTTATTCATCACAAATTCGTATCCAAGTCTTTGCGGGTTTCTTTTCTTTCTTTTTTTTTTGTTACTCTTAGTTTTCTGCCACGTTCACTTGTCTGTTCTTCTGCTTCTTAAGAGCTATCTCATTTATTTTTCTTTTATGCTAACTACCCGTTTACCATCTTTAGGGGAACAAGGCCCATCCCATGACTGAGCACGGCTGGTGCCAGGAGATAGCCACTGTGTTCTACGACCCAAAATTAAGTTTGGGTGTCTCGGCGTTTTGTTGTGTCAATTTCACGTACTTACAGTGTAATTGATAGTTCTGTTATTTTTACCAACAAATTCCAAAAAAACAACCTACGAAAACATTAAAAATTAATTTATTTTTATTTTTTGCATTAAAAATACAAAAAATGTTTTATTCGGTCTTTATATATTTACATATATATTTAGAGTTTTATTCTAGTTCAAGACCAACAAAAAAAATCTAATTATGATATTCTCATAACAGATTATTTATTTATTGCTTTAAAAAAGTTGGTCATCTCATGGTTTATTGTATAGCTATTTCACCCGTACCAAGGGATTTTCAACAATATTTAGAGAATCATTCCTAATTGACTTGCACAAATATAAACCTTATATGCACCACAGTACCTCATACTTAACGAGAATCACCATGCTGTTGTATCATACAGGTCTAAATCTTGTCTTGCAATTAGAAAATAACCAACGATTTTAAAGCAATGATTTTAAAGCAATAAATAAATAATCTGTTATGAGAATATCATAATTAGATTTTTTTGTTGGTCTTGAACTAGAATAAAACTCTAAATATATATGTAAATATATAAAGACCGAATAAAACATTTTTTGTATTTTTAATGCAAAAAATAAAAATAAATTAACGAAAAGTTTAGTACGACTCTTTTCCATGTAAACTAAAATGTTTACTGGGATAAAAAACAGTTGGTTGGTATTTATACAAATACTACCAACAACTATATTGATGGTACTCAAAGAGTGTCTCAATGTAAATCATTGCTTTAAAATCGTTGGTTATTTTCTAATTGCAAGACAAGATTTAGACCTGTATGATACAACAGCATGGTGATTCTCGTTAAGTATGAGGTACTGTGGTGCATATAAGGTTTATATTTGTGCAAGTCAATTAGGAATGATTCTCTAAATATTGTTGAAAATCCCTTGGTACGGGTGAAATAGCTATACAATAAACCATGAGATGACCAACTTTTTTAAAGCAATAAATAAATAAATAATCTGTTATGAGAATATCATAATTAGATTTTTTTGTTGGTCTTGAACTAGAATAAAACTCTAAATATATATATTAAAAATTAATGATTTCGTAAGTTATTTTTTACAATTTTCTATTGAAATATTTTTTTAAAAATTTTTAGTAAAATTTTGGGGAATCGATCCTGCAATCAACTACATTCTGGCAAAAAAAAATAACCTACTTGTGTAGGTAAAAACTAATGATATCTCATTAAAAAACACCAAAAATTAAAAAAAAAAAACATTATTTACACAAATTATTAAAAATTTAAAGAATCATTAGTTTTTACTTACAGAACAAAAATAAATGACTTTAAAAATTAAATGTTAATGAAAGTCTTTACTTTTTAGTGTGTTATTTTTGAAACAAAGGACAGATGTAGTCATTAATAAAAACTGAACACCAAACAAATGTTAATGTCATAATTTTTTGAGTGTACGGGTTTATTGCAGAAATGTTGCAAAAATACAGAATCTGTATATTAAAAAAACACATCTTCGATTTAAAAAAAAAAATCTCGTGATAAACAATAACGTTTTGTATAACATATCCAAACTTCAGAGTGGGACCTCCATGGGATCAGAAAATATTCTGGTTTTAGAACGAGGTTCTCATATTATTCCCTTAAAAAATAATTTTTTTCAATACAAAATGAGAGAATATTCATTAGTTTTTTAATGTTTTTGTTAGTCATTAAATTAACATTAAATACGACGTTAATTTTATTTTAAATGAAAAATCAGTGGAATGTTTTTTAAAAATTTCATTTGTTTTAAGTGAATATTCACTGGAATTTACCTACATAATTTTTTGAGTGTACATGTCATCAAAAAACAGAATTTCCAGTTGAAATGCTAAAAAAATCGTTAATCTTTGCGTCCCGTCGCTAGTGTTAAAGCACTACACTTCTAAGGTCCAAAAATGTAATGGAAGATTTAATATGTCACCCGGTTTCGAAAAAATTTCGGATTCTCTTTAAACTTGTTAGCTGGAAATTTACGGGAAAATACGAATCCGATATTGGATTTATGGCATGGGGAAAGGTATACCACGCCACACTTTCGAGCCGTCGCTTTCCCATGGTGTTATTTCAATAACAAAAAATTATTGAACAAGAAACAACTAAAAAAAATTAATTGAAATTGAAAACTAATCAGTGGAAATTAAACAAAAATCCGTCGGATTTACAAAAACCAATTTAAATTAAAATCTAGTAGAAAAGTTAAAATTCGGTTGAAATCTCTCCATAAAATTGAGAACATTTAAATTAATTTTGAGTTTGGGCGCAAAAAAAATTAGCTAGTGATAATAAACATTAAATAAAACATTATTTCAGAATTTGGGCGAATTTGCATATTTTTCGTTTTGGGCGATATATATTTTGCCTAAAGCCGCACACAGTTGTAGAATGAATTTGTTAAGTTTTTGTAGTAAAATATTTAATTATTTAAAACTCACCATCATAAATTTTTGATCTTCAAATTGATGATCATTGCTGCGATGTAGAATGTGCATTTGTAATTTTTGTTGGCACAACAAATTATTTATTGATATTAATTATTAAAAAAAAAATCTACTAATAAATAGAATTTCAAAAATTGTATATTTTATCTATGTATGAATACAATCATTCGTTAAGTTAAGAGATATCACAAATACATTGTTGAAATGTATACAAAAAAAAAATTTTAATTTAATAAACAGGTTGTAAATTTCTATTTTGTCACATTAGTAATTTAGAACAGGTACACTCGACTTGTGGAGTATTTTGACGGAAATTGACACAGATTCGTTTTAATAATAAGGCAACAATGTACACACATACGAATTAATGTGTATGTGTGTGTGTGTGGGTGTATGTATGTGTTTGTATTAAAGAGAATACATATATTTCTTGCAATTTAAAATTTATTTTCAAGGTTAATTAAAAATTGTTGTATTTTGATTAATATTTATTTAACCGTTTCAATTGATAAGTATTGTATTGCTAATACTTTATTTGTTTTTGATGACAAGTGTTACGAGCGTTTTTTTTTTTTTTTGTTTTTTTTTTCTTTTTTGCCACTCTTGGCTATTTTTTTTTGTATTTAGATTTTATAAAATCTATTTAAGATTTTATTTCACTGATTTTTTTTTTTTAACAACAGACACAAATGATGATACGACCCGTAACCAAAATGCCCTTGCGCAGCCACAGACGGTAGTTTTCGACTGAAGCTCAGTTTTCTGGTTGGACATTCAGACCTTCAGGGTATGTAAGTAAACGCTGGCTGTTTGAATTGTTTTCTGGCTGTCGAACACACATGTACACATCAACTCACACATAAACATAAAAACACACACACACATATTAAACGCACACACATAAACATAAACACACACATTGAAGCAGAGAAAAAAAAAATAAATGAAAACAATTCATAAAAGACCGGCAGACCAACTACATACCTACCACTGTCTGACTACTATATCCAACCCGAACATCTTCTGTCAAACGACAGATATGAATTTTTGTGGTGGTTGATTTTGTTAAGTGCACAAAAGAAAAAGGATGAGATACAACATCATCGTCGACGTCTACTCTCTTTGGCTTACACCATACCATGTGGTTTAGTTGTATGTTTTTTTCCTGTTTTGCCAAAGAGGCAAAAACATAGTCAGCGACACAATCAAATCTCTTATTTTTTTTTATTTTAAGAGCATATTAAATTTTTTGAATCATAAAATTTGAAAACGAGTATGCATGGATGTGTGTGTAGTGCTTGTTAAACGAGCTTAATGTTGTCGGATTACAGCATGTAGCCATAGGTTATCTTGCTGTTGAGTTTTTCCATTTCATACATTTTCTTACAAATTTTTGCAAGAAATCAACAAAAAAAATTTCACATATTTTTTTTTATTTTAAACATTTCGTCTATTTTAGGTCTCCGAAAATAGCTTCTTGAATTTTTTCGCTACCCTAGGTGCTAGATTCATTGTAGCACACGTTTTTATTTTCAAACATAACCATTGGGGATCCAGACTTATCTCTCCAAAGGTAGACAATTATAAAAGGCAATCTTCACTGCTAAACTGGATACAGAATGGCCGCCCCACTAACTGTCCAACAGATTTGCAAAACAACGCATACTCTATAGTTTTTGGAGTCACTAAAAACATAAAACTTTAGCAAATAAAAGAAATTCCCTGTTATGAATTTTTATTAACAAGATTATTCAGATTCCACATCCGAAATTTAATTTTCCAAACAAAAACACAAATTGGCTTAAACATAAAATGTACGCTAGTTCCCATTTACCTCAAAATATTTCGTTAAAAAATAATGATGAAATCGACTCATTGTACACTGTTTGCTGAAATTTTGCACTCATCCGCGGCAGTTGCTAGAATTACTTTACCTCGTCCGATCTCCGCACTACAAAAAAATGGAATACAACTCCCATTTACGGGCAGGACCTTTGGAGGCTGTTCCGAATCTTCTGTACCTTGTGTAAAGGAGGGAGTTGAAGCTTATTAACGACAAAAGCGTATATAATTCTCTTGATTCATTAGAACATCTTCGGAACGTTGGTTGTGTGACGCAGTTCTATCGATATTACCATGGTAAATGTTTTGCTGAAATAAGTAAACTAATACCCCAAGCCCGTATTTTGATTCGTAACACTCTCTCTCTAATTAAGTAGAGTGAATCCGTTTGTAATCGTCTGTCCAGTCCATCTAACAACGCATTACAGGGGCAATTCGTTTCTCAGTCGATATATCCATATGTGAAATTATCTCCCGCAGAAGTCTTCGCTGACACTTTTGATCTAGAAGTTTTCCCTCTTTCCCACCTCCCATACCTATTTTTCCTAATATCAACACAAATTTGTAAGGAGCATCTCCTGAGTGTTGGTTTAAATAAAAAGAATAATAAAAAATGCCCCACTACATTAGAATCACCAATTCGACTACCAAAAACAAAACAAAACATGAGCCAGAAGTAACCCAGAAAAAGCCGATGCAAACCATCTCGAAAAGTGTTAACACCCAAAGTCTCCTCCAGCACAGACTGTGAGTTACAATCATTATTCAGTTATCCACATAACCCAATACTTTTAAAATTATCATTTAAAAGAGGTAAATGTGAAAAAATCTGCCGGTCATAACAAAACTACAGCCAAAATAAGCCAAGAACTCTCTGAATATGCGTTAAATGCACTTATGTACATCATACTTGAAACCAAAGCATTAATGCATTAGTTGTTTTATGTAGAATCCCAATGTAAAAGCGGTTATTGGCAATTGTTTGTTTGTTCCCACAACCTGGAAGAATCCTAAATAAAAACGATTTTGAAGCCTGGCAAAGACTTGACTCAACATCACCCATAAGACATAAGCCCCATTGTGATTCCCTTAATTGTTACTTCCCTACTCCCCCTCTGATACAAAGTTCTACTACTTCAACTACCCCGATTTCCTAAGATAATCTGCTAGAGACGTTAATGAGACACCGTTTAGGCAGTCCAGATCATCGAAAAATCATTGTCCCAAGTTCTTATGGCAGCTCCTCATCAGACCCGGACATTCATATAACAAGTGTTGCATTGAAACCTCCTCCATTTCCCACAACTTCTACAATAATCCCTATCAGAAATTCCCATACGCACGGCTATTTGGCCGACTAACAGTATCCTGTCAGTACTCCCACTAATAGGCTAACCATACCATTGCCAAAGGTAAGTGGACACACGCCAGTCGCTGTACCTGCTGTAGGTTGCAGGGATGTGATTTATTATCCACTGCTCTTCTTCACACAAGAGAACCATAGGTAAGTATTGGTCTTATTATCGCACTATACATCCAGTGGATAATGTACGCTTTTAGGCCCACCTTCTTCCGAAAGTTCTCCTGCATTTGTAAAAAGTACAAAACGGCTTCTTCATTCTTTCTGTTATATTCCTTTTCAAAGAAGGCTTTAAGTCAAGGATCACACCCAGGTATTTGT
This sequence comes from Pegoplata infirma, assembly GCA_963921195.1. Lineage (NCBI taxonomy): Eukaryota > Metazoa > Arthropoda > Insecta > Diptera > Anthomyiidae > Pegoplata > Pegoplata infirma. Next base: position 162,387,489 of record OY992539.1, read on the forward strand.
CCTCATTTGATAGTTTTAGGGTGATTCAACCTAATTTGGGAAGGTCAAACCGGTCTATCTTAGTCCGGTCTATTATTAGGGTCACAACGTCATCAGAATAGGCAACCACCTTGATAAAAATTCCGTTGAGTGTTGAGTTGTCAAGTGACTCAAGGATTTTATTTATTACAAAATTCCACAGAAAGAGAGAGCTCACTCCCACTTGTGAAGTGTCCCTTGTAAATTCCTTCCTCGCTTCATCATTACATATCTTCTAGTTAATTGCCTAGCAACCCGGGAAATGGGTGTTCATCATAAGTTCAATGTTTTCCTGACTGCTTTCTGCGAAAGATCCATTGGGCTTATTAAGATAACTTGGAACACTGGCATCTTTGAAAACAATTTTACGGAGCCTAGTCGCCTCCGTAGTTCCCTCCAATTCTCCACAGAAGAAGGACTAAGAAGCACTTTTCGCTTTTTCTGGTTTCCGTCTTGAACGCATTAAAGCTGTGACGATATTTCTCCCAGTCTTCCGTCGTATTATCTTTCTTTGCCCTATTGAGAGTTTTCTACTTACTGTTTTGAAAAGCCCAAGTTCCGAGTGCCCACCATGGTTAATGGATCTTCTTTGGAGGCAAGCTCTCTGGACAGGATTTAAGATAAGCTTTCCTAAGGGTGTTTGCCACTAAACTAACAGATTTCTGCAAATCTTGTATGCTGACCGGTTTCTCCATTTCTGGAGGCGGTAGTGCTTTCACAAGATTTGAAAATTTACCCAGTTCGTTTTCTAGGGCTTCCTATAAGAGATCCTTTTGTCCATTGATCAATGCTGAAAAATACCCAGTAATGGTGTGAAAAAGAGCATTCCTGAGATACCATCCTGTCTGAAATTTCAACCGAGTCCATATTTAAAACAAAAGTTTTGTGTCAATAAGCTCTTCCCTTATTCTGATATAGAACGTCGGACTATTTCCCTTTTTGGCGATGATACTGCTATCATGCCCATTCTTCTTCTGTAAAAGCATCAAATTTATTGCAAAATCGCATTACCGTTAGGGTTGCAAGACGGGCTTGATTTGTATTGATTGTCAAGCTTTTTTAGTACGTGTCAAAAAACAAGCCAAAATGCCATTTCGTCAGCTTATTATTGTTTTGCTCCATACGCCAACAACTCGGTTTCGAGAAAAACGATAAAATAGGTTTACCACAAATTTTCTCGAAAAGTAATCGATGGATTTTGTTTTAATGTTTACCATTTATTGCTACAGATATTGTTAACAAAGCTTCTAGTTTTCAGACTTTTACATACAAAAGATCAAAAGATTTTAAGCTTTTAAGAAAATAAGATTTTATGGTATTATGCTCCATATCCAATTTTGCTTACACATTTGGGACTTTTGTGTGATATGGAGCAAATGAGTTTTCAACGCCAAACAAAATAACAATGAAACAAAAAGAGCTAGATCGACAAATCTGGGTATTTAGAACACTTATATAGTCAGGTTGCATGGTATTAAAAATGGGGATGATCGGTCAATGGACACGCCTACCTCCCACACAACCTAAATGGCAAATATGACATTACTTGAAATGTTTAGAAGTTACGGTATTAAAATTTGGTACGTAGAATAGTACCAATATAATTAATCTCCATTCCAAAAATATGCAAGATCCGTTAATTTTTAAATAATCTAGAGCTTTTTCTATAACGCAAATTTTCAAAAAACCTCAAAATGGTGTGTTTTTCTTAGAAAATGCTGGATATCTCAAATTTGAAAAGATGTTTTAAAAAACGGACTTCGGAATAAGAAAGAGGATATTTATATTATATATATTCCATTCGTAACTCATTTTTTTCAAAAATGGCGTATGGAGCAAAACAATAATAAGGTGACGATTTGTCAAGCTAAAGTCAAATTTTAAAAATTTACTCAAAAAAATAGCTGCTTTCCATTATTTTTATAATCAGCAAAAAAAATAAGTCTAACTAAAAATTAAAAAAAAAACTTTTGCAGAACTCATTAAAAACTTGTTAAAATTAACTAACGTTTTGCTTCGTAGAACACCGATTTATTTTATTTTGAAGCCCCGAACATTTTTTAATTATCTAAGTCTAGAGTATTCGAAACCGAAAACCGGTTTTTTCATTTTTAGAAACTCGTCAGGTTTTGAATAGTTTTGAATTTCGAATATTCGAGAAAGCGGTTTTTTGTGTTGGTTAACCGGTTTTTATATAAAGTTATAATATTATGAGTTAAAATATGTATTGACATTACACAGTTTTTTAGAAACACTCACAAAACTTAGCGGTACTTCCATTATCACTTAGCGGTACTTCCATAAATATCAATATATCAACGAGTTCCGGAGACCGTCTCTTCCTTTAATATTGAAATCAAAATATATTTTTTAAATTTGGCACCTTGAAGTTTTATGGCAAACCATTTTTTAAATTATTCTTTTGAAATTGTTGAAATCGGAATTTCAATGTCTGATGTCTGAATTTATTATTTTATTATTGAATTGTTTAAACAATTCAGTAAAAACAAATTTGTAAATAAAATCTCTACGGATTTCCGCTTGCAATTGCAAAGAATTCAAATTTAGTTGTTACTTCCTGTCGAAGTTTCCAGTGAAATTGTGCGAAGTAAACGGTGTCATATAGATGATACTATTTTCGCTATGACTTATCGATTTTGTGATTATTGGGTTATGCCTGTTTTGTAAAAATATAATTAAGTTTAATTAATTTTTAACCTGAAAATTAAAAACCGAAAAACCCGGTTTAACCGGTTTTTTTCCTAAAACCCAAACCGGAAATCGGTTTTTCAAAAATAAGCTTTTTCGAATAAACCGAAAACCGGTTTTTGAAAATGGCCGTTTTTTTGAATACACTATCTAAGTCCCACAAAATTTGTTTTGTAACATTTTAATTGCGTTTTGGATAATAAAATTTTCATTAAACACGGACGCAACATTTTCTTTAACTACTGATTTTTGATTCTACGAATTTTTCGTTGCACAGATCAAAATCGCATTAAAAAAATACTACTTTTTTCCGACAATTATTTTTTGCGTTTCGTTGAAAATACTTCAGGAAAAAAAATCAGAATTTTTCCAACTCCCGACACTTTTTTGTTAAGCTTTTATAGCCCTGTACACTGAAAAAAAAGAATTAACTTAAACTTTGGAAAAATTTTCTTCAAAATAGTTTATAAATTTTCCCACAATTTAGTTAAATTTAACTGAAAGTTGGAAAATTTTCTTAACTGTTAGGAAAAAATTTTAGTTCATGTACCGTTAAATAGGCCACAATTTTCCTTAAATGGAATTCCCTAATACATGGAAGAAATTATTACCGCCAAAGAAATTTTCCCTAAATAATTGAAAAATAATCTTTGTTTTTAAGACATATTTCTAAAACAAAATTTAGTTAAAAAAAATTCAGTTTTAGGACGTAATTTCCTACCAATTAGTTCATCATATTTATTTTCTTTAATTTGAGGAAGTTTTTTCCACAAGTTTAGTTAATTTTTCATAACTTGAAATTGTTTTGTTGATTAATTTATTTTTTTATGCTTGCTTGCAGTTCACATTTTGTTTATTATTTGAAGTACATGAATACAAAAAGTTTGATCTTGTATAACAAGCACGGTTTAGATATATAAGGTTAAGTAAGATTGGACAACTGGCCGGCCAATGTTTTGACAAATTTCGGTGTTTTCTTTAAATTTTTATTATTTGCAATTTCACACCAGGGATGTTAAAGTTGGTACAATTGTACTTTTTTTTGGTACATTTTAACCTTCAAATGTACCGTGGTACTACCGCGACTCATTTGGTACAATTTAATAATTTCCAATTTTATCGAAATATCATTGAAGGACCCAAAATTTTTTTTCACTAATTAAAAAAAAGGCTCAAAATAAAATTTCAAGTCTAAATTGGGAAACTTTTTTTTAGAAAAATTTTCAGATGTTAAAAACTTGTTTTTATAGAAAATGCCTCAGAATTTGACACTTGATCAGTTCATGCGAATAAGGCCGAAAAGACCATTTGTAGAATTTTACAAGGGAAACGGTTAAAAATTAATATTTTTCTCAACTTGTTTGCATTAGCTTTAAGATTTAACTCACTTCTACCCATATACACAATTTTTGTAAGGTATTTGAAAGAGAACATGCCTAAACGGACTTCAATTTTTTCCTTAAATGAATTGCACTTTTAAAGCCTTTTTAAAGCTAAAAAATCAAAATGTTGCCAAATTTTTTTGCAGAGGATTGTAGAGCTCTATTAAAACATCCATTTATGCAGAAAAATTTATTTTCAAAAAAGTGGTCTATTCGTCCTTATTCGTATGAACTGTTCAGTTGATGAAATTCTTACTTACTTTTATCAAAGAAAAAGTCTCCGAATTTTTTACAGAAGTTTCACTCAACTTCCCATTGATAGAAACTTCATACAGAAAAAGTAAGATAGTACTAATTGCAGATTCTGAGACATTTTATCGTTAGAGAAATTTTGGATCTCGATGCATTTTTCGTGTTCACACACTCAGGTACATTTTTCGTGTTCATACACTCACAATCAGTGTTGCCAGATAAGGGGATTTGTCCCCAAAATGGGGATTTCGAGTTTGGTTTGGGGACAAGATTTCCAGGGGAGGGATTTGGGGATTTCGCTAATTTTTGGGGATTTTTTTTTCAAAAATTTAAAATTTAATTTTTAAAATTGTTAAGACTATTACCAATTTACAAGATTGACATTGGTACAGAATGCAGTCAAAAATTCATTTGTTAATGTCAAAGTAGTAAAATTGGAATAACAATGCTTTAATTATTTTTTGACGTTTTTTGAAAAATAAAAAAAATATTCAGCCTTACCATAGAAAAATAAAATATATTTAAAACCAGCTTTTAATTTTATTTCCATACAAATTGTTTTTGTTTTTCAAATCGACTTTCCAAAAATTTATTAAAAATTTGAAATTTAAAATAAAACTTTTGTTAAAATAGACTTTTTGTTTTCTTGTGGTAAGGGCCTTTATTTTTTAAAAGAACTAAGATTGCAGTCTTTATACATAAGCTGGTAGACAACTGTTTTTTTGTTATTTTCCCCGTAAAACTGTCCTTAATCCCATCATTTGGATTGGGCAAGATGAAATAATTTAGGTCGGGAGTAATTTTAGTAAATCATAAATGTTTTACGAGGGTCGAACAAAGCTAATTTTTTTCAAAATAATTTTTCTAACGACATACAAAAATACTAAAAGTCAATCAATACAGCTAAAAAAACCATTATTTTTTGACCTCCAATACTTTTGACCACCAATTTAGAGAATAATCACAATTGGAGCGGGAAGCGGAAAAACGCAATTGTCCTCATAAAAATAGAATTGAATCTAGTTTGGCGGAAAAACGCGGCGGAATTTTTTTGTCATATAAAACGTATGTGAACAGTTGCGGAAAAACGCTTCCCGCTCCAATTGTGATTATTCTCTTATTTGGGAACAATAAAAAAATATTTTGTTTATTTATTTTAGATCTACTTAAGTGCAAAGTAATGGGATATCAAAATAAAAATTTTTTTCTTTGTTTACAAAAAAAAATAATGGTCAAAAGTATTGGGGGCCAAAAAATAGGTACTGGTGTCTCCAACTGTATTGACTACTACTGATGAAGACAGTTAACTGGAACTGTCCAAAACCGGTATAGGAATACCAGAAATTTCTATAGCTTTTAGAAATTACAATTTTTCTTCTACATTTTTCAACTCAAACCCTTATAACAAATAGAATTAGAGCCCGTGCTCGATCTGTACTAACAGAAAAATCAACAAATTTATTTTGACTTTTAGTATTTTTGTGGGTCGTTTAAAAAATTATTTGACAACCGAGATGTAGGCATTTTAATATTTTGTGGAACAAACCTTCAAACCCAACAATTCTTTTAATATTGGAAAAGTGTATGTTAAAGGAATATATTTTTTATTCAAATTTCTTATAAAAAATCCTAACATATCCAAGAATTCCGGGCTCGATACGATCAGGGGTACCATCAGGTAATGTCAAGGAAGTTGACAACGTCAAAATTTTAAAAGACATTTTTTTAAGTATACGAATCATTTATCAGAAAAATTAAATTTCTAAAGATCATCCTTAACTATTCGAATTGTGAAAAAAATCCTGTAGATACTCAAATTAAGAGAACGTGGGGTTAAAATCCAAATTTCGTTGAGTATATCCAGAAATTTTTGCAAAAGCAAATATCTGATTTGAACAGTATATTTTCTTTTTTTCAAAATTCGAAGGATAAAACCAAAAAAAATACATTTTAAACTTCCTTACAATGTTCTGATGGTATTCCTGATCTTATCGATGCCGGATTTTTTTTTCAAAAGTTATGTAATTTTGTAGGGAAGAGAAACAAAAAGACAACATTTACACCTTTTTTAATATCACCAGAATTGTTGGATTTGTGGACTTGATTAACAAAAAAATTCAAATTCCCATATCTCTAGAAGGTAAATCGCCTTCTACAACTTTTTTGTTTAAAATTAAATATTTAAATATCATAAAAAGGTATAACCTTAAAATTAATATAAAAATATTGTTAAATAAACACCGTTTTTTTAATTAAAAGAGAGTTTATATTTGAATATTCATAAATTTTTTTGGGGATTTTATATAATTTGTAGGGTATTTTTGGGGATTTCATTTTTTAAATTGGGGACAAGAGCCAAATATTTTCTGGCAACACTGCTCACAATCAGATTATTATATCTGTCGAATAATTCTGGGATTTTGAGAGTTATTCTTCTAGAAAAATTATCGAACACTGAGAAATTTTTTGCAGTCTAGATTTTAAGAAATTGTTCAAAAACGCCCCTGGCGCCCCAGGGTATAAAATGTTAGGCAAAACCGAATTTAACAGTTTTATGTGTTTTTAATTAAGTTTTTATAAAAATAAAAAAAATTGGTACCGTGAGGGTACAAAAAGTACAATTAATTTTGAAAATTGGTACAAAATTGAAAACCCCATTTAACATCCCTGTTTCACACACTTTTAGCAGAAACAATTTTTAAAGAATAATTAGCAAAAATTAATAATTTTCAAAAAAAAAAAAATACCAAAAATCGCACAATTTTCTTGTATTTTAAACATATTAAAAAAAAATTATCACAATTCCTTTTTGTTTCGATATTTTGTTTTTTTAGTACACACCGATTTCTGTCGTTCTTCATCATCCTTTATATATGTCATTCGTGATAACAAGTAATAAATTTAATACTTACATTTTTTTCTACATATAAAAGTGTTAGAAAAAAAATATTTTAATCACAACAAAGACCTTGGCTTTGGCGTGTTTTCCGATAGTCTGGGAACAAACGCCACATACAAAGTCTTTGTTGTAATTTAATTAAAAAAACTAATGAAATTTATTACTTGACTATAAGAAACAAACGTTTCTTTATATTTATAATAAAATATGTATCCAATGAGAATTATATGTGTATTCCATGGTATTCAATAAATAAACCATGAAAAAATATAAAATTAAATCGGAAAAATTTCCTAATTAGAAATGTTTTTTTAAATAAAAAATGGGAAATTTTGTCCTACTTTCTAGTTCAAATTGGTCCGTATTTTTAAGAAAAATATGGACTAAAAAGTAGGAATACATAGCAATGGAGATAAATCATTATCAATTTTCCTTGGATTTAGTTAATTTTCCCATTTTTTAGTTAGTTTTTTTCTGAGTGTAACCATCTATTTTTTGCATTTTGGGGTGTAGGAAAAAATTAAATAATTATTTTAATTTTTAGTTTCAATTTCAATAACCACTTTACTATTTTCAAATTTGTTTCAAAAAGTACTTTTTTTTAAATAAAAAAATGTTAAATCCTACAACTTAAGGATATCCTCCATAGTTAGAACTATGGTGTTTTACTGTATGCGTGCCAATTTTAAACTTTAAGCTCATCAATGGGCTTCAGAAAGCTCTGAATAGACAAAAACAAAAAAAACGGTGTAAATAAATTGATCACGCCCCTTTTCCCAGCTGATTCTCTGCGCTTACACCTATTATGAAAAATCCAGGTCCGTGCTGATCTTCTCTATGTACTCTACCATATATTTGTGAAATTTCATCTTCCTAGGTCATTAGGGGTCTTCAAATTAGTTAAAATATTAAACAAAAAAACAATATTTCAACGCCCACTTTTCTTCTTTATTCTCCGTCCACAGTCGAAACATTTTAAACCCGACTACAGTAGGATATGCTCCATCGTTACGACCATGTGCTTTGAAATTTTCAGCTTCCTAAATCAATTGGGGGCTTCAAAAGATGTTCAAATATAAAAAAAAAACACAATTTTGCCAAGCCCCTTTTTTCTCTTAGTTCTCCGTCTATAATTCAAAAATTATAAATCCGACTTATCCAGGATATGTTCCGTCGTTAACACTATATTCTAGGAAAATTTCAGCTTCCTTAAAAATGAACGACAAAGAAAGAGGAATACACAAATAGGGAAATTATATACTCATATAGCTTAGATATAGAAGATATGGGTGAAATCAAAAAATGTCAGTGTTTGTGAGCCAAAATTGTACAAACAAAAAATTTTAATTTTTGGTAAATTTTTTTATTAAAATATGTTACATCACTACTAATATAACTATAAAAGATCTCTTCTATAAATTGTTTCAAACAAATTTTATCGACAATTTTATGATTTTTTTGGTGACGGAGTTTACATTCACCTTAGAAAAATACATTAAATTTTTTTAATTTTCTTTGAAAATATTTTATTGTAATTTAAAACACTTATTTATGTAATTGCTAACAATTTTTGTAATTAGGATTTTTTTCTGGTTTTTGTTATTAAAGATTTTACAATTAATTTTTATTTTAATAGGATTTTTCTAAGGAAATGTAAAATAAATTTATTATTATTTCTGTTAAAATTAGTTTTTTTACTTTTTTGAATGGCTAGTGTTAATATTTGCGTCGGTTTTAACAACTACATAAGGTTTTTTAATGTTATCTGCAAAAAAAAAAAAAAGTTGACGGAGTTTACAGAGACGGAGTTTACATTTCGTCACTTTTTGCCCGTTTTTTCCAAAACTATTTGTCGGAAATTGGTTTCCGAAAAAAAATCATTAGATGTCAACTAGATACGTCAAAATATGACGATATTTCAGATACACGCTAAGTAGTTTTGTTTTAAACGTGGAGACGGAGTTTACAGCATTTTTCGATTTTTCATTTATGAATTATCTTTTCATACCGGGAAATTAATATGCAATGAGCAAACTTGAAACCAATGATGCAAAATGATACTTTATAGCCTCGCGTTTAATAAATGGGGCAATAACCTATTATTTTTCTAAATATAAAACGTCAAAACAACAAAATTGTCTGGTTCCATAATGTCTAAAAAAAGTGTCGAAAAATCGTTACACAATTGAAGCCGTGTTTGCATGGGTAAAAGAGATAGTTATGACTATACAAAAATATTTTTTAAGAGCGTCAACATTCCCTCTTTAAAAATGTAGTCAATTATTAAGCTCTTGGGTTATTGGTTTTTAATATATAACCGGTTAAAGTTTAAAAATTGAACTTGTTACTGGCGACGGAGTTTACATTTGGCCTACAAAAATGAAAATAACTTGTTTAAAATAGCTAACTAATATCCGGATTGTTGTTAGTTATGTAGAACGCCAGTCTATACGACGTTGTACATTAAAAAATATGCGAATACTTTAACCCATGTATGAGATATTACACGATTACATGGTTTGGTTGACATTTTTTGATTTCACCCATATATAATTTGCTTTATACTTACCCCCTAAAATTTTCTTTTAAAATAAAACAATTAAAAAGTTTTTATATGTATGTATGTATTTTTTATTTTTCTACAGAATAATTAAAAAGGTTCATTTGTACTATATATAGAAATAATATATCGTTCCTGCTACAAAGAAATCATTACCCTTTCAAATATTTTTAAAGATGCCCACAAATTTACTTAATTTTGTATTTTTGCGGTGCTTTAAAATAATAAATATTTAAATATTATTGTTATTGTAAGTTGACTTATAAAAATCACCCAAAAGTTTAAAATTTAGCTTTTCTTTAAGTCTCGTTAAAAAAAAATTTAATGCACACAGGTGTTTTCATAAGAGCATCGATGGTTTAGAAAAAGAAATCGAATAATGTCAAGGACATATTCCAGGAAGTCATTTCAAGTTGTTGACTGGATTTCATCTAAATTTTCACTTCTTCAAGATTTTCTTTTATTTTAATTTTTCTTTTCACTGTTTTCAAACTTTATCACTTTTTACACATATTTTATTAGTGGTTTTATATGTATAATTTCTACACTAAAAAAAAAAAAAATTAAAAAATAGGGAAATTAACTAAATTCAAGGAACATTGATAATGATTTAGCTCCATTGCCATGTTTTCCTTCTTTTAAGATCATATTTTTCTTAAAAACAAGGAAAGAAAATATTTTTTAATATTATGCCATTTAAACTTAAAAATGGGAAAAATTGTATTTCAATTTAGTTCAAAAACATTTGAGGAACCGATTGGGTGAAGACCCCATTGGATTCGACCCCAATAGGTCCAGACCGCGATGGGCTCAGACCCAATTGGGTTCTTTAAGAATCGTCATAGTTTTTGATGAAAAATGTTTGACCGTTTTGCTCTGTCTTGCTTAGTTTTTGAAATACGTGAATTTGAGGGAGAACTGGGGTCTTAAGAATTTTAAAAAACTCGATAACTTTAAAACTATTTCTCGGAGAGCTTTTGGGTCCTAAGGCATAAATATATTTGGTTAAGTTTGAAGAACCATTTTTTTAACCCTTTTTATTTAAAAAAATGTTTTTTTTTTTTTAATTTATTTTTAATTAATTTTTTTAGTTTATACAATTTAAATTTTAATTGGTTTTTATAATTTTGTTTGATTAACTTTTTAATTTATATAATTAAATTTTTAATTATTTTTTTTTAATTTTAATTAAATTTTTTAATTAATAGTATTAATATTTTAATTAACTAAACATCAATTTATTTTTAATAAACGACATACAAATATTTTTAATTGATATGCGTATTTTAGTAATTGGTCCGGATTCAATTAAGTTTTTAATTAAATCTATGATTTTTTTAATAATTTTTTTTTTTATTAAAAACGTAGTATTTTTTGGCTTTACAAAAAATATAAAAATAAAAAAAGCTCTTCGTCAGGGACTGGAGTTTTTAATTCCCTAGAAACTAAAAAAACTATCCTAAATAGGTCCAGCCGTTTTCGTTGTACCGCAGCCGATTTTAAATAATGATTATGAGAAAACGCCGTTTAAAATTTTGGTGTTTACGTTTTTAAGGAGTTAATGCAATATGATTTTGTTTAACAAGCTGTAACTTTTTCTGAGAATTTTTTTATAAAATTTTTGAAGTATATAATCGAAAGTACATACAATCGATATATTAAGTAAAAAATAACGAATTCTAAAGTTAGAAACCCCTTTAATTTGTATCCGATTTTTTCAGGATAAAGCTCATCGTATTCAAAATTAAATTTTCTTTAAGAATAATTTTATAACTCGAAAGTTTAAAAAAATAACAAAAAAATTTTTTATTATTAAATAAATCAATACATTTCTTTCTTATCCACAATAGTTAAAAACTTAAAAACCCGCAGAAAATTTTCTGAGTTACACGAGGCTTAGTGAGAAAAGTCCCAAAAAACGTTTTGTGACAATAACTCTAAAAATTTAAGGGTTTCCGGCAAGTTTAATGAGCATTTATGTGATCTATTCGACGAAACCATTAGCCTATACTATGTCATCTCAAAAGTATTTTTCCACTGTAGTAGTAAAACTGCATTTACAGTTTTTCATTTCATGATCCTGTTTCCTTTTAAAAGGACGTCAAGGCTTTAGAGGATTAAATTTAATAAATTTTTATTTTTTTTAATATTTGTACTTGTATGTATTGTATTGATAGCAAATGAAAGAGGAGGATCTCCCCTAATTTTCCTATGTTATTTTTTTTACACATCCTTTAAAAAATGTATCCTTCAATATCATTAAAAATTTTCAACATATTATTTTGATAAAGTTTTCAATGGACTTAATTCATATCCTTTTATCCTGATATGGCAAACTAGAAAAATGAAAAAACTAGGGGAGATCTTCCTCTTTCATTTGCCGTCACCAGTGTCATCCTAGTACAAGTACCAATATTTTACAAAATGTATTCTTTAAAAGGAAATAGTATCACGGAATAAAAAACTGTAAATGCAGTTTTACTCCATTTGATACTTTCAGACACACAGAAAAAAAACGAATTGTTATATTGACCCCCATATTTGTGAATACAATTAATTTTTTCACTGAAAGTGCTCCTATACGAAAATTTGTAATATCAACAAACGTTTGTAAATTTTGATTGTTGAAAAAAGAATTTAGTTCTCTTTCATTACACAGCTTGACAAAATCTTATATGTTAACAGTAACCTGAGATTTGACCATCAATTTTATATATTTCGGGCATGCTGAATCCAATGGTGCAAACCATTTTGAAATCTAAGGTACAGTTTTTTCGCGAAATGTCTTCAAAGATTTTCACGTCCCCGTGAAATTTTTAAAATAAAAAAGTTTTTTTATGCAAAAAAGTCGCTCTTTTGTAATTGAAATTGAAGGACTATACACACAGAAAACAAATTTGCTAATTTTCAACTGAAATTCAGTTGTTGAAACAAAAATTCGGTTGATGCATTTCTATTAAGTTTGTAACAATTAAGTATCGGTAGCTGCAACTAAATTTTGTTAATATAACTGTTTTTTAATTAAAACAACTAAAACATTCGTCATCCGCAGCGAAATTTAGTAACAGCAACCGAGTTTTGAGTTGATGCAGCTGAAAAATTCAGTTGGAAATTTATTTTTCTCTGTGTAACTGTAGCTACATTTTAAGTACCATATCCGCTATCAAATGTTTGAAACTCAAGTGGTATTTCGCGTTTTATCCCATTTTTCTAATTTTTTTGCATTTTCGCGATTTTAAATGCTTAAGTAAATACCGACATAAACAACCGCTTCAGATAAGTATAGGTGCACCAAATGGGATATATTTCTATGAGAATACGTTTCAACTATCAAAATCTCTCTGTGACAGCATCACTTTCCAAGGTGACCACAAGGTCCAGCTTGTGACATATTGTGTTAAATCCTCAAAAAAGTAATTGTGTCAAATTTCACACAAAAATGTTAACATCTTCAAAAGTTATTGTAGAAAAACATTTATTTCACCTTACTAAATTAAATTATTAAGTTTTAATTACAAAAACAAAAGGAAAACATTTTACTAAATCGTGACCTTGGGACAACAAGGTTCTAACTGACATTTTTTTCAAAAATGAGTTATATATTGCATCGCACTAAAGCGACTACGCTCTTTCGATTGGCGTTCTCAGTTTTTGTCTATCTCTTACAGAACCATGTTGCACAGAATAAAAATTGCATATTGCACAAATACACTAAACAAAAAAACTTTTTAAATGATAAGAAAAGCTTGTAATTTTTTTTCTACCTCCTATTTTACGAGAATTCATAGTAAAAATTATAAACATTTGTTGTAATTTTACAAGCTTTTTACCAATAGAATTGTAAATTTACAGCTTTTTTGACGCGATAAAACTTAAAAAGAATTCTCGTGACTCAACTAGTTTTTTGCTACATCCTATTTTACGAGAATTCCTTGTAAAAATTACGACATTTATGTTTTATTATAAAATTACTAGAATTCCTTGTGAACAATCATTTTTTCTTGTAAATTTAAAATTTTTCGTAAATTTTGGCTGCGGATAACTAACGTTTTACCAATGAAGTTGTAAATTTATAAAAAAATGTAAATTTCGATCAAACAAAACACAAAATAAAATAGGATTACGATACTTTTTATAGTAATTTGACAAGTTTTTTTTTTTTTTGAGTGTACACTTAGAAAATAAAAGTCTCGTAAAATGATTGTTTACTACGAGTACCTCCTATTTTAAGAGAGTTCCTAGTAAAAATTAAAATTTTATTGGTAATAAGCTTGTAAAATTACAAACAATTTACAAGGTTTTCACCAATAAAATTGTAAATTTACAACTTTTTGACGCGATAAAAATTACAAGAACTTCTCGTTACTTAACTAGATTTTGTTCCAAAAATTCCGAGCTTTTTTGTAATTTTACAAGTTTTTTACCAATAAAATTGGAAATTTACAACTTTTTTGATGCGATAATGCTTACAAGGAATTCTCGTGCCTTAAAATTTGTTTTTGTAAAATTACCTTGGAAATTTTTACCTTTACGAAAAAACTTGTAAAATTACAAAGAAAAAATTTAAATATCGATGAAAAAATGTTGGTTAAAAAACAAGGAAAACTGTCAAATATTTGTAAAATGGGATTACAGGACTTTTTCTAGTAATTTGCCAAGGTTTTTTTTGAGTGTTGAACCAACTGTAATGAGAAATATGTGTTTAAAGTCACACAGTATTGTCTAGAAACTTATTCAAAATAAAGAGTTTCTTTCCTAGTGGCTTAGCTTGGAAACTGTTAACATGGAGCGATTCTTGTGCTACTAAAAAGCAAAAATTCCATTTTGGCCCTAGCAATGAAGTATATTATTAAAACTCATCCCGATGATGAAAGCATTACAATGAATTACTCATTACAGGGACTTAAAACTGACCGTTTTCTTCTCTTATTTACCCCCCTTAATAACGTGTGACATTTCTTTTCCAGCACTACAAAATAAAAAAAAAACATTATGAAGATCGCAGGTGGACGCTAGGGAGACTTACCTTGTAAGTCGGTTTATTTTTGATTAACAAATGTTGTATTATTATATATAAATCCAAATAACACAAGGTTCTATCTGCAAAAAAACAATTTCTTACAGAAACACAAGGTTCTATTTGGCAGTTAGAACCATGTTGTCCAAATACATTTGTCTTATCGTTGAGCAACAGAGTTCTATCTGTTTTTTGAGACTCAAATTGTGCAAAAACTAATATAGTACCGCGAATATTTTTAAATACATAATAATATTTAAGGACTAATTTCAAATTATATAAAAACTGTTTTTAAATTTAGTCAAAAGGGACTTAGTAAAGCGATTAACAATATTCAACCTTAGTTTTCTCAATAGTAGTGTTGGTGCAAATAGAACCTTGTTGTTCCAAGGTCGCGAAATACTACTAATTAAAAAAAAAACACTTGTTTAATATAATTTAGTAGGGTGAAATAAATGTTTTTTATCATAACTTTTTAAGATGAAAACATTTTGGTTTGAAATTTGGCACAAATACTTTTTTGAGGTTTTTACACAATATATCAAAATCTGGACCTTGTGGTCCTGTTGGAAAGTGATGCTGTCATAGAGAAATTTTGACAAATTGCGCTATTTTAGTGCTATGCGATTGATAAATGAAAAATATTTTAATGGGAATATATTAACTTTGGTGCAAGTATACTAACAAAGCTGAAACGGTTGTTTAGGTCGGTATTTATTTAATCATTTAAAATCGCGAAAATGCAAAAAAATTAGAAAAATGGAGTAAAACGCGAAACACTATTAAAGTTTTACGGTCAAATTCATAACGTTTTAAGATATGATAATAAAAGGTTTATAGGGAAAATTTGCTAAAACATTATTCAAAATCGTTTAAAAGCAACAAATTTATAAAAGGTTTATAGTAGGGTATAGTCATCAATAACCCTTCAATAAAGTTTGGAGTTGAGAAGTTTCTCATTTTGTGCTCGGCATTCAATCTATAATTATCTAAACACTTAATGAAACATTCTCCTCCCTAGAATAGTTATATGCCATCAATTTCTATTCTATAAATCGAAGATATCTTCTACAATTACCATATTTTGGATGTTTTCAGTAAAAAATTGTCAAATATTTGTTAAAAATGAATTAAAATCAAATAAAACAAAATAGTGATGTACATTCAATCAAAACATATTCGGTACTCGAATATTTTTTGTGCTCTTGGTATAAAATTACAATTATTTCGCTCTTACTTCTATTTGACTTCTATATAACGCTAAGAAAAACGTTTTAAACAAATTTTTATTTCACACGAAATCTTTTCTAACTCTTTAATCTGCAAAAAAAAATATTTAATTATGACTACCGAGTCAATCGATTCATGATTTTATACATCACAAGCAATTAAATGAGAAATATAGCAAGGGTGTTGCCAACATTAAAACGCAAAATTATTAAACTGTTAAAGTACGTTTATGAATACAATTTTGAAATAAAGGTTTATTATAGGCTTATTGTACTTTAAATATTGTGTGCTTTAAATCCAAATTACAATTGCCTTATGAATTTGACTGTTAAACTTTTAGTGGCGGAATTTGTGTTTAAAATGTAGTTACAGATATAATCCTTAAAATTCAACTATAAAAGAGCAACTTTTTTGCATACAAAATATTTTTTATTCAAAAAACTCCACGGGGAAGTAAAAATCTTTGAAGATGTTTTGCGAAAAACTGTACCTTAGATTTCAAAATGGCTTGGACCATTGGAATCAACATGCTCGAATTATGTAAAATTGATAGTCAAAACACAGGTTACTTTTTTACCGTCACACAGTGTTATTATTTGTATTGACAAATGAACAAAATCTTAATTTTTTTTTTCAACAAAGAAATTCAACAAACACAAACACAATTTGTTGATCTGACAAACGTAAAAAATCTTAGTTTTTTTTTTAACAAAGAATGATAAAATAATTTTGAAATAAAATTACTTGGCTGAGTTTGTTGAAAACAAAATCGAAGTTTTGTAATTTAGACTATCAGGCGGCCGTTTTTACTAAATGTTTGGTTGATATCATGTTTGGTTGATTTACAATTGCTGTTTGTTGATTTATATTTGACGCTTTTATTTTCTGTGCATATATCACCCGGTTCATGTTTAATTTTGGCTGTCGGATGATGTAATTAGTTTAATACATTTTTATATCCTTACGATATGTACACTCAAAAAAAAAAGTTTGTAAAATGACATAAAATCCCCGTGATTTTACGGGGCAGGTTTTGTAAAATATGTACTAGCAAGAATCCCCGTAAAGTTACGGGGATAATTTGTAAATTGATTTAACAAAAGAAAATGTAAATTTACAATTTTTTTTTGTAAAATATCATCTTCGAGGTGAACATTTTTTTTGTAAATTTGCAAAAAATTTGGTAAATTTACAAAACAAAATTGTAAACTTACAGAAAAAGGTTGTTATTTTACAAGGAAAAATAGAAAATGAAAAAAATAAATTGTAGATTAACAAATTATTTGGTTAAACTACTGTTTTTTATGCAAAAAACTTGTATATTTACAATAAAAAGTGGTAAATTTACAATTTTTATTGTATATGTACCATTTTTTCTTATTTTTTTGCCGTAAAAACAGTAGTTTAACCATGAAATTTGTAAATTTACAATATTGTTTTTGTATTTTCTATTTCATTTTTGTAAAATTACAACTTTTTTCGTAAGTATACAATTTTGTTTTTTAAATTTTCATATTTGTTTTGTAAATTTACAAAAAAATTGGTTTATTTACATATTGGTTTTGTAAATTTTGTAAAGTTTTTTTCCATTGGTGCATCTTATTTTTCCTTCTTCGGCAGCTGGAGTAGCACTTCAACAACCTGAAAAGATTTTTTTTCACTTGAGCACTTTTAACAAACTTTTTAATGTATAACACTTTTTTATTTTTTTTTCGACATTTCGTTTTTCTTAAGTAGAACATATGAGAATTACGAAGGAGGCTACACAAGAAATTTCTTATATTTTCAGGAAAAATTAGTCAAAAAATAAATTTTTTTTTTTGAATTTTTAATTATTTTCACAAGTATTTTTAAAAAATCGGAAAAAAAATTTTGGATATTGTAGATTGGATGTTTAAGTACCAGTTAAAATAAGAAAAATTAGATTTTTCATAATTGGCAGCTTTCTATTGACATTTTAGGTACTAAATTTAAAAAAAAAAATTACCAAAAAAATATGGTAAAATCACCAAAAAAATGGTAAAAATACAAAAAAAAAAAACTAGAACAATTATATAGTAGAAACACATAAAAATTGTGGTATTTTACTTAACGCAAATTACCAAAAAAATGGTGTAAAAATTATTTATAAAAAATTATTTTTAACTAAATTTTTTACTCCAAAACGCAAAAAAAAATCTGAACTTAGAAAATTTTTGCGTGTCCTATTGTTGAATAATTATTTTTTTTTTTGTAAAACAACATTAATGCTAGTAATAAAATAAGTTTTGTAAATTATATTGAAATTTTGTACTTTTCAATACACACATTTCAAACTGAAAACCTTGTAAACGATCTTAAAAAAAAATGTTTGTAATAAAACATTTTTTTGGTAAAAAGACTAAATAACATCAAGTAAAATTATGTTGTACAATTACAGTTTTCTTATGTAAAAAAACTAAACACCTTGTAATATTTTTTGAATTTGTAAAATAATTCACTTTTTTGTAAATTTACCTAAAAAATTTGTAAAATAAATTAACCAACATATAATAGTAAAATTACAAAGCAAACTGTAGTTTTCGTTTTATTAAATATACAACAATTTTTGTAAAAAGACAAAAATATTAGTAAAATAGAATTACAAGACCTTTTACTTGTAAATTTACAATTTTTTTTTTTTGAGTGTACACTCAAAATAATAACTCTGTAAAATACTCTGTAAAACGACTGTAATCTCAATTCAACAGATATTTGACAGAGTTTTCTGTCAAAATACAGATTTAAAGATAATGCTTCGTATTTTGTTGTGACAAAAAAACAATGTTTCATCTGTTATATTACTTTTAACTTTGTAATCTTAATTTTACAGATAATTAACAGAATTTTCTGTTGAAATACAGATTTAAACGAAATACTCTGGATATTTTATAACAAAAAAATTAGTTTTATCTGTATTTTTACTTCTTTGTGATATTAATTTCATAGTTAAAAACAGAGTTATCTGTAAAAACACCAACATTTGATCTGTTTTTTTTTTTGAGAAAATGTTAGAAAAGTACCAAAAAACATCTTTTCAAAAATCTTATAAAAATTTTACAAAATAACATGTATTTTACTAAACTTTGTAAATTTACAGAGTCTTTTTCTGTAAAATTTTGGTTGAATCAGATGCATTTTACAAATATATATAAATTTACAGAAATATATTCTAAATAAATGGTGCTTTATTTTACCAGTATTTTACTATGAACTCTGTAAATTAACAGTTATTTTTTGGAAAAATCATTTTAAAGAGTTTTATAGTAAAATTACCAAGAAATGTTGCTAGCTGGAAAAGTATGGTGTACTCTGTTAAATTAGCAGAGTTTTTCTGTAATTTAACAGAGTTATTATTTTGAGTGTAGTGTTAACGTGTATATGGTAATGTTCAAGTCCAGCAAGTAATGTCCAGTATTTTTTTAACCTTGATGGCTTTATCGTTCAACAATTTTTTTCGACAATTTTTTTATTTGACTAAAAATATGAATTGTTGTTAAGGTTTACTAAGTAAAGCAATTGCACAAAATTTTTTTACAGATATCCTCAGGTCGGATTTGAATTATTAGTGAAGGTTTTTTAGTGTAGTGTTTATTGTGATTTTTTCTACAGAAACATTTAAAAAATTTAAATAGAAAAGGTTTAAGAACTCACGAAAATGCTTGATATTTTCTAAAGGTTCTAATTTAGAACTTCTAAAGCATTTTTCTAACTGCAAAAGACCAAGATCTTAAAACAATTCTCCAATAGAAAAAATATCAGATTTGTGATGAAATTTTATGAGTCTAGGACATTATTCCAATAGAAAAATTCTTAGGTTCTAAGGCATTTTGCAAAAAAGCTTTAAGAATTTATGAATAAAAACACTTTTCCTTATTAAAAGTCTACACTCAAAATAATTACTCTGTTAAATACTCTGTAAAATGACTGTAATCTCAATTCGACAGATATTTGACAAAGTTATCTGCCGAAATACAGATTTAAAGAAAATACTTTGTATTTTCTTGTGACCGAAAAACAAAATTTTATCTGTAATTTGACTTTTTTCTTTGTAATCTCTATTTGAAAGATAATAAATAGGGCTTTTTTTGTTACAATACAGATTTTAGAAAAATACTTTGTTTTTTTCTCGTAACCAAAATACTAAATTTCATCTGTAATTTTACTATTACTCTGTAATACGGGTTTCAAATTAAAATCTCTTTAAAAAACGTCCAAGTATTTAAACCCCTCTTTAAAAAACTTCTTAAAATGCAATAAAATATGCTAAATTTTACGAGGTGTAGTGCAAAATTGAAGGAACTCGTAATTTTCACAAAAAAAAAGTTAATTTACAATTTGGAAGCATTAAAGCGGGCAAATTTACATGATGGCATTTCCCAATTGTCAAAACAACTTGCACATTAAGGAAAAATTTATCAGGAATCAAATAGGGACCATTGTGTAAAAGCCATATCAAGCGCATTTAAAAGATATACAATAAAGTCAAGGCATTCTTAAACGATTTCCCTTTAATTTTATAAAAGTGTTTAATGGAATGACCCCGCTCAAATGTGGAACTTAAAGTGAGAAGTTTATTAAAAAAAAAACCGTGAGAACATCCAGCGAGTTTATAAATAATTTCTACAAAGTTAAATATTTGCGTGCGAAACATTTAAGCGGGCGCATTTAAGTTATAGCATTGGACTTTATTTTGTGTCAAGTTATTACTATCCATGCTTCCTGGTAAAATTCTGGTCGCTTTCATCAACATTTTACAGATAATTCTGTAAATCTACAGTCGAAATCATTTTATAAAGTTTTCTTCGTAAAATAACAAAAAATCTTGCTGGTTGGAAATCTATGGTATTTTCTGCTGGCTCAGCAGAGTATCTCTGTAATTTAACAGAGTGATTATTTTGAGTGTAAGATTGACAAACATTTTCTAAGACCTATTTCCTATTGAAAATCTATGAATTTAAGACATTTTCCTACAACACAGTCTTAGATTCTGAGACATTTTCCCTATAGAAAAGGTCTTGATTTTAAAATATTTTTCCCATAGAAAAAGTGTCAGAGTCTGATTCTTTAACAAGTCCAAAAGTCAAGTTCAAAGAATCTAAGACATTTTATCAGATTTTGAAATTTTTAATCTTTTAAAAAAGTCAATTCATAAAAAATCCGGCCACTTTTTTTATATTTTTTTTTTTAAGTTTAGATGTTGGTCTGTCCACACAAAAAAGTTCAGGCATGTGTTTTTCGTTTTTTTTTTTGAGAAAATCGCATTTGAATTTTAAATGTTGTAACAATTTAGTAATTTGCTTGTATTTTCTTGTTTCAACAGAGCGTATGAGTAATATTTATGCAAATATTTAAACTTTTAAAATTAAAAAAAAGTGGCCGGATGTTTGACCAATTGACTTTTTTAAAAAATGAAAAATTTCAGAAAGGGTTCTGAAAATTTTCCAAAAAAAAATTTTAATCGATAACCCATACAAGACTATACAAGAATATAAATTTTTGAAATTATGGTGCATTCGGTTTTAATTTGATAAATATTTAAACAAGGCAACTCGACACAAATTTCACCAGTTTTCCAATATTTGACCACGCCTCTTAAGTCCAGTTTTTAAAAAATTGAAACACCAAGAACGCTATTTTCTTAGTTCCATCAGGGGCGGATCCAGCTCTTGAGTTTTGGGAGGAAGTTTTTTTTACCTTAAAAATTATTATGGTTACGTAATGCATTACTAAGTAATGTGTAGCCTAGAAAAATGTAAAAATGTGCATTACTTTTCCCTACCGCTTACCATATGCATTATTTTTTAGTATTTTTCATGCATTTTTTTTGGCTAAGCACTACATGGTAATGCATTACATAACCATTACCATTTTGAAGATTTTGCTGTTCACTTCTGTAGATCAGATTATAGATATGTTTCATGACTAAAATTTAAGACACAACTGTTTTAAACTCGTTCCAGTACTATTACACTAGTTTACAGAGATTTAGATCCACGACATTTCACATTACTTTTTCATGTAAAATCTAGCGCTGAGTCCGAAAATGCAATACAAAGTTTCAAAAGTAGAACAGTTTTCGAGTTATTGCTAACTTTTCAAATTTTCAACTTTTTAAAAAAGTGATTTAACTTATCCGGACCAAAGCGGTGGATTTATTATTTTTTGTTTTAAATTAAAGGTAATCAAATGCTTTATCAATTTTATTTGCAGTATTTTTCAATCTAATTATTGCATTAGAAGCTATTAGTCGACATTTAGATGATTTTGCTTCAAATTTGTCAAAATATCGATGAATAGCAGAAATCATGTTAAACAAGTAAAAAAGTTAAATTCGACCTTGCCGAATGTAGTGATACCCTCCACAATTTCAAAAAGATTATTGCAAAAAACTTTATTTAAAAGGAAATTACTTTTGAAAAAAAAATTTCCGCGAAAAAAAATTTTGGTAAAAAAAAAAATCCGCGATTTTTTTATTTTTTTGTCAAAAAATATGTTCGTTCCTGTTAAAATACCATTTGGTGTTCAATTATGTTCACATATGTCAACCAGAAGCCGAATTAAAGCATTTTGTATTTTTAGGTTATGTTGAATGCCCTGACATTTTTGAGGTGTGCTTACATTTTCGTTCATAACTTTTGAACCGCTGAACCGATATCGCTCAAATGCAATACCAAACTTCTCGGGAGAACTTCCAATAAATATGTTAAGTTTCAGTCATCTCTGTGCAATATTTTGTCCGCGACAGCATTTTCCACAGACAGACGGACAGACGGACAGACGGACATCGCTAGAATGTCTTAAAATCGATCGGGCATCATGAATATATATACTTTATGGGGTCCCAGATCGATATTTCGATGAGTTACAAACGGAATGACAAACTTATATATACCCTCTATCACTAAGTGGAGGGTATAAAAATAGGCGATAATCAGGTTGAAAAATTAAATCCACTGATTTAAGTAAAACCACTTTTTAAAAAATTTATAAAGTTACCAATATCTCAAAAACGGTTCTACTTTTGAACCTTTGGATTTAATTTTCGGATTCAGTGCAAGATTTTACATAGAAAATGAATGCAAAATGTCATAAATCGCAAAACAAAAAATTTCAGAACTGGTTCTAAAGAAATCACTCTTATCACTAAAATATGAACATTAGAGTGTCCCTTATTTTGGAAATGTTGAGACGGTACCCGATATTTTTTTCCATTTGACTTAAAAATAACTCAGGAAAAATTTTACGCCCCTACGACCACGCCTTCCCTACGCGACGGGGCCTTAAAGAGCGGGGCCTTAAAAATCATTTTTCCATACAAACCAAAATTTTTTTTTGATTTTAAATCTTTTTGTTATTAATTATTATATTACTTGGTTAGCTTATTCACGACAAAAAAATTTGATTTTGGTGGGATTAGGCTTTCAGCTCTAAAAAAATTTTCGAAAAAAAAAAATTTAGAGCCGTTGGGGTCCTACGGTAAAAAAATTTTAAAATTTTTTTTTTTTAGTTTTGACAAGCAACGGTTTTAGTTGTTATGTTGCTTTTAATAATATATATTAAAAAAATATATTATTCATATCTGTGACATCTTTATCTTTTTCAAAAAAAAAAAAAAAAATTGAGCCGTTGGGGTCCTACGGTAAGAAATTTTTAAAAAATATTTTTTTTTAGTTTTGACAAGCGACGGTTTTAGTTGTTATGTTGTTTTTAATGATATACATATATTCAAAAAAAAAAATATTATTCATATCTGCGGCTCTAATTTTTTTTTTTTTTAGAGCTGAAAGCCTTATCCCACCAAAATCAAATTTTTTGTCGTGAATAAGCTAACCAAATAATATAATAATTAATAACAAAAAAATTAAAAATCAAAAAAAAAAATTTTTGGTTTGTATGGAAAAATGATTTTTTAGGCCCCGCTCTTTAAGGCCCCGTCGCGTAGGGAAGGCGTGGTCGTAGGGGCGTAAAATTTTTCCTAAGTTATTTTTAAGTCAAAAGAAAAAAATTAGCGGGTACCGTCTCAACATTTCCAAAATAAGGGACACTCTAATGAACATGTATGACATATATGCGTCATATCGTCAGCTTATTATTGTTTTGCTCCACACGCCAACAACTCGGTTTCGAGAAAAACGATAAAATAGGTTTACCACAAATTTTCTCGAAAAGTAATCGATGGATTTTGTTTTAATGTTTACCATTTATTGCTACATATATTGTTAACAAAGCTTCTAGTTTTCAGACTTTTATATACAATAGATCAAAAGATTTTAAGCTTTTAAGAAAATAAGATTTTATGGTATTATGCTCCATATCCAAGTTTGCTTACACATTTGGGACTTTTGTGTGATATGGAGCAAATGAGTTCTCAATGCCAAACAAAATAACCAGGGTTTACAATTAGCATACACAAAAAAATTTTTAAACAATATAATACTACAAATATTTCACGCCTTCAATATTTTTCTTTATTGCTAATTTAAAAATTAGAATACTAAAGCAATTTTTTTAAATTGCTAATTTATAAATTCAAACTTGAACATATTTTCAAAATGAATATATTCAAATTTTAAAATTTCTGAAGAAAATATTTTAGCAAATTTAAAAATTTGAAAATGAAAAAAAAAACTGGTGACAGCAAATTTAAAAATTTTAAAATTAAAAAAAAAAAAAACTGGCCACAGCAAATTTTAAAATTTTAAAATTGCAATTTTAGCAAATTTCAAAACATTTAAAATGCTAAAATTGTAAATTTGAAAATATTTAACATGCTTGTTTAGAAAACTTAAAAACTGAATATATTACAATTTGAAAACAATACAAATTGAATACACATACATGCGTATGTGTGTTTGGACTAAAAAAAATTGATGAACGACATTTATTAAACGAATACATAAATATTTGAAGATAAAAATGTTACACGGTTTTTGTGCAGACTTCTAGAATATATTTTCTAAAGTATTTTTGCCTCCTAAACACAAATCTGTCATCAGAAAAGTTGTATCGCCTTCTCGAGATATAGGCATTTTAGTTTTTTGTGGGCCAATACCTCAAAGCCAACAATTCTTTTAGTATTGGAAAAATGTATGTTAAAAATTGGCATGAGTTTAAAATTTTTAAAAAATTTTAAAATTACTTAAAAATATTTACTTTTAAATGCCGAGTGGCGCCTTTTGAATTTCTATATGGCTGATCCAATGTGGCGCCCAATTTTTTAAAAATATTACAGATTCGCTTAAAACGTTTTATATGTGGGTTCTTGGGGTCGCTTAAGAAGAACCTGCAGTTGGATTTTTAAAATTCAATATGGCGTACTCAACATGGGGACCAATATTTTTAAAAAATAAACCGATTTGCTTGAAACTTTATATGCTCGGGGTTTTGGGGTCGCTAAAGAAGAATCTGAAGTTAGATTTTCTAAGTTCAAGATGGTGGATCCAACATGGCGATAAATGATCCGACCCAGTGGCGTATACAGGGGGGGCGGTGGCCCGGCCCCCCCCCTTTACAATTAGGTTCAATTACAATTAGGTTCATCAAAAAATGAACCTAATTGTAGTTAAATGTAGTCAAATCTTAAAATGCGACTTTGTCTTTGAGAAAAATGCCTCAGAACGAGACTATTTCTTAAAAAAAAAAATGTCTTAGAATCTTACACTCTTCTAAAAAAAATGTCTCAGAATCTAAAACTTTCTATAAGAAAAATGTCTGAGAATCTAAGACTTTTTTTTTATAGGAATAATGTCTTAAAATATTAGCCTTTTTCTCAGAATCTAAGACTTTTTCTATAGGAAAAATGTCTCAGAATCTGAGACTATTTCTATAAAAAATTCTCAGAATCTGAGGCTTTTCTACATGAAAAATGTTTCAGAATCTGAGAACTTTCTATAGGAAAAATGTCTCTGAATCTGAAAAATGTCTCAAAATCTGAGATTTTTTCTACAAATAAATCTAAGAATCTGAGGCTTTTCTATATGAAAAATGTTTTAAAAAAAATGTTTCAGAGACACAAGCTGGGACTTTTTGTGTAGAAAAACGCTAAACATCTGAGACTTTTCTATTGTAAAAATATCTTTTTCTATGGGAAAAATAATTCAGAATCTGAGACTTTCTCTTTATGAAAAATGTCTCAGAATCTGAGTCTTTTTCTATATTAAAAATGTTTCAGAATCTGACAATTTCCTATTGGCAAAATGTCTGAGAATCTGAGACTTGTTCTATAACAAAATGTCTAAGAATTTGAAACTTTGTCTATAGGAAAAGTGTTTAAGCATCTGAGACTTTTTCGATTGGAAAAATGTCTCAGAATCTAAGGAATTTTCTGTAGAAAAAATGTTTGAGAAGCTGAGACATTTTCTATAGGAAAAATGTCGAAGAATCTGAGACTTTTTTTATAAGAATCTGAGACTTTCTATAGGAAAATTATCTCAGAATTATAAACTTTTTCTATAGGAAAAATGTCTAAGAATCTTAGACTTTTTCTATAGGAAAATTTTCTCAGAATCCGAGAGTTTTTCTTTAGGAAAAATGTTTTAGAATCTAACAGCCGTATTCAAAATGAAGTTTTAGACACGGTTTGTTCACCCGGAACATCGAGTTCGTAACTAAAATGTTTTTAAGGCTTGTTCACTGTTTGTTTAAGAGTCTATTCAAAATGATTTTAGTTAAGTCTGCTTAATAAAAAGTTGACCATCCCTGTTTTAGTAAATCACATGAGAAAAATATAAAAAAATTTATGAAAAACCACAAAAAATATCGTAATTTTTTACTAAAAATTGCTTTATTTATAAAAGCAAGTTGTGGAAATGGTTTTTAATAAAAGCGAGAGCTTTAAAATAACTTTAACTCTTTGGCATTTAATTTGTTGTTTACATTTTACAAAATCAATATGGCGTCAGTTAGGCAAGAGATGTTCAGCGTATGTTCATAGTTTAAGAAAATGTGTTTTGAATGAGAAATCCTTAAACAGTATCTAGACAGTGTCTAGAATTTCATTTTGAATACGGCCATAAGACTTTTTGTACTGTTTTCTTTTAAAAAAGGTCTCAGAATCTGAATAATTTTTCTTAAAGAAAAGGCGAAGATTTTCTCAGAATCTAAAACTTTTTGTGTAGAATGTTTCAGAATCTAAGAAAATGTGCTAGACTAGAAATATCTCAGATTCTGGGAAAATGTCTTACAATTGGAGTCTTTTCTTTTAGAAAAGTATTTTATGAATATATTTATAGAATCATTTTCTAAAGTGACTTTTCCCCGAGAAACGTTTTTCATTGGAAATATGATTTAGAGTCTTTCACTTTTTCTATAACAAAAACTGTCTTAACTGGAAATTGTCATAGAATCTTAGATTTTTCTTTGAGAAAAAAATTCAGGACTGTGATCATGTAAAACGATAGTTGACTATCGTCGATTTTTGGAGCCTTGTTGCTCCTAAACTAATCAAAATGTTTTCAAATTTTTTAATGATTCTGGATTAGACCACACTCTTAAATAATTTATTAAAGAAAAACTTTTAAATTTCCCTTCTAAACGATATGTATTTTGATGTTGTTTATGCATCGTCTATCGTTTTCGTTTTACGTGATAAGCCCCCAGATTCTTATAATCTTCATTGGAAAAATGTATCAGCAAAAAAAGACTTAAGTCTCTCAAAAAATTTTAAAATATTAAAAAAAAATTTAATTTTTTACCCAACAGTTTTAAACTTACAATAAAATTAAGAATCTGATTGCGTTACATTCAGTCATACACTCAAAATAATTACTCTGTTAAATACTCTGTAAAATGACGGTAATCTCAATTCGACAGATATTTGACAAAGTTATCTGTCGAAATACAGATTTTAAGAAAATACTTTGTATTTTCTTGTGACCGAAAAACAAAATTTTATCTGTAATTTTACTTTTTACTCTGTAATTTCTCCCTGCAAAAAAAGTCATTACCACTTCCTAGTGGAGTGCTTTTAAACTATAACAAATGTAATGAAATACAACAAAAATAACAAAAAACACAAGACAAAAACACACAAACATTCTTTTCTACTCCAGAATTCATAGTTATTCAGTTCTTAACTCATTACCTTCCGTGACACTCCCATACAAATGTAAGTAGATATTCAGTAGAAAACAAGTACTCCAAGAAGTAGTTGGAAGTTGTTTGAAAACTCGGAGTACTTCTTATCTACCGAATATCTTTTTACATTTGTATGGGAGTGTCGCGGAAGGTAATGAGTTAAGAACTGAATATAAACTTTTTATGGAGTAGAAAAGAATGCCTTTGCGTTTTTTCCTTGTGATTTTTGCTATTTTTGTTGTATTTCATTACATTTGTTATAATTTGTGATTCAGAAAGTGAAGATTTTACTCCGACCGAAATATAAATATCAAGTAAGTATTGACTACAAACGTTTATCAATCATTTAAAGTTTAACAAAATTTTAATTAATTTAATTTTTTTTAATTTTAATTAATGTTTTTGATGCTGGAAGTTTTACTCATAAAATGGATTTAACTAAAACTTTGTAAATTTAAATTTTTTTTGTAAAATTTTGAACTCATAAAATCTATTTAACTAAAGCTTTGTAAATTTACAGAGTTTTTTTTGGTAAAATTATTTTCGGTTTTATCAATATTTTACAGATAATTCTATAAATTTACAGTTTTTTTTTATCGAAATCATTTTACAGAGTTTTCTCCGTAAAATAACAAAAAATCTTGCTGGTTGGAAATCTATGGTATTTTCTGCTGGCTCAGCAGAGTATCTCTGTTATTTAACAGAGTGATTATTTTGAGTGTAGAGTAAAGAAAGGAACAGAGGTACGATTAGTGAAAACTTCGTGGAACCCAAATTGAGAACTACGATTATCTCAAGGCGGGCTCTTTTAGATAATAGAATAGATAAATTGTTTTGTTTTCTTTTCATTTTCCTTTTAAATGCATTCGCTTATTTTTCTTTATTTCCTTTTGAAATGTATTTAGGGTTTCACTTTTTTCTTCGATTTCCTTTTGAAAGGTATTTGGGGTTTCTCTTTTTTTCAATTTCCTTTTGTAAGTATTCTGGGTTCTAGCCCGAGATAATCGGAGTTCACGGCTAAAAAAAAAATTAACAAAAGAAGTGCGGTTTCATCCGTAATATCTCTTATTCTTCTTTACTCTGTGATTGAGTTCAAGGAAAAGATCAAGACAAATTCTAAAACATGTGCTGCTATGAAAATTTTTTGTAAAAAAAAAATTGACAAAAAATATTGGGCCCCCACCGAAATAAAATCCTGGATACGCCCCTGATCCGACCTAATATTCGGTTCGGCTAAAAAGCCGAGGCGAATATTCTGCCACATTTTTGGCCGAATAAAGAATAATTATAAGATATTGTAGTCACGTGTTGAAAAATGCACCAAACTCGTTTATGAAAAATTTCAAGCAAATCAGGTTACATAAAAAAAAATGGTCGCCATGTTGGATCCGTCATTTTAAATTTGTGAAATTCTACTTCAGATTCTAATTTAGCAAACCAAAATGCGTAAAAAGTTTTAAGTCAATTATTTTTAAAAAGTATCGCCACGTTGGATCCGCCATTTTGAACTTAGAAAATCTAACTTCAGATTCTTTTTTAGCGACCCAAAAAACCAGTGCATACAATATTTCAAGCAAATCGGTTTATTTTTAAAAATATTGGTCGCCATGTTGGGTCCGCCATTTTGAATTTTAAAAATCCAACTGAAAGTTCTTTTTAAGCGACCCCAAGAACCCATATATAAAGAGTTTTAAGCGAATCT
Organism: Pegoplata infirma; assembly: GCA_963921195.1. Classification (NCBI taxonomy): domain Eukaryota; kingdom Metazoa; phylum Arthropoda; class Insecta; order Diptera; family Anthomyiidae; genus Pegoplata; species Pegoplata infirma. The sequence goes on from OY992539.1 coordinate 162,417,354, forward strand.
GTAATATTTTTAACAAATTGGGCGCCACATTGGATCAGCCAATAGAAATTTAAAAGGCGTCACTCGGCATTCAAAAGTAAATATTTTTAAGTAATTTCAAAATTTTTTAAAAAATTTTAAACTCATACCAATTTTGGAGAGAGGGGTGGCTCGGTTGACGCAGAAACCCTCATATAAAAATTTAACATACATTTTTCCAATACTAAAAGAATTGTTGGTTTTGAGGTATTGGTCCACAAAAAACTAAAATGCCTATATCTCGAGAAGGCGATACAACTTTTTCTGATGACAGATTTATGTTTAGGAGGCAAAAATACTTTAGAAAATGTATTCTAAAAGTCTGCACAAAAACCGTGTAACATTTTTATTTTCTAATATTTATGTATTCGTTTAATAAATATCGTTCATCATTTTTTTTTCCATACACACATACGTATGTATGTGTATTCAATTTGTATTGTTTTCAAATTGTAATATATTCAGTTTTTAAGTTTTCTAAACAAGTATGTTAAATATTTTCAAATTTACCAAATTGCAATTTTCGGAATTTGAAATTTACAATTTTAGCATTTTAAATGTTTTGAAATTTGCTAAAATTGCAATTTTAAAATTTTAAAATTTGCTGTGGCCAGTTTTTTTTTTTTAATTTTAAAATTTTTAAATTTGCTGTCACCAGTTTTTTTTTTTCATTTTCAAATTTTTAAATTTGCTAAAATATTTTCTTCAGAAATTTTAAAATTTGAATATATTCATTTTGAAAATATGTTCAAGTTTGAATTTATAAATTAGCAATTTAAAAAAATTGCTTTAGTATTCTAATATTTTCTGTAGTAATACTAGAAAATTATTATATTCTATGCAATTTTTGACTACTGCCAGCAGCAAAACAAACCCTGAAAATAACAATGAAACAAAAAGAGATAGATCGACAAAACTGGGTATTTAGAACACTTATATAGTCAGGTTGCATGGTATTAAAAATGGAGATGATTGGTCAATGGACACGCCTACCTCCCACACAAACTAAATGGAAAATATGACATTACTTGAAATGTTGAGAAGTTACGGTATTAAAATTTGGTACGTAGAATAGTACCAACATAATTAATCTTCACTCCAAAAATATGCAAGATCCGTTAATTTTTAAATAATCTAGAACCTTTTCTATAACGCAAATTTTCAAAAAACGTCAAAATGGTGTGTTTTTTCTTAGAAAATGCTGGATATCTCAAATTTGAAAAGATGTTTTAAAAACGGACTTCGGAATAAGAAAGAGGATATTTATATTATATACTAGTCGAATAGCCTGTCCCTGCCAGGCGGAACACCAAATCACTTTTCTCAATAGTTCTAATATTTTACCAAACTTTAAAAAAAATTATGTTTGTGCTTCAAAAATTTAATGTTGCTAGATTGAGTTACGTCAATATATTTCCCAAACTGGAAAAAAATTTAATGAGTATAAAAGGTTTTATTGATAAAATTTTAGAACTAAATTTAGCACGCCCATTTCGTCTCTCCGTCTATAAACCGGATATCAAAAATCCATCGTGTGGATCTGTCCCATGGTCACTCCTATATACATGGCAATATTTATCATTTTTTTTTTTCATGAAGTGTTTTAAAATTAGTTAAAATGTTAAAAAACACAAACATTTTTCCACATAAATTTTTCCTCATAATTCTCCGTACACAGTTTAAATATTAAATCTGACTTCATAAGGATATGATCCATTGTCAATACTTTTTGCTTTACAATTTTCAGCTTCCTTAGTCATTAGGGGTTTCAGAAATAGTTTAAATATTTAAAAACTAAATTTCGCCGTCTTCCGCCACTCCCCCTGACTTAAAGGCCGAAAATCCGGCTACGTTACAGATTATATATACAAACTGAACAAAATTCACAACGGATTGTTTGTATTTCCGCCCTTTCACTGGATATCCAGGTCTTCAAAATTGGGTAAGATGTAAAAACATAATTTTTCCACGCCCATTTCTTCTCTTAATTCTCCGTCCCTACACAGAGAGAACAGTTTAGTTGTGCCAGCCGAATTTAGAGCCAACTGCATAGTTTAATAACAACAACCGAAATTTTCGGTTGCCATAACCAACATTTGTTTTGAAAATTTAACTTCTGTTGGTCCAAATAAATTTCGTTAAACGCAACCGAAAATTTCAGTTGTTGTAATTAAACCATGCAGTTGGCCCTTAATTCGGCTGGCACTATTAAACTGTTTTTTCTGTGTATTCCAAAATTTTTAAATCTGACTACTTTATGATAAGCTCCATCGTTAGTACGATACTCGTATCCACGCCCCTTTTCCCTATCAATTCTCCGTCCACAGTCCAAAAATTTTAAGTCTGACTACTTAAGGATATGCTCCAGTGTCAGGACAATATGCTTGCAATTTTCGGCTGCGTAGGTCATTAGGGCTTTAAAGTTAGTCAAATAAAAAAAATAAAACACAATATTGCCTTGCCCCTTTTTCCTCTCAACTCTCCATCTACATTCCAAAAATGTTAAATCGGACTACTTTAGAATATACTTCATAGTAAGGACTACATGTTAGGGATTTTCAGCTTCTGTATTTATTGGGGCTGAGCTTAAAAATACTCTTAAATGTTAAAAAAAAAAATTTTGCCAAGTCCCCTTTTTCTCGTAATTCGCCGCCCACAGGCAAAAAATCCGACTTCGTAAGAATCTGTCCCTGGTGTTTTATTATATACATGCCAATTTTAAGCTTTTAAGTCCATCAATGAGATTCAAAAGGCGCTGGATACACAAAAAATAAGAGAAACACAAACAAATAAAATATATATTCAGAAAATAGATGGAAATAAATTTACCACGCCCTTTGCCTTTCTTATTCTCCACCCATACACTGGATATCAAAAATCCAGGCTCGTGTTGATCTTCCATATGAAACCTTCTATATACATGCTAATTCTGTGCATTTTCCGCTTCCTTTGGGGGCTTCAAAAGAAGTTAAAATGTTAAAAATCTCAATTTTGTCACTCCCCATTTTCCTTTCAATTCTCCGCCCACAGTCCAAAATTTTAAAATTTGACTACTTCAGGATATGCTTCATCGATAGGACTATACGCTAGAAAATTTTCAGCTTCCTAAGTCATTAGAGGACTTTAAAATAAGCAAAAATGCCAATTTTCATCTTCATATATCATTTGGGGTCTTCAAATTAAATATTAAAAAACACAATTTTGCCACGCCCCATTTTTCTCTTAATTCTCCTTCCACAGTTTAAAAAATTGTATCCAATTACTTCAGGATATGCTTCATTGTTAGAACTAAATGCTATGCAATTTTCCGCTTCCTAAGTCATTTGGGGCTTCAAAAGAAGTAAAAATTTTAAAAAATCCCAATTTTGCCACGCCACTTTTCCCTCAATTCTCCGCCTACATTTCGAAAATTTTGAATCCGACTACTTGGGGATATGCGCCATCGTTAGGACTATATTCTAGGAAATTTTCAGCTTCCTAAGTAATTTATTGTCTTCAAAAGAAGTAAAAATGTTGAAAAAATCTAAATTTTGCCACTCCACTTTTCCCCTCAATTCTCCGCCCACATTGCGAAAATTTTAAATCCGACTACTTGGGGATATGCGGCATCGTTAGGACTATATTCTAGGAAATTTTCAGATTCCTAAGTCATTTGGGGGCTTTAAATTAAGCAAAAACGTAAAAAAATAGCATTTTGCCACGCCCACTTTCCCGCTTATTTCTCCGCCCACAGGAAAAAAATCGAAAATCCGGCTACGTTAGGATCTGCCCTAGGTGTTTTACTATATGCATGCCAATTTTCAGCTTTGTAGCTCATCAGTGGGCTTCAAAAAGCTCTGGATAGACAAAAAAAGAGGAACACACAAATAGGGAAATTATATATATAGATATTCCATTCCTAACTCATTTTTTTCAAAAATAGCGTATGGAGCAAAACAATAATAAGGTGACGATATATGTCCACTAAAGGTGTCCTAACGACTAAGGTAATTTTTCAAAATCACTTTTTAATACCTGGTAGGGTCCTAAATTGTAGTTTAGTATCTAAAAATTAGTGAGCCAAAATTTGGGGACAATCGGATAAAAATAACTCGTGCCGAAAATGGATTCAAGTTTTGAGACACTCTTATGTGATGAAAAAACCCATTTTTTCTAGTTTTTTGAAAAATATTGGTATATGGTATTTTTTGGTAAATTTTTTGTTAAATTATATGAAAATGGTAATAAAATAAATAATAAATTCCAAAAAGCTTAAAAAAATTCAAATCGGATAAAAAATAAGCATTTTACACATATATGCCCCAGACCATTGCATGGTTTTTAAAGCCAAAATTTGAATATGTTAAAAATTTTTAGGCAAAAAAATAAAAAAAATTAAATTTTACTTTATAATGTTATTAAATACATGTTATAGATGAAAACTAACATATATGGTAGTCTAGCTTTTTTTTTAATTTGGCGTGGGTAGTGATATAATTTCCGCGGATTTCAAAGAAAATGTGTTTTTCTATGATAATTTAGCAAATATGGAAAAAAATGTTCTGTATTGTACTATACCAAGTGTAAAACATAAATTCTGCAAATTTTTAGAGAAATAGGGCACCTTAAACCCCTTTTCATCAAGGTGAAATGACAAATTTGGGACATTACATATTTCTATAATACAAGATATCTGCATATATCTGATTTTTCAAAAGTTACAAAATTTACATTTTACGCTTCGTTCCGTACAATAAAGAACAAATTTTCGCATATTTGCTAAATTATTTTGAAAAAACGCATTTTATTTGGAATCCGCGGAAATTTTATCACTACCGGCGAAAAATAAAAAAAAAAGCTTGACTACCTGCTATTTTTAATCATAAACACGTTTTCAATATGATCATACTAAAAGTAAAAATTTATTTTTTTTTATTTTTTTGCCTGAAAATTTTGAAATTCTGGCTTTAAAAACCATACAATGGTCTGGGACATGTATGCGTAAAATGTTTATTTTTTTATCCGATTTTAATTTTATTAGCCTTTTTGAAAAGGTAATTTAATACCATTTTCATATTAGCCCAGTTTTTTGCAGACCGGATTAAGATTAGGATTAATTCTATTTAGTTAAAAAATGGGTCAAATCAAGTCCAGAATTTTTTATATTTTTTTTCTGAATTTACATCCAATTAGTTAATATAAACAGGGAAAAAAATTTAGCGTTGTCCAAAATGTAAAATGGTATAAATAAATTTGAGTTAGTCCAAGGATTTAACTAAATTTATTTTTCATTCTTTGCATTTTGGACAAAGCTTAATTTGTTTTCCTGTTTATATTTACTAATTGTATGTAATTTCAGAAAAAAATTATAAAAAAAAAATCTTGACTTGATTTGACCCATTTTTTAACTAAATAAAGTTAATCCAAATCTTAATCCGGTCTGCAAAAAACAGGGCTATTATTTTACAAAAAAATTAAGAAAATATAACAAATACCAATATCTTGCCAAAAATTAGAAAAAAAGGGTTTTTCTTTCATATAAGAATGTCCCAAAACTTCAATCCATTTTCGGCACGAGTTATTTTTAGCCAAATTTTAGCTCACTCATTTTTAGATACTAAAAAACAATTTAGGACCCTACCCGGTATAAAAAGAGGATTTTCGTTTTTAAGGACACCTCTAATGTCTACGTATGTCATATATGCCCTCATTTTACGTATATGGACATATATGTTGCAAATATGATCATATATGTATGACTGCATACAATTGCATGTATGACCATATATGCTCATATATTTACATATATGCATCCATACCGGGATAGAAAAACTTTCAGCCTCTAACTTTTTAGTTATTTGAAAAGTCTTTTATTAATAAATAGTTTTAATAATTTAAAAAAATTTCCTTCAGAAACATTTCTGAAAATTAAAGATTCAAATAAATTTCAAATTTTATGTTCGAACTTTTCAGATTCCAAAGCTGCTTTTTATACAAAAATAATTCTAAAAAAAATAATTCTAAAAATTCTTTCAATAAGTTTTATATTTGATGCATATCTCTTGTTAAACATTTTTTTTGGACTCTAAGGCATTCTCCAAACCTAAAAATTTTTCGAAACAAAGTTTTTTCACAGATTTTTACTTACAATTTTTTTTTATATTTTAAAAAACAATTTTTCTTTTAGAAAAATTTTCAGATTTCCAATAAAAAATCTTTGAAAGAATTCCCATTCTTTGAAAATCTAAAAAAAAAACTCTTAAAAAAACCATTAATATTTTTGGTAACGATAATTTCTTAAAGTCAAAACATATTTCCCCAAGAACATTTTTGAGGTACCTAAGACAAATAATTATATGTGCATTTTTTTATTTTGAGTTATAGGAAAGAAAAGAAATTATTTTTTTATGTTTGGTTAATATTTTATTATGTTTATATATAAGCATTAAAATCATGAACATTTTAATTTTATACCTTATTTTTTAAAACTGAAAATAACGAAAAAGGAAATACTTCATATATTTTCTATAGAAAATAATTATATGTGCATAGAAGAAAATTCCTATATATTCTTTTTGATTTGCAATGTAATTAAGTATTTTGTGAAAATTTGTTTTCGCCTTGTGTATTTAAACTTTTTTAAGCCTAGGAGGCATAAAACCCGCCAAGGTTTTTAATGTACCAATACCCCTTGTCCCCCGTTTTGTCAGTATTTAAAGTTAAAGTCCTTTAATGGTCTTGTACGGCTTTGACTTTGAAATGACCTTGACCCAAAAGATCCTAAAGAGGAATTTAATTGGGTGAAGGTCGGGACTAATGGCTGACCTCTTCAATACTGGTATGTTGTGCGCATATAGGAGGTTTTTTGTCAAACGAGTGACATGGATTTGAGCGTTATCTTGTGAGAATGTCCAATTATCTCCATACAGTTCGGTAGAAAAGTCTATTAAATGGTCCCCAACAAGTAAAAATATATTTTTGCATTATTTTTATTGGAAACAAATCATATTCAAACCATTCCTCATGATCCAAATGCATCTTATACCATGACGGATTCAAAACTGTGCTTTCGAAAATTGCACGTTTGGCGGAAATGTGTTAAATCTCTACAAGAGAAGTGGTGACCATCAGCGCCGTCTTAATTTAACTTTTTTTCGTCTTATTTAGTGATAAAAAAAGTTTAATTTGGATGGCAATGATCGTCAACACCAATATTGGAGAGATTTAAGACAGCCGCGCCAAACGTGCTATTTGCAAAATCACGGTTGCGAATCCGTTATGGTATGGGGTGCATTTGGATGAAGAGGACGGTTCCGAATATGATTTGCCCATACTAAAAATAATGTAACAATATAATTTTACATGTTCGGGAACATTTAATACACTTTTCTTCCGAACCGTGTGGAGATAATTGGACATTACACCAAGACAACGCTCCAATACATGTAACTGATTTGACAAAAAACTTGTTTAATGCGCCCAGCATACCAGTATTGAAATGGCCAGGCATTAGTCCTGACGTAAACCTAACTAAATTCCTCCTTAGGACCCTTTCTGCCAAGGTCGTTTCAAGATCAAAGCGGTACACTACTCGTTAAGGACTTAAATTTGCGATATTGACGAAACGAGGGAAAAATGGTATTGGCACATTAAAAAACTTGATTGGTTTTAAGCCTCGTAGTCTAAAACAAGTATAAATATTCATTAAATATTCATATAACCTAATTATATTGTATATCAAAAAGAAAATATATGAATTATCCTTTATGCACATATAATTATTTTCTATGAAGTATATTTTCATTCCTTATTTTCTGTATTAAAAAATAAAGTTTAACATTAATGTTTTTATGATTTTAAAGCTTACTTAAAAACATAACAAAATATCAACCAAACTTGAAAAAATATTTTGTTTTCTTTCCTATAACTCAATATAATACAGTGCACATATAATTATTTGTCTTAGGTACTGCGCAATAACTCCCAAATGAAATAAGTCCCAATGAAATAATTCCCAATGAAATAAGTTCCAAGAGAAATGAATTAACTCCACACTTTAAAAAATGAAATAACTCCCAAAGAAAAAATGAAATATGTCCCAATATTTGGGAGTTATTTAAAATCAAAATAATAACTCCCAAAAAAAAAATGAAAGAACTCCCAATGAAATAAGTGCCAAAGAAAGTGAAATAAGTTCCCATTGTTTTTTTGTAATAAAGGTTTTCTGCGTAGCCGGCCTTCGGCCGGGCTTAGGGATTACATACTCCATGCATTAAGCCCACCCTCTCTGCAAACCACAGCTATTTTGGTTATCAGGCCTTTTTGAGGCATAACAAATTTGATAGCGTAAAGGCCTGCTACCCTAGAAAACTTTACTTTGCGGAGAGGGTGGGTTTAATGCATGGATTTTGTAATCCCTAAGCCCGGCCGAAGGCCGGCTACGCAGAAAATCTTTTAAGCAAAAAAAAAAAAAAAAACAACTGCACAGAGGGTTATATTGTTTTCAATTAAAATGAAATAAGTTCCACCATTGATGAAATAACTTCCAATGCTTAACAAGAAATGAAATAACTGCCAATCTATTTTTTGTTGGGGTTTTTTTCATTTGGAAGTTATTTCATAATGAAATAAATCCCAACAAAATTTGTGCAATAAGTCCCACTTCACTGGGACTAATTTCATAATGAAATAAGTCCCTAATCGTATGTAAAATTTTTGGGAGTTGTTTCATTTTTTTTTTGGGAGTTATTTCATTTGGGAGTTATTGCGCAGTACCCATTTTTGAGGTTCCCAGACAAATACCAGAACATTTTTGTGATTCTGATTTTTTTTTCCTTTTCCTCTTCCTTTTTTCCTTTTTCTTTTTCTTTTTTTTTTTGAAAATTATTCTTTGAGAATATCATAATTTTAATCATTAAAGAAAATAATGACCTTGAACTAGAATGAAGGCTGAGTTAGGCACCCGTAACCTTAAACTAGCGTAGCGTAGAGAGTTTTTCGTTATATGAGAACAAATGAGAGCAGTTATTCTTCTTTGCAGACGTCTACGTGATTTTCTATTTGATTTTGATCGCTACGCTACGCTAGTTTACGGTTACGGGTGCCTAACTCAGCCTTAACTCAGCCTTAAACCTACTCAAAATATAATATTTTAAAGGTCGAATAAAACAATTTATATTTTTATTTTGGACCATATTATATATTCTTATTATAAAACGACTATGTATTCGAAATTTGAATATATGCTGCCACCCTAATGTCTCTGTTACGTTTTACTTGCTGCACTTTATACTTCGTTATTTTTCTCTTATTTTAAAGAGTATATCATTAAAGAGTAATCTTTAATCTCTTTGGAATCTTAAATCTCTTTGGTATAACGAAGAAATCTGTTTGCAGTGTTTGTGAAACTATTTTCCCTCAAGTAGTTAAATGTATACAGAGGTTCGTAGTGAAATACTCTCGCAGCCATTTATGTTTCCAGAAGCCACACCTCTGTTGCTCATTACTTAGCGCAATGGGTAGGTCTTACCTCATACCAGATAATACTGAATACGACACATACATATTCGTCTGTGCTACCGATCAATTTAATATACACAAGAAGTATCCAGGCAACATAAAATGCAAGGCATGCCCTTAAGGGAGGAGGCGCTCGCTACTGGCTAGAACTCAGGCAATCGCATACAACAACCTAAAGATAAGCGCTTGTGTATGTATGTGTACTCTTTTCTTCTTCTTTGTTGTTTTTTTTTTGTTGTTGTTGTTGTTGGAAATGTGGTGCTTTACCATATTGTATTCCTAAGTAAATACAATAAAAATAAGTGTGGATGAATGTAAAATGTGTACATATTCTATATTTCTATATGGGAACGTATGTATGGCTTAACATACACATACATGTTCACTTTCACATACATTCATACATATAGCCTTCCTTCCACCCCAGTTGAAATAACATTCATATACATACATATAATTCTAGTTATTGTTGTTTGTTCTAAGGGATGCTTAATAATTAATATTGATTATTTTAAGCAAAATATTTATTATTTTATGCAGCAAGATAAATTAATGATGTAAGATTTTGAATATGGGTTAGATAGATCCAAAATATGAACATGAAACTATTTAGTATTGAAAAGAATCTAAAAAAATAACAAATTTAAAGTTAAATAGAAATAGACAGACCGACAGACAAGCGCATATGTCGATGCCCTCAATTAAAATTATGCAAATACACAGCAAAAAATTTTATCAAAAAACTTTCTATTAATCAATTTGTTATAAATGAACACTATAATGACAAGCGCCAATTAAAGGGGACCTAAATTTTACAACGCTTAATATAAAACTACACAATTTGCAGTTCTCAATCGAATCACAAATAAATTTATATATAATATTTATTTGCTGTTATTTATAATAAGAAATTTTCTGATTTCACACTAAAAAAAGTATACTAAATTTAAAGCAAATTGACCTTAATTTAAGAAAAGTCGGTCTTGCGAAGGCTCCAAAGAAATAATTTGTTTCTGTAAAGAAAGTTGAAAATACACCCATTTTAAGCCACATGAGAAATCTGTTTATTTTAGCAGACACGGTTTGATGAAAATCTGTCATGATTATTTAGGTAAAATCAGCAGAGAAATCTGCCAATACAGCAGAGAAATCGGTTAAGCCATTTTCTACAAAATTTTCTACAAAAAGAAAAGTCGGGCTTGCGGGGGGGCTCCAAAGAAATTATTTGTTTCTGTAAAGAAAGTTGAGCTCAGGCTCTAGTTATAATTTCACTCAAAATTTCTTTTCTGTCCAATCAGCAGAAAAATCTTGAGCCATATGAGTCTTTTCGCTTAAGATGGTTACACATTGTATGGTACAAAAGACCCCAGAGGCAGGTCATGTGGAGGCTCAGGCATCTAAATTAAAACTCGAATAAAACATTATCTTATATGCGATCTTTGAGAAGATTATCTTCAAGATACTACACTCAAAAAAAAAACTGTAATGTTAGCAAAAAAAGCTTGTAAACCTACAAGAAAATTTGCTGATCTTGAACCCAAAATTTTTTTGCTAAAGTTAGCAAAAATGTTTTGCCAATAATTAGTTAACTAAATTTTTTTCTCTTTGAACTTAGTTCATACACATCTGAGAACCCCATTGGGTTCGGACCCGATAGGTCCAGACCCCGATGGGCCTAGACCTAGTTGGGTTCCTTTAAAATCGTCATAGTTTTTGATCCAAAATTTGTGTCCGTTTCGCTCTACACTCAAAAAAAAAAAACCTTGTAAAGTTACCAAAAAATCTCGTGATTTTACAAGGCTATTCTCGTAAAATATGACGTAGGTAAAATTCTCGTAAAATTACGAGGATTTCCTCGTAATTTTGAATGCGCCAAAATTTGGTAAAATAACCAATTTTATTGGTAAAAATATTGGTTTAAAACCGGATAAATAAAAAAGAAAATGGTAAACTTACAAGAAAAAATGGTAATTATGTTTAAAAAAATGGTAAATTTACAAACCAAAATGGTAAGTTTACCAAAAAAAAAAATTGTTAAACAACATAAATCCTCGAAATAAAATCATTTTTGTAAAATAACTGTTTATTTTTGTAAATTAACTAGAATCCTCGTAATAAATTTTTCAAAATATTGTCAACTTTTTTTTTTTAATATTTTTCAATAAAAAAAATACAACAATATAAATCCTCGTATAACAAAATTTTTGTAAAATAACAGTTTTTTTTGTACAACTTTGTTGTAAAATTACAGTTTTTTTTTGTAAAATAACCTTTCAAAATGGTAGAATACAATTACGAAAATAAACTTGTAAAATTACCAATAAAACTGTAGTTCTCGTTTGAGCAAAGTAAGTACAAGATTTTTTGTTAAAAAACAAGGAAAATTGTTAAATATTGGTAGAACAGGATTACAAGGCATTTTACCAGGCGTTTTACCTGTTTATTTTTTTGAGTGTACCTTGCTTAGTTTTTGAGATACGTGATTTTAGGGGACCACCGGGGTTTTGAGAATTACAAAACTCGGTAACTTCAAAAATATTACTCGGAGAGCTTTTGATTGTTTTGAGGTCTTGTTCTACGTGATAGCTACAAAAAAGCTTTTGGACTTTTTGTTGTGTCGGCAATATTTACCGAGATATGAGCATTTTAAAATTTTCGGGAATGCTAACTTTTTTGGATCCAAAGTTCGGACCCATTAGGGTCCACACATGTGAAGAGGACCGGCGATACTATGGAGAGCCCGAGAACAAAAAATGGCCTCCATTTTGCTTTATCTGGCTTAGTTTCCGAGATAGCGCCATTTTAAGTTTTTTTGAAAATTAAAAAAAATTTACCATTTATTTTTGTTAATATTAGCAAAAAATCTTGTAAAAATGTTGTCAACTCAATTTCAAATCTTAGCAAAAGAAATTAGTTCAAAGTTTGTTTAAAATTGCTAATGTGCTAAATGAAGTTTACAAGAATTTTTTGCTAACATGCTAATCTCAACTAAAAATTTGCTAAAAGTTAGCTAACTAGCATTAGCAAAAAAAAATTAGTAAATCCACTAACGTATTTTTTTGAGTGTACTGCGCAAACGAGTTTGACATGAACCTTGCGATTTCATATATTTTTTGCTCCCCCCAGATTTAATACTACTGATAATCAGTATAGAACTTTCTTCGAATATCTAGGTTCACGCTTCCGGCTGAACAATGCTAAGCATATATTTTGGTGTGTTGTTGTGTGTTGTTTGATACAATTTCTAAAATGGGTCTGGATGTGGTCTCAAGCGTAGAACCGACATACTGGCCTTCAGATCGTATTGAGATTCCAGATCTTATCGACTTTGGAGTGACTAGAAATATAAAAAGAAATTTTGTAAGTGTAGAATCTTCATTGGAACTCTCTTCAGACCACACAGCCACTATTGTTACTCTATTTAACCCCCGAGAAATTGTATTCCCCACTGGTGACTTAGCACTGGCAGGCAAAGCAACAAATTGGCTAAAATATAAAAAGTTTCTCAGTACTCATTGCTCGGAAAACATATTGCTAAGAACACCACTGGAAATTGACCTCTGGCTTAAGAATTTCGAATCTAATCTCGAACTATCTGCTCAACTTGCTACTTAACCCCCCAATCCAGACAGAATGTATTTTCATCTGCTGATGTCCAACGACTCTTAATTGAAAAACGAAGAGCTCGTAGAGAGTGGCAACTGCACAAATCTCCATGCTCAAAAGCACAACTTATTCAATGCACTAACAATTTACGAAGATTGTTAGAATTTCAGAGAACGGCCGCACTAAATAGATTTTTTGAAAATCTAAAGCCTACATCAAAAACCGACTACTCATTATGGCGTGCTACAAAAAAATTAAAAATACCTGTCTTATGTAAGCCTCCTTTGCGCAAAGCAAATGGAGGTTGGGCTAGAAATAATACTGAAAAAGGAAATCTGTTTGTTGAGCACTTGAAAAATGTATTCACACCAAATGAATGAATTGTTATAGTAGAGTTGCCACTAATTTTACCCCAGCGCATAGCAGTACCCGTTAGGTTTGAGATGCGAGAGATCGAAAATGCAGTTTGTGCATTAAACCCCAAAAAGGCATTTGGTATTGCTAAGATCAGTAATAAAATGCTTTTGGAGTTACCCCGAATAGCATTAAGAATATTTTTTTTTAATGCTATATTACGCCTTCTACTTACCTTCAATTTACCAAAACTTTTTTAAAAACTGTTAGTGAACAGATTAACAACTCATGTCGCTCAGAACAACTCTATCCCCGATCACCAGTTTGGATTCAGAAATAAATATAGCGCAATTGAGCAAGTTCATAGACTGGTAGGTGAAATTACCCAGCAAAATTTTCGGTTGCGAAGAACCGATTGTTGAACAACTTATACTTCGCTAGAACCTGTTCTAATTCTTGTGCAACGCCGATTCTTTTTACAAAGGGATTGTCCCAAAAGCAACAGGTGTTTGTAAGCAAAATTAGAACATATTTTTGTTCCTCGGAATCGGTTCTAGAAGTAAAATTTGGAACAGAAATGAGAATTAAAGAAATACTTTTAATTGCATTAATTTATTAAACAAAGATAAAGACAATTATATATAACATGGAATATTTACATTTTTTTAAGACAAATTTAATCTTTTTTCGCCGCCAAAGTTGCATTTTGGGCCTTACAATAATGACATACCAGAACATGGATTTTCTGCAAACAAAAATAAAAAAACATAATATTATTAATATTTGACCCGACCCAGACAATGAAAATTAAATTTACTCACCTTTGTTTCAACAATTTTCACTATTATATACTGCTATTTTAGTAGAATTTCATGTTTTTCTTGGTTATCAAAAATAATTTGATATTTATTTTTTAATTTTTTTTGACACATTTTTTTTTTTTTAATTCCTGAGAACAAAAATGTTATAAAATTTTGATTGCAGAGAACAAGCTTTACAATAATTTTCACTTAACTTGTTCCAAATAATTAAAGTGTAATAGAGTATGGTTACCGAAGAACCTGTTCTAGAACAAGTGTTGTCAAAATCGGTTCTGAAAAATTCCCAGCAAAACTTAGATTACCAAATAAGGTATAAAATAAGGTATAGGATCTCTTATTTTATACATTGCAGCATTGATGATTTTAACAGGCGATGAGACTCAAAGTAATGCATCCACATTATCACAAAGAATACCAGTAAGGTATAAAATAAGTAATAAATTTATAACGAAGAATACGAGTAAGGTGTAAAATATATGATATTTTATAGGTTACGAGAAATGAAATAATATAGCATACCAGAAGATAATATATAAGGTGTTACGAGTAGTAAAAAAATAAATTTTGTATTAAATTTACTTACGTGATTGTAAGTGAGTGTAAAGCTATGTTTACACCATACCACTGAGTCGTATGATTTTCATGAAAAAGAAAGATTTTTTTATAGCATAATTTTAGGCATGTAATATATATATAGGATTGTTATTTAAAAGCGACGAAAAAGTTTACATATTGCTAAATTTATAAACTTAAGATTTAACAAATAGTTATATTTGTTTATAAATTTAGCAAAATGTAGAGTTTTTTGTCGCTTTTTAATAACAACCATATATTTACTACATGCCTAAAATTATGCTATAAAAAAACACTGCTTTTTCATTAAAATCATATGACTCACAATCAGTGGTATGGTGTAAACATAGCTTAAGTAGATAAAATATGCTCGTGAGTGTGTGTCGTTAGAATTTTCCTGTCGTGTGCCCATCTCTAGTTTAAACTTGTGCATTTTTTTATAAAATAATTATTTTTTATGTTATTGTAATGCATTATGCATCCAATTATAAATAATGCATTATTTCAAACTTTCAAATAATACATAATGTAACCAAATATAAGTCATCCATGATTTAATGTTTAGAAATAATAAATATGAAATACATTTTTTCCAATAATCATGCATTACGTAGCAAATTATTAGTAATGCATTATTTTTCACTTTAAAATAATACTTTGTGGAACAAATGTTTGGTAAGACATCCTAAAATAATCCTACAAATAAGGTATATACATTACCTGGTAATGTGTTATATAATCACTACCCATTACCAAAGTTTTGCTGGGTTTGCCTGGGTAAAAGAGCCTATGAAGAAAAAAATATTGTTCTGCACTTTTTATTGATGATAAAAAATATGTTACCACCAAATACACATAAGTTACTCGAATATTACATAACAATTACATAATGTTAGTACCCCGCAAATCATACAAGCTGGTGTTCCACAAGTTAGTATTTTGGGACCGCTTTTGTATATTGTGATATGTCAACTCTGATATGCCAACTAATCGAAATACGCATACCCCCACATTTGCAGATGATGCAGCTATTTTAAGCTCCCATAACAATCCACTTGCATCAAACTCGTATTTTGCAAAGTCACATTCTTGAATTAGAATACTGGTAAAATAAGTGGAAGATTATAGTGAATGAACATACAACGGTTACGTACCTCGAATTCATCTGAATAGTCATCTTACGCGGAAAAACCATAGAGATGCAAAATTAACCCAAATAAAATTGAAAACTATTGCAGTTAATTGGCTAATTGGGAAAAACTCGAAACTTAAGTTAGACTGTAAACTATTGATCTACAGCTCGATCATAAAACCTATATGGTGCTATGGTATTCAGTTATGGGGTAGTGCCTCTGCGTCTAATGAGGAAAGAATACAGAACAACATTTTGAGAATGATTACACTGTGCTACAGAGAAAAAATACTTCTGATGTGACATAGTATAGGTTGTTGGTCTTGTCGAGTAGATCACAAAAATGCCCACTAAACTTGCTAGACACACTCAAATTTTAGAGTTATTGCCAAAAAACGTTTTTTTGGGACTTTTCTCACTACACCTTTTGTAATTCAGAAAATTTTCAACCGATTTAAAATTTTTTAACTGTTTTTGATCGAAAATGGATGGCGCTTTCCATGTGTGTGAATTGGTCTATACATATAGGAAAGATATTTATTGATTTTTTCTATAAAATCTTATTTTTTTGTTATTTTTTGAAAATTTTCGAGTTTATCGATTTTTTGCTGCTATAGTTCGTTTAACAATCTTTATATTTATAAACGTATTTTTAAAGAAAATTTGATTCTTAATACGATACGCTTTATCCTGAAAAAATCGGATAACAATTGACAGAGTTGTGATAATTTTTCTAAAAAAGAAAATTAAGATTTTGCAGGAAATCGCCGTTCTGATATCCCAGGCAAAAAAAATAATTTTATAAAAAGAGGTCATGTACAATATTTTTAAAGGTTTTTGGGCGCTCTGAATCCGAATCTGGCCTTTAAATTGCTCTATCTCGTCAGGTTTTTGAGATATTTAACCTTAACTGATATATGAAAAACTTAATAAGATAGCGCAATTACAAGGTCAAATTCCAATTCAGGAGGCCAAAAACCTTTAAAATAATGATACGCGACCTCTTAGTATGTTCGTTTATTTTTTTATTTTTTTTTGCCTGGGTTATCCGAACGGCAATTTCAAGCAAAATCTTAATTTTCTTTTTTCGAAAAATTATCACAACTCTGTCAATTCTTATTCGATTTTTTCGACGTAAAGCTCATCGTATTCACAATTAAATTTTCTTTAAGACTACGTTTATAAATGTTGTTGAAGTAACTATAACAGAAAAAAATCTATAAACTCAAAAATTTTTCAAACAATAACAAAAAATTAGATATTGTTGAAAAAATCAATACATATCTTTTTTATATGTATAGACCAATTCACACATATAAAAAGCCCTATCATTCTTCTATCCAAAACAGTTTAATAATTGAAAATCGGTTGAAAAATGTTTAAGTTACACTTGGTTTAGTGAGAAAAGTCCCAAAAAATCGTTTTTTGACAATAACTTTAAAATTTGAGGGTGTCTGGCAAGTTTGATGGGCATTTTTGTGATCTTTTCGACGAGACCTACAACCTTAACTACCTCATTTAAAAAGTATATTTGATTTTGTGTTTTTGTAGCACAGTGTTATTGATGCCCCCTGGTATGTTACAAACTTAAACATACACAGAGATCTAAATGTGTCCTTTGTTAAAGATAAAATTGTGAGGCATACCCAAAACTACTTATGAAAACTAGAATCATATCCAAACAATTTAGCGCGTAATCTTCTAAATAATAGTGGTCACCAACGCGTTAGAAGGAGCGCCACTGCTGACTTTGCACACTAAAGTGAAGGATGATGCTTTTGAAAGCATTGGATAATTTATGAGCAAATGAAATTTTGTCTGGCACTGGCTGGACTTAATACTAAGTTAGAGAATAATCACAATTGGAGCGGGAAGCGTTTTTCCGCAACTGTTCACATACGTTTTATATGACAACAAAATTCCGCCGCGTTTTTCCGCCAAACTAGATTCAATTCTATTTTTATGAGGACAATTGCGTTTTTCCGCTTCCCGCTCCAATTGTGATTATTCTCTTATATTAGTTTTAAGTTCGAAAGTAAGCGTGTTTTTTATTTCGTAAATTCGAAATTCACTCTTTTGCTTATAACTAGGGTTCGGATTTTTATGCAAATGCATATTTGTTGTCGTCAGTCTGAGAGCAACAAAAACTAAATATCTTTGCGAATTAAGAAATTTGCAGTAAAATGGCATTGATTTGTTAGTGCATATTTTTGCATATTTTGCTTTTAATGCATATTTTTGCATATATTGCTGATATTACATATTTTTGTCGCATATTTTGAAAAAAAGTGTTTTTTTTTTTATTTTATGATATTTTTACATTGCTGTATATATTTTTTATTTTATAATGTATGCGTTAAAGTACACAGAAGAAAATATGGGGAAAAATATTGTTTACTCAATTGTTTAAATTTAAATTTAAAAAAAAAAAAATTGCGTATTTTTTTAACTGACACAATTAAAAATTTACTTAAAAGCTTTTAAAAAAATTTGAGTAAATAATTTAATATTTTATAATTTTTTTTTTTAATTTTATTTTTTTCTCTTAGTTTTTTTCAGTTCTTATTTAGTTTATAGTTTTTTGTTTATGTAAATCAAAGTTTGAAATCATCTTTATAAAAATTTCCAATGTCTTTAATGTTTTTGGTAAAAGATTTAAAAAAATATTTTTTTTGTAAAAAAAAATGTGAAGCTTTTTTATTCTTTTGAGTAAATTTTTACTTTACACAAATAAACACTTTATTAAAAAAAACGAAAAATTTTGAGTAAAGTTTTTTTTTTTTTTGGTATACATTTAATAAATTTTTATTAAAAGTTTACTAAATACTTTTAAATCGTTTACTGGTGCAAAATTGAGTAGTTTTTTACTCAATAGTATTACAAATTTACTCAAAAAAAATTTTTTTTTTTTTACTTTTATAATTTTGTGTTTTACTTTACTTGAACTTGAACTTTTGTGTTTATTGTACCTTTTTTTCGTTTATAAGACTTAATTTTTACGATTTTTATGTTCTTTTTTGTTTTTTTGTTAGTTTTATTTTTTTATCATTAATTAATGTTTTAGAAAAATTTGTAAGTGCATATTTTTTACATTTTTAGCGCATATTTTTCTATTTTTGGTGCATGTTTTATGCGCATAAAACGCGATTTTAACTGCATAAAAGTCCGAACCCTACTTATAACTTTTAAACCACTGAACCGATTTCGCTGGATTGCAATACCAACCTGACCAGGTAAATACCCAACATATATGCCAAACTTCAGGAGCCTCTGTAAAGTCTTTCAAAAGTTAGCGTGTTTTCAACAGACAGACAGACGGACGGACATAGCTAGATCGTCTTACAATCGATCGAGGATCATGAATATATACTTTATGGGGTCCTAGACCAATATTTCGGGGTGTTAGAAACGTAATGACAATCTTATATATACACTAAAAAAAATAAACTGGTAAAACGTCTGGTAAAATGCCTTGTAATCCCGTTCTACCAATATTTAACAAGTTTCCTTGTTTTTTAACAAAAATTCTTGTACTTTGCTCAAACGAGAACTACAGTTTTATTGGTAATTTTACAAATTTATTTTCGTAATTGTATTCTACCTTTTAAAAAGGTTATCTTACAAAAAAAAAACTGTAATTTTACAACAAAGTTTTTATTACGAGGATTCTAGTTGATTTCCAAAAAAAAAAACTGTTATTTGACAAAAATGATTTTATTACGAGGATTTATGTTGTTTAACAAAAAAAAAAGTTTTTTTTTTGTAAATTTTCCCAGACACATTTTTTTGCGTTTTGGAATAAAAAATTATTAAAAAAGATTTAAAAAAATGTTGATACTTAAATGTTGTATCTTAAAAATTGTCACTACCAAAAATTTGTAAATTTTCAAATCTTTTTTTGGAAAATTAACAATTTTATGTTTTTAATTTACAATTTTTTTTTTTTAATCTACATTTTTTTTTTAATTTTGTATTTTTTTGTAAATTTACGATTATGGTTTGTAAATTTACCATTTTTATACCCTCCACTCTAGTGATAGAGGGTATATATAAGTTTGTCATTCCGTTTGTAACACATCGAAATATTGGTCTAGGACCCCATAAAGTGTATATATTCATGATCCTTGATCGATTTTAAGTCGATCTAGCGATGTCCGTCCGTCCGTCCGTCTGTCTGTCTGTCTGTCCGTTGAAAACACGCTAACTTTTGAAAGACTTTACGGAGGCTCCTGAAGTTTGACATATATGTTGACCATTTACCGGGTCAGGTTGGTATTGCAATCCAGCGAAATCGGTCAAGTGGTTCAAAAGTTATGAGCAAAAGAGTAAATTTTGGCAAGGGTATTTTACGAATTTACGAGATTAAAACCACTCTAACTTTCGAAAGACAATTTTGAGGGTGCTGAAGCTTAGCATATATATTTGTCGTTCCCCAAGCCTGTTTGGTTTTGAGTTTCAGCAAAATCGGTCCAGTGGTTCAAAAGTTATAAGCAAAGCCCTGAATTTCAGATTGGTTTCACCTTAAACTGTTGAAAACTCGTTAAACAAGTTTTAACAGCATGGTGAAATATCAGTTTTCTTAAAACTTGTTGTTGTTAGTTGTCTTGCCGTGGCGTGCAGTTTAGTTGTTAGACAAGTAAATATTTGTTATTGTGTTGTTATTGTTTTTGTAACTGTATGTAACGGTGTAAAGTAAGTATTTTTGGAAAAAAAAATCAAAAAAAGTGGGACTTATACATATGATTGAATGTTAGGTTATTTTTGGTTTTTAAGGAAGAGGTTGGTAAAATAAAAACAGGGAAAATGTGAAATAGTTTTTTTTGCATTACATATATGTAGGTACTAGCTGTTTTGCACCCGGCGTTGCCCGGGCTAAAAAAAAATATTATATAATGAATAACAGTTTGTAATGCCCTATGGTTGCATCCTCGGTTGGCACTACATCTGGTGAAAATTTCAATTTCTCATTACTTTACACCACCTCTGTCCGATCGCGCGCTGATATGACCCAATATTCCCGCCTTGTTAGTACTCGACGTTTAAGCGTGATAACCCATTATAAATGGGTATTGCAATTTACGTCCCTTTGTTCGATCGCACACTGATATGGGCCCGCATCGGTTAGTCAGTTATTAAAAATTGGCTCAGCCGTTTTTGCGTGATTGCGGAACTGGCAAAAATAAACGCCTTTACCCAATCAAGCGCTAATATGGCATATTGTTTCCGCCTCGGTTAGTAAGGACTATATGTGTTGAAATTTTGTTAAAATCAGTTAAGGCGCTTAAGCGTAATTACGGAACAGACAGAAAATAACTTTCAGTGTGGTGCAAAGGGGCGTGACAACTTACGCCCCGTGGTCTAAACACGTTCTATTATGGTTTATTATTCCCGTTTCGGAAGTACTATATGTGGTGAAAAATCCATTAAAATCGGTTAAGCCGTTTACGCATGATTATGGGACAGGCAGAAATAACTTTCGATGTGATACAAAAGAGCGTGGGATTTTACTCCCTTTTGTCAAACCACACTCTTTTGTGGCCTATAGTTCCTGCCTAGGTTAGTGCTATCTGCGATGGAAATTTTTTCAAAATCAGTTAAGCCGAATAAGCGTGATTGCGAAAAAGGCAGAAAGGAGGTGCAATAAATTTAACAGGGCGTGTCATTTTATGCCCTTTTGTCCGATCGCTCATTTTATGTTCTATAGTTCCCGTCTCGTTTAGTACTATCTGTGACGAAAATTTCATGTTAATTTATTCAGCCGTTGATGTGTAATTGCGGAACTGACAGAAACAACTTTTAGTATAGTACAAAAGAGCGATGCAACTAATGCCTCTTTGTCCAAACGCGCTTTATTATGGCAGTCAAAAATAATTTGAAATTAATACAAAGAGCGGCATTTTAAAACGCCTTTGACCAATTACGTGCTGATATGGCATATTGTTCCCGCATGGGTAGTACTATCTGTGTTGAAAATTGCAATAAAATCTGTTCAGACGTTTATAAGTGATTACGGAACTGGCAGAAAAACCTTTCAATGTAACAAAAAGGGGCGTGGACTTTTACGCCCATCCGTCAGAGCGCCCTCCTATTATAACCTATAGTGCACGCCTGGGTTAGTACTATGTGTGATGAAATTTTCATTAAAATCGGTTCAGACGCTTAAGCGTGATTACGGGACAGGTAGAAATAACTTTCAATGAAGTACAAAGGGGCGTGGCATTTCCGCCCCTTTGTGTGATCACCGCCCTATTATAAACTCGCTTGGATTAGTTCTGTATGTGGTGAAAATTTCTTTAAAATCGGTTCAGCCGTTTAAGTGTAATTGCTGAAAAGGCAGAAATAATGTTCAATATAATACAAAGAGGCGTGGAATTTTACGCCTAGTTGGCCGATCGGTCTCTCTTATAGCCTATAGTTCCCGTCTCAGTTAGTACTATCTGTGGTGAAGATTTCATGTAAATCGGTTCAGCCGTTAATCCTTGATTGTGGACAGACAGACAGAAAAACCAAAGGATGCCACGCCCCTTTGTAAGGATCTTATATTTACAAAAAGTGGGCGTAAAAAGAGGCGTGGCTTCCAATCAAGATGTGGGGTGGCATATATTTCCTTGCAAAAAATGCCCTATTAGTATGCCAAATTGCATGTTTATCGGTAACTAACATCCAAATATAGTACAACAACCAAATATATTGAAAAATCTGAAATTCACAAAAAGTGGGCGTAAAAGGAGGCGGGGCATTCAATCGAGATGCCATTGGTGCCAGTTTTCATTCCAGGAAACGTACTATCTACATGCCAAATTTCATTTGAATCGGTTCAGTAGTTTTTTTCTGAAAGCGACACAAACAAACAAACATACAAACAAACAAACTAACATGTAATTTTTATATATATATAAGGATAAAACAACAAAGATATTTTACAAAGTAATCTTGTTACTCAAAGAAATTGTACACTGCAAAAAATTTTTACACCCAAAAAAAATGTTACACTCAAAAAAAAATATACACATAATTTTTTTTTTAATGAAATGTCACACTCAAAAAATGTTGACAGTCAAAAAAATGTTACACTCAAAAAAATTTGATTGATTAAAAAAAAGTTTTACTCAAATTAATATATTTCTAATAAAAAATTTTGAATGCAATTTTTTGAAATTTTTTTTAGAAAATTACTTTAAGATAACATTGTAGAGGGTATTCATAGATTCGACCAAGTCGAATTTAATTTTTCTACTTGTTTTTAAATATATTTACCATTTTTTCTTGTAAATTTACAATTTTTTTTTTAATTTTTGCGGTTTTAAAACAATATTTTTACCAATAAAATTGGTTATTTTACCAATTTTTGGCGCATTGAAAATTACGAGGAAATCCTCGTAATTTTACGAGAATTTTACCTACTTCCTATTTTACGAGAATAGCCTCGTAAAATTGCTAGATTTTTTGGTAATTTTACAAGTTTTTTTTTTTTTTTTGAGTGTACCCTCTATCATTAGAGTGGAGGGTATATAAATTTAACGGATTCAGGAATTTAAAAAAAAAATTAAAAAACGTTTTTTTGATGTTTTTTTTACTATTTTCCTTATATCTTGCGTTGTATTTTCCTTATATCTTGCGTTGCATGGCTCGTTTTTGGGCTTTTAGATCATATTCTTATACCCGCCAAAAGTGTCGGTCCCATAAGGGTAACTCACATGCAAAATATCACTCCGATAGGAGTTTATCTTCTGTCTCCACTTTGAGCTTCAAATTTGGGGTTTTTGCAAAAAAGGACTTTAAAAAAAAAAAAAAAAAAAATTAAGTTTTTTTATTAAAATAATTAAAAAAATATTTTTGTATAATATTTGATCGTAAATACTTAAATTTTTGACCCTCTACCAAGAAGGGTTAACGTTTTTTTTAAAGATAATATATTAATACGAAATAGTAGTTGGGGTACAAAACACAAAAGCCGATTTATACTTGTTTATAGCACAAAATTTAAGCTCTAAACTTCAAATTTTCTGCGGGGGTCATTTTTGACCCCCAACCAATGTGGGTTAAAGACGTCCTAGATCGGTAAGATTTCATGACAGACTTACAGTTATCTAATAGAATGCCACGACACCAAAAAACTCTTAATTTTCCCAAATTAATTATTAATTATTATATAATTATTTTATTAATTTGTAATTTGTAATTTATTTATTTATTTCATTGACTGTCCTATGCTACAAGATCAAATCTTATAATTACAGCATAGGATTTTATAAAGCTAAACAGGTTAATTTGTTTATAAGAATTACATATGAAATTCAAAATGATATATAAAAAAATATGAAAATATATAAAAAATATAAAATTATTAATTATAATTAATAAATAATATAAAATCAAACTTTAAACATTTTAGTAAAAATTTTAAATTTTATCATAAAAATAATCAAAAATAAAAAAATAAAAAAAAAATAATAAAAGTAGTAGTAATTAATTAAAAATTTTAAAATTTCGAAACGTAAAAAACAAAATCATTACATAAATTAAGCGTATAATTTAAAATTTCATTTTTAAATTTTGATGCGTTACTATATAGCTGGACGTAATGTGGTAAGTCATTCCAAAGGCGTATGGCATTAATAAAAAATTGCCACTCAGATACAAGCGTTCTATATCTAATGGCGATAATTCTTTTACCCCTACTGAATCTTCCAAATCTAAGTAAATCATGTAGATACTTTGATGTTTTGTCATAGACTATTTTGTGTAAACATAAAAGAGTTCGTAGTTGAAGGAGGTTTTCAAAAGAGATTCCGAAAAGATTTGTGTTAAATAAGGTGACTGAGCCATATTTTCTAATACCAAAGACATATCTCACAATATTTCTGTAAATGGATTCAAGTTTACGCTTACTAGCAGCATCGCAATTAGAGAAAACTTCACATCCATAGAGCAAAGATGGTATTAAATAAGCTTTAGCAAGAAGCATTCTAATTTTTAATGGGGTGCAGTGATGAGTAGCCCAGAGTGTTCGTAACATTCCATATGTTCTTCCCACAACATTATTTACGTGATTCGTCCAGGAGAGGATGTCATTAAATGTAATTCCAAGGTTTTTGACAGAGGTTACGACTTGGATTTGCTCGTCATTAAGTTTAACGTCTAAAACACGATCAAGATTCTGTAATCGTTTATGAATAACGATGCATTTAGATTTTTGCGGGTTGAGACAAAGCCCATTTGCAGATGCCCACTTATGTATGTTGCTTAAATCATAATTAAGCTTTGAAATTGATGTATTCAGCATTTTAATTGTGCTACTGAGATATACCTGGACGTCGTCAGCATACATATGTATATTACAATATTTTAGTTTAGCCGGTAGATCATTAGCATAAATGGAAAATAAAAGGGGCCCCAAAATCGAGCCCTGAGGCACACCTCTTGATACAGAGACTGTTGTAGACCTATAGTTACTTAGGAATACTGATTGTGAACGATCAGATAGGTACGAAGACATAAGTTTAGCTGAGGTGTTACTGAAATTAAACATATGTTTCAGTTTTTCACATAATATAAAGTGATCTACCGTGTCAAATGCTTTCGAGTGATCAAGTAGTACCAAAAGAACCACTTTTCCAGTATCAATTTGTTGCCTTATTTCCTCAGAAACACTCAACAGAGTAGTGACACAGCTATGCTTCGGACGAAAACCTGATTGTCTTTCAGTAAGTAAGTTATTTCTTTTGACAAAATCGCTTATTTGGGAATGTAACAGCTTTTCAAAGACTTTAGATAAAAATGGAAGGATTGCAATTGGCCTAAATTCCTTGTTAGATTTAGGAATAGGTATAATCTTTGCATATTTCCATTTAAGTGGGTATGAACTTTTTATGATAATGTTGTTGAAAAGATATGTTATATAAGGTAGAAGAAATGGCAAAAGTATTTTTATAAATTTTGGGTGCATATTATCAAATCCAACAGCATTAGACTTGATTCTTGAACAGCTCAAAACGATATCAAACTCATTTACACATTCAAATTCGAATAAATCACCTAAATCTGTGTGTGAATTGGAGTTACGAATGTTAACAAATGAACTATTCTCAGTTGAATTGAGGTTTGAATTATTGGTTTGTAAATTTATTGCTGAGGAGTTGGTGAAATTGTAATATTCAGGGCTAGAATCAACCATTGGTATGTTCATAAAAGTGTTACTAATTTCATTTACGTCAGCCGAGAAATTCCTGTTATTTTCTACTTTTCCTATACCGATTTCCTTTATAGTTTGCCATGTTTTTTTGGAATTTAACGCACTGGAAAAACGTTGAGAATAAAATTCAGATTTTGTTGTTCTGATTAGACTAGTGGTGTCTCTTCTCAATCGACGATAGTCATTGTGCAACTCTGTGGTTTTAAAACGTTTCCACCTTGTGTATGCCATATCTCTCTGCCTAATTTGACGCCTAATTGCCTGATTGAACCAAGGTTTGGAGTTATTCGAAATACGTTTTCTTTTTATTGGAACAAATAAGTCATACAGATGTAGTGTATTAGATTCAATGAACGACAATTGTGAATCAACGGAGGGAATGGTGTAAATCTCATTCCAGCCAATACTTAAAAACTCGTTAATTAAAAGTTGCGTATTTAAGTTTTTGAAATCACGATAAGTGTGCAGTTCTTCTTCCCGTACCAATTTAAAATCATAGGATGCAAATATAAGGTCATGTTTAGAAAAACATGGCGCTGCAATTTGATCATAAAGTAAAACCGACGAAATATTTCCAACGAAAAATACATCAAGAAGGCTATTCCTTGTTGATGTGAAGTGCGTTGGAAGGCTTCTATTTATGGGAGTTAGTCCCAGTGACATCATACTATCAGCTAAAAAGGTTTGAGTTAGCATATCTGAGTTGAAATCTCCAGATATAAAAATATCAGTAAATGGCAAAGTTATTCTTTCCAATTTTTTCATAAACTTAGTTATATCTACGTTACGATTAGGTCTATAAACACAACCCAAAAGCATTTTCTTACCAAGTGATAATACCTCCACAAAAATATATTCAACCAAATCCTCTTTCTTCTTTCCTTCCTCTTTCTTCTTAACAACCTTTTTCCCCTTATTAACCTTTTTCCTTTTATTAACCTTTATCCTTTTAGTATCTTTTTCCTCATTATCCTTATCATCATCCTCATCTTCTTCTTCATCCTTATCGCCAGACTTACAATGAAACTTACAGGGAATATTATTTCTCACAAAGATGGCAACTCCACCAGCTCGAGTCTTTCTATCAGCTCGGAAAGTATTGTATCCCGCGAGTGAAATAAAATTGTCAGGTGTTTTTTCATCTAGCCATGTTTCAGATACGCATACCAGTTCCACTTCAGAGCCTTCAAAAGTAAATCGAAACTCATCAATCTTATTATTTAAGCTCTGTGCATTAATATGGCAAATTTTGACACCATTATTTTGCTTAGCAAGTATACGAACCATATTCATTGCCATATCCTTGGAACAACTATTCACATTTCTTTGAAATCATTTAACTTCCCCCTGCGATTCCCGAAAAGTGGTCTAACGGATATCCGCCATTTTTTACATTTTTCTTCTCCAAGGTGTTCTTAATGAATTCAGAAAGAAACAATTATATATTTTAAATTTTTATTTAATAAAATTTTCATATTTTGAAGATAGGTGTTATGAGAACGCCCCCAAAATAATGCCATTTTTTTTGGTATCAAGTTTGAACGGGTTAATGATATCTTAAAATCTTTAAATTCATATTTAAGTATTTACGATCAAATACTATACAAAAATAATTTTTTAATTGTTTTAATAAAAAAACTTATTTTTTTTTTTAAAGTAATTTTTTGCAAAAACTCCAATTTTGAGGCTCAAAGTGGGTTATCCTAGGCATGTGAGTTACCCTTAGGGGACCGACACTTTTTCCGGGAATTAGAATTTGATAAGAGAGAAAAGCCCAAAAACCAGCCACCCTATTGTATTCATCTGATCTACTCGCGATAAAAACCATGTTAATAAAGATAACAAAGTCGGTTTGATGAAAATATATGGGTTATCACCGAAGTTATGACTAATTATATGAAAAAAAAACACACAAAAAACATTAAGGTATTTAACCATTTTTTTTGTTGTATTTAAAATTAAAAAAGATTATTCAAACACAGAAACTCTCATATTAAAAAATTTAAGGAATCGAAAATATATTTCTCCATAGAAAAACTCAGATTCTGAGATGTTTTTCCTGTAGAAATGTTATCCGATTCTGAGATTTTTTTGCAGATTTTTTTTTTTGAAAATTCTAAGAAAAAATTCTCAGTTGCTGAGGGATTTTTTTCTATATAAAAGTTATAAGACATTTTTCCTGAAATGTGAGGTAATTTTTCAATAAAAAAATTCTTACATTCTGAGTCATAGAAGTATCAACATATATTCTAAAGATTAAGTCTGAAATTCTGAGAAATTTGTCTATAAAAAATATTCCACGACTCTATTGCCATTTAAGTTTTTCATATGCAATCTCTTTAATTCTGAAAAAAATCTGACTAGTGTTTGGGAATTTCCGGACTTTTCAATTTCCCGGGAAACGGGAAATAATTAAATTAAATTATGTTAACAGGTAGATCAAGTTTGGTGATGGGCAAAATTGGACAAAGGGGGGGGGGGGGGGTGATTGCCCCTTGAGAAACTAAACCAACCTTTAAAAAATGTAATTTTTTTATACTTTTGTAAAGTAAATAAAACATTTTGATATATCCTATTAAATTAAACGTGGAAGCATTATGTCGGACAGATATAAATATCTTTAAAGCGGGTGTTGCTGTGTCATTCATATTAGAGGCGATTTTAACAATAAAATGAACTTTAGGTGGCAAATCTCTTCTTAAAAGAAATAAAAACGGAGAAAGATTTACTTGGCTCTTTTAAACTTTGTAAAAAAATGTAAAACTAAAATATGATTAGGTTTTTTTTTATAACACTAGCGAACCCGTTGCACACCTTGAAGTGCAATTTGTATAGGTACTACCCCTTTTTTCCCTAAAAATTTCAAATTTCAGAACATGTCCTTCTCTTGGATGTTGATTCTGCGGGAGGATCCTACATGTTGAATTTTGAGATTGTAGGGTTTTACACTCAAAATAAATTCTCATTCTAATCAGCAGAAAAATCTGCTGAAATTACACCCATATGAGCCATTTGAGAAATCTGCAGATTTTAGCAGACCCGGTTTGCTAAATATCTGTCTTGATTATCTAGGTTTTTTTTTAAGTTCAAATTTAAAAAAAAAAAACTTATTAAAAAAATATCTAAAAACTTCTGTAAAATTAACAAAACAATCTGCTATTTTTTATTTTAATTTTGATCATTTTTTCACTCTTCAAGCAAGTTAAGGATGTGCTAAAATGGTTACCAAATCGGGCAATGGCATTTCACTTCTCTTTATTTTGAACTTTTAAAATCGTTAACACAAAAATCCTAGCTGATCCTGTTTTCGAGTTATTGCTAAAAAAATTACACAGTTCGACAATATAAACCATTCAGTAAAATATCCAAATGATTCTTATAGATTTTGGTATTCTGTATCCAAATCTGCAATCCTTTTTTTTCTAGCACATACCTTTTTTGAGATATTCGCTGTTAAAAAGTCGAAAAACCAATAATTTCGCCATTTTTGGGGTCCACTGTTATGTTGCTTCCAACAATTAGGACTTGATTTCATATAAATTAGACCTCCTGTTTCCAAAACTACAATCCAAATTTTTCTAGCATGTTGAAATAGAGGCAATTAATCGAGGAATCAGTTATTAGATTAACCGAATTGAAAACACTAGATTCAACGCAAATCTAAATAAGAAAAACGTGTGAATATTATTAATTTAGCTGAAATATGAGTGTGTATTAGTGACATTTTTGAAAACAAATTAATTTATCAAAGCGCCCGACGCAGAACATTTTACCGTGTGCACTTACATATTTCCAGTGTGTTTATCCAAATTCCCGTGTGAAACACCTTTTATTATCGTCTTTGGATAAAATGTTGTGTTAACC
Organism: Pegoplata infirma; assembly: GCA_963921195.1. Classification (NCBI taxonomy): domain Eukaryota; kingdom Metazoa; phylum Arthropoda; class Insecta; order Diptera; family Anthomyiidae; genus Pegoplata; species Pegoplata infirma. The sequence continues at coordinate 162,447,415 of OY992539.1, forward strand.
CAGTAAAAACTGGGTAAAGGTGGAAGTACATAGGGGTGCGTTGCGTCCGATACGTTCTCACCTCTGTCTGCTTTCTATGCGTTGAAAACTTTAAGTTACATAGAAAGCGCGTTGAATGCGGCAGCTTTTCATAAATACCTTGCTAAATCTTCAATGTTTTTGCATTAAAATTGATTTATTTTTATTTAGGAAAATTTGAGCTCGAGGCTCAAAAAAAAAAAAAGGCCTCGAGCTCAAATATTTGAATTTATTGATATATAAATAAAAAGGTCGAATAAAATAAATAAATAGATTTATTTAGGAAAATTATCAGCCTTACCATAGAAAAATAAAATATATTTAAAAGCAGCTTTTAATTTTATTTCCATACAAATTGTTCTTGTTTTTAAAATCGGCTTTCAAAAAATGTATTGAAAATTTGAAATTTAAAATAAAACTTTTGTTAAAATAGACTTTTTGTTTTCTTGTGGTAAGGGCCTATATTTTTAATATTTTTGTATAAATTTATTAAAAAAATATTGTTTATTTTAAAACGAAAACAACACAAAAGAAAATTGTCAAAAAAATGTTCAAGACGCAAAGAGAGGTGAATATTTTTAAAATTTTTTTAGTTCTATGCGTTTTGAACTTTTGTATTGTAACTTGCTTCATTCATTTATACAGTTTTAACTTTTTGACAACCGTACGCAAAGCAAGTTTGTTCCTATGTACTTCCACCTTAATGAGTACCTAATTGGATTACCTGGTTATGAGTACTAATTACTCTGCATTACTTTATACCCCAAAAAAAGGAATTTCTTTTAATTTACAATGCTAATAGATTTGCAATCTGAATTTTAAAAACCTGTTAAGTTTCATAAAAATATTTTAAAAACAATTTTATTATTAATTTATTTTCTCTCATTTAATAAGAGCAATTTAACAAACTGTGCAGTTACTTTTTCAACTTTTCGTAAGCGAGCTAGGAATGGGCTATTATTTGCCTTGCCTCCAATGACATCGTTGTTAAAGTCCTCCCACATCGACATCCCCATAATTTTCATAAATCCTTTAGGATTTCCATTAAATAAAACTCTTCGTTAAATGTACTTTTCAGACAAATTTTGACCAGTTTCCCTTTAAATGTATTCTCCTCTCCCAGCAAACTAGATATAAAAAAACCAGTCCTAAATATAAATTGTAATGATATTCGTAACATATAAATATTTTTACAAAATCATAATATTTCGTATTACAACAAGTAACGTTCTCTAGATATTTGCAAAGTATAGTTAATTCTCTGTAGGATTAAATACGATCTTTTGCAGTTGGAAAAGAGTTACGTGCACTTACTGATCAATTTTATATATGGATGTAAATATGTACTACGTAACTAATACATCTGCCATGTTGCTACATGAAAATATTGCACATGCCTGACGGGTATAATTGCGTGGAGCTTTTTGAGTTTTTTCGTTTTTGCTAGTGTCGAAATACAAATACACATATTTGCCAAAAATTCCTGATATCTGGAGGCACAATTAACAATCACGAATTACCCGGAGCCAATGTATGGCAGTGCACTTAAACAATAGTAACAATAACAAAGAGTATTGTGTGTTAGTTGTGTATGTATATTAGCGTGTCCCGAAATTGAAAAATTGTTGGGCATACCCATACAATGATGCTCATTGAAGAGCTGATTAGGGAAAAAATTAAAAAAAAATTGAAGGTCATCTCCAGGGCTCAAACAACGCTTAAAGTTTGCATCCGTAGTGCATTTCGTCAAAAAGCGTATATTTTTTTAAATGATGCCAAAAGTTTCTTTATGTACACAGAAAAAATCGAATTGTTATATTGACCTCCATATTTGTGAATACAATAAATTTTTTCACTGAAAGTGCTCCTATACGGAAATTTGTAATATCAACAAACGTTTGTAAATTTTGATTGTTAAAAAAAGCATTTTGTTTTTTTCAACAAAGAAATTCAACAAACACAAACACAATTTGCTGATCTGACAAATGTAAAAAATCTTATTTTTTTCCAAAAAAGAAATTCAACAAACACAAACACAATTTATTGATCTGACAAATGAAATTTTTTTTGTCAACTAAGAAATTTAACAAACACCAAAACTATTTGTTGACATTATCAATGAATTTTGAAATAAAATTAGTTGACTGAGTTTGTTAAAACAAAATCGAAGTTTTGTATAGTGGACTAACAGGCTGCCATTTTTACTAAATGTTTGGTTGATATCATGTTTGGTTGATTTACAATTGATGTTTGTTGATTTAAATTTGACGATTTTATTTTCTGTGTAGAGAAAATTGAGGAAAAAATATTTATAAAGTTTTCATGGAAAAAAAATTGGAGGTCATCTTCAGGGCGCAACCAGCGCTTAAAGTTTGCAACCGTACACAGAAAAAAAAAAGTTGTCAATTCAATTAATTTTATTGTTAATACAATTAAACATTTAATTGAAACTGAGCCTACATTGGATATTGTCAATACAACAATGGCTATTGTAACTTTTTTAAAAAAATAAATCTAAAAATAGAATAATCTAAAAATAGAAATAAATAAACTAAAAATAAAAATAAATAAAAAAAAAAAAAAAATCATCCACCGACAACTGGCATCGAACCCGCAACGTTAATGCTACGCGTCTAGTACACTACCACTGTGCTATCCCCATATGTATTTATACTTGACTAAACAGCATATTTAAAAAAACACTAAAAACGAATTGATAAAAAAATCTAAGCTAAAAAAAAAAAATTTAAAAATTTCCGCCGGCACCTGGCATCGAACCCGAAACTTTCGTGCTACAAGTCTAGCACACTACCACCGTGCTATTCCTCATATATATTTATAGTTGACTAAATGTGTACGTAAAGTGTCTGTAGAATCAGTGTGTACTCTTTGCTGTTTTTACAGTAATAAAAAATGTGGCATTATATTTAAAAATAAATAATAATGTGGCTTCAAACATGTTTAAAAAATTTTAAATAGAATAACAAAAAATAATCACAAAAAAAAAAAAACAAGTGTTTCGCAAACTAGCGGCGAACCCGCAACCTTAATGATGCGAGTCTGGCACACTACCACCGTGCTATCGTCACATATATGTTTGCTTGATTAAATGAGTTTATAAAGTGTCTGTGTTATTAATAAAATAAAAATGAATTATTGTCACATTAACAATATACATTGTTGATACAATTAAAAACGTTGTTGAACTAGTATTTAGTTGTTAACAATTTGTTTGGTTACTTTTGATTTTACGATATTTTTTTCTGTGTAGTGAATTTTGTCGATTTTTTTTTTAAATTTTTAAAATTGGTGCCAAAATTTTCGTTATATAGTGTACGTTCAGGAAAAAATATTTCTACAGGTTTCATGCACCAATTTTGGTCCAGCACAACGTTTTAAAATTTGGAAAATGTGGAATTTATTTTATTTTTAGTAAGACGAAAAAAGGAGTTTCAGTTTAGTTTTTGTATAAAACAGAGTTTTATACAAAAATAAAAAAAAAAAAACAAGTAAGAAACTTATAGTCGGTCAAGACCGGCCATATAATACCCTACCCCCAGAGTTTCTCGGAAAATGGGTCACAAGTTCAAACATGGACCGATTTGTTTTGTATTTTGTCAACTCTTTAATAAGTGTAAAAAACACTCACAAATCAAATTTGATTGAAATAGGCTTCTTTTTGTTGATAACACAGTGCAACACCCAAAATTGGAATGGGATGAAACCAAAAGCAAGCGAAAGTTGACATATTCCATTACAAAACCCTCTAGGCGTTTTTCTAGTTCAGAGCTAGATTATTTTTTTACACGCATTTGAAGTTAGTGATCTTTTATTATAATTATAAAAATAAATGCTTGAAAACTGTATTAGTGGTGTATGATTAATATTGTAATAGCCTTTAAATAACAATCATACGCAACAGTGTCCAGTGCTTTATTTTAATAATTGCCTTTAAATAACAATCATACGCAACGGCAGGCGCGGATCCACGGGGGGGATTTCCTTTCCAAACCAAAATTCGAAACATAAAAAAGGAAAAAGGAAAAAAAGAAAAAAAAAAGAAAAAAGAAAGAAAAGAAGAGGGAAAAGGAGAGTGAAAAGGAAATAATCTTAAAAAAAGTTCTATGAAAAATGTCCAAGGATCTGAAAAAATTTTCTATGAAAAATTTTAAAAAATCTTAAAATTTTTCTAGAGGAAAAATGTTGCGGAAAGTTAAAATTTTTCTGTATGAAAAAATTTGACAATTTTTTTAGAGGAAAAATTGAGAATTTTTCTATAGGAAAAATCGGGAAATTTTTCTATAGGAGAAATTTTTTTTATAGAAATTCTTCTATGAAAAATGTCAAAGAATCCTTAATTTTTCTGAATGTTCGAATATTTCTACGTGATAAAGTCTAAAAAAATTATTTTTTTTTTTTATAAAAAATTTTTCTAGACGAAATATTCGGGAATTTTTCAAGAGGAAAAAATTAAAAATTTTTCTTAATTGATAATTTGGGAATTTATAAAAAAAAGTTGAGAATTTTTCTTAGAACTTTTTTATAGAAAAAATCTTATAATTTTGACAATTTTTATATGAAAAATCTAACAGTTTTTCTATTGGAAAAATCTAACAGTTTTTGTATAGGAAAAATATGAGTGTTTTTTTATAGGAAAAATCTGAGAATTTTCTATATTAAAAATTTGACAATTCTGCTGTGTAAAAAGAAGAGAGGAAATGAAATCATGAGTGAGAATTTTTTCTAGAATTTTCAAGAATCTCAAAAGTTTTCTTTAGAGAAATTGTTTTTAAATCTTAATTTTTTTTTATAAAAAAAAGTAAAAGAACATTTTCTTCAAGAAAAATTTGAGAATTTTTTATACAAAAAATGCAATAGAATCTTAGACTTTTTCTATAGGAAAAATTATACAGAATCTGTGACTTTTATAGGAAAAATGTCCCGGAATCTAAGTATTTTTTCTTAGAAAAAATGTCTCAGAATCTGAGATTATTTTTATTATAAAGATGTCATAGAATCTAAGACTTTTTAATAGAAAAAGCTAAGACCTTTTTTATGGGAAAAAAGTCCTAGAATCACAAAAAAATGTGCGATTTTTTCGATATTAAAAATATCTCAGAATTTTTGAGTTTTTATATTAAAAAATATTCTAAAATCTATTACTTTTTCGATAGGAAAAATAACTCAGAATCCAAATCTTTTTCTATAAAAATTGCCTCAGACTCTGAGAATTTTAGAAAAAATATCACTGAATCTTAAAAAAGGTCTTAGAATCCGAAATTTTTTTCTTATTTGAAAAATGACCCAGAATGTAAGACTTTTTCGTAGGAAAAAATTCGGAGACTTAGACTTTGAAACTTTTTCTATTTGAAAAATGACTCAGAAACTAAAACATTTTTTTGGGGAAAAAATTCTTAGACTCTCTTATGGAAATATTTCTCAGAAAATACTTGACTATCTTAGACTTTTTCTAGGGAAAAGTTTCTCAGAAAACAAAACTTTTAAACAAAAATTTTAAAAAGCATTAAAGTCTTCAATTTTTCTAATCTCAGGTACTTCCTACGGAATATTTTGTTAAACCCTAAAAATTTTGGTGAAGAAAGATAGTTTCGGTATCTTAAACCTTTTCTGTAGAAAAATAGAACAGAAAAATTTTTAATATTTCAGAACCTTGAAAGTTTTCAATGGGGAAAAAACTCACTAAATCTGAGAATTTTTTTTCCGAAATTTTTTTCTAAATATAGAAATTTTTGGTGTGAGAATTGTATCTGAGAGTTTTGTATATGTAGGTGTATCAGAATTTAAAAATTTTTGTATAAGTTCTGATTAATTTAAATTCAAAAATAAATATCGTTACATTTTAACTTTAAAATATTATATTTTAGTAAAGGTAATAATGACCTCGGGCTAGAATAAACCTACTTAAAATATTTTTGTATACATTTTAAAAGCTTTTCTGTATCAAAATAAACATTCTATTAGAAAATTGTGTCAGAATCTGGGTCTTTTGCTGTCAGAAAAATGCTTTAGAACCTGAAAATTTATTGAAGAGGCATTTTTCAAAATATCAAACATTTAAGTTTTTTTTTATAGGAATAAATTTTTAAAATGTTTCTATAGAAAAAATCATAATAAATAAGAGTTGAAAAGTTAAAAACCTAAACCGATGATTCAAATTAGACCTGAAGTTCCCTGCAAAAAAAAAAATTTTGAGCAAAAAAAAATGTTCCCCCCCCAAACCCAAGAGCTGGATCCGCGCCTGCGCAACGGTGTACAGTGGTTTATTTCAATAATTTGGCTTTTCAGTAAATAGGTACTGGACCGATTGCAGCAAAATTCATACCAGTTATAGCTAAAGTAATTTTGAGCTTAAGTTGGGAAGCTGGACCCTACATGTCCAATAAGGGCACCACCAGGGGCCCTTAAAGTAGGACATATTTAGTACACCAAAACTTTACATGCTTTAAAATCAACAACTTTAAATGTGTGTAAAAAGAAAACTAGCTCTGACCTAAAAAAAGTCCTTGAGGGTTTAGCTTTCATTTGCTTTTGGTTTCATCCCATTCTGATTCCGAAAGTTCGATTTTGTATCACAGTGTAATAAACTGCTTTAACTGAATATCGGGCGAAACTTTCACATGGGTCCTGAGTCCAAAAATGGTCCGTTAATAATCAGATTTGACAAGCTAATTAAAGTACGCGTTTGGCATACACAAACATAATTTTAATTAAATATTTTCTATTTTCATTAAATTTGAGTGATTTATGTGGAAATCGGGAAGGTGGTTTGTACGGGGGCTACAAGATGAACTGGTCTGATTTCTATAAAATTCGGTAAAATACGGTTATTAGAGTCATTTGAGTAAAAACTAAAGGGAACCTTTGTATGGGAGCTAGGTCTAGATATGGACCGATTTTTTCCAATTTCAGTAGGCTTTGTCCTTGGGCCAAACGAGGCTTAAGTCCCAAGTTTCAAGTCAATTGATTAAAAATTGCGACCTGTATCGTGTTTGCACCGTTTCAATATTTCGGGTAGTTACAAACATCAGCACAAACTCATTATACCCTGTACCACAGTGAGGTGTAGGGTATAAATATATAATAAATTACATTTCTTAAAAATTTCAAAACGTTGTGCTGGACCAATTTGCTGCATGAAAACTTTTTTTTGGCACCAATTTTAAAAATTAAAAAAAATATATATTTTTTTTTCGACAAAATGCACTACGGATGCAAACTTTAAGCGGTGGTTGCGCCCTGAAGATGACATCCAATTTTTTTTAGTTTTTTTCCCTAATCAGCTCTTCAATGAGCATCGTTGTAGGGGTATACCTAACCTGACCAACTGCTTTTGACTAAAAAGCGGGATCGAAAGGTTGAAAAAGCGGGATTTTGATCTAAAAAGCGGGATTTTTTTTAATAAGTGAAATTCGACTTGAACGAACCCACGAATACCCTTCAAAATGCACAAAATTCTGGAAATACTTTTAAGGGATTGGATTTTTTTTATGTAAAAATATGCATAAGAACTTTGACTAGAAAAATTTTATTTAGATTACGTCAGCAAACATAGTCTCAAGTCTAAGGATTTTTTTTACCAACGTTGATTAAATGTTTTAGGGCTTATCAAAAGCTAATCAATGATTAACACTAATTATTGATCAATTTCATATAAAATTGACGTTTGGAAGCAATAATTAGCACTAATCATTGATTATATTGTGATAAGTTACCAGCCCTTAGAATAAAAAAAAAGCATATGAAAAACTAAAATTTAATAAGAGTCGTAGACTGAATCTGATAACTTTTCTTATCATTTTCTAAGAGAAAGTATTTCTAATATATTCTTTATAAAAAAATGTTTCAGAACTCGAGACTGTCTTTAGAAAATATTTAGATACTTATTTGACTCAGAATTTAAGAATATTTTGAAATAAAAATTATCTAAAATTTTAAGAATTCTTCTGCAGGAAAAATGTTTAAGAATCTTATAAATTTTCTATAAAAAAAATCAATTGGCAACTGTTAATTTTTTTTTTGGAAAAAGAGATTTTTCCTGTTTAAATAATATTTTAGAATCAGAGAATTTTTTATAGGAAAAGTTTTTCCAAATCTATGGCCCTAACCACAAGAAAACAAAAAGTCTATTTTAACAAAAGTTTTATTTTAAATTTCAAATTTTCAAAACATTTTTTAAAAGTCGATTTTAAAAACAATTTGTGTGGAAATAAAATTAAAAGCTGATTTTAAATATATTTTATTTTTCTATGGTAAGGCTGTATGACTTTTTCCAAAAAGGAAAATGTTTTGGAATTTTTCTATAGAAAATTATATCAGAATCTAAGTTTTTTTTGTATGAAAAATCTACCAGAATCTGAAAATATTTCTGTTGAGAAATTTTATAAAGGAAGTGTGGGTTTGAGCCTGTAAAATTTTCTTTTAAAGTTGCTTCTTAGATATTTCTTTTAGAAAAATGTCTTAAAACCTGATAATTTTTCTATATGAAATTATCTTAGAAAACATTAGAACTTTAAAAATTTCCCTTCTCATATATTTTTTATCGAAAAATGCCCCTTGAAATAATCAATTAGATCTGATTCAATCTGTTTGGATCTAAAAAATATAATTTTATCTGATCAGGTCTTTTTGATCCGACATTTTTTCACAATTTCAGGATCTGATCAGATTCAATTACGGATCAGTTCGTAAAAATTTCGTATCTAGTAGATAGATCAGATACAATTGAAATCATTAGATTTTTACAAATCAGACCAGATCTAATCAATTTTTTTCACGGGGCTATAAAATTTAAGAATTTGTTTTTAGAAAAGGATATCAGATTTTTTTTTAGAAAGAATTTTTTAGAAACCGATAATTTGTTAGAATCTGAAATATTTCTTTTATGAAAAATATTTCAGCATCTGAGGATTTTTGTATACAAAAAAGTTCTAAGAATCTGAGAATTAAGAAAAATGTATTTAAGTTTAATACTTTTTTATTGAAAGCTTTTTTCGGAATATTCGAAGTATCACAATGAACAAATTTTATGTAAAAATTTAATTTTAATTTATTTTTGATTTAAATCAGTCCAGTAGGGTTCTCTTGTGAACAGTTTTTTTGAGTAAACAAAATTTTTCTTAAAATTTTCTTTATACTAGGGATGTGCGATTAATCGATTAATTAATCACTTCGATTAATCGAAATCCTGATTAATCAATTAATCGATTAATCATACTTTCTGATTAATCAGAACTATGATTAATCAACTAATTTGAATTTTGATTAATCGAAAACGAATAATTTTATTCAATTTTTAAAAAATGTTGGCAAAACAAAATCAAAGACAAACAAAAAAAAAATATTTAAAAATTAAAACAAAATTTATAAATTAATAAACAGAGCGAAATTTAATGTGCCGTAATCCAACAATATATTCAACCAAATTTACCAAATTTATAACGAAAGTTCATACCTAGATCTAACATGAAAGACTGGAGATTCTATGAATAAAATGCCTCTAACCATGCTCAAATCTAGAAATGAATACATATATCGTCGGTGTGCCAACCAGAACCGCTATGTGTATTTCCACATTTTTTTGAAGAGACTTGAATAACAGTTACATATATTTGGTACTTTTGCGCTGTTTTTTTTATAATTCAAATTAATGGAAATAGAATATGTGCAATATTTTTTAAAGGTCAAAATAAATCTGATTTGTAAGCCTCTTCAAAACATTTTGAAAAAAACATAGCGGTTCTGGTTGGCGCACCGACGATATGTGCATATGTATGTAAGACGCCCAATAACACCCATCCATGTTCCATCCCTCTAGAAATGCTTCTCTCTGCCAGCACTTCGACGCCAATTGGTTGTATTGTACATGAGTTGGAGATCATTAACAATACAACAAAATTAATTTTCTACACGGGCTCAATGAAAATGGTCCTCTGTGTCAGCACTTCGACACCAATTGGCGTTGAATTGTGCATGACCCGGAGATCATGTACAATACAACAAAATGAATATATTTTGAAAAATTTTCAATAGTCATAGAATTTGAATTATAAAAACAAAATAAAAACAAAACAAAATATGTATTCAATTATTCAAATTTTGAATATTCAACTTCCTGATTAATCAATTAATCATGAATTTTGATTAATCAAAATTTAAATTATTTGATTAATCATAGTTCTGATTAATCAGAAAGTATGATTAATCGATTAATTGATTAATCAGGATTTCGATTAATCGAAGTGATTAATTAATCGATTAATCGCACATCCCTACTTTATACGGTAAGAAATAGTTAATATGCTCAAAAATATATTTCTCAAAATATTATTAAAATAACCTAAAAATTGTACTTTGCTATTCCAAAAGTCAAAAAGCGGGATGAAGCGGTACTTTTGTTTAAAAAGCGGGATCGGAATTCAAGGCGAGATGACACATCAAAAAGCGGGATAATCCCGCCAAAAGCGGGATGGTTGGTTAGGTTAGGTATACCCTAAAGAAATTCCGAAGTTTCCTGATTTCGGGACATGCTAATGTATATGACCCAAATAGGGTTGCCAGACGGCCTGGAATGGCCTGGATTTTCCAGTTATTTGAGGTCTGGTCCAGTTTCCAGTTAAAACATAATTTATCCAGTTGAAAAAGGATTTCTTTTATTTTAATAATTATTTTTTTTATTAAATATTTTTTTAAATTTTTTGGGACCACTTTTTGAATAAAACATTAATCATAAATAAAGGGTGTCCAAAATTGAGGTATCATTTTAATTTTAATGAAAAAATTGGTTTTTTTTTAGATATTAAAAATATTTTTATTTCAGTTTACTACGAATAGGTTCCGGTTAAAAATAAAAAAATATGTGGGTCAAGTGACCCCCCTTACTGGCTCGGCAGGCCCCCAGTATTTTACCAAAATTATCAAACACGTTTTTCAATAAACTATTGTCAATGGTTGATATCTGTTTGATAATGTTGGTTTAAAGGTATTGAAATGGTTGCTCTAAGATAACTCTTAGATTCTCTTCACCCCAAATGTGACAATTCTGCTAGTTGCCGTAGTCATTGAGCTGGAAATGGGCTTCGTCGGTAAAAATTATTTTGTTAAAAAATTCTCATTTTCTTCTTTCTATTTAAAAAAAAAAATTATTAATAAAAATACGTTGTTCCTTCGTGTATCGTTTACACATAAATGCCTCTTTTGTATACGGAAAATGTGGTCTTTTTTCTGCATTTTCACTAATTTTTTTACAACATTTTCGAGCAATTCCGCCAGTCTAGCGTTGATTTCCGTACGAATGTTTTCCTTGAGCTCGTCGATGGTTAAAGGATTCTTGGCGTACATTTTGCTTTTAAAATAACCCCATAAAAATATGTCTGGATTGGTCAAATCTGCAAATGGTGGTCAGTTGTAGTCACTTTTTTTTGGCTTCGCACGTCCCCGAAATTTTGAACTGTCCTCCTAGATTTCCAGATTTGACCACTTTGGACTTAATTTTGTGGGGTTATTTAAAAAGAAAAATATACTCTTACGATCCTCAGGCCAACGAGGAAAAAGTTTATAAATGCTTAAAAAAGGCACATTTTGCCGTGGAAAATAGAGACGGCCATTTAGTCCAAAATAAAAATATGTGTCTCACATATGAAAATCGGTTGGTTTTTTTTTTTTAATTATTAAAACTGACTGACTGAATTTCGGCAAGGGTTTTTCGTGAATTTACTAGATAAAAATGAAGCTAACTTTCAAAAGGCAGTCCTGAGGATGCTGAAGCCTGGCATATATTTTTGCCGTTCCCCTGGCCTGGTTCATTTCGAATTTCAGCCAAATCGGTCCAGTGGTTCAAAAGTTATTAGCAAAACCATGAATTTCAGATTAGCTCCACCTTAAATTCACGTGTTGAAAACCCGTTAAACATGTTTTAAAAACATTGTAGTCACAAAAATATTTTAAACGTATTTTTGTCACTCAAAAATATTTTTACACTCAAAAAAATACACTCGAAAAAAATTTTACACTCAAAAAAAATTTTACACTCAAAAAAAAATTTAGTAAATTATTATTTTTTTTTTTTTTTTCAAAAATTAGTTTAAAAAAGTGTTTTTACACAAAATAAAATATTTCTAATCAAAAATTTTATTTTTTCACGTTAGAAAATTTACTATCACTTAAAAAGGGCATTGTGGAGGGTATTCATAGATTCGGCCAAGTCGAATTTAACTTTTCAACTTGTTCTTTCTGAATTCATTAAAAACACCTTGGAGAAGAAAAATGTGAAATATGGCGGATATCCGTCGAGCCACTTTTTGGGAATCGCGGGGGGAAGTTAGCGGATTTCAAGGAAATATTGGTTTTATCAATAATTTGGATTAATAATATCTTATAAATTAAATTTTTGCGCAAATTAACGGTTTTTTGGTGTCTTGGCATTCTATTATATAACTTTAAGTCTGTCATGAAATCTTATCCATCTAGGACGTCCTTAACCCACATTGGCTGGGGGTCAAAAATGACCCCCGAATAAAATTTGAAGTTTAGAGCTCAAATTTTGTGCTATAAAAAAGTATAAAACGGCTTTTGTGTTTTTTACCCCAACTATTATTTCGTAGGATTATATTATCTTTAAAAAAATCATTAACCCTTCTTGGTAGGGGGTCAAAAATGACCCATTCAAAAAAAAAATATATATTTTGTTGATATCAAAAAATTCAAGCACTATGCCTAAAAGTTTTTGCCGGGGTCATTTTTGACCCCTGGCCAATGTGGGTTAAAGATATCTTAAATATGTGAGATTTAAGGGCTGATTTAAAGTTTTCTAATAGTTTGCCACAAATTAATTTTATATGAAAAAATATATACTTTTTATTGAATGGGTCATTTTTGACCCCCTACCAAGAAGGGTTAAGGATTTTTTTAAAGATAATATATTAATACGAAATAATAGTTGGGGTAAAAAACATAAAAGCCGTTTTATACTTGTTTTTAGCACAAAATGTAAGCTCTAAACTTCAAATTTTCCGCGGGGGTAATTTTTGACCCCCAGCCAATGTGGGTTTAAGACGTCCTAGATCTGTAAGATTTCATGACAGACTTAAAGTTATCTAATAGAATGGCACGACGTCAAAAACCCGTTAATTTGCACAAAAATGAAATTTATAAGATTTTATTAATCCAAATTATTGATAAATCCAACATTTCCTTGAAATCCGCTAAATTCCCCCCGCGATTCCCGAAAAGTGGCTCGACGGATATCCGCCATATTTCACATTTTTCTTTTCCAAGGTGTTCTAAATAAATTCAGAAAGAAAAAATGGTATATTTAAAATTTTTTTTTAATAAAATTTTCAAATTTTGAAAAAAAGTGTTTTGAGAACGCCCACAAAATCATGCCATTTTTTTGGTATCAAGTTTGAACGGGTTAATGATACCGTAAAATCTTTAAATTTCATATTTAAGTATTTACGATCAAATATTATACAAAAATAATTTTTTAATTATTTAAATAAAAAAACTTAAATTTATTTTTTTTTTTTTAAGTCCTTTTTTGCGAAAACCCCAATTTTGAGGCTCAAAGTGGAGACAGAAGATAAACTCTGATCGGAGTGATATTTTGCATGTGAGTTACCCTTAGGGGACCGACACTTTTGGCGGGTATTAGGATTTGATCAGAGAGAAAAGCCCAAAAACGAGCCACCATACTGTACACTAAGGGGAAAAACATATTTAAATCAAATATGTTCAATTTTATTTTAAATGTGCTACATGTTTTTAGAAAAAATTTAAATTTAAATATTGTTTTCAATTGATTTTAACATAACATTTTTGTTTTAAAATTGCATACCATTTTAATTCAAAATTTATTTAAATTTAATATGCTGTCATTAAAAGTCGTTTAAAATTTAAAAAAATATCTTATTCAAATATTTGTATTAAAAACAATATTTTTCATGGTTACTTTAAAGTTGAACAATTTTGTTTTTTAACATTTAGAATTTTTTTTTCAAGCAATATGTATAATAAAGTTGGGCAATTTTATTTTTAGTAGAATCAATGTTAAAATATTGTTTCATTAAGAAAGACGTTAATTTTTTCACATCTCTAAATGTGAAGAGTTTTAAGTGAAATTAATTTAAGGTAAAAAAATCATTAACAATAAAACAAAAATAAAACTGAAAAAAAAACCAAGTGAAAAAAAAAATAAAAAGACTGAAGTTCTAGAAAACGAGGAGGGGATGTATCTAGCTAATCGGCAGAAAATGAATACTTCTAACTTTAGTTATTTATATATGGTATATAAGTATTAATCTAAATGTGTTTAATTTTTATTTTTGTTTTTTAATTACATTTGTTGTAATTAGATTTGGTGCTACATTTAGGGTAGAAGTACATCCAAGGCTTTGGCATTGATTTTTTATGTAGAGCAAAAATCAAAGCCAACAAGCAATATTTAAAGCAAAAGCCTTGGATGTACTTCTACCCTTAGATGTACAATTAGAGTATTATTATTTTTTTGCTGCGTTATTAAACAATATTGTAAAAATAATTTAAAAATTAAAAAAAAAAAAAAAACTACAACAAAAATATCTATTGTTTTATTTAAAATTTCATGGTTTATAAGTAAGTAAAAAGCTGCAAAAGAACAAACGTGTCCCATATTTAAATTAATATTAGTCAATGTTAAACAAAAATTTGTTACATATTTAAATTAAGTATGGTCAATATTAAAACAATATTGTTACATCTTAATTTTAACATGTTGTCAACTAATTGTGTCATGTTAAAAACAACTAGAAACATATTTAAATTAAAAAAAAAAAAACTTTGTTCTATTTCGTCACTGTTTTATATTTAATTTAAAGTTGATTCTGTTTAATTTTAACATTTTTTTCTTAGTGTACAAAGGGGCTTAGGAAATTGCATTTTTTCGCCCGCCCCTTTTGTGGGTGTGGTTATAAAAAAAATAAATAATGATAAAACTCTGTTACTTAACGGAAGGGGAAGGCAATTTTTAAAATGCGATTCGGCAATAGGACAATGTATACAAGCTTTGTATAAGTCCACCAAATACCGAAGATCTTACTTATCAAATACCGATCGGATATGCAATGTTGATATATCACACAAATATCGCGCACAATATATCTCTCCGAACCAATTTTTGTTAGAAACAGCAAAAAAATTTAAGTGGTGGGTTTTTTTTGTCGGCAGAGGAGGCTGGAGGACACCTTTCAATTGCGAAAAATGTTAACAAATATATTAATATAATTTTATATTAATTTAAATAAATATTTTAAATCAGTGCCCACAAAAGAGGGCGACCGAAAAAGTTTAACTTTCTAACTTTGGGTGATTTAAAAAAAAAAAAAATTTTAAAAACTACGCTTTTCAGAGGTTTATTTAAATCAATAAGCGTAACATTTTTTCACATTGTCCGATTTTCCTTTAAAAAACTAATGAACATTAGAAGTATTCGCGCCAAACTGCAGGGGTCTAGCTCTTTTGGTTTGGATTGCATCGTGTTTCCCATAGGCGGACGGAAGGACAGACGGACATCGCTAGAATAATCCACGAATAATTTATATACTTTATGGCTTAATAGACCAATATTTTGCTGCGTTGTGAGAGTGATGTGGCTTACAAGGAAAGTCTCCCTGGTGTCACCCGCTATCTTCGTGAAATTTGGATATGTTGTTTAGAATGAAAATTAATTCGACACGTACTTTTTTAGCGGCTCAAACTCATTTTGGGGGGGGGGAATTTGCATGGGGGGAAGTTGGTGTTTTTAAGTTTCTACGATTTACGCCTATTTAATTACGCCTATTTAATCAAAATTTGGTATCAGATTAAAGATATTATACCTATCTCGTGGTGCTAAGAACGTGCCAAAAACGCTATCGTTTTTCGACTTATTAACAAAAATGTTGTGCATGTTTGGACATTTGCTTTACCCAGATAGGTTTTTCAAAGACCTTTTAATTTGGTATATAACATGACTACACTCAGAAAATTATTGCAGTAACTACATTACAGTCGTTTGTGTAGTAACCCAGGCAGAAACTGCCAACTGTTCCAAAGAAAAAGTCTCGGCAAAGCACTTTATTTTTTTTTTGTAAAAGGTAGTATGAATTCGAAAAAGTGCTTTGCAAGCGCTTTGCCAATGTTTTTCTATTTAAATCCGCTCAAAGTATAAATTTTTTATTAAAATTTATTAATTTTCGTAACAATTGGAAAAATAAACACCAAAAAAGTTGTGTTTTATGGACTTATACAATTTTGTTCTAAAAGTGCTATAATAGTACCATCTTTTTTGTTTTTAAAGCGCTTTAAAATAGCAACGGCATACCGTTTACCGTGGTCATCATTTTGGACGCTGGGGAAGTACTAAACTGTGATGCTTTCCCAGCACACAAGCGACCATAAAAGGTACTTTGCCAGCGCTTTCCCGTTCGTATTTTTCTGCCTGGGAAGTAGTAGTTGTTGTTTTCAACTACAATTTTTGTCGTTTTTGTACGAAAAAATCTTAAACAACTTTTTTTTGTAGTAGTTTCAAAAAATAAATACAAAAATTATACTACATTGTAGCAATAGTTGTTTTATGTAGTTGTTGAATTTTTTTTTTGAAAACTCGTTTTTTTATAGAAATTTTTATTGCAAACGAATGTGTCTAACGAGTTGGTCGTGCGGGATGGAATTATTTTTATACAAAATAAATAATATCTAAAAAATTAAATTATAATTTATTAAATTTAATATTAAAAAAAATATATTTTTGGAAAAATATTCTTGAGCGAAAGAAAATAAGTGCATAAATGAGATAACAGTGTGTGTATGATATAACGCTCACATAAGTCTACGTAAAAACCGAGTGGAAACAAGTGAGAGTGTTACATTCGGGAGACGTTAGGGACACCTTCCCCTTGCGATTTTGAACTTCTTCTAAGATAGGAATGTTGCATTTGCTTAGCAAATGTACTAAAACCCTTGCAAAAAATGCAGTTTTTCTTAGGTTGGTTTAGTTCTCGAAGGGGGAACTTTCCCCTTGGTACGATTTTGCCCATTTCCGAACTTAACCTGCCTAGGAATATAAGATATATTCGTGCCAAACTTCGGAAGTGTAGCTCTTTTATTTTGGACTGTATCGTGTCCTCTACAGACCGACAGACGGACGGACATCGCTAGAATGTCTTAGAATCGATCACTGATCAATAATATATATACATTATGGGGTCCCCGACCAATATATCGATGCGTTACACACGGAATGACAAATTGAGTATACCCCCATACTGTGGTTGGAGGGTATAGAAATTAAATAGCGTTTTTAGGGGGGTCGACGGGGACGTTGCCGGACCACACTTTTTCAAAATTGTTTCAAGCTAAAAACAAAATTTACCATTTTTTGTTTTTCGGCTTTAAATTTTTTAGATTATTTTAAAATTTTTTTAGATTTAATTTATTATCAAATTCCACTAATTTGAAGTAAATTACCAAAATATTAAACAAAACATTAAAAAGTTGAAATGCAAGCTTTTCTGGGATAAAGGCACATTGAAATTTTTTTGACAAGACTTTTGAGATCAGTGGGTGCTAATTACCCTAAAAAAGTACCTGTTTTCAAAAAAGAAAAATAAAATTGAATCTTGGTTGGACCAAGATGGGTTAAGAAAAGTAAAAAGAAAAGTAAAAAAAAATATGTAAAAATTAGTGGAAAAGTTAAATTCGACTTATTGTTAGCCGAATCCATGAGTACCCTCCACAGTGCCATTTTAAAGTGATAGTTAGTTTTCTAAAGTGAAAAAATTAACAATTTTGATTAGAAATATTTTATTTTGAGTAAAAAACTTTTTTTTAGTCATTTTAAAAAAATAAAAAATATTTTTTTTGAGTGTAAAATATTTTTTGAGTGTAATTTTTTTTTTGGTTTAGGCTGGTTTACTCAATGCTCCGTTATAAAATAAATCTCCGATAAATTTAACTTTTTCATACAAATTTTGACATAAGGCTCCGTTAAATCGACAGTTAGCAGCTAACTTTTCATTGAGTAATCCGCCCTTAATTGTAAAAATATTTGTAAGTGACAAAAATACTTTGAATGTTTTTAAAGCTGATTTAACGGGGTTTTCAACACGTGAACTAAAGGTGAAACCAATTTCAAATTCACGGTCTTGCTACTAACTTTTGAACCACGAAGTCCTATAAATATCAAAAATATCCTTGGACAACCACATTGCGGATTAAATAAAAATCTCCAAAAAACTAAACTATACTAAGGGGTTCAGAAAGTTTCTATTGAGAGTCTAAATGACTCCAAAAAAATATTTTGAAAATCAATAATTTTCTTCTGCTCCCACATAGCGGTTGAATTATGACTTTTTTTTTGAGATTTTTACTTAATCCATGTGGGCGCCCAAAGATTTTTTGATTTTTATGAGACTTCGGGGAGGCATTTGGAGCAGACACCGGATTTTAAAAACCGAAAACACAAAATTTTAAGTTTTCATCAAAAATAAAAAAAATTATTGTGTTCAAAATAAAATATTTGTCTGTTATATTTTTTTGTATTTTTATCACAAGTTCAAAATATATTTTTCTTTTCAAAACAAAAAAATATAAAAATACCAAAAAAACGTTTTCCATAAAATTTGAAAAAGATATTTATCGTACAAAAAAAAAAAAAAAAAACATAAAACCCAAAAAAAACGTTTTTTTTTGTAGAAACAAATAATTGAAAATATTTAAATACATAAATTAGCTAAAATAAACTTGTGATATAAATTTAATCCTTCAAATCTTTGTCAATTTTGGTCAAATAAATTGGAGTAGCACACCATTGGAAACGTATTTGGGGTGTCTATTTAATAAGATCTATGCTTGCCAAACTTATTGCAAACTTATTAATACTTTTCAGTCCATTAAGTAAATAAAGGGGTTTGATTATTTTTGTCCAGGTAAACAATAGGGAAAATGTGATACAAAAATAAATTATAGAGTGTTAGGGTAACAAAGTAAGTCTCTATGTGGAACCACTTACCTACTGTAATATTTTAGTATATATTAGGGACAGAAGGATCATAACTTGTTAAGCGAAATAAGGCCCAAGAAGGCGGCTTTAAGATCCAAATTCTTGAAGAATCACTATTATAAAGTATGAGATCATAATAGTCACTACGGAATCTAAATAGCTTTGGCAAGAACTGCGTTATCGTCAAAGGTAAAATTTCCAAATAAAAAAAGCAAGGATGGAAGATAGGGGTCTAATTTTGTGTGGCGTAACTATTATTAGGTCGCAGATCACGAATATTAAAAAATAATAGCTTCGGCAGAAAATTTATGGTATTCAATCAAATTGAAATCTAAGCGTTTTGCATAGAAAATGATTTAAGTTGCGGCTGTTATTGAGAAAGTTTTCCGAAAGCGATCCTTTTGGAAAAAATTAAGGCATTATTGCTAAATAGTCCATGGAAGGAAGCTATGATACAGACGTTTTTTAATTAAATATATATTTTGTCTCTGCAAAAATATGTTGAATACATAACTGAATGTTGATTGAATCATCCCTCGTTTGTTCTACGTCGCTAACATCAATTCCCATCGAAATTTGCTTGGCAGATTCCAATTTGTTGCTTTTAGAGAAATTATTTTGAATTTTTAAAATAACAAAAATTCAAATAATAATAAAAGAATTTGTAAATATTGAAAACAATAAAAAAAAACGTTTTATTTTTTGAACTTTTCATAAATATCTTTTTTGGAAAACGTTTTTTTTTTGTTTGGTTTTTTATTTCGATCATGATGAAAATTTTTAAATAAATAACTTTTTATTATTTTTTTCTTTTGAATAATTTAAATTTTTTTGAACTTCTACGATAAATATCTTTGATAAAAACAAAAAATAAAAAGTTTTCCGGTGTCTGATTTGGAGTACAATTTTTTATTTACAAAAACCAACAAATTACAAATTTTCTATTAATTTTGTTTTTTTTTTGTAAAAAAAACATGTTTTTTTGGTAAAACCGTTTCAATACCGGTACGTACCGGTACCGAAGGAAAAGGTTTTTAGATACCGGTATCCGATACCAAAACTGGGTTTCGGTATTGGTATTGGTACCGGTATTCAATTTAACCCATTTTGGACCAAGATTCAATTTTATTTTTCTTTTTTGGAAAAAGGTACTTTTTTAGGGTAATTAGTACCCGCTGATCTCAAAAATCTTTTCCAAAAAAATTTTCAATGTGCCGTTTTCCCAGAAAAGCCTGCATTTCAACTTTTTATGCAATTTTAATATTTGGATTTACTTGCTATTTTATTAATTTATTTCATTATTTTCAAAATAAATAGTTTCAAAATAATTCAAATTAGTGGAATTTGATAATAAATTAAATCTCAAAATTTTTTAAATTAGTCAAAAAAATTAAGAGCCGAAAATCAAAAAATGCAAAATTTTCGTTTTTGCTTGAAACAATTTTTGTGCTGATTTGCATTGCATTTCATGGACACATAAATTGCGTTGGTGAAGCGGGGATATTTTTTTTTAATGCAGAAACATGAGACTTAACATTCCATAACCATATATACCCGAAATTCCGTCTCTTTCTTACATAAATATTTTTTTGAAAAAGATGTTCTCTACTGTTCGAAAAATCGAACAGAGGATCGAAATGGGTTAAAGGGTTTTGAAACGGATAACGGTATTGAAAAGGTATCGATTGCCAACATTGATTAAAATCAAACTAAACAAATTGTATTAAACTAAATTTTTCACGAGAAAAAAATATTTTTAGCTAACAAAACATTTTGTTCACAGCATCATGCTGTGTTGTGTCAATTCAACAGAGAATGGGTTTAAATTTAAAAATAATCGCAAAAGTATAAAAATATCGTTTTTGTTGTACTTGATCATCAAAACGCGAATATCGCTAATGCAAGCGCTAAATTGAAAACGCGACTAGCACCATTAAATTTAGCGTACTCGAATTAACTTTAATAGTAGAGTTCCCAGCTTGTTAAAAAAAAAAGTATCAAAACCAGTGTTGCCACCAACAAAATCGTAAATTACACATGGATCAAAAAATTACACATGAAAATACGAATTACAAATGCTTTTTATACCCTCCAACCACAGTATGGGGGTATACTTATTTTGTCATTCCGTGTGTAACGCATCGAAATATCGGTCTAGGACCCCATAAAGTATATATTTTATTGATCAGTGATCGATTCTTAGACATTCTAGCGATGTCCGTCCGTCCGTCTGTCCGTCTCTAGAGGACACGATACAGTCCAAAATAAAAGAGCTAGACTTCCGAAGTTTGACACGAATATGTCTTATATAACGAACTAGGCAGGTTAAGTTCGGAAATGGGCAAAATCGGACCAAGGGGAAAAAAGTTCCCCCTTGGAGAACTAAACCAACCTAAGAAAAACCGCATTTTTTGCAGGGTTTTTTGTACTTTTTCTAAGCAAATGCAACATTCTTACCTCAGAAAAAGTTCAAAATCGCAATGGGGAGGTGCCCCCTGACGTCTCCCACAAACCCACCCCACCCCCAAAAAAAAGACCCCCTGATTTTTTTTATATTGTTTTTTATATTTTGGAGGGCATAAAAGATTCGGCACAGCCGAATGCAACACTCTCACTTGTTTTTACAAAACGTGTGTAAACAGTTGCGGAAAAACGATTCCCGCTCCAATTGTGATTATTCTCTAAGATGACTTTGTTCGCAACTGCTTGACATTTAATGCATTTTTTCTCCAATTTAAAGAAATACCAAAAAGAAAGAAAAGGTTTCCAATCTATTATCCTCCACTGTATTTGCATTGTGCACAAATACATAAAACAATTTTACAAAAATCCGAAGGCATCCATTTCATACACGAACGTAGAAAATAAGCAGCAGTAATATCAATCCCTAGGCGTTGCACGAGTTCTCTTTGGGGCACTGCATTTATGCCACATCCTTAATAAGGTGTTGTGATCCACCGAATATGCAATGTAACAATATGCGATTGTATTCACTTGAACATTAAACCAAATTGATATTGAACAGCAGCATCAATGATTTTGTTCGAAAATGGCGAATAATGCCACTGTCAGGAATATAATCTTAACTCGTATTCCAACATTCATAGGAATTTAGACAGAGAGAGGAGTTTGTATTGAATATCTGTGTATTATTTTGTGTTTATATTAAGTATATAAGTCAATATAATTGTATGTTAAAATATGTGGCAATACATTTAAATGGATTATGTCGATATAAATACAGAACAGTTTCATTGGTTAATAATGTTGCCCCCATCTATCATAATTCGATGGAATTTGTCTACGATTTTTGACAATCCGAAGATAATCTTTAAGAACCAGTTATGGAACTAGTTCTATAAATTGTACCTGAGTCAGGTACAATTTTCATAAGTTTTGTGTCCTGCTTAATAGAAGTGATATTAGAAGATACTGTTTAAGTATTCAAAACCAAAACCAATCCGGGGGGAGGGTAGTGAAGTTGTCTTCAAACTAGTTTCGGATTTCCCAAGAATTACCGGGAAAACCGACCCGGGAATTTGTATTTTTCGCGGGAAACCCGGGAATTTTGTACCAGAAAAATTGTTAATTTGTTTTAAAAGACTCAAAACAGCATCTTTAGAAAAATATGCTAAAGAAGAGTTGGGGAAAGAGTTCCATCTACTTCATGGTATAAAGACTAGATGGAACAGCATGTTTAATATAATTCGATAATTTTTTAAAAGCAAAAAAAAAAAAAACAAATCTTAAAGATTGGGCTTGTTCTGAAGAGAAACCTGCTACTCAACAGTTGAGATGTAGCATGTTTTGTTTAGTTGACTCAGCTGAACAATTTTTTTATGATTGTTGTAATTTTTTTTTCCTTTATTCATTCCACTTGGGAACATGTGGCTTTTACAAGAAAATTCCAACTATTTCTATCATTACGTATTACTTTTATTTCATCAAACGGTTTATCTTGCATATTTAGTTATTGCAATACTGTTCTACGCCAAGTGTTTTTTGGACGACCGGATCGTTGGCTACCTTGGGGGTTCCACTCCAGCTCAGTTCGTGTGATGCTGCTACTTGGTCTGCGCAGTGTGTGGCCTATCCATTTCCATCGTGCTATTTGGCGTATTATGGAATCTTCATTTATTAAGTTCCACAATTCAACGTTGCTGATTGTATTTGGCCAAAAGATTCTGCATAGTATACGCAAACATTTGTTTATAAAAACTTGTAAACTCCTCGCTATAACATTTGTCATTAGCCAGGTCTCGCTTCTATAGAGTAGTGTAGATTTTACGCAAGCATTAAATATACGAATCTTCGTATTCTGTGGTGATCGCCATGTTTTATTCAGGCGTCCGAAAGCCGACCTTGCCTTGTTCAGCCTTAGTGACACGTCTTCTTCTATCCCTCCATCTATCGACATCATACATCCTAGATAGCAGAATGATTTAACATAGCTTATACGTTGACCTTGTACCATTATGTGTTGTTTATTCGCATTGCATGAGTTTTGTCGATATTTATATCACTGTGCTACAAATTTTGGGTCATTGCATTGAGCCTCAATGCCTTCAACGCCATATGAAAGTAGACAATCAAATGGACAAAATCACAAAAGGGTTTTGCAAAGTCAGTTCAGATTTCTTTTTTATAGCCCACTGAAGTTTTTATTTTTTTATCAAAAAAAAATTTTGAATACTTTAAAATTTTTAAGCATTTTCTATATGCTGGACGAACTTTCTGTCTTAGACGTGCCCTAGTAAAATATGATGCAGAAAATATTTGTAAAACATTTTAACCCTTTAACTGCCTTTCTTTATAGACTTTTTTGTATTTCTTTTAAAAAAGGACAAAAATGACCCTTTAAAACGGGAGTTAGAGGGTTAATTTGGTCAAAGAAAAGAATCATCATAAAATTTTATAAAACACATCAGAACATCATTTTTAGCTCAAAAGTATATTTGCACTCTTTTTTGTCGATATTTTTTAACACTGCTTTGGTAAAAATAAATAATAAACATTGATTATTTATACTTGACCCTTTTTAAGCACTTTGCACATGTCGCACAAACTTTGAACATTCGACAACCCCTAGTGAAATTTTATGAGGAAATATTTGTAGAACAATTTTAACCCTCTAAATGGACGTTTTATTAGAATTCTGTGTTTAGTTTTTAAAAAGAAAGAACCGACATAAAATTTCACTGAAGACATCAAATCATATTTTGAAGCTCAGATGTGTTCTTATTATAGTATTTTTGACGTTTTCCAAACGCCTTTGATAAAAAAAATAAAAACTTCAGTGGGCTATAAAAAAGAAATCCGAACTGATTTTGCAAAACCCTTTGGTGATTTTGTCCACTTGATGGTCTACTTTCATATGGCGTTGAAGCCATTGAGGCTCATTTTTCTTGTTGCACAGTGTATTTAGCCCAACCGTATTTGCCAGCTCAACCAAGTCGTTTACCTTGCTCTGCATATCATTGAACCTGTGCGATATCAGACAAATATCGTCTGCAAAGTCTAAATCTTCTAAGTGGGTATGGAAATCCCAGACAATATATGTTTAATTGCTTTAATCTAAATGAAAAATATTTTTTTAAAATAAGTAAAAATTTCCTTAAACTTATGGATTATGTATTTAGACCCACAATATGTGGGGTCCGTACATGATTAATTTGGATCCAAATTTTTGGCCAGATTCGCTCTACCTTTCTTAGTTTTCGAGATTTGGGAATGAGGTATTGACATACGAAAAAAGTCCAAAGGCATTTTATAATACTTTTAGTAAAATTTTCTTAACGGACGCGATACGTTCCATATATATACGGGGTAGCTATTTAATATAGTCGCGGTCAGTCAGCGTTTACAAGCGGAGAGTCTTGGGGGTCTTTCGAGTTTTCACTTAAAATCAAGTTTCCAAAAATCCTTAAAATTGTCGTAGTGAGTTATTGGCGCCACTCAAATAAAAAAATTTACAGCTTTCTGCTGTGGTAACAAAATAAGTCTGGTTGCTTCAATCGGCAAACACGATATCAGACTCGGATGGCAACGCTTAATCTCCTGTACATATAAATCCAAATGATTGAGGAAAGTTCACAAAATAAACATTTAGATCGAACCACAGGCGTCGAAAAGAATAATGTGTGTTGAAAAAGAAACAACAAAGTTTGTTTTCCAAGTACTTTTACATGTCACAAATTCAACCAATAAGCACACATCAATCAATATCACTTCAACTACCTACATGCACTAATTAACAGCTCCAACAAAATGCATCATGAAATAAATTTCTATAAAAAAGTTCATACAATAAGATTCTGAGACGCATTTTCTACATTAAAATTAGACTTGTGCTTAATCGTTCAATTGAGTGAGCGCTCATTCTCGTTCATTTCAGATAAATGACCTAGTTCGTTCATCTAGTTCAATCGCTCTTTTGGCTCTTTCGTTCAACAGCTCATTAACGAATCATTTTGATCATGTCTGTTGGTCGTTCATCTAGTTCAAATCGGTCAATTTTGGTTTTCGTTCAACAGTTCATGATCGAATCATTTCGATCATGTCTGTTGTTTTGTCTTTCGTTGAAAAAATATAAAAATGTTAAATAAAAACATTAATTAAAAACAACAAAAATAAATATATGTATAAAATTTTTGTAAAAAAACACATAAATGAGAAAAAAAGTGGAGAAAAAACTAACGCCTATTGACAAAATTAACAAAAAAAATTTAACGACCGAACTGAAAGATCAAAATGAAGTAATGACCAATTGAGCTGAATGAACGAAAAGACCTAAAAGAGCTGAAATGAACGAACTAGATAAACCGCTCAGTTAAGTGAATAGTTCAATTGAACTAGTTCGTTCGTGAACGACACAACTCTAATTAAAATCTGAGATATTATTTCTTTAGGAAATTCTTAGATTCTGAAAAGTATGTGTTTAGTTCTAACAAATGATTTTGAAGAAGTTCAACGTAAAAGTCCAGACTTTACAAACAAAAATTGAGACAAACAAACAAATATCGTGAACAAAAAAAAAAATAAGTTTTTGGTTTAAGATATTTTAGTATGTTGCCACAGACATTAATGCAGTCATGAGCAATTTCATTATGTAGATACTTTTAATGAGAAGCTTTCAATGTATTTCGTGACTCAAACATAAATTCAAAACATTTAATTAAGCAGATGTATTTCAGCTACCAATAAGAGAAAAATATATGTATGCATATGGGGCATTCCATGCCAAATCACTCACTTTTAGGCCCGACCCCATTCGATTAATTTTATTTTTGGATATGTTTTAGTACGTATTAAATGCAAATTGCAGCCAAATTTTCAGCCTTTTATACAAAGGTGGTGTTGAGTAATCAATTTTTCAAAATGGCGATTTTTTCCAAAAAATGAAAAAATTTAAATTTTCAATCAATTTTGACCAGTAAAAAATATAGATATTTTAAAAAAAGTTGGACAACGTTTTGTTGGTATTTAAATGTAGTTTTAGAAAAAAAATGTGAAAAAATTATTCGAAGTAATTATCACTTATTTTTTGACGTTTAAAAATTAAAATCGACTTTTTGAAAAAGTCCGAAACCTTCGATTTTTTTGTAAAAAACTATAAGAATTCTACTCTAAATTATGCAACTTTTAAGCCATAACTCGAGATGTGATCACAATTCTTTCTATTTTTTTTTTAATTTTTAAAATTGCACCTTTTATGTTTTGGCTCTGATTTATTTTATATGGAGCTCCAAAAAAAAAAAAAATGGTAGATACTGACCCTAACTTACCCTAAATATATTCATTTGGAGGTAAATATACGTCTCACAAAAATTTGGGACGATCGGACATGTGTAAGGCGCTTAGCATGGTCCTTGAAGTTTAAAAAACGGATTACAAGGAAAAATATGAATTTTTTTCTGTTTTCGCAATTTCTTTGGTATTTTAAGTTAAGTTTTAATTCAAGTGATTACAGAATTATGATGTGGAGTAAAATGCCTTTCTAATAAGGTACTAAAAACTAAAATCGGTTGAAAATCAGCCAAGTTATTACAACTTCCCCAGGCATCTAGCGTGTGCCATACAACTTGATTAAAAAATACGAGGCCCTTTTTTTAAATTTATTGAAATTTTCTACTGTAATAACATTTTTTCATTATTCATGTTTCAGTGTAATATTTTTTTGACTTTTCCAAATTTTAAAACAAAAAAAATAATTTTTTTTTTAAAATAGAGATTTCAAAAGGGTGTGGAAAATGCAGGCATTTTTAGCACTAATTTTAAAAATGTTAGCAAAACACAATATGAAAAATACTTGTCATCTAATAACATTTGAACTTGAAGAATAAAAAAATGTTATTACAGTAGAAAATTTCAAAGAATTTCAAAAATCGGATTGTATTGATTAATCAAGTTGTCTGCCACACGTTAGATGCCTGGGGAAGTTGTAATAACTTGGCTGATTTTAAACCGATTTCGGTTTTTATGACCTTAATAGAGAGACATTTTACTCTACATTTCAATTCTGTAACCATTTGAATTCAAAATTAACTTAAAATACCAAAAAAATTAAGAAAACAGAAAAAAATGCATATTTTCCCTTGTAATCCGATTTTCAAACTTCAAAGCCGATGCGGCACGCCTTACCCATGTCCGATCATCCTAAAATTTTCTGAGACGTATTTTTACACCCAAGTTAATATATCTAGGGGAAGTTACGGTCAATATTTACCAAATTATTTTTTTTTGGAGCACCATATAAAATAAACCAGAGTCAAAAAAAAAAAGTGCAATTTTCAAAATTTGAATAAAAATAGAACGAATTACGATCACATCTCGAATTATGACTCAAAAGTTGCGTAATTTAGAGTAGAATTTTTTGACATTTTTAAAAAAAAATCGAAGGTTTCGGACTTTTTCAAAAAGTCAATTTTAATTTTTATACGATAAAAAACAAGTGATAATTACTTCGAATAATTTTTTCATATTTTTTTTCTAAAACTACATTTAACTACCAACAAAATGTTGTCCATCTTTTTTTAATATATCTATATTTTTTACTGGTCAAAATTGATTGAAAATTTAAATTTTTTCATTTTTTGGAAAAAATCGGCATTTTGAAAAATTGATTACTCAACACCACCTTGGTATAAAAGGCTGAAAATTTGGCTGCAAGTTGCATTTAATACGTACTAAAACATATCCAAAAATAAAATTAATCGAAGGGGGTCGGGCCTAAAAGTGAGTGATTTGGCATGGAATGCCCCATATACAGCCAGAAAAACGAACAAAAATCAATGGGGTCTATCGATTATATATTAATAACACTGCGGAACACTAAAAAATAAACAAGAGTTACGACCATCATTTCTATATATTTCGGACATGCTGAATCGAATGGCGTACTCCGTTTTTCGATGTATGGTACAGTTTTCTTGTAAAATGTCATTAAAGATTGGCTGATTTTCAGCTGCTTTTTTAACAAAACAAATTCCAAAGCTAATGATTTTTAAATTTTATGGCATGGAAAACAAAGATATAACTTGTAGCAATATTTCTAATATAAATTTGGTTTAAAGCTTTTCATCTTAACCCCTTTAATTCGCGGATTTCTTCATTTTTTTAAGTTTTCGCGAAATTAACCGCTACATTGGTCTCTGATAAAAAACTTGCATTTTGTGGATCATAAAGGCGTCCATCACACTACGAATAGTGGACAAAAAACATCTATGTTATATGGACCATCATGAAGAAAATCGCGAAAAACCGTTTTTTTGTATATGGCAGCATCACTTTAGGAGATGATTTGAGGCTTCATCTTTTAGTATATAATGTGGGAACCTTAAACAATGAACTGACCCAAAATTTGTCCAAAAAAGTTTTCATTTGCAAAAGTTATCTTAACAAAAACTATAATTATTGTATCGCAAACACTGAAATAACCGTTTTTGTTAAGATAACTTTTGCAAATGAAAACTTTTTTGGACAAATTTTGGGTCAGTTCATTGTTTAAGGTTCCCACATTATATACTAAAAGATGAAGCCTCAAATCATCTCCTAAAGTGATGCTGCCATATACAAAAAAACGGTTTTTCGCGATTTTCTTCATGATGGTCCATATAACATAGATGTTTTTTGTCCACTATTCGTAGTGTCATGCACGCCTTTATGATCCACAAAATGCATGTTTTTTATCAGAGACCAATTTAGCGGTTAATTTCGCGAAAACTTAAAAAAATGAAGAAATCCGCGAATTAAAGGGGTTAAGATGAAAAGCTTTAAACCAAATTTATATTAGAAATATTGCTACAAGTTATATCTTTGTTTTACATGCCATAAAATTAAAAAATCATTAGCTTTGGAATTTTTTTTGTTAAAAAAGCAGCTGAAAAACAGCCAATCTTTAATGACATTTTACAAGAAAACTGTACCATACATCGAAAAACGGAGTACGCCATTCGATTCAGCATGTCCGAAATATATAGAAATGATGGTCGTAACTCTTGTTTTCTAAAATAGTGGTTAGTTTTGTCACGCAGTGTAATTTAAATTTACAACTCATTTAACGGATTAGTTTAATAGATTTTTAATAGATTTATTTTTACAAAATACATATAAGAAAAAATCATTGTTCTTAGCTTAACGGGATTTTCTCATAAGTTCCATTACACTCAAAAAAAAAAAGTTTGTAAAATTACAAGTAAAAGGTCTTGTAATTCTATTTTACCAATATTTTGGTCTTTTTACAAAAATTGTTGTATAATTAATAAAACGAAAACTACAGTTTGCTTTGTAATTTTACTATTATATGTTGGTAAATTTATTTTACAAATTTTTAAGATAAATTTACAAAAAAGTGATTTATTTTACAAATTAAAAAAAATATTACAAGGTGTTTAGTTTTTTTACACAAGAAAACTGTAATTGTACAACAAAATGTTACTTGATGTTTTATTACAAGCATTTTTTTTTAAGATCGTTTACAAGGTTTTCAGTTTGAAATGTATGTATTAAAAAGTACAAAATTCCAATGTAATTTTACAAAACTTATTTTATTACTAGAATTAATGTTGTTTACAAAAAAAAAATTTAATTATTCAACAATAGGACACGCAAAAATTTTCTAAGTTCTAAGTAAAAATCATTTTTTATAAATAAAAAATTTCATGAAAAAAATTTTGTAAATTTTTTAAGTTTCAGACACAAAAATTTTTCAACTTATTGTAAACTTTAGAAAAAAAAATAATTTTTACAACATTTTTTGGTAATTTGCGTTAAGTAAAATACCACAATTTTTATGTGTTTCTACTATATAATTGTTCTATTTTTTTTGTATTTTTACCATTTTTTTTGGTAATTTTACCATATTTTTTTGGTAATTTTTTTTTTTAAATTTGGCACCTAAAATGTCAATAAAAAGCTGCCAATTATGAAAAATTAAGTTTTTCTTATTTTAACAGGTACTTAAACATCCAATCTACAATATCCAAAACAAAATTTTCCGATATTTTAAAAATACTTGTAAAAATAATTAAAAATTCAAAAAAATATTGTTATTTTTTGACTAATTTTTCCTGAAAATATAAGAAATTTCTTGTGTAGCCTCCTTCGCAATTCTCATATGTTCTACTTAAGAAAAACGAAATGTCGAAAAACAAATAAAAAAAGTGCAGTGTTATACTTTAAAAAGTTTGTTAAAAGTGTTCAAGTGAAAAAAAAAATCATTTCAGGTTGTTGAAGTGCTACTCCAGCTGCCGAAAAAGGAAAAAAAAGATGCACCAATGGAAAAAAACCTTTAAATTTACAAAACAAATATGTAATATAATAATAAATAATAATAATAATTTGATCCAATGATCAGTTTTTATTTATTTTTCCAATTTAATTACACATCATTTTTAATAATTTAAACCTAAACGAGAACTGGTAACAATGACCGTCGTCTCGTTGTAGCGAAATCGACCAAGGGTTTTTGTGGGAATCGAACGCTACCAACTAACCTACAGGGGTTGGTAGCGTGGTTTGGTTTATTTATATGTAAATAAACCAAATTTTTTGTAAATTTACAAAACAAATATGAAAATTTAAAAAACAAAATTGTATACTTACAGAAAAAAGTTGTAATTTTACAATATTGTAAATTTACAAATTATTTGTTTAAACTACTGTTTTTACGTCAAAAAAATAAGAAAAACTGATATATTTACAATAAAAATTGTAAATTTACCACTTTTTATTGTAAATATACAAGTTTTTTGCATAAAAAATAGTAGTTTAACCAAACAATTTGTAAATTTACAATTTTGTTGTTTGATTTTCTGCTTTATTTTGTAAATTTACAACTTTTTTTTGTAAGTTTACAATTTGTTTTGTAAATTTTATTTTTTTTTTTGCAAATTTACAATTTTTATTGTAAATATACGTCTTTTTCAATATTTTTTGCGGTAAAAACAGTAGTTTACCCAAATAATTTGTTAATCTACAATTTATTTTTTTCATTTTCAATTTTTTCTTTGTAAAATAACAACCTTTTTCTGTAAGTTTACAATTTTGTTTTGTAAATTTACCAAATTTTTTGTGAATTTCCAAAAAAAATGTTCACCTCAAAGTTAATATTTTACAAAGAAAAACTGTAAATTTACATTTTCTTTTGTTAAATCAATTTACAAATTATCCCCGTAACATTACGGGGATTCTTGCTAGTACATATTTTACAAAACCTGCCCCGTAAAATCACGGGGATTTTATGTCATTTTACAAACTTTTTTTTTTGAGTGTAGGTAAGGCAGATTCTCTCCTACACACTTACAATAAAAAAAATATTAAAATCATGCACAAACAACTTTAAAATAAATATAAAACAGTTACAAAATTAAACAAAATTTGTTTCTACTTATTTTAAATATTTTTATGTTTATTTTTAAAATGAGCAACTAAACATTAGAGCGACTCAAAAAAAAAGTGATTTAGTTACCCCTCTGAAAATAAAGCTTGCTATGTTTTATGATGATTCCCAAAATATTTTGGTTCTAGCGTTGACCATTTAAAAAAAATATCTTTTCCAGTTTTTCGAATTTTTTTTGTACTTTACTCCAAGACGAAATAAATAAAATTTTGTATCATCGAAAATAGTTTTTGACGCAGCATCCAATGGTATATACAACTTGACCACTTGCGACCTACTAATTGGAGATATTTAACTACCCTAATAAAAATATTATGCTAATTTTATTAATAGATCTAATTCGATCCGTAAAATGGTTGTATCAAATATAGAGTTTTTCACGGGAATTCCCGGGACGGGAATTCCCGGGAATTCCCGTAAATTTTCGATCCCGAAATCCCGGGAAATAGAGCGGGAATTCCCGGGAATTTTAATTTCTTTGAAATTGTTGTTTTTTCGACTTCTATTGATTATTTTATATGTGATTTTTCAGAGATTTTATTAAAATTGTTGATAATTGATGGCAGAAACGTACGCAGGGACCAGGAGGGCTTAAAAAGTATTCCAAGAGATACCTTCTAAATTAGATCTAAATCTTCGATAGGATATAATTATCGGAACCTAATCCTTTTTTTTGGAGCTGAAAAATTTTCTTTTTGTTTCTATAGAAAATATTTATGTCTCTGGACATGATTCTTTTTAAATCGATAAATTGATATAAATTTTCGCAAGGAATGACTCTGAAATTAACAAGTTTTTCTTTTAGAAAGCAGAATTTTTAATTTTTTTTAATAACTTTTTGATGTAAATTTTCTTATAATTTCATTTTTCTGAAACAGTTACATTCAGTTTCAGAGACATAATTGAGAAATTCCTTTGAATCAGGAATCAGGAATACATGTAGTGCTCTTTTACCATCAGTAGTGCTCTTTTACCATCAGTGCCAGGGCTGGCAAGTAAGACTCTGAATACCAATATTGTGTTTTAGAGGCAAAACTTTGAGAACCAATTGTAATAATTAACTGAGATGAATAAGAATAAATGATAAATTTTTATACCCTACACCACACTGTGGTACAGGGTATAATGAGTTTGTGCTGATGTTTGTAACTACCCGAAATATTGGTCCTAGACCCACTTTTAAGTATACCGATCGACTTAGAATCACTTTTTGAGTCGATTTAGCGATGTCCGTCCGTCCGTCCGTCTGTCTGTCCATGTAAACGGTGTAAACACGATACAGGTCGCAATTCTCGATCAATTGACTTGAAATTTAAAACTTAAGCCTCTTTTGGCCCAAGCCTATTGAAATTGGAAAAAATCGGTCCATATTTAGACCTAGCCCCCATACAAAGGTCCTCTTTAGTTTTGGCTCAAATGACTCTAATAGTCGCATTTTAATAGGTATCTTTTCAAAATTTGGCAGGAACTAATGTTTTATACACACAAATCACCATTCCGAATTTTAAAGAAAACGAACCAGTTCTTCTAGTAGCCCCCATACAAACCACCTTCCCGATTTTCACATAAATATCTCAATTTTCATGAAAATAGAAAATATTTAATTAAAATTCTGTTTGTGTATGTTAAACGCGTACTTTAATAACCTTATAAATCTAATTATCATCGGACCATTTTGGACTTAGGTCCCATGTGGAAATTTCGCCCGATATTCAGTTGAAGCGATTTATTGTCAACAAAAAGAAGCCTATTCCACTCAAATTTGATTAGTAATTGCTTTTTACACTTATTAAAGATTTGACAAAATATAGATCTAATCAGTCCATGTTTGAACTTGGGACCCATGGTCCGGGAAACTCTGGTGTAGGGTATTATATGGTCGGTCTTGACCGACTATAATTTTCTTACTTGTTATTATTGATACAGATAAAGTGAGGTGAAGGAACATATCCCTTAAAAAATACCTTTTAAAAGACTTTGACATATTTGGGCCGTTTTTTTTTATAAAAACTGTGTAACAAAAATTTTTATTTTTTTCTCGAAACTTATTATTTTTTTTTGTTTTAGAGGTCCTAAATAAGATTTTTAAGGTGGTAATAAACATTATAAATACTGTAATCGCATTCATAAGGTTTTTATACATTTTTTTTAAAAAAAATTTGGGTTTTTACTTTTTGCGGGAATTCCCGGGATCCCGGGAAATTTAAAAATGAATCCCGCTTTCCCGGGAAATGAAAAAGTCCGGGAAAAGAAAAACTCTAATCAAATAATATCTAATTGAAATAAAAATAAATTAAATAAAATCAAATAACAAAAACAAAATTTATTTTTTTTTTCTTATTTTTCAAATAAAAAAATGTTATTGATGACACCGCTTCATCATATTGATGACAAGTTACATTGGACGAAAAATGATGTAGCATTTCATCATATTGATGTAACTTTTCATCAATATGAAGAAGCTTCTTCTTTGAGTGTAGGAAGTGGAAATGACTTGCAGGGTATAAAAACCAAAATAATAATAAATTAACTAATGCTATTAATGCCATTTAAAATGGGTTCAAATACCTTCAATTTTTTAGAGTGTGTGAAGTTTTTGATATATTTGTATTTCTTTTGCTTATTCGTTTTTAAATAACAATAAAGTTCGAAAACATGCAAGTACGGCGACAGCCTGGTGGTAGAGTGTTGTGCTTAAAATGCGCTGTAGCGTTGGTTCGATTCCCCACAGATGCTTGATTTTTTTTTTATAAAACCTAAAACATTTTTTTTTATATGTATATGTGTGTCTGATTCTATAAATAGATTTACAGAGTTGTTAAAACGCTAATTGTTGCTTCAGACTCTATAAATAGATTAATTTTTTACAGAGATGTTAAAACGCAACTTATTTTTGTATATTTTATTCATTTGTATAATATCGGTAAAGTTCGCTATTAATTTAAGACGGCTAGCCGCGGCTGTGGCCTGGTGGTTGTGTCTTGTGCTTTAGACTCCGGCGTCCTTGGTTCAAATCTCACAACATTTTTGTGTAAATTTTTTTTAAATAAAAAAATATAAAACTAAAATTAAAAAGTAATCAAATACGGAAAAACGAGTATTTGAAAACAATTCAAATACTCAGCTATTAATTTAGTAATTGGTCCAAGCATTTTCGTGCTCGGAGAAATTTCAAATACATAAGTAATTGAATCAGCAGTTTTGGTAATTGAAATCAGTTTTCAGTTCTTTCTGTGTACGCTTTAAAAGTTTTTTAAAGGACTTATTCTTCTTTCTATCTATCTATATAAATAAAAATCAATTGTCGTTCGTTGGTAACCGCATCAGTTGATAACGGCTGGACCGATTTGGACAATTTTTTTTTGGAATGTTCGCCATAGTCCAACTTAGGTTTTTACGTAAATAAAAATTGACCATGGCCACTTTTACGCCCACTTTTTTCGATTTATCTAAAATCGGAAAACGGCTGCACCGATTTGCTTAAGTGTTGGTAGTAATCCAATTTAAGTTTTTACTGGAAGAAAAATCGACCACGCCCACTTTTACGCCCACTTTTTTCGAATTATCTAAAATCGGAAAACGGCTGCACCGATTTACTTAAGTGTTGGTAGTAATCCAATTTAAGTTTTTACTGGAAGAAAAATCGACCACGCCCACTTTTACGCCTACTTTTTAAATTTATCTAAAATCTGAGAATGGCTGGACCGATTTGACTAAATTTTTTTTAAATG
Source organism: Pegoplata infirma (assembly GCA_963921195.1). Taxonomy (NCBI): domain Eukaryota; kingdom Metazoa; phylum Arthropoda; class Insecta; order Diptera; family Anthomyiidae; genus Pegoplata; species Pegoplata infirma. The sequence continues at coordinate 162,483,095 of OY992539.1, forward strand.
AATTTTCATCATATTCCAACTTTGGTTTTTACGAAAAAAGAGATTGACCACACCCACTTTGGCTAACTTTTGTTGAAAATGTAAGTCATAACTCAACAAAGGCTTTTACGGATAAGACAATTTCCTATGCCGACTTTTTTCTATGTGTAGTATGAACTATAACGGCTAGACCGATTTGGTTACAGTTCGCAAAAGATTTTTAAGGAAAGATGGACCGAGTTGGTTAAATTAAAATAAGGTTTTTAGGGTAAAAAAGTATTCGATGTATATAAAATTTACTCTATAGAAAAATAAAATATAGAATAATAAAATTTAAATAAAAATCAAATGTAGTTCGTTGGTAATCACATCACTTGAAAACTAACCGATTTGGATAATATTTTTTTTTAATGTTCGTCTTAGGTTTTTTTGGAAAAAAAAATTAATCACGCCCACTTTTACGCCTCCTTTTTTCGATATATCTAAGATCGGATAACGGATGGATCGATTTGACTAAACTTTTTTTTAATGTTCGTCATAGTCCATGTTGTAAGTGGCTGCTGACGTTTTACGTCAAGACACGTGATTGTCATTGTGATTGTCATAGTGATTGCCATTGTGATTGTCATAGTCCAACTTAGGTATAAACGGAAATAAATATTTTTCACGCCCACTTTTATTCCGATTAAATAAAACAAAATATTTTAATGTTTCGATAAATATTTTATTTAAAACAAAATATGCACTTTTATATTAAATCATTGCTAATGATATTATATAAAACCCAGTCTATACAATCAGGCACATTGCATCTCTGTAGCAATACTGAATAGGCTGTATAAAAAATAATATAGCTCTCAATTTTACGACTATTTTTTGGCAAAATTTTCATATCAAAAATTAAAAGATAGAAATCGACACAAAAATAAATTTTATGTATTTTATTCTAGCGGTTTTCGGTTGAGCGTTTTTCTTGCCAAATTTGTTTGAAAAAAGTCACCGATATTGTTTTTCCATTTTCCAAGTCGCGACCTTATACATAAAAAAAAATGTAAAACTCTTTGACACAAATTTGTACAAAAACGCATTACAACTAATTCACTTATGTGCGGTGCACACTTGCTGCTTTTGAGTGTTTAAGGGCGAAATGTTTAAAAAAGTGTTTTATGTTGTCATATTAAAATTTGACACATGGTTTTGGAATGTCAGAATATAAAATTATTTAACGTAAACTTAAACATGAAGCAATATTGTTTTTATAACTCAAATTATAATTCAAATTTTAATTAATTCGAATTTGAGTTTTAAAATCAATTATAATTAATATTAAAATTATTTTTCTTTTCTTCCAAAAATATGCAGCATCTTTAAAATAAAATTGAACATTTTTGATTTGAATGTGTTTTTTCCTCTTCGTGTTGTAATTTGGTGGTATAAACCAGAGGTAACCAAAACTCTCAATAAATGAAATGCGTCTGTATTGGATAAGATAATATTGCCCAGCAAACAAAAAACTAAGCATTACAAATGTTATGAATTTTACTTTTAAAACAGTGATGCCCAAAAAATTTTTGGTTGTGAGTAAGAGAGAAAAAACAAATTGAGAGAAATTATTATTAAATTATTAAATAAATTAAATAATATGTTAAAAGTAAATTAAATAATTATTAAATTTTTCTTTAATAGAAGAATCCACCGAATTTCCTATTTCGGCAATACGCCTCGCCACAGTTTGGGGTGACAAGGGAATTGACTTTATGAAATCTGTTCTATAATTTAATGTTTGAAAAGTTTTTTGTAAAATATTTTTTGCTAGCATTCCATCTATAAATGGTCTGCCTTGCTGAGCGATTTCCAAGCTTATTTGGCATGAAATCTCCATTTTTAATTTTTTATTTTGCAAAATTTCATCATTTTGCTCTTCTTGCAGAACCCATTCTTTAATTTTTTGCATATAAAAGTTTTTTTGCTCAAGAAAAAACATTTTCCTTTTTTTCCTCTTTTAAATAATTTATTTCTTTGTGAAAAAGGTCAAAATGCCTTTTAATTGAAAATGTTTTCTTTGTTTTAAATGTTTGGTAACATAAAATGCATTGCATGTTACTATATATTCAGAAAAAAATATTATTCATATCTGTGACATCTTTATCGTGTATCGAAAAAAATCAACAATTCATTTTTTACCCTTTTTTAGAACACGATAAAGATGTCACAGATACAAAAAATATCTTTTTATGAATATATATCATTTAAAGCAACAAAGCAACTATTTAAAATCAAAAAAAAAATTTTTGGTTTGTATGGAAAACGATTTTTAAGGCCCCGTCGCGTAGAGAAGGCGTGGTCCTAGGGGCGTAAAATTTTTCCTCAGTTATTTTTAAGTCAAGAGGAAAAAATTAGCGGGTACCGTCTAAAGATTTCCAACATTTCCAAAATAAGGGACACTCTAGTAGTCACTCATACTATATTTTGATACATACATTTATTATAACACTTTCACAACGTTTCAGCGATACTTTTTTTTACAACTCGTTAATAAGACAAATAAAATATTATAGTATCTAGTCTTTTGTAAGGACTTAATTCTAAAACATAATTGTTTTATTTGCCATAGTAATTAATCAATTAAATAAAGTTGTAAGTAAACAGAATGAACGATTACACATCAAAACTAAAAACAGTTACAAATTATGAAATAGGGTAAAGCTTACTTTGCAAAGGGATAATAACGGAATTCTCGTAGGTTCACGAAGAGCTAAGTAAGGTTGTAAGTGGCTGCTGACGTTTTACGTCAACACACGCACAGAAAAAAAAAATTAACTAAAAAATTCGTAGATTTAATTAAAAAATTAATTAAATCCGGACCAATCACTAAAATGCGCATATAAATTAAAAATATTTGTATGTCGTTAATTAAAAATAAATGGAAATTTAGTTAATTAAAAACTTAATACTATAAATTAAAAAAAATAATTAAAATTTTAATTGTATAAATTAAAAATTAAATTAAAAAAAAATTTGAAAAAATTCAAATATTAATTGTATAAATTAAAAAAAAAAAATAATTTTTTAAAAAATACGTAGTTTAAAAAAACATTTTTTTTAAGTAAAAAGTTTTTAAAAATATATTTTTTCAAACTTTACCAAATATATTTATGCCGTAAAGACATATCGTCGCTGCGCCTAAAAATGGAGTCATGTGTTTTGGGGCAAGTGTTCAGGAGAGCAAAAAAGCTGTTTATTTTCGTCCCTTCGCGATATTTTTTAAAAGTTTGTTCTACAAAAAATTCTTGTACCAATATGCTTTCCACATACTGCAAAAAAATTATGAATCATTTAGCGGTTTTCCAGTGGTGCAGAAATTTTCAAAAAACATACACATAACTCCTTTTTTAAGTACTTTTTGGAACAAAATTTAAATAAATGGAAATATTTTTTACACATAACTCCTTTTGCTTATGAAACCATTCTTATTGTTAATTTCGACAGGGATAAAGACTTAATATAGTTTGTTTTTAAAGCGACATTAGTTAGACAAAGTCCTTAAAATTTTGATATTTAAAAGCTCTTCACTAAACAGCGAACAACAGATTTTTTGCAAAACTAATGCTGATTATTTGTTTTTTCTTGTAAATATTCAAGAGCTTCGACATAAATTAACATCTGCGAAAAATGCTGTACTTTAGATACTAAAATTTTCCGCCGTCAATGATTTAATTGCTTTCACAAGGCTTTATTACCCGCCATTTAGGATTTAGATAACAGGATGAAAATTTGCAAATATTTTTCAAAAAATCTTGACAAATTCATTCAAAATACTTGGATGCTATGTGTGAACCTCATATTACTAAAAAAGTGGTCCATTTTGTCACGTTCTGTTACTTTTTTATCAAAAAAAGTTATGTGTAGCTTAACACATAACTCCTTTTCAGACCATTTTTAGTATGACGAACACATAGCTACTTTTACTAACTTTTGAACCAATCAAGATATCAAAAAACCGTTTAGTGAGCAAACGTATGACCAATAGGAGATCATAAAGATGTAATAAAAAAAAATAAAAAAACTACACATGACTCCATTTTTAGGCGCAGCGACGATATTCAGTAAGAAAATTTCATAAAGTTAGGTATAAACATTTTATATACATACACATAAAACTATAAACAAAATGAGAATTCAAAAAGCTTTATTAGAAATAAAAAACTTTCAACAAACTTTAACTTTTTGTTGACAAATTTTTAGATTTTCGCAGCACTTATTGTGCTTTTTAATACATTCTGGATACATATGGCAGAATTAACGTAAGTACACTTCTTAATTTGGTATACGCGATACTTATAATTGGTTTTATTTATGCTTTCAGATTGTAAAAATATACACACATACATATTTGAAGCTGCAATTTAGGAGAATTGGTGCTGTCGGCTGTTCTGGTGGTTATATTTAGGCGTATTTTCTATTGGTGCGGTCGGCTGTTCTGGTGGATATATTTAGCCGTATTTTCTATCCACTTTCTCCAAACCAGAAGCGTGGGATATGAATATGTTCATTGTTAAAGTAAGATCAGGATTTTAGCATGTATGCACGAGTATGTATCCATAGTTTAACATAATTATTTATTTATTGGACATATTCTTAAATATACATATACATTTAGGAACTTATTGTTAGTCTATCCACATAACTTCTTCATGAATCTCTATTTCTTGCTAGAGCTCGCAATTCGTTAACAGATTTGGACGTCTCTCGAAATACCGTTCTTCGCCATGTGTTTTTCGGCCTACCTCTATTTCGGACACCTTGAGGATTCCACTCTAGTACAGCATGAGCAATTGTACTTTGTTGCTTTCGCATAGTGTGGCCTATCCAGCCATATTTACGCTGTTTAATTTCGCTATAGATGCTAACCTGTTGTGTTTGCGACCAAAGTTCTCGGTTTGAAATTATTCTTGGCCACCAAGTTCTAAGAATTCTTCTCAGACATCTATTTATGAAAGTTTGTAGGGGAGTTAGTATGTTATTTGTTATTTGACAGGTCTCACAGCCATATAAAAGTACTGATTTGACGCACGAATTAAAGATATTCATCTTTGTTGGAAGTAAAATATTGATAGCATTTCAAACATGATTCAACATTGCGAATGCCGACCTAGCTTTCCGAATGCGGTTTTTTACATCATTCATCGCTCCGCCATCTTTGGTTAGTACGCTACCAAGGTATTCAAACTCATTGACTTCTTCAAGTACGGAATTATTCGACATCAGTGGTGTTGTATTAGTTGTACCAACGCGCATTATATTTGTTTTGGCAATATTTACATTTAGACCGATTTTCTTAGCTTGATTTTCTAATGTTTGGAGTTTGAGCTGCATATCTGTGTGTGTAACTCGCCTAAAATCTCCGTGAGTCTCCAGTTCAGACCAATAGTTTGTGTATTGGAAACTTTTAGAACAGCGTCTAATGCGGTAATGAACAAAACTGGCGATAACGAACAACCTTGCTTCACACCATTATGCGTCTGGAATGCCTCACTTACAAGGCCATCATGAACGACTCTACTTTTGGCCCCATCGTAAGATTTTTTAATTAAATTTATAATATTGTAGGGAGTGCCTCTCTCTGCTATTGTCTTCCATATAAATTGCCTGTTTATAGCATCAACAGTAGGATGGCCCAAAATTCCTTTTGCTTTGCTACAGGTCAACGTACCTTAAAAAATTAAATATGGTATCATAACTAATATTTTGAGCCAAATTTCAGCACCCTACGACGATTAGAAGGGGATGCTAACTGATCACATGTGTTTGCAACTTTCGAAGAACTCTAAAAAAAAAAAATTTTCCAATCCGAAAAATTACTACATGGCAAATAAGCAAATAAGTCACATATGGCCATTTTGTTCTAAGGTTGCCTACAAAGGACAATAAGGACATTTTAGTTTCGATTAGGAAAAAAACAAAAAAAAAATGTTTTGATATTATACTCAAATTAAAGATATTTGTATTACCTTTCAAATGAACTTTATCGCAACTTAATGGTCCGCATAGTTTTTGAGTTACATCAGTTTTAGTGAAATGCAGGGTTCCGCTTTTTTTAATATGCATTTTTTTTTTTGTTTAAGGACAAACTTAGGACAAAATGGCCACATGTGAATTATGTGCTCTTGAGCGCTAGCATTCCATATGGTTATTTTTAAGATTCCAATAATTTTTTTTTTAAGATTTCTTTGGAGGTTGCAAACACTTATGATAAGTTAGCATCCCCTTCCAATCGTTGTAGAGTGCTGAAATTTGGCGCAAATTGTTCGTTACGATGCCATCTATCATATTTTGAGGTACGTTCAGGTGTGAGTTATACTTGGTATTTTTCCATATGTTGATGGGCCACACTAATCAACAGCTATTTCAAAATCTATGAATACCGCATAAATATGAGCGTTATATTCTGTTGTTTGTTCGAGGATTATACGCATTGTGTTAACGTGATCGATGCATGACAAGTTAGGTCTAAAACCAGCCTGATTATTACTAATTACAGCATTCAAAGTTGGTGCTATTCGGTTTAATATAATATCATTGAATATCTTTGTAGTTGTTGGCAGTAAAGAAATACCTCGCCAGTTGTCACATTTTTTTGTGTTTCCCTTTTTGGGAATTTTAATTATGACTGCTTCCTTCCAATCAGGTGGTATGTCTTCCATTCTCCATACCCGTTCTAAAAGTGGAAAAAGTAGGTTAATACTAACATCTACATCAATTTTAAAGCATTCGGTTGGGATCCCATCGGTCCCGGGTGATTTACCACAATTCAGTGATGAGATGGCATGTCTTATTTCTAAGCGGGTGGGAGGTTCACTTATTATAGATGTTGGTGGAATCGTGGGTCGAATTGTGTTATTAGTCTCTATAGTTGCATCCTCTCTTGAATGGTGAACGTTTAAAGTCTTTTCAAAGTGCTCTTTCCATATCTTAATTGCGATTGTTTTTCGGTTACTAATATTCCATTTGAATCTTTAATAGGACATGAGTTATTATTGCTTTAGGTATTATTATTGTTAGGTACAAAATGTTTTAAAGTCCGCGATTTTTTTCTTAAGGAAAATGTCGGGAATTTTAAAATTCTATAGAAAAAATGTGTCAAAATCTGAGACTTTTTCTATAGGAAAAATGTCTCAGAATCTGAGACTTTTTCTATAGGAAAAATGTCTCAGAATCTGAGACTTTTTCTATAGGAAAAATGTCTCAGAATCCAAGACTTTTTCTATAGGAAAAATGTCTCAGAATCTGAGACTTTTTCTATAGGAAAAATGTCTCAGATTCTGAGACTTTTTCTATAGGAAAAATGTTTCAGAATCTGATACTTTTTCTATAGGAAAAATGTTTCAGAATCTGAGACTTTTTCTATAGGAAAAATGTCTCAGAATCTGAGACTTTTTCTATAGGAAAAATGTCTCAGAATCTGAGACTTTTTCTATAGGAAAAATGTCTCAGATTCTGAGACTTTTTCTATAGGAAAAATGTTTCAGTATCTGAGACTTTTTCTATAGGAAAAATGTCTCAGAATCTGAGACTTTTTCTATAGGAAAAATGTCTCAGTATCTGAGACTTTTTCTATAGGAAAAATGTCTCAGTATCTGAGACTTTTTCTATAGGAAAAATGTCGCAGAATCTGAGACTTTTTCTATAGGAAAAATGTCTCAGAATCTGAGACTTTTTCTATAGGAAAAATGTTTTTCTATAGGAAAAATGTCTCAGAATCTGAGACTTTTTCTATAGGAAAAATGTCTCAGAATCTGAGACTTTTTCTATAGGAAAAATGTCTCAGAATCTGAGACTTTTTCTATAGGAAAAATGTCTCAGAATCTGAGACTTTTTCTATAGGAAAAATATCTCAGAATCTGAGACTTTTTCTATAGAAAAAATTATTCAGAACCGTTAAAAAATCGCGGAATCCCTTCTTGTACAACATATTCTAGAATAGATTCCGTAGAACAGATAAGTGTTCTAGTTTGGAAGAAAAGGATGTATTGCTTTCGTGACAATCTCAAACAAAAATCATCGATGATGCAATGCATAGTAGAATCGTTTACAGGGTAGTATAACCGATTCTTTGGAATTGAACATTTTGCTGGGAAGGTCCGTTGTGATCCCACGGGAAGAGTTAAAGAAATAATTTTTATATATATTTGGTATTTGAAACTTTTAAGAAATACAAACAAATAATACAACAAACATTTCGGAAGATGGAGGAAAGGAGGGAAAACAAGTGAGAGTGTTAAATTCGGCCGTGCCGAATCTTTTATACCCCCAACACGTTAAAAAAAAAAAACAGGGGCGTCTTTTTTTTTTTGTGGCGGGGGTTTCGGTGGTGGGAGACAACGTTTCTGGATCCAACTACAGGACCTTGAACTTCTTCTGACATAAAAAATGTTTCGTTTGCTAAGCAAAAGTACAAAAAATCTATAAAAAAATTGCGTTTTTTCAGAGTTTGGTTAAGTTCTTAAAGGGGGAACTTTTTCCCCCGTGGTCCGATTTTGCCCATCTTCGAACTTAACCAGCCTATGACCATAAGACATATTCTTGCCAAACTTCAGGAGTCTAGCTCTTTTATTTTGGACTGTATCGTGTCCTCCAGAGACGGACGAACAGACGGACAGACGGATATCGCTAGAATGTCTTTGAATCGATCACTGATCAATAATATAACCACCCAAGGAAATATTTATACTGCCAATTAGTTTTTGCTATTTTTTTTCTTTCACTTAAGAGATAACTAACAAACATAACATAAACAAATATCTTTGTGGTAATAGTAATTTACCCATATGCAATTCAGAATAGAAACTAATCTTAAAATATATTTTTTTTAATTTTTTATTTATTTTTTTTTAATTTCCAAGGGAAATAAATATACTGCCAAAAGCATTTAATTAAATAAAAATATTTTTTGTCATGTAAACTTATTTACAATTGCACTTTTTAAAAATCGGTGTAATCTTCGGACATGAAAATTACATCCTCTATTCTTCGGGTAATTAAATGGACCAAATTTTGAAGCACTGGCAGATCAATTTCATCCCACATCCGTGCTAACTCATCTTTTAATTCTCTTAAAGAGATAAATTGACGTCCGCGACTATAAACTTTATTGTTAAGTATCCCCTATACGTTTCCAACAGGATTCAGATCAGAACTGAGTGCTAGCCATCTCATTGTTGCTAAGTTTTTTGGTAAAACCACTCAAAAACAGCCCTTATCTTGCGTTATCCTGTTGAGATAATGGATTTGGAAGTTCTGTATCCTTAAGATATGGTAATAAGTAGGGTTCGGACTTTTATGCAGTTAAAATCGCGTTTTATGTGCATAAAACATGCACCAAAAATAGAAAAATATGCGCTAAAAATTTAAAAAATATGCATTTAAATTTTTTTTTTTAAAACATTAATTAATGATAAAAAAATAAAATTAACAAGAAAAACGAAAAAGAACATAAAAATCGTAAAAATTAACTCTTATATACGAAAATAAGATACAATAAACACAAAAGTTCAAGTTCAAATAAAGTAAAACTCAAAATTATAAAAGTAAAACAAAAAAAAAATTTTTTTTGAGTAAATTTGTAATACTATTGAGTAAAAACTACTTAATTTTGGACAAGTAAACGACTTAAAAGTATTTAGTAAACTTTTAATAAAAATTTATTAAATGTAGACCACAAATTTTTAGTAAATTTTTAATTGACACAATTAAAACTTTACTCAAAAATTTTCGTTTTTTTTAATAAAGTTTTTATTTGTGTCATGTAAAAATTTACTCAAAATTTATCAATTTTTTTTTAAAAGATTAAAAAAGTTTCGCATTTTTTTTTTACAAAAAAAAATATTTTTTTTAATCTTTTACCAAAAACATTTAAGACATTGGAAAATTTCATAAAGATGATTTCAAACGTTGATTTACATGAACAAAAAACTATAAACTAAATGAGAATTGAAAAAAAAAAAACTAAGAGAAAAAAAATAAAATTAAAAAAAAAATTATAACATTTTTATTAAATTATTTACTCAAATTTTTTTAAAAACTTTTAAGTAAATTTTTAAGTGTTTCAGTTAAAAAATACGCAATTTTTTTTTGAAATTTAAACAAGTGATTACTCAATATTTTTTCCCCATATTTTCTTCTGTGTACTTTAACGCATACATTATAAAATAAAAAATATATACAGCAATGTAAAAATATCATAAAATAAAAATAAAAAAAACACTTTTTTTCAAAATATGCGACAAAAATATGTAATATCAGCAATATATGCAAAAATATGCATTAAAAGCAAAATATGCAAAAATATGCACTAACAAATCAATGCCATTTTACTGCAAATTTCTTGATTCGCAAAGATATTTAGTTTTTGTTGCTCTCGGACTGACGACAACAAATATGCATTTGCATAAAAATCCGAACCCTAGTAATAAGACATTCTCCAGGAGATTAACGTAGTTCTGAGAATTTTGTTTGCTGGATACAAAACATATCGGAGTCTTTTTTCTACAGCGAAACTCCGGCAAAACCATTAGATAACTACCACCAAAACTGCGATGTAGCCTTATTGGCGATAAAGTCCATGTTTCACACTAATGCTTATTAAAACAATCAAGGGCATCCAATGTAAAATTTTTTCATCACTGAACACAACATTTTGCCACTCATCATCCCACAGGAGATGTTCTTTAGCTTACAGCGGTCTGTTTGTTTTCTGATGTGCTTTCAAAGCTGGATTTGAGTTACATCTTGCCAATAAAATTATTTCTGCAGAATGCTATATTTGTCTGACACGTCTAGTGGATAAATTTATACCCAGATCTTGTTCGATTTCAAAAGCACTTTGATGATGTACGCTCGCTTTCGGAAAAATCTCTCTAATTTGGCGAGAATCAATAGATGAATGACGCCATAGTCTTGTGATTAAACCAAAGATGAATCCTATTTCAATTACATTAACTATTCCTTTATCAGATCTTTTTGCAATTTAACGGTTTCAAGACCCAGCATCCCGGTATTCATTCATTTTTAATTTTTTTTCATCAGAAAATGATGTTTCCAAGTTGAATTTTATTTAAAATCACAACAATTCAGGTTTTTTGCCTCACAATATTTAGAAGAAATCAGAACTCCTAAAAGTACCATGCAGCATGCAATATCACGGCCTATTTTAATTATAATTGGCATTTTTAGTTTATGGCAGTATATTTATTTCCTTCGGAGTTTTTAAAAAATGTTTTATAAAATATCGAGGGATTTAGTTATTATATTGAATTGCATATGGATAAATTAATATTACTTCAAAGATATTTATTCATGTTGTGTCTATTGGTTATCTCTTAAATAAAATATAAAAAAATAGCAAAAACTACTTGGCAGTATATTTATTTCCTTGGGTGTATACATTATGAGGTTCCTGACCGATATTTCGATGCGTTACACACGGAATGATAAAGTGAGTATACCCCCATACTGTGGTTGGAGGGTATAAAAATAAATGTTTAAAAATTTATTTTTCACAACTTAAATATTAGTACTAAATTTATCATTATTAACAATTGCTGTGTTTTTATACCCTCCACTTAGTGATAGAGGGTATATATAAGTTTGTCATTCCGTTTGTAACTCATCGAAATATCGGTCTGGGATCCCATAAGGTATATATATTCATGATGCCCGATCGATTTTAAGACATTCTAGCGATGTCCGTCCGTCCGTCTGTCCGTCTGTAGTTAACACGATGCAGTCCAAAATAAAAGAGCTAGACTCCCGACATTGGGCCCGAATATGTCTAATGTTCCTAGGCCGGTTAAGTTTGTAAAGGAGCAAAATCGGTCCAGGGGGAAAAAAGTTCCCCCTTGAGGAACTAAACCAACCTCTGTAAAATACCATATTTTTTTTACATGATTTTCTTTGTTTTTGTTTAACAAATGCAACATTTTTATGCTACAAGAAGTTCAAAATCCTGCATTTGGACCCACAGAATTAAAAACTGTCGTTTTTTCGGTCCGCCCCCCCCCCCCCTTTTATGGGCGAGGAATATTTTTTTTTTAAATAAACTTGTATTTTTTTACAGCAAAAAGTATACGAATGAATTCTTAAATACATATTCGAGAAGAAATGCCCCCCCCCCCAATTACCACTACCGACCCCCCCCCAAAAAAAATAAAACGCCCCTGCAATTTTTTTTTTATTTATTTGCATGTTGGAGGGTATAACAGATTCGGCACGGCCGAATTTAACACTCTCACTTGTTTCAACTACCATAGTACTTATCAAGTACCACAGTACTTGACAAGTAGTAACTACTTTTTTAAGTACTTGATGTTTGTCAAGTATCAAGTACTTTAATCAATAATTGTACTTATTTTTTTTCAAGTACAAGTAATCGAATACTTGAATTTTTGCGGTACTCAGTAAAGCAGGTTTTACATTATCACACTTTGGGCATGTGTGAAACGGTAGCAAAGTGCTGTGGTAAATACTATTTTTTCTATGGTGAGAAATTTTCATATTTCTGCTGTGTGAAATGATATCTTTTTTGACAAAATAAATTTTTGACAATTGATAATAAAAATTAAACCAAATTTAAAAAAAAAATCAAAACATTTTCCTTTGCTAATTGCAATATACTACTAAATGCAATCATTACTATCAATACATACATAAATTGGTTTTTGCGATACACAAATTCATTTCTCAGGATCTAAAATCTGTTCTGTGTAACATTTTTTTAGAATCTGTGACTTTTGTAATAGGAACACTATTAAAGAATCTTATTATCTGTATAGAAATAACTTTAATATCTTTAAGGGGTCACAGAATCTGATACTTTCTTCAGAATAAATATCATAAACCATGAGATTTGTCTACAGAAAAAATGTGTTTGAATCTGGAACCTATATGATGGAAAAATTCCTCCTTTAAAAGTTTTTTCATAAAGGAAGTCTTCTGAGTCATTTTTTTAAAGAATTCTCTTTCCAAAAACTTTTTATAGAAAAATATCATAAAATTTTAAATGAACAAACTGTTTTATTCAGGACAAATACATAAATATAAAAATTAATTTTCAGTCTGCCACAATACCACATCGCGGCTGTCAATTAGGAATCCATTTGCATGACTTCTCAAAAGCGTTCAAGTTCTTTGTCCTTTGCCTCTTGTCCTGCTCCAACAACACAATAATATTTAAAAAACTTTTAATATTTTTTTAATGTAATTAATAATCTTTTGAAGATTTTTACTTTTTGATTGTTTTTATTTGCCAAATTTTTTATTTTTGTTTTTGTACATATTTCAAATTATTGAATTTCAAAAATTTATATACTTATGTCAAAATTTCTACTAGCCCATTGGGCTAGTGAAATTTTATTCACCTCAATAGTGTCAAAAATTTACCAACCATCATACTTTGCTACCGTTTCACACACACCCTTTGTATAACAAATTTTGTATAATTTACTTTTTGACTTGAAATGTATAACGTATCAGAAAATTTTTTGAAATTTTTCAAAAAATAATATTTTGCTTTCAACTTCTCAATTTTATTTTATAAATAATGCATTATCTAAAATTTTGAAATAACACATAATGTAACCAAATATAAGTCATCCATCGTTTAATGTTTAGAAATAATAAATATGAAATACATTTTTTGCAATAATCACGCATTTACGTAAGTTATTAGTAAAACATTATTTTTCACTTTGAAATAATATGTTGTTGAACAAATGCTTAGTAAAACATCCTCAAATAATGCTACAAATATGGAATATACATTACCTAGTAATGGGTTACATAATCACCACCCATTACCAAAGTTTGGTTGGGTATAGTTGGAACTACCGCTATTTACGGTTGTGCGAACATACTTTTGTATCCCAGCAGAAATAAATCGAGATTTTGGCGACACAGCATCTGTTTATAGCATACCGTAGCGCATCCAAAGAGCGCTCTTAGGGATGCAGTAAAAGGAAGGGGAAAAAATTTTTTTTTTTAAGATTTTTTATATAAAACTTATAATGTGTAATTATTTTTTGATAAAATTTCACACTTGCTTTCCTTTTTAATATTTTTAACACTTTTTAAATAAAAAAACATGAGTTTTAGACAAAGACACATGATTTGACTGCATCATTATTGCGCATTAATCAGCGCTGCAAAGAGCGCTTCAATCATAGCATCTTTGACCGCTGTTCCCAAAAAAAATCCCATAAAAAATGTGAAAATGAAAATTTCCGATATTTTTTTGATGTTCACTTCCGATTTTTTTTTTTCATTTTGTTTCACATAAATAAAGTTTTGTAAAGTAAAACGAATGAATTTTTTTGTTATATTTTTTTAAATTTTAGTTATTTGATTTCCACTTTGAATTTACAGCATCTTTATTCTGCTTAAATCAGCTCTACAAAGATATGTACATGAATTCACTGCATCTTTAATCTGCTTAAATCAGCGCTAAAAAGATACATGAATTTACAGCATCTTTATTCTGCTTAAATCAGCGCTCTAAAGACACGTGATTTCAGTGCATCTAAAGAGCGCTGTTTCTGTGTATCCAACTAGCGCTCTAAAGTGGGACATCGCCTTAGGGAATCATGCATGAATTCAGCGCAATTGGATGCGCTCCTTTACTCAAGTTCCCCTTCCAAAAGCTGCTGAACGTTCAGCAAAATTTCTGCTGGGATGTTACAGAAATTCTGTTTTTGTAGCCGAACTTTTATTGTCTTTTTAAAAACCAAAAATTCTTTAGATGCAACCGAATCCTTCGATTCCCAGCAGAAATTTTGCTGAACGTTCAGCAGCTTTTGGAAGGGGAACTTGAGTAAAGGAGCGCATCCAATTGCGCTGAATTCATGCATGATTCTCTAAGGCGATGTCCCACTTTAGAGCGCTAGTTGGATACACAGAAACAGCGCTCTTTAGATGCACTGAAATCACGTGTCTTTAGAGCGCTGATTTAAGCAGAATAAAGATGCTGTAAATTCATGTATCTTTTTAGCGCTGATTTAAGCAGATTAAAGATGCAGTGAATTCATGTATCTTTGTAGAGCTGATTTAAGCAGAATAAAGATGCTGTAAATTCATGTATCTTTTTAGTTTTTGTAAAAATGAGATAAAAAACAAAAAATTTACCAATAAATGAAAAAATATTCAAAAGAAGTTATAACAAATGGATCTTAGTTTTTCTGTTTTTTCGTGATTAGAGTTTGTGTTAAATCCAAATCGGTTTATTCATCGAAATAACAAATAAGCATTGGCTGTTTTTTGGTTGGCCTATTTATCATCATTTAGAATGTGTTAAAGGCCTCTGTTATGTCTTTCAAAACTTTTCAAATCACATGATTTTTTCCGAATCACATGAAATCGAGTTTGGTATTTGTGTACGGGTTCATTCAAAGTCAGACAAGCAAAAACAATAAAATTTAAAATTCGTTATTGATAAAATTCAATTTTGAATTTTTCAAAAAATTCAAGAAAGAATTTTAAATATAATTCTTAAAAATTTTATTTTAAATTCTTAGAAGAAATAAAATTCAAAAAAATTTTATTTAAAATTCTTTAAAGAATTTTATTAATAAAAAAAAGAATTTTATTTCCATAATAACAAATATATTTTGAACAAATAAATATTCAAACCAAAAGTAAAATAAAATTAAACCAAAAATAAAATTCTTTTTTTTTGAGAATTTTATTTTTGGAAATAATAAAAATCAAATGTTTTTGAGAATTTTATTTAAACAAAAATTTTATTTCAAATACCTTATGAATTTTAAATAAAATTCGAATTTTTTCCTTGTCTGTTCAAAGTTGAAATCAAATAACTAAAATTTAAAAAATATAACAAAAAAATTCATTCGTTTTACTTTACAAAACTTTATTTATGTGAAACAAAATGAAAAAAAAAAATCGGAAGTGAACATCAAAAAATATCGGAAATTTTCATTTTCACATTTTTTATGGGATTTTTTTTGGGAACAGCGGTCAAAGATGCTATGATTGAAGCGCTCTTTGCAGCGCTAATTAATGCGCAATAATGATGCAGTCAAATCATGTGTCTTTGTCTAAAACTCATGTTTTTTTATTCAAAAAGTGTTAAAAATATTAAAAAGGAAAGCAAGTGTGAAATTTTATCAAAAAATAATTACACATTATAAGTTTTATATAAAAAATCTTAAAAAAAATTAAAATTTTTTCCCATTCCTTTTACTGCATCCCTAAGAGCGCTCTTAGGATGCGCTACGGTATGCTATAAACAGATGCTGTGTCGCCAAAATCTCGATTTATTTCTGCTGGGTTGGTGATAAATTGGATGTCGCAATGAACCTGGTTCTTTGTGTATACGAAACACTTTGATATAAGAAAGAGTTTATCGTGTTGGACTTGGAGCAAGAGGTTAAGAATAGGTGAATCGGAAATCGCAGCTATCACAAAAAATTAATACAGTCAGAAAAGTGTGACAGTTACTACATGGTAGTTGTCCGAAAATAACCTAACAAAACTTTGATTACCAAATAACGTAAGTATAAAATTAGGTATAGGATATTTATTTTATACCATGCTGCATTGATGATTTTAACATGGGATGAGACTCAAAGTAATGCATGGAAATTATGAAAAAGAATACCAGCAAGGTATAAAATAAATGATATATATAATGAAGCATACAAGTAAGGTATAAAATAGAGCATACCAGAACATAATCTATAAGGTGTTACGAGTTGTAAACAAGAAAAGTTGTATTAAATTAATTCACGTGATTGGAAGTGAGTGTGACTAGAAAAAATATGCTCTTGAGTGAGTGTCCGTGATTCAAAAATTCCTGTCGTGAGCCCATCTCTAGTTTTAACTAATGCATTTTTTTATAAAATCTGTTTTTTTTGTGTTATTATAATGTATTATGTCTCCAATTATAAATCAATATGTATGTAAAATTTTCAAAATAATACATAATGTAACGAAATCATCCATGATTTAATGTTTAGAAATAATAAATATGAAATACATTTTTTGCAATAATCATGCCTTACGTAACAAGTTTTAAGTAAAACATTATTTTTTACTTACAAGGGAAGTATCTCAACCCTTATGAACCGATTTGCATGAAACGTAAAATATATATAAAAGAGACAATTCTAAGGTTGGGGTGTCTCTGCTTATCGGCCATATTGCAGATTTAGGGGCTAAAACATGGGCCAAAAATGGCGAAAAAATTGTTTTTTGGATTTTTCAGCCATTTGTTTCTAAGAAACTATGTAATGTTTACATATGAAAAGAAAGGTTTTTTTAATGCCTATCCAACGGTGGCATAACCTTGTAAAAGTTTGGCTTCGTTAAATACTTTTTTCATGAAAATGTGTAAATTTTGGTGGGTATTTATATGAAGACATTGACCTACGATGTCCATATGAATACGAAATAATCTTTATTAAATTTAAGTCGACACGTATTTTTGCTCTAGAGGATATTCCTATTAGTTTGGGAGTTATCGAAATTTTCCCGGAGGTCCACATTGTTTCATAAGGGGACAACAAATTTTGAATCACTGATATGGCCGACAAGCCGAGACACCCCAACCTTGAAATCGTCTCTTTTATATATATTTTAAGTTTCAGGCAAATCGGTTCATAAGGGTTGAGATACTTCCCTTGTTAGAAATAATATGTTGTTGAACAAATGTTTAGTAATACATCCTAAAATAATGCCACAAATATGGGAAATACATTACCTAGTATTGTGTTACATAATCACCATCCATTACCAAAGTTTTGCTGGGAAATCCGCATTTGGTGTTTTCAACTACGAATGCAGTTGTTTTTCTTTAAGAAATACGAAACAAATGTTTTGGTTAGTTACTTTTATTATACCCTCCAACTACAGTATGGGGGTATCCCAGCAAAACTTTGGTAATGGGTAGTGATTATATAACACATTACCAGGTAATGTATATACCTTATTTGTAGCATTATTTTAGGATGTCTTACCAAACATTTGTTCCACAACGTATTACACTGTACGACAAAATTCAACTTTTGGTTGCACCCATGTTCGGGACCAAAAAATTCTGAAAATAGAGGTAAAAAAAAGATACCTGTGTCTCCCAGTTTTTCTAGATCAATTCGTTTTTGCGTTTTATTAGCAAATCAATATTTTGTATTTATTTGAGTTTCAATCACTTGGGAAAGTGAGGATTACACCCGCAACAGTTAATCGTGATAGCTTAAATTTTGCCGAAATACTTGTAAATAGTGTCAGATAAAATGTGCAAAACATGAGGAAGATCGGTAAACGAGTTTAAAAGTTATGAAGAAACATCTCAAATTTGGATGTTTTTTTACATGTTTTTATACCTTCTATTTAGTGATATGGTTCAAAATACTCTAACTTTTGAAAGACTAATTGGATGCTCCTAAAGTTTGACATATATATTTGTTTTTTACCTGGCCAGGCTGGTATTGAACTTTGAGAAAATCGATCCAGTGTTTCAGAAGTTATGATCAAAACCGTGGTTGCATCTTGAATTCCCTCGTTCAAAAAAAAAAACCCTAAATGCTCCTATAAAATATTGGTATGCCACAAATATATTTTACAAAGTATCTTTATCGCTAAAAAAATGTTTACAATCGACAAAAAAACTTACACTTAAAAAAATTTTACACTCAAAAAAAAATCTACACTCAAAAAAAAAAATATTACACTCAAATTTTTTTTTTACAAAAATTATAAAAAGGGTTTTTTTAATCCAAATAAAAAATTTCGAGTCAAAATTTATAACAATTTTGTTTTCACGTTAGAAAAATTACTAACACTTAAAAGGGGCTACTGGAGGGTATGCATGGATTCGGCCAAGTCGTTTTTAACTTTTCTGGTTGTTTGTTAGTGGCAATTCTAAAGAAAATTGTAACAACTCTGGAAAAATTTTAAACATCTTTGTGCAATGCACACATCTTATTTTTGTTGCCATCATAGACAATTTGGATGGCCAAAAATTTTTGAGTGTAAAAATTTTTTGAGTGTACTTTTTTTGCGTGTAAATTTTTTTTTTGAGTGTATTTTTTTTCGAGCGATAAAATTACTTTGTAAAATATTTTTGTGGCATAGCAATATTTTTTAAGGAGCATTAAAAGTTTTTTTGAAAGAGGGAATTCAAGATGAAACCTATTCAAAATTCACGGTTTTGATCATAACTTCTGAAACACTGGATCGATTTTCTCGAAATTCAATACCAAACTGACCAGGGATATAACAAATATATATGCTAAACTTTAGGAGCATCCAAATTGTCTTTCAAAAGTTACTGTATTTTTAACCCTCTATCATTTAAAAGAGGGTATAAAAATATGTGAAAAAACGTACAAATTTGAGAAATTTCTTCATAACTTTTAAACCCATGGACCAATTTTCCTCATGTTTCGTACATTTTATCTGATACTATTTGCAAGTATTTCAGCTTAATTTAAGCCATCACGAATAACGCGCGTAATCCTCACTTCCCCAAGTGATTAAAACTCGAATATATACAAAATATTGATTTGCTAATAAAACGCGAAAACGAATTGATCTAGAAAAACTGGGAGACACGGGTATCTTTTTTTTACGTCTATTTTCAGATTTTTTTGTTCCCGATCATGGGTGCAAAATCGTGTCGTACAGTGTTATTTTTAAGTGAAAAACAATGCATTACTAATAATTTGCTACGTAATACATGATTATTGGAAAAAATGTATTTCATATTTATTATTTCTAAACATTAAATCATGGATGACTTATATTTGGTTACATTATGTATTATTTCAAAGTTTGAAATAATGCATTATTTATAATTGGATTCATAACGCATTACAATAACAAAAAAAAAAACATTATTTAAAAAAATGCATAAGTTTAAACTAGAGATAGGCTCACGACACGAATTTTCTAATGACACACACTCACTCACGAGCTTATTTTATTTACTTACACTCACTTACTATCACGTGAGTAAATTTAATACAAAATTACTTTTTCACTAATCGTAACACCTTATATATTACGTTCTGGTATGCTATATTATATACCTTACTCGTATGCATTACTTTAAGTCTCATCCCCTGTTAAAATCATCAATGCTGCAATGTATAAAATAAGCTATCCTATGCCTTATTTTGTACCTTATTTGGTAATCAAAGTTTTGCTGGGACACTCACTTTGTCATTCCGTGTGTAACGCATCGAAATATCGGTCGGGGACCCCATAAAGTATATATATTATTGATCAGTGATCGATTCTAAGACATTATAGCGATGTCCGTGCGTCCGTCCGTCCGTCTGTCCGTCCGTCTGTCCGTCTGTAGTTAACACGATGCAGTCCAAAATAAAAGAGCTAGGCTCCCGACATTTGGCACGAATATATCTTATGTTCCTAGTCAGGTTAAGTTCGTAAATGAGCAAAATCGGACCAGGGGAAAAAAAGTTCCCCCTTGAAGAACTAAACCAACCTCTGAAAAATACCACATTTTTACATGATTTTTTGTGTTTTTGCTTAACAAATGCAACATTTTTATGCTACAAGAAGTGCAAAGTCCTGCATTTGGACCCAGAGAATTAGAAAATGTAGTTTTTTTCGGTCTGCCCCCCTTTTATGGGCGTGGAATAATTTTTTTTAATAATGATAAACTTGTATTTCTTTAGTGCAAAAAGCATAAGAATGATTTTTTAAACACATATTGGACCGACCCCCCCCACCAAAAAAAAACGCCCCTGATTTTTTTTTTATTTTTTTGCATGTTGGAGGGTATAAAAGATTCGGCACAGCCGAATTTAACACTCTTACGTGTTTTTTGCTTAGAATCACCATTGGCGTAGGAAGCCAACATTTCTGGGGGGGGCTAAAGCCCCCCTAGATTTTTTTAATTTTTTGGTATTTTTTTTTTTTAATAGAAAAACCCAGACCTATTCCTGAAGCGTTCCCTTTAACATGCGTCTAATTGTCCTAGAAGCGAATGCCCCCCGAAAGCTGTTAAAAATTCATATTTTTTTTTTTAATTTTGATTCTGTAGATTTTTCGGAAATTTAGAACTCCTAGATATGTTTTGAGAATGAAAGATTTTTAATGTTTTTCCTATAGTAAACTCATTAGATTACTATGTTTTTTTTTTTAAAAAAAAGGTCTGAGACTAAATACAGACTCGACAGTAGAGTTTTATAAGAAAAAATGGGGAAAAACTAAGCGATTTTAGGAGAAAACACAGCGGTTTTTAGTCCGTTTTACGCTAACATGGCAACACTTTCTACGACTTAGGAGTGAGTGAAACAACAAAAACCGATCTGGAATCCCTTTTTCTTATGGCGCGTTATATTAGATTTCTCTTTCTAACCTAATTCGTAGAATAATTTGAAAACATTAACCATATGGTTAAAAAATACTTTTTTGACACCTGTCATATATGTCGAGTCTGTATTAGTCTGTGGCTCAACAGTCATTTTCCGGTTTGAATGCTGGTGATCAATCTTAGTAGACTTTGATCTCCTGATTCCAAATCTGTACTCCAAATTTTTCCATCACGTCCAGATTTTTAGTTATTCACGGTTAAAAATGCGAAAAATGACGATTTTTGCATTATTTGAAAGCCTGCACAGCAGCCATTGAGTGGAATACAAATCTGGTATAAAGCGCAAAAGTATAATTTGTCTTTGGTCTCCAACATAGAAAACAATTTTTTTCTAATTATTGCGTTTGGTTGGGTTACAATTGCGTTTTAAAATGACTCTGTTAAAATTATAATTTTTGTAAAAAAGATAAGGTACCTTAGTTTTTTTTTATATTTTTCAAAGAAAAACTAAAAAAATAAATATTTAACAAATTTAAGTTTTCTGTGTTATTTTTCGTACAAACCGGAAGATATCTTTAATGGGTTTAAAAGTCTATAAGAAAGAATAAACTTTTGCCTAAATTTTGAGCTCATCATAGTGAAGATTGATCATCTGGTTTTTGTTTTAGAGCCTTTTAAAAATGGTGCTTTTTCTAATTTTTTTCACAGTGTTTTTTTTAAATACATGTTTGGCCAATAATAGTGCAACAACTTCAAATTTTTTTGATCATATATTTGAGATCATAGTTCAATTCTACTCTAACGCTTTATACCAGATTTTTATTCCACCCAGTGGCTGCTGTGCAGGCTTTCAAAAAATGCAAAAATCGCGTTTTTTCGCATTTTCAACCACGAATAATTAAAATTCTAGACGTGATGGTCAAATTTGGAGCACAGATTTGAAATCAGCGAGTCAAAATCTTTAAAAATTTTGTATCAAACTTCAAACCGGAGTCAAAAACCTTCGATTTGTTGAGCGGTGTTATTAGTCAAAATTCTCAGATTTTTTCTTTCAATAACTTTTGTCTATAAAAAAACCCCTTAGAATTTAGAAACTTTTTTAATTCAAAGAAGTTAAAATGTTTTCCTGAAGGTAAAACCCTAAGATTCGGTAAAGTTTTTATTGCTGACAAAAACATCAGATTCATATAAAATTTTTTTCAATAATTCAGACTATTTTTCAATAGAAAAAACTATTAGATCTTATATAATTAAATTATTAAAAAAATTGTGAATGATTAAAATTTTGGGGGGGGCTAAAATTATTCTGGGGGGGGCTAAGCCCCCCCCAGACAGGTCTATCTACGCCTATGAGAATCACTAAAACAAAAGTACTGTAATGTAGTAACAGTAGTTGTTGTTATTTACATATTGTCTTCAACAATTTTCGAAGTTTTTTTAACCTTTTTTTTAATTATAAAAAATATAATAGTTTTTTCCTTAAAAATTTAAATAAACATTTTGTTAAAGTTTAATATTTTTGTGATTTATATTGATAATAAAAATTGAAAAATACCAGCAATACCAGGAAAATAAATAATTTGTTCGCCGTTTTCCGGGAAATGAAAAAGTTCGGGAACTCTCAAACACAAAATGGCTATTAAAAATTTTGCACAGACGAATATAACACTCTTTCCTGTTCGAATTAAGAAAATAAAAACAGTTAATTTTATTTCATTCACCTACAATATGTTTCACTGTTTCACGTGTATCCCTAATGACAATAATCCCTAGTCATCTTAACTGAATTGTTTTGAATAATCTAATTGTTTACTAGCAAATAAGTACACAAAAGTTTTAAAAAATTACAAAAACAAAACAATTTAAAATTATATAATACAATTTACTTGCGCTTGGTATGGTCAAATTTGCTTAATTTGAATAGAAGCATACAAATACAAACAACGATAAGTATTTTGGTGTTTAAGGTAGGTAATAAATATGATAATACTATATTTCTTTGTTATACCCTCCACTTATTGTTAGTTGTGGTAAAATTTGTCATTACGTTTGTAAAACATTGAAGTATTGGCTTAGGACACTTTATCTTTACTAGATAATCTCCCGATTCTGCAAAGTTTCTTCTGCAGAAATATGTTCAGATTCTAATACATTTTTTCAGTAGGAAAATGTTTTGGGAAAATAATTTTTATACCCTCCACTTAGTGATAGAGGGTATATATAAGTTTGTCATTCCGTTTGTAACTCATCGAAATATCGGTCTGGGACCCCATAAAGTATATATATTCATGATGCCCGATCGATTTTAAGACATTCTAGCGATGTCCGTCTGTCCGTCAGTCCGTCTGTCTGTCTGTGGAAAATGCTCTCACGGACAAAATATTGCACAGAGATGACTCAAACTTAACATATATATTGGAAGTTCTCCCGAGAAGTTTGGTATTGCATTTGAGTGATATCGGTTCAGCGGTTCAAAAGTTATGAACGAAAATGTATGCGCACCTCAAAAATTTTAGTACATTCAACATAACCTAAAAATACAAAATGCTTTAATTCGGCTTCTGGTTGACATATGTGAACATAATTGAACACTAAATGGTATTTAAACAAGTACGAACATATTTTTTGACGAAAAAAGAAAAAAATCTCGGATTTTTTTCTTTCTTTTTACCAAAAATTTTTTTAATTTTTTTTTTTTTTTTTCAAAAGTAATTTCCTTTTAAATGAAGTTTTTTGCAATAATCTTTTTGAAATTGTGGAGGGTATCACTACATTCGGCAAGGCCGAATTTAACTTTTTTACTTGTTTAATGTAAAAAGGCGTATGCAGCTATGAATGGATGCCAGAGAATGATTGGGAACACATGGGGTCTTTAACGGCAATTGTAAGACCAACACTGGCACATGGTGCACTAGTAAAAACGGCCACACACGCTGCGTATCTGAACAAGGTGAATAGAGTAGCTGCCTTGAGTATTACTGGAGCACGCAGGACGACATCTACACATGCGCTGTGTAGGATTCTGGATTTTCCATCTTTGGACCTATACATCCAGGAATACGCTCTTAGGACACAGCTAAGGCTGGCACAAAATCTTGTGCTAAGGGTGCGGGAATATGACCACACAAAACTTATTCGAAATCATCGATATGAGAACTGTGTGACTGACTATATGACTCCTCATACTGTATGGGATGAGAGCGTACAAATTGAAATACCATCTGGGGAATACTGGGAAAATCCACCTGGCGGTGAAAATCAAATTGAGGTCTACACTGATGGATCAAAAATGAAACAGGGAACAGGTAGTGGAGTCTACTGTAAAAAACTGGGAATTGAATATATCTTACGGATACAGGACGGCTGTAATATTTTTCAGGCGGAACTGTATGCAGTGTCAGAGGCTGCTAGACTCATTTCAATGAGACCGATCTACTCTAGTAGATTATATACATTGATAGTCAAGCGGCTTTAAAGGCATTGGGAAATAGGAATATACGATCTAGGGTAGTCAGCCGTTGCCGCCAAGAGCTTCAGGCTCTTATCGAACAACACTCTTTAAGACTGTGCTGGGTTCCGGGTCATAAAAATATTCTAGGGAATGAAAAAGCGGACGAGCTAGCTCGTATGGGCGCCATTCTACCATCCAACGCAATTAGGACCGATGTGCATCCGGGCCTGGATGCTATTTACATGGAGATCAGGCAAACTTTGAACGCCAAGAAGATTCAAAATGGGAATGCAGACATGACAGTATCCAAACAAAGGCTCTATGGACTCGCGGCGAAAAGCGTGTTAAAAAATCGCTTTTACATATGGAAAAGGCAGATCTAAGGAAGTATGTAGGTATAATAACAGGACATACCGGCTTGAAATGTTATTTAAAAATGTTAAAATTAATTGAAGATGACTTGTGCAGATGGTGCGGGGACGAAGAGACAGTGGAAGATTCACTCCATTATCTTTGTCAGTGCCCTGCACTTCTCGCACTCGATTTAATTGTTTTGGCTCTTATTTCTTTCAGAATGTGGAGGAACTAAGAGGGATCAGCCCGTGGAAGATGTTAAGATATATCAAGCTGAGTAAATTTGATGAGACGCATGTGTGGACTTAAATAGTCATGCTATGGGACAGGAAGACGGAAGAACGTGAATTAATGTGTAGAGAAGCCCAACACCCCACCACAATCCCCCCTCCCCGCCCCCTTCAACACCCCCTTTTCATGAGGTATCACTATGGATCAGGATCTGGTCTTGTGGACTTTACGTCAACCTCTCAACCTAACCCAATGTAAAAATTTTTAGATTGTGGAATATTTTCTGCATAGAAAATTCTTAGTATTTTTTTTATAATTCTATTTGTTCTACGACATATATCCCATAGAAAAATTTTCGGATTCTTGAATATATTTTATAAAAAAAATGTATCAGATTCTAAAGCAAGAAAAACTGACTTTCTATGAAAAATCTTATATTCACACAAAAAATTATTAGTTAAAAATTATCAATTAAATATTAAATATTGAATAACAAAATTTTATATTGAAACCGATCATTGTTTTGATAAACATTTTTGTAATTTTTTTAGTGTCGAATTAAAAATTTTCAACATACCAGATTTTTTCGCTTTAATGTATTTGAATTTAATTGAAAAATGTACAATATAGTCTGGACTGTGATCACGTAAAACGACGGTTGACTATCGTCGATTTTTATGCTTTCATATTTTTTAGTGTTCCAAGAAAAACCTTTAAATTTCCCTTCAAAACGATATGTATTTTGATATCGTTTATGGGGGGGTTGGGGGAATTCCCCAACTTTTACATGTTGGAGGGTATAACTTTTACATATTGGAGGGTATAAAAGATTCGGCACATCCGAATTTAACACTTTCACTTGTTTTGTTCTTGAGGTGCTTTGAAAGACTTTATTTTTTGGTTTAAAAGCGCTCTCAAAATAGCAATCGTAAACCGTTTACCGCGTTTATCATTTTGGACGTTGGGAGAGAACTTAATTGTGATTATTTCCTTCCCAGCACATAAGGGACCATGTAAAGTACTTTGCCAGCCCTCTCCCATTCGTATTATTCTGTCTGGGTGTGCACCCAGAATATAATACCAATATTTATTTCCGATGCACTAATAGGATTTTGGACCGATATTGTATTTTTCCAAAATACATTTTGGTTAAATTTAAAAGTACTCTACCGTACAAATGTGTGCAAAATATGCACGTGATTTTGTTTTTATTTAAACGTACATATTTGTATGTATGTATGCATTTATACAGTCACATACATAAAGATACGTATGTATATAATATATAATTTTTTTTGATAATCCTTAAAAAGAATAAGCTGTTCTGTTCGTAAAATGTATTTTAGCCCAAAGGGGTTTGTTACATAAACTTAATATTATGCTATAAACTACAACATTACACATAAAAAATTACCTTCTACATCGTCCTATACATACTTAAATACGTATGTATGTATTGCCTACATACAGTGTCGGTCCAAATATTTCAAATAGTTTTAAATTGTGATTCCACATCAAAACTTTAAATTTGGACCCTTTGTTGGATCCTAATGATTGGAAAAGCATTCCTTGTCAGTGCAAGGGTTTTTCTTATTTCATTTTCTTAAATTTCATACTATGAACTAGAGATGGGCGCGTGAGTGAATTTTGACTCGCGCAGTAAAGTTTTTCTGCTCACGTTCACGCACGCTCACGTGAGTAACTAACATTTTTCTCACGCTCACGAAATATTGGTTAAAAAAAACAAGTGGAAAAACGTGGACGAGTTCTTTTGTTATTTTTAGTGTTACCAATTCGGTTAATCGATTTACCGATCCTCGATTAATCGCCTCAATTTCGGTTAATGTCGAAACAAATAATTTAAAACGCAAATAATTATTCGACCGATTAATGGGTTAAAATGTTTTTTTTATTGTCTCAATATTCTACTATAATTTGTTTCAAACTCTTCCTTTTTTTACAAACACTTCCGAAAAAAGGCAAAACTACAGAAAAAAAATATTCAGAAACCAGCAATTAACAGTTTAGAAACGTCAAATTGAAATTTAGTAGACACCAATTGAAATTCAGAAATCCCAACTAAAATTTTAAAACACCAAATTGAAAATCCCAATTGAAATTCAGAAATCCGAACTGTAATTCAGAAATCCCAATCGAAATTTAGAAACGCAGAATTTTACAAAAGCCCAATTCTAAATCAGAAAAGCTTATTAAAATTCTGAAACTCCCAATTTCACAAAATTGAAAAGCACAACCAAATTTCTGAAATACCAATTGAAATTTACAAAGCCGACTCGGTTAGGTTAATTTAGTATATGATTTTTAATTATATGTTAAAAATTCAATAAATATATAATTTGTACTTTCTGAAATAGAAGTGGAAATGCTGTAATCAGGATTTTGAACTTTTTTGACATAAAAATTTTAAATTTTTTAACAATACTACAAAATAAACTAAAAAAATACCTTTTCAGCGGTTGGTTAACACCATTTTTAATTGTATTTCAGAAATAGTCAACTGATTAGAATTTTGCTGAACTGGCAGCAGCTTTTGGAAAGGAAACTTGAATCAAGGAGCGCATCCAAACCTGCTGAATTCATGCATGATTCTCTAAGGCGATGTCACACTTTAGAGTGCTAGATGGATACACCGAAAAAGCGCTCTTGAGATGCACTGAAATCACGTGTCTTTAGAGCGCTGATAAAAGCATTATTTTATAGCGCTGATTAAGCGCTATAAAGATGCAGTGAATTCATTTATCTTTTTAGGGACGATTTAAGCAGAATAAAGATGAATATATTTGACTATTTCTGAAATACAATTGGAAAATCTGAAATACAATTGAATATTTTTGAAATACAATTGGAAAATCTGAAATACAATTGACTTATACTGAAAATCAGTTGAATATTTTTGAAATACAATAGAAAGTGATGTAAACCAACCTCTGAGAACGTATTTTTTTAGTTTATTTTTATTTTTATTAAAAAAAAAGTTCAAAGGTTATTACACCATTTTAGAAATTTCCATTTATATTTCAGAAATTTCTTTTTTTATATCAAAAATTTCCATTTATATTTCAGAAAAATTTATTTATGTTTTAGAAATTTCCAGCTGTATTTAAGAAATTTCCACTTGTATTTCAAAATATTAAAAATGATGGAAATGAATTTTCTGGAAAGATTTAGAAAATTTTGAAATATGTACAAATGGATGTTTTTGAAATACAATTGGAAATTTCTAAAATATACATGGATTTTTTTTATACCCCCCACTTAGTGATAGAGGGTATATATAAGTTTGTCATTCTGTTTGTAACTCATCGAAATATCGGTCTGGGACCCCATAAAGTATATATATTCATGATGCCCGATCGATTTTAAGACATTCTAGCGATGTCCGTCTGTCTGTCTGTGGAAAATGCTGTAGCGAACAAAATATTGCACAGAGATGACTGAAACTTAACATATTTATTGGAAGTTCTCCCGAGAAGTTAGGTATTGCATTTGAGCGGTTTCGGTTCAGCGGTTCAAAAGTTATGAACGAAAATGTAAGCACACCTCAAAAATTTAAGTACATTCAACATAACCTAAAAATACAAAATGCTTTAATTCGGCTTCTGGTTGACATATGTAAACATAATTGAACACCAAATGGTATTTAAACAAGAACGAACATATTTTTTACAAAAAAAAAAAAAAAAATATCGCGGATTTTTTTTTTGTACCAAAATTTTTTTTCGCGGAATTTTTTTTCGCGGAATTTTTTTTCGCGGAATTTTTTTTTTTCAAAAGTAATTTCCTTTTAAATAAAGTTTTTTGCAATAATCTTTTTGAAATTGTGGAGGGTATCACTACATTCGGCAAGGCCGAATTTAACTTTTGTACTTGTTTTTAATTAAAATAAAATTTTCTTTATAGCAATGAAAATTTTTGAAATACAAATGGAATTGTCTAAAAAGCATTTAGAAGATTTTGGAAATACAAATTTAAATTTCTTATATACAATTGGAAATTTCTGTAGTATAAATGGAAATTTCTGATGTATAAATATAAATTTCTGAAATGAAATTTTTGAAATAACAAATAAGTATTTGCTGTTTTTTGATTGTCCTAATTACCATCATTCAAAATGTGTTAAAGATGTTATGTTTAAGGCACTCTTTGCAGCGCCGATTAATGCGCAATAATGTGCAGTCAATTCATGTGTTTGCCCAAAACTCATCCTTTTTCACTCAAAAAGTGTTAAAAATATTAAAAAGGAAAGCAAGTGTGGTATTTTAACAAAAAATAATATTATATTATAAGTTTTATATAAAAAATCATAACAAAAAATTAAATTTTTTCCCCTTACTTTTACTGCATCCTCAAGAGCGCTCTTTGGATGCGCTTCGGTATGCTATAAAAAGATGCTGTGTCGCCAAAATCTCGATTAATTTTTGCTGGGAATATCTTAAATATTTTTTATTGAAAAATGTCTCAGAATTCCAGACATTATCTTTACAAAATATTTTGATGCTTATTTGACTCTGAATGAAAGAGTTTTTTTTATTGAAAAACTATCTAAAATTTTAAAAACTTTTCTGTAGAAAAATATCTTAAAGGTTATAACTTCTATAGAAAAAAATCTATAAAAAACAATCCCTCAGAAACTGAGAATTTTTCTTAAGAAATACTGTTTTAGAATCTGCCAAGAATTTTTCTTCAAAAAAGATTTCTCAGGATCGGATAACTTTTCAATAGGAAAAACGTTTAAGAATCTGAGTTTTTCTATGAGAAATATCTAATCTTAGAATTTTTGTTATAGAAATAAGTTTAAGAATATCGAATAATGCCCTAACCGGTTAACCGGCAGGGTCGAATAATTGGAAACACTACACTCAAAAAAAAAAAAACCTTGTAAAGTTACCAAAAAATCTCGTGATTTTGCGAGGCTATTCTCGTAAAATAGGAGGTAGGTAAAATTCTCGTAAAATTACGAGGATTTCCTCGTAATTTTGAATGCGCCAAAAATTGGTAAAATAACCAATTTTATTGGTAAAAATATTGTTTTAAAACCGGAAAAATAAAAACAAGTAGAAAAGTTAAATTCGACTTGGCCGAATCTATGAATACCCTCCACAATGCCCTTTTTAAGTTAAAGTAAATTTTCTAGAGTGAAAAAATAACATTTTTGATTAGAAATATTTTATTTTGTTTAAAAAAACTTTTTTTTTAAACTAATTTTTGAAAAAAAAAAAAATAATTCACTAAATTTGTTTTTGAGTGTACAATTTTTTTTGAGTGTAAAATTTTTTTCGAGTGTATTTTTTTTTTCTTTTAGTGTAAAAATATTTTTGAGTGACAAAAATGCGTTGTAAAATATTTTTGTGACTTACCAATGTTCATCGGCGTATACAGGGGGGGGGGGGGCCCAACAACAACAACAAAAAAAATATTTTTTTATATGTATTGGAAAACACGAATCTCACGAAAAAAACAACAAAAATTTTTTTGTTGTTGTTGTTGGGCCCTGAAAGAACAGTCCTGCATACGCCGTTGCCAATGTTTTTAAAACCTTTTTAACGGGGTTTCAACACGTGAATTTAAGGTGAGGCGAATCTGAAATTTACGGTTTTGCTAATAACTTTTGAACCACTGGATCGATTTGGCTGAAATTTAAAACGAACCGCGCCAGAGGAACGACAAATATATATGCCACACTTCAGCACCCTCAGAATTGCCGTTCGAAAGTTACCGTGTATTTCTCGTAAATTCCAGAAAAACCCTTGCCGAAATTCACTCATTTGCTTATAACTTTTGAACCACTGGACCGATTTCGCTGGGTTGCAATACCAACCTGACCAGGTAAATGCCCAACATATGTGCCAAACTTCAGGAGTCTCCGTAAAGTCTTTCAAGAGTTAGCGTGTTTTCAACAGACAGACAGACGGACAGACGGACGGACGGACGGACGGACGGACATCGCTAGATCGTCTTAAAATCGATCGAGGATCATGAATATATATACTTTATGGGGTCCTAGACCAATATTTCGAGGTGTTACAAACGGAATGACAAACTTATATATACCCTCTATCACTAGAGTGGGGGGTATAAAAAAATGGTAAACTTACAAGAAAAAATGGTAAATATATTTAAAAAAATGGTAAATCTACAAACCCAAATGGTAAATTTACAAAAAATTTCCTCGTTATAAAATCATTTTTGTAAAATAACTGTTTTTTTTTTGTAAATTAACTAGAATCCTCATAATAAATTTTTCAAAATTTTGTCAACTTTTTTGTAAATATTTTTCAATAAAAAAAAATTTACAAAAAAAATTTTTTTTTTTTTTTTTTAACAACATAAATCCTCGTAAAACATAATTTTTGTAAAATATCAGTTTTTTTTTTGTAATTCAACTAGAATCCTTGTAATAAAAACTTTGTTATAAAATTAACGTTTTTTTTTTGTAAAATAACCTTTCAAAATGGTAGAATACAATTACGAAAATAAACTTGTAAAATTACCAATAAAACTGTAGTTCTCGTTTGAGCAAAGTTCAAGATTTTTTGTTAAAAAACAAGGAAAATTGTTAAATATTGGTAGAACACTATTACAAGGCATTTTACCAGGCGTTTTAACAATTTATTTTTTAAGTGTAGAAACCTGTAAATTAAAAACTATGAAATATATCTATAAACTGTTTTGGATTTGTTTTATGTAGGATGTTTTCTTAAAATAAAATTCATATAACCTGAAGTTTTAAGATATTTAGTTTGATCATTTATGGCCAAGGTCACAACAATGTGCGTTGCAACCTCCAAAGAAATATTATTCGACTTTTTAAATTGGACTTTTTAAAATTTCAATTAAATTTTTTTCAAAGATCAATCTGATATTTTTCGAATTTGATTTCAATTTCTAAATGGAGTTTTTATACCCTCCACTCTAGTGATAGAGGGTATATATAAGTTTGTCATTCCGTTTGTAACACCTCGAAATATTAGTCTAGGACCCCATAAAGTATATATATTCATGATCCTCGATCGATTTTAAGACGATCTAGCGATGTCCGTCCGTCCGTCCATCCGTCCGTCCGTCTGTCTGTTGAAAACACGCTAACTTTTGAAAGACTTTACGGAGGCTCCTGAAGTTTGGCATATATGTTGGGCATTTACCTGGTCAGGTTGGTATTGCAATCCAGCGAAATCGGTCCAGTGGTTCAAAAGTTATGAGCAAAAGACTGAATTTCGGCAAGGGTTTTTCGTGAATTTATGAGAATTTATGAGGATGCTGAAGCTTGGCATATATATTTTTTGTTTCTCCAGCCTTGTTCGTATTGAATTTCACCCAATTCGGTCCAGTGGTTCAAAAGTTATTAGCAAAACTGTGAATATCAGATTAGCTTCACCTTAAATTCACGTGGTGAAAACCCGTTAAACCTGTTTTATAACCATTGGTAAGTCACAAAAATATTTTAAAACGTATTTTTGTCACTCAAAAATATTTTTATACCACAACAAAAAAAAATACACCCAAAAAAAAATTTACACTCAAAAAAAAATTAGTTTTTTTTTTTGTCAAAAATTACTAAAAAAAAAATTTACACTCAAAAAAAAATTAGTAAATTTTTTTTGAATGTAAAATTCGAAAAAAATTTTACACTCAAAAAAAATTTTACACTCATCAAAATTATTTTTTTTTTTTAATTACTAAAAAAAATTTTTTTACACAAAATAAAATATTTCTAATCAAAACTGTTATTTTTTCACGTTAGAAAATTTACTATCACTTAAAATGGGCATTGTGGAGGGTATTCATAGATTCGGCCAAGTCGAATTTAACTTTTCTACTTGTTTTAATTCCAATTGATTTTTTCGAATTATATCTGCACTCAAAATAATTCTGCAGTAAAAGGTTTTCTAATTAGTTACTAATTTTAGTATCTTCAAAGTACTAAAATTAGTAATTTTTACTGGTTTTGACTAATATTAGTTAAAAATTTTAGTATTGGTTACCAATTTCTGCACTAGATCCTTTTGGACAAAAATTAGTTAAATTTTAAGTATTGAATACCAACGTTTTTTTTTTTTTTTGGTGTATAACAAAATTAATGTTTTTCATGTTTAATATTAATATTTAAAATCCCGGGAATTTCCTGTTAAATTCCCGGAAATCCGGGATTGAAAATTGTGTCGATTTCCCGGGAATTCCCGGGGCAAAAACTCTAGTTGTAGGAAAAATATAATTCGGCGTTTTTTATCGTTGTATTGCGTTTATGGTTTCCATAAGTTTTTTTTCTGAAAATTTGGTTCAGTTGTAATGATTTTTTATACAGAATTTTATAAACTGAATGACATAATAGTTTCAGTGTAGGAGTCGTCCTAACTGAGTTTTACTGTAGTTAGAAGTACATATGTGTATGAAGCACATTGTATGCCTGTGACTGACAACGTGGTTGAATCTGTCAGTTTATGGATTTGCAAAACTGTGTTTTTTTTACATTTAAGATGAAAAAGAAAATTTAGAATATTCAAATGTAGTAATGTTTTGAAATGTCCTGGGGCTCTTTCGTTCATATTCGTTAAATTTGCAGATGCAGACAGATTTAAAATTTGTGCTTCTCCGGCAGTCCAATCGTTTTGTGAATTGGTTTAATAGAAGCTGTTGTCTGTGTGCGTCTGGTTGCCAGTACATCTTCATGTCTGTATGAGTGCGCATGTACGCGGAGCAGATAAAGTGGTGGTGCTGCTATCATCCTATAGCTCATGATGAACATTCCGTGCCATAAGAAGGAGTTGTGTTTTTTTCGTTTTAGTTGTTTTTGTTTTTTTATGTTTTGTATATTGATTGTCGATGTGCATTGTACATACACGGTATACTACACTTAATATAGCCGGAGGAGATGTGTCCTCATAGTTGTTGGTCGATATTTGCAAGCAGTTGCATAAGGCGGATGTTTACAGTACATTCTTAGGGTTTGTGTATTGCACCTTTAATCCGCTTGTACAGTATTAAAGGAACAAACGCAAAAGCACTCAAACGCTGCAGCGAGTTGGTAAACAAACGAACGATTAAATGCATCTATAATAGGGTGGCACGAAAAGTATTTTTTTTTTTTTTTTTTTTTAATTTCGTCGATCGCAGGGCAAATTATGGTTCGTTTTGGTCTAAAAACTCTATATTTAATTTTTAAGTCAAATCGGACAAAACTAACTCGTGCTTTTTTTAAATTTATTTGTTTTTTGTAATTTTACATTAGATTATAAACGACTGGTGGATGAACCCTTCCGCTTTAAAATTGACTTTGAACAAAAAAAATTAGGCCCGTTGGGGTCCCACTTAAAAATGTTAAATTTTTTTTTTTTTAGTTTTGACAAACAAGAATTTTAGTTGAGATATTGCTTTTAATGATACATATTCACAAAAAATTGTGAAAAAACACTATCTGTGACATCTTTATCGTGTTCTAAAATGTATCAAAAACAGTAAAAAATAGGGTTTTACCCATTTTTCAAATTGTATGCATTATTGCCGAATTTCATCGATTGCCGGGAAAATAATGGTTCGTTTTGGTCTAAAAACTCTCTATTTAAATTTTAAGTCAAAGCGAACAAGCGAACCCTTTGCCTAAAGTTTGGTAATTTGTTTTGTGTTTTTTTCAGTCGTTAATAAGCTAATCAAGGAAAATAATAACACAACCCCACAAAAAATAAAAAAGGTTCTGCCCAGAAACTAGACCAACTAATCCTTAGGTGACAGGACATAATCTCCACGGATATTCCAAATTCATCACGGTCATAATCCCCATAATATTTGTGGGGACTATGACCAAAATGGTCACATTCCCAATGGGGATTATGTCCTTTCCCTGATGAGATTACGACCGAACTTTTTTCGGTCTTAACCCCATTCACATTATGGGGAGTAAGTCCAAATCAGTTGTGGTTAGGGTTGCCAGAATTTTATTTCGAAAATGCGGGACAAACTCCCGAAAATTACAAAAATGGCGGGATTTTAAAAGCTTTCGCGGGACAAAAATATTTTTATATTGAAAAATTTAGCAGCGTGTTGCCGAGTTTTGTTGTTTTAAATAGAGACTACCAGCCTCTAGTGCATTTTGAAATAGAAAAAATGTGTTTGTTTTTTTTCAAAAAAATTAGATCTCTTTCGCGCTGCTTTAGAGACAATTTTTACACACAAAAAAAAAAACTTTGTCAAATTATTAGGAAAAGTCCCATTTTACCAATATTTGACAGTTTTCCTAGTTTTTTAACAAATCGAAATTTAAATTTTTTTTTTTGTAGTTTTACATTTTTTTTTGTAATTTTACAAATTTTCAAGATAATTTTACAAATAAAATCTAGTAAATTCACGAGAATTCTTTGTAATTTTAATTGCGCCAAGAAACTGTAAATTTACAATTTTATTAGTAAAAATCTTGTAAAATTACAAAATTATTGATAAAAAGCTTGTAAACTTACTAGGAATTCTCGTAAAATAGGAGGTAACAAAAAAATCTAGTAAAATTACGAAACCTCTTTGTAAATTTTATCGTGTCAAAAAAATTTGTAAACTTACAGTTTTTTTGGTAAAAACCTTGTAAAATTACAAAATTGTTTGTAAAAATCTTGTAAAATAACTAGGATTTTTTTTCAAATAGGAGGTAGCAAACAAAAAAAAGTTAGAAGTTTTTCGTGTGATTTTACGTGTTTTTTTCCATTTTTAAGATACAACGCTGGACCAGAATCACTCCATACACTCAAAAAAATACGTTAGTAGATTTACTAATTTTTTTTTGCTAATGCTAGTTAGCTAACTTCTAGCAAATTTTTAGTTGAGATTAACATGTTAGCAAAAAATTCTTGTAAACTTCATTTAGCACATTAGCAATTTTAAACAAACGTTGAACTAATTTCTTTTGCTAAGATTTGAAATTGAGTTGACAACATTTTTACAAGATTTTTTGCTAACATTAGCAAAAATAAATGGTAAATTTTTTTTTATTTTCAGAAAACTTAAAATGGCTCTATCTCGGAAACTAAGCCAGATAGAGCAAAATGGAGGGCATTTTTGGTTCTTAGAATCTCCATACTTTCCTCTTCACATGTGTGGACCCTAATGGGCCCTAACTTTGGATCCAAAAAAGTTAGCATTCCCGAAAATTTTAAAATGCTCATATCTCGGTAAATATTGCCGACACAACAGAAAGTCCAAAAGCATTTTTGTAGCCCTCAATACGTAGAACAAGACCGCAAAATAGTCAAAAGCTCTCCGAGTAATATTTTTGAAGTTATCGAGTTTTTTAATTCTCAAGACCCCAGTGGTCCCCTATAATCACGTATCTCAAAAACTAAGCAAGGTAGAGCGAAACGGACACAAATTTTGGATCAAAAACTATGAAGATTTTTAAGGAACCCAACTAGGTGTAGGCCCATCGGGGTCTGGACCTATCGGGTCCGAACCCAATGGGGCCCTCAAATGTGTCAAAAAAACAAAAATTTTTGTTAACTAATTATTGGCAAAACATTTTTGCTAACTTTAGCAAAAAAATTGTGGGTTCAAAATCAGCAAATTTTCTTGTAGGTTTACAAGCTTTTTTTGCTAACATTACAGTTTTTTTTTTTTGAGTGTAGAAATTTTATAAATATTTTTCACGGAATGTACTCTATATTGGGCAACTTTTGGCGTACATTTTTTTCAATTTTTTTTTTTTCAAACAAACACTAAGATTGTAAACTTTTTTGTTATTTTTTCCTTAAAAAGATTCTAAATCCACATCATTTGGGCGGCAAGGTAAAACTAATTTTACAAAAGCTTACAAATAAGCCTTTTAAAAACATATTGTTAGTCTTTTAAAGTAAAAAACAGTTGTTGGTAAAAAAAAAATGCAAAAAAGCGGGAATATGGAATCCCGCGCGGGACGCGGGAATCGGTTATGAAAAGCGGGACAATCCCGCCAAATGCGGGACGTCTGGCAACCCTAGTTGTGGTCATTATCCCCGTTTTCTGCAGAGAGGTTGGGCTTAGCGAGCCGCAAAATTAATTTATGAAGTTTGTAATCCCTAAGACTTGCCAAAGGCCGGCTACGAAGAAAAACTTGTCTCGGCTTATCGGCCATATCAGTGTTTAAAATTTTCGTTGTCCCCTTATGGAACAATGTGGACCTTTGGGAAAATTTCCATAACTCCTAAACTAACAGGAATATCGTCTAGAGCAAAAATACGCATCGAATTAAATTTAATAAAGATTTTTTCATATTCATATGGATATCGTAGGTCTATGTCTTCACGTACATACTCGCCAAAATTACACGAACAAAATATATAACGAAGACGAATTTTTACAAGGTTATGCCACCGGTGAATAACCATCATATAGTTTCTAAGAAAGAAATGGCTGAAAAGTCGCCGATAAGCCGAAACATTAGAATTGTCTACTTTATATATATTTTCATGCAAATCGGTTCATAAGGTTGAGAGACTTTCCTTCAGTGTTGTCAGGTTTTTAGGGGTTTTCCCCCCAGAAAAACCCATAAATCGACTTTGACTTACCTTAACTTTAAAAATAAACTTTGGATAGTTTAGATTATGGTCAATTTAGCTTCTCCAGCATTTTTTCTATTAGACTAATCCATTAAACAAAGTAAAACGTGTAATAGATTTACTTTATTAAACGTTTAATGATTTGACATTCGTAAAAAAATGCACAAAATTGTCGTCAGACCTTTTATAAATTTTTGGATTCAGAAACATGAGTTTGAAAAAATAATACAATCTGAGGTAATGCTCTTATAAAGAAAATGTTGGAGAACCCAAAATTTCCAATTTTGGAAAAATCCGATCATCATGTTAAAAGTTATTATAAGTCAAAGTCGATTTAGGGGTTTTTCTAGGGGGAAACCCGCTTAAAACCTGACAACACTGCTCGCCTTGTAAGTAAACAATTTTAGAAATTTTATTTCTGCACTCAAAAAAAACCTTATAAAATTACAAGAAAAATTTTGAACTTTTTTTTGCTACCTACTATTTGACAAGATTTCCCTGTTATCTTAGAAGCAATTTAAAAATAATTTTGTAATTTAACAAGCTTTTTACCAAAAAAATGGTAAATTTACAATTTTTTTAACGCGATAAAACTTACAAGGAGGTTTCGTGATTTTACTAGATTTTTTGCTACCTCCTAGTTTACGAGAATTCCTAGTAAAAATTACGAACTTTTTTGTAATTTTACAAGATTTTTACCAATAAAATTGTAAATTTACAACTTTTTTGGCGAAATAAAACTTACAAGAAATTCTCGTAAATTTACTAGATTTTTTAAAAAATCTTGAAAATTTGTAAAATTACAAAAAAAAACTGTAAAATTACAAAAAAATGAAATGAGTTCTTGTTAATTTACTAGTTTTTTTTTGTAAAATTATCTTGGAAATTTGTAAAATTATAAAAAAAATTGTAAAACTACAAAACAAAAATGTAAATTTCTATCGAAAACTATTTGTTAAAAAACAAGGAAGACTGTCAAATATTGGTAAAATGGGATTACGAGACTTTTTCTAGTAGTAATTTGACAAGGTTTTATTTTTTGAGTGGTATGTAAAAATCAGTTCTGATTTATTACGAAGAAAATAAGAGTTTCGTTAATTTAATCCGTCAAAAATTGTAGAAGTTACATGCATTTGAACAAAAATGCATAAGTTCAGTTTTATACACTCAAAAAAAAACTTGTCAAATTACTAGAAAAAGTCTCGTAAACCCATTTTACCAATATATAACAGTTTTGCTTGTTTTTTAACAAAAACCTTTGGATCGAAATTTACATTTTTGTTTTGTAGTTTTACATTTATTTTTTTTTTTAATTTCACAAATTTCCAAGATAATTTTACAAAAAAATCTAGTAAATTCACGAGAATTCCTTGTAAGTTTTATTACGTTAAAAAAGTTGTAAATTTACAATTTTATTACTAAAAACCTTGTAAAATTACAAAATTATTGGTAAAAAGCTTGTAAAATTACTAGGAATTCTGGTCAAATAGGAGGTAGTAAAAAAAAGTATCAAACTTTTCTGTAATTTTACAAAGTCTTTTTTGAGTGTACAAAACAGTTACATTCGGCACACCCGAAATAAAACTGAATTTATGCATTTTTGTTCAAATGCATATAACTTCTACAATATTTGATGGATATTATTAAAGAACCCCTTATTTTCTTCGTAATAAGTCAAACTTGAACTTTATATACAGAAATAAAATTTAAAAATGTTTAACTTTGTAAAATTTACAAATTAAGTAGGTTCACTTTGCGGACTTTCCTTGCTAATAACAAGAAAACCCAACGATAGAATTCAATTCTGTTGGAGAAATCGAATTCAGGAGATCAAAATACATAAGGATTAGTGGGTCTGGTTTCTGGGTCAGAACTTTTTTATATTTATTTTGGGCAGTGTAATAAAAAAACAAAAATTCGAAAAAAAAAAATTTGGTTTGAATTGGAAAAATTTTTTAGGTCAATTTCGATTTGGCTAACAATTTAAACATAGAGTTTTTAAACCAAAATAAACCGTAATTTGCCCAGCGATCGACGAAATTCGAAAAAAAAAATCATTATTCGTGCCACACTAATGTAGATGCACATATCGTCTCCTAAAATGCAAATGTCTGAAACCATGTTTTTGGCATATTACAGCAGTTAAAAAAACATGATGTTAAAACATTTTCAAATTTGATTAATGAAATCGCTGATTTTGAAAGTAATAATTTTGCGGAGACATGGAAAACTAAGATATGCATCTTAATAATTATCGTGTAATTTTAACAGCTGAAGCAAAAAGAAAAACAATTTGTAAAAATGCGCAATATTTACAAATTTTAAATGCACATTGCAAAAAAATAAAAGTGTTGATTTTTGAGATATTTCCAAAAACAATATTTTTATTTAATTAAGAATTACCATATAATTACAAATCATATACTAATTTTACCTAACCGAGAACTGGTAACAATGACCTTCGTCTCGTTGTAGCGAAACAGACCAAGGCCTCTGGTGGGAATCGAACCCACGACCCCCAGACTCATAGGCTAGCACGCTACCAACTAGCCTACTGGGGCGCCTCCAAAAACAATAGAAAGAGAGCATTTTTCTGCAAACACACAGAAAATTTAAATTGGGCATTTCACGCCAAATCGCACACTTTCGGACGCGACCCCTTTCGATTTATTTTCTGTTTATGTTGTATTACGTATTAAAGGCAACTTGCACACTAATTTTCAGTATTTCAAAATGGCGATTTTTTAAAAAAATTAAGAAATTGAAATTTTGAACTAATTTTAACCAGTAAAAAATATTGATATCTTAAAAAGCGTTGGACAACATTTAGTTGGTATTTTAATGTAGTTATCCCCTTATCCGATAGTAGGAACTGCCTCGTCCGTGGAGCGGCGACTGGCAATATGGTCCGACTATTATGCCAGCATACTGTCAGTTCCGCAAACCACAACTGTTTGCTAATGTGACTGTACTTCACATCAAATCAGATCCGACATAAGTACAATTTGCCCAGACGAAACTGAGATCGTCAATGCAATACGTGCACTGAAAAATGGCAAGGCACCAGGCGTAGACAACATCAACCCTGAATTGCTTAAGGCTGATCCGACTCTTAGCGCTAAAATAATCTGCCCTATTATCAGAGACTTTTGGACATCCCACTCTCCTCCTGCTGGACTAACAATAAGTGATGGAGTGATAATTAATGCTACCCAAGAAAGGAGACTTGACAGAATGTAAAAATTGGAGGGGTATAACTCTTTTAACCGTGATTAATAAGGTGTTAGCGAATATAAACCATGCAAGACTGTCATCATCAATTTCAGCAGATCTTCGAAATGATCAAGCTGGTTTCAGACCACACCGATCTTGCACCGATCATATATTTATTGACTTCGCCAAAGCATTCGATACGAACTACCATCAGGAAATTTGGCACGCACTTCGATGCAAGGGAGTTCGGCCTGTTCTAATCGACCTAATCAAAGCTCTATATCACAACTCAACAAGCCGAGTTCTGCATGACCGCATGTTAAGCAATCCGTTTGGTGTAAGCACTGGGGTACGATAAGGATGTATCCTATCTCCGCTGTTATTCAATATTGTATTGGATTCAATTATGCAGCAAGCAACCCGAATAAGAAGAGGCATTATATGGGGTATGAATGATCGACTGGAAGACCTTGACTACGCTGATGACATTTGCCTGCTCGCACATAACTTTACCGACATGTCAGCCAAATTGGATCAGATACATCAGCTAGCATCTGGTGTTGGTCTTTATATTAACTTCGACAAAACTAAGGTTCTACGTATCAATTCGACTAATTTCTCAAAGTTCAGAGTTAAAAACATAGACCTTAAGGATGTCCAATCGTATCATATCAACAACAGGTGGCTCACGTGATGACATTGCACATCGCATAAGAAAAGCAAAACAGTCTTTTGGTGCATTACAAAGAGTATGGAAGTCATACAAAGAGTATGGAAGTCACACAAAAATACTAAGCCTCTCCTTTTCTCCTCTGCTCTCCCTGCTTGTGAAAAATATTGCGAATATTTCGGCCGAACGTAGTTTCCAACTGAAACCTCTGGAAAAGAACAGGTGAAACACCAATCCGCATAGAAATTGCAATGAGGAAATGGAGCTGGGTTGGCCATATTTTGAGAAGACCCTTTAATGATATATCAAAGGTGGCAATTGACTTAACCCACATGGCAGCAGAAGAAGAGGTAGACCCGCTAACACCTTGAGAAGGCTACTCGAATCCGAAATTAGCGAATCAGACTAATAGCACTGGACAGATCCCAATGGAAGAACTTCGTTACGGTTCTTTCTTCCAACAGACGGCTCCAAACAATCCATGAGAGTTGGTACAGGATTTTCTACGAGTTTTCGCGATTTGGATAAGACTTTTGTCTTTCCATTGGACTCTAGCATTTCCAGGCCGAAACAGTTGCCATAAGCAAGGCAGCTTTACAGTTCGGTGATGAGACAAAGAGAGAATTAAACTTTAATGTTGACAGCTAAGCTGCTCTGAAAGCTTATTAAAAGTCCTCTATATTTAAAGTTTATATAACGAATACAAATTTTATTAAAATTTTGAAAGTTAAAAATAAATAAAAATTAAATGAAACTTGATTTTAATTGAAATTTAGTTAAGTGGGATGTCCCCTCAAGATCTTAAAAACTTAGGTATCAAGCCAAAAGTAGTTTTCGAATGTTTCGAAAACTTTCAAAGTTTAGGGAGTATGAACAAGGTGAAACTAATACCAGGTCATATAGGTATTCAAGGGAACGTGAGAGCGGACGAGCTCGCGAAACAAGGCGCTGATGGTATTGCTACTTATCGATCCCCCAAGCCAGCACTACTCGCTAACAGAAAGTGGAGAGCACTAACTATTTACTCTCACTTACATGATGGAACTGCCGTATGCTCACTGGAGTGACACGGACACTGCCTTATTTCCGGTACCAGCTGGGAAGGAAGTGCGATGAACCTAACTCTGAGGAAACTGTCGAACATATTATTTGCCACTGTCCTTCACATATTGGGCTGACATGTCTTCGGGAGCTTGGAAACGGTTTCAAATGTCGATGTGAGGCAAATACTACAATTCGCAATGAGGACCAAAGCTTTCTATCAGCGGTCAATGCGAGGACCGCCACCTCTAACCGTCACCTCTAACATGACCTAACCTTGCTAAATCAAACTGAACGTTGTTTTCTTCATAGTGTTGTAAATAATTATGAAAATCCTTCATAATCTACCAAACAATTCGATTTTAGTCTTTCTGC
The DNA here is from genome assembly GCA_963921195.1 of Pegoplata infirma. Taxonomy (NCBI): domain Eukaryota; kingdom Metazoa; phylum Arthropoda; class Insecta; order Diptera; family Anthomyiidae; genus Pegoplata; species Pegoplata infirma. The sequence continues at coordinate 162,526,288 of OY992539.1, forward strand.
TGTTACGGTCTATTGCATTTTATATGACGATATATTAGTGCTCTGTATATACTTATAAGTTATAACCATAAACATATTACAGTAACAAATCGTACACTTACATACGTTAGAGTGGACTAAAATCTTCTTTAGTTTTGTGGATTTGCCTCGGCATACGAATACACAGCAGAAATTTTGAAGAACTGGATCCAGCTTTAGCCAGTGAGTTACGAATCAAAAAACATTTCTAAGCTTAGTATTTTCAGACATGATTTTTGTGGACGTTGCCACAGATAAGAACACTCTTTGGTATAGCTAATAAAGTATCTTTATGTTTTCAGTGCAAAATGAAGCACTCTTTGTTGCGATGTATCTTTGTCCAAAAATCATTATTTTCCATTCAAAAAGTGTGACAGATGTTCAAAGGGAAAGCAAGTGTCAAATTAAAAAATAATATTAACAAAAAATTTAACTTTGTAAGTTCAATAGTATTATCAAAATAAGTTGTGTCTTCAATAATTTTTGCTGGGTATTCTAAAGAAACCCCTCTACTCTTTTTACAAAATCAAGATTAAAAGGGTTAAAGTTACTTATTTTCATTTCCATTAATATGGAAGGAAATTATTGAAGAAATATTTGCAGCTTTTGGAAGGAAGTCTTGAATAAGATAGCGCTTCATACCCTATATTTTGAAACATGATTTTTGGACGGACATCGCCATATTTAAAAATAATACATAACTGAATTTTGAGAAAAAATTTCCTCGAAAATGGTCCATAAATTTTCAAACAACTTATTGTTAGCAAAATTTAACTACAGTTGGGAAATTTTATAAACTACAGGAAAAAAACTTTTGTTCTTATCCTTTAAAATAGTTAATAGTTTTTTTTTTTTAAATTGAAATCCCTAAAATATGTAAAAAATTCTTACCGCAGAAAATGAGAGCGATAAATAAATACGCCATGAAACTATTACGACGGAAAATCGCAGAGGATTTTTGTTTTCATACAAAATGTATGGACAGTTCCGGAAATATGCATTTGCAATTGTGATTAACGCTCTAACCGCCTAAAGGCGGTCTTGCCAAGCAACGAATAATACAAAATAAAAAAATTACTTTAAAAAAAATGTTTTTGAATGCATTTATTGTTTAAATATTAAAAAACGTGGGGGTAATTACCCAGCAAAAACTAGGTAATGTGTTGTGAAAAGTAATGACTGCCAATTACATTACTTATAACAACTACTCATTACCCACTGCATTACTTTAGTCCAAAAAGCAACTAGTGGCTTATATTGTAATATGTAAGTACTTATTTGCAATAATATAAATAATAAGTTATTGAGAATGTTAAAAATAAATACTTATTTGCAGGTTCACTTCGAAAATTAAGTCCAATCAGAAAAAAACAATATTTGTTTTACCTTTTTAGCTTAAAGTTTCGCGAAAACGAATAATCTAATGATAAATAGTTATTTCAAACTCTGTTTGCAACTATTTATTTTATTCTTTATAAGTAACTACTTATTTTACTCGTTATAGGTAAGTAGTTATTTATCTCCCTACTCGTAAGCTTGTAGGCACTAATTATTTTTGTCTCACGGCCTTTATAGAATAAGTAGTGTTTCATGCAATGAATAAGTACATACCAATAATTATTACTAATTACTATACTCATTACTAGTAATGCAAAAATTTGCTGGGTAGATAGAAATATAAAAAAAGTATCAGAAATAGCCAGAAAAAACAATACTTTAATGGGCCAGCCCGCCTCTAGACAGATTATCTCCCAGCAAAAATAAATCGAAATTTTGGCGACACAGCATCTTTTTATAGCATACCGCAGCGCATCCAAAGAGCGCTCTTAAGGATGCAGTAAAAGTAAGGGGGAAAAAATTAAATTTTTTGTCAAAATGTTTTATATAAAACTTAAAATATAAAATTATATTTTGATAAAATTTCAAGCATGCTTTCCTTTTAAATATATTTAACACTTTTTGAATAAAAAACCATGAGTTTTGGACAAAGACACATGATTTCACTGCATCATTATTGCGCATTAATCAGCGCTGCAAAGAGTGCTTCAATCATAAAACCTTTAACACACTTTGAATGAAAAAAAAATTAGTACACCATCTTCTTTAGTTTCAGAAAATACTAATAATATTACAAAAAATGTCCAATCATAATTTAGAATCTCCTAATCTTCTAAAATATAATTTGAAATTTTCGAAATATAAGAGCGCTTTTTCGGTGTATCCAACTAGCGCTCTAAAGTGTGACATCGCCTTAGAGAATCATGCATGAATTCAGCAGGTTTGGATGCGCTCCTTGACTCGAGTTTCCCTTCCAAAAGCTGCTGCCAGTTCAGCAAAATTTCTGCTGGGCTTTCTCTAGACGGACTAGCCTTTTCTTCACGGCTTTCCTTTTACCATAGACGTTATCGATTAACTCACTTGACTTTTTTTTTAAACTGGATCAATTTAATCTGCATCTCAGAATCTGACACATTTTCTTTAAAAAAATTTCTCTGAATCTGGCAATTTTCTGTAAAAAAATTTTGCATTTGTTAAACAAAAACACAAAAAAATCATGTAAAAAATTTTATTTTTCAAAGTTTGGTTTAGTTCTTCAAGGGGAACTTTTTTCCCCCTGGTCCGATCTTGCTCATTTACGAACTTAACTGGCCTAGGAACATGAGACATATTCGTGCCAAACGTCGGGAGTCTAGCTGACATTTTTATGCGTTACACACGGAATGACAAAGTGAGTATACCCCCATACTGTAGTTGGAGGGTATAAAAACTATGGTTCATTCGAAAAGTCACGGAATTATTGATCTGCCCTCGTAAGTAAAATGACAGTCACCCTAAGTGGCAATCAGTATCTTTGGAAAAATGACAACACCTAACATTTGTGTCTAAAATATAGACCATGTCTGGCAAAGTTTGCAAAAATAAGTACTTAGATCAGAATTGATGAAGGAGAGGAAGAAGAATAATGATTACTAAAAATAAGTTTGTTTACATATAATTACAATAACAAACTCTTCTGTTAGAAAAAACAACAGCAACAACCACACTCGAATTGAAAAAAATCAGATTTAGTTGATACTTGCTTAACAGCCTACTTGGCGTATCGGTCTAGAGATTGTACGTTACAAGCAGTTAATAGCAAAGTATTACAGATGATGATGAGTTCAATCCTTGTCGGCTGCGATCTGTTAATAATTTTCACATATAGAGTTTTATTGACTATTAACTAAATAAACTTGACATTAAATGTTTTTCTGAAGATTATTATAACTGGATAATATGAAACTACCCAGCAGAAATAAATCGAGATTTTGGCGACACAGCATCTATTTATAGCATACCGAAGCGCATCCAAAGAGCGCTCTTAAGGATGCAGTAAAAGTAAGGGGAAAAAAGTTTAATTTTTTGTTAAGATTTTTTATATAAAACTTACAATTAAAAATTATTTTTTGATAAAATTTCACACTTGCTTTCCTTTTTAATATTTTTAACACTTTTTGAATGAAAGTGTATGAGTTTAGGACGAAGACACATGATTTCACTGCATCATTATTGCGCATTTATCAGCGCTGCAAAGAGTGCTTAAATCATAAAATATTTAACACATTTTGAATGATGATAAATAGGCTAACCAAAAAACAGCAAATGCTTTTTTGTTATTTCAAAGAATAAACCGATTTGGATTAAACACAGTCTGATAACGAAAAAACTCAAATATTAAAATACATTTGTTTTAACTTTTTTCTTGTTATTTATCTAAATTATTATTTTTTTTTTAAATCAAAAAATGTTGCTAAAATTTTTACAAATACATATGTATTTCAAAAAAATGTTTGCAGATTTTAAAATATTTTTCAGTATTTTTAAAAACAATTTTTGACTACACAATTTCCACTTTAATTTCAAATAATACAGATTATATTACGAAAAACTTACAATCATATTTAAGAAACTTAAATTATATTTATAAAATTATATTTCAAAAATTTCCAATTATTTTTCAGAAATTTTCATTTATAACTCAAAAATTTACAATTATATTTCAAAAATTTTCCAATTATATTTCCTAAATTTCTATTTCAGAAACTTCCACTTATTTTTTAGAAATTTCCATTTATATTACAAAAATTTCCAATTGTATTTAAGAAATTTACATTTGTATTTCCAAAATGCATAATTTCATTGCATATTTTTTCTGCTTAAATCAGCACTTACAAGATACATGAATTCACTGCATCTTTATTCTGCTTAAATCAGCTCTGAAAATATACATGAATTCACTGCATCTTTATAGTGCTTAATCAGCGCTATAAAAGTATGCTTTAATCAGCGCTCTAAAGACACGTGATTTCAGTGCATCTTAAGAGCGATTTTTCTGTGTATCCAACTAGCGCTCTAAAGTGGGACATCGCCTTAGAGAATCATGCATGAATTCAGCACGTTTGGAAGCGCTACTTGACTCGGGATTCCTTTCCAAAAGCTGCTGCCAATTCAGCAAAATTTCTGCTGGGTAGTAAGAAACAAACCAGGATGTCTAAATTTTTAGAAAAATTAAAAAATTTTTCTTTCACACTTTTCTCAATTCAAAACCATATATAACAAATCAAAAATTATAATACATAACTATAATTAGAGCCTGAGCTCGACTGTCTTTACAGAAAACAATGACATATGCGGCATTCCACACCAAATGCCCAGTGAAAAAAAAAACATGTGTACCGTAAATTTCTGAATAGGTTCTATGAATAGCCCTATACACTCAAAATAATACATTAGTAGATTTACTAATTTTTTTTTTGCTAATGCTAGTACTAAGCTAACCTTTAGCAAATTTTTAGTTCAGATTAGCCCCTGCTAACAACAGGGCGATATATCGCCGAAAAGATATTGCGGCGATACGAAAATTTATCATTTCAATAAAAAATCAGAGCAGTATTTTTATTATATCGCCGTTTTCTCATACGAACGATATTTTGGCGGTAAAAATATTGAAAATTTTTATTTCTTTGTCAATTTAAAATAAAATAATTTAATGTAAATTTGGCCGAAAAACACAAATGTGCGTTCAAAGATAAAATAAAAAATTCAGCGAATGTTGCGAATATATTTTTTAGTGAATGCAAATGTTTTTAGTCCTGTTAACATGACCAAAATATGAATAAAAAAATAATGTCTATTTACAGCTTCAGGGAATCGATATAGCTGTATCGCCGGTTTATCATTTTGGTGATATTTCGGCGATACATACAAATCTATTATTTTTCGTTTCTACGATTATCTGGCGATATTGCCCTTTTATCGCCAAGACGAATCGTTTTCGTATCGCCGGGATGTATTGCCGTCGGGTAACAGTTTCTCCAGAAAGGTGTATCGCCGGCGATACGAATTCGATAATTGCCGCAATAACATTTATCGTATCGGCAATACAGCCGGCGAATCGATGTCGTATCGTTTTGTTTGCATGGGCATATTAGTAAAAATATCTTGTTAACTTCATTTAGCCTATTAGCAATTTTAAACAAAATATGAACTATTTTTTTGCTTAATTTAAAATTGAGTTGACCAAACTTTTACAAGCTTTTTTAAGAAAACTTAAAATAGCGCTATCTCGGAAACTAAGCCAGATGGAAGAAAATGGAGGCCATTTTTGGTTCTCTGGCTTTTGTTGGTATCGCCGGTCCACTTTACATGTGGGGACCCTAATGGGTCCTAATTTTGGATCCAAAAAAGTTAGCATTCCCAAAAATTTTAAAATACTCATATCTCGGTAAATATTGCCGACACAACAAAAAGTCTAAAAGCATTTTTGTAGCTCTCAACACGCAGAACAAACCCAAAAGCTCTCCGAGCAATATTTTTGAAGTTATCGAGTTTTTTAATTCTCAAAACCCCAGTGGTTCCCTAAAATCACGTATCTTAAAAACTAAGCAAGGTAGAGCGAAACGGACACAAATTTTGGATCAAAAACTATGACGATTTTTAAGGAACCCAACAACGGTCCGTGAAGTTATCACTGGGTGTTCTCTACTTATTTAGAATATAAAAATTATGTATATAAAATATTTTTTTCTGGACGTAACAAGTTCCCGTGATAGACAAGGCCTCAGTTTTAATTTTTTTTATTGACATGCATCCAAAATTAATTTTTGTACTCCATTTATTTGCGAAATAATGCTTTTTGTTAATTGTCGATGTGGTGAGGCAACAAAATGACAATAAAATAGAATTTGGGCTGCATCTCATTTAAAAATATACAAAACTAGTAACATCCCATCTTTACCTATCTCGGGAATGCATTAGGTCCAGGAAAACATGAATTTTATACTTAAATTTTCTGTTTTTATAAATTAGAGAACACCCAATGACAACTTCACGGACCGTCACTGCCTCAAACGTGTATGAACTAATTTGAAATAAAAAAATTTCAGTTAACTAATTTTTGGCAAAACAGTTTTGCTAACTTTATCAAAAACTAAATGCACCACAATCTAAAAAATTTACATTCTTGAATAGTTCTGTATGGCTATCGATTAAATTTTTTTTATTTGGAAAATTTTCAGAACGGGTTCGTTCTTTTAAAAAAGTCAATTTATCAAAAATCCAGCCATTTTTTTTTTTTTTAATTTTTTTTTAGCTAAGATGTTTGTCTATCCACACAAAAAATTTAGACATGTGTTCTTCGTTTTCTTCGAGAAAATCCCATTTGAATTTTGAATTTCATAACAATTTAGTAATTTGCTTGCTTTTTCTTGTTTCAACTAGAGATGGGCACCAATCACGTGATTAACGTGAATCACGTGATTTGTGAGTAAATTTTTTTCTACTCACGTGAGCGTGCGTGAGTAACAAAAAAGTTCGTGCGTGATAGTGCGTGAAAAAAATTCTTGCGTGAATTTTTCGTGATTTTAATTGCTTCCCAGATTTTTATACCCTCCAACTACAGTATGGGGGTATACTCACTTTGTCATTCCGTGTGTAACGCATCGAAATATCGGTCGGGGACCCCATAAAGTATATATATTATTGATCAGTGATTGATTCTAAGACATTCTAGCGATGTCCGTCCGTCCGTCCGTCTGTCTGTCCGTCCGTCCGTCCGTCTGTAGTTAACACGATGCAGTCCAAAATAAAAGAGCTAGGTCCATCAAGTTTGGCACAAATATGTCTTGTGTTCCTAGGCAGGTTAAGTTCGGAAATTGGCCAAATCGGACCAGGGGGAAAGAAGTTCCCCCTTGAAGAACTAAACCAACCTCTAAAAAAATACACTTTTTTACATGTTTTTTTGTATTTTTGTTAAGTAAATGAAACATTTGGTATATTTATCGCGATGGGAAGGTGCTCTCAACGTCCCCCACTGACCTTATCAAACCCCCCCCCCCCCAAAAAAAAAGATACGCCCCTGACAAATTTTTATTTTAATTTTTTTTTTTACATTTTGGAGGGTATAAAAGATTCGGCACAGCCGAATTTAACACTCTCACTTGTTTTTTGTTCAGTTACTTTTTTTTTGATTTTTTCATGGTCTTTCAAAAAAATTATAAATTTAATAAGTTTTTTAAATGTGTCATTGGGGAATTTGCACAGTGCTTCCATGCGGAAATGTCTTCAGATTCTGACATATAATAGGTCAGAATCCTCTAAAAAAAATCGTCTAAGACATCTATAAGGAAATGTCTTCACAATAGCAGTATATCAAACTAAACTTTTACATCTGGGCAGTACCGTTTTAACCATTAGGGCACACTGTGCACGTGCCCTGGGCCCCCGACCTAAGGGGCCCAATAAATTCGGTTATACAAAAATGAAGATTTTTTTTTAATTTCTTTTAAAAGAAAATTTCTAATTTTCTTACAGAAAAAGTCTCAGAATCTAGATTTCAAATTAGACTTTTTCTATAGGAGAAATTTGTAATACAACAAAAGTCTCAAATCCATAGAAATTTTTGCTACATAAAAAGTTTCAGAATGTGAAATATTTTTCGTACAGAAAAAGTTTCAGATTCTGAGATTTTAAAAGTCTAAAGGGCCCAACAGTTTCGACGTATCGTAACGTGGTTCAGTGCTGGGAGGTATTGTGTATGGACATATTCAGTACAGGCAAATTTCAAAGTTTTCTGTGCCTACAATAAGTACAATTGTAAGCACGAATGCTTTTAACTTTGAAAAAATGTTTCTTATAATTTTGAACCCTTGTAGGGACCGAAAACTTAAAATTAGACTTTACTGAATTTGTCAATACTCAATACTTTCCAGCACTGAACCACGTTACGATACGATACGTCGAAACTGTTGGGCTCTTAAAGTTCAGAGAAGTTGTTCCAAAATAAAAAGTCTCAGATTCTGAGACACTTTTCGTATTGAAAAACTCTCAGATTCCGAGACGTTTTCGTATTAAAATATTCTCAGATTCTGAGACATTTTTCGCACAGGAATTGTCTCAGATTCTGAGATAGAAAACGTCTTATTAAAACCAATTTTTTTTTTTCACGAATATCATGGATTTAATAACCAAAGAAAAATTACCTCAAGCTAAAATAGAATAATAAAAGCTAATAAATAAAATTTTAAAAGTTTAGATGTTTGTCCATCCACACAAAAATTCAGACAGTGTTTTTCGTTTTTTTTTTTCGAGAAAATCGCATTTAAATTTTGAATTTCATAACAATTTAGTAATTTGCTTGCGTTTTCTTGTTTCAACATAGCGTATGAGTAATATTTATGCATATATTTAATATTCATTCGCTATGTTGAAACGAAAAAATACAAGCAAATTACAAAATTGTTGTGAAATTTAATATTCAAATGCGATTTTCTCTGATTTTTTTTGTGTGGATAGACAAACATGTAAACTTTAAAAATTTTGTTTAAAAAAAGTGGCTGAATTTTTTATAAAAAGACTTTTTTAAAAAGTGGAAAATAAAAAATTTTAATCGATAGCCCATACAAAACTATACAAGAATTTAAATTTTTGCGCATTCCCTTTTAATTTGATAAATATTTAAACAAGGCAACTCGAAACAAATTTTGCCATTTTTTCAATATTTGACCACGCCTTCTAAGCCCAGTTTTTTTAAAAATTGAAAAACCAAAAACACAATTCTCTTAGTTCCATAAAGGGCTATTCATACAACCTATTCAGAAACTCACGGGACACATGTTTTTCTGTAGCGGGACATTTGGTGTGAAATGTCGCATATCCAATGTAACAGAACTCCACTCTACATTTTGCACAGTTAACATTTCAGTCTGTGATCGAGAGTGGGGTGACTTCAACATTGTGAACGTAGCTTTACTGTTTATTTTTATTCGCGTTTATATTTTTGGAATGAATGTAGAATGTGAACACTTCAAAGTGCCGTTCTGATAAGTAGAAAAAAACAATGAATCTCCTTACTGGCTGGGTTGGATATTTTTTGTTTTCCTAATATAATAGCATAATATGAGTATATTTTTAAGTTCTGTTAAAATATAGGGTAGGTTCACAGTCGGATAAATAAACTTACCCACAGCATTTAGACTAGCATCGTCTGGTGAGTGTAACATGAACTAAATAATGAACTATGGTTTTAATAAATGATTAAAACTCGTATGTAGTTTATGACTTGTATTTACAGAAGAACACTCTTTTCAGACAATAATTATAGCAAACACACAAATCGTACAAAAGAAGAAAACATCAGCAAGTGCGACTACTTCTTTTCGAACGAATGAAGTAAGTTTGGACACAAAATTAAAGCGAAAAAATAGTCCATTAGGTTATAAAACCACTATTGCGTGAGGCGCCTTCTTAAGACGATCATACTTAATTTCAATGTGAGAAAATTATCAATGCGTTGGAGTTGAAATTGCTGCGATTAAATGCATGTTCATTTGGCCCATAAATACACAAGCCAGAGTAAGGTTAATATATCAAATGACTTAACAGATCAACAGGACTAATTGTGAAAAAAAAGTATAAAAAACGGACAATGAAACCATTAAAATATTTGTTAATTGTAGTCTTGTGTTGCATAAACTCTTAAATTTTTCTGCGTTTTAACATTAGGGAGGAAATTAATTTTAAGTGTTGTCGTTTATTGAAAATAGAAAGAGAAAAATAACAATACTTAATGTACATATTTGGCTTAAGACAAAAAAATATGAATTCACACTAGAGCAGGCGCGGATCCAGGGGGGGAGAATGGGATTTCTCCCCCCCCCCCCCCCCAAAATGATTTAAACAAAAAAAGAAAGGAAAGGAAAAAAAGAAAGGAAAAAAAGAAAAAAAAGGAAAAGAAAAAGGAAAAAGGGAGAGGAACAAAGATTGAAGGAAAATGACCAGGATGTAAACAAATAGAGGCTATTTGTACTGAAGTAATTTTTTTTTAAATTCTTAAAATGTTTCAGAATGAAATAAATTGCATTTGAAAAACTTTAAAGACAATAGAGTTAAACGGCAATTGAGTTATCATTCTCTAAGAAAAAATTATTATCTGAATGTTTTTATAGAAAAATGTTTCGAAATTCCAGACTTTATTTTTAGAAACTGTTTTGATACTTATTTGACTCTAAATGTAAATTTTTTTTATTGTAAATCTATCTTAAATTTTAGGAAAAATGTCTTAAAACTTTTCTATAGAAAACATCCCACAGCAACTGAGAATTTTTCCTTTGAAAGAATGTTTCAGAATATACCAAGATTTTTTCAGCAAGAAATTTCTAAGAATCGAATTACATTTCTAAAGGAAAAACGTCTTGGAGTCTGAATATGTAAATTTTTCTTTTGAAATGTGTCTAATAATAAAATTTTTTCTATCGTCCATTCCACGAGACATTTGGTAATTTTAGGCATTTTTTGACAGAGGGTCTTCCGATTTTTGTTATATTTTTTATACAGATTCTCTATGGAGCCAATTTCAAATTTCATCCATCAGATCGAAAATATTCCAAAAACTCGCGATTTTATTCACGATTTTCGTTTTTAAAAAAGTCAAAAAAATGCAAAATCTGTGTAACTTTGAGCAGCTGTATTTTCTAAACCACTTATCGCATTTTAACAATCTATAGCGCATACGAATGGTATGTAAGTCTATTTTGATATCTAATAAACTGAAAAAATATTGGTGGTTCAAAAGTGCATTTTATATGCAAATGCAGTTTTGAAGTGCATTTTGCGAAACTTTTACCCCTTTTAATTTTTTTTTAATTAGCATATTTGGAAAATATAGGATTTTTGCTACAAAAAAATGTTTTCATTACAATGGACCGAGAATGTGTGCTATTTTTAATATTTATTTTTAAAAAATGTTCCTTAAGTTTTCCATATAAAAAATTTTATTATTAAAATTATACCAAAAACATAAAAAAACATATCGATTTGAACAGTTATATTTTCTTACGTAGTTATCGTATCTTATTGTTTTTAAGCACATTAGAAAGGTATTTTTGTATATTTTTTGCATTTAATGACCACAAAAATTTTTGTGTTTTAAAAGTGCATTATATATGCAAATGCAGTTTTTAAGTGCATTTTGCGAAACTTTTACCCCATTTAATTTTTTTTTAATTAGCATATTTGGAAAATATAGGATTTTTGCTACAAAAAAATGTTTTCATTACAATGGACCGAGAATGTGTGCTATTTTTAATATTTATTTTTAAAAAATGATCCTTCAGTTTTCCATATAAAAAATTTTATTATTAAAATTTACCAAAAACATATAAAAACATCAGCTGCACTATTGCTGCGCCTGACGACAGGAGCAGTTGACTTGGTTTTTATCCAAGAGCCCTGGGTGCGGGGTGGCAGGGTTTGCGGATTGAAGACCCCTGGGTTTAAGTTGATGGTTGCCAAAGGTGAGGGCTCACCAAGAGCCTGCATCTTGGCGAAAAATGGCTTAAATATATTCTTTTTATCAACTTTTAGTGATATGGATGTTACAGCGGCTAGCTTAGAGCTTCATGGGAAATCTATTTGGCTCGCCTCTGCGTATTTTCCTAATCCGGGGCCAATACCCCCGGAGAAGGTTGGCGGTCTGATTCGGGAGTCTGAATCTAGGGGACACCAGTTACTAGTGTGCTGTGATGCTAATGCACATCATTCGATATGGGGTAGTACAGACACAAATGATAGAGGCGAATCACTTTTGGAGTTTTTGTTAAGCACTAACCTGTATATTTGTAACAAGGGTAGTGAACCAACTTTCGTTACAAGTACGCGGCAAGAGGTTCTTGACGTAACACTTGTATCAGATACATTGTCTGATAGAATTGATGACTGGAGAGTTTTGGAAGAGCATTCTTTCTCAGATCATCGGTACATTGAGTTTTTACTCAGGGAGCGTGCCCCGGTTGAGACAGTCTCTAGAAATCTGAGAAGAACAAACTGGGTGAAATATAGGGAGACTTTTTCTTTGCTTTTGAATGAAGTACCCCTATCTGAACCGCATAGTTTAGCGGAAATTGACTGTCTGGTTGACCATATAACAAATGTTTGTAATAGGTGCCTGGATGCGTCTTGCCCTTCTGCAAAGCCTAGAGGGAAAAAAAAGCCACCTTGGTGGTCAAATGAGTTGCAGACGAGCAGAGATTCCTGCAGAAAGCTCTTTAATAAGGCTAAATTTTCAAGAGCGGACGAGGACTGGTCTGCATACAGGCTGCAACTTAAGAGTTATAAAAAGATGATCAGAAATGCCAAATGTGATTCTTGGAAAAACTTCTGTGGAAACATAGAAGACGTTTCTGAGGCATCCAGGCTGCGCAAGGTTCTGGCTTCTTCTCCTTGCACCCTAGGATACCTGAAAGATCCTAATGGGGTGTGGTCTTCCTCCAGTGGAGAGTCGCTGGATCTCCTTTTAAACACGCATTTTCCGGGCAATTCCATGACGCCGTTTCAAGCTTTGGAACGTTCTGACGCCCAAGCATCTGAAATTGCTTCGGAAATAATAAATATGCCAACATTAATCTGGGCGATAAAAAGCTTCAGGCCCTATAAATCTCCGGGACCTGATGGTATAATCCCGGCTGAGTTGCAGCAAGTGTTGGACTATATAGCCCCGTTGCTGTATAATCTATACACAGCATGCATCAACTGGTCGTATATTCCTTTACAATGGAGGGATGCCAGAGTCGTATTTATCCCGAAGGCTGGGAAAAGTTCCCACACAGCTCCGAAGGATTTCAGACCAATTAGTCTGTCTTCTTTTTTGTTAAAGACAATGGAACGAATGATAGACTCATATTTGCGTAGAGTGATTGACCCGAGGTTGCTTTCGACAAAGCAACATGCATACAGCAAGGGACGATCAACGGAAACAGCTCTTCATGAGCTCGTTGGTACCATCGAGAGATCGCTTTCGGTAAAGGAGTACACTATGGTGGCCTTTCTTGATATTGAGGGGGCTTTTAATAATGTCATTCCAGAATCGATAATATTGGCATTGTCTGGTCTGGGAGTAAAGCGTGAAATCGTTTTAATGGTGGAAAACCTACTTGCCAATAGACGTATAACGTCTGAATTGGGAGCGTCCGTCATATCTCGATTTGTCAATAGGGGCACACCACAAGGAGGTGTTCTTTCGCCGCTTCTTTGGAACCTGGCACTGAATTCAATGCTACTATCTCTAGAAGCACGTGGTTGTCATGTTATCGCATATGCTGACGATGTCGCGATAGCGGTAAAGGGGAAGCATCTGCCAACATTGCGGGACATTCTTCAGGGTTCTCTGAAAGATCTGTCTAAATGGGCAAGAGACTGTGGCCTAGGAGTTAATCCTAGTAAAACAGAGCTTGTTTTGTTTACAAGGAAAAATAAGATTCCTGCTTTTGATCCTATTTCTCTGGACGGTACTGAAATCACCTTCTCAGATGGAGCCAAGTATCTTGGAGTATTTCTAGATAGGAAGCTGAATTTCAGGCGTAATATTGAGGAACGGGTGAGAAAAGCAACGATTGCTTTGTATTCCTGTAAAAGGGCCATTGGAAAACGATGGGGTTTTAGCCCTCAAGTCGTTCATTGGATCTATACAGCAGTGGTGCGTCCAATTTTGCTGTATGGAATCATTGTCTGGTGGCCTGCTTTGGAAACAAAAGCGAACTTTGTCTTTATCACGAAGGTACAGAGAATGGCGTCAATGTGCATCACTGGTGCTCTTCGTACTACACCTACGGCTGCATTAGAAATCCTCCTTCACCTGATACCCTTGGACATATTGGGTAGGCAGTATGCGGCTGCATCGGCAATTCGACTTAATAGCACGCTGCAATGGAGGAGCAGTGATTGTGGCCATAGCGCAATCTTGAAAAAGATAACAATACCACAAAATGTGGACTGTGCTCCCTCTTTGAGCCTCTTTGAGCGCCACTTTACCACTATGATACCATCCAGGGAGTCTTGGATGGGGGATACTCCGGGTAGTGGAGCTACCATAAATTTTTACACAGATGGATCGAGGCTGCACGAACAAGTGGGCTTTGGAGTCTATTCGGAAGAGCTTGGGTTGAGCCTGGCTCGTAGATTGCCAGATCATTGCAGTGTTTACCAGGCAGAGATGCTGGCAATAAAAGAAGTGGCTGACTGGTTGAGCTGCAATGTCTTGTCTACAACCGCAGTCAACATCTATACTGACAGTCAAGCCGCGGTCAAGTCCCTGGATTCAATGTTTCTGAAAACAAGATCTGCCCTTAACTGCCGCACGTCTTTAAATGAGATGGCCAAGCAGTTTAACATACGACTCATATGGGTCCCAGGGCACAGAGACATTCCAGGGAATTGCAAAGCCGATGAGCTTGCAAGACTAGGAACTACCTTACAGGTTCCAACAGAATTGGAATGTGTTGGTACGCCTCTAGAAACTTGCAAGCAAAACCTACGGCTTTGTTCTGCGACGGAGACTAATCAAAGATGGGCAAATGGATGGACGTGTGAGACAACACGACTGATTTGGCCTTCTCTTAATCAGGGGCGCACAAGTGAGCTGATATCGCTTCCAAGAGGAGAGATTTCAACGGTGGTTTCTATAATTACCGGACACTGTCTTATAGGGAAGCACGCAGAGCGGTTAAATGTGCCGTCGAATGACTTTTGCCGAAGTTGCATGGATGAAGAGGAGTTGGAAACTATCGAACACTTTATTTGCCATTGCCCGGCACTTTCTGGTCAGCGACTTACTTCACTGGGATCTAGGGAGCTGTACGATCTTTCAGATTTGTCGGATGTCAAAATTCAACATCTAAGGAGTTTCATAAGAAGCTCAAACTGGTTTAACGACAGGGACTAGTAGGGAAACCTATTACGATCCCGTGGTATCACAATGGACCTCAGAGTCTACGTGTGTTGACGTAAAACGTCAGCAGCCACTTACAACCTAACCTAACCTAACCTAATGAAAACATTTTTTTGTAGCAAAAATCCTATATTTTCCAAATATGCTAATTAAAAAAAAATAAAAAGGGGTAAAAGTTTCGCAAAATGCACTTCAAAACTGCATTTGCATATAAAATGCACTTTTGAACCACCAATATTTTTTCAGTTTATTAGATATCAAAATAGACTTACATACCATTCGTATGCGCTATAGATTGTTAAAATGCGATAAGTAGTTTAGAAAATACAGCTGCTCAAATTTACACAGATTTTGCATTTTTTTGACTTTTTTAAAAACGAAAGTCGTGAATAAAATCGCGAGTTTTTGGAATATTTTCGATCTGATGGATGAAATTAAAAATTGGCTCCATAGAGAATCTGTATAAAAAATATAACAAAAATCGGAAGACCCTCGGTCAGATTTTTTTAAATGACTCATGGAATGAACGCTATATGAAAATGTTTCAGAATCTAGATGACATTAAAACCGTAACATTTTTCGTATTTTAAGAAAATTGATTCAAAATTTCTTCATAAAATGTTTTAAAAACTGATAATTTTTTATTATCTGATAATTTTCTTTTAAAAATTATGGTATACGAAAAAGTTCTTAGAATCTGAGAATAACTTTCAAATATGAGAATTATTTCAGAGGTTTTTTATAAGAAAAATATATCAGAATTTAGACTTTTTTTTTTTATAGAAAGAATGTCTCAAAATCTCAGATTATTTTTATAGAAAATTTTAAAAATCTGAGACATTTTCTATAAGAAAGGGTTTCAGAATCTGAACAATTTTCAAAAAGTGTTATTTTTTTATATGAAAAATATTTAAGAATCCAAGAGTTTTTCTGTAGTAAAATTGTTTCAACATCTGAGATAATTGGCGAAGGGTACATGCATAAAAATCTAATAATTAATTTTTATCGGAATATTAATGCTTAATGTTATTAATGTTTTCGAAAATTAAAAATTTTTATATAAAATTTTACGTGTCTATTCACAGTTGTGACTAGCTTTTACTGTCATAAGCCAATTTTTATGACTGAAAAGTCATAATATCAATCTTAAAATTTGCAAATGAAATTTAAATTTTTTGAATTTTTTTGTATAAAAAAATATTTGATGTTATGACTGTTCAATCATAAACATTAGCTTATGACAGTCATAGTCAGACATAACTGTGAATAAGCACGTTTGTAAGACTATCAAAATGGTCCTATTTTGGAAGTAAATACGACTGACAGGGTCCCCTTGTAAAAAAAATTTTTGAGTAAAAAAAGTTACCCTAAATCCAAATGCTTTTTTTTTTCTTGGTTATTAATTTGTTACGCAATATTAAATATTAACAAAAATTAACACACTAACCCCCTCCCCCCCCCCCCGTTCAAACCAAACATTATTGCTTTCCGATTTTTTGGTAAAAAAAAAAATCTCCCCCCCCAAATGAAATTCCTGGATCCGCGCCTGCACTAGAGTGTACCTTATTTTGGAAATGTTGAGACGGTACCCGCTCATTTTTTTCCTTTTGACTTAAAAATAACTGAGGAAAAATTTTACGCCCCTAAGACCACGCCTTCCCTACGCGACGGGGCCTTAAAGAGCGGGGCCTAAAAGATCATTGTTCCATACAAACCAAAAAATTTTTTAGAGCTGAAAGCCTTATCCCATCAAAATCAAATTTTTTGTAGTGAATAAGCTAACCAAGTAATATAATAATTAATAACAAAAAAATTAAACATAAAAAAAAAATTTTTTGGTTTGTATGGGAAAATAATTTTTAAGGCCCCTCTCTTTAAGGCCCCGTCGCGTAGGGAAGGCGTGGTCGTAGCGGCGTAAAATTTTTCCTGAGTTATTTTTAAGTCAAATGGAAAAAAATGAACGGGTACCGTCTCAACATTTCCAAAATAAGGGACACTCTAATGCACACTTTCAAAACACCAAACCCCTTAAAGGATTTTGGTCACGTACACTCTAAAAAATGCATTTAATCTTACTTCTATAAATTTGGTAAATTTTTGTTGAATAAATAAAATAAAACACCAGGACTGTGATCATGTAAAACGATAGTTGACTATCTTCGATTTTTGGAGCCTTGTTGCTCCTAAACTAATCAAAATGTTTTAAAATTTTTTAATGATTCTGGATTAGACACCACTCCTTTATAATTTAAAAAAGAAAAACTTTCTAATTTCCCTTCAAAACGATATGTATTTTGATGTCGTTTTGCATCGTCTATCGTTTTACGTGATTGGCCCCCTGATAAATATACATATAAGCTTCCGTAGGTCAGTGGTTAGGTAGTGATGTTTCGGAAGGTGGCGAGTTTGATGCTGGCTGCCGCCGCATGTTTTTTGTTTTCTTATTATTTTTTATTCACCTCTGTTTTATTTAAGTTGACCACTGATATTCAAAATACACATGCAGAGTAAAATTACCCAATTTATAGTAGGAGTCCAGTTTCCTTCTATAAATTGGGTAAATTTCAACAAATTTTGATTAGAGTGTACTTACACTTTTTTATGGACCAATGAGTTTTCATTTTTCGTTTGTTGTTAAAATGTGTACATTAGGGTGCACCAAAAATCGGATATGGGTAAGACCTGCCGCATCGGCCCTGAAGTTTGAAAATCGAATAACAAGGGGAAAATATTACTTTTTAATAATTTTCTCAACTTTTTTGATATTTTGAGTCAAGTTTGAATTCAAATGGTTACAGAATTGTGATTTGGAGTAAAATGTCTCTCGAATAAGGTAATAAAAATTAAAATCGGTTAAAAATCAGCCAAGTTATTACAACTAACATGTGTCAGACCACTTAATCAAGGAATTCGAGCCCCATTTATGAAATTTATTGAAATTATATACTGCAACAACATTTTTTTATTCTTTAAGTCCCAATGTACTTAAGTCAAAATATCGAAAAAATTGAGAAAGTGGATAAAAAGTAATATTTTCCACTTGTAATTCGATTTTCAAATTTCAGGGCTGATGCGGCAGGGACTACCCATATCCGATTTTCCTAAAATTTTGTGAGACATGTTTTTACACCCAAACGCAAATTTCTAGAGAGGGGCCCTGTCAATATCTAACAACTTCGTTTGCTATGACTATTAGAAATACTAAGAATTTGAAACATTTTTTTGTGGAAAACATTTTTAGAATCCAAAAATTTTCTTTAGAAAAATGTATAAACATAGATTTTATATTATAATGTTTAAAATTTCCTCTGACTAAAAAGTTAAGAATTTTTCAGGAAAATTTATCAGAATCTGATTTTTCCCAATTAGTAACATTTAAGCCCAAGAGTAAGACGGTCGGAAACTAATTCAAAAATAATAAAAAAAAAATTTAGGCTCCCTTCAAATGATATGATGATATGTTTTCAGTGATTCAGAGGAAATATCTAATTATTTAAATTATGAAATAAATATACATATGTGTGGTTTTATGAAAAATCATAAATTGCAAAAAGTACTCCAAAACGGATTTTGAAAACGTTTTTAGCCGCCTTAAATTTGGTTAAAAAAGTACTCTCAAAACGCTTACAAACTGTTCAAAAGGGTAATGATTTTTTTCACTAAAAGTGCCAACACTCTTTCAAAAATTTCAATGAAAAAAGAAATTAGAATTAAATAAGTTTGAGTAAAAAAAACATAGAAAAAAAAATATTAAGAGATTTTTTTTTGTGAATTAAAAATTGAGTACGAAAAATTTGAGAAAAAAATATTATGTCCTGCTCCTTTCCATTTCGTTTAACGTTCTATTTCATTTCTTAAGTTTTTATCTTCAAGGTACAAAAAGTACCATTTTAAGCCACTTTTACCAATTAAGGTATCTCTTATTACCCTACAAATTTAAATTTTAAAATATGTCCTTCTTTTGGATGTTTTTTCTGTTGGAGGATCATACCATAGTGTTTTTTTCACCGAAATATCATACATTCATACATTTAACCCTTTAGCAACAGAATTTAAAAAATATTTATTTCAGAATATTTTATTTACCGAAGAGATCTATATTCCCAATTTCAAGTGTCTAGGATCATTATTTCCGGAAATAAGGTAACAGATGTACAATTGTAAGGTAACAGATGTACAATTGTTTACCCTCTTTTAAAACGGAATTTTCAAAAAGTCCTTTTTCCAGAATGTTTTTCCACCGAAGGATCCTACATTCCAGATTAAAATTTTCTATGACCATTTTTTCAGAAAATAAAAAAAAATTACCAAAAGTACACTGTTTTACCTTTTTACCCCCTTAGAATCAACATTGGAAAAAACCCAAAAATAAAAAAAGTACCAAAAGTACACTGTTTTACATTTTTACCCCCTTAGAATCAACATTGGAAAAAATCCAGCCTTAGTCGATATATTTTCCGGAAGGTAAACCTGCAATCCAAAATTACAAAAATAACACTTTTTTTACCCTTTACCCCTTAGGTTAGGTAGGTTATTTTTTATTCCATTTACGCCCCTAAGAAACGAATTTTCCAAAAAGTACATTTTCGAGAATGTTTTTTTCGCCGAAGGATCCTACATTCCTAATTTCAAGTCCCAATGATCATTATTTTAGGAAATGCAATAATAAACAAAAGTACACTTTTTTACCCTTTATATGACTCTTAAAAATGGAATTTCCAAAAGGTACTTTTACAGAATTTTTTTTCACCGTAGGATCCTATATTCCAAATTTTTAGTTTCTGCTACCATTGCACAGTGGTTTCCCCCATTGGCCAAAAATCAAAAAAATTTGTGTTTTTTTTCTAAGCTTTATTGCACTAAATTTATTGATAACACTCTAAATTTTATGAATCTAACCAATTTTCTTGTTTTATTTACGAGATTTAATGTTTGTGCTTGTTAAAAGTGGGGGAATGTTTATATTGCATATATTGTGGTTGCATAGTCATAAAATAATACTTAAGTTTATCTAAAAAGTTTTACGCGATATTGTGGCAGAAGTTTTAAAAAACCCTATAAACATTTAATTTTAACCTATTTTCTATCAAATTAAATAATAAAAGCTGCAAAAATATAAGCCCATTTAAAAATCCCTAAGGAATACTTTTTTGACCTTTTCACAACACACGCTTTTAAAAAACTACTTTTTTACATAGACTTTTAGTTATTTGGCCCACATCTGCCCACAACTTTTTATACATCAAATTGAAGATTTTTTACTCCTCTTTAAATTAAAAAATATTGTGGCCGCGGGTTTTTGCATATTTCCGCATATCGATGTGATTTACATAGTCATCCAACGAAAGATGGTGAAAAATTGCATTTTGTTTTGTACTATACGAGTAAAGAGAAGTGTCGAAGCGATTTCGAGTTTCTGTTAATGGTCGTGATCTGTGACATAATAATAGTTTAGAAACAAAAAATTGGACCCCTAACCTCTCTCCTTCCCCCTTACTTTTCTTGGTGAAAAAATTTGCCCTTTGACGATTCCGCAGTTCTGGCCAAAGCTATTTGCTACTGGCTGTGATTTTTTAGTTCTGCAACTCAATAATAGTTACTAGTGTCCGACCGAATACACCTTGTTTGGCAGAAGCCGAATATTAAGCCAAATTTTCACTATTCGCCCGAAACCCAAGCGGAAGCCGAATATTCCAAAAAAAATATTTTTGTAGTAAAACAAGATAAAAAGTAAAACTCGACTAGGCGGAATACACAAATGTATAAAGATTTTGTCTAGAATGATTTATTTTGAGCAAAAAACGGTTCTCAGACATTTTTGTAAATAAAAATTTTTTTGAGTGTAAATTTTTTTCGATCTAAAAATTTTTTTGAGTGTAAAATCTTGTTTTAGCTGCAAAAACGCTTTTTAAAATGTTTTTGTGGCTTACTAATGTGATTCAAAGTGTGTTTAGTGTGTTTTTCAACTCGTGAGTACAAATTTAATACAATTATTTGGCATTCGGCTATATTCGGCCAAAAATGTGGCAGAAGCCGAATAGTGGCCGAACAGTGCTTTTTGGCTGAAACCGAAGCAGAAGATTCGGTCGGACACTAATAGTTACACTACAAGAATTTGGAACTCTACCCCATTCTTGCTCCCAATTTTGCTCAACAAGTAAAGATCCTTTTGTCCCTAAAATAGAGAAAACTACTTTACAAACTTTGAGGGCTTACAGTGAGTAAGTGGATCAAATTAGAGACTTACTTTAAACTAGACTTTTGTTGCGGAAACCATACTCTAGAATTCACCTTTTAATACATTTACCATATACTTTACTTGAACAAAAATAATCGCCGAAAACGCCTTGGAACGGTACTTGCCTGTTGTCGTTAATGGGTTAAGTGCATTTGAAAAGTGTCAAAACAAGGTCAAACTTTAGTTCTTATAATAATTTGTTTTCGCGATAGATTTAGAAATTTCGAAAATATCAATATGGAAATTAAAACAAACTAATTTTCATATTGAAATAATTTATTTCAAAAATTCTTAAAACAGATCTATGAGTCAATTAACCCTTCAAGGATCAAATGGCTACTGTGGCTACAGTTGTTAATATTTTTTCCTAAAAATTTGCAAACTTTAAATTCTTTGGGCATACTATGAGGTGAAAAATTTTTAAGACCCTAGTTTTTTTAGTTTTGGAGATATTGATTTTTGACCGCTTGTCCATATAAGGGAAACCACTGTGCATTGCTTAAAAAAATTGATAAAGTACCAAAAGTACACTTTTTTACAGAATTTCCAAAATGTTTTTTTTGCTGAAGGATCCTACATTCCAAATTTCTAGTTTCCATGACCATTATTTCAGGAAATATAAAATATCTAAAGTACTATTTTTTGCCCCTATTACCCCCTTAGAATCAACATTGGCTAAAAAACCTGCCTTACAAGGGAGGTCTCCCTAGTGTCACCCGCGGATCGTTATAAAATTGGTTTTATTTTGTAGAGTAGAAAAAATGAAGGGACACGTATTTTTTTAGCGGCCCAAATTCATATTTAGGGATGAAAAGGAGGGGGAAGAACAGGACATTTTTCAGTTTTTTTTTCGTTTATCTCCTATATTATGCAAAGAAACCTAGTCATGTTACATACCAAATCTTTGGAAAACCTATCTACGTGTGCTAAGAACGTGTCCAAACATGCACAACTTTCGTTATATTGAGTAAAATTCCCAAATTGTATGACATTTTTGTTAATGATTCGAAAAATATTAACTTCTTTGTCCCGTTGTTAGCACCACGAGATAGGTATTTTTAATACCTTTAATCTGATACCACATATGCCTATATTAATTATGTTTAAATAGGCGTAAATAGTAAAAAACTGGAAAAGGTCAATTTCCCCCCGTACAAATCTACCCCCCTAAAAAAGAGTTTGGTCGCTAAAAAAATACGTGTCCAATTAATTTTCGTTCTTAACAACATATCCAAAATTTACAAAGATCGGAGGGTGACACCAGGGAGACTTCCCTTGTTAGTGGATATATTTGCCGGGAGATGAACGCCACAGTGCGTTGTCCCATAGACAAAAATCAAAAATAATGTCATGGTCTTAGAAATTTATGAAATTTAATAGCTAATCAGGTACCAAAAACAAATCACCATCAAAATTAATTTTTGATTTTTTTTTTAGCTACTAGTCAAATTCGAGTGATTTCGAACATTTTTGCATTGATATATATGAATGATTCAATATTTTACAAAATGGTACGAAATTAATTTTTGTAGTTGAAATCCCTCCCGGATTTATTATTTTATCCCTCTGGTTACATCCTATCAGAAATGAAATATAAAAAAATCTTTAGGGAAGCACAGCTGAAGTGGTACAGGGCGCCTCCACAGTTGCGGATAGTGGATGACCCTACCATGTAGCATGGAGGGCAACTGCGAATTGAATAAGCAGTGGCAGACATTTCAGCGGATTAGAGAAAAGGGTTTCAGGCGGACACACCTGACAACGTGTAGGCTTTCAATTCTGAGTGCCAGTGAGGCTATAATCGTCATGGCGAACAATTGGCGCCATTATTTATCCAATGCCAATTAAACATCTACAACGTGGCCCTCCAACATTACTGGGTGTTGTTTGCTGGCCTGATAAGCCGAAACGTAAAAAATCTCTTATCAACGAAACAACACACACAATAAATGAAACGGATCTAACGGCACAACCTATTGTCTTTCGAACAAGGACTAGAATAGCATCATGGAATGTACGTACACTCGCCCAACCATCTAGGCTTGCAAAGAAATGGATCGATACCGCTTAGATATCCTTGGTTTAAGTGAAGTTCGATGGAAAGGTCATGGTGAATTTAGAGCAACGTCTGGGCATTTCCTTTTATACAGTGGTAACAATGACAGTTACACGAACGGCGTCGACTTTCTTCTCACGCAAAAAACCAAGAAAGCTCTGATGGAATACAACCCCGTTTCAGACCGCTTTCGTACTAAATTTCGCAACATTTTAATCATCCAATGCTATGCGCCAACTAAACCCGATGATGCAGACGTAAAAAATTGGTTTTATGATCAACTCAATGCCACAATCGCTTAGACGAGGAAAAGCGATATTAAAATAGTCATTGGAGACTTTAATGCCAAGGTGGGATCTGATAAATCTAACTAAAGATCTGTAATGGGTAATCAAGGTCTCGGAGCAACACGAAATGAAAATGGAGAAAGACTGGTTGATATATGTTCCACACACCAGTTGTTTATTGGTGGCACAAAATTTATTCACCGAGACATCCATAAATATACTTGGCAATCTCCTGATGGTAACATTCGCAATCAGATAGACCATTTTATCGTGAGCAGACGTTTTCTGGGGTCGTTACTGGACGTGAAAACGATTAGAGTGGCAGATATATTTAGTGACCACCAACTATTAGTCGGCATTGTAAAACTTCGTCCTTTCGTTAATTATCATCAACTTTCAAACAAAATAAACACTCATCGTCTTAAAGATTCCTCCACCTTGCAAGCTTTTGAGTCTAATCTAAGCTCAAAGTTAGCCAATGCCAATAACTGGACCGATATTAAAGCTGTATGCCTGGGCAGCGCTAGCCAAACCCTTAGTTACATCAAACATCATCGTGCAAAATGGATTAGCGAAGATACCTGTACCCGATTTCTGTAACTATGCGAGAAGTTTTCGCATCGAAAAAAATAAATAAATATTAGAGTCATCTTATACTTAACAGAGTGATTTAAAAAAATAGCTTTGCGTTTTTTTCGTATTCGAAGTTTTTTTACATTAGCAACATTGTACTCACCCTGTAAAAAACTAAATGACTACAATATTGTTTTATTTTTCTCGATGCGAAAACTTTTCGCATAGTTACAGAAACTGGGCACTGGTCTGAAATTGAGGAACGCAGAAGCGCAAAACAACAACAAGCAGCTAAATCGTCTACCTCTCAACAAGCGCTAAAAACAGAATATACGAAATTAGAAAAACGCGTGAAGAAAATGGTTCGCAAAGACCGGCGTCAATTCTACGACTCCATTGCTGAAGAAGCTAAATAAGCTGCAACACGTGGAAATATGAGAGGTCTATATGATGCTGTTAAGAAGATCAGTGCGAAAAAGGTTCTCACAACACCTAATATCAAAAACACCAACGGTCAACCACTAAATACTATCAATGGGCAACTTAGCAGGTGGAAGCAGTTTTTTGATAGTGAAAGTAAGGAGCCTTTTATTCCTTTTAATGCTCTCGAAAGGCGAAACCCATGTACATTAGACTGGCATTTTTCTCTATGGCCAAAAAAATTTTTCTCCAATTTTCAAATTCCGGGAATTTTTTATTCTACTAGGACTAAAACGGATGTTGTACAAATTTGAGGTCAATCGGATTAAATTAACCCGTGGGGCCCGGCGGTCAAAGTTTTGGATTTTTGAAAAATTAAAAAAAAAAAAAAAAAATTTAATTTTTTTTCGACACATCATATTTGTTAATTTTGATGCGGTGAGCACGAATATCAAAAAAAAATTAAAATCGGTCGAACGGTTTTCGAGATATCGCCATTTTAAATTTGCAAAAAATGGCGGTTTTTTCCTACGTTCAAGAAATTTTTTAAAAAACATCACACTTTTTTTTTCCTCGGCCATTTCATAGAGCTTAAGACAGGAAAAACCACCATTTTAGAAAAAACCACCATTTTGGGCATTTTTTGGAAAATTTCAAATTGGGATATCTCGAAAACCGTCAGACCGATTCAAGAAATTTTATGACATTCGTTTTCAGCATGCCAAAATTAATTAAAATAATGTATCGAAAACATTTTTTTTTTTTTAATTTTTAAAAAATCTATTTTTTTTTGGTGGAAATTTTTCAAAAATCCAAAACTTTGACCGAAGGGCGCCACGGGATCAAATGATCGGATTTGGCTCAAATTAGATTTAAATGAAAGATTGTCTTAAGCTCTATGAAATGGCCGAGGGAAAAAAAATTGTAATGTTTTTTAAAAAATTTCTTTTTCAAAAATCGCCATTTGAAATTTCCAAATTTCAAATGGCGATATCTCGAAAACCGTTCGACCGACTTTATTTTTTTTTTTTTGATATTCGTGCTCACCACATCAAAATTAACAAATATGATGTGTCGAAAGAAATTAAAAATTTTTTTTTTTTTTTTAATTTTTCAAAAATCCAAAACTTTGACCGCCGGCGCCACGGGTTAATTTAATCCGATTGACCTCAAATTTGTACCACATAAGTTTTAGACCTTGGACAATAAAAATTTGCCCGGACACTTGGGAAAACCGAAAGTTGAGAAACAAATGCCAGTCTAATGTTCATACATCAATTTTAACTACTCCACCTTCACTCGAAGAGGTAAAGATGTCTATCAGCAAACTAAAGAACAACAAATCTGCTGGTCTGGATTACATCCCACCCGTACACTTTGACGCAACAAACATTATGGCACTCTCAATTTTGCCCCTAATACAAAATGCCTGCACTCAAAAAAAAAAAAAACTGTAATGTTAGCAAAAAAAGCTTGTAAACCTACAAGAAAATTTGCTGATTTTGAACCTACAATTTTTTTGCTAAAGTTAGCAAAAATGTTTTGCCAATAATTAGTTAACTAAATATTTTTTTTTTGAACATAGTTTATACACATCTGAGGACCCCATTGGGTTCGGACCCGATAGGTACAGACCCCGATGGGCCTAGACCTAGTTGGGTTCCTTAAAAATCGTCATAGTTTTTGATCCAAAATTTGTGTCCGTTTCGCTCTACCTTGCTTAGTAGACTTTTTGTTGTATCGGCAATATTTACCGAGATATGAGCATTTTAAAATTTTCGGGAATGCTAACTTTTTTGGATCCAAAGTTAGGGCCCATTAGGGTCCACACATGTGAAGAGGACCGGCGATACTATGGAAATTCTAAGAACCAAAAATGGCCTCCATTTTGCTCTATCTGGCTTAGTTTCCGAGATAGCGCCATTTTAAGTTTTCTGAAAATAAAAAAAAATTTACCATTTATTTTGCTAATTTTAGTAAAAAATCTTGTAAAAATGTAGTCAACTCAATTTCAAATTTAGCAAAAGAAATTAGTTCAAAGTTTGTTTAAAATTGCTAATGTGCTAAATGAAGTTTACAATAATTTTTTGCTAACATGCTAATCTCAACTAAAAATTTGCTAAAAGTTAGCTAACTAGCGTTAGCAAAAAAAAATTAGTAAATCTACTAACGTATTTTTTTGAGTGTAGTCATCGTGCCAAATACCGTCCGAATGGAATGATGGAGTTATTGAACTATACCCTAAAAAAGGCGACCTTAGCGAATGTAACAATTGGAGAGGTATAACTTTATTCAACACCATTCAGAAAATACTATCTTTTCTTATTTTGGAACGCATCTCTTCAGTTGTAGAAACATCTCTGCGACGTGAACAAACTGGGTTTAGCCCTAACAGAAGCTGTGTTGATCAAAAAAATTCATTAAGAATAATCGTCGAACAATCGGTTGAATTTAACTCACCACTGTTTTTACTTTTCCTCGATTTTAAAAGAGCTTTCGATACTATCAACAGAAATGCAATTTGGTATTGCCTGCGTCATCTTGGAATACCAGAAACGAGAATTTTCTTAGTATAAGAACTGTATAGTGATGCTTCATGCAGAGTGCGTTTTAAGGGGCATGATAGCTCCAGCTTTACCATCAATAAGGGTGTAAGACATTGATGTGTTCTTTCGCCCATTCTTTTTCTAATAATGCTGGACTATGTAATGAGACAAACAAATAAAGAAGCGCCCGATGGAATACAATGGCATCTGAACCAAAGGCTTCATGATCTGCATTATGCAGATAATCCAGATCACACATAGAGTGGGTTTAGAATAGTGTTGTAAAAGTATTGAGTATTTGAGTACCGAGTACTCAATACTTCCTATTTTTTTGAGTATTCAATACTCAAAAGTAACTACTCAATACTTTCATGGTTGTATTTTTCACTGAAAATGCATTATTTAACCAATAAAATACAACGATGAAATGCAACTGTGTGTATGAGAAAAATTTAAATTAATTTGTTGCAGAAAAATAATTTTTAAATTGATTTAAAATAATCTAAATTCCAATTTTAAAAGTTAACACAGAGTTGTTTTTTACTTTAATTTTAATTCTCTCCCGTCTAATCACGCCTTAAAGATGTAACACACATCTTTACGAACAGCCCGTAAAAGCTTTGAATGGAACCCACAAGGAACCCGCAAAAGAGGTCGCCCAAAGTTGACATGGCGTAGGTCCATTGATGATGAATGTAGTAGAATGAGGGCGACGTGGCCACAAATTAAGCTATTGGCGCAAAATAGACAGAGTTGGCGTGAATTTGTAACTAAACTTTGTGTTGCTAGAAGCTCCACTATGAAGTAACATTTAAATTTATGTTTTTTATATTGTTAAATATATTGTAAATTAAAACGTTAACTAATAATAAAAAAAATGTATTTTTAATAATCTGATTTTTCTTCAGAAATTTATATACATATTAAATTAAAATGTTGTTTTTTATTTTTAGTACCAAAAGGTACATAAAAATTAGAGTTTGCAAAACGATTAAAATCGTAATCGCAATCGCGATTAATAGCACCAATTAATCGTAATCGTAATCGACAAAAAAATCATGCGATTACGATTAACCATTTTATATGAAATACACTGTTTTTATAACGATTTTAAAATATATTATATTGGCCTGCGATTCATTTAACTTATTTGCAATTTTTTTTTTTTTTTTGTAAAAGTTAATTTAAATTTAAAGTAAAATTTAAATTTTCATCTTAGTAACCCCTCAATTTTGTTTAAAAAATAATTCAAAAGGATTTGGCTGGATTTGGTCAAAACATTCAGCCATGAAGTTTTATCAAAAAATGCATTTTTTGTCTCTCTCTCAGACTGAAGACGCTCTTCTAAATTTCGTTATAAATTTTCATACAATCAGCTCTTCAGTGGCCATTGTCAGGTATTCTGACACGAAATTCGAAAGATTATAATTTTCGGGACGCCCAAATATATACACATAAAAGTAATTTTTGTGGATTATTTTTTTTTTAACCAAAGGATCCTTCATTACAAATTTCAAGAGTCTAATAAAATATGAAAATGACAAAAGTACACTTTTGTTTACCAATTTTACGACCCTAAGAAATTAAATTTACAACAAGTACTTTTTTTCAGACGTTTTTTTTACCAAAGGATCCTGCCCAGCGAAATGTTCGATTCCAAAGAATCGGTTGTGGAATCAACTATACTACCCTGTAATCGATTCTACTATGCATTGCTTCATCGATGATTTTTTTTGAGATTGTCACGAAAGCATTGCATCCTTTTCCTCCAAACTAGAACACTTATCGGTTCTACGGAATATATTCTAGAATATGTTACATGTAGTGGTACAAGAAGGGATTCCGCGATTTTTTAACGGTTACATATATGTTCCATGTAATGAATTATGAAA
Organism: Pegoplata infirma; assembly: GCA_963921195.1. NCBI lineage: Eukaryota > Metazoa > Arthropoda > Insecta > Diptera > Anthomyiidae > Pegoplata > Pegoplata infirma. The sequence goes on from OY992539.1 coordinate 162,555,577, forward strand.
CTACTTCTGAATAATTAAATGAAATTATTTTTAAAACTTTTTATTTTATTTTTTTTTTACAAAAATTTTAAAACTAAATACACAAGTACTAAATATAAACTAACAATAATTTTATCACAATAATCTTATTAAATGTGTCAGAATCTTAGAATTGTTGTTATGGACTTTTTCTATAGAAAAAATGTCTCATAATCTGATACTTTTTCTATAGGAAAATGTCTCAAAATCTTTTTCTGTAGGGAAAATGTCTCAGAATCTGAGACTTTTTCTATAGAAAAAATGTCTCAGATTCTAAGTCTTATTGCACTGGAAAACGTCTCAGATTCTAAGACATTTTTACTTTAGAAAAAGTCTCAGATTCTGAGACATATAGAAAAAGTCTCAGTTCTGAGACATTTTTCCTATAGAAAAAGTCTCGGATTCTGAGAAATTTTTCCTATAGAAAAAGTCTCAGATTCTTAAAAGTTTTTTCTATAGAAAAAGTCTCAGATTCTGAGATATTTTTACTATAGAAAAAGTCTTAGATTCTGAGACATATAGAAAAAGTTTCAGATTCTGAGTCATATAGAAAAAGTCTGAGATTCTGAGACATACAGAAAAAGTCTCAGTTCTGAGACATTTTCCCTATAGAAAAATTCTTAGATTCTGAGAAATTTTTCCTATAGAAAAAGTCTCAGATTCTGAGAAGTATTTCCTATGGAAAAAGTCTAAGATTCTGCGACATTTTTCCTATAAAAAAAGTCTCAGATTCTGAGACATTTTCCTTTAGAAAAAGGCTTTGATTTAACAAATTTTTTCTATAGAACTTTAAAATTCTCGACATTTTCCTTAAGAAAAAATCGCGGGCTTTTAAACATTATGTACCTAACAATAATTATGTTAAACTATGGATACATAATCGTGCATACATGCTACAATCCTGATCTTACTTTAACAATGAACATATTCATATCCCACGCTTCGGGTTTGGAGAAAGAGGATAGAAAATACGCCTACATAAAACCACCAGTACTTCCGACAGCATCAATTCTCCTAAATTGCAGCTTCAAATATGTATATTTTTACAATCTGAAATCATAAATAAAACCTATTATAAGTACCGCGTACGTATACCAAATTAAGATGTGTACTTACGTTAATTCTGCGATGTGTATCCAGATGTATTAAAAAAACACTATAAGTGCTGCGAAAATCAAAAAATTTGTCAACAAAATGTTAACAAATAAATTATTTTTTTTTATAAATTTTATTTTTCTGTTTGACATTTTTTTCAAAAATTATAAGTTTTTTTTATCGATTCCATGGAAACAGTAGAGGAATGGAGTACCATTACTGGAGAATCTATTCTAGAATACATTCACAAAGAAACATTTCCAAAAAATGTTGCTGGGTGTATTCCAAACTTTACCCCTTTTTGTTCCCTTAACAATTTATCAAAAATCCGGCCACAGTTTTCTATTTTTTTTTTGTTTAGACGTTTGTCTATCCACATAAAAAATGCAGGAGGGCATTTTTCGTATTTTTCGAAAAAATCGCATTTGAATATTGGATTTCAGAAAATTCTATAATTCTCTTGTATTTTATTGTGTCAACACCACAGTACATGAGTAGTAGTATCACAGAGTTGCATCTGATGGGTGTAAGTATTAGTGACAGCACACGGTGTAACTTTTGACGTTTCATACAAAACGTAAACAAACATCATAAATACATGCACAAAAGCTTACAAGTACAGGCACACATATACTAGGCAGCGATGATCATTCTGTACTAAAAACCATACCACCATATTGGAAAGTACGCAATTAGCACCAGTGCACACTGGGTAATTTGAGCCAATATTTAGGCCAAAAATAATTACAGCCAAAGTTTTAGACCGATATGGCTGAAATTTTAAATTTAAGAGTTTTTTGTGAACACGCACAGCTGGATTTTATGAATTTGGTAATCGAGGAAATTTTTAGGGTTGCCACTATACGAAAAAAAGTGAAAATACTGAATATCTCGAAAACGAATAGGCTAATTTTTTTGAAACTCGGCACGAAGAAAATACGCAAGAAGACTAACAATATGGCACATAAACCATTTTGTTTGATTTTGCTGAAAAAAGCTGTTATTTTTTGAGTGGGCTTTGTACCACCTTAACGAAAAATTTTCAAAAAAAGTTCGTACTATTTCCTTCAACGAAGCCAAATATTGGTTTAAAACATTATTTTAATCAATTTTACTGACAACAAAATTATAAACAGCAACAGGGTTTTTTCTCTTAGTTCTTTTCCCAATCCAAACGTTAGAAAGTTCAAGATATGGCAAGATGAGGCTGTCTGAAAGAAAATTATATATCTCAAAAAGTGCAAAAAAGTGCAACGTAAAATAAAAAAAAATGAATTCAGAAATATTTTCTTAACACTTTTCATCAATCAAAAACACGGCACACCACGGCTAACATTATTAAAAGCTTATGCGAAGTTTATATTTATTGAAAAAGTCATTTATTTAAGGTTAAGTTAGAATTACACGTTTTGTTAAAAAAAGCAATAACGTCCACCAAAATATTTTGCTATTTTTTTATTACTTAATATCCCCTCTCTTCTCCATATTAAACACGATATCCTTCTTTATGTTTAATAGCTGAAAAAAATCGTTTGAATTTATATCAAAATTAAGCGTTTTATATTGCACTGTGCACGTTGCTTGAAAATGCCGAATTCGACTGCCCGTCAATCAGTTTATATTTGTTTTTTGGAAAAACCAAATATGCAGTTATTTGCTTTAATATTTTCTAAATCGAACGTAATTAACAAAAACATTATTATTGTTAGTTCGAAAAATGATTTTTGGCCAAGATTTCTGTTCAAATTACCTACTGTGCAGTGTTTGCATACTAGTCTGTACTGTGGTCAACACCGCGTATGAGTAACGACTATTTGCGAAACTAATAAATTCTCGTTACTCATACGCTGTGTTAACACAATAAAATACAAGAGAATTACAGAATTTTTATGAAATCTGATATTCAAATGCTATTTTCTCGAAAAATACGAAAAATGCCCTCCAAATTTTTTTTGTGTGAGTAGACAAACATCTAAACTTAAAAAAAAATATGGCCGGATTTTTGATAAATTGACATTTTTAAAAAATTAAAACTTTCAGAACGGCTTCTGAAAATTTTTCAAAATAAAAAATTTTAAACTTAAAAATGTTAATTTTTGCGATTGTGGTGCATTTCGTAAATTTGATAAATATTTAATCAAGGGAACTCGACACAATTTTGACAATTTTTCCAATATTTAACCCAAGGTTGGTAATCGAAACGAATAACGGTATCGATATCGGTATTGGTATCGTTTTTTATTTAATTTCGGTATCGGTTACGGTATTTGAGTGGAATCGGTTACGGTATTACCGATACCGAAACGTCAGTACCGGTACGTACCGGTAGTATTGAAAAAATATAAAAAATATTTTTTTTTCAATTTTCACACTAAACACTAGGGCGTGCCGTCAAATCTAATTTTTCGTTTCGTAATACCTGCCTAACGATGGCCACAGAAAAGCTGATGGTGGGAAAAATTAAGAAAAAATTTTGCAAGAGCATTTTCAGTCGGCAACCAGCGATCAAAGTTTGAAAAAATTTCAAAACAGCGATTTTGGTCCACAGATGCTTATTTTCAAATATAATAATTTTTGTTTAACCAAATTCGCCTCAAAAGTTGGAAGATGATGTTATGTTATATATAAATATTAAAAAAAAATGTTTGTCCAAAAATGCTGGTCAGCATCTGTCAAAAAAATCCATGTGCACCAACCCACATCGCAGATTAAATAAAAATCCAAAAAAACTATACTATACGAGGACAATGGCCGAAGTTTTTACTATATCCGCGATGAGGGTGCCCAATTTTTTTTTTATTATTTTTATGAGACTTCGGAGAGGCATTTGGAGTTCCAGCGAAAGGTTTTCCACCATAGCATAATTTTTTAAAGTGGCTTAACTCGGATAAATCGCTAATTAAGATACGATTTCGCGATTTTTTATTACTTAAAGCCTAGTACTCCATTTTTTACTGTGGAAATTTCACTTAAACTTTAAACGCCTCGAATCGCAACAAAACATTTAAATTCCCCGCGTTGCCATTTTTTTTATATGGAGTTTGACAGATTTGTTCCTGTGAAATCGATCAGAGTACTATGCTTAAAATTCGCATAATTCGCGAAAAAAATTTTGCAATATTTTTGCATGTGGTCTTGTCTAGACAGGGAAGACCTATTTTTCAGAATAGATATCACCAACAAAAAGAGCTTGGTTGCCAAAAAATAAGATGATACATGTGATTTTTTAAGGATTAACTTGAACCGCGTTGCGGGAGGGTAAGGAAATTTTTGATTTTAACGAAAATTTTATGGAGTCATTTTGAAACCCAATAGAAACTTTTTGGACCCCTTTCAGCTCAAACAAAAAATAGAAGTTAAAATCGAGGTACGGCCTACTCTGCAATGCATAGTGCCCAAAATTAATTTGAGTAGAAGAGCACTTTTTAAGTTAATAAATGAATACATTTTACGAAAACCAAAGGAAAAAACGGTGCTCTCAACGCAAATTAAAATGTATTTATCATGCGCAATGTTAGTAGTACGATTTTTCATTTGCGAAACGACAATTTACAAATTTTTATTAAAAATATTTTTTTTTTTTAAACATGTTTTTTTCAGAAAAACCGTTTCAATACCGGTACCGAAGGAAAACGTTTTTGGATACCGGTATCAGATACCAAAATTGGGTTTCGGTATTGGTATTGGTACCGATATTCAATTTAAAGGGTTTTGAAACGGATAACGGTATTGAAAAGATATCGATTGTCAACATTGATTTAACCACGCCTCATCAGCCCAGTTTTTAAAAAATTGAAAAACCAAAAACGCAATTTTCTTAGTTTCATATAGGGCTATCCCAGTAGCGCTTTAACCCTTAGGGCACACTGGGCACGTGCCCAGGGCCCCGACCTCAAGGGGGCCCCCAGAAGAAGAAAGTATAACATATTCGCTAACAAAAAATTTTTTTTTTATACAAATTTATGCAATAACTCTTAGTCGGTTGAGTTAACAATAAGGCTGGATATAATTTTTAATTTTATTATTTTGTTTTTTATTTATTTATTTTTTTTTGTGTAGGTTCCATTTCTTAAAACAGTTAATAACATGAATTGAATTTGTACCAATTAACTATAATAAATATAAATTTAAAAGCTTCTTCTTGTCATTCGATTTTAATTTTTTTTTTCCAGTGGGGCCCCCAAATACTTGCGTGCCCAGGGCCCCCGGCATACCTTAACCCGGCCCTGGGCTATCCATACCACATATTCAGACATTCATTGGACATATGTTTTTTTTTTCGCAGGACATTTGGTGTGGAAAGATAATTTTATTGCATAAAATATTTATTTTTGTATTTTCGTACATTCTGAAGTGTAAATTTTAAAATAGTTTTTTTTTTTTTAAATATACTACATTGCAATTATTTTTATTAAAAAACTCGATTAATCGATAACCGCGATTATGAAATATCTCGATTATTTGCAAACTCTAATAAAAATAAAATGTATTTATTCGGTCTTTATATATGTATATATATTCGATTAGAGTTTTATTCTAGCTCGATGCCCAAAAATATTTCTACTTATGATATTGTCATAATAGAGTATTTTTAATTTATTGCCTTAAAAAAGTCACTCATCTCATAGTATATCTGTACTGATTCTTTTTTCCTTAAATTAAAAAAAAAAAAATAATAATAATAATAAAAAAATGTATGGCCCACTGTAATTTTCATTTCTTTTCAATGGTGTTGGAATAAGTAAAACAAAATGAATTAAATCAACTTCTAAGCTAAAAAATGTTTCCACATGTCTTCAGTAAGATTTGATGGCGGTTCTTTTCTTAAAATATATTAACCCGCTATCTCCTATTTTAAGGGGTCATTTTAGTTCTTTTTCTCGTATATCATCATTTAAAATGTGCGTTTAAAGGTTTAAAATGTTCCAAAATAATTTTTCGCATTGAGTTTCGACAGAGTTGTAGTGTCAAACTAAAGGCATTTAAAAATCCGTAGTAAAAATGTTAAGCAAAAAATATTTGTACAATATTTTAACCCTTCAAAATCAGGCTTTATTGGCTTTATTTAAGAACAATAAAAGGAACTAAAATGGCCCCATAAAATGGGAGATAGAAGGTTAATATGTTCAAAGAAAAGAACCGCCATTAAATTTTATTGAAGACATGTATAAACAATCCCAGAAACAACTTGGTAATGGGTACCCCTTTCAGCCTCGCTCACGTGCTAATGGCTTTGAATACTACTAATTACCATTAGCATTACATTACGCCAAATGTGGTTACCTCCAATGACATCACCGTGTTAAAGTAATTAACATGTAAATTAGGAGGTAACTAGTTACTCAGTTCGAAGTTAGCGCTGGTATTCGCGATATTCGCAAATAATTCCAGGTAATACTCGTATTATAAGCTTTACCAGCATTGTGCCCAGCTTGTCAATTTTTGCGACTAACACAGTGTAATTATTTTTCAACAATTTTTTTTTATTAATTTTTTTTTCCATAATTCTTTTTTTCATAAATTTTTTTTTTATTAAAATTTTTTTTTCTTAATTTTTTTTCATCAAAAGCTAATTTTTGTCAAATCTTTTTTTGTCATTAAAAACTTTTATTTCATAATTTTTTCATAATTTTTTTTCCATCAAATTTTTTTTTTATCAAAAATAATTTTTCATGAAATTTTTTTTCATCAATATATTTTTTTTTATCAATTTGTATTTTCTTCATCAAAAACTTTTTTCATAATTTTTTTTTTTTTTCAATAAATTTTTTTTCTCAAAATTTTGTTTTTATTAAAAAATATTTCTTTTAATTTTGTTCTTATTTTTTTACCAAAAATGCTTTTTCACCAAGTCTTAAATTCTGACACTTTTTGCACTTAAGTAATTTACTCATTTACACAAATTTTCAGCTCTTTCTTCAGCAAAACATTATCATGATTTAATCTTGTGGGCTAGAGTACAAAATTCACAGCCATTTTTTTATTAAAAAATGTATTGAAAACCCGAAATTCTTCAATTAAAACTTCAAAAATTATAACTTTGTTGTTTAACTACATAATACGAGTCTTACATATTAAACAAAACAAAAAGATTGAGAATCCCCAATCCTGGGATTCAGAAAACCAATCCCGATTGGAAGCAGGATCCTACCGCATAATTAACATCCAAGAGAAAGACATATTTTGAAATTTAAAAAATGTTCCAACCTTTTATTAAAACTTTATAAAAAGTATGAACTATTCTGGAGTCTATTTTTTACTTAATTTATGTTATGTCTTCTCGTTGTACAATACGCATCGTTCTATGCCCTAAAGAAATTCAAAAACTCCCAGTTTTCGATATACGCTAATGTGTACCTATGTTTCTTTTTTCATACAACAAAAATGCGAATGCGTTTCAAAATCAAGATTCAACACTTGTTTAAATGTATTGCGTGTATTTTAATGCGTGAACTACCATTGGCAATATGCAAATATTTTTTTATTATTTGCATTTACGACGGTGGTGTGATAAATTCATAGTCTTAATCAGAAAAAAAAATATTTTCATAGTTTTTTATCCTCAAACGCCGGTGAAATTAATTTGTAGCGAAAATTTGACAGTCATATGTTAGGATATGTTATGCGCATCGGAATACACAAAATTAATTTAATTTACATTTTTTTGTAGTTTTTGCCCATTTATCTAAATTAATTAATAATAACATCAAATTTCACCGCATTTTAAATGGTCTGAACAATAAAAAAAAATGAAATTAGTGCACTCAAAATAATAACTCTTTTAAATTACAGAAAAACTCTGCTAATTTAACAGAGTACACCATACTTTTCCAGCAAACAACATTTCTTGGTAATTTTACTAAAATACTCTGTAAAATGATTTTGACAAAAAAAAAACTGTTAATTTACCGAGTTAATAATAAAATATTGGTTAAATATGAAAGCTTTTTGACAGAGAAAACTCTGTAATTTTACTTTAAAACTCTGTAAAATGATTTGGAAAAAACTGTTAATTTACAGAGTTTCTAGTAAAATATTGGTTAAATAAACCATCATTTAGCAAAGAAAACTAACAAGGGAAGTATCTCAACCCTTATGAACCGATTTGCCTGAAACTTAAAATATATATAAATGAGACCATTTTAAGGTTGGGGTGTTTTGGCTTATCGGCCATATCGGGGATTTAGGGTTTCTAAACATGGGTCAAAAATTGGCGAAAAAATGTTTTTTTTGGATTTTTCAGCGATTTCTTTCCAAGAAACTATATGATGTTTCCATATGAAAGGTTGTTTTAATGCCTATTCAACGGTGACATAAACTTGTAAAAATTCGGCTTCGATGATTATTTTTTTCATGAAAATGTGTAAATTTTGATATGAAGCCATAGACCTACGATATCCATATAAATACGAAATAATCTTTATTAAATTTAAGTCGACACGTATTTTTGCTCTAGACGATATTCCTGTTTCTTCGGGAGTTATCGAAATTTTCCCGAAGGTCCTCATTGTTTCATAAGGGGACAACGAAATTTTTAAACACTGATATGGCCAATAAGCCGAGACACCCCAAACTTAAAATCGTCTTATTAATATATATTTTAAGTTTCAGGCAAATCGGTTCATAAGGGTTGAGATACATAGTTTTCTTTGCTAAATGGTGGTTTATTTAACCAATATTTTACTAGAAACTCTGTAAACTAACAGTTTTTTTGTCCAAATCATTTTACCAAGTTTTATAGTAAAATTACAGAGTTTTCTCTGTAAAAAAGCTTTCATATTTAACTATTATTTTACTATAAACTCTGTAAATTAACCGTTTTTTTTCTGTCAAAATCTTTTTACAAAGTTTTTTAGTAAAATTACCAAGAAATGTTGTTAGCTGGAAAAGTATGGTGTACTCTGTTTAATTAGCAGAGTTTTTCTGTAATTTAACAGAGTTATTATTTGAATGTACATTAGGGATATAACCATTTGCATTTTTTTGCAAATATCAAAAAGGACCTATCATAGTGAGATAGTGCATAAAAAAATATGAAGAAATGTGCCTTCCTTTTTTCGCGAGCGTTCAAAAAGGTTCGGCACCGATCGCGATGAAGTTTTAGCTTATAATTTTTTTCAGTTTTACAGGAAATCCATAATTCTAACGTCGAAAGCAATGCTGGTCTTTGCATTTCGTGTTTTTTTTTTTATAAAATGGCGATTCCTTGCATTCCAAAAAAGAAACCAAAAAAACGGTACAAGGGAAGGATACCCACCATAAAAATTTGTATTACAATTTATGCGACAAAAATATAACGTAAAAATACATATATTTTTATTAATATTAACTTCTTTGATGTTCCCACAAATATTTTTTGGGGAAGGACTTCCACCAAAAAAAAAATCAATAGTCAAACTAAAAAAACAAACAATTTTATGTAATGTTATTGTACGTTTTATCCGCGTTATCTGCTTCTGGAAACTAGAGAAAGGGAAGGATTCCCATTATAAAACATATGCGTTAAAATATGTATTATTTTCATAGACATTTTTAATTATTTTTCTTTTTTTTAATATAGCTCAGAATTAGTTAAGAAATTTCTACTTGTTTGATTATTAAAATTGGCAAATTGTGTCTTACAGTAAAAACTGTCACATTTTTAAATTGTGTAATATTATTTGATAAATATTTTCGTGTGTTGTAAGTTTTTTCCCGATTTTATCGTGTTTTTTCCTTTCAAACCGTATTTGATCCATGTTTTTCGTTTTTATTTATAATAATGTCGTTTAAAAAAAGTAATAAAAATTAAAAAAAAAAAAAATGTTTGGTGTTTTAGAAATTGCATTCGGTGCCGAAGGTTTTTGGACCGAAATGACCCCTAATATCGATTTTTAATATCAGTATAACATTGCCCATACCGTAATGATAGGTTCTTATCTTGGTTATACCCCTAATGTACATATTAAAAAAAATATAACAAACTTCTCAGAATTTGATATATTTTTTTCTATAAAAAAATCTTAGATTCAAAGGGAGTTTTTACTATAGAAAAATTTTCAAATTCTAAGATAGTTTTTTATAAAGAACTACTCAAAGGCACACTCAAAATAATAACTCTGTAAAATACTCTGTAAAATGACTGTAATCTCAATTCAACAGATATTTGACAGAGTTTTCTGTTAAAATACAGATTTAAAGAAAATACTTTGTATTTTGTTGTGACAAAAGAACAAAGTTTCCTCTGTTATATTACTTTTTACTTTGTAACCTTAATGCGTATTGGGTTCAAGTAACTGATTTAGGTTGTGTTTGTTGCGCTGATTCCAAATCTGCGACCCAAATATGTCTATCACGTCAGGATTTTGAATTATTCGCGGTTAAAGTGCCGAAAAAGGCCATTTTGGACCCTTATTGAAAGCTTATAATATAAGATCCTGACATGCGATTGACTTGGTATCAAGTTCATTCAAAAGTATGTAATTTTCTATATAAGTCAAGATAAAATGTTCTTGGAATTTAATTTTCTAGAGTGGTAAAAAAATCATTAACAAAAAACCTTCCATTTTTAAAATATTTAGTTTATTCACACAGTTTTTTTACAAATTTCCATACAAATAAACATGTAAATATTAAATTTCAAGCACTTGTGGCTAATGATTTTCTCACCATTATAAAATAATAAATTCCAAGAAAATTTGATTTTGCCTTAAAGAGAAAATTACGCACTTTCGGATGAGCTTGATATCAATTCATTCGCATTTCAGGATCTTATTTGATGGGCGCTCAAAAATGGCCAAAATGGGCCTTTTTTGACACTTTAACCGCGATTTTCTCAAAGTTGTGACGTGATAGAAAAATTTGAGTGACGGTTTTGAAATCGGGAAACCAAAACCTATAAACTTTTTTTGGCTTTATTCAAAATGCAGCGAGTTTTCTTCGCTAAATGGTGGTTTATTTAACCAATATTTTACTTAAAACTCTGTAAATTAACAGTTTTTTTGTCCAAATCATTTTACAGAGTTTTAAAGTAAAATTACAGAGTTTTCTCTGTCAAAAAGCTTTCATATTTAACCAATATTTTACTATAAACTCTGTATATTAACAGTTTTTTTTTGTAAAAATCATTTTACAGAGTTTTTTAGTAAAATTACCAAGAAATGTTGTAAGCTGGTAAAGTATGGTGTACTCTGTTAAATTAGCAGAGTTTTTCTGTAATTTAACAGAGTTGTTATTTTGAGTGCAAAAAAAACTTACTAAGTGTAAGCCAAATTTTTGCTCAAGACCAAGACTTTTGCGTAACTTAACTAAGTTTTTGGTAAAAATACAACTCACTAAGACTTTTGCATAATTTAACCAAGTTTTTGTTCAAAAAAATTGCATAAATTACGCAAAAGCATTTGGTCCTAGAAAAAAAAATTATTTGGTTCTGATTAAAAAAAGTTTTTGAGTTTCAATATTTTAAAGATTTTTTTTCTACACATTTTTTGCATGCGTTGCACAGTGGTTCCAAGTAAAAATCTAGCTGGACAAAATTTTTTTATCACCGTTTTATATGTTTTTGGGGTCGCTGAGTTCAAAAAACATGTTTAAATTTTTCTAAGTCGATTACACTAATCGACAACTTTTTATTTTTTTTTTAATTTCAGTAATTCATTAATGACAAAAATGGTTTAAATGCAGAACAGAAATATGAAATGCAAAAACTTATTTTTTGAAAGTTTTGTAATCTCTAAAAAAAAAAAAATTTTTGTTGAGAAGTGTAATTGAAAAAAAACAAGTGAGAGTGTTAAATTCGGCTATGCCGAATCTTTTATACCCTCCAAAATGTAAAAAAATTAAAAAACAGTGAAAGTGTTACATTCGGCTGTGCCGAATCTTTTATACCCTCCAAAATGTAAAAAAAACAATATAAAAAAAAATCCAGGGGCGTCTTTTTTTTTTTTTTGGGTTGGGCGATTGGTGGGAGATGTTAGGAAGCACCTTCCCCCTGCGATTTCGAACTTCATCTGAGAGAAGAATGTTGCATTTGCTTAGCAAAAGTACAAAAAACCCTGCAAAAAATAGTGATTTTTCTTAGGTTGGTTTAGTTCTCCAAGGGGGAACTTTTTTCCCCTTGTTCCGATTTTATCCATTTCCCAACTTAACCTGCCTAGGAATATAAGACATATTCGTGTTAAACTTTAGAAGTCTAGCTCTTTTATTTTGGACTGTATCGTGTCCTCTACAGATGGACAGACTGACAGACGGACGGACATTTTTGAATTTAGTCGGAGTGTGTAATTAGCCGCGGTTTAATAGGAAACACCACATTTAATGCTTTATTTAAGCTAAGCATAATTATAATACTTAAAAGTTATCAAAAACTTACAAAAATTCGATACTTTATTCAGAAAAAATATTTTAGGCGAAAATCTATTTTCATAAAAACTGTGATTAATTTTAAACCTGTAAGAACCTGCAAGAAATGTCTGCATGCCAACGTTCAGTAATAAATTACCTATAAGTTGTGTGTAGTAATTCGACATGATATGCCTGGATTTGGTTTTGGCAAGCTGCGGAAATTTCATAAGTCCTCAAAAATATTGTTATTATTGACCATACTTCAAAGTACAAAAAATGTAAGAAGAAGATCGATAATAAATTTCTTATTAATGTCCAGAATAAGTATAAATCTGTAGCTTTCTTGTACATAAACCGTTTTGAAACCATTGATGTAACATGGATAATATGATGTTATTAGTTGAACACTTATATATCATGAAATCTTTTTTAAATTTCAACTCAGTGAAACTGAAATAAATGTTGAAAAAAACCGGCAGTTTTTGGAATTTAGAAAAACTGTAAATGCAGTTGTGTAAACAAGACCTTGAACCATCACTGAGCAATGTTTAAGGATTACACTTTATCCGTAAAAGTTACAGAGGGTTAAAGTTGAAAAATCGATAAAAATGGCTTGAAATAATCCATAGTTTTTACCTTCTTTCGCATTTTTTTTTAAGTTCTCCTTATATTTCAATCTTTTCCGGCATAACACAAAGTCAGTACATATAAAAGATTATTTTAATGTTGGCTTGATAGATGCTTCATCGCTTGGTACGAAGTTATAAGACGGTTAAGTTTTGAAACCAAAAATTAAGAGTTTTTAAATTTTTGAGGTTTTTTGATCAGGGATTTCGGCCCCCTCTATAAAATGAAAAAAATTGAACTAGAGTTGGTAGCTGTTGTAATTCTTAACATTTTGGAATTAATCCCGTTAATGTGCCACGAATAGTTAAGGAGTTTCAGCAGATCAAAGTTCGAATGAAAAAACGTAATTTTTTTAAAATACCAGTTTTTCGCGAGGCACATTCGCGGTTTCATTCGAAATTTGGTGGACTCTTGCGTAAACCGAGTTTTTTAGGAGCTTACATAAAAAAATCACTGGCGGGTTTATAAAAAATAAATTGCAAAAATTTTATTGCATTTTTAAAAATTGAGCGAAATTTGCAAATCTGTTTCCAATTTTTTTTAGTAGCAATTAATGCATCATGTTCATTTTAATACACCAAAATACGTGCCTTAACGAGTAGAACTGATTTGCTTTTTGACTTTTTACTTTAAGCCATTCTGAGCGGAAAGCGCGATGATTTTATCTAAACCTGTTTTGATCTGGCACATCCAAGGCTTTACACGAAATCGGATGAAATTTTTTTTAAATGAAAGCCCACTTGATGTGTCATCATAAAATCAGAGGCGGGTTAAAAAATTTTGATGATTATAGATTTTTTGGACCATATTAAATTTCCTTGTTATAAAAAAGCATCACCGATTTTTTTAAACACTGGTACAATGATACGATTTTCCGTGATTTTTTTTCAGTAAAACCAACGCGCATTGCCTAAATATGTTATAAAAAATTGTGAAACTTTTCTTTTACCGCGAATTAATCGCGATTTTAGGTACTTAAATATTTTTTTTTTAAATCGTTTGGTCATTAAAGGGATAAATTTATATCATATATTTTAGAAGAAATGATATATCCTGGCATGTTTTAATAACGCATGCAACAAATGTGTAGAAAAAAAATATTTAAAATATTTTTAAGATTTTTTAAAACCGCTAAATCTTAAAACCGCCATAACTTTTGACCCCCTTGCGCGATTTAATTGACGCGAACGAATTTCTTATTCTTAAATAGCTTCTAATATTTATGCCAACTTTCATCGATGTGCCATAAAAACAAAAATCACATCTTTTTTACCTCTAAATTTAAGTCTTAGCCGGAACTCCTCATATATATATATATTTTTTTAAATATTGGATACCAAAAATGTTATTTCATTCTCATATTTAACAAAGTTAAAGACCTAATTCCAAAAAATAGTTATTAGTTTGATCAGAACACACCCTTAGCTTGCCCCTAGCACTATTAATTCCCAATTTTAAGGACACTAATTTTTGGACTTTTGTCCAGCTAGATTTTGATTTGGAACCAATGTGCGTTGTTAAAACATGCCAGGATATATCAAGGATATATCATTTCTTCTAAAATATGTGATATAAATTTAACCCTTTAATGACCAAACGATTTAAAAAAAAATATCAAAGTACCTAAAATCGCGATTAATTCGCGGTAAAAGAAAAGTTTCACAATTTTTTATAACATATTTAGGCAATGCGCGTTGGTATTACTAAAAAAATCACGGAGAATTGTATCATTGTACCAGTAGTTTAAAAAAAATCGGTGATGCTTTTTGATAACAAGAAAATTTAATATGGTCCAAAAAATCTATAATCATCAACATTTTTTAACCCGCCTCTGATTTTATGATGGCACATCAAGTGGGCTTTCATTTAAAAAAAAATTTATCCGATTTCGTGTAAAGCCTTGGATGTGCCAGATCAAAACAGGTTTAGATAAAATCATCGCGCTTTCCGCTTAGAATGGCTTTAAGTAAAAAGTCAAAAAGCAAATCAGTTCTACTCGTTAAGGCACGTCTTTTAATGTATTTAAATGAACATGATGCATTAATTGCTACTAAAAAAAATAGGAAACAGATTTGCAAATTTCGCACAATTTTCAAAAATCCCATAAAATTTTTGCAATTTATTTTTTATAAATCCGCCATTGACTTTTTTATGTTGCCTCACAAAAAACTCGGTTTACGCAGGAGTCCACCAAATTTCGAATGAAACCGCGAATGTACCTCGCGAAAAACTGGTATTTTTAAAAAATTACGTTTTTTCTTTCGAATTTTGATCTGCTGAAACTCCTTAACTAATCGTGGCAAATTAACGGGATTAATTCCAAAAATGTTAAGAATTACAACAGCTACCAACTCTAGTTCAACTTTTTTCATTCTATAGAGGGGGCCGAAGTCCCTGATCAAAAAACTTCGAAAATTTAAAAACTCTTAATTTTTGGTTTCAATACTTAACCGTCTTATAACTTCTTACCAAGCGATGAAGCATCTATCAAACCAACATTAAAATAATCTCTTATGTGTACTGATCTTGCGTTATGCCGGAAAAGATTGAAATATAAGGAGAACTTAAAAGAAAAAGCGAAAGAAGGTAAAAACTATGGATTATTTCAAGCCATTTTTATCGATTTTTCAACTTTAACCCTCTGTAACTTTTACGGATAAAGTGGGGTAATCCTTAAACATTGCTCAGTGATGGTTCAAGGTCTTGTTTACACAACTGAATTTACAGTTTTTCTAAATTCCAAAAACTGCCGGTTTTTTTAAACATTGAATTCAGTTTCACTGAGTTGAAATTTAAAAAAGATTTTGTGATACTTATATAAGTTTTTTTGACAAAATTTTTTTTTGAAAAAATACGAGATTCTTAAACAGCGCGTGTAACGGTCTGTTTCCAGAAAATTTTGGGAAAATTACACTTTTTTTTATAAAACTCAACATTTTTAGTTAAAAACTTTTAATTTTACACTAGATTTATTATAAATTATAAAACTTAATATAGAAATGTTGGATTTTAAGAAATTCTTTGGCGGACGACTAACCATTGGGAACATATTTTTTTAGTTAAAAATGGGAGCGCGAGTAAAGATGCAAGCGTGAGTTGAGATGAGAGCGTGAGTGAATTTGACCAACTAACGCTCACAAAGAAAAAAAAAATTTTCACGCAGGAATTTTTTTGAGTTTGCATACATTTTACGCAGGATCACGTGAGGGAAACATATTAAACTCGTTCACGCTGTAATCACGCTCACGAAAACTCAACATAACTATATTTTAACGTTTTATTTTTCTGTCACCGTAAAAAAACTCACGAAATTTCACTCTCGTTTACGAGTGATTCGTGAAATTTGTGCCACGTGTGCATTTGTACAAATTATATTTTTAATGCAAAATAAACAAGTAAGAAAGTTATAGTCGGTCAAGACCGACCATATGATACCCTACACCAGTGTTTTCCGGAAAAAGGGTCCCAAGTCCAAACATGGACCGATTGTATCTGTCTTTTGTTAGATCTTTATTTAGTGTAGAAAACACACACAGATCAATTTTAAGTGGAATTGGTTAATTTTTTTTTGTCAATATAACAATTTAACTGAATATCGGTCGAAATTTTGATATGGGGGACTAAGTCCAAAAATGGTCCAATTATATTCCGATTTGATAAGGTTGCTAAAGTACACGTTTAGCACCTAAAAATATTTTTTTTTATCAAATATTTCCATTTTTATGAATTTTGAGGGAATTATATGAATATCGGGAAGGTGGTTTGTATGGGGACTACCAAAAGGACTGACCCGATTCCTTTGAAATTTGGAATGGTGATTTGTGCATACAAAATTTGATTACTTGCTGAATTTCAAAGCGATATCTATTATAATACGGTTATTAGAGTCATTAAAGCCGAATCCAAAGGGGGCGTTTGTATGGGGGCTAGGTCTTAACATGGACCGATTTTCTCCAATTTCAATAGGCTTCGTCCTTTGGGCAAAAGATGCTTAAGTTTTAAATTTCAGGTCAATTGATTGAAAATTGCGACCTGTATCGTGCTTAAACCGATAGATGGACAGACGGACGGACGGACATCGCTAAATCGACTCAAAAAGTTATTCTGAGTCGATCGGTATACTTGAAGGTAGGTCTAGGTCCAATATTTCGGGTAGTTACAAACATCAGCACAAACTCAATATACCCTGTACCATAGAGTGGTGAAGGGTATAAAAAGTGATCCATATATGTATTTGTTTAAAAAAGTTTATATACTATTTCCCGTTTAAATGCACCCACCCCGAAAGCACTATCCCCTTAAATGCCATAATGCAGTAACTAAATATACTATTGAAATTATTCAGCAATATTCTTGTTTAAATGTGAATTACTTTTTGTGTCAAATATAAATAAATGGTTAATGGTGGGTACGGAAAAAGCTTTAAGGGTGGGTGCATTTAAGAGGGAATACTATTTGAATGCTATTTGAACTTTTTTTTTTATTTGCATTAAAAATATAATTTTTAAAATTGCACTGTTAAACGTGAGTAAAATTTCGTGAGTTTGCATGATTTTTAATGGTGACAGAAAAATGAAACACGCCAAAATTCAGCTTGAAGCCTCTATGACACTACATTTTTTTTGTATTTTATTTTTTATTAATTGATAGAATGAAACAGCAAAAGAAGAAATGAAAAAGAAACATAAAATAAACAAACAAATAGTGATGATTACTTTCATTTAAATAAAAACCCGCTGAATAAATACCAAAAACCGTCAAAAAAGCAAAAAAAGTCGCTTCATTGAATGAAAAACAGAAAAGTTGGCAACACTTAATATCATTAAAGCGTAAATGTCAAAAAAATATGTAAAATTTTTACATTTTTTTTGACATTCAATCATTTGATAACCAAATTTATCGATAACACAAAAATAAAATTTGACGTTTACTGTTTTTTTTAGTTTGCTTTTACTCTTCACACTTGTTCAGGTTTCCTATGGTGATATATTTGCACTGTTCACATAAATTTCATCAATACAAAAAAAATGTAGTGTCATAGGGGCTTGAGTGAGATTAAAATGTGAAACTCATGTAGCCCTGCGTAAAATGTATGCAAAATTAAAAAATTTCCTGCGCGAGAATTTTTTTTCTTCGTGAGCGTGAGTTGGTCGAATTCACTCACGCTCCCATCTCTACTTACACTCCCATTTTTACTCACACTCCCATTTTGGATTGGAAAAATATGTTCCCAATGGCTAGTCGCCCGCCAAAAGCGGTTTATTGCTAGATGCATTTGTTCATCATGGATCATTTAGGGCCCAAAGCTGTGTAGGGTTAAAGACTTTCTTAAAATCCAACATTTCTATATTAAGTTTTATAATTTATAATAAATCTAGTGTAAAATGAAAAGTTTTTAACTAAAAATGTTGGGTTTAAAAAAAAGTGCAATTTTCCCAAAATGTCCTGGAAACAGACCGTTACACGTGCTGTTTAAGAATCTCGTATTAAAAAAAAAAAAAAATTGTCAAACGAACTTAAATATATTTGAAATAAATGCAATAAAAACTTTAGATTGTGCAACTTAAAATCACAAAAATTTTTTTTTTTTAAATTTGGTGGTTTTGAGTTTAGGGCAAACTGTATTGGTCATTTTCGGCAACCTTTTTAGAGGGGTTAACAATGTCCTATTAAGCTGAAATTTTTTTCTAAGAAAATATGATCGAATTGAAAAGATTGACTGAAATAAAAAAGAAGATTAAGTGATTTTTATAATTTTGGCAATTTTTTAAAATAAATACTATTTTTTTTTTAGATATCGCGGATTTTCAACGTCATTCCGGCAGCGGAAGATGACCACCGATCTGCATGAAAATTTAACCACATTGTTTTTAGGTCTATTCCAACACATGTCGGTGAGCCGGAACGAAATTCGCCAAAAAGCCAAATTCGATCCACCCTAGTGTGCATCCCAGGGATTGTACAAAAAAAATTTTTGGTTAAATTCCTTCATCCAGTTAGTCTGTTGGGCAATTTGAATTTACCGGATTTCAAGAAAATGTGTTTTTATCAAAATGTTTGTCGTATTTATAGCTGTAGGCAACATTTTAATCAAAATTATCCAACATTCATTTTCAAATGGTTGTTTTGGACCAAAGTGACTCTGATATAAAATAAAAGGCTTTTTGGACAACGTTAACCCTTGCCGGAACGCGGTTTAAAGTATTCCCCAATGAAATTTCAGAGATAAATTTAAAAATTTTTTAAAACTCATCACTCAAAAATTGTGTATTTTATCAATTATTTTATACCTTACTGATATTCTTTGTCATAATGTGGATGCATTACTTTGAGTCTCATCGCATGTTAACTTTATCAATGCTGCAATGTATAAAATAAGATAGCCTATACCTTATATCAGACATGGGCGTTAATGATTACGTTGTGTAATTGATTACAGTTTCAATTACAATTACATGAAAGGTCGGTCATACATTTGGCTCCCCTAGGGGCACTTTAGGGTAAGTTACAGACATGGGCGTTAATGATTACATTATGTAATTGATTACAGTTTCAATTACAATTAGATGTAATTAGTAATTGAAAATTTTCAATTTTACTTGTAATTGTAATTGTAATTGAAAAAACTCAATTACTAATTACATGTAATTGTAATTGAAACTGTAATCAATTACACAATTGTAATCATAAACGCCCATGTCTGCCTTATATTATACGTTATTTGGTAATCAAAGTTTGCTGGGATATAGCTGTTTTTTAGGGGCTATCCGTAGGTAAAGGGGGATTTTTTTCATACATCATATGGATTGGAAGGTTTTTTGAATGAGTAAATCTTGAGGTACTTTTTTTAATTTATTTTTTTTTTTATATTTTAAAATTTTTTTTTTTCAGTATTTTTGGTACAAAAAAAAGTTTTAGGCATGGGACGAATATGCTGTATAGACTTCATTAAAGGTATTTGAACCCCTTATCAACGATATGATTAATATTTGTAAATATATAACTATTTTGGTTTTAATAATCAGACAAAACTTCAAGAATTTTCACTTTAATTTAAATAAAATTCTTTTTAGATTAAATGAAATCAAAATAATAAATCCGTTTCATTTGTTTTTTTTAGTGTAGCAATTAATATGTAAGATCTTAATACAAATGCTTTAGATTTTCACGTAAGCTGTTACTTTGTACAGTAATCGGTTACATATTTTACCATATAACAAGAAGGAAACAGCTGACTTGTGAGGGATACTTTTTTTGCGTTCCAGTTGAATATCGAGCCCTTAACCCCTACAGTTAATTACTTGGTAATGGAAGTTTTTGCTGGGTATGTACCAAGATCTTGATGATTAACAGTCATTTAAATATATACAGTCAGCCCAAATAAGGAGGTGCTATGTTTTGTATTACGAGAAACTAAGGTTACGATCTACTGTCAAATTGAATTTATACAATTTTCTTTATTCCAATGCGAAAAGTACACATTTAATGCTGTTTTACACTAATGGTATTATTAAACAACTTGTTTAGGCATATATTAGTCGCATGAAGTGATCGTACAAATGTATTTAACCATGACGGGTTTTTATTGTACGTGGAGAGTGAAAACCTGCGGGATGTGCTTTACAGACAGTAGGGGTTCTTAAAGATTTAATAAAAATAAACACTCCGCAATGCAATACAACATGCAAAAGGATTCGCTTTCAGTTTTTCATTTTAAGATTAATTATTTGATCTTTGAATTTTTGGATGACTTAATAATCTTGTGGACATCAATGAATAGTTCATGTGGGAGCACACAACACAACATACTTATGTAAATATATTAAGCCGGAACACCTTATTTATACCTTATGATGTTTGCATGCCAGCGACGCACAGTGGCGCCTTTTGGCTTTTTTCGTTGCAAAAATCATAACTTTTGAACTAATGAAGATATTTTAAAAATTTAAAGAGCATTCGAAAGAACACTCCCCTAGCTTCAAAATATATGTGCCGCAAGGTAATAGGCCAGCCGCGGCACTGTGCACAGTGTCGTATTTTGACTTTTTTCGTTGTAAGCATTACAAATTTTAAAGTAATAAAGATATTATCAAGATTTATAAAGCATTTGAAAGAAACCCTACAGCTTAAAATAAGTAGCCTGCATGGCCATTGGCCCACTGCAGCACAGTGCCTCGTTTTGACTTTTTTCATTGCAAAAATCATAAGTTTTGAAGTTATCAAGGCATTTTTAATGTTTAAAACGCACTTGAATTTTATCTTCTTTAGCTTTAAGAAAAGCGCATCCGCATTGTAATAGGCCCGCTTCGGCACTGTGCACAGTGACACCTTTTGACCTCTTTTGTTGTAAATTGTAAATCTAAAAATCATTTAAAATATAGCTTCTTGTGCGTCAAATTAAGTCAATTCGCAAGCTGATATTCTCGTTAAGCATTTTTAACTTGCCGATTAGACTTAGCGCAACAATAATCACAATACATACATATTAAAAGTCTCAAAAAAATACCACTCTAATATGACAGAGAAAATATAAGAAAAAAAAATGGGGAATTTTTAAACGGTACTGAGTAAAATATTACTCAATTTTTCACCAGAAAACCATTTGATATTTAAAATTTAATAAATTTTAAAATTTTACTTGAATTTTTTTTTTGTAATTTTTTAAGTAATTTTCTAATTGTGTCAAATAAAAGTTTACTTAAAACTTATATATTCAAAAAAAGTTTCAACTTTTAAACTAACCAAGTATATTTATGTCTTAACATAGACAAATTTTTAAAAGATGATTAGAAACTTTCAAATATATAAAAAAAGAACTATAAAGAGAATTCAACACAAATTTTATTTTTTTGGAATTAGCTGAAGGTTCAATTTTAACAGATCATTCAATAGGGTTAAAAAAATTCAAGACTTTTTAAATTAAAAATTTATTAAAAATCTTGTTAGATAACGTTTGTTTCTTCCTTTGTACACAAACTTTTGTCTATTTAAAAATTCTTAAAAATTCCGAGATGAAACATAAGTTTTTCGCAATTTTTATGTTTAACTTTGTTTTATTAAAAATACAACATAGGTCAAAAACCTTAGTCGTTAGCACCTATGTAAATAATATTTACCTTCATAATTTATTATGATGGCAAATCTTGTAAATAAATAAATAATAATAAATAAAAATACAACATTTTAACTTTTAAAATATCTTAATTCGTTCAGGAGTTACAGCTCGTCAAAGTGGTTACATATAGAAAAAAAATTTTCCGCTAGGAGGCGTTATAAGCAAATAAAAAAGCAAAAAAAAACAAAATAATAAATTAAAGAACAATACATCTACTAAGCTTGGTAAAAAATTCCAGTGGATCTCAAAACTGCCCAAAATCTGTTAGGATATTTTAAAAATATCTCCTTTTCGTAGTAAAAGTTGTTACTTTTTTTTTTTTTCACGTACACGGGCAAGTACGGGCACCCAATTTTTATTGAATAAGTTTGAGTATTAAATACTAAACATCCTCTGTTTAATAGATCCCGTCACAAACCGTCACTTTTTTAGTTCTATTCTATCAAATATAAAAAAAGACCGAAATATTGTGTGTTTGCAAAACTGCGCCTAAAAACAAAGTATTCGACCAAATAACCCGTTTTTTTTATATCGTTTCATTTGATTTAATATACCTTTCAAACGACACCAAAAAAATAATGATCGGTTGCATAGTTTGCCAAAAATTCAATTTAAAAGATGATATATTTTTTTTAAATTTTAACTTTTTTTAACAGACTGAAAAATTGCCAACTTTGGGTGGCGAGAGAGTCTGAGATTTTTTATTGAAAAAATGTATCAAAATCTGAGAAGTTTGCTATAGAAAATATTCTGAGAAAAAAAAAAAATCAAATTATATGAACAAGATTGATTTAGCTTTCCTGATTCCAAATTATATTACCAAATATTTTAATAGTTTAACATAAGGGGGCCCCGTAGGCTAGTTGGTAGCGTGCTAGCCTTTGAACATCGGGGTCGTGGGTTCGATTCCCACCAGAACCCTTGGTTTTTTCGCTACAACGAGACGACGGTCATTGTTACCAGTTCTCGGTTAGGTTGAAGTTATTAAAAATGAGTTGTAAATAAAAAGAAAGAATAAATAAAAATAATTGATCATGTGATCAAAACTATTATTATTATATTATTATTATTATGTATTATAGTTTAACATATTTCCAAAATTTGCGTTTGAAAATTCAATAACGCTAATTTAGTAATGTTTACGGTTTTACTGTTACGTGTTCGTAAACACGTTCAATTTTCGAGATATTCACGTTTGAAAATTAAAAAAAAGTCTTATTTAGTCATTATTGCTACGTATTCTCGCGTAAGAGCCATAATAAAGGACCTGATTCCAAATCAGCCATCCAAATTTTTGTATAACATTCCGTTATCAAGATATTAAGACTTAAAAAATTTTTACGGCTCTACTGTTACATATAATTGCATTGACGCAATGTTTTAAAAAATAATTGCATTTTTTTTCAGTGTAAATATTGTCCTAACTCGTTTTTCAATATTTAAAACTGCAGTTTTTTAATTCAAACCCGATTTTTTTTTAAAAAGTCCTAAACTAAAAATTATATATGAAAATTTTTCTTTAGAAAAATTTTTCAAAATCTGAGAATTTTGTTTGGAAATAATATCTCAGAACCAGAGACTTTTAATACAGAAAAATGCTCATAGAACCTCAGAGTTTGAAATTTTGTACTGTTTTCATGATCCTGATTCAAAAATTTCATTAAATAAACCCAATATAAATATGTAATGTGTTTTCGATACATATATTACAGATATTTCGATATAAATAACTTTTTAAAAACGAAAATTTAATAAAATCAAGAGTTTTTATAAAAAGATATTACAAATTTATGTTTGTTACTTGTCCCAGCAAAATGTAACAAACATAAAAATTTATGTTTGTTACTTGTCCCAGCAAAATTTCCGTTCCAAATAATCGATTCCAGAACGCATTATATTACCCTGCAACCGGTTCTACTTAACATTCCAGAATCAATGATTTTTGTTTGAAATTTTCCCGAAAGCAATCGTTTTTTAGAACAAGTATTTTTTTTGAAAAATAATTTTACATAGAAAATTTTGTTCTGATTACCGTAAAATATATTCAAGAATCTATTGTAATAGGAATCTGTTCCAAAAAATTTTTCTGGGGTATTATGTGTTGAAGTGAATTAATTTTTAAAAAATTTTCAATCTAAAAGGGGGGGGCCGCCCCCCCCCCCTGGGCAGGTAAGAGGGCAAACTGAACATTTTTTAAGGAAAATGTTACTAAATCTGAAAATGTTCATTGGGTAATATCCGTCAATCGGAAAGTTAAGAAAAGAAACTTTCTTTGGGAAAAATTGTTTTTTTGACTTTTTTAATTTTTTTACGATTTACGACTATTAAGTCAAAATTAACATAGGTATATTTGGTATCACATTTAGAGTATTTAAATGACCTATCTCGCATTGCTAACAACGCACAGTGCCACATATAAAATAAAAAATAAAATTCCCCGATTTTTATGATTTGTTTGTATGTATTATAAAACATTCCTAATAGCACAGAAATACTCATATAAGAACGATAATTCTGATCGTTATTAAGATGTGTGTGCATAAAGTTGCATCTTGTAAAATCCTGTAAGTAGTGTTCATTATTTCGCATTAAGTCGATTTTAAACTGTTGTTACTTTTGAACAAAAAAAGATATTTATACACTCTTTTTTGGTAATTTTAAAGGATATTTAAAGGCTTTAAGTCATATCTTTTCCTTTTTTTAAACTATTTTTTTCTATTTTTTATTACATTTTTAACATAATAAAAATTTTTGAAAAGAAAATTATATCGTCGAACTACATATATGTATTCAATAAATGCCAACTCGAAAAAGCTTACTGTTCAGGAGAGCTAAAAAACTAGTTATTTCGCATATTATTGCAAAAATAAACAATGTACCTTCCACAAGATGGTTTAAATATTCTAAACAATTTTTACCTATGCAAAAATTTTCATATTTTGCACTTGTTTGCGTATTTTTCAGAGATGGCATTTATTACTATATCAAAAAACAAATATTTTTTTAGAGTTGGCATATTTTGTCGGAAAATAAAAATAAATTTTTTTTGGAAAAATTTTTAAAATTTATTTTTTTTTGGTTTTTGTTATCCTTAGTACGGTAATTGCAAAAACTGAACAAAAAATTAAAAATCTTTGCATATTTTTAAAAGTTACTAGCTCCGAAAGCCTTTTAATCTCTGGGTGGTCAAATTTGGCACTCTGTAACTCACGCTGTATTGCAATAGGGTCACTCCAAACCAGCTATTTTGAAAGCTTATATCATTGACTTTATTTGCCCCATTCATAATGTTTCAATCTGATAAATAGTTTGAAAGTTACATAAATATAAGCAACTAGCTGTTTTGCACCCGGCGTTGCCCGGGTTGAAAAAAAATACTATATAATGAATGAGTTTTTTATTAGTCAGTTTATCTACTGCTTCATGACTTTTCACTGGTGAATATAAACCTATTCCTTAGGTTTGGTCGATTTTTTTCGACTTCGCTTAGCGTCGGGAACATTGTGCGTACGTGTTCTTCCGTCATGGGAACAAACCTTCTTGGTTGGGTGGAGTGTGTGATGCGGGCCGTTCAAAAAAAGTTATTCGACCATCATAAAAACCTTTTTTAACAAAAAAAATCAAAAAGGTTTTTTTTTTTAACAAAAAAAATCAAAACGTTTTTTTGCACCTTGCTTGGAACTTCCCGATTTCAAATCAAAAAAGGAACCCAAAGACATTGCCCAGCAGGTGCAATACTTTCAAATCAAAAAAGGAACCCAAAGACATTGCCCAGCAGGTGCAATACTTTTGTGAGTTAATATTGACCATAAAAGGCAACTGTTATGACTCCGACGCAAAGCGAAATAGAAAAAACGAATAATCGCCCCACCCCAAAATTAAAGTATTTCTTTAATGGCTTTTAAAAGGAACCTATAGTTCCCTCCTCGGTTAGCACTTTATGTGGTGAAAACTTCAATAAAGACATAACTTTCACAATAGTTCAAGTGGGTGTGGCATTTAACGCATCTAGTTAAATTTTGGTCTCATGTGACCTATAGTTCCCCTATTGGTTAGCACGTAAAGAAAATTGCAATTAAATTTGTTCAACAGGTTTTCCACGTTTGCGGGACTGGCAGACAATATTAACTCACAAAAGTACAAAGGGGCGTACCATTATATGCCTTTTTTATCAATCGCTGTTTAATATTGCCTATAGCACTATTTGTGTTGAAAATTTCATTGAAATCGGCTTAACTGTTTTCAGGTTCTAATATGGCAGTAGTGTTTAAAGCAATTGGTTAAGCCGTTTTTGCATGATAGCAAATAAGCTAGAAATAACGTTCTGTATATTACAAATTGATGTGGCATTTTACTTTAATTTGTCTCATCGCATTTTATATGGCATATAGTTACGAAACAGGAAAAAATATTTTTTAATTTAATACAAAAGGGTGCGGCATTTTAAGCCCCTTTGCCCGATCGCCGCGGTAAGTACCAACTGTGGTGAAAATTTGCTTAAAATTGGTTTCACCGTTACCGCGTGAATAAGGATCAGGCAAAGATAAATTTTAATGTATTACAAAGGGGCGTGTCAATTCACGCCTTTGTCTGGCGGTGTCTATAGTTCCGCCTCAATAATTACTAACTGTGGTGAAAATTATAACAACATCGGGTTCGTAGTTTAAGCGTGATAACGGTATGGCAGAAAAAACTTTCAGTACATTGCAAAAGGCGTCTCTGTTAGTACTATCTATGGAAAAAGTTTTGTTAAAATCGGTTTAGTCGTTTAATCGTTATTAAGGAATAGGCTGAAACACTTTCAGTATAGTATAAAGGCTCGTGTCAATTTACGCCCCCTTTGTCCAAACGCGCTCTAATTTAATCTTTAGTTCCTGCCTCGGTAAATACTTACTATCTGTGGTAAAAATTTCATTCTAATCGGTTTAGCAGTTATGCTAGATTACGGAACAGACAGAAATAGCGTTCAATAAAATAAATTTTATTAAAATCAGTATAGTCGTTTAAGCATGATAACGGAACATGCAGAAAAAACTTTCAGTATAGTACAAAGGGGCGGAAAATGGCACGCCCCTTTGTACTATACTGAAAGTAGAGTACAAAGGGGCGTGCTCTATAATAATCTATAGTTTCCGCCTCGGTTAGTACTAACTTTGGTAAAAATTTCATTAAAATCGGTTCTGCCATTTATGTGTGATTACGGAACAGGAAGAAATAACTTTCAATGTAATAGAAAGGGGCGTGGCATTTTACGTCTCTTTTTCGATCGCCCTCTATTGTGGCTCATAGTTATCGCTTCGGTTAATACTATCTGTGATGAAAATTTTATTAAAATCTGTTCAGCCGTTTAAGTATAATTGCGGAAAAGGCATAAATAACTTTCAGTGTAATAAAAAGGGCGTGGCATTTTACGCCCCTTTTTTTCGATCGCCCTCTATTATGGCTCATGGTTTCCGCCTCGGTTAGTACTATCTGTTTTAAAAGTTTTAGTGAAATCGGTTAAATCGCTTTTCAGTGATTGCGAAACAGGCAGACATAGTTTCTGTATAGTACAAAGGGGCGTGGCATTTTACGCCCATTTTACCGATCGCGGATTTTTTTGGCCTATAGTTCCCGCCTCGGTTAGTAGTATCTATGGTGAAAATTTCATGAAAATCGGTTCAGCCGTTGTTCCGTTATTGCCGGACAGACAGATATAGCTTTAGCATGGTACAAAGGGGCGTGGCATTTTACGCCCCTTTTTCCGATCGCGGTCGCTTATGGCCTATTGTTACCGCTTTGGTTAGTACTATCTGTGGTGAAAATTTCATGAAAATCGATTCAGCCGTTTTTCCGTTATTGTCTGACAGGCAGATATAGCTTTAGCATGGTACAAAGGGGCGTGGCATCTTACGCCCCTTTGTCCGATCGCGTTCGCTTATGGCCTATAGTTCCCGCCTCGGTTAGTACTATCTGTAGAGAAAATTTCATGAAAATCGGTTCAGCCGTTGTTCCGTTATTGCCGGACAGGCAGATATAGCTTTAGCATGGTACAAAGGGTCGTGGCATTTTACGCCCCTTTTTCCGATCCCGGTCGCTTATGGCCTATTGTTACCGCTTTCGTTAGTACTATCTGTGGTGAAAATTTCATGAAAATCTGTTCAGCCGTTTTTCCGTTATTGTCTGACAGGCAGATATAGCTTTAGCATGGTACAAAGGGGCGTGGCATTTTACGCCCCTTTGTCCGATCGCGTTCGCTTATGGCCTATAGTTCCCGCCTCGGTTAGTACTATCTGTGGTGAAAATTTCATAAAAATCGGTTAAGCCGTTCTGTACTTATTGCGGAACAGACAGACAGACAGAAAGACAGACAGACAGACAAACCAACAATCAGATTTATAATATTAATAGGGATTTTTTTTTTGCAAACATTATTTACCGATATTTTTAAAATGGCAATATCTCGAGAACCAGTCATTAGATATCAAAATTTTTACAAGATTCGTGTTTAGCATGGCAAATGCAATAAGATATGTGGTCTAATTTTTTTGGAAATTTACAATGGGAGTTGGCATTAATTTCCACCAAAAAAATATGTACTTTGAGTTAGCAGAATAACAAAAATGGATGTAAAACGACAACAAATTATTTTTTTGCTCTGAAATTTTTATCGCAGATAGGTATTACATAGGGGAGCTATTTGCCATCGGAAACTCATTTCCGTCAAACTTGAGTTGGCATATTTTGAATATAGGTTCACGATATATTTATTATTTTTGATGGAATAGAACTTTTGTTTTTGGTCCCTATTGGTCGCCGGACTTTTTCAGACATATTGACCAATATCCATAGTACTTATTACAACGGCTAACTTTTGCGACAGTCTGCGACGCCGACTACAGTGGGGCGATATGTAAACCTTGTTTTTATATATTTTTAAAAAGTGGGCGTAGTAGTTGTCTGATCGCCCCCTTTTTTTGTGATATTATTTCTACAGTCCTTGAGAGTATATGTACCAAGTTTAAAGAAATTGCAACCAAAATTAAAAAAATTTTATTTAGTGGGCGTGGCCGTTAACTGGCCTCCCATATTTTTCATAATGTTATTTTTGAAGTCAAAAGGAACATGTATACCGAATTTCCAGTCAATATACATAAAATTGAATTTTTGCCGTCCTAGATTGGCCAAATGGCACTGTGCAACGTGCCAAAAAAAAACAATATTTTCGAACATATTAATTAAAATATCCTAAAATTTTGGTATTTTACTCAATATGACCAAAAGTGGTGCATTTTTAGACACGTTCCTTACACACTAAGATAGTTTTTCCAAAGTCCTTTCATTTGGTGTACAACATGACTAGGTTTATTTGTACATATAGGAGATAAACGACGAAAACTAAAAAATGGTCGTTTCTTCCCCTCATTAGCACCCCCTAAATATGAATTTATTCCATAAAGATCGGCGGGTGGCACTAGGGAGACTTCCCTTGTGAGATTAAAAAAAAAAAACAGATTTTATGTCAATTTGTTTTCTTATTTTCCCGCAATCAGCTCATCGTTTGGGGTGGGGGGTGGTCAAGCATTTTCAAACTCGAAAAACCCAAATTCTGGAGACGCTAACGTATTTTTTTTTTAAATATTTACACGTACATATAAATATATTGTACAATGGTTTTGAATTTATTATTTTCACGTTTTTTTTATGAATAAATATTAAAATAAATCACATTTTAAATGCATATTTTTTTAATTTTTACTCAAAATTAGATTAGACAGAAAAAAGTTACTCCTTGAAAAAAACCAACTTTAAAAAAATTAACTTTTTTACAGGTTTTTTTATTTTTTGCGAAATTGAATAAATTTTTTTTCCGAAACGAACTTATATGCAAAATATATCTAAATCAGTGATCGGTATCCATAGCAATCAGGAACATGGCACTCATACACAAATACATTAATTTGTTCTCTTTCTGCCGAACAATCATCTAAACATATCGCTCATTTACTTGTATAGTGTCATAACTCAAAATGTTTGATTTTACAGAAAACCTGTTTAAAGTTTACAATTGAAACTTTGTTTACGTTGCAAATGGCCCGTGAGTAGAACATGTTATAATGGCTTCTCAAACGGTGAGTTTAAAAGATATTAATACGAATTTTTAACACAATATAAAGCAGGATATAACAAATAATTCTGCATTGTTTACCCAAAAACGACATATTTTGAGTTATGACACTATACAAGTAAATGAGCGATATGTCTGTCAAATATTATATATTTTGAGCCGCCTTAATGTGCATTA
Organism: Pegoplata infirma; assembly: GCA_963921195.1. Taxonomy (NCBI): domain Eukaryota; kingdom Metazoa; phylum Arthropoda; class Insecta; order Diptera; family Anthomyiidae; genus Pegoplata; species Pegoplata infirma. The sequence goes on from OY992539.1 coordinate 162,586,038, forward strand.
TCTCATAAAATATCTTAAGCAACATACATACATGGGTGCATAATCTTGGCTTTGAATATTACGACAATGAAAACTAAAGCGCGTGCCGACCCCCACTGATAAATTTGTTTTTCAAGTCAAAATGAAAATTAAAGAAACGCGTGAAACATGATATTTCTCAATTAATATAAATCATATGATAGTTAGGTTTGGTTTTTATTTGTGAAAATGAATTCATAAAAATATTTAATTGCAAGGATAAACTTTTAATTTTAAATAAATGCGCGAGTAGAATTTATACACGGTCACACTGAAAATTTAAACACTCACGTCCGGCTTAAGATTTTTTACACTGCGATAAAAATCGTAGTGAAATCAAAAATTTTCGTATTAATTTTTAAACATTTTTAATTTTTTATTTTAATTTAGTTTATTCGAGCTCGAGGCATTATTTCCTTTACTAATTAAAACCACAATATTTTCACATAATAATTTTCAAGAAAATTATTTTTCTGTTTTAAATGTATTTTTGTTTATCATTTTTGTAAGACTTAACGTGTTTCGAAATTTGTCAGATTCCATTGTCAAGATTACTTATCAAATATAAAAACCCTATACTACAAGAAGCAAAGGAAATTTTAATGGCAAATCGCTAATGTTCAAAATTAAATATTAATACATATTCGACTCTACTCCCATTGGGATTTAGAAGAGGAAAATTGCACCATCGTAGTAATATCACGATCGTCGAATAAAACAGTTTTTATTTTTTTTATAAAAACTAATCAGAATTTGAATAAAATGGTTAGTATAGGATCCCTAAAGGATCCTATTTAAAAGCTCTTTAATTTAAATAAAATTTGTGATGTTTATTATTCGAAAATCAAAAATAGAATAATTTTATTTTTAAATATTTTTCAAAAACAATTTTTAAAGTTTGACAACAAAAACAAATTAAAATTAAACATAAAGAAGAGAATGTATGGAAGTAGCCCCTACATTACTCCCCCTTCCTAAAAAAAAAAAAAAAACTAACAATGTTACTGGGAGGGAGAATATAAGAGGTAGTGACATAAAATCTACATTATTAATAAGAAATTAATTTATATTAAGCATAAAGCTATTATTTACTGCTACATTTACTGAAATTTCCGGTATTAAATCTGGTGAACATGTTGAATTGCTTTATTAGTTGAACGACTGCTATAGGTTTCTTGAATATTTTTTTTCATGATTAGATAAGTACCTGAATGTCTAATTTTCTAATAGACATAGGTTGCTTACATAGTAAAGGTCCATTGAGCTATTGATAATCTTAATTGCGTAATATCTGCCGCGATCCTTAATTGATGATTCATTCTATCTATGATCAAATTTCTGAATGAATAGATTCAAATTGTCGAATACGAATTTGAATGTAGTGGAGAAAATTGTTGTTAACAAAAGTAATCCGGTTAAAGTTGTTTTAGTCCTATGCGAAAATTAAATGATCGTAAATTTCTTAAATCCAAAAGCTGCAACGTTATCTTGAATAATTGCGATTTTGATTATCTTGGTAAATGATAAATTTCTATTGCTTCCTTAAATTTTAATTTTTTAAGGTCCTTGGTTCTGCCAAATTTGGCAGGATCGCCAAATATAGGATCCCTAAAGGATCCTGTATAAAAGCTCTTTAATTTAAATAAAATTTGTAATGTTTATTATTCGAAAATCAGAAATAGAATAATTTTATTTTTAAATATTTTTCAAAAACAATTTTTAAAGTTTGACAACAAAAACAAATTAAAATTAAACACAAAGAAGAGAATGTAGGGAAGTAGCCCCTACAGTTAGCACTCCATGATACACAGAAAGAACTGAAATCAAACTTTAATCAACAAAAACGCGGTTTCAATTAATTTTTTAATTGAAACTTCTCCGATGAAGAAAATTGTTATATCAATCATTAAATTGTAGGTGATTAATTGATTTTATTTTCAATTAAACACTTTTTCGACTTTGATCACAAATTTAATCAATTTTTATTTAAAGTCAATCAAAATAATAATTGATATAGCGAATGAATTATTGCAAAATTATGAAGAAGTTCCTATTTTACAAATCGGTTGATAAGTGCGACCTGTATCGTGCGAAAAAATTTACATGGACAGACGGACGGATGCAAAGACATCGATTAATCGACTCGAAAAGTTATTCTGAGTTAATCGGTATGCTTGAGGGTGGGTCTAGGACCAATATGTCGGCTAGGTGCAAACATCAGCACAACCTCATTATATCTTGTACCACAGAGTGGTGTAGGGTATAAAAAGCATCATCATCATCTGTTGGTGTTACAGCCCGGGGTGGGCCTTAACCTTGTTCACAATTTGTTTCCATTTAGATTTATTTTTCGCCGAGTTCTTCCAGTTACTTATACCGCTTTTTTTGCAGTCATTCTCAACACCATTAAGCCATCTTGATCTAGGTCTACCTCTGGCTCTAGTCCTGTGTGGTATAGCGTTAAGAATTTTCTTTTGTGCTCTATCTTCTGGCATTCTAGCCACGTGGCCTGCCCACTGCAACCTCTGGGCCTTTATAAGCTTAACAACATTCTTTCTTCAAGTATTTGGTTAATTTCATGGTTAGTACGCAATATGAAACTGCCGCCTGCCCCCCTTTTTGGCCCATAAATTTTTCTTATCATCTTCCGTTCGAATATTTTTAACTTTTCCTCATCTGTTGAAGTCATTGCCCACGTTTCACAGCTGTATGTAAGTACTGGGAGTACTACGGTTTTGTACAGTCGTATTTTCACTGCTCGGGAGATTGCTTTTGATTTGAAAAGTTTGAGGTGTGCATAAGAAGTTTTTTGGGCGGCTTGGATGCGGTCGCTTATCGATGTAGTCATTTAGCGTAATTGATGGTTGTATATTTATTTGTTGATTCCCTGTCATATATATGGGCTATTTCACGTCAACGGGAGACCCCCCCGCCCCCAAAATTCTATTGGTCGTAGAGAGTTGTATTATGGCTTAAAATTTAGCCAATGATCTCTACTTTTGAAAGCTGAGTGGCGGAAGTTGAACCCAATGGTAAGTGAGCCAATATGGCGGCGCGAATCGGGATACCCCGATCGGGATATGCTGAAAACTAATGAAGGAGTTATCGGATTTTTCTGAAATTTGTTATCAGGGGGTTTATTGGGACGCTTATTTCAAATTTTCATTCAGATTTCAAAAATTCAAAATGGCGGATCCAATATGGCGGATGATTTTTTCGAGGTTTTCGCGTTCAAATAAAACTCGGTTTCCGGGTGTATTATGGGTCACTAAACACGATTCTGAATTTAGATTTCCAAAATTCAAAATGGCGGATCCAATATGGCGTTTTTTTTATTTGTTTTTAATTTCGATTTTCTTGAAACTTGGTATCCGGGGGCTATTTGGGACGCTGATTTCGAATTTTTATTCAGATTTTAAAAATTCAAAATGGCGGACTCAATATGGCGATGGTTTTTTTTTGAGTTGTCGCATTCAAATAAAACTCGGTTCCCGGGTGTATTAGGGGTCACTAAACACGATTCTGAATTTTGATTTCCAAAATTCAAAATGGCGGATCCAATATGACGTTTTTTTTTTTTTAATTTCGATTTCCTTAAAACTTGTTATCCGGGGGTTATTTGGGACGCTTATTTCAAATTTTTATTCAGATTTTAAAAATTCAAAATGGCGGAACCAATATGGCAGATAATTTTTTCTTTTAATTGTCGCATTTAAGTTAAACTCGATACCCGGGAGAATTATGAGTCACTTAGTACGAATCTGACATCAGGTTTTCAAAATTTAAAATGGCGGATCCAACATGGCTCTTATATTTTTTTAATAACGATTTTTAAATCTGATGTCAGATTCGTACTAAATCTGAATAAAAATTTGAAATAAGCGTCCCAAATAACCCCCGGATAACAAGTTTAAAGGAATTCGAAATTAAAAAAAAACGTCATATTGGATCCGCCATTTTGAATTTTGGAAATCAAAATTCAGAATCGTGTTTAGTGACCCCTAATACACCCGGGAACCGAGTTTTATTTGAATGTGACAACTTAAAAAAAAACCAACCGCCATATTGAGTCCGCCATTTTGAATTTTTAAAGTCTGAATAAAAATTCGAAATCACCGTCCCAAATAGCCCTCGGATACCAAGTTTCAAGAAAATCGAAATTAAAAACAAATAAAAAAAACGCCATATTGGATCCGCCATTTTGAATTTTTGAAATCTAAATTCAGAATCGTGTTTAGTGACCCATAATACATCCGGAAACCGAGTTTTATTCGAACGCGAAAACCTCGAAAAAATCATCCTCCATATTGGATCCGCCATTTTGAATTTTTGAAATCTGAATGAAAATTTGAAATAAGCGTCCCAATAAACCCCCTGATAACAAATTTCAGAAAAATCCGATAACTCCTTCATTAGTTTTCAGCATATCCCGATCGGGGTATCCCGATTCGCGCCGCCATATTGGCTCACTTACCATTGGGTTTAACTTCCGCCACTCAGCTTTCAAAAGTAGAGATCATTGGCTAAATTTTAAGCCATAATACAACTCTCTACGACCAATAGAATTTTGGGGGCGGGGGGGTCTCCCGTTGACGTGAAATAGCCCATATATATTTCCTTTTACTCTCATTTATTATCAGACCAACTTTCTTGTTTCCGCTTCCAATATAGAAAAATGTTCTTCCAGATCACGCATACTTTGGGATATTAGCGCTATATCATCTGCATAGGCACATATTATTGTAGATCTTGAGAATATGTGTCCTCCTCTGTCTAAGATGGATATTGCCTGGTTGAGGGTTAAATTAAAAACTGTTGTTGAGAGAGCATCACCATGCCTGACTCTTGAGGTTATCTCGATGTTTTGTATAGCCATCTTGCATGTTGTGTTTTTAAGCGTCAGCGCAACCATTTTCTGTTAATTTCTGGGGGATTCCCATATTTAGAAACATTGGTTCAAGAAGTTTTCGGTTTATAGAATCAAATGCTTGTTTAAAGTATATCATTAGTATCCCAATAAGCCAAATTGCTGGAATTCAAGTGTAATTCAAGCGTAATTCCAGTCAAATGTTAAATTTTTAAGCCTTGAATTATACTTGAATTACACTGTAATTCAATAGCATATACCAACGAAACGGATACTTGAATTCAAGTCGAACAGAACAGTGTAAAAACACTTGAATTCAAGCCCTAAAAAAAAGCGTAATTCCAGTTGAACCAAAGAAAATTTTTGAAAAAGTACTTGAAGATGGCTTGAATTATAGTTGAATTCAAGCCCTTTTCCTGTCGAAGTCAAGCTTAATTCCAGTCCATTTCAAGCCTGATTCCAGCCCATTTCAAGCCTAATTCCAGTGTATTTTAATCAAACCAGCATCATTTTTATACATTAAAATTTAATTTGTTATTTGTTTCACAATACAATATAAACTATAAATTAAAAATTTAACTAAAATATTTACTTTTAGCAGCCCCATTAAGTAATAATAAACAAGCCTGGACAAATTATATCATCAGATAGGGAATCTTGGAATTTTGTACCAGAAAACCTAAAAAAATGGCATTTTATTAAATTTTTTTTTAAACAAATTTAATAGACATAACTTATCACGAATTTAATGTATTTTTTGCAAACCATACCTTAATAATTCGCCAATTTTGGTTTTTTTATTATTTGCTTGAAATATTTTTTTTTCTTCAAATATAAAAATGTTGTTTCAGAAATGACAATTTTTTCAAACTGTTTTGAATTTATACTTCGACTTGTTGAACTGGAATTTGGCTTGAAATATTAGCTAGAATTCAAGTGAAATTTCAAACACTTGAATTTTTAGATTTGTTGTGCTTATTGGGTATATGTAGATCACGTTGATATTCGTAGCCTTTCTCCATTGTGTGCCTGAGTAGGAATATTTGATCCGTCGTGGATCGTGTGCATTTGCTTTATAAATTCAGTACCAGAATTTTTAAATAGTTCTACAACCAGGCCATCATCCCCAGGGGCTTTATTATTTTTTATTTGCGATATCGCTTTTTCGACTTCTTGCATGGTTTTCAAGGTATCATGTGTTGAGATTTGATCATACATTATATTTAATTCATTAGCTGCTGCACTCATTTCTTCTGGGATGTTTAACCAATCCGCTGAAATACTCTTTCCATCTTTACAGTATTTTGTTGCTTTCATAAAGAACGTTTCCATTTTTATCTAGGCAGTTATTTAGTCTTGGTTGGAACCCATCTTTCATATTTTTTATTCCGCGATAAAATGCTTTCGAATTACCAGAGTCGAAATCGTCACATATTTTTTCAATTTTTCTTTTTTGAGCATCATTTTTCTTTCGCTTGATTAGCCTTTTAGCCTGCGCTCTTAACAGTTTATAGTTTCTAGCGTTTTGTTCCGTATTTTGAGTCAGAAATTTTGTTCTCGCTTCCATTTTCATTTTCACTGCTATTTCACAATCATTGTCGAACCATTCATCATTTCGTTTCCTTTTTACGTAGGGTATAAAAATAATTTTCTTTAATATTATTCTATGATAATATCATGGTTTTAATTAGTAAAGGAAATAATGAGCTCAAGATCGAATGAAATAATTTTTTTTATAAAGGTTCAAGTTGAAAAAATGCAGAAGAAATATTAAATTTCTAAAAATTATAAACATTTCTGGTATTTCCCATACCAGTTTCAAACACCCCAGTTATCATCAGTAGGATTTTAAATGTCGGTTTGTCTTGTTAATGAAAACTGTTTTTTATATATGTGAATATTTGTAGTTTCTACAGAATAAATTTTGACAGTTTCCAACACTACAATTCTATTTCTAGCAATCTCAACCTTACTTCATACTTTCTTTCAACTTTTTTGTCTCTTACATTATTTCGCAAGTGTTACCAACATGATCTGGGATTGCAGACATAAATTAAGGAATTTGCATTTTCTGTTTCGGAGACGTGTCTAATGACATCAAATTGTGTTCGTGGGCCCATTATAAGTAGTTCGTTTTAAACGAGGATTCGCTATAACCGAGTTCGTTATAAAAGAAATATTTTGTGTGAAAATTGTTGCCAACACGTCGAGACTTTGGAAATATTTCGTTATAACCGAGAATTCGTTATAACTGAGTTTGATTGTATATACATTAGGGGTATAACCAAAATAAGAACCTATCATAACGGTATGTGCAATATTATTCTGATAACAAAACACCTTATCCGGGGTCATTTGGGTCCAAAAACCTTCCGCACCGATTGCAATTTCTAAAACACCACAAATTTAAATTTGTTCATGTTTTATGGTGGGAATCCTTCCCTTTCAACGTTTGTTTTTCGTCGTTTTAAAACAAAAGTAAAACAAGAAAAAATAACAGTATGGTTTTCCACATTAGAAATATAGGCTGACTGAATAATTGAAAAAAATGCGAAAACTCGGTGCCGAACCTTTTTTAACATTCGCGAAAAAAAGAGGACACATTTCTTATTGATTTTCCATGCACTATGATAGGTCCTTTTTGATATTTGAAAAAATATGCAAATGGTTATACACTGCGAATCACATCAATAAGGGATCGAGTTTTTGACTTTTTAATCGAATATATCTTTGTAACGAATAAGCTGAAAAATATAAAAAAGTGCACTGATAAAGACCATTATCTAGCTAATAATGTCAAATAATAATAATAATCAAAAGACTGCAAAAAGTCCTTTAAAAAATATTTTTCCGCTACTTGTTAAAAAATCACTAGATTCAGGTCCTTGGTCGGTATTCAAAAATTCCTTATTCAAGTGATTCATAAAAAACCAGTAATTTTTTAACAAGTTGCGGAAAAATATTTTTTTAAAGGACTTTTTTTAGTCTTTTGATTATTGTTATTATTTGACATTATTAGATAGATAATGGTCCTTATCTGTTAATTTTTTTTATATTTTTCCGCCTATTCGTTACAAAGATATATATATTCGATTAAAAAGTGAAAAACTCGATTCCTTATTGATGTGATTCGCAGTGTACCTCTAATATACACACACACATGTTTAATATCTAAAACGGCAGAAAAATACTAGCTTGCGTAGGTCAGTGGTTAAGTAGTGATGTTTCAAATCGGAAGGTGGCGAGTTTGATGCAGGCTGCCGGCGCACTGTGGTCAATATTTTGAGATAGCGGCCAAAACTCCTTTTGGTTTTTGTTCTCCGATTTTAAAGTTATTAGACTTATATGAAAGTAGACAGTAGTAAACCTCGGGAGCCAAAAAATTAGAACTCTATTTCAATTATTTCACTGAGAACAGGGTGGTCCAAAATGGGATTTTTCAGAATTTAGTAAATTTATGATATTTTTAGTTAATTTTTAAAGTTTAAATGATCATAACTTTTTTGTTTTTCAAGATTTTTGGACGAAATAAATTTTGTGTTGTAACTTAACTTATTTCCTATTACTGGTAAAAAAATTGAAGCTCTACTGTTTTCAGAACAATTTAAATATTTTTTTTAAAAAAGGTCAAATTTCTCGGAAATTTCCTACTTCATAGAGCACAACTCCTGTGAGTCAAGCTGAGTCAAAACACAAATTTACTATTTTGTAGTCCTAACTCTCCCCTACATTCCTATATATACATGTCCATGCATCGGGGCTGCACTTTTTGAGATAAAGCAATTTTTCTGACCCAAGGTAAGATATTCGGTACAAATGCACGCCATATTTTTTGAGAAGTTATTTTTATGTGAAAGTGGCTATTATGCATATATTTTGATGAAATTTTGTACAAGAGTTCTTAATGACCCAAAAAATAATTCTGTTGAAATTAGGAGAAGTTGGCCCATATTTGGACCTAGTCCACATAGAAGGGTGTATCAAAATTTTGACAAAAATGACAATAGAACTCTCAAATTATGTGGTATCTGGCAATTCATTTGGAAAAGGTAAAAAATGATTTTATTGCCATCTAATATTACATAACTTAAATACCTGATAATTGCAAATAAATTTAAAACCAATGGAAATAACCTGTGGATCCTTGGACCTATCAAAAAGACCTATCCTTGGACCTATCAAAAGGACCTATCCTTTTACATATCAAAAGGACCTATCCTTGAACCTATCAAAAGGATCTATCCTTGGTTCTATCAAAAGGACCTATCAGAAGGACCTATCCTTGGACTTATGAAAAGGACCTATCCTTGGACCAATCAAAAGGACCTATCCTTGGACCTATCAAAAGGACCTATCCCTTGATCTATCAAAAGGACCTATCCTTGGACCTATCAAAAGGACCTATCCTAGGACCTTGATCTATTAAAAGGACCTATCCTTTTACATATCAAATGGACCTTTCCTTTCACCTATCAAAAGGACCTATCAAAAGGACCTATCCTAGGACCTATCAAAAGGACATATCCTTGGACCTACCAAAAGGACCTATCCTTTTACATATCAAAAGGACCTATCCTTGGACCTATAAAAAGGACCTAATCTTGGACCTATCAAAAGGACCTATCCTTTGATCTATCAAAAGGATCTATCCTTTTGCATATCAAAAGGACCTATCCTTGGACCTATCAAAAGGACCTATCCTTTGATCTATCAAAAGGACCTATCCTTTGATCTATTAAAAGGACCTATCCTTGGACCTACCAAAAGGACCTATCCTTGGACCTATCAAAAGGTCCTATCCTTGGACCTATCAAATGGACCTATCCTTGGACCTATCAAAAGGACATATCCTTGGACATATCCTTGGACCTATCAAAAGGACCTATAAAAAGGACCTATCCTAGGACCTATTAAAAGGACCTATCCTTGGATCTATCAAAAGGACCTATGCTTGGACTTATCAAAAGGACCTATCCTATGACCTATCAAAAGGACCTATCCTTGGACCTATCAAAAGGACCTATCCTAGTACCAGTCAAAAGGACCTATCCTTGTACCTATCAAAAGGACCTATCCTTTGATCTATCAAAAGGACCTATCCTTTTACATATTAAAAGGACCTTTCCTTTGATCTATCAAAAGGGCCTATCCTTTTACATTTTAAAAGGACCTATCCTTGGACCTATCCTTGGACCTATCCTTGGACCTATCAAAAGGACCTATACTAGGACCCATCAAAAGGACCTATCCTTGGACCTATCAAAATGACCTATCCTAGGACCAGTCAAAAGGACCTATCCTTGAACCTATCAAAAGGACCTATCCTTGGACCTATCAAAAAGACTTATCCTTGGACCTATTAAAAGGACCTATCCTTTTACATATCAAAAGGACCTATCCTAGGACCTATCAAAAGGACCTATCCTTTTACATATCAAAAGGACCTATCAAATGGACCTATCCTTGGTCCTATCAAAAGAACCTATCAGAAGGACCTATCAAAAGGACCTATCCTAGGACCTATCAAAAGAACCTATCCTTGGACTTATGAAAAGGACCTATCCTTGGACCAATCAAAAGGACCTATCCTAGGACCTATCAAAATTACCTATCCTTGGACCTATCAAAAGGACCTATCCTAGGACCTATCAAAAGGACCTATCCTAGGACCTATCAAAAGGACATATCCCTGGACCTATCAAAAGCACCTATCCTAGGACCTATCAAAAGGACAAAGGACCAGTGAATATTGAGACTATTTAAATGTCAGTGGCCAAATGTTGGCATTTTCTGACCAAAATTAAGTTTAGGAATAATAAATAAGTATTGGTTGTAAAATACGATTGAAGAAAATAAGAAATTATAAAAAAAAATACCTATTTAAAATGTCAAAATATTCAACTTTTACATGGAAACTCAACAAAAAATTAAAATGCATTTTTAACTCCACATTACTTACGTTCCTATCAGTCGATTTTTACGTTTGAACACGCAAATTGAAGCTTAAAGTCCCTCCTATTGAACAAAACAAATTGCGTAAAAAAATACCAATCCGGTCAAAAGTTATAGAGTTTTGACCGCTATCTCGCGAAATTGACCACTGTGCGGCGCGCCGTATGATTTTTTTTGTTATTATTATTTTTTATTCACCTCCGTGTTATTTAAATTGACCACTGATATTCAAAACCCGAATAAAAATAAACATATATTACAATACTAGCTGTTTTGCACCCGGCGTTGCCCGGGTTGAAAAAAAAATACTATATAATGAATGAGTTTTTTATTAGTCAGTTTATCTACTGCTTCATGACTTTTCACTGGTGAATATAAACCTATTCCTGAGGTTTGGTCGATTTTTTTCGACTTCGCTTAGCGTCGGGAACATTGTACGTACGTGTTCTTCCGTCATGGGAACAAACCTTCTTTGTTGGGTGGAGTGTGTGATGCGGGCCGTTCAAAAAAAGTTATTCGACCATCATAAAAACCTTTTTTAACAAAAAAAATCAAAAAGGTTTTTTTTTTAACAAAAAAAATCAAAACGTTTTTTTGCACCTTGCTTGGAACTTCCCGATTTCAAATCAAAAAAGGAACCCAAAGACATTGCCCAGCAGGTGCAATACTTTCAAATCAAAAAAGGAACCCAAAGACATTGCCCAGCAGGTGCAATACTTTTGTGAGTTAATATTGACCATAAAAGGCAACTGTTATGACTCCGACGCAAAGCGAAATAGAAAAAACGAATAATCGCCCCACCCCAAAATTAAAGTATTTCTTTAATGGCTTTTAAAAGGAACCTATAGTTCCCTCCTCGGTTAGCACTTTATGTGGTGAAAACTTCAATAAAGACATAACTTTCACAATAGTTCAAGTGGGTGTGGCATTTAACGCATCTAGTTAAATTTTGGTCTCATGTGACCTATAGTTCCCCTATTGGTTAGCACGTAAAGAAAATTGCAATTAAATTTGTTCAACAGGTTTTCCACGTTTGCGGGACTGGCAGACAATATTAACTCACAAAAGTACAAAGGGGCGTACCATTATATGCCTTTTTTATCAATCGCTGTTTAATATTGCCTATAGCACTATTTGTGTTGAAAATTTCATTGAAATCGGCTTAACTGTTTTCAGGTTCTAATATGGCAGTAGTGTTTAAAGCAATTGGTTAAGCCGTTTTTGCATGATAGCAAATAAGCTAGAAATAACGTTCTGTATATTACAAATTGATGTGGCATTTTACTTTAATTTGTCTCATCGCATTTTATATGGCATATAGTTACGAAACAGGAAAAAATATTTTTTAATTTAATACAAAAGGGTGCGGCATTTTAAGCCCCTTTGCCCGATCGCCGCGGTAAGTACCAACTGTGGTGAAAATTTGCTTAAAATTGGTTTCACCGTTACCGCGTGAGTAAGGATCAGGCAAAGATAAATTTTAATGTATTACAAAGGGGCGTGTCAATTCACGCCTTTGTCTGGCGGTGTCTATAGTTCCGCCTCAATAATTACTAACTGTGGTGAAAATTATAACAACATCGGGTTCGTAGTTTAAGCGTGATAACGGTATGGCAGAAAAAACTTTCAGTACATTGCAAAAGGCGTCTCTGTTAGTACTATCTATGGAAAAAGTTTTGTTAAAATCGGTTTAGTCGTTTAATCGTTATTAAGGAATAGGCTGAAACACTTTCAGTATAGTATAAAGGCTCGTGTCAATTTACGCCCCCTTTGTCCAAACGCGCTCTAATTTAATCTTTAGTTCCCGCCTCGGTAAATACTTACTATCTGTGGTAAAAATTTCATTCTAATCGGTTTAGCAGTTATGCTAGATTACGGAACAGACAGAAATAGCGTTCAATAAAATAAATTTTATTAAAATCAGTATAGTCGTTTAAGCATGATAACGGAACATGCAGAAAAAACTTTCAGTATAGTACAAAGGGGCGGAAAATGGCACGCCCCTTTGTACTATACTGAAAGTAGAGTACAAAGGGGCGTGCTCTATAATAATCTATAGTTTCCGCCTCGGTTAGTACTAACTTTGGTAAAAATTTCATTAAAATCGGTTCTGCCATTTATGTGTGATTACGGAACAGGAAGAAATAACTTTCAATGTAATAGAAAGGGGCGTGGCATTTTACGTCTCTTTTTCGATCGCCCTCTATTGTGGCTCATAGTTATCGCTTCGGTTAATACTATCTGTGATGAAAATTTTATTAAAATCTGTTCAGCCGTTTAAGTATAATTGCGGAAAAGGCATAAATAACTTTCAGTGTAATAAAAAGGGCGTGGCATTTTACGCCCCTTTTTTTCGATCGCCCTCTATTATGGCTCATGGTTTCCGCCTCGGTTAGTACTATCTGTTTTAAAAGTTTTAGTGAAATCGGTTAAATCGCTTTTCAGTGATTGCGAAACAGGCAGACATAGTTTCTGTATAGTACAAAGGGGCGTGGCATTTTACGCCCATTTTACCGATCGCGGATTTTTTTGGCCTATAGTTCCCGCCTCGGTTAGTAGTATCTATGGTGAAAATTTCATGAAAATCGGTTCAGCCGTTGTTCCGTTATTGCCGGACAGACAGATATAGCTTTAGCATGGTACAAAGGGGCGTGGCATTTTACGCCCCTTTTTCCGATCGCGGTCGCTTATGGCCTATTGTTACCGCTTTGGTTAGTACTATCTGTGGTGAAAATTTCATGAAAATCGATTCAGCCGTTTTTCCGTTATTGTCTGACAGGCAGATATAGCTTTAGCATGGTACAAAGGGGCGTGGCATCTTACGCCCCTTTGTCCGATCGCGTTCGCTTATGGCCTATAGTTCCCGCCTCGGTTAGTACTATCTGTAGAGAAAATTTCATGAAAATCGGTTCAGCCGTTGTTCCGTTATTGCCGGACAGGCAGATATAGCTTTAGCATGGTACAAAGGGTCGTGGCATTTTACGCCCCTTTTTCCGATCCCGGTCGCTTATGGCCTATTGTTACCGCTTTCGTTAGTACTATCTGTGGTGAAAATTTCATGAAAATCTGTTCAGCCGTTTTTCCGTTATTGTCTGACAGGCAGATATAGCTTTAGCATGGTACAAAGGGGCGTGGCATTTTACGCCCCTTTGTCCGATCGCGTTCGCTTATGGCCTATAGTTCCCGCCTCGGTTAGTACTATCTGTGGTGAAAATTTCATAAAAATCGGTTAAGCCGTTCTGTACTTATTGCGGAACAGACAGACAGACAGAAAGACAGACAGACAGACAAACCAACAATCAGATTTATAATATTAATAGGGATTTTTTTTTTGCAAACATTATTTACCGATATTTTTAAAATGGCAATATCTCGAGAACCAGTCATTAGATATCAAAATTTTTACAAGATTCGTGTTTAGCATGGCAAATGCAATAAGATATGTGGTCTAATTTTTTTGGAAATTTACAATGGGAGTTGGCATTAATTTCCACCAAAAAAATATGTACTTTGAGTTAGCAGAATAACAAAAATGGATGTAAAACGACAACAAATTATTTTTTTGCTCTGAAATTTTTATCGCAGATAGGTATTACATAGGGGAGCTATTTGCCATCGGAAACTCATTTCCGTCAAACTTGAGTTGGCATATTTTGAATATAGGTTCACGATATATTTATTATTTTTGATGGAATAGAACTTTTGTTTTTGGTCCCTATTGGTCGCCGGACTTTTTCAGACATATTGACCAATATCCATAGTACTTATTACAACGGCTAACTTTTGCGACAGTCTGCGACGCCGACTACAGTGGGGCGATATGTAAACCTTGTTTTTATATATTTTTAAAAAGTGGGCGTAGTAGTTGTCTGATCGCCCCCTTTTTTTGTGATATTATTTCTACAGTCCTTGAGAGTATATGTACCAAGTTTAAAGAAATTGCAACCAAAATTAAAAAAATTTTATTTAGTGGGCGTGGCCGTTAACTGGCCTCCCATATTTTTCATAATGTTATTTTTGAAGTCAAAAGGAACATGTATACCGAATTTCCAGTCAATATACATAAAATTGAATTTTTGCCGTCCTAGATTGGCCAAATGGCACTGTGCAACGTGCCAAAAAAAAACAATATTTTCGAACATATTAATTAAAATATCCTAAAATTTTGGTATTTTACTCAATATGACCAAAAGTGGTGCATTTTTAGACACGTTCCTTACACACTAAGATAGTTTTTCCAAAGTCCTTTCATTTGGTGTACAACATGACTAGGTTTATTTGTACATATAGGAGATAAACGACGAAAACTAAAAAATGGTCGTTTCTTCCCCTCATTAGCACCCCCTAAATATGAATTTATTCCATAAAGATCGGCGGGTGGCACTAGGGAGACTTCCCTTGTGAGATTAAAAAAAAAAAACAGATTTTATGTCAATTTGTTTTCTTATTTTCCCGCAATCAGCTCATCGTTTGGGGTGGGGGGTGGTCAAGCATTTTCAAACTCGAAAAACCCAAATTCTGGAGACGCTAACGTATTTTTTTTTTAAATATTTACACGTACATATAAATATATTGTACAATGGTTTTGAATTTATTATTTTCACGTTTTTTTTATGAATAAATATTAAAATAAATCACATTTTAAATGCATATTTTTTTAATTTTTACTCAAAATTAGATTAGACAGAAAAAAGTTACTCCTTGAAAAAAACCAACTTTAAAAAAATTAACTTTTTTACAGGTTTTTTTATTTTTTGCGAAATTGAATAAATTTTTTTTCCGAAACGAACTTATATGCAAAATATATCTAAATCAGTGATCGGTATCCATAGCAATCAGGAACATGGCACTCATACACAAATACATTAATTTGTTCTCTTTCTGCCGAACAATCATCTAAACATATCGCTCATTTACTTGTATAGTGTCATAACTCAAAATGTTTGATTTTACAGAAAACCTGTTTAAAGTTTACAATTGAAACTTTGTTTACGTTGCAAATGGCCCGTGAGTAGAACATGTTATAATGGCTTCTCAAACGGTGAGTTTAAAAGATATTAATACGAATTTTTAACACAATATAAAGCAGGATATAACAAATAATTCTGCATTGTTTACCCAAAAACGACATATTTTGAGTTATGACACTATACAAGTAAATGAGCGATATGTCTGTCAAATATTATATATTTTGAGCCGCCTTAATGTGCATTATCTCATAAAATATCTTAAGCAACATACATACATGGGTGCATAATCTTGGCTTTGAATATTACGACAATGAAAACTAAAGCGCGTGCCGACCCCCACTGATAAATTTGTTTTTCAAGTCAAAATGAAAATTAAAGAAACGCGTGAAACATGATATTTCTCAATTAATATAAATCATATGATAGTTAGGTTTGGTTTTTATTTGTGAAAATGAATTCATAAAAATATTTAATTGCAAGGATAAACTTTTAATTTTAAATAAATGCGCGAGTAGAATTTATACACGGTCACACTGAAAATTTAAACACTCACGTCCGGCTTAAGATTTTTTACACTGCGATAAAAATCGTAGTGAAATCAAAAATTTTCGTATTAATTTTTAAACATTTTTAATTTTTTATTTTAATTTAGTTTATTCGAGCTCGAGGCATTATTTCCTTTACTAATTAAAACCACAATATTTTCACATAATAATTTTCAAGAAAATTATTTTTCTGTTTTAAATGTATTTTTGTTTATCATTTTTGTAAGACTTAACGTGTTTCGAAATTTGTCAGATTCCATTGTCAAGATTACTTATCAAATATAAAAACCCTATACTACAAGAAGCAAAGGAAATTTTAATGGCAAATCGCTAATGTTCAAAATTAAATATTAATACATATTCGACTCTACTCCCATTGGGATTTAGAAGAGGAAAATTGCACCATCGTAGTAATATCACGATCGTCGAATAAAACAGTTTTTATTTTTTTTATAAAAACTAATCAGAATTTGAATAAAATGGTTAGTATAGGATCCCTAAAGGATCCTATTTAAAAGCTCTTTAATTTAAATAAAATTTGTGATGTTTATTATTCGAAAATCAAAAATAGAATAATTTTATTTTTAAATATTTTTCAAAAACAATTTTTAAAGTTTGACAACAAAAACAAATTAAAATTAAACATAAAGAAGAGAATGTATGGAAGTAGCCCCTACATTACTCCCCCTTCCTAAAAAAAAAAAAAAACTAACAATGTTACTGGGAGGGAGAATATAAGAGGTAGTGACATAAAATCTACATTATTAATAAGAAATTAATTTATATTAAGCATAAAGCTATTATTTACTGCTACATTTACTGAAATTTCCGGTATTAAATCTGGTGAACATGTTGAATTGCTTTATTAGTTGAACGACTGCTATAGGTTTCTTGAATATTTTTTTTCATGATTAGATAAGTACCTGAATGTCTAATTTTCTAATAGACATAGGTTGCTTACATAGTAAAGGTCCATTGAGCTATTGATAATCTTAATTGCGTAATATCTGCCGCGATCCTTAATTGATGATTCATTCTATCTATGATCAAATTTCTGAATGAATAGATTCAAATTGTCGAATACGAATTTGAATGTAGTGGAGAAAATTGTTGTTAACAAAAGTAATCCGGTTAAAGTTGTTTTAGTCCTATGCGAAAATTAAATGATCGTAAATTTCTTAAATCCAAAAGCTGCAACGTTATCTTGAATAATTGCGATTTTGATTATCTTGGTAAATGATAAATTTCTATTGCTTCCTTAAATTTTAATTTTTTAAGGTCCTTGGTTCTGCCAAATTTGGCAGGATCGCCAAATATAGGATCCCTAAAGGATCCTGTATAAAAGCTCTTTAATTTAAATAAAATTTGTAATGTTTATTATTCGAAAATCAGAAATAGAATAATTTTATTTTTAAATATTTTTCAAAAACAATTTTTAAAGTTTGACAACAAAAACAAATTAAAATTAAACACAAAGAAGAGAATGTAGGGAAGTAGCCCCTACAGTTAGCACTCCATGATACACAGAAAGAACTGAAATCAAACTTTAATCAACAAAAACGCGGTTTCAATTAATTTTTTAATTGAAACTTCTCCGATGAAGAAAATTGTTATATCAATCATTAAATTGTAGGTGATTAATTGATTTTATTTTCAATTAAACACTTTTTCGACTTTGATCACAAATTTAATCAATTTTTATTTAAAGTCAATCAAAATAATAATTGATATAGCGAATGAATTATTGCAAAATTATGAAGAAGTTCCTATTTTACAAATCGGTTGATAAGTGCGACCTGTATCGTGCGAAAAAATTTACATGGACAGACGGACGGATGCAAAGACATCGATTAATCGACTCGAAAAGTTATTCTGAGTTAATCGGTATGCTTGAGGGTGGGTCTAGGACCAATATGTCGGCTAGGTGCAAACATCAGCACAACCTCATTATATCTTGTACCACAGAGTGGTGTAGGGTATAAAAAGCATCATCATCATCTGTTGGTGTTACAGCCCGGGGTGGGCCTTAACCTTGTTCACAATTTGTTTCCATTTAGATTTATTTTTCGCCGAGTTCTTCCAGTTACTTATACCGCTTTTTTTGCAGTCATTCTCAACACCATTAAGCCATCTTGATCTAGGTCTACCTCTGGCTCTAGTCCTGTGTGGTATAGCGTTAAGAATTTTCTTTTGTGCTCTATCTTCTGGCATTCTAGCCACGTGGCCTGCCCACTGCAACCTCTGGGCCTTTATAAGCTTAACAACATTCTTTCTTCAAGTATTTGGTTAATTTCATGGTTAGTACGCAATATGAAACTGCCGCCTGCCCCCCTTTTTGGCCCATAAATTTTTCTTATCATCTTCCGTTCGAATATTTTTAACTTTTCCTCATCTGTTGAAGTCATTGCCCACGTTTCACAGCTGTATGTAAGTACTGGGAGTACTACGGTTTTGTACAGTCGTATTTTCACTGCTCGGGAGATTGCTTTTGATTTGAAAAGTTTGAGGTGTGCATAAGAAGTTTTTTGGGCGGCTTGGATGCGGTCGCTTATCGATGTAGTCATTTAGCGTAATTGATGGTTGTATATTTATTTGTTGATTCCCTGTCATATATATGGGCTATTTCACGTCAACGGGAGACCCCCCCGCCCCCAAAATTCTATTGGTCGTAGAGAGTTGTATTATGGCTTAAAATTTAGCCAATGATCTCTACTTTTGAAAGCTGAGTGGCGGAAGTTGAACCCAATGGTAAGTGAGCCAATATGGCGGCGCGAATCGGGATACCCCGATCGGGATATGCTGAAAACTAATGAAGGAGTTATCGGATTTTTCTGAAATTTGTTATCAGGGGGTTTATTGGGACGCTTATTTCAAATTTTCATTCAGATTTCAAAAATTCAAAATGGCGGATCCAATATGGCGGATGATTTTTTCGAGGTTTTCGCGTTCAAATAAAACTCGGTTTCCGGGTGTATTATGGGTCACTAAACACGATTCTGAATTTAGATTTCCAAAATTCAAAATGGCGGATCCAATATGGCGTTTTTTTTATTTGTTTTTAATTTCGATTTTCTTGAAACTTGGTATCCGGGGGCTATTTGGGACGCTGATTTCGAATTTTTATTCAGATTTTAAAAATTCAAAATGGCGGACTCAATATGGCGATGGTTTTTTTTTGAGTTGTCGCATTCAAATAAAACTCGGTTCCCGGGTGTATTAGGGGTCACTAAACACGATTCTGAATTTTGATTTCCAAAATTCAAAATGGCGGATCCAATATGACGTTTTTTTTTTTTTAATTTCGATTTCCTTAAAACTTGTTATCCGGGGGTTATTTGGGACGCTTATTTCAAATTTTTATTCAGATTTTAAAAATTCAAAATGGCGGAACCAATATGGCAGATAATTTTTTCTTTTAATTGTCGCATTTAAGTTAAACTCGATACCCGGGAGAATTATGAGTCACTTAGTACGAATCTGACATCAGGTTTTCAAAATTTAAAATGGCGGATCCAACATGGCTCTTATATTTTTTTAATAACGATTTTTAAATCTGATGTCAGATTCGTACTAAATCTGAATAAAAATTTGAAATAAGCGTCCCAAATAACCCCCGGATAACAAGTTTAAAGGAATTCGAAATTAAAAAAAAACGTCATATTGGATCCGCCATTTTGAATTTTGGAAATCAAAATTCAGAATCGTGTTTAGTGACCCCTAATACACCCGGGAACCGAGTTTTATTTGAATGTGACAACTTAAAAAAAAACCAACCGCCATATTGAGTCCGCCATTTTGAATTTTTAAAGTCTGAATAAAAATTCGAAATCACCGTCCCAAATAGCCCTCGGATACCAAGTTTCAAGAAAATCGAAATTAAAAACAAATAAAAAAAACGCCATATTGGATCCGCCATTTTGAATTTTTGAAATCTAAATTCAGAATCGTGTTTAGTGACCCATAATACATCCGGAAACCGAGTTTTATTCGAACGCGAAAACCTCGAAAAAATCATCCTCCATATTGGATCCGCCATTTTGAATTTTTGAAATCTGAATGAAAATTTGAAATAAGCGTCCCAATAAACCCCCTGATAACAAATTTCAGAAAAATCCGATAACTCCTTCATTAGTTTTCAGCATATCCCGATCGGGGTATCCCGATTCGCGCCGCCATATTGGCTCACTTACCATTGGGTTTAACTTCCGCCACTCAGCTTTCAAAAGTAGAGATCATTGGCTAAATTTTAAGCCATAATACAACTCTCTACGACCAATAGAATTTTGGGGGCGGGGGGGTCTCCCGTTGACGTGAAATAGCCCATATATATTTCCTTTTACTCTCATTTATTATCAGACCAACTTTCTTGTTTCCGCTTCCAATATAGAAAAATGTTCTTCCAGATCACGCATACTTTGGGATATTAGCGCTATATCATCTGCATAGGCACATATTATTGTAGATCTTGAGAATATGTGTCCTCCTCTGTCTAAGATGGATATTGCCTGGTTGAGGGTTAAATTAAAAACTGTTGTTGAGAGAGCATCACCATGCCTGACTCTTGAGGTTATCTCGATGTTTTGTATAGCCATCTTGCATGTTGTGTTTTTAAGCGTCAGCGCAACCATTTTCTGTTAATTTCTGGGGGATTCCCATATTTAGAAACATTGGTTCAAGAAGTTTTCGGTTTATAGAATCAAATGCTTGTTTAAAGTATATCATTAGTATCCCAATAAGCCAAATTGCTGGAATTCAAGTGTAATTCAAGCGTAATTCCAGTCAAATGTTAAATTTTTAAGCCTTGAATTATACTTGAATTACACTGTAATTCAATAGCATATACCAACGAAACGGATACTTGAATTCAAGTCGAACAGAACAGTGTAAAAACACTTGAATTCAAGCCCTAAAAAAAAGCGTAATTCCAGTTGAACCAAAGAAAATTTTTGAAAAAGTACTTGAAGATGGCTTGAATTATAGTTGAATTCAAGCCCTTTTCCTGTCGAAGTCAAGCTTAATTCCAGTCCATTTCAAGCCTGATTCCAGCCCATTTCAAGCCTAATTCCAGTGTATTTTAATCAAACCAGCATCATTTTTTATACATTAAAATTTTTATTTGTTATTTGTTTCACAATACAATATAACTATAAATTAAAAATTTAACTAAAATATTTACTTTAGGCAGCCCCATTAAGTAATAATAAACAAGCCTGGACAAATTATATCATCAGATAGGGAATCTTGGAATTTTGTACCAGAAAACCTAAAAAAATGGCATTTTATTAAATTTTTTTTTAAACAAATTTAATAGACATAACTTATCACGAATTTAATGTATTTTTTTGCAAACCATTACCTTAATAATTCGCCATTTTGGTTTTTTTATTATTTGCTTGAAATATTTTTTTTTCTTCAAATATAAAAATGTTGTTTCAGAAATGACAATTTTTTCAAACTGTTTTGAATTTATACTTCGACTTGTTAGAACTGGAATTTGGCTTGAAATATTAGCTAGAATTCAAGTGAAATTTCAAACACTTGAATTTTTAGATTTGTTGTGCTTATTGGGTA